>OY756363.1:15194086-20109066 GCA_963576895.1 Ceraclea dissimilis
TCTCAACCACATCAGTCACTTTAGTCTGTCTGCGTATCCAGTCATTCCTCTTCCTGTCCTGCAGTTTAATGCCCAACATTATTCTTTCCATTTTTCTTTGAGCTATTAGCAGTTTGCTGGGATTAATTTTTATATATAATATTATCAATTACATCGTGACAGTATTTAAAAAATATGTTAATAGTCACTCACGAGTCACGACGAATAGAGTTATTGCGCAGACACATACTTACTGAATATTCCCAATATAAGTTTTAGAAAAATATTAACCATTCAGAATCTTCCGCTATAGACTGAACTGTTGAGGGTTGAACTCAAAACTATAAATATATGTAAACACTGTGTGGGAATATCCATACTATAAATAAATCCGTACTCTCAGAATTTTCTGGTGTTCGTGCTTTTCCGATCGATTTGAAATTGGTATCGCCAAGGTTTTTCCAAACGTAGACGAGGTAATACAGTTTGTCATTTTGTTTTGTTAATACACATTCAATGGGTTCGGACTTATAAACTCTGCTTAGCAATTACCTCCTCGCTTAGGTTTTAGATGGTCAAGAAAGACTTCGCACTTAGTTTAGCTTGATGTTTGGTTTATAAGTTCCTTAAAGGAGTGAAGAGATCACAAATGGTTATCACAGGAAGCTGTCCCCAAGATTATTTATATTAATTTATACCTACACTGCCGCTACTATCGAAAAATTATGGAATAATATAACATTTCATTGTTGAATAAAATGTCAGTAGGAGTAGATGTCAGACTGTCAATGGGAATAAACTCACAACTAAAACATAACTTTTTTTGTCCTTATGATTAATTAATTATGAAAATGGTTTGAAAACTTTGATATTTAAAATGTGACAAGTTTGATGGTTGTTACAATTAGAGAGCATTTACGGTGTCATGTTTTAATAATTAACTTTTATGAGAGGTTTCATAAAAATTAAAAGTTTTGAACGTGGTTTTGAATATTTCATCACTTTGGCTAAATGAGAATATTGTTATTTTCATTTTGATGACGTCCGCGTGCTTCACGCACTCAAGGGACACACTGTTAGTTATCAACAATGACTTATTTATTACACTTTTTTTTTTATGATAAAATTATTGTCACATTTCAGAAACAATTTAAGCCAAGGTACATTGTTGGTGGGTGAAAAGGTGCAAGGGTGCAAAAGTACATTGTTGGTGGGTGAAAGAAGAGGTGTAAAGAAACGCGGCCGTCCATGAACCACATGGCTGGACCATGTTGTGTTTTGAGTAAAAGTAATCTTAGAATGTGTATGAGGAATTGCATGAATGTGACGGAAGTCCGAAGTGTGTGTAAGGATAGGAAAGTCTGGCGATCCGTTCTCTCTGCCTACCCCGCAAGGGAGGTGGCGTGAGGGTATAGTATGGCACATTGTTGGTTGGTACCTATTCCTGTAGCCTTGATACAAAAAGTATAAAACATACGTTAACATCCGAATCACTGACTAAACTTACAAAGTTACCTACTTCTAAGTATATGAGATGAGCATATATTGCAGAATCGTCCGACACTTCATAATTTTAATTTTGAGCCAATCAAATAACTGAGACTTGAGTTTTTTGTCCATTATTTTAGGACCCTTTGCTTGCCTTCAAAATAATCTTGATTTTTGAATTAAGTACATTTTTCAATTTTGCTATAGTTGTATCATGCCCCTTCCGAAGTAATGAATTAAAAATCGAGTAATAAATATATGTTTGTATCCACTCCCTATGTCGTTTTTTTTGTGAGTCAATGAACAAACACAAATAAAATATTTCTATACGCATTGCCATTAAGAGGTCTATTTGTGAAAGTTATGGCTTTGGATAATTAAGTGATATAATTAATCAAATATATATAAATAGCGTATTGTACGAATCTACGCATTAATGTTGCTGCCAAATAAACCATAAAAAATGTAATATGTACCAATGTGCTGAATTCGGACTTGCGGGTAAATAGTTATTTATTTACCAGACGCGACCTTACGTTGAATAACATCGACAATATCATACGAATGGAAGAAAATCCCGCGGGCTTAAGACCCTCCACATCCCCGGGTAGCTCAAGCGCATTAATAGCGACCTCTTTACCCGCTCTTCTAGCAAAATATTATTAAGAGGTGGGCTCAGGGTTAGCCTTAAGGGAGTTCCCCGGCAAACCCCACCCCTGAATTACGTTCCTTCAATATCCTTGTCCAAGGAGGTTACAAAATTTACACCCATTACTACAATATTTCAAACTATATCTATTAAATATCACTCGTTCTTTATGGATGGAATGCCTAAAATTAAAAAAAAAACTATATCTATACTTATATATAATATGTAAGTCTCATCTCGAATCATACGAATGAATGCATTTATCTATCAGGCTAGATACTATAGCTGAGTTGCCTATAAAATGCATTTTATCGTAGAAATGAGAACATTTCGTCAGCAACCAGTAGTGTTTGTCTAAAAACATCATTCTACGGAAATTCTAGATTGAATCAAATTAAATATTGAAATGATTTTCTAATATAGCCTCATTTGTGAAGAAGGGCATTATTCTATTCTTAGTATATTTTTCTACTTTGCCTTTTAATAACTGCTGCATCTGATTCATCCTGAATAAAAAACTCTCAAGTTTAAAAGACAAGTGCAAGAAAAAGTAAGACACAATAAAAGTATAAAACTTGGGTTGGAAATGAGCATCGGGGGGCAGAATAAACAGGCCCCAAAGGGGGACAAATCCAGTTAAAACTTCACGGAATAATCTAACTCGTAAGTCGTTCAATATTTCTCGCCCCCGCTGATGAAAATAATAACGATATTGATAATAATAAAACTCGCATGAAATTGGAATCTGATTCAATCTTGTTTAAGTTAGCAAGTGAGGAAGTATGAAAGTTCGTGGGTAGGTGGATAGGTTGTACCAGAACGTAGAAGATGAGTGTGAATGGAAAATATGCCGAAGGCGTAGATCAAAGATTAAACTACGTACAATGAAAACCACACAGTAAGTATCTGACTATATCTTGATCTCTCTAAGGAAGAATAACAAAGGTTCCCGCAAATTCAGTCACTGACTATATCCAGACAAACCAGACTACAGACTATTTTTTTTAAACTGTTCGACGCTTTCGACTAAGATTCTAACCTTTCTCGGCAAAAGTAATTGTCGCTTCTTGTAAAATGCTGTAAGGGAATTCATTTACGAGTATATGTCCTTTGCAATTTCATTATAACCATTGGTTTCTGCCAATATGAATTCACAGCGCATCCAGATCTCACCTTCATTCCCCCAGTTCATGCACTTAATAGAGTAGGATAATTACTATGAAAATGAGTCAGTTTTTATTGCCCTACCATCGTGATAGCCCATCTTTCAATAACACACTAACCTAACCTCTCTATAATTTGACTAAAATCACACTTGCTGACTTCTCATTAAGACACGTTGTCAAACAGTTCATATTACACAGATAATAATTGTCGAACAATTCATAATACACAGATAATAATTGTCGAACAGTTCATAATACACAGATAATAGTTGTCGAAAAGTTCCTAATACACAGATAATAATTGTCGAACAGCTCACAATACACAGATAATAACTGTCGAACAGCTCACAATACACAGATAATAATTGTCGAACAGTTCATAATACGGAGATAATTGGAAATCTATCGCAATTCCGTAGGACTTCGAACAAAAATATTTGATCGTTTGGTTTAGTCTGCGTCTGCCCCATGTAAGGCAGTTGAAATAGAAAAGTTCCAGTATCAACTCGTCGTATTTCCAGAAAATAATTATTACTTGTTCTTCTTGCTTGTCGTCGACGCCTCGTTTGTCTTCCGATATCTTGATGTGGATTTCTTCTATAAATATGATTACTACGTAGGAGGACATTACAGCAATAAAAATACTATATTTTCAATAAGTCCTCTTTTCTCTCTTGTGATGTATTACTGCCCAAAATAGTACTTACACTAATCTCATTTTTATATCTGGATTCTTCGATTGCTTTGATTGAGAACAGAAACGAATAGAGTGGAAAAGGGCAGAAAAGAGTTGCCCTGATGTATATTACAACTACTATAGAAGAGAATGGCCGAAGAAGAGAACTAAATCACAACTTTCACGAATAACCACCCAGTACAGTAATGAAATAATAAAATATCACTAAAACTGTCTACACGTGTTGAATTCGGGGAGTGAAATTGTTGTAAGTGATGACATAAATAATTCTAACAGAGGTACAAATATTATCTGTGGTGTTTCGGAAACTCATGATAAGTCCAGTTAGCAAATGTTGAAGGTTTTCACGGTGTGCGATTGACATTGTTTCTTGATTTTCGGGTAAACCGTGTGAAGATAAACTTGATCGACGTTTCGACACTACTACTGGTGTCTTCCACAGAAGAAGACACCAGTAGGAGTGTCGAAACGTCGATCAAGTTTATCTTCACACGGTTTACCCGAAAATCAAGAAACAATGACATGATAAGTCCAATAACTAATTTATTTATTTATTTACACTTTCGGTGAACAGAATACAGAGATATGTTAACATTACAGATAAAGAGCATAACATTTGTTCACTAAGGTGAGCTTATCGCAGTGCTGCAATCTCTAAAAAAAAATATATACATAGATACATTGCACATGTCGGGACAGGGTGGCGGACGGGGTCAATAGGAAGGCTTTATCGTGTTAGAAATAGGTACCGAAATCACTTTTTTTAAAACAAATTAATCAAATAGAAAAATATTTTCTTCCATCGTTTCTATCATCTACGAGTAATTTGAATTCCATGAAGACAAGGTCCGATACAACGTCACCAACATTACTTTAGGACTTATTGTGTGTCTCCCAAACAACATCAGATATTATACTTCTATGTATGTTCAATGTTCATATAAGGGAAAGAAGATAGAAGCGAGATAGGAATGCACATTCACCCGTTATACCAACGGCTAATTTTACCCTTTCTGTCCGTTAGCAGCAACTTGCGATACAACGGAAGGGTCGAAAGTTTCGTACCTGATATAATAAATATATAATTTAGTGATAAAGTTTTCTCGTTAGTGTATAGGTAGATAGGTATTTATCGCCTATACTACTAAGGGAAACTTTAATAGCCGTTCTAATTCCTTGCGGAAAACACGAAAAGTTTTATCAAATAAATGTTATTAAAAATATTTATGTTATTATTTTATTATAACATCTGGACATTGCCCAATGTCTGTACAACATAAGTAATGAGTTTTATTGCACTATTATTATTTGACCTAGTAACGAAAAGGACCTCATTTATATTTATTTCATAAATATATTGGTTTAAAGATGTTTCAACCATTATTTTCCTATCACTTATCTATTAGTAAAACTTTTGAAGCGAACGAGAAAGAATAAGAGATCTTTAGGTAATTTTATGATATATTGAAACCACTGCAAAAGCATACTCTAGGTCTGATTTTTTAAGTATTTTAACTAACATAAGCTCGTTTCAAAATTTAAAATATAAGACGCATTTAAGGGCATGCCCTATTCTGTATCGTTGGCCCGACTTAATTCTTAACAATTTTTAAAATAAGTTAACCAGAAACAATTTTAATTGAATATTATAAAAATAAACTTTGTGATAAAACTAATCGTTTTATAGCTGGACGCTAATGGCTGTACTTTTGCTTAGCCTTTTCTGGACGAAAGTGGCATCAACGTAGACTGTATCATGCTAAATTAAATTTTGTCCTTAAAACTGATTTACTTTTACAATAAACTAAGTTACTTTTACGTTAAATTTAAACCTTAAATTAAGGTTCACTATTCAGTGATTTCTTCCAGTTTTAACCCTTAAAATGTAGAAACAATCACCTGGAGTTATTGAAGCCTTATAGATTTAGAGATCATTTATTAAAACTATTCGGTATAAAATACCCGTGTACCTACTTGAGATTGAAACATAAATAGGGCAACTCTGTATTATGTAAATAGGTACACAACACAGATGAATACTCTGATTAGTCAGGCTAGGTGGGTAGGTACTTACACCAAAAACATTTCATTGTGTTTCAGTTCATTGAATTGAAAGAATTGAGTGTCAATAGGATGTAGTAGTAGTGAGTAGTAAGTAGTCTGATGTGATGTGAGAGTATACAAGTACAGCAGTAGATGAAAAGTAAGTGAATCGTGAGGAGTTTCACTATACGAAACAATAACAGTATAATGTAATGGTGTGGTATCGACATCTCTCTATTACTATTATTATGTTCACTCTATACTTGTACATGTATTCACATTGTACATCGTTTGCGCCTGATTTTATATCTATATCTATACCCTCACGCCACGTCCCTTGCGGGGTAGGCAGAGAGGACAGAGCGCCAGACATCCCTATCCTTACACACACTCTTAGCTTCCGTCACACTCATACAGTTTGTCATACACGCCCTCCGATTCCTTTTACTCAAAACGCGCCCATCCTTGAGGATCTGGTCGACATGATCGGTCCAGTCCAGTCTGGGGCGGCCGCGTTTCCTCACACTTCGGTGATTTTATACATGTACTATTTGGGATAACAAATACTTTTTGCCCTATATAATAGAAGTGATTCATTCAGAAATGAACTATTACTCAATCAAAACGGAAATGCACAAAACAATGTTGTTTACATTTAATTAACATTAGTTAGGTTAACATCAGACATGGTTTCTAGTGCCGAAGTCCTGAGGCGAGCTAGAGTTGACAGGGGGCTGTTGTCATCTATCAGGATCCGGAAGATTTCATATCTGGGTCACGTGCTGCGTGGAGAGAAAATTGAGGGACGCCGAGGACCCGGTAGAAGACAGATGTCCTAGCTGCGGAATATAAGGGAATGGTCCGGCATCCGGAATGTAGGGGAGCTATTCCGAGCGGCGCAGGATAGAGACAAGTTCGCCCAAGTGATCGCCAATGTTGGGGGGACCCGACAGGGCACATGAAGAAGAAGAAGAAGTTAGGTATACAAAAATCAGTGAACTGTTCTTCTTTTCCTGTTAACAGAGCGGAAATACATCATAATATTCAATTAACTTATGTTACAAAAACACACAATAAATTTGTAATTGACATGCAATTTGTTATGTCGAACGTTCGGCACCGTACATTTTCCAACAAATATAAATTTGATATGACGAACGTTTTCCCAAAGTTATATTAAGATTATCGAGGTCAGTTCTTAAGAAATAAATCCAAAAATGGTTGATACACAATGTGGGAAGATCTTTAATGAACAACTGTTGTATTGTTATTTATTCTTGTAGTATTGATTATTGCAATAAAATAAGGTTAATAACACAAAGTTTTAATCCTGGGCTGGGGTGCGAAAAACTAATAATGATAAAAATCATGGCAGATGATTTCTATTGCCCAATAATGATAAAATCAAAAAAATGAATCAACTTTTAGGATGAGTCAAAACCAAGGAACGTGGACAATCAATTGACAATATTATGACACGTATGACCTACTCGTAAAATAGTGTAATTCGATTATCAACACTGATGAACTACTTAGTACAAACTCATGTATGACAATGACAAATACTTGTACTCGATATCCCACATAGATTACTGATAATCCACCAATTCCATTACTTTTAATAACACGGGCAATTAAAATAGGTAATTGTAAAACATGGATAGTTAACAAACAGGAATCATGACCCAGATGAACAGTTTTCAATTGCATTTAATACTAGATGCGAGACAATAGGTTAAGATATAAATACCTAACTTAATTTAGAAATACATAGAATACCTAGATATAAGGTATAGCTAGGGACTGGAAAAAATCGGTGTTATTTTACGGAACTGTGGTGTTATTTTTTGCAAAAGGGGTGTTAAATTTCACAATTTTGGCAAAATGTAGTGTTATCTTTAATACATTTATATCATTAAAGAGATCAATTTTGCATATTTTAATACAAGAATATAAAAAAAAACGATCGTGAAGAATATTTTATACAAAAATCCTTATAACAATAAAATAAAACCTAAATGAGAAAAACAAAAAACACCTCTTTGCAAATTTTTTATCAGTGTAGTTTTTCTTACTTTCATAGACGCATTGCTTTTGGTAATGTTTCAATTACGATGTCTTCCAAAATAAAGGTCGATATTTGCGTCAATTATGCGAAAATTCGCGTTATTCTATAAAAGAATGCTGAAATTCGCGTTATTTGTGTGTAAAAAACACAAAATCACCCGAATAAATTCGTTTTATCGCGATCGCGAAATCTTCCAGTCTCTAGGTATATCTAACGGAAATGGCAATAGGTATGAAGTAAATTATCATCTTTTGCTGCAAATAAATTGTCCCAGCTGATTTATATAAATATCAATTATGAATGATAATGTGTAGATTTTTCTACATCATACCTAATACTGAGAAATTTCCAGGATTAAAAATACACATATCCATTTTTTTTCATAAAAATTTCATCCCCAGGCAGCAATAGGTACTCGTATACTTACTCATGTAATGAGGGAACGTCGGTCGGTCTGGCAACGCTTTTTAATATTAAAAATTTACTTCACACATCACTTACACGTGCTCCCAAAATAGTTTTTTAATATATTTCTTGAATACCTAAGTATACACTTTGAAGGGTTTTAATGTCAGGTATGGTAGGGAATATCGTAAACGATGAACTCCTGCCCCTAACTGGAAAATACGAGTATATAAAATGAAAACAGTGTTCATACCATCGTTGCTATTAGTATATAATTATCATACAAGCAGCCAGGTTATGGAACGACCTCCCACTTCACATTGAACTCGCTCCAACTTTTCCCTCCTTCAGAAATAAACTGAGGCATCATTACTTTTTCTATAAATAATCCATCTAACTTACAATCCCGTAGTTCCTTCCTTGTCCTTCATCCCATCCACCTATTTATTTATATATGTATTTTATGTATGTATAGGTTGTATATATTATTATTTATATTTTTCTTCTTTTTCATACACTTGTATGTATGTATTGTGCAATGTGCATATCAAGTGTATGTCACAAGTGGTTGGTTGGCAGACATTGATGCCTATGGCAATAAACCTGCCATTTGAAAAATATTATTTTTTCAATGAAGATTTAAGGGCATGGCACCAGGAATGACGTCACAGTCTTTTCCCACGGCATTAAGGTTCAAAATTGCGTGACAATCGCACGATAAAATGGTAAAAATAGCGTTTTTTTCCATTTTTTGGGGTCATTTTTGCGTCTATAAAAAAACTTTTACGGTTATTCCCTAGATTTTAATGCATATTATCAGTACAAGAAAAAAAAATTACTCCGCGACTTTCGGGAAACGAGTTTCCGTCTTTCGGAAAAAAGGTCAGAGGTGTTTTTAAATATTTTTTTTGAGAAATCTATACAAGATATAAAAAATCTTTTACGGTTATTCCCTAGATAAAGGTTCAATTCATCTACCCTATTTTGCTCCAAAGCATATTTAGTAACGGTTGTCGAGTTAGAAGGTCTCCCGTTTTTAGAAATTTTTGAAATGTCGGTATGCACACTCTTAATTTATTTAGGTATTTATCGACAGTTATCATAATATAAAAATCTATGACGTTAGATATTCATCTCATATAAATACAATACAGAACTATCTATCTATCTACTACGTGTATACAATATACCCTTCACCTTCGTTTTGATGCAATGCTTTGATATTCCGAAATAGATTTCTGATAATATTTTCATCAGTGATTCTGTCTTGCCATCTTAAAATGCATAAAACGAAATATACGTGACATCGGTCTACAATTTCATTATAAGTTTGCAGGTAAACGAACTCTACAAATAAACTTCATTTTGCGATACGAGATATTTCGTAAAGATTGTAAATATGTACCTCTACTTACTTACATAGAAACAAAATAATTTTGTACCTACGGAAATTTGCAAACATTCTGTAGTGTAGTAGCGAGTATTTTGAGCCATACAATAATATCGGAGAGATGGATTGGTAGGAACATACAAGAAAGTAATTACATAGTTAAAGGGAGTGCTTTTTTTCATTCTCACCTCTCTGTGTTACTTTGTACTCGTATATAGATACCTAATTAATCAATAGTAGTTCATACAGACATTTCAGAATTTTTGAAACAAAAGGTCTAACCAACAAAATGAACTATTTATCACAGGCCGTGTGAGGTTAAATTATTGCTTAATTAATTATATTTGTTAAGGGCATGGCACCAGGAATGACGTCACAGTCTTTTCCCGCAGTATTAAAGTTCAAAATCGCGTTACAATCGCATGATAAAATGGTAAAAATAGCGTTTTTTACATTTTTAGGGTAATTTTGCGTCTATCAAAAAACTTTTACGGTTATTCCCTAGATTTTATTGCATATTAACACTATAAAAAAAAATTTACTCCGCGACTTTCGGGAAACGAGATTTCGTGTTTCCCAAAAAAGGTCAGAGGTGTTTATATTTTTTTTTTGAGAAATATATACAAGATATATAAAATATTTTACGGCAATTCCCTAGATAAATGTTCAATGCATCTACTCTATTTTGTTTTAAAGCAAATTTAGTAACGGTTGTCGAGATATAAGGTCTCCCGTTTTGAGAAATTTTTGAAATGTCGGTATGCAATAATGCATACTCTTAAGTACAAAAATTATAGGTAATTCGTGACAGCTACCGCAGGCGGTGGCAATCAAATGACAATAAAACAATACCGCTCAATGAACACACACTACTTGCAAATCTATGTCAAGTGGATACTTATCTATTTACTTTTCTAAACCTTAATTATCGCCATTAAAATATGCAAATTTAATACAAATATTCAAAGTGAGTGTCATACGATCTTTGTGTTAAAGATTTTATTTGAGCTCATTGTAATTAGCAAACCATAAAATAATTTCGATAAATAATTCAATTTTATCAATTTTGTGCTACTACTACCGCTTCTAGTGACAAAATATCGTATTACAATGAGGTTACCTGATTAGCAGAGTTGGGCAGAAAAGCGTTAATCCGTTAATCGTTAATTAACGACGTTAACATTTTGGTTACCAATTTAACGCTTTTCTCACCTCTAAAAATTGTTAACGGATTATTTAACTTTCGTTACATTTTACTTCCGTTAATTAAGTCCGTTAATATTTGATTGTTTGCATAGACATCATCCACTGGAGGCGCTGGCATTAGATAATCCAAGGGTTGTGTGGGGTTATGTGTGGTATCGTATGTGGGTTGGGAGTTGGAAAAGAAATTTCACTTTGTTGGGATACATCGCGATATTGTAAATATGATAGTAGTTGTACTTATGTAGTTCTATTTTATGCCATCTAACCGCGATTTTTTACATTAACGCTTTAACGGATTAACGTTAACTTCCGTTACATTTTTGAAAATGTAACTCTTTAACGATTAACGAAGTTAACTTTTTAATTAACGGATTATTGATTAACGAAGTTAACTTTTTGATTAACGGTGCCCACCTCTGCTGATTAGTGTCCACTGTCCAGTGTACACCGTGTACAGTCATCCTGTACCTACTAAAGTACCTCAGCAGTTTGATACAGAAGTATCATAACAAATTATAGTATTCAGTTGACAAACAATAGGTTCGGTCGACGATCAGAAGGTTTCGTGTTCATTTTTTATGTACTGGTAAATTACGGAATTCGTCCAGTTACATAGTGACTGCTTAGTTCAAAAAATCTATTCTTAATGTTCTCCAACCCTAACTTTCTTTATTCTCTAATATTTTTTCCTTATCCTTGTCCTATATTCCTCTCCCGTTTTATATTCCTTCATCATTCCTTATTCCTATGTTCTAGTGTTTAGTTTCATATAGTGTTTAGTGCTTTCAGGTTAGTTTTACAATTAATAATTACCATGTACTTTTGTTGATGTGTGTTGTCTTTTTTCATTCTTTTTCTTACTCATTTGACTTCTTATTAATAGCTATAATTATTATAAATCTGACTCAACAATAATCTGACTATGACTTTTGTTATTATTTTAATATTTTTTATTAGGACTTATTCAAATTTATTCTTATATTTTTAAATTATTTTATTTTCTGACATATCATTCCTATATCAGACTTTTATAGTTTTCTCTAATATTTTTGTTGTCATGATTGTATTTTTTGTTATTTGTTTTACTATTGACAATTAACTAATTGTGTGCACTTATAACTGGGCGTTGCTTCAACTCTACATGTAATATACTAATGTCCCATGGTAATTAATTCACAGGTAATGTCTGTATGTGTACCGTTGAATAAATAAATAAATAAATAGTTTACAATGTAACGACTGTAGGTAGATGACTATAGATAGATCAGGACCGCTACGAGGGGTGCCGCTGCCTGCGTGAAAAAACTATAAATGTCGCCCCCCCCTACCCCCATACATCACAAAAAAATAGTTAGCATGTCGTTTAAAAATAGGCAGTTGATATTTTTATAATAGGAGAACCTAGTTGTTTCCCAATTGTAATGATAAAAAGTAAGTAACGATTTTTTTGTGTGCGACTAAATAAATAAGTTCGTTTTGTACGCAAATCTTTTTTGTAAAGAACGAATCTTGAAAAAGCGCCCCAGGCGAAATTTTTTTGGAGGAATGGGTGAATTGAAAAACCTAATTGTCTTTCAATAGTAACGTATGTGATGCTATATGCATGAGGAAAACGAGGAGGTACCTAGCGCCGCCTGCAAAAATTCAGTTGTGATACTTAGTTAATTCAGTTGTGATAAAGAAAAGTCGCAATATACATTTGGTTAATTTTTTATGAAAGATGCTTATAAATAATGAATTTGACAAGTACTAAGTATTCAATTAGCGCCGCAGGAAAATTTCTTGTAAAACAGTTGTGATGTAATGGTAAAGTTTACAGATGTCATGTTGTTCTTACAACCAGTTTGTGAAGAATAGTTTGGAGGCCTGCGGCCGCCCCTTCGATCCGCTGCCTGCGCGCCCCGCACTCTTTGCACATATGGCTGTGGCGGCCCTGGCATAGATGACTGTTGAATGGCTGACTTGTAAGGACATTGAAAATGTTTATACCGTAGACTACTACATAATATGATTAGTGTCGTGTGCTTCTGTACTGCTAGAAATAGTCTCGCGAGAACTGATATATTTTGTGTCATCGGCAAACAGTTCCCGATGAGAAATGAATTAGGATCGTAGGTATATGCATTCGTATATACGCTACGAGGTCAACCTTTTTGTTGATAACCGGAGGAACATCCCAAACTGTGATGTTTACGCTGTTATTGTTGGTAAATTGTAACTAATCGTTTGACCTGTGGAAGATACGTGGACCTACATACGAGTACCGGTACATCTGTATAGTGTACGCCGTACGGTGTGTATCTATATGTGGGAATTATTTTTTCTTTCTCATAATGCATAAAGCAATCGACAAGTGAAAATTCATAAGTAAATTTTTAATGCAAATTTAATTAAATACTGTTTTCTTTTTCACATGAGTTTTTACACGCGAGTGGTATTGAGTTTATTTGAAAATGTCAATTAGTTGTTGACGAAAGTGTCGATGATGGTCGAGCATTGAACCTTACACGAATAAAAAACGGCGGTTTTAGTGGATGTCCTTGAATCAAAATTAAATAGATAATAATTTACAAATAATTTTGTGTTTTTGCTCCAGTATTTCATCAAAAGAAAGGTGAGTATTAAAAATTATCTTTTTTTTTACATTTTATTCGATTGGTCGACATTGTCAAATAATTAGTGATGTGCAAAACCAAGACAAGATATTTTTTTTGCGTACAAAAATAGTCCCGTAACTTATATTCCTGTCTTGTGTTCCTCACTATTCCAAATGGTCCGTGGGAATTGACATCTGTGAGAATCCCCTGCCCGCAAGTGTGGAAAATCGATGCAAACCACACCAAAAGGAAATGATGAATCCATGCATGACATAAACTAATAATTGATATACATTGAACGTGGTTTCATGCAAAATCATTTATTATACCTACCTGTTTTATGAGTAGGTAAGGTACCAATAATTTCCATTGCTTACATAGTTTTATAAAGTGCATAAATAAATGTTTGTGTTTTAATGAACATTGACTAGTTTCTCCTTGTCGTTTGAGGATGAACATTTTTCTACCTATGTCTTATACTTGTTAGCTGATGGAGTATTCAATGCAGTATTCCTACAACAGTCTAGAAGAATTAATGATGAACATTGTCGGGCTTACGACCCACCTCGGCTGGCTTAAGTGATCACTTTAGACTCGAGAAACATTCGGCACTTCAATTTACCCAGACCTTCTTTGGATCCGAATCCCTAATGTTCATCCTTAATTATTTTACACCGTTACAACGCGTTGTGGGAATACTGCATTGCATGTACTACGGAATGTAGAAAAATCCAACGCTTTACAAAGATAATTTGTACAACCAAAATTAATTCAAGATGGAGCATTCACTTTTACTTTACTTTTACATTCACAATTTATTATAGGTATATTTACTTACCCAGTTTGATTATGGCGGACTATTTATAGAAAAATGCATAAAATTACGTTGTGATAAAAAAAAAATATTCTGATAGGTACCCTGATTTTATAGGGCGAGACCCGACTGACTAATAAATAATATTACTTCTAGTGTACTTATGTAATGTATGAACTAATAATTTTATCATTGAAAAAATATTAACAACACACAAAAATAGGTATATTCGTTTATGTTATAATTTCATTCATCTATAGAATGTTAGTACAGTATCTTGTCACGAAGACAATTGATTTGGTGAGTGCTGATGAACTGAACTCCGGTGAATTGAAGATAATAATATTTGTACAAATTCTGTAAAATACTTCATCCGCTAGTGTCTCCACTCCACTCCGTGTCTAGTCCACGCTCGTGTCAGGTCAGGCGGGCAGTATTATAATAATTTTCCAAGTTACGGACATCATAGAGAAGAGATATATGTACATAATAATATGAATGTATGAACATACTTGCAGTAGTGGAACACTTGACCACTGTTTGATAAATGTACTATTGTACTCGTACACATATTCATCCTAAATCCACACAATCTTCAAATTTGCGGTTTTGTATTCACTCTCCAAAGAAGATGTGTAAGAAATACGACTGTCCAACAAGAGCAACTCTTTCTTCGACCACATTCTAAAACACGGTCCTGGTAAATCCATAGTAAATCATTTTGACGACACTAAAATCTAAGCCGAGACCATTTGCAATATTAAATTTGTGAGAAAATCTGAGTTAGCTTTGTATATTATGCGTATATTATGCGGATATTAGAAGATCAACATTCCGGAAACCATGATGAAAGATTTTTTTAAATCCACGTAGAACAAGTTATCAAAACATTGTGAATGAAGATTGCAATTGAAGTATCCTAGAAAGAGGGATCTAGGCCTGAAAATAACAAGAAATAGGGCTTTTCCAAAAAAACACGTGTGACCTTTGAGCTAACGGGTTGAAAGTGGTTTGTTTTGATTCGGGGAATTAATGAATTTTAATACAATATCTATTTGAAGTTCCTGTCATTCACTTTTCTCTTTATTTTCTTCAGCTTATTAATTCAATAATTTTCCAACTTCTTTTTTATTTTTTTTGTCTCCATTTACAGAGTCTGGCCATTCACTGTCAATTGCGTTATGTGGCCTACGCGTAAAATTGCACTTCTGTCTGCGAACCATGCGCGATGTCTACGACTCTGGTTCTACGCGTACGCGGTAATTTGGATTCAAAGAAAAATCGTTGAAGTTGAAGCACACAATATCATCTGTTGTATTTGATGATCCAACTTTGCTCGGGACAGATTCATATTCACAAATCATTCCTCTACGTTGTGTGTTGTGTTTATTAAACTGTCGTTGGTTCTATTTTGTACTCACATAGTATAACGATTCATTTTATCTCAATACCTTTATTGTGTAGTGGTCATATTAAATAATTAAATCATTACACCGGCCTGACCGTTAAGTGATACTGCGTTGTGTAATACTATTATATCTAAAAAATAATTGTATATGAATTTGTTTTATAAATAAAGAATTTTATGTTCATGAAATAATATTTATGATTTTGAGATTATATTATCAAGGTTTGTATGAATAAATATAATTAGTTATTTATGATGTATGCACTATTTGTGATCATGTTTTGATAAATTCATTGATTCGATTACTAGTACTTGTAACTATTGAAATTTATTTGAGGTAAGCAAAGAGAACAGAACTTCCTACTAAATCATCCTTACGTTCCATTAAATCCCGTATTGAAAATCTTACGATTATTACTTTGTTTTTTGACCACTTGAGCACGTGGTTGGTGCAGCGGCGGTCTCCCAAGCGGTAGTGGCCGGGTTCGAACCCTGGCTGTCCCCGGCGATGTATTCCACACTTTACGGTACAGGCTTTTAGCCAAGTGGTAAGTGTGCAGGAAAGAATTTGGGTTTGTGTATGCAAGCCCAGAGACTTAAAAAAACTTTATTTCAGACAAAAAGTCTAGCTTCCAAGCCTAGCTTCCTTCTTCACTACTGACAGTATACTGTCATTACTGTCAGTTCTGAAGAAAGGAAGCATGGCTTCTGAAACCGCTATACTTTTTGTCTAAAATAAAGTGGTCAAAAAACAAAGTGATTGTGTTTCCATTTTTTAATTATGTCGCTACAAAGTAGTGCCTCAAAAATTGAAGAAAATCATACGCTTTAGAGAATCTGAGCACCAAACTCACTGTAATCTTGTCAGTAAGTTATAAGACTTATATTTGTATTATGCAAAAAGAATAGTTTTGGTCTTGCAGTGTTGGTCACGATTATGCACATCACTAATCCCAATGAGATAGTAACGACTCGATTTTTAAAACACACGAATCTATAGCATAATATAATTTGAAAAATGCTTGAAATTTCAGCATGCTTTCGTGTTTTTAATACGGAAATGTAGAAGTTTGAGTAAGTTTAAAACTATTGAGCATTTATTATGTGCTTATTAGGTACGTACATACACATATTAAATCATTCTACAAAATGTACAATTTTCATCTTCTGCGATATACCTATTTTAATAATATCTTTTGTTACTATGCATGCTAGTTTTCGACATAGATAGTTAACACGTGCTAGAGCGAGCTTGTCCAGTTCATGCTAGAAAACTCATTTATAAAATCGTTTCCTTATTGTTGTAAAGGAATATCAATTACCTGATTAACTTTGACCATGATCATGACCATGACATTTAATATTCAAAGGAGAAAATTTAGACTAACAAGTTTATAAGTCGAACCTAGCCCAGCCACGTGCCCTTTCAATTACTTAGGCTTATGTAATATTATAAGTGTTTATATAACATTCGAAAAATCATCAGTAAGTAGGCATTAAAAATCTAACGCTACAAGATTTAATTTAATGTTTTATGGAGAAATACGTACTATATAAGGTATTATTACGTTTTAAATTAAATACCATAAAGGTATGATAACTGTAAGTTTGCTTACACGAGCAACTATTGCCGAAATAATTGCGCGGTTCATTGTTTCGAGTTGTCGAGTAACAATTGAAAGTATGAAATATTGCCGAAATAATTAGGTAATGATAATTGGTTGAATTTTGAATTCACAAAAATATCCAGGTACATTATATTTAAGAACCTACCACACAAAGCTTATAAAAATAGTTATAGGTACTATGTATAGTGTATTAGATCCTTCTAGCGATAATCTCCTCCAAGAGATATCAGAGACAATTAATATAAGAGTATTTAGTCGTTTCGAAAGGGTGTTTTAGCTCTTCTAGAGACATTGAGCCTTCTCGTTTCCCTTTTTCCTTCTCTTGTGAAAAACATTTTGATTGAAGCTGCTGAAACATTCAGGGGTGAAGGTGGGTTTACTCTTGAATGATTGACTTCATTGTAACCGAGCGACTCAAAAAGATATGGACAATAAAATGCTGTTTACATATACTGGAACAGTACCTAATAATACAGAAAGCATTCGTTAACTTGTAAAAGTATGAATTTTATTCAAGAAGCTCGTATTTATTAGAAAACAGTTCGCTTCAGGCAAACACGTATCCAAGGGGGGGATAGTTGGGATCTATCCCCCCCCCCCCCGAAATCTGGCGCATACACGACACAGGACGGCCGGGACGATTTGTCTCTGCCATCTCGGCGCGCCTCAGTTCTCTTTTTTAACGACTTTTTATGTAGATATGATACATACTTATGTAAAAAATTTAGCCTGCGGCGCTATTTACACGGTATCCTTACTACTATACACACACAACCAGGTTAACCACTTCATCTACTCTTTTAATAAATTTCGCCTGCGGCGCTAATTTTTCGCCCCTTTTACCATAGGATTTAAAAAATGGCAAATAGTCAGTGTCTAATACATGAGAATTTTTTCACATAGTTGTTTGATTGAATAAATGTCCCCCCCCCCCTCCGAACCAAAAGTCTTGATACGTGCTTAGCTTCAGGTATACGTTTTATAAACACTAAATTAATATGAAAAATATCCAAACAATAATATAATTATGTAAATTACCCAGCACGGGTAGAACGATCATTACACGTGTAAATTAGTGTGATGTATATTTTTATTGAGTAGACAACATTGAAAAATATTTCTTTATTACTTTACTTTTATCTAAATGTAACCAAGTAGACACCAGTAGTTCCATATCAGGTCCCCTGACTTCGGCTAGGCTTCTCTGTCCTATGCTAACGGGAACAATTCCCTACCCCCTCATTCTTTGATATTTCTTAAGGGCATGGCACCAGGAATGACGTCACAGACATTTCCCACGGCATTAAGGTTCAAAATCGCGTGACAATCGCGAGATAAAATGGTAAAAATAGCGTTTTTTCCATTTTTTGGGGTTAATTTTGCGTCTATCAAAAAACTTTTACGGTTATTCCCTAGATTTTAATGCATATTATCAGTACAAAAAAAAAATTTTTACTCCGCGACTTTCGGGAAACGAGTTTCCGTCTTTCGGAAAAAAGGTCAGAGGTGTTTGTCATTTTTTTTTTTGAGAAATCTATACAATATATAAAAAATCTTTTACGGTTATTCCCTAGATAAAGGTTCAATGCATCTACCCTATTTTGTTCCAAAGCATATTTAGTAACGGTTGTCGAGATAGAAGGTCTCCCGTTTTTAGAAATTTTTGAAATGTCGGTATGCACACTCTTAAGCCGTCTTCGCACACCGCGACTACCATCAAAACAAAAAAAAAAAACCATCAGTTTCAAGAAACTGATGAATTTTTATACTAATTTTATAATTATGAAAAAACATTTGGTAGTACAGTCGAACATGGATATAGCGATCACGGGTATAGTGAATTCTCGGCAATAGCGAACAAATGCTCGACATTCGTTTGGTTTTTTGCATTTTGTACGTAAATCGTCACGGTTATAGCGAAGACGCTTCACGGGTATAGTGAACAAATCTTGAATACTCGAACATTATTCTCATTCAAAAAACCCAAAAATTCCTACGTTCGGTTATTTTTTGTCTCATTATGATACTATGTACGTTAAAACGATAATTGGGATTCTTGGAAGGGCAGAAAACTACATTATCCTAATATTTATTTCAAGTGTCGAAATCATAAGATAGGTACCTACCAGGTACCTACCATTGTCTTCAAATGCGGCACTAAATTATTGCATGGAAAAGAACAAGGCATCCTAACTCTATTGTGGGATTATGTTTCGTAAGCTTAAACATCGTAAACTGTTAGGGACCATTGTTTTTATAATGCGGAAATTATCCTATATTAGAAGACAATGCTACCTTATAGTCATTAATGTCATTATTGTTTACTTTACGATGTTTATGAGGTGGCAATAAAAATGAAAATTTTCTTTAAATCTAATCCTTTCTCTAAACTCCGCCCATTGTTTTGATAATCTCCACCTTTTTTAACTCTTCCGTCCAATAATGGACATTAGGAATTCAAAAGTTCAAGGACGTTTGTTCTCAATGTTTTCAAAACGCCGATTGAATACAATACCTGGACTATTTATTGGCTGTTGCATTGTACCTACCTACAGTGCAACAGCCAATAGCGGAATTTAATGTTTTGGGTAATTGTAATCTTTCTGCAACACCCCACTTCCTCATTTTGTTTTTACTAATGGAGTCGATTTTAGACACTCAATCATGTCAGTTCAATTATCGATTCGTACCTTTGAAACCCGAAAAATGCGTCTACGTAACATTGAATATGGAGCGAAAAATGTTGATGCGTGCAACAGTTTACTACCCTCCACTATCTAATTTATCCCCTCACGTTGCGTTTCTTGCGGGGTAGGCAAAGATAACCGTGTGCCAGACCGCCCTATATTCTCACACACTCCTTGCTTTCGTCACATTAATGCCGTATCATTCACGTTCTTCAATTTATCTTACTCACAAACGTAAATTCTTGAAGATCTGGTCGACATGGTTGATCCAGGTTAGCGTCGGACGACCTCGCAGACAAAACCGTTTCAGGCGTAGGTAATAACGATTGGCTTTAACAATTTATAAATTATCACAATCTTTTATATTAGCACATAATGCGTAGGCATATAATCAGGGTAAGTACCTAAACGATGTACCTACATACTATACCTATTCACGGGTATAGCGTTTCACGGATATAGTATATATATATAGCCTTTAACTCGAATACGAGTATCATTGTGGCATACCCTGAGCAACACGAGCAGCGTCTCTGTCGTGGACACGTTGGTGGCTGTACAGGCCAATGCGGGACTTAATTAACCTATTGCACGTTTCGCAGATGAAACTCTCTTGGGGTCTATTATACTGTCTGTAGGATCTGTAGATGTAAAGTCTGTAGAGCTAAAGTCATATACAACGGAGAACTGACAGAATCATTTGGTACAAATACGGGAGTGCGCCAGGGCTGTGTCCTGGCCCCTTTATTATTTAATATTTTTATTGCTGCTATGTCAATTATAGTGGATAAACACCTAATGGAACGCGGTATCGGCATACGTTACAGATTCGATGGGGGGCTTTTCAACCTGAGTCGTCTTAAGGCCCATACAAAAACGGAAACACGCTACGTGACAGATCTGCAATCTACGCGGTCACAAATATACGCGGTCCCTTCGTGTTCGCTTTAACCAAGTTCGACTGTAATATGATTTTTTTGTGAGGTTTTATAATTTAGTATGAAAAAATATATACCTATTCCAATCTCTAGGGGGGGCACTGCTCCCCTACCCCCCCTTGAGTAGGTATATTTACGAGTATTTATAAATGATTTCCTACAGTTTAGCAGTTCATCGACTTAACCTTTAAGTTCCCAGGTGGTTTTTTTTCTCATAAACTCCCAGGCGTGTCCCCAGGGACTACGCATGGTTAAATGATAATAGAAACTAAACTATACATTTTTTTAAAGAAAATCAGTTTTATTATTAAAGAATGCACATATTCGAAAATAAATGATTAAAATATATAGTCCCAATACACAAAAAAATTTTTTTTTTTTTTGGTTTACGAAAAAAAGGCAGATTTTTTTGGTGAAAATTAATACCATAATACTAGAATCCTATAAATTTTGTAAACATAAATAATATGTTAACTTTTTTATTATCTTTTGTTAGTCAAAAGCATAGCTTATGACACAGTCACAACAAACACGTCAATTTTTCGATAGTAAAAATAACTGCAATAGGTAAATTTGGTTGAATTTCTCCGAATTTGACTTTGTTTTCAGTCGCATATACTCTGAAGCGTAACTTCTTGCAGATGTTTATTTTCTTCTAAAGTTGAAGACAGAAACATGGTATTATCATAGTGTTATCATATTCATTTGATAAAAAGCCTGGATCAAAGTCTACAGCGTCAAAATATTCGTCGTCAGATGGAGAGGTGAACTGATTAGAATTATATGGGATTGAATTTTTTGATGCAACTGGTCATTTGTTTCTTATTTTATTAACCACTATTCGAGAATACTTTGAAAAGTTTCACCGATTGCCATCAATCTGATAGGACCCGGTGTAAAATTTTTCACTTTTACAAAAAATAGAATTTTCAAAAAAGTTACGTATACACCCAGGCGTGTCCCCTGGGACCTCACCACTATGAATTTATTGAGAAATATTTATCTCACACACAAGTTATGCTCACCCACGATTCAGATGCCAACCGAGGGAGCATACATGGAAGCACAACTCACGGAAACGAAGAATGCAAGAGTTACAGACATTTTAATACTTCACGAGGTCCCAGGGGACACGCCTGGGTATTAGAAGGTTAAGCGATAACCTAATTTTATTCAGTAAATATACTTACATAAATCATCGTTGGTCAAAGCTTCCACATAATGCAAACTAGGTAAGTGTGTTACCTAACACATATTAAGGGCATGGCACCAGGAATGACGTCACAGACATTTCCCACGGCATTAAGGTTCAAAATCGCGTGACAATCGCATGATAAAATGGTAAAAATAGCGTTTTTTCAATTTTTTGGGGTTAATTTTGCGTCTATAAAAAAACTTTTACGGTTATTCCCTAGATTTTGATGCATATTATCAGTACAAAAAAAAAATTTAATCCGCGACTTTCGGGAAACGAGTTTCCGCCTTTCGGAAAAAAGTACAGAGGTGTTTTTAAATTATTTTTTTGAGAAATCTATACGAGATATAAAAAAATCTTTTACGGTTATTCCCTAGATAAAGGTTCATTGCATCTACCTTATTTTGTTCCAAAGCATATTTAGTAACGGTTGTCGAGATAGAAGGTCTCCCGTTTTTAGAAATTTTTGAAATGTCGGTATGCACACTCTTAAAACGCAATCATCATAGGTACCTATATAAAAATCATGAAAGTATATAATGTAATAATACTTAGGTATAATTATATTTTATTATTTTAGAGATAACTGATACCTACATGAATTTAATTTCCTAGAATTTGTTAAATAAATTTACATACTCATGTGTATAAATTTGACATAATTAGGCTGACCATTCCTCAAACTTTCACTGAGAAATCACATTAAATATTTAATCGTCATTCATTATTGAGAAACATCAGTTCATATTACTAAGGTGACCAACCGTCCTCCTTTTGGAAGGACAGTCCTCCTTTTCTAGGTTCTGTCCTCCCTCCAAAAGTGTCCTCCTTTTTGTCCTCCTTTTTTACTTTTTAACATTTTAAAACTAATCTGTTAATCTCAAAACCACACGTTTTTTCATTATACCATGAATTAATTAGTACTTATAAAAATACATTAAAATGCAATTGTTTCCCAAAAAAGAATTGCCTGCGGCGCTAATTACCTTTACCTTTTGTGAATATGTAATTTGGTATGTCTTATGACAAATATTTCACCTGCAGCTCTATTTTTGAAATATATTCTTTATGATAAACATTTTCAAGAAAATAAATCAAACAACACAGCAACTTTCTTCATTGTCCCAAAAAAAATTGCCTGCGGCGTTATTTACGCATGTTTTGTCCTCCTTTTTATTTTTAAAAATATGGTCACCTTAATATTACAGACCTATATTATTAAAAGACCCCAAACCATGGGCGTCGTCAGGGGGAGCAGCCCCACTAGTGGACCCAGGGGGTGGACTAGGGGGCTGGAGCCCCCCCCCCCCCCAAAACCATGAGTGAAAGTACTTTATATACAACAAATCTAAGGGTTTCAGCCCCTTAGCCCCCCCCCCCAAAACATTGAGTGACAGTACTTATTACCATGTGACGACATTCAGCCCAGTGGCGATTATGTAGTACATGTACATAAGCCCGGCTTGCCCATGAGAAATACAACAAACAACAAAAAATATGTTCTAACAATATTGCTTTTCATAGCGGAGATAATTACATATTATTCAATAGAGGAAAGAAATTTAAACTTCGCGCGCGCGATGTGGACAATGCTATTATAATAATAATTTCTCTACTCATTACGTCGCGTGGATCGCAGCGACGTATTACTGGAAGAATAATAAAAAACTATTGCCATTTCTCCAAATGTTCTACGCCTCTCACTCTAACGCACAGGTTTAGATAGTAATATTAGCTATTCATATCCTAGCTTACATCTAGGTAGGTGTGTATATGTCATATTCTGCCTGGAGAAAAAAGTATCAACATTCGTAGAGATTCTTTAATGGTATTGGTGTGAAGTGCGAATTTGTTAGTGATTACCAACACACACAGCCGCTCGTGATGTTGAAGAGTGAATGAAATAGTGTATTACCCCGTCCTTGTCTTTCGCTCTCCACTCAACGGCGTTTGTAGAAAACAACAAATTATTGCAATACAATGCACTGACTAATTAAGAGTATGCATACCGACATTTCAAAAATTTCTCTCAAAAAATCTCGACAACTGTTACTAAATATGCGTTGGAACAAAATAGGGTAGATGCATTGAACATTTATCTAGGGAATAACCGTAAAAGATTTCTTATATATGTTGTATAGATTTCTCAAAAAATAATTTGAAAAACACCTCTGATCTTTTTTCCGAAAGACGGAAACTCGTTTCCCGAAAGTCGCGGAGTAATTTTTTTTGTGTTGATAATATGCATTAAAATCTAGGAAATAACCGTAAAAGTTTTTTGATAGAGGCAAAATTAAGCCTAAAAAATGGTAAAAACGCTATTTTTACCATTTAATCATACGATTGTTCACGCGATTTTGAACCTTAATGCAGTGGGAAATGACTGTGACGTCATTCTTGGTACCAAGGTCTTAATTTAAAAATAATTCAGTTGTTATTGAATAATAGTATCTAGGTATGAAGAGTAGGTACATTAGTGTACTGTAATGTAGAGTACATAGTGGGAAACCATATTTCGCAAAATTACACAGGTACCCACTAGTACTTCCTATTGATCACTCATCAGCTTACCCGACTACAGATGACCTCCAACGCCACTGATTCAGCCCCCCCAAAATTGAATCCTGGATCCGCCACAGGACAGCCCTACACTAGAGATTGGAAAAGGCATATACTTTTTCATACTGAATGATAAAACTATTCAAAAAAACACGTTATTACCACACGTTTTGCCATCATATCAATTATTTTATTAAATTAGTATGAAAATCCATTGAAATACAATTTTTTTTACAAAAAATTTGTCTTAGGCGCTATTTTTTAGTACGTTTTTTAAAAGAAAATAAACCAAACTGCATAGTTGCATTCTGCACTCTGTCCCTAAAAAAATCGACTGCGGTGCTATTTACGCATCTTTATGCTGTAGCAAAGTTTTGAATTTTGATCCCCCCCCTAGCTCCGAAGCTGGCGATGCCTATGCCCCGAATTATTAGTAATATTAAGAATGGAAATCGACGAGCACATCTTACACTCTTAGTTAACCCGAATTAAAGTTGTCATCAAAGATTATATATTAAAACCTGTCCTTGAGTCTTTTGACTCTATAATAATTGTGATCAGTCTAGTCTAACCAAATACAATATATATTTTATAATAATGACGCTACTGTATCATAATATAAGCCTAATTAAATATTTGTCAAATCTGATATAGTTAACTGTTCTAATAGTAGTACTTGATAAAAAAAAAATAGGACATATTGTGGTAATGTGACTCAATGTTTGTGTCATTCTTTTAGATACGAGAACAATATCTCAAGATATGCGAGACCTCGCGTAAACTGCTACCGGTTTAGTTGTGATAAAATATTTGAATTGAGAACATAAACATAATAATATTGACATCATGGGAAGTGTCACACAATTTGACTGGACAAACTATTTAGGTTTTTCAATTTTAATTTCAATATCTGCGATAATTGGAATATACTTCGGATGCTTTGGAAGCAAACAGAAGACCACAGAGGAATATCTCCATGGAGGGAGAAGTATGAATGTTATACCAATAGCACTTTCATTAGTTGCAACGTGAGTATGATAATTATTTATATTGTTGAGCTTTATCTAATAGGTTTCAGCTTTGTAAGTTTATTTATTTAGCCACTTGCACGTGGTGAGGTATATACTTATACAATAGAGCCTCCTATCATATTTACTGCCTATATTGTTTTCGAATTCTAAATCAATTCACTATACACACAAGAAACAAAATATAATATCTCACGAAGCTCGAAAGTTCCGTTGAATCACTCTACATTGAGATAAATGCTGTGATAGTATGAAGGAACAGGAATGGTACAATCTATCTTCCAACTCACGTGACATTTAACTTACTCTCTGCAC
This sequence comes from Ceraclea dissimilis, assembly GCA_963576895.1. NCBI lineage: Eukaryota > Metazoa > Arthropoda > Insecta > Trichoptera > Leptoceridae > Ceraclea > Ceraclea dissimilis. Next base: position 15,220,347 of record OY756363.1, read on the forward strand.
TCTCTCCTCACTTACACGTGAAATCAGTACCATGGAAGTATCTTAGGTCACTGTGCAGTCTACTCGTATTCTTTCTTTCAGGGCAACCATGATGTCAGAGAACTCCCTTTCACATGTCAGCTCTTGTCCCGTCGTGTTGATCTGGGATGGAGAATTTTCATTTAAGTAATATATTAATGTTTTATGTTGTTTTCAGCAATATAGCAGGTATAACATTGATTATAATACCATCAGAGGTATATACTCATAATGCCCTCTACATACTGTGTTGTCCAGCCATGATTGTCGGCTGCCTAATCAGCTCGTACTTTTTTCTGCCTGTGTTTTTCCACTTGGACATAGCAAACTCATACGAGGTAAGTTTAAAAAAGTTGATAACACTTATGTTTATAGTACTTAGATAGATAAGTGTTAGGTATGTTAAAATGACGTGTAGGAAACAAGTTTTTAACATAATATGCTAAAATAAAATTTACAATATTACACCGTCATCGTCCACTACATAATGGTCCGGCCAATCCACGATTATTAAAATGTCATTGTGTTCACTGCATACAATTGAATTTAACAAAAAATACAGCATTCGTGGATAGCTAATACTAAGAAAAAGAGCATAAAAACTAAATTAAATAAAAATATACATAATGACATCCTCAAATTAGCGGAACACAACTATAGTAACTCTGTAACTACATTGTGTTGTAGGTATACTCATTCGACAGCTGATCTTAGTGTAGGGTAGGGAATTCCCATTGTGACTTAGGGACACCAACAGGTTTCGTGGGCTTCTTACAATCCTTATAAGGTCATTGTAGAATATAAGTTCAGTATGTACTGTATGGCTGTTAGAAACAGGGGCAGTTGAAGCTGGTATTACTTTTGGTAAATCATCAGCTGATCAAATTACCAAAATGTTGCCATTGCCTCCAGGGCCGTCCCTACCTAATAGGCAAGTTAGGCAAAGCCTAAGGGCGGCACTCTAAAGGGGCGGTAAATTGAGGCGGCAATCTGAATGAATATTGATGTTTCGTATAAAAAATTTCGCCTGCGGCGCTATTTACTACTTTCAATTCCTAATGAATATTTAATTCCTAATTGCTCTCCCTACGATGTAGGTATCTAGTATCTATTAAAATCAGTTACCGAGATTATCTAGATATCTATGAATTTACACATATTTTTGGGGGCGGCATTTTATACTTGCCTAAGGGCGGCATTATGTCTAGGGACGGCCCTGATTGCCTCAATCGAGTAAACAATCTCTGCTGGGCCCGGTGACGTACTTAAGATAACACCTTCATATATTTAACTAGGTATACTTATAGTTCCTTAATTAATGCAAATTTCTCTTTCTTTCAGTATCTTGAATTAAGATTTTCTAAAGCAACGAGGAATGTAGCCTCAGCTATTTATATTTTAAGTTCACTCTTGTATTTACCATTCATTGTTTATATTCCTGCACTGACGTTTAGTCAAGGTAAGTCCAGGAAAATAATTTATATTTGTCTTTTTAATAATTATAAAAACCTCTAAAATCTAAGTACTTAATTTTTCCAAATGATTTCAGTGACAGGTATAAATGTCTACATCATATCCTCGGGGGTTACGATAGTATGCATATTTTATACAGCCCTTGTAAGTAAATATTGAAAAAAAAACGTATTATGAAACACCAATCTTGAAAAAAATGTGGGTCTTCCTGACCGAGCTGTGGAATAACCAGTTTTCAAGACACTGATGGGTCATCATATTAATTATATTTTACACTTTACCATCAGGGTAATAAATGAAAACTCCATGTCCGAATAATCTGACTTTGCTCGGAGATATTTATTCACCTAAAAAAAACAATTTAACAATTTCTTTAAGGTTAAGTTTGTCTACGGACTATATGTACTGAAAGTCAATTTCAATTAAAGTTAACTAGTTTAAAATTAATAAAAGTCAACTCGTGAATTTAAAGTTCAATATTAGTTTTCCCTTTTTCCGTTTTTAATTAACAGTGTATTTTTTTTAGGGTGGCTTAAAAGCTTTCGTGTGGAGTGATTTCTTCCAAACGATCGTTTTGATCATTGTAACTATTGTTATAATAATTGTTGGAACAATTAATGCCGGAGGTATAGAGCATGTGTACTCAGTCGCTAGCAAAGGTAGACTATTGGATATATTTGAGTGAGTTTATACAACAGTTCGTTAAAAAACACACGTTAGGTATCTTGTTAGGTTTTACTCAATTACGAGTAGATTGCGAAATTTTTCGACAGTACCTAATATTTTTTCGCGTTAACTTGCATTGTGTCCTAAATGTCCACAATTGTAACAAACAATTACCTTGAATTTCCTGCTTAAACGTCATCTTACTTTACAGATAATATTTATTCCACAAGATTCTTTCTGAAAGAATCCGACTAAATGCTACTATAGGCGAGTGGATGGGAAACAGAGTTCAGCAAAGTCAAATGTTCTTTTCGTAAATTTAGGCATTTTTCAAAACTGACAAAATTATCGAAGTCTAACCAGTCAGTCGTAATAGGTAGTCATACTCTTTCCTCCACACCATATCCCATTTATTGGGGATCGGCGGCTCGGATCCTCTCTCTCCATTTGCCCCGATCGAGGCAGTCTTCTGGAGTAAGCTCCAGGTGTTCCATGTCCCCTCTGATGGTCTCCTCAAGGGATTTCTTGGGACGTCCTTTCTTCCTTGGTCATTCCACTTGCCAGTCCGATGCCCTCCTCAAAGCGGAATCCTCGTCCCTTCTCTGCACGTGTCCATACAACTGAAGTCGGGCCTCTTGCGCCTTTCGGTCAATTGGGGCAACTTTCATAGTACCTCTAATATATTCATTGCGGATTCTATAGATAGAATCCGCAATGTTAGAATCTAGTTAACCCGAGTGACCAGCGCAGCATTTTCATCTCGATGGTGTGGAGCAACTTCTTTTTCTTGCGTTTCAGTAATATATAGATACTCGCTCTAATTCTGGTAATAGTAGGCTTAACCTGGGTAAACTTTATACTTAAAAAAAAAAGAAATCTCGTACTTCCAATACAGTACAGTTTTCAACTTTAATGATTTTGGCCTTTACATATACCATATACATATACTAAATAATTGATTATAAAATTAATTAGAAAACTAATGTTCTTATGTATACAATTTTCAGTATGAATCCAGACCCATTCTTAAGGAACACATTTTGGACAATAACTATTGGAAGTCTTACTGAAACACTTTTATCACTTGTTGCCCAACAAGACTCCATACAGAGATTCAAGTCTTTGCCGACAATGAGAGATGTCAATATGTAAGTAACACCAAAAATCAAAATAAAATAGTTTATACCTCTTAATCCCTAAGATAGGCTCAAATTGCCTGCCAAATAATGTGCCTTAGATAGTATCTAACGCAGGCACAGTGCAACAGACTTCATTGAGTGATAAAATAAAATTAGCTCTCAACCATGGGTGTCGCCAGGGGGGGCAGCTGTCCCCCCCCCCCTAGAAATTGGATTAGGTATATATTTTTTCATACTAAAAGACAAAACCTCACAAAAAATCAGATTACTACCACACATTTTTTCATCATATCACAAATTTTATAAAATTAGCATGAAAATCCAACAGCTTCATTAAAAAAATTGCCTGTGACGCTATTTTTTATTACTTTTTTATACATGTTTAATACATGTTATTGTATAAAGTATTACTTACGTTTTCAAATAAACAAACCACATCACGACCTTCTTCACTATGTCTCACAAAAAATATGTGTTTTTTATGGTATATCATTTCTTTTTAATTTTGTTGCCCCCCCCCCCCCTAGCTACGAGGCTGGCGACGCCCATGCTCTCAACAATTAGCTCCATGCAGCTATATCCAACTTATTGAAGATGTAACACTTCATTTTCTGTACCATTATTGAATGAAATATTTATTTCGGTGGATAAACAACATTACTCGATGTCTCGTGTTTCTTTTTTACAGAGTTTTAATAATATTTTGGTTTGGTGTAACAGGTATAATGATAATGAGTATTTATGCCGGAATTCTAGTCTACTCTGTATATTTTGGTTGCGATCCAATTGAGAGAGGAGTAAGTATAGAATTTACGACATAATATATAAAATTCCCAGATCAAAATAACACAACGGCATGACTTATTAAAAAAAAATCCTTCCCTTTCATAAATTCGTCTTTCTGCTTTTCTAGGAAGTTGAAGAAGCAGACCAGATATTTGCGTACTATATTTCAGATAAGATTGCTTACATTCCGATGGTCCCAGGTTTGTTCATTGCGGGAGTATTGTGTGGTGGATTGAGGTATTTGAATCCCAATTGAAATGAGTAAGGACTTTAATACAATCACCCTTTTGTATCGATTTGAATACCAACTTAATATGAAATTTTACAGCTCGTTAGCGGCTACTTTGAATACATTAGGAGGTTCCATCTACAACGATTATTTGAAAAAGGAAGACAGCACTGAGAGATGTGAAAATATCTCTATGAGAATCATTGTAATCATAATGGGAGTATATGCTGTGGCATCTATATCAATCATTGAACAAATGGGAACACTATTAGCAGTACGTATGAACACTATGATTTCAATAAATTTACTACGGCGTCAAATTTAAGCATGATTAAATTTGCTTTGAAGTTCATAAAAATAGATTTTATTAGAAGAACCATCAAATGGCAAACAAAAACTGTTCAATTTGTCTTTGGTAAACACAGTATATAGCCCAGGAAATTTAGCTTTGTAGCGTGGATAATTGTCGGAAAGCTGGAAACTGTTTAAATCCCTTCATTAACATGCAAAAAAGTTTTCTTAAAGTTTGCACCAATTTTCCGCTTGTGCTAAGTACAGGGTGACCCATAAACCGAAAAAATAATGTACTTTTTTCAGTTTTTCAGTAATATCTTCTAAACGATGCTTTCTAGGAAAATGGTGTCTTTTTAAAAATTAAAGTACATAATATTCTGCGTCGTTTGAGCATAAATACTCCTTTGTACCTCAAAAATTATTGTGATATAGACACTGCCAAGTACATATTAATTTTCGGAACAAATTGAAATATTCGTATTTTTCACTTTTGTTATTGAATAACTCCCCAACTCAGGCATTTATGGTAATATTTCACTGATCATATTTAATTATGAATCAATTTTCTCAAACTTGTGATTAAAAGTTTAGACCTAGGGCACACAGTTCAGGATGCACAGGTGTTTAAAGAGAGACGAGTAAAATAAAGAAATTTATTAAATGATAGATTCAAATACGTTAAAGGTAAGCTAATTTAAATTTAACAATTTCATTTTATTAAAGTATAGTTTTGTTAAGTAAAATCTGATTTTTAATACTACCTAATATTTTATATCGAAAAGAGTATTTTTTCTGCATTCATTGGTTTTATTAAAATATCTCCTAAACGGTTAGTGTAAGGAAAAAAATATTTATATCGGAATTTATCGTAAATAATTTCTCTATATTATAATTGCAAAATAATTTCTTTGACTTAAATACTAAGTGAGGTAGAATTGATTAAAAATTATATATAAAAAATAAATTCATACATGTCGTCACTTTTTGTTAAATTACTCTTAAACCAAGCGGTGCAGTATAAATTCATTAAATTAAATTTAAAACTAAATAAATTTTCTATAAAATGAGTATAATAAAATTAATTTGTGATTTATAATAAAAAAGTACTAGATGATCAAAGTTGATTTTGTGTAGAGGCACGTTGCTATGCAAACACATTTTGTATGGGAAGCGTGGAATTATTTTACAAAATATTGATATTGATCATCTAGTATTTTTTTTATTATAACTCTCAAATTAATTTTATTATACTCATTTTATAGAAAATTTATTTAGCTTTAAATTCAAATTAATGAATTTATGCTATACCGCTTGGCTTAGGAGTAATTTAACAAAAAGTGACGACATGTATGAATTTATTTTCTATATACAATTTTTAATCAATTCTACCTCACTTAGTATTTACGTCAAAGAAATTATTTTGCAATTATAATATAGGGAAATTATTTTAGATAAATTCGGATATAAATATTTTTTTCCTAACACTAACCGTTTAGGAGATATTTTAATAAAACCAATGAATGCAGAAAAAATACTCTTTTCGATATAAAATATTAGGCAGTGGCGTAACAGTATTAAAAATCAGATTTTACTTAACTAAACTATACTTTAATAAAATGAAATTGTTAAATTTAAATTAGCTTACCTTTAACGTATCTAAATCTATCATTTAATAAATTTCTTTATTTTACTTGTCTCTCTTTAAACACCTGTGCATCCTGAACTGTGTGCCCTAGGTCTAAACTTTTAATCACAAGTTTGAGAAAATTGATTCATAATTAAATATGATCAGTGAAATATTACCATAAATGCCTGAGTTGGGGAGTTATTAAATAACAAAAGTGAAAAATACAAATATTTCAATTTGTTCCGAAAATTAATATGTACTTGGCAGTGTCTATATCACAATAATTTTTTAGGTACAAATGAGTATTTATGCTCAAACGACGCAGAATATTATGTACTTTAATTTATAAAAAGACACCATTTTCCTAGAAAGCATCGTTTAGAAGATATTACTGAAAAACTGAAAAAAGTACATTATTTTTTCGGTTTATGGGTCACCCTGTACTTAGCACAAGCGGAAAATTGGTGCAAACTTCAAGAAACCTTCTTTGCATGTTAATGAAGGGATTAAAACAGTTTCCAGCTTTCCGACAATTATCTACGCTATACCCCCTTTTTTAATGTAACTTCACCGGTCTAATAGTCATCACGCATGAGACTCTCAATAAAAAGTTCTTTGAAGGTACCCTAAACATACATGTATTTTTCTAGTGCGTTTAATCTTTTCCAGACTAATGCATGACGCTCTATTATTACTCTTTTGTATGGTAATTGCCATAGTACAAAACCTAGTCTGAAAGTCAAGGCTCAGCGTCAATATTTCTTGGATATTTTACTGACCTAAACTCCACCTTCTGTAATATCTGTCTTGAACTTCTTAATCTCAATCTATCCCTATCTGGCGCTAATTATCTCGGAAAGAAAGAAATTCTTCAGAGCCAGTAATTAGGCACTAATTTCCTATTACATTTCAGGCCTTGTATGCAATAGACAGCATCACTGCTGCGCCATGTTTATCCTTTTTCATCCTCGGCATGATGACACCCTGGTGTAACGCTTACGGTGCAATAAGCGGAGCTGTTACCAGCATGGCGTTCCTAACATGGATTACAGTAGGCTCGAGCCTTTCAGGAGTCAATGTTCCTACAGAACCTATTTATCCAGGAGTACCCAATACTTGTAATTCAACTATATTTGTTACCCCGTTCAATTTCACATCAGCCGGGTAAGTTCGTTTACTTTATTCTTAACCTTTAAGATAACTCGCTGTGGATTCATTAAGTTTAGATTATCTTATGGATATCTATTTTTGTTTTCAGTAACAAGGCAGCTCCCGTGTCAGACGATGGAGTATTTATCCTCTACAAATTATCCTTCATGTATTACTACACATTTGGTATAATCATTAACGTATTTGTGGCATTGGTAGTCAGTTACTTCACAGGAGGAACTAATCTCAAGGAACTGAATCCAAATCTTATATCTCCACCATTGAGGAAATTCTTACCGAAGCCAGGTGCAGCGGAGACACCAGAAGTCGTTGCAAATGAAAATCAAAATAATGAACTGAAAATTCTCACCAATGAGACAAAGTTGGCTAAAACTAGCATCAGTTAACAATGGATACTTTATAAACATTTTAATAGTGACAATTACAACAAATTTTTGATAATTTCTTCAGCACTTTGATGTATTTGAGTGTTGATATTGTTTTTTTGTACATGTCTGCACATTCTCCGGTGCAAAGGCCTTAAGACTGTCATGCCAGAGAGTGGAGTTTTTTAGTTTAGTTAATAATAATAATATGTCTGCACTTAATGTGAGCTTGGTGCGTGCCATTTCTTTAGGTGAAGAATGATGTAAAAATTATATGTACATATGTACCTAGTGTATTTTTATAAAACATTTCCACTTTTTGTTCCACAGATATCATATGTTCCATAATTACAGTAAGTTACATTTAAAAAACTGAATTACACAGTGCAATCTTGCTCTTAATAAAACGAAGAAGCATTGAAAAGACTGTTTTTTTAATTAGGTAAGAACAGAATTTTAAAAATGCCCTAAATCATTGGAAGCTGGGAAATGGTCAAGATGTTGAGAAGAGAAGAGAGTCAAATGGTTGAGAAAAGAAGTTCAACAAAAGCATGGTAAGAAACAACACAAAGAGGATATTTAAAATACAAATAGTATGGACTTATGTTGCAGTGCAATTTATTGAAATTACCCAATATCGTTACAAATCCATTCATGTAATCAATAAACACAAATCAGTTATTCATAATACATACAATAATAATACATAATAAGTCAAATGAAAGAAAAGCTTATGAAGCGACATCAAATACACTACCTATATAAAAGTACAAAATATCAAATATTATAATAGTCATAGTAGTAGTAGAATCTATTACATAATATTGTTATCACTTAATACAAGTTAAACATACTCATATAAATAAATAAACTGTCAAAATATAGTTCAATGACCACCAATTTTTAAGGTTGTTGTAAATTTTAAAGGAGAATGCTCATTTAGTATGGAAAAAAAACAGACCTGGCGCTAACTCAAATAATAGGTAAAAATGAGTTGCATAAGGGGCACCATCGAAATCAATGGCTAAATGTATGAAATATCTATTAGAAGTTTTCCAGTACCCAGTGATTTTAAGCGTTTCTTGTAGTACTGAAACAATATGACGTGACGTAAAAAAATTGTTTGCAAACTTGTTGACTGGAGAGGCAGTTTCCTAGCGGTGAGTGCCAGGTTTGAATCCTGGCACTGACAATGTATTCACGGCACAAGGTACTTACTGTGAAGTGTGTAGGAAAGAATTTGGGCACAAGCCCGAGTTTTCTTTTTTGACAGTGGTTTTATAAAAACCTTAAGAATTTTTGGTCAATTTACTACACAAGTTTCAAATAAATATCAGACGATACCGCCACCATTTTCACTGCCTTTGGGTAAAAAATAAAGAATGATATAAGTAATTTCAATATCAATTTTCCATTTCAAATAGTGACCCCACTCGCTCCTTAATTTTCACTTAAAATCAGCAAAAACAATGGATTGCATGAATAGTAATTTCAATAATGTGTAAATAATAAGAAAATATGTAAATAAACTTTGCTATATTTTCGTATTGAAAAACTCTATCTTATGTGAGTTTAACTTATTCTCATATGATTATTTATGAAAAAAAAAAATGAAAAAAATCATGGCATTTAGAGTTTCAAGAGATTTCATAATATAAAACTAATAAACCTAAATTTAGAAATACATTACATCCAATAAAAAATAATATCACATTAAATTAATATTTATATATGACAGTTATCACTCGGGAAATTTGGTTACATATAACTACTTAAATAAAAATAGTAAATAATCAATGCAAAAATTCTAGGAATGATTAATTTAAAAGTTTGTCATTTTATATGTCACTATCTATGCATTACTTCAAAATCAAAAACTGAGTATGTAAAAACAATAATTGTGATAAAATAATATTCTATGAATTTTTATATCACACTAATCCATCCAACTTTTCAAACACAAATAAACAAATCACCGATACAAGTAAAGGCAAAAGAACTATTGAAAAATGTTTGGAAAGGTTATTACGCATTGCATATAAAGATATCAGAATAATATGAATAGTAAAATCATTTCTGATTTCTATTTAACGCGGGTAAGCATATACTTTTAGATATGAAGAATACTGTTTAACTCGAATTATAGTATGCTATTCCATCGAAGATAATACATACAAGTCTATATTCCTCGAGCACAAAATCTAATTTAAAAAATTGTTTTATCACAAAAGATGGACTAATAATTAATAGTTATTAGTAAAATATCTCTAAATAGTTATTTAAATCTATAGAGATCCATTCACCATTATACAATATAGGTTGATTATCAAGAAATTAAGCTCAATACATTCAAATTATGGCACAAGATACAATATAAGATAAATGGCTATCAGACACTATGTAGTTCTATCAGAGGATTAAAACATACAAATATACAATAAGGAATCAAATAATTACAGACAAATAGTATTTGAGTTTGTCTAAAAATACTTCACATGAATCCTGGATTTCCTTGCTTATAGCAAGTTAGAACATTAGTTATTATAGTCATAAACAGGCAACAGATGACAAATCATGTATAGATGCGTAGTTTGCTACATTCTAAGAGAATTTAGACAATGTGTATGCTCTTACGTAAATGATTGTCTGATCATTTGATTAATGGCGGACGTTTGCCATAATGCCTATGTTTCTGTTTACTTTCTAAGAATGTAACTTCAGATTAACGAAAAGTAAAGAGAAATTGGCCACTAAGATAAAAGACAGCCCAAATAACTTACAAAAAATTCTGCATATAATTTCGTAGAGTGTATTCATATAATTAAACATAATTTATGTACTAACAATATTAGTTATTATAGTCATCGGATTTTGTACAAGAGTTTTCAAGATCATATTAAAATGTTTATATTATCTTAATCCTATTGTGATGTCATGGTAAGATGATGAGATATACAGATAAATAGAAAGCAGTCCAACTGAATAATTAGGATTTTGTTGAGTTTACATCAACAATTCTTAAATAATTTTCAAGCCCCTAAAAACGCAATATTAATCTAGTAATTTGAGTCTTTTGAAACAAAAAAAAATGTAAATAAATATATTATATTACTAACAAAATTTAAAATGTCAAAAATAGGTTTAATACAAAAATTAATACATAATGTTTGTATCGGCATGTGGAGTGTCAAAGTTATGATTTTTACAAAATGTATTTGTGTACGAAAATATATCAGTATGTAGAAAAATGGAAGAAGAGATGGAACACAAGGAGAAACGATATTTATTTGCCTAAATAAATATTCTTAATACTTATGAATCCAAAATTGAGCAATGCACGTATGTATAACAATGTCTTGTATAATACATGTAAAAAAAACTTGTATTTCATAATATGTATGTAAAAAATAGAAATAAATATAATATTTTAATCTACACTCTTAATAATAAAAATCTATTCTATATAATAATAATATAAAAAATACTTATTAAAAACACAGACATAAGGACTAGAAATCAATAACACACAAAATATCATTAATTTCATTAGATTGCATGATGAATACTTCACTAAGTGTGGGAATTATAATATCATAGAAATTATTACAATTTCTAGATTGATGTTGAGTTTTCAAATCAATTCAATCAGTAGTCAAAAACATATTGAATTCTACAGTTCGTCAAATTACAGTTGGTCCTGAATTGAATTGGAATTACAATCGGGGCCGTCCCTACGTAATAGGCGAGTTAGACAAAGCCTAAAGGCGGTAAATCGAGGAAGCAGTACTCTGAATGAATATCAATGTTTATTAGTATTAAAAAAATTCGCCTGTGGCGCTAGTTAAACTGTCATTTGTCTTGTACAATATAATTAGAATGATGACATTTCTATTGAAATTCTACAAGTGTAACTACTGATTGAAACGATTTGATATTATTATAATACACCTACATAATGTAATTTGTGCAAAATTGAATACCAATAATAATATAATTAATTAAAAAGATTATAATATACTTATAGCAAATATAAGATAATTAAAGGGCTGGCCAGCCAAGAGTGGATTTGTTTTATACAAGTTTGATGTGCCTATTTGAAATTTTCATTTTTATACTTTTTTTTTAAGAACATGTACTTGTATGATGTTCTACTCCTTTGGCTGAGCCAATGTGATGAAATATACACATTGTTGTACCATACATATGAATTTAACTGAGCAAATTATTAATTTATCACAAAATTTTAAGAAAACATGTGGCACAAATCACAAATTAACTGTCAATTATCAAAACTCTATTTTGATTGGGTATTTTTTTATTTAACAGCACTATCGTACGCCAACGATTAACAGAGGGAGAGCAAATAATGTTTCATACAAGGACGATATGTTGAAGCTAAATCGTGTCACTATTAATGTGACAATAAGTCTAAGCATCTAAAAATACCATTTCAGTATTGTTTCCATGTACATCTACCATACATGTTGCAATATATATAAAATAATAAATTCTAGCCTAACCTTAAAACACAAATAATAAATGTTATTTAAAATGTGTTAGTAATATCAACACATAGAAATGTTTTGTAAAAAAGATACCAAATGCATCATTCCAAAAAGTGTGATGCAATAATATAAAACTATTATTTTGATTGCACAATACTTTGATTTATTACACAATATATGTAGTATGTATTCTACAACAAATACAAGAATTCAAAAAAATCATAAATAATGTAAAATTTTGTTTTCATTTTAGGCGTTAATAAAAAACTGGGCATTAAAATGGGCCCATGGGTGCACGCTTCAAAGTGTACATTCTTTATCTTATGTAGTTTAGAATGAATTGTCTAAACTGAGTTTGGAATCCAGACCCCTTAATGGAGATACCATCTTTCGATTGGGTTGATTGGCAGAAATCGCCAATAGGCGATAAATCCGCCCTTTGTGTATAAATTTATGTACAATAAAGTTTTTATTTATTTATTTATTTATTTCAATTGACTCGACAAAATATTTAGAATAAAAATTGTTTCAGGTTTCAAAGCATGTCAAATAGTGATTACAGTATTTTCAAATAAAAAAAATGACGCAACACAGAAAAATGTCACAATTTAAACATAGAAAATATGATGAAATGATTTCTGATATGACACAATATTTTATTGCTAATTTAATATATCTTATTACTAAGTACTTTGGAATAAATACACATTACACTAATACATAATATTATGCAATATTGATAATACATTACACAATACATAATAATATTGGCAGCACGATTATGTCATGAATTATAAAGTTGTTAGTCTTTTCAATGTAGTATTTGGTGTTTACTTACAGCTATGCTACTTGTATCATATCTACGTTATATTAGAGTCATAAAAAATGTATAAAAGGAATAATGTATTGTAAATATTATGAGGAATGAATATTCTCAGGACCATCAACTTCATTGCTAGTATCGTAATACAAATACCAACACGATTACCAATGACAATTTTTAACGATGCCAACACTAGCAGTTCATATGCGTAGTTCCTTTTTCAAATGTGTCTGGACTTAATTCTTTAAACCCGAACATATTGGTTTGCGAAACAAATAACGACAGTGATAAACACTTATTATTAAACAATTATTATTGATTGCACTTTGTTGTATAAATGCTGTCTATCAAAGAATAAATAAATAAAAATGTGTCCATCTTTATACATCACAGTACGCTAAAGATACAATTTGAGTACGCTGGGCTTGAATCTGATTAGGTAATGCGATATCAATCAGACAAAAGATGTTCGGAAAATGATGACAAAGCATTTTATAGAAAACTAAACTGATAGTGTCACTCATGGGCAGTAAAAGTAGACAATCAGTAACCGTGTTCGGAATTGTACCTTAATGAAGCTACTTTAAAGTTCCAATTGTATAAAACTGTAACTATTATTAATAAATTACCCCACGTGATTGTACTCCATATTGAGTAACACATTGTACAATATTATATTTCGTTTACACTGTATAGGAATGAGCAATTATTAGTACTGGAAACCGAATACGATTATTATTATTATAAATTACTTTAGATTATTACACTTATTGATCCCATTCAGCTTCGTCTACGCCTTCCATATCGTCCTGCTCTAGTTTCAAATTAACTTCCACTCTAGCGGCCAGGGAACGCTGAATCTAAAAGGGGGAAAACACATACATATTACACACTTGTCTAAAGCCTGCTAAACAGACGTCAATATTGGCATAATACCCTGCATTCTTCTTATGCATTCAAAATGTTAAATAAAATACTGTCTATCGCTTCAGATTTTATCTGTAAATAATTAGGTTTGAAACTTTCATAAACTTTGAAATATTCATAAAATTTACAACATACGGACACCAACCGAACGTGCACAAATTCTTTCAGAATTTTTCAGTACAGACTGGCACTTGGCAGTTGCATGCTTGATTTTATCACTACTATTGATAATTCTATTGTCAAATCTCATATGCATAGTGATTAATTATGTAATAGTAGGGCTTAAAATCAAATGCAATTGGTACAATATAATCTTACCTCTTCCTGCTTAGCCTTAGCTGCTAAGGAGACTTCAGGATTCCACCTAGAGTACGGTTGATTGGCCATCTTCATCAGATTATTACTATTAGAGTTTGCTACAGGTGTTGTTGGTGTTGGGTTCGATGAGTCGGACACTGCAAGGAATAATATAAATCACTACTTATGTACATCTATCAAAAAACACGAAAACAGTAGGTCGGTAATTTTTTTTTTAGTTATGTGAATCCTGCCCTACTCTCTTTATAAAATAGAGGGGATCAGATTAACTGTTGGAAATTACATTACTACTACTACTACTACTACGCCCTTTATGTCTCCATTCGGGAGCACAGGGAGGCTACCAGGCGTCTCCATTCAGAGCGATTTTGTGCGAGTGATATTACCTCTCTCCACGTCATTCCTAACGCTCTGATCTCGTTGTCATAGGAACGGTGCACTGTGAAAGAGGGTCTTCCGGGGCGTCGGGACCCCTGTGGGTGGAAAAACAGCGCTCTCTTTGGCCAGCTGTCGTTGGGCATTCGCAAAACATGGCCCAGCCACGACCAACGTCTTTCCTGTATTACTGACAGGATTGATCGTTGCTGGGAACGCCGTCGAACGTATTCGTTGGTTTTACGTTCTTGCCATGTGATACCCAGTATCCTCCTAAGACACTTATTCTCAAAGCTGAGTATCTTACGCTCTTGAGCCTTGGTTAAGTGCCATGACTCGCAGCCGTAGAGGAGGACAGGGATCACACAGGCGTTGAATAGGCGGCGTTTTGTCTGGATACTAAACCCGGATGCCTTCCAGATCTTGTCCATGTTGTTGAATGCCCCACTGGCAGCTCCGATGCGAATGGGCAGTTCTGTCCGGAGGTCACCTGCCGGGGTGATGGTGGCGCCCAGGTATTTGAATTTGTTTACCTGGGAGATTTGATTGCCGTTGACAATCATAGCTGTGACCCTATCCGGACATGCATCGTTACAGATGTACTCAGTTTTGCCAGTGTTGACCTTGAGGCCAAGGCGTGTCGCGTTGTTGTAGAGCATTGTAGTGCTGTGCTGTAGTCCACCCACAGACGTGTCGAATAGGGCGAGATCATCCGCATATTCTAGATCGTGTAGAGTTCCCACGTTTGTTTCGTTGGCAGGTCTTTGCAATAACGGCACTCCCCCTGAGTTCCCCGTGGATTTTCTGAGAAGGTAGTCCATGACGGTAACAAAGATGAAAGGCGCCAGTACACATCCTTGTCGAACCCCAGTTGTGATCCTGAAGGTGTCAGTTGGACCACAGGAGGTTCTCACACTGCACTCCGAGTCCGTGTGCAGGGCTTCGATCATGGCTACCAGCCTCGTGGGAATACCGTAAAGGGCCAATATCTTCCAAATTGATTCTCTATGGGGGCTGTCAAAGGCTTTTTCGAAATCAATGAAGCAGCAAGCGACTGGCGAGTTATACTCTTGTGATTGTTGGAGGACACACCTGGCACAGAAAATTGGGTCCGAACAGGACCTGCCCGGCACAAAGCCACATTGCTGCTTCCTCAGTATGGCTAAGATTGGTTTCTGGATGCGGTTCAAGATGATCTGAGATAGGACCTTACCGGGTACGCTCAGTAGAGTAATTCCACGGTAATTTCCACATTCCTGAGGGTTCCCCTTTTTGAATAGTGTTATGATGGAAATTACATACATATTAATAAATGGGTACTCCCCCCTGTTGTGGCCTCACCCGCAACCGAGCAAAGAAGTAACAGAGAAAGTCATGAAATATATCTCTGCTAAAGAACATAGTAAGGTGATAATCTATATTTTGGCTTGTTAGTTTAACTCCAAGGTTATTTTTTTTACTCTGCTCAGCTGCAATATTGATGTATTGCAAAGAGTACCAAAAAATGTTAATACACAACAGTGGCGTAGGGTGGATTCTGTAGAAGGGAAGCCGGCGTTAACCTATTTTATTGTATTATGTAAGATTAGACCCATTATATTAAGATCCTAAACAAAAAGGTAACTCGATGTGAATCGTGTTCTTAGGTAGCTTCGCACCTGGTACACAATTACCTCAATCGAACACCGGCCAGCGAAATGGCAATAAGCTGTTAGGCCGACTGATGCTATATTTTATTTCATTCCATAATTATTGACTTTTATTAATTTCACTTGAAAACTGAAGACTGTTCTACAACTGGGGTTTCTAAGGTTTCTCACCCGAAACTCGCAGATGAAATGCAAACTAAAAATGCCATTATGTATATCACTGTAAGGGTGATATTCCACAAACATTTTATCTGCGTGTTTCAGGTGGGAAAGCTTAGAAAGTACAACCCCTGGTAATTAAGAATTATGAGAGGCCAAATTGACTTAAGAGTATGGTTACATGGAATCAGAAAGTGTGAGAATTGTATGAGTATGAATAGTAACTACTTACATGAATCCATGCCAGCAGGTTTGAGTGATATCAATTTGGGTGCTTTGTCTGTTCCCTTAAACCACTCAGCAGCTGTGGCCGCTGGCTGCCAGGTGACTCTAGTCGGCGGGAACAAGTCATCTTGGAACAATTCCATCTGTAAATACAATAATATATCAATTCTATTCCAACACTCACACTGCATCCCTTGTAGGGTAGGCAGAGAGAACAGATTTGCCAGACTTTCCAATCCCTTTGTCACATTCATGGAATTCCTCATACACATTCTACAATTCCTTTTACTCAAAACACATCTATCCTTGAGAATCTGGTCAACATGGTTCTTGGACGGCCGTTTCCTTGCACTGCATTTTTCTCTCAGGTATATTTTCTTTGCTATCCTTTCATCATTCATCCTTTCTACATGTCCCAACCATGTCAACTTGTTCATTTTTATTCTAGTCACAGCATCCATTTTACATTCACTTATTTGTTACCTATCTCTGTGTACATAAGTCAACACAAAAAAAATGACAGGATCGATTCAAGGGAAGAAATCCCTATTTTACATTCTTTTGTTTAACATAAACAATATTTGCTGCATAGGAAACATAAACAAAATATTCATGCGTAATGATTTCTAAGTTCACAAACCTTTATTCTAGGTACGGCAAATCCTAATGGTTCTATTGTAGTATTTGTAAGTCTTAACATTTTGGCAAATTCAACACGTTGCACTGCACACTGATTCTTCGGCAGGAGGGCCAATCCTTGATGCAACGACGGACAGCGATGATGTGAGAGAGCGCAAAGATGTGGAGCTTCATTTGTCACTTCGAAACAATAGATTGTGGTGTCACCCTGAGAAGAAACGAAAAATATATGACATAAAACAATCCGCATGTTGTTTTTGAGACTGCCTCAAATTGATGGAATCTCTCTTTCGTATGTGAAACAACCATTGTAAAACGATCTGGGAGTCAAGAGCTCCGCGTCAATATTTCTCAGATACTCAATTGCCCTTGGCATCGCCCCATGAATTTCCCAAATATCCCCTCAAACTTCTTGATGGGACAGGGCCCCACAATGTCATCGACTGTCTCGATCTGCCTGCACTCGCATGGGAGATGTTTCCTCTTGGTGCCCACATCTTCCGAGGCCAGTTTGGATCATATTTAGGGATGCCCATAGTTTGCGAGGCTGGTCAAAGCCTCATTGTGGGGTCTTTCATGAGTTTTCTGTGATCAGGATTTTGGGAACTCCCTATTATCTTGGCATGCTTGTTGGAATAAAATATGAGGATACTTACTCTTCCTGTGAGGAACAAAGTGGAACTATCTTCATCATAGAAGGGCATCAAGATAGCAGGCGACACATCTAGACCAATAGTATTCAATGGAGCAGACAGATCTGTTGCGTTAAACACCATTATTTGACGTTCCGATACTCTGAAAATGAGTACAAATAAAAAGTGAAAAAAAGCAGGTAGAAAAATGAAACACTCTCTCAAAACATGACTTACTTATCAAATCCTGTGACTACGATGTGTGTGCCGTTGAGAGCCCATACTATTCTCGCACCTCTGCTACCCACGGGACCTTTGCCTTCCCTGATAGGAACGTCCGATGACCTAGGTTTGTAAACCTGAATATACAAAATTAAAATACATCCATAAATACAATAATTGGGGTAACCAATGACAAGTGTGCGGGTGTGCATTCCTTTATTATTTATGTATTAGATATATTTTCAGTCTACATAAAAAATTGCATTACTATGTGGAGCCACAATGATAAAAACTTGACGAATGAAGTATTCAAGAAGATGCACGATCCAACACAACTGCCTAATCGCACTCTAGACAGAGACATTCAGAATGGGTGGTTACACACTTTGTTACTAGTAGATGCTACTTTGTCTCTTGTAGTTTCTATTACAGACAGGACACAAGTTAAAAACATGGCAGTACTGCTCAACTTTGTAAATTTCGATTATTGTTCTTACCCTAATCAGACCATCCTTGCTGACTGTGGCCAAGTATACTCCGCAAGGCGACCAGGCCAAAGCAAATATCTGTTCCTTGTGACCAGTGAGAACTATTCTTTCTTTAGGATCGTCTGCATTCAATGATTGCAAATCCCATATCTTGACTGTCAGGTCGTGTGCGGCTGTCACCAGGACATCAGAAGCGCAAGGATGGAATTTGATGATGTAGATTTTGTCAGAGTGCAGTGCAAACTGACGGTTCGGTGTGTTTGTGGGCTCGGTAAGACCTGGGAAAAATTTAAATGGTTTTACAAATTTTACATAGATGGCAGTAGCGACAAAGTTGGTCTGCAATCAATGTGCATGATAATAAATAACATATGATAAAAATGACGGTAGTCACTTAATTTCTTTTTCATGGTGATTCATACTTATTTTTTATTTAAAAACAAAGGATCTGGGCTTGGGAACACAAACCCAAATACTACTTTCCTACAAACTTCACAGTTACTTAAAAGCTTGTGTCGTGAAATGCAGAATATATCATCAGCGCCGAGATTCGAACCCAGCACCTCTTGATTACAAGTCTGCTCTTCAACCAACCATGTACACAAAGGAAGATAATAATAATAATGAGGAATTACATTGTTTTTGGCAGTACATTTCAAGACAATAAAATAATGTATGTGGCAATTGTGGAGTGCGCATACGAATGTTTGGTGTTCTTACCTCCTTCAGGAATAATCCATTCTCTAACGATGCCGTCATCGCAAGCCACGAGCAGTCTGGAATCATTGAAGGGATGCCACTGCCAGTCACACAAAGCATTGGGATGCAGCAGGGCAGGTGTAACACCATCCGGCAGTCTCCCAGTAGAGTTTAGCTCTAGCACTGTCACCCGACCACCACCTCCACCCAAGGGAACGGCTACTCGCTGGGGATTTGCTAGAAGACAAACCAAATTTATATAAATAAATTGGTAATAAGATAAAAGTTACCAGAGATACAGTGAAATCAAGAATATACCCACCATGGAAACCATCACACTCTCCCGATATCTGTCGGCTGATGTTCTTAATATTCTCAATATGCGTAGATTTGTGACCCGGAGTGCCTTTCAAGTGCCTGAATTTGGAAACACGGCCTGAAAGATGAAAAAAAAATCACTTAGTAGTAAAATAGTCTGTCCAAAAACTCGACACGGAAAGTATCAAAAAAATAAAATTTATACCGAAAACTGTCGATGTTCTCTTTGTTGATGGATTATGGATTGACGCTCTCTTGTCTTCGGGCTCTGGACTCTTTCTAGACTTGAGTGAATCTCTTCGTCTGGAAATCAAAACAGTAAAAAATGTGTTAAGAAGCAGACTTGACGAGATATGATAAAAAAACGTCTCAATGTTAATTTATAGTCGCACCTCAGTGGAGTAGGGGAACCCTGACTATTCTCCACAGCCACGGCAGCTTGTAAAGCATTGGAAGCCGTCTCCTGGACGCTTACACTCCTACCCTCGTACATTCGACGTCTCTCGGCGATGCTGCATCGCTGACTGCCTGAACGATCAAACTTACCACCTGCATCATCAAATACGTCTTCACTTGCGCAACCATCTTGACCTTCTTTTGAATTTGACCTAAAAATAAATTCACAATTACAAATTTCAGGCTCAATCTTGATGTTAACATACTCGAAATAATTTAAACCACCACGAGAAGAAGCTGTATGAAAATCAGCTATAAACATTGAAAATACTTGAAATAGTAAATGAAACAATAGTCTGAGACTTACTTGACTTCGAACATCTTTCGCCTTTCGGCCGTACTTGGAGTCTTGGGTTTATATCCGGAATCTGATGAGTTCACATCTTCTTCAATACTCGAATCAGACTTTCCATTCTGATATTCTCCATCTAAAAATGGAATAAAAAAACTAATCAAGTAGTATCTAAGTAATTGTCATCACCATTATGATGCACTTACATAAATAAATAAATAAAACTTTATTGGCCAGTAAATATATGAAACAACAAAAACAAGACAATGCAGTGTGCCAAAAGGCGGACTTATTGCAAAAGCAATGTCTTACAGTCAACCCGATATGTAATATGTAATATGATGCAATAAAACGGTTAACGAAAATACAAACCTTTAATCGGATTAGCTTCAACGTCACTCGTAGGAGAGGCTTTGTCAACGTTATTTGTATCTGTTGAATCTTTTGGAGTTACAGATACTAAAATGTCAAAAAAAAAATTATAGTTCCGACATCACATAATTTGTTCACAGTGCTGTAAATACGGACACATTAAATTCAATATTACTACATACCTTTGACTGGACTAGATTTCTGTACTGGAGATGAAGAAATATTTTCATCCGATCCATTCTTCTCATCAGACTCTGTCGAGTTGGACTGGTGTGGGACACTTCCAGGAACAGCGGGAACGTTGAACACCTTGTCGAACGAGAACTCTTGGTTGCTCTGGGATGAAGAGAACGGCTTTGGTCCCAAGCGAGGCTGTTACAAAAGAGATTCATAATAACACAAATAATACAATATAAAAATAATCAAACAGAACATTATAAAGAACATTCCACGGGATAAAAGAAATGAATAACACAGCATATTTATTTCAAAACAAAACCAATGACAAACATAAAATCATATCATCTACAATCATGTAGCAGTACGCCATATTGTGATACCTTGTATGCACTAGGATTAGGGGTGGCTGTTGTTCTAGGTCTAGCCACCGGTCTCGGAACACCGTTGACAACATTCACATTGGAATAATTCTCTTCTCCGGCGCCACCTTCAGAAATAGAAACTCTGGGCATTGGTTTGGGAGGCACGACACTTCCATTTAGGCTTCCACTATCACTGTGTTTAATTTCTCCATTGGTTCTGTACTCGACACATTCTTCACCTAACTCCTCATTGTTTTCTCTTTCAATGTTCTGATCGCTTTCCGGCATATCGTTGGAGCTTATATCGTCAGTGACGTCTTCCTCTAAATTTTTTTTTTCCGGCAGTGGCGTATTCTCCGGCACGATAACTTTGTCTGATGCTGTAATTTTCTCTGGTGCTGCAACTTTTTCTAATACAACATTCTTTTCTTGAATGCTCTGTCTTTCTTTTTCAAGCTCGACCACGTTCTTTTCGTGTATATCGATCTTCTTTGGCAATTTATTGTCTTTGGGTTTTTCCATACCCTTAATCAGATCCTTCACGTTCACAAATTCAATTCTCGATGGATCAGATTCCTTGACAATATCCGGTTGATCCACTGGGGAAGGAGCAACTTTAGCTTGAGGTTTGATCAAAGCTGTCGGTGGGGAAGTGAACGGTTTATTTGATTTAGGTGTCGGATCTATCATAGCTTCGAGTTCTTTCACATATTGAACAAGAGATCCACGATGTACCTAAAAACAAAGACTTTGTTTATAAATACTGTAAAAAAATAAGAACATGTACTGCAACATAAAAATGATCAAACAACAAATATTCACCAAGAGCCCACCCAAATCTAATGTTAGAATTATTGTACATCCCTTACCATTAATTTATAGATTTAATGGAAAAAGTAACTAAAAAAAAATTAATTTACCCCACAGCTTTAATCTAATAGGTTCAATTCAATTCAAGAAAATAATTGTATGAAAATAAAATAAAAACTACCAGTAGTAATATTTACAGTAAACAAAAATTAAACAAAAGAGAAACAAACTTACCATAAAACAAAATAAAATAAAACAGCAAACAACAGAACAACACCAAACAGTGCACCAAACTTGATTATACAACAGTAGGTACCATAATACATATTGTGTATACAATACCATATGTGGTGACAACAGTCAATAACAAATACAACACGTGTTCTATTTAAACTACAAACAAAAAATAAACACAAAGAAAACAATGTGCAAATTAACATTATTGACATTGTGTGTACTGTGAAAATTATTGGTGTAAAAATAGATCATATCAATCTATATTGGCAGTGTTATCTCCAAGTCTCTGAGGCCACGAGTCCCAAGTCTTTTAAATATATAACTGACAAGTCTCCAGTTGAGTCTTGGGTCACTGAGGTCTACTCATTTGACTCTAGTCCACAACACTGTATATTAGTAATCTATTACAAGCCCCAGTACGATTCGCAGTTTAAGGGTGTTTATTAATGATAACGAGTTTTGTATATGCGAGGTGGTCGGTAGCCTGGTTGGTAACGCGCTCGACTGTCAATCCAATAGGTGCGGGTTCAAACCCGACTTACTCCACTTCACAACACAGCTTTTACGCTTTCTGTGAAGTGTACAAATCGAAATAAACCCAGATTCATTTTTGAAAGATTAATAATAGTAGTATTATATGTGGTGCGAATCATTACCTCTGACCGAGATTGTTGAGCTATTGTTAAAATGATCTTTCGAATCAACGTAACCCAATCGTAATGCCTTATCATAAGTGCAGGACATATGCATGTGTATGCCTAGACAATATTATTGCTGGAGTCAGTATGCCTAGACAACAACATATTGAACGAGTCATTTATGATTACTTTATATCGTTTGATAACTTGTTTTCGCATCCTACAGGGACTCCGTTTGATTCTAGCGATATTATAAAAATAAAATATTGCAACGCCGTGTAGTGATGTGAGAGTGAAGAGTGATTAGAAGATAAGGCAAAAAAAACTTAATTTATCAAAACTACAGAAACTGAAAAAAAATAAAAACTACTTTTTAACAACACAACCAACAACACTGTTAAAAAAATTGGTACGGAAAATGAAAATATATATACATACATGCAAATGTACTTAGTAAAGTGGTGAATGAAAATTTCTAACCTTTTCTGAACTTTCTGGTCCTCTCTTTGCAGGATCGAGAGACATTTTAGGGACGGGGTGATCGACGCCTTTCAGCCACATTGTGGAGTTTGTGTGCGTCACAAACCCTGGGGTATCAGGGTACAAATCTGAGTGGTAGTCTCTGTAAGTCTGTAAAAATATATGGAGATTAACATCTGGTTCATTCTAGGCACAATACTTATCTAGCAGCAACTCTAATTACCGCATAATTTACATCCCCGTAAAGGTGCTTACCTTTCTTGGCACTTGATACATGATGGGAACAACCATTGAAGAAGTGAGCTGAAGAATCCTATTTACTTCTCCCTCCATTACTCGGAGAGCTCGTTTCGGAATGAGACACGCACCCTTGGTTTGTTCACCTGACGTAACAAAACAAACACAGCATTATAAGACACACTGAATATGTACGCTAATTCAAGTATGACATAATAAATATCTTACCCGAATGTCTGATACCCTCTATAAGGTATGGTTCTCTGTCAGATACCTCCATGTAGGCAATCGTGGTGTCTCCTTTACCGGCAAGGAAGAGCATGCAAGTATCTGCATCATACAAAGGCATCAGAATGCCAGTGGAACAATCCAATTCCAAAGTCTTCTGCGGGGATGATAAGTTCCTAACATCTCTGATAATCACCTGACGAAGTCGTGCAGCATCAAAGCCTAATAAAATAAATGAGAAATTAACAAATTACCATCACTACAATACAACTTTAACAATGTACTGTTAAACGGAATCTTACCTGTGGTCAAAATCCTCTCTTGATCTCCCAACCAAACAACTCTGCTATCCTTGATGCTCTGGTGGCTGTTTGCTGTGCCTGTGATGGGATCTGATGAGCGAGGATCCAATATCCTTACTTTCTTGTCCTTGCAAGATGTAGCAATAAGTTTACCGTCTCTTCTCCAACTGGCTGATTGGATTACATCACCATGATCACCGTTAACTGTAAACGAAACCATTGTATTAGTTTTGTTTGGAGTTTTTCTTGTTGTCTTGATATGATCCTCGTTTAGTAGTTTTCTCAAAATATCTTCTTATGTTAAACAATTTGTATGCTTACTGAACACTTCTTGTTGTGTGATGAGGTCCCACAGGGACAGGAAATTGCCAGATGTGACATGTAATAGTCCATCAGCTGAGGGATTAAAGCCGACAGTCTCAACCCTGCGTTGTCTCTGTGACAGAGTACACTCGGGATTGCTCAATGATTCTGTCAAACTAGTGGCTGGGACATTCCATAATTTTACCTTAAAAAAACAATTCAGCTTAGACATTTCTTTCAACAGATTCATCGCTTGTAAACATCAATACATACTTAGTATATTATTGGATGAGAATGTTTTAATTTTATGGTCCCGTCATAGCATTGTACAGAGTTGATATTACGAGATGTGCAAAACTGAATTGTTAAGCTTTGTAACCTGGACAACACAAGGAATGTAAAGGTTTAAACTTGAATAACTTGCATAGTTCATTTAACCAAATTCACATAAAAGAAAATTGGAATCAATTTATGACATTAAACTGCAGATAAACTAGATGAAATGCGTCAATTATAACCAAGTTTACACTAACACATATGAAGAATTTTTAATTGTATACTCACAAGGCAATCTTGTGACCCTGTAGCTAGCAGACCATCATGAAATGGAGAAAATTCCATATCAGTGATTGTATCAGAATGTGCATGAAGTAGCGGCATAGTCTTACTCTTCCTACCGCAATCATCCAAAGGTAAGATAGCAAGACTCGAACCAACATGCTCCCAATTGAAAGCCATAACAGACGCTGAGGCACAAATGTTATTTCCATAGGTTTGATACGATCCCACACAGATGTCTCGAATACAAACTTCAGGTTTCGGAACGATTGGGGCCGCATTTTTATACTTTGATGCTTTGAATCTCCAAGCCATTTTGAACAATTTATTAACTCAATTTATTTCAGTTTCACTAATATTTCACAATCAAATTAGAGAGCCAATTTCATAAGATCCTTAATGTAGACAATGCTGAAATTATTAATGAATTTTATGAGTGCAAAATTATTAACAAACGAAATAAGAAAAAGTAACGTACTATAACTAGTTATAATGGTGTAACTATAATAAAACTAATGCATTGTAAAATAATCCAATAAAGCAACATGCACAAAAGAGATAAAGAAATATTGATTTCATACTGTGATGAGATCATCATCTCAAACTTCCCAGATAAATATGTTTCATCTTAATTTTATGGCACAGTGATCTAAGAAACTTCCAAGCTACCCAGGATATTTGTTAAAATGTGTGTCTAATCGGAATAAAATGCGAAACATGTTCGAAACTGGTAAGTTTACATGGAAAGTTGTGAAATTATAAAACAATAAAATCAATGTAAATACGTATTTTACGAACCAAACAACAGCCGCCCTATATTGTAGTATGAATAATTTACAAATATTCACTGTAAAACTACATCCGTGATGTGTAAATAATGCACAAAACTCATTTAAAACAAACACCGAACCAAATCACGCCCACTGTTGTGACGGCCATTTGTCAAACAGAGGAACGCGCCGTGTTGCCACTTAATGGAAATATAGGAATTTTTATCCAATTTTGTCCAAAACGTTAAATATTTTCATTAACAACTTTTATTTTGTCATTGACTTTTGTGGCATAATAATATTGTACATTATGTTTTTTCATCCAAAAACTTGTAAAGCACATGACGTCCATGTGCTTTCTCGTATTAATTTTCTTTTGTTATTATTTTTGGGGAATATACAAAATTATGAATTTTCTGGCAACCCTTCATGCAGGGATACCAACATCTCAATATCTATCAATCATAAATCTAAATTGAAAAACCGTCCCCAAACATTGTTGACTCGATTAATTTTTAATCCTGGCAGCACTAAATGTCAAATCCGCAATAATGATTTCGTCGATCGAGTAATCAGCGAAATGTCAATTTGATTGTGAATTTTATTATTTACATACGCTGTGGAAAATTATTTCGCCCCATTTGATGCTACTTTATAAGAACGTATAATAATTATTATAGTTCAATTGTATTTCACAGTGCATTGTTGAATTAGAGTCGTGTTACGTGATAGTGCGTAAGGAAAGTGTTTGGAGTTTACTTTTTTGTTTCACTTTCGTGCTCACTGAGTGAGACGTTGTTTTCATTCAACTGTGACAATAACTAGCATTATCCCCCTTTAAGGGGCTATAAAAGGGTAAATATAACATGTGTGCATATTATTAGAAGTATAAATTTACTGTCAAGTTCACTCCAAAGCATCAACCCAATTTCATTCCCTTCAATATAAAGTTTAATGTCTTCCCACTGAAGGCTATTGATATTTTACATTTGACATTTATTTCATCCTTGGCATTATGCTGTATATATTTCGTCCAAGAATTGGATTAACCTGAACTATAATTATACGAATTCGATGTTTCCATAGTCAGTCAAATCAGAATGGGTTGTCCTGAAACTAGGTAGCTTTTGTTTTTTTTTTTTCGAAGTTAAGTTTGAGCTTCTTTCAAAGGAGAAGAATTCTATCACTCTAGTCTCTGTCCCTAATTTGCAGATAATACTGTATTCGAGGATATATTTTATGTTTATTTTCTAATATTGGTTTCACTTTGATCTTATTAGCTATTTCAGTATATCATACCGTTTTAAAACTTATAAAATATACATATCTACATCATATATACACTTGAGATAAAAACGGTTGCACAATTATTACAGTAGGTACTTACGTATTTTCCTTATCAGTAATAGTTTTTTCACTCTTAAACATACATAAGTAAGTAATGTGAACTTGTTTGTACTTACTTAAAACAATGTTCAATTTATGTATTCTTCCAATGAAATTACTACTATTACTGCTTCATTGTTTCTCATTCCTCAAAGAAACACATGGAGATCACACAGTTTTGTCCGGTGATGTTACTTTTTCTCACATCGTGGTCCGATCATATTGTCATATAAACAGCATATAAAACCAGTGATAATGTTACTTGGTACATCTATCAATGTTTGTAAAAAACAATTGACTGCAGTACATGGCTGCCTCAGTTAGCGAGAGGCACGTATATCTTCTTAGAAAGCAAATACTCAAGGGTTTGAATCTCAGTGTATTTATTTATTCACCCCATAAAGTTTTTACACAAAAATACAAACAAGAAATCAGACACAAACACAACAAACAAATGGTTGTGGCGTCACTAGATGTATTAAGCACTTCTCTATACAATTACTTATTGCGAAGTGCGCAATTAAGTATTCTTGTCCAGTTCGAATCTTCTTTAAATGCAAATGAATATCCAAGTGAACAATATACCACAGTTACTTTATATATATTGGGATGTAATCAAATCCAATCAAAACCAAATAAAACCCCCAAATTGAATTACTATTTTACCGTCTCCCCCGAATTCTCTGTGAGATATTATCAAATTCCTATTCTATCATATCCCTACGACATAATAGATCTTTCGTCATGTTTTCATAAAGTGGAAAGCAGTTAGGACATCACTCAAAACTGTTCTAAGTAGCGAAGCTTTTTTACTTCCCTTTATACAGAAGGAAAACAAGCAAGGACACAAGAAGAAAGATGAACTAAATTGACTTTGTGGTTGTTCCAGGTCGTGGAATGGAGGATTACAAATTTCTATTCAAAGTCGTGCTAGTGGGCAATGCGGGTGTGGGCAAGACATGCCTCGTAAGGAGGTTCACTCAAGGCATATTCCCTCCCGGACAGGGTGCCACTATTGGGGTCGACTTTATGATTAAAACTGTCGAAGTTGACAATGAAAAAGTTAAGGTTGGTGACTAATTGATGTTACTATGCAAACTATTTTACTCTGCCAAGTGTACAAAGATAAGTTACTGTTTGTTATGATGTGCCAGTGTTTGCTTCATGTACATAAATTCAAAATGTTTTAATCTTCATTGGCTTAGACACCGTCCTAAGTCCGCTAGCTGAACTAAAATTTGTTTAAATTGTTCATATCAATATGATGTTATCTGTTTCTGGTTACCTCATATTATGATGAGATTAAAAAGAGAAAAGTTAAAAAAAGGTTCACTTCATCTGCTTTCAATGCTCAATAAATACTTTGAATTGTATTATACTTTTGGAATAGTCTTTTTACGTTTTCTTTATAAATTATTGAATTTCACAGTTGACTGGTGGAAATTTCAACGATAAATCTTTCAAATTAGGTTTCATTCCATGACAAAGTCCATCATTTTATTCAGACCATTAAAGAATGAATAAAATTGCATTTATATGGCAATATTATGTCTCCATGTAACATTTAATTACGTACAGTAGGCCTACCATCGACATTCATAGCATAATTGTAACCAATTTGTATTTAATAAGTGAAATTCATCACTATGTATCGTTATTCTGCTTTATATTTTAATGGCTTCATATTTTTAATACAACATGCTATAAAATTTATATTTTATACATCATTTAAACACTGAGAGACAAAGGTACGTATAGCTAGTCATACCGACTGATCTGTATTGGTATTATAAAAAGGGTATTCAGTTGCCTATGACTAGCCCAACTGGGTGAAAGATAAGCTTAGAAACTAGAATTGTGATTGCTAATACTAGGGTAGTTATTAATATGGTTGAGATTGTAGTTAATGTGGTTGTAGCACCGTTTTAATCCCAAAACTGGGAAATTTGAGTACTACAAATTTTCAACACTGGATTTTGCCTTTTGAATAATAACAAATATCTACGTATGAAACAGTTTAATTAAATCAAGCTATGTAATCGAAATAAGATTCTTTCACAAATTCTTAACATATTTCACATACCTAAGTGTTGAAACGTTCATACATATATCATATGGACTTCTGTTTGGTTTGAAGAAGAGAGATTTTACATGTTTTTTTTTTCCATTCCAGCTACAAATATGGGACACGGCCGGACAAGAGAGGTTTCGTTCTATCACACAGAGTTATTACAGATCAGCACACGCACTCATTTTAGTCTACGATATATCATGTCAACCCACCTTTGACTGCTTACCGGATTGGCTTCGGGAAATTGATGAATACGCCAGTAGCAAGGTCTTAAAAATTCTAGTGGGTAAGTGTAACCTAATCTTATATTTATCCTAGTAGTTACAAGCAAATCAGGACAGTTTTTCCCCCTTTTTTGTTTGATGTGTTAAGAACAATGTGACAGCCTCGAATTCGGCAAAATTGTTAACCAATTTCGTTTCTTTCAGGCAACAAAATAGATAGAGAAGACTGCGAGATTCCGACGCACATTGGAGAGGATTTTGCACAGAGAAACGGAATGTACTTCCTGGAGACATCGGCTAAGGAATCTGAGAATGTAGAAAGATTATTTATAGAAATAGCAGTCGAGCTTATGGAGGTAAAAAATCACTTTTTTTTCACATAACTGTTCTTGCGTTCTTTGAGTGAGTGAATTAAAATTGTCTCAATGTACGCAGTATATCAGTTGTTTATTTCTCTCTTAGTATTCATTGCATTTTATCAGTTAGTGGTTCAATTTTTGTTTCTTCAATGGCTTATCATTTTAATAATCCCTTACCATAAATTTCTTTACCTCTGTGAGACTGTTGAATTTGAGTAAGTAGTCTCTCAGTTTTATAGAATTATAATGATATAAAATTAAGGAAAAGTCCTGACGTATCGTTCCAGTATGAGAGAGTTCGTGAGCTGTACGGAGAGAGGAACATACTGTTTCATATGTTGAAATTTTAACATACCTATCTGTGGTTGACGAAATAATACAATGCGCAATTTCTGTCGTGTAATAATATGTATACTTATTTCTAACTTTGGGACAAAATACGTTTGGTATTGCGAAAACACATTAGTGAAAACATTTGATTTAACAATAATAATTCAAAGCTGAATAAATAAATACTATGATTCGTAATTTTTTATTGATTTATTTGACTGTTTTTTTCAGCAAGCAAAATGCAAAGAATTACCTCGATACGACACAAGTTCAACACCCATTAATGGGAAAACTACCTCACTTGGTGATGGGACTTGCTGTGCTAAAGTTGTATAATCATCAAACACACTACTAGTGCTAAGTAAAGTAATAATTCTTCATTAATTAATTTATATTAACAATATTACACATGTAACATATAATAATAATTGGTTATATTGTATTAATATGCATTTATCAAATTAATAATTTAACATCGCCAGCAGTATGCAGCAGAGCCTTGATAATCCTAACCAGAGCTAATCCGTACCCTTTTTTTTGCTGACAAGTCTACTCTGGATGATTCTCCTACTCAAAATGTCAATAAAATTCCTTATTCATAAACTATCTGCACTGAACTCTCATTTGGATTGAAGTGATGAAAGTATCCTCTCGTTCTCATTACCTGAAAAGATGGTAATAGTACTTATGTTGATGAATAAAGCTTTTTTTTTTAGGCAGTCCATCCTAATTGGGTGATTTGTGCCAGTACACATCTAAAAAAACTTCAAATCAAAACATCTAAGAATAAAGCTTATTCTTGATAAATAAATTGAACCTGCCAGTATATAATATATTATTTTACGACCAAGCAAATGTATTTGGTGGTTTAGAAGTTCATTAAATATAAATTTCCCAAGGATACAGCTGTTTAATTACTATCTAACATACATACTACAATGTGTGCCCATTCCAGGGGTACCTTTTTGCTAGTTCGGATTATCGAGGCTCTACTGTAATTGTACTATTTATTGTAACAGTGACGTAATGCAGAATGAAAGAGAATTATTTAGTATCAGCAACTGCTACGTATATTACTAATATTTATGTTTTTATTGTACCTAAAGCTTTAACCGCTGAATTCAGTTTGATAACGCTGCAGTGAATATGTAGAAAATACATATTTAATGTATAATTATTTTGGAAATAACGATGCTGAATTTATTATGTACCCTTTTTACTAGTACTGCATATTTCGCTTTTAAATGTAACATAACCATGTTACATCTAGGTTTTTATATCTAGACTTTTCGTTTGATCTTAGCAGTATTTTTATGTTAGGTCACACATAACGCATTCTTTATTTCCTTGTCATGAAAAAGCTATGACTTTCTTATGCATTTCACTTATTTACCAATACATTCCACTGATGAGTTTGCAATACGCTACAGATTTTTATATATTTTGATTGAGTTTTACAGTAAAGTTCTGTAAATTATATTTACAACTATTTTCATCGCAATAAACAAAGTTTTAAATAACTGTTAACTACATATTTTTATATCACAAACATTTACATTAATTATTTAATTATTTTAGTTTAGTTTCTTAGGTTACTTTTGCATTACATTCTATGTATTTGTGTTCAATCATTTGTACCTAAAAACATGTAAAGATAGAACAGTGGTTTTTAGAGAGTTTCGCACTTGTGAATCTCAAAATTTAAATGAGCGAGATATTTTTACACTCGAGACGTAAAGAATAAAGTCGAATATTCATTGTACACACTTATTTATCAACACGTTTACATTACAAATTTCAGAGATGTTTTTCCATATTTTCAATAGCATCCTCGCTGATCTACAGATGTTTAAATTAATACATGGCTTTAAACTAGAATTGGTATATTATTTTGCATACCTAGTTGGTAGAGTTGTCTTTCCATAGATGATATTATATTTTTATGTTGGCAACTATTAATACTAAATCTTTGACATGAATTTTTTTATCTCGTGAAGTTTTAAGGATATTATATAAATGTATAATTTGTGTTGTGAATTACTAGCGTAATGGTGTTCAAACCGTGCAATGAATTACTACATTAAAATTATATTTTGAGTGTTTTATTTTTTTACTAATAACATTTGACAGCTAATTTGAGTCAGTCTTACTGACAGCTGACTAAATATTTGAATAATTTTATATTTGACGATTGTATATTTATGTTTTACATATATTATTTGTACATATAATATAGCTTAGTTTTAGACTAATGTTAAGTTCTTTTATATCTCAAAATTAACATGACAAACATTTTTAAAGACGTTCCCCTTCAATCTGATCATTTCTTTATGCAATTATGAATCTTAACTGTTGGATTATGTGTTGTTTAATGGAAATGAAAAGCTAACTGTAGATTTTGTTAGTTTTTGAGATCTAATTGTCTGAGAAACTCTTACTTCGAAATTATTCGTCAATCTCACCATAGTTTTAATGTATATGAGATTATTTTCAAACGTTTGTACAAATACATGGAGTACCTAAAAATTACATTTTTTTTCTTGTAAACTGTTCTATTATATGTTGTTGTCTGCATACATTTCACTGTGTTCACGTACAATCTTTAATTGATACATTGCTATATGAATAGCAATAACTTTATCACAAAATACCTTAGTTTACAAGAGCAAAACTACAGTCACAAGGTCCAGCGTAGTCATAAAACCTTTATCACTTAAATCATAATAATATTCCCTTGATATGATGCATTTTTGTTAGTATTTTCGAGATTAGAAACGCATTCTGAAAATATAGATACACTATAATACATATATAGTACAGGAAAAAACCTTGAGTGAATACTTACTTCATTATTATTTATCCTTTAGGAAACACGGGGAGATAATAAAGCTTCCATATTTTTATGTATGATTTGATCTGATTTTTTTTATTCGGCTCCTTAAGCTGATTATACACTCGGCATTAAACCCCCATTCGCAATTTTTGTCATTACTTTTTGTAGTGTTTGATTTGAGGTATTTTATTAACATTTCTTCCGTGCCGGCTAACCAGGTTTCGGGTCAAGTCCAAAATATGTAGGCAATCAACGAGTTAAACATTTTTTTTTTATTTGAAAATTTGTAGAGATATTATATGGATAATCTGTAACATTTATGGTTGTGCTTTGTTATATTTAAGTTATACTCATCATTATCTCATGCAGTATATGTAATAAATTTAATAATGTGGACTAATCTTTACTTTTATTATCCTCAGATAAAAAGATATTTGAACTTTCCAATTTATTATAGTTTAATTGTGCAATTCTTATGTTTTTAAAAATGAAATTCTTCCCCCTTTACTATTTTAATGAATTATTATTTTATCTTTTTTTTACTTTTATATTCTTTTCTTGTCGTAATAATATTAGTTCCTAGATTCTTTTTGTACAAACCAAATTCTACCTGTGTTTAGAATCTTATCAAATGTTTACATTCATAACATTAATTTGTAAACACACATTATGAGTATGTGGAAGATATTTTCTCCAGGCCTGTGTATAGTGCGATTACTCTTGAGTATTTTAAAACATGATGATTTTAATTTAAGTTCCATAAAAATCTAACAGATTTTTTTTAAATATATTGTGTATAGTTTTATATTTTTCTTTATTGAATAAATGATTTTATTTGTTATGAAATAATTATATGCTTTTTGTAACATATTGATCTCTTTTTGCACCAACTAATAAGATGACTTAATGATTAATATATTATTTTATGTTGCATCATCATTTTGATATTTTATCTATTTGTATTAAACATGAATAATTGTAGCAAATTAGAATCACAAAATTAACAGGGTACCTTCAAATAATACGGAGAAACGGGAATGATAATATACCTATGTGTTTCATATTATTTCTTTTATCTGCAAATGTCCTTGTATAGCATTCACGCTTTTAGCATCAAAGTGAAAAGGCCTTTGGAAACTGTAGTATGTTTACTAGTTAGTAAATATTTATGTACTTCAATATGTGTACATTTGATTTCATTATTTAAATCTCATTTTTTGATATTAAAAAATGGTATGTAGCAGCTATATTCATGTAACTCACATAAGCAGGGTTACCAGTATACAAAAAAATGCAATGTTGCCATTGAAAGAATTTGGCTTGAATTTATTTTGCCAACATGCGAATCTATATAAAGTTTTATTGCATTCCTTTTTTTATCATAATTTACTTAAATGATAATTTGCTTTAAATTTCGCCTTTACCCGTATACCTTCATTGAAAATATATGAAATAATGGAACATATCGTATTTCTTAGTAGATTAGTAAGGAAATGAATTAGATACAATTATTAAAATGAGTTACAAGCCAAATGCATCACAACTGTGTAATTGTATAATTTTATATAAAGTCATTTCTGTGATTTTATGTTATTGTTTTATTGGTTAATATGATGATGAAATATTTTATGTGAATTGTAAAATAATTATGTATTATTATGTTTGTTATAGCAACTGCTAATATATTAATTATCGCACTTTATTTTCTTGTGTTTTTATTATTAATCAATAATCCCATATACCATGTTGTCATCAATGGAAAACCTTGGAGATTTAACTGATAGTCGGAGTTCTATAACACGGCTAGATAACTTGATTGACAGAGAATAGATCTCATACCAGTAGCAAAATATGTGTTCAATGGTATCAAAGTACAAAAAAAGGAACTGGATTTACCTTTTCATTACCACTGTTCACATGCAAGTTTATATCTACACTATAGACATCTGTGTGAATCTGCAGAAAAGCCAAATTATACCTTTTCATCACCATAGTTCACGTGCCAATATATATCTACGCTATAGCCATCTGTGCAAATCTGCTGAAAGCCAGGTTTTATTATTTCACCAACACAGTTCACACGCAAGTTTATATCTATACTACTGCCATCTATACAAATTTACGAAAAAGATCTTATAAACAAAGCTTCACTTTAATAATAAAGTTTCCGTCAGTTTCATACAGATGGTGCTAAATGTATTTCCAAAATATTTTCTGATGGACCGTTCAGGTTAATCTAATGTTCAGGGCGTGTATGGAGAGTAGTCAGATTGTATGCATTTTCGAGCTTCTGAATCCGAATGTTAAATTCTAACTTTCCGGGCGTGTGTGATGGGCCTCATACATAATAAATTTTTAGAAGAAGTAAAAAAACAGTGGTGTTTAAAGATTAAATATTTATTTATACAATAGGTACATAATAATAATATTTCAAACAATTCCCTATCTATGTATACTAAAGTTATTTATATTATATCATAGAAAAAAAAACAATTTGATAACATCAAATTCTTCCACAGAATGTTACACGCCACTGGAAATAGTACGCAGAATAAAAGTAATGTCCATTTAAGACAGTTTACTGTTAACTATTTTCTCAAATTATACCGTGTTTTTTTCACATAAGTAGTGGAAGAATGATTTGTCAAAATAAAAATACATAAATTAAAATAAAAAATCTATTTTTTTAAAAACATGTTCATAACAAAACTAATACTGCAATATACAAACAAATAAAAATAGAGAAAGAATAATATCGAAACTGACAAGGTGAATACATACTAGACATGAGCGGCGCGCCGCCGTGGTCGCGAGTTTAGTCGGCGCGTCGCCGCCTAGCGAAAAACGCGGCATGCCGCCGTAACTTGTTTTCGGTCAAGTTTTTGCATTTTTTTGCAAAGAGTACCAATTTTGGTACTCTTTTACAGCAATAACGCCAATTTCACATATTTGACGCGAATCGTACCTTTATTTTGGAAAACATCATAAGTGAAAACATTATCAAAAGGAATGCGGCTTTGAAAGCAAGAAGAACCACGCTGAAAAAAATCTTAAAACAAGCGTTTTTGTTTTTATCAAATATTTTTGTTTTATTTTGATGCATAATTGGAGTAATGCCTATTTTATTAATTATTCTTGTTATATTATATTAATTATGTATTCATTATGTTTGTTGTTAAAATAAATAAAAAATGCTGCATAATCATCCAAATAATGATTTAAATATATGAAAAATAACACCACATTTTGCAAAATTGTGAAAAATTACACCCGTTTTGCAAAAATATTAACACATTTCCCAAAAAATAACACCGCTTTTTTCCAGTCCCTAGTCATAAGCATAAGTGTTATGTCAGGTACTTTTGCTTTATATATTTTTTCAATTATGATCGTTTATGTCCTCGTCCCTTTATTAAAGATTTTTTTTTTTTTCATTTTCATTTATTTATTATCCAAAGCTATAAAATCTATGGTTCAAGGCCACGCCGCCGTACGCCGCCGCCGCCGTGAAAATTTGTGACTTACGCCGCCGCTGCGGAATTGGCCGACGGCGCTCATGTCTAATACATACATTAATAAATAATTTAGTATGATCTAATATGAGTGAAATTTTGATTTCATTTTATCGACAGATTTGATATTTTATCAACAAATTTCTACACCTGTGGTAGCAAAATATCTAGAAGTATCTTGCAAGATCAAAAATTGTGAGGTTTTCCTCACAGAACTGTTGATTTTGATTGACAATGTTTCAACTTGCGAGTGACGACGATATTATCTTTTACTATCTGTTTTAAAATTAGATAAAAAACTACGAATAAAAATATAATATTATGTAGTATTAGTAAAGTTTTCTTTATTTCATGAATAATATTCATAAATCACATAAATAATAATGATATTAACACAAAAGATATTCGGAATGCAATAAGACTTCTTACAAAATGCTTAACGTTATTGTTTGTCATTCAATGACTTGTCGTATGAGGAATTAAATTATATACGCTAAAATTATTAGTAATTGAATACGAAACGAAGATAATAATTAACATGTGTATTGTACTGCGTTGCCACAATTGATTATCTCGATCGTAACATGTTGCACAGAAAAGATTATACTAAAACATACTAGCAGTGTCTTCAATGAAGATTAAAATAAACATACAACATAATATAAATGCTAAATAATATATAATAGTAGTTAATTATGTACATGCCGCATCATATAAATCTAAAAAACAAACAGTGTTTTGTATTTTGGCAAAACAAATTTAGGATACCTGATGGTCAACGCCCCCCAGGAAGACCACCGAAGCGATGGAGAGACACCTGGAGTTCCACATTACAGGAGAACAACCTGTCAATACAGACTCGCTGAGTCTACACACAGCTTAAGAAAAAGAAGAAGAAATTTAGGATAAAAGCAAGATTCAAACAATTTCATTGAAATGTAAACGTTGACTTGCCAATGACAGATTACAAGAGTAGTGCAACTAACAAATAAGTAGGATAGAGCAATTTGTTGTCCCATTCTCTCTGCCCAACTCAAAAAAAAAAATTTAAATATGTATGCATGTCCACTGAATTTAATGTGAGATTATTCAGGAAACGGAATTATTGTAGAGGGCTTCTCAAATGGTTTGATTAAACGGAAAATTTCACAAAAGTACGAATAATATTGTTTTAATGGAATGCTTATTACAATCAATTAGTCCTCAGTTGATAATCACCATTCTGTGTGATGTACCTCACCCAGGGTAGGGCTTGGTAGCCACTCTTCTCAATAATCTTCAAATAACGCACTTGTATACCGGATGTCGTAAAATAAGGAATTTCAAATTTGACATGAATCGGAGGTTTTCCGTCCGTATCTTCGCACTCCACTGATGGTAAACCAAAGTGCGCTCTCATCAGATATTCTTTTCCTCCCGGAAATGATTTAATGGACCACGTGATGGCGTTCTGTTCAGGAGTATACTTAACACTTCCTATAGTTGTTTTGAATTTAGGAGAGTCAGCATCTGCCGGAACAGGGATAACAATTTCCACATTATTAGCTGTTGATCTACGCTTGAACTGACTCTTTGCTTTGATCATGTACTCCACTCTAGAGTGGGCGTGTCTCTCAATGACTGATTCAATCCATATCAATGGTTTGACGTGTGTATTTAACCTATAAGACATCAATTCAAATTCACCATCGGGGGGAATGAACGAAATGGTTCTGTCGTTTTCGAATCTCGATAATCTCACGCACTGATGGAACTTGACATCTTCCAACTCGACAGATTTTGATTTCCCTCGTCCCGTACTTTCAAATAAAACTTTATCGTTGAGTCCCAACCTCAACTCTGGCATTCCAGATAAATAAACTCTCATCTTTATAGCGCCGACTATTTCACTTCTCAATACGTTACCATTGGAGTTAGCCAAGAGATTAACAGATTCAATAACGTCCAGAAATACTTCATTCTTCCTGTACTTGATACCTTCAGATCTCCACGACACGGCATTAGTGACAGCCATAGGTATTCTGGGTTGCATCTCCAGTTTATGACCTTCCTGCGTAATATACTCCTGTAATATTTTACTGTCTGTCGTCTGTGGATAGCCAAAGTCTAAAAGCTCATCTAGAAGTTCGTAGATTACGACAAAGTTGTCTCTAATACTTTCTTCTTCCAATTCTTTAAAATATTCAGTCATAACTTCAACAATTTTATACAAAAATACAAATACCAATGCAATGTTAGCATTCTTCTTGGTAGTGGAAACGATGTAGAGATTGTTGGTCTTGATGTACGCGAAGGTACATTCACTCGTTTGAAGCAACGGAGTCAACAATCCTTCCTCTTCCTTCTCCATCAACAAGGGCATGAACTTGTCAATGACAGCCAGATCTATGTCACCTCTGTATGTTCGGGATATCAACACCTTCCCCTTGACATCCAAAATGTATATCGCTGATGACGACATCTTAGATATTCTGCAAAAATAACTCAATTAAAACTGATAGGAAAAGAACATACTGCAATATTATCAATATTTAAAGACATAACCAAAGATGACGTAGACACACATTAAAAGACATTATTTCCCATTTGTTTGGAACTATAATCCGACGTCCAACAAGATACTGACCTTATTTAACTATTGCGGTAGAATTGTATAACATTTATCGTATATTTTTGCAAATAAATGTCAACTAAATAAAACCAATGACAATCACACCCCACTTCAGGCGGCCATTTTAATTTTACATTCTCCCAGTGTTGCCAGATACATCAGTGCATCATCGGTGTTCGTAAATTACACGGAATCGAAGTAAAGGCGGCAAGTGATCATCAATTAAATTTGACGATAAAAAAATCATAGATAATCAATAATAGGTATTTTATTTCCCACCTTTTTTCCAACATATCAAATATCTAGATATTTAAAAATTATTTAATATCTTTATATTCAGTGAAGAACTTAATATAATGATTCATACTTTTTGTTTTTTAACTACATTTTCCGATTAAATCGCGTTAATAGGTAGGTATATTATTACTGAAGAAATTTCTGTGAAAGTTTCTCTCAAAATAATAGGTATGCAAACAGCCTGTCTAAAAATGATAGCCTCTGTCAACAAGTAAACTTAATAAGGTATTCTATGTAATGGCGGCAGAATGTGTCATATTTGATGGCTTTACATTTTTGTGTTAATTTTCTATACCTACCTAGACACAGATGAATAAGTAAAACAAAAATAATATTAAAGTAGTTTTTATTTTATACAGTAAATAAATAAATAACAATTCTATCAACACATCATAAAATACATTCCTTCTTTCTAATTCTAAAAAGTACTATTTTTATTTAAAAAAACACCAGCTGCTAGAGCCATCTACACAATCTTTTTATAAACACTCAGAAATTTGAAGCATCTTGTATTCTAAATCTGAAGATGATCTATATGGAAAATCATCAAAAATGATTTTTTCCATCCCAGTGTTATTTTTAAAAATACTTAAATATTATATACTAGAAATAATTCCTTTGCCCATCATAGACGATATTATTTAATTCCTTTGCCCATTTCCAATATTTCCATTGAATCTGTTTCGATTTCTTGCGGCCAACTGCGCCTGAAGAATGTTTAACACTTCGTCTGCAATCAAAATGACATTTAACATTATTTTATAACAGCTATTTATTTAACATTACAATTATTTTGTAAAGTAAGTGACTCTAATTGGTTTTAGCTGTGCAATGAGGTAAATTTACATTGGAAAGCAATATCTATATTCTGGCAATATCATCAGTAATCTCATTGCATTCAAATTAAAATGTCATGAAAGAATAAGTAAAATGTTAGTTTTGTAAGAACATGTAGGTGGTCGGTAGCCTGGTTGGCGGGCTCGACTGTTAATCCAGTGGGCGCGGGTACAATCCCCGACCTACTCCACTTGACAACACAAGCTTTTAAGCTTTCTGTGAAGTGTGCGAAGATGCATTTGGGTTTATTTCGATAAACCCAGATTCATTTATTAAAAATAAAAAAATGTGAGTGGTAACATTTCACCTAACGACAGAGAATATAGGCTTATAACATACCTATTCCCAAAACAAGAGCGGTCAACAGTGTCTGCTGTGTTGATGGTCTGTTCAATGGAGCATTTGCAATGCCAATTGGCCTCACAGGAATAGATGGTTGTGTTGATGGGAAGAACGAAGTCCTTGTAGGAGGTGTGTTAACTAATTGAAAGAAAGGTGAAATAGTTGTTGTTGTGGGTGGCGCTTGTGTTGTTGGGGGAGCCAGTGTAGTTGTTGTAAAAGATGATAAAAATGTCTGCATAGCCAAACCTGAAAGCAAGAAGTAGTAAAATAATTAAATTGTTACAGCTTTGATACAAATTTATTGACTTTGACACTTTTACAATACTGGCGCCAATTCTGTAGCTACTCAAATGCATATACATACTAGCTAAAATAAAACATTATTTTTTTCAATTATTATTTGACAGTAAAATAAATCAAAACACACCTATTTTAGTTTAAAAAGTTACAGAATTTGATCCGCCCATAGTTTTGGAATGAACTTTTTAAATTTACTTTTGGGCACCCAATACCCGAATAAAAAAGTTTAGGTTCAGATGAGTAAGTTCACTGTAAGTTTCAATATGCATGATATTAAATAATTTGTGTGTTGATTATCAAATAAAATGTGGGTGACTGTTTTATCAACCATTTTCATCACTGAGATAAAAAAATTACTACCTAAATTGATAAAAAAAATCTGATGCAAATAAAACTGGTGTTTAGAGCCATCTATGTTTTTACCTTGTAAAGCTGGATCAAATAAAATGTTCTGCATGATTCGGTTGCCCAGTACACTCTGAACTGTCGGATTTCTCAATACACCTTGCACAATGGGATCTGATAATACAGTCTGGACCGTTTGGTTGGAGAGAAAAGCCTGGACGATGGGCGAAGAAGACAACAGGTTCTGTATATTGGCCGCAGTGATTGTAATTTGAGGTTCATTGGGAATGTTTGGATTGGGAGGATTCTGTCTCAACAAATTGTTTGGTTGTGGAAGTTTCAATGGCTCCCTTGGTATTTCATTTGGTTGATTGTTATTTATATCTTTTGTCAATGTCTTTGCTTCTACAAACAACCTCACCAGGCACAGGGAAAGAATACCCCTAAATATCTGAAAATAACATTTTCTTTTATTGTGAATGATGATGACTTATACTGGCTTCGAATTCATGCCTAAGTACTTATCAAAAGATTTTACATAATTTATCAAAGACTATACAGTTTGGTTTTTAAATTTTTCGAGAGGAAATTCATTAAAGAAATGTAATTAATTATGACAATATTATTTCATTTTTTGCGTAATAACAAAATTAAACGAAAAATGTAAGCCAAAAATATTTACCGTTTTCATGATCCCCAATTTCCAATAACACAAAACAAAACTGACTTTACCAATGTTCAACAATGGAATGAGAGAAATGACATACCAAATAATAATGTCTGCAGTAATTAATGTAATCCTTAGGAAATACTTTCTCTTTGAGTAATTAAGAAATAATTAGTTTAGTAATGAAGATTAGTCATATACTTTGCATACAGAAGTAAATTATTATTTTGAAATATTTGGTGT
The DNA here is from genome assembly GCA_963576895.1 of Ceraclea dissimilis. Lineage (NCBI taxonomy): Eukaryota > Metazoa > Arthropoda > Insecta > Trichoptera > Leptoceridae > Ceraclea > Ceraclea dissimilis. Next base: position 15,262,675 of record OY756363.1, read on the forward strand.
AGTACCTATTAATACACCTGCCCAGAATTCTCTATGGGCCTTGTCGGGGAGGGGGCAGCTGCCCACCCAAGGGATTAGAATAGGCACATACTTTTTCATACTGAATGATAAAACCTCACAAAAAATCACGTTATTACCACACATTTTCTCATCATGTCATAATTTTTCTAAAAATTAGTAAAAATAAAAATCCATGAAAATAAAATTCACATGCGGTGCTATTTCATACTACATTTTTTATGAAAATTCGGGACCTACTTTTATGGCCTCAAAACAAAAAGTGTTTTTATGCTGTATCAAATTTTTAATTTTTTCTACCCCCTCTATCACCAAAATCTATCTTATTATTTCATACTTCTGATAGAAATACTCGTAGAGTAGGTAATAATAGATTTCAATTAAATTATACCTATTATATTTAAATAATATATTTTACTAAGTACACTTTAAAGTTTAAATGCTACTGTAAATTTCTTTTATAATAAGTATTCTACTTTCAGAAAAATGTGGAGTATCGGATCAATGAAGAATAATATAATATTATGTACTTCTTCTACTTCTTCGTCAGCCTACTCCCGTCCACTCCTGGACAAAGGCCTCCTCCTTCTGCTTCCACGCCGCTCTATCCAGGGCTCTCCGGATCCAGTTGGTACCCACATATTTTACCAGGTCGTCTCTCCATCGTAGTGGTGGTCTTTCTACACCCCTGGTAGTCATTCTGGGTTTCCTTTTCTCTTCGACCACTTATCGTCTGGGTCTCTAGCCATGTGACCTGCCCACCCCCATTTGAGAGATGCAATACTAAGTGGTTATAATTCCTTCATATTATTGGGTTAGTCCGATTGTTTGGATTCTGGGGCCCAGGGCTTTTTATAGAATGAAACAATATATTTTCTCTACAATAATAATTTATTTACTTTTTTCACAGAATAATGTGCTTACAACTAAACTGATAAAATAATATAAGGTAAAAATGTGTTTTATAAAAATGGCAATCGACAAACAAAGGTAAAAACTTCAGCTAAACAATACTTATAATCATAATTATATTTAGATTTTATAATAATATATTTTACATTGATAATATAATATATGATTGTAGGTAATTAATTATTACAATTTATTATAGTTTTATGTAAAACTGGGAAGCGCAGGTAGAATGTATTTAATTACAAAGTAAACCAAACAATTCGGTCGTTCTAATGAAATATTATAACTAATTAGTATTAGGATAAAGAAATTTACCATACTTAGTGAAATTATTTGAAACAGTCGAACATAGTCATAAAAGTGTGACCGAGAAGAGAGATGGCTCTGGCATAAGTGCGAATAAAGCAGGTAGTCGTCCCTTCTCGGTCACACTTTTATGACTGCGTTCGACAGCTTAAAATAATTTCACTATCACAATATTAAAATTTATTGTTAAATGTTGGTGTGGCATATATAACAATATGCCTCAACAAGCAGACTCTGAATATGTGGTCTTGTAAGGATGGTGTTATTTATGAAATTAAGATTCGAAAAATTAATAAAATTAAAGATTAAAAAAATAATTTGACTTATTTTTTTCAGATTTTTTTTTTATTCTTCAAGTGAACAGTCAAATAATAATAATGGTAAGAAGTTACCGCTCACTAGGGCGAACTTACGGCAAGGTTGCGATTTGTATGAATTAATTATATTATTGACACTGTTATATGTTTCCATTTGATAAAAATGGGTTGTTTTTTGAAGTAGAATTAAAATAAATTACGTGAAAAAACTAATCTAGACCTAGTGTAGAAATCGATAAAATATTAACTAATCTTTTTTGAAAGTATTTAAAATTAAGGACTGCATAATATAAATAAGTTAAATATGATGCAAAAGCAATTGACAAATTAATGCAGAGGAAACTTTGTTGTGTTCGATTCAAAATTTTGATGTTCAATAATTTATGTAGTGAAATAAAATTATTACAAAATGACTTGGGTTGAATGATGTTTAAGCAACATTACAACATACACTAAATTCTCTAAAAGATGTGAACAAAAGTATATTATTATTGTTATATTTTATGTCATTGGTAATGTTTTATTAAATTATCTAATTATTGCAATTTATCTGGCCTTAATTGGTAGGTTTATTGAACTTATAACTACAAATTAACACAAACTTAGAACTAATCATGGAGACAATAATATCACATGTTTCATATAAAATGTAGATTAATATTTTACTAAACACTTTTATTCATTTCCACCAGCCAATGGCGAAGAAGAATAAATAAAATAAAGAGATTATTTTAAAAAGGGGTCTTGGCCTCTCTTGTATACAGAAACCAAAATAGATACATTCATGTACAATGTACACTCCATTAGCTATTCTTCGCTTTAAGCTGGTGGAAATGGACTTCGGTTTTTCATCAGTTGCAATAAACTTAGATAGGTACTTAGTTATAATTATTATTCTATACCTACATATTCTTATTATACAGACATTATTGCTATTACTTTTATTACCATCAAAAAGTGAAACTGATTACCAAAAGGAAATCAAGTGATTAAAATTGGGTTCAATTTATATCCAATCCGTACTACCAGCGCCATCTATCTAAGCACTCCTGAATTTACACTTACTACCTGCATAAGTGCATACGTATTTATGTAAGTTGCAAATTTTAAGAAAAAAGTTAAATTGTCTGTTACGGTAATCATTTGGTATTTTCGTAGAAAACACTTATTTTGAAAGATGTACTTGCAAATCATTAATTTTTAGGACATATTATTATGAAATTCGTATGTTATAATAAAATTAATCTATTTTTATAATTAGGTTTTATACTAGTAATTATTTTAATGCTTTAATATAAAATTACATATAATTCTACGTATCAATTTTATTTATTACAATATTTACAATGTTATGTATGGTATGGTGTATGGACCCATAATTTAAACTCTGTTATAATCTACATTTAATTAGGTATGCTAAAAATTAAACATAAAATAAGTGGCAAGTCCTTTGATTAAAGGAAATGTTTTTAGACAAAGGAATCATCATGGTATCCAAACAATGAAAATCTGTTATGGAAATGATATTTTATGAAAGAAATTCTCGAACTAAGTATAAGACAGTCAATAAAAAAATACAATTGATATTGGTGAAAAATAGAAAAATATAGGTAAATGAAAGCATTATTATTATGTATAGATGTAGTTATAAAATGGCACCATTTTGATTTGGTGTTGTCTATGGTCGGAAAATTTTATTCTTAATTCAAATAGTGTGACAATTATTTTTCTAAATAATTCAAATATGGAGACACGATAAATAATTTGATTAGGTACTTCAATATAATCAAAGATGGAGACAAAGCAATTTTACTATGATTTGTATTGCGGAAAAGCACCATAACTCTTGAATTAAAAAGAAATTCAAGAAAATCGACATAAATAATTTAGTCGCTGGTACTAAGTATATTTTCTCCTGAGATATTATGGTTTACAAAAAAAGTCGCGTGATTTTTTCTTCTATCGTATCTTCATTATTTTACAGGGTGCGTGGGATATTTATTTCACTAGCCTAAATACATCGTTGATAGGATCATATGGTGTTCTCGCTGTACTCCGATACTGGAAGGATGGCTGGGCATCAGCTCTTAGAATGACCACACCTGTAAATAGAAAAATGAAGTTAATGCTCCATAAGAATTTCAAAAAACTTTTAATACACACTTTTTTTTTAAATTAGAATCTTATTGTCTATGACTTTCTTATTGTCTATTACTTTTTCTCTCAATAGGGTACTTGCATTTTTTTTCGATTGAAAAATATATTAAATCGATAGTTCTACTTACTAGAATTACAAATAATATTATGAAATGTAATTTTAATTCACCATTAATTTATAATAATTAATTGAAAATGTTAATTTGACCCATTTTTCTCAGGTACTCTGAAACGAGCGCTCATAGTCAGAAATTGGATTGTTTGTGGGTTATGTATGGACGAGTTGGAGAACGTGACGTTACAATATGGCGACCAGTCAAAAACCTGTTTTTGCGCTGGAATCGAATATGAGTCTTTACTTTGTAAATATATCCACAAAGACACAAAATTAAAATCTCAAATTCTTGGAAAACATTAATTTACCTATAGTTAATGTACCAAAAACCAAAATAAAAAAAAACCTGGACACTATTAATGCAAGTTTATTCATTATCCAAATAACTGATCATTAAGAGAATCAGTTGAAGAAAGATAAAATACTTTCTACCTGAGGGGTTCACTTTCACTTTGATCTTGGTCTGAGGAGACAGGATTCCATAGTCTACATCCTCGTACAAATCCTGGAATAATAAAAACATGGATTAGTTAAAGTATAGTCTTTCCTTTTAATTGCTTTTATTCTATTCCCTCTAGCGCCAGACTGCCCTATCCTTGCACACACTCCTAGCCTCTGTCACCTTCATGCAATTTGTCATATACACTCTACGATTCCTTTTATTCAGAACACATCCATCCTTGATAATCTGGTCCACATAGTCAAGCCATGTGATTCTTGGACGGCCGCGCTTCCTTACCCTCTTTTTTCTCCACAGGTATATTTCGTTTGTTATCCTTTCATCATTCATCCTCTCAACTTGTTCACTTTCTAGTCACAACATCTGTTTTACATTCACTCAACCCTCTGATCACTTTATTTCTTATCCTATCTCTCAACATTTAATTGTAAGCCTCTGTTTTATTTACAAAATCTACTATCACAGGACCATCAGGATTTTAGAAAATAATTTTGGGTACATTACCTCTACTCTGTATCCACTTGGATTCGTCAATCCCAATTCTCTAAGAGTGACAGCAACATCTGATGGGGTTCCGTCCGTCCTGCGATTCACGAAGGCCACAGCATACGAATAATAAGTCTGGTAAACTGGAGTGATGGGGCGAGACCAAATTTCAATACCACGATGCTGAAAGAAAACATAAAAAAATTGGTAAATGTCCCACACCTTAAAATTTCAATTCCACAATTCAAAATCATACTAAAAATACGATAATTCAAATACTTGGATCCGAAGTTCTGATTTGAGAGGAACCCAGAATAGCTGGTGTTATGGAAAAAGCTAGCTTTTAAAAATTTGGACAAAGGGGAAAATATTCCTTCAATTGGTTTAATTATATTTACCTTGTAAATCCTTCTTCCTTGGATACCAAGTGGATCCTGATCCACGGCAATGATCTTCCTATTGAGGAGGATGGCCTTGTATTCCGGTCTGATGGTCCTCAAGTCCACAGACATAAGTAGTGGTGCAGCAAGGATAGCCCAAATAGCCATCTGCGTCTTACTTTGTTCGTAGGATAAACCGAAGTTACCAATGATTAACTGAAAAAGGAAGTTCGCATAAATAACTTTCAAATGGATCAAACGATGGCTTTTAATTCCTTCAAAAGAAATCTTACCATGTCAGGGTCGTTCCAGTGTCCAGGTCCAGCATTGGGCACAATAACATCTTGATGATTTCCATAGTAGTCAATAATGCTTTCGACTGAGGCCCATGAATCTTGGATGTCATCGAAGTTTCTCCAGAGGTTGCAATGTTGAATGATGGAGGAAAAGTTAGGCTGAAAAAAAATTTATATTTAAATATGCAGGCCAAATCCGAAAATCAGAAGTTCCGACAACAGTAAGTGTTTGGTGGACAAGTCCACTTCCAGATCTGAAATTATCTTAAGTGGCAGTGGACACAGGTAAATTATGCCATCTAAATAAAATATTTTACCTGCATTCCAGCATATATCTGGTAGACGGGCCAACTGCATGAGTACACCATTGGTCTACCAGTATTATTGAGGTGCAAGCCAAACTCCGGATACCCGGCATCCATATCTTGGGGCAAAGCATAGCATCCGTCCAACTTAACATAATCCACATCCCAAGAAGCGAAAGTGGCAGCATCTGAAATCAGAGGGGACTTTATCAAAGCAGGAACTAATCACTGAAGAAATCAGAAAGTTATTGGGAAAATCTGTTATAGATATGGGTAAGAACCAAATTTTACTCAGCGTTTCACAGGGGACATCACAGTGGACATGTCAAACACGTGACACATTGGACAAATTTGTATTACAAGGGACATTGTAAAGGTTGTTTTACACAAGGTCTCATAGTTTGAAAAAACTGTTTATAACTGTTTAAAAAAACCAATAAAAAATAGAGGCCCAGGCAATTTTTTTAGAAAGTGGTGGATTTTCATACTCATTTTAAAAAACTCGTGACATGAGAAAATATGTGGTAATATAGTGATTTTTTTGTGCGGTTTCAAAATTTAGTATGAAAAAAAAATTATTTAATATTTAAGTGAACAAGAAATACATACAAACATAAAAAATGGACATAGTACAGATTATAAATCATTGTTCACTAGGGCGAACTTATCGCAGAACTGCGATTTCTTCCAGTTAACCCCAGGGAAAAAAAAAGAAATTGAATAAAAATGTGTAGAAAATATATACATACATATGCGAGAAAAAATATACCTATTCTAAACTCAATGGGGGGGCAGCTGCCCCTATCCCCCTGCCCCCTCTCCTGGCTCCCCTGACGACGCCCATGTGGTGTAACATACACGACTTTGTTTTATATATAAGGTAAATAACTTAAAATACTTGAACAAATTAGAATGGATTTGAAAACTCACCTTTACAATTGTCCCCTGTGAAACGTTTCACAAAAACGTTACACACGTGATACAGTGGACAGAAAATAGCAAAAAAACTAACTTATAAACATTGTTTACTCATAAAGTACGCAATAAATAATAACTAGTTACATTTATTAATGGCTAAAAATATTCGTAGATGATGATTTAATTAGATATTTGTATAAAAATTTACTACTTACCCTTTAAAATCACCTTAATAGGTCTTCTAAATAAAGTGTACTTTTTGACGTGCACTCTTAAATCACTCACAACAGCGAAATGACATGACGGGTGATGTCGTTACTGCTTCTGTCATGAAGCGATAATGTTGCTAGTGTGATAATATAAATTATTCTTGCCATACGTTGGCGGATATTTGCTGTGGAGCGTGATACAGGGGACGTTTCACAGGAGACATAATTTGGGGACAAGTGTTTATAATCATTTTTTGTTTACATAAATGTAATTAGTATGGTAAATAACCCTATATTATTGAATAATAACTATTTTAGTATCCTTTTAAACATTTTTTAGAATGCCGGTAAAGGAAATATATAATTTTATCGTCATTTGTTTCCTGAGAGGCTAGGGTGCGACACAATCAATTTGTATGGAGCGAGTTCCGACTCTTACATTTAAAACATGATTTTCTCCAAAGTATGAATTAATATAATAAAAATATATGTTATTTTAACTAATATAATATACTAGCTGTATTACCCGTGCTTCGCTACGGAAAAAGTTGTGTGGATGGTGAAGTGGAACCATCATGTATCAGCCAAAGTACTGCAGAGCCACTATAACTCACAACAGTTTTGGTGGCTCTGCAGAAAGGCACGAAGGCATACTAAATAATGGAATAAATTTTTGGGGTGTAGAAATGAATATATGTATTGGTTTTAGTATATCAATTTTTTCGTTCCACCCCCCCTTACCTCCTCATCCTCCCTCCCCCTTATTCCTATACTTATTCCTGCTGATGTCAGGAGGGTTACTATTTATCTTTTTGACACGGAAAACTATGGATTCCCCCGCCCGCGCCCCCCCTATTCTTGCAGATGTCGGGATGGTTATTATTCATTTATTGAGGCGGAAAACTTATTCCCCTAATATTCGACACTAATATCACTTTTTTCATTCCGACCCCCCCCTCCCCCAGCCCCCTAACTCCCTCCCCTTTATTCTTGCGGATGTCGGGAGGGTTACTATTCATCTTATTGAAGCGGAAAACTATGGATTTGACTCTAATATCACTTTTTTAATTCCGACCGCCCCCAGCCCCCCTAACCGCCTTCCCTTATTCTTGCAGATGTCGGATGTAATGATGCGGAAAACCATGGATTAGATACTAATATCACTCTTTTCATTCCGACCCTCTTTCCCCAGCCCTCCCCTTTTTCCTGCAGATGTCGGGAGGGTTACTATTTATCTTTTCGGCAACAAAAGCTATATGGATTCGAAAAAAAAGGTTTTTCTTTTCTTTCCCACCCCCCTTCGTGCCCCCTTAGTGTCCTCTTCCTCGTACCCCCTACCACAATAAGAACATTCCCTGGGGCAAGCACAATAATTTTCCAAAGTTTCATCTCAATCGGATGAACGGTTTAGGTGTCTATAAAGGAGAAGGTGAAAAATGTTAGGTATATATACCATAGGTACGAACTAAAATATTTATGTGGGATAGCTGTATTACCCAGCGTTGCCCGGGTAACTATATTTTTGTCTAAACCAAAAGTATTGGGAATCATCACAATCTGTCATCTAAATTGTCTGAATTAATTAATACGTATCATCAAAATTTATATACCCACATTTTTTTCTGAAATTAACAAATTAACAAAATTACGAATATTATTTTACTTAAAAGTTTATATATTTTGCAATTTAAATTTCCCGCGGATGGTGTTCCAACGGGCGGGGTTAATAATATATATTCCACAATCGATAAAACACACTATGCAATATATGTATATATGTATATATGTATATATGTATATATATATATATATATATATATATATATATATGTAAAAACAGACTGCTGACTGTCATGTGCCCACCTGTGTACTTAAGTATATACGTGTGTAGTACGGTAAAATATTGTATAGTCAGTCCAGCAAAATATACCAACTATAACTTAATATTTGCGTTAAATATTCGCAAATGCCTTGCTATATGGAAACCAATACTGTGTGGTAGAAACTTCTGGAAATTCAGAACCTTCTGTGAAATTTCACTGATGAGGGGATTCAAGGGTTGTATGGAGCATGTGTGGTATGGTATGAAAGGGCGTTAGAAAAGAAATTCAAATCTTCAGAAAGTCATTTTTATGCGTCCTCAAACCATCGGGAGACACGGAGTGATCGAGAGAATCCAGTCACCACATACCACATTGTTTGCTGTCTCATAAAAGAGCTTCACAAGTAGAACTTGGCTAGACGGGCAACGCCGGACAATACAGTTAGTACGGCTTATGAAAAAAATACAATTAACGAAATTGCAAATATTTTTTTACTCAGAGTCCATGCTTCACTGAGCGCATAACAATACACGTATTTCACCACCTATAAAATCGTGTATATATTCACGTACACAGGAGAGTACTTATATCAACTAACAACTAAAAAACTACCCTTTTCATGCCCTTATCCTCAATTTTTGACTAAACAATGTAAGACGATTTTTTTTCATTTTAAAAGAAGTATGCAACTGTTTAACTACAGCTTTGTAGCTTCAGTGTTTACCGAGATACGTTACTATCAAAGCAAATTTAATCCCACGCCCTAACCCTTAAGGATTGACTCTTTTTCTGGACAGAATATCATATTTTGACCCTTTCTTAAGAATCCGTTTTTTGGAAATTCCTATAAAATTATTTTTTACCGTATTAAGAGGCATTTAAAAATCACCCCTTTTCTTTATGTCCTTTTTCATCCCTTTAAATAAAAATTAAAAAAAAACGGCGAAACAGCCTATTACTAATTTTAATAGTAGAATCTATGTGCCAAATTTCAACTTCGTACAATGTCTGGTTTCCGAGATATTCGCATATTCTGAAAAACTTTCAACCCTATTTTTCACCCCCTTAGGGGCGGAATTTCCAAAAATCGCTTCTTAGTGGAAGCTTTTGTATTAAAACCTATCTGTCTTCAAAATTTCACTTCTCTAGGATTAGCCAATTCGGCTCTGCGTTGATGAGTGAGTATGTCAGTCAGTCAGTCAGTCAGTCATTCAGTCATTCATTCAGTCAGGCGCTTTCGTTTATTATTAGAGATAAGTTGAGAGTTGGGCGGAAAAAAATAATGAAAAAGATATTAGTTGTATTATTTTTTCATAGGGGTCACTCACGATTAGAGAATTTTGCAAAGAATTTGGTCCTTACCCATACCGACTCAAATATAATTTGACACGGATGGGCAATTGGCGAGGGAAAGTTTATTTAACCTTCTGTCGAAGATTATGAAAATTTGAATTAACAAACCAGTCGCAAGATGTCCAATCACTCCTGGGTAACCAGCACATGTGAAGTTACCGTAGTCTTCATAAATACCAAACTTCAGACCCTTAGAATGAACCTGGAACAACAGAAATGGAACAAATTAGTCATTTAGTTTTTTCTACATGGGTGCATGTTTTCTTACGTACGCTTTTTCAGTTGTTTTCGAATATTTCGTGATAAAAAAAGGTAATAATTGAGAATCTCTTTTTTAATAGACAAATTGATAATTGCAGTGAGTAAAATCTGTCCCTATCTATGTGCGTGATAAAATTAATAAGTCAGTAGGTAAAAACTATAGACAATAATTACCTATTATGGATGATAATTATCACTTTTTCTTTTTACTACCAAGTAATTATTTTTATTTATAGATATTTATTAAGTATTATAAAAAACACATACGAAGGTAATACAAATAATGTGGAGACAATGATAATAAGTATTGAGATGAAATCTTTAAAATGCAATCAATGGCTGAAAAAAAAATTAGTTATATTTGTATTCAGGTTAATCCAGGCAAACCACAGGCGAGATGGTATGATGACATCAAGAAGGTAGCAGGACAGCAGTGGCACAGACTGGTGAAGGATAGGGAAATGTGGAAGTCGGAAAGGGAGGCCTATGTTCAACACTGGACGAGTGAAGACTGATGATGATGATACCTATACTTTTATTGATTTTGGGTAAATTGTAAGTCATGCGAGGCTCCGATTTTTTTAAGCAGAAAAATAAGTATTATACAAATATGTATGTCTGTTCTACTAGGTAGTCACAATTCTGCAAAGAACCTGTCTTAATCGTGACATAGGTAGTGGAAGGTATGGTTATGGTTCTAGATCCACTCGTCATCAATAAAAATGAATCTACAGGCAGAGGCTTACAGAAATAAATAAAAAACATCACTGTACTGGATGACTGGATCTGCACTTCGCAAGAAGCAATCAGAAAAACATATGTGCTATATGTGATTGTCGATAGTTGTCGCTAAAATAATATCTATAGAGTATTACATAGGCAACTACAATCCTATACTTCATAATATGTATACATTATGATATAATAGACCCAGAAACGATTTTTCGACCTTGCTTTCGATCTCATATAGTCATAATCCACCTGTTTTGATCGCTGTAATTAATTTATCTAGCAGATAACATTATGCCTCATCCACATGCTGTCCGACCTTCCACGAGTCCCGCGCGAATGAGTTAAAAGGCGTTAACCGTCGGTTACGTATACAGTTCAAGACAATCACCTCGTCCGTACGTCCTTTTACTCATTCACACAAAACTCGTGGAGGGATGCCGAGCGTGAAGCGGCCGCATTATAGTGTTATTTTATTAGGTAGGTCGCCTGGCTACCTATTTCTTTATAAGTAAATTATTTTATGATCTAAATTAGATTACTACATAATGTATCCGGTATCTAGGTAGCACTATAGAGTAAAAGAAGGAACAGGATATATCAAAACACTTAAAAATATATAAAGGTTTTGGTTGTTTATGCCTTGTGAATGAATTTGTGAACTTAATATAAAAGCCTACGATGAATTTACAATTTAATAAAAAGGACGCCATATTAATCCTATACAATATGGCAATCAAATTTATCTATCTAGATCTAGAGAGAGTGTATACATATAGTGACTAGCTTAGATGATTTGGGCATGTCGAGAAAATGGACGATGACAGGATGACCAAAAGGCGAAAATATTATATGAGTGAAAGACGGGGTACATATGAGAAAACGTGGCCGTCAGAGACAGCCTGACGCATTTTGAGTAAAAGAAATCGGAAAGTACGGACTCTCATACAGATGACAAATTAGAAGTGTTTGTAAGGATGGGGCGGTCTGGAGTTCTGTCCTTTCTGCGTACGCCGTGAGAGGATAGATACACATAGGTACATAGATCATTTTTCTAATTCATTAATTGTTTATTATCAGTCCAGTAGATACCTTCTAGTAAGTAAATGATTACCTTAATGAGTTGAAGCCATGCCTCTGCTATCGATCGTGGGAAACTTAATTCTGATCATGTATACCTTAATACTAGGGTGGCCAACCCGCGGCCCGCGGGCCGCATGCGGCCCGCCGAGGGTCTAAATGCGGCCCACGAAGCCGTCTTACAATATAACCGTATGCATTGCCTGTTATAGAAAGACAATCAGATTCGTCACTTCATCCATTTTCCTTTAAAAATTTCGCCTGCGGCGCTATTTTGGGTATTCTTTTTAATTAGAAAATGTTTTTCACACATATTGTTGCGAGCCTTCTCCACTCAATTTTGCAAGAAAAAAATCGCCTGCGGCGCTACTTCACTTTTTTAGGTCATAACAATATTTTAATTTCTGTTGCCTACCCCCCCCCCCCCCGGAGACGACCCTATGTCTTATTTTTTTGTTTCAAAAAATTGGTTGTGCGGCCCGGTAAACCATCTCATTTTTAGAATCTGGCCCGACTGCTGAAAAAGGTTGGCCACCCTTGCCTTAATACGTACAACGCGTAGGTATCAAGCGCGAAGCTATCTAAGAACACGATTCCCGCAGAGTTACCTTTTAGCAAAAATGATAGGTATAATAGTGTCTAATCTGACGTAACGTAAACCTATAAGAAATGTTAGCCCCGGCTTCCCTTCTGCAGAAATCTACCCAGGTATTATAGATATTTAATTCTGCACTTCACATCACAAACTAATAGCTTCGTATGAAGTGTGAATTATTTTGGCGTTATAATTCAAGCCGAGATCAAGCGAGATATCCTTTATTATTTATGACTCAAATGGTCTTCCAAGCGTAAAATTAAAATCATAATTTTAAACATAATTGGCTTACTAGATTAAATTAATAAAATATGCAAATTAAAACCTTTTAATAAAAGGATAATAGATTACATCAAAATAATTATATTATTCAATAAGTTAGGTATAATTATCAATTAAGCTCGTAATAAATGGTCAGTCTTTATATAGCGTATCATACCTATAGCAGATCCTGATGTGAATGCATTAAGGTCCTATATGCTGTCATTGGGCTTCGGCGCCCTGAATTGTACTCAGCCGATACTGAGGGAATTGTCTTGAAACTATGGAGACAGTGATAGATGAAAGTATGGACTACAGATCGGTTGATTTAGAATTACAGGATTTGGAAATTCATTGAATAAAAAAATGTTCCTAAAGTACTTACCCCTAAAATTTACGGGATCTGAAGATTCTCCGTTCAGTTTTTCATATATAAAAGTATAATTTAGCCAAAATACTGGTAATTATAATCTTAACAAATCGGCTGTTTTAGATTTTTAAATTTCTTCCCAGGTTTCTTTTAAAAAGGTATAATTCACGTTGTCACTTACGTTATTCTTATTTAGCGCTAACATTCTCATACAAAATTTAAAAAAGTTGAAGCAAAAATAAAACGATTTTTGATCAGTGCATTTGCCCCTTAAAGCCTGTAATATTGTTGTCTTAGTCAATATTAATAAATCTAAAAGCGTGAGAACTTTACCATAAAGGTGAACTCGTATTATAATAAAATGATCTATGAAGATGTCGACCATGCCAAAAGACGATCTAGTTTTAAACTTACAGACTGTAACATCCGCTTCGATCGATAGTAGTTTTTATGTTTATGTATTCAAACATTATTAAAAACATTGATAACCTTGAGAGTTGGAAGTATACGACCTTCCGGAATCAAACAGAATTTGTACTCATGTCCAATAGACTAGACTTAGAATAGTCCAATAAAATACGAGTATAACTATCGTATTTGAGAAAGGGGAAAATTCACTGAATCCTAGCACAAGGTCTGACTTATTGTTCGCTATTTTCTAAAATTTTATCAAAAAAGCAACGAATGGAGATTCTTAATAAATAATTAATCAATAAAATAAATTCAATTTCAAAATTCTTTTTATTTTTCTTCAATATTTTACATATACAAATGATATGGTTACTTAAAACTATATATGTTTCGAGATACCTCCCCAATAGAGACAAGTCTCGTGTGTGGGGATATACTATTGTCTTTTTTCTTTCATTAGTGCTAATGATCGTACTGGGCACTTCTTTAGTTTCGAGAATATTATTATACTTAATAAGGAATTATAGAGGGATACCTATCGAATGTTCCATACTGGGTCAGTCAATGATATTGCATCAACCAACAACAGTATTAGTAATTATTCTAATTTATAATTACGAGTATACCCACGAGAATCCATCATACATGTTCTTATGTTTAACTTAAGGTGAATCAGCCAAAGTAATTACTATTTGTCTAGCAGATAATATAAAATAAATAATTGTGGGTGTGAATTAAGGTGCATTACATGCAATATGAATGTTACCAACATAACCAACGTAAAATAATATGGTTGGAGTTCACCTGCTCGTCAGAGTATATACTCGTAAGTGTTCTGTGATCACCTGGGTGTATACAGATTACAGGTGTGATCTTACTGTGAATACTTTGCATAGTACTAATTAGATGAGAATGTTATCATGTAGGTAAGGGAAAATGGAAAAATGTTATTGATGTTTCTGGAATCTTCTCCAAGAGATACGAAGGGTGCAAGAATAGATACGTGTATATAGGTATCATAATAGATATAGTAGTTGACGGGAATTTCTAATAAACCATAAGCCCTCTTAAGGCCTCCACACACGTCCGGAAGATCAGTTAACTGAATCGACCGTTTTCAAAAAAGCTCCGACTAAAACCTCTTTCTGAATTCAGTGTTACCCTGATTTTGAGAGGATAAAAAATATTTTTTCGTATTCACCTCTAAATCCTACATACGTAGAATTTTAATGGTACGCACTTCTCTACTCAAAAGTGTTTTCAAAGATGTTTTATTTTAAAATGGAGAAAAAAATGAATAGAATTGAATATTGTACCCTTAATTGCCTCAATGCATTTTACACAAAAAGCATCGAAAATCGATGTAAAAGACTAAAAACAAAGACTTTGGGTTGGATGGAAGAGATCGCTTTATAACAATAAGCTCGTCCTAGTGATCATTATATTACTATACCACTATAGTGGATTGTGTATTTTCTTGCTTTTAATCATTTCAATTTGTTGCATGTTAATCTCCAACCGGTGATGTGATAAATTTAACTATTAGGTTATAAGAATTAGGTGCGGTGTGTAACCTGTAGTAGGTAGGGACATGACATAGACATGACAATATAGGTATTATTACGATAGAGAATATGCTTGTCTATAGATATCAGTATTGCAAGAGGTTACACCTTTTTCTGTGAAGTCTGCAATAATAAGCACAAGGTACAAACCACAGTACCTAACATCCTACCTACATTGCTGAGAAAACGTTCTGTATGCTCGTACATTTTCTGATATAACTCTTGATAATTTTAAAGGGATTTCTTGGGTATTTGAGAGGACATCCTTTGATAAGATAATATAGGTATGGAATTGCGATTATGTAATACAATATTTATTTATTTATTTACAGAAAATACGGCGCACCTTTGACAATTATTATTTCAGATTAATATGTATTTAGTTTGAGACGCATGATTCAACAGTATAATCTTTTTATGTAGGATTTTTTACGTAGTAGACGAAACATGTTATAGCTGGGGAAAATTACCTTAAGGTAAAATGTCCACCAGAGAAATAGATACATCTATATACAATCATTGATATGTTCCGATGCTTACGAATCGGTCAAATATAACGTGTACATATTAATTAATGAATTTAATTTTGTAAATTTTTATATGCACGTAAGATTCCAAGTTCCTTAAATGGGACTCACGGAGGATTGAAAAGCCAATAAAACAGTACACTTCCGGCGTGCTGCATAATTCAAGATTCGCGCAAAGAAAGTCAAAAATGTATCATAGGTAGACTAAAATCTCATAGAAACACACCCCTACAGTCTACGGCGCGTAGAGAAGGCTATGCTCTTACACTTTTTTGTATAAATACCAATGGTAAAAGTAAGATTTTAATATTACAAAACATTTAAAATATGACAGATGTTATAACAGTTAGAACAGAATAGAGTTAGCAATCTAAATACATCACTTCTAGCCTAGCAAGTTGTATAGTGAGATGAATGCGACATTTGAATTATGTAATGTTATAATAACAATATTTCAATAGGTCGGGAAAAGTAGTCGAGTATCCGTTTACAGCTGTTCTAAGTACGACAACTTATTACTATCCGTGGAGATAAATGGCTAGTTATTATTTCTATAGAGTAGTAGAGACATCTACCTAATGTATAATGATAGTATAGTTCACAATATTTCACAATGCTTTTTGCATGTTCTCTGATACATCGTGAAGACATTAGTTACACTTCTGTCTATTACTAAAGCTATAGGCATCTGTGTAGTCAGTATATACCTACTGAATATTTAGGAATATAGGCACATAGCAAAGTATAAGCCTACTTAATACATGCACAGTATTAAAATTTGTTGTTGGACTAATGGGCGAAATAGTTCATTGCGGTGATTTTACCTCAATTGGGTCTTTGATAAAGAAATTAATCGTCAAAAATTGCCCATTTTTAAGATCAACACAAAATAGTATTGTTATTCATCAAGCCTATGCCAGGACTGTCCTATTCTTCTAATACACATATTGAATGCTGCTGAAATTAACCAATAACATATGGGGCAATATGGGGCATATTGGAGGACCTTTGACCATAATGCTTGTCAATCTTCGGCTTAAAAATGATTCAAACAATTATTGATATCTAAGAATCTGATAGTACTTAAATAAAACATACCAATATGTAATACATATTAACAGTTACATGCTGCAAAAGTATGACACAATCTAAATAATGACATATAATATGTCTCTCTATAGGAATATGAATATAGGTACACATCTCGTTAAGTGAAGAAAGGAAGTATTGAGTTTGTTATTATTACTAGTTATACTTATTAGTTGTTAAGTTTACTGACGGTATGCTAATTTATTTCCTTTAGTAAATACTTAAAACTGTTATTTCACTCTTACTTTCACACTTATAATATTTGCATACCATACCTAATCAATGTATGTCATCAAAGTAAGTAATGTAGTTCTTGTACCTTCACATACTAACTACATACGTAAGTTAACATTTTGGTATTTAAACTGGAGCAAATTCGTTTGATTTTTTGCACATTTGCACAGTGCTATAGACAGATACATAAAAATTCTTGAGTTAGATAATATTTAATCGATGTGCTAATAATTCTGTGTTATTATAAACGCCGTAAGGCACACACGACACGTGGTGAACATTTTTATCCGACATTAGTATAAGAAAGTAGACCTCGCAAGAGACGCAAGAGACTAACAATTCCTAAACAACAGGACACTAGGCCTAACATAAGAATAAGAAGAAGAAGATTAGTATAAGACATTATATTTTCCCTCTTGTGTTTCCGATTACAAACGTAATTTTCAAATTTGATGAATTAATTGATTGATTGAATAAATGAATCCCCAACGGACGGGAGGTTTTGGATTCGAATCCCGGGCGTTGACGAAGACTCGGGTTGACTGTAAGATATTGCGTTTGCAATAAGTCCGCCTTTTGGCACACTATCTTATTTTTGTAATTAGGTATACATATTTTGTTTTGACCAATAAAGATTTATTTATTATTTGACGAAGTATTCTGCACTTAGAATTATGGTAATTTAGGCAGATGGCATAAAACTCCATCCCACCTACACTATTATTTTAATTTTTAATTAAACATTTGATTATATTAGATAGATTGAGACAAATTTTCTATCTTATGTGCGGTTAGGGAATATTTGCCAACATTTGTAAATTATCTTAGATTTTCATGTGAAAATAGTCTTCAAGACTTAAAAATGTCATCATCTACGATATTTTGGAATAGGCACGCAATATAATAATCTAAAACAAGTAGGTATATGTAATTCTATGTCATTTAATTTGATAGTACGTATAAGTTTACCGATAAAAAAACACGCAGTATATCACAATTTGATGAGAAATCTATGCCAAAGAAAAGAATAGATAAATAGACTTCAGAATATATGAAATAATAGATAATAATATGAGTGTTACTTAACAAATAAATAATGACATTCATTACCTAATAATAATTACCTGAATTACATCTTGGTATTTAATATAACTACCTAGACCCAACAAGAAGAAGACATACTTTGATATATTATCTGCTGGTATGTAATCATTATGACTATTACAGTAATGAGATATTAGCAGGTATGTGATGATATACTAGGTATGTTTCTAAGTGAATCTGTTGACCCAGTAATGGTACAAATATAACCTAAACATATCTAAACAAATCCATATTTTACGGAAATTTGATACAAGCTTACCTTTTTCCAAACTGTAGGTGCTGTAGTACTTATGACAGACTTTTATATTGCCTACTCAATGCTAGTAGTGAAGTAAACTGATGCCTACAAACTGTCAAATCGTATGGACATTTCGTAGGCAACGTTTTCGAAATTTTGTTCCCATTGTTAAAAACTGTATTGGTTATAACGTTATTTAGGAATATAGCGATAGTTTTAAAGACGTTTTAATTTTTATTAGAGTTTTGCGACTCTAAAATACCATAAATTGCAAAGCGCGAAATTGCGTCACATCCTTTCTATTGGAAATAGATGGAGTCAGACGTCTAGGGTACTTTAATATATAAAAGTCTATGAATTATAATTACAGATTATCCCAGAATAAAGGGTAAACAGCGACAAACGGATGAGTAAGAATGCATGACCTTTACACATTGTAATCGATGAAAATAATTGTTTGGTTTTTTTTTTATTGATGCTGAATATAATTGAAAAAAATCTTCATAAATTCTTCTTTATCTACTTCTTGTTAAGTTCATAACTTTTGCCTCGTATTTTCATTAAATTATTGATTAATCAAAACATTTCTATTACATATAATAGTATTTAATATTGAACGAGTAGAAAATGACTTTAACATATCACGATAATACAAAGATAGGTGTAACATTACATTACAATACTGTTCTGTTGCAAATAATATTAATGCTGTATCCAAATGGCAAAGATGATTCGAAGAGATATGTTTAATATCAGCTGTTTCCAATGGATTGCATTCCATTCACATTCTATGTTTCTGATATACAACACTACCCAGTATTACCTACAGAGTTTTAGTTTCGTGAACAATAGGATTTCCAGTCACCCCTAACATTTAGCATAGGAATCCATCAGATCTCGGGTAATAGTTTCCATCAACCGTTACCTCATTGGTCTTCTGCTCTGCCCTCAAGTATATTTTGCAGAAAATTTCTTTTCGCTTTGCGGATCGTGTTGCGCAAATAACTTTTCTACCACTATCGTTCCGTCTAAATCAAAATGCAATCTTATATCATTCTGCATCTTCTTCGCCCCTTCTATCCTTAGTTGGGTCAGGAGTTCAAATCATCTGCATATCTTCATCAGAGGCCCCTATCATATATCATTCTGACTAAATCAAAATGCAAACATCCAAAATCCAAGTCTCAAGGCTGAAAGTCTTAGGTGATTTTTTCAGAGATTTTTTCCAGATCATTTTCTACCTATTCTACCGAAACAACAGTTTTTTTCGTTCATTATGTTCAGTATTAGGTAATTAATTTGTGTGAAAAAACTGTATGCTTTTTTTAAACTACATAATTAATGCACACATGAACATTTTCGCCGAAAACTAATGCGTCTAATACTAATGTTTTTTTTTTATTTACCTTTTAGTAAATTAATTCAGTGAAGAGTGTGACAGTCAAATAATAAAATGTGAAAAATTATGGTAAACACAGTACGTGCTAAACGACTACACATGATAATGCTGTAAGTAATAAATAAAATAGTCATAAGTATTTGAGACATGATGGCCTGCTGTTACAGACACTAGGAAAACTTTTACTTTTTAAAATAATTAATACATTCAGATTATGTGGTTTGATATGTTAATCGTTTTATATGAATAACATTTTGTGATACACTTGCGCCAACTTACTTGCCGCAAATTCATTCGAAGCAAATAGTTGTATTTGTCAACAAGTCACCTAGAATGACTATTAGCTCAGTCACTTTAGGAAATCAATGTATGGGGAAGTCGGCAAAATTAATAACAGATGGGACTCTATGCAGTATGATACCTTAGGGTGGGGTGTTTCAGAATATCAGGCGTCCCCCCCGCCACACCTGACGCGTCACCCCCCTGGCCCCCCGAATAGGTCCCCCTACGTGGTTTTCCTCTATTTATCAAAAAACTGTAACAGATAGAAGAAAAATGTTCAGGACAAAAATAGTCCTTAATAAATTCTCTACAAAATAGGTGAAGCACATTTTTTGATAGGACTAGTAATTTACCCACAATAGCCGGTGAAAGTATCGTAATTTTTGAATAAGAACAATTTTTTTTTTATTATTCTCAAATTGCTGAAAATTCATAAGAGCTACAAGAAAATGGTCAAAGAATGAATTAATTGCTATAGTTTTAGCTATAAAATGAGCTATTATTTATTTTTGTACGGCTCATAGTTTTTGAGTTATCACATAAAATTCCAGTGACAGAAGTCTTAAAAATGGAACTTTTCATACAATTTGTACTGGAATGCTCAGATATTAAAATTTAGGTTACGTCTGTATAATAGACACTACACAAGTCTGTGTAAGATACAAAAAAATGTAATGGAGCATGACTGGATCTTTTAATTATTTTAAGGTATAATCCTTTAGAAGTTCAAAACACTTTTGCCAGCCATATTTCAAAGCCATATCCCAGTTTTACAGAAGGATTCGTCAAGATCATTAAAGAAGAAAATTTCGTATATGTCTGTGTAAGATACGAGGTTCGGCTGAACACTTCGTAGCCCTGAGAAAAAAATGTACTGGCCAGTTTCAGTTTATTATTGATATAGATAATTTAAACTTCATTAGGGCTACTTACAAAATTTGAGATCGATAGGACGAAGCTGGCACTCTTGGCACCATTTTTATTTCAACGTGTTTAACATTTTTGTGAAAATGTGAAATTTTCAGCCGCGATCCGTGATAAAATATTATTTTATCTAAGGTCATAGACCGACACGAACCATAAAAGAGATATCGGGTTCATTACTGGAGTCTGTTCCATCATATGCCATGATTAGAAAGTAAGTGCCAGATTTTGAATGGGCACAGCAAGGTGTCAAACACAACCCTCGAAGTGGAAAGCAATAAAATGCAGTAGTTCTGGAGAACGTCGATAAAGACATGGATTATTTTTTAAAGGTCGCGGAATTATTAGTTAGGTGATAGCAGAGATTCCAGTGATCTGATTTTAATCAGTAGTGTTCATCTTAACTTCAGAACAGGACTTGTACAAACCCTCGAATCGCCGGGTGCCGATGCTTTTTACTCATTCTTACAGCTAAACAAAAACGTTGTTCAGTCCTTTTGCAGTTCTAAGTTGGCAAAATTAATAACTATTTGGAACCTATGCAGGATGATACCTTACAATAGGGTGTTTCAAAATATCAAGCGTCCCCACCCCCCCACCTTACGCGTCCCCCCCTGCCCCCCCCGAATAGGTCTCCATACGTGGTTTTCCTCAATTTTTATAAAAACAGTAAGAGATAAAAGAAAAATGTCAAGGCCAAAAATAGTCCTTAATAAATTATCTACAAAATAAGTCTGGACCATTTTTTGATAGGACTAGTAATTTACCCGCAATAGCCGACGAAAGTATCGTAATTTTTGTTTAAGAACATTTTTTTTATATACTCAAATTGCTGAATATTCATAAGAGCTACAAGAAAATGATCAAAGAATGAATTAATTGTTATAGTTTTAGCTATAAAATGAGCTATTATTTACTTTTGCCCGATTTCTAGTTTTTGAGTTATTGTAAAATATTCCAATGCCAGAAGTCATTAAAATGGAACGTGTATATTACTGATTCAGGTATGGAAACTTATATTTAAAGACAGATTTAAAATTTTGTAAAGTAAAACACAATTCAATGAAACAAACTCAAAACATTTTATTTTATATAACAGCATAAAATATAAATCTCTCGACAGCGGGTACACTGCATATGAAATAAATAACAGAAGCCATGTTATAAATAATATACTGAGATAAATAATAATAATGATAATTAATTGAAAATCATAATACTTATTACTAGTTGGTTGCAAGACACCTAAGGCGCCCGTTGAAAAATGATGAATATAAAAAATACTTTAATCTAACATACACGAAGCTTATTATTGAGATTTCGCTCTTGTACCCGAGTTTTATTACTGTGTGGAATTATGCTTGGTTGGAAGACATTCTAGACGACGGCAAAAAACTCCCCATAACTCATAAAATAAAAGTAATACTGCAGGTACACCATACGAAACTAGTTGTGTTTCTAAAAACCGCCTTAAAAGTTTTGTAAAATAAATATAATTTAATGAGGTACCTATTTAAGACTAATTTCGCAACTCTGTTACTTCCAAGTCTTAGCGTGGCGGTCGTGCCGTGACTGCAGCCATATGCAGTGTTGAACTGCATTGGACGCGCTAAAATCACGACGTTTCCATGACGATTCCGACATGGAAATTTATTTTCATTTATATTAAAAGTGGAGTTACCCACACCGATTTAAAAAAAAACGATTATAAAGTTAATTTCAATTAAATATCTTACATTACAATACAAACATGGATAATTTGGGTAAGTGTTTTATTTGCGATGACTTGTTGTCTGATGGAGTAACTGTGAAAGTGGAAAAAGGTTTATCAACTTTAATATCAGCAAGCAAACAGATGAAAGACAACAAACATTTAAGTCTTGAATGTGTTTCCCATGTTATAATTCATAAAAAATGCAGAAGGGATTATACAAGAGAAAGAAATGTCCGTAAAGTCAGCATTTCAAATATTGCCGAGTCACAAGCGAAGGATTTGCGATCAAATAAAACATTTGAATATAAAAACAAATGCTTATTCTGTGCTCGTGAATGTAGCGTTCTTACTGAAAAAAGAAAACGAATTGAGAAACGCCAAGAAATCAGCGAAGTTCATTCATTATCCATAAAGCAAACCCTACTAGAAAAAGCAGCCAACAGAACAGATCCATGGGGTCAAGAAGTATCTTCTCGATTAGGAAGTGGTGTCTGTTTAGTATCAGAACAGGCTCGTTATCATCGGGACTGTTATTCTAACTTCGTTTCTAATAAAACGTACGATACGGCGGGACGACCTAAAGATGAAAACTACAACGGTGCATTAGAAAATCTTTTTGATTTCATCGAATCTTCCGAAGACTGTCAATTTTCGATGGAAGAAATAACACAAAAGGTAAATGAACACTTATCAGCAGACACTTCTATGAGTGCGAGGACAATAAAAAGAAAACTCATGCAAAAATATGGAGATGGAATCATTTTCCCTGTATTAAAGAATAAAACTTGTGTTTGTCTTCGTGGGGCTAACTTAAAAATATCGAATTTGTTTGAAAATCGAGCAAATACCGAAGAAGAAGAAAGGCGCAGAATTGTTGAAACTGCTGCTTCAATCATTCTACAAGATATTAGATCAACTGCCTACAGCAATACCTATCCAGACATGTCCAATTTCATGGAGGATGTTGACAGTGTTATTCCAGAAACATTAAAACAATTCGTTAGCACCATAATTACACAACGAAAGAGAACAAAATCAGAAAAGTTAGATAAAAAATGTACTGCTATAGCTCATTCTATTATATCTGCAACTAGGCCTCGTTCTTTTACATCAGCGATACAACTTGGACTTGGAGTTTATATATTTCGAAAATCAGGCTCGAAGAATCTTGTAAGTGTTGTTTCCAGTTTAGGATATTGCTGTAGCTACAGAAATGTTTCACTTTTTGAATCATCTGCTGTGCAGTCATGGAATCCTTTGATTGAAGAAGGATTTGCACAATACGTTTTCGACAATGCTGATTTCAATACTGCAACATTGACTGGAAAAGGGACATTTCATTCAATGGGTGGTATAAAATGTATTACGCCCGGAGACGCTGTAAAGCCTCAAATTATTGAAAAAATTACAATGCCCACTGCCGAAGAATTATCATCTGCCCAAAGAATCAGAACTTTGACTTTTGAAAAGCATAACGAAAAACGTCTCAATCAGCTAATTTTGAAAAATGTATACAAAATAAACATTTTTGAAAATATTAGTTCATTTTCGAATCAGGATTTTGCTTGGATTCTTGGGCACTTTTTAGATGTGCCTGAGCATTCTGGGTGGCAGGGATTTATGGAAACATTGACATCTACTAAGCCATATGTAACATCAAAGGCATTAGCATTGCCTTTTGTCAATCAACCACCAACCAATTACAGTACTGTGTTCACGGTCTTAAATCATGCAGCCGAAGAGATCAGAAAAACTGATCAACGAACATGTTTTGTGACACTAGATCACCCACTTTACATGAAAGCAAAGGAAATTGTCACATCTGCTAATGAAAGTGAACCCAACGGACCTTTGTCAAATGTAGTGGTAAGGCTGGGAGGATTCCATTTATTAATGTCGTTCCTTGGATCCATCGGTGTCTTGATGGCAAGTAGTGGACTTTCCGAATTATGGTCTACAATATATGCACCTGCATCTATAGTTCACATGAGTTCAGGTTAGTTCATTGACTTATATTTTTATTAGGTATACAGTTTAAAAGTTACATTCACTTCAATTTGATTTATATTTTTATTGTAATTTTTCTATTATGCTAATGTTGAAATTCTTTTTCTAGGACATGCGTATAAAAGGGCAATACGGGCGCATTGTCTAACATTGTGTGCTCTTTCAACAATAATTTTAGAAGAAATGGATATAAACGCAGAGGACAAAGTATATGTAAGACAGCTTCTTGGAAACAATCCTACATTTGATAATTTGCAACAAAATGATATTATTGAAAAACTGAAATTTAATTTTAAGAATAAGTTAGCAGAACTTAAAAACATAGGAAAAACGTCTAAACTTTGGTTACAGTACTGCGATCTTGTGGTGATTGTTTTACATTTTATTCAAGCAGAACGTATGGGGCATTGGGAGCTACATTTAGATTGTGTAAGAGCAATGCTTCCTATTTTTCATGCTACGGGTCATCTTCAGTATGCAAAAGCCTGTCAGTTATACTTGCAAGATATGGATTCATTGGAAACGAATATGGAAACTGACGAATATGACAAATTCACCAAAGATGGCTACTTTACTATAAGAAGATCAGAGAAGCATTGGAGTGGAGTTTGGTCTGATATGACTATTGAACAGACATTAATGAGGACTATGAAGAGCGTTGGAGGCATATGTCACGGAAGAGGATTCACTAATAGTGTTCTGAACAAATGGACATTAGGATTGCCGATTGCTCACACTATAGTAGAATCAGTGGAAAATTACTGTGGAATAAGACCTTCGAACTCCAATCAACACGAGGAACTAAGGGACTCAAGGACGGAGAGAGACAAAAATGATTACCAGAAATTTGTCGAATGGTTTAAAATGCATTCACCATTAACTCAAACGTCAAATCTAGTTTCACTGGCCTCAGGAATGGTTGCTGATGAAAATGTTAACTGTTTTGAAGCTAAATTCATCGGCGAAAAAATTCTAGATAATTTTGTACACGACGGAAAAAAATTTGGAGATATGAAACTAAAACGCGTTAGTATGGTGAAAACAATGCCGTATTCTAGTTCGGCTAAAAATAAACAAGAAGTAATCAATATTGACTCAACTCAATTGTTTCAGAGGATCATCTGCACCGTCCATTCGCCGAATGATTTGCGCTCCTGTTTTTCTCACGAACTTGCAACTGTGCCTTTGTCACTATTTGAAGAGAGTGGACAAATGAGAAAATCCAAAAAATCGTTGATATATAATGTTTACAAGGAAACGAGTGAACCTACAATCGGTAACAACAAATATTTTGTCTTAGATGGTGGTTCCCTTATCCACAGGGTTGTATGGCCGAAAGAAACAACGAGCAAATTTTCGGATATCTACACCCTTCATGTTAAATATATAGAAAGGAAATATGGTAAAAATGTGGTAGTGGTATTTGACGGCTATGGTGAAAATGAAGCAAGCACAAAAAGTACGGAAAGATTAAGAAGGATGATTAGACGAAGATGTTCCGAAATAGAATTTAACGAAAACACTTCAATATTTGAGTCTCAGGAAAATTTCCTAAGTAACATCTCTAACAAAGAAAAGTTCATTTCGCAACTTTCTGCTAAATTGAATAAAGAAGGTATCAAAACACTACTTGCGGTTGACGATGCTGATGTGCTTATTATAAAAACAGCAATAAACGAGGCAAGAAGTAATGAAAACGTAGTGGTTGTCGGACAAGATGTCGATCTTTTTGCTCTCCTTTTGGCATTATCCCCCACCGATAAAGAAATCTTTTTACATAAGGAAGGACAAGGAACGATAAAAAGTAGATTTTATAGCTCTAGATTAGTTGATCTAGAGTTAATCAGAAGATGCAAAAAATCGATCCTTTTCCTTCATGCAATAACTGGGTGTGATACGACATCTACGTTTTATGGGAAAGGAAAGTTACAAGGCATCCAGATCTTCAATAAAAGGACTG
This sequence comes from Ceraclea dissimilis, assembly GCA_963576895.1. Taxonomy (NCBI): domain Eukaryota; kingdom Metazoa; phylum Arthropoda; class Insecta; order Trichoptera; family Leptoceridae; genus Ceraclea; species Ceraclea dissimilis. Next base: position 15,289,480 of record OY756363.1, read on the forward strand.
ACCTGCAGGAGATTCCTGACATCTTCAATAAAAAAGAGTCATCTCATAAAGAAATAGAGGAAGCAGGCCAAAAATTCATCTTGGCATTATATGGTGCCAAGAGCACACAAAAAACTCTAGACGAACATAGATTTATGCTGTTCAATAAACTAGTTGGTAAAGCAAGCGGTGCGGTGATGTTATCAAAGCTACCACCGACTACAAGTGCATCAAATCAGCATTCCAGGCGAGCTTATTACCAGGTGCAGTCATGGCTAGGAAATTCTCTGAATCCAGAAGAATGGGGCTGGAAAAAAGCTGGAAACACACTAAAGCCGATATTATCAACAGATCCACCTGCTCCTGCTTCAATATTGAAACTTATTTCTTGCGCTTGCAAGCTAGGTTGCGGAAAAAGATGCACATGCGTTAAGTCAGGCCTTCGCTGCACAACGATTTGCCATAATTGTCAAGGTTTAAGTTGTACAAATAAAGACTAAAGAAGATGACGAGTTGTGTAAGAAAGTCTTCAAATCGTTGTGCCTTATTTTTGGTCAGTTTGTCTGATTTTAAATTCATAGGGTTAGGTATATAATCTATCAAATTCTTCTTCTTTTATATGCGGCTTTTTCAAACTCGTGATATATTTACGCTGATCTCTGATTCACTCACATACTGACTGACTGATTAATTGACTCCCTAGATGCTGTAAGTACCTAAATAAATTAAAAATAATTTGTATTATTATTATTTTCCACAAGCCTATTTTATTAACACAGAAGTAGGTACACAAACAATTCTTATCTCTTTATTTCATAATAAAAATTCATTTTATTATGAAATAAAAATACAAAGGCAATTAATATTATTACTAGCTGTAACCCGTCAAAATTGGAAACAGCACCAATTTTGACGGGTTTTGTCTGCCTACCGGCAGAAAGAACCAGTCGCCAGCCAGAATTATTGTGCGTTTATTATTATGGTAAATTTATTTTTATTTAGCGTAGTATTTTCTATTCAACTTTATTACATTTTGTACTACAGTATTTGAAAAATTCAATTATCTAATCGAAATGTGCAAATTTAATAAATAGGAGCTCGAGATATATCGATAACTGCTCAAAACATTTTGTAGAATCGTATATTGTCAATGAACAACAAGGGTGGTTGTGAACAACGATGATTTATGTTCTCACAAATGTGGTATTAGACGAAAAATTCTTGACCATAAGTGAGAGCGCTACGGTCGAGAGGTGTTTTAAATTCCGTATACTATATTGGATCAACTTGCAAAAGTTGCCACGGCCCTGCGTTACATTGCTACGCGATTTACACCAGAATTATGTAAGTACCGAAATATAAGAAATCTAGAAATTTTATAGGTACAATTTCTAGGAAAATATATAAAATATCTTGTTTTATGGAGTTAAATGGCGCGATTATTGCCGTCTACAATGTCCTGTCCTACAGAGCACTAAAACTTGGGCAAAAGAGCGAAATCTTAATAATAAGCTTCGTGTATGTTAGATTAAAGTATTTTTTATATTCATCATTTTTCAACGGGCGCCTTAGGTGTCTTGCAACCAACTAGTAATAAGTATTATAATTTTCAATTAATTATCATTATTATTATTTATCTCAGTATATTATTTATAACATGGCTTCTGTTATTTATTTCATATGCAGTGTACCCGCTGTCGAGAGATTTATATTTTATGCTGTTATATAAAATAAAATGTTTTGAGTTTGTTTCATTGAATTGTGTTTTACTTTACAAAATTTTAAATCTGTCTTTAAATATAAGTTTCCATACCTGAATCAGTAATATACACGTTCCATTTTAATGACTTCTGGCATTGGAATATTTTACAATAACTCAAAAACTAGAAATCGGGCAAAAGTAAATAATAGCTCATTTTATAGCTAAAACTATAACAATTAATTCATTCTTTGATCATTTTCTTGTAGCTCTTATGAATATTCAGCAATTTGAGTATATAAAAAAAATGTTCTTAAACAAAAATTACGATACTTTCGTCGGCTATTGCGGGTAAATTACTAGTCCTATCAAAAAATGGTCCAGACTTATTTTGTAGATAATTTATTAAGGACTATTTTTGGCCTTGACATTTTTCTTTTATCTCTTACTGTTTTTATAAAAATTGAGGAAAACCACGTATGGAGACCTATTCGGGGGGGGCAGGGGGGGACGCGTAAGGTGGGGGGGTGGGGACGCTTGATATTTTGAAACACCCTATTGTAAGGTATCATCCTGCATAGGTTCCAAATAGTTATTAATTTTGCCAACTTAGAACTGCAAAAGGACTGAACAACGTTTTTGTTTAGCTGTAAGAATGAGTAAAAAGCATCGGCACCCGGCGATTCGAGGGTTTGTACAAGTCCTGTTCTGAAGTTAAGATGAACACTACTGATTAAAATCAGATCACTGGAATCTCTGCTATCACCTAACTAATAATTCCGCGACCTTTAAAAAAATAATCCATGTCTTTATCGACGTTCTCCAGAACTACTGCATTTTATTGCTTTCCACTTCGAGGGTTGTGTTTGACACCTTGCTGTGCCCATTCAAAATCTGGCACTTACTTTCTAATCATGGCATATGATGGAACAGACTCCAGTAATGAACCCGATATCTCTTTTATGGTTCGTGTCGGTCTATGACCTTAGATAAAATAATATTTTATCACGGATCGCGGCTGAAAATTTCACATTTTCACAAAAATGTTAAACACGTTGAAATAAAAATGGTGCCAAGAGTGCCAGCTTCGTCCTATCGATCTCAAATTTTGTAAGTAGCCCTAATGAAGTTTAAATTATCTATATCAATAATAAACTGAAACTGGCCAGTACATTTTTTTCTCAGGGCTACGAAGTGTTCAGCCGAACCTCGTATCTTACACAGACATATACGAAATTTTCTTCTTTAATGATCTTGACGAATCCTTCTGTAAAACTGGGATATGGCTTTGAAATATGGCTGGCAAAAGTGTTTTGAACTTCTAAAGGATTATACCTTAAAATAATTAAAAGATCCAGTCATGCTCCATTACATTTTTTTGTATCTTACACAGACTTGTGTAGTGTCTATTATACAGACGTAACCTAAATTTTAATATCTGAGCATTCCAGTACAAATTGTATGAAAAGTTCCATTTTTAAGACTTCTGTCACTGGAATTTTATGTGATAACTCAAAAACTATGAGCCGTACAAAAATAAATAATAGCTCATTTTATAGCTAAAACTATAGCAATTAATTCATTCTTTGACCATTTTCTTGTAGCTCTTATGAATTTTCAGCAATTTGAGAATAATAAAAAAAAAATTGTTCTTATTCAAAAATTACGATACTTTCACCGGCTATTGTGGGTAAATTACTAGTCCTATCAAAAAATGTGCTTCACCTATTTTGTAGAGAATTTATTAAGGACTATTTTTGTCCTGAACATTTTTCTTCTATCTGTTACAGTTTTTTGATAAATAGAGGAAAACCACGTAGGGGGACCTATTCGGGGGGCCAGGGGGGTGACGCGTCAGGTGTGGCGGGGGGGACGCCTGATATTCTGAAACACCCCACCCTAAGGTATCATACTGCATAGAGTCCCATCTGTTATTAATTTTGCCGACTTCGTGCTGCAAAAGGACTGAACTATATATTTATCTGTGGAACGCCAAATTGTTAAGGAAGCTTAGTGGGAAATATTGGAAATTCGGTTCAATTTACATTCATGTTCATATTTTTTATAAAATATATTTTCGCTAATAATTTACATAATAAATAAAAAACTACGTGATTATCTTTTTTTTTATTCTGTAAATACTGAATATTGACTTAATTCATTGCATTGATTAAATTACCCAATTAAAAATAATCTTGTCCATAAAATGAAACATTGTGCTTGAATATTCCACCTGGAGCTGTTATAAACCTCACGCCGGCCCTGGTTGGTGATAATTCTACCAATGTTACAGATGCATTCGTATTGGGTTCATTTTCCACCACGGAGATATATGTGATATTTAGTTTTGATCCAGAATAGAAATAATCAAAAACCTGTACTTGCCCCGGCTGTGGTTTGATAGTTCCAATAATACTAGAATACAAAAAATAGGTAGATAGGTAAGTAGTACACAGGTATTATTATCTAATCTTGGGAAAACAACTTACGCCTTGTTGCGAAACATTCCTATGAATGTGCATATTAGATACAATGAAAAAGCAACTCCAAAGAGACAATGAAAATAGAGGGGAGAGTTTATCATGATTTCTACCAACTAACCCATATACTAAATAAATATATAATTGTCACACTATATATAGTTACTGTATTTCCTTTGGCAATGAGGCCGCCCATTGTATGTTCTGATATGTGCAATAAGGAGTATTTTATTTTATTTATTATCTAGGTATTACCTATTTTCTACCTCTCTGGCAAAATATAAAAAATCGTTAAAGAGAAATTGCACCTCGTAAATGTATGTATGATTGTATTTCATATTTTCAGCACAGTCTTCTTGATTTGGCCAAATTTACACAAAGACAGATTTATACATTTATACCACACCAAATATTTTTTCCCCTATCCAATTCCTTCTCCTTTCCCTTCCTCTATTCCTTCCCGTTCCATTTAATTTCAATGGTCCCATTATACATTCGCTATCGAGTATTAGTCTAAGTTGGCGTTTATTGTGAATTTGTACTGTTGTTGTGTGTACAGATGTAATAAGCCAGGTTTTCGTTTAACAATTTTTACTGTTTTTTTGTACTGTTATGACTGTATTTGTACAATAAATAAAGAAAAAAATGCAAGCCAAATACACAAAGCCATCTGCTATATGTATTATGTATGCCGCTTGTAAAACTCTATGCAGCGGAGGAAGAGAGGGATAGGGGTATAATACAAATATATCCAAATATCCTGAGAATGTCCTGTCAACTTTATGAGATGTTATTTTGTCTTTTCTACTTACGATCACTTAGCACACATGGGACACTAAAAAACAATGATAATAAAATGAGTATAATTACGTTATTAAAAGTGTATCATTTGGTCCTAGTTCTCCAAAGGTTTCATTAGCTCTATGTAAATTAAACACACTGACATTATGTGCTAGAGCTGCAGACTGCACATGGTGAACAGTAAATACTGCCAGCAGTATTGCAATAAATATATTTATTTTATTATTCAAAGCCATTATTTGTATGCACTTGTAGGAACTACAGTACTTGAATCAGAAGTAATGTGACTGGCAATAATATATTATTATATCAATCTAGATAAGTATTGTTTTTTATCAGCAAGATATTATTTTAATCATCATATTGTGTTTATTAAAAAAAAACATAATAATTACCTACAATACCTACTTATTTTTTGATTCCTCAAATTAATTAATTAGGTAAGTTCATAGATTAGTAATAGTACAAATAAGATATTATTAACTAACTAGCTGTAACCCATCAAAAATGATGCGGTTTGCGGGGTAGGTAGAGAGAACAGATCACCAGACTTATCACACTATGACGAAATATATTTGATTAAGTACTTCAATAATCAAAACTTATCACAGACCCTATCCTCTCTAAAGCCGCGACTTCTAAAGATGACGACATCTGTGGATGACCATTCCAAATAGTTTGTAAGCTCGTAACTACTCGTATGTTACGCGATATTATGTCAATGAAAATGGGTATTTTCAGCCACGATCACGAAGTATTTTAAATTCCGTATATATTAGAACAACTTGCAGAAGTTGTCACGGTCCCACGTTATATTGTTTTCCACCAGAATTGTGAAGGTTAATAGTGTTTAATACATAGATACATAATTAGGTGCCTAATATTTTTTTAAAATTTATTTAACGAGCACCTGACTTTGACCATAACTATTAGTCGTATATATTGTAACATGCGTACCTATATAATATAAAAAAAATATTCTTAACTGAGCATGTTTCGGCGTAAATATTTCCGGCGCAAAGCCGTCAAGAACAACAATTCTTTATGGAGAGTTTTTATTATAACAATGTTGTCACTATTTTATTCATTACACCTAAGAGCCTCACATCTAGATCAAATCTATGCATAATCATTGTCATACCACACAACAGGTGGGCAGTGCGAAATATCAAGATATATTTTATTTAATTACTCCAATTATTATAATTAACTTCATTTCGAAATTTACTACATGAATATGCATTTACTAAAAAATGTATGGCCATAAGTCAGCGGTCGCGAAAATAGTGGTCCGCGAGATAATATCGGTGGTCCGTGGAGAAATTGTTGAACTGGTAGGAAATGGGTGGAAACAAAGAATCAGGAAGTGGCATATATCCATAGGTGCAGAGAAGGGTTATAAAGAGAAGAAATTTGAGAAATCGTATCATTTTTTGTTTCTAGTGCACAGCACAACAATCCCGGAAAAGTCACCTAAAGTCACATATTTGGGTTTTAATTCGCCTCATTTTATATTCTTCTCGGACTCGTCACGAAAGCCTGTGAATCTAGCCGACCCAGGTAGAAAAAATCTTAACAAAAGTTATTCCATTTTATCATTACATCGTACAAAAATTCGAAGCGACGCTAGGCTCACATCAAGAATTCTTCAGTATTTTTTTTACAATCGTTCGCACAACTATAACATTTATTTTAAGTAAGTATTTCCTTAAAGAGAAAATCTTTTTAAGAACAGACTTTTCATTCAATCCCAAGAAATTCGGCAACCGATGGCCATAAGGAATCAACATAGAACACTGCCTCCCACTCTTTCTTATACTCGACTTTTTGGTGTGTACTGTGTAGAAGTGGTAGAAGAAATTGTGAGACGCATATAATTTTATTATTGTGGCATTTTTTTGTTGTGGCTAAGAACTATCATTAATTTTATATGACTTATTGAGAGGAAATTGATCGTATAATAATATAGGTACTTAATACGCACAATCATATACTGTGGCACTTTGTATTGCCAGTGTAATATGTAATCATATTTTATAGAGACTCGTTCAGTAAAATAAACATAGGAGGTACAAGGGAGGTACCTACTTATTACGATTTTGATAAATACCTCCTACGTAGGCATATGAAGCGACATTTCTATACTTACGTGTTTGATCATTTTAGAAATTTCATACTTTCACGATATTAAAATATATAAAACGCATAATACATAGTCTTCTTCTTTCGTATGCACACGACTATTGTACAAGTTATCTAGGAGTCATAGCTCCGCGTCAATATTCTGCAAGTAATCTATTGCCCTTGGCGTCACCTTATGGATTTCCTCAAGAACCTCTGCAAACTTCTTGTCAGGACATCTCTCTACTATATGGTCAACTGTCTCTATCTGGCCACATTCACATAATACATAGTACTCGACAATGATAACATAATCTTGATGTTTTTAACCGTCGGTACTAGGTGAAAGTCCATTTTTAAGGATAAAAATGATAAACTAAATATTTAGATTAAAATCCACAAAAAATGACTTTAGCTTTCGCGACTAGTCTTCGAGGATTTGCACCCTCATCATCAGGTGATAAATAAGAAGTTGATGATAACATAATACATATTATACATATTATATTATATATACATATATCTCCTCAGGAAGCGTCCCTTGCGGGGTAGGCTGAAAGGATAGAATGCCAAACTGTCCTATCCTTACACACAGTCCTTGCTTCCGTCACATTATTAATACAATTTTTTTGTACACCTTCTCACGCATAACATCATTCAAATCTTTGTTACCATGTCTTTCCTTCTCTTCGCGCCCACTCAAGTATTTGACCCGGCATTATGGGTGACGAGCCTCACCGCTATAGAAGTTTCTCTAGATATTTTTACAGCCCATACTGAAGCCAAAATTCTACTCCAAACTTTTTTTCGAAAGACAGAAACTTTTTTCCCGAAAGTGGCAGAGAAAAAAGTGAGTTTTAAGTAGGAGTCCTGCATACATCTACTAACAAATTTTTGTACCCATTTAGTAATGTTGCAGAAAATTTTAAGTCGTGATAAAATCATTGAAAGAAAATTTTACTTTTATGTAAGGAACTAGTTATAAGCCCGTCCAAGATATTCACAGAATATCCGCGTATAAACGCCAGACAGGTATTATAATCATTTCACTATCACTTTCTTTAATAAATCGTATGGTATAAACTTGAATCACCGCATCACGACCTTGCTCTCAATAGCATTCGATACACTTCAATCAATACTTATAATCAATTCGTGTGAAATTCAATTGATTGAATCTATCGCCGACAGGCAACAAATTGATCATTGGCATTTTAATCTGTACTTAGATTCATTCATAGTTCAAGGCAACAAGAGTACTAAGTATAAAATAAGTACACTAAGTACTGATTTAAGTCATTGTTTTTTTAATCAAAGTGAATGTTACCCTAAGGGTTGATTTAAAACAGAACATTCTGATCACCTGTCGTTAATGAGAGGAGGAAAAAGATCCGAAAAGTGTCTTGAGACAAAGAAAGCGTGAATCAGGAGGTCTAGGTACAATACGCAATGTTATCAGTAAAAACGTTTGGAGCAGGTTCAGTATAAAGGACTTAAAAGCGATCTTGCGATGTCAAAAAAAAAAAACAAAATCAGACATATTCTCTTCTGTAATAACTATTTTCAAACAGTTAGTAGAGAGACATCAAGAAATTGATAGAACAACGCCAGATGCTTGGCTCCGAAGCATTAGAAAGCAGACTGTTCCAGACTGGACATTAGTCGACAAATCATTCTGTTTGTGATACAAGCGCCAGCTGTGAGTGAATATAGATATTTAAACTTTATTTTTTAAATAAAATCTTTAACGAACAGTCCCATCCAATCAGAATAAGAAAGATGGAATACTTACAACTACAAGTTACCAATGGCTGTACCTAAGGATTAAAAAAGTAAAAATACTCACGTAGTCAGCCAAATTCCTCATTCCGTAAGGGAACCTCGTCCTGTCTGGAACGAGCTGTCCATATGAATTCCTTTCTTTCTCCAACCAACAGTCATCCACGTTGATGTATTGGTAGCCTGCTTGCGCGTAACCTTCAGAGACCAGGAGATCCGTCATGGTTCGGAAGAGACGGTCGCTGAAAGTAAAAGTAAAATACTTACATGTTTGATGACAACATGGGTACTGTATAGTGCAGAGAAATATAATTACATAGACATCATTGGTATCATTATGGTCATGGTCTTGCAAAACAGTAGTACATTGTTATTATGGTCTTGCTACAAGATGCGTTATTCTCGTGTGTGCTAAGTAAAAGTGTTTCATAATTTTTCTCAATCTAATAATTCTAACCTTAAGTACAGGTTTAGTACTAAGTATGACGTATGTTATAAACTTATTTAACTAATACGAGATTAAGAAATCCTCATTTTATTATTATATTGTGACACAAGGATTCACAAGTCACTAACTTTTTTTAATTATATGCCCAGTGCTCATACAATGTCAAACTCATGATACCTACAGTAGAAATAATTAAAGTTAGTTCTATGTTATTAGTAAACTTTACAGGGGACTCAATTTTTCAAAGAGTTAGGCATGTTTCCATAAACTCAAACAGGTTTTTTCTTATAAGTACATATAATTTATGGTTTTGTATCAAAATAGTTTATTAATATTTGCCGAGAAAATTTCAATGGAGATAGGTATTCCCATACTTACTAATTTTAAAATGTCATAAAAGGCAATTTTTCTGGAAAATGAGAATCTAATATTACGTTTAGAATCTAATCTAATCTAATAACACCGGAGATGTACAAAGGTTTCTTATTTTCAGAGCTCTATTTAATTGGTAAGTTCATTGAAATTTAATTAGTAATACTCGTATTGTTGAGTTGAGACAGAAACACAAATATACGAGAGAAACTAAGAGGACTCTAACACTGTTAGAAATCCCTTACTCAATATATCTTAGAGGTCAGAAGATAGGTACAAAAGAATACGATTCTCATCGAGTTACCTTTTTAAGGATGATAAAATAATAGGAATAATGCGTAATCTGGAATAATGCAATAAAAAATATTAGCCTCAGATTTCCTGTTACAGAAGTCCACTAAATGCCAGTGATCCCTATCCCTAAATAAATTTAAAAAAATCTAAAAAACGAATCCCCAAGAAAAAATACCAACACATACATAGTAAGTACAAGCTGGTAGCTCCGATCAAGACGTGTTAAAATCATAATAATAATTAAGTAGAACTACACTATTAAAAAAAGTGTAAGTAGTTAAGTACATGTTACACGTGGAATAATATTACAAAATTGTATAATATTACTCGTATAATGTAATGTATGTAACGTGTTCATTTTTACAATAATTATGCATAACAATTTATAATAAGACGTACATAATTGTACGTAGCTATATAATGATAATCATACGTATTAAAGTATTTTCATCAATGTGAAATATTCGCATCAACTGTTGTAACACTCTCGTTACGCTTGAGAAAGCCATTTTGTATAATATTCTACTATGTATAATTAACTAGCATTTGTAGTTCTAATGTCATTTGTTTCGAGATAAACATTGATGACGATCGGTGACGATGACAAACCGGCGATCTCTCCGAGGTGAGCTGATATTTCCATCCATGACGACTTTTCTCAAAATCTGAGATATCTAGCTATACGTTCTTCGTCTCTCGTCTCTGTAGGAAACTGTTCAAATCTACTAGTCCAAGAGCCCGCTGCTTAATTTATGACGTATCTGTTTTTTGATCGAAATGTGGTACAAATGATAGCTTACCAATAGGGTTTTACATCGCACTAGGGTTGCCTATCAAAATCTTGCCGCATCCCCCCTGCCCCCCCCCCCCCGAAAAGGTCCCTCTTCGCGGTTTTTCGCATTTTATAGGAATATGGTAAGAGATAGGAGAAAGTAGTCAATGACAAAAATTATCCTTGCTAAATTCTCTACAAAAAATGTTATGTTAATTTTTTCGTAGAACTAGCAGTTTACCCGCAATAGCCGGTCCAAAACCGAAATTCATTTAAAAAACTAAAAAAATGAATTTAAACTTAATTAGTTGAAAATTGATAAGAGCAACAGGAAAAAAGTCAAAGAACGAATTAATTACCATAGTCTTAGCTACAAAACGAGCTATAACTTATTTTCATACATCAATAAATTTAGGAGTAATTGCAATAAAACTCAGTGACGAAATTTCTTAAAATTTAGTTTTTCATAAAATAACCAGCGATATAGCGCCGCGGGCCAAATATTTTTTCCATAAAATGTTAGTGATAATGGGTGGAAGAAAGTTAAAGAAAAAAAAACAATTTTTTTTTTTTTTTTTAAAAATATCCTGTTTTTCGACCGGCCATTACGGGTAAACTACTAGTCCTATAAAAAAATTGCCTTTACATTTTTTGTAGAGAATTTAGCAAGGATTATTTTTGTTATTGACTACTTTCTTCTATCTCTTACCATATCCCTACAAAATGCGAAAAACCGCGAAGAGGGACCTTTTCGGGGGGGGCAAGGGGGGTTGCGGCAAGATTTTGATAGGCAACCCTAGTGCGATGTGAAACCCTATTGGTAAGCTATCATTTGTACCACATTTCGATCAAAAAACAGATACGTCATAAATTAAGCAGTGGGCTCTCGGACTATACCTACCTAAATAAATGTACATATTTCGTATACTACGAGTACATGGTGAGCTAAAAAAACGCATGCAGGCGAGCGCTTTGCCTTTGTCATACAAGAGCAGAGCCACTTGGTAACCGACCACCGATCTCTACAGAGACCCTCTCCATACCAGGATACCTTATACCGAAGTTAGTAAGCTACGAAGCTATGAACACTATAAGGCATTAAGTTTATTTTTATTTTGTTAGATTGGATAATAATATGTTTCTATTAATTATAGAAATAACAATGGAAATAATTTTTCTCATTCATTGTAGACCGGTGTTTTAACATTAAAAAAGGGGGTATAGCGTAGATAATTGTCGGAAAGCTGGAAACTATTTGATTCCTTTCATTAACATGCAAATAAGGTTTCTTGAAGTTTGCACCAATTTTCCGCTTGTGCTAAGTACAGGGTGACCCATAAACCGAAAAAATTGTGTACTTTTTTCAGTTTTTCAGTAATAGCTTCTAAACTATGCTTTCTACGAAAATGGTGTCTTTTTATAAATTAAAGTACATAATATTCTGCGTCGTTTGAGCATAAATACTTATTTGTACCTCAAAAATTATTGTGATACAGACACTGTCAAGTACATATTAATTTTCGGAACAAATTGAAATATTCGTATTTTTCACTTTTGTTGTTGAATAACTCCCCAACTCAGGTATTTACGGTAATATTTCAGTAAAAGTATTTAATTGCGGGTCAATTTTCTCTAACTTGTGATTAAAAGTTTAGACCTACGGCACACAGTTCAGGATGCACAGGTGTTTAAAGAGAGACGGGTGAAATAAATAAATTTATTAAATGATAGATTTAGATATGTTAAAAGTAAGATAATTTAAATTTTACGATTTCATTTTATTAATGTATAGTTTTGTCAATTAAAATCTGATTTTTAATACCGTTACGCCACTGCCTAATATTTTATATCGAAAAGAGTATTTTTTTTACATTCATTGATTTTATTAAAATAACTCCTAAACGGTAAGTGTTAGGAAAAAATATTTATCTCACAATTTATCTAGAATAGTTTCTCTATATTACATTTGAAAAATAATTTATCTAATTTAAATATTAAGTGAGGTAGAATTGATTAAAAATGGTATAAAAAAAATAAGTTCATACATGCCGTCACTTTTTGTTAAATTGCTTCTAAACCAAGCGGTGTAGCGTAAATTCATTAAATTGCATTTAAAGCTATATAAATTTCCTATAAATAAAGTATAATAAAATTAATTTGTGATTTATAATTAAAAAGTTCTAGATGATCAAAGTTGATTTTGTGTAGAGGCACATTGCTAAGTAAGAACATTTTGTATGGGAAGCGTTGAATTATTTTACTAAATATTGATATTGATCATCTAGTACTTTTTTATTACAACTCCCAAATTAATTTTATTAGACTTAATTTATAGGAAATTTATTTAGCTTTAAATGCAATTTAATGGATTTACGCTACACCGCTTGGTTTAGAAGCAATTTAACAAAAAGTGACGGCATGTATGAACTTATTTTTTATATACCATTTTTAATCAATTCTACCTCACTTAATATTTAAATTAGATAAATTATTTTTCAAATGTAATATAGAGAAACTATTCTAGATAAATTGTGAGATAAATATTTTTTCCTAACACTTACCGTTTAGGAGTTATTTTAATAAAATCAATGAATGTAAAAAAAATACTCTTTTCGATATAAAATATTAGGCAGTGGCGTAACGGTATTAAAAATCAGATTTTGATTGACAAAACTATACATTAATAAAACGAAATCGTAAAATTTAAATTATCTTACTTTTAACATATCTAAATCTATCATTTAATAAATTTATTTATTTCACCCGTCTCTCTTTAAACACCTGTGCATCCTGAACTGTGTGCCGTAGGTCTAAACTTTTAATCACAAGCTAGAGAAAATTGACCCACAATTAAATACTTTTACTGAAATATTACCGTAAATACCTGAGTTGGGGAGTTATTCAACAACAAAAGTGAAAAATACGAATATTTCAATTTGTTCCGAAAATTAATATGTACTTGACAGTGTCTGTATCACAATAATTTTTGAGGTACAAATAAGTATTTATGCTCAAACGACGCAGAATATTATGTACTTTAATTTATAAAAAGACACCATTTTCGTAGAAAGCATAGTTTAGAAGCTATTACTGAAAAACTGAAAAAAGTACATTATTTTTTCGGTTTATGGGTCACCCTGTACTTAGCACAAGCGGAAAATTGGTGCAAACTTCAAGAAACCTTATTTGCATGTTAATGAAGGGAATCAAATAGTTTCCAGCTTTCCGACAATTATCTACGCTACAAAGCTAAATTTCCTGGGCTATTGGAAAGATACATACAGATTCTTCAAATTCTAATTCGTTTAACATTTCTATTCTTTCACTTTTTAATAATTATCCACTTCATTATTGAAATGTATTGACATGTACAAAAAAACTGAAAGGAAATACATTTTAATTAAATCTTTAAATTATAAAGAAAAACAATTAATACAACACTTAATATCTACTCTATTATTTCCATACAATCGAAAGATGTTATTTCCTCTACTTAGGTTTTAAATAACACAATCACTATCCATTCATTCGTGAGATCTCATCGTAATCTGAATGGCGGTCGATTTTTTCTTAATGTTATACATTTCTCATTGTCAAGTTTTTTTATTCTGGTGCATCAAGTATAACGAATCACCAATGTCCAAGACGACTAGATTAGAAGACACCACTACTTATTCTTTCACTTTACATCTCAATTTCGTTGGAGAAAATGTCATTTTTCACGACGTACTTTCTTATTGTGAAGCATAATAGGTATTGATATGAGTAATATGGAATTTTAATACATAATGCTGTAGTTGGATTACAAATAAGTCATGGCTCTAGTATCCAGAAAATAATCCTGTCGTTCCTCAAAAGATGCGCTACAGTCAAAACTGTCTTTTTGTTAATGCATTTATTGGCATTATAGTTGGTTATTTGGATATACATATGTATATTTAACTTTGAGTATTTGGTTGGCGCAGTTGGTTGAGGCAGCAGTCTCTCAAGCAGGAGGTGCCAGGTTCAACCCCGGCGATGTATTCCACACTTTGCGATACAGGCGTTTAGCCTAGTGCAAGGTGTGCAGGGAAGTATTTGGGTTTGTGTCCGCAAGCCCAGATCCATTTTTATATATAAAAAAAATAGATTGAGCCTTTACCATGAATGGAAAATGTCACATAATAATTACGTGCACTTTTGCCCCGAAATTAAACTTGACATCATTATACAAATATAGCATTGCGTTTAAGTATATTAATGTTAATAATATTATGTCACTTATTAAACTGCGTACATCAGAAATAGTCAATTATTCATTGCATCCAATTAAAGAGTCATTCATATTCATAATACCTTTTAATTTCGTTGTTATTGTGTTTTGCATTGGAACTGACTATACTAGGGACAAAACTTAATCAACATTACAATGGCCTTCAGTACCTAATAATACAATCAATCCTCGTCTTTGGAACATGTCCTGTTTCGAAACAAAAAATATTCGGTTTACGACCATTGTTTAGAATACTACCCCATGATATAGAAAATGAAGAAAATGATTTTTAGTTACTACGTTCTCAACTCTTAAGCCATGTTAATACAAACCAAGATTATATTCAAATAGTGAATAGAGACAGACATGAAAACTGAAAACATCACAATTTCCATTGAAATGAAATTCAACTTTGATCAGACTTCCCTTCCTAAAACAAATACATAAATAGTACTGAATTCTTCTAAGCAAGGCTGACTAACTGAGATTAGATTTATTTTCTTAATTATTTTTTGCACGTAACTGAGTTCTGATTCTCTTATATTGGATTATGTAATCTTTTTTAGAGGTGCCAATTTATTTTCAGGGCGAAAATACGAAAAAAAAACCGCTGGACCGGCGTTTTTGGTGTTTGGTAATTTTGGTATAGGTACTAAAGTTCGGAATTAAGGACATTCCCCAAAGTTTCATTGTATTATGATAATGTTCAAGAACTGCCATTAGTTATTATAACAATCCGCTAATTAAGTGCAAATATATAAAGTAATGGATTGTTAATTAAGGACCACTTAGCATAATAAGGTCATAATTAGCATGTGAATCCTAATTGAAGGAAATAT
This sequence comes from Ceraclea dissimilis, assembly GCA_963576895.1. NCBI lineage: Eukaryota > Metazoa > Arthropoda > Insecta > Trichoptera > Leptoceridae > Ceraclea > Ceraclea dissimilis. Next base: position 15,305,316 of record OY756363.1, read on the forward strand.
TATGTGTAAAATTTAATATTTCTCACCAAATTAAGAATACTCATGTTTGTTTTTGCACACACTTTTAAAGTACCGACAAGGTCACAGTTTTTCTAGTAATGAATCTAAAGGCTTTTTGTACGCCAGTAGGTACACATCAGTGGTAGTTACATATAGAGTGCCAAAGTTCAGAAATTTTAAAATTAATAAGGCAAATTCAAATTTGATTTATAACAAGGTCTTATTAGTTTTTGCTCTTATAATAATAAACAGGGTAAATAATTACATAGGTGAGTATCTTTTTTTTAATTAGGCAGTCCACCCTAACTGGGTGATTTGTGCCAGAATTAAGTATCTATTACCGGTTGATTTTCAAAAAATATATTGGTACCCTACGGCATACTAAAATAAGCTAAAAATACTGTGTTGCTTTCGTATTCTTAAAAGTATTAAGACGAAAATATTAAACTATAAATATACTTGGATTCTAACCCATACCCCTCACACTGAAAGGCTGCTCTTCAACCAATGGCGCTCACAATGCATTATATTAATTAGTTTAGTTGTTATCTGTCTCGGGGTACAATCACCGCATGTACATCTACATACATAAATATAAATACAATGCATAGATTTGTATTCAACACTCATCAGCTAGCACGCTGATGTGATCGTGTGTATTTCAAATTTGATTCATTCGAATCACGCAGTGATAACATATTCATTTCATATACTTACTGGTGTCCATGTACCAACTGATGTGATACCTATGCAGTTATTATATTATGCAGATCTGAGTATCAATTACCTACTTTACTATGCACATACTGCATAATATTGCATGTATTATTATACAACTTGTATCTAACTCTGATGCTCACATTTCAACGTATCGTTGTTGGGTTACTGACTTCATCATTAGTACTTAGATGTAGTAATGTTTATATCGAGAAATAGAAATCATAAACGAGATTTTTGATAGAGATATTTATAAAGACATCAATGTAAATACTCGTAGGTATAATTATGCATTATGCGGTAAAGAATGACTTCTATCTTTCAGACTTACTAGTAAGACTACGTATTTGATCAGTGATCACTTCACAATTTGCTAGTTATGCCAAACTGCAATATCAACTTATCTAACTACGAGTAAAGTATTAAAGATACATATACCTAACGTACAAAAGCAAAGTTTCGAGGATCATGCATTAGACCTTTTTATACCTTGGGTAACAAACAAGTACATATTATCTAAGGATAGTATACTCGTAAACGTGTTCAGGAAATTTTTCTGATTTTTTTTTCTGAAGAATATGTATGTACATGTAGGTATGTACTACTTTTAAAAAAATCCACACAAATCATTTAGGTACTACAAAATAAAGTTTTCCTGTGTGCTGAAAATTCTCTTGAATATGGTTACATCTCGTGTTGAAGAAGTCGAAAAGAAAGTTAGATCATATTTTTTGAAAAGTAATAAGATTGAAAGTAATGAAGTACGTACCTGATGCAATTATCTGGATCATTCTTGCAATCTGTATTACACCTGAACCTCTCCCAAGCCAACCACCCCATGGGAGGTGTCAGTGCCAATCCATTCTCCAAAGTCCACACTGAATCCACACTCAACATCACAACCACAAACAGCTTCCATAACACACCGATAGATGGCATTTTAATTATTTATAAAATTACTATAACTTAACCGTAAAAAATAAATAGGATTCACTATGCAAAATGTCAAATCAATGACATTTCTGAACCTAGTAATAATCTAGTAGAAACTTCTTTGCATAAAGACTAGCTACACATTTTTGTCAAATATTTTTTTATCACTTTGCAAAACCACTGCAACTGAATTTTTCTTCTCTTTTCCACTTGGAGATGATTCTGAAACAAATAAAAATATACAATTAATTAATATTATATTACAAACACTTGAATTTACGGAATTGAAGGACGAATTAAAAAACGGAAACCAAAATCGTGGGTGTCTTTTCTCTTTTTTGAGAATAATATTTTGACAGACCAAACCGAGGCCGTACGCAATAGTATTAACATACTGGCCCGGCTGAACTGACATTTGACGATGATGACGTCACCAAGATTGGTAGGGAACCTATATAGGTTCCTTAAAGATTGGGAGAAAATGTATGGGAAAAAATATTCCGTAGCCCTTAAGTGTTTGTCACCAAGACATGGTGTATGTCACCTATATACAAGGTGACGTCACCAATCAAGGTGGTGATGTTATTCGTAGGTCCAGGCGTGTATACTATCGTTGGCTTCGGCCACACCACTATCATCGCCAATAGTCCATCTTATAAAAATACGTAGAAACTTTTTCAATTCAAATACATTCTCATAGCTGATATTGTATCGATCGAACATTGTTAACTAACATGGACATGCGTGTTATTTCACATTACTATTAGCATAATACTGTATTAAATAATTCATCTGTACTGTACCTCATACACTTAGCAATATGAATTGGTATTAATATACCAATTAAAGTTCATATAACAATCATAATTCCAATTATTTTCACTACTTTACTATAGATTTTATTGTTTTCATTATACATTCAGTTGGGCATCGTTAATAACAATTAATTACTTAGGTACATTGTGTGTGTGTTGACTTTGACAACGCGTCACTATTTACGAGTATAATTGTACCTAATTAGTATAAAATATTCGTACTTAATTAATTCGCACAAACACCTCCACAACATTTTTTAAGCCAATTTATTGGTCATTGAGTTATGGTTCACTAAAACGAACGTATCGTGAAAATTTTTATATATTTATTGTGAAAATCCATTTAATCACAATTGTTTCATTAAAATATTTCGGCTGTGACGCTATTCAATAGTTTTTATTGCATTTGGCAAAATCATATGCTTAGTTGTAATCCCCCCTCCCTTGAAGTGAATTCCTGGCTAAGACCTTGGTTGCTGGTCAACAATTACCAAACGGACCGCGACAATCTTATAATTTTCTAAAACGGACCCCCAATGAAAGTATTTGTTGATCCCTGGTAAACAATATCTATGTATGAGTTACAGCTTCGCGTTAAAAGATTCTTCAAGTAGGCTATTACCCTTGACGTCTTCTCGTAGATATTCTCTTTATCCCTAAGAACTATATATGAGAATTAATCGTCTTCGAGATTGGCGGGATCCCACTAAAAACCTACGAAAGAAATTCGATTCGAACTTCAAACTCACATCCATATTCAAAGGGTCGTAAAACCAATAAAACAGTTGACTTTTGTTTGACCATATAGGTACAATGAATTTACTAAACCTTTTTTCATGTTCTACTTAACAAAATCTGTTCCTAGCCCTTGTGTTTATTTAGGTATATATTCGTCATATTACATAAGTGCAAGATACTAGGTCATATTATTGCACGAGCTGATTTTTTTATTGCACATTTTTCCATTATCAAAGAGCTAGCAAATCGAGAAGAGACCAATATGACAATGATACCAATGAAGTTAAAAAAATCGTTCGATAAAAAAACATTAGGTACATAGGTAGGAACCTATAAATAGTTAGATTGGAACTGCATTAGGTTAGGTATAGTATTTGAAGTATGTAAGTACATATATAAGAATTGTAAGGTTGATAACACCATGCAAGTGTTATCATTGAGTTGCTTTTAACCTAATTAATAAAATTATATTATCTATTTGTTTACATAACTCACTTGATGGGTTGTTTACGATTTATAATTAAATAAATTAGCTTGTCAAACAAATCATGTTGTATAATAGTATAGTATCCAATACTATTGGGAATTATCGCTGAGGTATTTTTTTTATGTTAAAAACCGCTATTTATTCCACAAGGCGTCATGGAATCGACTGTGTTAGAACTTAATATTAAAAAAGGCAGCGAAAAGATAACAAAAACCATTAGGTGCCATACTTTCAGCAATTTGACAGTCTCAAGCTAAATTCGTTTGTCAATCTATCTTGGAAGCATCTCTGAGGTTAAGTTTAGTTATTAAAATGATCATTATTGGTACTCAAAAGATAATTGTGCCAACTTACGCATAAAAACCCCATTCTTTGTCGTTCCGTCCACTCATAATTTCCCACAGTAGCTAAATGGTAATTCCCAATTTTAAATTATCATAGTTTTGTAAATTAGGTGTGATTTATTACATATTATGTATTGAATTAATTAAATTTATTTATAAATTAGCAACTTGAACGATGATGCATTATTTATAAGTAGGCATATAATATTACATAGTGTTGTATAACATCGAATTATTACACAATTTATTATATTTTTTATTGGTTTTTAATGTACCTAATAATAATTCATTTTTAATGTACCTAATAATAATTCATTCAATTTTGGGCATGTTGAGAGAATGAATGATGACAGGATGACAAAAAAGATATATCTGAATGAGCGAAGAGGGGTGAGAAAGCGCGGCCGTCCGAGACTGACCTGGTCCGATCATGTCGACCAGATCCTCAAGGATGGACGCGTTTTGAGTAAAAGGAATCGGAGAGCGTGTATGACTAATTGCATGAATGTGACGGAAGCTAGGAGTGTGTGTAAGGATAGGGCTGTCTGGCGCTCTGTCCTCTCTGCCTACCCTGCAAGGGATGTGGCGTGAGGGTATAGATAGATAGATAATAATTCATATATGTAACACATTTAACAATTATTTTTACTATTTGGGTAATTAGGCAACGTGCTGATTTTACGACGTAAGAAGAAAAACCATATAGAATTATAGACAATTAAATTTTGGATGTTTATAGTTTACATTCGATCAAAATAAAATCTCAATTATTTTCGTGTATAACCAGAAGTTTATTGTTTTCACACATTTAACTAAGTGCTTACTTAAATTGGTAACTGAACAACCTACTTTTTAAAGGGTGTCTTTCTTAGAGTCTCGTTTGTCGAGCGCTTCAGTCGAAAAGTATTTTCATCGATCGATTGTCCATATTTATTTATTTAATCTTTAAGTGAACAACAAATACGTATAAATATAAAAAATGGACATATTACAGATTATAAATCGCTGTTCATACAGGCACTATAGTAACATATTATGACTAATGCATATCTTAGAACGCCATTATTGCAAAACGTGTGTCTTGGGCTACTGTTTCTTGTCATCAGCTATCGAGCATTTCAATCACAGAGTACTTTCCTCGATCTCGACATGACAAAAATTTGGTATTTTGACATATGATATTAATGACTAATTTCGCCAACAGAGTAAGCTGATTCACAAAATTCCATTTTCCCTTCAACAATAGTTAGCGCTGTACAAAATGACTTCATTTCAAACAAAGAAAGCGATGTATTCGAGACTGTTATTAACTTAACATATTGTCAAAAAATAACAGTGATATCACTAAACAAATAACAGAAAAAAATAATAGGCGTGGGTATTTAATAAGAGCAATTATTTTGTATTAATATGAATACAATATCTAGTTACTTGAACCTAATGCATAAATTACTATCGTCCATATAAGAGTAGCAATAATAGGTATAATATGTATGAAGAGTAACAATATGTTGGCAGGTCTCTATAGCAAAGTGAATGTTACGCAAATAACAATCTAGTAACAAGTAACAGTGAACTGGATTAATATTATTACTGTGCTATTAAAATATTTCACGTAATAAAATTGTAACAGTGTGTTGAATTTGCTTGCACTTTTCACGATAATGATTTTTTTTTTTGTAACGCTATCGATTAAATATACTTAGGCAAAGGCTCACATTGAAACATAATGGTGCCTGCACCGTATTTTTTTATCATTGTTATTTATCCCAAATCATTCGCAGATGAGTCCTTAAGGCTTGGTACCAAGAATGACGTCACAGTCATTTCCCACGGCATCAAAATCGCGTGAACAATCGCATGATAAAAATAGCGTTTTTACCAATTTTTGGGCTTAATTTTGCGTCTTCTACAAAACTTTTACGGTTATTCCCTAGATTTTAGTGCATATTATCGGTAAAAGAAAAAAAATTCACTCCGCGACTTTCGGGAAACGAGTTTCCGTCTTTCGGAAAAAAGATCATAGGTGTTTATCACATTTTTTTTTTGAGAAATCTATACAAGATATAAAAAATCTTTTACGGTTATTCCCTAGATAAATGTTCAATGGATCTACCCTATTTTGTTCCAAAGCATATTTAGTCACGGTTGTCGAGATACGAGTATAAAAGGTCTCCCGTTTTTAGAAATTATTGAAATGTCGATATGCATGCTCTTAATCCTATAGATATGTATGTTTACAGATTTTTCTTTTGTTATCGTGTTCATGTTCGACAAAGCACAATATCAAAAATCTTTTCTGGCGCCGTTTATCGATTAAAATTGTTTCAGCCAAGGGGCTTAACTGTTGCTGCCGCCTGATATAGTTGATAAGTGTGTCGAGTTTGAGCAAAAAACGTGAGTTTTTTCTTCTTCAGTTTATTAACAAAATATTAGCGGAACAATGCAATTTTTGATAATAATAAGTATACAAGTTTATACTACATAGTACATACTTATTGTATTTTCGCTTTGTATAGAAATCAATATAGAAATATCAAAACATCAGTAAGATTTATTGTTTACTCAGTAACAAAACTTCAATTATATTTTTATTGTAAGAAACCACAATTGATACAATAAGGTTCGATTAACTTTTATTTATGTTTAATTTATTGCCAATAAACATTTCACAATAAATTATAAAGAAAACAATTCTTAAAAATTAATAAACCATGATTCTCTTGGGGACCTCAGAGTGGCAAAATTGATTTCTTATTCATTATTTTTTCTTGATTCGCTATGTTTTGATATTTTTTCCAGTATCTATTCTGTAAAGTACGTGTTTTTGTAAAACTTTTTTTAAATATATTTATTATCCAAAAACATTTACCAAAGTACAATATGCACAAAAGCAAGTACTGGATTTTACTGCCCCACTAGGCAATAGCCTGTTCTGGAGCAGTTTTAAGCACAATAAAATAATTCAATACTACTATCTTTTTTACTATCATTTTTCTTTTATTTCTCGGGTTGACTGTAAGATATTGCTTTCGCAATAAGTCCGCCTTTTGGCACACTGCATTGTCTTTTTTTTGTTGTTATATGTATTTACTGGCCAATAAAGATTTATTTATTTATCTTACAGTTTTTTTTTCAGGCATTCTTATTCACATAATGTAGCGTTATGTGAACTTCATTGGGGAGGAAGCAGGATGGGTGTTCCGACGCTTACGATTCGGCTTTGGCTGGCTTAAGTGATCACTTTTTGCCCAGGGCAACGTTCATTCATTCCACTTCCACCACATCTTGCTGTCAATTGTGTAACTTTTGAGAGTTGTATATATGCTACTGCATGAACTTATTTCACATTGACCCAATGTTTCAGATGCTAACGCCATCTGCTGAGGAGTCGATGCAACATTTTCAACCTACCTATTTTTTTATTTTTTGTGAAGTGGAGTAGGATCAACTGTAGTTCCATCTACTCCACTCTATTAGAAGGAGTAGGGGATACTGTGATTCCACTTCTGTTTGTCGCTATTACCAGGCATTCTTTGATTTGAGATATACTTAAAATTAAAATAATTCAATTGTAGGTAATATTATCTATAGACTGTCTGCAAGTTAGATTACACTTGTTATATACTTTCACATTCATTCATTTTTATGGTCATGAACACAATAACTTGATCATAACTATACCTAATGTTTAGTCAATTCATCCTAAGAGATTATACTATACATAACTATACTAACTAGAAATACATTAAAGATATTTATGTATTTATGTATTTATTTATTTACTTTAATATACGATCATATTGATCATTTGCATTACATTATCATAAGTAAAATTACAAAACATTAAAATAAAAATAAGCCACATACCGGATCACAATGTAACGTATGTAATAGTTTTCATAATAACTATACCTACTGAACTGAACTGAACAGTAGTGGACTGGCATCTAATCATACAATTAATATTTATTTAATTGCTACATTTTACAACACTGCGGGAGAGTGAGGCCTAAAATACGAGAATTTCAATATTTTCTGTAAATTATTAGATTGTATAAATATTACAAGACAAACTATATAAATTCTTAAACCAAAAATACCCAAGTTGGTTGGCAGACATTGCCTACGGCAAGAAACCCACCATTTGGTATAATGGTTTATATCCAATAAATATTTATTTATTTATTTATTTTTTACCCCTCCAAAATTAAGATACCAGCCTATAATAGGTCAAAATTTCTAAATTGGAACAGGAAATCAAATGTATACTCTTATTATAGGAAAATAATAATAACACATAAACTATTGGTGGATGAATTATCAGCTCTTATAGTAAAATGGAGTTTAAAAACTTCTTCTTCTCTTTCTTTAGACTCAGGAGTCTGCTCTAGCAGGATGGGTCTCCTCTTGGCATGCTGAGCTCCAGCTTTCCCTCCATCTCTTTGGGGTCCTTCCTTAAAAACTATGTTTAGAAAAAAACCATAAACCAACCGCTTGAATTTATAAACTGCGATTCAACTACTCCAAAACAACATAAACAAAGATAGGTATGAAGAAAAAATATTGACGAAATGTTTGCGACAACATTGCCAAAAATAACAATAAGAAAGTGAATGACAATAAACGAGAGGACAACTGAACATTGCAGTTAAAAAATGTTAATATAATTCAATACACATACACGACTCATAATACAATGGCTACACAAGAATAATATCTCTGTGTAGTTTCACTTTCTTTTCAATACTTACCATTGCTATATAATACTTATACGTTCATTGAAAGGGAATTTGACCGTTACAAACTAAAGTAACATTTTTATTTATACTTGGCTGCATGGGTGTCGCCAGCCTTGGAGCTAGGGGGGGCAACGAAAATTTGAAAAAATGATATAGTATAAAAAACGCGTAAATAGCGCCGCAGTCGATTTTTTTGTTAGGGTCGTGTGTGGTTTGTTTATTTGAAAATGTATATAATACTTTGCTCAGCAATACGTCCGAAAAGTGTTTTGTTTATAAAAAGTACTAAAAAATAGCGCCTCAGGCAATTTTCTTTTCTGATGGATTTTCATGCTAATTTTAGAAAATTTATGATACGATGATAAAATGTTTCGTAGTATCCTGATTTTTTGTGAAGTTTTTTTCATTTAGTATGAAAAAATATATACCTATGCTGCCCCCCCTGCCCCCCCTGACGACGCCCTTGCTTGGCTGTTACTTCATCCTCTCATAATAATCGTAAGTGTGAAAATATTATGCTATATTGTTACTTACGTGTGCAGTCGTAAAACGAACAGTAAGTATGTTATGTAGGTAAGTATGTTGCGATTTGAAGTATATAGATAACAGCTAGTATTACTTGAATACCTATTAAAAATACTTGTAAAAAGTAGCAGGTTATTATTACTCAATTGAAATAATAATGAATTCTTTAACATTACTCGTAATTAAATTAAGTATGTGAAATGAGTGCAATTCAAGTTACATTGTTGAAAGATTAACTAGATTTTTACTCTAGATTTAGAACGATATTACTTAGTCTTATGTCTTTATCGACCTGTTTTTATCTCAAACTGTTACTTGTTATTTGTAATGAAAATGTTACCTGAATATCAAAACACTGAAAATTTTATTTTCAGTGCAGTACTATGCATTTCATGAATCCCCATTACCCACAGAATCAGACATAGGCACAATATTATTAGCAAATACACAAACAGCAAAACTTACTACTATCTAGTCTATATTATAGATACTCATTGATCGATCGATAGAAATTAACTTGTTGTCCGGAAAAAAAACGAATCGAACTTCTAGCAAAGCAGGTCAGTTCGTCTGTATCATAGTGAAATGAAAATACGCTAAGAATCGCAAAAATATGAAGTGTTGCTGACACTTGAACCTATGTTGTTCGGGTTGACTGTAAGATATTGCTTTTGCAATAAGTCCACCTTCTGGCACACTGCATTGTCATGTTTTTGTTGTTATATAGGTATATTTACTGGCCAATAAAGATTTATTTATTTATGTACCTCCTATACAGGAACTTCGCTACATATTTCCTACATACAAAGGGAGTGTACAGAATTCGTGGAGTGGACCTTATGTAAATGACCTCTGTATGTTGAGTTCATTCCTCAGATAATCTCCAATATTCTACAGCTAATGTCCACTTAAAAATAAACGCAACATTCTTCTTAATTACAGAACATTATTACAAGCAAAAGTGATAAAATAATAGCTTTGACCTATTTTTCTAATAGATAATGTTATAAACAAAATGTACAAAGGTAAAAATTACATATGTAAAGACATCGTTCTTAAGTATGCACATTATTTTAATTGCTTTATGCAATAAAAAAACACTTAATTACACACTTATGTAACGGTGAGAAAAAATATTTTAATTATTGGTTATCTGTCTACAATGTTACGATAAAATAATACTTTTTTGAATAATAATCAGGTATTATTCATTTATTGATGTGAAGTTTGGTCAATCCGATGTAAGTAGAAGTTATTAGACTTTGATATGGTGCTGAAGGTTAAGATATTTTATATATCACGTCGTTATTCTGATTTCCTCATAAAAAAGTCTCTAGGTATTGTAGATCTCTAGAAACTGTAGTAGAGATTGTATTAAGTGTCTATTAAGTTATTATGATGCGAAGTGAGATGTATTACGGCATTGAAAAAAAAAATCCACCTGCAAGAAAACTTCCGAAGTATCCGACAGTCTGTCAGACAGTAACTTGCAGGTGTAAACTACAAACTGATGTCGGACACTTCTTGCAGAAGTTTTCTTCCAGGTGGTAACCCGGCCTAAGAGATCAGCAACCACAAACTATATATAGCAATCACAATATGGCCAATATTCAGGCGCGAAGCTACCTAAGAACACGATTCCCACCGAGTTACCTTTTGGAAAAAAACATAGGTTTAATAGTGTTTAATCTGACATAATCCAATAAGAAATGCTAGATAGAATAGCTCCTTCTGCAGAAATCCACTCTTCGTCACTGCCAACTAGTGACCCCTTTGACTCTCTCGTATTGATATACGATCTCTCACTGGTATATTTATAGTTCAAAAAACTTTTAGGAAGATAAGATGTAATTACTTAGAAAAATAGATACAAGATATACAATGTTGATTATTGAGCTCAATATTGGAAGATTATTTTCGTGTTATTATTATAATTATTGTTTTATTTCTCTAGATCACAAATCATAGTAAAAAATACATACTTATCTACGATCATCCGTGACCTTAACCTGACATTCGAACTCGCTCCGAATTCGCGTGAACTCAATCTTGGCTATTTTTTTCTTATAATAAAAATGGTTTTATGATTATATTTTATTATTATTATTATAAACGCCAGTATCATAAATTGAACAATGGAATTTTAATTTAATTGTGAAGTTAATGATATCATAATTATTTCTATTGTATACCAAAATAATATTTTGAGAATAATCTTCGTATGGAATTAAATTAAAAGTTCGTTATCCTTTTGACATTCTCAATTTGAATGATATTTTTTTGTCTTTAGAACAATAATTATTAATTTGGGAATCCACATACGTTATACAATGTCGTAAATGCATTTATAATATCTTAGTTACAAATGATGATTTTTTTCCATAATTTGAAGTCTTATTCTAAACTTTAACTTAAGGGCATGGCACCAGGAATGACGTCACAGTCTTTTCCCACGGCATTAAGGTTCAAAATTGCGTGACAATCGCATGATAAAATGGTAAAAATAGCGTTTTTTTCCATTTTTTGGGGTTAATTGTGCGTCTATCAAAAAACTTTTACGGTTATTCCCTAGATTTTAATGCATATTATCAGTACAAGAAAAAAAAATACTCCGCGACTTTCGGGAAACGAGTTTCCGTCTTTCGGAAAAAAGGTCAGAGGTGTTTTTAAATATTTTTTTTGCAAAATCTGTACAAGATAAAAAAAATCTATTACGGTTATTCCCTAGATAAAGGTTCAATGCATCTACCCTATTTTGTTCCAAAGCATATTTTGTAACGGTTGTCGAGAGAGAAGGTCTCCCGTTTTTAGAAATTTTTGAAATGTCGGTATGCACACTCTTAATCCTTTTTGCTAGATGCTGTTCTCTGCTCGTAACTTTTAGCTTACATAAATACAACTTTTTGAACTGGGGGTTTTATCCCAGGATTCTTTACTATTTCCATAGTTTAGCTAGCCCACAAATACATGGGGAAAATGATGATCTTGAATTGTCTCTTATTTCAGTTGAATAGGTATTTTGAATTAAAGGGTACCTTAACTGTTAATCAACAACTTATTGTGTCAGACCATTTAATTAGATACATTATGACTGGTAAAATTATTTGACAGATGTCATGACCTATAAAATCGAATAATATTTGCATGTCTTATTGTTTATTTATGGTCCTTTATAGCTATTTACCTCACAGCGAATTTTATTTAAGACTTTTGAAACAGGTAATCAAATATACTTATGTTGCATTTAGGTCGTACAACAATAAAAAGGTCGTACTCTGACTTGAGAATATTTATAACAGAACCCGTAGCAACTGTGTCCAGACTGCCCTATCCTTACATCACACTCTTTGCTTCCGTCACATTCATGCAATTTATCAAGGATCTGCTTAATGGTGTCGAGGATCTGCTCGACGTGATCAGTCTCGGACGACCGCCATCTCACACCTCTTCTTTAACTCATAGATTTTTGGTCATCCTGCCATGCCTAAATCACCTAAGCATATTCACTTCCATTCTAGTAACCAAACCATACCTGTCTTACAGTCACTCATAAATCTAATAACATTAACAACGATAGAGACAGAAATTGCATAGAAAAGAAGACTATACGATCGAGTCTGCAAACATTTCGGGCAAACAAAACGTATTATACATGATGGCTTTGCTACAACCTAACACATGTCGAGTTAGAACCATAATACGAAATGTTATTTCGAAACGAAACTACTTACATGGGAAAAAAAGTAGTAAGTGTTCTAACATTTTATAAATGTCAAATTAATCACATCATGATAATAAAATGTACCACTTCCATTTTAATACGGATAGGTGTTAATAACATTTAGTTATTATTTTTTTGTGCATGTTATCATACTCGTAACATAACATTCGTGTTCGTGACTTATGTAAAAAAAAAACAGTTAACGTTAATTTATTTATAACCGCCCGTCAAAATGCGTGTATCAAAATATTTACAATTTATTGAATATCGTGTTGGACATGGTACCTAAATATTTCTTTACTAGAAAATTTTGTTAAAATCTGGGTACGGCATTAAATAAGTTTTTATACTGCTAATTGAAGAATAGTTCCTGATGTATGTTGCTTGATCATTTGAGGGTATGGCGACATTTTAAAAACACTTTTATATTTTATTGTTTGAGAATGCGCGCCCTGTTGAATGGATGTTTTGACTTATATGAAAGTGAACAAGTTGAGATGGTTGGGAGATGTAGAGAAAATAAACGATGAAAGGATAACAAAGAAAATATGTTTGGGAGAAAGAAGAGGTGGAAGGAAATGAAATGGGACTGTCCAAGAACTACATGTTGAACAGATTCTCAAAGACGCACGTGTTCTGAGCAAAAGGAGTCATCCTAGAGTGTGTATGACGAATTGCATGAATGTGACGGAAGCACGAAGTGTGTGTAAGGATTGGAAAGTCTGGTGATCTGTTCTCTTTGCCTACCCCGCAAGGGATGCGGCGTGAGGGGATAGAATAGAATAGACTTATTCCACAAAATGGCTCAATTCTCCAGTAGAGTAGCATTGCTTTAACTATGCGAACGTTACTATTAGATTCAAAACTCCCCACTAATGATTATTCATATAGGATGTTAATAATTTCATAATTGGTTTAATACAATACGGTGCTAGGCAGTCTGTAGAGTACATCGACATTAAACATCACGAATAATATGTTTTTCTATGTATAGAAAGTGAGAATGACATTTTGAATGATTAGTTGATGGGTAGATGATGATGATGATGGTTAGATCTGTTTTGTGATGATTATAATATGTAACGTATTAGATTATGAATTATTATATGAATGGATATTTCGCAAATTATACTGAGTAATTGTATTAACAGCAGAGGTGGGCACCGTTAATCAAAAAGTTAACTTCGTTAATCGTTAATCCGTTAACTAAAAAGTTAACTTCGTTAATCGTTAAAGCGTTACATTTTGAAAAATGTAACGGAAGTTAACGTTAATCCGTTAAAGCGTTAATCTAAAAAATCGCGGTTAAACGGCATGAATTAGAACTACGTAAGTACTACTGCTATCACACTATCGCGATGTATCCCAACAAAGTGGGTACACAAATACATACAATGTGCCTACAACAAATAAAACACACGGAATGGTTGGCGAGTCTCATTATTGAATAAGAAGTAAAATGTCTTACAGATATTTTGCAAACACCTAGGTACATTTCTTATTACACTCGCCCATTGACGTCGCTAGCTTCAGAGTTTAAAAGGCGCCGCAGTCGAATTTTTTTTTCGAAGAAAATTGACTTTCGATCTGAATTTCTTTTCCAACGCCCAACTCATATACGACACCACACATAACTCCATACAACCCTTGGATTATCTAATGCCAGCGCAGCCAGTGGATGATGTCTATGCAAACGATCAAATATTAACGGACTTAATTAACGGAAGTAAAATGTAACGGAAGTTAAATAATCCGTTAACAAATTTTGGAGGTGAGAAAAGCGTTAAATCGTTAACCAAAATGTTAACTTCGTTAATTAACGATTAACGGATTAACGCTTTTCTGCCCAGCTCTGATTAACAGTAGGTAATTTCCGTACACAAATTGTCACTGTCACTATAAAATAACTGTAAATTTTAAATTGTTTTCAATAATTTCAAATATTATTTCCACGCTTGCATTAGTATAATCGGGCGTTGTCTGCATCTACCCTTTCCTCTACAAATTTTAATAATTTGCCAATGTCTCAGCACAGTAAATATAGCACATAAATTGTAGTAGCTATACTGTTTCTTTTTTCAGAGGTTTTCTTAAATAAATACGAGCGCGGTTTAAAAAAAGTTTTTTTTCCGATTACCTACATATTTTCAACTAAGTATATCAGTTGCTTGTTAATCTTTAAATATTCTCGGAATCACCAATTCTATTTGGCTAATTAGATAATCTATAAAACCCGGAAAATAGATGCAAGAAAACAGACGCAAGCAGCTGTGCACAATATGTGTTCAGCATTCAGGTTCACCACCCATTCTGAATGTAAAAAGCAGTTGTGTGGATATACCTACACATGCATAACGTGAAGTGCATCTTTTTATAAGGAAATCCCTTGCACTCGCACATCATTCGCTGGTTACACCACATTCATTGTGGGAAATGCCGTGACGGTACGGATGGGTGGACTGTTATGTACATTGATCTAATTTACACTACGTATAAAAATAATTTATCAATGAAAAAAATATCATTAATCAATCTGAATTAAGTGTTCGATGAGGTATCTATGTAGGTACTTATAGTCTATTGATTTCTTACTAGATATAAGTACAATCTAATTACAGTAATAAGGAAATGTTTTAAAATTGATAACTGAAATGTATATTTTAATCAATCGATTTATTAAGTGTGTTAATTAATCTAACAATCGCGTTCCGAAAGTAACAACGGATCTGACAGCTTTGATCAAAATGATTGGAGTGAATCTAAGCTTTAAAACGGAAACGGAGAGTCTACGATTATATTCGAATTTCGTTATTTTTCCATCTAAGTATAACAGCAAGCAGAAGGCACCTAGTCAAGAAATGACTTAGAAATGGAATTGCCAATGCTTCAGTTAACATTTAGTGGCATTTTTTAAAAGAATGTTGCACGAATCATAAAAGGCTTGTTAAAACATAAATTCTTCTTGAACTAGTCGACGAATGTTGGATTGAATTATTTTAAAAAATTATTTACTACGAAAACGATGGATTCTATCCACACTTTTGGTGACACTAGCATTTTGTGCTTATAAGGAAAGCAAATCCATAGCATATTTACATAGATACATTTTTGCGACATATTTTAACATACCTAGATCTCACTTGGGTAACAAATTATGGGCTTCTTCCAAATTGTTTTACATGTTCACGATTCCAATACATTCTCCATTTTCTTTCCAACTGATGCCAGGCATTACACAATAATGATTGAACACGATAAATTATTGCTACAGGTGTTCATCGAATTAATAAATTCATATATTGTTAATTTGCGTGTTCGCTTTTTATATCGTAAATACATTATAAAACATTATAATTTATAATACATCGACTTCCTATTCGCTGAAACAATAAGTATTGTATAAAAATTATATTCTCGTGCTGGCGAATTTATTGTGTTTTTTTCTCAGCAACATTAAAAGGAATTTGCATGAAAAGGAAAAGTTTTAATAGGCGTCTAGTTACGAGACTTGCATATTATTAAATTGTAATAAAAATGTTTTAATTTCCTGATAAGAAATTCAATACAACCATGAAGTTAGATTCTACGTATAATAATAAGCGAATAGCTAGGTTGACAGGACAAGGAATGCTAGTCAAAATATAGTTAGTCTATTTTGGCAGCATTAAAAATATATGTATAAGACGACGGTCAAGGGTCTCAGACAATGCGAAGAGAGTAGGGACACTGAAATGGCAGTGGGCGGGTCATGTGGCAAGGCAGAAGGACGGCAGATAGACCCCCAGAGTACTGAGCTGGAGACCCTACGAAAGTAAACTAAGTGTAGGGAGACCACAAAGGAGATGGACCGATGATATCATCGAGTCGGTGGGACATGGGTGGAGACAAAGCGCCCAAAACATAGAATTGTATGGAAGACACAGGAAGAGGCCTATCCAGCAGAGGAGGGAAAGGGGCTGATAGGAGAAGAAGATAAGAAGAATAGTACAATGATGCCTATCCATGGAATCTCCATTTGTGTCGATCCTATAGAGATGGGCAATTGACAAATAATAATATTTAATAATGAAAGAATGGGTGCTGAATCTCATTGCTGAAAAAAGAAGTGAAAATGTGCTTCGGAAGTTTTTCAGAACACCTAAGTCGTAACGACATTAAAAATATTGACAAAAAAATTGGGAGGGGGGGGGGGGGGTATTTCACCTGCGTAGGAACTAAAAGTACTTAATTTTATGGCAAACTTCTGCTCTCATCAATTCTTATCTTTTTTGATCTGGGCTGGGATCTGCGCTTGTATACACAAACCGAAATACTTTCCTGCATACCTTATGCACTAGGCTAAAAGTCTGTGAGTATCGCAAAGTGTGGAATTCGTGTGGAAGTTTGAATTTGGCACCTCCCGCTCAACCAACTGCGCCAACCATGCACTCTACAGTCTACACGACTATTTTAATCGACGATTTCGATTGGTCGATAAGAACAATAGTTAAAAACATCTTTCTCGCTTTCAATATGGAAAAAAAAAGTATTTTTATTGACAAAGATTTGCATAGTAAACAAATAAATTGTGTACCTATACTCTCTATTAGATTGATTACTAATTATTGATACATCGCGCGTGTGACTTAAGCCAATAACACTTTATATGCGTAGCGCACATACATATATGTAAGCGTGATCATCAATGTATCCAACATATAATTATAGATGGTACTCGAGTGCACTTATTTGCGCCTATAATGTGTTACTCGTGAGTGGTGATAATTACTATGAAAAGTATCATAGTGTGTACCAACATGCTTGTCCATCAAGTATCATAGACGGTACCTACCTAACAATATCATATCATAGAGATAAGTCAGTAGGTACTTAAGGGGGCAAAGACGCTTTATCGACGACTCATTCTCTCTGGCGAAATAATTCATGTTTCACCAAATTCTATTAAATATTGCGATATAGTTGTAGAACCAAAAATATGCGTTCGCCTAAATTGTGCACCTATACCATTTTTTTTATAAAGGGGGTGGAATATGAAAAATCTGACTATTTTATGCTTTTTTCTTTATTTTGTCAAAAACTATATTCACCAATTATGAGTTTTAGCTAACAAATTACTGGCTTTTTTCTCAATTTTCTCGAGTGTGTTGTGTCTTTGCAATACTTTTTAATTAAAAAATCCACAAATCATGCTTCTGGCTATTTTAATTTAAGCCGAAAAATATATTCCCATTTATCTATGTGAATTATTTATTTATTTTATTTATTAACAGTTCAACCCTTTTGATAATAAAAGTATATGCATATTACTTACATTTCACGCACATAGACAGAAAAATATTAAGCAGTCACATTTGAAAACATTTAGGGACAATAGGATGATACTCGTATCATCATTGTGAAAATAGATATTTCTCGATGTTAAAAACTATGATAATTTTTTCTGTTGCCCCTTAACGCACAGAGATATGCCGTAATGAGTAAAGAAAGAGAAATCACCATAATATAATTATTATGTGAACTCACGCCCATTGCAAACAAGTTCATGTTATGATTAGATAAAATGCTATAACACCCATAGACAGAATACATTGATCACAGAACAATATTTTAACAACTTGTCCAATGCCCATCACTTCAAGTTTCGATTGTACGCAACATTCGTTTACAAAATACCTCTTCTATACCATAACAACATTCTTTTGTCGTAGACGTTTATGTGACGTTCAGAATAGGGGGAGATCTTCCCGTGTTTTTTTTTTGCACAGTGTGAAAAACTATTGATAGTATTTTCCTGCAGTGTTCTTTAAAATCTTACGGTTCATCCAACTTTTTGGTGAATGGTGATGTTTATCTTTATAAATAAAAAAAATCCAATTAAGTTAAAATTTACGAAGTAGGACTTGGATCTTCGAATAAAAATTTGAGACTTTCTTGTTTCGTGTGAGGTTTTTCATTATTTTTTAACCTTTTTTAATTTAATAGGAACTTACTTGAACTGGACATTCGTCCAATCTCCAGTAACGGGTTAAGTAGTTGGTATATTTATACCGCTCTTCTATTCTGTCTTCCAACAGCTCTGAATAAAAAAATCTATTTTTTGATCACTTTCTACCACCTGACAAATACTAACCATCAGCTGTCTAATTCACAGAGCCTTCGAGCTACAGGTTACCTTATGGGTTGCCTGCGCAAGAAGATTTTCTTAATCTTGTCTAATAATTGCTGCCTTTTCTGACAGCTTGTCAAAAAGTTAGGCACTTTGCAAAATTACTGTTGACAAGAGGCTGTAACCTTGCAATGGAATTTTCAATACTTATACATAAGGTAATGACCTTCTAACAGCCTGCCGTGTAGCTGTCTGAAGAGTGTCATGGGCTGTTTAACACGTCATAAAGCTGTCAGTTAGAACTGTCAACATTTTACTGATAAAAGCATTCAGAATAACAAAACGTTGTGAAAAAAAATTGTGTCCAAGATAGCATGTGTGAATAAATTTACAGTTCGGTCTTTCGAATGTAGAGTTGTGGCAGAATGTGGCAGAACCCACAAACTATGCGTAGTGAATTTTTTAATTGACTCAGAATTGACCCAATGCCATCTTTGAATATTTTACAGTTGAAACTGCTCAATTGGTTGTAGCATGCGTCTTCGCAAAGTTTCTCATCCATGCACGCTTTTCTCCTCATTGAGTTGTATCTAATCAAGACGTGACGGTCATACCTGTAGAATTTGATGGACATGATTGAGCCATGTCATTCTTGGAGCAACACGATTCCTTTCACCTTTCTTTTCAATCTTGTTCATCATTCATTCATCTCTGAGAATACCGTATCTTTGAAGGAATTCCGGCTAAAAAATCGATTACCTGCGACATTATTTTTTAATCACGAATATCGTGTTATTTTTTTTATGTGATTTTAATAAACAATTACGCTAGCTTTACGAAAAACACCGGCACACGTCAAGAGAAATACTTAATTCCACAGGTAGGTCGTACCTATTATTCGCTAAAAATATTCCAAAGAAATCCAACACACAATAGAATTCGTAAGATGTGATACGACGCGTTTGTTTGAATAAAATATAAAACATTTAAAAATCACGAAAATCTTTTTATTTTATTCAATTTATTCGACTAGCCATGACCCCTGCTTCAACCATTAACATCGCCCAGTTCCAAAAAGCGTCCACTATTAGACACTGGCTGTGGTAAAGACTGGCCAATATTCGAGGTTACATTCCTATTACTAGATATCCCATTTGTCAATCTCCCAATGTCCAGTCAGTCCAGTCAATCCTCAATGTCCAACTTGTCCCATTTACCAATTTATACTCCCAATGGCGTTTGCATCTATAATGAGTACCTACCTGTCAAAAAGGGGCAGATAATTAGTTGTCATTACATTATAACCGACCCAAAGCAATCTTTGTTACCTCCAGCGAACAAATAATCATTTCTTCTTTCATTACTATAATCAGAGATGGGAAGATTATACCAAAATCGTGATCACCAAAGCGATGCACGATTTTCATAAGTGTCGTGGAGAAAATAATAAAAAGTGTTGAAAAAAACATCATTGCATACAAATCAAGTATTCAGGTTTGTGGGTTTACAATGTCTAAATTAATAATAATAGTAAATAGAGTGAAAGTGTCCAATACGTGGTTTCGGATTTGTACTGCTTTCGTTTAATTTTATATGCAAACTGAACGCAAAGCAAATAATACTGCTGAGGTACCTACCTATATACCTTACAATACAATACAAGTAGCGGCACCTACTTACCTTACAATACAATACAATGCAAGTAGAGATAAGTACCTACTCACTTGGTGCGACATTGAATTGAAAATATGTCTTCCTAATTAATTAACATTGACATTGATACTGATTGTTTATGGCGAAGAAAATTTACATTCTATTTAGTGCGCAAGAACAAAACTATCACAATAGCCAGTCTTGTGTAATTATTTATCATTTTCTCCCACATTGCACTCAAATTAACTGGGAAAATTGCACGAATTGCAATGGGAAAAATTACAAAAGTAAAACAGATGCTAGCAGGTGCTATTTCAGTGGAAAATAACTGTTGTTCTGTAAAAAACAAACACCCATCGAAAAAAAGGAATTTTGACTGTTTGCATGAAAATGTTTTTAATCGGTAGGTACAATGAACGAAAACAACCGAAAGTGGGGTAGTGTTGTAAACGATGCTGATAAGCTTCCAGAAATGTTGATTCAATATTTTAATCTTGTCAATTATAATCTTGTTATTCTCGCCAAGATAAAATCATTTCCGATTATACTTGAAACATTTACGTCATCGGAAATCAAATGAAATCGAAATTGTTTTATTGATGATTCAATTACATACTGCGGGAAGTCAAGAGGATGTTAATAAATCAATAACTTTATTCTCAACCTTGAACTGAAAGGTCATAACTTTAACACAAGTGGCTTTCAGACAATTTGGCTTTCGACCAAGAGAAGATGAAAGGATGGATGAATAATTGTTAATATAACCTAAAGTGAAGCGACTGCATTGATATAGCAAGAGAAATTATCTGGAGTCGGGTCAAAAGGTCACAAGTCTACAATAAGTATGTCATATGTGAGTTAAGCAAATCATTTTCTATCAATTAATGTAAAGAACTTTTTAGTCATTTACATACCTATTCAAATTATAGTTAACTGGCGACGATAAAAAGGCATTAACAAGAAAAATGCTAAAAAATCGTAAGTAGACTTACTGACTTATGACCTTTGCACCTTGCACTTTCAAAAAATAACCACAAGATAACTACTCTATAAACCGTAAATGTTCTTATATAACAAACTATATGTGTATATGGCTCCGGGCATAAGAGTCAGAGATATAGGTAATTTTACATATCACAGGATTTTTTTAAGTACCTAGTACAAATCTAGTACAAAATTCTCAATTTTGTTAGAAAAGATGGGGAGACCACAAGGCTATGCTGTACACGAACATATTTTCATTGATCTTCAAGAGCACACGGTCATTGAATAAAAACAAAGGTAATCAAATAAACAGTAAACAAATCAATCATAATAGTAGTGTAATAAAAAAACAATAGAAATCTTACCGTGGATAAAATTTAAACTACATAATTAAGATATTATAATATGAAATAATAATAATGTAAGTATATAATAATTGTTCATTACCATAAGAATAAAGTTATATAATCAATATTTATAATAATACCTAAGTAGAATCTAAGTAGGTATAGATTATATGCATCTAATATAGGTACTTAAAATACTATTATTGCATATTATTACCTAGACACAATACATATAAAGATATAAATATTATCAAAAAACACATTGCTAATGTAGGTATAGGTAGTAAATAGAGATGTAAGCAACACACAAAATTGACAGCTGACAACATCGACGATGAAATATTATGTGATACTGTGAATTGTGTTCGGTGAAATTCAGAGATGGTCGATATCTGGGATGGAAACGTTATAGCTAGATGATCATACAATCGCGTGTGATCGGACTCGACTACCGATACAGACTTTTATAACTTACTGTATAGATTATTATTTTATTTAAAAAAAAAATGGATTAATAAAAATATGGCATTTATTGGAGGTATATATGGGATTTTCCAGCGAGGTATTGCAAACTTGTCTTCGGTACAATCTCATTAAAAAAGAAACAAATAAAAGATTGCAGTACAAAAACAATAAAACAGAAGATAATTGTGGCCAACAGGTTATCGTAAAAGTGCCCTGAATACAAACTGTGATAACGTTATGAAATACATAGCATAATAAAATATTGTATCAGTCTTCGATGTACGTAGGTATAATATTGTTATACATATTTCATTGTTTTGATATAAACACAGCTAATAATCGTTAATCCATAAATTATTCAAAACATTACAATTTTTATTACATAAGTTTTTAATGCATACACTATAAAAATGAATATTTGTAATAAGTATTTATATCTATCTATGTTCTATATAAGTCGTAATTGCAATGTATAATTTTCACTCGTTTTGCCTTGAGGCTGCAAAAAGCAAAAATTGAACAATCTAAAATACAATTCCTTCATCACATGTTACAATTAATATAGTGGGTGCTTAAATTTATTTTTACTACCTTTGTCCTTGCCATTCACTAAATCAGTAAACGGTTAAGTTTCAAATTATCCCGATTGCAATCGGCTTTCCGTTATTCTGTCCTGAATACACTGTACAGTGTACATAGATTACGAGTAGTAATTATTTCTGATGGTGCACTTTATAGCTCTCAAATCAAATCAAACAAAGTGAGGCGGAAATGAGGCCAAAAATGGGATCCAAACTTCTTATGTTACAGTGTAATGTATTTTTGGGCATTTCAGAGCAAAATGAGATATTTTCATGCATTTATCGAATTTATCTTAAAATAACTTAAATTAATAAGTCATAAAGATACTGGCTGTTCTAGACAAAAAATCATTATGTTGGCCTAATATTGTGTCCAAAAAACTGCATGTTTAGACTGGACTGGATAATCACAAACTCGAAGCCCATCTCCAGAATAAAGATTGTGTTTTTAAAAACAACCTTTTGCAATAAACGAAAGCCACATGAGTGACCTCTATTTATGTTTTTCGGAAGTTCATTAACCAAACAAAAATACTTTTTTAATGCAAACCGTGACATTATTAATTTTATTACAAGTCATAAAACAGTTATATCGGAGTCATTATAAATAAACTAAATGTAGATTATTGTAGCTTAATGTAACTATTTACTCTATTTAATCGCAATAATTTAGTAACATTTTTTGCGTAAAACGAAAAACCGTTGCGACCTTACATAAATATCACAGCTTTTTATGACTATAGCGATATTTGACCAAAGTCTCTGGTGGGCGCTCATTATAACAAATTAATTCAAACACTTTTTTGGTCTTTTAATTTAATGTGGATTGCAAAACAAAAACAACTGTTTTAACTTTTTTTATTAGAAATCTTCAATGTTAATTAATGTAGGTAGTCTTTTAACAGTTCCTCAAATATAATTTTATTTAGCCTTAGAATTAAAATAATTCTGTAGTCTATATTCGTTATAGTTTAGCAAATAATACAAGTTTGACTTATCTGAAATAATGTTTTGGCTCTAGTTTTATCATAGTTAGTCTAATGATA
Organism: Ceraclea dissimilis; assembly: GCA_963576895.1. Taxonomy (NCBI): domain Eukaryota; kingdom Metazoa; phylum Arthropoda; class Insecta; order Trichoptera; family Leptoceridae; genus Ceraclea; species Ceraclea dissimilis. The sequence continues at coordinate 15,329,520 of OY756363.1, forward strand.
TCTTTTAGTTTTAAATGATCCTTTAGTCAAAATATGAATATCCATGCTAGTGGAAAACCCAAGATATTATTGGTACATTGTCGTGATGAAAAAAAATATGTAAAACATAGGTAATGAGTAATTGTTAGAAACAATTTTAAAAACATAAATCTCATTGTGAACGTAGGAAATCGTGACCTGGCAACATTGCCATTAGACCTTTTAATTAAGTGTTTTTATTATACAAAAGCCTTAGGATGAATTGTCATTATGATAATAACAAAATGGAACAATATTACCATCCTTATAAATAATGTAATACTTACGTACGTTTCTATATGACTTTATGATTAGACATAAAGGTATAATATGGGTAAAGGTAACACTCATAGTACACAGAAAACTTGGCCACTTCGCTGTGTAAACTTGGTCACTTCGCTATGTAAACTTGGTCACTTCGTTGTGTAAACTTGATCACTTCACTGTGCAAACTTGGTCACTTCGCTGTGTTCTTAAAGGGCGAAATCAATTAACAGTTACCAATGATCTGCTCTTTACGTTCAATTCGAAATTTTTCCGATAATTCTGATAATCGCCTAGGTAGGTACGTAAGTGACACTTAGCCTAATCTTAGTCGAAGCGTGAGCATTGGCCCCAAAACACTTTCACTAAGGGAACACCTTACTAGAAACTATCTAAAATTATTGCATTTGACCAATATAAGTGGAACTCAACTCAAGAAAAGAATAAAAGAATTGTAGCAGGGGCTCGTAGTTGACAAAACCTTGAAGTGTCTCATAAAATAAGTTACATTTATGTAAAGTAGTATATGGTACATGTTCTGCAGTCGATGTAATCGCATCAAGAAGTATCAACGTTGCTGATACTGAAGCCATGAGAGAAGCAGTCAGTTAAGTATGATAATACGAGTATAATTATGTATGTATATAGATCAATGTGATAAAAGTTCTTTGAATTGTAGCAGACGTGTGACCTTCAACTGAGTCAACAGTAAACGTTTGTAAAATACTTGTATCATGTCCAGTTAAACGTTGCGATACTTGTGAATAAAACATCTACTGGTATATAACCAAAGTACTCTTTGTAACTGACCATTGAAATGACTTCTATATCAAGCGAGTACCTACTACCTACGTACCAATATGCGTAGAGTTCAGATTATTTAACGAATGTATGGCGGAAAACTGTTTATTGACCGATTGTTGAATTGAATTGAGTACCGTACTTAGTTTATTTAGTAATTAATTTATAAGAATTCCATCCCGCATAATCGTAACGAAATAATATTACCTATACAACGACCCGATTATGTATTCCAAAGAAATTTTTAGAGAAGGGCTGTAACTGTTACTTTTAAAATAACGCACATTAGAAAAAAAGCAGTTACACGATACTATCAAATTGTTACTCGATACGTTGTTATCGCAGACACGCCTATTGTACTTTTTTAGTGTTTAAAAAAGCAATTGATAGTAAAAAAATAACGCATTATTTTACATATTGTTGTTATACCTATTTGAGTGATGTGCAATGATACTCGTATTTATATTTATTCCTATAACGTGTACCAGTCACTAAAAAATGCAGTATTCCTACAACAGTTTATAGAAGGATTAATTCTGCATTGTATTATGTACTTACAAAACAAAAAATAATTCCACTTAATAGACGACTACATGATTTTTTATAAGTATAACCGTGAAAATAAAGTACAATTTTTAACTGATTCGTTTGAAACCTACGATATATTTTCTCTCTTTACAGATATTTATACATTTCATACTAGTAAGTATGTAGGTAGTAAGTTGTTTTAACTTTAGGTAGTCATATCTGTTATTTTTAATTAGTACTGCCAGTCATATTTTTGAAGAAAATAATAGCAATCGTTAAATTAAATTAACATTTAGATAATATCGCAATATTTTTATTACCAAATAACAATAATTAATGTATTTGTGTATAAGAAATAAACAAAAAGCTAAACGAGGTGATTAATTTGGATTAAACAAATTGAGATCATAATGAATTGTGAATTAAAATAACAATAAAGACAATAATGATTAAATAAAAACCAAACATAATCGATGGAAATTCAGTACAAGGTCGACGTAATACCATAAATTGTAACATAACCAGGTTAAGAAAAAAAAAACAAAGTTCAAACGAGAACAATAGAAGCTTTGACAGTATGAATGTACAGAATGTGATTAAAAAAGAAAAATATATAATCAAATCATTAGTGTGGATTAAAATGCGTTCAAAAAAAGACAATGATTCTTATTGTAGTAGTAGATATACCTAGTCGTTACAATTCTGTGAACCCCAGAACAATACCATACAAGTTATTAATATTGGGAAATATTTTGTACATTTGCTGTAAAGAATTGAACGACATATAAGGACAACCTTATCCAGAACAATGAGTGAACTATTTTATTGAGTAACATTATGTATTATTATTCAACAGATTGCGAAATTTTTTATCATTATTTTGTTTAATTAGTTCATTGATATTGCACGATTATAATCATAAAGGTAGGTAAGTACTTTTATTGATTGAATTCTATGCATTATAATCATTTTTTTATTAGCATTATGGCTATAGAATAACTGACTGAAACAAATGGAAGTATTTTTGATTAAGAATATTATGTGTAATCTGATAGTTACAAAAAACGCTTGGTCTACATCTGTCATTTACGAAAATAAATAAATAAATATAATTAACGCCAATATTATACTGAGATAGCTCGGACATGTCATTAGGATGCCAGAGGAGCGGCTTAGTTAAGAGTTCTGGAAGCCGAGGGTGCAGGCAGAAGACCGGTGGGCCGCCCCAGAAATAGCTGGCAAAAGCTGAGGAGAAACTGGGGTTGGATTGTCCAGAGGTCCTGGAAGCTGCAAGTGACAGGGGCCTCTGGCGAAGATACACAGATGCTTTGAGCCCCCGACCCAACCAAGAATAGAAGGGGAATAAGATGAATGTATGTATGCCAATATTATAAACGTAATTAATATATATTTTGGTACAATTTGATAAAGAATGTTAAGTTAAAGACAATTAAGACATGACGCAAACACAAAACAATTACTCAAATAATTCTCGTTGAAAGTATTTGAGGCAAGGAGTTTAAAATACATCGACAATCAAGATGTCATTCGTATGGTACGAAATTAATTATTCTCACACAATTTGAAAATTATTCGACCTTTTACTACAAAATATACAGGTTTTCAAATAGTCAAAATATAATAGTTTCGCCTCTATCATTTTACAATACCTAGTAGCTTAATATATAATTGATATTCCTATACCAATTCTATATATAGAATATAAAGTCGATTACTATATTGGCAAACATCATCGCCTAGCTATATTTTATTGGAATATTTCTATAGGTATTTGGAAAGACAATCCTTTCACATTGCATACTGCTAACAGTGATATCTATAGTACAATATAATGTAACGTGGTATAAACATAAACATATCATTTCAATACTATCCGAGGTCAAACAATATATGCACTAGAACTCCTATGAATTGTTGTACGGAAAGTTGGCAAAAATTTTACACTGATATTGTCCATGTTAATATGGAGAGACAAACGTTGGACGGAAGTCTGAGAGATAGATTTAGAAATGAGTAAAATAGACGCCGACAAAAGTTGTCAATGCAGTAGATCGTATTGCCAAATTAAAAAGGCGAAGTCAGGTTATGTCATAGGAATAGGCAGATGAGTAAACAGAGTTCTGCGATTGAGATCGAGGGACATGAGAAGAATAATAGGGGGAACTCAGAAAAGATGGGCCGATAAAACGATAAAACATTGTCCCAATCGCGGGTAGTGGGTGGATTAGAAAATCCCAAAGTAGAGAATACTTATTGAAAAAAACACTAGAAGAAGCCTACTTCAGAAGTGGAGAAAAAGAAGAAAAATGTATATATTTCGTTTAAGAGCTGTTTTTAATTAAAAAAAATTGCGTGTGATGAAAAAAAATAACGTTTCTGCTGTTTCTCAGTCCTCCACCTAGAAATGACAAAATTAAAGGAATTTAAAATACTTACATACAGAATATCCAGACAAAATACAATTTTCACATTTGACGTAAATCGGTAAAAAACGTTGCGGTGTAATCAACATTACATAAAACATTAATGATTATTGCAATACATAATAATGAAGACGATAAACTTATTATCAAAAATATTATAACGATTTTTATTACCTACACATGTATGTGTGTAATACTTACATTTATTATACTCCATTGCATAAGAATTAAGAGAGTTGCATACTAAAGTAATTAATATTCATTTCGACGTTTTACAAGTTAATTAATCGTTTTTATTTTCGTATTCGCCTAATTAATCTATGTAACGTATATCTATTGCAGATTACAGGTAAATGGAATATTTGTGTTATAATTTTTTAACAAGTTCATACTTATTTATTTTGGTTTAAAGTAGAGAGGTTATGTGAAAATGTTGCATAATAAGATCATTTTTCGAGCAAAGACAATGAAAATGAAATATTGTTATTATTGTCCACACAATACACATCAATATTAGACATTTTTTTCGTTGATGAATCGATCGAACAAAGAATGGTTTCACATGTCTTATATTATTTGAATCCCTTATAATTTCTTTTTTTTTTTGATAAAGGATCATGGCTTTTTTACACAAACTCAAATGCTTTTTACACAAAAATAAAAGCCTGTATTGCAAAGTGTGGAATACATCGCTCGCGCGTTCAAACCTGGCACCTCCCATTTGAGAGACTGCCGCCTCGACCAACTGCTCCATCCATGTACTCTGAAGTACTTTGAAGTAATATATCGAGTTGAGAAAACTACCGATGCGATGGAGGAAAAACAAACATCAGTAGGTAGAATAAATCGTGTTCCATTCAACATGGATTTAATTATCTTACGATCACTATTTACCTATCAAATTTTAAATGTCACTTATAGTTTATTACCAATAACACCTGTGATTTGCGAATATTGCAATTTCGCTTCCCGAGTAGACATTCGAGATAACTTACGTTTATTTGCCTGAGATGTTTCGATGAAGAAATCCGTGGGTACCTATAGATAGAGCAAACTTGTACGTAACTATTAGTTGTAATCTTTACTGTCTTTATGCACACAGCACACCAAGATATTATACATTAGGTTTATTTACTTGCACTTGTACATTCATAATCTTTACACCTGTATCCTAATGGTGACATCACATATATTATTCTTATCAGAAGGAAATTAGCAGTGGGCAAACAGCTGAACGGAAATAATACAGAATAAAATGATATTATGGTAGAAGGAGTCATCAGTAGGTTCCCAGATTATTGTCGGGAACTCCCTAGATCCAAGTAAATTGGAAGGAAATAAACCATAACTTAATTTACTACATTCAGGTATATCGCATGTACAGATCTCACTCGAGAAAGTTGGTAAGTCATGGTTATAATATTGTAAAGAAAATAATCATTTGCTTTTGTTTCAACGGAGGATCTAAGCAGAAAGAGGTCCGATTAGATAATGTAATATCTCATTAGAAGCATAAAAAATAACTGAATGACATAGGCTACAACGATTTTAGATATATTGATGGTCAACTAAATAATGAGACTTTTTAAGTGATGAAATTTAAACCGAATTCTACGAAATTCTTATCATTCATTTTCCGTTCGGAGAATAGTTTGTCTAAACTTCAATCCTCATCTATAAATGGCAAGAAATATATTTCAATAGGTATACTGTATAAATACGTGTGTGTCTATTAGGTAATGTATCGCAAAGCTGGGAAATTGTCATACCTATGATTAGAGAATATTGTTTTACTGGTGTAATAATGTTTGATTATTATAGGCCTAGAAAAACAAAACTTCAATTGTCTTATTTATTGCAATACACAATGTAAACTATGAACTAGAAATTACTCCATCACATTCCCATAATTTCTGATGACAAATACCAAACCAACTTCATTGTAAATAATAAGTATTGTTGGTACAAAATGAAACACAAACTATATTATGGACACTGCTACTATACCCTATTTATGTTACTAAGATTACACAATTTTCAAAGCGCTTTCGGTTTTAGTTACCTATTACTTTTAAAAATAGAACTGTAATGTAACCAACTGCTACTTTCTGATTTGTGAAAACAAATATTTTTAACAGTTATTCGTAAAGAATGTATCAAGTATTCATTTAATTAACAGTGAAATTAAGCAAATGAGAATAATCATACAAAAAACTACGTCCCTCCAGACGCTATTCGGTAAATATAAAACTTGCTTTAGGGCTATTTAGGTACCTTACTGCTATTAGGCCGAGAGTATGTTGTAAAATCGTGCAGGTATATCAAATTCTAATGCTTACATGTAAAAAATACATTATTTTGACAAAGAACGAACAAAGAATATACCAGGAACCAGTAACCAAATAATATTAGAAAGACCAAATGAAATAGCATTTAAATTTCGCAGCGGGATTAATTCAATTCGTCACACTCCAACTCCTAAATAACCGATATTTTTTACACATTATGCAGTTATATGATGCAGTTACAATTTTTTCACTGTTCTTTTTTGGTTTTTAAATCTGAATGCTTTACGAAAAAAAGTAACATGGAACGGTTTTTTAATGAAAGTAACAACGTAAATATTTTCAGTTGTAGCACTAATTCTAAACTTTGCTTACTACATCCGTAATACGAGAATTATTACGTTTCACCATGCAATAAGAGAAATAAGCCAACATAATATAAATTTACAACAGAATATTACAAATGCACAATAGAACTGCACTGTTTCTGACTGTAAACAAACTTCTGCCCATTCTTTGAAATAAAGGAGTCGTTACATTCATACAATTACAACTTGAATACACATTGATTGTTCGGTTTATTGTTGCTTGAATGTGTTTACTTTGCAGCAATGTGTGAATGTGCTTTACAAAAGTACCTACTTGTTACCAGTTTGTTACCACTTTCTGCTTCAATATTGAAATCAATAGAAATGTCTTATACCAATAATTAGGTGTTGCACAAACGTTTGAGAACAGCGTGGGTCATGTTACCAAATAGCAAACAAACTATTGATACTGAAGGATTTCCGAAAGAGTTGATCTGGCTGCAAAGGAAATTTTTAATTCGGGACTCCCCGCAGGATCCCGAGTTGTAGAACATAGGCTCCCACTCTTTTAAGAGTCAAGTATACGTTAAATTTGCTTTAGACATTTCACATGTTTTTCGATGATGAGGTTCGCTACCCGCATTCAGATTATCATTTCCCGAAAGTGAATGTTTGTGTGCGTGTGTGCCACATATATACATATACAGAATTTACTAATTACCCCAATATCGCAATATACCGTAATGGTACAATAGTATTAGAGAATAACGTTTAAAAAGATATATTAATGAAAAATTAACAAATTATATGAGGTAAATAATTGAAACAATATTTTAGTTAGCAGTTAGCTCAACAAGGAAATGCCCTTTAACAGTTGTTAACACTTGAGACAATTAAATATTGTGCTATTGAAGGTGAGAAATATAGTTTACCTACCTTTCATTTTCATCAATCATAATATGTTATACTAAAAGTATAACATTAGGTAAGGTAACAATTGGTAACCTTAGGTGTCAAAATGTCATAGGTAATCCTAATCACCGCCTTCTATCATTTGCACTACATGTATATTATGTCTACTAAGTACTACTTACACTATCACGATAAATTCCAGTAATGGGGTAACCAGTAGGCAAATAGTTTGGTAAAGATTTTCACGGTCCTTGTTAATATCTTCTCCATTCTTCTCGGATGTACCGTGTGTAGACTGTCGATGTTGTCGAGCTTTCAGCCTACTTGCTGAGGCCATCTTCAGAACTAATGTCAGAACTACATTAGAACTACATAAGTCCTGAAGATGGCCTCAGCAAGTAGGGCAAAAGTTCGACAACATCGACAATCTACACACGGTACACCCGAGAAGAATGGAGAAGTAGGTAAATGTTGTGTAGCGAAATTAAAGGTGGCGAATCTTATCGCATATTCAAGTTTTATTAACACCTGACTGGGGCAATTCTACAACCCGGGATCCCACGGGGAATACCAAAATGTCACTCTTTGTTAGTTTTTTGTTTGTTTATAAAATCTACCGCAAAACATTACGAAACAAAAATTTATCAAGTAACTGTATAGGTATGAATGAATATCTTTGTAAAATGTAATCCGCCTGAACATATCCGCTTGAAATCGTCTCCGATTTGTTCAAACTTTTGAAATAGGCAAGAAACGTTTTCAAACTTAAAGCAAGTGAAACTTTGTGAAAGGCAATTTTACTTGAAACAAATGAAAAAACACAAACTTTACTTACTTAGAAATCTCCCTTGTTCGTGTACTGTACAGTGCACGTATTATCTTTCATCTATAAACATTAAGCATTATTGATACTCAGTACCTCGTATTATGGAATTGATTGCGAATTTACTATCATCGTAAGTCTTACTTGTTGTAGCCATAACGTGAGATTAAAACTATATGCTGTATGGTGGATATTATATTCACTGGTTTGGAAGAGCTTTTGAGCCATCAGATTAACAACTAAGAGAAATTATTGTTTGAACCGCTTCTATATTCTGCAAACTACGATACTATACCGACAATACGTACGTATCTTCTATAACAATGTTACTGCGTTCTTCGCGGTTGTATCGAATCGATACATTCGTGACACACTAGTGAAGTATTATACTCGTACTTCGAATTGTGCTGATATTTGCAAGTACAAAGACAGTATAAAGGTTGGTTATTCTTCACTTCACCACACAAGTTTTTAATTTACAGTACTTACTGTGAAAAATATAGGAGGACAGTTAGTAGTATTAGGAACCTTTACTGTGTAATTGCAGAAAGTCTTCCACTCTTCAGTCAGATAATCAGGTATTCGTAGAACTTCAGTTTCCAAAAATTTACTCATATTTTTCAACAATAACATTCTCCACCCATTTTGTACATCAAATTCAAATACGTTTCTATGCATTCATGATATGTTTCTATACACTCTCAGCATTTGCTGGTTACCTCTTATTGTATTATACCGCAATTGTATAGTAGGCACATTTTTGTAAGGTGAACAATCTAGTCAAAAATCAACCGTACAACTTACACGCACATATAATAGATTTGGTGATTTTAAATAATGGCAATAATTAATAAGGATATGAACGTTTTATAAATTAACGACATTTCGACTAATCTCTAAACACGAAACAGACTTTCACTTATTTATATTTCTACACAAAGGTCGACACATTTTTTTGTATCAATTTTTTATGTAATTAATCTCTACAAAAAAGTAATTAATATTCCAATGAAATAATCGAAACGTTGCGTAATGATCTGATTTATATACTAAAATATTTTATAATTTTACGTTACTTTTCTATTGCTAATTAATGATACGTGTATCTGTTTGATATCTGGTAACATTAAAATATCATTAATCACGAATTAATTGGCAAGTAATTAGTGTCTGTAACTTTGACAGGTAGGTATTTCAAAATGTAAATAAATAGATTAGATATAATAAATAAGACTATCTACATAGGTATACCCTCAGATGCATTTACAAATGCATGCACTAAAATAAGCCAAAAGCTTAAGTCAGCATGATGACTAAAAACTGATGAACGAAAATGTTTGCAATATAGCCGACCCGAATCCACAGATCATCGGGCGTTAGAGGAATTTAAAAAAGGATAGCAAGAAAAATATCAAAAATTTATCAACTCTCATTTCCGAGAATAAGTGAAGTGAAAAAAAAATCAAAGGGATTGCGTATTCGCAGAGTAGAAATGGAGTTGACAATATTATGTAGAACTAAACTAAATCTTGTTAAAAAAATGTTCACATATTTCTAGATTGTTAGCCGAAATAAGCTGAAGTTCTTCAATCAGAGATATCTTCCTGTTTGGGTGGAATACTTATTTTGAAAAAGAAAATGACAAACCAGTTGACGAAAATACTCAAGTCTGAACTCAAATTATGTGAATATTATAAAGATTTCGATTTTCTTCAATTTCAAAAGCAATTATCCAAAAACGGCTCGTTCAAACTGCTCAGAATGCATGCATAGACGAACGATTCAGAGTGCGGAAGCTGAGAGACTTCGTCTTAAAACTTGGCGACATTTATACGAGGAAACCATTTGTCAATATAAAATATAGACTCGTAAATAATACGAGTATTTTGCTCTTTTAGGAAATGAGCAAAATAAATTATTTATCTACTCTTCAATTTGTTCATGTATGGGTTCTATATGCGTTAGGAACGAGTAGGTATATGATATGAAAGCTTATGTTATATATTTGATAAGATTATAGTAACATATGATTTCCTTTTTAACGTGTTTGGGAATAGAAATAAATTAATATTTATTAATATATCCGGTGACCATTTAGTGACACATTGTCAAAACCAACTATACGAGTACCTAATACCAAGTAACCACATATAGATAAAAATAATGATATATATGTTTACATTATGATATAGCACATACGAATCTTTCGATAAACATATTACCACTAATGCATATAATAAAGAGTGAAAAGTCTTTTGTATCTACCGGGTACATATCTACGATTAAAAGCACCCAATAATCGGAGTTGTAATTCATGTAGGTATCCACAGGAAGACAGATGCTCGGCGTAGGGTTCAGAGATGAGAAAACCAGACGTAGATATAACCCGGGTTATTCAGCTTGACTGAAATAGCATTGGGTAAGGCATAGAGAAAGACAAGATAATAGTAGGTAGGCAAGAGATCCAGGCTCATCCATTGGAGACCATGAGCAAAGAAAAAAGTGTCGTAAGGTCACAGAAGAGATGAGTAAACAGACTTAGGAGGGTGCGAAAGGCATGAGTGATAGAATGGAATGTATAATTTATTGATTGATGAAAGATTAACTTTGTGGAAGGACATTGTAAAATTATTGTAAAAATAAAACACTGTTTTTTACTTCCACTATTTATTGGTGTATGTACTCTAAATATGGTGTATGTACTCAAAATAAATAGTGGAAGTAAAAAACAGTGTTTTATTTTTACAATAATTTTGGAATGTATAAGTTTGGATGTGGCCTATACCAGTATTGGACAGACCAGGGCTGAAGAAGAAGAGAAGAAAATTGTAATAATTGTGAGTGCTAATAAAAACACAAATAATGACATTATTATCAACACTCAAAACTCTTTATTCTACAGATGGGCACTATGCAGTATGCACTATTTACAGGTTTGCAAATAATTGACATGTTTCCATGAAAATTTAAGGTTATTAGTTTTGTTAATTCAGATCAAAATACCGCTAGATTTTACGACAGATCGACAATATGGCAATACTGTATCACACGTGAACCGTTGCTTTTGTTGGTATGTGTCGTAAAATTGATTCGATATGGTTATTTTGTCGATGCATTGAACTTAATGAATCGAGTCACAAGTGTGCAATAAAGTAATGATTTCTTACAGAGTTCTGTGGAACGGATTTCAAGTAATTTTATGGTGACTTTAGGTTAGGAATTTAAAATGGTGGTCACAGTCTTTACTTTTTCAGTGTACAGAAACAAATAAATATATTTTTTATTGAATCTAAATTTATTGACAAATGCATCCTTGTAATTTATATATGAAGCGATGTTTTTATATCTATCTATTTATTCTCCCAGGCCCACTCGTTGCACACTTATTGCTTCAGTCACATTCATGCAATTTATCACAAACGCTCTTTGATCCAGCTACTGACTATACTTCTTCATTATTAGCATTTCTATAAGATAAACAAAAAAGTAAAGATAAAAAGAGTCAAAGAGCGGGCTTATTGCTAAACAAACATCAATCGATCAGAATGTATTACCTCACCTGTGATGTACGTTTGTCACTAGAAGAGTGAAGTTGGCGATTTCAGGAATACTTCATTATTGACTGAAGATTTAGACAATTTAAAGGATACGTCATCACTGACTGAATTTTTAAACAATTTAGGGATACCTGCGTCATTACTGACATGTCTTGGCTACCTAATATGATTACCATTTCAATTTATACGTATGAGTGGGTAAAATAAACAATATGAATAATTACCTGGCTCGATCTTTGTGACTCACAACTATATGCACTGTGATTTCATAATCACATTTCACACTGACAGTGCTGTGTATGTAATAAAAAATATCAGTGATTTATTACTGTTACAAAACACTGATAATACATATGTAAATTAATAATAAAAGTGTAATAATTAAATCGTTATTTATTTATACGATAATTATACAACAATTATTTGATCGATATGTAACTAAATTTATTCCAAATTACTTTGACCGTTACTAAGGAAAGGATTTGTAACTATGTCTTATTTGTTTAATTATTTTAATACTCTATAAAGGCACCAGAATATAAATTAACAGATAATAACATATAATACTTAATAATAATAAAAAAAACACATACGGACACACCTACATACATACAGTTATACATTGTGAAAGCATATAAACAAAGCCTAAAGGAAACTAAATATAGATTAGGAAACAAAGTATGCATCTACGTTTAATATTAGGTCTATGGTATATTAAGTACCTACGTATGGTTTCTATACAATAATCTATAGACAGAGATTAATCTTAAATCATTATTATCGTGTAGCAACACTGTATCCTGATTTGGTAATGTCATGGACATTCACAACAATGATAATATTGTAAATAATACACATAGATTATGGATACGTTTAATATGTTATACATTTACGTTTCATAACACAACAGACAACGTAGAACAGACATACATATTTGAACTATATTATTTAATGTTCGATGTCTATGGTCAATCAAATTCAAATTAAGAACTTTATTCATTCTCGAGGATTTTTAAACCATTCTTTTCCGTGCTGTGCAATTTTAAATTTGGAACGATTTTTAATCACTTGTATTTATGATGTTGGTCAAGCTGGTTGTAATGTAAATTCAAAATTCTAATACATTCGAATTTAATTTTACATTCATACTAAAATTACTATTATACTAGGAGGACCACCACTACAATGGAGAGATGATGTTGTCAAACATGTTAGTGTCAAGATAGAGCGTCGTGAAAGAAGATATAGGAAGCCGTCCTCCAGGAGTGGGCTGATAAGAAAAAGAAGAGGAAAATTCCTACATGTTCTGAGTGCCTGAATAAAAATCGAAGAAATCCTTTTCATAGCTGGTTGGCAGCAAAGAACAATGGAACAACATGAATTGTGAAACTTTTTACGAAGTTCTTTTGAAGTTGGGAACTGACCTTGAAAGAGTCGCACAAAGCTCTAGACTTAATAGGATGTATAAGAAGTTTGAAGCCTAAAATAACCAGATTTACTTTCAATCCAAATGAACTATGCAACACACATTGTAGTATGATGTCCGCCTACTACAAGCGTATCTCACGTTTGCAATATTAATTTCATTTCTCGCCTACATGGGAACATAAATAAATAAACATCGAGATATTAGAAGACCATAAATTATTACGGAGATATATTTTCATCATTTTACACAACACTTCTTGCAATGTACCTTCATCTCATCAAATGTTTTTCTTTTGATACATGATCAGCGTGCCTAAGAGAATTAATTTCCCTTTCGTTTGCGTATAAATACTGCAGACATAGATATTCAGAATGAAAATATGTAATTGTCCTACAAAAAAATTATTTGAAGTATTTTTATATTAAATTGCATACATACGTAAAAATGTTATTTAAAAACCGTCCCTATTTACTTTGTTCTCATTTTGAATTTTCTTCTGACAGAACTTTGTTCTAATACAACTCAATTTTAAAGATAGAATATATTATTCGTAGATGACAATGGGTGCTTCGCCTTAAAAATGGAAAAACAACTCCATAAACAAAATGCAAGAAACAAGAAAGCCGTAGAAAATGAAAGTAAAAAAGATTTGATCCGTCATCGCATGACGATACATATTTTTTCTTATTATGATATTACCTATCAAAACTGTGATAATATCACTCGCAGACGAGTGGATGGCCGTCAAATAATAAAACGTTGGAAAGATGGAGGGAGAGGGAATTCTTTTAATATTACCTGTAAAAACATATTTAAAAAGGGAAACTTACTCCATTTTGTCAAATTCATTCAAAGATACCTATCAGTGACGAAAGGTCCATAGAATACGATTCCCACTGAGTTACCTTTTTTTATTTAGGATGATAAAATAATAGGTCTATAGTCTGACATGTTAATGCAATAAAAAATGTAAGTCCCGGCTTTCCTTTTGCAGAAATTCACTCTTCGTTACTACTTTAAAATAATATTTTCCGAGACATTTTCTCATCAGGAGTCAAGACAATATAGTATTAAAAAAAAATAGGTTACTTACATTAAATAAATTACAATAAAAAAGACAATTAATTACCATACAATTAATTAATATTATTACCTGTTCTCCAAATTCTTGTTTATAAAAAAATTACGGGTTTTCAAACTTGCAGAAAACAGACACAATAATAAAATATCTAATAAATTAATTTTATTATCAAAACAAACACTAAAAAGTAAAAGTATATTAAATTTATAATATTCAACCAAAATATTTGATAAAAACACTTGGAATTTCAAATGCGATAAAAATAATGTGCAATCGTGCAAAATTAATTAAATTATGTTACAAAATTAATTCAACACTAATTTTAATTCATTTATGAAGTGAATAATCTACTGAAACAGAAAAAAAGAAAGTAAAAATGATTCACTTATTAATTATTGTCAACAAAATGTACGTAATTGTATAATCATTCACCACACACGATTCATAAAATAATTTTATTTATATTATTCTAACTCTGATAAAAAGTATTCTATGCGATTTAAAGATAGAACAATGTTTTATTTGAATTTAAAATGATTCGACGACTATGGAGTATCACGCGACTTTACCGCGCAAAGCACCACAGACAACTGCAGTGTTGAATTTTTCTTATTTACCTACTGACTGGACAATAGGTCTACGATTATATGATTGTCTTATTATTATTTTAATACTTATTTATTATGTTGAGAATCTTACCGCGCGATTTGTTGCGGTTTACAGGGGAGTTTGTATTTATGACGCTATCCTTTATTTATGAGTTATCTTATGACTTGGCAGCAGGATTTATAAAGGCAATATGCACGCCCTCAAAAATGCCTGATAGCATCCAAATAAAATATAAGTAGTACATGTTAATTTGAATTTATAGTAGACCTAATTGCTGATCTTTATGTCACTTTATGAGTCTATTAAACCGTATACCTAAATGCACCTCTTCAACTTGACAATTTTGTGAAACTGCATGATAAACTAAAATTTATTGTAGCAAGGAAAATCGATTGCAAAAGACAGAATATACTACATGTAAATACTACTATCATTGATACACGTAGAACGTAGATATATGTAGCAGTAGCATATTGTGTTTTGCTTAGTCTATAGCTATGAATGTTTAAAGTAATACATATTATCATCAAATAGTCTAATACCTAGTGCTACTGTTAGCAACACACTCTGTTAACAAAAGATACAGAGACAAAAAGTAACATAGCAATTAAAATCAGTGTGTTTTTAATTGTAAATTGTAAGACTTTTTGAATGACTGTATTATTCAAATATTGACTTGATGACATATTATATTTTGCTTAGCCTGAAATTCTTTATTCATCGATCGATACACAAAATGAGTCATTTTGAAGTAATGATCTATATGAGGTATTTGTATAGTTCGCATAATATACTCCTACTCGTAAATCCATTAAATTTGATTTAGGAGTTATGCGTATATATATAAAATTGGATTTAGGAGTTATGCGTATATTAATATACGCCTAAATCCATTAAAGATAGCGATACAATTGCGATGATGATGCTGTTTTTTTTAATCAGTTCTGTTGTACCTAATACCAATTTTTTAACCATCAAACCAGCCTTCTTCTACTATATGTATATACAGGTCTCGTGAATTACAATAAAGGGCCTAGTGTTACAAATAACTATTTAAGATCCCAAGTTAGCTTAAGGCAAATAATTTCAGATTACAGGTAGTTTACAGCACGAGATTCATTCCTGCCGGCGATTACAAATTATTTATACACATCATGAACAAATTGGATTATAAATTACATTTTTGCGGTTAGATTATTGACAGAGAAAAGATGATTGTATAACACTGCAATAATACCTAATTTTATTTATCTAGATACCTAATTAGGTATTAGAGTAGATACTTACTTGAATAGGCTCTAAAGATTATCTTAAGTAAGCGTGAATTATTCATAAAGCCCTATAGAGTTTACAAACCGATTTATTTTAACAGTTCTAAATTGTACGTATGTAGAGTTAGTATGGAAGGTAGTAATAATAGGTCCCAATAATTTTTCTTGCTAAATATACTGATCACCTCTCTCCATACCTACTGCTGTCTTCTTGTACGAGGGCGGCGTCAGGCTCTTTCAGTTTTGAATGTTACCTATTCATTTCTCTCTATCGCAATAATATACTCGTAGCATTTACATGTTTATGGCTTTCCAATATAAGAAAATATAGTAAAACATTTTTTCCATCAACGAATTATATCTACTGAAATGCTGAAATGTATATTAGATCTCGTATCATCGTATCACCAACAATCAGACGCTCATTATGGAATAGGTATATAGTAAGTCCGAGTCAAAAGTTCATCTTACTGAAGAAAAAATGGCCTCTAAATCTTTAAAATCACGATTACCAGACTTTAAATCCGTATACCTTTCAATCAAATAGGTGCAGTTACACCTAGACCTATCTATCAAAATAATGCAGTAATTTTTCTAAAATGCCACAGACTAAATTTGATACGCTTCGTCGACAGGATACCATCATATTTTATATTTTATTTTTGTTTTTATTAAAACATTTTAACATAAAATCTAGGTATATTTAGGTATTACCCAAATGTTAACAGATCGCAGATATATTGCCTAATTTATTGTATACCTAAATACCACTTGATATCATTATGTTAATCAGAATATTATTAATACCATATTGTCAAAATTCCTGTTTGGTCATTAGTTTTAAAATGTTGCCAGAATACCAGAACATATCGATATATTATAATATTAATTTGCCTATCTCTATAAGTAATTAAATACCTGCCTAAGAATAAAATAGGTATGTAGTCGAATGTACGGGGTGTTTTTTTTTATTTCTCTATTTTTGTAATTTTTTCTTTGATGTCAGTTTTACAAAAACTTAAAATTCTTTAATTTATTTTAATCTATGATTTTCTTCTGCTTTATATATTTTGGAGAAAGCGCATGAATCGTTTCTCTTGCGTCCGAGTTTGCAAAATAAAAAGCCTGAAAAAAGAATATGGTCTAGGGCCCAATATAAGGCGAGTAATCCTTAAGGAATATAGAGATTTTAACGGACTTTTAAAGTGAAATTAATTCAAAAATTTTAACCCAAAATGTCAATCCTTCTATTGTTCTTTTGTTCATCATCATGCATAGGCCCGAATCGAGAAACACTCGTCAAACACTTCTTCATCTTCTGCGGCCACTTAGGCCTCCCCTTTAATCCTCCACAGCTTCCTGTCCTGGGCTAACTGAATCCATCTCCCTCCGGCACACTTGAAACATAAAATACAACAACACAATACAATCAAAAGAAGAGTTATAAGAAGAGAATGTAAGAACATGAGCTGGTAAACAACAGAGACGAAAATAATCTCGACTTCTTCACTGGCTAGAACAAGAAGAGACAGAAATCAATGCTCCTATCCAGAATTTCAAATTTTTTTTTGCTTGTCTTGATCACGTCCCGAAGAAAAATGATATAAAATGTACCAGCCTCATAGTAGGGGCACCGCGGATACTTTGATTTGAATTAAAGTTTTTACGCACCCTGTAAAATACCTCAACTTATTAGATCCAAAAAGTATTTCACGAATCTTAACCGAAATCAATTTATATGATACTAAAAAATAAAGTAGATACCTACATAATTAAATAAACAAAAAAAAAATGGGATGCTTCACCATCTGTCGAATTCAATTCACGCAACCTAAAAATTTAATATCCTTGTTATTAAATTCCTAAGTATTTATTTTATTGCTTTACTTTTTGTGTTGTTTTTTACTAAGTAATTAGTTACCTACATTCTTTGAATTCGGTTTTTATTTATTTTTAGAAACATATGTCTCACGAATAATACGAGAATTTCGATTTTTTTCTTATAAAAACAAACCAAAATCATTTTATAATTATAATATGATGAAGAATAAAAGCGTTTTGTTTTTTACCCACTATACATACTACTACTACATTCAGCATGGGTGACGAACCTCATTGCTGAAAAAGATGTGAAAGAAAGTACGATTACCTGATTTTAATAAGACACTCGAAAAAAAATGATATAAAACAGTTGTGTGACTATAATTTTACAATGCAGGAATCCTCATGAAGTATTGGGAAATTAGGAATTTATTTAAATATATTAGGAGTACAAAATTATCTACTAAATATCTGAACCATTTTTTTTAATCTATCTATTTATATAGACAGTCCAGGCGCGAAGCTACCTAAGAACAAGATTCCCATTGACTTACCTTTTGGATGAAAATATAGGTACCTATAACAGTTTCTAATCTGACGTAATCCCATAAGAAACGTTAGCCACGGCTTCCCTTCTGCAGAAATCCACTCTTTGCCACTGATAGACACTTACGAGTATCAGGTACTATTTTAACATGTACCTACTTACATCCATATCAGATTTTTCCCAAGACCTTGAACATTTTTAAACGAATTACATCTTTGATCAGACTTTGAAGTAAGTAAACGTAAGTTTATTACACTCTTTTTTACGTTGAAGTGAATAAATAAAACTCTAGTTAAAATTCACATCACGTACTGTAAAACTGCACGTCTCAAACAAATGGATATTCTGAGATTATAAGACAAAAAATATAATAAGTATACTCGTATTAAAACCATGGGAAACACGTCCAAACAGCAATGGTGAATATACTCGTACCTGTACCTACTGAAATAAAATGACCATTTTGTTATGTTGGGTATTTTGCAACACAAAACACTGCTTTTGATTTTCTTTTGACTTACATTTTCTCACATGTTAGCTCGCATCTGGCCTGTAGCATATACATACGCATATTTTAACAGAGTAAATTTTGTAATCAGAATTTGTAGCCTGTTCAGTAGCATAGGAAATTGTAGTACCTACCTATAAGTAACTTCTTTATTGTCATACTTACGTTTACCTTTATAATTTGTTGCTTGAGGTGTATGTTGAATCTTTTGTAGCATATAGGTAGTGTAACATGATGTTGCTAGGTATATACCTACCGATTTTTTAAAAAATCCTTACATGTCATAATAGGTAGGTACGTACGTATACAATTATGCAACTAATCTGTTATTTGTACTTAGGTACATGGTACATATCCTTCTAGTACTATTCGACAAACCCGGATCCCATACTCATAAAACTCCTTGAATAAAGTTGTGAACTTAATAAATTTGTTACTAACGATAAGTGCCACACATATTAAAATAGCATATTGCTGGCCCTTATATAAAAGTGTAGCCCTTAGAACGTGAGATCCGGGTTCGAGTCACGGCGATGATAACTCTGCATTTGCATGCATCTCACGACCTGAGACGGAAGCTTACGAGAATAATAAAATTGAAGTTGATCCATTTGGATTCTTCAAGAACTTGGCAATCTTGGAATCAACAGCATTGTGCCCCTAGAATTAGTGCAGTGAGAAAAGGGCGAATGGGGACACAGGGTATTAAATGCCTTTTGCCAAAAGGAACATCAGAAAAACCAAGTAGGTACATTATAGGTTTCGTTCTTTCCAAATAGAATATCATGTACTGGACATTTCAATAAAAAACGTTAGGTACCTATGGTACAATGCCTAACAAACAAAATGTAAGTCTACACTACATCATAATATTATGTTAAAATGTTCTCAAAGCACTTGAAACATGTAAAGAATACATACAGTTCAATGATTTCATATAGAACTACCAGACTATATTATCTAATTTTATTATAAGTGCTATTATATTATACCTACAGTAATAAATTATATTATTGTTTATTTATTTATTTATTCCAGGTACACATACAGGCATTACTTATGAGTTAATTACAATATTAGTATACCACATGCAGTGTTCAAGTAACCCCCAGTTATTAGTGTACACAATTAGCTAATCGGTCAATAGTAATAATCAAGCAGTTAATATCATAATAACCACACCTTTGAACTTTTGTCCTTACTTTAGTAATATAATATTATAATTTTCTTCTAAGTATAATAAAGTAGATATATACT
Source organism: Ceraclea dissimilis (assembly GCA_963576895.1). NCBI lineage: Eukaryota > Metazoa > Arthropoda > Insecta > Trichoptera > Leptoceridae > Ceraclea > Ceraclea dissimilis. Next base: position 15,349,983 of record OY756363.1, read on the forward strand.
CGTACATATTACATACTGTGATAATTTGTATTCTGCTAATACACCTACAACGTACGACTGTACTTACTGTATACTATACATCCATAATCCATATGCTTACACTCAATCAGAGTCGAAACAGGGAAATTTTAAATTTTGTTCTTGTTAGTTCGAACTGACCATGGGAGTTGTGGATACCTCCTCCATAGGTTAGGATAGAGGGAACATCCTTATTGCGAGTGTGGTGAGATCGAGTCAATTGATCACATTGTGGGACACTGTCCACCAGATGGGCGCTACGAATATTGAAGTGGAACCTTGGACAGATAGAAGGAGTGTCGGAAAGCCACCAAAGAGATGGACCGACGACATTGTCCAAATCGCTGGAGGAAGCTGGATGCGGTAGGGTCAGAACAGAGACGAGTGGAAACAGTTGGAAGAGGCCTATATCCAGCAGTGGAGGGAAGAAAACTCATGATGAAGAAGTCCTAACAAGAAGATTATGGGGGATTTTGGTGAAATCTACGAAGTGACGCCAGGGGCAATAGAATATATTTGAGCAATATTGACTTTGGGTCTCAGATACGCTGTACGATAATGGTCGTTCATATACGAAAAGAGAAGAAGGTAGTTCAATAAAAAAAAGCTTCACAAAGTTCTGAGTCAGTTATTATGTATGTATATTACATAACATTCGACCGGATAATTGAAGGTTTCTGACCGCAAATTGGCAAATTATTTAATAACAGGTAAGTACCGATATTATACTTTTTTGTTCAATACAATTTTCTCAAAGCTTTGGGGCCCATATGGCGATTCGCCCTCCCTTTTTTGTGCCACTGTATAGTATAATAAAACACACTATAAAGTACATACGGCTGTGTCAAGTTAAATACCAATCCAAATTGCCTGCATCACGATCTGGCTATAAATTAATAATAAATTTAATATGCATAATTGATTGTATAATCTGATGCGGCGAACGAAGATCGATGACAGTTTTCATTCATACAATCGATCAAATTTTTATTCGCAACGAATTGAGAGGAGTTTCAAGAAACTAGGCGTGAGTAAAATATACCGTGTGAAATATTTATTTATTTTTTTATTGTACATATACGGCGTAAGCCTTTAAAATATTCAATAGATCACAGCGCACAGATACATATATGGCATCAATAAAAAACACATCAAACATACAAACAATACAAAAACTCAAAATGGGATGTAGTCTCTGTAACTCGTCTTATATCATTCGCCGACCACCTTGCTTGAGGCCTGCTAAACCACTTCTGTTGCTTGTTAAATCATCATTCCAAAACTCTCATTGTCCACCAGGTTCTGGGCGAATGACCAACCCAGCTCCATTTCTGACTGGAAACTCTGTGGACGACATTGGCGACCTTGCTCTTCTCACTTATCACTATCCATACAGTCATTCTGTCAGTCATCATTTAATAGCATCCATCTATATGCCCTCACGCCGTGTCCCTTGCGGGGTCGGTATAGAGAGGACAGAATGCCAGACTATCCTATCCTTACACACACCCCTTGCCTGCCGCGTCCCTTGCGGGGTAGGCAGAGAGGACAGAACGCCAGAACTGCCCTTACAAGCACACCTTGCCTCCGTCACATTCATGCAATTTGTCATACACGCATTCCGATTTCTTTTATTCAAAACGCGTCCATCCTTATCGTGGTGAATTAAACTAACCAAAGATTTTTGTGACTTCGTGCTTAGATCAGATAGTTGTGTACTGTCGAACCGATATCGTTATAAATTTCTTTATTTTACTATAGTGTTACTTGCTATCTACCATATGGCTAAATGCTGAGTATTTATGGCCAAATCCCTTTGGGACCTTGAACCACCATTCTCTGTCTACTTTATATCTTTATAGACAAAGACCCGTAATTCAAAATACGATGACCTTTCATTATTTTTTGATTATACGATACGACCTCGATCTGTTTTTAAATTGGTGCTTTATATAATATTAAATTTACTAAATTGTGTGTGTTACTTTTTTGTGTGTTACGTACACCATGGAGCAGACACGAAACCTATATTTGATTCAATTTTACATCTATCTTCAATTACCTGTAACTTTTCATTCTTCTTAAACATTTTAGTTACAGAGAGTTTTAAAAAAAAAGGAGAGGTGTTGGTATATAGAACGCTCGTTATATTTTATTCTGGTACTTATTTATTTATTAAGATACTTAATAAAAAATAAAGCACGTAGGTAAATAAAAATGAAAAAAGCTTTCTAAACATTACATGTATCAACAATAGTTGCTGTTAAGCTGGTCCAGGTCTTTTATACTTTATTAAATAAATAAATGTATTTATTTTCATAATTTTGAATTGCGCGCTTTTGTCGAAATTCTTTGCAACCATTACTATTCAAATGTAAAATGTATTAGTAGGTAATAGGTATGTTATAGGGTTTTGATATACATAGGTATTAATTCATCATTGTGCGCCTACATGAATCTTGGATTCTAGCCTATATAGGGGCACTATGCCTCAAATAATGGTAACACTACTGGTAACAAGCCTTCGACAGTTGGATTATAAATGACAAAAATTCGAAGTAATAGTTTTTCATTTCTTGTAAATGATGTCTGCCTTATCTGTGAGATCAAATACTATAATAATTAAATACAAAACAATAATATCACTCCTATGGATTGAACTACAATTTTGAATACACTTTTTTCTCTTTGTTCCTACAAGAGTTCAACAAACAATTACAATAATTCCCACAGACAGATAAATAAAAACTAAAACTAAATCAAATAGAAATAAATTTGAAACATTCATCATACTCGTATAATAAAATAAGAATGCTTTTATCTTACCTATTTGTATAATAAAACGATTACTGTCTGTGTGTCATATTGTAAAAAATGACATTAACGGATGTCTTCCATATTTAAATTTAAAGAAGTTAAAAATGTATAGTCTCTTATCCATGTTACGTATCTAACAAGTATTTTAAAAGAATTCGGTAGAATTTTTACTGTGTTATTTTATTTTTTAATTTGTAATATATTTTTCTTTGCAATGCATAGAAAAGAAGGGCTCCTGTTGAATAATTGTGCCACTAAAAGAAGCACCAGTTTGCAGTCTCCGAGTATTTGAAATCCAAATTCTATTAAGTACATGTTTGTCAAGCGTCAACAATATGTGCTTGCCTGTTTTAACAAGCTTTAAAATTTTGTCAAACGGTAATAGGTAAAGGTACAATACGTACCTATATTTTAAATTTAGAGTGTACAATTTGAGGATTGAGAATATTACATTCGAGAATCAGTTTAATAGCACAATACCAGATTATTGTGTATGTGGGTATCGGTACGGTATATTCATTTACATGCCATCCAACCTTTGTTAAATCACTATACACACCTGTCGCTAGTTACCTCACATTATGGAAAATGATATGGAAGTAAGGACCCATGTTTATATTAGCTTATATATTGATAAGCAAGTTCGTTTACTAAATCGTGATGAGGTGGACAACCAGAATTCAAAAGACATGCCTTATTTTATCGTCAATTTAATTATTTATGATTGGCCGGGTACTAAATCTAGTATTTAATAAAATAATATGTATTCAGTTCAGGTATAATAAAACACATCGATGATTATTATATTATTACGAAACATCACTTTAAGTTATTATTTTAACATTTATTTCAATGACTCATCACTAAACTAAAAAAATTAATTCGTGAATGATTAGGTATATAAAACGTATATTCCTCCCAATCAAAATGGAATCACAAATCAAACTGAAGTGTTTTGATATTGATTTATCCCGGCATTTACAAATTCATATTTTAAACTTACTTACTTACTTTCCGTGTCCGGAACACTATCAAATTTTGTATCTCCAATGTTCGGCCACCCGGACACCCCCGGCATTCGCCAGTAGTGCGTCCTCGGGCGTGCATGTCACCAAAGAGTATATAATATATATCCTACCATGTCACTCCTGTTTGGGGACATGAAAACAGGTGACTGTGATCCTGTACAGCACCACACTCACAGGTGTCTTCCTCTTTGTAACCCCATTTTTTGAACTTATGTATATCATATAATCTGCACATACTTAAACATTTGGCATATCGTATTGGTATATTGCATTCTGAATTATATTCCTGCCCAATGGCTCCTAGGCGGTGCACACGGGAGAGTCTTGCAGATCGCTCTCCCTTGGACGATGACGCAGGAGAGGTTGTGGCTCTCTGGGAGCGTAGGGGAATCTAATGAGTGCTGACCGACACGATAAGAAGAAGACTGCATTCTAATGATATATGATGATATTGATATATATTGTGATCTCTTCAAAGTACATAGCCCTGCTAAAGTTAGAGTTGCCACATTATCAGCAGCCCTCACTATTTCAGTATTGGATATAAGCCCCCAATTTTCAACCCACTGCCACTCTGCCACAGATATCCAACAACTCTGTTTATGTCTTCAGACCATCTTGCCTGCATTCGGTCTACTTGAGTTTCTGCGACCGGTTCTCGATCACCACTGCAAGGTTCATTTGGTCCATATTATGTCAGAATTCATTCATCAGACGTCGAACAAAAATTGCTGACATCGCAGAAAGAACAGCAAAGCTAAAATGGCAGCGGGCGGGGCATGTGGCAAGACAGGACAGTGTCAGATGGGCACCTAAAATCCTGAAGTGGAGACCCTGGATGAACAGAAGTGGCGTAGGAAAACCACAGAAAAGGTGGACTTTGTCCAGCTTACGGGTCGTAGATGGCAGCAGATAGCCCAAAACAGAAGACAGTGAAAGAGTTAAGTAGAGGTTTATGTCCAGCAGTGGAACGCAAGTGGCTAGCAGTAAATAAGTAAGTAAGTAGGTATGTAAGAATCTTCAAATAAGGAAAGATCTTGAAGTTTTAGGTTTTAATCGCTCGATTGCGGTTGCAACGCTTTGAAAAAAACTATTCGACTGTATTTTTTATGTATAATATTTTATCGGTAGGTATATTCTAGGCTAGTAAATCCAAAACTAATAAATTGTAGTAAATATACTAATCTTGATGTCGTTGACAGCGGTGATAAATTCCAAAAACATGGGCGATCGCTGACGACCAATTATTTCATTAATAGGTACACTTGCTGCGTTTTATTGCCAGAAGGGGTATACCTATACGTTATAGATACAAAACATAATTCATGTTACGAAATAATTTCACCGGTAACGAACAATTATCGCACGCCTTCCTTCATAAGGTGGGCTACACACATTACAGAAAGATAAATACGCTTTTTATCACTTCTTGTTTCATATATCTCGATGCAAATTTCAATACTTACACTATCTATGCGACAAGTTTGGTGTGGTCTATATTATAGTTATTCGGCTTGCCATTTCTACGATAGTGAATTACAAAAACGACATCGGAAATTTTCAAACATCGGTATCCTCCGTTACGTCAAATTAATGGATGAATTAAAATTTCTGGTCAGATATATGGGTAAGGACCAAATTCTTTGCAAAATTCTCTAATCGTGAGTGACTCCTATGAAAAAATAATACAACTAATAACTTTTTCATTATTTTTTTGCGCCCAACTCTCAACTTATATATTATATTAGTTAAAATAACATATATTTTTATTATATTAATTCATACTTTGGAGAAAATCATGTTTTAAATGTAAGAGTCGGAACTCGCTCCATACAAATTGATTGTGTCGCACCCTAGCCTCTCAGGAAACAAATGACGATAAAATTATATATTTCCTTTACCGGCATTCTAAAAAATGTTTAAAAGGATACTAAAATAGTTATTATTCAATAATATAGGGTTATTTACCATACTAATTACTTTTATGTAAACAAAAAATGATTATATATCAGTCTAATATTTTCAGTAATCTTTCCTTCGATGTTGTCCCAATATGTCAATGATACAATTTCCACAATTTATATTCGTTTATATCGAAGGGACGCCTTAAAGAAGTTTATTATGTATTGCTTTGCTATGGAATCATAGCGACACTCTATTTATAATAAAATATTATATATAAGAACAAACGTTTTTCAAAGACGTACCTACCTAAGCAACAAAGGTAACCAAAATTGACATTTTTATTTCAAAGAATGCATTCGATGAAGAATATGAAATCATAGAGACAAATTTTGTCCATCACTATAATATATGTAGACAGCATTTGATTCGATGGTTGATTCATGAAATTAAAAATTAGATTACTATAAACTCCGATGACATTATCGACTGTTTGAAATCCCTGTGTTTTGTTAATAGCTAATATAATATGGATCAGGTTTTCATACATAATATTATGGTCTGTATATCTACATAATATAATATCAAAACCTACTGGACTTGGTAGAAAGTTTTTCAAAAACCGGATATGCGTGTTTGTTTATATACCTACTTCGATAATTAATACATTTTATCATATGATACAGGTACATAGTGAGCGACTGAGTCTCGACAGACACCCATAACTATACCTAGGTACATACTACTAAACTTACTTAATAAAATCGTAAAAGTGATGGAGAGTAATTATTATCATATATGTGAATTCACTTGATGAAATTGAAAGTGACGTAATATTATTATTATTTCGCATGGCTTCTGCCACCGTTGGGCGGCAACGTCGGAAGATAAGTGAAGAGAATTATGCTATCCGTTACATACAGGAGACATGTACCCTACAGAGCAACATCCAAGCCATTCAAGGGTATTAAAAAGACAATCAATGTGGTACATATCATGAAACTGAATGACGTTGCAATTAATGCACAACATTATAAAAAAATGTGTCTTTATGATAGGTAGGTTCTTCTCTCTGTTATTTAGATAATACCTAATTCGACCCTGTATCGAACTAAAACAACCGTTTGCTTTGCAGCTTTGCACACTCTTAATTAGTTAGGTATCTACCCGACAAAAAGTGTGCAGGTACAATAATTATTATAGGTCTTCTTATCCAGTTTCAATCGTTACGATTGGTTTGCAGCAAAGCCCTATGTCCCCTTCTCCACTCATATCTGTCCTGTGCGGTTCTTTTTCTTTTTAACTCTTTATGAGGCGAAGTCCAAATCCTGACATAGGTCGTCCACATCAGGATACTCCACACACAGGTCTTGCTACCCACAGAATAACACAAACAGGTATCTTATTCTTATAGGTACATATATTATATCGATGTGATTTATTTGACCTAGGAATAATAACAATAGCAGATGATCAGTCATTATTTTCTAAGGATGTATCAGGCAGGTAACTATCAAGAACTATAATTACGCTTTTGTTGTGGTTTTACTCAATTATTAAATGTGGTTACATTACTTAATTCGATTTCTAGTTCTAGCAGATGTTTCCGCTGTCTATGATATAGAATATAATAAGTACAAAGGACTTTGCATTAAACTTAGAGGTTTACCATGAGGTAGGTAGCATCAGCTAATGACTAATGTAATGAGGAAGTATGGAAAGTCCATCTCCGCGATGTTTGTTTAACTTAGTCCATTATGTGTGCGATTAGGTAATATTTAAGTATAGGTAGTTACCAAGATAAATCTAATATGATAATTCATGATTGATGTAGGTGAGGTTAGATGTATAGGTATATTTAGTATAAGATTAATCCAAAAGATGATTCATAAATTACCTACAACCAATTAGATCTACGTAACTTGCAATAAGTTTGCTTACTTATGTACCATTTTTCACTGCGAAATAGTGGGACCAACACAGATAGTAGAAAAGAAATCATAATTTTCTGATTAAGTACTATAATTTCACCCTACCTAAGTTGTACCTACGGTTGTATGTCGATTAGGTACTTCAAAAATTAAAAAAAAACTATCAGATTCAAAAGGTGACTATACGTCCTGCGCCTGAATTTATGTAATTTTATGTGAAAACTATATTTTTGTACCAAATATTCGCTCCTGAACGACATCTGTGATAAAATGGTCAAAGCTCACACACGAAAGAATGCCGTGCATACCTCGACTGACTGGTTTGAACCTAAACTTAAAATTAAGTATCATTACTGCCATCTATTGAAATAACTTTTTATCTATAAACTTTTAATCCAATTAGATAGATGGCTCTCCTTATACTAAAAAATAAGAAAACCGTAATTTTACTACCCACTGTATTTTCCTGCTTCGTTTTGTTTTCACCTTTGATTATACACTGATCACATATCCACTGTAGAAATAGATAAAAACCTAGTCGAAAAATACCTAAAACAACTAAATATTAACAAAGGACCTGGAAGTGACTTAATTCCACCCATATTTGCCGTCAATTGTTGTAAAACTATATCTTACCCGTTATGCAAAATCTTCACACGTTCTGTCTCCGGTGGCGTCTTTCCGCAGGTATGGAAAATAGCCAACATCATTCCTATCCACAAAAATGGCCCAAAGAGCAATGCACAAAACTACCGCCCAATATCCATTCTCCCAGTCTTCAGCAAGATGTTCGAATTAATCATTTACGACCAGATTTATTCGACTGTTTGCAAATCCATCCCCTCAGCCCAACACGGATTTCTAAGAAAAAGATCGGTAATATCCAATCTCACAGAATTCACCGATCTCGTTTACAAGGAAATGGAAAGAAGAACTCAAGTGGATACTATCTATACCGATTATTCAAAAGCTTTTGATAAGGTAAACCATCGGATCTTACTTTTAAAATTACAACATGTCGGCATACATGGTGACCTGTACCGTTGGTTTACATCGTATATACATAATCGCTGTCAGTCGGTCGTAATAAGCGGTTATAGATCAGCATCCACTGTCGCATCTTCAGGAGTCCCGCAAGGATCACACCTAGGTCCTCTACTATTCAACATTTATATATATGACATCGGCACATGTTTCGAACACTCCCAATTCTTAGCATATGCCGATGACATGAAAATACTTTTACCCATTAAAAGTTCATCTGATTGCCAGAAACTACAGTCTGACCTTGATAGACTAAGTACATATTGCGCCAACAATAAACTACTCTTGAACATAGCCAAATGTTCAAAAATTACATTCACAAGAAATCACCGACCCGTACAATATAACTACACTATAGATAACATAAACATTGAACACACCAACAAAGTCCGCGATCTCGGTGTCATCTTAGACAGCAAGATGCAGCTAGACCACAATATGAACCATATAATTGATAAGGCCAATAGAATGCTCGGTTTCACAATAAGAAATTGCCAACCATTCAAGAAAGTCTCCACAGTAAAAACTGTTTATTTCGCATATGTCAGAAGCATATTAGAATTCGCCTCTACACTATGGTCTCCTCATCAGATTACATACAAAGCAAGACTAGAAAAAATACAAAACAAACTACTGAAATATCTGAACTACAAAGCCCACGTACGATTTCAAAGCCATTCTGAATCTGCAAACTTTCACGGGATACCCAACTTAGAAAAAAGGCGAACCTCCGCTGACATGCGACTTCTTCATGACATAACTCACAACAACATAGACTCGCAATACATGAACTCTACAATAAAACTTAGAATCCCTCAAAGAAATACGCGCACACAAGCTCTGTTCCACATAAAAACACATAACACAAACTACATTCGAAACACAGTACTTAATAGAATTTACGAAACATATAACACTTCCTTCAATAATTTAGATATCTTCAATACTAGTAGAAACACATTCATCAACTCGGTCAATAAAATCTTACACACATCACCCCTATAAAAATAAAAATGAAAATAAATAACATTGAACTACCTGCACATAGAATACCTAATATATTATATTATTGAAAGTAGATTGCAAATTATTAGTTAAATATTTTTTTATAAATACGTTTGGTATACTATATTATATTATATTATAAGAACACATATTATATTATTTTTTTATAAGAATGTAACCCTTCCTCTCTCCTATCCTCATCCCCTTCCCAATGCTCACTATTGATTATTAATCGATAATTACATTTATATGAATCACTTTACTTAACTAATTATATATATATATATTAATAAGGTAACACTATAATAGGCTTTAAGTATTTTATTATCTCTGTATATATTATAAATGTTATAAGCTGTTGTGTTATAAAATAAAATAAAAATAAAAAAAAAATAAAAATTATCGATGTACCTTATCAAATAATTTTAATTCGTTTTCACCGGAAGAATCTTTTGTGACAGGTTGATTAGTTCTTAATTATTATCGGTTTCACCTAATACTTGCCTCATTTTTTCACCGCCGCCCTTCAAGTCTTTGCTGCCTGTAGTCACTGGCCTACTCAGCCTTTTGGCAAATCCGGCACTGTGCCCAAGTCTTCTGAGTGAATCATAATATTGGAGACGAAACCTTGGTGCCGCTAGTATGACTTATGACTGATGAATGATGCCTAAGCCATTGTCACATCCGTTCACATATGCCTAGCATGATTCCCAATGTCTCAACGATTGACGATTTTGTGGTTTGTGGTTTGACTCCTTTACTTCCAATGCAACTAAGTGTCTGTTTGCGGTCATTATAGATGTTAAAAAAGTGTATTATTTTTATTAGCTAATTTACCTACTACGTACATCGACGTTATGGTATAATGACTGTAAAGTGTAAAGAGTATTTAATAATGCAATAGTTTTCATTCATCGTAACTTTAGTTGTTGTTGAGGTACCTACCTATTAATATTTTAATATGAAACAAATGTTCTGGATTTCTGCATGAGGTAATAAGTAAATGAAGTGGGCTTAGCTGCAAGACACCGTAGTATTGCGAAAAATTGCCTGCAGCGCTACTAACACGGTTGTTTGCTTCAGACATTAGTATATACTAAAGACGCCATCAGGTTCATCACTTCACACATTTTTCTTTAAAAATTTAACTGCGGCGCTATTTACGCGTTTTTCGTTCTGTGTCATTTTTTTATTATTTTTAATACCCCCCTCCCCTAGCTCCGAGGCTGGCGACGTCCATGGTTGTGTATTTCTTGATTTTTAACACATTTCTCTATTTTGTTTACTTGAAATACTTATAAATAAATAAATATTCTTTCATTACCTTTTTAGTCAAGTTGCAATTATTTTTAAGGCGTTGGTTCATCATAATGAAAATTAGTCCATTCTTGAGAGACAACGTACATGTATAGGTAAGTACCTATTGGGCGGGATTCTCTTAAAAATTTACGTGGGTATCACGCGGACCGACACCCTTTAAAAAAAGTAGGTCACTGGGTAGAGAGCGCGAAATGAATTGAGTAGTTTTATATGTAGGACTATACGAGTATAATAGTGTAGTTATAGGTACCTACTTAGGTATGCAATGGAACTTGGTTGGGGCAATGTTCGCGTGACTTGGTCCGCATCGAGCCACCAGACCGGAGTAATTAAGTACCTACTTACCTATAGTTACCTACTATCTTTCGTGATGCTTTTTAGCTTGATGCAGACAACATTAATCAGACGTCGAATACCTGCCACATTAAAATTAATATATCTACTAAGAATAATACATTCAAAGGTAGGACCTTGTTAGGTTTCGTGTTCTGAGTGGAATGAGTAGTGGTCAACTTTGGTACAAAATATAGGGAAGATGAAAGTATGAAGCCTAAGGACGTCCTTCCATATCTATTGGAAAAAAGGTAAGATTATTGACATCGAAGATAGCGAATTTCGTACAAATCTGTTTAATAAATTGAACTGAATTAAGAAGAATGTATTCATTTTCTTTTGATCTAAAATTTTCAGACCCCTGTATAAGTACGTATACAATAATAAATAGTAGAATTACACCTTCTTTCTTTCTTTCATTTTCATTGACAATATAGATTTCGTAAATACTATTGCTATTACTCTTACCATCAATATCTTTATTATTGAAATGCACCTGTTCTACGCTTCTACAGTTGACAATCTCTGCCATAGGTACATACAGTACTGTAAAAATTACACACACAATAATTATAAAGGTATGGCATTTAATATTCATCGTTGACCGAATAATTTTCACAATTTTGCGATATTATTATATGTTCAATCGCGTATGTAACTACAAATGTAACACTGCCTGTCACACCTTTCCTGTTTTAGTAGAGTAAACAGAGATTACGGACTTACGGAGATGATTATATAAACACTAATACCAAACATACTAGTCTCTATAGTTCATTGCGGTATGTATGCATCATCTTGATACTATATATATCGTATGGCGTTGGAGAGACCAGAGTCAGAGATTAAGTTCGTGAGAGCTTAGGTATTGATGTGCCCCAGGAGACAAGTTGTGAATGTCTTCCATTGTGCCGCTGAACCTAGTGAACTGACATTCTTCGACGATGTGGTTAACGGACTCCACCCGGCCGCCACAAGGGCAGTTGGAGTTGTCCCGCTTGCGCTTGCCCCATCTGTGGAGGAGAAGGCCGCACCTTCCATGTCCGTCTCTGATTCGGTTCAGGTTGCACCAGAGGTGGCGTGGTACTACTGATACTACTAGGTTGATACTACTGAGTATGGATACCTACTCATGTTACCTTATGTGTAATAATGAGTTACAGGCATAATTCACGCCGTAGAATTTTAATCTGCTAGTAAATTAGCACCCGGGAACCCCGAGTTGTACACAGAAGCCTTCCTTAGTCTTTATTGAGATTTTTCAATTGTCTTGTAGTCAGGTGTTAAGACATTTTCACATTTCAACTACTTTCTAATTTGTATTTGACTTTAAATTAGGACTTATATTATAATTTGTAGGTACTTCACTTTTGTAGGTTCTTCGTGTAAACTTCACTGTTTAATAGATACTAGATAGTGTATTAACACTGCAGTGGCGTATATAGGTTTTCATTTTGGAGGGGCCCGATCTAGCATTTGACTTTAGGGGGGACTACCAGTGGCGGATCCAGGATTCAATATTGGGGGGGCTGAATGTCGTCACATGCTAAAAAGTACTGTCACTCAACGTTTTGGGGGGGGGGGGGGGGCTAAGGGGCTGAAACCCCTAGACTTGTTGTATATAAAGTACTTTCACTCATGGTTTTTGGGGGGGGGCTTCAGCCCCCTAGCCCCTCCCCTGGGTCCGTTAGTGGGGACTAAGCTGATCTTCAAATCGCTGATTGGAACCTGGATATGGAGGGGTCAAACAGAGACGAGTGGAAGAAGCTTAAAGAGGCCTATATCCTGCAGCGAAGAGATAAAGGCTATTAGTAGAGGACACAGTACAATACAAATCATGATGGATAATTTATTTCTGTTTAGCATTTCAGTATAAGTATATCTACCTAAGGTGTTGGGGGAAAAGGTGAAACAAAGTATACTGGGCGAGGTGGGTTTCATGTTGATGTTGACAAAGACGATCGATATGTTTCCCTAAATGAGTGAAGGACTGATGCAGTAAATAGGTCATCAGGTAACCATAACAATATCATTTTACTATACATTCATACAATAGGTATAATTGTTTGGTGGCCAAGTGGCGGTTTATCCAACCATCCAAGAAGCCATCCAAAATTGAGTGCTCTAAAAATTGGATCTTAAACATAGGTATTATGTAGAGAAATAAATTTTGGATGAATTACCTAAATCACTATTGTTTTATTATTTTCTGTACTTAAATGAAAATATACCTGTTAGTATTTCATCGGTCTTAGAAAGAAAACTTTGCCTGTGGCTCGGTTAAAAAAAAATTACAAGTAGTGTGAGTACCTACCTAATAGTACCTATATAAAATTTCGATAAGGTACCTACCTAGTACCTACTCATTATTGCTAATATTGTATATTTTAATTTTTAAGTGGGTACGGCGTTCTTTATGATGATCCAACTCTGATATGATCCATTCTTTGATAATAAGCAGCGATTTTTTGCCACTTTCCAAATCACTAAATCAAGATTTGAACTTGTGTGACTTTTATGTCGGTTTATGAACCATCCTATCTTCTATGATTTTGAAGACAATTAATAAAATAGCACTTAAAATATGAAAATAAAATTAAGTATTTTGCTATGCAATACTTATTTATACACCGTAGTAAACGGTAGTAAATTTATATGGGTAGGTATAAATTTAGTATACAGTCCGCCTTTTGGCACACTGCATTCTCTTGTTTTTGTTGTTATGTGCTGTTTACTGGCAAATAAAGATTTATTTATTTATTTTTACCTATACCTATAAATAATGGGTGCACAGTTACATATTATACAAATATAACACAGGCAAAGTAGATACCAAAGTAATAGTTCACAAAATTTGATTAACGGGATTATCTAAACCTAAATACACGACTACTCGACCAAAAACATCCAAAACGCCAGATCTAGATGCAATATGATTATTATTTCTGGTAGAGTAGAGTTCTCATAATAAAATACCTAACTGTTGTTAAGCCGCCGGTTACGGGAAATTCATTGTGTATTGTATTTCGTATTGTGTTGCATCAAAATCACATGGAGTTGCCATACCTGTAATTTATAATTCGCCAAAATATATATTTTCATTTTAGTACAGTAAGTAGTATTCATTTTCGAAGATATTTAAGTAATTAAGTACCTACATTAGCATGGCCCCTACGCAAGGATGACACGCCAAATCGTGAAGCGTTCCACATTTTTTCGCGAAATCGCGGAATTTTTGAAGAAGTTCGACTTGAAACTTTAACAGATTTGAACTTCTGAATCTCATTTTATCGTTTTTCTTAGGTGTATACTGGCACAGATCACCCATCAAGGGTAAACTGCCTAATTAAAAAAAAAGTACCTACATTATACTTTTTGAGAATCGTGTTATTTTTTTAAAGGCAGTGGCCAGTAGGGCTGCCACCTCTCCGGGTTTGACCCGGAGTCTACGGGTTTGAGTGGTGTTCTCCGGGCTCCGGGTTAGCATAGTAAATCTCCGGGTTTGGAATAATGGTGTGGACCAAAAAAAAAAAGGAAAATACTCGGGTTCCCGGTCCCCCCCATAGAAAAACTGGGTCTCCGGGTCAGCATGGTAAATCTCCGGGTTTGGAATAATGGTGTGGACCAAAAAAAAAAAAAAAAGGTCAACTATGGTCACAAATTCGTCTTTTCCGAATCTCCGGGTCTACGCTCTTACAAAGGTGGCAGCCCTAGTGGCCAGGCTTTGCATATGGAATGTATTCGGTAGTCGAAACTATTACGTATGTTGTACTTAATCGAAAGCAGTTCAAATACCTGTGTGTTGATATGTATTGAGCAGGTACATTGCTAAACAAGGATTTGAACCGTGATCTGTCTCACTAGCGGACGGCTATGAATCGAACAATATTCGACAGTAGACACTTAAGCATATTCTTAATAATCTTCAATATTTAATCTGAATACGTTGAAAGAACGTTTTCATTACTAAGTTAAAATAAAAATGTAGTCTCTTCAATGTAATCCATAAAAATGGAGTATTTGTTCACATATGGCAACATTATGATAACGTGGCTACAATGCCATCTAGCGAGTATTTTAAAAACTAAACGGAAATCGTCTCACCTCACCTTTTGATACCGAAGCGGAGCCGGAAAATGTTGATTTAGTTTACCGGGGAACGCTGTGTCTCGCTGGGCGTTTTGCCGCGTGTGGCCGTATAACTTTCTAATAGACTTGTTTACGATGTATTGTTCATTTGAATAAAATTAATTTAATCACAATAAATTAATTACGAAACAATAGTGCACAATTAATATTTACAAACTGTTTCTTTAAATTTGTTTTTAGTGTGTTGTTATAAATATTATAAAAAACTATACGTTCTACTTTTTGAAAAAGGTTCGCGAATTTGATAGGTAATATTGTTGTGCATCAAGCCGTTGTAAACAGGTGTTGTGTCCTTGTCTGTTTAATTATCCTGTGATTTCGCAAGAATAAGATAGATAATATCATATCGTTTTGTTGTTAAGGTGCGGTGCATAGATTTGGTTGGTGATTTTTAAATTTTTGAATTCTTTGCAACGAGATTTATTTTCACCGGTCGGAAACCTGGTGGATTCTCATTGGAATTTTTCCACACACTTGGTAAGTAACTAACAGTGTGTGCATAACAAATTAGTAGTATAATTATATTGCTTTATTTACTTATAACAATAATATGCATAATTACATCAACTATGCGAAGGTTTTAGATTTTCATTATTAACGTAGATATATGTAATCAGACATGCAAAGACCGTGAAAGTCATATGTTAACATAAAATATGTCACAGGTATTTTGTGATTAGTTTTGCCTAAATTGTGGAATAAACATGAAATGTTGTGCAGAATTTTACATAATTATATATAGCAAAAATGTGGGAAGTATAGGTAGGTACTTCGTAATAATTAATAATGAAGTTTGCCTAGCTACCTGGGTGGACATCGAGTTTTCTTTTTTACAGTTCAAGAAAATTATATCTAGGTAGTACGGTGCAGTTGAATTTCAAGTTTTGGAGTAGTCTGGATTTCTTTCATTCTGTAGGTTTTTTGGGGTGCTGAATCCGAGTCCGAGGTTGGCAACAAAATTTCGTGACGGAACATGGCGAAAATATCCTTTTCTGGCGATTTTTTTATTAGAACTTGAAAACTATCAACTTTTTGTAGGTTTATCTTTTTAGCGTACATAAAATTTCCTGCAAATTTTCCATATTTTCTCCTCTAATCTGCTCCCGGGAGTCCCGGGCAAAACGTTTTTTATAGATAATAATTTACTGTATCTTGTATTGTATAAAAACATTGTTCTAATCTAAAACCTGAGATTAAATAAAATATAATAATACCTATAAATTATTTGTAAGTACTTTCTTATACCTATTGGACGAGAACTTAGAACTCTGAAAAGTGAAATTGTTTAATAGTCATACACAGGTAACAATATAAATTTAAATTACCTCAGTACCTATGTAGGTAATAATTCTTCATAATATTATGCCTTATGTTCTGATGGGCGTACGTATATTTTAATACATATTAGATATTATTAATAAACATTGTACCTACCAGATATTTGCCTTCAAAAAACAGGTTTTTGTAATACCTATTTATATCCCCACATGATATTATTGCTTCATAGGTATATCAGGTGTGTATGTGTGTAACCTTATATCGTTATGAATATTAATCCCTATAGTCATCAACTAATTGTATTTTCTTAATAATATTGTAACTCTTCTCGTAAAGTCTCTTTTGAGACTTTTTGTCTGTAATCTGATCTGTCTAATGCTTACGCTACACGCTTGCCAAGCGCCGGAGAGAGCGGGTGTTCATTTAAGTAAATTGTGGATGGAGCTTTGGTCTTGGCTCGTGTACGTCACCGACAGTTCACGCATTTCTACTCATCAACACCCGCTCGGTCCGGCGCTTGGCAAGCGTGTGGATGAGGCATTACGTTCCACATAATAATTATATGAATTCGTATATAGCTATAGGGTGGCCAACCCGCGGCCCGCCGGGGGTCTACTGCGGCCCACGGAGCGTTGAGAAAATAAAAATGTTATATCAAATTCCAAGTGAGAACACGAGTGACTGATAACTGTTTGCGTGTAGGAACAACCTTACTCAATATCAACAGTCAGATTCATTACTTCACCCATTATTCTCTTAAAAATATCGCATGCGGCGCTATTTTGGTTAATCTTTTCAATTAAAAAACGTTTTTCACACATATTGTTGTGAGCCTTCTCCACTCAGTTTCGCGAAAAAAATCGCCTGCGGCGCCATTTCACTTTTTTGGGCTATAACAATTATTTAATTTCTGTTGCCTTCCTCCCCTCCCCCCCGAAACAAGCCTATATAATTATATTTTTGTTTTGTAAAATCGAAAAAAATGGTTGTGCGGCCCGGTAGGCAATCTCATTTTCAGAATCTGGCCTGGCAGCTGAAAAGGTTGGCCACCCTTGGTATATAGGTATGCAGATAGTGCAGATGTTAACTTTTCATAATTATTATCTAGTAAGTAATTCTCTAGTACTGGATTTCACTAACTTTTTAGGTGATGAATCGATCTGTACTAGATCGCTATAGCGGAGATAGGAGCCACCTAGCACAATTTGTATGAAAAATATCTAGATAAGTGATTCTTATCTCTGCTATTCCTCACGTAAGAAGTTGGCGAAATCCATCATACGTATTTTAACGTCATAATTCCTCTGTACAGGTTTTGATTTTTTGTAGTCTAACCCAAGACGTTAAATAGAATTCTTAATCAAGAATATACCTACTTCAGAATCTTCAGAATATACCTATTCAGGAATAACGAGATTCAAACAAATAGAATGTACCTAATACCTATATACGAACAAGCGCATCTATGTGCAATTGTACAAACATTTGAAAATGTTGCTATCCAACAGAAAATTGTTAATAGAATTTTCCCTAGTTTTTAATATTCCCAGGTTATAGAATAATATATAAATATAACTATCAGTGACTCCCGATTCGCTTGTACCAAATAATACTCACAAAATGTTTGTTCAACACGAAAACGAATAATGTTTTTATTGCTTGTATCTACTACCTACCAACATTTTTCATTCTTTGACGGTTTTTTACGACGGCTTTAAAATTTCGCGGAATACTCCAAGTAGGTACCTACTTACCATAATAACTGCTATAGTATTGGCTACCTACTTTCTTTTTACGTTTTGTTGTGTCGATTTTTGTTACAGTGTATTAATTTATCGCATTGTTTCTCGAACAATACCAAGTAATAAGTGAGTATATTGATCATTGTTCCATTTGACAGCAGTTTCATCCAAACAATAGTCGATCTACTAAATGGCATCAATGTGTCAATTCGAGAGCCACAAAAAAAAGCATTTTAGTAAAAGCATTTCCTCCTTCAGCGAGGAATGAGCTTCCTACAAGCATTAGAGAGGCACACATTCTAGCCCAACTAAGAAAGCTTCTAAAAACACACCTATTCCGCCGATTATTTTAATGATTTGAACAGTAGCCCTATTTAGTTCACGGCATCTTTGAGGTGGGGGGATATTAAATTCTTAGATCCACGCTTTTCCTTTTTGTCCAGAAATAAAAATTGCATTTTCATCCGATGACTTTCAGTCATATATCAAAACCAATGCCATCAAAATCGAAATTATTATTTTAAATTACATACCCAGTGAAACACTACCCTATGTCATAACACAAGAGATGGCTAATTGATGGAGTTCATAGTTGGCGCAGTTGTTTGAAGCGGCGGCCTCCCAGTTGGGACGTGCCGGGTTCAAACCCCGGCGCTGGCGATGTACTCCACACTTTGCGATACAGGTTAGTGCAAAGTGTGTAGGAAAGTATTTGGGTTTGTGTATGCAAGCCCAGATCCTTGTTGTAAAACAAAAACACAGCATCGGCTGGAACGTGTCTACCGAAGAAGGCATCAGATATGAAGTAGGTATAAGAGTAAGAAATTAATAGAAAACAAATTTCTTTCAATGTTTTGATAAAACATGTTAACCCAGGTAACTGTGAGCAAAATTATTAAGTAGGTACATGCTTTGTTTAATAAGATTATTATCTATCTACTTACGCCTATAAATTTAATAAAGTTTCATTATGTATTCATTGTACAATGTACATAGCTAGGTGGATAGATAGTAACTGTAAACTATATTAAACACAATGCTGCCATGAGCCAACAACGATGGCTCTTGGATTGGATGAGCAACCTAACCGGTTTTTTATACAAAATACTCGTACGTAGCAAAATACTTAATAATAAGTATCTATCTACTCGTGTTATCTGTTTAGTTTGTATTAAAATGAGGCTTTTAAAAGCTTTAGTATAATCTCGTATAAACTTAGATTACATCTACAGTATGAACCTTGTAGGAGAACTATGATTTTGGCAAAGCTCATGGTTGAATTTGTATTTTGCTTGTGTCCAAGAGAACGAAAGCACATTTAAAACTTATATTTGCGTCGCTCTTTATACCCCGGTAAACAGAGGATTTTTGCCAACATTAGAACAGATAGTGGTGAATTTTTGGTATGTCGATACGGCAGTGAAGAATACCATTTCACAGCTTTCCTCCGGAAAATTTAATATATCAGCACTCTTCACATTGTACAATAAGTATAACTACATTGTTTCGCATTTTTGGGTTAAAGTTATTTGCCAATAATTTCTACAAGGTAAAATATCTTTTACAAATTGTACGAATAATTGATAAAATAAGCATAAATCTAATTAGGCCAAAAATTCGTCATTGGACCAATTTAAAATGTGTGTAAAACGGTGGCAAGAAATGTGTTATTTTTGCCTATACTCCGCTATTAGGAGGCATAGGTATGAGAATGATTTTGATATGAATATGATAACGATGTTATTATTTCCCTTTATTTCCTTCTGAAAGACCATTTGGAAACCTGATATTGTAGAAGTACTACACGTTTTATTTCCCTAGTATTTCTAGCAATATACCAAAGTATTTATATTATACTCAAGAATCCCTAATAACTTCCCTTCCCCATCACCTGTTGCTTAGTAACTACAAGTAGGTACTGCTAAACTTCCAGAACAGGCGTTGTAAAATCTTTTATAAGTCTTCACAGGTTTTTCCAGTAGGTAATCTTGTTTCTTTTTTGACGTCAATAGCCGCAGATATTCTGTTAGGTAATAGTTAAAAAAGTTGGCTGGCAGTCTGCGAATACAATCATTGCCTGATATGCATTGGAAAAATCATATCTTTAAGACGTTCCGTGCCACCCTCAATAAAATCATTCGAATGTTTCCACGTATTCAGGATGAAGCGAGGCAGAGTTATGTAAACCTACTTTGCATAAGCCAATTCCCACTCACACACCTCACGCTGATTACCCCAGATCGGAGAAAGCTGTGATAGGGGAAAAGATAGACGAATAGGCAGATCATTTCTAGGACAGAAAAATCACGTATGCTTCTTCAACAAAAAAATATTTACCTACGATTTTGAATTCTCGTGTCCTTCCAGACTGATCTCATTGTCATGAGGAAGGTTTACAGTAAGAGGTCTAAGATATCATGAACCCATATTTGACTTATTCTTATGGCACGCATACCACTGATTAACAATATGGCTCTGTATACCAGGTTGAACAGAGTGAAGCGTTTACTTATAGACCGACAAGAAAGAGATCGTAAGTAAGGTGAAGACGCCGGCTAGAAAATTTCCTAGAAATGGGTAAATTACTTCCTCTTGAGCTTTCGATCGTTCGGTTCGCACGAACTGAGAGTAAATGGTTCATCCGACCGATTCGGTTTTTTGAATTAAAAGACATTTGTGATAGTCGAAAAATCTCCTTAATTTCACAAACAATGAAAAATGTAGTAAGTAGTATCTAATAATTATAATATCAAGGGGTAGGAAGTTTGTCGACCTCCACGTGGTCTACCCTGGGTCAAGCAAACAGACAAACAATTGGTGCTGCTACACAGCAATGGCGCAAATTAAGATCATGAATAAGAACAAGAATAAGAGAAACCGAAAGAAGAAATATGAGAGCCAAAACAGTCCTTCTCAGGACTATAGGACACGCAGCTTGGAAAGTTGTATGAATATCTGCCATTTTAACATTGAGGGCATCTCCCTCGCAAAATGCCAAGTATTAGCAAGATTGCTGACTAAACATAAAATAGACATCATAGCACTGCAAGAGACTCACACTAGGGACGACGAAGACCTTAACAGGAGAGGACATATACCAGGGTTCTCCCTCATAGCAGCCGTACACAGCAATGTCTATGGTATAGCTACATACGTTAGGTCTGAACTAGATGAAATAAAGGTCCTTAGCTGCAGCACACATACCACGAGCGAGTGGTATAGTTGAAGGACCTCCGAGTCACGGGGAGATTGTGTCTGCTGTAAGGAAACTCAAGAATAACAAGGCTCCAGGAGATGATGGTATCCATGCAGAGCTCATAAAATGCGGCATGAACGCACTCATTGACCCGCTTTACCACCTCTTCAATAAGATCTGGAATGAGGGGCTCTGCCCAAAGGACTGGAGGAACGGAACCATCATAACACTATTCAAAAAGGGGAACCCTCAGGAATGTGGAAATTACCGTGGAATTACTCTACTGAGCGTACCCGGTAAGGTCCTATCTCAGATCATCTTGAACCGCATCCAGAAACCAATCTTAGCCATACTGAGGAAGCAGCAATGTGGCTTTGTGCCTGGCAGGTCCTGTTCGGACCCAATTTTCTGTGCCAGGTGTGTCCTCCAACAATCACAAGAGTATAACTCGCCAGTCGCTTGCTGCTTCATTGATTTCGAAAAAGCCTTTGACAGCCCCCATAGAGAATCAATTTGGAAGATATTGGCCCTTTACGGTATTCCCACGAGGCTGGTAGCCATGATCGAAGCCCTGCACACGGACTCGGAGTGCAGTGTGAGAACCTCCTGTGGTCCAACTGACACCTTCAGGATCACAACTGGGGTTCGACAAGGATGTGTACTGGCGCCTTTCATCTTTGTTACCGTCATGGACTACCTTCTCAGAAAATCCACGGGGAACTCAGGGGGAGTGCCGTTATTGCAAAGACCTGCCAACGAAACAAACGTGGGAACTCTACACGATCTAGAATATGCGGATGATCTCGCCCTATTCGACACGTCTGTGGGTGGACTACAGCACAGCACTACAATGCTCTACAACAACGCGACACGCCTTGGCCTCAAGGTCAACACTGGCAAAACTGAGTACATCTGTAACGATGCATGTCCGGATAGGGTCACAGCTATGATTGTCAACGGCAATCAAATCTCCCAGGTAAACAAATTCAAATACCTGGGCGCCACCATCACCCCGGCAGGTGACCTCCGGACAGAACTGCCCATTCGCATCGGAGCTGCCAGTGGGGCATTCAACAACATGGACAAGATCTGGAAGGCATCCGGGTTTAGTATCCAGACAAAACGCCGCCTATTCAACGCCTGTGTGATCCCTGTCCTCCTCTACGGCTGCGAGTCATGGCACTTAACCAAGGCTCAAGAGCGTAAGATACTCAGCTTTGAGAATAGGTGTCTTAGGAGGATACTGGGTATCACATGGCAAGAACGTAAAACCAACGAATACGTTCGACGGCGTTCCCAGCAACGATCAATCCTGTCAGTAATACAGGAAAGACGTTGGTCGTGGCTGGGCCATGTTTTGCGAATGCCCAACGACAGCTGGCCAAAGAGAGCGCTGTTTTTCCACCCACAGGGGTCCCGACGCCCCGGAAGACCCTCTTTCACAGTGCACCGTTCCTATGACAACGAGATCAGAGCGTTAGGAATGACGTGGAGAGAGGTAATATCACTCGCACAAAATCGCTCTGAATGGAGACGCCTGGTAGCCTCCCTGTGCTCCCGAATGGAGACATAAAGGGCGTAGTAGTAGTAGTAGTAGTAGTAATGTTTATAAACCTCCGAATGAAGCGTGGCCATCCCCACCCCTTCCCTGCTACGAACATCCAGCTGTATATGTGGGAGACTTCAATAGCCACCATGACACATGGGGATACGATCATACAGACCACAATGGTGATGCCATTGTTGAATGGGCACAACTAAACACAATCGACTTACTGTATTGTGCTAAGGATAAGGGTACTTTCCGCTCCGCACGTTGGAGACGGGATTATACACCGGACCTTAGCTTCGTAACAAGCCCAAATACTAATGTAAATGATAAGGCCACACGAATCGTACTGGATGATTTCCCCCACTCGCAACACCGACCTGTCGTGGTAAAATACGGCATCCGGGTACCATTGGCAACCACAGTCCCCTTGCCAAGATGGAATTTCAGAAAAGCCGACTGGGAATCATTCTCGAAAGGACTAGACAACATCGTAAAACACATCCCCTGCAGAATAGATTGCTATAACAGATTCGTGGGAGCTGTAATATCTACAGCAAAAAAACATATTCCCCGGGGATTCCGCAAAGAGTATATACCAGCTTGGAACTCACGATGTGAAGAACTGTATAAAGAATATGAAGAAACTCGGGACCCGAACATTGCTGGGCAACTTCTACAGGCATTAAATGACAATCGCCGAGACAGATGGAACGAAACTGTCAGGGACATGGATTTCCGACACTCAAGCCGCAAGGCCTGGTGTACCTTACGAAAACTGGGAGCCGCTCCACCAAAACTCCAAAGTCCATCACCCACCACACCTGTTACCCCAGATGATATAGTCCGACGCATGGTATCTGTTTCGAGGATCCCAGTCGGCAAAGAACGAACAAGAGAGGTGAACTACGAACTGCGTAGGGCCAAGGCTGAACTCCCAGAAAACTCCTCCTTTTCTCGAGATTTCTCTCTCGATGAGATGAGCCTGGCACTGGGTAACACTAAGTGCGGGAAAGCAGCAGGCCTAGACGAGGTCTACCCCGAATTTATTAAGAACATGGGCCTCTGTGCGAGAGAATGGCTATTAAAACTTATGAACCTAACAATGACGACGGGATTATTTATTACCCAAAATTTGGAAACACTCGAAGGTTGTGGCCATCCTCAAGCCAGGAAAAGATGGATCAGAATCCAATCACTACCGACCAATTTCACTACTGTGTATCCCATATAAAATATTAGAAAGACTCATACTGCAACGCATAGCCGCCTCAATAGATGCCGTAGTTCCTATGGAACAAGCAGGCTTCCGAGCCGGCAGGGATTGCTGCGAGCAAGTGCTCGCCCTAACCACTAGTATAGAGGCTGGGTTCCAGAGGGGGGTGAAATTTGCAGCTGCTTTTGTCGATCTGTCTGCAGCATACGACACCGTATGGCGCCAGGGCCTTCTGCTGAAACTCGCTAGAGTAATACCATGCCGTAAAACCATAAAATTACTAGACTCCATGCTATCATGCAGGTACATAAGAGTCTCTATGGAAGGAAAGATGAGCCACAGCAAGGTCCTCAATAACGGCTTACCACAGGGATCAGTTCTGGCTCCTTCCCTGTTCAACCTATACGTACATGACATACCCAAAACTGAATCAACTATGTTCCAATATGCAGATGACATTGCCCTCTTAGCTGGAAGTAAGGACCTGGATACAAGTGCCCGAATACTGGAACAGGACTTACAAAAACTATCAACTTATTTCGAAAAATGGAGACTGAAACCTAATCCAACAAAAACAGAAGTTACTACATTCCATCTTAATAACAAACAGTCCAAATCCAAGATTAATGTACACTTCGAGGGCGTCCTCCTGCAACAGACCGAGCATCCAAAATATCTGGGCATAACTTTGGATCGAACACTCACCTTTAAGAAACAAGTTGACTCAATGTGTGCAAAACTCAAAACCAGAAATAATGTCGTCCAGAAGTTAGCGGGATCTGGATGGGGAGCATACGCCGACACACTACGAACGGCAGGACTGTCGCTTGTCTACTCTACCGCCGAATACTGTGCGCCTGTCTGGGGTGGCAGTGCTCATGCCAAGAGGGTGGACACCCAGCTCAACACCACCATGAGAACTATAGCCGGGGTACTAAAACCTACACAATGCCAATGGCTGCCCGTACTAGCCAACATAGCCCCTCCCCACATTCGTAGGAGTGCATCTACGGTCAGAGAGTGGACCAGAGCAAAGGATAACACCTCCCTTCTGAACCTGACCCTGAGGGATACTCCGGCTATCAGACTCAGATCGAGGAACCCCTTTTGGACCAGGGCGCAAACCCTGGAAACCAACGAGTTTACAACTGAGAAGGCCTGGACGGAGGAGTGGAGGAGTGGACAGTCCAAAAACAAACACCTTGTCTTAGACCCATGTAAAAGGGTGGCTGGTTTCGACTTAGAACGCAAAGAATGGGCAACACTGAACCGTATCAGGACAGGTTGCAGCAGATGTGCAGCCGAGCGTCGCAGGTGGGGCTACATTAGTGACCCTGCTTGTGATTGCGGTGATGCGGTGCAGACTCTACACCACATTGTGCGTGAATGCCCAACCCACAAATTTGGGGGAATGATGGAGGATCTGAACAACTTGACGACCGAGGCCAGAATGTGGCTTCGGGATCTAAATGTGATCTTATAGCGCCTGACACCATACGAATATATAATATCAAGCAAATAATGCATAATGAATTGATATCTGGGATTTTTAAAACGTGAAACCACAATTATTATATTCTAAAACTAAAAACAGGGAACCGGTCGGTGTAAATCTGTCCACAAAGAAAATTGGTTACATCTCTGGTTTGAAATATGTTTTCTGAGTACTTCAATTACTTTCAATAGTTACTTCTAACGTTACAAGTTTTACGTAAATAAATTGAATGTTAGGTAATATTTTTCTGGAAATTCCAGGCACGCGTCTTCTTTACTTTGGCCTTGAAAACGTAATAGGGTCGATGTATAAAACTCCATTAATTTTAATTGAAATTTAGCCCAAATAATCAACATTACTGTTTACGTACTACCTTATGTAACCTCTTTCACCTGTATCTACATTTTCAATTATCAGAGTATTCGGCAAGATGTTGTATAGAGAGATTAACATGTTTACCTACTGTTACCATCTCCTGGGGTGATACTACGCAATTTCACTCACTCGAAACTCATGGAATTATAAAGTTTTGTTTTGAATCGTGTCTCAGGTGTAATCGAGTTGAGAACCTAATTACGTTTTACAATTCATTTTCTTCAATAGGACTATTGTGTTAGGTCATATCACCTTAGTTTGGGAGAGACGATAGTCCTGATGACCAAGAACAGTAGCGCTGTTTTTCATCCACCATACCCAGATCGACTTTCTTTCATTGACGCCTGGTAACAATCTCGAAGCATCTCAAGGTTAAATATGCTGGTGTTTATCCTCATATGACTGAGGGTCGCGACTCTTACTCCCGCAGTTGATCATTCTCCTCCATGAGCCTCTGTCCATGGCCAGATGTGCGGCTTCGTGTAGAGTGGTAAACTATACCTGTATTCAAATTCCGGAGCTCGTTTAATGTTACATAACGGAACACCACGACTCACGAGGATCTAGACAATATAGTAAATTAATCGATAGATAATTTATTTCATTATTATGCGAATAATCGCCGTAAAAATACTTCCATAAACTAGTTTTTCAGCCAGTTAAATCAAGATCGTGTAAATTTGTACGACCGACGAGGAACGCAAATAAGAGATCATTGAACGTTCAGTTCACGTAGAGGCTGTGCTATTGACATTGCGAATTTGGTGTCTTTATTTATTTATTAATTTATACATTCCGCACTGATTGCGTAATGTAAAAATGTACCGAGGTACAACTTACTTAGTTTGGAGGCAGAGAGGTGTTATGTATTGATTTTCATTAAAAACTTAAGTATCTTTATAATATAATATACAAATATAATAACAAAGCAGTACAAACCTATCACCACTTTCAACAACATATTCACTTAATCACCTAATTCACCCACCAAAACAAATATCTATCACAATTTGGGGAAGTCGTATGACATGTACTATCGTTTAATAGATAGTTAATATTCTGTTTGTCAGTAAAAATATCGATTTCCTGTTTTTATTTTTTGTTAGCAACTAACATGATATTATTTTCGGGTAAACCGTGTGTAAAATTGAATCTTGATTTTATACACCTACCATCGAGGTTTCGATTACTGTAATTTCAATGAGTAGATGGCGGTATGAAATATTTGTTAACATTTTGGAAAAGTTATTTTAGCTTTCCTTGTAACCTATGAAAGAGAATTTTAGATCGAGGAACGAATTAGGTCTTTTTAAGCACACTACAGTGGTAATTTCAAGTAAGCATCTATTTCCAATGAACGCGTAACACAATGCAATATATATTGTTTAACGAACTCTAAAATATGTAAAGGTAGGTAAATATAATATTAATTAAGTACATCTTCTTCCTATTCTATCCTTCGTTGGGTCGGGGGCTCAAAGCATCTGCGTATCTTCGCTAGAGGCCCCTGTCACTTGCAGCTTCCAGGACCTTTGGCCACTCGAACCACAGTCTCTCCTCGCACCACGTTGTAACCTGCTTCTGCCAGTTATTTCTGAGGGGTAAACATGATTCTGATAATAATTTGCTATAAGTCTATCACCGTCTAGACTAGAGCTTCAATTTTCATTACATTTTATTCTAGTAACACACACCTCTATTACATAAATTTAATATTGTCTCATAGGAGACTCTATATACCTTCACCATGCACGAAAGCAACGCATAAAGATTAGACTACTAGGTATTATTACTTAACGTGTTATGAACATGGTCAGGTTATTCTGATGTTGAATAAAATGTTGTATGAACTTTTATTCACACGACAAGTAGCGTGACTCTAAAAATACATAATTTTGGCAAACCTACCTCCATTTTATCATCAGACTAAACAGTCGTTACTAAACAGGTTTCAGTTAAGGAGATACAAGTTACATAAACAGGATTGTGACTAAAAATAAATCCTTCATTCATTTTATGTACAAGGATATACCTACCTAATATTATATTCCTTGTGGAGGCTGCGAATCTTAGCGAAGACTCCCACTTTTTTTTTTGATATTTCGAGTTCCTGTGAGAGTCACATTGCATTCAGTTCTATCTGTTTCAAAAATAAAGTTGTGCTTGGGCAGAGATAATGCTACACACTATTTACTGGTTAACCCCGTTGACCCATTATTAGGATAAACTATACCTACAGCTATGGTACTAGGAGGTCCTATAACTATACATAAGATTTTATAATTTTATTCAATTTTCGTCCGAACTATACCTATAGTTTGGAAATTTAATATTCTGTAAAAATAATTAATCTACTTTATCTCTAATCCGTGCCCAGATTTGATTATTTCATTCCGTAAAATCCCTTTTCAATCTCCTTGATTTATATTCCACCGACGAGCTTTTGATAAAGATTTTAAAGAATTTAAGCCTAGATTAAATTTTTTATTAAAATGAATTAAATTTACCTAATTCGCACGTTCTTATAGACAATTCAATTTTATAAAACATATAAAATACAAATATTAAAAAATAAAAGCTGGAGTTATTCTTCTTCGTCAGCCTTGGTCGCTCCACTACTGGGTATAGGCCCTCTTCCATTTGTTTCCAGTTTTTTCTTATCTCTCGCCTTTCTGACCCACTGCCTATCTGCTACCGAGGTCACGTCGTCCGCCCATCTTTTCTGGGGCCTCCCGACACCTCTTCTGTTTTCCCATGGCCTCCACTTTACGAGTCTGGGTGTCCATCTATTTTGGTCTTGTCTTGCAATGCTTGCAAGTTATTACGGGAACATTATATACCGAAAAGAAGGCATTTTTCTGCTGAAATGCCGGAAGTTTTTAATGATGAAGAATAAAATAAATAAATAATGCTTCATTCTCATTCCCCGTCACCCTTTGTCGAGTAACTTTTAATTAACTAAAATTACCACACCTCTTCTTTGTTTTCGGAGATGTTCCTTTTCTACTTATTTTGACAATCCTTTACTTCACGTTTCTCAGTTTCTGTACATATGATTAGACAGTTATAATTAGTAACATTACCTTACTCCTTGTATTATTTCTCTTCCTGATTTAATCATTTACGTCGTAAGCTCGGCGAACGCGCACAATTTAGAATGCATGATTGTGTGTACTGGTGTTAAAAGCTCTTTTACTCATTTGCATATTTCTTTACGGTTGAAAGCTTCGCAAGGTTCACAACCTTGAATATATTTGGTTCTATTTCATTATAAAGGAAGTGAGAATTGTGGGAATTCGGACAACATTAAAATGCTCTAATAAAAATAAGACTCCCACCCACTTTGCCTATTTGCATTCATTTAAATGCTAATTACGGGTTGGGTGTCTTTCTCCCATAGTAAAAATGAATACTTAATTAGATTGTGTATATATCCCAGCCGTAACAACTATAGGTATACGTAGTACAGACAAAAAATGTGCAGTCGGGATTCAGGAGGTGCCCACTGCCCAGCTAGTATGGTCTAGAAGCTCTCGGATTTTAAGAGAAGTGGAAGTTTAAAAGAATATAGTGACTTATTATGACTATCAATTGTTGCCACCATTTTTTCGAACTGTCTTTCATGCCCACATGTTTATTTTGCTTTTTCTTTTCTTTCTACTCCGGACGTAAATGACTCAAATCTAGTTCCCTAAAACGTCGAGAGGCGAATTTTTTCACAACCTGCGTATTCTAAGTATCCAAAGAGTGGCTCATTTGCGGAGTCGTATCTTTAAAATGGTTACTGAATCGAATCCTAATTCCTAACGTAAATCGTGGAAGCAGAGAAGTCACAAAACAAAAAGATACTAATCCGTTAAATCACTTACAAAGATATATGAGTTTTTACCATAGATAGCAGGAAGTATACTGTTTATTCGTGTTATGTATGTTTGTATTGATTTTTCCTCAATTATTATAGGACGCTTTTCTCATATTGATTTTTCCATCAGCTCATACTGAACGTGGATATAGGTTGCGTGCATGGCGAACTATGTCAAACTTTAGAGTACTTAAGTAGGTACTAGGTACACACTATTATTGTTGTGTTGGGTACTTACCTACAACATACAATGAGCGAGCTAGCTTTGCCTAAGCATGTTCATAATAAGATGTATAAACACACTTATGAATATTCAGTACTCACAAATCACTACAAAATATTGTTTTTTTTCTTCCTTCTAGTACCTAGCTAGGTAGGTACTTATAAAGGTTCTTTTGTTCTAAAACAAAACAAATTATTATTTGAATTTTGATTATTTTAAAACTATCGATAGAAGAATGAGAAAATGGAGAACAGATTACAATTTTCGATAACTGTGTTGACTTTGCGATGGTCGCCGACTGACGTCAAAAGAAAGAACTGATTCAATGTTTTCTATATAAAAAACAACACTCAGTTTTTAACGATCATTTTTTTATTTAAAGTAGCAAACATCTGCACACCTTTCGCTGGTTACTCCATACTGGGAAAAACCGTTATGGTATAGATAAATAGCTAGATACTACAAAGCATTGCAATCTTCACTAAGTATAAGTACCTATATCTATTTTCTGTCTATTACTATCTCTTCAGATCCTCTTTACTTGTACACTATTCCTATGACGTTATCCGACCAATAATACGCATTGATAAACCCTCTGAGTAGGTAAGACAGCTTTGCTATCCTCTTGTTTGTCTTTGAGGAACGTTGAAGGGAGAGAAAAGTACCCAGTGACAGTAGCAGTAAAAAATTCGCTATAAAATAATGTAATTGGATATCTTGGTAATAAATAAGTAAGTATTTACAATATGTAGGTATAGGTACCTTAAAATTGTAATAACCTTACATAATACCTTCTACATGTTGTAGGTATTATGTTGTTTGTAGAGTAGGTACTTCTTTTACATCACAGGTATGGCAAGTTACGCAAATATTGGGTGGTTTTTCACGGAAAACCTCCCAACAAACTTTAAACCTTTTATACATATTTGTAAGTAATATTTTCATGAAAGAAGATACCCACATTTGGGTATTATGTAAACCAATTTTTTTTTTCAGAAAAAGCAATAAAATTATTTTTTCTCTCATGTTTAGGCAGACGATAAAAACATACTCGCCTAGTAGAAATTATTTTATCAGTTGTTGGTTGCTGTGTGTCCTGCGCTAAATATAACTGTCAGGGTTCAAATCTCATTACTGGTTTGATTATTAATTTAAATGTCTATTTTTTTTTATTATTTTTTTATTTATTTATTGAAATTTTTACATTAATAACAATACATTTTTTTAGGTTCTACAGTGATTATCTTAAATAAATATAATAACATTATACCCTCCCTTAAAAAGTGACACTTGTGTAAAGGATGAATTTGTGATAATAACGTGCGATTGTGTCAACCAGTTCGAATATCTATAAGGAATCAAGGATTGTGTAAAAAATGACAGAGAAGTGGTTTTAAATGCTCGACACCAAATAGCCATAAAATCGAGGTTGTGCAATTAGCTGAAATTTGTGGTAGAAAGTGATAAAATTCGGTAGAGATTTGGAAAAATGTGTGGTCAAAACCAAGTTTGTGGTGAAATTGGATCGGTTGATAAACGTTTAACAATTGTATATTTCATATTTTCCTGTGCAAATTATGTAATTTTCATTATTGTTTTATCCTCCTCGGAACACGAGTATCTTACTCATATCCGGGGAGTCACACTGGTATAAATGTATGTATTGTACCATACTGTCTATATATTTCTTGTCGTGTATTATGTTTATTAAATAAATAAATAAATTTTGAAACTGGATTACGAGTTTCACTACCTTATATATTCAAACTCAGTTACAGCTTTAGGGAACCTGTCACTATAACTATATTATGGATCTTCCTAATAATATTCAAAATTAATAAACTGTCATACCAAAGTTTGTACTACTCTCACAGAATAATTTAAACTACCCTAGATCCTACTTACATTCATATTACATACTACTATATTATACGAAAAACAAGATCAACCCAGTTGTTGATATTGTGTAGGTCTATTTCCCTTACCAAACTCAATAATATTCTCATAGTCCATCATCATACCATTTCCATATTATTTGTCGTTTATGGACCCATCTACCTTTTCCTTCTCTTATTCAATCATTTCTGTACAAACATTATGCTATCCAATTTCCAATATTTAGTTTTTTTTTATACAAAATCTGATAGGATTGATAGTGGAATGAGTAAGGTGATTCCTTATGTCATCATTTATTGAGTATTTAATGGAAAAATGTCTAGGGTCGCTTGTCGATTTTCTATCAATAAGTAAGTAAGGATAAATTACGAAACCTGAAATAGTAAGTAAGTACCTATCTATCAGTGGCGAAGAGTGAATTTCTGTAGAAGGAAAGCCGAGACTAACATTTTTAACATGTTAGATTAGACCTATAATTTTATCATCCTAAACTGAAAAGGCAGCTTGATAGGAATCGTGTTCTTAGGACCCTTCGCCACTGCCACCTATCTACTCGAGAGTTACTGATTTGATTAATTATCAACTCTGCAAATCTAAATGTCGAGTGTTCCGGGGATTCGGTTTCCGACCAGTCGGCTTTAATTTATTTACAGCGCTCAGATATGAGTATTTTGTACTTAAATACAAACCCTCGAGTTACGTGACATTTTTATTTTTTCATACATGTGTGACTAAATGTACTTTAACTACCTAAGTACATAAAACATACTATTTCTAACGTGAAATTAACAGCAAAAAATAGATGAGTTTTAACATTGGGAATGACATAGGAAACGGTATGCAATAAATACACACATAACAAAACTGCTCTGATTGGCGAGGTTGTGACCTCACTGCATTCACAAAAATAACTACTCTGTTAACAGAGAACTTACCGGTTGAAACATCAGTTTTGCTTACCGAGAATGCTATCATTTTAGCCGGTCAAATAAATTGATTTCACTGTAATGCTACTCCTGGTTTCAAATAACTTGGCCACTGGCTACATAGTAATTCTATAGAAAAAGTGTGAAAAGTACGGTGAAACGAAATGTATCTACTGATGTGGTACTCGGTAGATTCATAGTCAATCAATAATTTTTCTGTTAGTGTACTGTAGGGTAACACTAAGCACATATTTGGTAGTTCTTTGTACTTTTGGATCTTTCAGTGTCACTTCAACCACTCCTACTAATTGTAATATTACGTTACACAGTATAATAGCTTCTTTGTCATAAATCACGCCATACGTTCGTTGTAATCACTTATATCAATTATCTAACAGTACGAACAACATAATGATACAATACAATGTCTTTGTCTTAGTACAGAAAGCTTCTGTTTGTCTAGTACTGGCTGGTAGACTTGTACCTAACATACTTACCTGTGTTATATTGCTACTAGTATGTTGTGACTTTTTGTAGTAGTAGGTTTAAAGCTTTTATTGTAGTTCGACATTGTGTCGCGATGCACATATTATTAAAATGGAGATGGCGCCACAAGTACCTATGATTTTTCCTACAAAGTGTACTCTGTCTCAAAGTCAATCGAATGGTATAGAATTACCCCTCTCTGTATCATGGTGAGAATGTGGAAGAATAATACATCGATATTTTATCAATTTTCAGTATTCAATGATGTTTCTGGAAACGTGTATAATGTATAATAGAGGATTCAAGGCCTTTCTTCATATTTCTTGAGAAATTTCCACGTTCAAGATTAATATTTTTATTTGGTAAATAATATCAATTGTTAGAGATAATAATTTATGTACTGATTTTGTATTATTTTGCCTTTCTTTTAAAATTCACAGAATAATTAAGTTCTCATAAATTTATAAACAACGCTTTGACTCCTCTAAACTTTCGCAAGTTTTAATTTAATTTTAATTGACCGTATAATTGGGTATTTATGAATTTCAAAATAGAAACACAAATAATTTATTTGACCGAAACTTGGGAATATTTTCTAAGAGAAAAGTTTATCATTGTGATTTACAAATTACAATACATTGAATTTCTTTAAAACCCGGCAAGACGAAATTAATTTCATGAATTAGTTACAATTACCTACTAATTCGTGTCCTGTTTCCTTGCCGAAGTCGTCTCGTCGCAGCCTTTGTTGGTCTTCTGTGTCCGAATTGCTGCCAGGCAGAACCTAGAACAGGCAGAAGAAGTGTTGGTAGGCCTCAAGCACGGTGGTCGGACGATGTGAGGCGAGTTGCGGGAGGCGGTTGGATGCGGTCTGCCCAGAATAGGGAGCTATGGAGATCGATGGGGGAGGCCTATGTTCGACAATGGACGCAGGGAGGCTGACATGATGATGATGATGATGATGACCTACTAATTACCTGTGCCTTGCAGGAAAATAGGGAGTTCACCAAAGCTTGTCAGTCTTAGCAGTTTCATGCAAAGTGTTTTCCTGCATTAATCCTAATTATCTGATCTCATCATCGTAGCAACGGTATACCTACATTTTAGAATGATAGTCCTCCAGGCCGTCGGAAACTCTGTGTTGAAAAAATCTTCTTGGCATCAATAAGCATTTTACAAAAGATGCATCAGCTTGGCCAATCGTCTACCCCTGAATTTGGAAAAAATCAACTTCCGCTGTGTGCACTGACTACATTGTAATTTCCAGTAACTACTAGTCTAGTATACTAAATTCATATCCTTACCTCAGGGGTTATTTAAATCTAATCAGACAAAGGTCATGAACACTGATTCTCATATTGATGCCGCTAATTAAAATTTGGGCATATACTTGACTTACGTAAATAGAATTGATTATCTGTGAAATAAAATCGTGACCACGGTTTTGAGTTAAACGGCGACAGTGGTAGCTAATTTATTTATGTGAAGAGTATGAACAATAAACAAACATTAAAGTACAAAGTATGAAGAAAATATTATATACAATAGCTAAACTGCTAAACACAGAATGAAATGTTAGCGAAGATATAGTTGGATCTATGCAGATATCATATGCCTAAGTCTGTGTAATATGTATACTGTACGTGACTCGAAGAACATACTATTGCATTAGAGTTAGACCAACCGAAATACCTGTTTGTGTACAAAGTGGGTGTATGATTAGTTGTTTGTAAAAGATACTTGAGTTTGTATGTAATATAGCTTCGTGTTATGCATACAATTATTATAAAGGAACATCAATAATATGATCACGTACTCATACCAATGTATTTGAAGTTATAGGAAAGTTATCCAGCAGAAAATCATACAATTGTCATGATTTTCTCAAGTGATTCAATGTTAGATATCACGTAGAATTGAGGTTCCTTAGATACGTACTTACAAAGTTTCATTTCTCGAAATTCTTTTTTCATTATATGCACCAGATCACTCGATATAATGAAAGCTTTGAGATGGCACGTCTACTAAGCAAATCCATAATTACGAATATCAAGAGATAAGAGGCCAAGCTTTTTGTTTTTGTTGTGCTTTTATTCTCATATTGGACCAATGCGCCTGTGATATTTGTGCGTATTTTTAAAAACCCACAAGGTATAACTTTCATTAGGGGTAGACTGTGGGTGAGAAAGACGAGAAACATAAAGGAACGGAAACCTTTGGAAAATACTGGTAGGAAAGAGATCGAAGCTGAAGAAAAAGAAATGGATCGAAATAATAAACGATAAAAAAAAGGAATGTGTATCTACGTGAATGAACTAATGAGAAACACATCAAGAAAATTCTTAAGGACTTGTAATATATCTAAAAGGCTGTACAGACTAACAAGGCAAAAAGACGTAAGATCAGAATCAGATGAACTTTCATTTCATCGTCAAGTCAGTAGATGTAATAAGAATTAAACTAAATTTCAGCAACATATGAGAATGCATTTTGCTTGCAGACATATTAGTCGATTCCGCTACTAGATATTCAACATGTATTCGTTTTGCATAATGATGTGATTTGGGAATATACGCGTATGCAAATGAATACATTGTCAACATGGGTGTAACATCACATGCCCATTATACGAATATCTATGCATAACTATAGTTTCATTATTCTCCTCATGATTAGTAAAATCATGTGATGTGACTCAATGGATATTACCTATGTACTAGGCATGAAATGTTTAAATTGTACCGTTTTCCTTATCTTTGATCAGAAAATAGTAGACTCTACTGTTTCTATCAGGATAGGCTTTTCGCCCCTGGATTCTGCCCTACACACACTACGATCCTTTCGCATCGATGTGCACTTCTCACCTTTGTTCCCATATAGTTTTTTCTGGATATTCTGAAGTTTTGTTGACATCGTCAAACATCATTTTAAGATGTGCATTTCTTTCCACCATTACTTTCATCTTCTCATAAATGATGGATAGTAAGGAAGAGATACGAAATAAATGCTAAATCTCATTCGTCTTACGTTAATTAATGCAAAGTCGACCTTGAAATGACTCCATTGCAGTAAATAGCTCTAATACGTAGATCCGATAGTTTTATGAAGTTGCATGTACCTGCTTATTCGGTGCATCAAAACAAATTGTTCGGACGAATGAATTTTATTAGTGCGGATACAATATGCTCTACGTGTAAAAAGGGAAGCCCATCAATAAGTAATCAACTGATTTTGACAGTAATCAATAATGGCATGTAGTAATTCGATCTTCCAGTTGGGTTATGTTACTTTTCCTTTTATTTATCTGAGATATCGGATACCCAAGAAAGCACATAAAATACGGACGCACTATGTACCCAACTGCACACAAAGAAGGTAATGAATACTTACCTACCTTACATTATAAAAGCTAAAACAGTTGCACATTTCTATATTAATTTTATTAATGCTTTAATAAGAAGAAATTCTATACAGAATGAATGAATGAAGAATATGAATTCAAAAGCTTCTATTGAGTATCACAATAAACAGATGCGAGAAAATACAAGAAAGTACAAATATTCAGTTTGCATAAATTTATTTGTATGAATCTCGAATTTTCAAGCAAGTTGGTAAATCTACGTTTTATGTGAGCAGACAATAGAAAACAGTAATTTACACAAGGCGAAAATTATTATTGTTGTCTACTCTTGTAATACAAAAGAATACACTGACATTATTTTATACTTGTAATAAGGGATATTCGACATTTACCGCAAATGCTAAAGATCCTCCAAAAATTCTGTAGAATATATTAAAGATCCTCTAAAAATTCTATAGAAAATTGTCCCAACATCTGCGTTCATATCATCAACGCAAACAATTGTGAAAATATTATTTTCATAATCTTCAGTTTTCTTCCATGCATCGTACGCTAGATAGTCTCAGGAATATTTCCCTAGCGAAACAATTTGTCACTCTAAGAAGATCCCATAATCCTCCTTTAGTTAAATCGTGTAGTCTACGTGTTCAATTCACCTAAGGATTATCGTGGGAACAATAGCGAACAAAAGCAATTTGTATCTACTCGTATCAGTGTTCAAATTTCTCGGATTTGTTTGTGTTTATTTGTAGTCGCCAAACAAATTGTTACTTTTTTTACTGTTGAACGTGTGATCATACAATTTGTATTCACTGAAGCATATCATGACATTGCAAAGATTTTGCGGTGAGTATATTGAACTCGAATCACGCTATATGGACATAACCAATTCAAACTATGTGGATATGACTAAATGAATCTGTATCTGGATTCAAACCATATTCATCTTTCAATCAGATGGGTGCTAAACGTGTAAATTTTTCTTGCATTCCCTACCCTAGCGATGGGCAAAACCAAAATAACTCCTTTGCTGTAATTTTTTACCCAATTGTCGAGCGGTTTGTTTCTTAATATTCCCTATATTTGACTGTGTCAAATCTTTGCACTATTCTGAATTATTTAAGCACATTAGCATGTGGAATTAGCTGATATAATATGTGCAAATGATTGCTGCCTGTTAAGTTTCCTTTGCTGCCCTTTGCTACATTTACAATGTAAATCTTTCACATCTACTATTTTCGAATTGGAATAACTCTCGGACTTAGAAACCGCTGGTAATTATGAGTCCGCCAGTATATTTACTTATATATTTTTCTACAAATGTGTTACTGAAATTTATATGACTGTTGAGTTGATACTCGTACACTGTTGTTTTTGTGCGTATTTTTATAAAAATCATTATTTTTTTTAAATAAAGCAATTTTTAAAAATAGATTTGTTGACAGCTTTATATTCATGCTGAAATTTCTTATACTTCCTGTCTATCACGGATAAAATAAACATTATTGCTTTTAAGTTATTATGTCCACACAACTTTTGTACATTTTTTTTTCCCGAACAAAGCATCTCCAAGCTTTCCTTTCCCCAGGAAGGAATACACTCCCAATCACACATAAGATCAGTAAGATCTGAATACATAAGTTCGCAAAGAACAGTACTCAAAATTATCTCTGGGTGCAGTTTATCTCCGATGACGTTTGGATTCATAAGGAAAAGAAATTAAATAAATTTACAACACTTTCTATATAAGTAATATCTGTAAAACAGAATTAATATTGTCTCGTATCGATCATAGAAGTTGATCGGGGCACGTTTTTATACTTATAAAAGTATGCCAATAAAGTAACAGTCAAGTTGTAAAAGTACTAATCTTTACTTTCTTGTAATGATCAAAAGTACTTCTGTAGTTGTAGTTTGTAGTAACAATTATTGTAGATGTAACCACATAACCACTTTCAGTACTAGAGCTGTTATGTAAACGACTTTATTCATGCACAGAGCTAATAAAATTGTACACTTTGTCTCATTAGCACGTATAATGTTGCCACTGGTCAGGTTTGCTTTTCATATTTGGCGTGACGTGGCGACGCGACGTTCAGTAGTTGAAATATCTAGTAATATTGACGATTCATGCATGACATTGTAATGGGTGAAACCATGGTGAAACAACGACTGCATTGATTTGAAACACTTCTGACATTGAGATTAATTCACCATAAAAATATGTGTAGAATTTTGTAATCTTTAACTTACTGCTGTATACAACGTGCTTGCTCGTCCATTAGTATATGATTTTTGTTTTTTAGACACAAATCTTATTCAATGAATCCTTGATATTTTTCACTGGTTCTGGATTAGGAAAACTGTTTTGGTATTATGCACTATTCCGTTGAGGATTGATATCTCCCTGATTTTCTGTGTTTTAAATTATTATTTTGTTTTTTAAAACCTATCACTCTTCTTATTACTCGTATTGTATTGAGATTTTGGCTATTCATGCTTATGCCCTCCCTAAATCCTATCACTAAAAAGTAAGACCAAATTATGAAGTTTGTTGTATATCTTTTTTTCCTCAGATTACAGCCTGTTGAACTTTTTTAGATGAGATCACTCGCAGACGAGTGGATAGCCGTAAAGAATAAACCTTTTTAGAGTGTTATCCTTATTTGGTACCTATTCCACTTAGTATTTGATTCAATTTGTCGAAGCACTTATCATTTTGTAATTCGCCATTGGTTTCTTATATACCTAACCTACCTATAGCTATAAGCTGTTACAGTCTCTTAGTATTTTTCCTTTTTTCTTTTCAATTTCAAAGAAGAGCTTACAGAAAGTAATAAATATTTATATATTGTTTTCTTACCCCTCAGTTACTTTTTTTTTCATTTTCCAGTTGTTTTATTGAACGATCGGTACATTAAACGCCAAACAAATAAATTGTTTAGAAAAACAATTTCGGAGTTATTTATTCTACCGATGTCGAAAGGTTGTATGGTGGATGTATGGTTCTTTTATTGTTCTGGATATTTACTTTCTCACTTCTTAAAGAAGTCTAAATGCTTTCTTTACACTTGTCAAGTCGCGATACCAATGCCAATCAGAAAAATACGAGAAATCATCTTGAAATTCTTTTACAACTACTAAACACAATCTTAACAATCACGATGAAGTTCAGAGAAACGCAACGAAGAAAGCTTGGAGCTTTGGACGACACTTGAACACATGGTTGGCGCAGTTGGTTGAGGCGGCAGTCTCTCAAGCGGGAGCTGCCAGGTTCAAACCCCGGCGCTGGCAATGTAGTCCACACTTTGCGATAGAGGCTTTTAGCCTAGTGCAAAGTGTGCAGGAAAGTATTTGGGTTTGTGTAAGCAAGCCCAGATCCTTTTTGTAATAAAAAAAAAATATAGTAGTGTCTTTACTTCGAAGTATAGTTTTTTATATAGCATCATAGCTTATCAAAAGAATGAATACATTATTAGTACTTGGTCTATAGATTCTGATATCTCGTGTGAGGTACTCGTTAAACCGGATCACTGCTTTCTCGTACCTTGGAATGCCGCAGACACTATGTGCTGCTTTGCATTACTTTATAATATTACCTTACAAGTTACAACATACCGTGGTAGTAGTAATCTCCTCGTCACACACTAATCATAATCCACGTCGGGGAAATTATAGACAACGTGTATAAATATACCATTCAATTGTATTAACGATATTGTTACGTCGTAAAATTAAATTATACCTTTTAAACTTGTTCATGACCGTGGAATCATTGTCCATACTAATACATGCTAGGTACTTAATGGTATATTACTGCTTCTTCAATAAAATATCAGGCAGTGTTTGTAGTAGTAATGAATTCATTGTTATTTTCCTTGAATCGTTACTGTGTTACGATATAAGATGATTAATTCTTGAAAATACTATCAACTTATCAATCGATCGATTGCAATATTGAGGCGATCGCCTTCATTTTACATAAGGTGTGGACTTTTGTTAGAAACTTAGA
This sequence comes from Ceraclea dissimilis, assembly GCA_963576895.1. Classification (NCBI taxonomy): domain Eukaryota; kingdom Metazoa; phylum Arthropoda; class Insecta; order Trichoptera; family Leptoceridae; genus Ceraclea; species Ceraclea dissimilis. The sequence continues at coordinate 15,391,147 of OY756363.1, forward strand.
AAAATCAAAACTGCTTCTCAAGTATGGGTTATGTAATGTTAATCTGACTATGAAAAAATCGATTATCGATATATTTGGAGGTGACGTAATCCTCGGTTCATTCAACTCATCTGTAAATCTAGTTTGATACTCGTCTGAGATATTTTATTTTGTATGCTGAATTGTAATAAATAAAATTGATAGTAGGAACATTTAGTAGGCGTAAATATTTCATTATAACAGGACTTTACTTTGGCTATTGTGAAATATGTACAAAGAAATTGTATAGGTAATAATCGTTCTTTTTTATTATTTCTGAATGATTGACTTGATCGAAGGGCATAACTGATTGTTGAATAGAACGAATCGGAACAAAATCTTCTCGATATCTATTTAATCTAACGTTTAATTGTCTTGTGATTTCATAATTTCATTTCAATGTATCTTCCACGGTAATGTAAAAAAGAATAGTGCGACTCATATATTCTTTATTGAATTTTACTTCTTTGATAAATGGTAAACTACCCACAAAACGCATAGAACATGAGTGGTACAATGTATTTATTAACTCACGTGAGTTTCACGTCACTGTCACCCGAAATTCGTACTTTGTATCCATTAATTTTCACGGTGAGTTAACCCATGATGCGCTTTCAGTACACGATACGATCATCAAACTAATGATATACAGTAAAATAGAATACCCATAAGTAATACGAGAATAAGGAACAAGGAATGGAACCCTATACAATAATATTGTTGCAATAGGATATCGTATTTAAAAGGAAGCTCCCAAAATACACCCAACCCCTTCATCTCACATTACAAAATAACACATTCTATAGATGGATATGTACGAGTAAAAGTCGAAACACTTGTGTTTTTAATGGAATTTTAGTATCGCAAGAAAACATCGCGTTAATTAATATTATTTTTGTACTGAGCTTAAAGTATCTATGAGAGAATAACAAAATAACAACACCTGCTTCTCTTTTTGTTTGTTTAATTAGATGTGCCAGTATTTTGGGAATACTCTTTCTTTCTTGTCTTTGTTGATTTATTTTTTGTTGGGCATGTACGCAAGATGTTTCAGTACATAGTATGAAACATGGGATAAGTTTTTTGTCTGTAGAGAAAACAAGTTTTCTTTTAGTAATTTATAGAGAAGTTGTTGCACAAGTGTTTGATACACCTGCTACCCTTTCGCTATTGCAAATATTTGATTTGACCCAAACTTCTTTAGACCAATGATGGATTTTCGAGCACGTAGCTGTTTGATTGCGTATATACAAGAGTGAACTCAATAGACAGTATTTGTGACCAACTGCGCCAACCATGTACTCTTATTATTTGCTTTACTTCCAAATTAGGGTTAATTAAAAGTAATAGCAAAAGTGCGACAAATTCAGCTTTGAAAATAAATATTAGTAAATATCCCTAGTATCTTATTGACCATATATTTTACTGTATTTCAGTTGGGTAGCTTTTGCCTTTACTAAAAATCTCTGCGGTTTTTGATCCTCGCACCAAACCTTAGTAAAATAATCCTTTTTTTAACTATTTCTATTTTGTTAATTAGTTTCCAGAAACCCTTATTATTCACAGAAAATCCAACCAAAGATAATAATTTTAAAATCTCTTTGAGGTAGAAGTTTAGGTTTTAATCATCCAATGTGAAATTAAGCTTATTATTAATTGAAGCTTTAGTAGAGCTTATCTGGATTACGAAAAATTAATTATCCGAAAGCTTCTCTCAAATTCTTTGAAAGATTTTTCTCATTACTTGTAAATGGGAAGACATATACATTCCATGGTGAATCTTACAAACTTAGGAATAATTATATAGGATTTTACGTTCGTAATGTATGTACACACTAAACTTGTACTCTACTTTTCTGTCCCTAAAAGTTCAATCTACCTACTTATTAGGACATATTATATCGCATTCTGACCCACATCATTTAGGTCGTTTTATGTCGATTTCGGTTGCCTTACTTTAATATACTCTTCATCAAATAGTAATTACTTCGTCTTCCATTGTTGGAAAAGTAGGGATGTTGACCCATATAAGATCAAATAGGAGAAAATGAACAAACAACGGTACAACATAAGAATGGGTTATTGATATAAGCAATTCCAATCATTGTGAGTAAAGCGTTTGATAGAATCGTTAACAGACTTTTTACAGAAGATAATGATAATGATGAACAAGGCCTTGATAATGTTAGAGCAACTGTATCCACTTAATGATGAAGAATATCAACAGTGGCAGTATGTCCCATAATATCAGTAATGGCACTTCTTGACATATTTGCTGTTTGATATTAATGATACCTACAATCATTACTTCTATAAATACATAATAGATTTTAGCGGAAATAAGTTCTCATGTATTATCTACTCTGTTAGATTCGCGTCTAAGTGTCTTTTAACGGTTCTTTCAGTCAAAGTTGTCACAGTCGTTAAACAAAATACCGCATGAACTCGATAAAAATTTAATTATAATCCATATTATTAATGTTTGCAATTATTCTTTGACTGTAATTTTCGCAAAATTGTTGTTTATTTGTTTTGATACAAAAAGACAGTTTATTACAAAAGTAAAATTGAGTGATGAGCGTCTTTAAACGATTTATTAGAGTACCAAGGACCTACTAACATAAAGTGCTTGGCGAATTTTAAGAGGCTTATAACTAGTGTCCGACCGAAACTGGATTTTTAGCCGAAACCGAAACCGTAACCGAATATTCGGCTCCCCTTCTAGTTTCGGCCGAAACCGAAACCGAAACCGAAACTTAGGAATTTCAGTTGTAATTTTGAAAAAAAAAATTATAGGTACCCTGCTCTGATATCTATTGTTTCCCTAAGATATTTATTTGGAAACCACTTCATTTTCGGAACTCAATGTAAGCATAAAAAAGAAAGGAACCCATTAAACTACAACTTATGTCATCAGTATGTAGGTATCCATGGCATAGGTAACACTAGGAGGGGGCATAAAAAATGCAGTTTTTCTTCGGGAGGTTAAGTAACGGAAGTTGTGGTGTAGTTTGCTAATATGTATATTCATGGGCGTCGCCAGCCTTGGAGCTAAAGGGGGGGCAACAAAAATTTACAAAATTGAAATAGGATGAAAAAGAAAATATTTTTTTTTGTGAGACATGGTGAAGAAGGCCGTGATGTGGTTTGGTTTATTTGAAAATGTACACAATAATTTGCACAAAATTATGTACGAAAAACGTTTTCTATAAAAAGCAAAAAAAAATAGCGCCGCAGGCAATTTTTTGTGTTTTTGTGTATTTTTTATACTAATTTTACAAAATTTATGACGTGGTGAGAAAACCTGTGGTAATAGTGTGATTTCCTGTGAGGTCTTATCATTTAGTATGAAAAAATATATACCTATTCCAATCTCTAGGGGGGGCAGTTGCCTCCCCCCCAGCTGACGCCCATGTGTATATTATCTTTGAACTAAAATAGGCATATAGAATACAATAATAATTATGAGTATTTTTCCTTATAATGTACCAAGAAGTAGCGCCGCAGGCAATTCTGTTTTTTTTCTTTAATGGGCGAAGTGATGAATCTTGTCGTAGGTAAGTAAAACACTTGGCTATGCTGTATCAGGGAAACGGCCGCCTAAGTAGTAAAAAATTTGTCATAAGACATAAATGATGTGTATAAAAATGGATAGTGATAGTGATCTAGTTCACTTTTGTAAAATAAAAAAGGACTCTATTGTACAGAATACAAACACAAAGTGTGAAACTGTTCCGAAGATTCCCGACAATGCTCGATATAATACGGATGCTAGTTTCGGTTTGGCCGAATATTCGGCCACTTTTTGGCCGAAACCGAAACTGGGGCCGAAACCGGCAATTTTGGCCGAAACTGGCCGTAACCGAAACCGAAACCGAATATTCGGTCGGTCTCTACTTATAACATTTTTCAAAAACAACCCAATTCCATGAATATGTTTTGTTAATTGAAAATGATATTCTACTATCTTCTACCGTTTGAAAAAATCACTAGTCATTTGAGGATATCGGCAACCACACAACTTACCAAGCGGTCACAGTTGTTGCCCTACTACTTTCCGCATTTCATGTAGATTTTTTTTAACTTTTCGACGAGTTAATGAGCCATGAGACAGCACAGTTTTTCTTGGTTGTTGAGTAGTTGAATTGACGAAATTTGTTCTTTGATTTTGTCCTATAAATTCCTTATTCATGGTTAACACTTAGTTGAGCTATTCTATCTTCGTGTGGCAGGTGGCTATTTCAATATGAGCTAATAATGGATTTAATAATCAGTGTGGTTGGTCAATAATAATGTATCTAAAGATAGTATCCCATCAACGACCCAATTCCAAATAGCGTCATTATATGCTGAATAATTCCATACAAAGATTGCCCTATATTGTTGTCATGTCAATAATAATTTCATGCTCCCATTCCACGCCCTTTGACATTATATTGTGACACAATGGTGTATACATTAATTTAGTCCCTATCCTAATTAAACAAAGGTAACCATCTCAATTGATTAATAGACATCACCTTTACCGTACGCTTCAACCTATTGAGTAATAATTCTGTAATAAACAATGTCATAGTCAACTGGCGATTATTGTTTCAGAATTGGGACCACGTCTTCTTTTATGTGAGCGAATTTTTCTTTTAGTGATATGTGACTGTACCTTCCATGTAAGCTTATGTTTAAAGAGAAATCTGAAGTCTATAAGTTGACGGTGGCAAACTTCACTTTGCTCACGAAATCAGTACTTACGTGATATTGTATTTGATTTGACGTAAGCAGTTATTTTTAAGTACAAGTTTTGTCAAAAAATACTACTAGATACGTTTTTGTTGTGTTTATTGTTATTTTTAATTAAAAGACAATAAAACCACAAACATAAGTTGCCTAATTATAATTATAAATCTGGTATAGCAATAGAAAGTGAAAAACATAGAATTCAAAGGAATAATGTTTTTGCTAAGAGGACGTTGAAAAGGATTTAATCACAAGTTAGGATGTTACATTAGGGATTTCTGTTGTAAGGGAATTTAGGCAATTAAATCAAGGACATCTCTGAGAATCCTTCATCACGAATAACAAAGAGGAACTGAGATCGTTAAGTGGATGTATTATATGCCATGAGAATACTAAACGATTGTTATATTAATAAGGGACTTTATGATTAATTAGGAAACATCGTGTAGCAGTGGAATTAAAGCGGCCCGAAACCCGAATAGAAATGGGAACGAAATTTTCTGAAAGTTGACCGAACATTCTGCACCGTGTCAGCAATTTGCTACTACAGAACAGAAAGAGAAAGTTTTTCCCGAAAATAAAAAAATAAATAAAAAGAAGAATGATAACTGGAAGATACTGAAATCTGAAATCCAATAGGTATCTTTTCTAAAGAATTTATTTGATTCGACTGAATTGATTTCGGTTTCCTAAAGGGTCAGATTGGGATACCACAGGTATAAAATGTTTTTCATGTTTGTTAGTTTTCCTTATTGACCACGAAAAATTCTATAGAACTCGAAAGGTTCCGAATTCCATCGAATGGATTTCGGAATGGATTATATTAGAATTCAAGGTTTCTCTCTATTTTATCAACGACAAAGAATGACTGTACCCTTGTTAAATGGAAATAGAAATTAATAACGAAAATGTGTTATTTATTATTAATAAGAATAATGTTTTATTATTCTAGGCTTTCAGTATTATTTGTGAAAATGTTAGGAATTATTTAATTCAGTCTAAAGACTTATTGAAATCTTTTGTATACGAAATTCCCTAGATGTGAATGAATAAAATTGCTCGGAGAATTCCTTTGAGTATGAATTATTGCTTGTGTAGAAATGTTTGTCGTATTATTTTGATCGACCTAGTTTTCAAATGACTGTTTGTGACTTTCGGTGTTTTAATCCCCCTTCATTCCTGATGATAGTGAAGTCAAAAACTTTGTTTTTTTTTGTTTTGATGTTTTTCTATATTCATATGATCTGTGACTTGGAAAACCCTTTTGTCCTATGCATCCATTCTATATGACAATGAAGTCTGTTTTTTTAGCATTGACAGATGTCGAGTTCATGGTTAGACCTTTTAATGTTCCGTTACATTACAGAAGAATAATCGATACTGACTTTAATAATTGTATACCTTTTTCTGAATAACTCAATGTGAAAAAATGTGTAAGAGAACTCGCACGCCTGATGTCATAGTATGATAGTTGAGCATCAAAAGTTAGAAAGAGGTAGGTAATATGGACTGTATACCTGTGTCCTTCCTTTTCATCTTCTGCTTTATCTAAGACTGCGTCCTGTCATTGCCTGGAGTCTGTTTCTGGGTTACGGATGTCCAACCGTCTCGCCTGGTCTTCCTAGGGGTCTGGCACCAGCATCTCGTTCGCCGCTACGCTCTATCCACGTAATGTCTCCAGTAGGATCTTCTTCATCCTTCATATCGGACAATATCTTTTTCTTTATAATAAACTGCTCTGTCAAAGGACAAAGTGGTTCATGTTGACTGTGATTACAAGTTCTAAAAATAACGTGTAGGAATATATACGAGAATAACGAGTAGTCCGTTAGAATCGTTTTAAAACAATCGTGAGCGTAACGTAATTAATCGTGGACCATAGCGTGCACACCGCTCTCATTAGGTCGGGTCATCTTCTTAGTCTTACAACAACACCTTTACATATATTGAGGTCACCTGTATAGTGTATTGTATCTAAGTAATGTAGGTACTATGTAATGTAGGTACTATTAAAACAATTCCTACAATACGTCACGACATTACATTTAAAAGTTTAGTAAAACTATCGCGTTTTAGTAGTAGTAGGTTATACCTATTTTGTTTACTCCAGCTAGAAGGCGTTTACTCATTATGCTTTGTAGATACTTAGGACACTTTTGTTCTTAACTTTTACCAGAGCTCTAAAATATTTAACATTAATTTGTTTTGAACGACTAAATATTTTCAACAGAAATCAGCACTTACTTACTTACTTATCCAGCCATCTCTGTCCATTGCTGTACGTAGGCCTCCCCCGTACTCCTCCATATATCTCTATCTTGCGCCCTCTGCATCTAATCACAAGCAACTCGTTTTATGTCCATCACGGGGGGTCTCCCTCTACTTCTTTTATCTTCGCGAGGTCTCGCAACATGTCCCTCAAAAGACCACTTGTTTTATACAATCAGCACTTATTTCGTATTCGTTTTAAAAATGCTTTAAAATTTAAACTGTTACCACGTTATTCTTAACGATTTGTGCTTAAAACCAGTTACCACAGAAACTGTATACGAGTATGTGCAGCAAAAAGATGTCTTGCAGCCCGCCAGAATATTATAATCTCTGACTCTGGTCTCCCCAATGCCAAACGAGGTAGGTAGGTACTGCTCCAAATTAAACCACTGTTCTGTCCTCGAACTTGCCACTTTTACCCTTGGTTTACCTATTAGGTTAGTATAGGTCTGCGGTTACTTGCTTAGATCCTTTCCGTTCCGACCCTTTGGACTTAGGGAACTGAATACAAACAAATAATCGATACTAAACTACTATATAGTATAGACAGTAGGTCCGGCTCTGTAACTAATTAAGACGTCCTTTTTTAGATTATTGCATAGTACCAAAAAATAAATTTATCGAAAAAAATCGAAAGTCCAATTCTATATTTTTTGGAACTAAAAAAACAGTGTTTGAATTTATTTTACATACTTTTAATAATTGAAAAAAGAACGTCTTTAGTTAGTGCCCACTTAATTAGTTTATTTCACCTACTTTTAATAATTAAAAAAAAGAACGGCTTTAGTTAGTGCGCAGTTAATTGGTTAAAAATTGGACCTAATGTTTTTTTATTCCACATATATATTTCATATATTTTTTACATCTACTAATGCCTATTTATAGACTTTTTTACCTGTTATAATTAAATACTGAATCAATCATAGTAATAATGTATGTAAAATTATCATAATATTCTACTTATCTTGTAAGTAGTATGTGTATAAAATAACCTAGTAACACATTCCTCTAATAGATGTTATATACAGATACAGAGTTATTAAGTGTCATCATTACAATAATACTATTATTACAAAAAAACTTAGTTACTGTGTTTTTTATTTAAATATCCAGTTAAATTTCCATACTCGCGATTTCCACATTCGCGGTTTTCCCAAAAAACTCCGGTTAGCTAAAGAGCCAGCCGTTAAAAATATGACGCATCTGTTATTGGATCGAAATGTGGTCTAAATGATAGCTTACCGATAGGGTGATCCATCGTACTATGTGCTTTCAAAGAAAAGCTTAGGTATATGAGCATTATCGTTCTTAAAAAAATAAAAGCTGCATTTGGATTGGAGTTCATAATACCAGTCGACAGCATTTTGTAAAAACAATATATTCGAGATGATAGATTTTCAGTCACCATAAAGTTAGTTTGGGCATGTGGAGAGAATGACTGAGTGAACGCGGTGGAAGCGAGAGATGTGTCTAAGGAAATAATGGTGTGTCACTCTGTCTTCGCTGCCTACCTTGTAAAGGATACGGCGTGATGGTATTGATACATTGGGTAGATAGGAAAAGTTGGTTTAATATTCTGCAAAATTTGTCGAATCGATTGTTAGTCGAATTTACCGGACACCCTAACCTAGTATTTTTTTTATTCACATGGGTCTCCACCCGACTGGATAGTTTTATACGTTTCAACCGTTTATTCGTTTAACGCGGATTCATTATTCGCGTCATATTATCGGAACTTAGCCCTGGGCATATGGATGTTTAAGTTATCACGTAGATGGACATTTCATGATAATGAAGAAACATTATAATTATTAATTATTGCAGTTACAATAATGAATTAATTAACCTGCACTCATTACGCTGTACTTAGATACATTGTTTTCGTCCCAAGTTCAACTTGTTTTTTATTCAGTAGGTACTTTATATTCCAAAGGGTCTTAACACTTTTTTCTTCTTAGATAAATTGTATATTTACACCGTTTCAACACTATGCAGGTGAGTTTTAAATAATATGTTCAAGGTATCGATAGGTTAAATGCAGAGGTGGGCACCGTTAATCAAAAAGTTAACTTCGTTAATCGTTAAAGCGTTACATTTTGAAAAATGTAACGGAAGTTAACGTTAATCCGTTAAAGCGTTAATGTAAAAAATCACAGTTAAATGGCATGAAATAGAACTACATTAGTACAACTACTATCACATTTCCACTATCGCGATGTATCCCAACAAAGTGAAATTTCTTTTCCAACTCCCAACCCACATACGATACCGCACATAACGCCATATAAACCTTGATTATCTAATGCCAGCGCCGCCAGTGGATGATGTCTATGCAAACAATCAAATATTAACGGACTTAATTAACGGAAGTAAAATGTAACGGAAGTTAAATAATCCGTTAACAATTTTTGGAGGTGAGAAAAGCGTTAAATCGTTAACCAAAATGTTAACTTCGTTAATTAACGGATTAACGCTTTTCTGCCCAGCTCTGGTTAAATGTTGGTATTTGTACTTATTTTTTCTTTCGTATGCAAATGAACGTTGAGCAAGTAAATTATCTGTTGTTTTCATAATATTTTAAAATTAGTTACTATGAATATGCATGAATTTACTTACACACTTCACATAATTGCGTGCTTTCAATGTAAGGCCAAAAGCCGTACTTTACAAAGAAAAAATCATATTTTTTAATGCGTAAAAAGCATTACACTACGAAAGATTCTATCAAATCTATTTTTTTAATGCCTAGGTTAAATATTTTATTTGCAAGAAACTTTGACTAAACATTTGACAAGCCAACTTTTATAAAAGCGAACCATTATAGACTAGAAACTTCTTTTAGTGTAAATTTTATGAATAATTGCGTAAATTTGACGGAAGCAAAGAATGTCCGCACGGATATAAGGAAGTCTGGCGCTCTGTCCTCTGGACGCAGCGTTAGCGGATGGATAGTAAATTTTATTATGTTAAAAAATCAATGTCAATACATTCTTCATTAACATTTGACTTTTCCTCTATTTTTTCATATGATGTCTAAAATGTACCGTGAAATGGCTCTTCCAGACCGTAGAAATACCATAATCACTAGAGCATACATAATAATGTAATAGTTTCCATATATAGACCAACTCAGGCGCCACACATTAAGGAACTGGTACTAGGCAAGTATACCTACCTGTACCTAATTAAGATGATAAGTTTAGAGTTCCGTATACCTAGTATGTTTGTACGGGGCATTACTCATAATATCCATACGACTTGTACTAATCGTAATTTGTGAAGTATAGTATTTAAAACGTCTTTGGAATCTTACCTTGGAATTCAACATAGGAACTATATTATCACCTGTGATACGCTAGAATTGCATTGTAGTTTACACAATATTATCGCATATTATAATGCAGGTATACATACGTAGTAGGTATTCCTGTTTATGGTCATACCTCCTTGATTCAATGTACACTACGCTTTATGCATTCTCATGTACAGTCGTACCTCACGTTATCTAAAGTTGGTCCGTGTATCCAAATCATTTTAATCCTACATAATTTACGATTCTGGAGCATGCTGACATTAAATTGAGGGATTTAACCTTATTTGGTCGGTGTTTGTGTTTCGTTTATGTATTATTTCTGAATCTGCTCTTGTTTGTGTCCCTATTTAAAAAAAGTATAGGCAAATCAGCAACTATTCTTGTGAGGTGTATGTTACCAAAGGATATAGTATTAGATATGTACATTTTACACCGATGCACTTACATTCGCCTTATCTCACTCTGAATAGAAACATTCAGAATGGACGAGAACTTTTTTTGTTATATGTTATTTTGTCTTTTGCATTTTCCATTAATTTCCAGGAATCTTCTAGCTTTATCTAATTATTATCTATCTATTTCAACTTGTTTACTCATCGTTCTTTTGAGCACAGATATTTATTTAAACATTGCTTGATTTTGGTCAAAGATTTGACAGACAGCAGACCAATTTATAGTCAATTCATTTTCATCCACTGCTAAACGCAAGCTTCTTCACTTGCACACCAGTCCTCTTTTCCTTATGGCTGTTTCCTTCCATCTGGTTCCGGCCACCGTCACCATGTCACCGCTTCATCTGGTCTGCTTTCAGATAATTTTGACCAAAGATCTGACAGGCTGCATGAGAAGATAAAAAATAAACTGTTTCTTTTTATCGTGAGATGCTCGTAATTGTAAAACACCTGTATTTTTTCACGTAGACGAAGAATGAATGACGTCGTTCATGACTCACGATGTGCAACAGGTTGGCGTCAAATATTCCATATTAACTATAGATGTTGCAACTAGATAATAACATTATGCAATATTCAATTGGGCATGTAATACGTGTACATTGTACATTCTCATTGTTCAATCTACCGTTTTTATAACGCGTATGTTGATAGCGCAATCGCTGCAATTATGTGTAGGTAACAGCATGCAAAAAAAAACTGTGTGAATTATTTGACAGTTTCAGGAACCTTCTATAAAACTAGGGAACCTGTATAAAGGTAGGAAGTCTTAAAGGATATAGCCATAGACTAAACAAGAGCGCCGCCATTTAATAACTTAGCACTTCCGCTAGGTATACGCCATTCTTTCGCGATGGAAAGTACACTAATTTACCATTTAATTACATAGGTTATATTCCAAAGGTAATTTCCACACTGATTATACATAATGAGTCGCAAAAATCACTGAAATATCACCAGGATTAATGAAATTGTGGACAACCAATATGACACGCGATCATATGTTTAGAGACTTAATGGCGACTACCATAGATTTGTCATAGATATAGAAGGGGCTCAATGTTCAATAGTTCTTCCCACCTTTATATAGGTTCCTTATATAAAACGATCGTGTCAGCCAGATTTTCAATATCACTTGTGTGTAAAGTACGTGACAAAGTATGAACCGAAAAACGTAGGTTAGGTACGTATGTAAAATGCGTGTAATCAACAAATTATACGAAGAAAGTACCTAGCAGGTGCGAAGCTACCTAATAAAACGATTCCCATCGAGTTTCCTTTTGGAAAAAATGATAGGTATAATATTGTCTAATCTGACGTAATCCCATAAGAAATGTTAGCCCCGACTTCCGTTCTACAAAAATCCACCCTTTGCCGCTGGTACCTAGTGATGTTTCTCAACCCCGTAAGGAATATGCAATGTGCATGCAGTGAAAAGTATCGATAGATAAAAACGATTTCCTTTGTAGCCACCTTAAAAAGTTTTCTGTCTCAATGTAAAATAGCAGCAAGTCCAAAAACAACAATAGAGCAACGGTTGAAGATTATATAGTTTATTTACGTAATTATTTATCATAGCAATTGGGACACCACTTATACTAAATCAATTGTTATTTTTGTTTCAGATCAGTCAGAATCGATCTCATGTAAATGTGAAATCTCATTGAACTTGGAAGTCTGCGAGCACACGTAAGTATATTTACTTACCTTTGATTTATCACAGGTATTAATTGATTGCTGTGCGATCTTTATACCTACTAATGCGATGATGCGAATGCTACTAACGATGACTTTGGAAATTCAGGATGTTCGCTATTCAGTGCTGACTTTTGCACTGAGTTCCTACGTCATTTCCAACGCTAACATCATAGTTTTCTTCTTCTTGATACGAGCAATATAATATATCATGTATTTTATTTTTTTCCTTCTGATTTATTTCTAACCGCAAAATTATTGACCTGTTTATAAATATTCTGTCGTCATTGAAATGAAATATTGAACAATAAAAATATATCATTGAATTTATATTTTTCTTCGATTTAAATAAACTAACATACAGTGTTCTGACTTTAATGTCATAATATTTCACTCACCGTGTAGTTCAAAGAAAATTATTTTCATAAAAGTTTTGGTTTAAAAGCAGATATCAGCAAGTTGTATTACTTTTAAACTTGCGTGTTTTTTATTCTGAATCACGTAATAAATCTTAACTTTTTTTATCATCGTACGAGTAAGACTTAGTATGGAAATGATTTAAACACAGGAAAGTTACTTAATTCAAAACATGGATTTATGTGAGAACTTACTTGGCTGGGGAGGGCGAAAATAGGCCTTCCGGTAGGTACTAATAATTCTGTCATTTGGTATCTTTTAGAGGGGTGGGGGGAGGCATGAGGAAAAACACATTTCTCCATTTATGTCTATTCTAACTCATATTATGGTCCTCATATTACTCCAACTTAAACCGACTTTCTTAGCCCTGTAGTCGTGAAACGAATCTAAGCTGGTTTAAATGATCACTTTATACCAAACAATACTTTCAACTATTTTTTGACATCCTGTTGGTTTCTTTCAGTTAACCTCAAGCCGATTTGGAAGCATCAGAACGCCTATTTTAATGCATAATTTCCCAGAAAAGTTGCAAGAAAATTGTATCATATGAACAAAATGTATAACATTTATCCTAGATTAAGTACAATTTCCAGTAGTGTAAAATAATGAAAAATATAGGCAATGTCAATTTCCTCTAATAAAAGCATTCAGCAGCCGATTTCTGCAATTCAAAAACAGTCGGTACTGTCTTTATTAGAATAAGTGTATCTACTGATTAAATACAGTGTTTACAGATACACAGTATTTTACAGAAAATTCACCAATCATTACTTTTCTACTACCAATCGTACAACAGCTGTTGAAATAACACGCAATTATTGTAGTAGGAACATAAGTTATATTATTTACCTGTTATGAATCATATTGTTATGTTTTGCATTACTTAACACTAAGATGAAGTAACTAATTAAAACCAATTAATTGTTAAACCAAACGGACTTAAAAATATCCACGTAGTACTAAATATACTCACAGTATGAGGTTAACTGGACATTAATGTCGTAAGACATTGTGTTAAAAATACATCGACGTAATTCTGAAATAAATATCATTAAGTAAGTGTCCCGTTTATATTCTGCTACACAACTATTTGAAACATGCGACTATTTCAGAAACAGCTGATGCAATTAAATAACTGTAAGTTGGACGATTTTAAACTGGATTTACTTTAGTACCTTTTTGGCTTATTTGTCAGTGAATCGAATTTGCACAAAACTTGCAGAATTCAACGTCGAAATATTCACTAACAAATGATCAAAAAAGGACCAATAGGCATATCTGGTTTTTAAGATAAAGAGATATTACTTAGACAGATATCTAACATGGTACATAAAATGAGATATCTAATTGTGTTAGTAGGACTAGTGTTGTGAATAGAAGGTAATTGAACAAGCTGAGATGGTTTGGTCATGTGGAGATAATGTTTGAGAATAGAATGACAAAGAAAATATTTAGGTCTGAGAGAGAGACAGGGGGGCTTGCCATCCTAGCGTCATCCAAAGTGAGCATATTGACCAGATACTCAAAAACCGACCCGTGAACGAACGTGAATCATCCCAGAAAACTAGATACATTTTTGAATTTCTCGCAAAGTTATGAAGTGTATACCTAACCTACTTGAGTAATGAACGTATTAAATAAAAAGATTGCCTAACATTTTCGTAGCTGCCAAGTTACATAGTTTGTATGTGTAGCATATTATTATTTCAGCTGAAGCAATGGATTGGTCCATTGGGATTTATGAGAGCTTTTCTCATAATGAAAATGTACCATCAATGTCCCCCATATCTATTATTATATTACTGTATGATAATAACTGTTCGGCGGGACATTAACAATGTGTTATTTGTGGACATTAAATAAACGATGCTCTCTTATATAAAATATATGAAGGAATTGAAAGTTGCAGATCTATGGACATTAGATTTTCAATCATTTGATGATTTCATCTGACTTATAGGCTCTTGGAGCCTTAGGTGTTTTACTACCTTCCAAACATCAAACCTGAGATCGACTGGAAGACTTTATTATCTCGTCCAGCTCTATGTAGGAGTCGATAATACGAAGGTACCATTGACAAAAATAATCAAGAACTTTCTCCCATCCCATTAAGTTATCTTTTGATTTAAGACGATAAAATATTGAATAACAGGTCTAATCTGACATAATTCAGTAGAAAAATCAATCCAGATTTTTTCCTATTGAAATCCACTATTCACCACTGGAAGATAGTAAAAAGTGTAGCTCTTCGATCAGCTGTGTGATTAACTGATTACCTACTACCTACATATATCGTAGATTCTGCTTCGACACTGAAAGTATCCATCATCTGTGGAATTCGAATCCGTGACCCTGTGATCTCAAAGCTACAGCAATAGTTATATTACCATGAGTCGGTTGTTTAATACTTATCAGCCCCTTTCCCTCCACTGCTGTATAAAGGCCTCTTCCTGTGTCTTCCACAATTCTCTATTTTGGGCGCTTTGTCTCGAGACCCATGCCCCACCGACTCGATGATATCATCAGCCCTGTGGTCTCCCTACACTTCGTTTACTTTCGTAGGGTCTCCAGCTCAGTACTCTTGGTTCCATCTGCCGTCCTTATGCCTTGCCACATGACCCGCCCACTGCCATTTCAGTGTCCCTACTCTTATTCTTTCAGTGTCTCTGTCAATACTAGTTCATATAAAATACAAATCGAAAAAATTAAAGAGCATACAACATAATAATTATAATACATACATTTATTGTAGTACGTGGAGTCGTTGACCGTATATCACGATTTGTTCATTGCACAAATACAATGGAAAAGCACATTTATACCATCAAACATACTACGTACACATAATCACATAATAGAAACCATGACTTCTCTAGTAACTATTAGGTGAGTTTCATAGAGTTTAACAGCATTTAATGCATACACGATATAATATGGGATGGTAACTTGCTTCACTCGTATACTTAATCGCCACGTGGTGCATGAAGTCTGTGACTTCCTACTTTGATAACAATAAAGAACCAAGTCACAGTGGTTATACAATATCAGCTTTATCGATATTATGAACCTAATCTTTTCTATTTAGCTTTATGGACATATTAAATTGCCCATTCGTTATAAAGTTTGACTGTAAAATGTATTCTGATGGAAGCATTTCTTTATCGATTTTTGTGTTATCTTGAAATTTTAAGCGACAGATAGGTTTATTGTATGGATTTTGTTCTTTTACAATAACAGTCGATCTGCCAAAGTTAGGACTATTTTAATATACAAGGTGTGTGCGGTAAAACAAGAAAAAAGTTTGGTAAACGCACGGTAAAAAATCACTCGCTTTGTAATCTTTATAGGTTTTTAATAATATCTTGAAAACTGCTGATTCTTTTTACAAAAGCAAAAAGAAGATTATGGCAAATTAATTTAGGTTTTGGAAAAACACATGTTTTATGTCGGTTTCGTTAATTTTTTAGACGTATTTAAGATTATCTTTAAAGAAATTGAAACCATTTACAATAAATGACAGATTTCAAACAAATCTCCTTAACTTTTTTGTAAGTATTTCTTTCTACTAATTGGTAATCAGTGTGGCACCAAGGTAAAAAAAACTTCTATTTTACGTAAAAAGGTCTATTAACAAGTCAATGAGTACCAATATGAAAACTATAGTAACTACCCTACCTTTTGGGTAATTTGTTTGGTTCATTTCCTGGGTTAGTTTCAGTTTATTGAGATTGTTTAAAGCGGTATTTTCTAGAAATTATCAAACAGTAATGGAAAGCGCCCTTATTGTGTGAATGAAATATGATAAAATAAATAATTTAATACCTATATTATTGTACTTTCACGTCGCCATTGTAATTATGCATACATTTTAATAATCATATGTTTGCACACGTTAAACAATGCGTTTTCACAGAAAATATTGCGAACGTATGCTGGCATTCTATATAAGTACACACACACGTATTACGTTGTTCAAACAGTATGAAGGAAGTAAAGTATAAATATGTTATAACGTCGTAAATCAGAAAATGAGATAAACAACATTATGAGTTGCGTTTCGTCACGGCATTTCAGTATCATACATTCAGAACAATATGACAATATTGTTGGTACGAGTATATGTAGGTGAAACTCATTAAGTTGTAGTTTTATTTGCAATCATTATTGTTAACGATAAAACAGGTAAAATACATGTGTATACAATCATTACTGCGAGAACAATGCTCAGTAAAATTGTATATTTACTGCGCACGTGGCATACAATATTACAGATATTTCATTATATAACATGTTAATTTAGAGTCAAAGGTGCCCGCACGTAAAAGATGCGATTATTTTAGTAGGTAATCATACTAAATTTAAATGAAGGGAAAATGGGAAGGTGCACACGTTGTGTCAAATCCTTTCTATTTTTAACAACTGGTGATTGAAATAAGTTTTGTGCAAGCGGGCCTTAGAATACATGAAATAGTCTTCTTCCGCTTATGATCTGTTTGACGGCGGGTTGTCCTGGGATGAGGGGTCCAGCTGTTCTTCCATCTCTTCGGCGGCCTTCCGGTAAGGTTTACGGTCTAGACTCTTAAACATTTTTTTGCAAGTCTGGTGCCATCCACTCGGTCAACATGCTCTCTCCAGGAGCGTCTTCTATTTTTTCTCCACCTTACTATATCCTCAACATCGAAATCGTGTAACTAATTTATATAGTTTAGTGTCCAGTTCTATCTGA
Source organism: Ceraclea dissimilis (assembly GCA_963576895.1). Lineage (NCBI taxonomy): Eukaryota > Metazoa > Arthropoda > Insecta > Trichoptera > Leptoceridae > Ceraclea > Ceraclea dissimilis. The sequence continues at coordinate 15,408,773 of OY756363.1, forward strand.
TGGTAGATCAATTTGCTACATGTTGAAACATCTAGGCTTCGTGTAAGGACATTTCAAATTATTTTAAACCAAAATATATATAAACTGCATGTATTTCTATAAAATCTAACATTAGTTAAGTACTAGAAAATCGTGTCAAAATATCATAATTGTCCTCAAACCCATTACAAACTTTACAAATAATTTATAGTCTTTTCGTGATTTGATAATTACTGCCTGTAAATAATTCTTGTCAGTCAGTTTACATAAATTTCTTATTCGTACAAGAGTATAATCAATAACTTACCTAATTCGATTGGCGTGTACCTACATAGTTACGTACTAAAATAAATAATTCTATGTAGACTAGGGTTGAGAGGACAAATCAAGAGAAATAACAATCACAATGACCGTCGTAACCGTTTTTGTTAATATTTATTCCAATGTTCTTTTCACAGCTTTGCAACCGCTTATTTGCTAACACTTCTATCTCGTTTTTTGAAAATCGAACACTAGGTATGTTTGCTAATCGAATCCAGTTGATTATGCACCAATTCACGGGTTTGGCGATTGTGATAACTGATAATATAAATAAAAAATGCTAACCATTATATTTTTTTATACAAGTCTGTTATTTAATGTACCCATAAAAATGAGAGTTCACCGTATTTAATTTACCTGCTTGATTCCTTTTTGAATATAAATAAACAATGATAACTTATCAATATTTTCACATAATTGCCACTGTTATTTTGTAGTAGTACCTAATATGTTACTAGCTAAGTTTTTATTGCCTTAATTACTATGCAAATACTTACCTGTTAAAATTAAAATAACAGTGATTAATATCAGCTTCATATACTTACTTAAAATGTACGGTAGCTAGGGGTGAATTATATAATACGCAAATAGGGTTGGAATAACAACTCCTTAGCGACAAGCGCTAGGTCTGTACCAGTATACCATGCTCGTGTTGTACTATCTATAAAATGGAGGTATAAAATGTACGATAGTACTAGTACCTAATAAAATGTATACATATTTAATGAGATCTATACAATGTGAATACTACATTGATATAATATTATTAAATTTTGTATGTAGCTTAGATATTTTGGATGTTTGAATAGGCTTACCTGACTACAAAGGAAGCGAATTATTTTATTCAGCCAAATTCGGAACCTTATTATCGGATCAATAGAAATCTTTATTGGTTCCTTTATACTAGAAGTAGGATATTTCAAAAACATTTTTTTTGAGACCTTAGGTCTTGTCCACCTTACTAAATATGCCTTGGAAAAAATAGGGCAGTTACATTGAACCTTTATCTACGGAAAGACCGTATATAACATTTTTTATATCTTGAATACGTGTATTTCTAAAACAAAATGTGAAAAACACCTCTGATTTTTTTTCGAAAGACATCAACTTTTTTCCCGAAAGTCGCAAAGAATAAAATATTATTTTTCGTGTTGATAATGTGCATTAAAATCTAGTGAATGACCGTAAAAGTTTTTTTTTGAATGAAGGAAAATTAATCCCAAATAGTAGCCTATGTCCAACAATGGACCTAAGTGGATGGCGGCTGCACAAGGAAGGAAGAAAGTAAAAAAAACACTATTTAAACATTTCATCATGCGATTTTAAACTTAAATGGCGCAGGAAATGACTGTAACCTTGGTTAAAGGAACATTAAGGGTGTTCAGAGTAGTTTCGGGAGGGGTTTGTTGAGGGGAGCCCTTCCGGCGAACCTTGAGCCCTCCTCTGAAAAAATGTTTTGCTTAAAAGACTGGATGATATAGGAGCTAAAGCTCCTGAAACATCCAGGGGTGGAGGTGGGTTTACCCTTAATGTAACCTTGGTTCCCTAGCCTTAAACAAAAATATTTTTTGATTATGTTTTTTGAATTTATACGTGGCGATAATTCACAAGCTCGCTGAATTGCCGAGAAAATTCTAATGACGAATGAGCACATCGCGATTCGTTAACCGAATTTAATATTTCCCCTGAGTGAAAGTTGGAGTATAAAATTCGCAGATAAAGAATCCCTAACGACTCTTCTTTTCTATATTCATAAATTATGCTCGTCAAATTTTAGCCTAAAACAGTCAAAACTTCATTTTTATCTTTAAAATCTGTTTTACAAATCTCATTTCTTTATTACCAACGTTATTTCACAACCATCATATATTGTCAAAGTTGGGTTTCGAACTGTGTCATTATAAAGTTGCGTAAAATTTCTCAAAGTTAAATCCTCGGTAGTTATTTAAAAACCATTACCAAACTTTTGTCCCATGTTGTAAAGGTCGCATCACACTAAATGCGGAAGGTGGGAGATCAAATGTTACGACACGTCATCGATCTTCCGTGACGCGTAAATATTTTATTATTTGGAATGTTGTGTTTACTAATAATGTTGGGTGTCAAGGTGAATCGATATTATGTAATTTCGTTATGTAGCATTTTTAATAGAGAGAGGAAGATACCTAAATCCTTTAGGTATTACTGGCTTTTCATGTCTGCATCTCGCAGATGGCATATGTTGAGAATTTTCTCAACGAAAGACGGCAGATATCAACATTCACATAATAACTTATGCGAACTCCCTTGGGGAGGGGAGCAGGATGGATGTTCCGACGCTTACGAGTCGGCTTTGGCTGACTTTATGCCCAGGGCAACGTTCACCCATTCCACCACATCCTGCTACCAGGATGGTACCAGAATGGTGGCAGGATGTGGTGGAATGGGTGAACGTTACCCTGGGCATAAAGTGATCACTTAACCAGGATGGTACCAGGATGGTAGCAGGATGTGGTGGAATGGGTGAACGTTGCCCTGGGCATAAAGTGATCACTTAAGCCAGCCAAAGCCGACTCGTAAGCGTCGGAACATCCATCCTGCTCCCCTCCCCAAGGGAGTTCGCATAAGTTATTATGTGAATGTTGATATCTGCCGTCTTTCGTTGAGAAAATTCTCAACATTTTTAATAGTTTAGTTCTAAAAATATGACGTACTAATGTGCGCCAATTTGCAATAATAGTTGTATCGATAGTTGAGCAGGTACTATTATTTACAAGTTTTATTACCTATTCAATCAATTTTATTTAAAAAATTTAGAAAACATTGAACAATGCCATAAGGTGTTTAGCATGAATGATTTGACTGCAGGAAAGCAGCAGAAAATTTTACTCAACGTAACGACGAATATTTTTATATATTTTTTTTATTTTATTAAATTTATTTTAAAAAATTCTACAAATATTTTGTCTCGCTAAATATGTATTCACTAGATATGGTTTGTAAAACATTTCTTAGTTTTCTAGTGTCTACAATACAGACATAGGCTGGATAAGAAAAACTGATAACGTCACTCCCTCTGACACCATAACAAAAGTGTCGTGAATTGATAGAGTGTAAAGAATTCTGGTGGTCCGTGACGTTATAGGTTGACAGTTCCGTTAAGAGTGTGACTGCGACTTTATAATCGCGTTACATCTGATATCTTGATACAAAATTGTAGGGTACGGAGGTATTTACTTACAAAGATTGTGTAACAAGCTTTCAAAAAGACATTTTTATTTTATAACAATGTTATTTTCACATTATTAAAGAACATAATGTTTCGGGATCGGATGGACAAAGCCAAGAGTGCTTGCATCCGGAGATTAAAAACAGTACTTACAATTTTATGTGGGTATTATGATCACGAAGCTTTCGGAATTATCATGATTTTTATATCGTGACCAAACAGATAATATCTGTCTTTAAATCAACACATTTTTTTTTTATTTTCTGCTTTCGCCGTTCATTTTGTATCTCTGTTCATCACCACGCACTCAAAAGTGCTTCCTAGAAAAAAACTCGAAGTCTCAAAAGATATAGCAGGTGTATCTCGAATTGCAAAAATGTCCTTATTGTAAAATATTCCTATATTTTTATTTTTAAACAAAAATGAATCTGGGCTTATCGAAATAAACCCAAATACATCTTTGTATGCTATACAATTAGCTTGAAAAGTTTTCATCGTGAAGTGGAGTAGGTCGGCATTTCATTGTATTATGATAAATTTTCACCATTGCTATTGATGCGTAAGTTTATATATGCCAGCTCCTAATAGTGATCTTGCCTTTAGAAAGCTTTCAATGCTCATCCCCTTGAACCTGTCTGTCTTTATGACATGGAGCTTATTATTTATAGATGTATTAAGAACCTATATTACTTGGTGTCACCTTCAACAAAGGCAATATCGCAATAGCATTGATACAGGCACAGAACAAACATTGTATGCACGGTCATACTTAATTGATATCGTAAATAGCCTGAATACAATATAGGTGAATGTAATTGTTTGTAGTACTTAGGTGCATAGCTAGCATGAAGCAATAATATGCAGAACTTAACAGACTCGTGCTAAGGTGAAGGGCAATATGCGTAGAGAACAAATTATTACGACAAACACTTCTTGAAACATTAAAAAAAAAACTTGTCTATTTTGTAAGAATATGTGAGCAATGAACTGAAACCAACAGAGAGAACACTGAAAACATTCGATTTTAAAGTCCCATGACTTGCAGTTGTCTTCAAATACTCGTAATAGGTTGTCATTACAGTTTTCCATGCGATGATGTTTGGAAAATGAAACTAGAAATATTTACCTAATTCTTTATTCTTTACTTTACATATTAAAATGGTTGTAACAAAAGGCGCCATACCAAGTAGTATGCGAATGTTGCCATATAATGCCATTACCTGTAGATGCTTTGCCTCTACCTAGCAAGTATTTCTATATACTCGTATTACGTATCATAAATACTTACAGTACGTTCAGTAACTGCTATTCTACCCCCTCAACTTACCTACTTTATGTAATAGAACCGTTAGATTATTTCTATAAATTTAACGCCCTGAAAAATTAACGACTGCGGCGCACGCTCTCATATACCACTTACGAGTACAGGAACTGGTTCCTGCACTAGCTCGGAGAAATGTGCAATGTATTAGCTAATAGATGATAGTGGCAATACGGAAACAAAGGTGTGGCCGAATGGCATTATGGTTGATAAAAGCAACAACTCCTGTGCAGGTACACCCATAAACCAGACTACATACTAACACAGGATATTTGATATCATATTGTGTAACTTTTTTCAATTACTTTGGCACTTTAGACATAGGTATTAATACCATGCCATTGAGGAGGTACTGAATAACTTCCCTGGTGCCAAAGAACGAACGTATTATAATGAGGTAAGCTAATCTAAACTTTTCTGATGACTGCAATTTGCAAGGATTAATTGCCTTCTCGTGTTTTTACTCCATATGAAATTGTAAAAGTCTCTTGCAGCAAGCCCAAAACTGGGATTACCAACTAACCTTACAAAAAAAAAAAACACCGAGTCTCCTAGTAAAAGCGGATAAACCAAAGCAATCCCATTATAGTCGGTGTCTTCACATGGTCAGGTTTAATTCCATTTAAATGTAGATCTTTACTGGTAATAAAATGATGTGAGAAATACTCAATTCAACAGTCAACTATACTGTCTTGCCAAAGGTTACTGGATGAATCAGAGTAAACCATTGACTGGAACTAACAAGGAACATGCAAGTTAGATTAGGCCACAGCAGTAGCAGCTCATGCGTTCTCCAACCATGCGTGAATATTATGTTCCGTGTGTTGTCAACCGTACTTATATTCAATGCATATCATTAATACTATTAAAGTATGTCTTATTTATACCTACTGTATAGTCCTGTAGAGTTCTTTGAATAACTGCAATGTTTCATACAACGAAAATAATTTCGCCCTTTAACGTTCCTCAAGAAACATTAGAAGATCATGTGACTTCATTTGGAGAGGTTTTGTTCTCAACTACTGTTACAACTGGTCCTTCTCCGTCTGCTGATGTACTTCTTCTTATCAGGCCCCTGCGTCCACTGTTGAATCACTGCCTCCCCCACTGATGATCTCCACAGCTCCCTATCCTGGGCAGACTGCATCCAACCGCCTCCAGCAAATCGTCTTACATCGTCCGACCATACGACACTTCTTCTGCATGTTCTAGGTCGTCATTTTAAAATTTTCTTTGTCCACTAAGGGTCTGTGGTTCTGGCCACATGACCAGCCCATCTCCATTTCTGACAAGAAACTCTGTGAACGACTTTGATATTATCTTTGATCCATGCATTATAGTTTTCCTATCTCTACTAACTAGCTATACCATGGCATATACTTATTCTTTCCTTATTTATTACTCTGGTAAGAATACAATTCTGGATTTGACTGACATAATTTAGTAAAGGTTAAAGGTAAAAGATAAAAAAAGTAAAATATGTTAGTACATCTCATAGTAGAAGGCTTTAAAGGAAAGAAGAATGTTTAATAAAGGAGGTAGGTAATATTTAGTGCCGTAATACTGTGAGGCAATGTGTAATTGGGAAGATGAATGTATTCAGGAGTTTGATATACGACCACAGAGACTTTTTATTTATAATTCAAGTGAGCAAAGCATATAGTCCAAGAGCCCGCTGCTTAATTTATGACGTATCTGTTTTTTGATCGAAATGTGGTATAAATGATAGCTTACCAATAGGGTATTACATCGCACTAGGGTTGCCTATCAAAATCTTGCCGCAACCCCCCCTGCCCCCCCCCCCCCGAAAAGGTCCCTCTTCGCGGTTTTTTGCATTTTATAGGAATATGGTAAGAGATAGAAGAAAGTCGTCAATGACGAAAATAATCCTTGCTAAATTCTCTACAAAAAATATTTAGTCAATTTTTTCGTAGAACTAGCAGTTTACCCGCAATGGCCGGTCCAAAACCGAAATTCATTTAAAATACAAAAAAAATGTATTTAAACTAAATTGGTTGAAAATTGATAAGAGCTACAGGAAAATATTCACAGAACGAATTAATTACCATAGTCTTAGCTATAAAACGTGCTATAACTTATGTTCATACATCTAATAATTTCGGAGTTATTACAATAAAACTCAGTGACAAAAATTCTTAAAAATTAGTTTTTCATAAAATAACCAGTAATATAGCGCCGCAGGCCAAATTTTTTTTTCCATAAAATGTTAGTAATAATGGGTGGAAGAATGTGAAAGGAAAAAAATCAAACTTTTTTTTTTATTTTTTCCAAAAATATCCTATTTTTTGACCGGCCATTACGGGTAAACTACTAGTCTTACGAAAAAATTGACTGTATGTTTTTTGTAGAGAATTTAGCAAGGATTATTTTTGTCTTTGACTACTTTCTCCTATCTCTTACTATATTCCTATAAAATGCGAAAAACCGCGAAGAGGGACCTTTTCGGGGGGGGGCAGGGGGGGTTGCGGCAGGATTTTGACAGGCAACCCTAGTGCGATGTAATACCCTATTGGTAAGCTATCGTTTATACCACATTTCAATCAAAAAACAGATACGTCATAAATTAAGCAGCGGGCTCTCGGACTAATATACAATATACTCGTACTAACAGTAAAAATTGAGCATATTAAAACTTAAATTTTTAAGATCATAATCTTAGAAATGAAGTTGCTAAGCCTTGCGAAAGATTTCAACTATTCGTTCTATAACTTTCACGACAAATATTCACATTTTCCGAGAGAATAATTTAAGTGTAATATTCCTGAATAATTAAAATTCCTAGAGACACTTCATTATGAAATAATTTAATGTAAATATTTTACACATAATAATTAGAGCTGCTAAGTATAAATGCTGGCTTGTACGATAGGTAATATTATACCTTATATAAATAATTACCTGTTTAATCAATACCTGTTACGTGGTAATGATAACATTGTAATTTTGTAAGTAATGTACTAATTATTTCCATCCCTTCAGGCATTAATCCTACTAATAGCACTTGTTAATGATAATAAATATTAGTTTTCTCATAAATAGGTCAATGAATCATAATATACCAAATACATTGTCAGCGATACTATAGTGAAAAAGTTGTGGTATAAGTTATTGATATTGCAAGACTTACTCCCAGTTTTGTTACGAAAGTTGTAGAATAAGATATACGTTCATTCGTTCAATTTTCATACACGTAGTACCTAGTCATTTCGTGGAATAAATAATTTCGCTACTACATGTAATTATAGGTGAGATAAAGATTAGGTTGACATAAGTGCCTTGAAAACAGTGTACCTAACTGGTAATGAATAATTGTGGAAAAAGATTTCTAAATTTCAGTTCGAAGCACACAGTTCCAGAAAAAAATACAAGTTTTGATATTTTTTTCAATGTAAAGTGGACTTTTCAAACCCCATTTAATTTGGAATAGAGCTAACGTAGATGATACCTATAGCTATAGTAGTTAAAATCAACTTTACTAATCAATTAGGGTAATTACATAGTCAATAATTATTTAGATATTTACTTTATTTATTTGATATGTCTTTCACAATAATTCCTAAATACAAGTTATCGATTACATAATACAATTAACAGACAATATCCACAAACACAAAGTCTATTAACTATATGTACTTGTACTATGATATACCTTCAATGTAATATACATTCATTAAACGCATACCTGTATGTTTCGTAATAATCATAATTATATAGGTAGGTAAGTAAACAATTAATAGGCACAATCTTTATCGACGAACGTACACGTATTACGTCTTAAAAGTACGCATACCGACATTTCAAAAAATTCTAAAAACGGGAGACCTTATATCTCGACAACCGATACTAAATATACTTTAGAACAAAATAGGGTAGATGCATTGAACATTTATCTATGGAATAACTGTAAAATATTTTTTATATCTTGTATAGGTTTCTCAAAAAAAATATATTAAAAACACCTCTGATCTTTTTTCCGAAAGACGGAAACTCGTTTCCCAAAAGTCGCGGGGTAAACTTTTTTTGCACTGATAATATGCATTTAAATCTAGGGAATAACCGTAAAAGTTTTTTGATAGACTCAGAATTAACTCCAAAAAATGTAAAAAACGCTTTTTTTACCATTTTATCATGCGATTGTTCACGCGATTTTGAACCTTAATGCCGTGGGAAATGACTGTGACGTCATTCTTGGAGCCAAGCCCTTAAAAGACTCTATGCACGCATGGTGCAATTGAGTATAAAACTATGTCTTGGTATACTTAGTGTACACAGCTCATTGTTTGCGATACCGTTCTTATATATTACACCAACCTGCTGAACAAACATTAAAATTAAATGGATGCAGTTATAATCACAAAACAACAAATCAATACACAGGAATGTCACGCATTTGGACGTGATTATTTGAAATATCAATAGATTTTGTTGGTTTTTCTACTCCAATAAGTAACTATATTTTGTCACTTAAGTTTTTCTGTACGGCGAGGTAATCAATGTTGATTATACTCGTAAGTGCATATGGACTTACAATCTAACGTATAAGAATGCAAATTGTTTAAATAATAAATTGATGTACATGGTAGGTTCGGTTGGTTGAAGCGCGCACTTCTAATCAGGAGGTGCCGGATTCGAAGCTCAATGTTGACAATATATTCTACACTTACGCCTCAAACTTTTAGCTTAGGTACTACTGCGAAGTCTGCCGAAAAGTATTTGGGTTTGTGTATATTTACTTTATCGGTACTCTAAATAAAAACATTCTGAATGGGTGGAATAACATTCTGTATAACATAATACGCGAGCAATTTAATATTTACACGAAAAATTGCCGGTTCTGTTCAAAACAGAGCTAAGAGTAGAATCTTTTATTATTTTCCAAGTAAATAAATCTCTTATACCAACAGAATGAATTATTGTAAAAAATCTCACCTGCAATGCACCATATTTGCACATCACCCACACAAATTTCCATAAACCTTAGCGTTTATCGCGTGCTATAAAAATATGCACATAATAATATAGGTATCTGGATCTGGTATACCTATTTGTGAAGCAGTGAATACATTTCCTATATATAGTTGAACCTTATTCCTTGATTTTGTTCTTTCAAGACAATCGGGAGAAATCGCGATATATGAAGTTTTTACTGTAGATATTTTTATGGCACAACGTAATTTTTCTATTCAGGTATCTCAGGTATAAGTACAGCAGAATCCTTGATTTGAGATTAATATACCTCTACAATCAAAATATACTTACTTTAAACGATTTCAAATAACGAAAACCTATAAACCATTGGATGTTGGATCCAAATTTTGGAAATGTATAAAATTATTGGAATACCTAAATTCAATGTAGTAGGCATCTTCAGTGACGTGGCTCAATAACATGCCTATGCCTTTCGGCTTCCTTTTTATTTTTGAGCAAAATTTTACTATCGTATATTAGGTTAAACAACTTTTTACTTCAACGATCCTTGTTTCTTGTAATACATGTCGCCAAAAAATTAATGCCCGATCCCACCAACTACCACCTAGGAAGCAGACCCCTAAGGAATTTCCATACAAAACCACAGATAATTTGAGTGATTATTAGAACTGTCATAACCTTTAAGATGTAAATCCATACAAAATACAGCATGCAGCTACTTAAGTGAGGGAGATTCTGGGCCGAGATATTTGGCCACCTAACTAAGTAGAGCTGCATGCTGTATTTTGTATGGATTTATATCTTAAAGGTTATGACAGTTCTAATAATCACTCAAATTATCTGTGGTTTTGTATGGAAATTCCTTAGGGGTCTGCTTCCTAGGTGGTAGTTGGTGGGATCGGGCATAAATGTCATATACCCTTTCCTTGTCATTCCTAGCGATCTGATATGACTGTCATAATTTCAAATCCTAAATGTAGATTAGTTAGTTAATTAGATAACAGGCGAAGTCTTTTCGCTTCCCCATCCATTTGCTTTAGGAAAAAGGGTCTTTTAGACCTTTGAAAACCCAGGCTTACCTTAAATACCCGGGTAACAATTTTCCCAGTTTGTTTATTTATTTGGTTTCGCAAGATTTGCTTTATATATTAACATGGTAAGCTTTAGGACTACTGCTTTTCCATAAATACAAATATTTACATGAACACCCACCTATACATTGACAAACAGTACAATCTTTAACAAGCAGCGTACTCAAATTTGTGTTTTAAGGGCTTGGCACCAGGAATGACGTCACAGTCTTTTCCCACGGCATTGAGATTCAAAATCGCGTGACAATCGCATGATAAAATGGTAAAAATAGCGTTTTTTTCATTTTTTGGGCTTAATTTTGCGTCTATCAATAAAGTTTTACGGTTATTCCCTAGATTTTAATGCATATCAGAACAAAAATTTTACTCCGCGACTTTCGGGAAACGAGTTTCCGTCTTTCGGAAAAAAGATCAGAGGTGTTTTTAATTTATTTTTTTGAGAAATCTATATAAGATATAAAAAATGTTTTACGGTTATTCCGTAGATAAATGTTCAATGCATCTACCCTATTTTGTTCCAAAGCATATTTAGTAACGGTTGTCGAGATAGAAGGTCTCCTGTTTTTAGAAATTTTTGAAATGTCGGTATATGCATACTCTTAAGACAATATTTTCGATGTGTACCTAATACGTATCTTCATATTGTTACATAAAATTCTATAAAAGTACATAACATAATAATATACTTACGGTATATATTGAGTACACTATGGGATTCTTCGTGTATTGAATACATTACGTACCTAATACAAACCACATGCTTTCTACATAGGTTGTGTTAAGGACAAATCCAGAATACGGATATTGTTCAATAAACTTTAAAAACGTTAGTCTAATATTACTAGATAAAGTAAGTATACCCTCGATACCACCTATAGAGGTATTATAATCTTCGTTAGAGCTTTTTAATATTTATTTATCATTCTTGTGAACATTACACTTAATATGATTTGACAAGGTACACGATATGATAATAATTAATGGTAATTAGGGTAAACTATATTGCAACCTCTTCCAGTCAACCTTATTTACTTTTCTAAAATGTATAGTAAGTTTCGTGAGCAACCAGACTCTAACTGAGATTCGAACCGGGCACTTGTATTTACGTCATGGTCTACGAAATTTAGGTTAGAATCGAAATTTTGCATTCTCCCACAAAACGCTGGTCTATCATAATGAAAAAACAGCTGAAAGAATGACATAGACTCAGGAAGAGGTAATTCGAATTTCACAAAACTGCTTTGGAAGACCTAGTTATATCCTCGTCTTTCCAGTCCACATTAAAATGAAATAGTTGATTATGTACTATTCTGAATGTTCCTTTTCTTTGGATTAGTGATTTTGACCCTTACATAATAATATTCCTACTATTAGGTCGTCGAACTTTAAACTTTATTCTAGATTTTTGTGTGAACATGATTATATAACACAGCTTTTACTACAGCTTTTGTAAAAGTTTCGAAAGCTTCACGTGTACCAAAGCTGTCGCTTTATATTGAAATACGCATATGTAAGTACTAAGTAGGTATACATAAATTTTAGAAAACTATGTAGGTACGTTATATTACTTACTCTACGTAAAATACATTTTATAATACATTTTCTGGTACACATTAAATTTTACATTTTACCAGATACGGTTTTATTCTCGTACCTATTAAACTCGTGTCTGGAAATTGTACTGCTGACAAAATATCAAGTTTTTGGCATAAATTTCATAAATCTGAAACTACAAGTCAAATATTATAATACCATTCCATACTCCATAGGTATAGGTACAATAATTTTATCATACAACGTGCACTGTGCAGGCATCTTATGGTATAGCATCTGTGAAAATAAAATCGGAGATTAAATTTCCTCAAACTAACATTGTACCATTCTTCGGCAATGTGATTTACCTATGAACAAATGCAGGGGAGGTATGGTCGTCACACTTGCCTCACATATTGACAAGAAGGCTGCGAATCTTACATACTTACTTCCGAATCGGTTCAGCTTGTGGTATCTGATCGTAATGGATGGAATCGGATCGGATAACGCATCGTAAAGCTCGTAAGTCCGTATAAGTCAACAGTATATTTTTCATCCAAACACGCCTGTAAAATACTCCTGTAATTCTCAGCATACCCAATACTACAGTCTACCTTTTAATTATGTTAATGTTCTGTTTTATTTCCCACTGTATCAAGTGACACTGTATATCCATCCAATCTTCTAGATGTGTTGTGCAAGTCCACAGGTGATTAATAAATTTGTTCACCTTTCCTCTAATTGAAATCGGGAAGGTGACGCATGTACATAGTACTACGTGTACATGGGTTCACTATTAGATAATAGGTCAAGGAGATATTTATTAGAATACTTTATGTAATGTACGTGAGTCATCGTTGTTCAATTTAATATGCCATAAGAATAATCATATTTCTGTGGGTTTCCTTAGAATAATTCCATAGAACAACACATAAAAATGTCGCCTTTTCATTTCTCCCTTCCTTCGAATCACACGTCTTAATTTCGTAGCAGTTAATCGCAATTTATTCATCATCCCTTTTGAGAAAATCTCTACTCACCATTTATCATAACTTGTCAGTTTTGTAATTGTAATTTGTAATCGTATACTCTGTAAAAATCTGTAAGCTTCGTCATTTACCTATGTTTTTGGTCCGTACCTAATGCTGGTTGAAGTGTTCAGCCGATATATTGCAGATGGTGCAAAATTTATATATTCATGTGGGCTAGGTGTAGCAAATGTCGCCAGTCTCCAGAAAGGCTTGCCTTATGAAAAGAGCTGTATGAAATGAACTATAGAGAAAACGAATCAGGCACGTTATCCGGTTTATCCCAAAGGCCATAAGTCATAATTAGAGATGTAAATGTATTTTAAAAGTCATTGTTTCGTGTTTTCTCAAAAGGATAAAGGATCATGGTATTGTTTCGTCCTGAAGTTATTGTGTCAATGCAGAGTTGAATGATGTGAGTGGAATTAAAATGAGTAAAAAGGACTCTTTGTTGTCCTCCTTTATCATAATAATTATCTCACAATACAAAACAATACCATAAAAGGATGACTCATAATATTATGTACCTAAGATATATTAATATGTGTGGGATGGAGTTGTTAAATAAAATATTTTGTGTACTTGCATGATTATACCTCTAAGGATTCCAGGAATGTCAGGGTTATCAGCTCATCACAATAGAGAATAAAAATATCATTGTTTTAATATTTTTATTGCTTGTCATTTTTTCTTGCTTGCCCTACGATTTCAAATGAAAACCAAACTTTTTTATTCGTGTAACTCATAATTGACTAACTTGCCAAGGTGAGATTGGTTAGGATCACCTGTGTTTTCCTTCCTACCTTCTTCAGTTGATTATTGCCCTTTTGTTTTAATTGTCTCTAACCTTACCAAATCTCATTTCATCTTCCTACAGTTCTTACATTCACCGACATCCACTAGGATGAAGTAATGATTGAATTCAGCTAAAGTTCATACTTCACTGTGTATCTGTTGACACAGCTATAAATTATCCCACTGTGAGGTGTAAACTTGGCGTTAACTGGAAAAAATCGCAACTTTGCGATAAGTACGCCCAAGTGAACAATGCCTCATGATATTTTATATGCCCAGTTTTCATTGTAGATAGGTATGTGATTTGTTCACTAGGATACTAATTAGGTGAGTCAAATAAAAAAAAACAGTATTTCGCAAAGTAGTACGATTTTTGTAGTCATCATAAATACTAGTTGTGATAACTGATAATGATTGTTGTTTGTGGCATCCTTGACAATGTGTACCGCTATAGACTCGTATAATGCACCCTATATTATAATACTACTTATATTATATGGAATGCACACAGGTGTCCCTTACACAGCGTGGAGACCCCATTATCTTCATATTATGGGATGGTTCAATTCAATACCAAATAATATCACTACAGTGCATTCCCAGTAATCGTTACCATGAAATCGATTAATACTTTATTCGCATTAGGTCAGTAATTTAGTAGAGTAGGTAGTAAATTAGTTGCAACACAGCAACATTTTTTTACTAATTCACTACCTAATCTTTTTTAAAATTTATTTATTTACAAATAAAATCTACTAAACTAGGTACTGGCCTAATGTGAACAAGGCATAACTGCTATTAGTTATTCACTGTCTAGATAAGAGTTCCACGAGTATGTGGGCACAATGTTACGGGGTTATTTTTTATTTGAGTGTCATTTGTTGCATGGTGATACAAATGAAATACTTAACACTTTTTTATAAAAATTCATGAAATAATGTTGTTGATTTTCATTGTCGTGGAATTCTCATCTATGAATGCAATTTCCATTAAAAGTTGTTTTAGATAGTGTTTCATGAAAGAAGTTGGGTAATCGAAAATTCAAAATGATAAATGACCGGTGCATGGATCTGGATCTTTCAAGCAAAAGGAGGCTTGTCGAAACTCAATGCTGACGATATATTCTCCACTTCACGACACAAGTTTTAGCATATTACATGGTGAAGTGTGCAGGAAAGTATTTGGAATTTTGAATATAAGTCCATATCATTAAAAAAACGTGCATTAAGGCTCATCTCGCAGAATTAAAATTACTTTTACCGTGAGTCGTAACGTATAATATGTTGTTTTACTAGCAGAAAAATTCGAACCTTCTTGTAGTACACTCACATCATAAAAAAGGGTCTAACCAACAGAGCAGGGCCTACCTAAATAGATATTCCTTTGGTTCTTAAATCTTCCGGGATATAGGGCAACTACTGTGTTACTCTGCAATGACGTACAATGCATGCCACATTATATGGATTATATCTAGTCTGGCTTAACTGTCTGTGACAGGTGAGTGACTATATTATAAAAGTAGTCAATAATGAGTCAGTACCTAGTACCTACTTACAATAATACAATAATACGAATATTTTATCTGCTATACTGTAGTTGTTTGTCTTGTAAATTTATTAAGTATATACCTACTGTCCGGGTACTTCTTGAACACCCACCTAACGTGTGTTTGTGTGTGACAGAGGGATATTGCATAGGTAGGTACCTGTAATTCTTTCCTATATACTTACCTTCTTTTGTAGCGAACTCATCTTATGCCAATTATTATGCAATTGCTGGATATGGAATTGGTAAAAGCGAGATTCATGCGGGGTTTAACATGTTCACCATGATCCAAGGGGTGGGCAGAGATTGGAATACTTAAGTATATATCTTTTCATAGTAAATGATAAAGCCTCACAAAAAATCACATTATAACCACCACACATTTTCTCATCATGTCATAAATTTTCTAAAATCAGTATGAAAATCATTCAAAATACAGTTGCTTCATAAAAAAAATTCCCTGCGGCGCTATTTTTTATTACTTTTTATAAAAAAACATTATTGATACATATCATTGTGCAAATTATTATTTACTATGTCTTACAAAAAAAATTACATGTTTTTCATGCTATGTCAATTCCTAAATTTTTGCCCCCCCCCCCCCCCCCCCTAGCTCCGAGGCTGGCGACGCCCATGCCATGTTGTGTAAGTAGGTTGAATGTTTTTTTCTGGTACTTGGTACATATACCTTGCCCCAAGCCAATGTCTTTCGACTATCAAAATAAGACATACCTGTTAAACAATTTAACCCCAATACATAGGGGCATTGCCCTCCGGCTCTTGATTTATTATCACAGGCACAGGTGTAATTCCTGGTTCACCTGTTTTCCCTATTCATAAATATTGAAGCGATATTGTAGTACTATAGTGGTTTGATATACAAAGCGTTTGATAGATGGATTCAGATATCTTTATCAGAGAGTTATTTAGAGGTCATTTAGGATCTTTTAACCGAACTTAGCTCAGCCCAAAGTCTCACGCTTTTCGACATAATATTCGATATTTTAACTTTCTATAGAAAATACCCGAATTCCTCAAGTAAGTAATCCATTCCATCCAATTCCATCATAAGTAAAGGTGCCTATGTATATAGTTTCATCATTATTTTTTGTTAGGTACTCCAGTGTGTGTTTACTGTTTAGTAAACGTAAGTCATTAGTTTCAATCTGAAGAAACAATAATTATACAAAAAATATCTGATTAAAGTTTCGAGAAACAGATATTTCAAAAACAGGTTACGAAAAAAATCTGGAAAAAAACACTTCTCTGTACGGTACGCGACACACGCATGTATAAGTATACCCAATACCATGACAATTGCCTCATTTCGTTTTAAACTGGATGTGTGGCGACCCTTGTTGCTGAACTTTATAGTAGTACATCTACATACCTACGTACGCGAAGTCCAACTGCTACCCCACAAAGTTTAACGCACTCACTACAATAGTTCTATAGTCTAATCATTGTCAATGTACGATGATTATGAACAGGTGATTCGTAGGTAAGTTAGCAGGTAGGTAGTCAATACGATTCTCACACCGCAGTAATCAGGTTCAATGACGCGTCGAGTTGATAACACAATGAGTGTGTCTGTGTACTATGCTTTATTATGGAATGCATGTTTGGGTGTTCGAACCCAGATCACGTTTACATAAATGTATCTTGAAGTAGGTGTGCATTGCCATATATAAAAATTATAATTTTGAAACAATATGTCTTATTAATTGTAAAATAAATTAATAGGAATCGATGACATCGATATTATACTGCTACTACTATATCAGTAAATGCTGTTTGTGTACTGTGTAGATATACAAACACACACAATATTATCCTAGTGTAAACATGACAGTCAGAATGGGAGGCGAACCTCTTTGCTGAAATAGATGTACTCGTAAAATGTCTTACGAAGTTTTGCAACACCTACCTAATTCTTACATGGTAGGTACTCGAAAAAACATTAAAAAAGAGCGAGAGCCCATTCTGCTTCTCGGGGATCCCTTAGTAAAAATGGAATGAAAATAATTTTGATTAGGTACTTCGATAATCAAAACTTAGTAAGTATACGTACCCAGGGCCGTCCCTACCTAATATGCAAGTTAGACAAATCCTAAGAGCGGCGTTATGTATCTAGGGACAGCCCTTAAGTACCTACTCATACCTAGTAGTAAATGTTTCAAGTGACCAAACCTCGTCAGTGACATTAATAAACTATGCACATAACATCAATTAGCACATATCATACCAAACTTATGTAGCTACAAATTACGATACGAACATTTGTATGCTGTCATAGTTTACCCATCACAATATTGACTATGCTGTTTTAGGAAAGCCATGCCATTTTTGGATAATTACTGCTTACATTAGCAATTCAATATAGTATGCAACTCTATATTGTATATTGTTTCGTGAGTAAATTAGTATAGGTATACGTAGATACGTATTTGTATTGTACTAAAGCCATAAGCAGATAAATAATATAGCATCTAACTACAAAGTATCTAGTTACAATAGTAAGAGACGACGACCAGATATTCAGCTGACGATATTATTGCTCTACGATATTACCAAGTCCTCTAAAGATATTAGGGAAAAATTATCTTTATTATCCGCGATTACTTTACTTTATTACTTCGCCAATGGCACATTATATTTACATTCATATCTAGGTCTATACCTGTTACCATAACCAATTATGACACAAAAAAATCGTAGTATTTACATGTTCATAACTGCACAAAAACTTATGAGACATAAAATAGGTATTGCGGAGATTAATGGGGCTATTTTGGTTGATTAGGAAAAGCCTGAAATGCCAGATCGAAGAAACCTATTTATTTGGCATTCTTTAGATACTTTACAATTGAGCTTTTGGATTGGTTGGTCAGAAAACCTTGTCGGCCCATACGAGCTTACGTAGTTTAAATCTCATTTTTTGCTATGTATTCCGTTCTTCACGATCGGTACAAGTGTTCAGAAAATATGAGAAAGCCCAGTAATATTTTATTAAGTGTATTTCGATATGACTAAGATAAAATAATATAATATTTTATTTACCTAAACGGAAGAATATCCGGTCATTTTAGAACATTATTAAATCTATTAAAACCACAATAACTTCTGAACCGTGATAATGAATGTGATGCTACAATATATTGGTGTTGAATTTCCTTTCTATTTCTATTTTCGGAAGGATCTACAGCTGGTTTCCAATATTGTATGGATAATAAATATAAATATCTACAATCAATAAAACCGGAGAGTCTCACGCCTCAGTGGAGAGCATCCTGCCCGGGAATCTGAACATAGCTGATGGATATTTCTATTTGAAGGATGAACACTAATTATATTCATTGTTGATTGATTTCTGGTAGCTGTCAATATGAAGCCTTATATTATACAACCACAAATTTTAACACTAGAATAATTTGAATTACTAATTGTGATACGAGTATTTACGATAGATAAAATTGACTGGAAAGCGGCCGTTGTTTGAGCAGATGGTCGGGGTTCAAATCTCGATGTTTCAAGTAGTTTTAATGATGTATTAAGCACTTTGCTATACAATAAGAAATTTTCTACTTTAGACATTTGGTGCGTGATGAGAGAATGTATGATGACTGATCACAGGATGTGAAAAGTGGGAGAAAGAAGAGGCGTGAGGAAGGTTGGCAGCCCGAGACTGATGACCCGAACCGATCAGAAGGACGACGCGTTTTGAGTAAAAGGAATCGGGGTGCGTATAATATGACAAATTGAATTAATGAAACGGAAGCAAGGAGTGTTTGTAGGGATAGTGCAGTCTAGGTTTCTAGTCTACTTTGGCATTCGAACCCAGGCCAATAACTACTATTTATTTACTTTATTTATAGTCATACCGTAGCTGCTTTACGAAAAGCTTATCTATTACCTAGAACAAGTGGGTAATTAGTTTTGCTCCCATATGAACACATCATCCGTTTAATCTACGTAGGTATGTGTTTATTCATGTAACCGAATATCCTGATAATTTCGACAGCTTTCTGATCATTGGGGTGCGAATTAACATCAAAAGGACTCATTTCGACTAATTTTGTATCTGTTCACAGCCATGTGTGTTAAATTTAAATCTATTTCTATAATAGCGACCCTTTGATATGAATTAATGTGGATATTGGATTTGGTGTCTGCGTATGGCACAAACGTCCGCATTAAAAGGTTCTGTAGGCTTAGAAAATAACTGACTATAAATTGATGTAGGCAGGACGAGTTCTCTATGCACTCCTCTCTTCTTTGGGCTTTCTGGATCCACCCAACACCGGCGACGGGGACAACATCATTGGCCCATCTTTTCTGAGGCCGGCCTATTCCTCTTTTCATGCCCCACGGTCTACATCTCAGGACTCTGGGTGCCGATCTGTCCACTCTTAGCAACATGACCTACCCATTGTCATTTTAATTTGGCAATGCGTCCATCACATCGGTAACTTTTGTTCGGCGTCTGATTTCTTCATTTGTTATTCTTGAAACAACAATCTGTTAGACGTAGTCCCACTTTTATATTGACCCAGGATCGAGAGGGTTTCCAAGGTCTAGGTTTCTACCTCCGATAGGAGTGGCACGAGAAAAAGAACATTTAACAGACCAGCCTTTCTATCATTACCGAACTAAATTTTTTGTATGAATATGGGGTTCATTTTTCTAGTCAATTTGCAACCATCCATATCAACAGTATTCGCAAAGAGTTTTTATAAGTATCTCTATGACATTTCTACTGTTTTTTCGACGGCATACGTTGAAATGGATGGCGCCTGTTAATACACAATAAAAAATAGTGTACAAATATTCACACACATTCATACGTGATAACGTTCCGGTTCAAATGCTACGCATGGGACGAGAGTGGAATTTACAGTACTATTATTACGTAGACCTCATAAGTACACAGACACTAGATAGTACCGTGATAGTACTACTCATATGAATATACGATAGAAAGAGCGGATGTTCATAGATATATTAGGTGTTAGTTTCAACAAAAGAGTAACTGCTTATTCAGTAAGAAATACTCGTACGTATGTAATAGAAACCTCGTAGAAGTTTAGTGTTGTAAGGCATACTAGCATTAATTTGAATTCTTCTAAGTTAGTTCAATATTTTTTCTATATAATATACTCCCCGTAAAGTCACTCCAAACTCTCAAATCGGCAAATCTTTCTACTTCCTTTAATTTGCGTTCAGTTTTCTATTCCATAAGGTGGGTCTTGTCAACTTGGAGTGCATTGGCTTCGGAATTGAACCCAACCACCCCAAACAAACGATAAACACCCTTTATCGTATTATAACCAAAAACAGAGAAAGCATGAAAGTCATGACAGCACACAAAAAGTTCAAACTGAACTTCGGATAACCATCGTATTTAGCCTGAAGTTCATCAATATTTTGACTGAATTTCGTAGTAATCTTGCAGCAGTGATATTTTCTCTAGCAACCTATTTCTTCGCTCATTTCTGAGAATGCTTAATTTCACAATCTTGTCTAATAATGAAAAGCACTTTACAGCGTCCTTCGGTTGCTTATAATTAAGTTATCCAAGTTTAGATGGAGAATATCATTACTACATTAATAAATTAAGTGCAGTTCGCGGTCATATTCTCATGACTTTAGGGTCATTTAAGTTATTTTGTAGGATCATAAAAGACATGCAGATTTTCGAGTTTCTAGTATTATGAATTTTTGTTTAAACTATTTTAATGTTTGTTTCAGGTCTGATTGGAGTGCTGTCGTTCCGAATGGGAACGCGCACGTAGTACGAGTTTTCAGTGATGGCTTATGGATGAGAGGATCTGTGAGGCCAAGCCATGGCTAACAAGAAGGCCGTGTACTCACTGTGCGTGGCCTGCCTTGGCTTCGTGTGCTTTGCACTTGGGGCGACCGCCATTGGTCTGCCTATGTGGGGGTACTTTTTCAATCGTAAGTAAACATTTATTCCTATTTTAACAAAAAAATATTACGTTCTGGTGAGCACTTTCAATAATTCGTAATATGGTTTTAACAGCCCGTTAATACGGCGAAGATTAATGTTTTTTTATCAGATTCATAACAACATTATGTATGAACGAGTGCTTTTGAATGTTTGTTTTACCATACTTTTTTTCATGTACTCATTTCATTTTTTTTTTCATTTCTCATGCTGTAATGTCTGTTAACTTTATGTACTAATGGCCTTGCGCCGTGTATTATTTTAAATAAAATAAATAAATATTGAATTCTGACTTTATGTGTTACGTCAGTGACCGTGGAATGGCCCAATGAAAAATAATAGGAAAAAAGAGAATCGTCGTGTTAACATTTAGCTTTCTCGTTGTCTTAGAACATTTAATTTCCTTAATCTTCACAATCGTCAAATTTCTGAATTGTGTGTATAGTCCTTGTATGTCTCCTAAAGAAACAATTAACAACGTACAAAACCATTCGCAAATTTTCAACTAATAAAACATGTTTTGTCAACAAGAGCACGCAATAGAAGGCGTGTTTTCTGTACACAGACGCCTTTAGTACTTCATTCTTCTACGCGTTTATAGTTTTCATGAAATATCGTATTTCTCCGTATGATATCGTATAATATAAAGTCTGTATAGCTTTTGAACCTACCCAATATTGACCCAGTTACAAATGAGGTGTGCCAAAGGCAACTCCCCGAATGAACTTCGACATAATTAAGTACCTACTTAATATTAAAAAAAACAATCGTGTACTTCAATTAATAGGTGATATGCACGCTTTATACGTCTAAAATTCTACAAAAAACATTTCTATAAATAAATGTGACTAGAATCGCCTACAAATAAACACAATACGAGAAATAAATTAATGGAAGTAGATAGCTTATACTTACTATATTCCTGTTTACATTATTTTTTATGTAGTTTC
Organism: Ceraclea dissimilis; assembly: GCA_963576895.1. Lineage (NCBI taxonomy): Eukaryota > Metazoa > Arthropoda > Insecta > Trichoptera > Leptoceridae > Ceraclea > Ceraclea dissimilis. Next base: position 15,431,459 of record OY756363.1, read on the forward strand.
TCCTACCATCGGAGATTTATGCACAATTTTCTTCCCAATCCCACAATTTATTCTTTCTTTCTTTTATTGTTCTATCTAATTACAAAAATCGTAAGTAGAATCGAATGACTTGTTATTAAGAAGCAATTTCTACCAGCTAATCAGGCCGTCTCCATACTTTAATATGGGATACCAAGTCATCACTGAAAGCTAGGATCATTTCCTAGATAGAAATTTAACCCAGATTTACCCAAGGTTTTCACGAAACATAATATTATGTGGGGATCATTTTTCTAAGATTAAGTATAGGTAGGATGTGAAACGAAAAGGTGTTTTTTGTCCTGTGCTATAAGCCTGTTCAGCTAATTGTATGGATGGAAGAACATTCCATTAATCATTCACTATCCTTATACGAAAGTATAGTCCATGATTGAGGTTTCTGGCTACAAAATAGTTGCGGTTGTACCTACATAATGTCATGGTAGTACTTGTAGCAGGTAGATAGTATATCTATTGGTATAGTATAGGAATTTCGCAATAGGTCGATATACTGTCATCGTTTCTTTAATAAAATGTTTCATTGCTTTTCGATGTAATTATTTCTCATCAGCTCGGAATCCATCATAGTATTTTATGTTACATTGTAATAAAGTTACAACAAACTATCTGATAACCGAATTCGTGCAATCGCGGACAGAATGTGTTTTCTCGAATTGTCGACAGAATGTGTTTTTATCGACAATTCGAGAAAACACATTCTATTAAGGAGGCGGCAATCTGAATAACCTACTAATGTTTTGTATAAAAAAATTCGGCTGCGGCGTTTTTACACCGTCTTGTAAAATGTTATTATTTGATGCAAACATGTTCAGAGGACCCGCATTTATTCCAAAAAAATCTCCTGCGGCGCTATTCACTTACTTGATTGCCAAATCAATGTTAAAATCTTTCTTGCTCTAAGTTCTACTATGTATTTAAAAACTGTCACATGTTTATGGGGCGACATTTTCGTACTTGCCGGTGGCTAATGCCTAGGGACGTACCACTTACTGAAAATGTGTTTTTTTTTTAAAGAGCACAAACGGTTACACATTGTAATAAGTATATCGATAATAAAAAATAAAAAAACTGCGAAGTTTAGTGTTAACAACATCACCCACTTATAGTAAACATAAAAATCTAAAATTCACAGGAAATTACACAAACGATACAAACAAACAAATTACCTAAACAAGCCATCATTACTAATTCGAGAATAATTTATTATTGCTATCAACGAAGCGTTCTCTTCTCGAAATCAATCGAGCAAAATGTAGTTGTTAATATGCTGAAAATCGTAAAGTTTTTACAGGCAATCATAGCGAAATTACATTATAAAAAGGGCATAGACAAAGAAATAATTACTTTGATGTATGTAACAACATTGTAATAAGTAAGTTATTAATTATTGATTTTACGATAAGACGCATCTACTTCTCCGAGTTAATGTTTAAGTTATTTTATAGTTAGCCTTTAACGAGATTAGTTTTGCACTAAGCTTCGAGATGACGCATTCTATGTAATAAAATAAAAATCGATAACCTTATCCATTTGTTTTTCACAATAATTACAAATTAAATATCGATTGAAATATTAATGTTTATTTCTAGTATGTACCCAGTAGCATAGCGTGGGGGGGCGGGGGGGCGGTCCGCCCCGGGCGGCACTTTTTAGGGGGAGGCATTTTTTGGGGAAAATTTCAAAAATCCATTAACCCCCGAAGGACTACGGTGTTCGTGTGGTCACGCTAAACAGCTTCCAGAATTTTCCAAATTACTCATATACTCAATGTGTTAGATGGTAATTAAACACTAATTACGATAAATTAGATATGGTAATTGTGAAATTGCATTTGCAGTTGGCCGGACTTTCGTTATTTTGTAGGAGTTGCAAAAATTTGGTGTTTTTATTTTTTCGTGAAAATGTTCACCTCGGGACGATTAGTCCAATATTTCTCAAAATTCTCAGTTTTTCTACAAGTTTTGTTTATAAAATTTAGAAAATAAAGGTATTTACTAACAATAATTAGTATTTATGTTACAACAATACTTTAATTTCTACTTTTTATTCTTACTTAAAAATGGGTGTTACCAGATGAACACGCTAGTCCTTCCAGCTACCGTTATTTTTTAAGAATTTTCTTTGTAAAAATTTTGAAAATATAAACGTAGATGAGTAATTAATTAAAATATAATAATGTATTTACACAAGTAGTGACCTTATGTTTTGAGAAACACTTGTGTTGTGAGAATGGAGTAGGTATGCTATAACAATTATTTCAAAAAAAGTTGATGTTGACATGTTTTATTGCATTACATAAGTTTCCACTATTATTTGATCACCCCAAATCAAAAACTTAACTTGATAGGAATCGCACTCTTAAGACCCTTCGCTACTGCTACTTACACTTTATCTTGGCTTGTTGTAGTTGTCTCACTGTGTATGATATTGTTAGCCTGTTGGAAAATTTGAGGATGACGATATTCCCTATAACGAAGAAGCGACTCTTTTCATTTGTCCTCCTTCTACTTCTAATCAGTTCACTCCTATCCACTCGTGGACGAAGGCCTTCTCCATCTCCTTCCTATCTATGTAGGGCTCATTGAATCCAATTAACACCAATATACTTTACAAGATTATCCCTCCATCGCAGTGGTGGTCTTCCTACACCCCTGGTAGTTGTTCATGGTTTCCAGGTTGAGACCCTCTTCGACCACATATCTTCTAGATCTCTGACCAAGTAACTTGCCCACCACCATTTGAGAGTTGCGATATGTTGGGCCATCGCCCATGACTTTTGTTTTTTGTCGTATCTTTTCGTTCGGTACAATCTCTCAGGATTACTCTTTGATGACTCTTTCAAAATTTTCTTTTTATATTGTTTATTTTCATTTTCCTATTATGATTTTTTGTGCTTTTTACCTTTTTACGTATAGCTGATATCTTATGAATCGTTATGTAAACATATTGCAATCGTTATGTTGTATTATTTATACCTAATGTATTTTAATTACTAATCCCATACAGTGAAATTTTGACCCCGCTAAGGACGAACGTGACCATATGGTCACGGCGCTTTTCCGGAAAACCCACAACGAAAGATTTTTTTTATTATTTTTCTCTTCTTATTTGCACTATTTAGACATAAACTATACACAAAAATACACATTTTTAAAGAAAAAAAATCTCTCGTCCTTGGGGGTTAAATCACATTTGTTTCATTAAAAACTAGAAAAAATTTCGTCTGCGGCGCTATTTTTCTCTTTTTGTACCATGTCAATATCTAACTAAATTTTTGATGTCTCGCTTGAAAAAACTTCGACTGCGGCGCTATTTTATCACTTTTTAGGCCATGTCAATATCAAAATGTTAGTTATCCCACTCCAGCCTAGAAGTTCTTTATAATTCCTGTAAATTTTGGGGATTTTTGGATTTATATGCCTAAATAAGGGGGGCGGCGGATTTGATTTCCGCCCCGGACGGCAGAAAGTCACGCTACGTCACTGTATGTACCATGAAAAAGAGATATTAATGCTGGATTTCATCAACTTTTCAGGTGAGGAATAGCAGAGATAGGAGCCACTTAGCACAAATTTTGTATGAAAAATAATGACAAGACGTGGCTCCTGTCTCCGCTATTCCTCGCCCAAAATGTTGGTGAAATACAACATATGTTTTCTCATATGTATCTCGACGATAGGTCGTTCATATTATTATACTAATTGGTTACATGGTTACCTATGTTTAAAAATGGACGGGTCCAGACTTCGGGTTTAATAATTTGCGACTTGCTGTGAAATGTCCACCAAAGATCTTAGTAGTTTTATAAAAAAAATAAAAGATAAGAATCTCACACTTAAAAAAATTAACATGTTTATTTTCTTGAGGTGGATAAATAATTGAGTTAGATGGCCTATCCATTCCTTTTACCGAATTTGGCAAGCTAGAAAAGCTTTTAATGTGATGGGATGAGTAGATACAATCTCTAATACAGATTTCGCGAGATTTTTCATTACGATTTTTGCACTCAATAATGATAATTTCACTTTATTTTAATTTCGTAATTCGTTAGTTAACTGAATGGTGCTAAAAACGTAAAGATATAATCTTTACACACGCAGTGGCATAAGAACGCATTATATTAAATTTAAGTATCCTGGCACAGTGCCAGTGGCATTATGAATAAATTTAAGTGGCGGGTTATAATAAGTATAATTACCTATATTATATTTCTTGTGCATCAGAAATTTGGGTGTCCTAAAAACAAACACGATTAATTAGCTGTCAGTCGGAGACATTGAAGACAATACAAATTGTAATGAAATTTGAAAATTAGGTAGACAAAATGAGGAGTAGTTAGATAATATATTATTAGTATAAAAAAAGTATGACACGCTGAAAAAAAACTCCCTTGAGGAGAAATTTTGTATAAGATAGCTATTCTATATACATCTCTTTGACAATATCTGTAAAAAATGGATGTTAAGAATAAATAAGTATACTTACTTAGGTAATTTGACAGGACTAAAATGTTAAGAAAAATAATATTTTCTACACGCAGATGAAACCTTATTATAGTGTCTTTTTACAATACTGTCCCACTTCAGGCTCTTTTTGTAAATTGTATCTCTCTCTCTCCCTGGGCATTTATTATTCCCACATGATGGTGGGGTCTGCCATTCTTGTTTACCGCCGCCACAATAATTGTTTTTGTTAATTGTACTTGTAGATTATGTCGGGTAGACACATTTTCCCGCAAAAAGTAAAATTCCGAAAAAAATGTTGGTTAGTATATCTTGTTATTCTCAGATGATACCACATGTTTCAAACCTATTTTCTTAATCGTGTAGCGATAAAACTTTCTTTATTGTGTAGCAATAAAACATACAAAAAACTCTAAAACCTCACTTGACACCCAATACAAAGTTGTAATCTCATTTAAAATAAATAGTAGCGGAGTATTTAAATTAAAAACATCTCGCTCCCCCAATTCAAAACTAGGACATCTTAAAAAAAAGTGAAAATGAGTTAAATATGAGGTTCGATAGGATTTTTAAAGCTCTATCTTTCGTAATTTTTGGATTTTCAAAATTCAGTTTTTTTAATGCTTTAAAAAAAATATCCTAGTATGACTCTGAACCAAATGTTTCAACAAACTCATTTCAAAACTCAGACATGTTAAAATGTCTTGGTGACGTCACTGAAATACATTTTAAATCCATGGAATTTAATCCATAGTTTATAATTAAGATATTATAAGCATAGCTAGTGCCTTCCAGATTAGTTAACTGAAATAAAATTACAGATAATTTGATAGATAAAAAAATTACAATACTTTTTCAGTAGTATGAAAATAGATCCACATAGTAAATCCACTACCTGAGCTGGATCAAAACTCAGACATCTTAAAAAAAAAATTAAAAAAAAGTGTTTTCATAATTCAAATGGACTCATTTGGCTATAAATCATTAGATGAACTGTTTCTATATCAAAAGCTGTGCTTTAATTAATTTAATTAATTAAAAGTATGATTTCACTATAGAAAATAATAGGAGAAATCCTGGTACAAAACAAGGACATGTTAAAATTTAAAGTATAAAAAAAAGTTTTTAATATTTTTTTCTTTAAAATCTGATAAAACACCCAATTTTATACCAGAAAAATATTATACGAAGAAAAAATATATGATAATTACAGTATTTAAATTAAAAACATCAGTTATTCTCAGATGATACCACATGTTTCAAACCTATTTTCTTAATCGTGTAGCGATAAAACTTTCTTTATTGTGTAGCGATAAAACTTTCTTTATTGTGTAGCAATAAAACATACAAAAAACTCTAAAACCTCACTTGACACCCAATACAAAGTTGTAATCTCATTTAAAATAAATAGTAGCGGAGTATTTAAATTAAAAACATCTGTCTCCAAAAAAATCATCGGATTGTCATCACTCATTAGTAAAACCAGACAGATGAGTGACATAAATCTGCTTTTGAAACTTTATAATACCACATCAGATCAGGCCCCTCTTTCCTATAATATATTAGTCACAGTGGGCACTTGCCCAGGGCCCCGCGATCCAATGGGCCCCCTAGTTCCTGATAGATCACCAATAGATATGACTCACAAACTTCTTCATTCAATTTCACAAAAAAATTAGACTGCGGCGCTTTTTACTGTTTTTTATGCCATATCAAAATTGTAATTGCTTTCCCCGCACTGGGTACTGGAGCCCTGGCTTTATTACACGCCAATTTGATTTTTTAGAGCCACTCTACCACGGATGTCATAGGGACCCCATTATCTTAAAATGCCCAGGGCCCCCAATAGATTAAAGACGGCCCTGATCACAGCATCATGATTTCAACATTGCTTTCGTACAATTTGTTATTTAATATTCTATATCCATATCCCTGCTTATAGTAAGTAAATACGGAATACCTATTATTCTTTCTTGGTCTCAGTTTCAAATTAATCAACAATATGCGATCCATCAATGTCGATAACTTGTCTTTTTTGGAATCCCTAATGAAATGCCTTGTTTATGTCTGTCTAGATCAGTGGTTCCCAAAGTGATCCCTACGGACTCCCAGGGGTCCCTGGGATCATCCAGAGGGTTCGTGGAAAATTAAAATTGAGTTTAGGGTCCCTGAACAACGTCAGGGGGTCCGCGAAAGTGTACTTATGCCCGCTAAATGAAAAAATACTAATACCAAATTATTATCATCGTGATCCGGCTTGACTGTAAGATATTGCTTTTGCAATAAGTCTGCCCTTTGACCTTTCACACTGCCATTGATTGTCTTGTTTTGTAACTCTGGATCTTTTTTTGGCCAGTAAAGATTTATTTCTTATTTTATATTAACCACATCGTTTTCTCATCATATCATGAATTTCTAAAATTATTGTGAAAATCCAATAGTTTCAACAACTGTTTCATAAAAAAAGCCTGCGGCGCTGAATAAAAATATTTAATGATTCAGTTTACCATTAAAGACATCAAATTTAAATTTATGCATAATTTTACTTTGGGGGTCCATGGGCTAGTTTTATTTATAAAAAAGGGTCCCTGGGCCAAAAAGTTTGGGGAACCACTAATCTAGATTTTCTGCCGTATTTATTGAGAAGCCAGCAGTTGACTATCAATCGAAATCTATCGAAAAAAACATGACATTTTATTTTTTGCACAATTCTATCCATCTTCTTAATAATAAATTAACGATAGTATTTTTCTCAATTTGTTTTAGCTGACAACATAGAACATGATAAAGGTTACTTTGGACCCTGGAGGATATGCAAAAAGCTGCTTTATAATAGAGAGAAATGTGGACCAGAGGTTGGAAGGTTCAGACCCAATAGTAAGTTTCATATTTAAATAAATAAATTACCTAAGTTAAGTAGTCAAACTAAGCACTCAAAATAATGTAGGTTGCATCCACTCCTCGGTAGATGGCGGTAGTATCAGAAAATAGGTTCATTGTGAAATTAATTTCGATCTGTAGTATATATCTACAACTTTCGAAAATACACAGATGCGGTGAAATTGGTGAACGTTGCCCTAGGCATAAAGTGATCACTTAAAACTAGTCAAAGCCGAATCGTAAGCGTCATAACATCCATCCTGCTTCCTCACCAAGGGAGTTCACATAAAGCTACATTATGTGAATGTAGATACCTCCCGCTTCTGTTGAGGAAATTTCCTAATAAGTAAATAAAAAAAATCATCCAAATGCATCAAAATAATATATTGTTTTAAGTAGATACTTACCTGTATTTAAAGAAGTTACAACAATGGCAGGAACTTTTCACAAAATACTTATACCTACTTAAATGTTCATCTGACTTCAATGAGTTTATTCAATAAAAAAGAAAACGTTCAACCTTCATTGAATTTTCGCAAGTAGGTTCTCATACTAGGTGTCTCACGAAAGATGGTCTTTGATGAGAGCGCTACTTGTAGCTTTTTTAGCAATTTCACAAAACTAGTAGAATTTCAATAGAAATGTCACTGTTGCTATCAAGCAAAATTGTAGTTTTCAATTAATTCGAGATCTCTTTCTTTACTGTATGATGAATGTTAATTATTTTGTCTTGTAGCTGCTGTGTATATAACAGGCATCACAGGGGTGATCGGAGTGGTCTCCCTGGGGATATTCTGCGTCCTCTCCGTCTTACAGTTGGCCATGGTGGTCTCCAGAGACAAGGTCGTCATGAACTACACTCCACTAGTCATGTTTAAAATGGCCCTGGCACTTTTGGCAGGTAAGCACACATTATTATTTCATTATGTTGTTGTTATTACTTATTAAGGGCCTATATGAACCGAGCAAAAATTGTTCTATTTTCGCTTCAACTTTTTCAAATTTTGTATGAAAATGTTAGTGCGAAATAAGAATAGCGTAAGCGGCAAAGTAAATTATACCTTTTTAATAAAAATAAACCTGGGAAGAAATTTAAAAATCTAAAACAGGGAATTTGTTTAGATTATAATTACCAGTATTTCGGCTAAATTATACTTTTATATCTGAAAAACTGAACGGAAAATTCTTATATCCCGTAAATTTCAGGGGTACTTTCGGAATATTTATTTATTCAAGGAATTTCCAAATATTGTAATTTCAAAACAGTCAATCTGTAGTACATACTTTCATCTATCGCTGTCTTCAGTTTCAAGACGATTCTCTCAGTATTGGCTGAGAACAATTCAGGGCGCCCAAGCCGGATGACAGCATGTATGTAGGACCTTAAGGACAAAATTGATTCAGTGTTATTTTTGTTCCAGCATTGCTGTCGATAGTAGCAGCCGGGTTGTTTGCAATACAAATAGATGATAAGGACCCCAGGGGCTTCATTATAACAAGAGGGGAAGCCTTCTATCTTCAGGTTGGTAATACTGACTGTATTTGAACGAGACAAATTGGTATTATGTGGTGGGATAAAAATGTATATACTTAGAATATTATCTTCTAAAATCTTGAATTGACTATGGGTACCATTCGTCAGTTAAATATTAAAAGCAGTTATCCAGATATTACTTTAATTGATACTTTTTTACTGTGGATGCCATTTTGAATGGCAGCCTTTAGCCAGCTGTGATGACATATTCTACAAAATGTTGCCGCAATACAAAATAGATTTTCTTTCTAAAATGATTGTCTATTATACGAGTATATCTGACATAAAAAAAAAGTAAAACTCACAATTCTGCCCATTTTTAATAAAAAAAAATACAATATTAATTAGGGTAATATTTTCTCAAACAATTCATTTGATTTCAGATTCTCTGCATAGCTCTAAATGCAATATTATTTGTGACTTCAATATATGACACACTCTACTCGAGAAGAGAAGGCGGGGATCCAACTAAGCCAATTGAGAGTTCGGACCCCAATGCCACTACAATCAATAATCCAGGATTCAGAGATACACCTAGAGGTGGTGAGTTTGATTTCAAAAACATTCTGCTAATACCGCATTTTTTCATTGACATCTCTACTACTAAAATGTTCTGATTAGTTATCGATAGATGTCAACATTTTTATAATTTGTAACTAATTAATTATTAATTAAGTTTATCAGGTTATTAAGTTTATCCTATAGTGGGGTTGGCAATTATATACTATAATGTGTATGAGATGAATAGATAAATAAATTGAACTCTGTTGTATATAGTTTATAGATTTTGTTTTATAAAGTAGTGAGGGTATAGATAGGTAGACTTTAAGAATTTACGTACAATAACCAATAACGAAGGTTTTGTTGTTGGGTATCAATTATATAGTTTTGTCTAATGAAATTTTATTTTCAGGTGTATCAATGACAGATTCCTCGGGTAAACCTTATGTATACAACGGTCATGGTAGTGTAGCCTCCATGAACACCACAGCCACCACTGTAACGTCGCTCACTGCAGACAGCACTTCCACGGTGGCCCGGTCTCCCTTGCGGTCCTCCCTGAAGAAACCCCGACCCCCCAGAGAGGAGGGGCAACCCGGTGGCCTAGGCATACATAACCCTGGTAAATATTATACTTTTATGAACTCAAAACATAACAAAGAAACAAAGATTGAATGGCAACCCTAAATTGACACTTAAGTAAAAATAATATGCTTAGTCTAGTTTGAAAAGTTACAGAATTAGACCTAGTGTCTTCTGATCAATTTAATAGATTTAGCCAAATGTATAAAGAAACAGCAAATTTAACAAATAATAAAGTATGAAGAGTTATATACTTAATATAATATGGTTTAATACTTTTATAACCGATGCTTAAACTAAAATGTTTTTCCTTTATTTTATTGCTTTCCTTATGGAAACTAAAATGTCAACGATGGTAAGTTAATTCAATAGATTAAGTCGTTAAAACAAGGCAATTTTTGTTAGTAATGTTAGATACCTAATAAAAAGTATTTTATTTCAAATCCTAACCTCACTGTTTAAATTTCAGGTTATTCAGGACATTCCCCGACGTTATCCAGAAATGGTAGCCAGAAGAAAGTTAGAATACAAACCCACAGTACAGAAGTCTGATTAATATTCTATGACTCCAGACATCGCTATAGATCAGCTCCTCCCAGATATCCTTGCAGCGCTCTCACGCAACATGCGCAAAATCGATAAAGATCGTCATATTTTTTACTAATGGCAATACAAAATCACTTTATTATTTCGGCATGGCAAAACCAATTCTTTTTTAAATTTGAATTATGGCTTGTATCTTCAAGTGTTCGTAGCTAGCAGATTTAACAAAACGTACTCCTTTGAATACTACCTACTATGTATTTTGTGTACATTTTGATAAAAGATGAGAAAAGATTAGAAACCCCAGATTAAATGTATATACAATAAATATTGTATTCATTTTAGTAGATTGTATGAACTGTATTTTCTTAGATAAGCATTTGGGTAGGTAGGTAATTTAAGAGAGAGAAATGTAATAAAAACCGAAGTATTTGATCACTCGCGGTGGCTTATTTTCTAAAAAACAAAAAATGTGTTCAACATTGGAAATTAATGCAAGTTTCTCACTTGCAAAAACAGTTTTTTTTTCTATGTACGACCTATCGTTAGGCCTATTTTTTTTACACGCTGTTTTTCATTGTTAATATTGGAAACACATTATGACACTAAGATATTTAATTCAGAGACTTGGGCCTGTGTAATTTGATGGATTATATTTTATTTTTCTTCATACATAACATTTGTCTCTGGAGTCATTTTAATTGTAAAATAGAAGTAAGAATTTATCTATAAGAATGATTTACATCTTTGGGCATGTAAAAATCAACTATCTACTACATGTCCGCTGGACTTAAATCTGAATTTAGAGAACCCAAAAAGTTTGGCAACCACTGCTTAAACTATCGTTGAACAATATGCAGGGAAAAACAGTTTTCTTGGCTTTAGTAACCTTAGGTGATGAAAAAAACCATTATAATCATCTGATGCAATGAATCATAAAAATATTTTAAAACAGGACCATCATCACCCGCAAATTAGATAAAATTATATTTATCATTCTTCCCAAACTAGTGAATTTTCATGCCCAAACATGTTATAGTACATAGTAAGTACGTAGTAAATATTACCCTAAAATGATTTCATTAAATGTATAGTTGTTAATTTTACTATATTAATAATAATAAATTTAGTGTAAGATACAGAATAATATGCATAATAAGTAGGTACTACCTAATAATGTAATCTGTTTATGAATTTGTAAATATTTTTTTTATGTTTTAATAATGAAAATAATATGTAAAGTTATGTGTAGTACAAATTATGTGAATGAAGTTTGTAATGAATGATTGAATATTATGTATTTCATTTTAATTTGTTCACTTCATAACGTACTTTCGGACAGTACCTAACCCTCGACATTTGCCCGGGTTATGTTCTTGTCAAAACTGCGGATTTCGAGGCACAACTGTATTTTATTATTATTGTTTTCTAAACGCACACATAATAAAAAAACATACTCTTCTCAACTGCGTACTTTTAAAGGTTGAGAAACTATGATATTATATTATGAATCTCAACATATTTTCGACTGACTTGTAACTTTAAATCATGAATCTAAGCATATGTTTTACTATTTAATGTAACATACCTCACTAAGCTTATATATTTTATAATAACCTATACCACCTGTTATTGAATAGATTGCCATATCTTAAAATGAAAAAAACTTATCAACGGAAAGGCGATATAACCTCAAAATTTTCAGAAATACAACAATATGAGTGATCTTCCTGGGTGTTCTTGTGGCAACTTTAGTTGCTAAATAGCGCCAGAGTAGGATTACATTTCGTTTCATCCGTCTTGTCACACTTTTTGTATAGAATTACTATGTAGCCAGTGGCCAAGTTATATGAAACAAGGAGTAGTCAACAGGTATAGAGCGATGGATAAATTTCCATCAGGTTCATGAATGATCGTCAGGGTTCCATGTCAAAATCTCAAGTGACAAAATCTCACATGTCAAAAGGGTAACCTACTGTTGACAGAATCGCAACTCAACACCGGGAAATCTGATCCCGTTGTTTTTTTTTTTATTTGTTTTTGTGTGCAAAAAAAAAAAAACAACCTAACGAACCTAACCCAACAATATTGAAATTGTCGGCAACAGGTTTTTCGGTGTTGAGTTGCGATTCTGTCAATAGTAGGTTACCCTTTTGACAGTTGAGATTTTGTCATTGTGAGTTTCTGTCTGGTTACCGATCGTCAGCTGAGCTGGACTAATGTGAAAAAAATTATGTCAAGTTTGACAGTCACATCTTTGATGATCCGTTAACAAATAAACTAGATATTTTTTGTAACTTTTGTACAATAAAAGTGCAGCTATTCATAAATGCTGGTTTAAAAATATGAGTATGGACTCGTGAATTCGATGTCCATGTTCAAATTTCTGTGTTAACATTTTTCTGAACGTCAAGATATTTTTTTTATAAGAAGTTGTTATGCATAAATTTGCACAAAATATATTGTGAATTATACATGAACAAGATTATGTATTTTAGTATGTATTAGACATGTGCGCCGGCTGCAAAAAAGCCGGCGGCGGCGCCCATGTCTAAAATTGCCGGCGGCGGCGCCACGCCGGCGGCGTGGATACAAAGTGGGGGGGAGCATTCGATTTTTTGGCATTATTGTTTTAAATGATTAAATACGCATATGTAAAAAAGGATAATGATAAAATCGATTTATTTATATTGAAAAACTATGATTATTTCAATGACAAAGTAAAATAAAAGCCCATATTTGAAAATAATGGAGAATTTCATTATTGCTTTTTCATGGTACTGGAGGGCAGATTAAAATAAACTAAGCCATAAAGTCAAACACGTCAGAATGAGCTTCACTATGGGCAGTGGTGCAGTCGAACAGGTTTCTCATTTGGCAATATTTGGGCTGTTAGCTAAACGATGAGTGAAATTGAAACTTTGAAATAAAGTCTAGAATTGCGATGACGAGGTCGACCTTCCACAAAATCCAAAACTCCTTGAGCATAAGCTGTAAAAACATGTGTTGTATGTACTGTTGATTGTAGTTGAAGGATAATTTAATAAAATTATGTAATTTAATAAAACTATCTTATTTGTGATGTTACTTTAGGTGTAAAAATAAGGATGAATTATGAATAAACATAAATTATGGCGTTTTTCGTCGAAAGGTGCACAAATTCATAATAATATCAACCGAAATACGTAATACTTACCGGTGGAAAGATAAATTACAATTTGAGAGTAGTCTGTAATCACAGTCTGAGAAACCACGTTAGGTGATAGTATTTTTTTATTATTGAAATGCAGCCTTGGGTAAGCGAAATAATGGGATTTTAACGTTAAAATTTTTAATTATATTCACATTTTGCCACTTTGAAGGTCGTAAACGTCAAAAATTACCAAATGAATATCGTTTTGTCAAGAGAAAAGGAGTCATTATCATTTCCACAGTGTTGTATTGAAACAAATTAAGTAAAGCGAATCTAGTTAAGTGGATTAAAAATAATTTTGATTAGGTACTTCGATAATCAAAGGTTAAATTAATGAAAAGAGAGAACGGTTGACCGAAAAGACGAAAGGCCGCATATTTTGGTCAATAATTCTGCCAAAATTCACGTGGTTTAAAAATTTCAGCGTGATAAAATCGACCGGTGTCCTAAAAATCGATCAAAAAAACATAAAGTTGCTTACATAAAAAAACCGTTGGTTTTTCATTTAATTTCCACCACGAAGAACCAAATGATTAATGCCCCCATCCCATCCTATTTCTTGTTTTAGAATCGAATAAGTAAGACACAGAAAATTCCCCGATTTTTTTATGCAAAACCAAATGAACGAAATATTAGAAAACGAAATGAACGAAATATTTGTGAAAATTTCATTATTGCTTTTTCATGGTACTGGAGGGCAGGTTAAAATAAACTAAGCCATAAAGTCAAACGCGTCAAAATGAGCCTCACTATGGGCAGTAGTGCAGTCGAACAGGTTTCTCATTTGGCAGTATTTGGGCTGTTAGCTAAACGGTGAGTGAATTGAAACTCTGAAATAAAGTCTTGAATTACGATGACGAGGTCGACCTTCCACGAAATCAAAAACTCCAATGTATCCAAGAACTACGGTTGAGCATAAGCTGTAAAAACATTTGTGTTATATGTGCTATTGTTTGTAGTGGATGGGTAATTTAATAAAACTGAACTATCTTATTTGTGATGTTATTTTAGGTGTAAAAAAAGGATAATTAATAAATAAACATAAATTGTGGTGTTTTTCGTCGAAAAGTGCATAAATTAATAATGATATCAACCAAAATACGTAATGCTTACCGGTGGAAAGATAAATTACAATTTGGGAGTAGTCTGTAATCACATTCTGAGAAACCACGTTAGGGGATAGTATTTTATTTTATTATTAAGATGCAGCCTTGGGTGAGCGAAATAATTGGATTTTAACGTTAAAATATCTAATTATATTCACATTTTGACACTTTGAAGATCGTAAACGTCAAAAATTACCAAATGAATATCGTTTTGTGTCAAGAGAAAAGGAGTCACTATTATTTCCACAGTGTTGTATTGGATCAAATGAAGTATAGCGAATCTAGTCAAGTGGATTAAAAATAATTTTGATTAAGTACTTCGATAATCAAAGGTTAAACTATTGAAAAGAGAGAACGGTTGACCGAAAAGCCGCATATTTTGGTCAGATATTCTGCCAAAATTCACGTGGTTTAAAAATTTCAGCGTGGCAAAATCGACTGTTGTCCTAAAAATCGATCAGAAAAACATAAAATTACTTACATAAAAAAACGTTTGTTTTTCATTTAATTTCCACCACGAAGAACCAAACTATTAATACCTCCATCCCATCCTATTTCTTGTTTTAGTATTGAATAAATAAGACACAGAAAATTCTCCGATTTTTTTTTATGCAAAACCAAATGAACGAAATTGAGACGACGGAATGGGTTAACACTGCATTAGTTATTATTCGATGTCTTATATAATCACTGAATACTAGCGTCGCCACAGCTGAATACTTAATTTTTTTAATTGGTAAAGTACTTATTTCGATTTTTGTCTAAAGAAACGCAGGATAAATACTTTTAGTTACACGGATTCCACGCCGCCGGCGTAAGCGTTTTGCCGGCGGCGGCGCGCCGACCGTGATCAGCGGCGGCGCGCCGGCGTGGCGCTCATGTCTAGTATGTATCTACATCATTTTCTTATATTAAATCATGTGAATGGGAAAACTACAACCATCAAAGTAGGAATATTCCATTCTATCCCTTATGCTAACAGATTTTAAGGCATAAAATAGACTGCGGTTACTTTGATGGTTGTATTAAAACGCTTTCCTGTTGACAACATTGCACAAACGTCACTTCGCAATTTTTATTGCAATTTTTTGTAAAACTTTTGTATCTTTTTAAGCAGATGTCTCTATCACACAACATTATTAATTTTGGCACAAAGTGTATTAAAACCATTCAATTGGTTAGTTGTTGAAATTTTATCTAATTGTTTATTTAATATTAATATTATAGCATCATTAAGTTTATATTTTTTATTATTTTTCGCAAATAATTAATAATTTTTGTTGATTTTTTATAATTCTTTGGTGATTTTGAATCTCGTAATGCGTTGTGGAAATTTGATTTCCATTGTTTAGATATTTGTAATTAATATTCTTACTTATCTTTACTCTATAACAAATGAAATATTTAATTCATACAAAAATTTCCGTAAAATACAAAACAGAGTTATAATTTTTCTAGCTAACAATTCAGGCTACGATGTGATAATTGTCATTAGTAATGAATTTTGATAATAGATGGCGCTAGTTTAACGAATAACAAACAACCAATCAGAAACATAGTTTTTATTATCATTCCAACATTATTCTTTATTCAAATATTTTCGATTTAAAAAACGCACATATCTTTTAAAACATTCCAAATATAGTTTATTCTACCGCTCTTTTTGAAAATTGACTCTTTTTATTGCCAGCGAAAAAATATCAAAGTTAAGTGCATCTAATATTACTTTACTCCTAGTGTGTCTTCCATAGATATTTGTTATACATTTTCATCACATTTAATACCACTTTTGTCTTAAGACCACCACAACTTTCCGTGTAGCAACATTGCCTAATGAAATGAACATATTTTTCATATTAAAGTAAATACACGACCAGTAGATGACATAAAAAAAATAGAATATATATGACCAAAAACTGAGCTTAATTGAAAAATGTAAAATTTCACAATTTTCTTGTAATTTGTACACTAGCAACATTGTGCTTTCACTATATATTCAGGGAATCATAAAAGTATTTTTCTAAATGGTATTCTTCAAATATAAAGTCAGAGATATTAAAATAAAGAAATATATATTAGTCATTTTATAATATGTAATTTATTATTTATAAGTATTATTTTTAATAATAACAACTACAGCATAATCCGTCCATTTTAATTTAAAATACTTAAATTATTGTTATGTTTTTATAAGTTGTTGAAACCCGTCAGTCACAGAATACATTAAATTGTAGTATAAATTATTAGTACTATGTACATCTTTAAACCTTCATCACAAATACAAGTAAGTAATAATGGAAATTACTTTCCATATACAGGGAGAAGTAATTTATATTTAACTCAAATATACTTTTATAACAAAAATATGTTAAAAGCATACTTATTAGCATACCTGGCAACCCTGATACTGTTGAAATTGTTCCTGGCTAAAGGAGCATGCTAAACTGTCATCATAAACAGGGCAAAAGGAAGTTTTTTAAAATAGAATTCACAAATAAAAATACAATATTATCGATTACTTCACTTTTCCTTTCGTGTATTTAAAAACCACTTTATCAAAATGATTGAATCATCCACAACTTGCTTGACCCTGCCGCATCCGAAATAGATTTTTTTCTTACAAATTACCGTGTTACTAATTATGTATTATACAAAAATATTCCTATAGGAAACTTATAAAACGTATCTCATTGTGAATGATTGTTCGATTGATATTATTGTGTTGGTAAAACTGATGTATGTTAATGAAAATAGTATAACATAAGGTAGAGAATTTGTTAATGTAAGAAGCTATGTAAGGATTATGTATAAATTTATATACCTACATACTAAGTAAGACAAGTTTTATTTTCAGTTATGTTTTTATGAAATTTTATCAATATAATTGACATTGTTTTGTGTATGAACTATTGCATATCAAAAATAAAGTTCTTAAAGACTATTCCTCCATCTTTTTATTTAATAAACCTCTAACATGTGGTTGGCTAATAATCCCAAATTTCAGGGAGTTGCAGAGGTAAATTGGAATTATTTTTTATCGAGAAAACCTACAAAAATCAAATTTTGAACTACTGGCGTCACTAAAACATATTCTCATTTATTAATTCTTACGATATCGTTAGTATTAGCCGAATAAATCTTTCAGACTGGTTTCTATCTGAAATAGTCTATGAGTTCGGACAGCCTTGAAGCAAGGGATTGATTATTATCAACACAGCAAATGATGTAAAAAAAGAAGTATAAAAAATAAAAAGATTTATTTTAAAATAATGTATTTAGTAAATTAAACTTACATTCAATACATTAAGTTCCTTCTATTTTAGTATTTATTTTCCCCGCTGCTTTATGAAACCCTTTCTTCATTTTAAATCCTCTCTTTTCATCTTTCTTTGGATTAATCAAATCCACTTTCACCAACTTTCCGTCTTGCTTCTTTACTTCGGCCAATACTTTACACTTTGCAGTTTTCTTGCTGATTTTAGTCAACTTACTCGGTAAGTTCTTAAATCGTTTATCTTTTTTCATTATAGTTTTATTCACACTCTTCATAGACAATTTCAAATTTGCGTCGGATATCTCTCCATTATTTTCACTACTTTCCGATTTCATTTCCGTTTGAATTAAATTTCTTTTCATCTCATTCATCTTTGTAATCTTTTCCTTTCTGGATTCTTTTCTTCTCCGTTTTATTTCCATTTGATATCTGGAACACGATAAACAAAATAAAATAAAAATGACGCAACAAATCATTAGGTTATTTTTGCTATTACTGTTTTTAAGGGTTCCATAGAAATCAGGTTATCGAAAATTTAAAAAACAAAACAGTAGTTAACAAGTATCACCACCTATTCTGAATGTCTCAATTTATGGGGCAAGAGAAGTTGTGTGAGTATACATTTATGTGTCGTGCATCTTTTGTGGATTACAGAAAATTCCATGATACTATAATATGGCTATTTCACAAGTTCCAAATTCTCATTTTTTAATATAAAGAAATTTAGTACATATGTATTTACTTACCTTGATTCCATTAAATCAGGATCAACTCCTTTCAATATCCACTTCTTTCTTCTATAATTCTTTGTCCTTTCATCAAAGTCTTCATTATCTAAATTAATCTCTGCTTCTCGTCTGGTGACAGACACTTGAGTAAAGATTTTCGCTGCTTCTTTATCTGAAAACATTAAATCCATAATTAGTTTTGTTGTTAGATACAACTGTTTAGGATTAACAAGAAAAGCAAAAAAAAAACTTACCATCAATTTTAAATTCTGTCAATTTAGTTTTAATTTTTTCTTCGATAGCAGCCAAACACATGAGATCGTAAGGTGTAATAAGAGAAATGGCCATTCCTGATCGACCAGCTCGAGCCGTACGTCCAACTCTACAAATTTAAAAAGAAGAAACACATAATGATAAAAACAAAACAGTCACAGGAAACAAAATACTCCACGGAGTAGCATGCCTTTTTTTATTTCATGAACATACCTGTGAATATATTCATTAGGTTCCTGCGGCATTTTATGATTCAAGACCAACTCCACAGCGGGAATATCCAGTCCTCTACTGGCAACATTGGTTGCTATGAGAACGCGGGCAACTTTACTTCTAAATCTGGCTAATGTTGCCGCCCTCTCCCTCTGCTTCATAAAACCGTGGAGACATACATTTTCTAAACCTATGTTGTTCATAGTCATCGAGAGTAATTGACAATCCCTGAAAATATGAACGCTCTTACTTAGTTTTTTTTTTGTACGCAGGCAATCATAGAATTATGATTCATAAAAATACACCATAAAAGATGGTTGACTGAATAAACTAAGAGAGCTTACTTTTTGGTTGTCGTAAAGATAAGGATATTCCCTTCCGGATGCTCTTTTAAGTAAGTCCTAATGACTTCAACAAGAAAGACGTCCCTTGCGTAAGCGGGACACACAACATAACGCTGATCCAATGTTGTGACAGTCACCTGTGGTGCTTCTTCCGTCCAAACGTGAAGATTCTCTTTATCCAAAGTGAATAATTGATTTTCTCTAATCTGTTCTGTGATTGTAGCGGAAAATAATAATGTTTGCTTTTTGCTAGGCAATTTATCTAATATTGTTTTTAAATCTTCATCATAAGAACCACTCAATAATCTGCGAATTAAAAGCATATAACATTAGAATATAAACAATATTCAGGTAGTAACTATAAATTGCTAGTATTCTGATTGAGATTGTGTTGACTGTCGAAAGAACAAACGTGTTTCGGGGATTGCTTGAAATTAATTGTTTTATGAAATCTTAAAGAACGAAAATGTAAATTACTTAGGATATTTGAGATGCTGAACTTACCTGTCAGCCTCATCAATTACAAAATACTTAATTTTCCTAAGCGTGAAAGTGTCGCATCCATTAATGTGATCTGCGAGTCTCCCAGGCATTGCCACCACAATGTGAGGCCTCTTGGACAAGTTCTGACCTTCAATAACCTGATCATTACCTCCAGTAACAATACAAACTCGTAAACCCATTGGCTGGCCTAAGATCGTGAACTGATCGCCTATCTGAAAAACATGGAACTATTAGGTATTCCATTCTAGAAGATTCAGGGATACTGCTACTAAAAAAACATATACCTGGTGAGCCAACTCATGTGTAGGGGTCAATACTAATGCAAATATTCCATAAGGGTCCTCAGAAAGATGCTGTAACATTGGAAGTGCAAATGCGAAAGTTTTACCAGAACCCGTTTTCGCAGCTCCAATACAATCCATTCCTTTTAATATTCCCGGAATACATCCTCTTTGTACATGACTAGGGGTCTTTATTCCTAAAAACGGTGGAAATTAATATCGAGCTTGAAAACATACAAACACTTAACCTATAACGAACGTAATAAAATATCAACAAAAACTATAAGTCAGCGTTTAAGAAATAAAAATTCCAAGCACTGAAATGAAACAAATATTTAAATCTTTACCTAATGAGTGACATTGTTTTATAAGCCACGGTTTTATTCCTAAATTCTCAAAAGAAACACATTCTTCTTCCGTAGCCATTTTGACACTTGTCAATGTCACGAAGGGTTAAAAGGCAAATCGTTCCATGCTCCGGAAAGTACCGAAGAAGCGATTCGGGTTCGAACGAAGTAGTATCAGCTGTACTCGGCGACATAATATATTTTTTACGTTTTAGCGAAAAATGTTCTTTGCAAATATTGTAGAATATTAAATTTGCAACAAAAAATGATACTTCACTTTTTTGACTTGGACCTTATAAAGGAAATATGCTTTCCTGAATATTTATATAAGCTCAATATTTAATTTTCAGGAGAGCATATCTCCTTTATTCTTAGTCCAAGTCAAAAAAGTGTAGTATCATTTTTTGTTGCAAATTTAATATTCTACAATATTATTTTGCTAAGAACATTTTTCGCTAAAACGTACCGTGCTGAAAAAAAACTCGATAATGGTGAAAAAAAAATTTTTTCTTAATAAAAATATGTTTGTTATTATATAATTCTTTAAATAATAGCTTTTCAAAGAAAATAATTCCCACCTAATTTACAGGAAATTTAATACTGTAAATTATTATATACAATCTTTCACTCTAAGATGGATAATTAAAAAATTATGATCAATAAACTGAAAAATGACTGAAATATCGGCAGTGTTCGGCTCGCCCTAGTGAACACACAAGGGTGAGGAGGTCGAAAACTTGGTTTCTAAACCACGACAGCAATCTTAATAAGGTCAAAAAAAAAAATCTTAAATTGCATCTTTCTGATTACTATTGTCATACGTACTAACTGAAAGTTTCGAAAATGTTCGTCTTATATTTTTTCAGAAGATCACAACTCTATTTTAGTTGGTCCGAAATAAAAATGTTTGGCATCAAACTTATTGGAAATTGAACGATCCACAACATTTACATACAACACTTTTCTCTAAAATGTACTGTTTAGGAAATATATTCAAATCAAAAAATAATTGTAAAAAAAGTGCATTTTTTTGAAAAATTTTTAAATTTTGGTAACGCATAACTCTTTGTAGGTATATTGATTATTTACAAAAAAAACTTTATAAACTTAAGTTGCAGGGAATTTAATATTCTACAACTTTTAGGTACAATGTTTCTCTCTAAAATGCATTGTAAAAAAGTTATGATCAATAAACTGCAAAATGACCGAAATTCCGACACTTTTTGGCTCGCCCTAGTGAACGCACAAGGGTTGGTAGGTCGAAAACTTGGATTCTTAATCACAGGACCGACCTATATATTAACATATCCAAAAACCAGAACTACTATACAAAATGTAAGGTACCCATTACGGTAAGGTTTCCCGCCATACAGTCGTGTCCATAATCTTCGTTCGAATCCGAATGGCGTCTTCGGTACTTTCCGTAGCATGGAACGATTTGCCTTTTAACGCTTCGTGTCAATGTCATAACAAAAGTTGAGGTTATGTTGCCATGTGCTTGAAAGAAAAAAAATTGTTCTATCATAGACAATATTTGGAAGGCACCTTGTAAAAAAATCATACCACTTTTTTCGATAATTTCAGGGAGTACCCAGGGTTCCCAAAGAAAAAGCTTAACACGGTAGGTAAATAAAAATAAACTACCTATTTGAATTTCTGATTCATTGACTCTCTTCCTCTCTAGAAACTACTGATCCCGTGTGCCACTTTTTCGATAAAATGCAGCAGGACAACTTCATCATTTTAAGACAGGTGACCAACCAACAGTATTGTAACTGCTAAAACCTTGCATTCTCTCACAGTTTTTGGTAACAAAAATAAATAGTCCAAGGGGTTTCGGTAGAATTAAAACAATATTTTCAGTTTTTGGTCACTTCATTTTGTTTTGTTTTATAGATGACCAAAATTTATTCAGTATTAAAATCACAATATTTATACACTTCAAAAACATAGCTTACCTAACAAAATACATCATAAATAAAGTATATATATTTTCTAGAGACTCCTTCGACTCTATCCATACATGAATGTTTACAAAATTATGAGCAATATTTGTATTGCCTACATTTATATCATGACATACTAAATATGTATGGCAAATATAACACAGAAATAACAATAATCAAAATATAGGGTACCTATACTTTGTGTGGAAAATATTTCCTAAATACAGGAAGAAATTTACAAGAGTATTTTAATAATCTGTTGGTGAAATATACCCTGTATGATTATTAGTAATTACAATACATATGTAATTTTATCCTGTATACTATGTAATGGACCAGCGGCTAATAACATTTGATATGAATATAATATAAACGAATACTATCAATTATTCATTCTTATATTCAATGATGACTTTGCAATGACTCAAATATTAGAGAGAATTGCATGTATCAATTTCTGTCTAATAATTATCACAGAATACACGAGGTTAGGAAATCAACTACAAGAATTGTCATTTTGTACTTAAATTTGTCAAAATCCGAAGGTTTTTAGTGTCTAAAATATCATACACGTAGTATTACTATTGTACATGTTTTAAATAATAAGTAAAACAATAATTAAAAAAATAATATCCTCTGTCTGCCCAACACGAGTATTAAGATTAATATCTTATGTCAGAAGTCTTACAATGTTACAAGGTGATACCAGAGATGTTAAGAATATGTATTTCGCAATGCGAACATGAAATATCTGCATCCAAGGACGTCATTAATATGACATCCGCAAACATCCCTGGATGACGTGAGCACACTATTTTATACACATAGCTGCCACGATTTTAATTTCAAACGACAAATTAAATACCTATGTACATATATGAATTCATAGTACGCTACAAAATTACTTTATTACAGACTTTTTATAACATCTCTTCCGAGACAACCACACTTCTTCCACATACAAAATATGAAAAACAAATAAAGTATAATAGTACATACAAACTATCAAAATGATATTGAATTGCAGAATATGATGGACACATAGTATGCAGTGTTCAATATCATTTCACAGAATATTCAAATACATATACGCAAATTACAACCTGAACGTTTGCGTGACAATTAAAAACTGGTCAAGAATTTGAAAAAGAGATGACAAAGTTCAGGTATCTTTGCGGATAATTATTTGGGAACTCTAGTGGATTTCATAATTAATTATTACATTATAATCTAGATTGTTTATTAAATTTTAGCTCTGATCTTGTCTGGTTGTGAGAGAAGACCCTGCGCGTCCAAATGATCACTGAGTAGTCTCAAATATTCACTCTTGTGGTGTGTGAAGTGCATCACATGGGGTGACTTGTCCCAGCAGTGCCATTTTGTCTGGAAATATTGCGAGGGTTATAGAAAATATTAAACGAATATGAAATAGAAGAAATTAAATAATAAGGATATGTACCTCAATTCCCAAACTCTTCCAGGAGTCATGCACTCTTCTGTTGGAAGCCTCGGCTCCCACAGGATCAGTTTTGCTGAGGAGGAAGAGAGCTGGAGCTCTGCAGAGATTACGGTGGAACTGCTGACTGGATCTCATGTAGTGGATGGTGGCTGTTTCATGGAACGTCTTCATGTGATAACTGAATAAATGAAACGAAACATAAGAGGAGGCCTGACTTGTTTTTGCTGACAAGTTCAGATATGAAATTGTCAAAACTTACATAATATATTTCCTTAGGGTGTTTTGCATAACTTGGTTTTTGGGGAACACAGCTTTTGGCACTCCAATTGAAATTTCGCTGATGTCAGCAGCACTGTCCCATACCTGGGCAACCACTCTATCTAACACCGGCTGGTATCTACATTATATAATTTAAACATATTAATCACATGAAATCTATTTTAATTAACCACATGCTAAGACAAATAGTGCAGTAACGAGAGCAAATTTAATGGCATTTTCAGGAAAAAAATACAGTAGTCTACTTCCCTTTCACGTATTTGGGGGCGCTGAATTCGAATTTCAACTTTGCCACCTCGTAAATGTGATGCGTTCTGAGATATTCGAGAAAAACTCAGAAGAAAACGTTCTTTTTAGAGACTTTCGCTCATAACTCGAAAAGTATACATTTTAGAGAAAAGAATCTCGAGACAAGAATAAACTAGAGTAAATTTCCTACAAATAGAGATGATATTATTTTTTCTGAAATAAACCGCTTACGCGCTACTATGCGCTAAAAAAGGGCATAAATTCCACTCTTTTTAAAAAAATATTTTCTCTTTTAATTTATTGACTATAACTCAAAATATATAGACTTTTTTGGAAAAAATTGTTGTACAAAAAGGTTTGTAACACACGTACCATAGTCGTAGTTCGTATTATCAACGCTTAATTAATATGACACGCTATACCAAATTTCGATGCTTTTTAACAGCGAACCAGTTCGCCTGTTCGAAAACGCAAGAGACATAATTTGTAGGAAATTTAATGAATTTTCATATTTTGTTTCTTAAAAATGTTTAGTTTCTTATCTGCAGGCGGTAAACAAAAATAAGTAGAGATTTTAGAATATTTTCGAGATATGGACAATTTTTAACGGACTCTGGCTGCTGAATCGTCTATTTGACTAAAAAAAGTTATTAAGGTAGTTCATAGATAATAAAATGTACTTTATTTTTGTCTAAGTATAATTGTCCCTATTGTTTTTAATTTTCACATTATGGACAGAAAACTGGAGAATGAGCTTTTGTTTCTAAGGAATTCTCAAATTTCTACCAACCCATCGCTATTGAGGCGTAGCAAATATTAAAATATAAAAATTTCAGCCTTGCATTTATAGCATCAAGGAAGTTTAGTAGATTTTTTTATTTTTTTTAATGTTATATATCCATTTTAAATAATGAAGAATTTTCTTCTAATGTACTAAAGTGAACTTCAATGCGCTCTAACGTAATAGAGGTTAGTCTGTCTCAGAAACCTTCGTAGCATTAATTGTAGAAAATATAGTGTACTTTATTTTTGTACAACAATTTTTTCCAAAAAAGTCTATATATTTTGAATTATAGTCAATAAATTAAAAGAGAAAATATTTTTTTAAAAAGAGTGGAATTTATGCCCTTTTTTAGCGCATAGTAGCGCGTAAGCGGTTTATTTCAGAAAAAATAATATCATCGCTATTTGTAGGAAATTTACTCTAGTTTATTCTTGTCTCGAGATTCTTTTCTCTAAAATGTATACTTTTCGAGTTATGAGCGAAAGTCTCTAAAAAGAACGTTTTCTTCTGAGTTTATCTCGAATATCTCAGAACGCATCACATTTACGAGGTGGCAAAGTTGAAATTCGAATTCAGCGCCCCCAAATACGTAAAGTATGAAAGGGAAGTAGACTACTGTATTTATTTCTCCGCGAAAACACCATATGACTAGACTAAAATACAAAACTAAAAACAATAACTACACAACAAGCAAAGCAAATGTTTTGATATAAATTCATGCAAGGCTGTCCTGGTGCTGACACCCATATTTAGTAAATATTACATTTTATGCGTATTTTGTTTTGGCCAATAAAGAATTATTTATTTATTAACATTTTAAATAGAGTTAGTAAGTATCATGCTTAATATTACTGCTATTTTGATGCAATTAAAAGTATTACTACAGGTTTATTAGAGAATATTTTACAATTTGCGATATAATTTTTTTCCAAAATGTGTAAAATCAGCTGGTAGACGAGGATAACAGTGATATTACGAGAATTTCTAAATGGAGACATTCACACTGATTGGTGAACTTGATGGATGTTATTACATCTCTTGTAGGTATTTTAGATTACCAAAAAGGGCCACTCGAAAATAATAGTGATTATAAAAGAGTGGAGGGGTTATTTGAAGTCTGCGTTTCATGACAAAACTCAGAATTTAATATTGTCTAATTATTCAAGGGAGATTAAACTCGTTTCTTAAACAAAGTTAATTTGTTAGAAACGTCGAGATGAATCAATGAACACAAATGCGAGTAGGTACGGTAAGTATAAAAGAAACAAAACAACTTGGTAATATTGTCGTCTTTCTTACTTGGCTTTATTTTGTGAGACTAGCATACAAACTTCTCCAAACATATAACCACCAACTGAGAATCCGTGGATCGTCAAGGGACAGGACGAAGGATTGGCTTCCAGAAATTTTAGGGCATCCGCTGCTACCAGCTGCAATAGAAATTTTGAATCGCATTATGTAGATCCCCACATCCAAAATAAAAGAAACTTTGTGATAATATCTGCCTTTTTTCTACAGAAGATAATATTAACATCGTTGACTTTTTTTTCATACTGAAATTTCCTTGTATTCCTAATGGACACCCGGACGAAAGCAATGGGGATAAAAATACAAACCTTATTATAGTAATTGGGCAAAGTAACTAACATAATCAATAAAATTACTAAATTCTCTTGAATAAAGTAATCTAATTTATTATGAATCTGTTCGCAATGAAGGTTCGCACTCCCAAATAAGTGGACATTTTGTCAGTTTTTATCCCCATTTTTGTTGGTGAAGGTATATATGAAGGGTCAAGATCATAAAATGGTGATCCTCCACCACGGCAGAGATGAGATGGTTGCAATCTGTTACAATCAACTTACACAATTCCTCATAGTAAAACAGAGACGCTACGCGATACATCTCATCTCTACTCTCTCGGTTGATGATCAACACAGCGTGGGATAGATAGAGTATTAATACGGACAAGTAAGATATCACCACAGTTGATAATGTTGTCTATGGAGACTGCAATCACACTTGTCCATATTCATGTGCATTAGGAATGTTGCATACAAAGCGACGTGCTGCATTACATAAATACTATGTATTTAGGTATAGATAGTATAATGAAATATTGGGACTAGCGATTAATATATTTAATGTTCAAAAACGTGGAAACCCTATTTACGGAGTACTACTAATAATATATTTTGATTGCATTATTTTGTACGCCGATAAACTCTTAAGACACTTATTTTCAAAAAGGAAGTATCTTGCGCTACAGAGCCTTAATTAGATGCGAAGATAGACACAGAGAAAGATGGCAACTAGCCAATGTTTGGTAAGCAGTAAGTTTTTGAACATTAAATAGACCAATCATCTGACACAACATGACAATTATAAACCTTGGTTTGTTTTGCGATACGTGTAACAGAAGTTCTCCGAAGACGTAACCCCCGATGCTGAATGCGTGAATACTCAACGGTTTAAAACATTCATTAGCTTCTAGGAAACGAAGGAGATCACCAGCTACTCGCTGTAATCAGAGAATCCACAACACCCAACTTCCAACTATAATCTTAGTACGTAATATAATCTGCAATCTTAAGTTCTGTCAAGTAATTCACATTCATTCCATCTTCATATCTAGAAACTTTAACAGATAATACATACAATAATAACTACACCAACCTTTCACACAGTTAGAGCATCGTGTGGGATAACCAGTGTCACGCATGTGGGCATAATAAAACCTCATTAAAAACATATGATGCATGCATGTGTATACCCACATAACTGCATCCTTCCATCTGTACCAGTGTTTCCCACAAGTGAATTACCTTACCAAAGGGTCCACAGTACACTCATGTCTACACGATTGCCTCTTCGCACCCTGAATACTGTCATTCAGAATGGGTGTTATTTTATTTCCCCTATTATTCCAAACGAAACAAATGTCACATGACATAATTTAGTAACACCAAATGTATGTTATGTAACTTTAGATTTGCGCCCTAATGAACTAGTAATCAATATTATTGAATATTTCAATGGAATAAATTACAATACATCAAAGTTGCTTTATTATGTAGAAACAATGAAATAATAATTCAACATTCAAGGAAAAATATGACTTAATTATTAATCAGAGAATTTAATAAATAAATTACTACTTAACTAGTTTCAAAATCTGTTGAATCACATGGCAAAAAGTTTCCTAACAATCAATATCCCAATTTTCCTTTATTTTTTTGTTCTTCCTTCCCTAACCAACTTCTTGTAAATTTTTATCATTTACGCATTTTATCATTCGGCATGTAAAGGGCAGCACGAATATTTTTTGCGGTAATTCCAGTATGTGATTATAATGAATCAGATTTTCATTTTTTTAACGAGTTACGTTTAAAAATTAGAATTAATTAATTACTCTTTTTCCCCATTTATGGTTTAAACAGTAAGGGAAGCTGGCGGGAATCTGATTTGTTTGATTCCTCGAGTTTGCTAATTACCTGTGATCCTTTAGTAGGCCACAAGAGTTGCCACGGAGTACAGCTGATAGAGAGGACGTCGAACCCTTGGTCTGTGTATAATGTGGCATACTTTTTGACATGTTTCTGTTTCGCCAGGAGCCAGTTGAATATCACACACAATGGCTTATCAATGGGCTTTACCAATCTGAGAAATGAATTGAAAAAAATTTATGAACTGTAATACAACCAGTGACTGAAGTGATGAGTGTAATATGCAGCATAGCAACTAACTTAAATGTTTCTGGATCCTTTTCCAACTTAACCCCTTTCTCAGCTGTAATATATTGTATGTTCTTCGTTATATCTTGACTGTGGAATAAACTCACTTGCATGGCAGACAAGGAGAGCATAGGACTTCCTCTCACCTGAAAGGAACAATATATCATTATAATATAAAACAACAACAGATGACAAACAATAGTGAATTGCAAAGTGACTTACATTTTGAAGAAGTCCATATGTGTTCCTTGATGTGCTTGGTCCCACTGAAGTAGTATTCTTCAACACAATGTTCACTGCTAACTTTAGTGCTGACATGATGATGCTCAATTAGTCTTCAACAAGTCAATCTGAAAGAGAAATGAAAAGACAATGTTTGAAATTAGAAATTTGTGAGCTAAGTATTTAGCTAATAATTTGATCATCAACAGATTGTTGAGTGATAGAATAGATTACCAATAGATTTTTTCTGTTGAATCTACGATTGCATTTGGACCAACATAATACCTGCATTAATCTGTGTAAACCGCACATAACCCATGTGCTCTTTGTCATTGAAATAAATACAAAACTACATTTTTTTATTTAATAGATACAAATTACTCAGCGCTGATAACAGATACTTGCGGCGATTACTGGGAGTCAGATGGTCTGACTATGTCAGAAATGATGATGTCAGGAGTCGAACGCGGCAGCCACCTATCACCCAAGTGATACAGACTCGTAGGCTAAACTGGCTCGGGCACGTTCTACGCATGCCCGCCGACAGCAATAACAACAGCTGTCTCCAGTATCGCCCTGAAGGCAACAGACGTCAGGGCAGGCCTGCAATGACCATCCAGAGGCTGTTCACATCAGAGCTGCGCCAGGGTGGAATGACATGGGAACAGGCAACGGAGTTGGCCCAGGACAGAAATGCCTGGAGAAACTGGGTGACGAGCACATGCTCCACATAGGGAGCGGACGTGGATATGTATGTATGTAGATACACATCAGTTAACTAAATCATAACAGACTTATTAAATAAATATTAGGCCAGTATACATACTATACATACATAGTACATGTAATAATATGATACGTAGTACGATAGTTATGTATATTGTGTACAGACTAGCCAGCCAGCAATCATGTGTGGTGTGTGTTGAATTATTAAATAATATCGTTAGGGAAGGTCAGTTACCTGATAATACGTATGGATGTATGAATATACTACACTACTACGGATATACTGATTCCTAGGCAGAGAGGTACTAACTTTGTCATCTGAGAATATCAAGATTCTAACTAGGTAATTTAGAGATTTTGACTTTTCGATCAGCTGACATAGTAATTGTATCTGATAAACATTGGCAAAGGATAATACGTAAATGTGATTTATGCCCTTTGTACAGTAAACAACTAAATTAGGTAATATTATTTAATATTTATCTAATCAATAGGCAATTAGGTAATATGTATGCATACTGATAAAATCTTCCTTAACATGTGGCACTATCAACAAATATTAAAAATTACTAATACTTACGATAAGGATTCAATGTCATTAACGAGCGGTTCGTAAGTGGGGCAGTTGGTCAAAATGTGGGTGATGGCGGGTTCAAATCCTTTTCCCCAGTTATACCTATTTTATACTTCACAGCTCAAACCTATTGGGATTGCGTATACCTATTTTATTTTTATATACATTACAACTCGTTTGTCAGCATGTGTCTGAGGGGAATACTCAGTTTCTTTGGGCACATTGTGAGATGGAAGCCAGACAATTTGGAGAAAATAATAATGACTGGCCGAATTGAAGGCAGGAGAAGTTGCAGACCTATGAGGTGGTTCGACCAGATGAGAGGCTATTGCGACGACATTTGCAGAGACCGTGCCACAGGCAGAAGACAGACCAGGGTGGGTCAGACTTTTGAAGGATGTACTGCATCCTCAGAAATGAGCGACCAATTGGAATGAAGAAGAAAGAAAGATACTTTATTTGTAGAAAAATGATTATTTAATACTAGGTAACTATATGAAGAAAGTTGTTGCAACATAAGTGATAGATACAATATTATAATGGCAAATGACCTTAAGACATTCTCGGATGGGATAAGGTGGACTCTGAACTTCTATACAACTGATATTATTTATAATATCTCTCTACATATTATATTATTGCCTACATGTATGAATGTGAGTGGGTTCTTACTTAGTACTACTACTACACAGTCACACTTATCACTTGGCTATAAACAGGTTATCTATAATGTAGATTCTATGTGTACCTATATGCTCACGGTAGCATTTCAATACATTGTACATTGCAATAGAAATACTAATATTTGTAGTAGGTACTTCCGTACTATCACGGTAAATTCCAATAATGAGATAAACAGTAAACGCTGCTTATAAAAAAATACAACATGAATTAAATGACTTTCAAAATGAGTACTATACCAGCATGTATACCTATCCCAATAATGGGAAACTGGCAAATGCTGTGTGTATGTATACCTATGATGCACTTATTCCAATTGAGCGCAACTTTGGTGCAATGGTTGGAGGGCAGATCTTCCGATCCAAAGATTTTTTTTTTTTAAATGAATCTGGGGTTATCGAAATAAACCCAAATATATCTTTGCACACTTCACAGAAAGCTTAAAAGCTTGTGTTGTGAAGTGGAGTAGGTCGGGGATTGAACCCGCACCCACTGGATTAACAGTCGAGCGCGTTACCAACCAGGCTACCGACCACCTCGAAAGATGCGAGGTTTGAATCCACAATGTATTCTGTACTTCTTGTATCTAAAGTATTGTGTAATTGTGATGGATTGACAGAGTGATTCCGAACACCCATACCTGGTGTTATTCTTGGTAACCAGAAAAGCAGGAAAAAAATTTAATCACCAAACTCCATATAAAGAGGTGGTCGGTAGCCTGGTTAGTAACGCGCACGACTGTTAATCAGGCGGGAACGGGTTCAATCCCTGACTTACTCCACTTCACAACACAAGCTTTTCAAGCTTTCTGTGAAGTGTACAAAGATGCATTTAGGTTTATTTTGATAAACGCAGATACATTTCTAAGCAAAAAAAGAAAAAAAAACATTCATATCTGGGGTCAGTTTTACATTTCCAAATGTAAAGTGTGTGGCATGATAGTACGCAGTTTTTTGATTACGATAACATTATTAAACAATAGGTTCATTTTTTCTCCATAATAGAGAAAAAAATATGCAATTGTGTAATATTATCATTAACCAAATGTTGTTTAAATATAACAATGGATGTAAAGCAAAACAATGATGACTATAAGTATAAATATTATAGATTCATATAACAATAACACGATTACATACAGACAGAGGTAGAGCAATGTATCCGTGTCATATTGGATGGAGAAATATGAGACGATAACACCACAAGGAGACATGTTTGATATATTATAAGAGATGATTGCCCAGGAGGTTGATACATGATACAATGTTATAAAATGTAGGTCTGTAAGTTGTATCGAGGCCGTCGCCATATTGTTCACGGAGGCCGGGGCCAACTGACATTTGATGATGATGACGTCACCAATAGTGGGAGAAAATGTATGGGAAAAAATATTCCGTAGTTCAAGTGTTTGTCACCGAGACAAGGTGTTTGTCACCGATACAAGGTGACGTCACCGATAATGGCGAAGATGGAATCCGAGGATGTAGGCTTGTACTCTACTATCGCAGGCTTCGGTTGTATCTACATTAGAAGCAATACTGTACGTTCAGTTCATAATATGTCCGACAACATACTCATTGATATATTACTACCTTAGGCCCAGTTGCTCGACGAATAGTATTGTCTGCTAGTAATATTGCTATCTCGTTTGCCCTTTCGCTTTTTGTCACACGCGCAAACGAAATAGCAACATTACCAGCAGACAATACTATTCGTCGAGCAACCGAGCCTTACGCCTAGATAGGGCTGCCACCTTTCAAAAAGGGTTGGCCCGGAGATTTCGGAAAAAATATCTTTTTTTATAAAACAATCGCTGAAGTAATGAGCCTGGTTGTCATTCATTGGTGTGATTATGGAGCCACATAACATAACCATAGTGTTCTAGGCTGCAAACGAAATTTAAGTCATAAAACTGTGTATATGTGCTTACACATAATGTATTTTTACGGCAAAATAAAAAAAAATATTAGGTAAGCACCCAAGATAAAAACGGGCTTCAATAGCACCGCAGTCCTTTTTTTTAATGAAACAGTTTAATTTTTAATTAGATTTTTTAACGGATTTCCGTAATATATCTCCTGGTCGGGAGGGGACTGCTCGGTGATATTTATGCCGTAGTTTCACCGCCTGGTCTGACCCGGAGATATACGATGTTAAGCTGTAGCCCGGATATGTACCATTCAAACCCGGAGAGGTGGCAGCCCTACTCGTAAAGCACTGATTGGACGGCTGAATTCATGGATGGATTAATTCATAAATAAAATACTTTCTAGGATCTAGGTAATCAATTTGTTATTGAAGATAAGACTCCATTCTATCATCACATGGAAACAATTGATCAATATTGGTCTAATTTTTCACATGACAACAGTTGATTTATATTACATCTGTTGATAGCCTCTACTGCCTAATCAGTGCGATCAATAAAAATATCGGTGATAGTGATGAATAGATATGTAGGTATATTTTTTTAGAGAAAGGATCCGGGTCAGAATACTTTGTGGATTGAACACAAGCATAAACCGGACAAGTCCCTATTTAAGGTGTACACATTTGGCCTTCGTATATAGACACCAGGTGCGAAGCTACCTAAGAACACGATTCCCATGGAGTTACCTTTTGGATAAAATGATAGGTATAATAGTGTCTAATTTGACGTAATCCAATAAAAAATGTTAGCCCCGGCTTTCCTTCTGCAGAAATCTGCCCTTCGCCACTGATAGACACAATAATTTTAATAAACTACAATCAAATAAAAATGTCACGTAAAAAGAAAAGTAAAAATTATTCCAAAAGAAATGTAATGTGGAAAAGTTCTTTGCATGAATTTTACTTTAATCTATAACAGCTATAATGCCAAAGGAATGCAGTGGTCCAATCAATCATGATTAAATTGACACTTGCATTACTTCTTATCTTAATAAAATACCTGCTTAAAACTGTCCTTTTTTTACCCCAAAAAAAAAAATTGCACACAGCAACAGCTCTTAATATGCATGATTTATTTAATATAGATTTTAGACATCACACACATAAAAAAGACAAAATTGGGAATATGGCGAGAATGACTAATGTAACCTGGTTCACCGAATCGACCAGATTATCGAGGATGGTCGCATTTTGACTAAATTGAACCACTTAAGAGTATGTATGACAAATTTTATAAATGTGATAAGAGTTACGAAGCAGTATCTATAATCTAGCATTCCCTTCTCTCTACCTGCCCTTTTTAAAGGAAATGAATGCAATGTAAACCCAAAATGTGGGAAACTACAGAATCTGTCTTTATAATGAGTCTGATCTAAAACATGTTTTATGCATTTTGAAATGGAGACACCAAAGACATGAACCTAGCTTTGTCAGCATATAATATACTATGTACCTATTAATAATATCTGCTATTGGCGTCATGACACGTAATACATACAATGTTGGGTATTAATAAATTGTATTTTGCATATATAGGAAGTTACAATAGTGCACAGCCAGTGGCGTAACTAGCATTAGTGCCGCCCGGGGCGGACCCTGAAAATGCCGCCCCCTAAAGTAGGTACTTATACAAGTACATGTATACCCAGGGGTGTGTTGTATGCAACTTTGAAGCAAAGCGAGAGCAACTAAAATTTAAATATAGACGTGGCACAATAAATAATATAAATAGCGCCGCAGGCGAAATTTTTTCACAAAACTATATGAAAATGAAGACCGTGTTGTAGTTTTCTTTAAATAAAAACATAAAATATACAAGTACGTTTAACAAGGTAACGTTTAAGAATGACAAAAAAGAGCGCCGCAGGCGAAATTTTTTAGACAAATGGGTGAATTGATGAACCTGGCTATCTTTCTATAGTATGTAACACATATGGTTACAGGTATTGTATGGGAAGCGACCATGCAAGAAGTAACCAAATTTTAGATACAAAGATATCGTAAATCTAGCTTACTTATCATGAAATAAAATAAAACTTAGGAGCCTAACACACAAACAAATTTTATTAGCGCCGCAGGCAAATTTTTTTTACGAAATTTAATGTAATTTAACATATTTTCATAATAATTAAAGAAAATTCAGATATTTTTTTTAATTTGTGTAAATTATCAAGATGTTTTTTATATGTTGATCCATTTTGCCGCCCCCTGAAATGCGCCGCCCGGGGCGGCCCGCCCCCCCCGCCCCACCCTAGTTACGCCACTGTGCACAGCTAAATTGCTTAGAATGAATTAATTGAACACCAATGGCTTTTTGCCCAACTACATATCAATTTGCATGACTGTTAAAAACGATATTGGAAAGAAACTGAGGAAGCTATCTAGATAAAATAGACTATATTTAGTAGCAGGTACTTACATTATAATTACTTTTAATTTATTGTGTTAAAAGCAATCCTTTGTCGTAAAATAAAATGACACAATGGAATATCACTAAACTAGAGTAATAAAATACACACAATGGAATATCACTAAACTAGAGCAGACACAACATTCGATACACACAATATATTATCGGTTAGTTATAGATTAATAATGCACCAATAATATCGCATCTCGCTTATTATTTTATATTGAATTCGACTTTATAATAAGCGCGACTGCAATATTATCAATGCATCCGCCACTGACACAAGTACATTTTTTTATATGAAAAAGTAGTTTCATAATTGTCCGTGAAGATTTCGTAATTCATGGCGCCACAGTCACTATAGTGTTGCATACATGATAAAATTTTAGTCAGATATGTCTTAATATGCAATATGCGATCGCACCTAAATGTGTTGTAAAAATATTTGAATTTAGCTGTTTTTTTTTTTAAATAATAAGTTCAGCGCAATATTTTAGTGTAATTGTACAACGTTCCTACAACGGGGAAAAATAATTAAAATTATGAAAGAGCACTCTTTTCGCCTTCAGTAATTCATTTGTATGGATTAATTTTTGCAAACAATTATGAATATAGCTTACATAAGCTAAGAGTAGCTAAATTAGGGGACTTTATGCATCAAACTTCTTCTTCTTCTTCCTCTTGTCCTAGGTCGGGTGACCTGTTTGTGACGGCGGGCTGTCCTGGGATGAGGAGGTCCAGCTGTCCTTCCATCTCTTGGGTGGCCTTCCGGGTAATCTTCTACCAGTGGGGTTTTCAGTTTTAATTTACTGTCTTTGCCAGTCTGGTGTCATCCATTCGGTCGACATGGTCCCTCCAGAAGCGTCTTCTACTTCTCCCCCACCTTACTATATCCTCAACATCGCAGTCAGAGCGTATAGTCTCATTTCTGATCCTATCTCTGAGTGTTCTGCCCGCGATGGATCGTAGGGTTTTCATTTCAGCTACTCTGAGAAGACTTTTTGTCCGGTTGGTATCGGCTCTCGCTTCTATCCCATATGTCATGATGGGACGGACGCATGTCTTGTATATTCGGACTTTGCTGGTAGTTAACATGTGTTTATTCCCCCATACAGTGTCCCGTAGGCAACCAGCTACGGCTGTTGCTTTATTAGTCTGATTTCTAACTTCATTGTACAGGTCACTGTTACTGGAGATTTCTATACCTAAATAAGTAAACCGCATGACTTGTTCCACAGGTATGTTATCAACGACCAACTTGCATCTAAGTGGCTCCTTGGATATTGTCAAGCACTTTGTCTTATTGACTGATATTGTCATGTTATACTTCTTAGATGCGATGTGGAACCTATAGAGCATTCTTTGCAGATCGTCCTCGTTTTCCGCTACTATTGTAGCATCGTCAGCATAACACACCATGTTAACCAGCTTGTTTCCCATTTGGTAGCCCAGACCTAAGAATGTTACTTCTTCTATTATTTTATCCATAATTAAATTGAAGAGAAAAGGACTGAGGCTATCTCCCTGTCTGATACCGGTTGTAGTAGGTATCTCATTTGTAAGATCTCCATTTACTTTTATTTTAGTCTTTCCGCTGTTGTTCAGATTATAAATGGTTTTGATTATTGCTGCTGGGACATTTTTTTCTCTTAATACGTCGATGACATCTTTCAGCTGGATCCTGTCGAAGGCTTTTGTCAGATCAATAAAGCATGCAAATGCCGGTTTGTTAAATTCCAATGCCTTCTCCTTAATTTGACTCATCAAACTTATGAATACAAAACTGATCCTTGGAAATTTTCCTTCTTCCTTAAAAATCACAGCAATAAAAATAGGAAAAAATGGCCAAATGTAAAATTAACATAGGGTAACATTGTCAACAGGTGACACTTTCTGCCATCTATTAATATGTTTCAAAAGCATTATTACGTTCGATAAAATAATATTATTTTTGCACACCGATAGATGGCTCTTTATGGCCATTACGTTCGTTTCATTTTCATAGAGTCCACAAGATTCACTCACAATCCTCATAATCACAACATACATTTCGTGCAAGCTCACATACTTGAAACTACTCAAAATTTGTTTCCTCACAGCCTATAGATAATTCAGGATTGTAGTGACAAGCCCTCCAAATCATCTGATAACTTTTCTCTCAAAAAAGGGAGACCTTTAAACAGGCAATCTTAAAAAAATAATAATTTGCTATTATAGCGACCAAATCTTCAGAAGCGGCATTTGAAGTCGTGCAATTGCCCGGAGGCCCACGCTCGGAGTCGCCAGTGAAAGGGGGCCCCAAACACTATAGAATGACACCTGTAAGATTCCTGATTGATAGGTACATGTGGAAGACATTTGTACACATACAAAGTTGTCAACATTTTAATTGAAAAAAAAGCAGAAATTAAATGTATACATTTATTAAAAATTCATAGTACAATATAGAATTGATTATTATTAAAGGCTTATTATAATATCTCTTTGAGAGTACAAAATATGATAAAAAAATAAAGTATAACAGTACGTCATAGTCCTTCTTCCCATGCCTTGCCAGGTCCCCCCCTCCTCCTCCGACATTGGCGATCACAGATAAAAACTTCACTG
Source organism: Ceraclea dissimilis (assembly GCA_963576895.1). Lineage (NCBI taxonomy): Eukaryota > Metazoa > Arthropoda > Insecta > Trichoptera > Leptoceridae > Ceraclea > Ceraclea dissimilis. The sequence continues at coordinate 15,469,864 of OY756363.1, forward strand.
TCCTGAGACAGATCATCTACTCTCTCTATTCCAGTCCGCTTTCTAATATTGCAAGCCAGGACATCTACTTCTTGGCAATTCCCTCTCTTCCCTCTATCTTGCATTCTAGTATCAGTCAGAGAATTTGATATTTTTCTTTGCATAGTGAATAACCCAGATATAAGACAATCCATAGTTTGATATTCGACAAGCTCTTAGCTCTCCCAAGTATCTGTGTATTACTGTCAATGTCAGTCCAGGGTATATAAAACTTTCTGTGTATCTGCATTTTGAATGCTTCTAACCGATTTACACTTTTAGACTCCACATTGCATCATTCATTGTCAAAATTTAAGGATTTAATTATTATCACAGAAGAGCCTCGTTTTATTAAATCAGGCACATGGTATACCCATTCCTAATTGTATCTATGAAGTGTTTTTGATAACATATTATATTATACAATATTTGATAGAAATAGTACAAAGTATCAAAATGATATTTAGTTGCTGATGTTCACAGGATGGATACATAATTCACAGTTTTCAATATCGATTCAAAGAACGCAAATTACTTCCTGAACATTTGCATGACAATTTAAAACTATACATAGTCAACATTCCACCACATATAATAGGAAAGAGATTATGAAGTTCAGGTATTTTTGCAAATAATTCCAGTGGATTCCATAGTTAATTATTACATTATAATCTACATTGTTTACTAAATCTTAGCTCTGATCTTGTCCGGTTCTGACAGAAGACCCTGTGCGTCCAGGTGATCACCAAGTAACTTCGAATATTCCTTCTTGTGGTATTGGTAGTGCATCACATGAGGTGACTTGTCCCAGCACTGCCATGTTGTCTGGAAACATCACAAAAAATGCGAAAAACGTTCATCCTTTAATCATATTCAGTATGTAGAATAAACAACATGATTTGTACCTCAATTCCCAAACTCTTCCAGGAGTCATGCACTCTTCTGTTGGAAGCCTCGGCTCCCACAGGATCAGTTTTGCTGAGAAGGAAGAGAGCAGGAGCTCTGCAGAGATTAAGGTGGAACTGTTGACTGGATCTCATGTAGTGGATGGTGGATGTTTCATGGAACATCTTCATGTGATAACTGAAGAAGTAAATTACAGAGAAAAAACAGTTAAACAAATTGAGAAAGGACAGAATTCTGATAACAGAGTCGAATGTGGAAATAAGATTCAATACATATTGTATTAATTAATGTGACTCTACTTCTCCTGATACAAGATGTTCCTAGCGGGAGAGGCAAACAAAATCATTCTGAACTACTGTGCTAGCATAATTTAATTGTGTTGATTATCAGCTATGGAGGAAATTAGAATCTACATATTTACCAAGATTCAAAAGACAAATATTGGAGAAACCATGCATGCTAAGTTAAAGTAACAATGATGAAGTTAAAACTGCTTATTTTGAACACGCATCTCTAATGAAGATACTTAATAGAAAATATATGACAAAACTTACAGAATGTATTTCCTTAGAGTGTTTTCCATAACTGGATTATTTGGAAACACAGCCTTTGGCACTCCGATATGAGTTTCACTAATTTCAACAGCACTGTCCCATACCTGGGCTGCCACTCTGTCTAGCACCGGCTGGTATCTGTATTATTCAATAATTTAAATTTTATGAATCATACAAAATGAATAAGAAAAAGATGTGTCGAAAAAAGCTGAGAGATATGATAAGAAAGGACGAGGTGAGAGATGTAGTACGTACCCTAAATAGAGACATTTAGACTGAGTGGTGATTTCACAGATACTACTTCATATCTTGTGTTTTTGATTACCGATAAGGAAAACTTGAATAATTATTATTAGGAAGGATTATTCTAAGTCAATCTCTCATGGCAAAACCAAACACTACAAATTATATTCAATTTAAAGGAGGTTTAATTTGGTTCCTCATCAAAGTTAATTTTATTCAAATGTTATGATAAATAAATGAATGCCAACTGCAGGTATAAAAACCACTTATATTTGAGAGCCTTTTTTGTAGTGTGAGTAACAGCGTAATTACACGCTAATCCGTACACACAGTTATAGTAGTATTAGTGAGCACACAACGAACAAGAATGCACAACACAGATGCATTCTTTATTTCATACCTGCAAGAAGTAAGGCAGGTATAGCCGTCCCTTCATTCATACAACAAAAAAGGCTCACAAATATGAGTGATTTCTGTAATATTGTTGTAATTCTTACTTGGCTTTATTTTGTGAGACTTGCATACAAACTTCTCCAAACATATAACCACCAACTGAGAATCCGTGGACCGTCAATGGATTGAATGAAGGATTGGCTTCCAGAAATTTTAAAGTATCTGCTATTACTAGCTGTAATAGAATTGTTTAATCGTATTAAATATAATTGTGAGACAGTCGTTGCTTTAATGAAGGATGTAAATATATAAAATATGTAATGACTACTTGCCTGTGATCCCTGAGTAGGCCACAAGAATTGCCATGGAGTGCAACTGACATTGAGAACGTCGAACCCTTGGTCTGTGTATAATGTGGTGTATTTCTTCAGATATTTCTGCTTTGCCATGAGCCAACTGAATATCACACACAAGGGCTTGTCAATAGGCTTCAACAATCTGGAAAATAAAATAAAAATAATATTATGAACTGTAATACAACCAGTGACTGAAGTAATATGCAGTATAGCAACTAACTTAAATGTGTCTGGATCCTTTTCCAACTTAACCCCTTTCTCAGCTGTAATATATTGTATGTTCTTCGTTATATCTTGACTGTGGAATAAGCTCACTTGGGTGGCAGACAAGGAGAGCATAGGACTTCCTCTCACCTGAAAGGAACAATATATCATTATAATATAAAACAACAACAGATGCCAAGTGATAGTAAGCTGCAAAAGTGACATACATTTTGAAGAAGTCCATATGTGTTCCTTGATGTGCTTGGTCCCACTGAAGTAGTATTCTTCAACACAATGTTCACTGCTAACTTTAGTGCTGACATGATGATGCTCAATTAGTCGTCAACAAGTCAATCTGAAAAGAACTAGACCGTTGTGAGTTAAGCAGACATAATTTGTTCAGCAAATTGTCTGATTGTTGAGTGATAAAATGGATCACCAACAGATTTTGTTTCTGTGAAATTTGATTACTATATATCTGACATGTGTCTCCAATCCTACAGATAAGATAGAGAACTATAACATCACCAATGTAGGATTACTTAAACATTGTGTAGTGAAATTGTAAGAAAGGGATAGTGAGAGTAAACTTTAGTTAGAAACAGTTGTAGGTATATATATCCCTACCTAGTTTTTACATTAAACTGTGTGGAACTTGTAAAACCAGAAGTCTTACTGAAGTACACTACAGATGTATGACAAAACCTGAATCTTAATACTTCCTATACTAGGAAACCTCACATAAATACACGAAAAACTACATTTTCATGCACTTTGAAATGACACTAAAAACACACTATAAAACAGGGGATATTTGTCAAGTACTCCATAATTATTTCAATATACATAATAACTATATACCCAGTAATATCTTCAATTGGCGTCACAATACATACAGCGTTAGGTAATAATAAACTATATTTCGCACGTATAGGAAGTTATAATATTCTCGGAATGAATTAATTGAATACCAATTACTTCGCTCAACTACACATCAATTTGCATAGCTCGCAAAAAAACAAAACAATCTCACAAAGAAACTTGACTTAGTGAGGAATCTACCTACATAAAATAAAATACTCACTATACAACTTACATTATACTTTCTTTTGATTTATTGTGTTAAAAGCAATCCTTTGTCATGTAATAAGATAACATTTAAATCACAAAGCGGGACAATCACAGGACTTGATTTGCTACACTATATTAAATACAAACATTATCGGTTGGTTATACACTAATAAGTGAAGCAAATAATATCGCAGCTCGCTTATTATTTTATAGTATTCGCCTTTACAATAAGCGCGACTGCAATATTATCAATTATCACCGCACAGTTCACCAGGGCCTCCAAGCCACGATACTTGTACTATGAATAATATTTTTTTAGGTAAGTACTGCACTTTTTTCTTTCTAACATAGATGGCGTTATATATGGTTTGCGACACGGATAATTTGATGGAAATTAGGTAAGTTCTTAGGTGAACGGATAATTAAAATTTTGAATTTCAGGAAAAACTTTTGCTTTTTTTTTCAATTTTTGACACATTGAAATGTCAAATTGTGCGATTAATGGCGTATCTCCAATTTGTTTCAATTTATATTGATAAAAGTGGTATTAAATTTGTTTAAGATTTAGTTAATTCCGTAAAGTTTTACGATTGTTGTGTGACACATATTTTAAAAACCAATGGCGTGCTGTATTTTACCTAGGTATATTGATTACGTGTTTTTAACATTAGTCGTCGTGGAAAATGCCGTCGATAAGATTTTATTATATTTGCGTATTACATTCGTAATTTTCATCAGTAGATTTGGGTTCCTATTACATTGCATCTTGGTATAATACCTATTTTATAGTGATATAAAGATAAATATTGTGAAAACATATTATGAAAACTACATATTATCAAAGTTCATATGTAGGAAAATAAATACCAATTTGTAATTCAGTTTTTCAATTCTCTAAAACCCTTGCAAAAATACCTAATATTTAAAATAGTTAATAATAATACCTACCTGTGTAATTAACCATATAGCATGAAAGATATTAATTCAATATTTTTATGTTTACGAATATACAAAATTCCATATGTATATCCAAAACATATAATAATAAACATAAAATAATATCTTTCACAATCATTCAACACTACCAACATTTTTATGCCTGTTTAAACTTATGTAAAAAAATCTAACATTATCATTTGTATTGCGTTGTACCTATTGTACTTTCATTTTATACATCATATGTTGCATTTGTGCTCTCTTGTATTAAACATAAATGAAGCAGGCAAAAAAATATCAAGAGTAGTTAGATGTTATTACCAGGTAGGTGAATATTATAGGAAAAGAGGAACAATAATTAATTTTGAAATTCCCGCCTACTAGGCTACTTATTTACTTGCTAACATAGATGGCAGTTTATTTAGTATCGTTTTTTTTAGTTCCTGGTGTGGTTTCTATAGGTACTATATATTATTATTCTATGCAGTTCACCCACAACCAGCTGACATTTTGCAATTTTGCAATGACTTGAGCAGTGTTGCCACACTTTTAAAATACAAATCTGTATTTCAAAGTCTAGAAATCTGTATAAATATGTATGAGATTATAATAAGCCAAAATCTGTATAAAAAGGCATAAAAAGGCAAAAAATCTGTATAAATGAAATTTTAAAATGAACAAAATATGGTAGTTTATTGAAAAACTAACCTTTTTGAGAAAATAACAGTACTCGTGCTTACATAAAATATACTAAGTAATTTCTTTTTGTACATATTCTACAAATGAGATTTTCATCTATTTCCTTATTATCAAATGACAATTGTGATCGAATCTGTTTCTTTTTTACTTTATTCTTCTGATTTACATAGAAAATTTCTAAATAGCCAAAAATCTGTATAAAACAGACAGAGTAAAATTTGTCATCTGTATTTCTCTGTTCCCGTTGCCTAAAATCTGTATAAATACAGATAAATCTGTATATATGGCAACACTGGACTTGAGCTTGACCAATGACAGAGACAGAAGTGCACTTTTGTATGAAAAAGTAGTTCCATTATTGTCCGTGAACATTTTTGTAGTTCGTGGCGCCACAGTCACTGTTATAATGTTGCTTACATTATAACATTTTCGTCAGATATGGATACTTTGCAAAAATTACATTATACAATAATATGCGATTTAATGTCAAATAATAGATATAGGAACGTATTATTAATTAATGATTAACGTGTTTTATTTTAAAATATCCTAACAAAAATACCCTAACAAAAAAAAAAAAACAACAATAGTCAATATTACAATAAATTCTATAACGTTCCTACAATGGATATGAAAAATAATTAAATTAAAGAACGCTGTTTTATTTTCGCCTCCTGTATTTCATTATGGTGGGTACTGGTTTAAAGTTATTGCATAAATTTTCCTTATAAATCAGAATAATTAAAATGAAAAAAATGGCTAAATTTTAAATAAATATATGGTAACATTACTTTGAAGTGACTTTTACCGCCATCTATTAATGAGCTGCAATATCATTATTATATTTCATAATATAATATTATTTGTACGGATCAATAGATGGCTCTAGTCACAGATTTTTTGAAATATTTATAAAATTATTTCTTATGTGAAAAATATAATTCCCTTTCCCTTCCGTCTTTCCATTATTTTTCGAAAGATTTTTGTAGGAAGCCAGAAAACATTCGACTGTTGAGCAAATTTCATTTGACTAAACGGCGAACTCGATTTATACAAAATTTTAGAAAGATAAAAACTCAGAAATATGCAGCCTTGCAGTTTTGCGATTTACTAACATAGTTGACTAACTCATGACTAACTTTAATTTTATTTTATCTGTGAGATAGGTACCTAATGAGAACAAAATAAGCAAAATTTTAATGCATTATAGGTACCTACCTACTTATACTAATTTTATAGGAGTGAGATTTCTTTGGTTTTGTAACACAATGGCATCTAGGGTGTCCGGTAAGCTCGTCTAAAATCAATTGGTCTAAAATCAATTCATCTGAAATCAATTTGTCTAAAATCAATTCGTCTAAAATCGACGAATTGATCGGTAGGCAAATTGATTTTGGCCGAATTGATTTTAGACGAATTGATAAAATTAGACGAATTGATTTTAGACGAATTGATAATTAGACGAATTGATTTTGGCCGAATTGATTTTAGACTAATTGATTTTAGACGAACTTACCGTAAACCGGCATCTAGGTACCTATTTATGTTATGGACTTGATTTTCAAAGGTGCAAGAAAAAAGAGGTCGCTAGCAGGCTAGCCAGTAACCATTCATAAAGATGTAGGTAGGTACCTAATACCTATTGTTTGAATTCGTCCACATACGCAATAAATTGTAGTAGAATGGGTGATATTAAATATAATATGGGGAGGCAATGCACTTCGATATTGAATTTTAGGGAAATGCAGAGCCATTCCGAAGAATTATGGCAAGCATAGCATGGTTGGGTTTTCGTTAATAAATTGGTCTAGGCTATAATATACATAGAATGGACGTAGATAATTTAATTCAATAAAAAGCTTTTACATAGAACCCAAATGAATGCAAATATATACCTACCTACACTTTTAATATTGTGATTGAATGACAATGAGTTTTTCATACAAAATTCTACAGTTGGAGTTGGACACTAAACGGGACAGTGAGAACAGTATTATCATGAGTGAAAATATGTAGTAGTATTATACCGGCCCGGCTCAACTGACATTTGACGATGATGACGTCACCAATATTGGGAGAAAATGTATGGGAAAAAATATTCCGTAGCCCGTAGTTTTTGTTACCGAGACAAGGTGTTTGTCACCGATACAAGGTGACGTCACCAATCAGAGTAAGAATCAGGGTGGTGATTGGTGATGTTATTCATATTATGTCCAGACTTGTATACTATCGACGGCTTCGATTCAACATAAGACATATTATTAGGTATAACATTTAGTACCTACAGTCAAATGCCATTACGAGTAGGTATAGACGGAAACAAGTAAAAGTTAGGTATCTATTAGAGGAGAGCTTGTGAAGCTCATTTTAGTCATCATGTTTTTTCAACTTTCTTTTCTAATTATAACTGTAATATCATATGGAAATTTTACAGAGTGCGCGGAAAAAAATCAACCCCCCTCGGTCGTCTATTTGAAAAAATTATCCGGTATTTTTTTAATAGATACTTTTTTAAACATCAACCTAGTATATTCCAGTATTTTCTCGAGAAAATTCTAGACTAGTATTTTTGCAAATTTTGAAACGGTAACCCTCAACACTGCTGTAATGGGAACTGATCAAGATCGACACGCTATCTATAGGCTGGAAAATAATGCCAATGGAGTTATAATGGCGAGTTATTGGGTGAATGTGGGATAAAAATATTATCTACCTGACTGGTTTCATGAAATTTACTGCAGTCTGCTAGAGAAGTTGTAGGTCTTTCTGATAAATAATGGTTAGTAATATACGAGTAGGTGTGTAGACAGTACGTACTAAATTTTCCTTCTATTATGGTGGATTGTATGTACAGAAATATGGATAGAATCTATGCAATAATTCTGTGCTTACCTTAACATCTAAGTACACGTATACGATATAAGCGGTTGACAACCCTGATCTAGAAGATTTGTGAAGAAAAGTAACAGAGAGTTAGAGTACTAAGTTTTCCCAAAATTTAATCTATAGAAATGTATAGAACGCGAACAACGAACGAAGATATATTTTTGTATTTAACATATTACCTTAAGGTTCGCTTACACGAGCAACTAAATTGCTTCACTCACGGCAATTTGACGTCACAATGACGCAACACGCTATATACTTGATATTGTCGTGACGTCATTGTGACGCGAAATTGCCGGTAGTGGAGCAATTCATTGCCTCCTCGACTACTACCGTCAAGATGAAGAAAGGCCCATTAAAAAGGTGAGGTTGCTGGGATTTGAACTTGCGATCTCAAATTCTTGAGGCGAACTAGATAATACTTTACTCTTTGACTGTTTACGTAATGTTTGTGCCTTGCAGTGACGAAGAGTGGATTTCTGTAGAAGGTAAGCTGAGACTCCCAATTTTTACTACATGAAGTCAGATTAGACCTATTATTTTATCGTTTAAATCAAAATGTAACTCGATGGGAATCGAAATCCTAGGGGTATCTTCGCGCCTGGTGCCAGTGGCGTATATAGGGGGGGGGGGCCGAGGGGGCCCGGCCCCCCCCCGAAATGTTGGACAATTCTTTAAAAAACGTTATTTTAAAACATGAAAGTTACTCAAGTTCATCATTTCACCCATCATTCAAAAAAATTTCGCCTGCGGCGCTATTTTTCTTTGTATTTTCTGCACACAATATTAATACCAACCTAAAACACGACCTTTTTCACTTACATTCACAAAATTTTTTGCCTGAGGCGCTATTATTATTTTAATACTGTGCGTCTATCTTCAAATTTTTGTTGCCTTCACCCCCCCAAAATCAAATATTTGATCGGGCCCCCCCCGAAATGAAATCCTATATACGCCACTGCCTGGTGCCTTGTGTAAAGTATTGGCTTTTATCGTCTATATTAAGACAGTAACAAAATTATGTTACGTTTATTATTATACTTGAATATTTTTTTGTTTTACAAATTGACAACCCTTGTTGGAATGGCGGATGTTTATCGAGTGTAAAGTGAACACTTAAGCCAGCCGAGGTGGGTCGTAAGCCCGAAAATGTTCACCCTTAACTCTTCTATACTGTTGTAGGAATACTTATTTTTCTTCGTCAGCCCTGGTCCCTCCACTGCTGGATATAGGCCTCTTCCATTCGTTTCCAGTCTTTTCTGTCCCTCGCCTTTCTGACCCACTGTCTACCCGCTACCGAGGTCACGTCGTCCGCCCATCTTTTCTGGGGCCTTCCGACGCCTCTTCTGTTTTCCCATGGCCTCCACTTTACGAGTCTGGGAGTCCATCTATTCTCGTCTTGTCTTGCTATACTCAATACTGCATACGAATACTGCACGTTTATTATTGTTTTTTTAGTAGCTAGTCTTTTTCAAAACGCTTCCCGATCCCTGCACTGTTGTAGTGTCTATCTAGTAGTAAGATTATAAGTAGTTACAGTATTATTATAAAGGAGAAGAGAAGAGAGGAGAGAATATAACAGTTATGTATATTTTCTTACAACCCACGGAGCAGTTTCATCGTCTAGACGCCATTTATGAAGACAAATCCACCGACTGCTGCTGTTGCGGTGCAAAACTAAAAAGAATCTACGTTTTCATACTGAAATATTAGGGCAACCAAACGTTTGATAGATATTTTTTAAAATAACAGATCTGAGCTATTCACATCAAACTCAATTAATTTTCTGCACACTTCACAGTAAGCTTTTGTTTGTGCTGTGAAGTTTAGAACACATCGTCAGCACTAAGATTCGAGCCCAGCTCTTCTAGGAAACTGGTTAGTCTCGTATAGCTTTTTTATACAACTTACTATGTAGCTTTCAGTCGAATATATAGGTACGATTCCGGGCCCATATATAAATGAATATTAACCCACCAAGACCGACTGTGACCGTAAAGTCACAGTTGTAGTAGGTATACTTATTGCCTCCCCCCACTCTTATTCTTTACTTTTTAGAGTTCATATTCACACGGTTGATTGACAAAACACTACCAAAAATTCTAGAGTTGTAATAAGCCGGGAAAAACGTGTGTGCTCGTGGCTGTGCTGTTTTGAATTTACCCAAAAAATAAATGTCAACCCTGAAATACGTAAAGTGTTTTAATTTTTTACCTAATTGTTTTATTGTTATTTTTATTGATAATATTTTTTTAAGATACTACAGGGTAACTACAATATGCATTGCGTTTCAGAAAACATATTTATTTTTTTAGTTATTAGCCTCAAAAGTTAGTGTGACTTTAGGGTCACACTCGGCCTTAACGATATCAAATTGCAAAAAATACTAAAAAAATGCCTATAACCAAAATTTATCAAAATGTCTTTATAATCATTTTCATACTTCATTAAATTAATTAGAATTACAATCTGGATCTTAGAATTGTTTTTATTGTTAAAAATTGCCCCTTCAAAATGGGTTTATAGTCGAAGAAGCTTCCCATATACTTGAAAATGTATGGACGACACTGTAGGTGGCGAGATAGATGGTGTTACCGACAAATTTATTGCTTCTCCCGATTAAAATACCTTAATAGATAAGGATAGGGCAGAAAAAGACGAGGGCGGATGCATAGAAAATCTCTGCAGGCGGGAATTGTCTGTGGCTACCGAAATAGTTTGTAAGAATCGTCGTCGTTTGGGAGATAATTTTCAAGTATCGGTATATGTAAAGAATAGTAAAAGGACATGGATTGAATAGGACCTTGTGCACATCCCGACAAACAAGTTTGACTATGAAAAATTTTGTAGTCATGAAGAAATAAGTCCATTGAGTTCTGGACAATGTTGGTCCTTGTATTAAATATTTCGCAAAGTATCAAAAAAGTGAATTGTTAATGATTTAATTTTTTTATTATTATCAAAATAACTACGGAACTATTAAAATGTTAACCGAAATATTATTAGTTTCATTTTACTCTCTAAAGACCAAAAATGTAATGCAATGTATGAGACAATAAATTTCCCATACAAATTAATTTGATCCCGTTAAGTCCGACTGTGACCTATAGGTCACACCCCCCCTAGCCCCTCCTATAAACGTTAGATTTTTTTATAATTTTTTAGTATCAAATTATACATACTAGAATAGGAAAACGTGAAAAAACATAAAGAATATCGCTAAATATAGTTCTCGGTCTTGGAGGGTTAATTACAAAAATGAATATTAATTACAAAAATAAGACAACCATAGTGTGCAAAAAGGCGGACTTATTGCTAACGCAATATCTTACAGTCAACCCATATTAACTTAAAAAATAACGTGTGTTTATAAATCATGGTCACCCTGTCAATTAAATCATGTAATCCTGCCACCTTGATAAGATTAATACATCGTATCCAAATTTAATACTTGTACCTACAACTATGTATACTCGTATACGGGTACATCCCTTCTCTAGTTACTTTGCATAGCATCGCAGTAAAGCATAATACCTACGAAGTACGAGTAGTGATTCAAGCACTATAATATAACAAATAGTAGGTATTTGTTCCAAAGCACCTGTACCGAAATTGTAAAGTTTTCGGAGCTGGAAAAAAAAAATCATGACCTAAAACCAATATGAGGAATCAGTTGGTGTAGTGAACGTATATCTGAAAAGGAGCGTATCAGAATCGGTGAATGTAGTCGTGTGGTATCCGAGATCAGTTTTTGAGTTTCACATGGGAAGGGGGACTTTAGGTCTATTAAAAATAAACTTTTAAAGATTCCTTTCTTCGTTTTGGAGATAATTATATTAGTGATGGGCCGATTATGGATTTGGCTGAATTTGCCGGATATACCTAGTTGGCTTTTCCGACTAGTCAGTACACCTCTAAACTATATACAAAAAAATACTACGAAAATCAAGTTTTTATGGTTTATTTTAATAGAGGAAAAATTATAATAGATGCTTTTTTCCGTTAATTTGAAATAGAAATAGGTATCCAATGATTCTATACATGATTGTCGTTTCATTCGACTAACCTGAAGCATTATGACATCAATGTCACTTTTTGAACCTTCAAAGAATTTATGTTAAATTTACTCAACGTTTTTCTTGTTATTAGCTCAGAGCTTTTTTTTAAAGTTTATTTGATGATATCGCCTGCTGCCAAAACATTCAAAGCGTTCACCGAAAGCAGTAAGTAGGCAGGCAGAGTCAGTGGACATTTGATTCAGAACAAATTACTAATTACCCTAGGTAATTACATTGGCTCTCAACAGCCGATTGTTACGCGAATAATCGGAGGCTGTCTTTATATTGAAATGTCTCATTGGCTTGGGCACATCTTCAATAAGAGTTGAATAAATCAAATCAAAGAGACAGAATAAAAGGCAACGAATAAAAATGATCAAATCTTTCATATTCATATAGAAATGTATTAACTAAATACGATTGTAACCTTTGTGCGTTTGACCTTGTTTTCCGTAAGAGAGCTTTCCCTTTTAACATTGTGCGTTCGGAAAAAGCGTCGTTTTCACACATGAAAGATATTCGTGCAGTATTGTACATTTCATAAAAGTGTACGTAATATTTATATCGTTGCTTGACACACTGTATATTTATATTATGTTACTTATGTGTGAAGGTCTGTTTTGATTGGTGATTTACCTTTCACTCGTGTCGATTGTCGACCTCCCTTTAGGCATCACAAAATTATATTCAGTCGCCTCCCATACATAGAGGAGATTGGTTGTGCCGCGAGAGTATCGTCATTTTCCTCTTCAGTTACACCTCTTTCGTGTGTATTTCGCGTGTTGTTTTCGCAGTGTTTGTTACAACAAAAAGTTATTGTGAAAAATTAAAACATTTGTATGAAAAAAGTGACATTTTATGAAATGTTGAACATTGAGTGCGGAATGTTTGTGTCATGTTTTTAGATTTGCAGTGTTTTTTAAGTAAATTATAACACGTGTTTTGGAGTATTTGAGTTATTATGGTACATTAGTACGAATTAAAAAGTAAGTATTAACGAAAGTGAATGTATGTATTATTATATACTTGCCTGTACATAATCTTATGTATATTAAATGACGTGAGTTATGTGAATCATGGTAAACTCAAGCTCGTAGTAAGGTGGGATGATTGGTAAGACAACAGATGAAGTAGATTATTAAACCTAAATTTCATCGATACCTATTATCTTAATATTTTGCCGGCATGAATGCAGGTAAGTACATAATATACTAGCTATTTTTAAAAATCTTATTTATGCGACATTTGTGCAATATCCATGCAATAATTGATATTTTGGACAATTATTAACTCTTAGCCAATATGAACAGACGAATATGAACTTATTCTGAATGTCTCTATTTAGATCTACAATGAGCCAAGTAAACCATGTTTTTTAATGAAGTAAACGCAAATGCAAATTGTTTTAATAAATCTTTGCACGCTTTACAGCAACGTAGATAAGCTTGTGTTGTAAAGCAGAGTAAGAAGTCACCAGGGGTCCCCTTAATAGACAAACGTGTTCGCAATAAACCGATCATATTTTGACCAATTTATCGTCGCATCACCTGTGGCTGGTTACCCCACATTCTGTATGGCGCAATAATTGCAAAAGTCTCTGGGATAACATGTTTTTAAAGCTACTTGTGAAAATATTATAGTTCCCAATTTTATACACTTTTTTTCGAACATTTTTCAAGCTTGTTTTTCCCAATAAGCCATTCCTAATTTCTGAGAAATCGATGAAAGTTGAGATTTGATAAAATAATATCAAATTTAAACATATTTCGCATTATTTCTGCAAAATACGTGAAATTCGCGTTATTCCTGTAAAAAAACGTGTAAATTCCCATTAATCCTGTAAAATACCTACATGAAAATCGAGTTATTTTTGTGAAAAATGTGTTGACTTCCATTATTCCTGTAAATACAAGAATTCGACATATTTCAGTAAAAATGGCGGTACCTACCGAAATTTTCCCGTCTCTCTGCCTATCTGTCAGTAATCTTACATGTTACATTCTTACAATGTAACTCGCACTTGTTAATGTTATTAATTAGCAGTTACATAGTATTTATTATATTACTAGTTAGTGCCTACCCGTGACAATTCACGGAGACTCAAATACGTTTTTTTTATGAGATAAACCCGAGAAAATGTGCAAAAAAAATCCTATTATTTGAAAGATACGGTCTACCTACACATCGAGCCCAAATACTTTCTTGAACACTTTACAGTAAGCTAAAAATCTTTGGGTCGCGCAAAGTGCAAAATTCATCGTCGGCACTAAGATACGAAGCCGGTACCTCCTGATTAGAATTTTACATTAAAGGTCTTATGTATTATGCTCTAAGGGTCTTTTGCCTACTAGTGCAACATTTTTACAAAACAAATATCAAATTGAATAGGTTTATTGCTTTTATTATAGCGGATTTACCTATCAATGTCATCATTTATAATAATTAAGTACATGACTTAGGTATTAAACTGAGGAAGAACCTTCGCTGAAGGTAAGATATATACATAATATCTAGTTAATACAATTTGCTGCACTTGTGTTGTTTTTGCGCGAAGGTAGGACTTGCCAACACATTTGTTAGTATTATCTGTCATAAAAGTCTATATACACATATATTATCATTCATGATTGATCGCTGATCAATTGATTGACACTGTAAAAAAATCTAAAAACGGGAGACCGACAATCTTACTAAAAATGCTTTGGAAAAAATAGAGTAGATACATTGAACCTTTATCTAGGGAAATACCGTAAAAGATTTTTTATATTTGTATACATTTCTAAGAAAAAAATGTGAAAAGCACCTCCGATCATTTTTCCGAAAGACATCAACTCGTTTCTCGAGAGAAAAAGGGCGGTCGATTTTTTTTGTACTAATTACCTATATGCATTAAAATCTAGGGAATGACCGTAAAAGTTCTTTGATTGAACCAAAATAACCCCAAAAAATGAAAAAAAAACGCTATTTTTACCATTTTATCATGCGATTGTTCATACGATTTTGAAGCGTAATGCCGTGGGAAATGACAGTGGCGTCATAGTTGGGTCGCGAGCCCAATGTTTTAACAATTACCGATTTATTCATCATTGTGTGTACAGATTCACCGGCAAATGCATTTTACTTAAATGATTTATTAGCGAGTTTGGTTTAGACCTGTAGGCAGAACTGGACACAAATCCAAGTGTTTAATACTAGGGACACATAATATTATGTAAATAATACTAGTATATTTTAAGTAGTGCATAATGTCGAGGACATTGTCATGTACGTCTGTTGCGCACTGCACTATCAATTGAATCATGACAGCTAGATCCACCTATATACATTATACATGCGAATATTATACAGTTATTCTAATAATAATTATTGCAAGTAATTAAAAATATGTAATACGTATTGCAATAATGTGTAGGCATTATAGCAACATTATCTGACACCCAATTAAGTGACGAGTGAGTAGGAATTCATTTAGGATATAGGCTAGACAGGTTGGTGGTTTTGCTATAATATAAACCAAATTAATATCATATGCCAGAAGTTAAAGTTTCTAGATATAAAGCAACAAATTTATTTTAATACTTCATCAATTAAGAATGAAATGGTGACAAAAATATAACTATAAAGTTCATGGATACCGCACTAGAGGTCGGGAGGGGTTCCGCCTCCAAGTAGCAAGACTATCGGCCACTGAAAACAGTCTATTCTATAAGGGGTTTAGACTGTTCAATAATCTGCCATTACACGTCAGGGGTGCCACCACTCTCCCGAACTTTCGTGCGAGATGAAAACTAATAGGTTATTTTTTTTATAAAAATAGCAATCATAAATTTCTGGGGGGCGGCATTTATAATTTTTGCAAGCAGGCGGCGGCACACCTCTTGGCGGCCCTGTGAACACCTAACGAGAGGATGATAAAGAGAATTTTGCATGAGGGAAAAAATGCGTTTGAAAACGTTCCCCTCTAAAAACCATATGGTACGACCACATCGACCAGGTTCTCAAGGGCGTAGGTTTTTTGAGTAAACGGACGTGTATGACGAATTGCATTGTGGCATAATACCAAATATGTGATGAGAGCATTCACAGAAATAAACAATCTAACGTTTTGTTTTTACTGCCTACTTATTCTGAAGAGTGCTTTTACGCTTGATTGATGAGTGCTGGTCAATTGGAATATTTTATAAAATCGGGTGAAAGAACGCTAAATCGCTACCCTCTTTATGATGTTCCACTAACCTTTAAAAATTACGAAATTTACATTTTTTATAAAAGGAGGATGGATTGTAAAAATTCTGACCTATTGACGTACTTCACTTCATGTTAAACATTTTTTTTATCAAGCTAGAGCTATGAATCTAACAAAAAAACACTATTTTTAGGACTTTTCAGGAGTATCTTCCCCCTCACTCCGCTTCTCTTGCGGGGTAGGCAGAGAGGACATAACGCCATATGCTTACATACATATCTAACTTCCTTTTCAGACATTTGTGGACCTAGATAGTATTTATTTTATAAATTCATGACGAAATGCCAATAGAACACTTTACATTCTAATGGCATGGATTTTGTTTCATTATTTCATAGTCCCAATATTGTGCCTT
Organism: Ceraclea dissimilis; assembly: GCA_963576895.1. NCBI lineage: Eukaryota > Metazoa > Arthropoda > Insecta > Trichoptera > Leptoceridae > Ceraclea > Ceraclea dissimilis. The sequence goes on from OY756363.1 coordinate 15,486,789, forward strand.
AACGTGTCCAAGTGCCCGAATCAGGACTTAGGGATGAAGAAGAACAATATACAATTAAAAAAATAATAATTAAAAAATAAACATAATTTATCATACAGGCTCTCTGGTTTCTTTTACTCAAAACGCGTCCGTCCAAAATATTTTTAGCAATCATCATCATAATTACATACCACAGTTTTTCATTTTAAGATGGTACTACCAATTGTAGTTGAGAATGATATCTTGAAAGATGGAGGAGCATACATGTAGAGACCGGCCTCTGTGTAAAGGGCCTTAATAACTTTCCATGTTATTCATCGCACGTAATGCAATCTAGGTTAATATTTAAATAATAATCACAAAACACTCAATAGACTATAAAGATTTCTATGTATTGAGAATAATTATTATATGTTATCAATGCTAAGTATTTACTAACTTATTATTACTTAAGTAGCTATAGTTACAGACCCCATGCAACGATTATTTTTTGAAAATTACAATTTATGTTTTGTCGGAATCGGAATTTTCTACATGTCGTTGTTGAATATAACTAGTAGGTACTTAAGTGTAAAGTGATCACATCAAGCCAGCCGATGATCAGTCAGATAGTAATTTGAACCAAGCGTAGATGTTAAAAAAAAACTTTCTACCTACATTTCTTTCACTCATTTCAACCATAGACTCAACTCGTATTTCAAAATTGTTTGTTTATTTTTTTTTTTAATTAAGTTTTTTTAAATTCCAAAATATGGCAATTTGTCTAGCTCAAACCGTCGGGAGACACCGTGCCGTTGCGAAGCACGGGTAACTCAACTAGTATTTTATAAATGTGTGAATGAATTTATGTTATAAAAATAATAAATTATGAATCAATAATAATGTGTGAAGAATGGCAATACTGCAATTTTATTGTGTAATTTCTGAGTCGGTCACTGTAATATCCAATTTATTAATTACACACTTGTTACAATTTTCCATTCATAAGACTTTTAATTATTCAATCGGTTATTGAATTTATTTTTATTAAATTATAAATACACAATGGCACATATCAGTTTTATGTAATTGGTTATTACCACAATAACCATACAAATCGGGTCACCAATGAATGTGTATCTTAGTTTTATTATTTTTATTTTCAAGTTGGTATACACAGTATTGAGAAAATGTTACTCACTCATATTCACTGATCAATGGAATATTTCAATTATGTCTTATTTAACTACCTATTTGTCATTTTTTCTCTAAGTTACCAAAAGCTTTTTGACAGAAAGATTCTGAATGTAGTTATACAGATTTGTAAGAGACTGTCACTTCTTTGATCGTAGAAAATTGTTACATTTGGGATCCCGGAATTAGTGATATCTTAAATCATAGCACATGAAATTGAAACCGAATCAGGCATAGAACATCTTTGTTTTATTTTGAATCATAGAACAGAATATTATCATTCCTACATTTGAATCGTAAAGTGGAACACTTTTTACATTTTGAATCGTAGAATAGAACTTTTTTTTTACAATTTGAATAGTAGATTAGAACACTTTTTACATTTTGAATACTAGAATAGAACAATTTTTACATTTTGAATCGAAAAATAGAGTATTTTTTATACTTTGTGTTATAAATATTATAACTGTTTAATTTTATACTATTTCGATTCTTTCAGAGAAATGAAAAATCATTTTGGAAACGTTTTTGAGTAAAGTATGTAACATGTACACATGATACGATCAGCTGTTATTTCAAAGCTTCCAAAATAAATAAAGTAGCTACTGTTGATCTTATTCTGGTATCTAAATGGGAAATTTTATTGTTCATTATGTACTCCATTTATTGGAAAATGTTTCAATATAAATTTAATGTAGGTACCTGCTATCAGAACATGTGGATATATCGTGTAGCGTTTACAGTAGTTTATTATTAGTCGTGTAAATGCGACATTATGTTAATAAAATAAAAATGGATTATGGTTTTAAGATACGATAAAATTTGCATAACCAGAATCTGTCTGTTGTAGTTTATTAGCGTTTGATATAATTTCATTGGCGGCTCAATGAAATGGTCGAATATTTGATGATGTCATTTTTTTGCGTTTTTATATTATTACTATATAATTAGTCAATGTACGCACAGGTAAAATCACTTTGAAAAGTCCGAAGATCAAGTGTACAAATATTCATTTACCATAAATTGTAAAAATAATCTTGTAGGCTTTCGCAGCGTGATGGATCCGTATCTTCGTTGCTGATTCTTCGGGTTTCCTTACTGCGTGTGGAGTGGTTGAATAAGCGAGTTTCGGCATCAATACTACTGCCATCTTCAGGGTGAAGTGACTGTGACACCCTGAAGATGGCAGTAATATCTCTGCCGAAAGCTCAATTATTCAACCACTCTACACGCAGTAAGGAAACCCCTAAGAACGAACAACGAAGATATGAATTGTAAAAATGTTCATTTACCATAAATCGTAAAAAATACAATATGTCAAAAAATAATCTTGTGGATCCTTAAAAAGTGTGTAAAATATTTCGAGCAAAGACGCCGATCTTAAGCTTTCTCTCAAATACTTGAACTCCAAAATCACCAACAGCGAAAATGTTTTGCCACATTGTAATAATAATTTTGAAAGCCGCCAATGATTTGAACGCCAGCCCACATGAAGAAAATTAATTTTACAACGTGTGCGTTGCATCATAATAGTTTAATTAAATATATAATGTTATATTTACTTTACTTATGTAACATAATGATGTGATTTTATACATATTTTATTATACACTTTATTTTATGTTAAGGTCGCTATGATATAATAATAATTTTATTGAGCGTCATATAAAGTTTATTTACTTATCAACCACCTTGCAAGCAAGTAATAACAAAACATTTTATCACTTCGCAACGTAATACCCCAAAGACATTTACCGAGCATTTAAGATGTAGACAGTGTAAACTATAGAATGAAGTATGTAGTTCATCTTGTCCAGCTCAAAGCGTTATTGTACTATTAAATCCGTAGTTATTCTCAGATAATGTTCACTAAAAATAATAGTATAGGTATACTTTCGGCGGGCTTCCGAGTAGAGATAGCCTACTTAACCCTTTCACTACCACTGTCCTTCCTGGAGGACATGACGAAAAAACAAATAAAATCCATTTGAAGCAAATTCTCATACTTAATCCACGGTAAACTTATTACAGAATGTTTATTGTCTATGGCTAAATATGTTTTACTAGTAAATAACTACCAGTGTCCCCCGGGGAGGGCATGGAGCGAAGTCCTAAACGGAAAAACGCAAAAAAAAATGTTTGTTCTAAATTCATATAAAAATATATAGATATTAAATCCATGTCAAAAAAATTCTATAACCCCTCTATTATATTCTGGTAGTGAGAGGGAAAGAAAGACTCGCGTCCAATTTGTGTGAACCTGTGTGTGAGACTTACAGTGAATTTGACTAATAACCAATTCGACTATTTTCATACATTTTACCTTATTTTAAAATTCAGAACAAAATAGCGATGTCGTAGAATGTTCTTCTTCACATCTCTATAATTACAATTATTGGGGTGAATTTTAATAAGTATAATGTAAAATCTATGAAATTAGCGGACTTAGCTATTAGTCGAATTAGAATTAGTCTATTTAATGGATACTGTGTAGTGTGTATGCAACGTATTTACTATTTCAAATGATAGTCAACCATGTTGTCTAAGTCCTTGGCTTCTGTTAGGCCTCTAGTTATTATAGTTGGACCAAGCTGAGACCTAAAACTTATGTTAGTTTACGAGTATGTACCCACTTTTTGAACTGGACAAATTCCTATTATTCATGTTGAGATCTGATCAGTGCCAGTGGCTATATCTTATTGCCCTTTGCCCATCTCAATTAACTACCTATATTCTTCAATAGGTGACATTTATGGAATTGTTACGAAAACTCCTCATAGCATGTTTCGAAATGAAGGCTTTATATACGATACTTACTAATCTCGTAAAATTTCTGCTATTCAATCTACATACAATATTGGATACTACAGTGTCTTTTATAGACATAGCCCAGCTTTATAATTTTTGTACAATCAAGTCTCTTAAAACCTTTCTTATGACGTATTTTCGTCACCTGTTTTTTCACATCATGTCCAAATAATCCCAGTTCATTCACTTCTATTAACAATTTTGCAGTGCGATTTTTCTCGCAACGCAGCATTCCTTTAGCTCTATCGCGTCTTTAGTGAAACTAGGTACCTATTACAGAAAGGTGCAGAAATTTGCCCACATCCGATGGTTAAATACACGACTTGGACCGGTGAAATACATAATATTGGACTTTTTTATTGTAATAATAAGTATCTATCTGTTTCACAATCATCTAAGCTAAGTAGCCAATCATCAAAGTAGGTACACTTCAGTTCTACTATACCAAATTAGGCAAGATCCACATCCAGTACTAAGATTTTTAGGTTTTATGTATTGTTAATTATAAATGGTCGTTGATGAACCGCCACAGGCTATTTTCTATTATTTATTTAGCCTAGTCTTTCATCTCCCAGTAATTATTATTTATGGCAGATAGTATTTTATTTATTGATTTTTTTTGTTATTCTTTTTTATAATAAGATGTCGGAAATTACTTGCAGACTTCAACACGAGAAACTATATAAACGCCTGCCTTAAAATCCCCCCAGATACCAGGCAACTTTTCCTTATCTGATAACTTTGTAGATTTTCACGGTCCTTGTCTCTTCTCAATTCTTCTCAGGTAGGTAGTCCTGAAGATGGCCCCAGATGGTCGAAAGCTTGACAACATCGACAATCTACACACAGTACACCTAAGAAGAATGGAGAAGAGATGTTCCTTGTCTGTTTCTTCTTCGTGTGTCATATCAGGTTCCCCCAACGCTGAATTTCACTCCGGAGAAAGCTGGCTTATCTTCAGCCGAAAAAAATCTGACCACAATTCTTTTCCACGTGCGTCGTGCATCCTCTAACGTTACGGAGTCAGGACAACTGTTCTCTTCCATCTTCTCTGTGAAGTTCTATGTTCCCCTTAATGGATGTTCTCTGTTGTCAGGTACAGTGGCAAAGGTATGAAAATCTCTACGAATCATTTATGTAGATGAAATACGAAATTGAGAGATAGAATAAGGAAAGAAACGATTAGAGAGTTGAGTGAATGTAAAAAGGATGTTGTGAATAAAATGAAAGTGAACAAGTTGAGATGGTTGGGTCATGTGGAGAGAATGAACGATGAAAGAATAACGAAGAAAATTTACCTGGGTGAAAGAGGAGGTGTAAGGAACCACATGGCTGGAGCATGTTGACCAGATACTCAAGGACGGACGTGTTTTGAGTAAAAGTAACCGGAGAGTATGTATGAGGAATTGCATGAATGTGTCGGAAGCCCGAAGTGTGTGTCAGGATAGGAAAGTCTGGCGATCCGTTCTCTCTGCCTACCCCGCAAGGGAGGTGGCGTGAGGGTATAGAATAGAAAAGAAAAAATACGAAATTAAGAAAATGCCCCAAACGTATTAATAATACGAATCTCAATTTCGTAATGATTTATTACTTCATTGGTAGACATTGAATCTTTTTAATAAATGTCAATTTATATTAATTATAACAACAATAATGATATGCCAGCATTATTTATTACAATTTATTTGTTATTTATTGTTTATAAATCACTGTGCTGATTTATCAAGAGGAAATGTCACGGTTCACCGAGATGCTGTGGCGGTTAAAGTTAGTGCTGTTTGGTTTAACCGGAGAAAATAATTTGCAAATAATAATAATATTTATTCATCCACAAAATAATAACATACGAGTACAAGAAACAATAATAACACAATAACAATTAAGACAGGATGAGTCATTCAGCAAGCTGGTGTGTATGTTAGGTTCGATTTTTATACAGTAGAGGAGAAGTAGAAGAAGTTTAATCAGTACAATACAAGAGGTGCAGTATAACAAAAGGAGATGGTTTCAACAACCTATTTTTTTTAATAACTTCGAGAATTAAAAAAAAAAGTGTAAGTAAATGGATCCAGTCGGAATTCCATCAATTACCAACACGAAAAGAATACAACTAGGTATGTCCAGTCCCTTCCATCTTGACATTTCCCACATTGCAATCTACTTTAAATTATTCGAATAGATTATTCACTACGACTATTATCTGATGGAATCACGTCCCTCATTATAATCTTGTGTTATCCAGGTATTCTTATTCAATTATTTATATTATCTCGGTACAATATAACCGTTGTCCGATTAAACCGCACCTCGGTTAAGCGAATGTGTGGTAATAGTTTCTATCATCGCAAAAATGTTTATCATTTGTACAAACAACCTCTTTTGATAAGGAGAGACACACATTATTATTCTACGAGTAAATTATTATTTTTGTGATAACGCCGACTGCCGAGTTGTTCGTATCGACGATTTGTTGTTAAATAATGTATTCAATTCTTCCTTGTCAATAGACTCGATTAAAATACCTAATTAGAAAAATCTCAAATTGGCGGTGAACTTTCTGAGTTAAATCAGCACCTACCTAGTAGCAAAAACATACCAACACACGTTTTTTATTGTACCTATCTACTATTCTCTCACGCCGCGTCCCTTGCGGGGTAGCAGAGAGGACAGAACGCCAGATTGTCTTATCCTTACATAACTCCTTGCTTTTGACACATTTATACAATTTTTCATACGCGCCCTTCGATTTATTTTACTCAAAACGCAACCCTTGAAGATCTACATGATCTTTCCAGGTCAGTTTCGGACGGCCGTGCTTCCTCACACCTCTTCTTTCAATCATAATATATCTTTTTGGTCATCCTGTCCTCATTTATTCTCTCCACATGCCCAAAGCTTAAAACACCTGTTTTTTTTAATATTACTCTGTCATTGACTACCAACTCTGTCATTGACTACCAACGTTATATATTTCAGCAATTCATCCTACTGAATAAATTTTAAGTGCCTAATATGTATTATTTAAAATGATAAGCAACAATAAATTAAAAATGATGAATTAGCATATCGTTATATTTAATTTCCCTATCATTTTTATTAATTTAGTCGTTATTAATAAAATTAATATACAACCCAAAAAAAAGCTTTTAAATTAACGAGAAAATTAATTTGATTACATTTTTCAATATTTTAATAACCTTAATATCCTTGACCAGAATTTATTAAGTAGGTAACGGTTTAATTAATTTCACGTTGTTTTTTCAGCAACGATTTTTAACACCCTCTCTGAATGTTTATCTATAAAATGTAGAACGCGTTTGACTAACAGGAAAAGATGCCGTAAGATACATGAGGTTGAAAACTTTGGGCAAGACCAGATAGAGGTGGAATCATTTCGCACCTTAGACCTCCTCCGAGTGCTGAACTTCGAAAGCCGTCTAGGACTAGAGGGGCTGCTCTAACTGGGTAGTTACCAGATGGGCAGAGTCGGGAAGTACAATAGATCTTATAGGTAGTACATAATACATAGATATAGTTTGAGATTAAGATATAGTTTGAGATATACTAATAATTAACATGATGGTGTTTAAAACGTTGTTGGAGGTTTCCACGATGGTCCATGATAGGTATGTAGAGTTTTTCAGGTTCCATTGCGTGTAAAAATGAGACCAAGGTGGCAGTAGATTCGCCGAAACGTCGAAAACTCGGAACATCTCGTTTCTACACACGACAGAACCCGAAACTCTTAATAATTTGATGAAGTTTGCTTTAAAATATTCGTAGAAATCTTCTTCATCTTCTTCAACCTAGGTATTCATATTGCTGGAGGGTTTTTCCTTTCTATCTTCCATTCTTTTCTATGACTCACCTTACCGATGCAGGTAAAATTTTAAGGCTTATTTATATGGCGATCTAATTAAATCTAATGACTGTTATTAATAAACCTATATCTTCAAATGGATCAGAGGGAGACTGCTTTGATTTTCATGTTATCATCTATTAATTTATTAAGGGCCGCACCTTCCATTACAATGTAAAATTTTATGAACACAATTAGGTCATAACTGAAACAGACAACCTTGTAATGAAATAACACCTGCATTACTTAAAACATTTTTCTATTATGGAAAAGTCGGTTGAGATAATTAAAAAAATAAAAGGCAGATTGCTATCTATTGCTTGTTGTGTTTTAGGATCCAGGAAGGGCACTATCTATCTTTTCACGTGGCCTTGGAACCAAGAATGAAGTCACGGTCATTTCCCACGGAAATAAGGTTCAAAATCGCGCGAACATTCGCATGATATGTAATGGTAAAAATAGCGTTTTTTCCATTTTTGGGGGTTAATTTTGCATCTATCAAAAAACTTTTACGGTTATTCCCTAGATTTTAATGCATATTATCAGTACAAAAAAATTTTACTCCGCGACTTTCGGGAAAAGAGTTTCCGTCTTTCGGAATAAAGATCAGAGGTGTTTTTCATTTTTTTTTTTGAGAAATCTGTACAAGATATAAAAAACATTTTACGGTTATTCCCTAGATAAAGGTTCAATGCATCTACCCTATTTTGTTCCAAAGCATATTTAGAAACGGTTGTCGAGATATAAGGTCTCCCATTTTTAGAAATTTTTGAAATGTCAGTATGCATACTTTTAATTTACGTGAGATTAATCTCACATCGCGCCCGCGCTCATGCAAAATCCGTACGAAGTGCGAAAAGGAAAATTACGCTCGTTTATAAAGCGTATATCTAGTGACTTGAGTTTCATAGTGCCACTCCAGTACATTTTTTCTTGGCTTGCCATAAAATGTAACCATTTTCTCATAATATTTCCTGTATCGCGTGAAATGTAGAATACATCTAATTTTATTTGAACTATTTATTATCTGGTTGATGTCAGTTAATAATAATTTATGCATCATCTATGTGTGCACTGAATCTGTTGTGAGTGATGGGTCACTTTGAAATATGAGACATTCTTCCTATAGTAGCGAGATAAGTCTTCATATTTACATGTTTATTTGTATTTATAGTTAAATGTGGTACACATTAACAGATAAATGATGTACCTAATTTATATTTTTCAAATATGTATCTTTGGGCCCCTGGGTTGTAGAGCAGGCCCCATCTCTTTTTGTATTTTTGAGTGTCCTCTAAGAGCCGAGTATTCGTCAGAAAAATTTACATCTTAACAATTTTTGTTGTCTCTCAACTTGAAGTCCAGTATAATATGGGCATGCTGGACTTATGACCAGCTATCGGTTGGTTTACGTGATCACTTTACACTCGAGAAACGTTAACCATTCAGCTCTTGTTACCTGTATGTGTTACTTACACTTTTTTTAGAGTATACTGTACCCTGAAAAACATCATGTTTGTACACCAAATAGATTTGTACTGAATGTCACATAAATTTTTCGTAGAGAAGATGGTGGTATTTTTTTATACACATAGGCAGCCTTTACTGGTTACCCCGTTATTGGGATATAGATATTATGTTTCAGACTTCATTTTTTTCTCAAGGAAATTATGCTGGAACAAGGTAGCTATTATTTTCTCGTATTCTTTGGAAGAAAAGTACCTTCTTAATACACTTCTGTCACTGACTATAGAATTTATTCCGAAATTATTTCGAAAATCTTTCCTTTTATATTCACAGCTAATATTTTCATACTGAAGGATGTGTTCTAGCTAACGAACCGTTCTTCGAGACCGACGAAGCTTACGAGATGCAAAAAATGTATGAAATTTCCATTACGTGACGTAGTATTTTGCAATCTTGTTTCACCATATTCTATCTGTTCCTAGTTCACTAATATCCTAATCTATATTCTGGTCGGTAGATGTTTTTCTTCAGCGATTTTCTCCCATTGCTTTTGCTATTAATATTATTACTATCGCTGAACCACAATCGCAACATCTTGATAACACGACGCATAATAATATAAAGACCCCTATTATTTCTCGAGTAATCTTGTACATACTTCATCCGGATCATTTTCATCACAATGTCATCATACAGTACATCTCTCGTCAGATGGCGTTAGTTATCGTTTCCGTTTTTCCAATATAAGATTATATTAACCTTGTCGTTAACAAATTTCACTCCGCACCCTGCACTAAACGATGCAAGTTGTGCAGAAAAGATAAAAGTGTATTTTTTACTTTATTTTTATTCAAGGCCGTTTGCGTAAAATTAACACCTATGTGTTTAAGGATTTTTTTACGTATTTCTACACCTGTACACCTTTGCGTACAAACTTCGAAAATGACACCTAATAATAATTTCTTGAAATAAATCAGGCCCGTCTTGCTGTTTTTTCTTTAGCTATAATAAAACTTGCATGACCATAATATTTACTTAGCCTAATGTTTGGTATTAGTAAAATACATAATAATGTATTATAATTAAGTACTATGTTCATGTTCATATTAGAATAATGTATATGGAGTGACATCTGGTGACTGTTCGTAGAATTACAATGTGTAGTGTTGCTAGTTGCTAGACAATAATAATCACGTAATGAATGAGATTGTGACCATTGAAATTGATAGTTTGTTGTCTCTATATTGTATTATACTACACACGTTAATACATTATTTTGGATTATCTTTCATATCTCTAGGGGTTTTTTTTTCTTCTTAAGGTAAGAAATCATTGTCAGTTGCAGCAGCGATATGCCCCAAAATAACATGTCAACACCTATATGATAAAACAAATGTTATTGTATGAGATGGGGGACGATAGGGAATAATATTTTATTTTGATTGCACTGAAAACAATATAGGTTTTTGTGTACGTGCTATTAAACTATAAAGACTCCGTAACAATGTGTTTCTGTCATATCTTACTTTGCTGGTTTGTTTCATGCAATAATTTTATTATTAATATGTCCTGTTTTTGTGTTCATAAGAATTAAATTTTGGCCTTATTCTGAAGGGAGAAAAACACAAATTATAACTAGTCATCGGGAGCACCAGAAAATTCAGAAAAAAGATTTCCTGGTTCCAAACATCCAAGAAAGTCAAATGTCAAAGAGCTGTTTCGTGCTGCCCTGAACTAAATTTCCTCCAAGCGGTCGTCAACGTTAGGAAACCTGGCATGACACGAAAAGAAGAAAAATAATGTATTATCTATAATTAAAATGCGATAAATTGTTGTTAAACAGTGGCTAGATCAATGGTTAGTTGAATGGTGAAAAGGTATCATTAAACAACAATGCTTTACGCCATCTAGTGTCTGTTCTTGAAACTATGTATAGAAGATTCTTACAAAATATTTTGATAAATACCTACGTTTCTTTTCTCACATAGGTGCGTCTTATCTAAGTTTGTTAGTTGATACGAGAATAAGTTTATACAAAATACGAGTGTTTCTTTTCACATATTATTATCTCTGTGAGTGTTGAAAACTCTACCACTGTAATCTCATTTCGTTCTCTGCATTTCTTTGAGAAGTTTGATGTTAAGCCTTTTTCTTTGTCTAGTTGGTATAATATTATCAAGATAACACTCAACCCCTATCCTTTCAGAGTGTATTATTTAGGGGATGAAAAGCAATATTTCATTACTTCACCACCAATACACAGCTTCTGCTCCTACGTACGATATGTACTTAATGTTACTTGGTCAATATGTTAATGTAACAGTCTTCCATAAATTATTATGGACATATTTGACTACGAGCCTATATTGTATTAGAAGATGTTTCCTAATATTGTTGTTTCCTTTTAGGTATGTTTATTTGATTAATTTATGTTGAGTGTGTTTTCCCAAAGAAGATAATCTGTACCATATTATTTCAAAATCTTGCCCTCTATAAATCAGATAAGTCCAAATTTAATTAGATAGACATTAATAGCTGGAACTGGATATTAGGGATATAAAAACAGCACATATTGGAAGACGTTTGGCATGATTTTCTCACGACAAAAAAGCTTTAAAAAAAGCACAGTTTTGTTCCGAAATTTAACAGAAGCACAGCAGGAGAAATTGTGACCAGGTAACAGCTTTTTGACATGAGTTCAAAGTCAGTCATATTATATGTTCAAAGAATCTACATGATGAGCTTAGGAAAAAATCTATATATTAATAGGAAAAATGAAAAAAACTAAATATTTATATTAAAATCCACAAAAATGACTTTTGATTTCGAGACTAGTATTCGAGGATTTGCACCCTCTTTTTTCAGGCGATTGTGAATAAAGTTTTAAATAAAGACTTTATTTACAATCGCCCGAAGTAAATCGTAAATTTTTAATGACAAGCAAGAACAATTATTAAAAAAACGCTAATTCCCAAACCGCGGTGTGTGAGAACTTTCACACTATTGGTTGCACCTCAGTATATGTAGAGAGAGGAATTTCGTCTGGATAATTTTTCTGAATGAATTTGTTTCGGTTTAAAAATAATTTAACGTGTGTGTAATAAATACTCGAACTCATGTCACGATGCCGTCGTGAATGGCGCTCAAATAGTATCTTGTGTTGTATATGCAATATCTATTCAAATATTTTAACAAGTACGTTTGCATGTATGTTCGTAGATCGAAATGTGAGCAATTTTTCTACACAATGATTTTTTAAGGAAATTATTTCATGATTCATTAAGGAAAATGAAGCCTTTTGTTCTGAAGACGAAGGTTGAAGTTTAGAGAAAGAGTAACTTTTTCCAAATTGGTCCCTTAATGTTAAGCATCGTGATCTTCACGTACTACATCTTTCAACATTCTATACCTATAAATGTTATAATTTCGCCTGTGGTGCTGTTGTTAAAAAAAATAAAATTGTACTTATTTTTTTATGCCCAAGTAGGTTAGAGCGCAAATCTCCGAAGTGGGAGATGCCGGGTTCAAATCCCGGCACTGACGATGTATTATGCACTTTGCAGTACAAGCTTAGCCTAAAGTTTACCCCAGTGTAAAGTTTACAGAAAAGTATTCAGGTTTGTGTACATAAACTCAGATTCTTTTTTATACAATAAAAACGAAAAAATAGAAAACGTAATAGTTATCCTTTAGTCTTTTCCCAACATAATGTAAGAAAATGTAAAAAATCCACTATTTCTAGCGTATAAAATTCAAGAATTTTCGGGTAAATTACACTAGTTAATAATATAAGTTCACGACTTGTCACACCTAATTACGCAATTGTAAAAGAAACGAAATAGTTTGTACTTATTAGACTTGGCAAAGTTTCAATAAAAAAAATCACACTATTTATATTAAAATATGTAGAATACTCATTCTCGACCTATTAGACGCTGTAATTGATTTAATCATAGAAAAAATCGCAACATATCATCATTAAATTATAATATATGAAGGTACTTTAGAACTCGACGCCATATTTCGATAAACTTGCTAATTTTATTTTACTTCTTTTATAATTGTGTTTTTTTATAAAAGGATCTGGGCTTGCATACACAAACCCAAATACTTTCCCGCACACCTTGCACTAGGCTAATTCTATAGCCTGATTCGCAAAGTGTGGAATACATCGCCAGCAGCGCCGGGATTTGAACCTGGTACCTCCCGCTTGAGAGATTGCCGCCTCAACTAACTGCGTCAACCATGTACTGTAACCATGTCCGGTTGCAAAACTGTTAAATAAGTATGTTGTTACAATTGTTTTCCTGTTGCGGGTAATTTGCAAGTCGCAACCCTGGATCTTGGCCCTTAAATTCCTTATCGCATGTTAAACAAATTATTGTTAAAATATTACACGTATTAAAAATACAATATATCATGTTAGCGGTGCTGATGTTTGTATGTCAACAAACGCGTTATGATCTGGTGAAATGGACTTCGTTAGGGAGGCAGAAAATAATACACAAAACGGAGGTGAACAATAATAACACTAACAAGTCGATATTTCGGTTACTGGTTTACATTACCAACATCAATTACTTCATAATTATCCCTAAATTACAATCGTGTTAGCGTAGCGTGAAAAGTCTGCCATTTATTTACAAATTTCGCAGGAGTTAATTGTTCTGATGAACTTATCCCGAAATTTTCCACCACAGTTATAGCGTGTATTATTACCAGGTAATTCACTAGACGACTAGACCATTAACTGTACTACCAGCGAATAATGAAAGAAGTTGCGAATATGAAATTTTATTTGCAGTACGAATATTTGCAATACACCAACAAACTCACCTTATTCTATGAATGCGATGAGCTCACACTAGTGAAAAAAGAAGAAAAATAGATATTGTATTTTGTTCACAGTGTGTGTGAATTTATTTTTCATTTGATTTACGTGGTATTACGATCTATAAGATCTTTTGTACTGGTGATCACCCAGCTAAAACAACTCGCCTAGTCTCGGACATCTCATACGAAGTCCTGGACCTGAAATCTGTCAAGGTTGGGAAATTATTTCACCTGTATCCTGTTGTCCAGAGTCCTCAATCTCACAGCGACACAGTCTGTTAGGAGGTGATGAGTTTCCGTTTTCTGCTTTTCAGAATGTGCAGACCATTTTCATCCCTATGAGTTAGAAAGCATATGATAAAAATGAGAATTGTTTTATCCCGACTTTTGGTTCTCCGGAGTTCATAGCCCCCAAAGCCCTTGTGTAAAATTTTATATTATACCTAGTCATAATACTATTGTTAATTTTACACTCAATTTTGTATAGATAACTTTGCGATTAAAATCGGATCTGAACAATATTTCCCCATTATGATTGTTTAATTTTAATCTTTGGCGTTTCGCTGAAGTTCGCAAAGTTATTCTATTATATTATGTACTTCTGCTATACTTTGGTTTTAATAAGAGAGTTGGTATCCGTCGTCAAGCTAATAAATTTTATTGAAGTGTTTTATAAACTGGTGGTTTGTATTACAAACATAAGTTTGTATATCATCAAACAAGATTATTAGTTTGAAATCAACTCAGCACTTCTCAAGAGAATAGATAGTCTTTCACAGAAACACGTAATATTCTTGTAACTAATTTGAGACTCGGATAGAAATTATTGAAATAATATAGACAATTGAGATAAGGGAAAGATATTATAAAGTCATTTCGCATAAATGTTTTCAAGTAAACTTGATTGATTCATCGAGTGGTATTATCCGTACGTTTCGTTTTTTAACAGAAATGGCTTAAAAGCACGCGAACGGAAAAAGGAAGTGAAAAAAATCACGTGCTTGCATGTAGTAGCTTGGTACTAATTATTCGTAGACGCCTTTTGCTAGTGGCTAACCAAATTCGATTAATGTTGTGTTACCAACTATAATCCTTTCGCTAACGTTGCTAAATTATAAATCTGTCTAATTATTTTAAGTAGGTTCTTTTTTAAACTAGTGGCCACTCTGCTTTATAGTGGGTAAGAAAAGATCATAGCTTATGTCATGAAGTTCACAATACCTACATTGTCAACACTGACGATCTGGACAAGCAAAATTGATCTTTTTTCGCTGTGCAGAACCAAAGAGCGTGCGTATATGTGGCAATCTTTTTTTAATTTCGCATATAGCGAAGGTGCTTTGAGGGAAGAATAACACCTACGTATTATTGAATAAGTATAATTACCATATTTCAGTACAATGAAAGTACTAATGTTTATAGTATACCTTACTGATTTTTATGTTGCTTTCGTGCGCCATGATTTAATATTTAAAAAAGGTTTTAGAGTCAGATTTTTCATTAGAGTATCATCTTGATTTGTGGTGGGTGAGTATTTAAAATATAAAAGACCCACACATTCCGACAGACGTCTCTCAACAAGCTTTTAAAATGACTAGTATTTTTAAATCAGCCTTTAAAATAACCTACATTTATCGTACACGTATTCAACATATATAATATACAATGACGTACATTTACAAAAAAACGTGTCGTAAGGAAAATCGAGTAAAAGTTAGTTGTCCTTTTAACTTAGAATATTCGTATGTCTAATGATCCGAAAAACTTTGGTGAAAACGAAAAAAATGGTGGATTTTAAGCATCAATAAGTTGGTTTCGTTCTGTCAAAATAAAAAGTAAATTGTGAAGAAAATTTGTTTATTTATCGCACTCCTAATTGGGTCAAGATCTTAGAAAACATATGCCTATATTTTTGTTAAAAACATATTCCAGTCACGTTTCGTTTCCAGAACTTCTTTTGCGTCACGGATCTTCGTAACTTTCTGTTCGTGTCTAGGCTGAAATATCTCCAGATTTTCTTCTATGAGTTTACAAATAACATTATTTTTTCTGTCCTATATAACTCGTTCATGTTCAATTGTCCGCGAGATGAATTGCGTGTTGATTTCAATGTAGTTTATACTTTTTGTTTATTGTGTTATCAAAAGTTGATTCGTATTGCTTGTTCGATGTAAACTTTCATGATTTTTGTGGGAATCGTGATGTTTCAGCGACCTTCAATCAAGTTAGTCTCAAAAGTAGACTTCCTGATTCATAACCACAAAATATTGAATCCTTGACATAAAAGAAAAGCAAGTTTTAAAGAGTGGCAATTTTTCTGACTTGACAAAATAATGTGGCAAAAATGGGTAAAATTTTTATTCTATTCTATCGTGGCGTTCCTTCGGGGTGGGCACTTATTTATCCAAAAAGTAAGAGTAATTTGTTGAAGATCACCTGGACACGGATTTTTAAATATTTTATGTAAAAAAATAGTCATGTCAAATTCAAATTTAAACTTGTATGAAATTTTGTGATTTTATAGGAAAATCAAGAGATAGAAATCGAAACAAGATGACACATAACACGGGCGACCTTAAGTAAAGTTTCTCATATCCGGAAGAGTCGTCTTCTTCTTCCGATGTCGTGTCAGGTCCACCCAACGTTGACTATCACTCGAGAGAAAGTGCTCCTGTCCTGGGCAGCTCGAAACAGCTCGACTTCAGCACTCCTTATTCCAGTCCAGTCTCGTATATTGCGGAGCCAAGAAATTTGCCTTCTTTGAAGAGTCTGAAATAACCAAATTACATATCTAAAAAATAATACATTTGATGCTTGTGAGTGGTCAGTTATGGGACTGAAACTTTTGTGTTCACAAAAACGATTTTGCACAAATTTTATCAGTGACACAAAGATACCTATTGATTTTGACATCCATCAATAGGCGTGCTAGTAACATAACAATCATTTGCCACAAAAGCTGCTGTCGATGCGTTTGTTAATTTTAACCACTTAATTACAATGTTGCTATCTAGTTAAATATTAATTATTATTCAACGCATTGTTGTTACAAGTGTATGTATTTAGATATCGCCTCGTTGATAATAATGATTATGATTTAATAAATTGTAATTATATTGTTAAACAATAATTATAGACAATCGACGAATCTATTGATTAATTATGTTAATGAATCTCGATAAATATCCTTGGTCTGTCATATTCTGAATAGTTAAACATAAAACTGATACTTCATCGAATTATTGTTGTTGTAATTATATCTTCATATCTGTAATAATATCTTTATATCTGGGTTTGAATCTCATTGTGAACGAATAAGGATTATACCTGCACGAGGACTGCTCACGTTTTTTCTCCATTTACCGTGGAAATGTGGTAGACGCTTGTACAAAATACTATAAATTCACCATTATTTTAAAGTAAGATTGCATGGTATGTATCATATAGTACATCTCATAGGTATATCCAGGAATCAGATTTGCGAGGGAGAACTCTCAGACTACACATTTTAAGTAACGACAGAGTAAAATCCTGACCAGGACATTATGCTATTAAGAAATCAATTACCTCTTACGGTTAAAGATAAAAATGACTTTAATTACAAAACAACATACCTTGATGGCATCAAACTTATAATCTAGGCACATGCCCGAAGGCCACAAAAGATAGTACAAAATAAAAGTGTACACCTTTTCACGCGAATGAAAGTGAATCAACTATTATGGTTTGGGCATGTTGAGAGAATGAAGGATGACGGGATGACAAAAAAGATATATTTGCCCGAGACTGGCCTGGTCCGATCTTGTCGACCAGATTCTCAAGGATGGACGCGTTTAGAGTAAAGGGAATCGGAGAGCGTGTATGACAAATTGCATGAATGTGATGGAGGCTTGGAGTGTGTGTAAGGAAAGATCTGACTGACGCTCTGTCCTCTCTGCCTACCCTGCAAGGGACGTGGCGTGAGGGTATAGATAGATGTAGACAACTTTTCACTTCACATATAGGTATGTCTTACTAAACATTATTTTTGTACGCAATATTCAGCGAATATTATTTTTTATCGTCGCCTATAAAATTTGACAAATTAACTCACAAAAGGGTAATAATTTATTTTGAATTGTATAATATTTACTCGCTACTGTACCTAATGACATCTGTCAAAGATGGCGAGTCATTTTGTTGAACTAATTATATTATTTAGTAAAATTATTGTCTGTAGTTAGGCCTTTTCCCTGTTGTTTTACACTTGAAATTTTTCATTTTTACGACAGCTAATAGCGGAGCATTACTGTTATTATTTATGCTTATTGTATCAAACTCCCTAATCTGAATAATGTTCTCGTGTTTTACGTTTTTGAAATTTGCTAACAAGTGGGAAAAATAGCAATCCATAAGTATAAATTACATACGTCATAAGTATTTTACTTCCTACTAGACTTTCTACCCTGGAAAGTGTCAATGTATTGCAGACAATTAAACCAATGTGTTTGTCGATAATTTGTAGTAGCTCAATCTAACTACACAATTTTTACCACCTAATAAATAGGTATTTTTTATGAATGTCCACCCGTCCTTCTAAACGATTATTGTATTTTAGGGGCTCATGCTCAGTTAGGTAGATAACCATGATATATGATGTATTCATATGTTACAACCAGAAAATTTGACAATATCAGTAAATGATTTGGGATATACCTAAATTATTTTAGGTATGGAACCGGAATTTCGGAACACCCATCCTGCTCTCTCCCCAAGGGAGTTGCTACATTATGTGAATGAGGATGCCTCTCGTCTCTGTTAAGGAAAAAACTGTAAAATATCAGTAAACTTCAGTTAACAGTTCTTAGAATACTTTGATAAGCACACAATAATTTGATTTAAGATCTTCTAGCAAACAAGTTCAAGAGTACTCTAAAAGAACTTTACAGATACTTCCTGGATATGTTTCGTTACGTAATATTTTCATAAATCTTTTATCAAATTATCGCTTCTGTTATGAATATTATTCTGTTTCCGAGTATCTTATTGTCTACTCTAAGAATATATTATCACCGTTTGTTAGACGAAGGACACAAGAAGGTTTGTTTAGTATTATTGCCAGTACAATGAACTCAGTTGATTATTAATGTACGGTGTGCCACCTAGCGGTGTGTTGTTTAATTAACTGATAATTATCATTATTGTTAAGTTTTAATTATAATGTGTGATTTATGATATACAAGGGTTTTCTCCCTATATTACATCGTTGTCTATTTCAACACTATAATACTTACAACGCCAATTTGGTTTTCGCGAAATAACATAAGCTTGTCGCACATTTATTAAGGGCTTGGCATTAAGGTTCAAAATCGCGTGAACAGTCGCATGATAAAATGGTAAAAATAGTTTTATCATTTTATCGTCTATCAAAAAACTTTTACGGTTATTTCCTAGATTTTAATGCATATTATCAGTACAAAAAAAAATCTCCGCCACTATCGGGAAACGAGTTTCCGTCTTTCGGAAGAAAGATCAGAGGTGTTGTTCATATTTTTTTTTGAGAAATCTATACAAGATATAAAAAATATTTTACGGTTATTCCCTAGATAAATGTTCGATGCATCTACCCTATTTTTCCCAAAGCATGTTTAATAACGGTTGCCAAGATATTATAATTTCCGCACATTGATATAGATTCTAGAATCTAGACCTTCCTTGATACGGGCTGTGCTCAGATAGGCAGATCATCAATAAGTTTTCTCAACAGATATACAACGAAGGATGGGCTTTCCATCCGGATTATGATTCATTGAAAGCCATCCTTTGCTGTATATCTCGTCACCTTCTTTGCGAAATATATTAAGTAAAAAAAAATACGGTTTTGAGTTAATGATGAGCGATGGTTTTAAAAGTTTTATCTGTATATTTTTAACACCCATACTAATAGGGTACCTACTTAGTTTGGGAGTTAAATTTAAAATAAATACACTGAAAGTACATCGGATTGTATGGTTAAATACACTACAAAAGTGTATTTATCTAAAAACTTTTATTTTTTCCTTGGTGTGTTTTACCAATAATAATAAGACAATAAGATCTGTTGAGATAACAACTTATTATTCAACTACGACATGTAGAAAATGCGATTTTCTTATAGTCCGAGAGCCCGCTGATTAATTTATGACGTATCTGTTTTTTGATCGATATGTGGTATAAATGATAGCTTACCAATAGGGTATTACATCGCACTAGGGTTGCCTATCAAAATCCTGCCGCAACCCCTTCTGCCCCCCCCCGAAAAGGTCCCTCTTCGCGGTTTTTCGCATTTTATAGGAATATGGTAAGAGATAGGAGAAAGTAGTCAATGACAAAAATAATCCTTGCTAAATTCTCTACAAAAAACATAAAGACAATTTTTTCATAGGACTAGTAGTTTACCCGTAATGGCCGGTAAAAAAACAGGATATTTTTTGAAAAAAAAAAAAAAAAAGTTTGATTCTTTTATTTTGCATAGTATACTTATCTGTATTTTGTTCACCAAAAGTGTAACTAAATAAATAAATTCTCGTAATGGAACCGAATATACTTGAAATCCTAAAATAAATCTGAAAATTGTCGTAAGTTTTGATACATTTTGAAACGCACGTGGACAACAACTATATTAGTATGTAGATGAGATGCAACGATGAGTCAAGTATTGACTCGATTGAAATTAACAGTCGTTGCATTGATTTTACAATTTACATTCAATCACCATATAGTTAAGCGCTTGGCACCAAGAATAACGTGACAGTCATTTCTCACGGCATTAGGGTTCAAAATCGCGTGAACAATCGCATGATAAAATGGTAAAAATAGCGTTTTTTCCATTTTTTGGGGTTAATTTTGCGTCTATCAAAAAACTTTTACGGTTATTCCCTAGATTTTAACGCATATTATCAGAACAAAAAAAAATTTACTCCGCGACTTTCGGGAAACGAGTTTCCGTCTTTCGGAATAAAGGTCAGAGGTGTTTTTAAATTATTTTTTTTGCTAAATCTATATAAAATATTTAAAAAAAATACGGTTATTCCTTAGATAAAGGTTCAACGCATCTACCCTATTTTGTTCCAAAGCATATATAATAACGGTTGTCGAGATAGGAGGTATCCCGTTTTTAGAAATTTTTGAAATGTCGGTATGAAATTATGCATACTCTTAATATGTATACAGCATAATCGTACACTCATAAAGTCATAATCATATATAATAGAGTACAGAACATAGGAGACCAGTAACTAAGGCGGTCATGGTTGTATTTATTCCACATCATACCGGCCCTGGCTTTAACTAATAATAATAATTATATTGTCATCCAGTAGTGAATCGAGATTTATGCAATTCATACTGAATTTACATATAATTATTCCACCATAAATAACAAAACCTTTTTTTAATGTCACATATTTTTATAATAGTCCAAGAGCCCGCTGTTTAATTTATGACGTATCTGTTTTTTGATCGAAATGTGGTACAAATGATAGCTTACCAATAGGGTATTACATCGCACTAGGGTTGCCTATCAAAATCCTGCCGCAACCCCCCATACCCCCCCGAAAAGGTCCCTCTTCGCGGTTTTTCGCATTTTATAGGAATATGGTAATAGATAGGAGAATATAGTCAATGACAAAAATAATCCTTGCTAAATTCTCTACAAAAAATGTTAAGGCAATTTTTTCATAGGACTAGTAGTTTACCCGTAATGGCCGGTCAAAAACCGAAATTCATTTAAAATACTAAAAACGTGTATTTAAACTACACTGGTTGAAAATTGATAAGAGCTACAGGAAAATAGTCAGAGAACGAATTAATTACCGTAGTCTTAGCTACAAAACGAGCTATAACTTATTTTCATACATCTAATGATTTCGGAGTCATTGCAATAAAACTCAGTGACGAAAATTCTTAAAATTTAGCTTTTCATAAAATAACCAGCGATATAGCGCCGCAGGCCAAATATTTTTTTCCATAAAATGTTAGTGATAATGAGTGGAAGAATTTGAAAGAAAAAAAAAAAAAAATTTTTTTTTTTTCAAAAAATATCCTGTTTTTTGACCGGTCATTACGGGTAAACTACTAGTCCTATGAAAAAATTGTCCTAACATTTTTTGTAGAGAATTTAGCAAGGATTATTTTTGTCATTGACTACTTTCTCATATCTCTTACCATATTCCTATAAAATGCGAAAAACCGCGAAGAGGGACCTTTTCGGGGGGGGGGGGGCAGGGGGGGTTGCGGCAGGATTTTGATAGGCAACCCTAGTGCGATGTAATACCCTATTGGTAAGCTATCGTTTATACCACATTTCGATAAAAAAACAGATACGTCATAAATTAAGCAGCGGGCTCTCCGACTATATCGAAAGATCAATGAATTCGGAAAAAAACACACGCGGTGAGAAATCCTAAAACAACCATCAGATTCGTCTCGCTGCGAAATTTTGCAAGGGCAATTTTAACTAACACTGTTTCCAAGACGACTGCTCCCTAAAATCATCAAACGGAAAATAAGCGACAAAATACCACGTCATTAAATTCAGCAATGAGGTTCACCACGTATTGTGAATGTCTGTATTTAAAGTGTGTACCGTGTAACAGGTACGTGGGCTTTTCTATCCTCGGAAAAACCCATACATCTGAAAACGTGTCATGGCTTGCTTCACGTTATGGAAAATGCTGTAACAGTGTGAATGATGTGTACAAGGTTCTATACGAGGAAAATTCGAACATCATTATGCCTTTCTAATTAAAGCTGCCATCGTGGCATTTCCCACAATTTGTTACATTATCAAAGGATAAGTGAAAACATGTATATTATTGTATATGACATACCTGCCTCATTTCATTTTAAAATTAAGGGCACTCGGAACGGTTAATGAGTTCCATAGTTGTCTGAAAGATAGCTGAAATGGAAGACCAACAAGATATTCTTGACTGGTAAATTAGACCACTCATGTCTTCTTCTTCCTCCTTTCTTTAGATCAGTTGATCTGTTCTGGCAAAAAGCTTCTCTACTCCTGGAACGTCGAGAACCAACTATCCCTCCATCTTTTGGGCGGTCTTCCAGGAAGACGATGACCAGGTGGTATTTCGCTGGCTGCAATGTAAGGATTCTGCAGTCGGCCATTCTGCTTACATGATCCTTCCAGAATCTTCTTCTTGCTCTACTTCATCTCACGATATCTTCGATTCGATCTCTCCCTGTGATTGGCCTTAAAGTTTTCATCCACCACTCTCACCACTCATATCCACTCATATGTTTAGTATAATTGGTGTTTCAGGATAATCCATTATTATAGTCTTTATTTTTTCTGTCTTGATCAATTATCATACAGTAGTCGATTGTTGAAAAGTATGTGATGAGGCAATCTTTTGCAAATTCGTTTTCTGAAAGTTTTCTTAAGTTCATCATAATAATTTGATGAGTAAAACTATAAAGCAGTAGATCAAAGTGATTACACCGGGATCATCATCATTAAAAAGTCTTCATAATAACCGCATTAATTTACTGTTGAGAGTTTTTTTTAAGATTGATTATTTTGAATACCACATAAAAATATACCGCTAGTTCATACTTGAAGCTTGTAAAGAAAACATATGCAAATTGCGGTATGGAGACGTTGTACCAAATATACAAACACTTAGTTTTTTGCATCATCACCATCATCGTTATTTTTAAGTATTATGATTTAATTAACTTGTGTTGTGTTTTCCGTGAATAAATAAATAACATCCTACACTTTATGGTTAAGGCCTTGGTACCAAGAATGACGTCACAGTCATTTCCCACGGCATTGAGGTTCAAAATCGCGTGAACAATCGCATGATGAAAAAACTTTTACGGTTATTCCCTAAATTTTGCTGCATCAGTACAAAATAAAAATTTTACTCCCAAACTTTCGGTAAACGAGTTTCCGTCTTTCGGAAAAAAATATCAGAGATGTTTTTCACATTTTTTTAAAGAAATCTATACAAGATAAGATATAGATAATCTTTTACGGTTATTCCCTATATAAAGGTTCAATGCATCTACTTTATTTTGTTCCAAAGCCTATTTAGTAACGGTTGTCGAGATATAAGGTCTTTCGTTTTTAGAAATTTTTGAAATGTCAGTATGCATTCTCTTAATAAGAAGGACATTTCTTAGATTTACGCCAAAGAAAATAATGTTGTTTTTGTTTCGGCTTACGCACATTTCTATGATAAATCGAAACATATTATTCCTCACTTACCTAACTAGAGACCTCGTGTACATACTCTAGTAACAAATCACCAGATGAAATTAAATTATGAGTCTATCTGTCTAGAGTTATTATACCTACAGTCAACATACATACGCAAGTCCTCTTATAATTTTGTTCTGATTTATATATTTTTAATACGCTGAATTTTTCTAGGAAAGTGGCCTAATTGAACGCGGCTGTTTAAAGTAATTTACAACTGATTAACCTGTCTCTAAAATGAAATAGAAAAGTTGAGTGCTTTTTCATATAATATTATGCTTTTTATGCTGCCTTAGAACAGACACAGTCTAGTAAGGTAGCATGATTTTCCAAGAAAAAAAATTGTTGTCTGTGACCCATTACGTAATCGTGTTGTTTTTTTTTATATTGCCAAAAATCACGTACCTAATTAAAAGTATCTATAAATTCTGGTGTTCGTACATTTTGCGTCAGACATTTTACATCTTTTCAGCAATGATTTTCGCCACCCAAATGAAATACGTATATTTTTTTTACACGAAGAGGATGTTATGTGTATTTTTGTACCACATGATTGGGATAAACCCTGATGGTATATTTAGTATTAGTAAATGCCAAAAAATAAATGCTCACTAGGACGAGCTGCTGCAGGAGGCCAGGGCCCATAGTACGGTGTACAGCCAAAAAATACGATTCCCAAATTATCACAAATTATTATAATTCCTTTATTTTACATTCATATCTTAACAAATTTCCAGCGCTATTATTATACAGGTCATCGAAAAAGAATGCCCCTATTTTAAAATGGAATAGCTTTGGAACCATCTACGTTATATAAGTGATTCTTTCACTGTATGATAACTAATGAATGTGAATTTTGTTTGATGTATGATACAATGCGCAAGCGCTATCATATTATATCATACGTCAAACAAAATTTACATTCATTAGTTATCAAACAGTGAAAGAATCACTAATTTTTCGCAAATGGTTCCAAAGTTATTCCATTTCAAAATAGGGGCGCTCTTTTTCGATGACCCTGTATTTCTGATTTGTTTTACAACGCCTCTGACTCCGTTTCATATTATTATAAGAAAAGAAGTCACACTATTACTTTTGTCGACATTATTCATGTCGAAATGCGACATTAACGCGTTCAATCACTTCGACGATTAATTCCCCAAAATTGCTCGTGTTTAACGGAGTGAGTCTTAATTAAACCAGTTTTTTAAACGGTTTGTCGTGAGCGATATAAAGTAATTGAGTAATTAACTAAATGAGGTTCCTGCTATAAACATTTCCCTGTATTTTTTAAATTAAGTCTTATCTAATGTCGTTGTGATAATATGTTTTGTTCAGCTTTTATTCAGGTTGAAAAGATAGTACCCGAACATGCGCAAAATTGCTAATACTAAAGATAACATACCGATTACCGACTTGAAGGAAGAAATGAATGAATGAATGAAGATTTATTTCCCATATATACATATACACACTCATAACAGTTAAACAAAAAAAAATACAAAAAAAACATACATAAGACAACAAGATACATGGGAAATTGTACTGCCCCATTAGGCCAGAGTCTGTTCTGGGGCAGTAGACACATAGGTGAATACGAGTATGAGATTTATCGCGACTAGAATTTGATTATTGTAAATTTTCTCGAAAAGCGATAATTCTAAAGACATTTGAAGCTTAATGAAACTTGAAATTATTCCCGTAATTTATTCTATTCCATCCCTTCATGACAAGTCCCTTGCAGGGTAGGTAGTGAGCACAGATCACCAGACTTTCCTATCCTTACACACTTAATAAATTTGTGATACACACTCTACGATTCCTTTTACTCTGGAATTACTTTAAGAATCTGGTCTACATGGTCGAGCCATGTGCGGCCGCGGACGGCGCGCTTCCTTACACCTCTTCTTTCACCCAGGTATATATTTTCCTTGTTTTTCTTTCATCATTCATTCTCTCTACATGTCCCGACCATCTCAATTTGTTCACTTTCATTTCCGTTTTTAGTGGATATTTTTTTTGATATTCGGTCCCCTTTTTATACAACAGTAGTAAGCCGAAAACTATTTTGTCACGGGCTTTGTTATTTTGCGTTTACACTTTTAACTTTTTTTCTGTATAATGCATATATGGTTTGTTAGGCAAACGCCCCGATGTGTACCATATAGTATTATAGGTAGTTTATAATTAAATTATAATTTCACACATGTATTTTATATGATAAATGTCGCAATAATTTAAATCAAAATGCAATATATAACTCTATTAATATAATAATATGTTTTATCAAGATATTAATATTCGACGTGGTGACAGTTTAACCCAGTCACGTATTAGGAGTAGAAACAAAGTCAGAGAGCTATTACTCCCTGTGTTTGATGGAGACAGAAGACAGATGGTCGCGACTTCCGTTCGCGCTGACGGCTTAATGTTTAACTTTCTTCACCACCCATTCTTCACACATTTCAAAGTACTTATACTTATAAAGATTTTCCGAGGAGAGCAACCGGAAAATTCTTAATGAATGAGTATTTTATTAGGTGCAATGAACTTGTGCTCAACTCAGTTTTTTCTGGGAAATCCTTGAATCGAAGTTACGCATTTTATTCGCAATGAATTTGTTTAAGATAATAATTGCACGTACGCCTAATTTGCAAATCATTATCATACACCATACTGGCAATTATACGATTATACCGTAGTGGAAACACTTGTAGAATTTCAATTGAAATACTGTGTTTTTTGAAGATAAGTTAATTATACTATTATGCTATTTGAATAGAAGTTGTAAATGATCTATCCTATATATGTTATTTCACTAATGTTTTTGCATGCATTTCAAATATATATATATATATATATATAAGTTGATAATTGTTGAGCCTTTACTGGTCCACTTTTTGTTGATGTTGTACTGTTTATAATTTTTGTAAGACTGTCCGTGCTCTAAGAAAATAAAATAAGTAATTGAAAATGTATAAGGCAATAAAATCGTCCTAGTTTAAGAATGAGATTCATCTTATCAGAACACCCAATTAGATCGTCTCCAATTAGGGTGTGCTGAGACAGTTGTTGTGTTGCACATTGAACAACCTCAGCTATATTTCCTGCACACACATTCGAATTTCATCAATTGACAGCAATGCAAAGAATTCACTTTAATTATAATTCTAAAGAGTAACATTTTGAGTTATGTCTTTTTTGACGGAACATGTATAATATGATCTACGATATAATTAATAGCGAACAATTTTTAAAAATGTCTCTTCATAAATCACGTCACGTCCCTCGGCTCATGTGACAGTATTTATTGATGTTTAAAATCCGTCCCAAGTTAAAATATTACGGCGATTAAAGAATATTGATTTATAAGAAAGATCTATCACAGTATAACAGGTTAAGTGCTCTGACCTGAATAGACTCAGAGAGGTGTGAAGAGTGTTGCTAAAGCACAGCTGATTTTTTTATCTTTTTGCGATGTAGAAATTTTTTGTCACTTCATCAATTTGGAAATGTTACATTTTTATTCGTGATCAAATATTGCAATTTTCTATTTTATTCTATCCCTTTCACGCCGTACTCCTTGCGGGGTAGACAGAGATAACATGATGCCAGACTTCCCTGCCCACAGCTTTACACACACAACTTGGTTCCGTCACATTCATGCGATTCGTCATACACATTCTGCCAATAATTTTACTCAAAATACTTCTGTCCTTCAGCGAACAACACATCAGAATTTTACAATAATAGGGAGAACTTGTTCTTAAAAGTATGCATACCGACATTACAATAATTTATAAAAACGGGAGACCTCATATCTCGACAACCGTTACAAAATATGCTATGGAACAAAATAGGGTAAATTCATTGAACATTTAGAATAACCGTAAAAGATTTTTTATATCTTGTATAGATTTCTCAATTAAAAATGTGAAAAACACCTCTGATCTTTTTTCCGAAAGACGGAAACTCGTTTCCCGAAAGTCGCGGTGTAAATTTTTTTTTACTACTAAGCATTAAAATCTAGGGAATAACCGTAAAAGTTTTTTTATAGACGTAAAATTAACCCAAAAAAATGAAAAAAAACGCTATTTTTACCATTTTATCATGCGATTGTTCAATCCAATGTTAAAAAAATGGACAACAATTTGTGCACTGGTTTACACTTAGGCCAGGAGTAGGTAGGTACGGGACATTGACTGGATGATAAGAATTAAGGAACACGGAGGGAAGAAGACGGGAAGGGAAGGGGAGCGTTTCGTCTCATAATACAACCGAGACAATTATAATAATATCGATTAATATCTCTTTTATCTTGTGAACTCTTGCCGAACTCTTTATGGTGTAGAAAAGTAAACAATGCAATCACGAAACGCCGCAGGCTATCCACTTGAGTGCAAAGTCGTGATTGTATGAACACCTACCTGTTTAGTATGTAATATGTTATTAACTTCATTCACATGAATCTTGTATGTAAGGTGGCCGGAATAGTTTCATCTAAGGTTGGGACGCGTAGCAGAGCGACATACGAAGCGAAAAACGGAATACTGTGAAATTAGTTTCAATTGGATTAAAATATGTTTGAAAGAATTATGAAGTAGTGGCAGAGCCCGCGGAATCACGTGTATTCTCTTTTCTTTTAGAAGTGATGAAAATTACAGAACGAAGTAGTAAAATAGCAGAGGACTTTGGGCTAGTTGCAACAGTTTGAGCATTTTTACGAAATTGGCAAAAATGGAAAATTAACATACAACTGTAAATATATAAGTAAAACACCATATTTATGTCAGTTTTCACAATCTGTAGGAGACATAATAATGGTTGTAGAGGTTTCTGTCTTTAGGGGCTATATTCAATCTATCGACTTTTAATTTCATGACTCTAGGTTGGTATGAAGATAGGTAGAAGTAAGGAGTGATGAAATTCAAATTGAAGTTTTTTTTAATAATAAAATTTACACAGTTTACGCAAAAAATACGTTTATTGTTGTCTTTATGATATTTTGAGATACCTTCCAAACAAACACATATATTAATTCACTTTATGAATCTTGAAATAATTCTTTTATTCGTAGACGCTATCTACAAGATATTCATATAGTTGAAAGATTTTGTTTGAACTTGTTGATTTTGTTGAACCGCGGTGCATCGCGTCCTGCTCGTAACGTTCGCGTCGCTCGTTACTGTACTTCTCAACCTTGCCTTAAAAATCCAATTTTAACAACAATGACGCCAACATAGAAGCAAAATTTATTGTTGCAAAAAATACAGGTCATATTCCCACACGTCATAATATTTTCACTTTTGCATCTATACGTCTTTACCATTATCATTATGCCATATATCCACGTACATGGGCGTCGTCAGAGGGGGGGGGGGGCACCTGCGCCCCCTAGAGATAGGAATAGGTATTTATATTTTCATATTAAATGGCAAAACCTCACAAAAAATCACATTACTACAACACGTTTTCTCGTCATATCATTATTTTTCCAAAATTTGTATGAAAATCCATCAGTTTCATAAAAAAAATAGCCTGGGGCGCTATTTTTTAACACTTTTAAAAAAACTCATACTTCTTATGGGCAATGTAGTATATATGAATTTTAAATAAACAAACCACATCGCGACCTTCTTCACTATGTCTCACAAAAAAATTTTCGTCTGCGGCGTTATTTACGCTTTTTTATGCTATATCATTTTTTTAAATTTATGTTGCCCCTCCCTAGCTTTGAGGCTGGCGACGCCCATGTCCACGTAGGTAATGAACGGTACAATCTACTCGTATCTGTAGGTTGATTATCTACGTTAATGTTTTAATGGTTTTAATTTGTCTTGTGGATACGGTTATCTCATTTTATCTATTATCAGTTAATTGAGTAGGTACCAGGCGCGAAGCTACCTAAGAACACGGTTCCCATCGAGTTACTTTCGGATAAAATGACAGGTATAATAGTCTCTAATTTGACATAATCCAATAAGAATTGTTAGCCCCGGCTTCCCCTCTGCTCCTCCACCCGTCGTCACTGTTAGGTACGTGGTTGGCGCGATTGGTTGGCAGGTCTTTCAAATGGGAGGTACCGGGTTCGAATCCCGGGAATCTACACGATACAGGCTTTTAATGTAAAGTGTGCAAGGATGAATTTGGATTTGTTCAAATCGTCTTTTATCTGAGATAATATTTAATCGGAGATATCAGTTAGGTATGCGAATTAAGCATATCCACGGAGCGATAAAAATACAGATGTTGAGTATGCATTTTATGCAATATCTAAGGTCTCTCTATTTGGTTCCATAGGAATTTTACTAAAATATTGTGAATATAGTAGTATATTTACCTACACAGTTTTAAATTGGTTTTAAAATCACCCCTAATGAATATAAAATTAAAATAATGCGATTAAAAAACGAAAAACGAAATAAATTTTAACAAACCGTACATTTTTCAGGCGAAATTAACTGATTTGTGTTACTTACTTAATTTATTATTACTAGAAGTGTGTAACTCATTAATCCTGAGGCAAAATAAAAACACTGTAATATTTTAACTAAACAAGTGTTTAAATTAATGT
Organism: Ceraclea dissimilis; assembly: GCA_963576895.1. NCBI lineage: Eukaryota > Metazoa > Arthropoda > Insecta > Trichoptera > Leptoceridae > Ceraclea > Ceraclea dissimilis. The sequence goes on from OY756363.1 coordinate 15,517,722, forward strand.
ACAAGTAGATTAATATTAATATGTTTTAATATCCCATGTTTATACGTGTGTGAAAAATCCGAGCTTTCCTGTTTTCTAATACATCATGGTTGCCTGATTAACAAATCAAAATCTATGGGATTTTTTTGGAAAAGACTGGATGAGTGCAATGTGACATCTGAAACCTTGTTTATTAATTTTAGAATTGTTATACGTTTTTTTATAATTATATTTATTAGTCGTGTAATATTATACAAAGTTACAATAAGTAACGCCAAACCCAACAAGTTTGTCCGGCATGTGCTCCTAAACATAAATCTTAAATTATTAATTATGTATCTTTGTAATTTCATTAAAAGCAGCATCACCCGTAAATCGGGTGTAGAGCCGTAATAAGTAAAGAAGAATTTCATTAAAAATAAATAAGTATAAACAATATTGAAATGCACCGCCGTAAAATAATACTCAAAATATACAGTTAAGTTCAAGAACACATATTCTACCATAATGAAACCATATTACCAAAAGCAACTCGAATACTTTCCAGTAAGCTTTAAGAACTTAACTTAAGTGGAGTAAGTTGGACATAGGGGATGAAGCCTTTTTGTATCCGCTTGAAAGTAGCGCTCCTGTTTTATTTTACAGCTTATTAATATTAGAAAATTGCAACTTTTTTCCTGTTGTTGTCGGCTTCTAAAGGCACAATTACTCATCTTATCTGGATGGATTGCCTACAAGAATTAAAGAATCTATACATGCCTTAAAGTACCACTGTCACACTGTTCATAGTCTATGTAGTAAAAAATTCTAGTTTACTACACATTTACTATAGATACAAGTGATTATACTTAGCGACTTTATGCTGTGTTTTACGTAGTGGGAATTTGGTTAAAATGCAAACCAGTTTGGTTCATTTACCTATTATAGATACAGATCTATACGTAATACAAAATTCTTATGTATGGTACAACATGTAAGTGAGTGAATAATTATTCTTACCTTTTAGTTATGTAGAGTTTTGGTTATCTCACTTATTCGTCATGGTATGAGAGATTATTATTTTGTGTCCATTTTTTTACATACATTACATCAATCAGCTTAGGCTATTTAGCGATGTACGCCTGTCTAACGTAGTCTACTTTATGTCAATCGTTGTCAAAACGTTTGCTGATCAAAATATAATTTGATGTTTGTTTTTTTATATATATAAAATGGATCTGGGCTTGCATACACAAACTCAAATGCACACCTTGCACTAGGCTGAAAGCCTGTATCGCAAAGTGTGGAATACATTGCCTAGCTGGCACCTCCCGTTTGAGAGACTGCTGCCCCAACCAACTGCACCAACCATGTACTCAATTATCATGTAATTTGACAGTGTGTTTTACAAAAAGTTTTGAAAAACCATTGTGTAACCATTACATCAAAGGATAAAGAGAATTGTCGAGAATTTTTATGAGAAGAGGGTGTTCTCATAGTCGTAAACGCTGCGGGTTAAAAGACGGCTCTGTTTTTGTTCAACTATTCCTGACGATAGAAATTTTTATATTCTCAAAATATGAAACCTATCCACGACCGTCATCTTTACCAAACTGGGCAAAAAAATGATGATCTGAGCCTATAATTGCAGTTGGTGAATAACTCTATAACGTGATAAACTCGCCCATTGATCTCTCTATTCTAATTGCACGTTTCAATTAATCGTTTTTTTCCAATGAATAGGGTACTTGCATTTTTTTAACGTTCAAAAAATATATTAAATCGATAGTTCTACTTACTAGAATTACAAATAAAATTATGAAATGTAATTTACCGTTAATTTTTAATAATTAATTGAAAATGTTAATTTGACGAGTTTTTCTATGGTGCTCTGAAACGAGCGGCCATTTTTAACCTGATTGTGACGTCACGACGCGATGAAATTCATAGAAAGAAATTTGATTGTTTGTGGGTTATGTATGGAGGAATTGGGGAAAGTGGCGTCACAATATGGCGCCCAGTCAAAAACCTGTTTTTGCGCTTGAATCGAGTATGAGACTTTATTTTATAAATATATCCACAAAGACAGAGAATTAAAATCTCAAATTTTCAGAAAACCTTAATTTATAGTTAATGTACCGAAAACCAAAATAAAAAAAAAAACATGCAAGGACCCTATTGCGCAAAAAAAAAGTGCGCCGTTTCTAAGACAATATGGACAATACAATACAATCAGTCAGAAATGCATGAGAAGAAGTAATTCGATCACATACAAATTGTGATCTCCACCTGTTCCCATGAGGAACGTCAGTTTGTTATTTCAATACCCAATTCAGTGTGGTTGACTGTAAGATATTGCTTTTGCAATAAGTCCGCCTTTTGGCACACTGCATTGTCTTGTTTTTGTTGTTACATATATTTACTGGCCAATAAAGTTTTATTTATTTATTTATCATGCTGCGAAACTAAAAAATAATATTTTATTTCGTTTCAAATTTTTTACCATAATGTTGTTATGTATGGGTGTTATAACTCCATCATAGTTTATTCATAGCTAGATAAGTTATATAGGTAGAATTCCTAAACGTAATAGATGTGTCACTGTTTTTGTATACAAGATATATTAATACATTAATATGAGGTACAGCCGTTGCCATTATTCAAATCTTAAACAGGCTTGACTAGTAGAAAATAATGTAATCCGTTTTCCATATAAGGATTACAAATTAGATACATGTGTGTTTGTATTGAGATGTTTAGAAATAGCATTCACTGCTAATCAAAAATGACGTCTGCTATTTATTAAACTGAGTCACGCTACCTAGTAGGTACTTGGAACATACTCAAACTCGATTTTTTTTTCATTATGTTGGGGCATCGTTCATGGTGACATTATTCTTCTTCATCAGCCTTCTTCCCTCCACTGCTGGATAAAGGCCTCTTCCATCTGTTTCCACTCTTCTCTGTTTTGACCCTTCCGCGATTCGATTTGACCCTTCCTCCAGCGATTTGGACAATGTCGTTGGTCCATCTCTTGGTGGCCTTCCGATGCTCCTTCTATCTGTCCAAGGCCTCCGCTTCAATATTCGCGGCGCCCGTCTGGTATCACCCTGTCTGGCCATATGCCCTGCCATTGCCACTTGAGTTTTGACGCACGGCTAATGATATCGGCAACTTTGGTTCTCCGTCTAATGGTGGTGACCATCAAGACTTATTTACGGGGTCAAGAACACAAATACGGCAACCATTATTTCCTCTTCAGTTACAGTCTTCCTAGATTGCCCTACTGGCCTATGAATTTGGCTTCCAGAACTCTTTGGTTTTATGAAGACGTGCTTTTTGTAGATCGCCTCTTCAAGAATTGTATTGTTAAAATAACATACTTATAGCATAAGCGTAAATATTCTTATGTCTTACAATGAAATTTGGATATCTAAAGAAGCGAATTAGCAGACGAAATAATATGTACACAGATTCCATGATAACTCTAAAGCGATAGACGTTGGCGTCATATTGATTTGATAAATGAAAATACAAAACCAGAATATACAAAGGAAACAAACTATTCAATTTTATTGTAAAAGCCTTTTTTTGTATTCATCCTTCAAAGTTGATTGATGAGTGTTTTCCTCGAGATATTTGAATAGCAAAAAGCGTCGGGATTGAGAAAAGCACCCAGATCTAACGAGTACCAAGGAGATTTATTATGATCACAGTATTACGTAGGTACGAGTATATGTACCCAATACATTATAATACTCATTGAGTATTCGAGAGCGTGAGTGTTCTTCAAAGAAAATCTTCTGTAAGTAATAGTAAGTACACAAGTAAATAGAATAATCCTTTCCAATTTGCAACAAAATCTCAATATTACCACAAATTTGATATAAAATTCTCGCTAAATCGAGAAATTGATAACTGGTACAATGTATTAACAACTGAATGATGACAATACTCGTAGTCATTAATTTACCGAATTTTCGAGATTACTCACAATTATGCATATAATGTTTATGGCGAAATAGAATAATTAATTCTTTAGTGAAATATTTAGGTTGATAATAATTGCTAAAATGACAGCAATTAAATATATTACTTAGGGTTTTGAGTAAAAGGAATCGTAGATTGTGTATGACGAATTGTACGAATGCGACGGACGCAAAAATGTGTGTAAGAATAGGAAAGTCTGTCGATCTGTTGTCTCCCACAAAGGACGCGGCGAGTGGGGACAGAATAGAATGGAATAAAGTGTCACAGTTTCTCATATTGGCGAGATTTGAGAAGAAAACGTCGTCAAAATGAGAAATGATTCATGATAAACTTATTAATATTGCTTCAATGTTAGTGAACTTCGTCGATCTTTTTTTTAATAGTTCTCCGTACTTTACAAAGCAAACATGAATAGTAATAATAATAACCAATAACGGGCAAGGATACACGTACTAGTTGTGACTGTCTTCATGCGGCTACTAAATATTCCGGGAGTAATAACTTTAAGATTGCTACGTGCGTGTGTCAAAACCGCAGTAGTACGTGTAGGTTCTAATAACATACGAGTACTCATATATGGAAGTAGGACCGCCTCTATTGTGTTAAAAGAACACATCGATTATGATCTCACTAATGATTGATTATACATATGGAACATGGGCGTCACCAAGGGGGGCACGGGGCAACTGACCCCCCCACCTAGAGATTGGAATAGGTATATATTTTTTCATACTAAATGATGAAACCTCACAAAAAATCACATTGCTACCACAATTTTTTTCATCATATCATAAATTTTCTAAAATTAGTATGAAAACCCACCAGTTTCGTAGAAAAAATTACCTGCGGCGCTATTTTTTCATTACTTTTTATAAAAAACATTTTTCGTATCTATTATTGTGTAGGTAAATTATTTTGTTAATTTTCAAATAAACGAAACCATATCACGACCTTCTTCACTATGTTTCACAAAAGAATTTTGCCTGGGGCGCTATTTATGCGTTTATCATGCTGTATAATTTAAAAAAAAAATTTGTTTTTCTCCCTCTAGCTCCGAGTCTGGCGACGCCCATGATATGGCATATGTTAATTATAAGAGTAGGTATACACGTGTAAATTATAATGTACTCGTACCTGCGATTTGTTTCGGCACCTTGTTAAGTCTCATGAACAAGGCAGTAATTACAGAAACAAGCTTTTTCTAACTGTGCTCAGCCGTTTTTTCGGCATCAACATTATTCACCAACAAACTGTTTTGCAGTTTGGCAAATATTGATAAGCTATTTTTGTAATTTTTATATGTTATAGAAATAATTAAAAACTCATTTAAAAAAACATAATGCGTTTTTGCATGTATTTCAAATAATTAATTGTATGTTGGTAATTGCCTTTACTGGTCCACTTTTTATTGATGTTGTACTGTTTAAAAATTTTGTAAGACTGTCTGTGCTTTAAGAAAAAAATAAGTAAATAATAAAAATCAATTTTTGAATCATCCTTTTCTTCTTCAACTTTCTACTGTTGGACATAGGCCTTTTCCAAGCATTTCTATTATTCCTTCCTGTCACTTGCCCTCTTACTCTTCGTCCTCCACCGTCTACCCGCGACAAGAGTTTGTATAACATTGGATTTTTTATTCGTTGAAAAATATAGTACTTATAACTTTTTAAATTATTCACATAATTTGATTCAATATCCAGCGTATAATAATTCTTTTGTAGTTACACCCTGGGGCCTCCAGCGCAATATATTACTTATTTCATTTTGCAGAACGTAAAAATTCAATGATATTATTATGCTGCCTCTGATATTTGCTCGCATTACATGCGCATGTAAATGGCGTGCTTATTCAAATTTCGCCAAAAGCAAACCAAGATATTATTTTTTCATTTCAGGATTAGGTGTATTTATAGAATTATTCTCAGAAACCATAGTTTTTTATTGAATCACTAAATGTTTCATTATAATATCAAGTACTGCCGCTTTGATTTCTTTGTGATCTAAATAACTTACTACGCCCTTTAATGTTCCTCCTAGAAACACAGTGAGACAACCATTAAACTTCACCACAATGGGATCTTTTCATTCTGCTTCATTTTTGATTGTATAATTTTCCTGCCCATAAATCCTTTTCGGCAGAATTTTTTTTGACTTTCCGACTGCTCAGCTGTCTTTTACGGTTCACCGTTCCTACAATACCGATGGTGGGATCGGATTGTCATAGGATTAGCTTAGGGGAACACAATATTGTGAATGATGTAGGTACATTTTTGTTTCTCCTGTAACGAATCATGCTCAGAATATGTACCATACCATCGCTATATATACCGATTATGGGGTAACCAGTAAAAAAACACGTAGCATTCTCTCTGCGCAAACAAAATTACAATCTTCAGAATGTGTGGAGAATCTAATTGCTGAAAAATATGAATAACTTTTACTAAATACTCAACAAACATGGCCCTTATGTTCTTCGGGAAAATGTTTTCCTTGTATTCGGTGCGACACTTACCAAATGGGCGGAAAATCTGCAACGATTCTACGAAGGAAGTTATTGTATTTAATTCGGCGAATTTGAAATGTGTGTTTTCATTACTGAATTATGTATATCGGTTTCACTTCCACACTCCTTCCATTAATTTTATATTACGATGCGTAGAAAATTAATGCTATCTTTATTTATTTGCAGATTACACGAGTCAACAGTTTTGTGAATGGAGACATAACATCTGTAGTAATGGAGTGAATAATTGGTTCTCAGTAAAACGAGCTATTGGGACTTAATATTATTATCATCATGACACAAATCGTGTATATTATTCTCTCCAGATTCTGTACAATATAACTTCATCATGTTCATATTTATATCCAACCATAATCTCTACAACTACTCGTCGGACCATGGAACTTGAATGAAGTAAATCTCCCATCTTATAGTATTTATTATAAGAGTACAGATAATATTATATGGATGTATGTCATGACTGCAGTAGTGCGTGTATAGTCACAAGTATAAAACACGCAATGGCGCCAGTCATATTGGATGAGAATTTGAAATATTGGATCATCACATAATATTACGTCTTAATATAAAGTAGTACTAAATGATTTTAGTGTGCAATTTCCATGTAAATATTATGAAGTGTGTGTCGCATTCATTACTTTCCCTACGCATCTGTTATACAGGTTGAACAACTTGAAGTTATAAATTATTGTGTCTAATATATTATTACGAAGTGCACTAAAGACAGCATGAGCCCACTCGGGCGTCTTAAACTCGCTTCGACCACTCGAAATGCGAACATTCATTTCTTCAACTGTTACAATCTAATACTTCTCTTGTTCGTGGTGTCTGATTTTATAACACCTTCGAGAGCATTCGCATTGGCCGTGAAGAAACCAAAGAGTAAAACGACTACAATTTACGATGTCGACTTCGACGAGACAATATACAATGGATACGACGCCAAATTATACGCGGAAGCTTTGCCTCCTGATGCAAAAATCAGCGAGAAAATTATACCAATCGATACGCGAGGATTGGAATTCTCGAAATTCGCACAGGACGAGTTTAAAGAAGAAGAAGAGAACATTTTAGATACAGGTAATGAAGACAGTATTAAAACTGAGATTGATGTGAAAAACACTATTACTAGAAGTGACGGTGAACAAGTGAAAGAAGAAATTAATATTGTGGTTGAAAAAAGTGAAGTGAAAACTTATTGTTCAGCATTCGAGTCCAAGTGTCGTTGCAGTCCAGATGGAACTGAACTGATCTGCAGAGAAGCTGGGTTCGTGGAGGTGCCATCCAGTCTGCCATCAACTATAACTAAACTGTAAGTTATATAAATTTTCTTTTAATTTTCTCATCCTGCGAGTATCGACTGTTGATATTTATCGGGAAGTTTTAATTAATTTTCTATATTCGCGTTATATCATAATGTTTATTTATTTTATCGAACGCAAGAAAAACAGAAGTGCCGGAGTAAGTAAGTAGATATTCAAATTTAATCAAAACAAATAATTTTCTCGCTGAAAGTCTCCCGAGGCTTTACGTACCAAAATATTTGTCTGGTTAATTTAACAAAAAATGTTTACTTACGAGTATTTCAATTCAATATATCTTCGTAACAATAATAGTACTGCAAACAAAACTTGGAAATGAGTTACTCAGTAAGCAGCAAATGGAAATAGGAGACACGTTTTTTTTCTCGCTTGAAAACTGTAAGCGCGTTTCAAAACTTTTATTGCTCAATGTCTCGAGCGGACTTTGATCTCATATTTAATTGCAGGTGATATGCTTTTTATTGCTAATTTCATTGCTCTGTCTGGGTGTCTCAGGGTTCAGCTTAGAGATGAAATGAAATACCAGGAACTGATATTTTTCCTTTTACATGTTTGCTACGACATTAGTAGTCTAAAAGGAGACATTTGTAAATAGGCTTGTTTATTTTACCGCAATTCGATTTCATTCCGTTTCATTAATTACGTTATCATTCTTTAATTATAAGCACGCTTTAAAAGCAAGTTGTACTTTCATGCCATCTGAGATGATACTTTCAATAGTATCAATTAAAAAAATTACAGCAACGCCCGCTTATTCGCGTCGTAAAAAACGGTGGTCCCCACTAGTCATGTTTTCAGAAAATTCGATAAAGTTATCCTCCGAGTAGAGCCCTATTTTTTTCTAAGTACGGCATTTCGACAGCGTCAGATCTTCGTTTACTGCATACCGTTTATAGCTCAGAGTGTCATCGTGGGAATATAAGCCCCTTCTGAGTATCAAAGTGGTTATTTAATTCGTTGCACTAAAAAAATGATCAAAGTCTTTTCTGTGCTGTGTGCATGTGATTAAAATAAAACTGCTGTCGCTTACGATGTAGTGTAGTGTATATTGCATACTAGACTATAATTATTCTTTACGGCTATCTACTCGTCTGCAAGTGATCTCAGCCATCTTACAAGTTGGAGTAGTATGTTCAACAAAACAAATTAGAAGCAAAAGGTGCACATATGCAGAAAGACAAACTGTAGTATATAATTCTCCATAGTAGACTAAGTCACTGTTATTCCTATCAGAAAGTAAAATCTAAAATCACAGTTCCAGTTTTAGCAACATCTCTTAAGTCCTGTATCTATATTGAGTATGTGCATTCTGTTATGTCTCCAGGACAATCCCTGGGCGTGGTATATTGTATGACGGTTTTTGATTTATTAGCTCTATCTGCCAGTTTTATGCTTAATATCAGAATACTTCGCTTCAATCGTATCGCCGTGTAATAAACTCTATTTTCATTGGCGATATTATCCAGGCGGTAAAGTCATACTTTTTATAAAAAGATCTTTTAAGAGTGTGCATACCAACATTTCAAAAATTTCTAAAAACGGGAGACCTTCTATCTCGACAACCGTTACTAAATATGCTTTGGAACAAAGTAGGGTAGATGCATTAAACTTTTATCTAGGGAATAACCGTAATAGATTTTTTATATCTTGTATAGATTTCGCAAAAAAATATATTTAAAAACACCTCTGACATTTTTTCCGAAAGACGGAAACTCGTTTCCCGAAAGTCGCGGAGTAATTTTTTTTTTCTTGTACTAATAATATGCATTTAAATCTAGGGAATAACCGTAAAAGTTTTTTGATAGACGCAAAATTAACCCCAAAAAATGGAAAAAAACGCTATTTTTACCATTTTATCATGCGATTGTCACGCAATTTTGAACCTTAATGCCGTGGGAAAAGACTGTGACGTCATTCCTGGTGCCATGCCCTTAAGCGTCATAAAAATGACTTATTCTCGCAGAAAATGCAAGCGTTATGACAAATAACCATCAAATAACGCTGTTCTCTCTCCTTTCTTTATTATTGCACTTTTTTATTATTTTTATGCAGTTTTATTGCAAACTGTTATCTAGTCTGGCTTTATTATTTTCTATTTCTTCATTCTGTTAATTAACCACATTTTTATTAGCGGTTTAATAAAAAAGTTTTTTATGTCGAGTTTTATTAAAAAGTTAATAGCGTAGGATAGTTTTACAGCATTACATGTAAATATCATAAAGCGATTTATTTATTTATTTATACTTAAAAAAACAAAATAGAGAAACGTGGTATCAACCAATTCAAGGCCATGGAATTTATTCACTAGGGCGAGCTGTAATTTCTTCCAAAATAACCCCATATTGTAACACAACTAATGGTCGAGATTTTCCATGGATCAATATTATCGCGGCATTCTCCACAATGTGTGGTAACTAGTGATAAGTGTGTGGATATCAGTTACCAATCAAACTAGCGTGATTGGTTTGTGTGAACATTGATGCTATAGTAGATAACTTGTCCAAGTATAATAAAATTCATTCTAATGGACCTCTCTGATCGTTGAAAGGGAACAGTAGGTATGTAAGATGCTTATCCACGGTGTGGAAAGAATCAAAGGTCAAAAAGCACCTAATATATCCAAGTGAAATCTAATACGCATTTCTTCATTCTTCCGTGATTGCCGTGATCTTCGCGTGATTGGTTTGTGTGAACATTGATGCTATAGTAGATAACTTGTCCAAGTATAATAAAATTCATTCTAATGGACCTCTCTGATCGTTGAAAGGGAACAGTAGGTATGTAAGATGCTTATCCACGGTGTGGAAAGAATCAAAGGTCAAAAAGCACCTAATATATCCAAGTGAAATCTAATACGCATTTCTTCATTCTTCCATTTCATGCATTCGTATGTAGCAAGCTCAGCATTGCTCGCGCAGGTTCAAGTGGCGGCTTACTAGAGTGGTATACTTTAGACTGGACACGGAAAGTAAGTATTGAAAAAAATACAATACAACAGAAGTCAAACTATCTATTTTTCCCTGAATTTAAGACGTCGTCTATTTCAAGCTATAATTTCAGGAATTTCCACAAAAGTTGGCGGCAGTAACGATATTGGTCTGCAGGCTTTAATATCAAAAGTATTTCTTGGTGTACAAGGAAATGTTGGGGTGAAAGTGAATTAGAAAATGCATTATCATCCGAAAGCTACGATAACGCATTCACCCAACTTCAGCAAGAGAAACACTTAAGATAAAATTTATATCGTATCCTTGTAACATTTCATTCTTTCTAATCCATATCTTGCGCATTATTCACCTAATATAATAAGGGGGGTAACCAGCAATAAAAAACTTTTCCTAGAGTGTAATGGGCACGAATAACAAGTGTCATTTGGGAGGGGAATGTGGTTGCCTCTCGTATCGCAGATAGGGATGTGCATCGCAGATTTATTTGAAAAGTTATTATTATAGTGGTTACAGATATTTATGGTGGTTACTTATCGTTATTATGGGGGTTATTTTTGCTTGTGTCGTTTATATTATTTATGCAACAACCCTATCATATTATTATATCCACTTATCTTATACTGGATATTATGTCTTTCATAATATAAAACTTACTACCCTTCAAGCATTGGCGCAACTAAACCGCAATTTTTGTAAAAACAAAACATCTAAAATTTTAATGTATGTAGGATCCCTAGGCTTCGCTTTGTGCATGAAATCCCAAAGGAAGATGCATTTATTTTATTTGCACAATTTTGAATGAAACAAATTGTTGTTCAACAACGTATCTAAACAACTTTAGTTAAGTTAGTATGCTTAGATAAGGCGCGGGATGCAGTTTCGTATGAATAATATGAGGACCGAATTCCATCAATTGATTATAATATTGTTGGGGATAGATCAAAGATTATGGATCTTTATTGTTGCCGTTCTATTTTCTGGTCCATTTTTTTATCGCCTCAAAGGTAGTCGATGGTGTAAGTGGCATGAAGTTATTTTAATGATTATTTTAGTTTTTATTTGTAGTTTTTTTAAAAATGACTATGGGTGTGACATGAATTTGAAAGCCTTTTTCTTTTAGTTTCTTATAAAGTGTCGAACATATCTTCAACACCCACATCCGAATCCACAGTAATTTTCCATGATTTTAGAATCCATAGCCTATACCCTAAAGTTCTACGTTACTTAATCTCAACTTCGAATATATTTGCAATGGTTCTTCTCGGATACACCACTGGCGTAAAAAGGATTAAGGATGTCATGTAGAGCAAATTTATTAATTCGAAGGATATTTAATATTTCAATAAATTGTGAAGGAGATATTATGAGCTGAGTGGATGCTTAAGAAAGGATCAAAGTAACGGGAGACAGAAAGTTTCTGCCAACTTTATATTTTATTAAATTGCACACATTAGTTTGCCGTGGAATATCACATTCGTGGGGTGACATCTTTAGGACTCCACACATTATCCATGATGTGAGCTTGGGTCTCCCCATAGAAGGTTTACTGTATCATCAGACAGAGTTGTAAATCAGTCCTGGTAGAGAAAGGTTGGTAGTCAGTGAAGGTTTCTAAGTAAAAGAGATTGGCGGTATGCTGTGAAGTGACAGCAGGTATTTCTCTCAAAATAGATCTGGCTGAGAAATTTAAAAGAGATCACAAGCGATCACCTGCAAATTGCAATAACACTGCTTAACAATGGAAACGTTTCGGGCACAAAAATAGCTGATTCTTATGTATTTCCACCTGCCTAATTAAGCGCCATGAAAATTACCAATAGCACTTGTTTTTAGATTTTAATCTATTTTTCACTGACAAATGAAATTACGAACGTCTTAACTACTTCATTAGGTAAGGCAGACACCATCCAGACACTAGTTAAGATTTTCTTCTTTCTTTCCAAGAAAAATGCCTGGTAAAACCGTTTGGAATCATCCTGTATATTTCCTTGTAAATGTGAAAGGACTCCTTTAAACTTTTGTGTGGTCTGATAAAGGCGAGATGCACTCAAAGCTATGAGATATCCATAGAGTGATTTCTGTGGAGGGGTCCTTTTAATTTAATGTGTTGTGACTTGATCCTTGTTATCTTTATTGTCCTCCCTGAAAACTTTTTTCTTCCACCACTTACCTACATACCTACTAGGTACAAGTAAGTATACAATTTTCAGAATTTTTTGCTTCTTAGTAAATACTCTAACAAAGAAGTTTCCCCCTGTTTAATATTTTTATTAGCTTCTTATTTTAGGACCTGGAAATTAATTTCATTTTTTTATTTTGATTACTAACTTTTTTTTTATATTGACAGATTTTTTATCTCTTTATATGTATTTTTTTCTGGAGTTAACTGGAAGAGATCGGAGAACTTTTCAAAATATGGATTCTGATATTGACTGACAAATCTTAGAAATTTTGCCTGACTGTCGATTGTATCACGTCAGTCAGTCAATGTATGGTTCGTATTTCGTTGCTAAGGAAGAGATAGTATGCACTTTAGAAAACATTCATGTGTTGCTACTAGGAACATCATAGACCGTATAGTGCTATATTAGAAGTATATAGGTGCTCTAGTACCTAACAGTTTGTCCAGTACAACGCCAACGATTTGAATTCAGTTCCCTCAGTGAGGAAGGAAGTATTAAATCTCCATAATATTATTAGAGTACTTGGAAAATGTCAGCGTCGATTAATATCTTCAGGAAATGCACTGGAATAATAACAATGTCCTATAGTCTCTATTAGTTCACACCGCCGTATACAGTAAGTCTAATCTGTAAGCTGTTAATACGGATGCTATAGTTAGTAATAAGCTTTCTATTACAACACTGCAACCAGCGCTGGATTCTACTAGACTGTATTGTTATTTTAGCATAGGTCGCTTACTTTCTTGCACCGGAAAGATGCCATAAAGTCATGCACATTGTGTATTAATATTACCAGGTCTTAATTTTACGAAATTGAAACTGTGTGTCCAGAAATCGAACCCAGACTGATGGAAAGTTGAGGGTCACAACTCTGACGAAAATTCCATCCATTTTTAGTTGTATATCTATTGACATAACTGCTTAAAAAATTTAACGTTGAAAACAACAAATTAGGTAGGTATAGAAAAAATGTAACTGTGTTAATTGAGTCAATGAACATAAGCAATAATTTTGCCTTTTGGCAATATTGATATTCGTCCAACCAATTCGTAAATTTCATTATAACGTAACTTATTAATTTATTGCCTACTTGATTTTACGTCGTAAAATTTCAATCGCAAATGACTTTAATTTGTTCTGATACAATAAAAGCGTATTATCTCTAAATAAGTTTATCAATAGATTTTTATGATTACAACTAGGACAATAAGTTAAATTGGTCGTTAAGATCGTTAAAACTATCTCTACATACTATTATAATCTGTGTATTAGTAATATTATACATAGGTATCATCAGTGATTTTCAATCGAAAGTTAGAAACACATGACAAAAACAAAAATATAATTTTCATTCTTCTCCTCTAGTTTCAATCCTGCGGATTAGTTTGCAGCAAATTCCTACATCTTGTTCTCCACTCTTCTCTGTCTTCCGCAGCTTTCTTCAGCTCGACATATGTGGCGTAGTTCATGTCCTCGTACACCTGGTCCAGGTACTGCCGTCGGGGGCACCCCCTGTGGTTTGTCCCCTCAACCATTCCCTCTATTAAGTCATGTAGGAATTATACCAAAAAATATGTCTACGTCTTACGGACCATTTACAAAGAATGATATCAGCAACGTGTGGTAGGTTTCTAGCCTGAGGTAAAAACTACGCCAGCCAGAGTAACATTAAGTACAAACAAAATTATAGCCTTAATTACAAAAAATAAGATTAAAATTGCAAAATATAAATATATAGGTACATGAATAAATAATGCACAGTTCAAAATATATATAGTTTCTCCCGCAGAAAGGATATAGAAGGGGTTTATTAGCATTAAAACGTGATAAAGGTGGTTGGTTTTTGATTTCAGCGCAGACATGAAGGCATTGTACCCAAATTAATATTTGTATATATATTTTTTTATTACAAGTGTTTTCGGTCTAGTTCAGAGTGTATTGGAATTTATTTTGTTTTATAGATCCCTGAGGTTTTCTTATTGAAATACCGTTTATTTTTGTAAAGATAATGAGGTTTTGGTTTTATAACTCTATGTTATCGGTACTATGATTTCAATCTATAGCTGATACTCGTTTTGTCCGAATGCAATAATAAACTTTAAAATGACCTACTTATTTTACGATGTCTAGATCATGAATAATAATAATATGATTATTTTTCTTAATAAGTCTTGTTAATTATACCCTGAGGTTATACAGTGCCACAAATTCTGCAGAGTGACATTCGTCAGCTGTTGTCGAAATCTCGATGTACCCCTACTTAAATCAAAAAATAATTAATCAGATCGATTCTCAGAAAATAATTAATGATCTTTAACTTCGTGTACGTAAATCTTAAACGATACATAATTATCTTACAAGTTTTTTAATCTGCCTTAGTTCAGGTCTGCGCCAGATGCCAATATTATTGATAATGTTATATGACAGTTGAACAATTCCCTCCTATAACAAATATTGGTCAAGAGAACTATAGAGGCTCGCCAAAAATATTCTCTGCCAATAATATCCTCCAAAACATTATTGCCAATTTTATCACAATAAATAACGTAGTATAAAATATAACGTACTCGTAGATTGAATGACGTAGAAGGCTTAAACTTTTACACTTGCAAACTAATTGCAATGAATGTATAAGATGAAGTTAAATAATTTATGAAGTATGTTAATTTCTCATCACCTTCAGAGTCTGTGACTTTATGAAACTGTTTTGCACAAAGTTTATAGTAATATTAACGGAACTTACGAACAGAGGCGTTTGCTTATTTTTTTAACGATGTGATGATCCAATTTTTATTTATATACATATTGTTAGAATTTATACAATCCGTCGTTCAGCCTACTCGCGGCCCACTTGCGAACGAATGCTACTATTGATGACTTTCATAAAGTCTAATCCTGGACTCTCAACATTCTTCTTGGACCAGCAATTTCCTGCATGCTACGAATCGGTTTGTAATATCAAAAATAACCAGAATTACCCATACGCTCTGGCGAAGAAACCTCGATGCTTAAACGAATTTTCCAATGCCTCACCTTAGATCTAAGCGACCGTCACTGTTTGTCCTCGTATGTTGCATAAAATTACAAGTGCCTAGATTAATTACCAGCAAAGTTTGACTGCACCTAATCACATAATACTTCCAAGAGAATATTGTTAGCTAATTATTAGTTACGTAGTTCATCAATAATATTGATTAAAACAAAGTTATGCGGTCAATGAAGCTTGTCTAGTACCCATAGTTGCATAGTCAAAATTTAATCCAATCGTGCATAATTTGTCAAACTTAATAGCTAATAGTAATAACTCAGTAATATTCGAGTCTAAAAATCATTTAATAGTAAATTAAATGTGCATTAAATTTAATAGGTATGATTTTTTTCTGTAAGACCAACCGTTTAGGAGTTATTTAAAAAATAGGAATGAATGGCAGAAAATAAATGAGTTTGTGTGCTACCAATTGGAGCGCGGCAGCCCTAGAAGGTCACATTTTTGAACTGTACATTGTAGGACCGGCACTAATGACATACCAAAAATTCAGGACAACCTGACCTTTTGCATAGCTCCCATAGAACGGTATTCCCCTTTTACTGTACTATACGTGTGACTGACGTCGATAATTTGGTTTTGTTCTAACGCTAATCAGTAATTCCATTCCATTGAAACAGCAGTAACAATTAACCCTACAACACCGACTTCCTCTCAAGATGCTTCTTGACTGCAGTGACAACATTGTATCTCGTACAATCTACATGTTTATGATAATCAATATTGATTGAGTCGATTACACCATGGGTTCCATGACAAAATCTCAAGTGACAAAATCTCACACGTCAAAAGGGTAACCAACTATTGACAGAATCGCAACTCAACACCGGGAAATCTGATGCCGTTGTTTTTTTTTTATTTGTTTTTGTGTGCAAAAAAAAAAAAAACAACCTAACGAACCTAACCCAACAATATTGAAATTGTCGGCAACAGGTTTTCCGGTGTTGAGTTGCGATCAATCAATAGTAGGTTACCCTTTTGACAGTTGAGATTTTGTCATTATGAGTTTCTGTCTGGTTACCTACACCATGGTATAAGTATAATACACGTACAAACAATGTAGGTAGATAATTTGTTTATACGGGACGTCGAACATCCACTGATTGACTGCATACCGACATTTCAAAAATTTCTAAAAACGAGAGACCTTATATCTCGACAACCATTACTAAATATGCTTTGGAACAAAATAAAGTAGATGCATTGAACATTTATCTAAGGAATAACCGTGAAAGATTTTTTATATCTTGTATAGATTCCTAAAAAAAAATTGAAAAATACCTCTGATTTTTTTCCGAAAGACGAAAACTCGTTTCCCGAAAGTCGCGGAGATTTTTTTTTTTTTTGTACTGATATGCATTAAAATCTAAGGAATAATCGTAAAAGTTTTTTGATAGACGCAAAATTAACCCCAAAAAATTGAATAAAACGTTATTTTTACCATTTTATCATGTGATTGTTCACGCGATTTTGTACCTTATTGCCGTGGGAAATGACCGTGACGTCATAGTTGGGTCGGGAGCCTTAATATGTAATTTATTTGAAAAATAAAAAATAACGTTTCTTACAGAAAGTTATCAATAAATTGTAAGAAACGTTACAATCCCTTATGTTTCATAGAGAACATATTCAAGGCATCTCATCATGCAACAATATTTATTTGCATGAATGCTTCAATAGACACTTCTGCATGACAAGTCCATAGAATGTAATTATTTTTGCCCTAGATATCATCGATTCTATGACCCAAGTGTATCATTCTTCAACAGGCTGATCTATTAGCGAAACTGGGATGGAGAATAGCTTAAATAAAGTTATGCTATAAAAATATCGTTTAATTCTAAAAGCGTAAATATGATCCCTTTATTTTTTGTGCAGTGTGTGGAAGGTAGGTATTACCTCTTTCCTATCTCTTCTATTCTTTCCCCTCACACCGCATCCCTTGCGGGGTAGGCAGAGAGAACAGATCGCCAGATCTTCCTATCCTTACACACGCTTCCGTGTGTCACAGTGAAATGACCTACGGTAAAATACTGTTTTCTCAGATGTCTGAAAAATTGTCGGTACAAGGGATCAATTTGGCCTAGAGGGTCGTCTCAATTAAAAAATATATATATTCAGTCAAAACTATCTATAACCACGAGGACCCTAATCTCCTTAATTCGGTTACGGTGTTAATTCAGTCTTATTAGAATATTTCCGTAATTAAATAAGTACATATCATATGCAAATTTAATTAAAACAGTTTCCAAACTTGCTACTTACGGTTGAATACTTCCACGATTCATGGAATGTTATGTCGTAAAAATACAGTAGGTCCATTTTGCCTGGGGTCACTTGACTGACCACAATATAACCACTGCATAGTGCCCTCCCCACACGATCCATTTCACATGTTATTATAATAAACTTTGTCTAAAACTGTTCAATTTGGTTAAATTTAAAACGACAAGGATTCAGGGTTACCAACCATATTAATGAAATTAATTAAATGTTTTATGAATCATCATATGGCTCAGCGCAGCGCAACAACGTTGATATAAAATCAAGAATATAATACTCCTTTTTAACATTTTTTTGACACATCTGTTATATCAATCTTCAACCAGAACTGCGAATCTTCACATCTAAATAAGGGGTGTAAAATTCTCAGTTTTGTTATTAAAAATCTCGAGAAGATTGTTATTACAATTTCATTAAATTATTACAATTTATGTAATTATTTCGATCAAATTATTACAATTTATGAAATTATTTCAATCGAATTATTACAATTTATGAAATTAATTCAATTGAATTATTACAATCGAATTATTATGATTTTGATGTAATTAACTAATTCGGTAAAAATTATGTCCTGGCTAAAACGTGTTTATGATGAGAATGAAACACTGCGAGATCATCTAACGTAGCAAATGTCTATTTTCTTTCCATTGTCATAATTATGGTAGGTATACCTCTGTAGTATACACGGAAAGCGATTTGGAAAAAAAGTGTTTTTTTTTGGTCAACTTTGGTCATTCTCAAAACAAAACTCATATAAATGGAAAGCGAAACTACTGACGATAGAATGTAAGTGCTCATTATTAGCGTATATTGTTTCTATCATTTTGTATACGTTGCATCATAAGCATATATAGTTTAATCTTTTCTAGATGACAGCAATAGTATAGTAAATCATAATTTACTACTACATATAATATAATGACATTGTTATGAATAGAATCGGTGCAGTTGATCGTAAAAATGCAATGATTTTATTGAAGTGAGAATTATTGACAATTGACACAGAAATCCCGTGACCTCTCCATAATCATCCTTGTCATCTACACGTATATTTCTATCATCTTTTAATATATGTCATAGCTTCTACACTACATATAAAGAGCGCATCATCATTTAATGAGGTTAAAAGGTGAGAAGGTGATATTGTTTAAATGCAACGAGGTGGGCCCTATTAAAGTGATTGATGAGTTCACTGCCCTTGATTGATTTCATTTTATAACAAGGAAGAATTAGTGTTACATTATGAAACAATTTTGGATGCCATTGTGGGTCCTTTAGTTAGTCCTCAGGTATAGAAGTCTGCTTCCTTTGGTTAAACATTGATTATCGTTTGGTATCATGGAGTATTTTAGGAGACAATAATATTGTTTCCGAGAGTGAGTTTGTTACCAGAGCATTGTATGAGTTTATTAACTACAGTAGTACACTGAGCAATTAGCATCCACACTCAGGTTTGTATTGCCAATAAAGGGTCCGGAAATTTGTGTAGTATTGATACAATATTGCCTAAAATCTGGATCTTCCCATTCACATCGTCTCATCTTTCCATTTCTTCTTTATTTCTCCCCTCCCTGTCCCGACATGTGCACTATCTATGTATATGTATGTATGTATTTTTATTTTCTACATGTATTCTATATTAAGTATATATTTTATATGTGTGTTTGTATGTATTTACTTTTATTTTTATGTGTGTATATATTATTGTTTAAAAATTGGGGTTATCTGGCAGAGATCGCAATACTGCGATAAGATCGCCCTAGTGAACAAATATTATAATTTTATTTTAATGTTTACATATGTCTGTATCTTGTTCACCAAAAGTGTAAATAAGTAAATAGTATTTCCACATTTTGAGCATTATGTGGAAAAAAATGCACGCAAAGATATTTTTATAAGAGGCATACCTAGTCCATTTTTCATATAGTTCGTCGGTTGACTTAATGAAACGAATGATGGATATATTATATGAGTGATTGTACAAAACCAAGTTGACATGCATGTAGTTTGAACACAGCTCACGTAGCGCTAATAAACATCCCTAGTGAAAAGCATGCGGGTTTTTATTACATTGGATATCAGCAAGCGCGTTGATACACATAGATAACACAAAGTACCTACCCATATTATTGTACTGTGGATACTACACTATATGGAGAATTAAACAGCAAAAAAAATATCGCCTGGCGGCAAAGAAGTGAATTAAAATATAACGTTAAAAAAATTACGGCTTTATTCTACTAAAGTCACCTCTGGCCAGTACAATGAAGAGAACATATTATTTACTCTCTTACGATGTTATCACTGCTCGGTGTTCTTCTACATAGAAGAGAACGGCGACGTATCTTGAAGACGTGATGGCAAAAAAGAACTAACAAGCCAAGTTGGAAGTTTGTAGTTCTATATGGGGATGGTAATTTCAGTGTTGAAAATCCTATTGATTTACATATCATATTCATCTCCACTTTGATTAATGGAATGAGAGATATTGAACGAAAATTGAAAAATGCAATTAGTCTTTTTGAAAACCTTGCGAATAAAAGGCAAGCCTTCTGCCATTTCTCCGTGGAGTTTATAATAATGTATTGCGTAAATTTGCGACTATGGTTACAAATTTATTTAGAGATTTCAGCGCCATGTTGAACAGGCTCATTTTTTGTTCCATCTTTACGAACAGTTTTATTATCTTGATTTTGATATCCTCGCTAATTTAGCTCTCTTCTGATATTCGGTCCTCACCTAATGGGGCCGCTTCACGCTCGGCGACCCTCGACGAGTTTTGTGTGAATAAGTAAAAGGACGTACGTGCGAGGTGAACTGTATACGTAACCGACGGTTAACGGCTTTTTACTCATTCGCGCGGGACTCGTGGTAGGTCGGATAGCATGTGGATGAGGCATAAGAGTGATACGTATTTATGGTTAGCCGCCTACATGTGAAAAACTAACATCGTTTTTCAATCCATCGGAGTCACACGTCGATCTAACGCGTGATTCTCCCTTAATTTACTTTAGCCATTAAGCAACCTATTTTAACATCGAACCATAGACGACGAGACAATTCCATTTGTGATTCACCTCTACAAAAATCAGAAAAAAAGCGTATATTTGTTTTATTTTTTTTCTCCCAATTCATCGCGGAATCGCATTAAGAATACCTATGCATATTGACATTTCAAAAATTTCTAAAAACGGGAGACCTTAGATCTCGACAACCGTTACTTAATATGCTTAGGAAAAAAATAGAGTAGATACATTGAACCTTTATCTAGGGAATAACCGTAAAAAATTTTGATTGAAGGGAAATTAACCCCAAAAAGTGGAATTTTTACCATTTTATCATGCGATTGTTCATGCGATTTTGAACTTTAATGCCGTGGGAAATTACCGTGACGTCAAAGTTGGGTCGGGAGTTTTAATTTTGCCTGTTGTATGTAGTTTAATGTAACTCTAGAACTGATCTCATAAGAGCGACAACCTAGTTGCCTTTAGGGTCGCCTTCTACGTTATACTAGGATCATCTTAGTCCGAGAGCCCGCTGCTTAATTTATGACGTATCTGTTTTTTGATCGAAATGTGGTATAAATGATAGCTTACCAATAGGGTATTACATCGCACTAGGGTTGCCTATCAAAATCCTGCCGCAACCCCCCCTGCCCCCCCCCGAAAAGGTTCCTCTTCACGGTTTTTCGCATTTTGTAGGAATATGGTAAGAGATAGGAGAAAGTAGTCAATGACAAAAATAATCCTTGTTAAATTCTCTACAAAAAATGTTTAGTAATTTTTTTCATAGGACTAGCAGTTTTGGGGGGGCAGGGGGGGGTTGCGGCAGGATTTTGATAGGCAACTCTAGTGCGATGTAATACCCTATTGGTAAGCTATCGTTTATACCACATTTCGATCAAAAAACAGATACGTCATAAATTAAGCAGCGGGCTCTTGGACTATCTGGGATAAAAATAAAATCTCTGTGGGTTTAGAAACAAAGCTAATCCTTATAAACTTTCTAATGATTATAGGAATCATAGTATTTGATTATTGTGTATGATGACAGTATTAATACAATATAAATGTATGGGAACCATTATAGTTAGTTTTATTGTTTCTATTTTATTACTTTTCCTTTAATGTCCCCACAATAATAGTATTAATTTTATTATAATGTAATAACTTTCGATATCAAAATAAGCTATAAACAATTAAGTACATATATCTGTAACTCACATAATATATCTATTATTGTTAACTCTGATACTTAATTATTATCATAGTTAGAATACCAAAATGACTTTAATAACAATCAGGGGTGCCGACAGCTTCGAAGCTGAGGGGGCAACCAAAATTTGATAATCATAATTTAAAGTTGTTTACATATGAAAAAACGTAGCGCCGCAGACTTTTTTTTTTAAAACAGGTGGTGAAGTTAGTTGTATAGTACGTATTTCGTTATATTGCAAGAAATAAGCGCCGCAGTCGAAAATTTTGTAATTGTTATTGTACTCGTTCACATAGGACGGTCATAGTGTATATCTGGTTTTTTGCTAGCGAAATTAAAATAATGTACATATAGGTAAGATAGGGATCAAGATGAATAGAAGAAGATGATTGTATCCAGCATTTTGTAAATAAAAATAATGTAAAAATATCCAAAAATATGTATTCCAGTTGGTCCGCGCAAACACCCTTACAACGCCCTGAAAAAACGTAGCTAAAGCAATCGCAGGTACTCTACAATAAAGTACGTTTTGTAAATACCTAGACGAGACTAACAAAGAAGGTGGATGAAGCATAAGTATGGGGGAAATGCTTTGTCCAGGACACACCTTATCCACACTTCTTTTGTCCAATATGCATGCGTTCTTTTCCTGGATTCACACAAAAGAAAAGTGTTAAGATTTGGTTACTTTCATTACTTAAAGTAAACAGACAACACATTGTAAATTTATCCGATCGTTTGTTTTTTCAATGATTGATTATTTCCGTATGAATTGTTTGCTGTAATGTAATACGCAGCTTTATTAGTAAGGAACATTTTAATTGATATCCGTTTACACTTGTTATTTGCACATTAGTGTTACAATGTATGCAGAAAATGTAAGCAAACATTTATGGTATTGATTTCCATTTCCGATAAATATTTATGCAAACTGTGATGAATGGGATAAAAAGGTTTGATTCACTGTTTGAGTTTAACAAACGTACCGTATGAATCGACTGAAGCTTTTTTTATACCTATTTTCAATGGTGGTTCCAGACTTCAGTAATTTTTATTTCCTTATTTTATTGGTTTGTGTGTGTGGATTAATTAATTGAAATGTGTTTCATACATTATTTACGATCAATTTAATGTTCTTTTAACGTCTTACGATTTCCTTGTGAGCCAATAAATTCTTTTTTATGAAGGCGTCATTGATTTTCTTTTGTAACAATGTATGGTGATGAGAGTGAAAATGATTATCTACGCTTTTCACACATTTATCTAGATGATTGATACAATATATAATACAATATTTATTTATCAAAACTTCCTTGGGTTTTTCCACATGTTTAAATACAAAGGATAGGAAGTCAACAGACAATAATAAAAAAAGAAAATACACTGAGAGAGCATATAGCGACTTTTTAAACTTCGACCTAAAACAGAAGGGTCCTTGAAGTTATTGTCATACGAATGAAGTTCAATACTAGAGGGTCTTCCCGGATGTCAAAGAACCTGAAAGATTCAAAACAGCGCTCTTTTCTGCGAAACGAACAAACAAAATAATAAATAAAAAATATTATCGATCATGTGACTTTTGACTAAGCTAGGTTTGGCTCAAGGGATGCTAAATGGCCTATACTGTCGCTCCTGAGGATGTCTGTATCCATCTATCAAACACCCTGTATATATGTAAAATATTGAAGGAAATAAAAAGAATTTGAAATTGAAATTGAAAATTGAAATTGAAATGATATGTTTATTATGAAACCAATTCCAAAATCAAGTTTATTAAAAAAAGCGTTCGCAATTCCCCAGGAGCTGAAGAATTCCATGCATTGAGGATGAAATCGATATACTTTTAAAGTTAAAGTTCAAAATAGTTATAACTATATTCTTATACATATATATGTATATGCCTGCTGGTACATCTCAATCCTTCATCTTATAAATCATGGATGCGGCGGAGCTCAGACTTCGTAATGCACTTTATTTGATGACTTTTCTATAAAATGTACGAAACTTGATGGATTTTCAGCATGGAAATAGGGACAATATAAAATCTACTCTGGCTGTATGTACGAGACGAAGATATAGTATTCTCGTTATTTGAATAAACGATGAACGAAATTTGATATTTGAGTTTGCACCTTGTATCTTCGTTGTATTCCTTCGAGCAATACAGCAACAACAGCTAAAAGTAACTCAAAGTCTTTATAAAATCTTACTTTTTCTTCTTCTTATCTTACCTTCTTTGCTGGATATAGGTCTCTTCCCGTGTCTTCCACAATCCTCTATTTTGGGCGCTTTGCCTCCACCCATGTCCCACCGACTCGATGATATCATCGGCCCATCTCCTTTGTGGTCTCCCTACACTTCGTTTACTTTCGTAGGGTCTCCAGCTCAGTACCATCACCGGGGGTTATTTCGCCTAAATTTTCTTAAAAATAAAGTTTAAATTTGATTTGCCATTAATATTTCTATGAAAAGATATGTAAAATATGATTTTAATCGATGAGCTAGTGCAATAGTTAGATACTTTGAAGTATATTTTTTAAGAAATATGTATATTATATACCTTTTTCATGAAACAAAGTAGTTAGGCAAAATAACCCCGTGTTTGGGGTTATTCTGCCTACGCGTATAAAACCACTAAAAGTTTATTTAAAATGAAAAGTCAAAAAGGGAAAAATATGGAAAAACATCGATCCAAATTGAATCCAAAATAAAATTTCAGAAAAAGATAATATAAAATTAGTTATTGTCGATTAGGCCAATTTACCTCTGGGTTCGCGGTCATTTCCATACAAATTTACTTTTATATTTAGGGTTGAACAAGACTACTAAAATGAAAATATTAATTTTATTAAAAAATTGTTTTTATTGTATAACGTTGTGAAAAACAAAGAGTTAAATAACAAAACCTAATGTCGCCGCCACACGCTTGCGAGCGTCCACAAGTTTTTTGTGTCTACGAGTAAAAAGACGTCAACGGTGGGTTACGTACACGAGCCAAGACAAACGTTCCATCCACACGCCTTTTTACTTATATACCTACACAAAAAAGCCGGGGACGCTCGCAAGCGTGTGGTGGCGACAAAAGACTAAATTATACCGTAAAATAAAAAGTACATAAGAACCGAAATGGTTTAGACTAAAAAAAACGTAGAAGAATTACGTACAATTCCTGTATGCTTATTGCGCCTATTAAAAACACAAACTTTTGACAAGAATAACAGACTAAACTAAAGACTAAAATACGAGTATCTTTGTTATTTAAAAAAAATCATTAACTGAAATCTTTTTGAGAAACACATTCTGACGTATTGTGCGCGCGTTCGGTCTATCCGCAGCCGAGCCGAGTGAAAAAATACCCTTTTTGGTACTTTGAAAAAAAAAGTTCTGACAAAATGTGTAATATGTACCTATGTGCGGATACCTAAGTGGCTAAAAATATTAAATATCACCGAAGTTGGCAACCCTATTGTATGCAAAATAACCCCGAGATTCTAATAATGTTGGGGGTGCCTACTTATTAGTGGTATATATACTAGTAAAATTAAGCAAAATACATTTTTTTTTCGCTAATATTGTTCTCAAAACATCAAAGTATAATATAGGAGAGTATTAGAAAACGTGTTCCAAGTATTTTCGGATATATATCAAAAGTTTTCAGCACTTAGTTTTCTAGACGTTTTGACAGCTTCCTGGAAAAATGCTTGTATTGAAAGGTTTGTGAAGTTACCAACAAATCATCATGCTTAGTGCACCCAGAAAAGATGTGTTTACATTACCAGAAACAAAAAAATAACAAATTAATTACCTATGTCTTCTGGTAAGCGGTTAAACAAAAAAAAAGCGTTAGGCCAAAGATACCCATGGATAGGCGAAATAACCCCAAACGGCGGTACTCTGGGGGTCTATCTGCCATCCTATATTTAACTTACTTTATGAAAATTACTGCTACTTAACTGCTATACCATCCCTATTCTGCGGTAATCGGTAAATTCCGTGTGTCTGTAAAACACGCACAGCTTTTTTTTTTACGTAAACATTTATATGAAATTCGGAATGAAAGGCAAACCTCATTGCTGAAAGAATATATAAAATGTTTTAAGAACATCTGTCTCTTATGAGACACTACACTCGATAAATTATCTAAAAAGAGGGGAAGCTTATTACACAACTCGGGCATCTTTACCAAAAGTCTGCATAGACAGTTTCCTAAAGAAATATTTTTTAAAACTTTCTTCACTTTAAAAAACCTACAAGATTTGTATACAATTGCATAGATCTCTTTACTATTCAGCCATGTCTGTCTTCAGAACTAGTCTAGAGAAGTTAATACTGGAGTAAAATGTTGTTGAACCAGACAGATGAACTGGTTGAAAGTAAGTTGTTGCTTATCTTAAGTCGTCTCTCTTCTCTCTCCAAGTCTCCTCAGTCTCAAGGGAAGTTTACAAACTAATGTCGTTACACATGTAACTACCGCGCTGCAGGGATATATGTGTACCAACTGTATAATCTACCACGTAGTATAGGATGGCTCATGAACCATTTAATAAAAATGGAAAAAAGATCTGTGTCGTATAAACCAACCTTTGTGAAATTAGTAGGTATTTGAAAATTATTTAGACTAAGCGTGTGGAATCCCATTTTAAAAACACGTAAAAAAAATAAAATAAAACAAAAAAAAAACTTTGTTTTTTTCCATTTTTAATAAATAAACACCCTTGAAATGCTTTTGGTCTATACGTCCATCTTCAGTAAATTACAAGAACGCAGGCCGTGCCTAAATGAAATAAATAAATAAATAATATTGAAATTCATTATCACGAACATTTGATTGTGGAATGAAAAATGTTTTAATATATTCATATTTTATCAAATAAATAAAACTGGGCGTATTTACCAGCATATACGTTTTTGTACGTGCATATTTGCTCGCACGCATTTCCACATTCACAGTAAGCTCAAGTTCTTGTGAACTGTGTTATGTTTATCGTCAGCGCCGAGATTCGAACTCGTCTAATCACATTTCATGGAACAGTCTCGCTCCGGACGTTTAGTTATAGGTAGGTAATATTATGATTTTGATCACGTGTGTGTTACCGCTGGTCCATATTGTTTTTTGCAACTTATTTTTTAATTGTGAAATATCTAACAAAAAAAGTACTATAATGCCGATTTTCTTGTCTCTCTCTGTACTGAATAATGGGGAGACACTTCACTCGTATTTTGATAAGAACTAGATTAGTTTTAAATGTAAAGTTGAGGTCGTTCCCGCAGGTACCTACTCGAGCTTGAGCTGGAAATGCCTTTCTGAATACAGCAGCGTAGCGATTCACGTGGTAAGTGCTTTACAATTAATTGGAGAACAATGAGCTGGGTAGGTACTTACTTGTAGTAATATTATTTCGAATTTCAGTAGTTGGAAAAAATATGTTGATCTCAATCTTGATCGAAATCGAAAATATTCTTAGCCCCACCGAGGTGGTCGGTAGCCTGGTTGGTAACGCGCTCGACTGTTAATCCAGTGGGCGCGGGTTCGATCCCCGATGCCGACCTACTCCACTTCACGACACAAGCTTTTCAAGCTTACTGTGAAGTGTACGAAGGTGTATTTGGGTCTACTTCGATAAACCCAGATTCATTAAAAAAACCTTTGTGAGATGGTCTTTCAATGGGAGGTACGAATTCGAACGCAGAGCTATTTTAATCCATTCTTTTCTATCCTCAGAAGTAGGCAGAGAAAACAGATCGCATGATTTCTCTATCCTTACACACACTTGCTTCCGTCATTTTCCTGCAATACTTCATGCACACTCCATGCACGATTCCTTTTACTCGAAACACGTCCATCCCTGCGCATCGTCGACGTACCGTCGTTTATCATATTCTAAAGATGGCCTCAGCAAGTAGGCTGAAAGCTCGACAGCATCGACAATCTACACACGGTACACCCGAGAAGAATGGAGAAGAAATCAATAAGGACCGTGAAAATCTACAATGCTATCATTCTTCTAAATTCGGTGATAATCGCTGGTTACACTATGATTCTCATAACAAGTCCCTAAGTACAGTAAAGGTACAATAAAAATGTTCACGCTAGAATAAGGACATAAAACCATTTGAAAGAACTATTCCACATTCGCCTATTCAACACACACATAAAGTGCGAATGTTATTCGTACTGTATTCTATAAACTTACTAGCTTTATGAACACACCTTCTCTATTACATTTGTACTTGTTAGTTTTATTACGAGAAGATTGCTGTTTTTCTGCAACTGTGTATCCAGCCATACGAATTTTTTTTACTTAATTTCCCTTGGATATTCTCTATTATCGATGTATCGAGAATAAGAATCGATTCTAAGGCGTTATATGCTATCAAATCGATCAGTTTCAAATTTTAGTTTAAGGTTGCACAATAATAATTTTTACATGGGAGAACTCTCAGGCTACACATTTTGAGAAACGATAGAGAAAAATCCTGGCTTGGACATAGACTAATAAAAAATATTACAGTCAAAGAGAAAAATTATATTAATGATGGTATGCAAAAGTGCTTGCATTAAACCTTAAATGCAAGCACAGGCCCGCCGAGTACAAAAGCCAGCATTCCAATAAAATGAAATACATATCTGCCTACCTTCAATTTTGAAATCTATTTCGAAGTCGACTTATAACTCGAAATCGAAGTCGAATTAGACTTATAAAATAAAATAAGAGAGAAAATATTGATATAAGTTATTTTTGTAATTTTTATATATTAAGCAAATACAATAATTAAAAAAACTTAGTTATGACAAAAAAATGTTATTGCAGTTCAAGTACTGAAATAATTAATGAACTTAATTAGTGGTCAATTCTTATTAATAATGTCAGATCATAGTTTTTTCATCTGGTAATTGAAGCATATACCCACAAGTTGTAATAAAAATAATTCTAATTGCCCATTGCTTTCCACGCACCATTACTTTGAGAAGGCACAGTGCTCTTGGTATCTGACCGTATATTTGTTATTAGTACACTCGTGTTTTAACCCTTCAGCCACTACGTATCATTAGGTTTATGGCCCCATCGTCGTCTAGTAACTATACACTATAGAAAATGCCATGGTCCAGCGAGTTTTTACCATCAGAAACATTATAAGTATTATGTTACGGAATATTCTATGGGTTCAATCACATTGTAATCTATTCTATTCTATTCCCTCACGCCGCGTCCCTTATGAGCTAGGCAGAGAAAACAGATCGCGAGTCTTCCCTATCTATGTTCGATGTATTGTTTATTGTTCATTATCGTCCTTAGGCCCTTATTTCGAGCACTTGGACTCGTCAAATTTACATAGTTATAGTCTATTAAACAACCAAACAAACAAACAAAGATGTTCCGATAAACCTCAAAAGAAAAGTCTTCGAAACGTGTGTCCTCCCAGTTATAACATACGGGTTAGAAACAATGACACTAACTGCCAACGCAATATATAAGTTAAAATGCACACAAAGAGCTATGGAACGACAAATGTTAGGAATAAGTCTGAGAGATAGAATTAGAAACGAAGATATCAGACGCCGAACAAAGGTCACAGACATAGCAGACCGTATCGCTGGGTTAAAGTGGCAATGGGCGGGCCACGTTGCGAGACAGGGGAACGAGAGATGGGCACCCAGAATCCTATGATGGCGACCATGGGAGAATAGAAGACCTGTGGGACGACCCCAAAAGAGATGGGTAGACGATATAATCCCAGTCGCAGGAAGAAACTGGGTGAGCAAAGCCCAAAGTAGGAAAACGTGGAAAGTGTTAGAAGAGGCCTATATCCAGCTGTGGAGAGATGGCTGAACAAGAAGAAGAAGAAACAACCAAGAGGAACAAAAATAAAAGATAAGCACATCAATGCTTACAGAGTGTAGAACGTCTGCTAGCATTGTAATGGTTCAGTCAAGTCGCTCCGTCTCTCCAGAATAAGGCAATTCAACGACTTCCAACATGATGGAAAGCGCCTCCAAAATCTTAATATCTGCACACAAAAAATTCGAAAGAATCATTATTACAAGCTTTTAGTAGACGTTTGGCAGGCCTGCAAGGCTGGAATGACATTTGAGCAGGCACTTGGCCCAGAACAGAAAAGCCTGGTAAAACTGGGTGACGACCACATGCTCCACATAGGGAGCGTACGTGTATATTATGTATGTTTATTATTACTGTGAAGTGTACAGGAAAAAAATGGCATTGTATTTATAAGCCTGGATCACATTTTATGATTTTTTATTTGTTTTGAACCTTGCAGTATTCCCGCAACAGTGTAGAAGAATTGAGGATGAACATTGTCGGGCTTACGACCGACCTCGGCTGGCTTAAGTCATCACTTTACACTCGAGAAACATTCGCCATTTCAGTTTACGCCAGCTAGGACCTTCGTCTCGCATAGTAGGGATCATATCCACTACACCACGAGACCACCATGTAGAAAAAAATCCAGCGCTTTACAAGAATAAAATTTGCAAATCAAAATAATTCAAGTGTTTTAAGCCTTTATAATGTGTCTATGTAGTATGTAAACAATTGTATATAAGTAGGTAATTTAAAGCAAGCCAGTGAACCTTTTATTCTTATTGCATTATTCCTACAAACACTTTAGTTGGGCCATGGAGAGAGGGAATTAAATAGAATATATTACATGTTTGGGGGTTGTACTTTACAACGTACTCCTAGCTACCTAATAATAAATTTGGACTACTTTTATTGTGTTGTAAGAAGATTATAACTTGTTGTAAATATTTTACACTACATGACCAAGCATTCAATACAACATATTTCCATTTCAAATTTTACAACATTTTTTAAATGTTGAATCCATGTTCAACATTTATTCATGTATAGGTTGATCCAAATAAATGCTTTATTCGTATGTTCACGTTAATTGAAATGAAATTAAATTTATTTTCAGACCACAGTTAGACAAATAATACACAATACAATATTAACAATCACATACGTAATTCTTTTTAAAATACATAACAATCATAATGAAAAAAAAATGTTCGTAAAATTCACTCGCTTCAGTGCGGGTACGAGTATGTACAGCATATGGTTGAAACATGCGAATGAACTGATTAGAGGGTACTCGCAGAAGTTCACCACCGAAGCCCTTAAGCTTTCCAAAAAACAAATAAGGATCTTAACTAGGAATTTGATTGGACACTGCAGACTGCGGAAACATAATATATATTCAAAATCAGACAATGCAACTGTGACGCACTCGCTCACAAAAGAAGTCACGCTCTTGGTGGGCCCCTACTTAACTCCGAGAAGGCAAGACTACTCGCACCAAGACAGATCGTGAGCTACATGAGACACGTCGGCCTTGAAGACGAGATGTAACATTGAAGGGTATTACACTATTGTGTGTAGTCTGTGTAAAATAGGTCTATACCTATTTGAGTCGCAGTGTCTGTGTAAAATTGATCTATACCTATTTTATAGTCGCAGTGACGCAGGGGATAAACGGAAACCTTACTTTTAAGAAAAAAAAAATGTACAAGGAGTACCTTCGAGTATATATTTTTTTTACGAAAAAATAATTTTGGTTTGTTTTCCTTTAATTTTCAGATCAGTAAATAATGGAAAATGAACATTTTCAAGTTCTTAAATAATTCTGTTAATAAAAATGAATATGTAAAAGCGATGGTGAATATTATGTGTTTAAGAATTGTTTTATATTCTCCTATTGTTATTTCTGTATAATAAAGGGATTATTTTAAAAAGAGCCACCAGCAACACTTTCCTTTCACTTTCGTTTTTCCTACGTAAGTATAACTTGAACCCATTTTCCATTTGGATTGTGGAAAACCTTTTGTAATATTATTATTATCGTCTGGACACGGTGTTAAAATTATTATCTCACAAGTTATAACCCGTGAAATTGACGGACTCCTTTATTACCTCTATACAGAAATTCGAATTGAGTTTATTGAAAAGAAAAATAATTACATACATAAACAATATAGCAGCAGGATCAGAAACAACATTGAAAAGCATAAAAAAAGATCCCCAGACAGTATAAGCTGAATTAGGGAAACAAAAAACAAGAATAAAACTCATTTACAGAATTTTATTTAATATTTCCTGCGGAAAATAACACTTTTTCAATGTTCAGGTTTTCTTAAAAAAAACTCGAATGGATCATCATGGAAACGAGATTTGACTGTAGATTTACTAGAATTATAATCAAGTACCCAACACGGCCAGGCTATATTAAATAGTCTACACCGAAAAATTCCGAAAGACTTCATGCACACTTGATTGTTGTCCTTCGAGTATGTTGTAAAAATTTTGAATAGATGTTGTCCGTTAATGAATTTATAATATGTAAGTTTTGAACCTATTTTTGTTAAATAATTTCAGAGGCGATCGATAGAGTGCTTTATGTTAAATTTGTTTTTGCCTTGAGGACCCTGTTGAAAAACGCAGGCTATTATGCCAAAATTGACGTCTTGTTTACCAGGCTTTTTGAGTTTTGATCTTAAAATGGTCCTGTATAAGAAAGCGGATAAAAATACAGAACTCTACTAAAAAAATGTTTTAAAAGTTCAGGTAGGAGTAAGAGAAATAAAGGTTAATAAAAAATTGGTCTTGTACAAATTGTACTAACACGAAATGACGACTAACCGTGTAGGAAATTATTATTATAATGATTTTTATTGTAGGGGAGAGCTGCTGCGAAGACTACAATGTAAGTAATAATAATATCTTTGTTATAACCCTCTCTTCATGTGTGTGTTCTGGAAACCTGAGAAAAAGAACAATGAATTCTTATAGCTATTCGGAAAGGACATTCACTGTCTCTATCAATACCTATTTTAAGTGCACTTTTGTCTAGATATATTCGATTACAAAACTATCGAGTTAAGGTGCTATAAAATTGTATCATAAAAATCGACGATCACAGGTCTCTGTTATTTTGGAGTGTTGTACTTTACTATGACCTTTTTTATAAACTTTCACTTCTCTTACTCCTACCTGAACTTTTAAAACTTTTTTTTTTCAGTAGAGTTCTGAATTTTTATACGCTTTCTAGTTTTTTATGCGACAACGATTCAACGACATAAATTAGTGCATAGTAACTTACTTACTTTACGTGTCCGGTCTAAAGTCTACCACTCCAATAAGCCGGGACTTTCATCGCTTTGTCATTGGCCACAATCAGGTCCCCAGGTGTACAGCCCTCCTCCATCAGTGGACACATCAGTAGGTGGCTGTCATCCTGGGTTTCGCTACAATCACAAGTGATGTCTTCATCTGCGGAGAGGTACCCCAACTTCTCAAGGTTCTTGTGCACAGTTTATAGCAATATTTACAAAAAATATTGAGGAACCGGCAAGGTAGTGAACATGACTCACCAACGAAATTAAAAAAATATTATCACTGTACCAACATAATATTGCTTGCTAAGAGTGCGTGTTGAACCAAAATTACGAAAATAGTAGATATTTCTTTGGTATCTTAGATGAAAAAAAAATCTATGTTAAAAACGACAAAAGCCACGCACTAAGTCTTTTCATACCCATATGGCTGAAATGCAAATATCTAAGCATACATGCTTAGTTTAAGAATAATTTAGATTTTTTCCGAAGAACTTTACCTAATGCATACTTACAAAACATCAACACAGATCATGCACTAGATAAAGGTTTCAAGAATCTTCCGTTATTTTTCCAATCGCGTACTATGAGCTTTGAAATTTATAATAGAAAATATGGTTTAATTCTAAAAGCTCATTTCAATATTATAAATACTTATAAAAAATCGATATGATTGAAGAAGAAAAATCCAAAAGCTGTGTGTATGTCCAGTAAAGCTCAATATTATATTCTTTCTTCCCATCCGTGTACCTTTTTAAAAGTTCAACATATCATTTCTAAGTAATGAAACTTGAAAAACTTCCGTTCGTTTTTTACTTTTATTGCATTGCCTTTGAAAACCAATCCGTTAAGTAAACAAATCAGTCGTACTTTTGAATCTGGCATTATTTATAAAGTACCTACTTCCTTTCTATATTGTAAAGGTTATACCGTTTGCCAGTATTGTCAATAATATATATCTTCCAGATATTGTATTTTTGAGACGTTTCCGTCAGTCAATAGACATAAAATGACAAAGGATGAGAAAATACAAGGGAAAAAAAGAGTACTAAAGAAAAAAATGATGTTTTGTATGAAGGATCGTCCGTCAAGTCGGTGCCGGCAGTGTAGTGTCATATCTGGCGCTTAGGAGTAAAATGTCAATGGCGAAACTACTACCAACCTCTAGTATTTATATACATTGATACGATTATAATATTGTTGTGTTGGTAGCAGTTGTAGGCGGGGCTGAGACGGCAAAACACCCAAAAACTTTCTCAAGGATGGAGTATGAAAGATAGAGGAAAAGTTGGTATAGCAGCACTTGACAACCTTTTAATTCTGCTGTTTTTATTTTTTGTATTTGATATAGAAATGATGTTAAAGTTATGTTCTCTAGATTGAGCTTACAAATAACAACAGATATAATAATTACTTAGAAGTCATTATTATTGTTGAAAAAATTGACGTATGATGAGCCGATACTGATAAGATACTTTGAAACCGACATCTATCAGGCAATTTCCGGAGCATTGGAATGTGGCGTGTGAAAAATTTAGATACTAGGGCTTGAATATGTACATTGCAGTTGGTTGAGGCGGAAGTCTCTCAAGCGGGAGGTGCCAGGTTTAAACCCCAGCGATGGCGACGTATTCCACACTTTGCGATACAGGCTTTTAGCCTAGTATAAGGTGTGTAAAAAAATATTTGGGTTTGTGTATGCAAGCCCAGATCCTTTCTTTAAAAAAATATTATTTTATTTTGAGTAAACTAGAAAGGCTTATGTTGAGCGGTGGAGAATAATTGAAATCCGCGTCCACTTCATATTTTGTGTTCAAGAAATTTGTGATATAACATTAGTATCTTTATTGGAATACCACCTCTTGGCTGTCTCTGTTTACCCATACGGTTAATGGTGTTATTTTCTTGGTCTGCTGTTGATATTTCATCCCTGATTAAATTGTGGGAAATTGTTTCATACTCGTAAAATTCCATGGTTATGTTTCCGAGACCAACCGTTTGTGACGTGCTGATTATTTTGTCTGAAGATGACATCATCATAAGGATGTTAGTAGATTGTAATGATTGATGGTCACATATTCCAGTTCCAGCGTTTCCTCGCTGTCGGAGCCAAAGATCGTTGACATTCCTTTTTATATTTATTCTCGAGTGTAATAATAATAATAACACAAACTCTTACACAAATTCTAATACAATAAATCTTACAGGCGAGTGCCTACTTACTGACCAGTGACCAGCTAGACAAATCCTGTTTATTACCTTATCATAAATCAATTTATAAAATCTTTTGTAAAAATATCCCTAGAGAAACTTTGATAAAACATTTATAAAATTACACCATGGACATGGGCAGTGGACACTCGAAACAAACCATAGAGCACATCTTGCGGGATTGCCCCATACACGATTACCCCAGTACCATTGACAGCCTGGCTTCAGAATTCCTTCAGTGACTAGCGGCGTTGAATGCCAGACTTCAACACTGACAATACTTGACGTTGCTAAATTACGTTCTTCTTCTTCAGCCCTCTGTCTTCCACTGCTAGATATTGGGTTCTTCCATATTCCTCCATTCCTTTCTGTTGTTTGCTTCTTGCAGCTAGTTTTTTCCCAGCATAGCGGCTACCGGACCATCTCTTTTGGGGTCTTCCGATGCCTCTTTTATTCTCCCAAGGTCTCTATTTTAAGATTTTTGCAGTAAATTACGTTAAATTGTATTATATGTAGGTATGTGACTTTGGAATGAGATGCAAATCAAGTTTTTTGGAGGCCAAAAATAAAATAAATTATTGAAATTGAGTTAAATGGCGGGTTTATTGCCCTCTACAATTTCTACCACCCAACCACAACTGGACAATGCAATTAAAGTGTTTTTTATAATTATATTTTTTCAACAGGCGCCTTAGACGTCTTACAGCTGACTAGTAGAATATAATTGCCCCTGGGTTTAATAGTAGTTAGGGTAGGTGTCAGGCGCGAAGCTACCTAAGAACACGATTTCCATCGAGTTACCTTTTGGAAAAAAATTATAGGTGTAATAGTGTCTAATCTGATGTAATCCCATAAGAAATGTTAGCCCCGGCTTCCCTTTTGCAGAAATCCGCCCTTCGCTACTGGTAGGTGTATGTATAGTGACACTTGCCCGCCCTAATCGTTGACATGAAGAATGTGCCTACTAACTATAGTATATTATTATCATTATGTATTTATTATTTTCTCTTAGAATATTGTAATAAGTTCTCCCATTGTATCATCACCTCAGTATAGTGAAGACAATAATTTTCTTTGTGGATAATTTATCGATGTTTAGTGGCGAGTTGTTCAAAGGTTCATTCACAGCTGTAAATATTGTAAGTGGGAACCGGGGCCCCCGGAAAATTTTTCCTGATTATTTGAAACCCCCATTTCAATCGACTAAAGATTGAATAGTAAAATGTTACGTTGATTCAAAGTTCCTTCAAAATTACAATTTATACTTACGACGTGATTTTTTCTACATAATTGTCTACCTTTTTCAGTTTGCGAGGTTTCTTGTCACGGTTTCCTGTTAGTTTTATAATAATTTATATCGCCAACTCGAAGTTTTTTCATGATCCATAGATAATTATTAGATTTTCTTCCTTCTTTGTGATGTCATTGATTTGAACTTAAAGCTATATTCAAGACGTTTATTATTATAAGCATCTATGTATATTATCCATCCCTAATCTCCATTCATCCTCTCTCCATTCCTTTGAGACATCCCCTTGTTGTAAGAAGCTAAGAGCAATTTGATATGAGCTTGTCTTACAATATAATAGCATGATAAATATTAGCACATTTGATACAGGCATCTCGCTAATGTCTTGGCAGCTTTTTTCATTAAAACTCTGCAATGGAGAAATTTATAAAATTAGATATACACATACACCCATCTTATGAACTAACACAAAGGCATTTTGTATATACACAATCCTTACTTCATGAAATTAGCTACACATGCTTGCCTGCCTTGGAAACAAAACTTTTCCGGGCTGCGCATTGTTCAGTTCTGAAAAAAAGTTTCTTTTATAATTTAGGCTAGTAATGTGTAGGTACTCAGTATTTTTAACGACTTATTGTAAAAAGTGCAAAAAAGTTTCTAGTGTATGGTATAAATTCTACTCTTTTTGAGCTTATATTTATTTATTTAGTTTTATCTACTATTTTTAAAATACGAGCTCAACATATTTTTTTTAGTAATATGCACTCCAAAAACTACCAGTTTAATGAAAAAACAATAAAAAATAATATTATTATTTTTGACCGACGGTTCATGATGTCAAGTCCATTTCTAAAGGTGAAAATCAAAGACTTAGTGTATTATAGTTAAAAATCCATGTATTACATACTTAATGACTTTTATCACACGCGATTATTTTTTAGAGTTCCCATCCTCATCGGCAGGCATTTGACAATAAAGTTGAGAATCCTAGAACACCACACACGTGTAATAAGTCTTTAGGTACGTGGATTTTAAATCATTATACACTTCTTTCATTTTTACCTTTTAATGAAAAATACGTCTAGGCTTCCATTTACAGTCATATGTTTTAGATTTTCTCGAACCAATGAAAATAATTCAAAGCACAATTTGACTGTTAGAATATATGCATTGAAATTTTCAATGTGCAATGCACATACTAGAACCTACTACATATACTCGTATTATATAATTTCATCACGTATTATGGACTAGATAACTGGCTTTTCCTTCATTCATCGTTGGAAATGTTGATTTTTCATTTCAAGTAAATTTAACTGTGGAAATTCTATGATAACACTCTACGATTCTACGTCATATTTTTGTTCTTAGAAACATCAATATGAGGTATTATTTTAGCATGGCTGTTTATATTACCCCATCAACTATAGGTATTAGTTGCAACTTCTAATATTACGTTAGTACCTAAGTTATTCTTAAACATCATAATAGTGTTGTTCTCTACAGCAAACCGCCGAAGGTACCAGGTACTATTAGGTTCATTGTGACTACATTTTTACACGTCACTCGTAATTGACAAATCAATGGTGTACTTATTTATAATACGTGGAATACTTTGCCCTATATTTATGTCAAGGGCTTAGAAGAATAGTACTGGACGACAGCATTTGACCAGCACTTTTTTCTTAGTAGATTACAAAGCGTTTAGAATTTAAGATAGACATATGGCAGTCTGGCCTACTGTTATCTTTCCGTACTCAGCAAGGGATAAACCATAAATGAATAGAGAGATACAAACGTTTATACCAAGAATTACTACATACTACAATAACTTTGCCCTTCACCGTTTCACATGAGAAAACCAGGGCGCTCCGCTCATTACATTACCTAACCTGATGCCCAACTCATTACCGAATGCAACTCTTATCACGAGCTCGCCTTGGTCTCAGAATATCAGCGCTGCTGGGATGCAACGACGCACAGTAAATTTTGAACTATTTACAATAACGAGTTCTGAGTTATGTTACCGTCAGTGCAAAAGGTGATCTTACATTAAAATTAATATTTAACATACATTCCTGAAAATTGCTTTGGAATACTGTTAGGCATATTGAAGAACTCATGTCTACGTGCATTATTGAATGTATGTTATTCTTGTTAGTAACTGATCACGCATTGCATTTTAAATCTGTTGTCACTAAGTACCTGCTATGCATTATATTCATTATAATATTTAATTGCATTTTCTGTACACGATTTCAACTTATGCGTTTTGGTCAATTCTCTTCCTTTCGAATTAGGTTCATCTACCTTCTTATAAATTCCGTAAATATTTTCATTGCTCTTTACAATACAGTTACTCTTTTTAAAAGCGTTTGCAAATGAGTGCCTTCAGTTTACAGAAAGTAAACCGTTATCTCATTAAGCCCCAAATTATTAATGCATGTAATAAAGCTGGATGGATGGATGCAGTGTGCCCAAGACAGGCAGCTGTGGAGGAGCAAAGGGGAGGCCTATGTCCAACAATGGACCTGAGTGGCTGCAGAAGAAGAAGAAAAAGAAGAAATAATGTCATAGAAACTTATAATGCTTATGATCTTCCTCAGCCTACTCCCGTCCACTCCTGGACGAAGGCCTCTGATTCCAAGCCGCTCTGTCCTCTCTGGATCCAGTTGGCACCCAAGTATTTGACTAGGTTGTCTCTCCATCGTAGTGGTGGTCTTCCTACACTCCTGGTAGTTGTTCTGGGTTTCCAGGTTAAGACACTCTTCGACCACTTATGATCAATTAGTGAAAACTAAGCAAGGCTTGAGATACATAATGAAACATGTCTATAAATTTTTTGTAGTACTTGTAGTACTATTTCGCGTGAATAGAGTTGGCAATTAAATAGGTAATTGTTACAAATGTAATTCATACCATTCCTTCTTCTCTTCAAAAGGTAAAATGATTTATTACGTTTCTCTATGTTATTTAATGTTATAAATAACAGGTATTAATTTGAATAGTGAATCTTTGTAATACTGCGAGTACATAAAATAAATAACATGTTGATTATAATATAGTCAATAGCTGATTGCAATGTAGTTTATATGACATTGGTATTGTGTTGCATGCTATGTATGGCCAATAATCAATTACCAATTATATTATTATGTAGTTATGTAGATCATGTTAATTAATTGTAATAAATACAAACACCTTGCACCAAGTCGTTGATTTTTTAATTGACTATTTCAATTAAATATTTACAGTACATTAGAAGTTTAAAAAAAACAGCACTTGCTAGAACTAAACGATAACGGTTATTGAAAAGCTCTCGTAAATATGTGACCAAGACAACAGTACAGTTTCCGAAACGTCTTAAAGGTTACAGTTTTAAAAAATACCTCCTTTGACATGATTCGTTAAAATAAATCCAAGTAAGTAAAAAAACTGGCGCACCAAAATCGGGAAATTAAATATTTTACAACAAAAAAGCTGTTTCAGTCAGTCAGTATATTCCTTAGCGTCCATACATACCTTTCTCCGAACAACAGGAATTCGTTCAACGGACCACAATTAAGAAATATTCATATCAATATTCTAGGGATATCCCGTGATAATAAAAATTCGTTCGCATGACAAGAATTTCTCATTCGGTATAATTAAGTGACTCCCCAGCGATAATATTCGGTGTAAATGCAGTCGCAATGCGTTTTGAATATCTTCCAAAACATCGTATTGAACGACGAATATTGTCACATCTCTCTAGGTATGTGAAACAGGGAATGTATGAAATCAGATATTAAACA
The DNA here is from genome assembly GCA_963576895.1 of Ceraclea dissimilis. Lineage (NCBI taxonomy): Eukaryota > Metazoa > Arthropoda > Insecta > Trichoptera > Leptoceridae > Ceraclea > Ceraclea dissimilis. The sequence continues at coordinate 15,558,585 of OY756363.1, forward strand.
GATTGCCCATGAAATGTATCATAGACCGAAATAAGACACACTACACACAGATAATCGTGGGCCAAACTAGTTACTATGATGATGCATACAACGTTAGGGCGTTACTTACGAATTCATGTAGCTTTTCAACGTAGAGCGGCAAGATAGGTCTTATTTCATTTATTTATACAAGAGCATTCCATATAAAAATTTCGCTATTAAAAGTGACGTGAATTAAAAAAAGCAATCTGCAATAACGAGAATCAAGAACAGCATATTGAATAAAACATTTTTTGAACTTACTGCCAATAAGTTTCAGATCAGATTATTTTCTTTGATACATGCGACTTGATTAGAGTAGAAATATTTATGGAAGAGTTTATCGTGATTACATAGCAACTAAGCCAAGAATTGCATCTTATGGAAGGTGCGGGGAAAATATGTGGATTCCCTGATTTAAGGCGTTGTCAGTAACACAACATACGCTGAATAAAAACGAGGTTAGGTTATTAATAAAATATTCTTAACGACACATTTAGTCGATTGTAATATTGTCGCCATGGGATATAAAAATAATTTACTATACATCCCGATTAGAATACCACTGAAAGAAAAGGTGTAATGAAATACTGCACTCTGAGAGAAAGTATAGTGCATTTCGTTATAGAAGTCCCCTGGTGCAAACTTGGTTTAGTGTTGCTTGATCTGATAATAAGATATGAGTACATTTTTTGGCTACTTTCAAAATATATTTCAGAACTGTTGTTTAAAAAAAATAACTATTTTTGGATTGATAGAATAAACCGGCAACATTATTTTTCTAAGTTGTGATGGCGGTTTAAAAGGATTATCGGAGTATTTTCTTTTTCCAACTCGCAAAACCATCTTGCCCTTAAAATGATTTCTCTAGCGCCGCTCTATAATATTTTCGGCATTTTAGGTTACTTGTAAAAGATACAACGCGAGAATATTGCGAACCTTTGTACACCTCGGCAAACTTATAGCAATGATAATATTTCTTCTACTTTTAACCCCCAAGTTTAAGATTGCATTTTTTCCTTAGGATCTGATAGTTATATTGATTGATACAAACGGCTCTCGAATGGCGTACGTGTTTCCTTACACGTATTTAACTGTTTCAGTCATTTATTAATTCACCTTTCATTAATCATTCTCTCAACGTTTCCAAAAATCCCAACGTGAAATAATTTCATGAAATATCGTCAAATGCGACAGTCATGTAATTTTAATTTACATCCAAGACACGCCAATGTCGTAGACGGTACTACAAGTCGGTACTTACTAGGTATTAATATTACTGTAATACAAAATGCACGAAGCACGTGTGTCTACTTGAAATTTTTAATACCAGGTATTCTCATTGCATTGTAAATATATTTTTATCATCCATTCGCTGCAAGTTCATCCTACTATTTGGTAATAAAGACATATGAAATATCAATATGTATTGACATACCTACATAAATTTAACGAAGGTCATTGTTTATTGTTGTTTCTCGGCCGTAGACCTCAGCTGGGGTAATTAGACTCGTCAATTTTATGAATAATATGGATTGTCATGTTGCCCGTACCTCAGACAGATGGCCAAAACGCCTTCTGTGCTGGGATCCTAGGACAACCACAGGAAACCCCAGACTACCATGGAAAGTTGACGTTGGGAAACGTGCCGGAGCAACATGGATGCATGAAAAGGTATGGAAAAGGCCTACGTTCAGGCTGGAGAGGGAGATGAATAATGAAAAGATTGTACAAGGCTCTGTTAGGGTTTCAGCCGGCATATGCCATAAAATATGATAAATTGCAAATTGAATACAAAGTAGGTACAATAAACCAGTACAGCGCTGAAGTGAACGCAAAATGGTTCACTCCAGGTTTCGTCGACAGAGTAAAAGATTGAAAAACGAGGTACATATTCACTGCTCCTTGAAATGTATCACCATTAGAGGCTTTATTTCTTCGTGCAACTTAGAGCAACAGGTCAGCACTGAGACAGATAGCGATTTTAAATATATCATTTTTGCCTTTGCCAATCTATGCTCCACAGGTGGTAGCTCCAGATTTTAGAGGGGTCTCGGCTCGGCTATGTTTTTATATGAATAGAGCAGACATTCTTAAATACGAGTATTTACATGCCTCGTAGAATGGGCCTAAATCTTTAAGATAATCCTTGCACTACTCTCTTGGCCCCGTCCCGGGCCGATCAGAAAGTGTAATTAGTGATAATTGAAAAATGAACAAATAATTTTATTGCACAGATGGCTTCATAATTATTTTTAATAGCGATGTCCGTTAATAAATTTCATTCGTTAACTTTACCATAATCTCTACTAAACGTGGGTACTGAGGAAGTAATGCATTTTAATATATTTTACCGTAATATTATAACGTTCATCCCTCACCTGCATACAGGTTAGTAATAAAATATTATTTATACATAAGGGATTAATAAAGTCGGAATGTAGCAGTTTTCCATATTATTAAAAGTGCAAGCAGTAGAGCGGATACTATTAAAGTAATATAACTGGAAAATTCCTAGACGTGACTAAACGAATGAATGGGAGATGAACAGAATATTGAAAGAGGATTTCTCTGAGTGAATTACATTTCTATTACATGTACAGCCAATGCTCTCATAAACGATTGATAATAATATCTCTATACAGCAATTTAGAATACTATACTGCACCGCATTCCTTCCGGGGGAATTATAATTCTTTCTTGTTTCAATCACATTCATACAATTTGTCCTACATTTTCTTCCTTATCGTTTAGTCAGTTATTAATCAAATTGTCTACATGACCGATCCAGCTAGCTAATTTACTACAAAGGTTCAACTGCTGGTTGCCTTTTGAAGTAAGCATCCGTTATTTATATATTTATTTAATCTTTAAGTGAACAAGAAATACATAACATAAAAAATGGACATTGTACAGATTATAAATCGTTGTTCACTAGGGCGAACTTATCCCAGAACAGCGATTTCTTCTAGCTAACCCCAGTTAAAATAACTGATTAATAACTGATAAATTAACGATTGCCTCTTTGTCAACGAACGCTGGTAACTCTTAGTTCGTTTCAATAGACAACCGTGAACTCAGCCAACTTACTAAATAAGGTGACAAGTGGTTCTTGGATGACTGCATTTACTTTTACCCCTTTTTTCAACCATATGACAATATTTTATAGATATTTTGTCATCCTGTCACACTATCCTCAAAATATCTCCAACTATATATTATTTCTTGCGAAATATTTTTTTCGCGTGTTACTTGCATCAAATGCCCCGTGTACTTTGAAAGGTAACATATTGTACATTCACGCACCTGTCATTTTTACCCCAGATTATAAAAATTGTCGTGATGGCGAATAAGCGAATGTGGCAGTGTTAATTCTGTGTTTTCATTTGTAAAACTAATGTAGGTAATTACAGAGAATTGCCAGCATTTAAAACACAAAATTAAAAGATGATTGTTAAATATTCCACTCAAATTCTCTAGAGAAATTTCTACACTTTTTTTTATTTTCACGTTTTTACTGTGCGATGTTATAACACGGTATGTCAATTTCATTAAAAAAAAACTTATTATTTCAATGTTTTCCAAGTAAGTATCTCCATAAATCCTCGGTACGTACGTAGGTGATTATCACACCACCAGTCTTATGTTTTATTAATTTTTCTACCAAGTTCATTGAAATTAAATTATTAGATAAATTATTTGTTAATTATTGTAAAGCGTGCGGATATTTGCAAGAAATTATAAGTAACAATGTTATGGATTAATATATTTTTCCAAATTCCCATTCGTTTTACTACAAGTCAAGCAAAAATTGAACAATGTCAGACTAACATCGATTCTATATTCTAGAATCTAGATATATTAGAAAACATTCGAGCTATTAATACCTTAAACTTAAAGAGCTCTGGCACAAATCTTCTTTATTTGATTAATTGCCATAGCTTTAAAATGCATTTTTTAACCATCAGAAAAATAACCCTTTTGAACATATTATGCTTTCTCCTTCAACTCTGTAGATATTCTGTGACAGTTACCCAGTCGTTATATAATTTGATCCAATTTGGAAACTGAATCCCTTAGAAATCTTTGGAGATTATATTGAGAGAAAATTGAGGATTTTTGCGACACAAAATTCTCTTATTCTTATCATGTTTCATAACGCTTTCTCTAAAAAAAGAGTAAATATTTAAATCAGATATCACAATTTTCCCTTTAATTTATCCGAAAATAATTGGATTATATTGGTAATGCAATATCAGTAAATAACAGCATCATATATTTTTGCACATTTTTCCTTTTCTTCTTCTTTTTCTAAAACGATTTCTTGTCAGCCATTGGACTTTTAAGATTCAGAATATTATTATTTGATGAGAATTCGTCATCTGAGAATAAGGTCGGGTTTCCACCTGCAAGAAAACTTCTGCAAGAAGTGTCCGAAAGTCTGTTTGACAACTGTCTGACTGTCGGACACTTCTTGCAGAAGTTTTCTTTCAGGTGGAAACCCGGCCTGACAGTGCATTCTGACTAGCATTTTACGTACAATTCACACTTCAGTCACGTACGTCCAACTGATCACACATTCTCGTTAGGTCCTTTTACTCATTACAGGATCGTCGTTAAGAACCTGGTCAAGCCAGGTAATTATAGTCTTAGACGCTCATCCTCTAAAGCTTCTTCTTTTAGACATGTAGGAATGTACACTATTTTCCTCATCCCTTAGTAACGAATCTCTCAAAATGCCCAAAGCATCACACTTTATTCACTTTCCTTTCTTGTAACACTTTATAATTCGTAACCTTGTAACTGTAAACCGCTTAACCGCATTTTCGGCTAAAAATAGCTTCACTTTATTTTCAAAATAATAAGGACGAACTTCAAAAACCACTTAAAACCACAAAATGTTAGAACTATACAAAGCCAAATTACAACGAGGCTAGATGAAATTCCTAAGGACCTTTTTAATATACTCGTATTTAGATGTCATTATTTGAGAGAATTGAGTTGGTATAAATACGAGTATAATACATTTTAGTCGGATCATAGAATACAGTAACTCCCATACAAGGTCGTCTTACATTAGCATTTTATGAATCTGAAAAATATAGCATTAGCATAATCTTTTCAGATGAAATTTTCAGCAAAAGTACTTTGATTATTAGGAATATTTTACTGAAGTGGCATTGGAAGAAAAGACTGAATCCTGCAAATTTTTTACTACTACAAGGTATCTAGTATATTCGCAAACAGTTGTATATATTTTTATTGTGTGGTTAGCATGACATTCGGTATAGGTAGCGAGCCTTTCTGCTGAAAAATGTGAAAGAATCTAATGAATTATGAAAATGAAGTCCAACCTTCTCTGTATATCTGTTGAGCTCGTAGGTGCTATTCAACTTCAACATATAGAAAATCCAATCACAACAAAAAATATGGTTTTCAATCTTATAGATGTTTTATAAACACGTGACTCGTGCGGGACACTCGAAAACCTGTAGGAATATGAAAGAGTGGAGGTCAATGCTGCATGTTTTTAATTCCTACATACGCATACGTTTAATCACCTCGTACATCACATTCTTGTACATGTACATCCTTGTTACTTTTTAACTGTTTCAATTAAAAGCGTCAATCACCATTATCAGCGTATTAACTTCAATACCTATGTAAAAGTCCAGCCCGACGGAAAGTTCGTCCTTCGCTACATATTTATCTGTTAGATAACTATTTTTTTTTAGTTTTTGAGGAAAAACCAAATACGTTTGTTTAGTTACGTATTGAAAAATGTATTGCCTCTTATGTATGTAGGTTAATACTGTTATTCCTATAATACAGATAGTAATGAAATTATACGCATAAAGCGTGAAATTGTTACTCCACGCAGAAAATGTGTAACGAATCTTGTAAATACACAATTGCCATAATACATATTTTGATAATAAAAAAATACAAAGATGTATTATACATAGGAACGCTACGCTTTTCATATTATAAGCCAGTACATAAAATTATTTTTCACTAGTACGAAATAGATGTTGACATATTTTCGTGCGTATGTAGCTGTACAATTTATTACTATTGCGTATTTTTTTACATTTTTCATTACGTAGATAATTTGCATTACTTAGCGTATAATTTAGACAAATGTTGATTTTGCACGTGATTTTTTCTATATCGTCTAATATACCTTAGAAAATCAATCGTGTCTTATTTTTATATGGGTACTTGGAGCCTTCATCTGTTTTGCTTCTTCTTCCTCAACTTTTCATCCTCAATGACGGTATAATGAAATCTATCATTTTCAGCTTTGTATTATTTTATTAATTACAAAGCCTTCTTATTGATTTTTATTTTTTTATTTCATTAAACAACCCAACTTTACTTTACAACTATAAAAAACGAAAAATTAAAACTGAAATAGTCATTGAAATGACTTCATAGAATGTACCCCATCGACTACCTTTGAGGGGGTGTAAAAAAATTGGACCGGAAAATTGACCGGCAACATCCGATTCCTTAATCTTTGATCTATCCGCAACAATAATCAATTGATGGAATTCGATCCTCATATTGTTCATACGAAACTGCACCCAGCGCCTGCACTAATAGTATTTCGTATTTTTTTCGATTCAGATTTTGTATACCTAGAACCATCTCTCTGTTCCACTATGATGTCTGAGTGTACAGTACATCTGTCTAGTCAGACGAAATGGAATTAATATCGATGACACATTATCTAATTAGTTTGTCATCAATTACACCTACATAGTACACACTGTAGATCTAGGGCGGCCAACCCACGGCCCGCGGGCCGCATGCGGCCCGCCAGGGGTATAAATGCGGCCCGCGGAGCAGTAAGAACATATTAAGTATTTTGTTAATTTTTTTTTTATTCAAAGAAAGTCTTATCATATAAATATGTTCGATTCTCATTTTTGTTTTATTTTATTGACTAACGTAATAGCCACGGGCGGTCGAAAGCATCTTATGATATAGGTAACCTGCCTGTTGTAGAAAGACAATCAAATTCATCGCTTCACCCACTTCCCCCATAAAAATTTCGCCTGCGGCGCTATTTTGGAAAATCTTTACAATAAGAAATCGTTTTTCATACATATTGTTGTGAGCGTTCTCCACTCAGTTTCGCAAAAAAAGGGTCTACGGCGCTATTTCACTTTTTTAGGCTATAACAATATTTTGATTTCTGTTGCCCCCCCCCCCCCCCCCCAGTTAGTTGTGCGGCCCGGTAAGCAATCTCATTTTTAGAATCTGGCCCGCCTGCTGAAAAGGTTGGCCACCCTTGCTGTAGATATTATAAACTTTATCTACAAAGTTCTCATGTGGAAAGACAATACCTTGCATCGCACAGAATATTTTATTTTCTCATGAAAAAGTCGTCACTGCTATACAGTTTTACAATACAAGATTCTGTCTTTAAGTCGCCGGTGGCGCAATGGCCTGAAAATATTCATCTTATGTAATTGTGAAAACGAAGTATCTAGGAATGACGTGAGAAATGATATAATGACGTTCTGCAAATCACTTTCGAGTTAATGCGTAGCGTGATATCCTTAATGTTTTTCAATAAGAAACATTAATTAAAGAGCAATGTAACAGCAGTAAAATATTCTAGTAAATACCTTTATTTTATGTATTTGTCTGTTTTTATCTTTTCTTTTATTGAAATGGTCAAAAATAATTGAAGTATAAATAAACTAGCTGTATTACCCGTGCTTCGCTACGGAAAAATTGTGTGGATCCCCCCCCTTCGTGCCCCCTTAGTGTCCCCCTCCTCGTACCCCCTACCACACTAAGAACATTCCCTGGGGCAAGCACAATAATTTTCCAAAGTTTCATCTCAATCGGATGAACGGTTTAGGTGTCTATAAAGGAGAAGGTGAAAAATGTTAGGTATATACCATAGGTACGAACTAAAATATTTATTATTGGGAATCATCACAATCTGTCATCTAAATTGTCTGAATTAATTAATACGTATCATCAAAATTTATATACCTACATTTTTTTCTGAAATTAACAAATTAACAAAATTACGAATATTATTTTACTTAAAAGTTTATATTTTGCAATTTAAATTTCGCGCCGTTGGTGTTCCAACGGGCGGGGTTAATAATATGTATTTCACAATCGATAAAACACACTATGCAATATATTATGTATGTAAAAACAGACTGATGACTGTGTGCCCACCTGTGTACATAAGTATAGACGTGTGTAGTACGGTAAAATATAGTATAGTCAGTCCAGCAAAATAACAACTACTACTTAATATTTGCGTTAAATATTCGCAAATGCCTTGCTATATGGAAACCAATACTGTGTGGTAGAAACTTCTGGAAATTGAGAACCTTCTGTGAAATTTTTTTGATGAGGGGATTCAAGGGTTGTGTGGAGCATGTGTGGTATGGTATGAAAGGGCGTTAGAAAAGAAATTCAAATCTTCAGAAAGTCATTTTTATGCGTCCTCAGACCATCGGGAGACACAGAGTGATCGAGAGAATCCAGTCACCACATACCACATTGTTTGGTGTCTCATAAAAGAGCTTCACAAGTAGAACTTGGCTAGACGGGCAATGCTGGGCAATACAGTTAGTACGGCTTATGAAAAAAATACAATTAACGAAATTGCAAATATTTTTTTACTCAGAGTCCATGCTTCACTGAGCGCATAACAATACACTTATTTCACCACCTATAAAAACGTGTATATATTCACGTATACAGGAGAGTACTTATATCAACTAACAACTATAAAAGTACCCTTTTCATGCCCTTATCCTCAATTTTTGATTAAACAATGTAAGACGAATTTTTTTCATTTTAAAAGAAGTATGCAACTGTTTAACTACAGCTTTGTAGCTTCAGTGTTTACCGAGATACGTTACTATCAAAGCAAATTTAATCCCACGCCCTAACCCTTAAGGATTGACTCTTTTTCTGGACAGAATATCATATTTTGACCCTTTCTTAGGAATCCATTTTTTGGAAATTCCTATAAAATTATTTTTTACCGTATTAAGAGGCATTTAAAAATCACCCCTTTTCTTTATGTCCTTTTTCATCCCTTTAAATAAAAATTAAAAAAAAACGGCGAAACAGCCTATTACTAATTTTAATAGTAGAATCTATGTGCCAAATTTCAACTTCGTACAATGTCTGGTTTCCGAGATATTCGCATACTCTGAAAAACTTTCAACCCTATTTTTCACCCCCTTAGGGGCGGAATTTCCAAAAATCGCTTCTTAGTGGAAGCTTTTGTATTAAAACCTATCTGCCTTCAAAATTTCACTTCTCTAGGATTAGCCAATTCGGCTCTGCGTTGATGAGTGAGTATGTCAGTCAGTCATTCAGTCAGTCATTCAGTCATTCATTCAGTCAGGCACTTTCGTTTATTATTAGAGATTATCTTGATATATTCATATGAACGAAATCGATCAACTGAATTTAAAAAGCATCTTTCCGAATTGAAATAAATAACTATTTATTGATATTATTAACCTGTTTCAAGATTTTTGAAGTGAATTGGTATATTTCGTGCATCTCAAAACAATTCGTGCACATTCCTCAAATCAGTCCAATACTTTATAGTACCTAAAATACATTATTGAAAAAAATGAAGAAATACAACGTGTTATATTTTCACAGCTATACGTAATCGCACGAGTGTTTTTATTTTGGATCAATTATCTGTTTACGTCTTGGTTCATTGACTCGTAATGGATTATTTTTAGACTTTGGTATATATCTTTACTTACATAATTGCTATCTTCCCGAGACAGATATAGATTAATAGTAATGTGCGTAATTTACTCAATTTAATACTAATTATCGACTTATCTATCGCCTTACCCAGGGTCCCTTGCGGGGTACGCAGAAAAGACAGAACGCTGGACTAATATATCTACGCACGTCGCACACTCCTTCCTTCCGTTACGTTCATGCAATTAACACATTCTCGCCCTTTCCTTTTACTGACTAACGCGAACGTTTCTTAGAATCTGGTCGACATGATTGAGCCAGGTTATTGGTCTGGGATGTGGCACCATTCCTGACACCACCTTTTTCAGATGTGACATTCTTTTCGAGATTGACCTGGTCCGATCATGTCGTCCAGATCCTCAAGGATGGACGCGTTTTGAGTAAAAGGAATCGGAGAGCGTGTATGACAAATTGCATGAATGTGACGGAAGCTAGGAGTGTGTGTAAGGATAGGGCTGTCTGGCGCTCTGTCCTCTCTGCCTACCTTGCAAGGGACGTGGCGTGAGGGTATAGATAGATAGATAGAAATTCTTTTCGTCATCTTGTCGTCACTCATTCTCTCAACATGTCCAAACCATCTCAATTTGTTTACCTTTCATTCTTTCGATAGCGGCAGTTTGGACAGCAAAGATAATTGCTAATTTTGCACTCATACGGACAAAATAGATAAGCAAAAAGATGTACAGCGTCCTTGAAATGCACTCCTATAAAAAAATTAAAATAAAAAAATCATTTTTAGAAATGTGTAATGTATTACAAGCTTCTCAGTAGCTGTGTTGGGAAACTGTGAAAAGTTATTTTTCATGTCTTACAATAATGGATTAAAAGTTATCTCTAATAATTATACTCAACCAATGAGTTGTATAAAGAAAACAATTCATTTCACTGTTCGTGTATTTTCCGCCAACCAGCAACGAGGGGAAAAGAAAATAAAATAACATAACATAAACGTTCCTTTCAAGATACTGAATTCGAAATTTAATATTTCAAAGTCAAAATAACATTAGCAGTAGAGTAAAATAAATTAAACTGAATGTGAAGAATTAATTTGGAAGATATATTCCGAGTTCTGAGAGCTTTTTAATCGTGAATAACATACGGTACAGAAGGTATCCGAAATTCTGTACTACACCTTATTTGATTTTTTTTTAATGAATCTGGGTTTATCTAAATAAACCCAAATACAACAGAAATCTTAAAGGCTTGTGTTGTGAAGTGGAGTAAGTCGGGGATTGAACCCGCGCCCACTGGATTAACAGTCGAGCGCGTTACTAGCCAGGCTAGGCTACCGACCACCTCAAATGCATGCCTTTTAAAAAAAAGTCGTTAAAATAAAGTTATAAAGTAAATTTTTCCTAATTCTACAATTTCATACGCAGAAAAATATATGGTCTAGAACACGTATGAATATGATGTTCCAACAATTCCGTTGCATTGACTGACAAACCCGTGCGACCAAAGCGATAGTAGATTCGCCGAAACGTTGGAAGCACTTAAACTCCTACGTAACGATGAAGGCCGAAAAAGCTTCAGAATTTTTTATCAAATACACACAGTTATTTCTGCCGCTTGGCTCTCGAAATCAGAAATACCCATATACATAGATTAATAAAATATAAGGGTATATTATTCAAGCGATAATGAGCTTTTCCTAGAAAAATGCTGGCACTGTCATTTTCCTCGTATACTAATCTATTTATCAATATTTTTATTACAAAAGGAATTTAGGTTTGATTTCCTCCTACTTATACAATAAGATTCCTTAAAAAGATACAATAAATAATCGTCTATTGTGTTGTCAATAATAAAAAAGTAAGACATGATACAAAAGCATTAAAATTACATAACAATACGGAAGCAAGGATTGTATTGTTGTATTGTTAATATACTACAGCATTATTTTGTTGTTCTATTCTTTTACATGTTTTTTCAGCATACATAATGCAGAACTTTCAAAGAATAAACCACTTCCCACACAATATATACAATAGAAGCCACCATTCTTTAATTACATGAGCCACTATGTGAGAATTTCCTTACACCACTTTACCATCATGTTTTTTTCAATATCTGCTTCTATTTCATATGTACTACGAGTATTCACCTTTTTGAAAAAAGCAATCTGAATTTGACCCAATACTTTCGAATATAAGTTGTCCAAGTGTTATTTACTAAGTAAAAGCTTACGCGATGCTGAACAGAATACATCGTCAGCAACGAAATTCGAACTCACAATCACTAGTGTGGGTACATGCTTTCCAATTATTTACGAGTAAACAAAGCAGACTTACTTTATCTTCATTGTTGGTTCATCGGGTTTCCTTACTGCGTGTAGAGTGGTTGAAAAATCGAGCTTTCGGCAGCGATACTACTGCCAGAAGAACCAACAATGAAGATATGGATTCATCACGCTGCGAAAGCTTACAAGATTATCAGACTTACTTTATTCAGATATTTCTTTATAACCCCGTAACCCAATTAAAAAAACTAATTCAAAATTAAACAATAACAAAACATTAATATAGTGAGAGTAAGCGTTGATGTACTTCTAATCAAAATATAGACTTAGATTAAATAATCGTACTAGATCACGTAGTCTCAGCAGGACAACTATTTTATCCAGGACTTTCTCCCATAAAAATTTCAAATTCAAATTCAAATAAATTTATTAGTAACTAATATCTTACATTTAATACATACATATAAAACTAATTTCAATATTTACAATTTTCCATACTACCCTCCAATGTGAGGAGACCTATACTAAGTTTAGAATATATTGCTGGGATCTTTACAACAGATACATACTATTTAGTTTTCAATGATGATAGTCCTGTGCTGAGAAGTTTAGCCATGAAAAGAACACAAATAATATAGTTTTTGAGTTTCCTAGCTTCTTATAATATCTACCGACAGATGTTTCATTCAAACTTACAATTTATTATTGAAAACTTTAATAATATTAAAATCGATAAGCTAACCGATGTTAGAAGCAACTTTATGCTTCCACTTTATTTACTACGTAAGCTTTTTAATGATAATAATTTAATTATTATGTTCTTTAAGTTTGAAAGTATTTTCAGTGCGTCAATTAATGTCTACTATAGAGAAATAACTTCAATAGTAATTAATTTTGAAACTATTTTATAATATTATTGTATAATTGATCGACCATGCAAAACCTTTAAAACTATGGAAAAGTCCCGATCCTGTCGTTTCGGTATAAAGACAGCGGTAGGTATTGAGAGAAGGGGGTTTATTTTTAAAATAAAATAACGCACCTAATGTCATGCAAATTTTTATTATTTAGTGTTAGGTTGGTAAGCTTATTATAAGAATAGTTTAGGTAAGGTTAGGTTCAGGTTCAGGTTTCTCTTATTTAGATTAAGCAACCACTCAGTAATGATAGGTAGAAGCTAATTTTACCCGAAAAAATTAACTTCTTAAAAATAAGTGTAAGTAAAAAAAGTTTTTTGGTGTTTCATTTATACTGAAAACGTAAATATTTTATGGTTATTTTGTTACAAATGGTAAACCTTAAAAATGCAATTAAAATGAAAAGCAGTGTTTAGTTTCTTCCACGGACTTTGCATTCAATAAACGGCGACTAGTGTTCGGACACTTCTCTCTCCTTCGTCAGGCCAATACAAATTTAAAAAGGCACTTTTCAAAATGCGTTTTGTAGTTACTCCGATTTTGTCACCATGTCTTGGAAAGTTTCTGATGCTTACATGTTTTTTGTTGTCTTATTAGTCATACCTTTAATTCTGATTGGATGATATCAAACTCTCAGACATGAAACACACAAAGGAAGAAGGATGAAACTTATCTTTGATGATGGAGTAATTTTTGATAGTACCTACAAGACAAACAAAACCATTCCTTTTGATTTGCAAATGTAAACTTTACAATTTATTTGATCTCTTTAACATTTTCCTTTACACTTTCTTCACCAATTTACGTGTCGCTCATTACTTACAGAAAAATGGCTCGGCTTTCAGTTTTATAATAAAGGGAACAAAACAGGGGGAAATGTTAATAAAACATGAAACTACAAAGTATGTATAACTCCCTACTTTTGATTATTCTCTAGATATTATATTCATTATAATTTCTTTGAATATTTTATGTACCTGTTTCATACTTACCTGTTGTAGTTTTATATTTAATTTTCATGTACAAGAAATATGCCTAATCATTGCTTTATTTAAAAGTGCTTATGGTGCGAAGGAAATTCAAGGAACAGTAACATAATAGATCGAAAATTCGAGAGAGAAAATAATGTGTTATGGAGTTTGGCAACTAGCTTTAAAATCCATGAGGAAGGAATTGTGCATGAGAAAATAGAAATACTCGACGTGCATCCTTATTTGATAAAATAATGCACGCACTCACTCATTTGTCTCTGGCAACCCCACAGTTACATTACTCACACAACTTCTCAAAATTAAAAACTCATGGGGCTAAGTTGTAACATAAACTCTTCCCATTCACTCTCCACTGTCACTCCAAGAACTGCTAATTGCTAATTACGCTCTTGTGTACAGCTCTGTAGGCATTGGTGACTTTTTCGAAGTGAGTTTTACGTTAGAATTATACCACCTTTGATCAATTTTGAGAAAATGCCACGATGTAATGAAAGGTTGGATGATTTTCAATTTCATTTTCAAATCTAATCTACCTATTTATTTTATGTCAGGTTGCCCGCCTACCCTGGCGATAATATTAGAAAATAGCAGTGATTCTTTTGTAAACGTTATTTTGAAACCACAGCTACACCATGAATTAAAGGAAATTTTTACCATAAAAAAAAAACATTGCACGCGCCCTCTTACGATGTACAATCTACTAAAGCATTCTATTCTGAATGTCACGAAGGTATGCATTCAAAGGGGACTTAATTATTAAGTAAGGCAGATAGGTACAATGAAAAAAGTATTAAATGAGAACTTCACCGCCAGTGTTCTGAGCTCTTAAAAAATCACTTTTTTGTTGAGAATAAAATACAATATTTTGTATTCAATATTTTGTAATTGAGATAATCTCCGTGGAAATCGCCAGGTTGCAGAATAGACCCCCACTTTTAAAATGACTTTACGGTTATATCAGATTTTCTCAGCAGTGAGGTCCACCACCCATTCCGAATGCCGTATACGTGTTTGCGTAAAAAGAATTTTGATATTATACCGACTTAATTGACGCAGCAAGGCATGTTATTTCTCTAATTCGGCTAATTGACAATGACCTAACAGACGTACCTGCAACCTATTGCATGAGCAACAATTAATTGCTCACCGAAAATCACAATATCGTCGTCACTCGTCAGACTGAGAGAGAATAACTGTACTATATTTAATTCAAAATTTTGAGATTTACTTTTAAGAGTGTGCATACCGACATTTCAAAAATTTCTAAAAACGGGAGACCTTCTATCTCGACAACCGTTACTAAATATGCTTTGGAACAAAATAGGGTAGATGCATTGAACCTTTATCTAGGGAATAACCGTAGTAGATTTTTTTTATCTTGTATAGATTTCGCAAAAAAAATATTTAAAAACACCTCTGACCTTTTTTCCGAAAGACGGAAATTCGTTTCCCGAAAGTCGCGGAGTAAATTTTTTTTCTTGTACTGATAATATGCATTAAAATCTAGGGAATAACCATAAAAGTTTTTTGATGGACGCAAAATTAACCCCAAAAAATGGAAAAAAACGCTATTTTTACCATTTTATCGTGCGATTGTCACGCAATTTTGAACCTTAATGCCGTGGGAAAAGACTGTGCCGTCATTCCTGGTGCCATGCCCTTAACGTGAATATTTCTCTAACTGTCAGTCTATGAGTACAATAATTAACAGAAATACCCTGATGTGGGGCAGTTTTGTAAAATAACTAGACTAATGAAGTTCCGTCTAAGTGGGAGGCGCTATCGGAATGAAGGAACCTAAGCACCTCGAAAGGACGTGCTTGGTATCGTTTGAAAGACCGCGAAAAACGGATCTAGAATTTGAAGTCATAAAATATTGGTTATAATTTTTTTATTTTTTAAACTTATTTTTACTTCTTTACTTACTTCTTCTTCTTCTTCCTCTTGTATTAGGTCGGGTGACCTGTTTGTGACGGCGGGCTGTCCTGGGATGAGGAGGTCCAGCTGTCCTTCCATCTCTTGGGTGGCCTTCCGGGTAATCTTCTACCAGTGGGGTTTTCCGTCTTGACTACCTTTGCCAATCTGGTGTCATCCATTCGGTCGACTTGGTCCCTCCAGAAGCGTCTTCTACTTCTCCCCCACCTTACTATATCTTCGACATCGCAGTCAGATCACTTACATGTCATGAAAATAATTAGAGCTTGTTTCTTATTAAATTTTTAAGTGTTATACTCTTTAGAAAGTAATTTAATGTAGTTTTAATAGTATGGCAGTAGTAGACAACTTAATATGGAGGACTCTTTGGGGTAAAATCATCACGCTATGTTTATTTTTCATTGACATTATTTCCTATTTACAAAAGTTTAAATTGTGTATCGTGTTTTACAATATGGAAATAGCCTAATATTATAATTAGTAATATATACAGGGCTGCTGATTTTTATAAATCAACAAGATGATTTATCCTCTTTTTTTTAATCTTTTCGCGAATATTTGGATCACTTGTTGGATGCTGTAGCCGCATTGTCGAAAAATTGTACGTGTTTTCTGGTGATGAGGGTAGTTTTATTGAAATTTGATTTTATGAAAAAAAAAATGTGTATTTTAACATTATTGCAATATTCCAACCCAAAATCCAAAAATTTGGGTCTTCATGTCAAACCTTTTTTGTTTCATTTTATCAAAATAGAGTTAGACGTTTTAGATATATTGGAAAAACCTTAGGAAGATATTCATACTGCTTCGTTTACAAAAAGCCATAGTGCGAGTATTTGGTCATGCATATTTTTATTTTTTTCTTCCCTGTCACTTTAGAACACCTTGTACATGAGTACGATGTCATGAAAACTAACTAATAGTATAATTATGATTCTAGTTATTAAAATGTCTACTATTTTATTAACCTAAATTTTTCACCGTGTCACATTACGTTGATATTAATTTCCCAGTCATTTTAAAAGTTGCTATACGGGATTAAAACTTCTACACCTAATTTAAACTTTAAACTAATATGAAACTGTGCCTAAAATAATATTATTATTGTGATTGTCGAATTAATTTAGGAAATAGGAAACAAAATGTCGTGTAAAAAATATAGGAGATTGGTAATGAAAATGTTACAAGTAAATATACCTACTACAATCTCAACAACTGGGGTGGTGCTTCGTTGGCGTCCTCACACGAAACACGCTGAGAAAATGTTTATGAAAAACGTGAAACGAAAAACAATGTAACGCACTAGATGCCACTAAAGTATTTGTCTTTCTTTTCGCAAACTAATCGTCATGGTGCTTCGGTAAGATACCTTTGTTTCGGGCTTAGAGGTTGCAGGTTATCGTGAACTAGAAGTGGAAAATGTAGTTTGTATATGTAAAGATTTTTGCATAAATTTAGCCGATATAATAGATTTAATGGCAGCCATAAGTGCATCATTCACTGCACATCTGTTTAAAGGACTGCTTTTTAGGACGAGTTAATGTTGAATTGAGATCACATCTGAAATGTCTGGATACTTCCTCAGTACATGAAAAAAGAAATTCATAAATACTAGAATCACCGATAAACCGTCTTCTTCTTCCTTCAGCCATCTCTCAACTGCTGGATTTGTTTCCATTTTTCTCTATCCTAAGCTTTGCCAATCCATCTTCTACCCGCGACTGGGATAAAATCGTCAGCCCATCTTTTCTGTGGCCGACCTACTCCTCTTATTTTATCACACGGTCTCCATCTAAGAACTCTAGGTGCCCATCGCTCTGTCCCCTGTCTGGCAACATGACCCGCCCATTGCCATTTTTGTTTAGCAACCCGGTTCATGAAGCCGTCATGACCTGTGCTAATCATAGAAAAAAATACTCTGTGAATGTAATCTCACACTAATTCGCGGTCTAGCCCGTAGTATAGATAAAACATTAATCAATGTACGAGATACTTTGATCATTTTATTTCATTATCTTTTAATACATCATTCCTGCCAATAA
Source organism: Ceraclea dissimilis (assembly GCA_963576895.1). NCBI lineage: Eukaryota > Metazoa > Arthropoda > Insecta > Trichoptera > Leptoceridae > Ceraclea > Ceraclea dissimilis. Next base: position 15,576,505 of record OY756363.1, read on the forward strand.
GATAATACTGCAGACGTATTACTTTTTAGTTTGTGCGTATGTTCTACAAGCAGAGCTGGGCAGAAAAGCGTTAATCTGTTAATCGTTAATTAACGAAGTTAACATTTTGGTTAACGATTTAACGCTTTTCTCACCTCCAAAAATTGTTAACGGATTATTTAACTTCCGTTACATTTTACTTCCGTTAATTAAGTCCGTTGATATTTTATTGTTTGCATAGACATCATCCACTGGTGGCGCTGGCATTAGATAATCCAAGGGTTGTATGAGGTTATGTGTGGTATCGTATGTAGGTTGGGAGTTGGAAAAGAAATTTTTATTTGTTGGGATACATCGCGATAGTGTTAATGTGATAGTAGTTGTACTAATGTAGTTCTATTTCATGCCATTTAACCGCGAATTTTTTAATTAACGGATTAACGTTAACTTCCGTTACATTTTTCAAAATGTAACGCTTTAACGATTAACGAAGTTAACGGATTATCGATTAACGAAGTTAACTTTTTGATTAACGGTGCCCACCTCTGTGTACAAGTATAGTATTGTTCTTATTAGGTTCTACAGTGATAACTTCTCTATATACATGTGTAAGAAGATAATACTCTACTGCTGGGATCATTAATTATTTTCTTATCGATCTTACGTATTGGAAATAATGTATTGAAGAATTGTATGTACAACTTTCTCGTGTAATTTGGTGGGCGGGTTCGTATGAGAACTTTTTTTTATTATTAATATTATTGTGGAAGAAAAATTGTATATTGAATATTTTTTAACATCATCTTTTGCTAACCCTCCTCTCTCCACAGCTATATGTAGGCCACTTCCGCCTACTTCCATGTGTCCCTGTTTGTCCCCCTCCGCATCCAGGTTTCGTTAGTTCTATGGACAATGTCCAACCAGTTTTGGGACCCCACAGTTTGTCCAGGCCTCCATTGAGGATGACAGAAACTGCAAGTGACAGGGGCCTCTGGCGAAAATATTTGCCGCATTGAGCCACCAACCAAACAAGGATAGAAGGGGAAGAAGGTGTATGTATCACGTGCAATGTGAATAATAAATATGCATACAACTCTGGTGCTTATTTTTGATAAGGATAAGAAGAAGTCAATTCCCACCTAATTTTATCTATATCACTGATTTTAATGAAATACAATTAATTAACAATGGTTTTTTCAAGCATGAAATTTACAACAAGTTTTAGCTAGTCGACAACCAGTACTAATAACCTAATACGAAATCTGTAGATTAATGTAATGAATTACAGAACTAAAGCTACTTTACTATTAATTCTTTTATATTATTTATGATATTACTATAAAAATATTGCTTTGTAAGGCAATTCGTATGAAATATTTTCTACTTAGATATTACTACGATATCTCATTCCTTTGAAATTAATTAATTCTTTCAGCAAAAGTTGAAGCACAAAGGAATATAAGGAAATTTTTCAAAGTATTTTGATGATGGAAGTATCCAATTAGTTTCTGCCCTAATGCGAAATTTATGTAGTATTCATTACGGCATAGATATAGAAAATTTGTAGAGTATGAATGAAGGGTATATGAAAAAGGAGTCATTAAAGTATTGTAGGGACATAAACTTGTCCAAATTTTCAATCAAAAATCAACTTAAGATTGACAGTGGGAAATGGTTTGACAAGGAAATTAATTTTGCTTTTTTATTAAGAGTATATATCCCGACATTTAAAAAATTCTAAAAACGGGAGACCTTATATCTCGACAACCGTTACTAAATATGGTTTGGAACAAAATAGGGTAGATGCATTGAACATTTATCTGGGGAATAACCGTAAAAGATTTTTTATATCTCGTATAAGTTTCTGAAAAAAAATTGTAAAACACCTCTGATCTTTTTTCCGAAAACGGAAACTCGTTTCCCGAAAGTCGCGGAGTAAAATTTATTTTGTACTGACTATATCCATTGAAATCTAAGGAATAACCGTGAAAGTTTTTTGATAAACGCAAAATTAACCCAATGCGATTGTTCATGCGATTTTGAACCTTAATGCCGTGGGACTGTGACGTCATTCTTGGTACCAAGCCCTTAAAATCAAAGCTTTTCTCTTTATATTCACTGTCTATTTTTGACTTAGGATTGTTACCAGTACTAAGTAAAATATAGTGTAGTTGTGATGTTTTATTTCCGTGTAGCGACGTATTTTATGGATGTCGCACTTAAGGGTAACGAATCAGAATAAATTCTTCTATTTACCCTTATTTCTCTCCACTTTATTACGTTTACGAACGACAAAAACAACAAAAAAAGTCTAGGCTACAATAAATAGTCCAATTGGCTTTAAATAACTGACTGAGAATGAATGCTCTTAAAAGTGGAAATGGAAAATCACGCGTAGGGACAAAAAGAAAACGGGCTATAATTAATTCACCAAGTCAAACGTCTTGTGGGGATTACGGTGTTTTGCTTCTTGGCTTATTTTCTTTTCTGCCATAATAAATCTTCTACAATATTCCTATCCCGCCCTCCCTTACATAGAACAACATTGAGGTAGAGTATGAGGAGATATCAAAACTTTATACCTAATTCTTCCAATATTCCTCCTTTAATACACAAACTCTCAAAGCTCTTACTCCTCAATTAGATATTCCAACACTAGATGGCGATAATAGTTGGTTTTGTATTATAACTTAGTGTATCATTGTGAGTTTCGTATGTTTCAGTTACTTATTCTCTAGATGAAGTCACGTATATATGTCATGTAAATTTTCATTACGTCTACGTATCATTTATAGTTCCTCTGCTTCAGCTTGTAATTTTTTTTTTGGCAGCGATTAATTTGTGATAGCTTACAAAATCAACCCTAACTTGTGAGTATCATCAGAAAAAATATTAGATACTAGGTGAATAATTTCAAATAGATTTACTAAAATTTATAAATAACGAATAGAAGTAACGCATAGTGGGTGAGTAAATTATAATAATTGGGCAATTTGTAGTGTCCGTTTAACATCGCCTCAAATGCACCTTACTCGTACATTGGCTATGCCAAATACCGCTATGCCACGATTTCCACCAATATGTCCAATTTTCCCATCATTGACACTACAGCCCGTCGCATCGTGGGCCTTGCCTCCTCCAAAAATCGTCGCCATTCCTTCTTGTCCTGTGATAGTTTTCTCCAACCCCTGATGTCAACCAAATTAACATCTTTTCACACCCCGTCCAACCACTTTACAATTCCTAATTAATATTATTTCGAGTGATAAATTGTTCATATTCAATCACTCCACTAAATAACACCTAGTGTCCAATATTTCTAGTACAATAGTGTGAGATGATATTTATGCTAGTCTCTGTTTTTAAACTATCGACTTTTTTCTCATATTTTTTTGTTTTCTTCCTCCTCTCTATATTTATTTTTTCTCCAGACATTATTCTTACTGTTTAGACATATGCCAAATGCTGTTTATTATTCCCTTAATTTATTTACGATAATGATGTTAGGTAGGCATAAATAAGTACACCAAATATTTCGAAGAAAATCGGAACACGTCTGAGTTGAATGATGTTTTCGTTTTTTTTTTTTTTCTAAAGGGCAGAGTAAAGGTACCCAACACAAAACAAATTCATTATCAATGCAGTATTCCTACAAAAGTGTAGAAGAATTAAGGATGAACATCGTCGGGCTTACGACCGACCTCGGCTGGCTTAAGTGATGATTTTATACTCGAGGAACATTCGCCATTTCAGTTCACACCCGCTGGGATGCGAATCCAGACCTTCGTCTTGCATAGTAGGGATCATATTCACTACACCACGAAAAGTGAAGAATTTCATGTATTGTTTCATTTCTTACTGTTGAGGGGAAAAGGTGGTATTTTTTACACATCAGCCATCTATTATTATTAAGTACAATCAACTTCGCTAATACAAGAATAAATTTGTAAATCAAAAATAATTCAAGTAAAAATTCATTTTCATCGTTAAATTTCAAAGTCCTGCATGAAAACTCTCCGCATTATAAACCGAACAAAGTCGAATATGAAACAAGCAGGATATGAACCATTGAATGTTTACTAACGCTGTATGTTTTGCGTCAATTATTTTAAACTATCATAAATTACCTCGGGATTTTTATTTTCTTTATAGTCTAAAATAAATCAACACATCAGATTACTGAGCTACTAATATTATATTTTATATATTAAAATTAGAAAATAAAATAAAACAAATGGAATAATGCCGTTCTAATTTTGAGTTTTTTTTTATTCCTTCGAATGTTTATTAAAATCATCCAGGTTAACGACTTCTACCTACGAACATAAATATTTAATTTCTCTCCTATAAATATTGATAAAATATCTGTCATTTCCGAGTTGTATTTTTAAGTATTTTATCGCCTCGCTATTATAAAACTAACAAATCTATTTGTGTTTCAGTATTAATGAAAACAAATTGATAACTGCCCCGTAATGTTATGCGTTGAAATATCAATATTAATATTTTACAGTGTTCGTCTGTCGTATAATTGTACGTAGATACTGGTAAATATTATATAGTATTCTTCTTAGACTCCAGTATTGAATAAGGGCCGCCCATTCCATATTCCCGAATTTCCATAATCCTCTTCTATAATACTTTCATAATGTCGTCCAACCTTCTTACGTTCTTACTCCCCAGTTCATCAGCATTCTTGTCCATCTATCATCCGAAATACATACATCTTCTTCCCCTTCTATCCCTGGTTGGGTCGGGGCTCAAAGCATCTGTGTATCTTCGCCAGAGGCCCCTGTCACTTGCAGCTTCTAGGACCTCTGGTCACTTCAACCACAGTCTCTCCTCGCACAACTTTGTCACCTGCTTCTGCCAGCTTTTTTTATGGAAATGCGAGAAATAATTCCTTTACAACAAATCGCCATTCTTTTATCCAGATCTGTGACCTAGAGCTTTTTGTTCAGTATTCCATCGTTCTTTGTGTCATACTAAATTTGAATATTTTTTTTTTGCTGAGGGATGATGTTTTTTACTCACAGATGAGCAATAGGAGTATGTGGGCATCGAATACTTGTGAATGAATTGTGAACGTGTTTGGGAACTTTGGTAATTTTAAGCCTCAGTCCAATTATTCACCCCAACCACAACGGGTGACAAAAGCTAGTAATTAATGAATTAAAACTTTTAAATACAATGCTAACGGAAAAACTTCAAAATATGCTGCATCGTGAAAAAAGTACATAAACTGAAATGTCATTTTGTGGGTTTTTAACTATGAGTATATTCTAAACATTTCTTAAAGACATTTCCATTTGACATTAGAAAATGATGCATAATTAATGGAAAAAGTTTTCTGAAAGATCACGTCATCAAGAAAATATATCAACATTCCCCAATATAAACAAATGTTATTGATCATCACTAAAGTATGTAAATATTTTTTGAGATATTATTCATAGACAAAATACCTACTTCTTTTATGTAAACTCATCTAGAGAGAGTATAGAAAAATTTTACTTTCAGTCTACAATAGTTGTCAGCCGGTCGATATAGTCCGAGAGCCCGCTGCTTAATTTATGACGTATCTGTTTTTTGATCGAAATGTGGTATAAACGATAGCTTACCAATAGGGTATTACATCGCACTAGGGTTGCCTATCAAAATCTTGCCGCAACCCCCCCTGCCCCCCCACGAAAAGGTCCCTCTTCGCGGTTTTTCGCATTTTATAGGAATATGGTAGGAGATAGGAGAAAGTAGTCAATGACAAAAATTATCCTTGCTAAATTCTCTACAAAAAATGTTAAGTCAATTTTTCATAGGACTAGTAGTTTACCCGTAATGGCCGGTCAAAAAACAGGATATTTTTTGAAAAAATAAAAAAAAAGTTTGTTTTTTTTTTCTTTCACATTCTTCCACCCATTACTACTAACATTTTATGGAAAAAAAAATTTGGCCTGCGGCGCTATACCACTGGTTATTTTATGAAAAACTAAATTTTAATAATTTTCGTCACTGAGTTTTATTGTAATAACTCCTAAATTATTAGATGTATGAACATAAGTTATAGCTCGTTTTGTAGCTAAGACTATGCTAATTAATTCGTTCTTTGACTATTTTCCTGTAGCTCTTGTCAATGTTCAACCAATTTAGTTTAAAATATTTTTTTTTGTATTTTTAATGAATTTCGGTTTTGGGCCGGCCATTGCGGGTAAACTGCTAGTTCTACGAAAAAATTGACTTGACATTTTTTGTAGAGAATTTAGCAAGGATTATTTTTGTCATTGACTACTTTCTCCTATCTCCTACCATATTCCTATAAAATGCGAAAAACCGCGAAGAGGGACCTTTTCGGGGGGGGCAGGGGGGGTTGCGGCAAGATTTTGATAGGCAACCCTAGTGCGATGTAATACCCTATTGGTAAGCTATCGTTTATACCACATTTCGATCAAAAAACAGATACGTCATAAATTAAGCAGCGGGCTCTTGGACTAATAGAATAGCAGAATTGTATCGAAAGAATGCATTAGTCAGGCGGGTAGTAAATGGAGTGGAATCTATGAAATATTTGTACGAAAAGTTGCGTTCTGTCGGTCAATTGTGAATACTTACCATTGGTTAGTAATTTTACTGGAAAAATTAGGACAGTTTCTGGATTTATGGAACGAAGATTAGTGTCAAACTTCGTCATTCCTACAAATGCTGTGCCTCCATTGCCATAGGAAAGCCATACAAAAACAGGATCTTACAGACCGTCGGTAAACGTATGTTTATATAGTTTTGAACGACTATTAACAGGCATTGTCCAGTCATGGTCCAGTCATGACCATCGTCTGTCCTGAAATAATTAATAATGAGGGTTTCTAACTAAGCATTTTTAACTATGGATAGTTATTTATGTCTATTCATTTATTTATTTTCGATTCTCTTTTATGTTCTGTGGGTAGATTCTTGTTGGTATAAGATTATTATAATATGTATGTACTGAATATCATCTATTCTTTCCCTGTCGTCATTAGCAGCCAGTTCCCTATCAGAATATAAGTTTGATTGATGACTGTTGGATCTTATCTGTTGTCTACTATGTACCACCATTGCTACTTTCATAAATCCTCCCACCCCCGCCCCTTTATCCCACCAGACCAATCTGCGATTATTGCGAATCAAGCGATGCCGAAGGGTGGGGAATGCTTTCGAAAGAATGCGGCCAATATTATTTTACAAATTTGCGAATTCATATTCATCGATAATAATTTATTTTCGAACATATACCCATCGCGTGAAACGATGTGGAATTTAATTTAGGCAATGAATATTGTGACATACTTTGGTATGCTTGGTGTTCTTTAAAAAAAATCTGAGCTTGTACTCACAAGCTCAATAACTTTTCTGTACACTTTACAGTAAGCTAAAAGCTCGTGTCGTAATGAATACGGATTCAAATTTGGCACCTCACGATTGGAAGACCCGCGCTCCAAACATAAATGCGGCAAATGTGTTGTCTAAGTATAATATTTATTTTTATTTATTTATTTAAACTTAAAGTAAACAACAAACACATATAAATATACAAAATGGACATAGTACATAGTTTATATTTAGGACGAATTTTTTTTAAGTGAGCAATGTTGTATATTACGTATGAACCAAATTCTTAAAAAGGGCCATCGTGTATAGAACAGAGTGAACAGATAAGCACATGACGAATATCATCCAAGTGTCGGAAGCAAGAAGCGTATGTGGAAACAGGGTAGTATGGCGTTCTCTGTGCAACAGACATCAATTGCCTTTATTTCAATAAATATTTCTTAATCAAAAACTGCAAAAATACTTCCTAAAATAATATCAAAGTATTTCAAATAAATGTTCAGTATGAAATTTTGTCTTGAAAATCCATTTTTTTATAATTAATTCCTTAGGGTAGGTAGCCAATAATTAAAATATATTCCTTAGGGTAGCACGTACGCGTATGGTTAATATTTCTAAGTATGGAAAGTAAGTAAGCAAGTACGAGTATCTACGTTGGTTGATCTGAATATCTACACCTACTACATAGTTAGTTTTCTTATTTTGTCGGTTGTTTATCCGGAGACTCGTGTAAAAGTTAGACATTCAGACGTATTTCATAACAGCAGTAGGTAATCTATATTACTTTATCTTAAATGTGAAAGTTGTACTACACTTTATATAACATCTCAAGGGATTGCTGTACGGAAGGCAATTTCATTAATTTAGTGGTGCTCGGATATTTTTTTGTATAAACATGAATGAAAATTTTATGTTTTGTTTAGCAATTTTTTTTATAAATAGACTGATACATAAAAAATCTCTATAATTATTGTGTTATGATATCATCAGGTATATTTTTTTTTAATTTGTTAAAGAAACGGTGAGTTGCATTACAGCTGTAAGCCTTTTTGCCACACACTGCAATTACAATACAAAAAAAAACAATAATTCAGTAATCAAAAACCAAAAACGCCATCCACATCCAAAATTATACCCAGAAATATTATTAGGTATGCTTATACAGAAGGCTGCTACGTGCTCAAATGATATCACCTTTTTTTCAAAATGGGGGTTAGATATGAAAAATCTGACTTATTGACTCCTTTTGCTTCATTTTAAACATTGTTTTTGGATACTAAGTGCACATGGAAGAGTCTCGCAGATCGCTCTCCCTTGGATGATGACGCAGGAGAGGTTGTGGCTTTCTGGGAGAGGAGGGGGATCTAGTGAGTGCTGACCGACACGATAAGAAGAGGAAGACTATGTTTATTTATTTATTAAATAGGCTCGAAACCTTCTACACGTTAAGAACATTACAACACAAAACACAATAAAAACAATACAGAGAGAATAAATTAAAATATGCAAGTATATACGCATCGTGGCAGCTGAAAGAATAACAAAGTATTATGAATGAACGTAGACTGTAGAGGTATTGATAAGTAGGAGCATTACTTCTAACAAATTGACGTTAAGGTACTGCTTCCTTCAAAATGTTTTGTAAACATGTGTTGACATTTCACAGCTAGGTACCCCTTTATGTATACAAACATCAAGGCTTCTTTCAATCCGCTTACTTCTAGGTGTCCTAAATCACGTAAAACTTGTCAGAAAGAAAAGACGTCAAATATTTCGTTCAAATACGCAAGTATCTCAGAATTTGACCGTGGCCCAGTAACCAACAATCGACAACATTAGTTTCCTTTGTTACATTATTTTGGAGTAGGTAGACATTGATGTTGAAAAATGTAGAAAAAACTATTTTTGGTGTCATCCTTGAACCCTTCTTTACATTTTCCAGAAAAAAATACTCTACGGTAGTATCACGCTTCTAGATTAACGAATTTACATATTCGCGATATTCTTCAAAATCCGGGCGAAAAAAAGCAGTTTGTTTATTTTTCTAAATATTTAGTCGTCCAATTCGATGAATTTTCAAGATTTCGAATTTTCATGAAACTTGCATGATTGACACCTAATTAACAACAGATCAAAGGACACACAAAGTAAATTTCTGGAAATTACTTTTATTACTCTCGACTACTGTTCAAGGACTCTCGTCCTCATTTTCAAGAAATTAGGTACAAACACAACCAAAATTTACACAAAAACAAAATTAATTACAAAAAAGAATACAGAGACAAGTGAATATCTATAGAAAGTTGGGAAATGGGAGTTAAAAGGAAAAGAAATAAGTGAATTATTATTTATTTAATTGTTTTTCACCAATGCCAATGGTACATTGTTTAGCTTTTATTTGAATTCCCATAATAAAAGTGCTTTCGGAACATTTAAGTTGTACCCTATAATATTCCCTCATAAATTTCGTTACATTTTAAGGGCGTACGAAACTATCGCCTTTCACGCTGATTTGCGAGTAGATATTTTGAAACCTAACCTCGCGAATGTTGGAGGTCTTAGTATGTGTGAGTATTTTTTATTATTTTTCTCCTAATTTTTCGTATTTGAATTTTTTGTACGTCTATGTATTTACTTTAGAAAATTGGGTTCCGCCTCGTTACTTCTCATGCCAGAATATCTTAAGTAAATTTTGTTGGCGTCGTAACATTACTGTTATGAATGAATATCTTATATAAAATCAACTTTTTTATATAATACGCAACTGTTGTAACAAGCTTTTTTTCATCTCTCACTTATTATATAAAGATGGTTACTCTTTTTATGTGAGAATTAAGTGAGTCACTTAGAAAAGGGCTAAAAGTATTTGATTATATTATAATTATGACACGCTGTAAATCTTATTGCATTATAGTGAATGAGGTTCACAATGAATGTTGAAGACATAAAACACGTTAGTTGTCTATGCATAAAACTAATTCATTTGTCTATACTTGGCGGAAATATTAGAACCATTTTCGCCTCAATATTACTTATTAATAATTTTTCTAATTTAACTCATATGTTATTGTGCTAAGCATGTCAATTTAGTACTTTAATAAACCTTCATACTCGCAACGTGTGTTTTAAAATCAGGACCTGAAAACCTAAACATTTTCGCACACAGGTATTTAGTGAATGAGGTCATCGGAAAACCCGTGATGGTACGGAGAGATGGAAATTTCGGCGATTCTTTTTGCTGGTTTCTCTTGACAGAGATTTTTATTGCCTTGTAAATGGGTAATTTTCATAGTGATTCATGTGATCTTATAATCTAGGTTTACAAATACCTTATCGGAAACAGGAACACAATACCTTTAATGATTATAAAAATTAAGTTAAAAAATGTGAATAAGTTTACTGGTTAATGTTAAGGATATTTTGCTAAATGCTTTTATTTGACCTTAATTGTCCATTCTGTCTTACAAATTACGCACATAATTTGGTAAGTATCTGTGTTATTTCATGTAATTACCATGCCATATCTTTACGCATATTTCAGGCGCTAATTTCATTTGATATTACAAACACATTATTGAACAATATTTTCTAACGATTTCAGCTCCCGGAATAGGAAATACATAACTTAAAGGCACTTTTATTTATCACCCAGTGTTGCTACTACTACACAGTCAAATTGTTGCTATAAAAAGAAATTATTATAAACGTCACATAAAAATGGTAGCAGATTTTGGTAAGGATGAAATCAGAAATATGGTGATACAATAATATGCTTGTCGAAGAAAAAGTTGTCACTTAATCAAGCAAAATCGTAAGCGTCGGAAAGCCTATCCTGCGTCTTTCTTATGGGAACGCCAATACTGCATGGGGGGTAACTGTCGACTGCGCATACTTATCAACGGGTACGTAAGGTTTTCCCGCATAATGCATTCTAGAGTCACTTATACCTCGTGGTGCCCTTTTTTTATTTTTTTACTTAAAAAGGATCTGGGTTTGTATACACAAACCCAAATACTTTCGTTTGCACACTTTGCACTAGGCTGAAAGCCTGTATCGCAAAGTGTGGAATACATTGCCAGCGCCGGGGTTCGATCCTGGCACCTCCCGCTTGAGAGACTGCCGCCTAAACCAACTGCGCCAACCATGTGCCACTCTTGGTGACAAATATCATTTCTGAGCTTTGTGAGATGTTATTATGTTGTATTTTGACGTTATTATTTTGTAGTTATTATTATTTATTTTTATTTTTTTTATAAAAGTGAATCTGGCCAAATACCTGGTCGAAGTGGGGGTAGTTAATTCAGAGACTCTGTTGTTAAAATTATTAGTATAGGTGTGTGTGTGGTATATGATGTACAATTAAATTGCTAGGTATAGATAATTATATGAGATAAAGACAATAATAGTGACATACTTATAACTTTGTAAAAGGTAGCCTCAATACAGACGCAAGTCCAGTGAGGCACCACGCATATTACAATAATGAACTTAACTATATTTGACAAGTGAAATATTTATATCCTTAAAATAAATTATTATTATTATTATTTTCAATTTCCGACTTATACGAGACACTCGAAAACAATGTTAGTAAATGAAAAACGGAGAAAAAATGTAATTATCGATTGCTTTGTTTGTCTTCGAAATATGAATTTAATCGTTGGTAAAAATATTTTTCCTTAAGAATGGCGTGAAAACGATTCCTATTATAGAAATGTTATTTTTCTTCTTATTTCCGGCGTCGGATTATAAATTGGGTGATATTACAAGTTATGTAGAAATATGCGTGGGAAATATCTATATTCTATAGAGAGGACTTGTGAACCAATCGCTTTTAATAGAAGTTGCGTCTCATATCTTTGCTTTTTTATTACTTTTTTGTGAGATATTTTATGTAGGTTCTTACCTCACCTAAGGAATGATTAATATATAGTAATGCACAATCGGTGTCGGAAGTCCACAGAAAAGATGGACAGATGACGTAATCTCGGTAGCGTGTGGACAGTGGAAGTGGAAACGCTTGGAACAGGCCTATATCCGGCAGCGCAGAGACCAGGGCTAGTAAAGAAGAATTAGTCGCTTCAGCACAGGCCCAGACTAGCAAGGAGACTATTGAAATTACAATCATTGTTTCACAAGAAAATATTAATATAGTTTGATACGAGAATATGTTCGGAAAAAATATCAGAGGTTTTTTTCACATTTTTTATGAGAAATCTATACAAGATATAAAAAATATTTAACGGTTCGATGTATCTACTTTTTTTTCTAAAGCATATTTATTTAGTAACGGTTGTCGAAATGTAAGGTCTCCCGTTTTGAAAAATTTTTGAAATGTCACTATGCGTACTCTTTAGTTTACTTTTTCTATTCACTACAGTGCTGTGATAGTTTTGTGCGAGAAAGTAGTAACATTTTTATGCCTTTGTGATATATTCCTTACGATAAAAGACGTAAAAAGTTTGTCGAACTGTTTTAATTGTATCGTAAAAATAATAAAATTTTATTAAGACAATGCGTGTATTTTTTATACTACGCACTTCCGCATAAAAACAGAGTAATTTCTCTTATCAAATATTTCATATTTTAGTTAGATTACTTTTTTATCATCTTGTTACAATCACTTCAGTAAAAAGCATAGTAGTATTTCCAAATACTTTTTATTAAGTACTTCACCCTTTATCATTCCTCAAAGGATCACAGGAACGTCGCCAAGCCCCGTTTTTACAAACACCTCTTAATCCTATGTCAATCGTAAAGCTCTGATGTTAAACTCTCATAGGAACGTCTTACAGTGAAAGAGGACATACTCGGGAGTTGGACACCCCCTGGAATTAAAAACGTATGTTTTTGAGAATTTCTAGTATTGTTCAGTAATATAGTCGACCAAGAAGAATTATATCAGGAAAAGTTGTCATAATCCATTTTCAAGCGTGAACAGTCGCAGAAAAATCTTTATTAGACCTAAAATAAAGTGAGGATAAAATACTCTTAATTAAACAAGTAAATATGTCAAAAAGCGGGCTTATTGCCTAATGGCAATTTCCACCAGCTAACCCAACTGTTCCACGTTTTTATGGCAACGACACCAGAGGGTTAGAATTACACAACGTTTGATTTTTCCAACGAAATTTTTCTCTCAAGTTATGTCAACACAAACTACGTCAACACATTGACATTCAAAATAATTCTGATGATGTCAATAAGGTGGTGATGAAAGTACCTATTCTCAGTCTTAAAAACTCAGGTATAAAATAAATGAAGACTTTTCTTGAATGCTAATAATACGTGTAGCGTGGCATTTATCATACATGATTTATTAAATAACATTAATTAATCTTTAAACGTATATACTTATCATACATATAATATAATTCTCAATCTATTTTCTATTGGATTTGTGCCAGATCCCTATACAATAATTATTACCTAGTATTATTATTCAGGTGCCGCTTATAAATTGTTAGGTTAGGTTGTGCTATTAAATCAAAATATCGTTTCATAATGAGTTAGTGTTATACTAATGATCTTCTTATTGCTCGAGTTCTGTTTGTAATAATGTTGATTCTGTTAATCATAGCTAACTAAGTGTTCATCAACATGAAGTGATTTATATATGAACGAGGTTAATTGATTCAATAACTTCGCAGAAATATTGGTATGATTTATTTATATTAATAATAATCAATAGTGGATACAAACAACGTTGGTATATTTAGAGAGGTATGTTTACTATAAGGTTGACGAGGTTCAAGGAGGCCTCCCAATTTGCCCCAATTTGCCTTTTATGGTATTTGGTGAAATTATTATTTTGCCATAGATTCTTGAAGTACCCAAGGTAACACGTTTTTTTTAAATTCTAGAGATGGGCAATAGAGAAACCCATGTAATTTAAATATTATGTGTATTTGATTTGGATCTTTTTAACGAACTAACCATAAGGTTTCTAGATGAATGATTCATTTTAGGAGGACCTAGCTGAGGTTAGTTCACTTTGATGAAAGACTTTGTCCGTCACTAAGGGCTCCTAAACGAATGAAATTCTATCGTTACCTCGGGATACGAGTATCCCGAAGTATATTTAGGGATTATTTTTTAATGTGGCAATTTTTGTTTTATAAAATATTCGATTCTCTACATGTCGAAGTTGGGCAATTGCTTTTATCTTAAAAGATGTACAGCGAAGGATGAACACTCCATCAGACTTACGAGTATGAATGAAAATAGTACATTTTAAAATACAGGATACACAATTTAAATGGGGAAACATAATAATATTCAATAGAAAAGGTGAAATTGAAAATATTGATTTCTTGCAAATGTTTGTTATAAAACCCGACCTTCTCAATTGTATTTTACTTTGAAAGTTTCTAATAAAATACGTTTCACAACACGCCCAAATAATTCCGCCTGGAATAAAACACTAATTCGGTTTAAAAGTTTATACATCGCATCAATTGGTGTATTGTATGCCGTATGCCATCAAATCAACACGTTTTTGGCCCAATTGAGAGAAATAAACACTCTTCATGAATTCTATACTAGACCTAAGGGTCTTGTTGAAAGTTTCACGTTGTTGTTGTTGGGAGCTTTTTGGAGGAAATTAGGCGAAATGAGGGTTAAAACAATTGACTTTCAAGTTTAGCATGAAAGAGGTCGTTGTTGTACAAACTTTTGAAATAGTTTAATGTATTATTATTCGTATGTTAACGATAACGACTTTAATTTCCGAAATACGGTTGTTACCAGTCAGCCAGCGGGATCAGCGACCTAGATGTGCTTTCAATCGTAGAGAGCTTCTCTCAGACCTCAAAGAAATTGGCTAATGTATTTTTTATTACCATGACACTTAACTTAGTCTATATTAACACAATAGAAAACGTTAAAGTTTGTAAGAGTGTCTTCCTAAGATATAGCATACATCTAGTATCCTGTTTACAAGTCAATTTGTCGTTAAATGCTTCTACCCCAGTACTAACCAACTACGCGATACTTCAGAAACTTTATTGTTCACTCTTGTCTACCTTAGGTTATGTAAATAATTTAAGTTTCCTAACTTGCATAGCGATATTGTTATAACAAAGTCTTAAATTCATTTGCATTTCTCGTGTATATGAATATTGAGCAGCTCTTTGGCGTTGTGCCGCAGTATCCTGAGGTCTAAGTGTTATAACAGTTTAAATTAACATAATATCACCGACCTAAGCCAAACTCAATAGCGTTGAATAATTAGGAAGCTATCGGCTGTAACTTGCAAAGTTATTTAAATAATTTCGTTAGTTATACAATTACTAAATAGTAATACAATTTGACATGAGTTCATTTACTTTAATTTTGCATACACAATCCCAAATGCCTTTCCTTACATGAGTCGACAACATAGTCAAAAATCGTTTACACAAAGCATATTTTGTGTGAACTCCCTTACACGACATATGAGGGAGTATATTAAATCAAAGTGAGAAGTTATTAGGTATAATTATCTGGTTCATCTCAAGAGTTTTGATCCACAGCATCCACCGGCTAAATACTCGTCAGTCCACAAAAAAGAATATGTATTGTATTCTGCACTTCACGAAACAGTCTTCTGTCTTAGTGCAAACTGTACGGAAAAGTATTTGAGTTTGTGAATACAAGCCCAGATCTTTTGTACAAAAAATTCACTCGTCGTAACTAAAAACTGAAAGCAACAAGATCATCGATATAATAAGTATTATAACTTACTTATTGCACTCCCTACACCTGTCACAAAATATGACATTTTAAAACTTGGCGTCGTATTTCTATGTAACCTATGACAGATCACAGATACATTGAAATATAGAAGTTGCTTAACACATATTTTCTCAATGTTACAAAAATTATGAAATCCCTTTCAGAACTGTCATCCAAAATGACATGACAGGAAAAATTATAAAACTCCGTTTGAATAGAACACGATTTACTAATCCGCTAACTAATTGAAATCTTACGAATGGTTTCATGAGCCGACTTTAAAAATATATTAAGTGTAAAATTTAAAGAAAAAATAATAAAAAACACATGATTTTCTATAAGTTTACTTACTGCGAAAATCTCCAAACCTAGGAAGTTTTCCGGAATGGTATCGAAAGCGAACATTTTTGAGGATGAATTTAGTATTTAAAGGGAGCAACTCAAATCTGAGAGTGCCCCGCACAATCTGGACGTCAGATCACAAATCGCACCTAGATGTTTGCAAGTGCTGCAAGGAATGGAAAAAGTACATTTTTTTTTTTTAATATTTATGTTTTCTTATAGTAACACTGGCTTCTGTTTTTAACATTCTTGAATCCACGTCCGTCGATCTCCTAATCTTAAAGAAAACATTCGCTACTTCTACTCAAAACGATGTAGTTTTTTGATGAGTTACTTTGCTACTTCTATTGATCCATGACAGTTCACAATGCTGCAAAATATCATACTAATTTTTGACGGTTATCTCCGCTCAAAGAATTCTTCATATTATTAAATTTGTATTAATATCTGACATTGTATTTGTAATATTTGTGGTATTTTATTGTCGCAATATCATAAGAAGCTGTTACATTTGAAAATAACTATTTCCTTTTCTTTCTATTGCAGGTAAGTTCCGATTTTCACCTTTCTGACCTGAACTGTTACAAAGAAATGGTAAGTTATTATTTTTTTCAACTAGACAACCAGTATACACTACGTAGGTGTACATTTCTTTTGCTTTTAAAATTTCGTTGACAGTTTTGATAATGACTAAAAATTAAAAGAATGAATGGTACTTCAGTATCCTATTCATATACAGTTTTATGGCGATGTAGTCCACACTTGTGATCACTCGTAGGCGAGTGGATAGTTGTAAAGAATAATAAGTGAAAAGTGTGCAGGAAAGTATTTAAGTTTGTGTATGTCAGCCCAGATCCTTAAAAAAAACGCTTATTTTAGCAGTACTTACTTATTTTAGTTCTAAAAGTTTTGTTTGAGTTATTTTGTTTCATGAAAAACTTAGGCTCACCACAAACGTCCCGAAGTTCAGTTAACGTAATCGACCGTTTTGCAAAAAAGTTCCGACCAAAACCTCTTTCTGAATTCGAAATCGGGGTGACGCTGAATTCAAAGAGAGGTTTTGATCGGAACTTTTTTTAAAAACGGTCGATTCCGTTAACTGAACTTCGGGACGTGTGTGGAGAGGCTTAGTAGTTCACTATTAATGAATAAAGAAGAGAATAATTAAGACAACAACAACCAAAAAAGTGTAGCTTGATTCTAGAAAAAAAATCTAAAATTTTATCTCACAAAGTCTTATAAAAATAATACCTACCTATGCTTACCGAAGTAGAGTTCAAGTAGTAACTTAGAGGGGTTTATATCTTTGAGTACAGAGAAGTTTTCTACAGATTATGATAAAGTTCTGATGGTTTTTCTTTGCACTGCATGCATTTTTTCTTGTTTTAAGATATTTTTTCAAGATAAATCCTCTACATTTTCTTTCTTCTCATTTTACTTTACACTTGCGAATACTTTGGTCATAATATAAGAATGGATTAGGGTGCAACTTATTTACAGAATTTGTTGTAAATAATCAGATTTTCATTCAAATTGTAGATATAAAAAGGGAATTGGGGCGAATATCCTTTATGTTTTTGGAGGGGAAAAGGCAAACAAAAAATGTAAGAAATAAACTTTTTTCTTGTAAGAAAACAGACTCTACAAATTGTGTTTTTTTACCCCTAAGCATGTAGATTGTTTTGAATTAAGGGTTGCAGATTTCGTAATGTTAAAAATATGTATGAAAGTGAAAATTTATGCATCCGTATTTACCGTATATCCACTCCACTGCTACTTCTATATCATCACGGTATAATCCTAATTATGGGGTAACCAGTGTACACAAACACACACAATGCGTAAAAATTTATATCACATTTTTGAATAGCTAATGAACCGCATCACTAAACAAAATTCTAAGTCAGATTTTGTCCAGCTCAAGCCTTGGAAGACAGCGAGCAATCGAAAGGATCCAGTCACTGCATACCGCCGTGCTTGGTATCTCAAGAAAGTGCTTCACGAGTAGAAAGATTTTTTTTTTCAAATTATGAATCTGTCGATTCTTGCTGGGAGGCGCCATCGGAATGAAGGAACCCAAGCGCCCCGAAAGGGCGTGCATGGAATCATTTGGCAGACCGTGAAAAACAGTTCCAGGTTGTGAAGTCATAAAATCTTGGTTTTATTTTTTTTACGATTACATACTTATTTTCATTGAATTTTCTCAGATTGGGACATCCTTATGAAATATATTTCTTGCAGTGCTATTTTCGTCTTTTGTTACGTTTTTTTATCTATGTAGGTTCTAGTCAGGCTTCTAAATATATAATCAAAAATTTGTATGCGCTTTTTTGACATGGAAAATAACAACAAAAAATCTTTTCTTATTTTTTATTCTATTATCATTTTATGTCACCTTTTTATTATTTATTTTATTAAGAGAAAGAATAAAATCTATTGAAATGACACTCTCTGCTATTTGCATTTTTATGAAATATAATATTTTTGTCGCATTGGTTATTCAAAATGTATGAGCGTGAATAAATAGGTTGTTTTCTTGCATAAAAACGCAATATTTGCTAGAATAGTTATAAATTAAAGTATCTAGGTACAAGACTGTTCTTTTCGGAATAAATTGATCTATTATAGTCGTGGACTAGTCGGCAAAAGACGCCCACTATGGTCGGTGCCTAATAAGTATTTACAATACGTTTTATATTTTCGAGACTAAAATTCACTATAATATGAGAAATACATTTAGTTTATAGGAAAGTTGTACGGACTAGCAAGAAAAGCCGACTATCCGGCAAATATGTCGACTATTTTAGTCGGCAGAATAATCGGATATTTGAGTGCCATCTAGTCGGCTAGTGGGCCAAAGCCATAATCGGCTCGTCACTAGGAATTTGTAATCAAAACATGCCTATATTTTTTAAACCATTATGCTCGATTAAAAACATTTTATATCTCTGCGAATGTTCTTTTTTGCGTGGCCTCCAAGGGATATGAGATGAAAGTATTAATCGATAGTTACGCTCTAGAATTTCAAGTGAGATATTCAAAACTTATGAATAAAACAGGATGAGTCTCAAATAATTCCATTGTGATTTATAGACTTATGTAAAATTACATTTTCCACTTTGGAAGTCGTTGTCAAGTAAAAGTTTTATGTCGTAAGTTTGCGGCACGACAAGGACACAGAAAGTTAAAACATATGTCGTTCAATAAGTAAGTGACACTTGTTGTGGTTCCATATTCTGATTTATGAAGTTTTGCGAGGCAGAAAAAAAACATTTACGATTTGCGCGTATTTGAGTTATAAAATCTTTGAGAGGATACACAATGTGACACCAAGATTTTGTTTCTGCATTACAAGTTTCTATATTAAAAATATATACCATAATAAGCTGACTTGTAGACCTCGATGTTTTTAACCATTGGTGGAAGTCCATTTTAAAGGTAAAATGAAAGACTAAATGTTAAGATTAGAATCCACAAAAATGACTAGATTAGAGTTCGCTTGATGATGAGGGTGCAAATCCTCGAACACTAGTCGCGTAATCTAAAGTCATTTTTGTGGATTTTAATCTAAATTTTAGTCTTTCATGTTACCTGGCTTGTAAACTATTAGATAACAATATTAATTTTATTTAAAGATGGTATGTATATATGTATATCGTATGACATTGGATAGACCAGAGTCAAAGATTAAGGTCGTGAGAGATTTAGTATTGAAGTGCTTCAGGAGAGAAGTTGTGAATGTCTTCCATTGTGCCGCTGAACCTAGTGAGCCGAGATGGTTGATGATGGTTCTAGGTTTATATTCATTAACCCAAATACCTTCACAATTATACTTCACTGTACTACCTACCAAAATAAAAAAATATGTGATAAAGTGCAGAATATCCTGACACATCCTACAATTAATGAGAACTACGCTAATCTATTTAGTTTCATTTAATTAGCACTGGAATTCTACAAAATAAAATATCTCATCGATTACTAAAATCATTAATTATTATATGATTTGAGATATTCCTAAATTATTTTTGGTATGGAACCGGAATTTATCTGCATAGCACAAACGGAAATACAGTAGACGGAACCACAGTTGTTCCTACTCCATTTCACAATAAAAAGTAGGCTGCAAATGTTGCATCAACTCCTCAGCAGATGGCGTTAGCATCTGAAACATTGGGTCAGTGTGAAATAAGTTCCATCAGGAGTAGGATATATAGTAGGTTTTTTGTCTGTGTACTTATTGAATTGATTTTATTTCATTGATTTTATTATTTTTAATCATTGACGGAATTTTGTGGGTGTATTTTCGTAAATGTTTTTTTCTATTTTTATAATTATAATTCTTATCTATTTTTGTCTTTGTTATTATTAATTACAAATACGACATTTTACAGTTTTACGATATTGCTGAATTTAGGGTACTTACCGAGTGTCCGGGCGTATGAATTCGAATCTTGATATAAATAAATAATTATTGTAAATGTTTAGTTTATTTCATTTAAAGCATAAATTTTGTTGTTTTTAATATTTTATCATGCTTAGAGAGAGAAAACTTAGTGTCACATTGTAAGATGTGTTGTCTTGTTTGTGGTATATGTGCATGTATTATTGTTTTGTTTGCATGTTTGAGTTGAGAATTGATTTAGTGAATAATATTGTTTGAAATCGATTGTATTGATGGTATTGTTGTATTATAATGATTTTGATTGTCTGTTTTTTGTTAATGGCTTATGGTATATGAATGAATAAATAAATAAATAAATAAATAAATATACAACTTTCAAAAATTATACAATTGACAGCAGGATGTGGTGGAATAGGTTAACGTTGCCCTGGGCGTGTGACCACTTAAGCCAGCCAAAGCCGACTAGTAAGCGTCGGAACTCCCCAAGGGAGTTCACATAACGCTACATTATGTGAATGAAGATGCCTCTCGTCTCTGTTGAGGAAAAAACTGTAATTCATTTATCATTATCTATACTTTTGTGAAGGAACATATTACAAGATTTATAAAATTAACAGACCTGTATAGTTGTTTGGTATTAAATTGTAAGCAGCAATAATTATCATTTCATTTTAATCTTAAGTCCACGAGAGATTTCTTTTGGAAATCTCTTCGTTTTATTGTGGCACTTAATATCTTTGCGCATCTTCTTTATGTGTTCTTTATCTTTTGGTTATTGCCGCTATAAATTTCCAATTGGTAAGTTTTGATAGAAGCAGAATGCATTCCAGAAAACAAGAGAGAGTTTGAGTGTTCACTAACAACCCTAATAGTTCAGTCACTTTAGGAAATCAATGTATGGGGAAGTTGGCAAAATTAATAACAGATGGGACTCTATGCAGTATGATACCTTAGGGTGAGGTGTTTCAGAATATCAGGCGTCCCCCCCGCCACACCTGACGCGTCACCCCCCTGGCCCCCCGAATAGGTCCCCCTACGTGGTTTTCCTCTATTTATCAAAAAACTGTAACAGATAGAAGGAAAATGTTAAGGACAAAAATAGTCCTTAATAAATTCTCTACAAAATAGGTAAAGCACATTTTTTGATAGGACTAGTAATTTACCCGCAATAGCCGGTGAAAGTATCGTAATTTTTTAATAAGAACCAAATTTTTTTTATTTTACTCAAATTGCTGAAAATTCATAAGAGCTACAAGAAAATGGTCAAAGAATGAATTAATTGCTATAGTTTTAGCTATAAAATGAGCTATTATTTATTTTTGCACGGCTCATAGTTTTTGAGTTATAACATAAAATTCCAATGACAGAAGTCTTAAAAATGGAACTTTTCATACAATTTGTATTGAAATGCTGTGATATTAAAATTTAGGTTAAGCCTGTTTTTCACAAGCATGTGAAAGATAAAAAATGTATTGGAGTATGATTGGGTCTTTTTAGTATTTCAAGATATAATCCTTTCGAAGTTGAATGCACTTTTGCCAGTCATGTTTCAAAGCCATTATCCCAGTTTTCCAGAAGGATTCCTCAAGGTTAGGATATGGGTCAAAAGCATTGGCACCCGGCGATTCGAGGGTTTGTACAAGTCCTGTTCTGAAGTTAAGATGAACACTACTGATTAAAATCAGATCACTGGAATCTCTGCTATCACCTAACTAATAATTCCGCGATCTTTGAAAAATTAATCCATGTCTTTATCGACGTTCTCCAGAACTACTGCATTTTATTGCTTTCCGCTTCAAGGGTTGTGTTTGACACCTTGCTGTGCCCATTCAAAATCTGGCACTTACTTTCTAATCATGGCATATGATGGAACAGACTCCATTAATGAACCCGATATTTCTTTTATGGTTCGTGTCGGTCTATGACCTTAGATAAAATAATATTTTATCACGGATCGCAGCTGACAATTTCACATTTTCACAAAAATGTCAAACACGTTGAAATAAAAATGGTGCCAAGAGTGCCAGCGTCGTCCTATCGATCTCAAATTTTGTAAATAGCCCTAATGAAGTTTAAATTATCTATATCAATAATGAACTTAAACTGGTCTGTACATTTTTTTCTCAGGGCTACGAAGTGTTCAGCCGAACCTCGTATCTTACACAGACATACACTAAATTTTCTTCTTTAATGATCTTGACGAATCCTTCTGCAAAACTGGGATACGGCTTTGAAATATGGCTGGCAAAAGTGTATTGAACTTCTAAAGAATTATACCTTAAAATACTTACAAAATCCAGTCATACTCCAATACATTTTTTATCTTTCACATACTTGTGAAAAACAGGCGTAACCTAAATTTGAATATCACAGCATTTCAATACAAATTGTATGAAAAGTTCCATTTTTAAGACTTCTGTCATTGGAATTTTATGTTATAACTCAAAAACTATGAGCCGTGCAAAAATAAATAATAGCTCATTTTATAGCTAAAACTATAGCAATTAATTCATTCTTTGACCATTTTCTTGTAGCTCTTATGAATTTTCAGCAATTTGAGTAAAATAAAAAATTTTTGGTTCTTATTAAAAAATTACGATATTTTCACCGGCTATTGCGGGTAAATTACTAGTCCTATCAAAAAATGTGCTTTACCTATTTTGTAGAGAATTTATTAAGGACTATTTTTGTCCTTAACATTTTCCTTCTATCTGTTACAATTTTTTGATAAATAGATGAAAACCACGTAGGGGGACCTATTCGGGGGGCCAGGGGGGTGACGCGTCAGGTGTGGCGGGGGGGACGCCTGATATTCTGAAACATCCCACCCTAAGGTATCATACTGCATAGAGTCCCATCTGTTATTAATTTTGCCGACTTCGTGCTGCAAAAGGACTGAGCTATAAATGTAGTTTCAGGATTAATGTATTAGAATTAACTGTCATGTTTTCGCGGTAAATCGTGGATTCGGAATCCGATAGATGTATCGGCAGAGATCAAAATAACTTTCAGAACGAATGTTTTGATAAAGTTGGATTACTTTTATATATACGATGCAATAAAGTGGTCTTTGGTTGGATTTAGTTCTGAGACGCTTGCAAGTATGGGATTACTATATTATGCTTTTTATTTCCCTTACATTCACTTTCTTTTTTTATCGTAAATATTTTTTTGTGGAGTAAACATGCATTGAATTATTTTTTATGTCATATGGATTCGCAGTGCAGCGCTTTCAAAATCGCTAATAAATCATTGTTCCTTCATATTATCACGGTATTTACCACAATGTGGTAACAGGTCAACGAGAGGTGTGTAGGTGTACATTACCGTATTAAAAAAACATCTATAAATTAGAGTAAACATTCGATCGTCATTGGACTTGAATCTCATATTACTAAGAAGCTGAAACCTACTATAGTTTGAGACATTGTCTAACAAAAAGAGATTAGCTTCGGGTCTACTTAATTATTTGAATGCTATTTTCAGCGGCCCAAAAACTGGTAGGCTTAATAATTTAATCATCTACTATTTTTTTTTTACGCGGAGGCATGACTTTGCCAACACACTTCTCAGTATTATCAGCCAGAAGAGTCTACATATTATCATTCATGATTCACATATAAACTCATCAGCCTAATACTGGGAAAAATTCACCGATCCAGATATCACGGATATCACAGGATTAGGCTCAACGCGGGGCCTAAAATACAAGCATTGTGCCTGAAATATCAGTATTTAGAAATCGTCTTACAATATTGCATACCAGTTTTCGTAATCCTATTATTTATGCCTTTCATAGTCAATTAATAAAAAAATAAGTATTTTTCTTTTTAACGACCCATTTATGAAAACTTATTTTAAACGAAAAACTATTCTGATAGCCACCTTTTAATGCAGTATAATCCTATTCAAGAAAGAAAGTCATTTAACATTTTAGATTATTGATAAGGTTTAAGCAATGTGCCTCATAAAATATTTTTACACCCCGCTGTGCTTGAATAGTTATCGCTAATGTTGACTTTTAACGTTAGCCTTAAATTCTTTACTATCAACACCACAATAAGTTAGTACTCTTTACTATAATGTAGATTAATGTTTATAAATAAATCATTGCTACCCTTCACTGAAGCATATCGCCATCCGCCATCTATACGAGTATATTAAAACCTCGTAACTTAAAATATACCTATTACGATTTAACATTGCATATAATATGTAGTTCAATGCATACACAGGGTATTGTAGCATGAGAATACATGAGCACCAAGAATGACGTCATAGTCATTTCCCCCCACGGCATTAAGGTTCAAAATCGCGTGAACAATCGCATGATAAAATGGTAAAAATGGCGTTTTTTCCGTTTTTTAGGGTTAATTTTGCGTCTATCAAAAAACTTTTACGGTTATTCCCTAGATTTTAATGCATATTATTAGTACAGAAAAAAAATTACTCCGCGACGTTCGGGAAATGGGTTTCCGTCTTTCGTAAAAAAGATAAAAGGTGTTTTTCACATTTTTTTTTTGAGATCTTTACCAGATATAAAAAATCTTTTACGGTTATTTCCTAGATAAATGTTTAGTGACTCTATCCTGTTTTGTTCCAAAGCATATTTAGTAACGGTTGTCGAGATATAATGCGGCCGCTTCACGCTCGGCAACCCTCCACGAGTTTTGTGTGAATGAGTAAAAGGACGTACGGACGAGGTGATTGTCTTGAACTGTATACGTAACCGACTCGTGGAAGGTCGGACAGCATGTGGATGAGGCATAAGGTCTCCCGTTTTTAGAAATTTTTGAAATGTCGGTATGCATACTCTTAATGATTTTAGATTACTTTCTCACAAGCATACTACTTGAATAGTCAAATGGATCCTAGGTACATTATTTTGACTTGAATTATTTTTAATTTACAAATCATTGTTGTAAAGCGTTGGGTTTTATACATTTCGTCGTTCGTAGCAAATTTTGCTCATGTGTAAACCATACGAGTTCAACGCTTCCCTTAGATTTTACATTTTACTTATTTCATATAGTTTTATAATATTATGCTAGGATTTTGATAAGAATCCTAAAATATTTTCATTTCAAGCCTAATAAAGTTTTATGAAAAATCGTTTTTATCAGATAATTTCGATCTGATTTGCTCCGAGATAATAATATCTGTTGAAAGTAAGAAAATAAATAACTGTAAATGTCAAATAAAGACACGGAGAGTTCCATTAGGGTGCTCATTTTCAAGGTTCACTGAAAAACGCTTATATACACGATGGTCACCCTATTCAGACCTCAATATTTTCTTGTCAATGTACCGTCTAAAGACACCATCACAATATTATCTGGAATTGACATGACTGAACCAATCATTGGAATGTGAACTGATCTTATTTAGATCTCTTAGTAAAATAACTCATATGTTTATCTGCAGAATACAGTCCAATATTTTGTTCATATTTTTTTTCTGAAGAAACGATCACATGCTTAAGCAGAGCAAAGTGAGAATATATAAGACCTGTGTTCGTCCAATCATGACGTACGGTGTCGAGACATGAGCTGACACTACCAGGACCAAAAATCTTCTCAGAACTATTGAGATGAAGACTGAGACTGTTACTGCGGGAGTAATAATCCAAGACCGAGTGAGGAGTTCTAAAATACGAAGGACTTGCGGCGTCGACGACATTGTCCGATGGGGAAGATCTAGAAGACGCTACTGGAGAGATCACTTGGAGAGAGCTTGTTCTGAGAGAGTGGTGAGCGTAGCAGCGAACGAGCTGCCGTCAGGTACCAGACTCCGTGGAAGGGCACATAAAATATGGCGAGATAGTTGGACATCTGTATCCCAGGAGTGGGCTCCGAACAATTATAGGACGCAATCCTAGATGAAGCAGATTTTTTTTCCCTAATTTTGTCATTGGTTCTTATCCGTCTGTAAATTTACTACTTTTCACACAATTTGGAAAATCCAGCGACAAGTGAGAATTGAGAATATATACATACGTTTACTGCACTTCCCGCTAGCCAATCCAAGAAAGCAATAAAAATATTTAACTACAAAGAAAATAGTCGAATCCTGCGGACATTAAAATTTCATGATTATAAACTATAAAATTTCAATAGATGGTTTCCAGTAGTTTAAAACCATGGAAGTTGATGACTTAATACTTTGTCCTTTCGATTCCAGGGATCACCAACTCTCCCGGCGCATAAATCATTCTATAAACAATTAAAAAAATATAGGGACATTTTATTACTCGAATTTATTACTTTTTTTTTACTCCGTAATAATATAATATGCGTTGTGGTTTTTATTGTTCTCTGTCGCTTTGTTACCCGCACTTTAAAGGCTCATTACTCTGCTTTTGAACGAAAAAAAAATGTTAAAAGAATTTGTCAACCCTAATTACTTTTACGATATTCCGGTGGCCTTTTTATATTGTAATAATATACGAGTATTTTCGCAGCCTTTTTAATGAAATTGAAACATATTGTAATACTAATATTTTTCAGTAGAAAAATTCTCAACCATTTTTAGAATAGTGACGCACAGAAATACAGCTGTTCTTTAACTATCGTCTCACGTCGCGTCCCTTTCAGGGTAGGCAAAGCGGACTGAACAACAGAATAACCTATCACTACACATACTCCTTGCTTACGCAGTAAGTTGGCCAAAGTAAGCGATTTTTTATACAGGAAAGCCTATCTTTTAGTTTACATAGTTCCTATGACAGTGGGTTAAGAACGTTGTGGGAAGAGAAGCTTCTCGATATGAAAGAACTTTCCGACCTCCCTGTGTTCATTGAAGAACCCTTTAGGGCGAAGTAGTTATGGTATTTTGTATGGCATGGTTGAGAATAGAGTCAGAGATAATTGGATCATGTGAACTCAGGTAATGGATTGCTTTAGGAGGCAAGAAAGTCTTCACCTGTGCCGCTAAACATTGAAGACAAAAATTGTAATAATTGTAGTTTTTTTTTTTAAATTTAAGGCAATCCACCCGTCAAGGAGTGATTTATGTAATTGTAGATTTGCGTTCAAATGAAATCAATGCTTCAAGCATTTAGATATTAAAAAATTATGATCAACGTTTCTCGATGTAATTATAATGAGATACATCGATTATTTTCTCATCATTACTTGAAGGCCGTAAAAACAATAAGTTTTTTTTCGTGATAAACAAGCCGACCCATTTTCTTTATGTTTGATGAATCTTAATTAGTTAAAGATGCTTCCCAGACAAAGATGATTAATTGTGAAATTATACAATTTTTTATAGATAGGTCATGTGTCTGAAAGGAGCGCAATCTGGTTCAATTCCTTATTTTCTTAAGATGTATTAAAATTATTTATTTTGTTCTTGAGATAAGTTTTATACGTATGTAATATAATAATAATCATGTAATATTTTCATTGTTTCCCGAAATTGAGAAACCTCATGGTATGAGAAGGCGCCAAAGTACACATTGTTTAGTCCCTCCAGACTTCCATCCCACACCATGTGAGTAAGTATAAAAAAGAAAACCAAAGCTAGCAGGTTCAAATCCCGGCGCTGACAATCTATTACACTTTGCGATACAGGATTTTAGCCGATCGCAAAGGCTACAGAAAAGTGTCATCCCAAAACATTAAAAAAAATCATATCTTTCGCGTGATAAAACCTTTGATGGTTGGGTCATGTGGAGAGAATAAACGACGAAAGTATAACAAAGAAAATATACCTGGAAGACAGAAGAGGTGTAATGTATCGCTAGAAACCGGGTGCTTTGCCTAAAAAGAGACAGAGAGAAGAAGTGTAATGATACGCGGCCGTCCAAGAACCACATGGCTTGACCATGTAAACCATATTCCCAAGGACGGACTTGTTCTGAGTAAAAGGAATCGTAGAGTGTGTATGACCAATCGCATGATTGTGACGGAAGTCCGAAGTGTGTGAAGGATAGGAAGGTCTGGCGATCTGCCTACCTCGCAAGGGATGCGGTGTGAGGGAGGGGATAGGATAGAATAGAATAGAATAAACCCTTTAATCTTAGCTCATCATTATTTTATTGTCTTTTCAGTTCGTAGTCTAATTGCGGTTAATAATTTTATTATAGAACTTTTTCTTTGATGTTTTTATCAAAGTAAATTCTCTTGGTGAATAACATTAATTAACGATGAAAATAGCGCCCTATTAATATATCTATTATCTATAAAACGTGGATGAAAAGTATAGTCACTGCTTTGGTTAAAATAAACTAAAATTATATTAATAACTTTGTGGCGAACCTTTGCGTTGGTGTAGTCACTACAGGTACGCATCATAATAAAATCTAAGAATCTGCTTTTGATTAATACTGCATGTAGTAAACTCTATGTGTGTTTATTTATTTATTTATTAACAGTTTAATCGACCGTAGGCCTTTACGTAAAACAAATTAGAAATAATAGGACTGACAAATACAAATTAATACAAACGAATACGATCAACCCCAATACAAATAATAATAATAAAAAAACATTATATGCGTATAAATTAAAATAACATAGGTATATGAATGCAATACAATACAAAATGGATTCAATCGATCAAACAACAATAAGTCAATTACTATATAATCAATTACATAGCAATAAAAAATCAAAATTACAATAGGTCAATAGTAAAATTAAAATAAAGAGTCAAATTTTGTTATTTCGATAGCTATACATTTTGCAAGTAATTTCTGTTAAAAGTTAATATAATTACCTCTTCTGCTACTGTATAATCCCAGTATAATATCCCAATAATGGGGAAACCAGTGAATGCTGAGTGTGTATGAGAAACGCAACATTCTCTTTGGGCAAACATCCATATGATTTTCAGAATGATTCGTTTTTAAATCGATATACATTAATACATCTTATAGTGCTTTGTGCTACCAACATCGATGTTTTCACTGATACGAAGATATGGTGTTTGTTTGTAGGATTAGTACAATATACTATGCTCTAACTTGATGTCTAACATTAAGGTTGGCAAAATCTGAAATCAAATACCTAGGTATATTTATTATTACACAGTACTTAGGAAATTGGATGCTATTTAGTCTATGTAAAATGTTGTTGTTTCTTGAGGGAAGAACTTACAGAGCGTCACACTGATTCGTTATTCATGTTGTACTTTGAAAAACCCAGAGTCCAATTAAAGATGAAAAAGAAATTTAACACAAGCATGCTACATAGTTAAAGATTACATAATATTCGGACTAATTCAGCTCACAATTTCGTAGTAAGCCAATTCATAGTCTTAAGTACCGAACACGAGGTAACACTTGCATTCGATCGCATACAGCCATTATAAAAATACATGTCTCCAATCAAATCTAAATTTTCCCTCAAAACAGGAGCCTTGTTAAATTTTCAGTAGTTTTTATGTGGGTATGGTATATTTTGTAGGTATGGATATTTTCAATGGAAAATGGCTTAAGTTACAGTAATATTTTTGTTAAGCCTACAGATTCGCTTAATTTTAATACAAGAAAACCAAAATACATGTGGAAAAGGTAGTAACGATTTAACTTATTATAAGTACTGCGTAGCAATAACCCTGGCCTAATGTAATAGAAGTAATACCTATATAATATGCCTTAAGCAATTCTGCGGTAGTAAAAGTATAAACAAGCCTATATACAATTGACTCAAAAGCTTAATATAAATTTGCGCTTAAATTTACCCCTCAAGATTAAAGGATCGTTGCGCATTACGTCGGCAATCGAGGGGATGGCAAGGTCAACGTAGGGTTGAAGGTCGTATAGGGGAAGGACGAGCGAAATGAAAATACGACCCTGACTCATGGACTGGGACAATGAATACGTTAATGGTCTCTATCATTTAGGAAACCATTTGTTCGGGAATTAATCAACGTTTGGATGAATTTTATTGCTTCAGATTATAATGTACAAGGGATTCCGAGTTAGAATTGGAATCTATATGCGAATAGACAGATACCATACACTTAGGCAATAATTTATTACCCACTACTCTTTATTGCTTTAAGACATATACACGTGTATGGTGTACCTATCGATAGCGTTATCTAGAAAAGAAAAACAACTTCGTTTGATTGGGTCACATTAAAAAGGATGATTTCATTTTCGTTGCTCTAAAGATTATATTTTTTTTCTGTTTTGTCCTGGGGTTAACTGGAAGAAATCGCAGTTCTGCGATAAGTTCGCCCTAGTGAACAACGTTTTATAATCTGTACTATGTCCATTTTGTATATTTATATGTGTTTGTTGTTTAATTTAAGTTTAAATAAATAAATAAGTAAAAAAATATTTTTACAAAAAAAAACAGTATTGTCGATAGTCACAAACTAGTTTCCAATGTGCGACGTTCACGTGTCATCTGAAATAGTAATTGGATATTGAACGAATTCGATTATTAAGATTTTTTTCACTGAAGAGACTAAAAAAATAAAAAAAGGTCAACAGTTGCAGTAATTCTTCGTTTCCTAGGGACCCCCCCCCATTCGATTATTTCCATCATTAATCTGAAAGACTTGACAGTGTGAATCACAGAATATGTAACTACATAGATGTTTGAAGAACACATATTTTATACTATGAATTGTAACCTATTAAGAAAAAAATAAATAGAAGTTTATGTGATACATATTCAGTTCTGCCGAACGACCATTAAAAATTTATTACTTTTTCAAGGCTTTAATCAAAGCTTATTTAAAGTATTGTTTCATCATATTGAATGGTCCTTGATACAGAAAAAATAAATAACAGAATCTTACATTAATAAAAAAACGTCGTCGTTTCACGAACGAGAAAAAGCACAGGAAAAAAGATCCCATAAAACGAATACTCTTTTTATATCTCAACACGACAGGTATTCACATTTGTAACAGTTTGGAAATAAAATCATTTTTTTATATCGCATTTGTGACTTGGAGCGTTAGAAGGGATAATCCATAAAAGAAACAAGGAAGGTTATATGCTAAGTAATAAAAAATATCCTCCGAAATCTGTTTCATATTACACCTTAATGTAGGTCATATTATATAATTTGCCGCTGTACCCAGATTTCAATATCATCCAAGGATTTTCAGGACTACTGAAAGCTTCGATACAATTCCATGTGAAAAACGCAAAGCAGATACTCTTGTAAATTCTAAAAATAATTATGTAAAAACGCAGCGTTTTTAGACCGTAAAATGACATTGAAGATTTTATACAATTTTGTTTTGCAGAAGAAAACCGTAATACCGCACATTCATTGAGCACAAAATACCTTTCGGATGCGTTATTAAAAACGCAAAAGTACAATTGAAATCGCAGAGCCTCCATTGGGTTCCACCATTTTGAAAACAATTTAATTTAACTTTATACATTAATCCTTTAGGTGTGTGTTTACTTTGTGGAGAATCACGTAACCACGGTCGACGATAATTCCATCACCTTTACCTACGTTCCTATAAATTGTACCCTACTGACTGGTATAATAGTTTGCGATACTTCTTCCTCAATCTAACCTTACACATCACAAATGGCCTTTTCATATAGCACTAGTGATAACAAATAAAATATAATATTATACACATATCCACTTCACTTACAGAGCATTAGACCTATATCCTACTATGTATAATATGTTTTCCCGTTCAACAGAATCACCATTAGGTACGTGGAAATATCTTTATTTATTTATTCGTTTCATTCTTTAGAGTTTAGATCATAGACATTTAAGTTATACGTATCAACAGTAAACCAGTATAGGCCCAAATTTTATCCTTTTGCCGTGTTATTTTCATATTTATTTTTTTAATAAAAGGATCTGGGCTTGCGTACACAAGCCTAAATACTTTTCTGCACACCTTGCACTAGGCTAAAAGCCTGTATTACAAAGTGTGGAATACATCGCAAGCGCCGGGATTTGAACCCGGCACCTCCTGCTTGAGAGACTGCCGCCACAACCAACTGCTCTAACCATGTACTCTAAAATGAAATACTCTAAAATAAATTAATCCCACTAACTTTTTAGTCCAATAAATCTCAGTCTCGGTGAAAATAATAATAAACACAATAATACTAACAAGTATCAGGTGCAACACTTAACTGAGTCGCAATGCTAAAGAGACTAGTTAGTAGGAAGCCGTAATTTCAATACATTGTGAAATATATTATTGGAGTGGTTTCAATGTGTTGTGCAATAAATTCAAATAACATAAATCCCAATTCAACTAGACTAGATAAACGGATAACGTTATTACCTCAGTGTTGTGTTAATATACGATACTACGATACTACGATGGTACAATGTTAGTTGTATTCCTCTACAGTCTACATACATCTCTCTATTACGCCTACAATATTGCAACATATTATATCACCTGAGTTATTTAAAGCTACCGTTGCATCATAATTACTGTTTTGCATGCCACATATTTTCGTACCTATAATATTCACATATGAATATGTCTTTTCGTGGATCATTACGAAGTGAGGCGCTCAGCGTAGTATGTCTCAAAGACTGAATAAGACATCATAGATCGTACCTACATCTAAATTTTATTAGTATGGAAAAAACGATTCGTGGAAAGCGTAGGGTGCTTCTAAAAGAAATGAAGTAATTTGAGAGATCAATTAAAACCCATCAATTCACATAAGGTCAGTTTTTTAGTAGATATTGAATTAGTAACAATGTCAAATTTACGCTAGAATTCTGTGTTACTCACTGCGTCACTGAGTTAAAATCAGGTCGCTAAGTAGTCAGGAAATGATTGAAAAATACATTGTAAGATTGGATCAAAAACCAAACAAAAAAAAACATATAAAAATAACTCCACGGTGAAATTAAATGAAATCTTGTAAAAGAAATAAGGTCCGATATTCTGTATCGGATACGAGTAGGAATTGTAGCTTTTATCTTACGAAGAAATCGCTATATACACACCACAATTTGATTACACAATGTAAGAATTATTATCAACACTGATACAACTATACAACACATTCATCCTAAACCAAAATTGTCTAACTATAATTTGATTTATAAATTAGTATGGAAAATTTTATATTCGGAAAATACCTTGAATTGAAACATAGACAGATTCCCTCAAACATATTCCTCCATAATTTTCCCATATTATGAAGCATTTATATTTCCTAAATAAAAATCATTAAACTTTTACAACTCATGCAACATCCGCGTGCTTGTAATACTTTCCAACCTTTAAAAAGCTGTGCTGCCTTGAGCTTTGAGTGCAATGTCATATGTGCAACATATTGTTTGGAAATATAAACTTTGTATTAAAAATTTTACTATTTCGTTCATCGTAGCAACATCTTTCTCAGTATTTTGCCTTAAAACCATCATTCAGTTCACTCATAACCACCCCAAGGGCAGAAAACTTTTGATCTCGTAATGTTTCCTACGGGAACATTAAATGACAAAAACGTAATGGCCATGTTTTTCTTTAATTTACTCTCCTTAACGTAATAATTCTCGAGATATATTTTTAAACGACATCACTTTAGCTCCATCATATTATTCTAGGTGTTGATATTTCAATATTCAGTCTAAAAAATAACATGAAAATTGAAGTATCTTTCATTTCTTTGAGTGGTTTTTCAGGTGATTTTCACAATGAAAGCTGAAAATATTCATCTAGTGAAAGTGGTATTCATATGTTACATGAAACTATTTAATATTTTGCATGAATTTTTCATTTTCCTCTACTTGATTAAATTTTTCATGCCTTTTTGTAAATAAGCGTAGTCTCATTTGTGTTAAAAATATTCTCCATCGGGGATTAGCGATTCATCATTTGGTTTAAATATTATATTTTATACAAAAAATGCTAGACGTACGAGGGATTTCGAATTTTTCGGACGACTTTCGTAAAGTATCTGGATGATACTTACATAGATTGATTACGGAACGTAGTTTTAGTTTAATCTCCTCATGCTAAATCGCAACCCCTCTCCTCATACCGCTGTTTTCGCAGGGAAACGTCGCGATGGGGTTAGGACTTTTAGAAACGGTATGCATTTCCTATCAACTATAATAAAAAGGTCTATAGAATTCACGCAAAAAAAATCAGAGATCAAAAAATGTGATGAATTATATTATACAGGTTAGCTGTATGAAATCGCTGTATAGCGATAAGCTCGCCCTAATGAGCATTACTTATTATGGTGGATCGGTTTTATCTTGTTCATTTTTTATATAATTCATGTAACGTTTACTTGAAGGTTAAATAAATAAATTAGCGTTTTTTAGTGTTTGATTTACTGTCAAACACTTCTGTCATCTTATTCTATTTCTGTTATATTATTTTAAAGTGTTTTATATAAAGTACTGTCATCCCTAACTAAAGGCCATTTATGAAATTACATTCATCCCCCATCCTGTTTTAAAAAGTCTTACCTCCCACTAGGTATTTTACTCTTCCTCCCACAAACTACTCAAGTGAATGAAGCGTGAAGCTTACATTTTCTCTGATAGGTTCTCCTCAGTATTTTAAAGGATAATGGTGCCGTCATAAATTTACCTTTTTTAAAAGTAAACTTCGTAGAAAAGTTGTAATTTAATCAATATTTCTTACTTCTTATAAGAAGTTTTCATCACATAGATTTTTTTATTACACACTTTGTTTTTTGTACGTATTCTTCTATCTAATTTACTAATAGATTTTGTAACGTAGATACTTTCAGTGAATTTTCATTTCAGTGAGATAATCAAAAGCTAGTTATTATCAGAAACAACAGATTTGAGTTACTGGAAGATAATTCTGGCAATAAGTTTGCCTTTTAACATGCTGCTCATTTTTGCTATTTATTATCTTTGTAATTTATATTTTGGCCAATAAAAATGCATTTAAAAATAGTTTTAAAAATCGATCTGAAGTAACCCTTAAAATTTAGGTATGAAAATTTATTGGCGATATGCACTGAGTAAAAATCGTTTTATTATCGCTTTTGCTTTCTCAAATTTTGTGGGAGAAATAAGTGCAAAATAAGATAGACGTATGCGACAAAATCAGTTTTGGTAAATTTATTATTATTCAGATTTATTTTTTATTATTTTGTTTGTGTCGATCCTATGTGGTGATTTAATCCATCATTTTTACTGCTTACGACGATTCTATATGGTGATTTATACTCAGAAAAATTTAAGGTGACCTTGGGGCGATTTTATCGCTAAACAGCGCCAATAAGTGGTCCGATTATTATTATCGTCCACTCACCTCAGCACAAGCTGGAATTATATGAAAGCAAAGACGGGCAGAAGCCAAGTACCTTGTTTTGCTATCAATTTGCTTTTAAGATGAGGTGTTCAAGAATTTTCTGACTATTGAACACGTGTTTATTATTATGATTTTTTCGCGTTCGATATCGAATTGTTCGATTCGCCCATCACTTGATGAAATTGCGAATATTAAGGCTATGCATACCGAAATGTCGACAACCATCACTAAATATGCTTTGGAACAAAATAGGGTAGATACAATGAACATTTATCTAGGGATTAACCGAAAAAGATTTTTTATATCTTGTATAGATTTCTCAAAAAAAAAATTAAAAACACCTCTGATCTTTTTTCCGAAAGACGGAAACTCGTTTCCCGAAAGCCGCGGAGTATTTTTTTATGTACTGATAATATGCATTAAAATCTAGGGAACAACCGTAAAAGTTTTTTAATAGACGCAAAATTAACCCCAAAAAATAGAAAAAACGCTATTTTAACCATTTTATCGTGCGATTGTTCACGCGATTTTGAACCTTGATACCGTAATGCCGTGGGAAACGACTGTGACGTCATTTTTAGTACCAAGCCCTTAAAGATTAAACGTTAATATATTACACCTACGTAGGATTGAATAAGCATGATTGGTTTAAAAAAACATTATCGATATTATCTACTGATTCTACGGCGTAGGCTGAAGGACGTAGACCCGTAGAGTGTGTAATAATAATATGTAGGCAGCTGTAGGTAGGTACCCAGGAACAAGCAATATCATGACATTATTATCCACGTACCACGCACTGGATCCTTTACGTGTCTTGATTATGATACTCGTGCAAATGAAGGCACGTAGAAAAGAAATTGTAAATTGGCAACGCTGATGAAATACATAAATATCAATGTATCCGAACTTTGTTACTAAGAACACCGTTTTTACCACCTTTTTTACCGCTTTAAATTATGTGTTCTTTTTATGCGACACCATCTTTTGGTAATAATGTAAACAATTAATTGAAACTAACTTCAGGTGTTTTATTTTTATTTATCTAGAACTCGGAAACACATTGAAAGAGTATGCGTGAGTTCTATTTTAAAACATTTCTCTAGTAACTTTTTTTAGACTTAAAAACCTGCTAAACAGGCGTCAATATTAGCATGCTGCATTTTTCAGCAGGATCCTTAAGGCAAAATTATGACTTAATGAATGAAAGGTTAAATAAAATATATATAATTACTATCGATCGCTTCGAAAATTATTTTTAAAATATCGATTTAGGTTAGAAACAATTTAATAATGGAGGACATCTATAGATTTCTTTTTAACGCTTTCGTAAATTCAGAAATCGTTTTAATTTAATTTGTTCTGCCAATATTATACATACATACAAATTAATTATACGTACATACAAGATGGGAAAACGTGTGAAAACGATCAAACATCTAATCTTTTATTATTCCTTTCGTTTACTTGAATAAATAAATAAATCTATATTAGAAAAAAAGTCATCAAGAGTTTCAAAATTGGACAATAATGGTAGTGAGCTAAAGGGCGGACTTATTGCAAAAGCAATATCTTACAGTCAACCCGATCGTTCTCCGAATTCATATATTTTGTATTCTTAACACAAACGTTGTAGCAATTTCTCCAAGTTTTCATGGCTGATATAATATTTTCCAAAGGGCAAATGTGTGGAAAGTACACTTGAAATAATATTGTCTAGAATCTAGGAGAGGTTCCCATGAGAGGCGCGTTTCAATTGAGTTAATACTTCTCTATACCGTAATACGATTATCAACAAAATTGTCTCCAACTTTCTACGTGTTGACTCTCAAACTACGGAGATTAATATTTTAATTGTAAGGTTTTAAAACAGTATAAAAGAGTGGTATTTTATTCATAGAACAGAGAGACGCTCAGATGGACAAAAGAGATTCTCAAGTAGAACAAGAAAAAGGAGCGTAGGAAGACCTCAGGCAAGATGGTGTGACGATGTTAGGCGAA
Source organism: Ceraclea dissimilis (assembly GCA_963576895.1). Classification (NCBI taxonomy): domain Eukaryota; kingdom Metazoa; phylum Arthropoda; class Insecta; order Trichoptera; family Leptoceridae; genus Ceraclea; species Ceraclea dissimilis. The sequence goes on from OY756363.1 coordinate 15,614,522, forward strand.
TCGCAGAAAACAAGTAGATGCATCATGCTCAGGATAGGGATCTGTGGAAAGTCAAAGGGGAGGCCTTTTTCCAGCATTGGAATTAAAACGGCAGAGAAAGAATAAGGAGATTATCAAGAAGACCGTAATTTTTTTTATATGTCTTGTATAGATTTCTCAAAAAGAAATGTGAAACACACCTCTGATCTTTTTTCCGAAAGACAGAAACTCGTTTCCCGAAAGTCACGAAGTATTTTTTTAGTATTGATAAAACACATTAATGTCTAGTAAATGACCGTAAAAGTTTTTTTATTGAAGCGAAATTAACCCCACAAAATGGAAAAAAAACGTTATTTTTATCAGTTTATCATGCGATCGTGCATTCCATTTTGAACCTTAATGCCGTGGGAAATGACCATGACGTCATAGTTGGGTCGCGAGCTTAAATTGTATTTATCAAGTCATATCGAATCAAAAATCTAGTCTACCCATCTAATGTCTCCAACTAAAGTTTCAGGAATGGGTGACATTAACAGTGGTTAGAAATATTTTGATGAAAATTTTGATTCCATAGATAATAGTGTGAAAATATTTTGAGAATCAACTGGAGACTCTGGGGATTGCACGTGAGTGGCGTATCATTATTCCTTCTTGTCTTCTGTCTGTCGAGACTAGAAAAAACATGTTTCAGATTTGTGTGTAAAATCCCGTGGTATTATCACCCTTCAAAATATCATCTGGTACTTGATACTTCAAATATAATATATTTTCACCGTCGAACATCACTTTCAGAAGTTATTTGTCCAGGGCCTCTATTAAAGAATTCTGGGTATCCATCTTAAGTCTTTTTGTCATACGACACGTATAACCTACTGCCATTTTAGCTTAGCAACATGGTCCATACTCCATTGTATCGAAAACTTTTTTTCTGCGCTTAATATCTCCGTTTCTTATGTTATCACATGTCTCTCAAATACAGCAGAACGCTTGAAATATAAGTGTTTGTTGGGAGTGTTTGTAAATTACTACCAGCAACATACTATTTAATTAATCAACAAATTTTGAGGGAAGATACATGAACCTGACAGTCGCATAGATATTTCATATTCCAAGCAAACTACGTACACTCACAAAACGTGGCAGTTGCCAAGTTACTTTTTCACTCGGTTAATATGAACTTTTCGTTATTTTCCAAATAGTATTAAAATACATTGAAGGAAAATCCCACGGCCTAAGGCCCTCCACATCCCGGGGAGCTCAGGCGCATTAATAGCGACCTCTTTATCTTATTATGTAATTAGTATTTAAGTCTCTAATTTGTAAGAAATTAATTGTAACCTCCTTGGATAAGGACACTGAAGGAACTTAATTTAAGGGGAGCCCCCCGGCAAACCCCACCCTTAAATTAATATTATTAAAATACAGTCAAGTGTCAATTGTTAAATTACTGAAGTCAAGTTTGTCAGATTATCGTGGTAAAAAATAACTGTTTCAAATGGTACACCGCTAAATTTACAATGTATCCAAGTATACCTTGTATTGATATTAATATGCTACACTAGTACATTATAATATCGGTAGTGTGTATGGCATAATATTATAAGGACAACATTAACCTAGAAACTCTCCTGCGAGAATCTATCTACATATTACATGGTATGATTAACGATCCAATACATTGTGTTCCTGTCAGCCATTAACATCATGTCCTTGAAGATACGATGTTTTTAGAATGTTATGGTGATTTAAATATTCATCAAAATGTATCAGAAAGCGTTTTTTAGAAAAAGCGTAGATAGAATATGTACTATCAAGACAAAATAAACCGATTATTTAGTACATATTTCATTGTGGACGATAAAATTGCGGGCTCAAATCGTACGTACTATAACTAATTCTATTATCTCGAATCGATTGCATTTTAAACACTCTGCCACCAACATTGAATGTCATATAGTATACCTACATGTTGTTTTTTCATACATACCTACACACCATTCACTAGTTACCCCATTATTGGGTAATGTTTTACTGCATAATATGCGGAAAACAAAATACTTCATAACTGACATAGGTGACTGTTAAAAAAGGTCACGTTATCCACAGAACTTCCAAAGCTCATGAGAATGACTTTTGCAACAATGACGCAAGAAGGATCATAATTAGAAATTGAACAAAATTCCTTTAATTGTTTAGCTTTGCTGACTTATTCATTAACTATACTCAAAAGGAACCCTGAATATAGCTGAGATTGAGAGATAAGAATATTGATTTAATCTAAGTATGTAAAAACTTATTGACTCGGAAAATTTTTGGCATGCTATTCTAAGAAAATCTACATAAAGAAAATCAGATATAATATAAGTTGGTATTCAATAATAAGACCTACATTATCATCCTTCTGTAGGTACAAACTTTGTGATTTTTACAAGGACCTTCCCCAAGGAAATGTAGGACATCGATATGTAATTGAGTAGGGTAGGGCCATGTCAGGATATGTTATTTACATATCAACAATTTTACTTGGAAAAGGAATTTGTTTGGCGACGTTTGAAGTACATTATCCTTATCTACTCGTCCTTGTATGTCAATAATGTTAGCGCAATTTCGCCCTTGATTGGTTATTTTATCATCGTTGCATGATTTTTTTTCCTGCCTATCTCTCATACTGCACTTTCAGAAGAAATGTTCATAGATTTTGATAGGTGTTTATTTGCTATGTAATTATTCACTAGCGGTTTTTATCCTAGTTTTTAACCGTTTTTTCTTCATAACAAACATAATATCAATGTTGCAATATCAATGATGATTTTGTGATTATTTGTATTGTATTTTAGTACAAGTTTGGGTATTATTATTCTAATACCAATTGATGAACTTAATTTTTACATCGATCGGCTCAAAGGCATTTTTACTGTAGGTATACATGCTATAATGCCGGTGGATATTAAGGCTTCCACGAGGCAATAAATTGCTCCACTACCGGCAATTTTGGGTCACAATGACGTCACGACAACATCAAGTATATTGCGTCATTGTGTCGTGAAATTGCCGTGAGTGGAGCAATTTAGTTGCTCGTGTAGGCGAACCTTTAGTAATACGAAAAAAAAATTACGAGGATTTGAACGAATAGTATAAGTTTCTGTACAAAAGAATTGTATATAATTTGACATCATTATCATATGTATATTAGATTAGATATTATGGTATGCCTCTACTACATGCTCGCCGACGCTCGCGTGAATCAGTGAAAAAACGTACGGACGCGTAATAATCACCCCGTCCGGACGGGGTGATTATTTTGGATTGTATGTATACGTAATCGACGGTTAACGTATTTTTACTCATTCACACAAAAAACGTGGAGGGTCGGCGAGAACGTGGATGAAGCAGTATAATTCCATCAGTACATATTATTTAGTGTGCTTAGAAACATTGTGTAGAAACTATGAAACTATGTGAGGTTTGATAAACGACGCAATAAATGTCACACAATATTTCATATGAACACCGCATGTCAACACCCCCATGCCTGGTTGACTGCTAGTAATGGATATGAGGAACATTAATATTACATTTAAACTACCTCGTTAAAGGAACAATAAGTGTAATTTTACAGTCAAGAAGCGACGACACACGAGAGTTCTCATGACGAATGGAGGAAATTTGTACCCAACTACTGCCATTACTCTTTATTACCATAAATTATTACAAGCCCCTCCTCTTCTCCAACAGAGAGGCTTGTCGTTGATATTTTTATGATGCTTTTTTTTTCAACAAGCTGGACACTTTTCCAGCGTCTATGGAACCTATGAAACTTATAATAAGAATAGTTGTATGAATTTTACAAGGATACTGCATTTTACATATTATCTCTCATGCAATGTTCTGTAACTGCTATCTCTTTCACGGTTGGCTGGAAGATATTGCCTTGGCAATAAGTGCGCCGTTTGGCAATTTATTGTGTCTATTTAGTGTGTTTTATTTGGTGCTAATAATGATTCATTATTATTATAATGCCAATCAGCTATAATAGTGTGTGATGAACAGATGTGTTATCAGTTTTGTACAAACAATATGAATATTCTCAAGTTTCAACGGCACAGAGGAACTAATTTCCTGAATGAATTCAATACTTGAACTCTCTCACTATCTGAATCTCACACTTCTTCTCGGCCTCTCTAATGTTACGAGTATGTCCAATAAGATGAAACGTTTTAAGTCGATTGCAATGACATTGTTGACACGTGTTTTCGGATTCGAATTTGTCAATTTCCTTTATATGAACTAAATATGCAAGAATATAAGTATTGATAAAGCTGTCTTCTTTGAAATAATTATAAATATTTAAGTACCTTATGCAATCTTGAATCGCTTTGTTATTAACGCTTACGTGAGAAAAGCGCAAAATCTTTTCATACTAAAGTAGAAAACAGGATCCTAAATAATAATACCGGTGAAAAAGTGACTGTGAAATTGCCAACGAATCAAAATTCTTCAACATCAAGAAAGTACCTTTTCATAAGAGATCGTTATCACTCTCTTAATTTGATTTGTTGCCGATAAAATGACATCGTTATATCCCGAAAGTTTGTAAAAAAATATTATATTTTGGAAGATTTTTTTAGCGTTATTTACGGCGAAGCTAAATTTCTTTTAGAAAAAAACTACCTTTTTAATATTTATATAGAGAAAATTTAGATGTTCAGGTATTCTAAAATCAGGATGACATTGTAGAGAATTGTACACTAATAAACTACACGTATTTTGTACATTTAGTAGAATTACGAGAAATCAACAATTTATTTTGATCTCGCCTGAATATAATACGAAGAGACAAATTTCTAAAGTTTTGATAAAGTTAGACAATATGTTTCCACGTGATTTCACATCACTAATTATGTTACAATTTAGCAGGTGTCATGAAAGTTATGGGAAACTGTGAAATATCTAATACTATAGACGTTTGTAACTGTTATTTTTATTCACAGTAACAATGTTTATAAATGCTGTTATTATCCGCATCAAATTTTCTTCGTACCTCGTTTTCTGAACATTAAAAATGTGTATTTCAACAGCATAATAGTTGACATACGTGTACCTACAAAACATTTGACAGAAACTTGGTAGATACCACTTTTATTTCTATCGATTTTTCTATAATAAATAAAAAGAAATTATCAAGTCCTACATACCTACACAAAATCCCATTACTTTCTTCAAATAATTACGAGAGAAAAAGGTCTCCAGGACTTGCAAGACAGAATTAGATTGACTACGTAATTGGGGATCAAGAATCGTACCTACTTCGTAAGTCAAGTCACCATCTCACTCTTAAATCACTCTCCATTGACTATCTCACTCGAAAATCACGTGAATTTAAATTCTCATACTATCTGAGCGTGTTAAAGGTGATGCTCTTTTCGGATTAAATTCTCATACTATCTGAGCGTGTTAAAGGTGATGCTCTTTTCGGATTAAATTCTCATACTATCTGAGCGTGTTAAAGGTGATGCTCTTTTCGGATTAAATTCTCATACTATCTGAGCGTGTTAAAGGTGATGCTCTTTTCGGATTATTTACGTATCAATAACTGTTTTTTTTTTTTCACCATTGACTGTTTTGACACTGTATTATTTGACTGAATGGAATTTTGTTTATGTTGTTATAATAATTCTCATCAGCAACAGCGACTAAAAGCGCTTCATGAAAAGGCTTTACAGCTGATATCAGCCATTATATGATGCGGGGCCTTAATTTTCCAGACTAGTAATGTACATACTACATAATCGATTATCGAAATGATATCATCGACGAGCCCATCGAAATTTATTTTACTCTTTTTATTGTATTATCTATACTAGAAACGAAGTCTTTCACTGTATACCGTGTGAGTTAGATTAGAGCATTAAGAATGATATAGGAAGATGTAAGACGTATTGAACAAAGCCAATCTGAGTAGTGATGTTCTAAATGTTATTCCCACTAGAAACATGTTAGTCGGAGCGAGCTCATCTATTTTAAATAACAAATATATCTGGGTCTAACGAAATAAATAATTGTTGTACATGGACAGCAAGCTAGAAAAGTTTGTGTTGTTAAGTGGAGTTAGTCGGAATCAGTGTAGTGCCAATCCAACTGTTGACCACCTAAAATATTTGTAGGGCCTAATAGGTCTTCCTCTTTTTCAATTAACATTTAGAACAAACTTTGTATATACCACTTAAAAAATAACTTTCCTCTAGTAACATGGTTTTGGAGTGTCTGAAACGAAACGGATAATAAGGGATACACGACGAAAACAATAAACTCACCTAAACTATGTAAATACCAAAAAAATATAATCTCAATAGAGGGCTGTGTACGATATATAAACGTTTCACCTCGACTCAACTACCAGCCGTCATAGCATAGCGGTAGAATACGGGCTCTCAGGTTGGAGGTCTGGTTTCGATTCCCGGCCGCGGCAGATAGATGGACTGGAATTGGCGAATGTTACTTAAGTGTAAAGTGATCACATTAAGCAAACCTACGATCAGTCATAAGCCTGATAGTATGGTCCCTTCTTTTATGTATCTGTTGAGATATAACTACTTGTAATGAGCTCGCAATTTGGAAAAAATCATTTTAAAAAGATTATATTCAATTATTTACGAATTTATTGGCATCACTATTGAAATTCCTATTCTGTGAACAATTCCAACTTCATTTCACCACAACAGAGCTACGGCTGTAAATTGTTTCACATTTACAAGCTGATCGCTTTATTTTGCGGCCAAATCATCGAGCTATTACAGTAATAATGTAATATTATTTCAGCTGTGTACCGTTGGTATGATTTTCCCAATATATTTTTAAACTGTTAATATCGTGAAAATTATTGTACATTGAGTGGTTGATTTGTAAAACAAACACGCTCCTCTCAACCTTATTTTTAACAACTTGTAATGATTTGTTTGAAAACTACGGACATTTTTCTTCAGTCCATGTAAATGTCCATGAAAACTAACTCGTTTCTATTTCTTCTAGTGCTTTTATACCATCGGCCTATACCAGCCAGCTATACCATGGTAAAATAATTGTATAAAAAAACTGTATTTTTAAACATTAAGAAAGACACCCAGGTAAATCTCTTCACCCATTTTTCAAAAAAAAAAAAATTGCCTGCGGCGCCATTCTTTATTTTTTTGTAGTTTTTGTACACGGCAATTATAATAGCCACCTTCAATTCACAATTTTAAAACAAAAACACAACCTGTTTCACTGACCTTCACGAAAAATTTCGCCTGCAGAGATATTATTCACTTTGAATGGTCAGGTTTAGTTGTCATCCCCGCCTCCCCAAAGTCAAATACTATATCCCTCTCTTCCCCGAAATGAAAACCTATATCCTCCATCACATGTAAGGAACCTTTATAGTTTTATACCAACCTGTCAATTTAATTATAAGTTTAATTTTCAATACTTTACAACATAAAACACCTTACCACATGTTACCGATACTAAATCTTCTACAATAAACTACGAACAACATTAAATTATAATGAGAATGTACGGCGTATGTAAATTTGATTCCAATTAAAAAGTTCTCCCTGGAATTTCATCTCAAATTTCATGTTGTAAACTTCATTTTAGTGCCTCGTAAAATTATTTTCCCATACTTAATGCGACGTAAGATTTGTACATACGAAACCAACGTAAACCAAATAATTCAATTTCATGGTGGTTTATGTAGATAGATGCGTACTACAAATACTTACTACACAAGGGTAATAATACGACAGTAGTAGGAGTTGTATAATGTGTAACCATCTCATTCGATGTAATTTTACTTATATCAACTAACAGTATGTTTTATAAGTTTATTGAGACATTTCTGCGAATTTCGACTTGTTCGTCGATTACTATTTCGTGGAAATTACGAGAGGCGAGAATTTTACTATCGTAATTCTCAGAAACATCAGTTTCTCTACATGGAGAGTTGATGAATAATCAGAGCTTTCTTTTCGTAAAACATGTTTGACTCGTATATGAATACCAATTACCGCCAGGCTCATTTCAGAGAATGTAAGGGGAAGGTTGAATACTGGACCTAAGACGACAAATAGTTATAGATATACAGAAAACAGTACTCATCAACCCATGCACAATAGTACGACAATTCCTTCAGACGCCACAACAGTAAAACTTTACAATACAACAGGGTACCTTGAGTACGCTCCGTTGCCCTGTTATCGCAGCACCAGCCGCACCTGAAGGCAATCGCCACGATGAAAATAATAATAATAAAATGTTTATTAAAGTAAAAAAATACAAAAGGTTGCAACTTTTTACAATCAGAAAATATCCCAATGGATATTACACATTAAAAATACTTCCTGAAACAAAATCACTCGACACATCGATAAACAAAATTGTTTCAAAATTTCGACGAAAGCTTTCACAATAAATGATAGTAAAAGCTCTCATATATAGATAAGACATAATATAGGTATAATACAAGACAGTGACTGTTTGAGACCATTCCATAGGTATGAAAGTTACGATTGGTTTTACGACTTATTCGTAAATAGTTTTATACGGCGGCATATAAACATAAAACATTATCATAAAGTTTTATACTGTACGTAAGTAGGCAAACATTGTATTATGATATACTAGAGAAGTGTAGTATATTGGCTGGAGAGGCCCTCGATGGTCAACTCCATATAATTTAATACCCTAGATAGCCTCTGGAATCTTTGCAGTATTTGTATCACTTACTTTATATTGTTATTTATCCGATTTATGACAGACTTATTTCATTGTTGTCTTCTAATACAATTACTCCTACTATCTGTAATCCTGACAAAATGAAACTACAAGATATAAAAATAAGTAGAGTTTTTACTGATATGTATATTTTTCTCACGTAATCTTTTAGACCAACAAACATAAAAGATCACGCGGAAGACATGAAACTATAAGGAGAATTTCCGCAAACAAGGCCGAAGACACTACTAATTTATTGGGTGGATGTAGCAGAAAACTCTCTCATTTTCATTGCACATTGATGATGAAATACATGTGAGCATATATTTTTCACAAATTACCTATTCAAGGAGTTGATTGTCAACCGGACCAACTGGACCTTTTAAAGAAAGTATAGATAGTACGTACGTAAGAATTAGTATGGAACGTAGTTAAAAGTCCTCATATATTTTGGTACTAAATAATGACTCCCTCTCTCCATACTCTTCTCATCGAAACGACGTCAGAAATTTCTTTTAGTTTTGAATGCAATCGGGTTCTAGATTTGAATTGTTATGACGGACGGCGACAATAACTATGCCTTTGATTATCGAAGTACCTAATCAATTTTTTTTCACACATTCAACTATGCAAATGTTAGGGTTGTAGAATAGGCACCAACTCTTTTTTAATGTTTCTCCGAGTGTCCCATGTAAATGTCAGGTATTATAAAAACTCACACAAGATACAGAGTGATTGGTTCATTGAGAGGTGAGAGAGGATGAGAAAATATGAAAAAAAGTCAATGGGATGCATATCTAAAAATCAACCGCTTTGGAGATATGGCCTTTTGAAAATTGAGGTGTATGAAAATTTCTCATTTAGGTTTTTTGCCAATATTTCTCAGCAACGAGATTCACCGATCATTTTGAATATCATATAAAGGAGAATGGGCGAAAGTGGTCCAAAAGCCTCCACAAACGAGACTTGCGAGAAATGAAAGTACATACATGTCTTACCATTTTGGCCGAATACTATCAAATTCTGTCCCGGGATACTCTTGCTATGATCGTTTTTGTCCCAGGTATAAAGGAGAATGCTAAAAAAAAACCCAGGCGCGGTGCAAACGAAATGTTACTCAAATGATAGGTAAAAATTAGTAATTAAATACTGCATAGGGGGCATCATCGAAATCAATGGATAAATGTGTAAAATACCTATTCGAAATTCAGGAGACACAGTGATTGTGTAAATTCAGGAACGTGTGTATGTTGTAACGATATTTTAAAAATTATTATTTCTTGGTTCCATCCGGTAGTGGAGAGACCAAGGCTGATGAAGAAGACGGGCTGCCTTATAATCATCATATTATACCTATGCTTTTAAACCACAATTGTAACTGTTTAATGCTCCTTTTACTAATAAATTCATGTGACCCCTGTAAACTTCGAATAGCTATTTCACACATTAGGCCATTGATTTCGATGATACCCCCTATGCAGTGTTTAATTACTCATTTTACCTATCGTTTGAGATACATTTTGTTTGCGCCGGGCCTGGGTTTTTTTTTCAAACTAAATGAGCATTCTCCTTTGATATTACGAAAAACTTGGTGTATACTTAAGTAAATGTTAGGAACTTCGTCCAAGTGCCCTCACAGACTGCCAGAATTTCCAGAATGGTAAGAGGAGTATGTTCTTTCGTTTCCTGTATGTCTTGTTTGTGGAGGCTCTTGGACCAGGTTCCATACACTTTTGCCCATTGTCCTTTTGGACTATGAAAATATTGTGTGTGTTTTTATACACAGCATTCGCTAACTACCTATGATAGTAGACTATTTCACGTAAGTACTACGAAATCTCAGACTTTCTGTATTATTTATCTACTTTCTTTAATCAGCATACTGACGTAGGGTAGTCATAAGTTTTATCTCGTTTTTTTAAAAAAGAAATTGTATAACTCGCATATAAAGCTCATGATAAGACCACTTGTACTTTTATTAGGATAAGAAATTCTCAACTCGAACCCCCGTTGTTTTTCCTACAGTTTTTTTGTTGTGTTGTTATTTCTGTTATACAATATATTATTTCCTTCCATACTCTCGTGTCAAAGTTTTTGTACGCTTATAATATTTTGTTCGTACCAACTTTACAGAAAAAATAATACAATATGCCGTAACTTTTCGTCGCAGTATGTTTTAGTACAAAAATAATATTTTGTCCGCAGTTTCTGGAATATTCTCTTATAGCTAGCCTAAGAGCCCGCTGCTAAAATGATGACCTATCTGTTATTTGATCGAAATGTGGTTTAAATGATAGCTTACCAATAGGGTAATACATCGCACTAGGGTTGCCTATCAAAATCTTGCCACAACCCCCCCCCCCCCCGTAAAGGTCCCTATTCGCGGTTTTCCGCATTTTTAGGAATATGAGAATAATATAAGAGATAAGAAAAAGTAGTAATTGACAAAAATAATCCCTGCTTAATTTTCTACAAAAAAATGTTTTGTACACTTTTTTGTAGAACTAGCAGTTTACCCGTAATATTACCCTATTGGTAAGCTATCATTTAAACAACATTTCGATCAATTAACAGATAGGTCATTATTTTAGCAGCGGGCTCTTAGGCTATCATGTTAAGCTAATACTGTGTGTCGTTACGTAAAAAAATATTAAAATCTCTGAAGTTGTCATCCCAAAAATACAAATAAGTTTATTTTCTTCTGGTATCATTTTCATCCCGCCTAAGGGCATGACGTATAATATTTCCAAATATACAATTTTTCTTTCTGGGTATAATAAGCTTCACTTTTTCATTTATTTATAGGTACATAGATAGGTACTAGGTAGTGTGTCTTAAATTACCCAAACCTGTATATTGATAAAAAAAATTGAGAATTTTTTCTACCAAAGCAACGGCACAAGAAATTAAAATTAGTTCAGGTCTGGGTTAGACTTAAACTAGTCGCCCGTTTAATAAACCAAAGTTTGTAGAAGATTGTAAATATAAAGTCCAATTCTATAAATGTATGTAAGCAAAAGTGGGTACTGACTGAAATAAGAAATTCTTATTTCAATTAAATCATAGTAACATTAAATTTAAAAAAAAAATACATTTTAGTTCGAAAAGTATTTTGTTTTATTTTGAATCTGTTACAAGATGACGAAAAATGATTTGATTAAGTACTGCAATAATCAAAGGTTACAAGTTTCCTTCTTACACTATACATCGGTGGAAATACCTACATAGTTGTCAATAAACTAAAAACCTAGATATAGTATGTTCACTAGGTAACAAAAATTTGCTCTACTTACGTTTTCACAAAAAAAATAATAAGAAAGCTACTACATTTTTATGCATGCAGTCATTGTATTTAGAATCAATTTTAATAATGCATATTTTTTGTTTCAGGTAAGTACCCGCACTGCAATTTTCGATACCATATTTGGCGGATGTGAGATGGGCGGAAATCGTTTCAGAAAGCGATGAAATCTGTAAGTAAAATAATACCTGAAATTCCCAGAATTAAAATCCATTACAACAGATTTTAATTATAATATGTAACGAGAAAATATAAAAAAATTTATGGTTTTTCTGTATAGTTATGGGAAATAATGACCCATGTTAATCGAGACAATCGAAATTCGTAAAAAAAATCGAGAAAAATCGACTCTTGGAATATTCCGAAAGGGATAGTTCATACAGAATGTCCTTATTTTATTTCTATAAATCCATTTCTGATATTTCGTATTAAAATTATTAATGTTTCATTTAGGTACGGCTATTCAAATTACTAAATTTTAACTAAGTCTATTGTTGAATATCGTTAGAATTAATGCTTTTCCTCCAAACAATTTAACAAGCTATCTACTTTAGTCAGTCTCAAAAGTCATTTTAAGACTTTTCTATATTATAAGCTTTCTTTACTAAAAAGTTCCAATTCCAATTAGGTAAACTGGATATTTTCTACAGTAGTAATACCAAATGAACATATTGTGTTGCTACATGTATATTCGCTACGATAATCTAAAGTAATCAACAGAAAACAATTGAGAAGTTAAAAAATAATTATCGATGTTCGATTGTGGTTTCGATTTATTTTCCATCGCTATTTATGAGAACATCGAAAAGATTCTGTGATATTAAATATCCAATTAGATTAATAATTTGTTTTGTAATGGAATGCTTGTATATTTTGAAATTCAATAGAATTTTCTTGAAATTGTATGTTTCTAAAAACAAAACAAATTATTCTTCCATTTGTCACGCAATACATTCCGTTTTATCTGTCTCACTAAATATTCGGTACAGATGCTGAGAATAATCCCTGAAACCCTTGATTACGTAATACACGCATATCCTAACATACGCAGATATCTCCAGTTTGTACATATGCCTGGTATTATATGTTTGTGTGCAATAAATAGGATAGAATTATACAGATAAACAGAATTAATTTCATTACATAAGAGAAATACGGTAGAGTACATGACAAAATAATAATACGTACGTGTATTCTGTTCTACCTTCGTATTTAACACCATCAAAACTGTACCTACAACGTTCGGATAAAGTGGAAACAATTGTAGTACTAACTGTGATTTTGTTGAAAGTTAGCAGTGTAAAAAATCTTAGTAGAGAATTTTATTAATTCTGTGAATGGCTTCGGAAAGCCCTTCCGGACGATTAGGTACTGGATATATTTAGTCTAACTGCATGAATGTGATGAAAGCAAGGAGTGTGTGTACTGATAGGGCAGTCTGGCGTTCTGTCCTCGCTACCTGCCCTCAAGGAACGCGGCGTGAGGGGGTAGGTATCTTTCGTAACGTGTATGCCCAGAATTCAGTGAGCTGTCAACCGACCAGATAATTGGTTGCAATAAAATAAAAATAAGTTAATTTTATAAAGGCGATATTAGTATCGACACTGAAGACAACAGTTATTTGTGCAACATTCAGTTTTGAGCAACAGTCTCCCCTTTTGACTTGTATGATCCCCGTTAGCTTCCAACCTTTTCCACCTGCAGCTCTTTTAACGTCTTTAAACCTAGGGCCCGGTCTCAGTTAAGCAAAGAACAGTTACTATTATTTAAGTCGCGGCTATTTATTTTATTTGTACGTAGGTAGATTTCTCTTTGGCCAGCTGTCGTTGGGCACTCGCAAAACATGGCCCAGCCACGACCAACGTCTTTCCTGTATTACTGACAGGATTGATCGTTGCTGGGAACGCCGTCGAACGTATTCGTTGGTTTTACGTTCTTGCCATGTGATACCCAGTATCCTCCTAAGACACCTATTCTCAAAGCTGAGTATCTTACGCTCTTGAGCCTTGGTTAAGTGCCATGACTCGCAGCCGTAGAGGAGGACAGGGATCACGCAGGCGTTGAATAGGCGGCGTTTTGTCTGGATACTAAACCCGGATGCCTTCCAGATCTTGTCCATGTTGTTGAATGCCCCAACGCTGTTTTTCCACCCACAGGGGTCCCGACGCCCCGGAAGACCCTCTTTCACAGTGCACCGTTCCTATGACAACGAGATCAGAGCGTTAGGAATGACGTGGAGAGAGGTAATATCACTCGCACAAAATCGCTCTGAATGGAGACGCCTGGTAGCCTCCCTGTGCTCCCGAATGGAGACATAAAGGGCGTAGTAGTAGTAGTAGTAGGTAGATTTCACAGGTATTCCTACACCTGAGAATACTTGCTCCTTTATTAATATTATTATACCTGTCTCCAACACTCCTACATATTGTATAACTTCATATCACATTGTCATCCTTAGCAAATGTACAGACATAATATTAAACAGATATCTCTCTGTCTCTGGAAACTCTGCAATTGAAACAAGAAAAATGTAGGAACTATTTCGTCCCCGCTATCAGGTGAAAACTGAAACAAGAGTACACTCAATTTCAATTCAATTTTCTTTATTTTCCGATAATGTGATTTACATTTACAGACAATAATAACATATTTCTTATCTTTTTATGTATTTCGAGATATCTGCCGAGATATAAGAACGAAGATCGAGATGCAAAAATTTGCTGCAAACCAATCCACGGGATTGAAACTGGAGAAGAAAAGAAAATATATTACTTGGTAACTTTCCTGTATATGCGTGGTTGTTGGACGTTTTCACGATGGTCCATAAAATCTAGAGTTTTTTCGGGTTCTATTGTATGTAGAAACGAGATGGAACATCTCAAAGATATAACCCGAAAAAAACTGTACACAGCTTTCCTATGTTTCCACGAATGCAGTTCCAAACCCGCTGCGAAAACTTTATCAAGTTTTCTCTTAATGAAGCCAAGAGGTATTACATTCCCACAATGCAAGATTGACCCTCTTCCTGGTTGAGACACCCTGTATATATCTACCCTCTTTCCCACTATCTTTCTTCTTTAATTTATTCCAACTTTCCTTCTCAGCTCAAGACTAATTACAGTTGCTACCACAAGGAGGTGAATTAATTTTCATTAAAAATAAATCTAATATTTTTCTTGGTTATCTGGGCATAATAATATTATTTCTTTTTCAACAAATTTTCTTCTTAAAAGAATTTATAAAATTCAACATTTTTTGTACAGTAATCAGGGCGTCTGATTTGATTAATTTATATCGAGGGTTTTAAAGACTTATGAAGACTTTAGTCAACCTTCTTCTTGTCCTTTCAATTACATTCTTATAGAAATAACTATTTTTTATCCTTACCAAAGACGAGATTAGTGTAATAATACCTAATGAAGTTAAAATACGAAAAACTTAAACTCCCTCATTTTTGCGTAATTTCTTACTGTAAGAAAATATATTGTAATAGACACTATAAAAAAAATATAAAAAAGAGTTATAGCAAATTTAATATTCTATAATTGTTACTTTTTTTTCTGTAGGTGCACCAGTAAAAAGTTATAATCGTTAAACTGAAAAACGGCCGGAATTTCGACGGTTTTTGGCTCGCCCTAGTGAACGCGCAAGGGTGGGAAGATCACAAACATGGGTTCTGAACCAAAAGACTCACCTTTATAACATATCCAAAAATCAGAAATACTACTCTCATTGCAAGCTAAAATCCTTTGTTTCTCGGAGTACTAAGTTTATTAAGATCAGGTGCTTTTCTTAGATTCTATAAGATAAGAATCGTAGCTCTGTTGAGACTGTCTTAAAAACATAAGTATTGAGTTTCTTCATTTATTATGAAGCAATAGTTTTGAGTTATTAATCAAGGTTCTAACCTCTAAGTAAAGAACTTACTAATTTAATTAAAGCTATGTCTGTTGTATGAAGCGAACAATTGTTTGGAAAACAAAGATTGAGTTATTTTAACAAACTTAGAGGCCAACAGAGAAATGTGAAGGAAATTGTGAAAATTTTACACACTTAATGAAATTATTGTCGCTGTTTTGAAGTTACAAATATGCCAATGTTAATACAAATCGATAAGTAAGTTATCTATTAAGGGTATAGGCATATTTACATTTCAGAAATTCTAAAATTGAGACCTTAGATCTCGACAATCTTATTAAATATGTTTAGGAAAAAATAGGGTAAATACCTTGAATCTTGAGGGATAGGGAATGACCGTAAAATATTTTTTATATCTTGAATAGATTACTCAAAAATATGTGTAAAACACCTCTGAAGACTCGTTTCCCGAAAGTCGCGGAGATATTTTTCTTGTATTGATAATATGCATTTTAAAATCTAGCGAATGATTGTAAAAGTTTTTTGATTGAAGCGAAATTAAACCAAAAAAATGGAAAAAAAACGCAATATTTTACATTTTATCATGCGATTGTTCGTGCGATTTTGAACCTTTCAACCTCGGGAAATGAACGTGACGTCACAGTTGGGTCCCGAGACTTAATTAATTGCAAAAGAAAATCGAATATGTCGTGAAAGAAAATGCAACAACTGATTCTACTTGAACGAGTTTGTTATTTATAGTTGACCTGATTCCATACTTAGGCTTTCGTGATAGTAAATGTAAAAATAGCGCTTGATTGTTGCTTATACTTTACATACTCGTACAATATCAAGAACTGCTTCCTATTTTCCTGACATGCACCTTCTCGCCTTGCGAATCATTGCGGTCTTCTACGAAGGCTGAACAATATCGCAGTACATAATATACACTCAATCATCTACTAACACAAAACAATAAAGCTCAAACGCGGGGAAGTTCAGAAAAAGCTCCGACCAAAACCTCTCTCTGAATTCAGTGTTACCCTGATTTTAAATTCAGAAAGAGGTTTTGGTCAGAGCTTTTTTGCAACCGGTCGATTCAGATAACTGAACTTCAGGACGTGCGTGGAGAGCCTAACACAGGGTTAATATGACTCTACAACTCATATATTTTCATATATTTTCATAACTTCTTGTAAAGTTCTTATCCACAGCTAACAATTTTCACCTTTTATTTCATTTTGGCGCCTATCAATATGAAAAACATGAAAAAAACTAAATATACCTATAGATTAAAATCCACAAAAAAATACTTTTGCTTTCGCGACCAGTATTCGAGGATTGGCACCCTCATCATCAGGCGATTGTGAATAAAGTTGCCCAAAAAAACTTTATGCTGCTAGAGGTAATTAAAATTGAAAGAAGAAAATATAGGCGCAGATCGTTATCCCGTTGGAAACGATAGGTAAAGTCGAATAAAAAGCGTGTTAAAAAAGCATCGATATTGCCTTAACAATCCCTACACTAATAAATCGATTGATAGCTTTTCTAAACAACAACATATTATAACTGGAGCTATATAGACGTGATAAGAACACCTTTATTACGTGTAGTATGTATGGGTAACGTCCATATAGTGACTGGTGACTTCCTTTTTACTCGACTTGAATGACGTGAAGTTAATAGTTTGTTGTTCATTCATGCAACGTACGTCCTAGAGAATGACCTGCCATTTGTACGTAACAATATTGTTACGGCTACATACGAGTACAATCATGTAGCGTGGAACTACCAATAATACGGAAGGATACCTTATAGTAGTTATAGTAACAACCTTGTGAGTTTATTGTACTACGAAATGTATTGATAACATCAGAGGTGGGCACCGTTAACCAAAAAGTTAACTTCGTTAATCGATAATCCGTTAACGAAAAAGTTAACTTCGTTAATCGTTAAAGCGTTACATTTTGAAAATGTAACGGAAGTTAACGTTAATCCGTTAAAGCGTTAATGTAAAAAAATCGCGGTTAAATAGCATGAAATAGAACTACGTAAATACTACTACTATCACATTCATACTATTGCGATGTATCCCAACAAAGTGGATACACAAATACATACAATGTCCCTACAACAAATAAAACATACAGAATGGGTGGCGAGTCTCATTCTTGAATAAGGAGTAAAATGTCTTAAATAAAAAATTACAAACACCTAGGTACATATTTTATTACATTCGTCCATTGACGTCAGAGTTTGAAAGGCGCCGCAGCCGAATTGTTTTTGTGGGAGTATGGAAGGTCGTAATGTAGTTTGGTTTATTTTGTTTCAAAAAAAATCCATAAAATATGCTGCACAATAATGTATATGAAAAATCTAATGCCAGCGCCGCCAGTGGATGGTGTCTATGCAAACAATCAAATATTAACGGACTTAATTAACGGAAGTAAAATGTAACGGAAGTTAAATAATCCGTTAACAATTTTTGGAGGTAAGAAAAGCGTTAAATCGTTAACCAAAATGTTAACTTCGTTAATTAACGATTAACGGATTAACGCTTTTCTGCCCAGCTCTGGATAACATGTACAAGGAGGATATAGGAAGTAAGGCGTGAACTGAATCGTGTGAAAAATTACAATGTTTCTTCGACTGATTTCAAGAAATATGATACGTAATTCTACGAAAATTGACCCTATTGGTAGGCAAGTCATGCGACTTTAAAATTTCGATGGTGGTATTAGTAATTACAAATACTACAAATACATTCACCTATACAAAATTTATACGTACCTTTTTCCCCGCGGGATCCCCGAATTGGTCCGGCATTGTTCTTCACTATTTTTATATATTTTTCAAGTGTCCTGCAAGCTTCAGATCTTTTTCACCAATGAACACCAATTGCAGCCTAAATACTAACATTAAAAAAATTGATGTGGTTTATGGTACGAAAAAGTATTTGTATGTATTCTTTGGTGTCAATATCTATCGCTGACTACCCTACTTACTATATTTACTTACTTACTGTTAGCCACTTACGTTTCACTGCTGGACATAGGCCTCTTCTAAAACTCTTCCACTGTCTTCTATCTTGGGCTATCTGCTGCCATCTACGACCCGTAAGCTGGACAGTGTCATCTGTCCACCTTTTCTGTGGTCTTCATACGCCTCTTTTGTTCTCCCAAGACCTCCACTTCAGGATTTTAGACTATCCTACACTGTATGAAATGCCCCAATGTTGTTGGAATTACTGGATTTGTAGAGCTACATATAAGGTGATTGTTTTCATTTTCCTATCACAGTCCACATCCCATCTAAGTTTTTACTTAGATGGGACAACATGTCAAGGAAAATTCCTCCACTTAAGGTTGAATGCACATTGCATATGCATGACAACATAGTTAATGCGTTCTTTATACAAAGTCTCTACTGTCTTATCCAAGTGCAAGTGATAATATTTATATATAATGTCAACATCGTGACCTTTTTACTACGTGTGCACTATTTATTGGCCTTAATTTGCTTTTATATAAACGTTATGTCTCTACTAGAGTTTCTTATTGTTATGTTAGAATAAGGGCTTCCAATTCCCTTCAAACTTTCGATTGTCGATTAATTAGTTAATAGTTCTTGTTCTTCCACTTTGAACGTTCAATATCACGATTCTATAAGGGCTCCTACGTAAATTTAACAACAATCAATTGTTTGTTGTTCAATACATTTATATACACCCTTGAAGTCTTTGCTTTGCCCTTTAGAAAGTGTGTATTTATTTACATACGTGTTTCGACCAATAAAGATGTAAATCAATATTGTTAGTACCAAGTTACTACTTCAGTAATACCCATTTTAAGACTTTTGGTTGAAGGGAGCCCTTCTGATGAACTATGATAATAAACGTATAATATTGATTTTATTTGTGTGTCTAGATGAGTAAAATTATGAACACATTTTAGAGCCATTAAATTAGAATGAGCCCTTATGGTGAGTTGTAAATTTTTAACTGGAAAATATTTTGTGTGCCTCGAGTAAATCTCATATTTTAAATTCAGAATTATAACTACTTTGTTAGATGGGAGCCCTTTTAGTAAACAAGTTTTTGTGATGTGTTTTTTACATCTTATATCAAGTCAGAAATTTATACCTCGGATCAAAACACTTATCCTGTGATGCCCTGCTGAACAATGGAATGAAAATTTAGAAAATTGTTTTGTTTTAATCTTTTCCAATATTCAGAGCGATTTCTTTCAGAACAGCATTTCACTGTTAGTAATATGTGCATCAAATATAGTAGAAAATCGTTTCGTTTTGTGTACTTAACTACTTACCATAACTATAAGATCAGAAGATTTTAAGTACGACAATGATGGATGGAGTTATTTCTAAATAATTCGCTTAAATGCTAAATGCCAACATACTCTCTACGTATACTGACGTGTCTACTGTCTATCTACACTATTCATATTGTCGTCGCTAAGTGCAGAACACGTCACTCTTGCTTGATGTGAACGTGAGCAATAATATATAATATAATCACATTCTTTCTCTCAATTCATAAATTATGTTCACCATGTGCCCATGCTGACTTGTAATCATAGGAGAAAAATAGTAGCACTAAAGCGAACTTATTGCAATAATAATTATGGATTGAATTGCACCAGCAGCTCTCCAATAATTGTCTACTTAAGGGCTCCGAAATCACAGCTATATCTTCGGAACAAATAAACCTCTGAAGATTCTCAGAGTCAATTTGATTAACTGCATATACTTCGTCACTTTCTTTTTTCACCCAGAAACCAGTGAGTTTCATACTGCTGCATCACCCTCATCAGCCCGGCTGTTTCATTCCGGCTTCAATTTATTCATGGAAAACTGCGCTTTTTAAGCAGAACTGTAAGTCTTCGAATTTGGATTCGAGTTGTCGAGTTACCCAATGATCAAAATGGCATGATGCGGTTTTCATTTCGACAGTATTTATAATTCATAGTTTGATATTTCAGTTCACATTGTGTAACCCCTTGACCAACAACCATGACTCGGTTGTAAAGAGCACAAAATGTATTAACCTTTAAATCGAGTTTAAAACTCGTCCATATTTTCACGTTTTATAGTTTGTTTGTTTGCTGAAGGATAATAGTATTGAACTTTGTAACATCAATGTATTGTAGAACTAACTACTTACAATCATTTTACTATATATCTCTGCATTTACTGACTTACTGAAAATTTTACCCAAGATAACGCAGGAGAACTTTTTCGTGTTTTCAAATAATAATAATATAATAATAAAAAATAAAAAATGAATCTAGGTTTATCGAAATAAAACCAAATACATCTTTGTACACTTCACAGAAAGCTTGAAAAGCTTGTGTTGTGAAGTGGAGTAAATTGGGGATTGAACCCGCGCCCACTGGATTAACAGCATTATAAGCTGAATGCTTCAGAGTTTTTATAGGTATATCCCTGAATTTCTCCCACACTGTACATCGGATGAATGTGTTTCTGGATGGTTTTGCACCACATTATTGTCTCAGTTTATTGGCGCGTGTCTTTAGCTGAAATAACGGTCGTGAATTAGAACCAAATTCTTTACGATTGTCTTTTGCGCTTTGCAACAACTAACTTCGGAGTATGCAAGGATGTGTATTTTGTCCTATGTATACCAACCTCTTTTATAAAAAAAATTAATGTGTCTTTTCCAGATAATACCTAGCTATTTTTTGTTTAATATAATTAATTCTTCTTATGCACATTAATATAACGTGAATTAAAACAGACAATTAAAATACAAGTAACCTGATTAACATATGGGCGAAAATATCGCAATATATACCAAACAGCTCAAAATAATTATTGTCACAGAGGTGATTATATGAAGTTAGAATTATAATATCATCACTTACACAAATGCTCATAGGTCTATTCTCTGGTGCATTGCACAAGATGTAGCATACGAGTAATAGTGCAAAATATCTATTTATTTTCATTAGTCTACATTGCAATGAACATGAGAATTACTCACTGTTGTTGTAGCCCCGTTTCATGAGATACTTCTAGAGTGATTTATAAGTAAGTAGTAGAGCTGTATCGTTTTTCAGCTAACAGTTAATCTTAAACAGTTGATATTAACACTGTTGATATAAAACTATATTATCTGATGACGCTAATCAATGTCTGATAAACACAAACTCGCGAGAAGAAAACCAATGAACTAAAATTCCCTCGTGACCGTTTACCGTCAACAGAAATTGATACATCAACAGAAAAATGTTTCAACGAGCTAAATACCTATTATTCTCGCGAGATCATTGGTCAATGGTCAACAGAAAGCAAACGAACGAAAAATTATTATCATTGGTCAAAAACAGCGACGGCTATCAAATGAACTCTGTAACAGGGAATTAATCGAAGTTGAATTACGAGAACGTATCAACTTAACAGTAGCTTATGATCATGTTGATACCTACCACCACACATAGTTAACAGTAGCAATTGACGTCAACTATTAACCGAGATTAACGATAACATTTTTGAAGTTATTTTTGATCAGCACAGACGACCAGTACTAGTTTAAGTAAATTCTAGCTAGAGAAAACAATTCTTATTAAAGTAATAATAACAACAACAACTGACTCTGAGACAGATTATAAATAAGACAGTTTAGAAGGTAATTAATAAATCGCTCACAGTAATAAATAATTAGACCCAAGTCACATTGTTTACAAATCTTCTCAAATAAACTTGAGAATGAAATATTGAAACAATCTAAGTGGCAGAGATCGTCGTCTAATCTATCTTGTTGTTTAGTGGCAGAAGAAGAATTTTTCATCCCTAAACATTCCTTTCGAAAACACAAAGGAAATATTCGTTTTTATTAAGACAATCACAGAATATTAACAGACACTCACAATTACATAAAGCACAAAATTCAAGTTATCCATCCAACTGGGAAAGTTAGGTTCGGGTACGAAGCATTCCACATATCGTTTTAGCATTTACTTCTATCTGCATAAAACATAATGCCAAAATCAGTCATATTCTTACATGTTAGTTTAGATTATCTCTATATAACCAGACAGAGGGGAATTGAAAATGTGGTGAAAAGAAAATAGCACAGGGCGCTCTTTCTAAAAAGAGAGATAAAAATCCACCCTGTTTTTTTATGAAAATGAAATCAGAGCAGAAGGAATGATGTAGGAATATGTAAAAATTGTTGCAAGTGATCGCTTTGAATTTTACGATTGGCTAATTCTAAGGAGTACTGGTACTTACAAAGTATTAAGTATAGGTATGGTACCCTGGAGATATGGCGATCACTCATGTTTAACTTCAAACATAAGACACGGACATTCTCATATTGTATACTTAGTGTTTCCAAGAATTGGAATAGTTGACAAAGACAGTGACTATCTCTAATGAAGCATTTCATACGGCATTAGCAACTGAAGCAAACATACGTTTGTGTCAATTGGGCTTCTGCGATACAAGACAGAAATCTAGTAGATGAAGCTTTATGTGAAATGTGCTTCGCAGAACATACGTAAAATTATATCATGGTCTATCTGCAGTAAGTAGACCGTACTAGGGAAGTGATGCCACAAAGGACTAAATGAAGGAGAATTGAATCTTAATTGAGTGTCATCGGTTTTGATTTCCAATGCGATGATGTGGTAAAACTGTTAGAATTATTATTAGTCCAAGAGCCCGCTGCTTAATTTATGACGCATCTGTTTTTTTATCGAAATGTGGTATAAACGATAGCTTACCAATAGGGTATTACATCGCACTAGGGTTGCCTATCAAAATCTTGCCGCAACCCCCTCTACCCCCCCCCCCGAAAAGGTCCCTCTTCGCGGTTTTTCGCATTTTATAGGAATATGGTAAGAGATATGAGAAAGTAGTCAATGACAAAAATAATCCTTGCTAAGTCAATTTTTTCGTAGAACTAGCAGTTTACCCGCAATGGCCGGTCCAAAACCGAAATTCATTTAAAATACTTAAAAAATGTATTTACACTAAATTGGTTGAAAATTGATAAGAACTACAGGAAAATAGTCAGAGATCGAATTAATTACCACAGTCAACAAAACGAGCTATAACTTGTGTTCATACATCTAATAATTTCGTAGTTATTGCAATAAAACTCAGTGACGAAAATTATTAAAATTTAGTTTTTCATAAAATAACCAGTGATATAGCGCCGCAGGCCAAATTTTTTTTTCCATAAAATGTTAGTAACAATGGGTGGAAGAATGTGAAAGAAAAAAAATCAAACTTTTATTTTTATTTTTTCAAAAAATATCCTGTTTTTTGACCGGCCATTACGGGTAAACTACTAGTCCTATGAAAAAATTTACTAAACGTTTTTTGTAGAGAATTTAGCAAGGATTATTTTTGTCATTGACTACTTTCTCCTATCTCTTACCATATTCCTATAAAATGCGAAAAACCGCGAAGAGGGACCTTTTCGGGGGGGGGCAGGGGGGGTTGCGGCAAGATTTTGATAGGCAACCCTAGTGCGATGTAATACCCTATTGGTAAGCTATCATTTATACCACATTTCGATCAAAAAACAGATACGTCATAAATTAAGCAGCGGGCTCTCGGACTATATAGCCTTAGTATAATGTGAGAGGACTTAACACTTGGTGATTTGGGGTGAAAAAAGAGTGTTATGACGGTATAGTTGTGGTGACAGTTTTTGAGAATGGCCTAACAAGCCTTAACATGTAAAACCAAAATACAAATATGTAAGTAGAACTTAGACACGTACTATAGTGTTAGCATTAAATTAATAATGGAGTTCTACAAAATAGATATCCAATCAATTAATAAACACTTCGATTGGCCAACCTTTGTGGCCGCTCTATATTTCCAAAAGGAACTTGCAAAGCCTATGTTTGTGACTGAGTAATACCATTATTGTTGCATAGTAAAACAATGTTCTTTATATTCCAACTTGTCCAACCAGAAAACATATTGAACATATGGAAAAACTTTGGATTTTTTTATAACTTTTTTCCTTTTGTTTTTAGTATAAAACTCTTGCGTCGTATTTCAATCCGTTAGAGGCTTTTTTTCTTTTTTTGTATAAATTTGTATTACTCTCACATTTTTAGTCATATCTTATACGCAGTTACCAATTTAATAATAAAATATGACAGTTATAGCGAATATATGCCGTAATAAAAACAAACTTGCTAGCAAAAAGTTCACACAAATATGACCCTTTTTAAATATATTTATTACGTCCTTATTTCCTGTAATGTTTACCCTGTTTACAGCTTACTTCGGCTTATCATCTTCAAAGGTCGATCATAGGCAATTTCATGAGCGATAATATTTCCAATAGAACTGACGTATTTCATACCCCTTTCAAAAACATGTCCAACTTTCAATATCGGCATAATTTAAGTAATTGAATGTCCTTCTGTGAGTCGCCAATAGCCATTGATATCTTATATTGTAGTAGTAAGTTGATTACTCTCTGAACAGCAAATCGCGAACCGAGTGAAAAAAAAATGTATGGAGTTTGCCTAACAGCAAATGTCAAATACCGTACATTTTGCCTAACAGCTGGGAACAAATGCGTCGGACCTCACAATATGTATGGAAAGAGACGTTACTGATTATTCATCAAGGTACTGGTATAGTGTAGGATATCAATGCCAATAGTCATATAGACAAGACAATTTCGAAATACGAGTAATATAATAAAAATCACTCACCTGCCATTTCGTCTTTAGCCTCATTCAATTGCTAAAATCTAAGTATTCTCATCAAACATTGATAATTTCCAGGACCTCACTTAGGCCACAGTCTTTCTTCACAGGATTTTACTTTTTGCTTCTTCCAGCTTTCCCTTCAAATTCGGGAGCCGTCGAATGATGGGCCTAAGCTGTCGTCTCAGCAGATGCTACACTTGAATATCGTGAAATTATCAGCATTGTTAATCGATTAGTTAACTGAAAAAATAAATTGCATCAATGTTTATCATAACCAATTTAATACGTGCTTAATAGTTTGCATATCGTCAGGAGCAAAAGTTGCTCCGAATTTTGTATGCAGAACAATAAATATTCGTGATCTTGGTCTTTCAAGGAAGCAGTTTTTTTTCCACTAATGAAGTATGATTAATTTTAATATCTTTATAAAATTTAACCACCTTGTTATTTTTTACTGTTCTTATTTTCGCTCATCCTTGTGTCTGAATATAGGCGTTTTTATTTTAAGTTGAGCATTTTTTTTATTAAACTTCATCAGTTTTCATTTTATCTGCGAACACAGCATGAAATACACTATCAAAAATCTTACTTCAGAAAGTTATACTGACGTTAATATTGCCATATTTCTAAACTTTGCTGAAAAATGTCAGACGATAAAAGATAATATTATTAAAAATTACACTACTTTTTACGTTGTAATAACATAGACTTTTCTTACTTGAAAGAATGAAACTTATTACCAACACACACGATAAATATTTTCCGTTTAACAATTTGAATAAAAATTTTCATCATTTCCATAATATTAGATATCCTTATAATAAAACGCTTGCTCTCTGTATATCCTGCTGTAAAAAAACAGTTAATATTGGTAGTTTAGAAATATCCTGAAATACTTTTTATTTCACATATCATAAAAATTTCTTGTTTAAAATATTCTGTATCACACATATTTTATTTACTTATTTATTAACAAGGCACACTTTTATTTATTTATTTATTTCATAAGACATTGAACACAAATTAGACTAATCAAATAAAAATATTAAATTAAAAATAATAGTCAACTTAAAGCCCTATTATGGGGACAATACATATTTATTTAATTTTTTAATTTATTTATTTTTAGTTTAATACCATCATGTATTTATTTATTACATATATTTATAGTTAAACCATTACAATATACTATAAAAAATACATTAACACATTTATATTTTAACACATATTTATATTTTAGTTTAATTTTTAGACCAGCAATAACATTTTTTGCATGATTTTTATAAGTATTTATTCTGGTCTGCTGAAATATTGGCGTTGGTTTCAACACTTGTTTAACAATACTTATATATATTCATCACATCATAATCATATTTTTTTACATCTTCCTCAATATTTTTAGCAGTTTTGGTCTTAGAATACTAGTTTTACTATAAAATTATTAATATAAGATTGTACTACTAAAAACACTTATGAAATCCTTTGTAGCCAATAGATAAAAGGCTACAACATATTACACACATCAGTTCATAGACCTTTTCAGACGAACATTGTGTAGATAAATAATCAAAGTTCTCTTTGTAATTTTCATATATAATAAGAAAAAAATATGAAAAAGAGACTGTTTCGCAATAATCCTAAGGAAGAATGGAGAATATTAAAATTCATATGTAAATAAAAATATTATAAATAAATATATTTTTACGCCGTTGTTGCATAATAACGATATAATTGGTGCTGCAGGTAGAGTACAAATAATGGGCATTCTTAAATAAATCTACGCGGGTTTTTTTTTTATATTTTATCTTAATTAATGACTGACCGGGACAATATTATGATAATCAAACTAGAGCTGCCTTTTAAAAGTTTAGATATAAGCATTCATGCCTTTACATTGGTGACATAGAATCAAACATATAATAACTACATTAAAGGAAAATCTCAGGGGCTTAAGGCCCTCCACATTCCCGCTTGGCTCAGGCGCATTAATAGCGACCTCTTTACCTGCACTTCTAGTCAAATCTTATTAAGAGGTGGGCCCAGGGCAAGTCTTAAGGGAGCCCCCCTGCAGACCCCACCCCTGAATTACGTTCCTTCAGTGTCTTTATCCAAGAAGGTTACATGTTTTTGCTTAATATAATTATAGTATTTCAAACTATATCTATACTTATATATAAATCTTACAAGATATGCTTATTCTTTGTACATACGATCCGAACCCGGCACCTTCGGTTAAAAAAGTCTGCAATCAAACCAGCCGCGCCAACCATGTATCCATATTTCATATTATGTCTGAATGTTCATGTTATTGCAGAGAATTCCGCGACATTCTTAATAATCCCTGACTTTGTACATTGCACGTAACATCCAGATTTATTTGGAAAAAAATGTGTATTACAATATGTTTTAATGGCGTAATCCTATTGTTTCTGAATACAAATGCGATCTTTTATTTTTGTTAAAACAACTACAACATGAAGCGTTTTCATTATTTGGACAATTTACATTCTGATTTATTTCACTTATAACGTCTTTTTTGTATTACTTTTTTATTTTTATTTGGTACATGGTGTTTAGAATATTTATCATAATTGTCTGTGACACGAAGTCGTGCCAAAAAAAACTAGAGAATTCTAGTATTTCTTACTATCTAGTATTTTAAAGTCAAATACCACTGTCCTTTTTATTTTGTCAGAATTGTTTTTATTTATTATTTTCTTGATCCTTTATTCTCTTTTAAAACACATTAACAATAACCATTGTAGGCCCCAGAAAAGATGGGCGGACGACGTGACCTCGGTAGCGGGTAGGCAGTGGGTTTGAAAAGGGAGAGAAAGAAAAGATTGGAAACAAATGGATGAGGCCTATATCCAGCAATGGAAGGACCAAGGCCGATGATGATGATGAAGAAGAAGAAGAACAATAACCGTTAACGTGTGTCTAGGTCAACAATTGAAAGTTGACTTATAATCAACTTAAAAAAATTCTACCACAACAAAGTAACTCGATCTTCCCTCGGTCAGGGGATGAACCAAATATTATATCGCTTCAAATATGATTCAGACGTCAAATTTTTATTCAATATAATATCATACATGTCACGCTATTAACTTATGGTAATTACAAGTAGTTATCTCAACATTCTCAACAGATATACAGCAAAGAATGGTCTTTCCATCAGGTTTATGACTGATCGTCGGCTGGTTTAATGTGATCACTATAAACTTATGTAACATTCATAATTCCTGTCCATCCATCTACCAAGGCCGATAATCGGACCTTAACCTTTAGCCCATCATACCAGTATTCTATCCGCCGTGTCATGAAAGCTGATGATGGAAACACTATTGCCCGATCCCACCAACTACCACCTAGGAAGCAGACCCCTAAGGAATTTCCATACAAAACCACAGATAATTTGAGTGATTATTATAACTGTCATAACCTTGAAGATATAAATCCATACAAAATACAACATGCAGCTCTACTTAGTTAGGTGCCCAAATATCTCCGCCCAGAATCTCCCTCACTTAAGTAGCTGCATGTTGTATTTTGTATGGATTTATATCTTAAAGGTTATGACAGTTATAATAATCACTCAAATTATCTGTGGTTTTGTATGGAAATTCCTTAGGGGTCTGCTTCCTAGGTGGTAGTTGGTGGGATCGGGCATATATGTTTTTGTACTACTGGCTGAGATGTGGTTTGGTATTTGGCGTATGATATTTTTTTATAGTTACGACAGTTCGTGAAATTCGCAAGATTTAACGATTACAATTTTATCTCAATTCCGTCCTATCAAATCTAGGCTCGGATTTTTGAAAATGATTATATTTTAATTACGAAAATAATAATATTTTCATGAATATTAATAAAACTACCGTCGTAATTTTAAAGTTGCAAACACGAGGCAGATGTGATTATAAAACTTTTTTAATTAATGCTAAAAAGTTGCTTAATTCTAACAACTCTCATTTTAAGATATTTATGACTATTTAACACGTTATTTTATACATTTTTTGCGATGTTCAGTAAAGCCTTTTAAAAGATTGTTTATTATTATATTGTAAAATTTCAGTGACACTAAAAAGTTTTTCTTGTTTACCTACCTACGCTAATTTTCTCCGCGGGGAAATTTCGTATAGTAATTTAGTACCTTAAAATATTTTCCGAATTCTTTTATATTCAACTTTGAAACCTATATAACGCGCTTCCTTGTACCTGATTTAATGAATCGTTTAAAAATACAAGCCGCCTTTTGTGACTTTCACCAACTTTAAAGCAGATTTTTCACGAAATTCATGAGAGTTTATCCCTGTTTATCATGTCCCTGTGTATTCTTAGGGAACTTTAAAGATTGACGGGGTATTGTAGTGTAAAATCTCAATCTATCGTAATCCGCTAAATTTTTCCATATGATATGATAATGATAAAACAATTAAAGCAGATAGAACAATACATCATAATATTCTCGATGTAATTTTGCACAATAAACAAACAAATCACTTGTTTAATTGACATCGCTGTACCAAATACATTTAACATTAAAACAACCACCGCAGAAAAAATCGTTAATATACAGAAGTAGTGGGTGAAATAAAAAATATTTGGCATTCTGGGTCGGTATATAATCCCATTAGTATTATCAGCTACAGATATAATGCCAAAAATGATAATAAATATTTAAAAAAAATAGATTTTCTGGAAAATTTATACGAACAAATGCAAAAAACGGTAATTATTAGTTCTTGCAATATTGTAAGGCGGCTTCTAAATACCGATATTTCAGGCACAATGCTTGTATTTTAGGCCCCGGTATGAGCCTAATCCTGTAATATCCTTGATATCTTGATAAGTGAATATTTCCCAGTATTAGGCTGATGAGTTTATATATGAATCATGAATGATGATATGTAGACTCTTCTGACTGATAATACTGTGGTGTGTGTGTGTGTTGGCAAGTTTTACCTCCGCGTAAAAAGTCTCGAAAGCATATTTTCTGCGATTTAGTTGAAAAAAATACTTAGGATACGTATAAAACATTTTGGCCAACGTAATACGTTTGTATTTTTAAAGTACATTACGTACATAAGAAGAACTGACCCTTGTCCCCTGTAAGCCTATTACTCGATTTTTTCGTGTCTTCTGGACTGGATTTTCATCTATTACTATTTTCGTCCCAACGGGTTTTCTTATCTGCTAATTTTCCATTATCTTCCAGAACTCTAAAGGCGAAAAATATCTTCTGTGAATGTAGGGAGATTTCTGCGTGTAATCTTAAATAGAGATCTAAAAAAACTAACAAGTTTTCAACGTACAAACCTCAAGTAATATTACACACACTTTTTCTTTACTTCATTCATTTTATCATTTATTTTCTGGCAGAATTTTTATATTATCTGAAAGTGTTACCATAATATATTTAATAAAAAATTTCATTTCATTTATTTACTATCCAAAGCTTTACAAAGTAAAAATACAAAACAAAAGAGTACTGAGTACTGAAAACAATTGAGCACTATGTTGTATTAAAATTGTTTATTCAATCGATTGAGATAGGATAACAGAGAGATGTAATCGTATTTTTTTTAAAGACAGTATTTTATAACTTAACACTCGGAACTGTTTTTCGTGGTCTTCCAAACGATACCAAACACGCCCTTTCGAGGCGCTTAGATTCCTTCATTCCCACCAAGAATTGACAGAATCAAAATTTGTAAAAAGCTCTTTCTCTGCTCCTGAAACAGTTTTGTGAGATACCAAACACGGCCGTTTGCGGTGACCGGTTTCTCTCGATCGCTTATGATCTGGACAACTTTTTAAACGCCCTTTTATACGATACCACACATGACCCCAGACGACCCTTAGATCTCCTGAAACTCTTTACAACTTTTTTATCTCTGGGGAAGGATGATCCAATTTTGTATAGAAACGTATTGTCACCGAGTACGTTTGCAAAGTTTCAGGCCTCTAAATATTCAGGAAGTGGTTGAAAAACATACTCCAAGATTTGCGCATAGACAATAAAATAAAAAGAACAAACAACAGAGTGAAGTTAAATAAAATCTTTTAAAAAATACATTCGACATGAAAAGTGCTACGAAATTTGTGGACGTGTAAAAACCTCTAGAAAATAGTATCTAAGTATCTTTAATAGTTTCACAATTTTATCTTGAGTAGACATTTTGCTAGACTATTCGATAAAGATAAAAAGTTGATATTTTAGTATAAGGTAAAAATTTAGAATAGAAATGTATTTAAACTTATATTTTCTCCTTACTTTTTTTACTGTTAGATGGCAGATTTCAAAATCTTTCAAAAATGTTGACGATTTCGACCAATTCTTGCTGAAGATCATAATTATGAGGACGAGAGTCCTCGAACATAATCCCTTACAACAAAAAAGTTACCCGGATTAAACAAAAGATGCAGCTTAATTTCTATAACGTCATATTCCTAAGTGTATCTCTCTATTATATTATAGGTATACAATATTACGAAGAGTCAATTAAAATTTTACGATATTTGCCCAATGTTCAATACTAGCTTCAGTATAACGTATGTATTCCAGAGTGAAGCCATTATGTTTAATTAAGGGAGAGTCATAATTTACATCGGCCTTTTATTTGCTAGCTAACTACCTTTATAAATTACTAAAGGAATCAATCCCTAATACTGTGTATATTTATATTCCTTACACATTCGTAGGCCGAGATTTTTAATAGTTCCCTACTGGCCGAATTTATAACCCATTTGGGGTAGCAATAGAATTAAATATATTTTTATTAGTTTCTCTAAGTTGTTTGGTTTTTCGAATTTTTCTTTCAATTAATACTGTTTCTATGGTTATAAGATCAGAACATGAGGAAACTGTTGCGGTCTAAATTTGCTACTAGGTACTACAATATTTCTAGTGATATGAGAATAAATGGTGCAAATTTGTGAGTATATGGGCTGCGCTTCATACCTGGAACTTAAGTGTTGTGAAAGCAGATAGTTTGTGCAGACACATCAACAGAATCCCAACCAAAGAAGCAGAAGAATGATGATAGTAGAGAAGTCAAATACACCACTATATTTGAATTAATTCAAACTGGCGAACGCAGTCATAAAAATGCGAGCAAAAAAGGATGACTACCAGCTTTATTCGCAATTATGGCTCTGGCAAATGTGCAAATAAAGCAGGTAGTCATCCCTTCTCGGTCACATTTTTGACTGCGTTCGCCAATTTAAATTAATTACGCTTATTGTACAAATTAGGTATTTGAGTCTATTTTTAAAAGTCCATTTTCATTTACCAATATTCCTGGTCGAAAGAAAATAAATTATTATCTTATCCAATAACAATAAATAAATATAAATAAAGCAATGTATTACTGCTTGCTATACTTTGTAATGGTATTAGAATTAACAAGAGTCCTGGATATTTCTTAATTCTGTCTGCAAACTATTGTGTTGTTGTACTATAGTTGTGCCTATGTTATAGTATTGTATGTAGAACTGTCGATATTTCCAACTAAATTTATTAATCCTTTATTGGTTCTTCCAACAAAGTATCAGATTTCTTCCTGTTACGTACATACATTAAGATATAATGTAAACTAAATAAATAAGTATGATTTGAATAAAAAATCACTGGTATTTTTCACCATTACCATTATGAATCCAGAATTCAGAAATAACAGTTACAATTTTGTTTGTGAAGATAGCAATGGTATTTTGCTAAATCCTACTAAAAACAAATGGAATTTGTAAGATTTTACTAAAAAAGAACGGACTTGTAATTATTTTGAAAGATAGTTGTGATTTACATGAGAAATAACAGGTTTTTACTCATTTTGAATATATCGAGCAACCCGATTTTGATTTAGGTAACATTTCAATAGTCATAAGCAATCTCTAACTTGCTTGTATTGTAGTTTTGTTGTTAATAAATACTTTTTCGAGAGGATTATTGACATGGCGTATACATATAACGAGCGCAGCATTTGATTTGATCAAATGGTACTTTTTTACTGTTATTTTCTTCATGCGGTAATGTTACTGTTATCACTCATCTCTAATCATTCCTATTGACGTAATCTACGTAGGAATATTTTCTCCAATATTTTTATTTACGTAAATATATGTATTTGTTTATCAGTGACGCAAAGCTACAAAGGTCAATAGCTTCTACAGAATCAGATATCACTTTATAGGGAAAATTCCAATTCTTATACTTTCTTACTCTTATTTTTTAGTCTTATTAAAATTAATAAATATATAATCTTGTAAGTTTTCGCAGCTTGATGAATCCTTATCTTCGTTGATAGTTCTTCGGGCTTCCTTACTGCGTGTAGAGTAGTTGAATGACCGAGTTTTCGGATGAAGATGGCAGCAGTATCGCTGTCGAAACCTCGGTCATTCAACCCCTTTACACGCAGTAAAGAAACCCAAATAATAAATACATATTTGAAATACTATTTTTATCAGCTCAGGATTTTTATTCCATATAATGCCTTTTCAAATGTCTCTTGAAATCATCTTCAGTAAAGTGTAGTTCTTACTAAAGATGAAGTAAGCAGACATCGAAAGGGCCTTGTAAGGAAAAAATCTTTAGTGGGTGAAAGCAGTGTTTCAATTATTTTTATTAATTTTAATTAAACATGAAATTCTGAAAACTTTTAACCGTGAATATTGAAAAATCGTTATTAATTTCAGTTCACGTGGAAAATATTCCTTGGCATTTTCATCTCCAAAATTATTAATTTCTATTTAACAAATTAAAGTAGCCCGATTTCTCAGAAATTGTTTTAATTATTACTTCTCGATTATCACAGCGTGCCGGGAAGTAGGTCATGATATTCACCAATTCCTAAAACCTGAAACTGATGATTATTAAAATTGTTACCACCTTTTGAAATCTCTTTTTCATTGAAATTTTCAACTATTGAAACTTAATTCATTATCGAATATTAATTTTAATAGAATTTCTCTTCATAGACTTGAAGAACAAAGTCACGATTTTATGCTAGTTTAAACCGACAGATTTTCAGTAGGATTTCGGCCGGCTTACAATGCTAGAGCGCGTATCAAGACACATCAAGTAGTCCGCTTCTATAAGACTGAAGAATCTGGGGATACTTTGACGGATTAATAATATCTGTTATTCTGTTAACATCGAATTTGTAGGCAATAGCACTAAGAAGGTGTCATTCCATAAACGTTATAAACATATTTTTTTTAATTACGGGCTCCCACTATATTGTTTCAATTCTCATAAATACTCAATGTCTCTACATATATTCCTGTTTACTTTATTCGCAATCGGCTAATGATGAGGGTGCAAATCCTTGAACACTAGTCGCACAATTTAAAGTCATTATATCTTAGTCTTTCGTTTTACCTTAAAATAGACTTCCACCATGTACCGACAGTCAAAAACCTTCAGATTATAAACAGATGTTTTTCCAGGTCCGGCATAAAAAAGATCACCTTTTTCACCACTCAATAACAGAAATATGATGAGTTCATTGAGCTGAAATTGTATAAATGCCTTTATAAAAGTACAAAAAAATACCTATAAATAAAGTTTTGTAGATAAGTAAAATAAACAAAAAAATATTGATGTTAATACAAACTTACGATAAAAGTAGGAAAGGAAATATTTCCCCAATTTAATTTCGCTTCGGACAATAGTTTTTGTATGTTTAGCAATAGGCCGAACTATGGACATGTGTAGCAGTAAGCACATCATAAAAACTATAAAACCTTTTTCTGAGATTGTTTGTTGTACTTAGCCTTTATATATAACACTAACAGTGGGAGGTATTATTAGTTTAGTTGGTAGAAAACAATGACATAAATATAAGGAAAAAACGCTTCAACAAGCAATATTATTTCATGGTGTATACGTACTACAGTATGTACGAGTAATATCTACGTACATACTTTTACTGAGTATTGAAATTAAGTGTAGACATATTGACATTTCAAAAAATTCTAAAAACGGGAGACCTTAGATCTCGACAACCTTACTAAATATGCTGTGGAAAAAATACAGTAGATAAAATGCTGTGGAAAAAAAATAGAGTAGAATAACCGTAAAATATTTTTTATATCTTGTATAGATTTCTCAAAACAAATTGTGAAAAACACATCTTATACATACCTTATTCTTCTTCTTGATGTGCCCTTTCAGGTCCCCCCGACATTGGCAATCACTCTGACGAATGCTTCTCTGTCTTGTGCGACCCGTAACAGCTCCTCCACACGTCTCATTCCGGTCCAGTCCCTCATATTGCGCAGCCAAGACGTTAGCCTTCTACCTGGACCACGCTGTCCCTCGATCTTCCCCATGAGTATACTGTATTTATATTCACGCAGAATGTTACCCAGATGTGAGATCTTACGGACCTTAACATCTTTCAGCAGTTGTCTACTGCAGTTGGCTCTCATCAAAACCTCTGAATTACTGACCAAATCTGTCCATGGTATGCGAAGCATTCTCCTGTGCAACCACATCTCAAAAGCCTCTAACCTATTCATAGTATACACTTTAAGGGTCCAATTCTCTGCGCTATACAACAGTACAGACCAGACGTAGCACTTCAAAATTCTCTGCCTTAGTTTCAAATATACATATCTAATAATCGGAAACCAAGGACAACTGAAACATGATTTGTATGTGTACATATATTGTATAATAAATGAACATCGATTATGAGAGACAATTGAAGAGTTAAGAAGCTGTACAAGTTGATTAGGATGTTAGCCGTTTGACGTAATAAGTAAGTAGGTCAGTCACACTACAGTAGATCTGTACCATATGTGATGGATCACCACATCACCTTTCATCATTTACTCTGTCCAATCTATCCGATACTAGATATGTACTGGAGTTATACTCATATAAGTTAGTTGTCGTCGCTCTCTGTCTCTCTGTCTCCCTGCCAATCCACTGATAAATCTCTAGACACTTCATGTCACTCATGTCAACTACTGTGACAGTACATCACTACTTCAATTATTGTACAATGTATTGCACCGATGTAAAATAATATTCAAATCTTTATACTACTACTACTAACGTTACTGCAAAAAAAAATACATCAAAATTACAGCAATATGCTGTGCTTGCTTTCATATATTTGTACTTCTGTGATGTAATCTCTGTTAACTACGAGTATCTATGTATTGATGGCCTTGCACCGTGTATTATTTAAAATAAGTAAAATATAAGCATTAGGTACGTCAATATCCAGATCCTTGACACAACATATCCGCCCATTACAGTCTTTTCCACTCTTTTTCTTGTCAATTCTTTTTACCCTTTAAGCATTATCAGTTAATCACAAATAAATGAATTTAGCATACTGTAACATCTTTTTTTTTCTCGTCATCCATCTTTCTACTGCTGAATGTAGGCCTCTTCTACTGTTTTCCAGTTCTTTCTTTCTTGGGTATCTCTTATCCAGCCACGAATTGCAATGGGGAGAATATCATGGGCCCATCTTTTTGATGTCACAATGGGCGACTACAAGCACTGCCTTTTCCCTGCGTCAAGGGCGGCTGTACTCAAACTCACCAACCAACACTTACGGCAAGCGCGGTGTTTTAACGTCAAAAACCTTCCGACAAACCGAATAGAATATTTTCGTACAGTTTTATATATGATCTACTAACGAACGTGGAACATGTAACCATATGAAAGGGAAAAAAACTAATATAAATATATATTTAGAAAACGTTACGCGAAAAGATTGAATAAATTATTACCGTTGAAAATAAATGAGTCCAAGTGAATCATTCACAAAAACTTTCTATAGTGTTCTATTTTCAAAAATTAGAACAAACGAACTTTTTTTGTTTAGAATACTATAATGGAATTGTAGATCAAATACATTGTACAATAAATACAATAAATTTATACTAGTGTCAAATGATCAAAGAATGTTTCGTACAATATGGACTCGTCGTAAAACACTTTAATGATATATTGTAATGTAAGCATTTGATAAAACGTTGATTTATTTATTTAAGAGAAGTGGTGTTCTAATTTTATTTGAAAAATAGAAAAACAGTTTATTTACGTTGGTTTTAATTTCAATCATCACTTTTTATATTGGATAGTTTATTTTCTTTTTTTATATAAAAAAAACTAGGGTCAAAAGTCTGCGAAACAGATATTGGCACAATATCATCGGTTTTTCAACAGGGTTCTAAAGACAAACTAATTCATTACAGATACAGCACCATCTATCGAATCCGAAATTATTTCAAAAATATAGGTTTGAAAACTTATACAGGGTGTCCCGTAAGTCAACGTCATCCCGTAGAGGGGTGATAGGCCAGCTCATAAACTACCATAAAATCGAAATATGACCTCACTAAAAATCGCTCATTCTCGAGATATCGGCACTTTTTTGTTTTTCGTGAAATTCAACACCTTCGATCAGTTTTTTGATCGCCACGGTCACGAAATTCAATATTATGGGATTAAAATTTTTGATTCGTAATCCTGAATAATTCAGCTATTTGATTGCAGTCCAAAATAAAACCTATTAATTCAAAATTTTGAAAAAATGAACATCGTTTCTGCCTCTCGAGTTTTTTGTTTTTTATTAGCAAATTTCGACTCCTTTACTCTGTAAAAATTTAGTATGACATAAAGCTGGCAAATTATATTAAAAACTTCTTCATTTAGTGTAGTTTTTAAAAAGGTACAAAGCTGGATATAATTCTCTTTACAAAAAAAGGTATTCCTGTTTTACTTCAAAAGGGCCTAATTATAAAAAAAAATCAAATGCAGGGTTAAAGCTTCCTTATGTCCAATATTTGGACAAGTGATAGAGGATGAAAAAATATGAATGAAATTTTAAAAAATATATGTCGAAAAATCAACTGTTTTGGAGTTATGGTCTTTTGAAAACTAAGGAGTATGAAAATTTCTCATTTGGGTTTTTTGACTATAACTCATAAACCACCAACTCGATTTTGACAATATAAACTAAAAATCATAGCTTTATGTCATACTAATTTTTTACAGTGTAAAGGAGTCGAAATTTGATAATAAAAAACAAAAAACTCGAGAGGCAGAAACGATGTTCTTTTTTTCAAAATTGTGAATTAATAGGTTTTATTTTGGACTGCAATCAAATAGCTGAATTATTCAGGATTACGAATCAAAAATTTTAATCCCATAATATTGAATTTCGTGACCGTGGCGATCAAAAAACTGATCGAAGGTGTTGAATTTCACGAAAAACAAAAAAGTGCCGATATCTCGAGAATGAGCGATTTTTAGTGAGGTCATATTTCGATTTTATGGTAGTTTATGAGCTGGTCTATCACCCCTCCACGGGATGACGTTGATTTACGGGACACCCTGTATACAATGCATCAAACAAAATTTACATTATTTAGTGGTAACTGTGGTATGGTAATACAGTGAAAGAATCACTAATTTAACGTAAATTGTTCCAATGTTATTCCATTTTAAAATGGGGGAATTTTTTTCGATGTCCCTGTATTTAAAAAAGGACGACTTTTAATCAAAATCTTCACAACATACGAACAACAACCGAGTGCAGGCGAAGTCTTCCGAAAAATTTCGCAAAAGACGTACGCACGTCTGGCCAATTATGTAAAAGGTTTATACAAAAAATATCTATACAAAACAGCTCGTCCATACTTCTAATGGCAGTAGTCACGAATCTTCTGAAACCAGGAAAGCTGAATTTTTCCGACGTCTCTGAAACTTTCTGTCTTTCCTTAGATGACAAACTATTTAAATGTACCACATACTGGCAAAAACGGGATTTTTTACGGGACTTAAAAGTGCTCGAAAATACTTAGTTGCTTTTCATATGACATCAACGTTGATGATCATAATATGATGTCAGTCCAAAATATTTTCACCTTTATAAAGCGAATACACATTTAAATTTTTCTATTTATTTTAAGGTACGATAAGACAATATTTCTATGTGTATATGTATAGAAATATTGTAGGGTGGCTTAGGGAATTCAATAAATTGTCTGAAAGTTCATGAAATCCAATACTCACGTATGTGAAAAACAGATAACACAACTTAGGAAAAAATGATATATTGGCTTAGCCGATATGGGACGTGCGATTATCATCTCTATTTATGATTTATGTTAGGCTCAAATTGGATATTACTTCTCAGTGAAATCTTATACTGAAATATTATCATATACCTACCTACTTTTCCAATACAAAATAATACCTACTGGCCATTTTTCAAAGTGCCCTGTATAGTTTGTAGATTGCGTACATTTCTCACAAGGGGGCGATAGTTGTTGATAAATATTCCAATCCACGAATTATAATATTTTCTTCGACCTGTTGAAACGACACCTAGAAATAACGAGCATGTTTTATTACTGTGACAATTTCTGTCAATTTAATTGATTGATTATTTACCAATAAATAGATGTTCATTTATTTATTATCAATTGGATTCCCTGACACTTTAATTCGTTATCAATAAACTGCTTCAATACACATAATGTTAACACACCTTTTACCTACTAACTATACACTGATGTCATTCATGCCACCCTAGGCTATGTTTGGGGGGCAATTGCTGAAAATACTCAACTACAGTAGGCTTAAACCCAACAAGAGTTGCACCAAATTAATTATATACGAAAATGTATGGCCAGAACTACAGACAACTAGGTGGACAAAGAAAGTTCTGGAGTGGCGACCTAGAACAGGCAGTGTTGTAGGCCTTGAGCACGGCGGTCGGACGATGTAAGACGAGTTGCTGGAGGCGGTTGGATGCGGTCTGCCCAGGATGGGGAGCTGTGGAGATCAATGGAGGAGGCCTATATTAAACAATGGACGCAGGGGGGCTGGCATGATGATGATGATGATGTATTATGTTAATATCTAATGTCGAAATTATTAAATTATAAAATGGGCAACGCAAAAAACGTCACAGCAAGTCACATAAATAGGTGGCATACTGGAAAATCCAACACCTGGATAAGTATCGTTGAATAGTGTTTGCATACCTTGCAAATATTCACTACTTATAGAATTTTTATAGTTTTATAAGGCGCTTAACTCGTTCTCTTTCGTACTTCATTTTTAATTCAAGCTTTACAAAACTTTACTCAAAGTAGTTACCTAATGCATAGTACTTTGTTCTATCAACATCT
Source organism: Ceraclea dissimilis (assembly GCA_963576895.1). NCBI lineage: Eukaryota > Metazoa > Arthropoda > Insecta > Trichoptera > Leptoceridae > Ceraclea > Ceraclea dissimilis. The sequence continues at coordinate 15,655,304 of OY756363.1, forward strand.
ACGGTATTGGGATTAAAAATTCTTTCATTATCTCTTCAAGTATTTAAGGGCATGGCACCAGGAATGATGTCACAGTCTTTTCCCACGGCATTAAGGTTCAAAATTGCGTGACAATCGGATGATAAAATGGTAAAAATAGCGTTTTTTTCCATTTTTTGGGGTTAATTTTGCGTCTATCAAAAAACTTTTACGGTTATTCCCTAGATTTTAATGGTTATTATTAGTACAAGAAAAAAAAATTACTCCGCGACTTTCGGGAAACGAGTTTCCGTCTTTCGGAAAAAAGGTCAGAGGTGTTTTTAAATATTTTTTTTGATGAATCTATACAAGATATAAAAAATCTTTTACGGTTATTCCCTAGATAAAGGTTCAATGCATCTACCTTATTTTGTTCCAAAGCATATTTAGTAACGGTTGTCGAGATAGAAGGTCTCCCGTTTTTAGAAATTTTTGCAATGTCGGTATGCATACTCTTAAGTCTAGTGTAGAATATATCTATAAATACTATTCCTACAACACGGCATCTAATTACGAGTACAAACTAAACGAAGAAAATTTGTACCTACTGCTGAGATAACTGAATTGAAAATAGTAATACGAAGCTTAAAAACTTATTAACGCTGCATGTGAAGGTATTATGTAACATTACTTTCCGATAATTCTCTAGTGCAGGGCTGTTCAAGCTACGGTCCGCGACCTTCTGTTGCGACCCGCCAATTTTATTTTGAAAATTTACTATACCCTATGCCTATATGTATCACTGTACTGGGTATCACTTGGCAAGAACGTAAAACCAACGAATACGTTCGACGGCGTTCCCAGCAACGATCAATCCTGTCAGTAATACAGGAAAGACGTTGGTCGTGGCTGGGCCATGTTTTGCGAATGCCCAACGACAGCTGGCCAAAGAGAGCGCTGTTTTTCCACCCACAGGGGTCCCGACGCCCCGGAAGACCCTCTTTCACAGTGCACCGTTCCTATGACAACGAGATCAGAGCGTTAGGAATGACGTGGAGAGAGGTAATATCACTCGCACAAAATCGCTCTGAATGGAGACGCCTGGTAGCCTCCCTGTGCTCCCGAATGGAGACATAAAGGGCGTAGTTAGTTAGTTAGTTATGCCTATATGTAGTTCTCGATACTTATACCTACGTTGCTTTAATTCTATTTCGGTGCCTATTTTCTATCATTGTTTGCAAATAAAATTGTGAAAAATATGATTTTTCACAGGTTCAGATGTATCCGAAATTGTGATTATTTTATAAGTAGGTATTGTAAGAGGCTTGGAGGAAGCCTACGTTCAGGAGTGGACGGTTCCGGGCTAAGAAGAAGAAGAAGAAGGTATTTTAGAAAAATTTCACCTGTCGCGCTAATCGCAGGTGTTATCGTATTGAACACGTATTTACCTACCTCATTTCACTAATGCTTATTAAAACTACTGTTGAAAATGTAGATTCAGATGCCAGCGACAGATGAAGTAAAATGTTTATTTTATTTTATCGATTAGATATTTTGTGATCATCGTGTTGGAATTAAAGTGTATCTTATTTGTTGCGTGTTTGAGATAATAATACCCCAACACTTGTAGTAAAACAGTATAGATTGTTCTTAAAGTAAGTTAACATAATCCGTATTGGTCCCTTGTAACGGGTGGTTGAATAAATAATTCCGTAATATATCACCCTTAAGGAATAAATCACTCTATTTGCCCTCACTCCATTCACTTCACTTTAACTCTCACTCCAACTTCACATCACTTCATTTCCGCTCTCAAAGAACATTCTGGACTTAGTGCTCTTACTCAAAACAGAAAGCAAACAATTTAGTTTAGAAAATTTCATTATTTTGCTTCCATACATTCAAAGGTGGATTGGATGATCTAGCCGCAAGCGCCGTGCAGGTTAATTATTGGTGCATTGATTTTATGGACACATTGTGCGAAATAAATACATTACAATATGACGTAACCCACATTTAGCTTTGACACTGACAGAAACAAGAATCATGGCAAAAAAGTAGATAGGTTTGAGCATAGACATAATATATTGCCATTAAGAAAGAGTTATTTTCGGTATTTACTACTAATTACTGTAACGAGACCGCCTGACCTTATAAGCCTGTATCTATTCTGCTGATGGGTGTGTGAGGTCTGATGTTGTTTTTCCTGGGTTGTGTTTTCTTTTCCTGGTTTGATTCATCCGTAAAACCAAACATTCCGGACACCAATCAGTAGAATTAAAGATAAACTCGATTACTGATTTTTTTATTATTATTTTTTTTTTGTTGGTGCCTTGTTCTCGTCTCTTTGCTATTATATATTATCTTAATTTTTATTTATTGACTCGTTATAGATGTTTTAATTATTACATAATATTTTTATCAATGTTCAAATATGGTCTTGTCTTTTTGTTATATTTTATCAATACTTGACTTATGCTGTTGTTTTTTATTGATGGATGAGGATTGACGCATTCCTGATATTGACCCATTTGTTATTTTTTTTTGGTTGGAGATTTATTTTATCATTGTTTCTATTTTGTGAATTTTTGTTGAGATTTTGTTTGTTTACTATTTAAATGTTTTGCTTTTTGTTATTTATTCACAATTACGTTTTGTTTTTAACTTGAATTTTTGTCAACATTGGTTTGTTATTGTGATATTGTAATGATTGCCTGTTTCTTTTTTTATATTGTAAAGGTGTAAACCGTATAAACTTTAATAAATAAATAAATAAATATATTAAGTACTAGACATCTGACTCCATGTATTTTCAATAGAACGGAAGTGACGCAATTTCACGGCCGGTCATTTTTGGTATTTTAGAGTCGCAAAACTTACACTATTAACAAGATATCAATATTAAAAACTAAAACATCTTTAAAACTATCGTGTTAGTCCTAAATAACGTTAAAACTAATACAGTTTTTAACTATGAGAGCAAAATTTCGAAACCGTTGCCCACAAACTGTCAATATTTTCCATACGATTTGACAGTATGTGGGGACCAGTTTAGTAACACTTCTAGCATTTAGTACGCCGTCTAGGTAGTATATATTATGTCTATGGGTTTGATTTTCTCTCTGTCAAAAAAATGTGATAGATATAATATTATAATTGATAAAAAAAAAACTTTTTGTACCAGAATATTGTGTGGCTCACTTGTTATTTTCACGTGCTTCGGTTTTCCGGACCATTTTCAAACTGTATGCATGAAAATGTTTTTTAAACCACACAATACTTCTATGTTTCTGTTTAAATGCAAGCAGGTTATTCTGCAAATTGGTTTATTCTACAGCTTTGTAAGTTATACGACATTTTCTTGAACCCTACCCAAAGTGTTGGAGTTTTACATATTCTAAAATTAGCTCAAACATATATGAATGTACGTAATAAATGTAATAGGTTATCTGACCATTGAACATTATACAAATTCCAAAACGTTCTTTTTACAGAACCTTTTGGGAAACAATAAAAAAAATCATTCACGACATTTTTGCCTAGAAGTAAAACCATCCGTGCAAAAATGTCCTTTGCAATATACTAAAGCTTTTCAATTTCTCGGAAGCGATTTATACTTTTTTAATCTTTTTTTTATTTTGTTATTGTCGCTGAACAAATCACGTCCATAATGAATTAATTTTCTTCGAAATACCTTGGCCGATGAACGGCAATAAATTATAAAATAAATATCAAGATTTTTTAAAATGAAAGTTACAATTATTCGCATGGTTTCTTCCACTGAAAGATTAATTATCCAAGATTTTGTTTTCATCTTTTCTTCTCTTGATTATGTAAAGTGTTTTCTATTCTGATTCTTATTTGTTTCTTTCATTAAAAACTCGGTAAAATTTCGCCTGCACCGCGTTTTTCTATATTGTTATGCAATATAAATATCCAAATTCTTGTTGTCTCACTCCAGCTTAGAAGTTCTTTATAATTGCTGTAAATTTTGAATTTATATGCTTCAATAAGTGGGGCGGCGGATTTGACTTCCGCCCCGAGCGGCAGAAACCACGCTACGCCACTGCTCCATCCTCATAATATAATTCTGAAATGAAATATTCATTATAAATATTTTTATCGCTTTTCTACGAAATTTCGGATAATAACCCCAAAAGGCGTTTGAAATTATTTTAAACTGCTTCTTATCCGAGGTTTGACAAGCGATTATTTCTCACAAATAATATACTAACCGATCTTTTATATCCGGAATCCCGTTTACGATAAAAATTTTGACGCCATAGCTTGCAAAAAAAAAAGATAATAACGACCAATAGGAGAAAAATCAATCCATTATGTCACCATAAAATTAATGTAAATGGTTCAATAATATTGAAATATGATATTTCCCATAATAGAATTGAATTGAAATCTTTACCTCTTTAAATCTTGACTCAACCCCCTCGAGAAGACAACTTTTCCTTTTTTCTTATAATATTATTACCTTTAGTAGGAAAATATTTAAATCAGCAAATTTAGTCCTGTCTACGTAAAGAAAATATTGGCGCCAGTAACAGTTTTATTTGTAAATAAAAATAGTCTTTATTCAACAATACATTTGTGTTGAAATAAATAGCTTTACCTCCAGACGTCTGATTCTATTCAATAAAGTCTATAAACTTATTGTACGTTTACATCTGATAAAGAATACTATTTTTGTTCCATTATATTCTATTTTATCCTCTCATGCCACGTCCCTCGCGAGTTAAGCGGAAAGATATAAGGCCAAACTTTCCTACCCTTACACACACTTCTTGTTTCCATCACATTTATGCATTTCGTAACAAATACTCTATGATTACACATTTTACTCAAAACACGTAAGTGAAAGCAAATGGTTCCTCGGCTGCAACGTTTTCTTGCACTCACATACATTTTCTTTATTATCTTTTCATCATTTTGTCCTTACCATATCAAGTTCTTCACTTTCATTCTAGTTACGAACCAATTCATTTCTTATTTCCCAACGTTTTCCCAAACATTCAACAATCGAATGGTGCCTCTATGAGTAGGTACCTACAGCAGTGTAGCTGTATAGATTGGTGTTTTAGTTGACACCTACTGTGTAGGTTGAGTTTTTAAGTGGTAGTATATGATATTTTAAATTCCTGATAATTACAGGATACTCCCCCCCCCCCCCCACACAAGTTTTACTTTATAAGGGGGTGAAAAACGTTATAGTTTAAGATCTATATTTTCAATTGTAAATTATCTATAATCTGTCAACTTATTGTAATTAAACATGTCTACTTCTAAATAAATAAAAAAAATACAGCAATCTCTGTCCACTTCTGAACACAGGCCATTTAGTAGCATTCGCATCTGATTCGGCCTTCTTCAGACATGTCCAATGTTATTAGATTTCGATATAAACTATCCATTACTACAGATCAGTAAGATACTGTTATTCGTTAGTTAAAACCTGTCTAAAACGGAACCCGTATAAAGCGGAAACCTGCCATTCCTGAAAAAAAAAACTCGGAACGGTCACGTTTTCCATACAAAATGACCTGTATAAAACGGAAACAGAACGTATTTTACAGAACAAAATTATGGAAAATAACCTGTCTACAGGGGACGAAAAAGTTTTTAAAAGATATAATTATATTTATGTTAAGTAATTTATAATTAGAGCCAATCAATCTATGAGCAAATGCGATAGTTAACATGTAGGGTATTAGTTAGTTAATAATAATTTCAAGAAACCGGTATATACTCATATCTTATAGTCGTTAACCCTAAAATAATTCTTCTAGAAGATATGATTTGGAATTAATTTCTCATCTCATAATATAAAGACCTATTATTCTGTACATTATCTTCACACTTCATACTTCATATTATATTATTATGTTTTGTATTATCTCAGCTAATGACGTTAAGACCATTTTGTTAAGCGCGTTACAAGTCACAACCCTCTTACATCTAACAAGATTAGGCTACAATACTACGCAAGGCGGGGAGAACAGTGAATCAAGTCAAAGTACTAATAATATGTCAAAAAGAACTTTTGGTGCAATGTCCCAAATGAGGATCCACTTGATTTTTTTTTAAATCTCTGCTACGGTTTTAACATTTATCGAGAAAAAGTGAATCGCAGGAGTGACTCGTCGTGTTTCGTTATCTTAAAAATGAAAGTACATAGGAGATAGTTCAGCTTAAGACTCAAGTAAGAGTCAGCTTTAGGCTTACCTATTTAGAAAATCGTTTAGTACAGTTTCTATAGAATATGTAGATGTAAGTACTTAGGTTAGCTTATTGAATTGTAAAAGGCGCCCTTGAGGTGGACCTGCTCCACAAAACGGCGCATTAGAAATTGTCCGTCTTATTATTATTATAGCTATAAAAATATTTTAAAAGACATTTCTTTCTAACAAACCTATCGACAATCGAAACAAACAAGAACCAAAAGATAAAGCATTTGATTCTTATCGCATGAGCTTTGGTGATTATTTTTTCCATTATTATTCTAAAAAAATCTTAGGCGTGTTTGTATTTTGGTAACTGTAATCATAATCATATAATGTTGCAAAATAAATCGCCCCTAAACTAAAATATTATTTTTCACTTGTGTTTATGTTCCCACTAGACAACTAGGCGGATATGACGATATTATGATTCTAATTATATGTAATCCCCTTCATTACAATGTCAACACGAATCTACACAAGATAATAATGACATTCATAAGTCAGGGAGGGCTCTTCTTAGTCTAGCCTTATTAATATTATTGACAAATGAACTGTTTTCTTTTTTAATAAAGAAGAAATTCGATAAGAAGTCAAAACTGAAAGGGCTCATGTATCACAAAAATCAGTGTAATTTCCTGCTTCAGTTACTTCGTGGAAATTTTTTTACCAAGGGAGGGCTCATGGTTTACAAGAAGGGCTCCCTCAACACAAATTTTCCCACTAGTTACAATCGTTAAAAATGCTTTGAAAAATGTATCTTCTTCTTCTTTCTCTTGCATTAGATCCGGGGATCTGTTTCTTGCACAGGGATCTCCTGGGACAGCGAACTCCAACTACACACTTTTTGCTGAATTTTTTGCTGATTGAACACCTTTTTGCTGGTCTTCCTGGTTGGCGGTTGCCTTCTGGGATGTTATTAGGCACTACGTGTGGAAGTCGGTTATTGTCCATTCTCTCCACGTGGTCGCGCCAGATTCTTCAAAAATGTTTGTAATGTAAAAATGTGTATAGAAGATTTTATTTATATTAAAATGTTTATATAAATTTACCTACACACGTACAATATACTCGTATAAGAATAAAATTTTTGTTATAATTTCATTATAGCCCCGCATCTACTAAAACCATAAAAGCACAGCTTATGCATAATAACGTCTTGTAGGTGTATTGGATACACGGCCTGAAAATACAGTAAATATGAGACAAACTGAAAGATATTCGCAACAAAATATCACTAATGTCAAAAACTAGGGTATGGTAGTACAGATGATTTTTCTCTAGACCAAAGAAAATAAGATCTCGTTGAAATGCACCCAAAAAACACGCAGCAAGAGGATGAATGAATGAACTTATGTAATTTACGCCTAGTTGCTGTTCGTTTCGTTAATATTGCCTTCCGTTCTTGATGTTCATTTCGTTAATCGCTCGTTTCACTTGCCTTACTGTTCGTTAAAACACCGAACACGATTCGTTAAAGTAGGTATATTTGGTCATTAATCCGTATGAATTAGTAAGATACTCGCTATATTAGACGTTGTTTTATGATTATGAAAATAGTACAATTAAATACAAACTATTTCAGCTAATTTAAAAGTGTGTAGTGGCAATGCATCAGACTTCCTCACCCATAGCGAGGAAGCAATACAATACATAAGAAATCGAAGCAGGAAAATTGACACTGCGCTTTTAACTTTTTCACACTTTGACATAACGAATGTTAAATGATATAGGCGTGATGTTGGCCTTACGATAAATAAATCCACACAATTTTTATAAGATGCGTTGTTTTTATGCGGTATTTGAAAAAAGTTTGACTGTAACGAAAAACTGTGAGGCAATTTTACCCAAATGAAGAGATTATTCGACTTAAGCCTCGAGCGTAGGTCGTGTGTTGGATTAACTAAAGCGATAAAAGCTCTATACGGACTTAAAGCTTTGCCTTTTCCGTAACCTACGTGCATAAAAATTATAAATTTTATGTAGGAATTTCCCCGCACACACATGTAGTGACGTCATTGTAATTGAGAGAATTCGTGTCTAAAATTATGATTAGGCGATGTTTTCGTAAAACAGAAAGTAAGCACGTGAGATGACAGACAAAAAAGGATGTATTGACCGATTGCCAAGAAAGAAAGTTGGCTGGTACTTGGCACGAAAAATTGGAAAAGCATTTTTAAAGGAACAGATCCCTTCATTCGAATGATTTTCGTGTACGAATTTTTGTACCAAGCTTTTACGGCAGAAATACTAAAACTATTTTTATTCAGCAATTTTCTCACTAAAAGCAAAACAAAACAAAAGTTATTCAAGAAAAAATGTCTTCCGCAAATGCTTAGTAAAACGTTATCACTTTTAAAGGGGTGTTTTTCATAAAAATATCACGATTCTTTCAGAATGAAGAACATCCTTGATCGTCACATCAATTTACTGTCACTTTACTTGAAATAATAATCTGGAGTATGTTGAGAAAATGCTCAGTTTTTATTTAATAGTAATGACAGCATGATAGGAAAAACTCAAAGATTTTGTTGAAATAAGGGAGGGTGATGGAGTATTTGAGGAAAACCTTCAATTCCACTTCGAATGATTTGATTAGGGGTTGAAATACATGTATCACTTATATGGAGTGGTGATGAACTTGTAGTACAAACGATACCCGTAAAAATACGTGAAATTAAAAATTGAAAAGAGTCCAAAAGCCGATGTTATCAATCAGGTACCTAGTATATAGATATAAAGAGGTTCCATACACGAACCTGCAAGCTGTCCCTTACTAGACGATGATGAATAAACTGGGATTGTTAATTATAGATATATAATATGCATATTGAGTATGTAATATAATCTATTTATTTTGCGTGTGTGCTAATGTATTTAATTGTGAACGGATGTCATTGGTCTTGTGTATTATATATTTTTGTGCTAATAATAATAACATAGCCGTGTGCCCCTTGCTGAGCATGTTTTTAGCTCCGAAGAATCGCTGTCATGTTATTACTGATCCTGTCGATGATACCATTGGAGGTGACTATGTAGGCCGATTCTGGACTAATGTCCGATTTTACTACTGTACCGATTTTTGTACTAATGCACCTGTCAATATTTTTTTTTGTGACTAAGTCGGTTCCATGTGTATAAATAAATAAATCAAATAGATTATTGAAATTCCTTGTTCGTACTACAAAGTCTCGACCATATTTTATAAGAAGCACCATCTATCTAGACTTTTCCTCCCCAATTTACACCGCAGAATATCTGGAATCATCAATCACGTCATCCTTTTTTCTTCCAGCTGACGTCTCATATCTTACGTACTTAGTACATAGGAGATATTAGTGGATGGGTTCCTTAGTAGACGATAGCATTATCACTCACAGATCTCAAGGATGAACTGCTTTTCCAGGTCACGATTATTTATAATATACGCCACTTTCAAATCAACATTCTGTATAGATGACACCATTTTTTTCTTATTGTTTTCTCTTTATTTATTCTTAATAATATCGTGCTTGCAACTTTTTTGTTGATGATCTAAGGCGTTCAAAAATAAACAAACTTCTTCTTCTTCTCTACTTCTTATTCTTATGTTAGGCCAAGTGGCCTGTTGTTTTTTGCGTCTCTTACGAGGTCGACTCCCAGCTGTATATCCATGGTACTCTGCCTGGGGGTCACCTGCTTTGGGGTTGGCCGTGCAGCATGATATGAGGGAGCCTGGATGACTCCATTCTCCTTAATCTTAACAAATTTACATCGATATAACAAAGGGGGTTCGAGGTGATCAACGTTTAAGAGGTAGTTGTTAGCTGAATCAGATCCTAAGGAATGAACTCATATTTACCTTAGTACGGGCTCTGCCTAGTTAGGTAAATCTAATTTTAATGCTTATGTATAAATGTTTCATTTACAATAAAGTTTATTATTATTATTATTATTATTATTATTTGTACGATAGTTACTTGTCTAATTTGTTAAATCCTCTATGTATATCATACATAGTATTAGTATCGCTCGACTGAAGCTAGATAAAAAGCGAAAAATAGAGTAAGTAAAATTAGTCCAGTAATATATTGTTATGCCTAGGTATTTGATTTTGTATAAACTATGAAAAAATGAGTAAGTACCTTCTTCTTCTCATCTTATTTTAGATCATTGATCTGTTTGTGAACGGATGCCTTCCTCTTGGGATGTGGAACACCAACAACTATCCTTCCACCTCTTTGGCGGTCTGCCTGGCTGACGTTGTCCTAGGGGTATGTTATAGGCAACGATGTGGGGTATTCTGCCCTCGTCCATCCTGTCCACGTGGTCTCTCCAATATCGGTGCCTTTTTCTACCCCATCTCACGATATCTTCCGTCTGACAGGTCTCTCTTATCTCAGTGTTTCTCACCCTGTCTTTGAGAGGTCTCCCTGATATTGCTCTTAGTACTCTCATTTCAGACGTTCGAAGCAGGTTCATTGTCCTAACTGGGTACCTAAGTACCTTATAATATAAAAAGTAAACTTATTTGATCAATCTATCGACCTATCAAAACAATAGATCGTAAAAGATTGGCTGATGTCCTAATTTTCCGGTCCCTCTAGTATTAAATTGGAGCTACACAAATAAAAAACCCTAAAATACTACATTATACTTCAAAATAACAGAGTTATAAAAATTAGGACTTAAAATTTTATTACAATTAATTAATGATGTCCGTAGTTTGTAAACTCTTGTTAAATAGGAATGAAGTTATTATACTTTATATAATTATTTAAGTGAGCAACAAAAATTACAGCCAACACTAAAATTGGAGCGTAAAGTTTAAATTTAATCTAAAAATATAATTACAAACCCACATTATAGATAAATGAATAAACTGAAGTGGTTTGCAAGTATCGCCGAGACAGGAACGCCTAGATACCTACATGTAGCTGACTTATAGTCAAATATGTAAGCTAACTTACAAAATTAAAACAATCTATCAAACTATTCATTTTCTCACAATAAACAGAAATGTCAAAATTGTTAAATTGTTACATACTTAAGACCCCGCTCTCCTCTACCTCTATCTACGTGGTGAAGACAGCATATTTTATTTTCACGAAACAAAATTTAAGGGCATGGCACCAAGAATGACGTCACAGTCTTTGCCCACGGCATTAAGGTTCAAAATCGCGTGACAATCGCATGATAAAATGGTAAAAATAGCGTTTTTTCCAGTTTTTGGGGTTAGTTTAAATTTTAATTTGATTTTAATTAACTTTTACGGTAATTCCCTAGATTTTAAAGCATATTATCAGTACAAAAAAAAATTTACTCCGCGACTTTCGGGAAACGAGTTTCCGTCTTTCGGAAAAAAGGTCAGAGGTGTTTTTAAATTATTTTTTTTGAAAAATCTAAACAAGATATAAAAAATCTTTTACGGTTATTCCCTAGATAAAGGTTCAATGCATCAACCCTATTTTGTTCCAAAGCATATTTAGTAACGGTTGTCGACATAGAAGGTCTCCCGTTTTTACAAATTTTTGAAATGTCAAGGTAAATTTCTGAAATTAAAACGTAAATAATGTAGTTTGAATCTGTACTCGCTGAAAACTGTAAGAAATATCTAGTAGCTACTTAATAAATTTTAACCGTAAACGTTGGGCATTTGGTATTGGTAACAATAGGCAGCAATTTCACCATGAAATGCCTGAGGACGTTGTACTGCCATGCTTATTTTCAAGAAGCGGTGGGTATATCCAAATATTCCAAATAACTACGTATGAAATTGAGACCACTTTGTCCAAACCGCTAGGGAACCAAATGAAATGCATATCATTATTGTTATTGGTCTTGTGTATTGATATGTTTGTTCTAATGTACCTGTCAATGTTTGTCTTTGTGACTGTATCTGTTCCATGTGTAATAAATTATTTAACACATTATTAACTGCCTATACGAGTTCCTAAATTTTAATCATTTTTGTCAAGTAGTCTCGGCGTTATGACTATTGCAAATCATTTGAGAATAGCCATCCCAATGTGAACCTATGTACCATAATACTCATTATTCCCATCCTACGTACACGTTTTTCATTAAATATATTTAGCAGAATGAGTACTCTCTACCTATCCCAATGTTCAGCATCACGTACAGAGTTATTTTATCGCCTGATTTCGGACGCGTAGATTGGAACACTCGAGTACATACATCTCAGTTCATCGGACTATTGATTAGCATGAACATCAGAATAGACATGGAGTTTCCTGACGCATCGGATATTTTACGCAGAGGCAGGACTTGCCAACACACTTCTCAGTATTATCAGCCAGTAAGATACATATCGGATGCGAAGGGTGGATTTTTGCAGAAGGGAAGCCGGAGCAAACATTTCTTATAGGATAACGTCATATTAGACACCATTATACATTTATACCTATCATTTTTTCCAAAAGGTAACTCGATGGGAATCGTGTTCTTAGGTAGCTTCGCGCCTGCTACATATTGCCATTCATGATTGACATATAAACTCATCAACCTAATACTGGGAAAAATTCACCAATCCAAATATAACGGATTTCAATGGATTAGGTTTAGATGCGCAGGGCCTGAACTACAAGTATTGTGCCTGAAATATCAGTATCTCGAAATTCTTACAATATTGCATATTAATAATTATCGTATGGACTTCCTCACCCTTAGCGACGAAGCAATTCAGTATATAAGAAATCTAGATTTAAGTCTCTGACAAGCAATTCACCCTGCGCTTTTAAAATAATATAGGCGTGATGTTGGCCATACGATAAATAAATTAATATAGTATAGAACAATTATTTGTCCTCAGTTTTATGGAATGCGTTCCTTTCAATTGAATCAAATCAATGTTATCAATTCATATTACCTGGTTAACTCCTCCAATAACGATTACAATTCCTACAATATATTTCCAGAGAAAGCAACGATAGAATATGAGACTGAGTCGGATAGTTCAAGAATTTTATCATGAAATTGTATTTGATTGTCAAAGTATTGAAATTCCGACATCGTGCAATAAACTAACCTATTGTTGAACCAAAATTATATTGTGAATATTCCAATAAGGAGTTGTCATACACCAAACAAATTTTACAAAGTAAATTAGTAATTCAACTTTAGATTCATTTCTGTAGAACCTTTCCATCCAATTTGTGGTCATTGGTCTATTCTTATATAGTATTAATTTTGATATGATGACAACTATTTAAGCAGATGCAGTGGACTATATCCTCATACAGTATCTAATATTTCAATCCTTGATGGTAAAAGCTGGTGTTGGAGATTTTTCCGATACGTCGTAAAGTACCGTTAAATCGCATGACTAGATCACGTTCTTTGAAAGGATACAGATCTTTGACTTGCAGTACAGACTTTACGAAAGTCAAAATTAAGGGTCGTTAAAGAACAGGGCGACGCCCAGATGTCTTAGCTTCTTAATATAGAGAATACAAAAAACTTACCTTGCAGTGATCTCTGGGGACTTAATAGAAAATGCAGTAGGAGAGAGATAACGTATTTTCTTAAAACTATACCTACAAATAATGGACTAGTATTAATCAGCAAAGTTTTGGTTGAAAATTATATTATCAGCATATCGTAATAATGATTTTTGTAGCTATACATTTTCTTATAAGTTTTCTAGTGATAATACACAACTTTGATGTACCTTTTCAGCGATAATATTAGATTTCATTGCTACAACATTTACATCTTTGAATACAGATCGGATTAAACACAATAGAAGATAATATTCCTATAACGATTATTGAAATGAACTTGTTGAAGTACTTTACAGTAATAACTGTATCTTTGATTTCAGTCTAAGCCCAATAAGAGCAATGAATACATTGCTATACTCGTATATTCCTCGATCCTCTATTGAAAACCTGTAGATTATGTAAATTTACTAATATAATATTCTACCATCATTCTGACCAGAAGAGCCCTGATGACACAAAAGATTATAGTTTGATCATGTTGAATCCGACATTTCGGCAAAACGTTCCCGATTATTTTAATTTCGTGCATCAGCATATGAGCTGCATTTAAATTGGTCTACATCCAGTCTATTTCTAAACGTAACCACATATGTAGTTTATTTCATAGGCGTCGGCAAGGGGTCGAGATTGGAACAGGTATATATTTGTAGGCCTCAAGCACGGTGGTCGGACGATGTAAGGCGAGTTACAGGAAGCGGTTGGATGCGGTCTGCCCAGGATAGAGAGCTATGGAGGTCGATGGGGGACGCCTATGTTCGACAATGGACGCAGGGGGCTGACATGATGATTTATTTTTTCATACTAAATAATAATACCTCACAAAAAATCACATTTCTACTCATGAAAATCCATCAGTTTCATAAAAAAATTGCCTGCGGCGCGTTTTTTTTTGCTTTTAAAAAAATACATTTTTCATACGTATTATTGTAAATAACAAACAAACCACTTTACGACATACTTCACTATGTCTCACAAAAAAAATCGGGCGCTATTGACACGTTTTTTATGCTGCATCATTTTTTTCAATTTTTTTTACCCCCCTCCCCCCCTAACTAAGAGGCGTGCGGGGCGCATGGTTGACTTGATTGCTACATTCTTTCAGAGAATTTTGTATGCACTTGCACATTGCACTATACAGAAAATTATTTAAATTTGTGTATGAAGTTAGAGTGTACTTGACTTCTATTCAAGAGGTACAGAGAAAACTATCTAAACGTAATATTATTAGAGGGAAGCATTTCTACGTCTCTTGTATACAATCTCTTGTCCTCATTCCAGTTGACCATAATTTGAACTTTAAGTCTCTTATTTTTATCATTTTATGTCATACAATTCAGCTGCATAACATTATGTACACAGACCACACTATAGGTAATACTTACTTAGCTGTTTGAAGGAAAATAGACAAGTGTATCAGTGTATTTTTAACGAAGATATCTAAGCTGTCGAGACTTGGATTAGGTCAAGTAGTCCGTCCATACATTTCATACTTTACAGCTATGCTTCTCAATACTACGATTACGTTACGTACTATCAATGTTATACACAGTTTGAAATAGAAACAAAATCTTGTCCAGATAGAGATTATAATGTTCTTCACAACTTACTCGTCAGAGGTCTATAGTGTTGTTTGTGTATTTTTGGTGAAAATGATGACAACATTATTCATTCTGAAACCCGTTGAAAATAAGTGACTTTTACGAAAATGGGAAAAAGTAATTTATTTTGTGATTACCTCCATCGGTCGTAAATCGTCTAGAAACACTGTTTTTTTATTCAATATTTTACTATGTGAAAAAATGCTTACTCTATTTTAAAATGGAGCTTTGTAATTCGGTTCTATGAACATTTCGTGAAGATATAGATATGCGAAAATGGAATTTTGCGACAATTTTTAGGGTTTCGTGAGAACTAAGGTACTTACTGTACCTGCCCGTTGCAGGGCCGCAGCGGGTGAATAGCATGCAAACGACACAATATTAATATTTTTATCAGTAAAATGATAGAATTTCTTCCAAAGTTCCATCTCTTCGCGCAAACCTCGGTCCACCTTATAATAAATTGTATAGCAAAATATACAAAACAGATATTTTCTTTTGATCATACCTAAAATGGATTGTTCTTGTTCCACTGTTTGAGATTCTCTTTCCAATGCAAGGTACTTGTATGGAATCTTGAGGTAGATTCAATTTACTCCAAATGTTCAATATTCTTCAAAATGCTTTTAACTTGGAGATGGTGACACGTCAGGGAGACGCTCCAGTCCGCCATCCGATATCTTCTTCTCACATTTCATATAATACTATATTATCTACTCCCTGTGTGCTCCCCGTAGATCCCACCATCTTACTATTCTATAATCTAATAGAAATATTGCAAGTTTACAATATCCAGTATCTACTGTTCTTATATTGAGAATTTTCTATCAATATTTTTTTACTTGATATTTTTAACACCGATCAATAGAATGTGATTGTAATAAAAACGATTCAAAATGCAAGAATGTATAAGTACCTACCTACCGGTGGAAAAGATACCTAAGAATACGATTCCCATCGAGTTACCTTTTGTTTGTTGTTGTCTAATCTGACATAACTCCGTAGAAAATGTTAGCTCCGGCTTCCCTCCTACATAAATCTACTCTTTGCCACTGATAGGTACCTCCTATGATTCCGGGTTGTAGAATATCTTTCCAGTCTTTTTAAAAATATTTTTCTTTCGAGTTTCCTGTAAGAGTCAGGTATTGCTTAAGGTTATATGAAATTTCTCATCTTTTTCAGCAATGAAGTTCTTCACCCATTCTGATTGACATAAAAATGTTAGCCCCTAAAGAATGTTGTATATTTTTATACACTTTCAGATTTGGAAGATTTCAGTGGAACGGAAAAGGCTCGCAGTAATTAAGTAAATGCATAAGTGATATTCATCATTAATTTATGGATCCTGCTATACCTTCACTGGTACAAATACTTTTCGAGTCTAAATAACTTCAATTATGAGAGAAAAATAAGTAGTACTTACACTTTAAAATACTACGTTAATGTTTACTGCATTTTACATAATATAAATTTTATAACAAACAGCCGCAAAGTGAGTTAATTTTAAATGAATTATACATCTAGCAAAAATGGAGACCGTATGTCATCCCGGAACTTCACTTGAAGCTATTTATTCGCAATTTGTCTACACAAAATGCATTATACTTGAACTCATAAAACAGTGGCGCTAGTACGATCATTAGCCTGGTAAGCCTTCCTTGGGACTCTGCCAAGTAATGTACGTACGATAAAAATATTTTGTAGTAAAGTGGGTGAGAGGATATTACTGAAATAGTGACACATAAAATATCTTCCTAGTTTGGCTCATGTAGTACTAAAGTCAATATTATTTTACTTACCTATATTGGTATACAAGTTTCATGTTTTGACAGGCCGACAGCTTAAACATTGCACTCAAGTGTAATTGAACATTCAATCCATTAGTGATTACCTCGTATTCTTTCACAAATAAGTAATAGTATTTTTTTCATAAACTATATTTTATGATCTCTTCTCCATTCTTCTCGGGTGTACCGTGTGTACTACATTAGTCCTGGAGATGGCCTCAGGAAGTAGGCCAAAAGCTTGACAACATCGACAATCTACACACGGTACACCCGAGAAGAATGGAGAAGAGAATAACAAGGACCGTGAAAAATCTACAAAGCTATCTATATTTTATGACTTCACATCCTAGAACTGTTTTTTGCTGTTTTCCAAATGATACCAAACACGCAATTCTGAGTTTTTGGGATTCAGGATCAGGTAATTAATACAAAAAAATATCAAAAATATATACTAAAAGATACAAATATAATAGATGATTCTAGGAAATGTCTCGCTAAACGGGAAACGATACAACATATAATTTCGGGTTGTTCAACACTCGCGCAAACTGAATATAGATATGAATATAGACATAATCATGTGGCAAAAATAATCCACCAAAATTTAGCTATAAAATATAAATTAATAAATTTGAGAAATGTAATTCCATATTATAAATACAACCCGGCATTGGTTTTAGAAGATCAGAATTATAGGCTCTATTATAATAAAACAATTATTGTAGTTTTGCAAAACAAACTAAAATCAATTATTTAATTGGGATCGCTGTACCAAATCGCCAAAAATGTTTTATTATTACAAAACATTTGACATTAGCTTACGTAGTACTCTGAATACTTACGGCAATATACAGTAATTTCATACAAAATATATCATAGTACTCGTACATTATTTTACTTCAGTCTACTTTTAAAACTTGTGATATTTTTCACTCGAGACAATTTCCTCTGCGACTATTAATTCTCTGACATTTAGCACCACATATTCTCACACTCTAATACTTAGTCTCATATGATACGAGTACCAAGTACCGAGTAGTATACGGGGCCCAATCATTCTTATCTCTATCTCGGGAGCTTTCACATAAATTACACTCGAAAACAATTTGTATTACTCGCATTTATTATAAAGTCATCAGATGTGTGAAATTTATTACAACATTTTACCATAATGGAATATTTACCATTAAACTAATACGTGTTGTCTCTGGTATCTTAAGAACAGAAATCATAAATTATCATTTACATACTCAGCATTTTTTGGTTTTAATGTGTGAAAACATTAGCGATTTCTTTGAAAACATTATTTCTCGACGACTGTCGTCGACACTTATTTTATCATAAAATTAAAATTCTCAATTTTTGTACATCTTCCAAGATTGTTTTAGATTGTTCTAACGGTAAATAAAAAATGTTTAGAGTGGCTTGACGATGAACGCAGAAGCGCTTGAAAGCTATGTTAGCCTGTCTGTGATGCACCCCTTAGTCACTGAAAACTACTCTATTTCCATATTTCTGAATTCCACTTAACCATCGGAACTAGGATCTGCCAACGATACATCTAATTTAAAGCTTGGTATAGAGCACATGAATCGGCCACATAGTGCATCAGTACGGTCTCCTATTTGAATTAATTGAAGGAATTAACGAGGGGACAAACTACAGAGGACGACCAAGGAAAGAATACCTGGAAGACCTGTGCCAGGATATGGGCTTCGACTACAGAATACAGTATTAAAAAGAACCGCACAGGACAGGGATGAGTGGAGAAGGAGACATGGGGCTTTCCTGCAAACCAATCGTAATGATTGAAACTGGACTACTGGAGAAGAAGATAAAGCACCTTATCTAGGACTTTCTTTTCACTTATTCTTACTACATATTGTTACTATTTCAAATTGGTTTCATTTCTTTGAGAAAAAAACTATTTAAGTACTTCACTCTGAAATAAGCAAAGGTAATATGTTTAATTTTCCATTTCATATGGGTATTATTTCCACCCGGCGGCGAATCCATTAAAATAGTGGATTTAGGAAATGGTCTTTGGATGGATTTTAACCACATCACCCTCTCAATGTCTTCATCCATACAAAAGGAAATGACCTTACCCATTATGTTATAAGAATATCTAAGTAAAATGATAACATTAAAGGAGTTTAAGCGATTTTATGTACCGTCTATTCTTCCTTTACGAAATTCATTAGTAGGTACCTACTCTAATGTTCATACCTTCTTACATCTATTATTTTTAATAGATGTTTTATAACGCACATGTGGAGTGAATGAATGAATTACGACTGGGTAACGAGGCTGCATATGGGCGAAACGGAAAACAATAAAATGTGGGAGTCCTAAAACAATGTGCCTCAACATTGCCACAATCACGAAAATTTTGCCAAATTGTCGGACTCGAAGGTGGTCATCAAGAATAAAGATCCGAAAAACGAATAATCAAGATAAGAGCATCGTGACAACCTCATACAAGTTCCTAAATTTTCATGGACTTTTGGGAGCCGAGAAAGCGATCTGACAAGCTTCAGTGATGAATTGCACATGGCATTCTCTTTGTTTGCCCCTCAAAGAATATCGCTTAAATAGATAAGAGTGATGGATTGATCTTAATCTACTTAAAATAAAGCTTTCTCAATATGAGGACGAACATCCATCAGACTTATGATTGACTTTCTCATCATTCCAAATAGTTGTAAGTTATGATGAAATTCACATCATATTCAAAGAGAATTTACTTTATATTTTAATTAAAACAATAGCTTTCCTATAATATAAATCAGTGAACTGGATGAGAATAATATTTCAGATAGATACTTAGTTTCATACCAGCGACAGTCAATGTCCTATGGAGTATAAGAATAATACGAAGATTCCCAATAACTATAAGCAATAAATAAGAAATTTCTTTTGTAGAAAGTAACATAATAATTTTGAAGTATGTAATACATTATGATTTCTTCTATATAACTTTGCCGTGTTGGGACTGTGTTGAAACTTCTCAGACTTTTTCAGAGCATAATTTAATAGACCGCCCATTGGAAAGGTTGGATTTTAACTTAACAACACAAAAATATTATTCTACGTTTTTATATATTATGGGATGTTATTAAAGCTTTTCTATTCTTCTCTGAAGAAGCTAAAATAAAATTTTGTGGATGCTGTTTAAAAAAAAAAGATAAAAGAAACTTAAATGGATGGTATCGATAGATTTATGGCGCTGTTTTGTAATGATACAAGCTCCAACTCTTTGCAAATAATTTCAGTCTCGTTGAAAAGTGTACGTAACAAAACATGATTCCTGCAATTCTGATTTGTTTGAATAGATCCTTTTTTTTTATTCTTCAGCTTAGCAACAAAATCATATCAAATTGTTCCACAGAAACCATCTGTCCATTTGCCATCGGCAAAAATTGAAAACGTTACTTTAAAAATAATAGTGCATACATACATACATCTTCTCACCCTTCTATCCTTGGTTGGGTCGGGGGCTCAAAGCATCTGTGTATCTTCGCCGAGGCCCCTGTCACTTGCAGCTTCCAGGACCTCCGGCCACTCCAACCACAGTCTTTCCTGGCACACTTTTGTCACCTGCTTCTGCTAGCTATTTATTTAAAAAAATAATATTATTATAATGAAATTCGCCATACCATCCAAAAGAGTACATCGTTGGTGCGGTTGGTTGGAGTGGCGCGTCTCTCTCTCGGAGGTGCTGGATTCGAATCCCGGCACTGACGATGTATTCTGCACTTTACGGTACAGGCTTTTAGGAAGTGCTAATTTGGGTTTGTTTCTATATTCTTGTTTTGTTTAAAAAAAATCTTTCCTGGTTCGGCCCTGCTTGAAAAATACAAGATAAAGTGTGGCTATAAAAATCTATAAGGCAATTTTATACACCCTTCTCTCTTGTGTATGGCTATAAATTTACGTGAAAAACTTCTTATAACAATGTACTATGATTCTAAGTTTTTCCTATAAATCCGAATATCATAAATATTACCTACCCAATGTTATTATTATTATTCAATCGAATTCCCATTATATCAATGGCTATTACATCTGATTTGTTACTAAACGTAGTAACCCCCCCTCTTTTCAAAAGGTTGGCTAAAACTTCAGAACTAAATAAAAAATTACTAATTTCTATACGAGTTCTTAGATAAACTTAAATAGTACTCGTTGTCTTTTATTTTCCGTTGTTCTCGTTCACTTTTACTAGAAACCAATGTATAGCTCACTATATCTATTTAATTATTTATTTATTTACACTTTTGGTGAACAAGATACTAGTCAACATTAAAAATATAAAATCATAACCTTTGTTCACTAGGGAGACCTTATCGTAATACTCACTCTGCCAGCTTAACCCCAATATAAAAACTATTTTCGAAATACATATTATATCTTGGGGACTCTAATATTGCCTCCACTCTTTTCACTAATTAATCGTCAACACCGATATTCGAATCCCGCACCTCAAGATTGTAATTCCCCAATTAGTCCAAGAGCCCGCTGCTTAATTTATGACGTATCTGTTTTTTGATCGAAATGTGGTACAAATGATAGCTTACCAATAGGGTTTTACATCGCACTAGGGTTGCCTATCAAAATCTTGCCGCAACCCCCCCTGCCCCCCCCGAAAAGGTCCCTCTTCGCGGTTTTTCGCAAAAAAAAATATTTTTTTTTTCAAAAAATATCCTGTTTTTCGACCGGCCATTACGGGTAAACTACTAGTCCTATGAAAAAATTGACATAACATTTTTTGTAGAGAATTCAGCAAGGATTATTTTTGTCATTGACTACTTTCTTCTATCTCTTACCATATTCCTACAAAATGCGAAAAACCGCGAAGAGGGACCTTTTCGGGGGGGGCAGGGGGGTTGCGGCAAGATTTTGATAGGCAACCCTAGTGCGATGTAAAAACCTATTGGTAAGCTATCATTTGTACCACATTTCGATCAAAAAACAGATACGTCATAAATTAAGCAGCGGGCTCTCGGACCAAATCCACCCAACTGCGCCAATCATAATATCCTATTAGTCCAAGAGCCCGCTGCTTAATTTATGACGTATCTGTTTTTTGATCGAAATGTGGTACAAATGATAGCTTACCAATAGGGTTTTACATCGCACTAGGGTTGCCTATCAAAATCTTGCCGCAACCCCCCCTGCCCCCCCCCCCGAAAAGGTCCCTCTTCGCGGTTTTTCGCATTTTGTAGGAATATGGTAAGAGATAGAAGAAAGTAGTCTATGACAAAAATAATCCTTGCTAAATTCTCTACAAAAAATGTTATGACAATTTTTTCGTAGAACTAGCAGTTTACCCGCAATAGCCGGTCCAAAACCGAAATTCATTTAAAAAACTAAAAAAATTAATTTAAACTAAGTTGGTTGAAAATCGATAAGAGCTACAGGAAAATAGTCAAAGAACGAATTAATTACCATAGTCTTAGCTACAAAATGAGCTATAACATATTTTCATACATCTAATAATTTCGGAGTTATTGCAATAAAATTCAGTGACGAAAATTCTTAAAATTTAGTTTTTCATAAAATAACCAGCGATATTGCGCCGCAGGCCAAATTTTTTTTCCATAAAATGTTAGTGATAATGGGTGGAAGAAAGTTAAAGAAAAAATTAAAAAAAAAAAAATTTTTTTCAAAAAATATCCTGTTTTTCGACGGGCCATTACGGGTAAAATACTAGTCCTATGAAAAAATTTACTCAAATTTTTTGTAGAGAATTTAGCAAGGATTATTTTTGTCATTGACTACTTTCTTCTATCTCTTACCATATTCCTACAAAATGCGAAAAACCGCGAAGAGGGACCTTTTCGGGGGGGGGCAGGGGGGGTTGCGGCAAGATTTTGATAGGCAACCCTAGTGCGATGTAAAACCCTATTGGTAAGCTATCATTTGTACCACATTTCGATCAAAAAACAGATACGTCATAAATTAAGCAGCGGGCTCTCTACGGAAAATGCGTTGAAACTTTCATTGATTTGTTCATGAATTTGGCAAAGATATATAATTTTTATTAAGTAGGTTCGACCAGCCTTCATTGGAAACTAAAGACGACATACATTTCCAAAGTTGTATTATTATGTGATCCATTTGGTATTTATACATATTTATAATTTTATATGCGTTTATTTAACTTCTTGTTTTTAAACAGACATCCGTTATAAAATAATAAAGTTTTATTTTTGTTTCTCTCTTTTCAGAGATTTGAAAGGAAACAACATCACAGAACTCAAGGCGACATCTTTTGAACTGATTCCAAAGCTTGAAGAGTTGTAAGTTCAAGTTTTATACTAAGTACAATTATTTTATTTTGCTCTACTAACATTTGCTTTACCAATTCATAAGTTCTTTACTTGCTTACTTTTCTTGTAAACTATAAAGTAGAGAATTTAATGTGCATGAATAATTTAATTCATAATTCCACGAATGTTTATTCTTAATGTTTCTTATAAAAGCAGAAAACATTGGATTCACGGGGAACTTGGAAATGAATTTAGCAGAAACTAATTTCGTAATTTCCAAGAAACTCTAGCGTGTTCTAGTGGTAACTGTCACGTAACAATGACTGACGTAATGCTTATGATAATTTGATGAAAATTTTCGACAGCCATAGGTGTTAATATCTGCCCGTTCCAGTGTTGACAGGGTCCAAAACAATAATCATTCTTCTCTAGAACAGATTCATTGTTTTTTTATGTTCTTAAATTTACCTACCATATTTCACGTAGAAAATATTTTATACACATATATTTAGCAGACGCGTTTATATTATCTAGCTAAAGCTCTAAATGACACATGCTTTGCAATCATGAGTCGCTGTAATGTCGCTGCGCCGTACGACGTTCCAAAGAGCAACGAGTAATATTCGCAATAAACAGCTTGTGTGGTAAATTATAGGACTTATTTATGCCATTTTGATTTACGTATTTATTATTCACTTCTTTCTTATTTGTCTACACTGAACAATTCTTTTATTCTAATTGATCATAGCTTTCGCATTTTTTTTAAATATGTAGGTATTGCATTTTCTGCACGAAGCTATTTGCCACAAGCACAAAAAGTGATAATGAATAAAATTTGACATTGAATAAATCGGTCGATAAAACAGTATTTGTTAAGTTTATTTTCTTCCCAGCAATCGGTTCGGTGAACTTTGAAACAATAATAAATCACGTTGCCCCCACGATTCTAAAAGCCTCCATAATTTGTGATAAAATTATTAAGGTTTTATAAAATTATGGAAAAACAAGCAACAACAACTCAACAACTTTTAATTTTCCTATTGAGATCGTAAAATATAACAAACACCGCAGCAGAAAAAAAGGACATTGTAATAAATTTTCAGTATAAAATCCCACGGGCCTCTCAACAGGTGGGCCGGGTTCCTCCTCCTAGCACCTGTTGTTAAATAATACCCCCGTGAAATATTAATAATGTATTATTCAGCAGAATTCAGTAAACAATCTACAGTAGGGAGATTTTAACAGGGAAATTCGTATTTTTATTCCTATTTTCATTGCGGTGAGTTAACATAATAAAAAAGAATGAGCATTTTATGAAACTGCGCAAACATTTACAAGGTAGTATTACGGTTGATTCAAAATGAAAAAGGCAAACATTGGGCGAGCATTTGTTTTCTCCCAGCCAACTTGAAAACCTGTCAGTATTATTACCGCAACATTCGCATATTATTAATTCAATAGTTTTGAGACCAGAAACCAATTGAACTTATCTCCAGTACTATGCGATATGCAAAACACGTAGAGACGCGTCGAAAATATCCTACGTCGCGCACGCATTTGGGCACTGCGGATACCCCAATCGGTGTAACATTGTCTGCGCTGTAAAATAAACCCACTTACAGTAACCCACTTACGTACATTTCCCAGTAAACTTGAAAAGCTTGTGTCATGAAGTGGAGTAAGTCGGCATCGGGGATCGAACCCACGTCCACTGGATTAACAGTCGAGCGCGTTAACAACCGGGCTATTAATCATTATTAAAAATCAAGGTTCATGGTGGTCGACCGTCGATACATGGTGGCAGTCCATTTTAAAGGTAAAAATGATAAGACGCAAGTAAGTCTTTATTATCAAACGCCTGATGATGAGAGTGAAAATCTTCGATCACTAGTCGCGTAATTTAAAGTCATTGATGTAATTTTAAAATTAAATATACAGTCTTTCATTTTTACCTTATTATTAAAGCGGTTGTTGTACTTGTACTTTGCCTCTACATATCCTGCAAGGGGTGCGGAATAAAATGTACCTCATATTCTTTAACACAAAGTGAACAAGATGTAGTCATGAT
Source organism: Ceraclea dissimilis (assembly GCA_963576895.1). NCBI lineage: Eukaryota > Metazoa > Arthropoda > Insecta > Trichoptera > Leptoceridae > Ceraclea > Ceraclea dissimilis. The sequence continues at coordinate 15,680,722 of OY756363.1, forward strand.
GAAATAAAGTACGTTGGTAATTAGATATAATATTATCATAATAAATAGTGATAGCTCACTCGAGCGAACTAAACGTAACACCTCCGTAAATATCATCCAGCCACCCTCATCACGTGCTCACTGCTCGTACATGTTATAATAGTACTTATTATGTAAAGAATTCCTGGTTCAACAAGCATAATATTTCCATCATATGTTATAAAATTATTTGCATCATAAAACTTAACTAGAGCTTACCTCGGCACACTACGCCGTCCGTAGAGCCGTAGCAACGTAACACCTTAACATACGGATATTGCTACAATTGCTACTTTAGATGTGATTCAAAATAACAATCACATTCCCTTTTTAGTGAAACAGATTTATTTCTTCTTTGACAGTGAAGCTTTGTCTTTGCCTTAGCAAATGCGTCCTGCCGCCTGAATTCCCGAAGTGTTCGGTCACTATTTACTGTTTTTGTGATCCCAGAGTGAAATACTGAAAATTTATCGTTTCGTTATATCTCGGTATTTCATTTTTTTATATTTCGTTTGAAAGGGACTGTTGTTTTGAACCACTTTTCTTCTAACGTGCCCAATCCTCTACGGTTTGTATGAACTCTCTTTATACTTTACTTTTACCCTCTAAAACAAATCAATATCATAAATATATAGTATGCTAACTAGAGCGGGTTCTGCCACGTACGGAATACACGTCCCTGCTTTCTTCAGCTTTCATAGGTGGGTTCTAACGTGTGGCAATTTGTACCACAGATTCCCATATTTTTTCTGAGACAATTGTTCCAAAACCAACAAAATGACAATTGTTTTCCTTCTGTCATCTATCAGGAATCACAACAACATAGCGATACTGAAAACAATATTAGCGTAGCGATTATTAATAACTATTATTTTCTATTGTTCCTGTTCTTAACTCCATTTATACGTCACTACCTGGGAAAGCTGTGAAACAACTCTTTTCTATAAATAGAAATCCTTGATTCGTATAACTGGTCCGACCTACATTTAAACTTCCTAAGAATGACAAGTATCTATTTTACTAGCTACGTGTTATATCCTCCTCTCTCAGTGGTGATGGTTACTGGATAAACACAATATTACATCCCACACTACCCTTAGATTATGATAACATTGTTATGGTATACAGGCTATCCCTAAAGGGGTCTAAAAATAGATTTTACAACACGGCATTATTTTTCTCTGTTCCGATTTTTGTTTAGCAAACACTTTATGAAGATTGGTCATTAGAACTGCTAGTGATATTTTTGTCTTCGTCATCGGTCTTTCCTCCACTTCTAGATGGTTTCCCTTCATTTTTCTTTGGACTATTAATTCTCGTCCATGTTTTATCCAGATATATATAGGCCCATCGATCGTTTCTAAGGGCGACCTCGAAAGACGATCCATTTTGATAGACCATCAGGTATCCGGGGCTGCTCAATGGTCTTTACTGTCGTGGAAAGAAATGATAGTGGGTAAAAATAGTTGCGGTCGCCCTAGATACAACTACACGGATCAGGTTATCGGAGACATGCGCTACCAGTTACCATGAGATTAGTAAGAGGATTGGGAGGTTCGAGTGCTTGGTGCAAACTAATCGTAAAGATTATGACCTAGAAGAAGAAAGGCTGTTTTTACATTGACTGCATACATGTTTTTATGGATAGGAGAAACTATGGTTGAAGATTTTAGAGATCTTGGAAGCTACAAGAGATAGAAACCTCTGATGAAAATACACACATGCTTTAGGCCCCTGACTGAGGGAAAGAAGATATACTCGTACTTATGTGTACATACATGGTTCTTGTACTCTTGTATTATTTTAATTCACACAAATTTTTCGTTTCTTGCCCTAAATAGTTATCCTTCTTCAAACAAATCAGCAGATTGGAAATCTTAAGACGAATATACTTGATTCACATTCTTAACCTTGTTGACCAAATTACAAGGAAGTATTTGGATGCGAGATGTATATGAACATGTATGTATGTACCTGATAACATCATCCATCGCCCTTAATTTACAAATTATGTTCAAACGTTATTTTCCTGGTCAATTAGGGTTTGGTAAATTTTTCGTGAAACAGTTTACTGAAACGCTACATGAAACAGTATCCACCTACCTATAATTATATGTATTCCCCTCGTGTATCCTTGTACGTCCAATTATTTTATTAGATATAAAGTACTACGATCTTATCAAAGTCGGTCAAAAAAACAAAGATATCGTAGTTTAGTGTTACGCGAAATAACAACGAGCTTAGAAAGCTTCTAATGTAATATAATAATATTTAAGAGTGTGTTTTTGTGCGTATGTCATGGACTACTGATCCACATTTATGAAATCTAGTATAGTGAACAAGTACATATAATAAAATTAGACATATTAAAATCAATTATTTTTTACTAGGGCGAACTCGTCCCAGTGCCAGTGTTGCGATTTCTTCCAATTATACCCAAGAATATTTAAATATTTTATCCATTTTACTTCCATGACTGATCGTCATAAGTCTGATGGAAGTAAAGTAAGATGGAAGGTCCATCCTTTTCTGTATATCTGTTGAGATAACTATATGTCAGATCTTATTTCGCATTTCTTTTGTGTCATGACAATTTTACTGTAACTTTATTGTACAATAAAAATTTGCACCACAACTTTTCCATTATAACTCAGTGACTAGCATTCTTTACGTCCTTACTTTTTCCAAAGATGAATTTAAGTAGACAAATTAATTATCTATATTTCCGGTCTCTTTAACTTACAATCTACATTTGCCAAACTGCAAAACAGTTTTCAATAAACTTTTATTAGCCAGCAAATGTTCACATGTTAAAAAACAAGAAGACAGTAGTGTGGTAAAAAGCGCAATTATTGCTAAAGCAATATCCTACAGTCAATCCGATGAAATAAGTAAAAACAATAGAAAAAATGCGTCCCGACGCCGTCGGGAAATCGACGCTAGTATGTTAATATAATATATGGGTAGAGCATTCACAGGGGATGATAATATTGTGCAATATGCCATCAAATATCTCGCAATATAGTTGCATCACAAAATGAAAGATTTTATCTCATACATCATCCGCTCCATATAACATTATGTCAGGATGAAAGTGGTTCCACATTTGGGAATTTCTTTTGCTATGACTTAATATTATAGTAGACATACCTATATTTTGTACAGTGGCGTGCCTCAAGAACCAGTCTGTAGAAACATGTACCTGATTGCCAGAATCTTTAGAAAAGTATGAATGAGTCTATTGCCCAATCCCACCAACTACCACCTAGGAAGGAGAGCCCTAAGAAATTTCCATACAAAAACTATTTATTTAGTTATGGAGCGTAAGTCCTGCAATAAATCCATATGAAATGCAACATGCAACTCACCTACGTTAGGTGTTCAAATATCTTCTCCCAGAATCACCCCAACTAGGAGTTGCAACATGCAACTCACCTACGTTAGGTGTCCAAGTATCTTCTCCCAGAATCACCCCAACTAGGAGAGTTGCATGTTGCATTTCATATGGAATTATTGCAGGACTTACGCTCCATAACTAAATAAATAGAATATTATCTCTGTTTTTTGTATGGAAATTTCTTAGGGCTCTCCTTGGTGGGATTGGGCATAGGTGTTTTTAATTTGATTATATTTTAGATTGTAAAGGATTTCACAAGAAAGATTTCGTATTGATTTCAGTGTCAATAGTCCGACAACTACATCATAATTGACTCTGACTAGTAATACAAAGTACCTACATACTAGACATGTGCGCCGGCTGCAAAAAAGCCGGCGGCGGCGCCCATGTCTAAAATCGCCGGCGGCGGCGCCACGCCGGCGGCGTGGATACAAAGTGAGGGGGGGGAGCATTGGATTTTCTTGCACTATACTTTAAGTTTAAATAAATAAATAAAACTATTGTTTTAAATGATTAAATAAGTATATGTGAAAAGGATAATGATAAAATCGATTTATTTATTTTGAAAACTATGATTATTTCAATGACAAAGTAAAATAAAAGCTCATATTTGAAAAATAATGGAATATTTCATTATTGCTTTTTCATGGTACTGGAGGGCATGTTAAAATAAACTAAGCAATAAAGTCATACGCATCAGAATGAGCCTCACTATGGGCAGTGCAGTCGAACAGGTTTATCATTTGGCAATATTTGGGCTGTTAGCTAAACGGTGAGTAAAATTGAAACTCTGAAATAAAGTATAGAATTGCGATGACGAGGTCGACCTTCCACAAAATTCAAAACTCCTTGAGCATAAGCTGTAAAAACATATGTGTTGTATGTACTGTTGTTTGTAGTTGAAGGGTAATTTAATAAAATTATGTAATTTAATTAAACTATCTCTTTTGCGATGTTATTTTAGGAGTAAAAATAAGGATAATTAATGAATAAACATAAAATATGACGTTTTTCGTCGAAAGGTGCATAAATTCATAATGATATCAACCAAAATACGTAATGCTTACCGGTGGAAAGATAAATTACAATTTGAGAGTAGTCTGTAATCACAGTCTGAGAAACCACGTAAGGGGATAGTATTTTTTTTATTATTAAAATGCATTTAGTGAGCGAAATAATTGGATTTTAACGTTAAAATATCTAATTATATTCACATTTTGACACTTTGAAGATCGTAAACGTCAAAAATTATCAAATGAATATCGTTTTTTGTCAAGAGAAAAGGAGTCATTATCCTTTTCACAGTGTTGTATTGAAACAAATGAAGTATAGCGAATCTAGTCAAGTGGAATAAAAATAATTTTGATTTGGTACTTCGATAATCAAAGGTTAAACTAATGAAAAGAGAGAACGGTTGACCGAAAAGACGAAAGGCCGCATATTTTGGTCAGATATTCTGCCAAAATTCACGTGGTTTAAAAATTTCAGCGTGGTAAAATCGACCGGCGTCCGAAAAATCGATAAAAAAAACCATAAAGTTACTTATATAAAAAAAAGATTGTTTTTCATTTAATTTCCACCACGAAGAACCAAATTATTAATGCCCCCATCCCATCCTATTTCTTGTTTTCGAATCGGATAAGTAAGACACAGAAAGTTCCCCGATTTTTTTATGCAAAACCAAATGAACGAAATATTTGAAAACCAAATGAACGAAACATTTGAGAAAATTTCATTATTGCTTTTTCATGGTACTGGAGAGCAGGTCAAAATAAACTAAGCCATAAAGTCAAACGCGTCAGAATGAGCCTCACTATGGGCAGTGGTGCAGTCGAACAGATTTATCATTTGGCAATATTTGGGCTGTTAGCTAAACGGTGAGTGAAATTGAAACTCTGAAATAAAGTCTTGAATTGCGATGACGAGGTCGACCTTCCACAAAATCCAAAACTCCTTGAGCATAAGCTGTAAAAACATATGTGTTGTATGTACTGTTGTTTGTAGTTGAAGGGTAATTTAATAAAATTATGTAATTTAATTAAACTATCTTATTTTCGATGTTATTTTAGGAGTAAAAATAAGGATAATTAATGAATAAACATAAATTGTGGTGTTTTTCATTGAAAAGTGCATAAATTAATAATGATATCAACCAAAATACGTAATGCTTACCGGTGGAAAGATAAATTACAATTTGAGAGTAGTCTGTAATCACAGTCTGAGAAACCACGTTAGGGGACAGTATTTTTTTTATTATTAAAATGCAGCCTTGGGTGAGCGAAATAATTGGATTTTAATGTAAAAATATCTAATTATATTCACATTTTGACATTTTTAACATCGTAAACGTCAAAAATTACCAAATGAATATCGTTTTTTGTCAAGAGAAAAGGAGTCATTATCCTTTTCACAGTGTTGTATTGAAACAAATGAAGTATAGCGAATCTAGTCAAGTGGAATAAAAATAATTTTGATTTGGTACTTCGATAATCAAAGGTTAAACTATTGAAAAGAGAGAACGGTTGACCGAAAAGACGAAAGCCCGCATATTTTGGTCAGATATTCTGCCAAAATTCACGTGGTTTAAACATTTCAGCGTGGTAAAATCGACTGGTGTTCTAAAAATCGATCAGAAAAACACAAAGTTACTTACATAAAAAAACGTTTGTTTTTCATTTAATTTCCACCACGAAGAACCAAACTATTAATACCCCCATCCCATCCTATTTCTTGTTTTAGTATCGAATAAATAAGACACAGAAAATTCCCCGATTTTTTTTTATGCAAAACCTAATGTACGTAATTCAGACGACGGAATAGGTCTGGAACGGAACTGCATTAGTTATTATTCGATATCTTATATAATTACTGAATACTAGCGTCGCCACAGCTGAATACTTAATTTTTTTTTACCTGGTAAAGTTCTTATTTCGATTTCTGTCTCAAGAAACAAAGGATAAATACTTTTAGTTACACGGTTCCCACGCCGCCGGCGTGAGCGTTTTGCCGGCGGCGGCGCGCCGACCGTGATCAGCGGCGGCGCGCCGGCGCGGCGCTCATGTCTACTACATACATACCTATCTTCATTAAAAATATAACGATAATATGAATTTTGAAGTGAATAAACATAATTTAATTTCAAAGATAATGCATCGATCGTTGTTTACACCTAATAATTCTGGTACTTCGTAATACACTGTGATACTTAGGACACACTTCGTCCCGAAGATAAGAGAATGAATCTTTAAAATAAAAGAAAGTACTTATATCAATAAAGATGCAATTCATCGACTAAATAGTTCATTTTTTTTAAGTTTTACAATGTTTTTTTATGAAAACTTAGGCACGTCACTGCATCGCTGTCGATCCACTGCATCTACTCTTAATCTGTCTCCCTTTCCTTGTTTCCATTTTCCTTTTTGGAATCAAGTAAATATTTACCAAAATAAATTGTGATTTTAGCCCATTGTCTCTAGACTCTAGACATAAATATTATATCGTATTACTGTTTTTTTGTGAAAATTCCCTGTTACTTTGTTGTTTACAGTTTACGAGAAAGATGATGTACGAAAAGATCGGTGATGAGTGATGACTTATTTACTTACAAGTATAAGGAAATTGTAGCATGTACCTGCATAGTGCATATCTAACTTTCTCTCATGGACTCATCGGACGACCGGATAACAGTATATGGAGGCATATCTAGATCGCGCAAAGAATATTATTTTTAAATAAATCACTCGTTAGGACATAAATATCCATTAGTTTATAAACCCGAAATAATGAATTTACAAAAAGACTTTGATAAAATGCAATAATTGGTACCTCTATAATCTATATCTAAGCAGTTTTGAGAAAAAAAAGTTGGAAACCATGCATCTGTTGACCAAAAAAAGTTATACAACAAATCGTCAAAATTCTGTAATTTTCTTTTTGTTTTCTTTTAGGTCCCTTTCCGATAACAAGTTGGGATCGATTTTGCCCGGTGTCTTTGACATTGTGGCGAAATTAACGAAACTGTCCCTACACAATTGCGATCTGGAAGAAATACCTTCAGAAGCATTCAAACCCTTGACAAAATTAATATTTTTGTAAGTAATTAATAATTGGTTCGCTAAATTGTTGCCTCTTGCGTGCTTGATGCTGTACTTTTGATTGGTCTTGTAGAATGTTAGTTCTTAGTATCTATTATTAGAACATTTTTTGTATTTTAGCTACTTGAAAAGCATGCTTTTAGTGCCTGTTTTTTTTAATATTATTTTAGAAGGTATAATTATAAAATATAATAATTTCAATTGTGATGCTGCTAGCGGTTGAATGAAAACCATTGATTTTCATGCTTTCTAATCTATTTGAATATCGTGTACTCCAAAATAACCCGTCTTGGAGCATTGTCTTGTTAATCTCAGAATAAGGAAGATGAATATGAAACAAATCTAAAAAATCCCCTAATTAAAGTAGATAGCTCTATGTGGAATTTAAAAAAATTGTCTTGAATCCATCAAAACAACTGTTTTATGATTACTTTAAATTTTCTTAGAATACCAACCGTTCCAACCAAGTCTTTTGTGATGTACAAGGAAGGCTTCCCTGAACCAGTGTTTTTTTATTATTTTATTTTGACTTCTTGTTTTCATTCAATTTCTATTTTGTTTGTGAAATAGAATAGATTTTCCCTTTATTATCCATTATTGCAGCAGTTCCTAGATTTCTCTGTAACTAGCAATAAAAGTCCACAAGCCATTATTGATGCGCTTCGAACAAATAACCCCATTTGTTACTTCTCTGAAAAAGAAAAACTATCTTTTCCCGTGTAATGTAATGCACCCATCCAACTTTTTTCATTGTTGCTTTTACAGAAACTAAAAAAAGTATTCTTTTCTATCTGAAAATTATTTTCCAAGTTGAAATTTCTTTTGTATGAAATTTTCTTTCACCCATTACTAGCTACAGACGATCCCCGATTCCCGAACAACAGTACAAAGCGAATTAGATGTTTATTTATTCATTCCTACAATGGCATATAATTTTACAATTTATTAACAATTTCGCCGAAATTGCCCAACTTGTGACATCGTTTATTATTTGGGTTATTATGATATAAATATTCGCCAAGAAATTTGGCATTCTAATGTAAATAAGAGAGCAATATTTGAAATTATTACAGATTTTCCTCAACAGAACAGAGAGGTATCCACATTCACATAATGTAGTTTTATGTGAACTCCCTTCAGGCAGGAAGCATGATGGAACATTTTACAATTTTTCAATATAAAATGTAACATATACTAAGTAATATAACATATATAAATATAACTTAATATAAAAGTAACATAATACGAGTTTACATTCTTGGATTTTTTGTGGAATATCTTTCACGACCGACATAATGATAAAATGGATTTTAATATTTTATATAAACCCAGTGGCATAGCTTGGATTTCCCCCACCCAGGGCGTTTCATTTTTCGAGTTTTTAATAAATCGAATAATTAATTTTCAAAATCTTGCCCCTAAAAAATGCCACCCCCTAAAAAGTGCCACCCGGGGCGGACCGTCCCCCCCACGCAGAGCTACTGTATAAACCTCATGATATTTAAGAAATTAATTAAAAATAAATCACCCACCCATTTTCCTTTACAAATCTGTTCCACGTATTATATTTTTGATAAGTATTTTAAATTGTACTTAGTGGTTCACCGCAAATCTTGAACCTCTTGTACAGAAAGTTAGAAATGTAAAGTTTCTTTCAAAGAATGTCGATACATTTGCGTTTTTATTTCAAGTTATAATAGTTGGCAGCAATGTTGGTTTGTTTTCTTGTCTTTCAGTTGGTATCGCTGCTTCTATTCAAACATTTAACTTGGGTGAAGATCACACTTTGTTCTTCGATAAACTACACTCCCGTGAAACATGCGGTGTCCATGATTTTTAAATATACCTACCTATTTTAATAGCACATGGTTGGCGCAGTTGTTTGAGGCGGCAGTCTTTCAAACAGGGGGTACCAGGTTCAAACCCTGGCGATGGCGACGTATTCCACACTTTAGTCTACTGCAAGTTGTGCAGGAAAGTATTTGAGTTTATGTATGCAAGCCCAGGTCCTTTTTTATTTAAAAAAATATATGCGTATATATAAAAATTCTCAATGCTACTGCATCCATTTCTTAAAAGGCTGATGGTCATATTTTGTAAACAATTATTTCAAAACGAAACTAAGAGTTAATACGTTTTTTACAAATTGTCCATAAAAAGCTGTTTCTTTTAAAAAAGGAAAACGATACCTCAACAAAAAATTCATGTTGATCTCACATACACCTACTCCAACTTGGTTAAAAAAAAAAACGATGTATCACCATTTTGTTTCTTCGCATTGGCATTCTCAGCACTGTAAACTTCCAGTTTCGTAAAAGCCTTGTGTTTCTCTCACTCGATATAGTAATAAATTTGAATCCCAAAAAAATATATGAATACAAGCATAATAAAATAGTGCAGGGTCACCCTAAAATTATTCACTTTGTGTAGTTGGTGAAAATATGAAACAAATTTTATTATAACTGTCACTTTCTTTTCGTGTCCCCCTTTCTTTCTCTCATTATTATCCCTGCCAGCACTTCTAATGCACTACATACACTTCTTAAACATTACCTTTCTATTCTATCTCAATACTTGATTCTTTGTTTAAAAAAGCCATTATAATATTGAAAAAGCCATATTATTCAATAAAATAAAGAACAGATTTACTATACTGCCAAGTATTGAGGTATTTGTCGTTCCTTGGAGACAAAGAGAAAACACAGAATATCGTCATTTTAAAAATTTCAAAAAACGTGAGACCTTAGATCTCTGTTACTTTACTAAATATGCTTTGGAACAAAATAGGGTAGATACATTGAACTTTTATCTTGAAATGGCCTTAAAAGATTGTTTATATCTTGAATAGATTTAAAAAAAATGTGAAAAACACCTCTTATCTTTGTTCCGAAAGACAGAAACTCGTTTCCCGAAAGTCGCGGAGAATTTTTTTTTTGTATTCTTAAAATGTATTAAAATGTAGTGAATGACCGTAAAAGTTTTTTGAATGGAGCGAAATTAACCTCAAAAAGTAAAAAATAATGGTATTTTTTTACATTTTTTCATGGGATTTTGAACCTTAATGCCACGAAAAACGACCATGACGTCATGATTGGGGTCCACGTTTTAAGGGCATGGCACCAGGAATGACGTCACAGTCTTTTTCCACGGCATTAAGGTTCAAAATTGCGTGACAATCGCATGATAAAATGGTAAAAATCGCGTTTTTTTCAATTTTTTGGGGTTAATTTTGCGTCTATCAAAAAACTTTTACGGTTATTCCCTAGATTTTAATGCATATTATCAGTACAAGAAAAAAAAATTACTCCGCGATTTTCGGGAAACGAGTTTCCGTCTTTCGGAAAAAAGGTCAGAGGTGTTTTTAAATATTTTGTTTGCGAAATCTATACAAGATATAAAAAATCTATTACGGTTATTCCCTAGATAAAGGTTCAATGCATCTACCCTATTTTGTTCCAAAGCATATTTAGTAACGGTTGTCGAGATAGAAGGTCTCCCGTTTTTAGAAATTTTTGAAATGTCGGTATGCACACTCTTAAACTGGGGACTCATATTTTAGAAACTAAAAAAAACGTGGGGTTTTGACTTCGCGACAGTTAAAAAATCCAGTATCTAATAACGTATTTTTCCATCAATTTATTATTCGATGCCTAAATGTCAAATACATTTTTCTGAACAGTTTTGGGTAGGTATGAAATTTTAATGGAGATAAAAAATCACAGGGTTGTTTCATGACACGATATAAATAAAATTTACAGTGTCAGTATTAGAAATTTTGCAGCATAGTTAAACATTTTGAAATAACGGCGTCGCGACGCTACGTTTTAATTTTTTTTAAGATAAAAAAATACTCGGGAAATTCATGCAACGTTGCACAAAATTTAAATATATATTGACACTAGGGACATTTTTCGATTTGTTCCATTGTTATGGTGGGACAAATTTCAAAACAAAAAAGGGGAGAGAGCCTGAACTACAACTGAAGTAAACGATTTGCATACAAATGCAGGTTAGAATTGCTTTTCAGTCATTGATTTCGTGTATTTTAATCCCAAAATATACATATTAAAGACCTATTTAATACTTATTGTAATAATACTACACGAAAAATGTAAATTTAACTTCTCTCACAACACAATTAGAAAAATAATGTAAGAAAATTGTTGAAGGAAAAGAAAAATATTTTGGTAGAAAACTGTATTTGGAAATATTAAGTTGCGTGAATTTGCTAGTAAGAGTGTAGTTAGCACTTTTATTAGGAGACGTTAAAGAGAGTTTATGAAGGCTTTTAAGAATGTACGTAATTGTGGAAGATAGCTTTATGACTTTCTGTATATTTTCAGTAGTTCCAACTCTGAAATAGACTTGAGCTTTTGAATCAAATTTGCTTACATAATTATACAAAATGAACAACAATTTTATATATAAGTGAAATGTACTTTATATTTTTAGAATATCCCAATTTTTTTACATAATAACTGGATTTATTCGCATGATGCAGTTGAAATCACATTACAGTTTTTCAGAGGCGAGAGACCCAAAGGTTCAAAAAATTACACATTTGACAGAAGGAAACGTCGTAATGTGTGCACTGGCATAAAGTGATCACTTATACCAACGGATGCCGTGGGAAATGACCGTGACGTCATAGTTGGGTCGCGAGCCTTAAGATTTATTCATAATGAAGAATTGCATGGATGTACTCAAGAATCGTAAGTTGTGGTTCTCGGTCCTCTGTGCCTTCCCCGCCAGAAATGTTGCTTGAGAATGAGAAATGATAATATGATGATGTCTCCATTTTATTGATATCTTTGATTTTAGTGATAGAATAAACTTTACGGGATTATAAAATATTTTTATGGTTCAAATTTTTATATCATTTTAAATTATTTATTGTCGATTTTACGTAAATATAAATGGCAATTTACAATTCATCTGCAAGCAAATGATAGCTGTAAAACGAATTGTCAATTTGACGACACTTTTATTATTCACCGACTTTTGTAACCCAGCATTGCCCAGATAAGATAATACATTTGAGTAATGAACATACAAAATCTCAGAACATTCAAGAAAATTGAGATTTTAACTTTTTAGCGAAGTAAAACAATTTTCCTAAAATTCTCCTAATAATCTAAAGTATCCTTCCCTCTCACTACCAGAGTATAATAGAAGGGTTATAGATTTTTTTTTTGACTATGGACTCAATATTCATAGTATATGTTTATATGAATATAGAAAAAAATACCTTTCTCCGTTTAGGACTTAGTCCCATGCCCTCCACGGAGGATACTGGTAGTTATTTCCTAATAAAACATATTTAGTCATAGACAATAAACATTCTGTTCTAAGTTTACCATGAATTAAGGATGAAAATTTGCTTCAGATGGATTTTAAGGCTAATAATCATCGTGTCCTCCACAGGGACACTGGTAGTAAGAGGGTTAAAAAATATCTTAATAAGTAGTTCCTACTTGGTCCATTTATTCTTTAGTGTCTATTTAATTTAAAATGCATTAATTTATATACTCATATAATTTAAGATACTCATATGTATGTTTATATAATTTAACAATCATTGAAAAATATTTATATTGATTCTCATCAGACAAATGAGGATGTGTAGTTCGACAAATCAATGAATCGAAAACAATAAATTCGCCATCGCTTTCGCGACATTGAGCAGGCCATAGCAGAATATTTATGTAATGGCGTGGAAATTAAATTATGACCGTTTTTTAAATGTATTGTAAAAATATCTTTCCCAGACATCGTTTGTATTGCTATATCAAATATATTGAATTTCACTTACAATTTAACTTGTTAGGTCCAATTCTTTTACTTGAAATATCGGAATCGGCGCTGAATTATTGACTAACTTACTGAATTATTGGCAATATCTACTGACCAACTTATCAATAGTTATTCATCTATTGTGTATGTTATTCGTAATCAACTTACGTTTTAATTACCCCGAGACAGGCATAGGCCTAGTATGGCGATGGTTGTGTTTTCTTCTAATTTGTATTTATTTGTTGTTTTTTTTTAATTTATTTTAATTTTGAAGAAAACACACAATACATGCGTACCGTGTCTCGAATTCCCGAATACAAAAAATACTCCCTATTAGCATCTACTATTACCACTATTATACCATCACGGGTATATAAATAAATCTTTATTAGCCACAGATAAAAGTGTTACAAAAACAGACAAAAGTAGTTTGCCAAAAGGAGGCCTGACTCGAGAAAAGAGAGCAAAACATATACGTACTTAAATTAGCTATAAAGTTAAATAAATAAATACCTACATTTTCACTTTACAAATTCACTTTCGAGCGCAACATTTTTTTGATAATCATCAGAAGGGCACCATTAGTTTTTATGAAACTACTACCCTTTTATCGCCTTTATAGAACCTTTAAAAAGCCAATGTTAAAACAAACTAAAATATCAAAGCTGAAAAATAGCTGATAACGAAACATTAAGTAAACGTATCTATATTTGTATTTGTTTTGTAATATTATAATCCGTTTATCAAAATAAACCAGTTAGCCTGAACAGGATTATTACTGAGTGTAACATTTTCCAATGTAAACAAAGGTACATTGGAAATGCTGTCGTTACTGATGAACAATTTAATTTAGGTCATGGGGAAAAACATCGAATAGTACGCAGAAATAGTCACAATATGAACATGTCAATATTATTTAATATATTGTACGTTGCAATTATTATATGCCACATTGTTTTTGTTTATTGTCACTTTTAAATGAAAACAGGAGATTGACACAATTTGCCACCACTGTCTTTTGCTATAACTTTTTCCACTCGGCTGCGGGTGATGCCAAGTACCTACAGTAAATATTACCGAGTTGATAAAACAGTTTTTCTAGTTTGACAGGCCACTGTTTTTTGCTATAACTTTTTCCACTCGGCTGCGGGTGATGCCAAGTACATATAGTAAACATTACCGAGTTATTAAAAGAGTTTTTCTCTTTTACAGGCCACTGTCATTTTGCTATAACTTTTTTCACTCGGCTGCGGGTGATGCCAAGTACCTACAGTAAATATTACCGAGTTGATAAAACAGTTTTTCTAGTTTGACAGGCCACTGTTTTTTGCTATAACTTTTTCCACTCGGCTGCGGGTGATGCCAAGTACATATAGTAAACATTACCGAGTAATTAAAAGAGTTTTTCTATTTTACAGGCCACTGTCATTTTGCTATAACTTTTTTCACTCGGCTGCGGGTGATGCCAAGTACCTACAGTAAATATTACCACCAAAGTTGCGACATGGGTACTGGAAGAGTAGCTAAAATATACAAGCGCAAATAATGTTTTATCGCGCACGGCTCCACCCGCAGCCGAGCCGAGTAAAATTCGACCCCCCCCCCTCCCTAAATCCCTCAGTTTTATGTTTTTTCATCCATAATTAACATCCATAAAATAATTAATAATTTTATTTACTGGCAGTATTTTTTTATCACACCACCATTATATACTAACCACGCTTGACATACTATTTCTCAAGAATTAAAACAAATGTTAATATTTCACGGTTTTTTTATAAAAAGTGTTATTTTATTTTCATAATAATTTAACAAATAACTTTCAAATGATATTACTCTTATTACGTAGTGTCTTGACTGTTGATAATAGTTTGCTAGCTGATAGTATACTCGCGCTAATATACCTTTGTATGTATTAGTAATGATGTCACATACCTACCTACCGACAGATCAACCAATGCAACGTAATGTATGAAAATGCTAATTTTGAATTATTATATCAAACTTTGGCACCCTTTATCTCCTAAATGGTGCATCTGAGCGAAAAGTAGCCAAAGACATAATCGTAGGGAATTCATTTTTCTTTTATAATTCATTCTTTAAAAGTATGCAGTTTTTTTATTGTAGGCAGAAATTTAAATAAAGTACAAATTTGGAACAATTTTCTGATTTTCATCAAGTTTTAAAGCGTTATAGCTCCTAAACCATTCGTCTGACGAAAAAATGTAACGTAATAAAATTTATAGAAAATTTAGTGCAGATTATTTTTGTCCTAACATTTTTTGCTCTAAAGTGCATACTTTTTGAGTTATGAAAAAAGTCTCTAAGAAAAACACTTTTCTCTCTGTTTTTCGCATTTTTCGCGAAAACCATTACAGGTAGGCTTGCAACGTCAAAATTCGGATTCAGCACCCCAAAAAACATAAGAAATGACCAAAAAAAATACAAATATAGTATTTTCCTGGATATGCCACCACATTTTCATTAGGTCATCATCATTCAAATATCATCATTCAAATGCAGGCCACCCTAATTTGCGGCAGGTTTTAGGGAGGCAACCCTATCCCATCGTATCGAGGAAAACAGTAGCTTCAATTTGATGTGTCACTCGTGTAAAAAACAGATGGGTGCATTTTACTTCGAAAAATTGCATCTTTGGGCCTGGGTTGCCTAGGGTTGCGGCAGACTGAGGACTGGCAACCCATGTTTTTCTATATCTCCAAATCGTCCTCTTTCCGATGGTGCTAATTTCACTTAAAAAACAGATGGGTGCAAATTCGCTTCAAAATTGGTGTCAATAATCATCATGGTAAAGGTACTCGCGGCAAGATTTTGCTAGGCAACCCTATGGCAATGTATTATATTATGTCTAAACATTATTTTAAACCACATTTCGATCAAAAAACATATCCGTCATGATTTCAACGATGGGCTCTTGGACTATTATGAAGATTTACGATTTAAAACTTATGAGTATCGTGTTTACTCTTTCTAAAAACCAACTTAAATTTCAATAAAACTCTAGTTATAGATTTTTGTCAGGGAAAACATTTCTGGAGACCACGAACCGTCGTGAAAAAAAAAGTTTTAATTCGAATCACATACGGGCTCGTACTCGTAGAAAGTTTAGTCATGTTGAGTATATGGTTGGTGCAGTTGTTTGGAGCATGAACTTCGCTAATCAAAAGGTACCGGGTTCGAATCTCGGCGATGACGATGTACCTACATGACTTCACGTCATAATCTTTTGGCTTAGTGAATGTGCATGAAAGTATTTTTGGGTTTGCACGTTAACACAAATATTTTTTTATTTTAAAAATTGATAGTGACAAGGATTTCAAGATGGGGTTAACTGGAAGAAATCGCGGTTCTGCGATAAGTTCGCCCTAGTGAACAACGTTTTATAATCTGTACTTTGTCCATTTTGTATATTTATATGTGTTTGTTGTTTACTTTAAATAAATAAAAATAAATTTTCCACACGCCATCCTTGCTCAGAAAAACGTCCAGCTAGAAGCCATGGTATGGTTCAGAATTTCTGACACATTGCCTTATTAATACATATTACTTTGCATGAATATTGTAGAATATTATCATCATCTCTATCTCTATGCAACAACTTTACATCAGTGGATTGTAAATTCTTGCCAGTAGCATAAAATTCAAATGATATGACTTGCATAAGTATTCCTGCAAGCAGCTTCCTTGTATGAAACATTTGCTGGTCTTGGAAATATTGCGAAACTTGAAAAATTCAAAGCAAATGTACTTCGTGACTAGGATACTGGCTGCACCACAACACAATATCTAGTCTAGAGCGAACTGTACGTTAACAGTCAGAGCCGCATTCAGTTCTGCCATATTTTCCCGCCCTGCCGCGAGAAAAAGTGCATAATAAATTAAAATAGTATACACCGCATAAGGTAGGTACTAGGTAGATATATATTATATTCTTTGATTTTTTACAGAGATATAGAGCGGAAGAATGGAACATTCTTGTTTCTTTCAGGAATCAAATCTACTGCTAGCCTACTACCTACTATAGCATCGCGGTATAGCCACCGTTTTCACCAACTTTTACCTAAGAAGGAGACCCCTAAGAAATTTCCATACCAAAACAGAGATAATATTCTATTTTTTGACACGCAGACCTACCAACCACACCCTAATTCCATACAAAATGCAACACGCAACTCACCTACGTTAGGTGCCCAAATATCTCTGCCCAGGCTATGTATAAATATAATATTATCTCTGTTTTTGTATGGAAATTTCTTAGGGGTCTCCTTCTTAGGTAAAAGTTGGTGAAAACGGGGGTAGGTGTCTCAATAATGGTTCCCGTATAAAACATACACAACATTCTCTTTCCACAATATATGAAATTCAAAACTTTTAGCAAACCTCAATAGTGAAAAAGAAGGAACGCTTGACTTTTACCTCACACTCAAAATATATTTAAAAAAAAACACGTAGGGGGCAATTTTTACAACAAGGGAAGAACATATTTTATTACTTAACTACTACCATAAAAGTTGTGTGGTTGTGCATTTCCTAAAGCGCAATTCTTTCTTGTGATGAATAAACAAAACTGAACGAAGCGAGTCTCCTTCTAGAGGTAACCCGAGGCAACCACCGAATTCACTGTACCCTGAATCCGAACCTGTGTGTGTACTCAGTACTATGATATAATACGTAATACTATCGTGTGGGTTGGCTGATTTTAGCTGCTTTCGTTGGTAGCGAATTTTCTATTTCAAATATTTAAATTAAAGTTATTGTTCTAATTTCAAAATAAGAACGCTAGCTCTTGTTTTGTAATAATAATTATGACTGTGTTGTCATATTGTTGGAATGAAATAGTGTTGCAAGACTTTATTAAATATGTTTAAGTTTCTATTTATTATTTGACGCTTTCGTAACGACAATATTATTTTGTTAGCTTAGGAGTTTTCATGTCATTGTTATTATAGTAAGTTGCGTAGTTTAAATTAGAAATTATAATAAGAATAACCTAATTTATTTTACATTTCAAAATTTCCCTGATGCCAAACATTTGCAATTTCACTGTAATTTTTCAGCATGTACTATAAATTTTGTTGTGTTCTGTATGCTCAGCTCAACAATGAGATCACTTCCCATTCCGAATATCTTTAAATTTAAAGTGCGGCGAGACAATTGTGTAAATTGACTGTATATCCAAGAATCTTGCATCCTTTGTTAATGCACATACGCACAGCTTTCTGCGATAACCTCACATTGTGAATTTTTTTTTATGGATAAGTGAATCATTTTTATGCAGTGACGTGTCTGCGATTTTGAATATAAAGAAACTGATGACATGATATTTTTACATTGTCAGCAAGCTGATTAGAAAACAGTGCATATTTTTAATGTAAGCTCGGCTTTTAGCATGATCGGAACGATAGTATTCTTCCTATTCCTTAATAATGAAACATTCAGAATGACTACCGCAAGACTGGTGACCACCATTCTTAACTTAAAGATCACCCTTAAAAATCGCTGTATTTTTTTATTTCAGAAATTTGGCCAGCAACAAGTTAACTGAAATCAAATACTCATCCCTTCCAGCGATGCCTCATCTAGAAATGCTGTAAGTATATCAGAGTAATTTTTATTTCATACAGCCTCTGTTCAGGACGATAATAACCTGAAAGAGTCAAATCGTCATGTATTCGTGTTCTATTGTGAAATTTTGCGATAGATGTCGTTTGCAATATTTAATTCCATATTTAAAACTTCAAAAAATGTATCCTAGAATATCTTTCTAGCTACATATTTTAAAATAACTTCAGAAAAAAACCAATGATGGGGATTTTCCTATTTCGTCTTATTTGACCTTCCGTTAATTAAGTATTTATTTGCCTTTTAGGATCCTATTGAATAATCGTGTCATTAGACGTAGCCCAAATATTTGAATAATACTATGAACATGCCAAGAGGTCAGGTTTTTAATTATTTCTAATTTTTTTTATTATTTCTTTTTTTAATTTTTTCTAAATAATTTTGTACTAGTATATTTTTGTCCCTTTCAGATTGCTTAGAAGAAATAGGATATCAGTGATTGACGAAAGAGCTTTTATCAACCTGACGTCACTGAAAAAACTGTAAGTTTTTTCTCTTCTGGTATTAAAGTATGTAATATAAATCTTTTAACAAAAACAGTTTGCTGTATCTAGTGAAAAATACTTTTTTGTCAGGTTTTTTGGTGTACTTAGATACATAAAGTCTTATGATAATTCTTGAAATTTTGTGATTGTTTTATCCCATTACGTATATTATTAAATTGTTTAAAATGCATAGTGATTTTTTTGGAGCAAACTGTCATTCATGCGACACTTCGCCATAATTTCTAATGTGAAAACATATTTTTATATAACTTAGTTGCAAATTTCAACAAAAATGCAAACGTACTACAATAAGTACAGAAAGAACCACGTACATAATCTGTTTAAACGTTTACTAATATACCTAATATATCAGAAACGGTACAAAATCTCTGAAGATTATGGTGATTCGTTCTTTTATGTAAGAGTAATGCGATATTTCACTATCGTATGCAAGTAACAGCGGAAAAAAAACAAGCAACGATGGATGTTAAGCAAAATCACCATTATTGAATATTGCTATCACTCAGCTGTTGTGACTGAGAACCATCAACTGCAGATGTTGCGATATCCAGTTGAATCGTGACATCATATGCTTTGTTTAGGGTTGCCAGACGTCCCAGTTTACCGGGACTTCCACCGGTTTTACGCCCGTGTCCCGGTGTCCCGAACAAACCTTTCGAGACGCCTAAATGTCCCGGTTTTCGGTAATGTTGGTATACATATACATACGATTTTTACCATTTTGTAGTATTTTTGACAGTTTACGTCGTATTAAGTAAGGAACTACGTAGAATACAAAGTTATGCATTAGCGGTTCGTAAAATTTTCGATTTGGTATGGTTGCCGGATGCGCTGGACAAAAAACCGGATAAGTTAATTATTAACTAAAATTATAAACAGTTTCATAGTAGTGGGTCCCCTCCCCCGTTTGGAAAAAAATTGTTTGATGCACTTTTTATTTTAGCGCTCATTTTTAAATGTATCCTTTAAAAAAATGTCGACGGGGGGTCCCCTAGGAATTAAGGATAAAATTAAAAAAATGTATCAAAAAATGTTTAGCCGGCGGGGGGGGGGGGGGGGGAGAGTTGTCCCGGTTTGACTTGCAAGAAATCTGCCAACCCTAGCTTGCTTGTATATTGTATATCTTTCTCCTTAACCTACATATTACCAGAGTTGTATGATTATCTTCTCGGTAACACATTGTTTCGCTAACATTGCTTCCCATTCAAAACATTTTGCTTACTTTGCTCACTTTGAAAGCACAATGAACTTAATTGGCTTAACAAGATACACTGATGAACTTTGTTTAGTAAAATAATGCACAGTTTTGCATCTAAATGAGATTTTAACTATATGCATACTTAGTTCACTGATTTCAAAATAGTTTCTTTTTATCTGTAGAATTCTCTACAACTACAACTGATTTTTTTTTCCAGGGAATTGGATGACAATCTTCTAGTGGACATTCCAGTCGCTCTACACCATCTGCCTGCCCTGCAAGAGTTGTAAGTACTGATACTAAAACCTTTCTTTTCGAAACTAGCCTGAATTTAATATACCACGTACGCTTCTGGTTGTGCAGATTATAAAATATACCTACTTTTCCCTCGTAAGGCTAGATACTTGTTTTTCGTTGTTTGTTTTAAATCTATACTTAGCATGAACTGTTATTTGTCAAATTGTTTATCAAAGTTAGATTGAAGATATCGCAATGTCATAGGTAATCTCGCCCGACCATCTGCACATTTTTGGGTTTATTTTAACTTATTATGTTCCTTCTTATTGGAAGAACTTTTTCGTGTATGAATAAATAAAAGTTTAGAGCTCTTCTGGAACATACATACTTTACATATAGTTAAACCAAGTCGTCTTTCTTGAACTATCTCAATTTCGTAGTACTTTTTTACTATAATATTATATACATATTTACTTATTAAATATTTTTGTCTCCAATCAATCATGAATTCTGAAATATATTTTCAGGTCAATATCAAGAAATCGCATCAAATACATCGGCTACGGGGTTCTTCAGAAAGTTTCCAGTTTAATCAGTCTGGTGCTGACAAGTAATCCATTAGTTGGAGTGGATCCTCACTCCTTCAGCTTTCTCCCGCATCTGAAATCTCTGTAAGAAAATCTCCATAACACTTTTCAAAACTTAAATCATTTTCATACTCAATTTACATATTTTTACTGTTGTTTTTTTTATCAGGACTCTCTCCGACGCCAGGGACTTGACAATATTCCCCAGCCTGAATGGTACCAGTTCTTTGGAGACCTTGAAGCTGGACAGAGCATCTCTGGAAGCTGTACCTCATACATTATGTAGAACTTGCCCTAAGCTGAAAAGTCTGTGAGTATTGAATTGATTCTACTTTAAAATTTCACAGAGATGCATGCTGTTCAAAAGTAATGTCCATTTGCAGAGTTTGAATAGCACGATTATAAAAATACTTACTAACTCCATTATGACAGACGGAATTTTAAAGTTCTTTATTTCAATAATATTTTTTTTCATCTAATCTTATAGGCTTTCGCAGCGTGATGAATCCACTTCTATATTGTTCGTTCTTCGGGTTTCCTTACTGCGTGTAGAGTGGTTGAATAACCGAGCTTTCGGCAGCGATACTACTGCCATCTTAAGGGTCATACTACTCCCATCTTCAGGGTTATTAAGCTCGGGTATTCAACCACTCTACACGCAGTAAGAAAAAACGATTTTTTTTTCATAGCTTACACAAAAAAAAATCGAGATACCTCCACAAGAAAAACACTTCTCGTGAATATGAAGGGATTAAGGGATCTGAAATCCGATATCTTACACAAATATCAGTTCACTACATGAATCTTGAAATAATTAAAAATATCCTTACCCAATTACAACAGATTTTGCCATTTTAAAGAATTTGGACTAACGTAACTCGTTATTTCTTGCAACGGCTGTCTATAATAACCGTTCCTACCTAGTTGTATGTAGAATAGTACTCCGTGGGCTACAACTACTAAATTACGGAATAATGACCGCGTCATCTGGACAACGAGTATTTAAGTTAAGGCTGGACTTGTACATATTTTATATGTTTGGTATATTTGCGTAATTTTATGTTATCATACAGGGTAGGAAAAGAAACCATAATAAAAATACCTATAATATATATATATTCAAAAAAATCACTCTGAAACCTTTCATAATAAATTTCTATGTATTCTGTACCTACCTGAATGAATCTACTAAAAAACAAAAAGTGAAAACATTAGGTCCAATTCTGTAACTTTTCCAACTAAAATAAGTAGATACTTGCTTATGTTTAAAATTTATTTTACTGTGAAATAATTGAAAAAATAACCTCTTATTTTAGTTATGCAGTACGCTACTGCCTCCTAGAGTAGGTACTCTAGCCGTGCTGTAACAGTTGGCAACATAGCATAATGATCGAATAGGACCACTACTCCTGTCGAATCTCGTAGCAGAATATAATACGTGGTCCATCATACTCATTAATACATTTCCTTGGCGACGGTGACGGCAACCTCGCCTATAACGTTTTATGTATTAATCCTACATCATGGCTAGAGAAGGAGAGAAATGTCAAGGTGGCGGTGATCGAAGCTAATTTGTGTTTTTATAAAATAATAGAAAAAACTTACTTTCAATAATTCAAATATACAATTGCCATTTCGAGAGACAAATGATTCGAGGTAATCACTCTGTATATAAAAGAGTTTTTAGTACATAGTTGATAAAGGATGTTGCTTAATTTACTTTTAATAGTCGCTATGTTGAGTTAAAACTAAAATAATTAACGACTAAACGTCCTAGTTAATTAACTTTTTGTAACACATTTAGAAATTATATTTATTCATAGAATGTTATATTTATCTTTTCGTAACAATATCGTCACAAAGTCGGGTGTAATTACGAAATTACAAAATATTAATTTCGATCAAATTGTTTGCTGTAGAAGTTGCATAGAACAAGGAGCTAAACATGGCAACACAATCCTTATTGATATCTGACATCCTATATCTCCGATTATGCTGTATTTGTACATCACAACATGACGTGCTAAAAATTACCAACACCCAAAAATATACCTACTCAGTAAGTTTTTCCACTTACATATGTTACCGGCCAAACCCGACTTCAGGCCAAATTAGCTTGTCCTAGGCCAAACCGGTTTATCCTCCGCGTGTCAGAATATACTCTTCTCTCTACTTAGTTTTCCATCTTGCAATCGAATTTTAACTCACTTCCAGACTTGGTAAAACTTTCCACCAATCGTGTAAACTAGATGACAATACAATTCTACATCACATTGGATCAGCCTTCTCCAGAGAGAAAAAAGATGTACCTAAAACGTTTGAGTGGATCCAAGAGTTGTGTGGGGTCATGTGTGGTATCGCATGCAAGGGCGTTTGAAAATAAATTCAGATCGAAAGTCAAGTTTCGTCCAGCTCAAGCCAACGAGAGGCATCGGGTGATCGAGAGGATCAAGTCACTGCATACCGCCGTGTTTGGTGTGTCATGTCAGTGTTTCACGAGTAAAACTCAGATCTTTTTTATGAAAGGGTGTCATAATTTTTATTTTGTATTAACAGCGTTGGAACATACTGGAAAAATTCACGAGTCTGAACAGAAAGATAACACACAAGACATAAATGAGATTAATATGAATCTAAATAACGACAAAGAAGCTGTGTGTTAATCCAAGTGGGACGAAAGTGGTTTAATTTATAGCCACTTTATATTAAAGTTAATGTGTTCCAGATAATAATGGGGGTTTTATAGTGTGGAGGCCATATAGGCAGTAGGCACCCTGTAATGACATAGATAGGGGTGTAATATTTCCCTTCAAGAGGATTACCCTCATTATTCCTCGCGAGAACACAATAAAACTACAAAACTACGCCAAAAATACAACCATATACAAATTTCTTTTCAAAACAAGCCTTTGGTTTAACCCGTGATCAGTTAGTTCACCGCTAATTCGAGTCTATGAATAGATTGACTTTAATAGATGTGCTAATAGTCCAAGAGCCCGCTGCTTAATTTATGACGTATCTGTTTTTTGATCGAAATGTGGTACAAATGATAGCTTACCAATAGGGTTTTACATCGCACTAGGGTTGCCTATCAAAATCTTGCCGCAACCCCTCCTGCCCCCCCCGAAAAGGTCCCTCTTCGCGGTTTTTCGCATTTTATAGGAATATGGTAAGAGATAGGAGAAAGTAGTCAATGACAAAAATAATCCTTGCTAAATTCTCTACAAAAGATGTTATATCATTTTTTTCGTACAACTAGCAGTTTACCCGCAATAGCCGGTCCAAAACCGAAATTCATTTAAAAAACTAAAAAAATGAATTTAAACTAAATTGGTTGAAAATTGATAAGAGCTACAGGAAAATAGTCAAGGAACGAATTTATTATCATAGTCTTAGCTACAAAACGAGCTATAACTTATTTTCATACATCAATTAATTTAGGAGTTATTGCAATAAAACTCAGTGACGAAAATTCTTAAAATTTAGTTTTTCATAAAATAACCAGCGATATAGCGCCGCAGGCCAAATATTTTTTTCCATAAAATGTTAGTGATAATGGGTGGAAGAAAGTTAAAGAAAAAAAATCAAAAAAAAATTTTTTTGTTTTCAAAAAATATCCTGTTTTTCGACCGGCCATTACGGGTAAACTACTAGTCCTATGAAAAAATTGACTGAACATTTTTTGTAGAGAATTTAGCAAGGATTATTTTTGTCCTTGACTACTTTCTTCTATCTCTTACCATATTCCTACAAAATGCGAAAAACCGCGAAGAGGGACCTTTTCGGGGGGGGCAGGAGGGGTTGCGGCAAGATTTTGATAGGCAACCCTAGTGCGATGTAAAACCCTATTGGTAAGCTATCATTTGTACCACATTTCGATCAAAAAACAGATACGTCATAAATTAAGCAGCGGGCTCTCGGACTATAAAGCTTAGTATGTGAACTAACTAAGGAACCTATAGTACGTGTATTAGCGGGATCGGAATCTACCGAATAAGGCCGTTATTTTTAATCATGATTTTTAATTTCTAATTATGTGTTTTGATTCTGTCGAGATTGTTGTAGGTATATTTACCTATACATCTTTTTTCAAGAAATCTAATTTTCAAAATGCTGAATTAAATATTTTATTACAAGAAATTTACTGCTTGTACCAAAATGAATTTCACTGCTGAAAATTGTAAAAAAATAGATTAGGTAAATTCTGAATTACAAAATGAACTTAGGATTCCTGGTAGGTATATGTAGCTATACCTTACATGAACCTTCATGATTCCTAACATTATCCATTACCACCTCGCTTATATAACATACTAAAACATTACAAAATATAAGGTGACTAAATATTCTGTGTAAAATAACATAACAGGAAGGTTTCCCTCAAAATGTAGGTAGGTACGATAAATTATTAAGCACATAATAGGCAGAATCTACAATCTACACATTCAGGCGTTATGTGGTGATAAATACCTTTAAATTATCCCCACAAATTCTGTTAACGACCAGGTATCTAATCTGTGTGAACTATTCATCAGCGTAATGTCCTTAAGGAAACATGACAGGGACCATCCATTATTACGTACAAGATTTGGATAATGGATAATGATATTAGATTATCTAACTATCCCACACTACACAATAATATACATACCCTATTCATCACGTATACCTAATACAGCCATTTTGGTTACTCACTTAATCTTATTGTTCTTCTGTCAGCCTTCTGCTCTCCACTGCTGGATGTAGGCCCCCACCATCCATTTCCATTCGTCTCTATTTTTACTCCCTCGCATATAGATTCTGTCGGCTTGTTCGAGAATATCGTCAGACCCCTTTTTCGGAGGTCTTCCAGCACTTCGTTTTTTTGTCCAGAGCCTTCATTAGAGATGGAATACATGGCAATACTTACATGGTTGGCCCAGTTGGTTAAGGCGGCAGTCTCTCAAGTGAGAGGTGCCAGGTTCAAACCCCGGCGCTGGCGATGTATTCCACACTTTGTGATACAGGCTTTTAGCCTAGTGCAAGGTGTGCAGGAAAGTTTTTGGGATTGTGTTTGCGAGCCCGGATCCCTTTTTTATAAAAAAAATTGTTAATTTACATCTATTGAGTTTATTATTAATTTACATCCTCCTCGGAACACGAGTAATATACTCATATCCGGGGAGTAACAAGATCATTGCTAATCATATTCTTACCATGTATTTAATAATTGTAAATGTATTTTATGTTAAATAAATAAAAAAAAATATATATATATATATATATATATATATATATATATATATATATATATATATATATATATATATATATATATATATATATATAACTGAGCTATGCAGTACTAAAAACAGATGCTGTTTAATTAAAGGTATCGAATCAGTGGCGGATCCAGGATTCGATTTTGGGGGGGGCTGAATGTCGTCACATGGTAAAAAGTACTGTTACTCAACGTTTTGGGGGGGGGGGCTAAGGGGCTGAAACCCATAGATTTGTTGTATATAAATTACTGTCACTCATGGTTTTGAGGAGGGCTTCCGCCCCCTAGCCCCTCCCCTGGATCCGCTAGTGTATCGAATCATAGTTTCTCATATCTACACTTGACTATTCTACAAATTTATTGGATTATTTAAATTTATTTCAGAGATTTGAAATCCAATCAGCTCACAAGAATTCCTGATCTCACACACTGCGTCGAGCTTCGAGTTCTGTAAGTATAATTTGGTATAATACATATCCATACAATTTCACTATACGTACATGATGCAGTACTAAGTTAGATTAACAAACTTTCTATCGGTATTGCTTTCTGCACATCTCAATCGTTTAACTTTAAAACATCATTGATATACTTTGATTGTTTAGAAAGTAGCGATAGGATGAGTTTATCTTTGTTTGCAATAAGATTAAGGCGACGGGTTCCACGGTGTTAAGGTTCAAAATCGCTTGAAAAATGGGATGATCGAATGTTAAAAATAGGTTTTTTTTACTTTTTGATGTTAAATTCTCTTCATTCCAAAAGTTTTTTACGGTCATTCACTAGATATTAATGCATATCATCAATACTAAATTGATTTATTTCTTTGCGACTTTCAGGAAAAAAATACTGTCTTTTGAATAAAAATTCGGGCTTATGTTTTACATTCTTTTTTTGAGAAACCTATACACAAGATACAAAAATTGTTTTACGGTCATTCACCAGATAAAGATTCAATGTATCTACCCTATTTTGTTTTTCAAAGTATATTTAGTAAGGTTGTCGAGAATCAAGGTCTGAAAAAACTCTTTTTTGAAAAGGCGATAGCCCTGCTAACTCTTAAGAACTATTTTGATACCAATGGAAATTACTATTTCATATCGTTGTATCGTTAAATTAGCCTTCCACAATGTTAGAAACAATGTATCGAAAGAATACTACCTAGTTTTTCCATCATATTTGGTTTACATTTCAGCGATCTTTCATCCAACCAGATTACTTCCATTGAAGGAGCTCCGTTCAGGAACCTCACCTTACTCCATGACCTCACAATCCCACACAATCTGATAGACACCATTCCAAGAGAGGCCTTCCATGGATTGGGGAATCTTCAAACCCTGTGAGTATAGTCCTACCTGTTATTTTATAAATAAATAAATTTTTCAGGGTATGAGTAAAACTTGAAAACACGAAAACTGAAACAGATAATATATTAAGCCGAACTATATTCACCAAAGCATTTTATTCCATCTATCTATACCCTCACGTCGCGTCCCTTGCAGGGTAGGAAGAGAGAACAGAGCGCCAGACTGCCCTATCTTACACACACTTCTAGCCTCCGTCACATTCATGCAATTTTTCATACACGCTTTCCGATTCCTTTTACTCAAAACGCGTCAATCCTTGAGGATCAGGTCTAGATGAACGGACCAGGTCAGTCTCGGGCGTATCACTTTAGGTACGCTTAAGTAACATTCACCATTTAAGTGTAAAGTGATCACATTAAGCAAGCCGACGATCAGTCATAACCCTGATGGAAAGTCCATCCTCTGCTGTATATCTGTAGAGATAACTACTTTTAAAATACAGGCAATGTTTTTCGATGATCTGTACCATTGCGTATAACTTTTACAGTAAGTAGGTGTAAGTATAGTTTTTATAATAAGACTAGAATACGATTTTTGCCCTACATTTAGATGAATGTTTTCTTCTGCCAGCGGCCTGCACTATCTGTGATGAATAAATAACCGAAAAAACTGCAGTTGTATGCTAAAAAACATTCCATCTTCCCCATAAATACTCCGAAAGGGACACAAACCGGAAATATATCCTCCGAATATCCTGAATGCGTCCTGTATAAGTCTAGTCGCTTCCGGTCGTACATCTTTTATTTTAGGGACATAAACAACATAATGTTATTTTTTAGGACTTTATTATTTTTGTTTATTGCCTGACTTTCTTATAGAAAAGAAATAAAATAAAACTCGATGTTTTCGTGAAGTTAAAACGATACAGTATTCAAAGACTAATGCTGGATTTCACCAGCTTTTTGTGTGTGGAATAGCGGAGATAGGAGCCACCTAGTACAATTATTGTATAAATAATAATGATAAGTGGCTCCTATCTCCGCTATTCCTCATCCAATAAATTGGTGAAATCCAGCATAGATATCTTTGTATTTGAGTGCCTTCTTTTCTACTGCTTAACATTTGAATTCAGATACGTACTTATTCAAAGTGATTTCTGAGTTTTTCCAGCCAAAGTCAAAAGTTTTGAAAAAACTAAAGCCGAAATCGGTAACCAAAGAAATATTAATTACCTACTAGTTTATTATAAAATGCAGATTTTTAAAAATTACATATTTATTTCAGAAACATGGAAGACAATAAAATTACCTACATCCACCCTGATGCATTTCTGCCAGTCTCAAAAATAGATGATTTGTAAGTATGTTTCTACCTTTTGTGATAACCGCTGCCCCTACAGACATTAAATTTCTTTTTTAAAATTTAATTTGCAGGAACTTGGGTAACAACGCATTCCCCCATCTTCCCTCCAAAGGCCTACAGAGACTTCTCCATTTGAAGACATTCAACAATCCTTTCCTCAAGGAGTTCCACATTCCAGAGACATTTCCCAGGATTCAGGTATTCTTTCAGGGCATCATTTGGTAGCGATTTTTTCAACTATAAATATGTAGGTATTTTTATTTTTTGTATACAAACTGACCAATCCTCTGATTGATAGATTTTTCCAGCTCTACTACTACCTCCAATCCCAAATAATTCCGCAGTTCCTTTAAAACTTTTCTTGATCCCAACAAATTTCCAGAAGATCCAGCAAATTTCCCCTTCATCAATCAGCAGGAAACATGGAGATTTTTCTTTTTCAGACTCTAGTGCTGTCATACGCATACCACTGCTGCGCATTCCTTCCTCTGATTGAAGGATACGGCTTGACAGATTCCGGTGATGGTGCAACGGAATTTCCAGTTAAGGAAACTATACTCTTCCCATCAAACAACAAGGATAAATCTCTGTGGTCGGGAAATCAAACCAACATTTGGACTTTGTATAGTAAGAAATCCTCTTTACAATATTATATGACATGATTTTATTTGGGTATAGTCACAGAGCTCCACTCTGCTGGGCTAACTCGGGATCTCTTTCCAAATCCACCTGATCTCTGCATGAACATCGTAAATCTTTCCTGTCATCTGTTGCTGCATTTGACAGCCATTTGTGGTTGCTGAAATTGTGCCAGCTTGTTATGGAGAATAAGCCCAAAAAAAAATAATTTTCTATTCATTTTCCTGAGATGCTTCTAAATCAAACGTTTCTGATGTGTTCAATTAATTATTTTCCAGATAACATGAGCCACAGATTTGGCTCTTCCCAATTCACAGAGATGATGGAAGAATATGGACATGACTTCACATACCCTGTGAACCCTGAGGAGTACAACTATGAAGAAGATAATACCCTCAAACTGGCAGCCGAAAGACAGAGGCGGAAGACACAGTGTCTGCCATTGCCTGGTATCAATTCTGTTCTCTTTATCAAGAACTGTCTCTTTCTGTTCCCAATCATCAAAAAATTGCCATCCATAAATTTTTATGTGCAAAAGATCGCGTAATTTTTTCTATCGATGTTTATATTTTTCAGGTCCATTTTTGCCATGTGAAGATCTCTTTGACTGGTGGACTTTACGCTGTGGAGTCTGGGTAGTTTTCCTCCTGGCTATGTTAGGAAATGGAACTGTTGTATTCGTCCTGATATTCAGCAGAAGTAAGATGGACGTACCCAGATTTCTAGTATGCAACTTGGCTGCTGCAGATTTCTTCATGGGAATATATCTCGGTGAGAATTTCCATCTATGTTTTGTACCCACAATAAAATTATGGAAATCAATGCAGCCTTTTAAAATATCTCTGTAAATTTCTACTATGTCGCTTTGATTCCAGGCTTTCTGGCAGTAGTGGATGCCTCAACACTAGGAGAGTTTCGAATGTATGCTATTCCATGGCAGATGTCTGCTGGATGTCAGCTGGCTGGATTTCTCGGAGTGCTGAGTTCTGAACTATCCGTATTTACTCTTGCCGTGATAACACTAGAAAGAAATTATGCCATCACTCATGCCATGCACTTGAATAAGAGATTGTCTTTGAAGCATGCTGGATACATTATGCTAATTGGATGGACATTCTCCCTTGCAATGGCTTTGTTGCCTCTATTTGGAATATCAGATTATAGAAAGTTTGCTGTGTGTCTTCCCTTTGAAACAACCAATGGTCCTGCAAGTCTCGCTTATGTTGTTTTCCTCATGTTTATTAATGGAGTAGCATTCCTGATTCTAATGGGATGCTATCTGAAAATGTACTGCGCCATCAGAGGATCTCAAGCATGGAACTCGAATGATTCGAGAATTGCCAAAAGAATGGCACTTCTAGTGTTTACAGACTTCCTCTGCTGGTCTCCTATAGCATTCTTCTCTCTGACTGCAGCATTTGGATTACAGCTCATATCTTTGGAACAGGCAAAAGTTTTTACTGTTTTCATCCTTCCATTAAATTCCTGCTGTAATCCATTCTTGTATGCAATCTTAACTAAACAATTCAAGAAAGATTGCGTATTAATATGTAAAGCCATAGAAGAGTCTAGAGTGACTCGAGGCATTGGAAGATGTCGCCACAGTTCTAATTTCAGCAACCGTCAAACTCCAGCAAATACAAACAGTTTGGTTGACAGATCCTCTAGAGAACATCAGCAACATCATCATCCTCCAGCATGCAGCTGTAGTGCTAAACTCCTCAGTGACAGTGGAGGAGGTCCTCCTGGTGCCAATAATAGGAATGCAAGAAACAGTTCAGTCAAGGATTGGTTTATAATAAGAGCCCGTAATTTCTTTAATTGTCTACATCAAGATGCCACACAGAGGCACAGAGCGAGGTCAGATCAGTATGCTTACCAAATAGCAGAAATACAACAAAAACAACATAAGCGTGCTAGCTCTGTTTCTTCCAGTGAAAATTTTAGTTCCTCTCGTTCAGATTCATGGAGGCACAACCACCATTGTGGAATACCTCTCAGGCTTCTAGATCCTAAGCGTCGAGCATCGTCATGGTTAGTGAGCAGGAAGACATCTCAAGACTCTAATCTTTCAAGTTCGAGAAACGATTCTTCTGGGTCAGCTACGACAGCGAGCACGAGTACATGGAGAATGTCCAGATCTAGTGCGTCCAGTGAACCTCCAAGATCTAGAACAAAGCCTAGACTCACGAGACAACACGCAATAAGAGATGAGCTGGTCGATCCTCCTGGCTCTCCAGGGAGACTTACTGTGAGATTTTTAACGACCATTCCGTCGTGCGCTGAAACTTCCATGCAACTCGACGAGGAACCTCCGAGTCCGTCCAGAGTACAAGACGAAGAAAATCCTGCCAATACAGAACCCCAATCGGTGAAAGTCGAAGAACCTCAAGTGGAACCATTGTATGCCGTCCTGCATGCTAACTCTGGTTCTCCTCTTACGACATTACACCCTGCCAAAGATCTTCCATTAGATGCAGAGAAATCTAAAAGCACAGATCATGATCCAACTTGATTTCATTGTTGTTAATTTATTTATTAAATTACAGATAATATTTTTGTAGCTTTAAAGTAGACAAACCTCTACTCTTGTTATGTTTTTATATCAAATTGCTGTTATTATTTTTATTTATAGTTATACAATGTTGTTAAACTCAATGCTCTCTGCTCTACAAAATGTTAAATAATTTTTATACTCTTATTTTAACCAACCAACCTATTGAGATTATACAGGAATATGGACGCAATGCCCTAATATGCTTTACTTTTTTTGATAAAATGTATACAAAATATTTGCCAGGCAAACATAAAAGAATAGTGTATGGTTTTTGAAGTTTTTTTGTTATTATTACGCATGTTTTTATTTCTGTTATGCATAATTTTATTTTTGTTACGCAATACTTATTAATATAATTTTACCACACAGCAGGTCTGTTATTAAAAGTTTACTTTAGGTAATTATTTAATATTTATTTTTAGTAATATTATTAAACAATGCTAATAAAGTTAAATTAATAAGTTATATTAATTGATATAATTTTCTTCAGATGTCTGATTTTCCGTCCAACATAAGACAATAACTTAACTTAATTATGATCTTTGCGAATGTTTATTTATCTATTGTAAATTGTTGTAAAATTGTGTTAAATATTATAAATGTTATAAATTAATTATGTAAATGTTGTAATTATTCAATTATTGTGCTTTTTTTTATGCAATATTCTTATGTAAATATTATGAAGTTATTTATATTATTATCGTAATTATTAATGACTCATTACTAAGTGATGTATTTTTGATTCGAACTCTTTACGTTTATGTGTAAGTAAAAAAATAATTTTAATTAAGTACTAACTATAACTTCTTTTAAATGATATATTATCTCGTCATTTGAAGAAAAACCTCAGTTAGTACACTACTGCCATCTGTTGATTTCAGACCAAAGTTATTGGTATTGCCATGTAACAAAAACTTTGTACTTCTTATTCTAGAAATAATTTGTTGTGTCATAGCTTGAAACCAAATTTTATGGCCCTAAAAAATCACCCTCAGAGCAATTATAGTATAAAGATGATAGGGTTAAGCCCTGCATGAGTAGACTCGTGCTATTTGCCTTTAACTGCTACTAAAAATATGCTATGAGAAAGAGACAAACATAAGTTGCACAGCTGATTAAGATTGTCCTCTGTAAAATAAAGAAATGCGTAAAAATATTTTTAGTTAACAGGGGGGGAGGGGGGAAGTCAGGGCCTATTCCTATGAAAAGTGTAAATTAGGCCCTCTGCAACTCCTACTGCTGCAACTTCAGTCTCTGCCTTTTTCATAGCCAATTTGCCACTTTCATAACAAAAAATGTGTGTAACATTTTGAACACCTGTCGACCAGTCTATCCTATACTTGGTCTGAGGTTCTGAGCACTTTGCTATCTTTTCGTCATTCTTCAAAGAAAGTTCCATTCTCTAACTAAACTAATTGCTAACTAATTCAAATGAAACTAAAATATATATTACAGCAATAAGAATTTTCTAATAAATTGCTGGAAGATTTTTTCTATAGCACCGAGATAGTTTTACAATAATAATATTTTTCTATAATAAAAAGCTAATGTGTTCATATTAATTAATTACTACTACTATGTATAAGTGTAAATTGGTACATTTTTTTATTAATATGTGAACTTTTTATATATTAGTATCATAACAGAATTTTGTAAATATTTCTATTTCATGTCTGCCAAGAAAGAGATACACGTCAAGCCTTTGATTAAATTGGAACTACAGCTGTGTGGGCTGGCAACAATGAAATTTCCTTTGAAATTCTACAAGTGTTGCCACTATGGAAAACCATATTTTTCTTGACAGACCATAATTAAAACCATTCGGTCGCATGCTTCTTTCTTGAATGGGGATAGAAAATCAAAATGTTTTTAAAGCTTATAATAATTTTTGTAGTTTGTGGCTGTCACAATCATAAAAAAGCAAAAATCCATACTTGCAATATTGTAAGGCGATTTCTAAGTACTGATATTTCAACCACAATGCTTGTATTTTAGGCCCCGCGCATCTGAGCCTAATCCTTTGATTTCGGTGATATCTGGATAGGTGAATTTTTCCCAGTGTTAGGCTGATGAGTTTTTATGTCAATCATGAATGATAATATGTAGACTTTTCTGGCGTTGCGCCGTGTATGAATATGAATTAATAAATTTTCTGGCTGATAATGCTGAGAAGTGTGTTGGAAAATTTATTCTTCCATTCGCGTAACAAAAATCTCCATAAATGTGTTTACAAAAGTAAATTTGCTGTTTAAAATCAGTAGCAGTATTTATATTTAAATCTATGGTTGTTTAAAATTTATTGGAACAAATCTCTTTACTCTTGTGAATTTGTTTTGCAATTTTTATTCCCATACAAAAAAGTATTGCATTTTGATTTAAAAAAAACATGTACCCCCGTTTTCACCAACTTTTACCTAAGAAGGAGACCCCTAAGAAATTTCCATACAAAAACAGAGATAATATTCTATTTTTTGACACGCAGGCCTACCAACCACACCCTAATTCCATACAAAATGCAACACGCAACTCACCTAGCCCGGGCAGAGATATTTGGGCACCTAACATAGGTGAGTTGCGTGTTGCATTTTGTATGGAATTAGGGTGTGGTTGGTAGGCCTGCGTGTCAAAAAATAGAATATTATCTCTGTTTTTGTATGGAAATTTCTTAGGGGTCTCCTTCTTAGGTAAAAGTTGGTGAAAACGGGGGGTAGTCTACTGCATTTGTAACAGTAACTTTGTAATGTGCAAATTTTTATACAAAATAGGCTTAATTAAATATGTCTAGATTTGTGTAGTGAATGACAGATGGATTAAATATTTTTCTATGTTTTGTAATGAATGTTGAATAATAAGTAAATAATGTGATGGATATTAATTATTATTTATGGTAACACTGCTTATCTCACTTTTGAATGGATTAAAATTATTTGAATTTAAAAACATTCCTTTAGTTGAAAATAGAATTCAAAAGTTTTCTTTCTATGAAAGTTTTTAGATTGATTGATGAAAAAAAAAATTGAAGTGTTTTTATGTCTGGTAACATTACTTCTTGAGCATTCCATTCCATTATAAGAATCCCATTTAAATAAGTAATATTTTTTTCTTTCGTGTACATAAATAACTATATTTTTAACTAATTATTATTGATAATAAATAAATTCAATTCTAGATTAATAAAACTACAAGTGTGATAATATTAATTAATAATTATTATCGATAAGTTAAACAAATAAAAATAATAGTCTATTAAATAGTTTCCTATGCCATGTGAATTAACAAATTATTTGGGAAATTGGTTGTATAAAAATTATATTTAAGAATTTTTAGCTTTTCAAAAATTCTGTAAAGATAATTTTCACTAATTCCGAATTTGTAACCATTAATCAGCAACGCAGGAGATATTTTTAAAATAACAGAACAAAATTGCTAAGAAGTTTTTGAGACAATACGGAGCTTTGCAGATATTTTGGTGATTTAATTTGAATGGTTTTATTTATTTATTTAAATAAATAATTGTAGGTCGGTTCATTTTTAATTTTCTTGTAGTTTCTTTGGCTGGGGGCCCCGGGCTGACTCAGCCTAGCTATGGGCCTGTTGAAAGGGTACCTACTTGATATATTTATTGACATTACAAATTGTTATGGGTTGGCTGGCAGAAATTGCCATCTGGCAATAAGCCCGCCCTTTGTATGTTTCTTATATGCAATAAAGATTATTTTATTTCATTTCATTATGCTTCCACAAATATCAGGTCGTATTACTAACAACCTCACATTTACCGCTCAAATATTTACAAATACAAAAGCTATAACATAATATTAATACTAATTAAATATTTATTTAAACTAAATATTGATTTATTAATGTATAATAAATAATAATTACTTATATAAATATATTAATGTAATAAATTTGGGCTATTATTTTTAATACATTGAATAGATAATAAATAAGTAAATTATTTATTAATATAATAATGTGAAGTAGATTTTTATTATTTAAATAATATTATAATTATTATAAATGTACAAGATGGATGCCATGAACAAAATAAAAACTTTTATTGTTACACATACATTAATTATTATTTGTGTTTCATTTCTACCCGTGGCTGATGTAATATTAACCTACAGGTCGGATCCAAGTGATGTAAGAAGCTGATGACGTCACAAAAGATGGTAAACATATTCCATATACAAAGCGCTTGTCACCGGTGCTGCGTTTTTTATGGTTAATATTCATTCAACGAGTCAACTAGTGATTATCGCACGAAGACAGAACGCATTTGGGTGATTGTTCCAATTGGAATTGCCAGAGATAGAGATATGAGAATACTGATAAGAGTGAGTTATAATTTGACACTTTTACTGTTCCCATGTTCGTAAAAAAATCTCCATACATTGACGGGACCAGAGACACTCTAGTATTGTGGTCAGTTGGCAGACATTACCTATGACAATAAACCCTTAATTTGGATAAAGTTATTCAATAAATAATTTATTTATCTACTTATT
This sequence comes from Ceraclea dissimilis, assembly GCA_963576895.1. Taxonomy (NCBI): domain Eukaryota; kingdom Metazoa; phylum Arthropoda; class Insecta; order Trichoptera; family Leptoceridae; genus Ceraclea; species Ceraclea dissimilis. The sequence goes on from OY756363.1 coordinate 15,717,831, forward strand.
GGATAAAACATACATAGCTAACTTGTATGGCTTCTAGATTGGTGGATGGCTGGAAAATTGAATAGAAAAAAATAAAATACAATATTTTAAAAATATCCTTTATTGAGTAACCATTATTAAGATACTATAAATCTTATTACAATCACAATAATTCAATACATTGCAATATTGTATGGTTATATTATACAATATTCTTATTACATCAAACACATAGTATTCTTCCCTATATTAGGATTAGGTATTATGAAAATAACAAAATATTTCATCTGAACAAACATACAAACTATGCCTTCATTCATTAGGTACCTACTTACTCTGTATATAAACATATTTATTTTTAAGCAATTTCAAACAAACTCTTAGAAATCCTTTAAGCAAAGGCGAAGGTCCAGCTATCGCATTATATTTGTTTTATATGTGACAGTTAAAGCTTAAACAGACGTTAACGCATGCATTCACTAGTCAATGCATACATTCCCTAGTCAATGCATGCGTTAACTTCTGTGGAATCGTTAAAGCATAAACAACAACCAACAGGGTACTTTTTTAAAAGATTAAAGATGCACTTGTGAAGAGTATTCAGGATTAATATGAGAGTTTGTGTTAATATAAATGTTTATTGAGGTAATCCTAAGAAATATGAAATTATTCAAATATAATTCTCACCGACAGCTGACAACAGTATGTATAGGATAACACCTGTTCGCGAATGGCGGCCATTTTACTGGTTAAATATACACTGTGTACGGTTTGGCTGAATCTCCTTCAGAAATGTACGCACTAACTAGCCAAAGCGTAAATTAGAATGATTGTGCACACATTAACTGAGCGTATCAGTCAATGTACCTATACATTGACTAGTTAGTGCATGCATTCACTGAATGAACGCTTTAACTGTAACATATACATTGACTAGTTAGTGCATGCATTAACGAAATGAACGCTTTAACTGCATTGATGTATTTCCTAATCACATTGGGGTGCTCGAAAAATTTGTTATGTATTTGAAATAATTTAAAAGAAGCACCTTTTTTATGGCAAGACCAGTGACACTGGAGACACAATAGATTACACTGCCATCTTTTGAAATAAGCTCACAACATAACATTTCAATATTTTTTTTATAAGCTAGCAAACACAACAAAAAACTTTACGTAATTACAACAGCATTTCATAAAAAATATTACGAAGGTAGGTAAAAAATATTAACATGCATCCATTTTAAAACATTCAAACCAGTTAATAACAATTCCTAATTTGGTTGTGGAAGGTAGTTTTGAGAGTTGAAAAAAGAAAAAAATACTCCGATAATTCCTTTGAACCACCATCGCAAGTTTGAAAAACAATGTTGCCAGTTTATTCAAAGAATCTAAAAATTGGCCAATTTTTTTAAACAACACTTCTGAAATATAACTTGAAAGTAGTGAAATAATGTAACCATATCTGGCTAGAGACACTTTTGCACATAGACAACCTATACACAATTAATAATTATATACTTAATAAATTAATTTAGTTTTCATTATGGACTAACAGTACTATAAAAAAATCATTACAATGGTATACCGATTCCAATTAAGTACATACTACATACATCCCAAGGAAATTTTCAATCAATCAACTTAATATTAATATAGGGCTGCGTTTTTTGCCATTAATTGTCACCCGAGGAATCAACGGGCGATTATCGCACGAAGACAGAACGCATTTGTGTGATTGTTCCAAATGGAATTGTCAAACAGAGATAGAGATATGAGAATACTAATAAGAGTGAGTTGATAAGACATACACAGAGATAGCGATATCACTGCACTCTTAAAGAAGAAAAGAAAAAACAAAGGTTAGAAAGGGAGAGACATGGTGCGTATTAATATGAGTGAGTAAACAGCAAGTGCGAACCACCTTATTATCTATGGCGAGTGAAAGCACCATGCGATGTTGCTGGGTGTTAATCGCACCAACCGAGCGTGTCTACTTAGCACATAGAATTTGTTGAATCATACAATGAGTTGACTCACACCGATAATGGAGAACGATATAACCATAAACAATTGAGCGAATCGTCTGGTGAAAATTAACTGATCCAGAACGCCTCCTGTATCCACAAACAGACAGAATAAAGAGGCAATTTCTACTTATTATCTCAATATTCTCAATCACGAAGTTACTAATTAATTATTACAAGTAGTAACTTAATATTAACATTATAAATGTTATAACTTATAACAAATAGAAATGGCAAGGTATATAATATAGGCCAACAAGTAGTCAGTTTCAAAAGAACTTCAGATCTGCTAAAGTAATGGCAAAATACAATTGTTCTACTGCATACATTCATCCAAATTCACACAATATAATGATTGTTTAATTAGCCTCCTTGCAGGAGACCGTTTATTATTTTTTTATACAAATTTCTATTTCATGAATTGTAAATAACTCATAGTGCAGGAATTATCAATGCACATATGTATTTATTACTGATAAAAGTTGTATTGTGTTGTTGAGGAAAAACAGGAGAGTATACATCTTCTAAGGTATCTCAACGCACGACTTACGACGCACTTAGGACCGGTTATCAATTGGCTTAAATGTTCATTTTACTTTCGAGAAACGTTCACCATTATGCCCATCATTAGTTGTGTGTGTCTTACACATTGAGGGGTTTATTTTCAGATTATAACATACTCCAAAATCATTTCCCTCCCTTCAATTTGAAAAAAAACATTTCCGTGGGTGGAATTTGAGTGCAAAGGCGTAGTTTTAACCACTATGCTTCCGTCATTCCTAGGTCGTCTTATGCAGTACATTGATTGAGATACCTACAAAATTGTTAACCATAACTACCAATTTAGCAAAACCTAACATTTTCACAAAAAATAACTTGCGTTTCCAATATATTTGAGTAAGTACATCTCTTTCACAAACACTTTTTATTCAAATTAATGCCACGATGACTAAATGCATTCGCCAAAGGGACCAACTAATATAAATGCATGAATTATGTACAAAATATTAATTAGTAGTATAATATTAAGAGGCTTAGAAACTAAAACACACAGATGCAGACACCCTTTTAAAGGAATACCTAATATATTATTGGCACCATATCGTTCTAGCTCAATATAAAAAAATAATGTTACAAAACATGCGACACATTGTCAATATTATTGGTACACATTGAGATAATATCTTAAGTCCATTAAGGTGCTCTTACACGGGCGATTTTTCGAGCAACAATTGCTTGGAAATTCGTTTTGATCAACATAGGACAATTGATGGAGCGATGATAAGCAGTTGTTTTGGCAATATTTAAAGTGAGACAACAACATTGAGTGCAAACGAGAAAGAAAATTCACTAGAATTTTCAAACCAATTGAATACTCAGCTATTCGTGCCACCGACATGAAGAAATATTGAATAAATATTGCTGCATGTTTCCAGGAATTGCTTCATGATTTCTGTAACGCATTTTTGACCACAATTGCCCAAAGTGGAGCAATTTAGTTGCTCGTGTAAGCGAACCTTTACTACTGTTTGACATCATTAATAAATTCTTCTTTTATATAAAACCCAGTAAATATTCTACATTTCTCACAACAGTCTTCTTAAATGGATGGTCTTGGTGTATTCTTAACAATAGGAACTGGTTCTACGAGACTTCTAGAATTCGTGGCTTTTTGTTCCGTATCGAGTGGATGTAATTTCCCAGCTGTAGGATCTTTGGTGGGGCTTATTTCAGGGCTGGCCAGGGGACTCGGCGAGTCGTATTCAGATTTACTGTACCTCTTGTCGCATAGTTTTTTGAATTCGTCAAATTTGCGATTCAAGTCTATGTCCGATTTGTTTTTTGACGTTGTTTTCGATGCATCTTGTATTTCTTCTATGTTGTCCTCATCAACTTCCTGCAAATGATGAAATATTTATAATTTACTGTGTAATAATTGAGAATACTTCAACAAATTATATGCAAGCTTTTAAGAAATGAGAATAAAATAAGTGGATTTTTCTGAATTTAACAAATGAAAAGACATAACAGTTTTTTCCTCACCAGAAGTGACATATGGAGCATTATGTGAACTCTCTTGGGGAGGAAACAGGATGGGTGTTCTTATGCTTAATAAACAGAAATGGGTGTTTCCTCATTTCTGTCGGGTAAGCGTTGGCTGTTTCCCCGTTTCTGTTGGGTAAGCGCCGGAACACCCATCCTGCTTCCTCCCCAAGGGAGTTCACATGATGCTACATTATGTGAACATAGATACTTGTGTTGAGGAATATGCTATATATAGAATTGTAATGTTTGGACTGTAAGGCACGGTAATAGTAATCTTACTTGAATTTCAGAGAATGTAACAGGTTGTGTGCGATGCCTCGCAGTGTTTCCTCGTAACTTCTTCCTAACAGGTCTTCGGTACAACATTGAAGTGGGCTCCGGGTACACAGTGTCCATACTATCCCTGAAATTAAAGATAATATATTTAGTTCTCTGTATTGGGTAGCACAAAACAATACAAATAGTCCGACCTATAGACAATTCTTCACGTTCTTGACAATTCTCGAAGTCGTACGTTGGATATTGTCAAATTTTCTTGAGATATTGTAATATAATCAAAGAAGAAGAAATATCTTCATCGCGAGTATTTACAAGTGATCTTTGTGTTTTCTTCTGAACAAACTTTCGATCAAATCGACACATTTTCCAAACTGAAGCACTAGTCTCTTACAAGTCGTAATTGATGCACGTATTTCCCGAATCTTGTTATTGAAATTCGTAAAAAAATATGTAGTGATAAAATGTGGATGCAGGACATATGGCCAGGCAGAGTGATACCAGATGGGCGCCACGAATATTGAAGTGGACAGATAGAAGGAGCGTCGGAAGGCCACCAAAGAGATGGACCGACGACATTGTCCAAATCGAACCTGGATGCGGAAGGATCAGAACAGAGACGAGTGGAAACAGTTGGAATGAGGCCTATATCCAGCAGTGGAGGGAAGAAGGCTAATGAAGAAGAAAATACTCGTTATAAAACATAAACGTATTCATTTGATACAATGTTGGTACATTACACATTTGGATCCTAAGTACTAATTATTAATATATGACACTACTTATGGAACATGGCAATGAAACATACAAATATACATACATTATCATGAAATCTGCATCAGTACCAAAACGGTCTACACTTATAAACAAACATTTACCTTCATGCAAATACTTATAAGATTTTGTCAGACGACATTTAGCCCAAAGATAAATGTTGTGAATGCTGTACTGCATTATTAGATTAGATTAGCTGAAATAAATCATCTCCATGTCTCTCAGTCATGAATACTCATGAATCATAATAAATCAGTGATAGCAAACCTCCGATACGTGAACTCATTTTGGGTACCACGAAACGAAGTTAAAATAAGAATTTCATACAAATTTTTAAAATTATGTGTAAAAAAAAATTACAAGTTTTGTGACAAACTGCGGCGCTAGTTACACGCTCATTTCTGTTGTACAATGTAACCAGATACGTTGCTATTGAAATATGAACAAATTTATTAATTCGCCCGTTTTTCTAAAGAAAAAAACGCTATTTACTCCTTTTTCCTGCCTTATAATGATATAATATCATGAACCGACTGGAGGCGCTCCAGAGTTGCAGACTAATATCAAATTATTAGAGGAGAAGTGTACGAACTGCTCCACCTGATCATCATTGATAAAATAAGAGGGTCAAAGAGGTGATGGAAGGAGACACATATCCTGACTCTGCAATATACCTTATACTGGACCAGAACAAGAAGTGTTCAAGACCTATTTAGGGCTGCCAAAGACAGGGATGCTTTCTCTATGGTGATAGTCAACGTTGGAGGTCTTAACGTGACACCAAAGACGACGAATTGGACTATCAGGAAACCAAAATTGGACTATCAGACACCCCAGTCTGTAGATTCTGTTCAGAGGACAACAAAACACCTATCTACATCCTTTATAACTGTGACGCACTCGCTCAGAAAAGAAGTCGCACTCTTGGAGGGCCCTTACTGGACTCCGAGAAGACAAGACTACTCGCACCAAGACAGATCGTGTGCTACATGAGACACGACGTCGGCCTTGAAGACGAGATGTAAAATTAAAGGAAGTCACAATAGACCTACTCTGGTCGCAGTGACTCAGGGGATAAACGGTCCCCTGACCTATCAGGAAAAAAAAGGCGACGAATGTAAAAAAGGGTTTTTCAAAATGCAGACACGTCGAGCTCAAAAGGTTGGCTATCACTGTAATAAAGTATAAATATTTTAATTTAGCTTCATAATGGGACCTTGTAATTTATATTTTAGGTACATATCTATCTATAGCTATAGGTAATTCATCTGAGATCTAATGGAGGTATAAGTAATTAATATTAATGACTTGCGAGCACTGCACAACTCAGGTAAATATTGCGACTAACAAATATATAGCGTCATAAAAATATCTGAGTAAGTATCAACAGAATTATTTCTCGATTCACAACGCCTAAATACTTTAACCAAAAGTAACTGATGTTGCATAGAATCAGGAGCATAAATAATAAAATAGAACCCATTGGGATGAAACTGAGTATTTTGTGTGTATTTTTCACATAGATTTTTGAAAAATGGTGTGATTTTTTATACACGTAGTATAAAAACATATGTGCGGAGACCTAAGCTGAGATGGATAGATGGTGTGGAGAGAGACCTCAGGGCAATTGGAGTGACGAACTGGAAGGTGCGGGCGATGGACCGAATAGAATGCCGAAAATTTTTGGAGGAGGCTAAGGCTCACAGTGGGCTGTAGCGCCAGTAATAATGATGATGATGATGAAAGATACATAAAATCAAGATTATTGTTTTGAAAATCACAATTTATGTTTTGTGAGAGCTTCGGATTTTCTACATGTCGTAGTTGAATATATAACAAGCAATTATCTTAACAGATATACAGCAAAGGATGAACTTTCCACCAGTAGGCTTATGACTGATCGTCGGCTGGTTTAATGTGATAACTTTACACTTAAGTAACATTCACCAATTTCAATCCATCCATTTGCCTGATGGAAAGTCCATCCTTTGCTGTATATCTGTTGAGATGACTGCTTGACACATAACATCGTCTATATTTTTATGACATTCAAAATGGGCGACGAACCTCATAGCTGAAAAAGACGAGAAATGTTGAACACATGATTCTTACAGGGCACGCGAAAAAATTTTGGTAAAAAAAATGTGGAGGCCTATTTTACGCCCAGGGGATTCTACGGGGAAATTATTGGGATATAAAAAAAAACAATAATCAATCATCAATACAAAATGTGTAATCTCGAAATATATTTTATTCTTCTCAGTGTTGTCAGTTTCGTAAATCTACTCATTTTCGTGTACCAAAAAGCATTCCATATCCACTTATCTCCGAATCTGTTTTTCCTAACCCTGCGGTGGTGTGGTGGTGCATGGTGTGGGTTGGTGAGTTGTTAGTCACACGAGACATGAGGTGGTGACGTCACGGGGACGTCGCGACGTTATGGGAGTCTCCAATTACGAGACACTGCCTAGAAACTAGATAGATACCACTTTGCAATATTAGAGGTTTCTCACCGTTCATAGAATCATCTAAGATTATTGTAATTGAAACGGGGAATTGTTGTATCGAAATAAATCCAAAAACATATTTGAAGACTTCACAGTAACCTAAAAAAGCTGGTTAGTGTCGTGGAGTGGAGTGAGTCGGCATTGGATTTCGAAACCCCTCTCATTGGATTAACAGTCGATACGCCACCAACATGGTTAGGTACCGACCACCTCATATTTTTTTCTGTTTATTCAACGATTTTTTATCGTAAAAGGTACAGACTATTATCAAAAAGAAAACCATTCTGATATTGCCATGAAAATTATGAATCTATCATAAGAGGCTTGAACAGTTTACTAGGTGCTGTGCTCGAATCCCGGCGCTGACGACTTATTTTTTTATCGTAAGTGTATACAATCTCGGACCCTTTCTTAAAAAAAACATTAGAAGTAAATAGTTCACCCTACAGAACAACTGAGAAAGACATAAGACATTATAAAATACATCGACTTCTGTAAAATTACCATCTCTAATCGGTGACCTCTGAAATACAAATATAAATTGATATCTAGTCTAGTTGAATGTATATTACAAGTAATGTATGACTGCGTCTTTATTCGATGCTAAGTGAAATTTATAACATCAGCATCACAAATACATATTATATTATTTTTAACTATGTTGACACATCAACATGTACATCAATTATTATACTCGTGATTTACACTATTTTACATTACAAGATTTTACTTACGTTGTTTTTTTTTCTTGTTCGCAAATCTTGCAATCGGTTCTTCAACCACTTCCTGACTGCTCAGAGAGCAAATTTTTTACAAACGTACGTAAACACGGTGACAATACGATTCCGTGTCAAAATGGATCAGCTTTCTGCAGAGACAAAAAAGATGTAAAGCGTTTCAGGGGATACAAGGGTTGTGTGGGGTCATGTGTGGTATCGTATGAAAGGGCGTTGGAAAAGAAATCCAGATCCTAAGTCAGATTTTGACCAGCTCAAACCTTGGAAGACACCGAGCGATCGAGAGGATTCAGTCACCGCATACCTCACGAGTAGAACTCATATATTTATACAAATTTTGATTCTGTCTACTCTTGGTGGGAGGCGCCATTGGAAAGAAGGAATCCAAGTGCCTCGGAAGGCGTGTTTGGTATCGTTTGGAAGACCGCGAAATTAAGTTCTAGAATGTAAAGTCATAAAATCTTTTTTAAAAGTATCATAGTACCTACGTATGTAGATATGATATAGCATATCTGATAACAAAAACAGCGAATTTCCTCTTCAGATAAGAAAATGGAAGAAAAACAACAAGAAGATGGAAGGGAAACAAGAAAAACATGAAAGACATAAATTAGAATTCGTAGATAAACTTTTAAACAAAAGAATTTAAAAACTAAGTAGACACCTACTTAGAGAATAGTTTCTAAGTGTAATGTCTGAGAACACAATTTATAAGGATGAGAACTACGTGGTAGATTCCTGAAGGTTTTTTTTGCTTCCCTCGTTTTGTGAAATGATGCGTCGGCAATTTTTCAACAGCAAACTTCATGTAGAGTCTGGGCGAACTTTTATAGCTTGAAAAATGTGTTATTCTAACTATCAACCTACCTAACGCAAACGATAGATTTCTTTACCTTACCTTCCCAAGATCTTAACTACTATAATGCATATTTTACTCCACTAAAGTACGATAGACCCAATTTTGTGAATAATTAAGTGCATACTAACTGAAATAAGTACCTAATTTTTTATCAATATTATATTTAATTGCAGTTAAATAATTTAGATCGAAACGTTACAAAATTGGATCTAATGCCATACGATTTTTCACAGCGATTACCACTTCTTAATTTTTATGTCTCAACTTAATCAGCATTATGGGATTATTGACGCGAAAAAAATCGCCTCTTTAAGTTAAAAATCTCACGATCAGATTTTAGAAACATAGTTTTTTTACGTTTTTTCAGGACGATTTCGCTTTATTCAAAAAAAGCTTCGCAGAAATTCACTAGATTTTAATGCTACAAGAAAGTTTTTTTTTTCTCTGCTGTTTTCGCAAAAAACATAATTCAGCGGTATTTTTCACAAGTTTTTTTAGTAATCTATACAAGATCTGAAAGATCTGTTACGGTAATTCACTAGAGGAAGGTTCAATGTATCTATCTTACTTTTTTACAGAGCATAGGTAGTAAAGTTATCGAGATATTTATTCTGAAAAATACTCTTTTGACGACACCCACCACGTTAAAATATGGCGACTAAATTTTCCGGAAAATCGTTATAGCTTTGGGGGTGCCATAGCCTACCTATACGTCTAGGCTATAGGGAGGAAACGGAAGGTCGATGACTGAGTAAAAGAAATTCCAAGAATATCAGCTGTTTGTGTGACGTCATGAAATATTCCCAACTATTTGGAGACGCAAATCTTTGATACATACAATGGTTTATTTTCGTCTACAATACCATTGTATTAGGAAGAACAGCAGTTTACCTAATCCTGGCATAGGTTTCCTAACTTTAGAAAGGATTACATCAGGACATTCATCCTGTCTGGGACATTAACCCTCAGTAGTGACAATTATTGGTATTTGGTTGGAGTGTAATTAAACGAAAACAATCAAATTAATCTGTATAAACCGACTATAAGTATTTGAAATTTGAATAATTATTATACAGCGCCAGCGGTAGATAAGATAATATAATGAAAAATCGTTATTTTCTTGGCACACAATGGGGTTTACTGAATCGTCGTGTAAATAAATTATATTTATCCAATTTAAAGGGTAAATGAGTTCATCATTCCACTAAGTATGAGAAAACACTTATTTACTTATAAAGCTATGTATCAAAGCATTGATATTTCGTGGATACCTAAATACAAGAGATAGACAAGTGACGATTGCTTTTTCCTATAAATTAAAGTGATCTCAATATATAATTGAAGTTCTGAACATTATGATGAGACATGGGATAAAAACGGACTAATAATAAGGTAGGTACTTACAAATTCAAATACATTGTATGTCTATGTTAAAAGCGCACGGTCAGCAGCAGCACTGAAATTCGAACCGAAATATTGCTTGATGCTTCATGGACATTTCATATCATGGTACTTCTTCGTACATGATATATTATTAGATAGTTATCTAGAACTTTGTCGATAAATTTAAGGCGTTTATATTACGCGGTTAAATACATACAAAAAATTAGGTTAATTCGTGACATGATTAAAAATTAGTGTCGTCGTAAAATTCTTTTGTCCCAATTTCTGGGTGGGTCCCAACCCTAGTTTAAAAAAAATACTGCGTATCAAAAAATACCGCCCTATCAGAGACAACTTTTGTGTTTTTTTTTATGTATGTATGGATGTGTGTTACAAAGTTAAATTTCCCTACGCAATTGGAACACCTACCTAATAATACTTATATACGTTTATGTAAATTGTAAATGCGTATGTTTATTATTTACTTATGGCATATAAAAACCAAACCAATGTTAGTGTTTGCACTCATTATATGAAAATATGTTACGAGTACCTACGTACAGAGATATATACCAGAGAGCTACTATATGCAGTGGCGTATATACCTTTTCATTTCGAGGGGGAGGCATCGCATAAAAAATTACGCCGTAGCCGAATTTTTGTGTCATAAGACATATTATAAGCGTGTACTTACCTAAAAAAGATCGAAATACTAATCTAGTTAATGCTTTTAAACTTAGATAAGCTGATCGCCTGTTGATGTATGATTTATGACTAATATAAATTGAATTGAAATGCCTAACTACGAGTATGTTTCTATATGTGCACTATAATGACAGTAAAGAATCTATCTATCTATCTAGTTTATTATTCGTGAAATGAAGAACAAAGGTACCTACCTACTTAAACAAAAATAATATGCAACTTAAGAATGGACAGAAATTATTAGCGCCGCAGGCTAATTTTTTTATGGAACAATTGTGTTTTAATGAATTTTTGTATGATGATAAATCGTATGGTAATAATGTGATTTTTATTTTAAGTTTTATCATTCAGTATGAATAAGTAGTGTTAGAGTTAATATAAATGTTTTGAAATAGCGTTTTTTTATAATTTTTCTACATTTCGGGGGAGGCTCTGGCCCCCTTCCCCCCCTTAAATGCGCCCTTGCTACTATGGGCTCATATGTGGAGAAATGTTATAGTAGAAATGCTGTGGTAGAATGAACTGTGTGAAAATATGATAAAAGGTTGGGCCGTACTGTGGGAAGTTAATGAGAAAAGTACTTGAAACAGCTGGAGCCAGGACGTCTACGTCTGTCTCAACAACTAAGGAGTGGACGGTGTAATGATTATATTGAGGAGTGGTCAACACAACATACCCAGTTATGTATACAGTTTTATATTAGAGAAATATTGAAGGAAAATATACAGTTTTATTCATAAGAAAATTTACCATACTTAATACTTCGTTATAACTCTGCAAAACTGAAATAAGCACGATACTTATTGTCAGAGTAGAAAATCCGATTTTCAAAATAATGCTATGTATTATAAATTAATAAATCATTTTTGTTAAATAATGTAGGTATAAGATATTAATGTCATTTTGATGATTCATCATTATGTTTGTTTCAGAAGTCGGAAAACGATGGCCTGCGGGCTAAACCCAGACCCGATTACTATTGTTCCATTCCATTTACTAATATGCAAAGATATTAGTTTTCCAACAGATGCAACCTAAAATTTGTATGATCACCTTCGGCTTATGTTTCCACAATTTAAAACAGACGATAATATCTAAGTTATACCAAAGATATTAGTTTTCCAACAGATGCAACCTAAAATTTGTATGATCACCTTCGGCTTATGTTTCCACAATTTAAAACAGACGATAATTTCTAAGTTATACTAGACTCCATACAAAATTGAAAACTTCAGAAAAGATCCTCACGTAACAAAATGTTCTACTCTGAAGGAATTAACAATGTTTCAGCATACCAGGAAAAACCGTTATGCATCGGTTCGCTGCCCTTTATAAAAAACCTAATCACCGACCCCTGACATACATTGTAATCAATTTTATACTGACTGATGTGGAAATATGACACACCTGTACAAACCAAATTGTATAGTTACACTGTATATCAACGTACATACATATCCTGATTATTATTCAAATTGATTGTCATTATCATGACTGTTCAATAGTATATAGTGTATAATCGATTTGCAAGTAACTGACTAAATGTATAATAGATTAGTTGTATGTAGCTGTAATATATGTAGGTATGGTAATATTTAACCACAAATCTTTCTATTCGACCAGCAATTGCATTATTATAATATGAATCATGAATTTGGACATAATTGGGTCAATTTTGTAACTTATTTAGTGCATACTAACTACAATAAGACGTTCTTTTTAGAAGTATTTCCTAGGAGAATAAATTTAAAGCACGCTTATTTTAGTTCAAAAAGTTAAAGAATAGGACCTATCTGGGTAGGCGGTAGTGGGTAACCTTTTTCTCGAAGATGCCCATCCTAAAATAATTTTAATTGTCCCTGCAGTAGAGCAAGTCTTCACGGAATAATACTCTCCTCTCGTCATGCGTAGAGAGGAGAGTTATGCCGTGAAGACGGCACTCAGCATCCCCACGAAACCTAGGGAAGAGGTAGACCTCCGGCAACATGGTGGTCCAATGTTGAAAGGGAGCTGGCGGCGCAGAGAATCCCAACAGTGTCAACCCGGGACAGGAGATCCTGGCGCCTACGTACGAGGAGGCCCGACCCTGGATGAACCGGGACAGAAGGGCAGGACAAAGAAGTCCCTGTAGAAGAGCATTTTTGGAATCTTAAGAGTGCATTTTATTACAACTTTCACTGACTTATTCGTGCTATAAAGATTGATTTTACTTTTGAACGAAATCATTATCGACTGAGAAGCTGAATTATCTATTAAGTATATTATATGACGTCATGAAACTGAAATTAGGCTGACGATAAGTAGAACATCATTATTTCAAACGATTTTACAATATTTATGGAATACTTAGAAATACCTAGTAATATAAACATGTATGAAATATTATGTTTACCTATATTTAAACAATACATAGGTGCTATTAAAATATTCCCAAGATTACAATACGTATTTCACCGAAAGGTGAAAACTAAAAATATTACGCTTTTGAGAATGATTGTGTTAAATGTAATGACCTTTTTGCGTACGATCGTTTAATTGAATCTATTTTGGTATTGTGTGTTGTTAGTAAATAAAGTAAAGAATACTGCTTAAGAGCTGGCTGCAGGCCAACTGACTGTCATATGGATATTTATGTTGTAGATGTTCTCCGGATTTGTGTGTTTCATTCTGAGGAAGAATCTGATAGACATACGTAGGCACCAGGCAGGTACACAGCTGCGAGATAAAATATTGACCTCAAAATGTCGGGACAAGAGGTACACGGGAAATTGAATGCTTAAATCAAAACAAATTTGCCTGTTGGAATATAAATAATTTAATCGAATCGACGATAATTTATTCGAGGGAAAACAGAAATAAATATATAAATAAAATACGGAGAAAAACATTCAACTGACAGACGGAATTGTGGGAATAGGAAATACCTATTTTGCCATTCTAGGTTAGTGTACCAACTGTATCTACCTGTAATAACACGAAACCTGTAGTAGGCAAGTAGTATAACAAGGAAATACCTACAAAAATATGGGGAGGAATTGAGAAGGAAGGGAGGAAAAGAATAGGATGGGAAATGGAAATGGTATTAAGCATTTTGTGGAAGAAATGTTGCTCCAAAAAAAATCTATAAACACAAAAATCAATTAAGTATATGCTCACATACCTACATGTTATTCAAATTGCCTTCAGCATAAAACACAATTGCTACTTATAATTAAATTGTTTAAACAAGTGTAAAAACACTTGCGTTTTGTATATGATCACAATATTAACAAAACAAATACAGGCTATACTTTGATGCTACTTAAAAGTTCCTTTATTCAGGTTAAACACCAGTTTCAATAACAGTAATGGTTGTTGTCACTACTTAGTACTTAGCAACTATACTAGTTAGATACATGCAGCAAAATCTGTACTTACAAATCCTTTATTTCGATACTAGTCAAAACCCAATAAAAAATTATGTTAGTTCATTTTTTGGACTATGTTTTACGGAAATCATATTTTTAAAAGCGCAATTTTCTCCGACTTAAAATCGTTATATTATCGCTTCAACTATTGCCTCTTATTTTTTTAGAGTAAAAGCGCAAAATAAGAATAACGTAAGCGACATAATCGATTTAGGATTGACAATGAAACCTAATATCAAAAAATATCCACTAAACTAGAGTCATTGGGTCTTACCTTAAACATTTAATCAACCAAATTAAAGCATTCTACCTAAAAAAAAAACTACGGTAATGCTCTCAAGCCAGAAAATTTCACAAACTTTTGAATTATTTTTTATCGAGAAAATTAATTAAAAAATATTGATGGGAATTGTCCCAACTGGTCAGAGTCGCTAAACCATATATTCTAATTTACATTTATCCATGTTTTAAGTCTCAGGATGATTGATATCTGTATAATATAAGGTGAGTGATCTTAATTTGCCCGACGCAATTATTAAGATTACTCAGCGAATATTATACAGTAATACAAAATTGTTCAATTTCAAGTTCTTTTATTGCAAACTATAAGTACCTAGTAGTACCTACCTTCCTGTCTAGATAATAATATATATTAAAGATTTTTAAGCTGTGTCTAGGTGCCAAACAATGTAATTAAAATTGAATTACATAAAAAGGCGACTTTTTACTAGTACAATAAGTAATGTCAAACAATTGTAAAATGATTGTGTGAATAAAATAATACTAGTACAATGTCAAAGTAATTTGCCAGCAGCACAATGATAATATAATATAATCATTTTGACTCAGAATTACTTTATTTCGATACAAACTAATGTTAAGTTTCCTAAAACATACACGCGAACCTAGCCGTTAAACTGAATGCCTATCGATGATACTTTGGGGTCACAGTTGGGGTCCGAACTTTAATTAAATTACGTTTAGTCCCTACATAGTATATTAAACGTACATTTGGGAAAGTAAAATAATAACTCGTGGAAAACTGTGGAAATTCATAATTTTCACACTTTTCAGAAACAATTTTCATGACGATCCATACCTTCGTTAAAGTTAGTACGTAGGAATGTATGGAATGTAGATAAGTCCCCATATTTTCCCGTGAACCTACATAAATAGTGGCCTTCTTCATACCTGTCTTCCTACCGAAACCTCTACTATATGCGTGGCCATGGGAATTTTCTTTGGTTTTGTATGTTATTCACGTTCTATCAATTGTAATGGTCGTACGTATGAGTTGAGTATATTGTACCTATTTCTTAATAAGGAGAAAAAATGTCACTCATCCAAATACGGAATTATCTAACATTTTCTTATAAGGATGTCGCGCCACCTGACCCGTGGTATATTTATTAACAATTTCCTTATAAACCCATATTTGGAGTAAACAATAAGTGTAGGGCGAGGTATAAATATGTAAAGAAATTAATATCTACGGTAAGTTATTCTTATCCACCCTACAAACAGTAAAAATAGATTATAATATTTTCATCGATACGGTAAATTTATTACGGTATTATTTTATTTATAGAAATGCCTATGTATATTGTAATAAGATGTTTATTTCTTACACCGATTAGGTATGTTAGGGTTGCCACAATTTCTACGCAACAATAATAATGCCTAATATTAATACATGGGACGTTTCGGTCTAAAGCAGTGGTCTTTGATCGCGCACCCCAATGCCAGTAGGTTGAGCCTCTTTGAAACCAATTTAGAATGTCAAAATTTTGAGCACAATATACAAATATACAGGTAAGTATTGAAAGAAAATAGCATTGTATTTCTAATGTTGCGCCGCAGGCGACAGGCGAGAGAGAGAAATTCGTCTGTTTTACCTTTAAAGAAAATATGTCTGATTTTGTAACTACATAATTAAGTATAATTCATAGTAAACTAAATTTAAAACATGCTTATTTTAGTTGCAGTAATGAACCTCCTATTGTACTTTAAATTCAATTTTTATTTTTATTCCGCTTCCTCTAAATTAAACTTTGTAAAATTATTATTTTGACGAAAAAGCTTCAGAAAATTCGTTTTGTAAATAAGAAATTTATTTTTACAAATTCTTACAAGTGTCCATAAAGAGGTCCCAAAAAGTCTTAAGATAAACGAAATATTTAGAAATACGGGACGAAACGGGAAAATATGGTGACAGGAATACGGGAGTAACTGGACATATGTCATGACAGCCCTACCTGTAGACAGACTATATTCCCTCATCAACGTGCATTGGAGTATAAAATTAAATTGATATTACTTATCTAAGTATATTTTCAGATCTGTTTATGAGCTGATGGCTTCTTTATTACATAAGGAGTGTTGCTAACTACGTGACTCAAGGAAAATATAATAAGTATATGAACAGACATAAGAAATACTTACATATCTAATTTAAAACCCACCCATCCAATAGCGTTTATTGTGAAAAGTTGTTAACCTTTATCGCATGATATAACATGTACCTATTATTGCCTTAATGGGGGCGTATTTTTTAACCACTCACTAGATGGCGCTGCAGTAAATGGAGGTCTTAACAACTGTCAATACTGTCATAACAAAACAAACATATTATCCATAGAATATATAGTACCTGTTGTATCTACGTGGACCTCCATTTACTGCAGCGCACTCTGGTGGCGAAAAAAATCTAAAAAAAGCTAAAAAAAAAAACTATTATGAAAGTACGCTGAAT
The DNA here is from genome assembly GCA_963576895.1 of Ceraclea dissimilis. NCBI lineage: Eukaryota > Metazoa > Arthropoda > Insecta > Trichoptera > Leptoceridae > Ceraclea > Ceraclea dissimilis. Next base: position 15,735,282 of record OY756363.1, read on the forward strand.
AAAGATAAGCTCATCCTTGAATGATGCGGTATACACAAAACCATATACTTGTGTACTTCTCGTGCTATGAAGCAGAATATTATACCTAATATCGGCAACACCGAAATTCAAAACCCCACATCCTGCTAAGAAGTCCAGGCTGCAGCAGTTGGAACCGCTAATTAATCAATGTACTTGTACCTACTCAAAATAATATGTAATTATCATGCTCAATAGGTGTAATTTCTTTATATGAGTCGAAGCTCATATCCTGGCACAGGTCGTCCATGTATTCTTTCCTTGGTCGTCCTCTGTAGTTTGTCCCCTGGTTCATTCCTTCGATTAATTCAAATAGAACCGATACATCTGGCACACGTATTTCTGCTATTATCTTTTTTGTGTTTTTGAGAAAATTTCAAATGATATGAATCTTGGCTGAATGTATGGTTGTGGTATAGGATAACCAAAACATGTCTGCCTGTATGCTCCTAATTATAATCATTACATTAGCAGGTAGTACAACAAGTATACCCACCTATCTATCTACCTACCGACCTAATACAACCAGTCTTCCTTATTGTTTTTCCTGGAAGCTGTACTTGAGTTTAATACAAAATATCTTTCTCTTGTAATACTAATTAAATAATAAGAAACAAATCTGTGTTCATCTGCCTGGAAACACTCCATTCAAATCTTCATACAATACAAATTGGTATTACTTATTATAACATCAAAGTCAGTTAAGTCACAGTAGAGCAGTCATTCCCAAAGGGGTCTATATCGACCCCCAGGGGTCTATATCGACCTCCAGGGGTCTATATCGATTATCGACCTCCAGGGGGTCTATGAGAAGTCCAAAAGGGTGTACGAGAATGAATCCCATTTAAGCAGGTACCTAGTGACGGAAATCCTACCCACTTATTTTATAATTTAACTATAGATTCGCATTTTGTGTCGTTTTAATTAATAAACTTGAGTTTTCTTACTTTTTCATCCTATAAAAGTAATTTCTGGTAAAGTGCCTAGACGATATGGTGTCTTTTGACAGAAAAAAATAAATAAATAAAAATTGAGATAAATAATAAAATTGTGGCCCAGGAAAAAGAAAGCTGAATGGTAGGGGGGGGTCTGCCGAAAGTAGAAAACCTGTCAGGGGGTCTACAAAAAGTTTGAGAACCTCTGCAGTAGAGGTAAGAAGCATTGGTTTCAAGTTTCAATAGAACTAGAATATACAAAACACAATGTAGATAAAATAAATATTACTGTCTTGTATTTGCTTACTGATAAACCAATGTTTATGTACTTACATAAGAATTTTAGTAGATAAAATCCTATATTTTGATGAGTACCTACCTACTAAGATAACGATTTTAATCCTTTTTTACAAGATTTTATTTAACTTCACTGTGGAGTTTGTTTTTTTTTGTTTGGGCGCAAAACTTCCTGACTACTTAGTACTTAGAGACCTGAAACTTGGCAAACATACGTAAAGTCGATGACAATACAATCCCGTACTACTTCGGATCAGCCTACTCCAGAGACAAAAAAATGTACGGGGTTTCAAAGGGATCCAAGGGTCGTGTAGGGCCATGTGTAGTATCGTATGAAAGGCGTTGGAAAAGAAATCCAGATCTTAAGTCAGATCTTGTCTAGCTCAAGCCTTTGAAGACACCAAGCGATCGAGAGGACCAAGTCACCGCATACCGTCATCTTTGGCATCTAGCGAAAGTGTTTCACGAGTAGAACTCATAATCTTTTTACAAATTTGGTTTTGGCCATTCTTAGTGGGAGGCGCCATTGGAATGAAGGAATCCAAGCGCCTCGGAAGTGCGTGTTTGGTGTCGTTTGGAAGACCGCGAAAAACAGTTCTAGGATGTGAAGCCACAAAATCCAAAGCATATTTATGCAGGTATGTAGTAAAGCTGTCGAGATCTAAGGTCTCCCTTTTTTAATGCCGATATGCCTAGTTTTAACGAATTAATCGATTGACGATTCTACTTTTTCTGGAATATGACTTCATTATGTACAATATAGGTACAGACATTCACAAGTTGAATACAATGCGTTAATGGAAAATTTCATGTCTGTATAACGGATGATTCATGCTCTCTCTACAGAAAGTTCAGGGTTGATTCAATTACAATATTACTTCAATAAAATAACGAATAGAATTAATTAACTCGATGTAAATAGACACAGCAATTATTTAAGGCGTTTTGCAAATGAAAATAATATTCATTCGTAATATACCCATCCATAAAATTATTATTACATTCTGTCTATTGACAACAATTGTGTCAATTACGTCTAATTTACCTATACAACAATCCTACCTATAATGTATACCTAATATCACATATAAATTAGGTCATTTACGCATAGCCACTTCATTTGCAATCGTATACAATTACCTATTGTTATCGCATCGTATTTCTTGTGGTCTAAATAAAAAAGGCATTTAGTTTTTAAGTAGCACATAGAACGGTATGCACATGGTATGCACATGTGAGGAGAATGGAGCCATCCAGACTCCCTCACATTGCATTGCACGGCTAACCCCAGGGCAGACGACTCCCGGGCAGACCACCTAAGAGATGGATTGACAGTTGGGAGTCAACATCACAGGAGGCTATAATCCATCTTCATAACAGGCCACAAGGCCTATATATATTAAGAACAAGAAGAAGAAGACACAGAACGGCATCATTAAAATTGAATTGGGCTGGTCACACCATAAGAATTACAAATGATAGATGGACCAAGCGAACCCTAGGATGGCGACCGAGAACCGGCTACAGAAATCCAGGCAGACCACAGGCGAGATGGTCTGATGACATCAAGATGGTGGCAGGACAGTAGTGGCACGCATACTGGCGATGAATAGGGAAGTGTGGAAGTCGGAAAGGGAGGCCTGTGTTTAATACTGGACGAGGGAAGGCTGATGATGATGATAGTTTTTAATTTCAATACTGCAATTGCATTCCTATCATTCTATGTCCTTGGCTTCCTGAAAATTACCTAAATGTATCATCTTTGAAACTGAGAAAACTAACCATCTATTCCCAAAGTACTGCTATCATCTTTTGAAAACTATGCCTCATTAAGTTTACGGAAATTGAAGTTGAACGACGTTATTAGCGGACGGCCACTTTTCCCTGAAACCTTCAGTCAAACCGGTAATTGATTCATTAATATGTGTTCGCCTTCTAGATTTCCTAGATTCATACATAGATAACATTATATTCTTCGACCACAATCTATCACCCAACGATATGGCATCTATCTACATATGGTAGGTAGCATTATTATTATGAAATTTACATTCGTAAAATAAATTCAATCTGATTCTTCGAAAAGTTTATAGAATTTTACAGTTTAAAAGGCATACGTAGTTATAAGAAAAAATGTGAATGCCTTCTATAAGTCAAAAGGTACGGCGAATTTTCTTTTTTATAGGTGTATAATTATTACACTCTTATTTCTACTTTTCCATATGGAACCCGTAGTAAGTATCTACGTAATATAAATGTTATGATACTAATTCGTAAATAATTGAAATGATTCAAACTTTTTGACACTAATTAACTTTGTGGTAGGCAGTTTTAAAAAATATGTTGATATGAATGGAAAGAGAGCTATAATTTCATAACAAATAAAGAGTTGTTTCTTACATCTTAATCGAGTGTTTTCTTCTTATTTACGATGATTCAGTTGGCATCCAGTGTATAGAACAGCAGTTTATTTATAACTTATTTAGATCATGCACACAATCACTGTTTTTTATTCATCACAAAAAAAAACACAAAGAATTTGCAAGAAAAACTGTCGGTAGACAGGGAACTATTAAATGACGATTGAATCAACAGTCAATATAGAGAGGTGTTCGATCATCGGTAACGAAATAAAAATAAAACAAACTTTTTCTCGAACATTACAAAGCAAATATTTTCACATCAGCTGTGGAAGTAAAATGTAAATCATAAATGAAAATCTTCACATTTCATCACCAACCTTTGAAAAACGTAAGATCTATAAATGTATGTTGTTTTTAAAATGAATCAATTGTATAACTAATATTTAATTAAATAACACCACGTAGCAACAGAGAGTAAAAATACCGCTCAACTACACAGACAACAAGCCATCAACGATGTTTGATGTTTGCGACTCACGTAAACTGAAACAGCTGCTGAAAATTGGGAAAACTCACGCGACACTAGCTCCACTCTATACATCGTGGTAGAAGTTGTTACTAAATGGAAACGCAATATTTCAATGAAGATTTCAAACGTGTGGGGAATGGAGATTGATGGGGATAGGAAGGGAAGGAGAAGATGGAATAGGAACTACATAGGTGCTATAGGAAAGGGAAACGAAGTGATTTTTGAGAGGGAGCTAAAAAAATCAACGATGGTGATCTTCTGGTGCTGACAGGCAATAGTATAGTCGATAATTTAATTAGAAATCTATCAATTTCCAGAAAACATTATAATAATCTATCTCGAATGTTTACGACGTAGGTATCAAAATGTTTGTAGTAAATTATTAGTAAAAATATATTCTTGCCAAATTAATGTTTCAGCATGCACTAAGCTACGGTATCCACTATCAAGTATTTTTTCTTGAATCAGCAGTTCATAATATAATAATAATATAATTAAAAAATCTCCAACGATCATACAGTCTCGCAAGCCCACTTGCAGCTAATGTCCGCCGGCTGCCAAGATAGAGAAAATGCACTGTACATTTTCAGAGGTTTCCTAAGTTTTCCCTATGACTTAAGCGAGTAAGAATGAGACAATAAAGACCTAATATATCTGCACTCTTCACCCCTATAGACACAGTTATTTGGCTAATGAATCGTTCCAGTAATAGTAGTACTTTGGAGTTCAATGAATTACAGTTAAGATTATGGCAGCACCAAGCCCAAACCATAGAAAAATTTGACAGTGACGTTTTTGTGACGTTTTGTGATTGCGTTTTGTTAACGTTTGTTTTGTAGCGAATTTTGCCCGTGTTTTCGAGTAAAAAAGATATTTCATATTTTATTTAAGTGTAATAATATAATCTCAAGATGTCTTATATGCTTGGACATTTACACAATGGATGGCAGGTGGACCAAGCCATCCTATCGGAAGAGGATCGAGTTGTGGTTAGTTTCACAATATCATTGTTATTATGCTTGTAAAACATAGTTCTAAAGATATTACTTTCGCCCTGTTCAATCTACACTGTGTATTATTGCTATGATTGCTTGTTTAATGATATGTCATGTTTTTATAATTGACCAATTATAGTGATTTTTGTGTTTTCAGGTCATCAGATTTGGACACGATTGGGACCCAACTTGCATGAAAATGGATGAAGTGTTGTACAGCATAGCAGAGAAAGTCAAAAACTTTGCTGTTATATATTTAGTTGATATTACAGAAGTACCTGATTTTAATAAAATGTAAGTTACATTGTGATAATTTTATTCAAAACATTTCTCGAAAGACAGTTGTACCAAACCTTTCGTGTTTTAAATAATTAGCACGTATTTCTGGTGTGTTGCTTTTAACAAGCATTACCTTAAAAACATGAAAAAGCTGCATAGTTCCCATATTTTGTTAAAGTCTTACAAAATTAGTAATTTCAGAGTCATTGTTTCAGTTTTAACATTCACCATCTTTGAGTCGGTAAAGAAAAACAACGAAATTTAACTTGAAAATCTGTTCATAATTGACGATCTTGTATATTTCGCCTGATTTGTAGATAGCAGATGTCCATCCAATTATAATATGTATAAATCCCTGTATAGATTTGTTTTTCGGGTTAATTGTGTAGATGATGATGTAGAGATGCTCCGACATTTCGGTGAATCTACAGATTGTGGCTTCGCCGAAACAATCAGTAAGTTCGTCGAAACGTCGGAGCATCGAATCACTACACGATTAACCCAAAAAATAAATCTACATAATGGATAAACGTGAAAACCTGCAACAACTATTGTATAAATCCCTGTTTTCTGCAGACAAACCTAGCAGTGTGTCAACCCTCAAATTGACAAACATCTCAAACTTAAATGATACATACATAGTCTAATCAACTTTAATTCTTTTCTAGGTACGAGTTGTACGACCCTTGTACGGTGATGTTCTTCTTCAGAAATAAACACATAATGATTGATTTAGGGACGGGCAACAATAACAAAATCAATTGGCCTTTGGAAGATAAACAAGAGATGATCGACATTATAGAAACGGTATACAGGGGCGCCAGGAAAGGCAGAGGTCTGGTCGTATCACCCAAGGACTATTCTACGAAGTACAGATATTAAACGCTATGTATAGAGTTACCTTGTGAACTGAATAAAGGAATTTAATGTAAAGATACACACTTAGTGAAAATGTGAGAGTTTAACGAATAAATTGAATATTTCTATTTATATTATGGGTAATTCCCATTACATAAATTCACGTCATTCTACGAATCGTCATATTTTGTCCCCTGTCTATATTGATTCTTATTTTCTGTAAAATTAGAGATCCGATACCTTAATTGATCAGAGAAATAAGTAATAGTTCAAATTCAAGTTTCGGCACTATCATTCATACTAGATTTTAACAAAAAATCTAATGTTTAATCTAAAACTGAGCATCAGCAGTGCTACATATTCAGAAACTTAATCAGTTTTGATGGAAATTACCTGTAATACAACTGCTAGAATAACCATATTTGATTCTCTGAAACTTTGTTTTATAATAATTGTGTGTATCTTAGGATCAAAGTAATGACAGAAATATATGATAATGCATCAAATGTATTACTCGTCGACAATGGACTAATCATTTAATACTAAATCATACAACACATGTGGTCAAAATGAATAAACTGTTTTATTTCAAACCATCAATATTGATTGTCATTTTGATACAAGAGAATTTGACATCATATTTTTTTTTTATCTCATGAAGCAGACTATTATTTAGTGCACTTATGCTGGATTTCACCAACTTTTTAGGTGAGAATAGCGGAGATAGGAGCCACCTAGCACAAATTTTGTATGAAAAATAAGTATAAGTGGCTCCTATCTCCGCTATTCCTCACCTAAGAAGTTGGTGAAATCCAGCATTAATGTGGTTTCACCTTCCAAAAGAGCAATAAAAGTCTGCCTACATGTCAGTTGTCTCGGCTCTACAATATCCACAAGTGGACTGTCGTAAGGAATTGTTTTAGATGGCCCTACTCTCCGGTAATCTCCGCTGCCTAAAGGACCTGGGATGGTACTTTCTAAGCTTTCTCACCCACATAAAATGTTTGTGAAAATGACCCTTACAGAGATATACATAATGGCGTTTTTAGTTTTCATTTTATCTGATAAACCTTAGAAAGTATCACCCCTGATAGGGCACTGCACTTGTATAGTGGGAAATAATAGGATGGGATAAACGGATATAAAATAAAAGTAGCATAAATTCTGCTTCATGCTTTTATTGTTTTTTCTACAACCAGACATGAGAGGATTGCGAATGTAAAATCCCCATCATTTTATAAAAATTACTTCCACATACAAAGCACCTGGTCTTGTAACAAAACAGAACACAGGTGCGTACACAAATATTAGTAAACATTTATCATCAATCTTCACATATTATATTATAATATTTAGTTAGGAAGGAAATGTCAATTCTTGTCCAAATATTCAAACAATAAAATGACAATCAAATAGAAATCAATAATGACTCGATCAATGAACACAACCATAGTCAAAATATGTTTCAACAAAAAAAAAAACGTTTTCATCTTTCGAATTTTATTTCAAACACTTCTCCGCTAAACGTTTATGACTTTTAAATGAGTATTCTCAAATATGACCTCACAATTACATACATAATTCACAAACACACATATTTCGATAAATTGGTTCCATATTTGAATTATTTTTGGTTTACAAATTATTCTCGAGAAGCGTTGGGATTTTTTTCTACATTCCGTAGTATATACAATGCAGTATCGCTCTTCGTGGTGTAGTGGAAAAGATCCCTACTATGCGAGACAAAGTTCTGGGTTCGAATCCTAGCCGGAGTTAACTGAAATGGCAAATATTTCTCGAGTGTAAAGTCAACCAAGGTCGGTCATCAGCCCGACAATGTTCATTCTTAATTCTTCTACACTGTTGTAGGAATACTGCACTGGTTCCATATTTCTACAACATCAGCCTCGCATACTGATGCATTCTCAAACAAATCCAAAACACAGTTGCTACACTTTACAACACAAGAAATTTGCTTGCTGTGACGTGTACGTGTTTAGGTTTGCATATCCAAGCCCCAATCTTTTTTTATAAAAACAAATTTTATTGAGGCGTGACTAATTCATCAAAATATGTGTGGAAATGAATTATGTATGTTTTTGAAAGAGAAAGAAATTTAATAAATATTTTTGAATCAGAGGAATCCAAAGAAAAGATTTGATGAGGTCATACATGCAACAAAAGAAACTCAACAACCTAGAAATTCTGCTTGTTTTTACAACAGAATAATTCTATACTCCATTAGGTAGAGATTTTATTTACAGAATCGAGGTACAGTGGCAAGTTAAGAAGTTTACATTTTACACAGTAATATGATAACAATACGTCAAATCGTTATAAATTTAAGACTAATTCCAATTTAAATACACAAAGTCCTAACTTTGAAAGGAACTTTTGAATTAAAATTTCAAACATCTTTCACATTAACTTACCACACAATAGTTAGATTTTTCATTGCATTGTTGCAATAATTTCAGAGGCAAATTGTACCAAAAAGGTATCAACCTCTTTATGCGATATATTTTATCATAATAGTACGAATTCAAACCTTTCTACTTCTTTGGTATTATAAGTACATGTTCACATATTGTGGGAATCGCACTGTCGCAACTCCCACAAAATCTTACAAAATTTTAACTCTATGTAGGTACATGAACATGTGCTTCAGAAGTAATGAAAAAAGTTGTTATACATAGGTAATCTTCAGTCACAATCGGATAAGTAAAAGTCACAATTATGTTCGTACAGTCTGTCAAGAAAGGTATGGTTTTCGATGAGGGCCCTACTTGTAACTTTTTGGCAACGCGTGTAAAATTTCAGTAGAAATGTCATTGCTGCCTTCAAACAAAATTGAAGTTCCAAATTGGTAGTCTGAGACCATTTCTTTCTTGACATACTGCACAATCCGTATAAGAATTAGTACATTGGATCATGTGCTGCCAAGGAATTAAAACTGGCTAATATCAACCGCGTAGATAATTTCACTTTTTGTTTTTCAATTTAATTGTCCAAAACTGAATTCAAATTTTGCACTTCCAATACAATTTGTCATTGCGCCACCCGAGAATAACAACATTCTAACTGACGAGACCAAAATGTTGAGAAAACGAGATCAAAATTTCAAACACTCATATCTTTTACACACAGATGGAACCTATTATTTACAAAACTGCTCCACTTTGGGGTTACAGAGCCCGAACTACATAGTTCAGAAACATTTTCAAATAAATTTGTTATTCTCAGATGACAATTGAGTGATTAACTCCTCTGAATCAAAAAAGAGTAACGGATCTCTTATGTTTAAAAGCATATGATATCATTAATTGCAACTTTTTTATGTCTTGGATATTTCTGATTCAAGGGCCTTAATCGACAATTCATGGTATTTTTAAGTCAACATAACACAACTCTTTTTTACATGCATTTTTGGAAAATCCTACAAAAGTGATAATAATTTTTACATACATAACATTTTATCATCCACAATATGCACTACACAAATATGCTCTGAGCAATACATCCCTGTGTTTCTAAGAGGAACATTGAAGGGTGAAGTAGTAAGAGTATTAGTGGATTAGTAAAGTAAAATGACATGTTAAAGGATTAGTCGGAATAGAACAAGTTTCATCAGAAATGGAAGAGTCTGTATTTACAATTGATGTCACTTAGTGAAACGTCTAAAGTAGTAGAGAGTGCATAATATGATAGAAATATTTGTACGTTTATTGATATTGTCCATTATGTTGAGCATTATGATCTGGATTATTGGGAGGCGCGGACGCCTGTCCACCTTGATTGGCCGCCTGCTGATTGTTGGATGAGCTCCAGAAATCGAGGGACGAACCGGGAGACCAAATGGAACTTAGAGAGTGGAAAGGATCAAAAGTACCCATTGCCTGAAAATAAAAAAAAATAGATTTGTACAAAAAACTACAGAATCAAAATCACACAATCTTTGGGTTAGCTGGCAGAGATCACAGCATTGCGAAAAGCTCGCCCTAGTGAATAAATGTTTTAATTTAAATTTGAGTCGCGTATTTTTTTTAATTCCACTTTTCTGCAGATTTTCATTGTTTGCGGGTAGACACATGTCACAGTGACGAGAAACATCAAAGGTCCACCGAGTCAATAGACCAAATAAAATTTTGAGAATACTTGGTATTACAGAAAACCGAAATTACAGTAGACACTTTTTTTCACTTTCTAGTACATTTATCCGATGGAATAGTATTGGGGTTTCTGAAATACACGATTCATTTTGTAATGTTATGGCTGTGTATTTTGTTCACCAAAAGTGTAAATAAATAAATACTATGCTTGGAGGGGTGGATGGATGCAGTGTGCCCAAGACAGGAAGCTGTGGAGGACCAAAGGGGAGGCCTATGTCCAACATTGGACCTAAGTGGCTGCAGAAGAGGAAGAAGATACTTTTTTTCTGAGGAATCCAAAATTCGAATTTAAAATTTAAGATGATGAATTGAAAAAAAATATAGGAAATCTCACCGGTGCCTGTTGATGTTGAGTCGAATTGTACGATGTTGCATGATTATTATCTCGGGCCAGATGTATGACAGGTTGCGTGGTGTGACTGGCTGTGTTATTCGGAGTAGCCCTGGGCACTGCGCTCCCAATGGCACCCAAACCTCTGCTGTCTCTGTTGTTGGTGTAACCCCACAACCACTCAGCTTGAGAACGAATCGACGGTACTGTAAAGAAAAACAATATATAAATAAGATACCAAAATACGAGTACATGGTTGGCGCAGTTGGTTGAGGCAGCAGTCTCTCGAGCGGGAGGTGCCAGGTTCAAGTGTAGATTTATTACAAATTATATCTATGACTGATTTGTATTTACCATTGTTTTGCATAGGACTAGCAGAATGAGCAACATGTCCATCTTGCTGAAGACCACTATTACCTCCCGATGTCCTTCCAAGTCCTGACTGATCCCACAAACTGGATGTAGAAGTCCAGCTTGGTGTTTGTTTTGCATCTGAAATCATTGTTAATAAATATTTTTGTCTAATTTCAAAATAAAATCAATAAGTTTCATATTCTGTAATTTACCTGCATAAAAGTTATTGGCTCCGTAGTCAACATCGAACATATTCTCTCCTGCCGCGGCGTGCGGTACTCCAAGCAGCCCCAAGTCATCATCTCCGGGCCCGTCCCAGGGCATGGGTGAATCAAACGCCTCCATACCAGTCAACTGCGATCCATCGATATCATTATCCAACAAACTTTGGCCCGAACCAATAGCGGCGTAATTTCCAGCATCCATATTCGCACAAGAATTCTGATTAGGATTATTGCGTAAGATATTCCCTACTGAAGAACTGCTGCGTAGGTTGTTGTGTGTCATAGGCGTATTGCCATGCAGATCCATTGCACTCCCCAACAAACCGCTGTTCTTGTTGACGGAATTCATTCCAGTTGAATAATTTGCAGTGTTCATGTTATTCTCAGCTCCCAAGACAAGTTGGTTTCGTGTTGACATATTATCCGATAAATTATTTCCACTGAAATACGACTGAGAAGTGAGAAAGAAACTATTGTTGTTGAGAGCATTGTTGTTATTAGTTGAAGAATCGTCAGAGCGTTTCTGTGTTTGTGGTTTATTGATGTTTGCTTGTTGGGATTGGTTGGGATTAGCAAAAGTCCTCATATCTTTATCAGCAATAGCGTCAGACCAGGAAGTTGGTGATTTTTTGGTATAAAAATTTGATCCAATGGGTCCTAAATCTGGATTAGGCTTGGATTTAACATCACCCTTCTTCTCTGGATTTGAAAACAGACTCATGTTTCTTGCTGGTGTAGATTTAGTGGATTGTAGGACTGGATGTGACTTGTTCTGTTCTGTATCCCTCGTATGGCTGCCATATCCTTGTGTGAAGAGAGAATTGTCTGACCTCGCCACCACATCACTGAATGAGGCTTTATTCTCCCACACGGTGGATATGGCAGGTGGGGTTGTTGGTGAACTTCTGGCAACATTGAAGCTGTGTGTAGAATTCAACGTAATGGGACTGTGTTCTGGTTTAGTGCCAAATACAAAACTCTTATCCAATGACCTCTTCTTAGACAGAGGTTGTTTGTCTTTCTTGATGTTGTTTTTATAAGAATCCTTCTTGACTGGTTTACTAGTAGTCTGTATGTCTTGAGTGACTGTGGTGTTATTGAGATTAGTCTTGCTCACTTCAGGTTTCTTCTCAGGTTCAGGTATTGGTTTGGAATGAACGGGAGTGGTTGTAACATTATCCCTATTCTTCATCCAACGTGTATTTGTCTCCGAGTGTGGTGTAGTTTGTATGGTGTGTGTTTTATGATCATATTCTTCATCTTCTCCATCTCCTTCGTAGCTGTCTTTATACTGCACGGTACACTTGGCCTTCTTGTTGCCACTGGATGGAGTAGACTTTTTACTGCTACTCATCACAGGAACATTCTCCTCATTATTGGAACTCTCTGTGGTGGTAGATGATGTGTCCTCCTCTCCACTATTGGACTGATGTGAGTGTGAGTGACACTTAGACTTGAGATGTTTCTTATTACTTGTCACATGATTAAGTACTGTCTGAGTACCATTAGTGTGTGTCTGATTCTCTGGACTTCCATTGTATAAGTTATTAAGTTTCTTGGGTACTTCTAGTAATTTGTTTTGTTTCTCGAGTGTCACCTCTTCCTTAGTGTTGCTGGTTGATGTTGTTTTAGTGTCACTCGAATCACTGGAGTTACCCTGTGACGATTGTTTCGATTGATTTCTTGAGAATACATGTTTCCACGAAGGATTTGGTATTTGACAAGCAGAAGGCTTTCTGTCCTTCGCATTGACCTCCGCTTCTGCTGCCAAATCCACTCCATCCGAAGCGTTTGAATTCCTCTTTCCTAACTTTCTTCTACTCTTTGTAATGCTTTGTGAGATCTCCTCGAACTTTTGGTTTTGATTTATATTGACATTGGATGATTTTGAATCATCTAATAATAAGTTTCTATCTTCGTAATTATTCCATAAAGAAACTTTGAAACTTGGCGTTTCCTTTGGTTTCCTGTCTGTATGTGCGGGACAATAGCTCCACTGATGTCCGTGCTCTGGTTTCTTGTTCATTCCCATTTGTCCGATAGCTCTTAAGTCTAATGGTGGCTGCACGGCTCCTCTGTCTCTCATGAGGGCGACCGATGCCACCTTTAATATTCTGTCTGAATCATAAAATCCAGCGAGTAGGATAGATATTCCTACACATATAAGTAATGAGCCCATAACTCTATTGATAGTGGCCTCCCATGTGGGCCTCCTCAGGATGGCTGCACACTTCCCCACCAGGTGCGCAGGTATGGAGGACACCAGGGAGTAGTTGACAGGTATGTTGAGTGAAGTCTCTATGACTAACATTCTCTCCACTCTAGTGAGAGTGAAGTCTGGTGTGAAGGCTATATCTACTTTGTATGTACTATTTGGCATCAGTTCAAATGGCTCGCAGTTTAACACCTTGAAGCCGTATCCTTCACACTCCACACTATTAATAAAGAAGTTATGTATTTTAATTGGGATCTCTCCCGTGTTTCTCGCCACAAATGTCCTTTTCACCGTGAGGTTTGGAGGATTAGCCATCTTTTTAACTTTTTCTTTATCGCAATCTTTGAGATGTTTCTCGGTGATATCAAATAACAGAGGAACAGTGGAGCCGGGCTTTCTGTTGCCAAACTTAAAACTAGGAACTACTCCTTGACCAGATAACTTTACCACTTCTAATATTGTTAAATTATTTCTGAAACAAAAATACGTAACATATTTTATTGCAAAACCAAACATTTGAAATAGTGTAACAAGTCGTTATGTAAAAATATAACATACCTAATATAAAGTAAACTGGAGACCCTCGCTGAATAATTAGCCAAGAATTCAATGGTGATGTTCTTCTCTGCACCGGGCTGCATTAAGAACACACACGACTGTGGATGAACTGCAAAATTAGACGGAAGCCAGGATCTCCACGAGTGACCCAACGTTTCTGTGAAACTCTCTTCGTAATCGCAGTCAGTCGCCCCACTCTCACACTGTTGTCTCTCTAACAAACTGTCTAAACAGTGATTCACGTCGTGCGGAAAGTGGAACACTCTCTCGGAGACTTGACTGCAGGGCTTGTTAATCGGACAATCATCAGGATTTAATCTAGAATAAACAACATAATTAATATAATGATGCAGATGGCAGGATAAGAAATGAAGTGATCAGAGAGTCGAGTAAATGTAAAACGGATGTTGTGACTAGAATAAAATTGAACAAACTGGGACATGTAGAGAGGATGAACGATGAACGGAAGATGAAGAAAATATACCTGGGAGAAAGACGAGGTGTAAGAAAGTGCGGCCATCAAAAAATCTCATGTCTAGACCATGTAGACTAGATTCTCTAGGATGGACATGTTTTAAGTTAAAGGAATCGTGGACGAATTTCATGAATGTGACGGAGACAAGAAGTGTATCTAAGGATAGGAAAGCCTGACAATCTATCCTCTCTGCCTACTGTGCAAAGGATGTGATGTGAGGGGGTGGAATATTTAAAAAAAATAAGATATAGACAAGATGTGGCCCAATTACAAGTACATAAAATATGCATATAATTTACCCTGAATGTAGTCTGGTGTAAGTGTTGGCTTCACTCCTGGGCATCATCCAGTCCATTAGCATCTGCACCAGCACGGGTTGTGTTGTGGAAGGGTTGACGAGACGTAGTGTAGTGCGAGCCACATGGTGCACTTGAGTCAGAGGCATCTCGAGCAGACGCGACATGGTGGGGAATAGACGCGGCCACACGTGACTCATTCGCATCTCTAATATGTGGTTCCTTACCTAAAATATAGATAGTAGAGTAGAGTACGATATATTGTACAGCCTATTAAATCGTACCACCTTAATATTTCCCAAACTATGAATCTTTTTATAAAATAGCAACTCATGTCTAATTGCGACTAACAAAAACTCTTATTGACGTATTAATTTGCTTTGCTGGTGTAAAAATAAACATGACATTAACGAATCATTATTTTTTGTTGATTTAAAGTAATTTTTGTAATTGCTACTCGTATCTAAGGGTATAACACATTGAAATGTAACTGATGAATTATGTTACTATTATTATTTTAATTCATAATTTATATAGTTTTAAAGAGCTACTGTAATTTGGGCATAACTTTCAAGATTAGGTTGATATTTGTTGTTTTCCTGCATTTGAGCGAGTTAGTTATATTGTACCACTAGAAGTCCTCTATATCGTACCTCTACGATACCTATGAAGTTTATACTTACTTAATTTATTTTAAATCGCAATTTTGTTGTATTTACAACAAAACTCACCTTCAACAGTTACCATACAGTGAAAGAATCACTCGTTTAACTCGTTGGTTCCAAAGTTATACCTTTTTTAAATAGGGTCCATCTTTTTTAATGACCCTGTATATGTAGAAATAAGGAGGTACAGAAAAATGGCCATGTCCGACAAATGTTAATAAAGTAGCATGATTACGTATAACTTACTTGTGTAGTATCTATCCTAACTGATATATTATTATAGGAAGACTTTGAAGTGAGATTCAGGTATAGACTGTATCGTGTATTGACTAGATTTGTATCAAACTCCAAAGTTTCCGCAGTGAGTGACATCAGAGATAACCATTGCTGGCCCACTGAAACACAAAACAATCACAATATAAGAATACAGTGAAATGTTAAACTCTATTTAAACTCTATCTATGTTAAACACCTTTACGTATTTTGATTTTTTGTATCAAAATGGGTATTTCAACCTTAGATCTATCTGTTTCAATTATAAAAAGTCTGAGTTTCCGTACGCAACCCTTATTTTGAAGTCCACTATTCCATGCAAATGTATGGAATTGTATGGGCAATACTAGATGTTTTATGCAATTATCTCAGTTTCAACATTTTGGTTTATCGCAGTAGATTTAGTTTTGTTGAGGTGTAGATTTTCACGGTCCTCGTTAATCTCTTCTCCATTCTTCTCGGGTGTAGATTGTCGAGCTTTCGGCCTACTTGCTGAGGCCATCTTTTAGAGATGAAGAAGTAGACTACAGTAGTCCTGAAGATGGGCTCAGCGAGTAGGCCGAAATCTCGATAACATCAACAATCTACACACGGTACACCCGAGAAGAATGGAGAAGAGAGAAACATGTTATATGAATGCATTGTATGTACATTGTCTGTCATCTGTATAAGCGCCATAAATAAATAAATATATTACCTGATGAATTTAACTGAAGTGAAGAATAGCAGTCGCCGTATTCGTGGCACTGGTGCTGAGCGTAGAGGTGCAGCATCCCGAGGTTAGTGACGGCACGAGCGCCCAACAGAGGGAACATGGAGCCCGGGGGGGGCGTGTGTCTGAGTAGAAATGACGAAGGAGGAAGAGACTCCACGCACATGACCGACATGTCCACAGGGAACGTCGAGCTCACACGGAGGGGGATGGAACACACCGTGCCCTGGAAACAGTCGTACAAATGTCTGTCATAAACTAATGACTTCATGAAACCCAAAGCAAAAAAACTGATTTACATAACAATTTTTTTTTGTGAGATTCATGGGATTTTCTACATGTCGTAGTTGAAATAAACAAGTAGTTATCTCAACAGATACACAGCAAAGGATGGACTTTCCATCAAACTTATAAATGATCGTCGGCTGGTTCACATAAGTAACATTCACCAACTCCAAACCACATCTCATCGGTTGCCGGTAGTACAAGATATATAGCGTTTCCTTCGTGATCGATCATCAACCTTCATGGCACAGCGAATAGAATACTGGTTTGTAAACCGGAAGCCTGGGTTCAATTCCCGACTACAGCAGATGGGTGGATTGAAATCGGTGAGTGTTACGTAAGTAATCACATTAAACCAGCCAAAAATAAACAACATTTGATCCACTTACAGGAAAACAGTTGTGAAAGTGTGTAGGATGCACTTGCGCTAGTTTCCCCCCCTGGGCAGCGGCGAGGGCCACAGGAACCCGCAGTCTCTCGTGACTCGTGTTTATCCACACCTCCCCCTTGAGCGACGTCTCCTTACTCGGAGCCACCACACTCACTTCATACACAGCCCACCACACAGCCGGGATACACGTCTGGAATCAACAAATCAAAGTTAAAAACACACCAAATTCACACTAAAAATTGAGAAAACATAATCTATCTCCTCTAAGACGCACGCTAACAAAATTGGTATTACTGAGTTTAGTGTTGCTTGATTGACAATAAGATACAGTTACATTTTTTCACTATTTTAAAATTATATTTTAGGAATACTGTTCAAAAATATTGTATTTTTGGATTGTTGTTGAAGTTGGCAACATTATTTTTCAAACCAAATGAATTATTGGAGCATTATGTTCTTTTTCCCTCTAGCAAAACTTTCTTTAACTTTAAAATAATTTCTCTAGAACTACTCTGTAATATGTTTGGCATTACAACTCACTTGTAAAAAGTACGATATGAGAAAATCACTGACCTTTGACAGCTCTTAGGACAAAATTTGACAGTTAGGGCTACCAACAATACAATTTTACAACGAGTCACTTGCAGATAACATCGGGATTGTCAAGTAACTTACACATGCAGTAGCGTTGGGTGCTGCATCGGCATTGTATTCCCTCTGACAACCCAGTAATTTTAATGTACCCCCTGGTAGGTCGGCGCCCATTGTGCCCAGACAAACGGGCGCAGGGTTGGGGTTGTGGAGACCTACCAGGGCTCGGGTTGTGCTCGATGCTTCCACCAAGCCCAAGTCCAATGTGTCGGGACTCAGAGACTGCGGTTTAATGGACAGACTCTGAAAATAACAAACAATAAAATCACCATAATGTCCATATTGTAAATTCATGCTTCACACTTAGTTTATTACAGGTATTTATTTATTTATTTATGTACACTTTGGGTGAATAAAATACAGAGACATTATTATTAATTTTGGGCAAGCAGCCTAGGCTGATGGGCCCAAATCTGTCTGTGTTATTCGTCATTCTGAGAAAGTCATCCAATCTGGTTTTAAAAACGTTCACTAATGGTGCTTGTATCTCATTTTCGGGTGTACATATTCACCACTCTAATGCAAATAAAATTCTTTCTCGGATTACTGTGAAACTGTCCCTTGGCGAGCTTCACAGAATGTCCTCTCAAATGGGTGTAAATGGAACTCAGGGTGTAAATGGAACTGATATTGGTGTTATGTTAACATTACAAAGATAAATTATAACATTTGTTCATTAGGGCGAGCTTATCACAATGCTCCTCTGCCAGCTGAATCAGATGTCCAAGATGTTTTATGGGTTTAAAATTTCGTTGATAGTGTTAGTAATTACGAACACTACAAAAAAAACCGTGTATAAATAGGATACGGTTCTACTTAGGAACTACATACTATTAAAATTCATTCATTTGAATTTATTTCTTACTAACACTATCAACGAAATTTTAAAGTGAAATAGAATGTTTACTAACCAAGTCCAGTTTCCCGTTATAAATGTAAACTGGTATCTCAACAGCTGATATATTTGTATTGAGTATTATCTTTGATTCAAACTTGAGCGATTCAGTCCAACTCTTTAACCGCATCTTGAATACATTCACTTCGTTCTCCGGGTCCACAGACTGGGGCCAGAAATCCTTCACCTGAAAGAGGCAACAACATACATATTTTGAAATCATTCACAAATCGTCAAATATCAGAAATAATTCACACTCGGTGCATATCAAAGTATTACTACAACGCAATAGATAAATGATTATTTATCAAAGTGTAATCTGTACTGATAGTGATAGCCACTGCACTTACCTCAAAATAATTAGAGATACCATCACCTATCTTGATATCCGTCAAATAAACAGGTATCTTGAATTCGTTTTTAATTGTGAGATATCTCTCCGCCGTCAAGTTGTCTTCACTCGTTAAGTATCTGAAATTATAATCAATATAAACAACCAATACTTTGAATGTTGTTGTCAAACATATCTACATGTATAGTATTTGGATAATAACTAGAGATGTAACGAATATTCGGTTACTACTCGGTATTCGGCATTTGAATGGGATATTGTCAGTGAATGGGATATTGTCGTCAATGGAATATCGTCAGTGAATGGGATATCGTCAGTGAAGGGAAATTGAGCAGTTACCTTGTAATAGATTTGCTGTATGTGATTCCTCCCTCCAAGACTTGCGATGTGTATGGCACCAGAATCTTCTGCTGTCCCTTATTTGTTGATATGATCAGCTTACCACCAAATTGACCAGACTCAAAACATTCCCGCCCTGCAGACATAAATCACAATCATCATATAAATAAAGATTCAATGCAAGAACAGTCTTCTATCATTCTAAGATAAAACTGAGTACAACTTACAGTGCATGAACAATGTAGCAACGTGCATTTCAGGTTCCGAATTCGCTGGTAGAATAACCGGCCACGCATCACCGACTGGAGTAACAGTGACCGGCCCGGAACCATCACCCGCAGATGGCTTAGCCACTATGGATGTGATCCTGATGGCTTTGGGTGACGTGTTGCCCATGTAGAGGCGAACTTGTTTAGGTGGATCTTTGCTGCCGCCGTAACCAAAGTCCACTAGATGAGGTACGGCGTACGGACCCGTCTCCAGCAATGGTATGACTTCAACAGCGACGACCAACACTGAATCTGTTCCATCCACTTTTATCCTGTTGAAAAACACAAGCAATATAAAATCCTGTTGTTTATGAGAAAATCAGAGCAAAGGAATACTTGATTTGAGATAAATAAATTGGTTGCTAAAATGTCGCATACACTCCTTAGCAGATGGCGGTAGTGTCGAAAAATTGGTTAACTGTGAAACAAGTTCAAGTGTGGCATATATACAACTTTTAAAAATTACATGTTTGACAGCAGGATGAACGTTGCCCTGGGCATAAAGCGATTACTTAAGCCAGCCAAAGCCGACTCGTAAGCGCCGGAAAACCAATCCTGCTTCTTCCCCAATTCTACATTATGTGAATGTAGTTACCTATGTCTTTTGTTGAAGAATAACTGCAACTTTATTGAATATTATGATGTACCTGACGTATGCCATGTGCGCCCCCTGCATCCGATGACATTTGACGGCCACCACAGGCCTTGTAGAGTGCGGGGTGATTCTCCACATGGACTGGGGACCCTCCGTCCACCCGCCTGGCAACTCCAGCAGGATGCCACCTCCCGATGAATACACCTCAGTCACCTGGACATACAACGGACAGTTTAATAACATCCAAACATAATCAAACTTTCAGTCATTTGAAACCTCGGCTCAGACACGTCATCCGGATGCCAGAGGAACGGCTTCAGAGTGAGCGGTTTGGAGTTGCACGAGATCCCGGAAGCTGACAGTGAAGATATATAGATGCCTTGAGCATTTTAGAATAAAAAATATCGGAGGGCATACAAATTGTAAGAATGCATCAGAAGCGCAGAGTGTGTAAGTAAGGATAATGCGGTCTGACGTTTTGTCCTCTCTGTCTACCCCGCAAGAGATGCAGCGTAAGAAGATAGATAGACAATTATTACCCACCTGTATCATGTGATCATGAGGATTGTGTAGATAGATGAGAGGTGAGAATGTGGCATTCTGTGGTATCTTGACACCGACCAGCGGTTGCAGTCTGTAGTCGCTGGGGACGCTATAGGCCGTCATCTACAACACATTATAATTACAAACATAAATAACATTTCCTAATATTTAGGGACTGGAAAAAATCTGTGTTCTTTTTTGCATAAAGGGGTGTTATTTTTCACAATTTTGGCAAAATGTGGTGTTATTTTTCATACATTATATCATTAAAATAGAGAATTTTGCAGGTTTTAATACAAGAATAAAAAAAATTATCGTGAACAATATTTTATACCAAAATCCCTTAAACAATAAAATAAAAGAAAAATATTTGAGAAAAACGCAAAACGCCTTTTTGCAAGCTTTTTCAGTGTGGATCTTCTTATTTTCAAAGCTACATTCCTTTTGATAATGTTTCAATTACAATGTTGTCCAAAATGAAGGTCGAAATTCATGTCAAATATGTAAAAATCACCCGTAAAGTAATGCTAAAGTTCGCATCATATGTGTAAAAAGCACGAAAATCGCGAATAAATTTGTTTTATCGCTATCGCGACATTTTCCAGTCTCTACTAATATCTGCTCCACGATACCATGTGCCATTTTATTTGTATTGATTATTCATTAGCCCTGTTATTAAAAGGCACATCCCATGTGTTTAGTAGTCATTACTAATTGCAGTATCCATCGTATATTTAACCTTGAAACTAAAGCAACTGTCGTGATAATATAATTTGATATGACAGAGCAATATAATTTACTAAAATGCATACGTAACAGTGCATTAACATTGCATCAGTTTATAACAGTAATTAATGACATCACGGTAATCTTTTTTTTATTGTAATACTAAATATACTAAAACGACTGTCAGTGAGTTGGTTCAGTTAGTCAAATCATATTCACCATATACTTATGCAGCCCTTCCGATGTCTGTATGAGCAGAGAGGCAAATATCTGTCCTCTCTCTCTCCCCAAGAACACCACGCTGAATGTTGTGTTGCCATTAGGCGGCAAAACCTGGGAAATTAAACAAATAATTGATAAGAAAGTCATAGGGGATAATATGAGATTGTATAATTGTTCATATTTCTACTCACTTTGTCCTCAAAAAAGGAACTATGAAAATTGTTAGTGTTGCCAGATATAGATGTGAGATGTAACGTTCTGTTAGCCCTGTTTGTGAGGGTCACTCTCTGACTGTGCGGCGTGCCCAGGGGCCGCGCCCCAAACACCAACTGCGGTGGACTGAACTCCAATGCAGTTCCATCCGCCATCGGACTAGAGTTCTCCACCAACTCATCCAGTTCATTTTGACTGCTGATATCCTGAAATACGAACAATTTTCATACCAATCAATTAAATATACAAAATATGTACAATCAATGACTCAACAATTCTATTAGTATTTCTAACTACACACAGCTTGCAGTATTCCTACAACAGTGTAGAAGAATTAAGGATGAACATTGTCTTAAGACGCGTTTACGGCTTACGGGCTTACGACCGACCTCGGCTGGCTCGAGAAACATTCGCCATTTCAGTCCGCCCCAGCTCTATCAATTTGTAAACCAAAAATAATTTGAGTACACACAGCTACTTAGAACTGGTTAGAGCCCCATCTCAATTAACTTGTATTCTGGATTTCATGATCTATTTTCAAGATTTGCAAGCTTTCTGTTAAGGGTGTGGAAAATTATTTGGGTTTGTAATTGATACATATTTATCCAAAAAAATATTCACATATGCATGAATAAGAATGGATTATGAAATTGGGAATGCCCTCTACTGAAATAAACCCATGAGCCTTAATTGAAAACAGTATTTTGATATGATTGTAGGTAAGTAATATAATTTCCCATATTGTTATGCAGTGCACAAATATAGTGCATTCGTGTATCAATAAACAATAATCATATCAATGCAAATAAAAATACATGCTTCCTCCAAATCACGTTTCCATTTTATATTTCATGATGATAATAAAATATTAAGTAATTACGTTATCAGTAATTTGACAAAAAAACAACAACAGACAATTTGAAGGAATAAGAAATTTCAATAGGTACTCGACAGACAAAAAAATTGTAAAAATGTCAAACTGATTCATCTGTTGTTTATCGGGATGTTAAAATTCCATGAAAGTTGTGTGACCAACCAAATCCAATACATATATTGTTTGGTAGGTATATTATTGTCATTACCGACAAATTTTTATTCAATCATTTTCTTAGATACTGAACATTTTTGCAAATAGTAAATGACAAGTTGATACATGCATCTATTTTTTTTTTAAATATCAAAGTCAAAATTTTCATTTTCCATAAAAAGAACCTTTCAAATATTATCTGACATAACAAACTCTTTGTGACAAACACTGGATTTTCTCCATGTGTTCGTTGAAATAACAAGAAGTTATCTCAACGGGTGTACAACAAAAGATGGACTTTCCATCAACCTTATGACTGATCATCGGTTGGTTTAATATGTAGCGTTTGCTTCTCGCTTCATTCATCAGCCTTCATGACACAGCGGGTAGAATACCGGTGTATTAGGCCGGAGGTCTGGGTTTTGAACCCCGGCAGCGGCAGATAGATGGACTAGAATTGGTGACGGTCAGTCATAAGCCTGATGGAAAGTCCAACCTTTGGTGTACATCCGTTGAGATAACTATCACAATCAATGCAAACTTAATAAGGTGTTTTTTATTTATATTTATGTATAGACATACTAATTAGCAATTCTGAACTGTGATAAAACGATATCTGCTTAAAACATAACAACAGGTACAATAAATACGACAATCATGTAGACATATTGTTTGGAGTGTAAACAATAACAAATTAACACATACTCACTAAGTGTGTGTTAATAATAATTATGTAATAGTAGATATATGGGTAATAATATACATATGTATGTAGATAGTAGTATGTATTATTCTCATCTTACCTGATAACCCAAGGAGACATCTAGCAGTGTGTCTTGTAAACCTGAAACATTAAATAACAAATATATTATTATTAGAGATGTAATGAATATTCGGTATTAGGCCTATTTGGCTCCTTTTTGTAAGTATTCGGCCGAATACCGAATACTTACAAAGAGGAGAATGAAATAATAAAAACACACAGTAAATTAAGGCTGTGTACCATGTCTAGGTAAATTCATATTCGTACTGTATCTTTGAGTAAGTATGAGCAACAACCAATTATTATATTACCTATATAAATGTCAGTTTTTGACAGTCAAATATTGGAAAATTTTAGGCGATTTAATTCAGCGGGTCAATCAGAGGGCAGGATGTGCGATACTTGGAATAATGTGGTATGCACGTCAAAATTTGTATGTGCGTTAATCAGGCCGAAATATTCGGCTATGCTCCTGGCCGAGTATTCGGTATTCAGCTTGAGACCAACACTAATTATTATACAAATGAATATGAAATTAATACTAAATAGTATGAACACTTTTACCCTATAAAACGACTTTGTATTTATTTGATTCTAATCTCCTTAATAATTGTGGATTTTCGGCAGCGTTGAGTATTTGACAAAACGCCGTCACAATCACATCGGAACGTTATTTTGAAAATTGTATATATACTGTTTACAAAAAACATTTCGCATTGCACCTAATTTAATTTTGTTTTAATTATATACGTACAATACAAAAAGAAGATATTCGTATACGCCACTGACTTTGCACGAGATTGTATTGATATTTTGGATAAAAATATGTGCAACAAAGGGAATTATTGATTTATAATGATTTTTTATTTCATTTCTGATTTTATAAAACATCACTACCGCCATCTATGAATCATAAATGACCTGAGAAATAATCTGAAAAAAATGATGATTCGCGTCCGGAGTAAACATTAATACCAGACGATTTTAGACATCCATCTATTAAATAAACTTACAAATGGAATCTCGGCTTCAACATAGGCTATTAAAATCTATGATTTGTATCGTGGTTTGGTAAAATTATCAATTTTCCCAAGATACTGAATTCTATCAAGTTAGTATGAAAATGAAAGAAGCCATTTAAAGTAGTTCCGTTAAAATGGTTTTTAAATTTGTTTGCGTCGTTACATAATCTAGAACTAGGATATACATCTAAGGATTATTTTTATACAATGTTTTTGCTCTACAAATACTTCTGTATGACTAAAAATATGTCTATAATAATTAAAAAATAGTTTTGACATTTGCTCCGCGGCGCTTTCTGTCGTCGTCTGTTTTGACTCGCGTGGTGTAGGGGCTAGCGTACTTAACTTAAATTGAGTGTTATGCGATGCGAGGGTACGAGTTCGATCCCACTCCATACCCAACGCTTTTTTCTTCTTTTTTTTACTATCTTTTTGTGAAATTTGAATTGAGCAGAATCCTATATACATAAAAAATAATTTTACTAGGTAAAACAAATATATATTCCTTCCTATATGCCAAAAATTTATTGCATTAGGTATTTAATTCTAAGACGATGTAACTTCACCACCCGTACACAATTTTAGCCGTTGCGAAGCACGGGAAATACAGCTAGTCTGTAATATTAGTGGATAATGGTGAGGCCTTCTAGGAGAACATAAGCAAATGGTCTTAGTTACGGGTTTCATATTTCATGAGACAATCAATATGATACTTTGTCTGACATCATGGAAGTATACATTATTATCTATGATATTTAATACATTTCTGTTTTTTTAACGACTTGTTGATAAAACAATGTTGTACATGAAGAATATTTCAAAATGAAATTATTCTTAAAATTTTCGCCAAATATTTTTCTGCCACTCCTTTGTAATGCTAGCAGGGTCCAAAAAAAATGTATATTTATAATAACTAGTTTCTGTGCCCGGCAAGATTGTGTCTGTTTTTTTAGGCAACCTTGCTTACATGCTGTTTTGTAATTAAAGCCATTTTTCTCTTTAACAGTATTGTGCATTTGATTTTTTAATACCCTATAACTTAGCCAGGATTCTGCTCTATCGGTACTCAAAACACATAGAAACTCGCATGTAACACTAATTCCTGGACATTACGGATAGTACGTTGCTAAAATATTACCTTGCTGAAAAAAACTAGAGTGTATGAAATTAAGTAGCGCAGTTAGTATCTGGTTCAGCTTTGTATTTGGGTTCTTAGATCTTTTTAAAAAATTAAATATCATTAAAAATAAGTAAAGCCACTATTAAAAGCTGATATCTAACAGTTTAAACATTAATTTACAAACAGAATATCAAACAATAGATACAATACAATATAGTACGTAAACAAAACATCAAAGTATGTTAACATTAACACTATGATTCCTGCATATTTAAGATAAGAATAAGAGATTTCAAGGTACTATTTAGTAAGACTAACTAGATACTGGACAACCAACAGGTGAACTAAATCAATGATTTCAGTGGTAAATAGTGTTTAAGTCTTTAAGAAATAATAAGCCACTAATAAATTACTCTACTAATTTACACACATTTTATTCATAGATCAAAGTGACACACAACACCCACGGGAAGATTTGTGTGAATGCCTGTTGAATGATTACTACTTACAATAAAATACACATACAAATATATTATGCATCTGAATTTTTAATTAATATTTTACAATCTTATATAAAAAAATTGGATGAAACAATATATTATTAGATACCAAAGAAATACAAGAGCTCACACTCTACGTAGAATCCTAGAGTATGAGCTCTTCTTAGAAAAATAATTTCCCAGCTTTAATAGTCTATAAAAAGCAGCATTCGTTAAAATCCGATATTTTATATTAAGATTAGATATTTATCAATGATAGATATATTATATCAGCCAATCTTTTAGTCCGTTAAAATCCATTTTTTATAACAAAGAATGGATGCTTATTATCAATAATACAAGTCAGCGAACCCATGAAAAAAACTTCATTACAAAAATTCAACAATGTTTAATTTGTGTCTGAAATTGCATAAAAATCATCATATGTATGTAAAATATTACTAAGTATTGGGTGTCGTGTATAATTAAGTATATATTTCTCCAAAGTTATCTATCTGTCTCTTTGCACATTTACCCAGACTATGTCGGATACTAAAGCTACGGTACAATGAAATCACAAGAAGAAGAAAAAAACAAACAATAGATCTTCAGATACATAGTTTTTTTGTATGTAAGAACTATTTCTATTTCTGTAGCATACAAGATACGTACACACACATACAACTACCTATATGAAGTCATTCAGATATAGAGTATAAATGCATGACTACACAATGTTTACAGTCAATACTCAAACACCAATGAAGAAGTCTGTAATTGAAACTGACGAAGTGTTCAGATGGACCTAAGGATGACAGGCAACAATGCACGATTAATTTAGGATATACCTAAATTATTTTTAGGTACAGAACCAGAATTTATCTGCTTTGTACAGACGGAAATATATATTAGTAGCATATAAACAACTTCCAAAAATTACACAATTGACAGCAGGATGTGGTGGAATGGGTGAACCGTTTCCCTGGACATAAAGTGACCACTTAAGCCAGCCAAAGCCGACTCATAACCGGCGTCAATCTTACGCTGTACGACAGTTATGATTATCTACAGAATTCATAATCGACGGCAAATGAATCCACTGTTTTGTAGAGAAGCCTTAATGATTCTCTAAGAAAATATACAAATCTTGTGATCTTCCTCTGTTCTTTGAGGGGCATTGAACGGCAAAATAAGAATAACAGAGTAGTAATAGTAGTAGTAATATGCTAATGTTTATAAACAAATAAATACAATGATTGTTATTAAAAGATTATCAACATAACGACCATTGTTACTGGAGCAAGGCAAAGCTACATTATACCACTATATAACATTCTTTCCAGTTTCCACACTATGTCAATAATCTAATAAAAATATCCAGCAGTTATAATAGTATTGAATTTTACGCATATCATAGAGTAATTGAAATGCGTAGATAAAAAATAACTACATCTGTTGGTTTAAAATATTTTAAAAGGGTAACCAAGCCAATAACAATATTTATACAGCGGTAAACCACAACAGCTGATAACAAACAATAATAATATGGTTCCATACAATATGTTACAGCAAGTGTTCACACAGTAACTGTACACATTCACTAGTCAATGTAAACAATCACTGATAGAACATATGTCGCAGAGACTACAGGGAGAATAATGGTTGGCGCAGTTGACTTTTAATCGAAGGGACTGGGTGCACAATAATATTGATTGCCAATACCCAGGGATATATAAGATCTTAATTCTTGACTTATGGGCTTGGAACAGGAGTTCACTTAAGAAAATTTACAAAAAAATTGTCAGTACCCTAGGAATATTTTTGCAGAGTGCTATTTATAAATACATCATACAAAAGAAACACTTGTATTTGATTATTTGGATAGTCAATATCAGTAGCGACGAGTGGATTTCTGAAGCAGGGAACCCAGAGTTAATATCTTTTATAAATATGTATCTTTATTCATAAATGTGTCCCTATAGCTCTCTGCTATCTAGTAAGTAGAGACATTTACCATAATTTACACTGTTACTGTAACACTATAATGTTTTGTATACTGATATTATCAATATTATTAAATATCTACTGATCTAAATACTATATTGATATGTTAGAATGAAACTGTACTGCAATCATATAATGCTTATCCTTAGTGTGATATAGAAAATTTGCATTTACATCAACTACAAATCATCATATAACCAAAACTCATACAATCTTATCCACTATTATAATTCTATTTTATTGGGATATAATATTGTATGGACCGGCTCGACAGCTCACTGACTTTTCGCAGGCCGGTGTAATGAACAGTTTAGTCGAATGAGTGGAGACTTAATAATTGTGAAACAATTTGACAACACGCTTTTCAATTAAAACTGAATTTTTAAAGAAATTTGATTACCATAAGGTAAAGGTATGTCTGTATGTCTGGTAAACACCGGGTATGTGTTTCCTAAGTCCCCACTACACAGCACAGGTCTAACCGAACATGACATAACCTTATTTAACAAATTAAATGTCACAGAATAATGCTGCACGGTAATGTAGATGTAAATTGTGTTCAGTACTTTGATTTTTCGACGACAAGACGAATCGAAAACGATTTTTAACCTACCATTTTAACAACCTAATTCACCATACACAAACTTCTGTCACTACAATAATAAGGAAAGGAGTTATATTAACAGAAATCTTATTTCATTATAGGTATTTGTGATGAGATTCAGTAAGTTAGATATTATCTTTCATCTTGTTATTCGATTTGTACTCTGCATAGGGTTAGGTTAGATAGTCTAGTGACGCCAATAATATATTATGTCGATGAGTGACGCCTAGTTGCAAAGTTTGGAAATTATAAGCCTGTATTGTTAAATTAAATCTAACCTATCGTAAAATCATTTTAATTTAGAACAGTATTGTATTTTTGGCACACTGTATTATCTTGTTTTGTTTTTGTTGTTACATATATTTTCTGGCCAATAAAGTTTTATTTATTTATTTATTATTTATTTATTGTGCATTTATCGTCTTGTTATCCAGTGCCACTGTAGGCATGGAACACTGTCATTTACATTGAGCACTCAACATAAGCTTTACGATGCAAATGAATTTACTAATTACAGCTAAAGTGTAGGTTATCACACTATTTTCAATGTCAGACAATTGCACAAATTATGGACACATTTGGACTTATGATAAACCACTAATAATACATGATTTATGTAATAACAAATAACTGTTTTATATCCCTGACAAGATGCGCCTCATCAAATACTAAATATTCGCGCAATATTCGCTGTGGAAGCGCAAAATAAAAACGAATTATTCCTATGCAACCACCATCAATACCACAACATACATCTCCCACACGAATACCAGGAGTCAATATGCTTCGATGAAATAAGATTAAAATGCAAGAGGAACTACATATAACCCACTAATCACATATCAAAAGGGATACTGAAAAGGGCTATTTTTTCAGAATATCCATAAAACCAAAATAAAATCGATTATTACCATGAGTGTTACCCTGTTCTGTCACTTGACTCCTAAGTCCCTCCATGAAAGTGAGCGTGAACAGATAAACCCAAACTATCTGTCTATTCATGTTGATCTTATTATATTTCACTGTAAACATTTTATAACTCGGCACTTATCTCATATTTAATATCATAATCTTGAATTATATCTCAATCCCTAGTAGCCCTTTTCCCTCACTCACATTGCATCGCGAAAAAAACAATGACAGTAACAATGTCGCAAACATTATCAAACAAAAATAAATGTCTATAGTTCCATAAATACATTATTGAGGCTTGTCCACATGCGCGCAAACATTTGACACGTTTAACAAATTACATCTTCAAATAAATATGATAAAATCACGATTAAATATAATTATAGCAGTAAATTAATATTTTCCTTCGAGTCTTTAAATTGTTGTTGAAATTGATACTCATATAAAAAGATCACGCGCGCAAAACTTGATGGAACGCCATGTACTATTAATTTTCCCCGCCAAATTATAATGGTCGGTCTCCACTTTGGATAAAAATGGAGTGGGAGATTCAAAAACATGAATAAATACAAGGTGAAGATTTGCACAGACAGAAGTTTAGTGTACTCAGACAAACTTATGTGATAAAAATTCTCATAATTTGCACTAATTTCGTAGTCAGTAGTAATGGATATTTCATGAAACGTGTGTTTGAGTCAAATAATATTCTGAAGTAACCTCCAATACAATCAAGAAAAATTAGGATCCAAAATAGTCCATTTTCGATAAATTGTTATTCTTGAAGGCGTTAATAAAGCCAAAATTACAGTAACTTTTTTTGGCGTTCACGTTGTTATAAAATGAAAATACAGGCTCACTGAAGAAAAATTTGCCTACAATCGGTACCTAATAAAAATCAGATAAACTTTTGGCTGTGTCTTATATACTCGTAATGTATATTAGAACCAAGATTTTATAACTTCACATCCTAGATCTGTTTTTCGTTGTCTCCCAAACTATACCAAGCACGCCCTTCCGGGCCCAAATCCCTAATCTTTTTCTCTCTATCTATACCCTCACGCCACATCCCTTGCAGGGTAGGCAGAGGACAGAGTGCCAGACAGTCCTATCCTTAATCCTTGCACACACTCCCAGCCTTCGTCACATTCATGCGATTTGTCATACACGCTCTCCGATTCCTTTTACTCAAAATGCATCCATCCTTCGAGATCTGGTCGACATGATCGGACCAGGTCAGTCTCTTATATAATTATTATATTTTATTAAAATGATGCAGTTGACTGCGGATGTACAACATGACTTCGGTTCTAGTTGACATCCACGATTTCCTTCTGTATTATAATAATAATATTCTGAACAGCATAACCTCATATAATACATAAGTTTTAGGTAAACTTCAATAGGAAATAAAATAATAAAAAAGTTATATTTTACATCAGATATATTTGTTTAATAAGGTATGAACAGTACATTAATATTTATAAGGGTTAACTAAGAAGTTTGAATACATATTCATAATGAGATAATATTAACACATACTCAAACTTGTTTGACAATTTCATTTCGTTTAGCATGTATAAAATCTTCTCTGATATTTGAGGCACATTTTCATTCGACACAACATCCTGATTCAACTCTAAATACAACACTATTTCTTTCAAACTACTCGGATAAAGATACTGGAGCGATTCGTGCAAACTTCGACTTCTAACCTCGTGCAAAATGTACATAATCGATTTGTGAATAACGGGATCGAAATTGGATCGAATAAAAATATCGTTCAATAAATAGAATAAACATTTAAATACACTAGGATACTTTGATGATACAATCATAAGAACATCATAATTCGGAAAATGATTTTTAATTGACAATTCAATAAGATCTTCACTCACAAAAACATTGTTTTCATTGTCACTAATCATATTAGTGAACAATGTTAAGAAAGTACTTTCTAAAAAACTTTTCACATGGAGTGTTAAACGTGCATATAAATCTTCCGATACGATTAAATTTGAGTTGTTCCACACCTTGCTCAAAAATTCATAAGTCTTATCATTGTACTGGTTTGAAGGGATATTCAAACATGAATCCACTAAGTTATTCAAAGCTTTCCTGCTCACTTCTGTGTTGAGATGTATTAATGCTGGGCCTATATTCAAATATTTCACTTCTTTATCAATTAAACTGTATTCACAGTGGTTTAAGCAGTCCATTTCACTGCTGCCATGTAGATTTAAATTGTGCCGAAGTATTTCATTCTTCTTTCTTGCTTTACTCAACCTTTCTTTGTTTGTATCCTGTGTTAAATGTTCGATTATAATATCAGTCCTTTGTGATTGCAAAATACTATTTGCAGAGTTACTACACAAGTTTTGCGTTAACTTTAAAACGCTTTCGCGAAGTTTACTTTTTATTTGCTGATTACCATGAGTATTAGATTTTGAAGTTACTGACAGTATTTTACATATACTTTTAGCGACATTTTCCGCATTTTGGACATCAAGTAACAAATCAAAATGTGTAGGATTTAACGAAGAATCGTTACACTGCAAAAGTTTTTTGATAATTTTTTCGCTCATTTCTAAAATATGAATAAAGTGGATAAAACACGAATCACAACTTTTCCACTTTTGTTTTGTTTGACATTTCAAATATCAAGTGTTGCTATAAAGAAAAATTTTAATGTTTGCGGACGAGCAATAAAGATTCTAGATGGCGCTGGCAATAATGCAATTTCAAACCATTTTAAACCTAAAATTGCTAACATTTCCTAACACCCAATTTAAAAAATACTGGTTCCATGACAAAATCTCAAGTGACAAAATCTCACATGTCAAAAGGGTAACCTACTATTGACAGGATCGCAACTCAACACCGGGAAATCTGATGCCGTTGTTTTTTTTGATTTGTTTTTGTGTGCAAAAAAAAAAAAAAACAACCTAACGAACCTAACCCAACAATATTGAAATTGTCGGCAACAGGTTTTCCGGTGTTGAGTTGCGATCAATCAATAGTAGGTTACCCTTTTGACAGTTGAGATTTTGTCATTGTGAGTTTCTGTCTGGTTACCGTATGCATGAAAGCAGACCGCATATGGGTGAGTGACGTCACCGCCGATGCTAGCCGATGCTGCGCTGTGGTTAGCCGAACGAACGCGCGCGCTATTTGAAAGATTTGTGCATCGGTTACTGAAAAATCTTTGAATAGAACTCGCGCGCGTTTGACAGATTCTCTTCTCACAGTTTTGTTGTTAGCGGGAAAGTTCATGAGCGTGTAGATTACGGAAAAATCTTTGATAATGTCTTTAATACTACCAAGTTTTTGTGAATATAAAGATGAAAGCTCAGAGTTATTACCTAGTGAATGGTAATTATAATTTATGCCAAGTTATTCTCTTCCGAAATATGAACAGTGTGGATACAATAATTTGGAAAAAAACATCCACTAGCCGTATTTTACAAAGCTCCAAATCCGACACAAAACAAATCGTTTTCAAGTATGTGTTAAGTATAAAAGTTTGTACTCCTTAAAGTACCTAAATAATTATTTAAAAAATGGTTAATACATACATAGTATATTCTAAATATATATGTTCTAATAGTATATTCTATTTCATATTCTAAAATGTTGATTTTAGAATGAATTCGCTTACGGTCTTAGTCTATGTGTAATCGAATTTATCCAAGTGACATGAATTACAAGTTAATGTTCACACCAATGAACTAATATTGTAATGAGTGGCAAGCGAACCACTTGAATGTTTGTCCAAATTCTAAGCGAATCCATACTAAAATCATCATTTTATTCCATACAGACATAAAACTCTCTAAATTGTGTACTGCGAGTTAAATGAATAAACATGTGTGTATGACGAATTTCATGAATGTGACGCAAGCAAATAGTGTATCCAAGAATATGACAATGTAGTGGCACTCTGTCCTCTCTGCCGTGAACGAATAGTAGTAGCTATGGAGTATGGATACAAGTAGGCATTTAAACAAATATTATCTACTCAAAATATTGGTTAAAAATATTATATAATACACAACTATACTATGCATAGACTTATTATCTTATACTATGTATGCATAACAATTGAAAATTAATTCTATGGTTACATAGTAATTATCCATGGCATTCTTCAGTCAGGTAACATGGCGTGAACATGGCCTACACAAATTTCAATTCAATTCGCTCAAAGCTTGCGAAGATATTTCATTTACATTGGCGGAATTTTTTATAGAAAAGAGCCCAAAATCTTATTTTTATGTGCATTCTTATACAGTGCATATCTAAATCTTTATTCATAAAAAATGTAGCGACACATGGTTTAGTAAGCTAGTGAAACATTCAAACCATCTACCTACCTAATACATACAAATGTATCTGTGCACAGAACACATATACTCTCTAACTATCTGTGTATCTACTGGTATCTACCTAACTGTACCCCATAATATGTAGACAACGGCGGCGCATCACCGGCATCACCGGCGCATCACCGGCGGTGACGTCACTCACCCATATGCGGTCTGCTTTCATGCTTACCGCATTGAATCTTTTTCTTATCAAGTAGGTCACAAGTGTCAACACTTTTTCCCGCGCATCAGTGAGGCGGTAATTTCAAACACTAGTTTTCCAAAAGGACATTAAAATCCTAGAGAAATAATCCATACTTACAAATTCATTACTTATACTAACTTGAATAACCATCTGCTCTCTTTTGAATAATCAACTACATTGTACAAAACCTTTCCAGGAAAACTTGAAACAATATCAATTAGGTTTCAGACCCTTTTTATTTCAATGTACCCTCTATTGAACATACTTATCTATAATCATTACAGATGTCATATACTAAAATGCCATATATCAGTCATGTTTGATGGAAAGTTCATCCTTCGCTGTAGATCAGTTGAAATTGTGTTGTTGTTTTCAGACGACACATAAAAAATCCAATATGCTTCACAAAAAAGAAAACATTGAGCAATTATGTTCTAACTCAAATAGAAATGGTAGGATATTTTAGTAATCAATGGT
This sequence comes from Ceraclea dissimilis, assembly GCA_963576895.1. NCBI lineage: Eukaryota > Metazoa > Arthropoda > Insecta > Trichoptera > Leptoceridae > Ceraclea > Ceraclea dissimilis. The sequence goes on from OY756363.1 coordinate 15,770,283, forward strand.
AGTAATTAAATAAAACAAGGTTATGGAGTGAGTTATTTAAGTATATTTTGTTTAAAAAATACAAAATTATTTTTTATAAAACTTACAATCTTTTTCCTCTTCACAATGCGTCAAATTACTTAAAAATGTAGTCAAAATAGTAAAAAAATATATCAGAAATAAAATGTTTACATTATTCACTAATGTAAGATAAAAAATAATTAAATAGTTATGGACGAATACAAAACAAATTTACTAATGAGGTCTGAACATTATTTTCTAAATGTATAACTATGATGCAGACTTAATAAATTTTTGTATTTTTTTTTCAAAACCTAATCGCAATTGACTTAATGCCAATGCCAATCATAGAGTTTACAAGACTGTCGCTGAAAAGTGACTTAAAAAATTGTTATGTAATGAAAACAATTACCTATCTTGACAGTTTTACATTAAGTATAAAAATATTTTTTTATTTAAATCAATACAAAGACAAATTTTAAATACGTTCATCTGAAATCTTAACTATGAATACATAAACCTCAAGTGTGAGAGAAAATTATTTTAAGGATTCATCGACAAATATAATTCGATTAACTATTAAAAAATAATCAACAAATGCGCACATTAAAATAATGAACCATAAAAATATAAAATTGCCAAATTATTTAGTTGAAATAATTACTAATTAATAAAATGCATACCAACGTACATAATATATTATCAGATAGAGAACTGAACAAGATAAAATTAATTGTATATTGCTGTAACATTTGTTTTGCAAGAAATAATAGATGTTAAAAACTATAAAAACATATTGAGATAACAAGCATTTAGTGGACAAGCATTTAGAGTATTTAAAAACATTAATTTATAAAAATCTAGCTAAACTTACGTAGTGTATTTTTGGTAAATCGAGATTCAATGTTTCTAATGAGATCTTTCACATTTTCACTACAATTATAAAACAATGGTTAAAATCTTTGATAAAATGGATATAATTAATCAACATAAAATTTCTTACAATCTAGATTTAATTCTATTAGAATTAATCGTATGTACGTAAAATAAAATCAAACATTCAGATTTAATCCACTTGTTAACAAGCCACACTTTTTTATTAAAATTAAAATAAACAAGAGAAAAAAAATCTAGCAAGAATAACACACACTTTTAAATTATTTTTTGTACTATAATCAACAACACGCTACATTTACATCTCGAATAATAAAAATAGAACAAACTAATATTTACTAAAATCAATATTCACTCACTCAATAGTTTTGTACTAAAATCATCCAAACAGGTCGCATTCATCACACACTTACACATAAAATTTAAATCATATACATAGTACTAATAACAATAAAATCAATAATCAAAAAATTATACTCAACACTTGTGCTAATATCAACCCAAACACGCTACATTCGTACTTTGTTGTACTTACATAAGATAAAATTTTAATTAGACTAATAACAATAAAATTTAATCTACTACAATTATAGTTTTCCATCTATAATTCTACTCAGACTCATAATTAATCTTTTGAACTATAAAATAGACTCAACTCATCAATAAAATCAATCAATCTTCAACTCATCTCCATTTTTTAATGACCAGAAATTATGAACTAAAAAAATTACGAATTGCAGCCTTCGAAAAGTTAACATAATAATTATAATTTAGAGCCCACTTAGATAAGAACAATTAACAAGATGCATATATAAAAAATAGAAAACAGATTAATACAATAGTATAAAAATGAGAAAATGGATGAAATTTCTTTTTCATGCTGCATGATACATGAAGAATTTGATCGAGTAAAGAGTTCTAATTTGCAGATAAATCATTCGAAAAAAAGGAACAATGAGGATTGATTTTAACGTCTTGATATATTGCTTGGGGACACCTTTTAATATACTCTTTTTCTGCCGTTGGCCATCCTGGTCTTCACGGCCTCGGATATGTGGAATGCTGTAACAAAGAACAATAACTTTTTTTAATAATTATATTCCATATAATCTAGTACAAAATTTTACCACTGGGATTATTTATGTGACATAGTGCTACAAAAAAATGACTAAAAAGTAGACTTCAATAATCACCCTATTAGATTATTGTGACCGGAGAAAAATCCATTAGAATATTGCTCAACATGAATAACTCCCCAAAAAGACAAAAGCCCTTTAGAAATATGCCCAAGGGACAAAAGCTCAAATTTAATTGGATTTTGAAAATAAAATTAATTGTATCGTCTATAAGCTTACAATTTCTTTCAGTGCGTTAGAAACTACCATAGATTAAATAATAAACAAATAAATAAGCGGATCTAAAATGGGACGGACAATAAAATAGTAGTCATAATGATTCATCTACTGGAATCAAACTAGAATGTTTGGGCTTTTATCCGTTGACGATATTTCTGAAAGCCTTTTGTCTTATTAGGGATTTATTCGTGTTGAGCAATATTCTTATGAGTTTTCCTCCAGGAACCTTACATTATAATAGATTCAAGAACTTTAAGCATCAACTAATACCAGAATATACAACATTCAACGGATTTATACTAATTACAATTTTGTTTATGATAATTATATTAATGTGATACAATAAATTTATTGAAATCACCTCTTTTAGTGGATGATGGTGTTAGGGGGCAGTACTTCACGGTGTGAGCCTTATCGCCCGTCGCGCCGCAGTTGGGGCACTCGTACTTCCTTAGGATAGGGCACTCGACAATCCCCAGACTGTTCTTCAGCCGATGAGTTGTGAAAATGGACGGATGTTCCTGGTTCTGCTTACAAAAGGAGCAAAGCTTAATAAATAGCCCTGATTCTCGGTTAATTTTAAACTCTGAAAAAAATATATATTCGATTTAAAATACATAAAACAATGCAGTAAAAATAAAAATTAAAAAAAATACTAGATAAATAAAACAATGCAGCAAAAATAAAAAAATGCAAGAAGTAAATTTTGCTTAATAACTACTTTATTTTCTTTCAACTAATAATTACTCCTAATTAAACAACATCAGTGATTGTAATCTGGGATAATGAGAATGATTTAGCAAAAGTTAGACAGGTAGCCACCACGTTTAATACAGAAAAGCAGTAGGTATGTTAAACTTTCTTTTAGTACCTAATAAAGAATTAAGTTCTTATCAGCCAAGAAAAACGCATCAAAATTACAAAAAAGACATGAGCTGTGTACTTTTTAAAAGTGTGATCCAATATTTTGGAAGTGGTCCGTTTTTGTGCAATGATAGCTCTGTGAGCGCGCTTTTTGGTGGTCCGTAATGCCAACAGTTTGCGTGTTACGTCATCATTTTGTACATATTTCCGGTGCTCACAATGCTCACTAAATTTTGGTAGTGCGGTATGTATATAAACGTTAAACTGACATTTGCTATATCAAAGTTTGAAATATATCACCGATAATATGTATGTAAATTGTTAATAATGATTTTATTTCCCACTGATGTGCTTTTTGACTAAACAGGTGAAGTGATAAGATCGTTCAGTTCACTGTCTAATATCGTAATAATGACAGATTGCACTTGCAAACAACTATCCTGAACTGTACCGCGATCATTGTTTGCACCGGGGGCACAATTTGGACCGCTACCTTGGTTCCAGAATAATTTAGATAATGTATTTCATTACCACGATATAGTGTATTCACTGGTACATAAGAATTGACGTGAGAGGCTGCTCTAGATGTGGAAATTTCTGGTGCACATGAATTTGAGGAAGCTGTTCCAGATAAGGGAATTTCTGTAACAAACCAAAGGTCATCATATGAATACAATAATATGTATATTGATGATTGTAAAAAAATAACTCCTCTTGCTGTAGCAAGAAGAAAATTAAATCTTCATAGGTTTTTGAAGTTGCTTGTATATAATAATCTTGTAGGCTTTCGCAGCGTGATGAATCCATATCTTCGATGGTTCTTCGGGATTCCTTACTGCGCATAGAACGGTTGAATAACCGAGCTTTGTGATGTTTTGGCACACAGTTTTGTGCAATGCAATCCATATCTCCCGCATTGTTCATTATTATTGGAATCATAGGTCTTATAAACCCGCTCAAATGTTTTATGCTAAGAAATTAATTTGTATGGAATAATTTATTTGTTATGCTCCAAATTTTTCAAATAGAAAACAAAAAACACTGAAATACACAATGTTTGTATTTAACCTCCATACTATATTTTTGGAATACACAAGTGGATGGAGATCAGGTTGAAACTGTCTCAAGGTCTGGCTGCTCCAGACAGCGCAATTTTTGGAGCAACCTAGCAAACAATATAGTCTTTTTTTTCTTTTGTATAAAAGGATCTGGGCTTGCTTACACAAACCCAAATACTTTCCTGCACATCTTGCACTAGGCTAAAAGCCTGTATCGCAAAATGTGGAATACATTGCCAGCCCCGGGGTTTGTACCCGGCACCTCCCGCTTGAGAGACTGCCGCTTCAACCAACTGCGCCAACCATGTACTCTTCTATCTAGTATTTCTTTTTTACCTACGATATTGCACCATAAAGTTTTTCTGGACCGAGTAGCATGATGTTCAGCATGACACCATTTTATAAAAATAGTAATTAAAAATATTATTATTTTCTACCTAAAAATTAAGGAGAGTATGTATTTTATGATGGAGTCATACTAATTCAATAATTTGTCTGAAATTATGAAAAATGCGCAACACATAAATGTGTATGCAACTGTGTCGGGTGTCACCTGACAATCTGAGTGCTAAGGGTTAATATTTAAAAGAATATTAATTTACCTTTTTCCCCAGAAATTCGTGCTCGCTCTATTTTGAGTTGAGATAAATCTGAAATGAAAACAGCCTATGTTTAAGTATCATTCAGGATGTAAACACTTTCGATTGTATATTATTCTCAACAACAATATTCTATAGAAAATTTCCGAAAACAATAAATGAAGCATATCTTGGAGTTATCCTACAATAACAAAACAGTTAAGTACAAAATTAGTATGTCTTAAAACTAGGGTTGCCAGGTTTTTCACAAGTCAAACCGGGACAACCCCCCCCCCCCCCTTCCCACGTCGACGAATAAGTTTTTTTGATGCAGAGACTATCGACAATTGAACCGCCCGCTAATGCGTAACATAAACTGTCAAAAATACCACAAAATGATAAAAATTGTAATAATATAACAACATTTACGAAAACCGGGACATTTAGGTTCGACGGGAGGCATAAAACCAGTGACAGTCCCGGTATGTATGTCTGGCAACCCTACATAAAACTCTGTTCAATTCTAAATGTTAGTGTAAATTTGTTAAGGCTGGCCACACACGTCCCGAAGTTCAGTTCCGGAATCGACCGTTTTGCAAAAAAGTTCCGATCAAAACCTCTCTCTGAATTCAGCGTCACCCCGATTTTAAATTCAGAAAGAGGTTTTGGTCGGAACCTTTTTGCAAAACGGTCGATTCCGGAACTGAACTTCGGGACATGTGTGGCCAGGCTAAGAGTTTAGTAAACTTACTATTGAAATTTGTGTCATTGTAATATGAGTGTGGCCATACTTCTAAATATTGTGTTTTTGTGTTTAAATTACTTTTACTTGTGTTGTGTTTAGTGTCGTGGTGTTGTTGTGTCTCATGCAGTGCTATATTATCTGATAACAAATATTCGTCTCTCGCTAGTGAAGGCATTGTGCAATGTGATGTGAATTTATCAATATCCACTGATTTGCTCCTCACTGAAATATGCAAGTGTTAGTTTATTACTGCAAAAAGCTTGAATACATATTAGTATAGGTAGGTAGGTTGTGACAGGACAAAAATCCACAAGAATTTTAGGTTTTCTCAACATGAGTAATTCCAAAAAAAGACAAAAGCCCTTCAGAAACATCCTCAAGGAACAAAAGCTCGAATCTAATTGGATTTTGCAAATAAAATTAATTGCATTTATTAGTATTTGATTTCTTCGAGTGTGTTTGAAACTAGCATAGTTTAGAGAATAAACAAATAAATAAGCGGATCTAAAGTGGGATAGACAATAAAATAGTCAACATTTTATAAAAATAATTCACCTACTGGAATCAAATTAGAAAGGTTGGACTTTTATCAGTTGAGCATATTTCTGAAGGGCTTTTATCTTTTTTGGGATTTATTCATGTTAAGCAAAATCCTACGGATTTTTCTCCGGGAAATGTAGGTAGGTACCTCCTTAAGGGATATATGAGTAGGTATAAATGTGTGCATGTGTTGAATGTGTATGTTGTGAGAATGTTAAGTAACCATCATTGCACTCTCTTTGTCAACATGTGTGGATCTAGTTATCTGGTTCTGTATGTTTTTTGAAATATCGAATAAAATGCCCGATTGTTATGAGGTTCAAAAATATATTTCAAGATGGATGGGTTGATTGCTCATCAACAGGTGGACACAGGTTCAATCCACATCCTCTTTTAGCTCACTTTTGTATTTTTGAGAAAAACAAATTATATAAAAATAAAACAACATACCTGGTCTCCTTATAATTTTCTGCTCAGCTGTCAGAGAACAATTGTTGTCTGCAATAATATCATCCACCATCTTATTCATTTGGTTGAAATCTGAAATACAAAAATAAGAGTTTTAATTTGAAGGTATGGCACTGTGAAAGAAAGGGAGTAGTGTGGGTATACTGGCATATACACACTCGCACGTCTATCCCTAGTTGCTAAATACCCTGCACTAGATGAAGTTACGTAAGGTGTTTCAAAATTCAGGCTTATTTTGAAAATCACAATTTATATTTGGTGAGAACATCGGATTTTCTACATGTAGTAGTTGAATAACAAGTAGTTTCCTTAACGGATGGACTGATGAAATTGGTGAATGTTACTTAAGTGTAAAGTGATCACATTAAACCAGCCGACGATCAGCCATTAGCCTGATGGAAAGTCCATTCTTTTCTGTATATCTGTTCAGTAGCGTAGCGTGGCGGGAGGGGGGGTCAGCTCCAGGCGGTATTTGTTTCGAATAAACTTCGGCTGCGGAGCTATTTTTCTGTTTTTGTATCAAATCAATATCATTGTAATTCCCGTAAATTTCCGAGAATTTGGATTTATATGCCTAAATAAGGGGGGCGGGGGGCGGAATTGTAGTTATTCATCAGGTATTTGATAAGTACAAAAACTGCATAATATGCGGGAATTTGAGCAACACCAATAAAAAAAAAGATCCCACACGAAAAATAATGAAAAAATTGAACTACCCACATGGAAATCAAAATACCTGTAAATTAAATTTAAAAAAATACTACAAATGTACACAATAATTAATTACCTACTTACCTATATTAAAATTGAGTTAAAAAAAATGCAATATTGTAATACATACAACTATAAGTAATGCCTAGAATTTTAATAATAAAAATAATGATTTACATATAAAATAAAAAATATCTTACCGAAACAGAGTTCATCAGACTCGTATTCATTATTATTAATTTTGTTAGACATTTTCGAAATAGTTTTTTGCTTTTAGTTTTACACCACGTGCGAAGTTGCTTAGGCCACAAAGTTTCGGAGCACAATAAAATTCGATGCAAAGTGTCGCTGTATTTATTGGAAAGTTAGAAAAAATACATGCAAAAGGGTTTGTTACACACACTTACACATTTCTAAACAATGTCCTTACAGAAGATGAACCACTACACATAAACTATGCGTCATCGTCAACCATTTAAGTTTTTTTGTAGATCATAAAATAACAGTGTTTTTATTTGAATTGTTTTTGGTTTACAAACATTTTACAAATTATTCTTGTAAAACGTTGGATTTTTTTCTACATTCCGTAGTATATACAATGCAGTATTCCTACCAGGGACGGATATTCCTACAGGCCAACTGGGGCGACGCCCACCCAAAAATATTAGTTGAAATGTCCACAAACCCATATAAAATTTAAGTATAATATATGGAAGTATAACTGCCAACCGACATTATACAACTTAAGAATATTATACCGTGTAGTATATCCTTCTCGAAGATACTACCTACCTATAATACGCTAAGCTGTGACTATGAGCTATATACTATATTATTATGTAATACCATCTGGTATGGGCAACGTCGAGTCTTGCCCAGGGTTTCTATACAAAACATGACCTGCTTCATTTATTGTTTCAGTACTCGGATGTAAGAGCATCGAAGGGCGAACGTTATGTTGCCCCTATGGGTCCCCAAATTTTATTATAAGGTTTAGTAGATGGCCATAAACAAAAAGAATAGATAGAATTTCTTAGCCACAATACAATGATGATACTTTTACTAATGCACGCTTACTATAAGTCCAAATTCGACTCCCCGGCATAGAAAGTCGCATAGATACAAAAATCTGCTCACTAGACACCACCAACACATGTACGGACACCCGAAATTTCTCTATTTATCTAAATAGTTTTTTTTTATGACTGTTTTTTGGACACATTTTTACCATCATTTTACAAACTTTGTTCAAACTTGATAGTTGCATAACGTTGTTACACGCGTACGGTTAATTATTTATATCCTATTTAATTTTCTATTTTTTGTAATATTCAATAGGTATATAAGAGTGTTTAGTGTTGTTCTGTATAGTAATATGTTAAGTGTTTCCCTAAATTTTAAATTTGTTTTGGAAAGTTCAATAGGTATAATATAATAACGTTTAGTGTTGGTACGATACGGTATGATACGTTAAGTTTTTCTCTAAATTTTAAATTTGTTTTGTTACTATTCAATAGTAATCTAAGGGAGTTTAAAGTGGTATTTATTGTGATATAAGTGTTTCTCCAGTGTTTAAATTAAGTAGCTAAAGTACTTTTTTGTACGTATTATTTGTGTTTATACTGGACATATCGTAAAATCGTAAATAAATTAAACAAACATTATAGATTTGTTATAAGTTTACGCCGATCATGAATACTGTTAAGGCTTTGCTTGGAAAATCATTGCCATACGAAGATAAATTGAGTGTGAAAGTTTTGGGCCCACATCGTCCTGACTTAAAATTAAATCAGGAATATTTGTGTAAATCTAAAGTCTATTCACGCAAATTTAATCGAAATATCTATGAAAAATACTCGCGGCTCTGTGGATGCGAGGAAAAATACGCATTCTTCTGTTTTCCTTGCCTCATTTTCGGAAACTAAGATATTTGAGGAAATACTGGTGTACTAAGGTCACGGATGTAGCACATAGAACGGCATTATTAAAATGGAATTGGGCTGGTCACATCATAAGAACTACGGATGATAGATGGATCAAGCGAACCCTACAATGGCGACCGAGAACCGGCTACAGAAATCCAGGCAGACCACAGGCGAAATGGTTCGATGACATCAGAAAGGTGGCAGGATAGCAGTGGCACAGAAAGGCGATGGACATGGAAGTGTGGAAGTCGGAAAAGGAGGCATAATTATGTTCAACACTGGACGAGGGAAGGCTGATGATGATGACTGGTGTTAAGGATTTAAAACATCTCACTGAAAAAATGATTAAGCACGTTTCATCCAAAAAACACATGAGTGATAATCACAGTTTTAGTCTACATGGAAAGATAGATATTAGAAAGCAATTGAATGATAGACACAGGCAATCCATCATAAAGCAACATGAGTCTGTCGATAAAAATAGACATGTTCTATCTAGAATAATCGATTGCGTAAAATTTTCAGAGCAGGCAAAATTTATTCTAATTAGTATCTTCTAATAAGTATCTGCCTGGTGACTAATTGGTAAGTTTCTTATTTATTGTTTGTTCATGTAAAAAAATAAAATAATCATGATAATTAGTACCAATTGCAGTTTTCGTCAATGGCGTTTCATTTATATCGGGTTTATATATAACATTACGTACCAAACTTAATGTTACGGCTTGAAATATGTATTAGGAAGGGAGAAGACAAAAAAGTCAAGAATGGCGCTAGTATTAGGTATTTTATCGTTTTAGGTAGGTATATTGAATTTTGGTATTGTCTCAAAATGCCCCCCCAGCTCTTCAAGGCACGAGCCGCCACTGATTCCTACAACAGTGTAGAATAATTAAGGATGAACATTGTCGCACATACGACCTACCTCGGCTGGTTTAAGTGATCACCTAGCTTACACTCGTGAAACATTGAATGTAAAGTGATCACTTAAGCCAGCTGAGGTTCTTCTACACTGTTGTAGGAATACTGCAATAACGTTTTTATTCATATAATTTTTACTTACAGAGTCTATACTTATTTTATTACCTATGTTTATTACATATAAGCATGCCAAAATATGACCAAAATACATGTAACTGGTAACTATTTATCTCAACAGATATACAGCAAAGGATGGACTTTCCACCAGGTATTTATGACTGATTGTCGGCTGGCTTCAATTTTGGTTAACAAAATACAGTGAATAAAATGCTTATGTTAACATTATTCCGAATATAAATCACAGTATTTGTTCACTAGGGCGAGCCTGTCGCCAGTTGCGTAGCGTACGTGGGTTTCTGCGACCCCCTTATTTAGGCGTATAAATCCAAAATTCTCTAAGTACATGATGAGATTTGATTTTCGTTAAAAAAATATATCTCCCTCTACACCATGTTCCTTGCGAGGTAGACAGAGGGGGCAAACTTACAAAGGCGCCAAATCCCCTTCACCAAATAGCAATCTCATACATAGATACTTACACTTTTTTTCCAGCATTTTATAAAGCATCTGAGCATTCTGAGCGTTCACCAAATAGCAATCTCATACATAGATACTTACACTTTTTTTTCCAGCATTTTATAAAGCATCTGAGCATTCTGAGCGTTCACCAAATAGCAATCTCATACATAGATACTTACACTTTTTTTTTCAGCATTTTATAAAGCATCTGAGCATTCTTACAAAAGACGTTGTGAAGAATAGGTACCTACATCGTCAGCTCTAAAATTCGAACCCGGAATCTCCCCCTCATGGGAGACCGCGTTTCGCCAATCCATTTCGCCAACTACGTATTCCCAGTGGCGTAACTAGGGGGGGGCGGGGGGGCGGTCCGCCCCGGGCGGCGCATTTCAGAGGGCGGCAAAATGGCACAACATCTTGATAAAAGAACATCTTGATAAAACACACAAATTTAAGAAAATCTCTGAATTTTCTAAAACTCTATTATAAAAATCTATTAAATTACAATATTTTTTTAAAAAAATTGCCTGCGGCGCTAATTAATCCTGTTCGCGTCTTAGGTACATATTATTTACAGGTGCTCAAATAAGTTAGATTTTCGATATCTTATGCCTAAAATTTCGTTACTTCTTGCATGATCGCTTCCCCAACACCTGAAACCATGTGTGTTATCTACTCTACCTACTACAGAAAGATGACAAGATTCATCATTTCACCCATTTGTCCAAAAAATTTCGCCTGCGGCGCTCTTCTTTGATATTTTTTATATCTTTTTTGTGATATGTACCTACCTTTTATATTTTTATTTAAAGAAAGTAAACAAAACTACATCGTGACCTTCATTTTCATTTAGTTTTATGAAAAAAAATTCGCCTGCGGCGCTATGTACATGCTTTGTTATGCCACATCTATATTAAAATTTTAGTTGCTTTCGCCTAGCTTTAAAACTGCAGACACCACTGGGTAGGTATAGGTACTTTAGGGGTCGGGCGGGGCGGCATTTTCAGAGTCCGCCTCGGGCGGCACTAATGCTAGTTACGCCACTGCGTAATGCGCATTCCCCATACGTTCCACGATTCCTTTCACTCAAAACTTGTCTGTCCACAGTCGAGTCCTGGGAGAATCTGGTCAACATGAGAGGCATTCTCTAAACACTGAGCATATTCCAAACATTTCAAATCATCTCAGTCAGTGATTTAAATATGTTTAAATGTCAGCCCTTTGTCAGCCAATTCATTTTAATTTCATATATTAATCTAGTAAAAAAAAAGATTAGCAAATCAAGTATATTATTAAGAAAGTTCTAGCGAGCATAATATTGTCTTCTATATAACAATTGTAATTATTATTATTATTAATATCTGGACGAGTTCATCTCAACGACTAAAAAAAATGTAAACAAACACCCCGCGAAAACTAATATAGAATCTACCTATTATCTTTGACACTCGCCGAAAAATTCACTTGAGTGCAAATTCGGTGCAAAACACCTGTGCAGTGATTAAGGACATGTTAAGGACATGTGCACTCGGGACTCGGGAGTGCTTTATTTCTTTCGAGTGCAACTAGCTGTGACCCGCGGCTCTCCCAGGCGTATAGGTAACTTGCTGCGTGACTCATGTAAATAAATTTAGAAAAACTAAATTTGGAAACAACTTACAACAACAGCTTACAGTCTTTTAATTTATTCAGTATTTAAACTACTATATTCGTTCTACCTTACAAAAAAAGTACATAATGTACAATAATTATTTGTGTACGGGAAATTAATGAGATTTGATTCTGATAAGTAAAAATAAAATATCTATCCGCTTACCCCTAAAGTGATGCGGTAGGCAGAGAGGACACACTTACATAATGCCAAATCGCATTTTCTAAATTAAATAATCAAATGAGAGCAATACCTACTATAGCAATTATTATAGAAGCGCCGAGATTCGAACCGGCATCTCCCACTCTTGGGAGACACGCGCTCTAATCTCTAATCAAATTCACCGCAATCATGCAGGCATAGAAGCATGCAGGTATTCTCCATAATATGCTCCACACGTTTCCTTTCACTCAACACTTGAATCATATGATAGGTACTTAAGGTACATGTGATTCTCAGACGGTCCTAATTGTTCTATTTATAAATACCTACTTACCTATTTTTTGTCATGCTTTCATCAATAATTCTCTCAACATGTCCAAATCTCAGCTTATTCCTGGCTTATTCATATTAATTTCATTGGTCAAGTAAAAAAAAAACAGTTGCGAAATTTCTTTATAGTAGTACTGGGAAAGTACAGCCGCTTTTATGTACCTACTTGTCTTTTTTTAAAACAATAGTTATTGTTATTATTAAAATCTGGACGAGTTCATCCTAAGACAACATAAAATATTTACACCCCAAAAACTAAAATAGAATCGCCCAACTTGTAAACTTTTTTGTCTTCAATTTTGCAAAACAAATAAACAATATTCGGATGTCCTAACAAAAACAAAACAATAATAATTACCTGAATGTGTGTGTGTGTGTATGTGTGTGTTGACTCTCGGGTGGTCTTCACACACACTAGACAGATAGGCGCCAGGAACAGCGTTCACCAATGGCGTTCACATATCAGGAGTGAGAAGTCACACCAATCTGATTCTCGCCGAGTTTCGTTTCTGTCCTATTATTTTTAATACCTACACAATAAGTAAAGAAAAAAATATGAAATTAATCAGTCTACTACAGGTACCTATACATGGCCGTAGACAGGCGGGGGGGGGGGGGGGGGGGGTTGAACCCCCAATTGAACCAAACTTCCTTAGACAACTCACCGTCCACCGTTTTATACATCTAGGAGAAATGAATTACATTACTACCACAGCGTTTTTTCATCATGTCATAAATTTTCAACAATTATTCTGAAAAAAAAAATTAAATATCAGTTAATTGTTTCATTATAATAATTTGCCTGCGGCGATAATCTAATATTATAGTGAGGGCCTTCTTATGTTTTAGGTATCACGAAATTTTTGCCTGCAACGCTAGTCGTTTATCACGTTGTAACCCAGAAATATATCCAGATGCCTATTAGACTATTGAAATCAACCAGGTTCATCAATTCACCCAATTTTGAAATTTAATACGTAAGTATTTGGAAAAACTTCAATTAAGTTTGAATCAACTACATTATTTCGCGAATTTTTATAAAAAGTATTTCGTAAAGATCATTTCGATCATAGTTTTTTTAAGAAATAACTCTCAAATAAAAATACCGCCTAAACAAAGTGCCCACTTAGGACAGGTTGTTTTATTTGGCGTTATGTTTAAACATGGTGATTGTTAATCTCGATGTTTTCGACCGTTCGTACTTGGTGAAAGTCCATTTTAAAGGAAAAACTGAAAAAAATAATATTTGTATTAAAAACCACAAAAAATGACTTAAATCGCGACTAGTAGGTATTCGAGGATTTGCACCCTCATCATCAGGCGATTTGAGGGTGCAAAAAAAAATATTTCAATCTAAATATTAGTTTTTTTCATTTTTTCCCTTAATGGTGATTGTTTATTGGATTACCTACAAGGAGAAGTTACTCCTTGCTACTGTTACATAGGGACATCTCTTCGGGCACGTGTCCAGTGAGTGTCCAATCAGTTATCCAATCACATTACACCTACATGTGAAGTAGTAAAAAGTAAAAACAGTGTACTCTTCAAGGACAATTTCGGTACAAACAAAACACATGCGAAAGGATTAAGGACAACTGCACTCGGGATTGACATGCTTTCTTGTCTCAGCGGTCTGCAACAGTGGTTTTGAATGCGTAATTAAATAATTAAATTTATGAAATAACGACTTTTTATGTTTTTTTGTATAGTTATTACAATATTATTGTGGGATTTGGATTAAAAAAACGTGTTATTCACATTAATTAGCCTTATCCCACGTAAAATAAAAAAATATTTGATGTTTTTTTTAACATAATAGGTCTATTTTTGATCAATGCCTGTGGACTTAGGTTTGTTAATATATTCTATCCGTTGCAGGGTAGACAGGGAGAACAGATAGCTATATTTTCGTACATAAACACATACATGAGTAGTGCTACATTTTGTTTCTTTTTAATTTCCCTATATAATCCAGTATTCTGAACTTCCAATAATCTGACACTCTCTAGTTTTGAATAGTGCTGGATTAGTGATATTCTACTGTTTTTAAATTGAACCGATCGGGTTGACAGAATAGTATAATTATTTCTGTTTGAATGGATCAGTATGCAATTACAATTTTTCTCTTATAATCTTGGTATGTGGAATATGTGAATAAAAAAATGCCAACACCATTTAAAAGTATTTATTTGAATATACAAAATAATACATACAAAATTACTTTGTATTAGACATGTGCGCCGGCTGCAAAAAAGCCGGCGGCGGCGCCCATGTCTAAAATTGCCGGCGGCGGCGCCACGCCGGCGGCGTGGATACAAAGTGGGGGGGGAGCATTGGATTTTCTTGTACTATTGTTTTAAATGATTAAACACGTACATGTGAAAAAGATAATGATAAAATCTATTTATTTATTTTGAAAAACTATGATTATTTCAATAACAAAGTAAAATAAAAGCTCATATTTGAAAAATAATTGAAAATTTTATTATTGCCTTTTCATGGTGCTGGAGGGCAGATCAAAATAACTTACTTACTTACTGCTAGCCACTTGCATTCCACTGCTGGACATAGGCCTCTTCTAAACTCTTTCATTGTCCTCTATCTTGGGTCATCTGCTGCCATCTACGACCCGTAAGCTGGAAAATGTCATCTGTCCACCTTTTCTGTGGTCTTCCTACGCCTCTTTTGTTCTCCCAGGGCCTCCACTTCAGGATTTTTGGTGTCCATCTGACACTGTCCTGTCTCGCCGCGTGTCCCGCCTACTGCCATTTTTGCTTTGCTGTTCTTTCTGCGATGTCGGCAACTTTTGTTCGACGTCTGATCTCCTCATTTCTAATTTTATCTCGAAGACTGACGCCCAACATTTGTCTTTCCATTGCTCGCTGAACACATTTTAGTTTTTGTACGCTTCTGACAGTGAGGGACATAGTCTCTAGGCCGTACGTGATCACTGGCAAGATACACGAGTCGTAGACTTTAGTTTTCAGGCTTATTGGCACCTCTTTGTTCCCAAGGATGTATTTCAACCTTCCGAAGGCAGCCCAACTCAGTCCTATTCGACGGGGTAGCTCCGCAGTTTGGTTTTCCTTTCCTAGTTTTATTTTGTGCCCCAGATATATGTACTCATCGCCGACTTCAATAGTTTTATTGTCGATGTCAATTCTATCGTGGGAAATAAACTAATCCATAAAGTCAAACGCGTCAGAATGAGCCTCACTATGGGCAGTGGTGCAGTCGAACAGGTTTATCATTTGGCAATATTTGGGCTTTTAAATTGCGATGACAAGGTCGACCTTCCACAAAATGCAAAACTCCTATGTAGCTAAGAACTACGGTTGAGCATAAGCTGTAAAAACATATGTGTTATATGTGCTGTTGTTTGGAGTGGAAGGGTAATTTAATAAAATTACCTATGTAATTTTATAAAAATATCTAATATGCAATGTTATTTTAGGCGTAAAAATAATGAAAATTAATAAATAAACATAAATTGTGGTGTTTTTAGTCATTAGGTGCATAAATTAATAATGATTTCAACCAAAATATGTAATGCTTACCGGTGGAAAGATGAATTACAATTTGAGAGTAGTCTGTAATCACAGTCCGAGAAACCACGTTAGGGGATAGTAATTTCTTTTTTTATTATAACGCAGCCTTAGGTGAGCGAAATAATTGGTTGAAATAATTTAACTTTAAAATATCTAATTATAATCACATTTTGACACTTTGAAGATCGTAAACGTCAAAAATTACCAAATGAATATCAGCTTTTGTCGAGAGAAAAGGAGTCATTATTATTTCCACAGTGTTGTATTGATACAAATGAAATATAGCGAATCTAGTCAAGTGGAATGAAAATAATTTTGATTAGGTACTTCGATAATCAAAGGCTAAACTAATGAAAAGAGAGAACGGTTGACCGAAAATACGAAAGGCCGCATATTTTGGTCAGATATTCTGCCAAAATTCACGTGGTTTAAAAATTTCAGCGTGGTATGAGAAAATCGATCAAAAAACCATAAATTCTGATTTTTCCTTATTCTTCCCAGTTACATAAAAAATAACGTTTGTTTTTCATTTAATTTCCACCACGAAGAACCAAATTATTAATGCCTTGTGGCTGTTAAAACTATAAATAAATAAATAAATCACATCCTATTTCTTGTTTTAGAATCGAATAAATAAGACACAGAAAATTCCCCAATTTTTTTTAATGCAAAACCAAATGAATGAAATATGTGAAACGCCGGAATGGGTTAACAATGCATTAGTTTTTATTCGACATTTTATATAATTACTGAACCCTAGCGTCCCCACAGCTGAATGCTTCGATTTTATTATTTGGAAAAGTACTTATTTCGATTTCTGTCTCAAGAAACACAAGATAAATACTTTTGGTCACACGGATCCCACGCCGCCGGCGTGAGCGTTTTGACGGCGGCGGCGCGCCGACCATGATCAGCGGCGGCGCGCCGGCGTGGCGCTCATGTCTACTTTGTATAAATAAAAAAAACATCTGTTAAGTAATACATAGTTCCTTTATCAATAATATTATATTAATACCTTATTAGTACATTATGCATACAGTCCTTAGATAATTTAATTAACAATAAATAAATAAATATAGAAGTTTTTAAATTCATCACTGGAAAATTTATAGTAAACGGTTTATAAAAAGAACTACTTCTACCTTTTTTTGTAATAAAAAGTATTGCAAAAGTGGAAAGGCACATTTACGAAGATGTTACGAAAGAAATACCTAATTTAAATATGTAATATGGTTAAAAATGACTTTTAATCTTATTTTGGAGTGCTAAGATAACCATTCTTTTCTGATAACCAATTTCTAATACACGACGGAGTTTAGACTTATTTTCTTAGCCTTGTGGCACACAAATTATTTAAAAAACTCTGAGATAATTTTCAGTCAAGCAGTCACAAAATAGATTACGATAATTATAATTGGAAAAGCCCATTTTGGATCGCAACTTTATCCCTTCTTTTGGGCACATTTTGAAGGGCTAAGGCTCGGTTGTTCAAAACACGATAGGAACAGTAGAATACTATTACTGTTACTGACCAGTAAACGTATTAAATGGGTTGTTTCAAAACACCGAAGGGACCGGGTACAAAATGGGTAACTCTTGGGTAACTATATTAACACGCACGGACGTTTTGTTTTCCGTTTCGCTTTTTGTTACGCGCACAAGCGAGATGGCAATATTAGATAAAAGAGAACGCATCTAGCAGTATAGTGCGCCAGTACACCTCGGTACATTACGTTTACTGGACCTGGGGGCAGCGGTAAACGGATAGAAAGAAATCTTACTATAGCATATTACTTTTGTTTTGGTGCAACGATTTCTGTCTCCTTACCGTTGCCAGCCGACAATACTATTCGTCGAGCAACTGGGCCTAAGGGGTGAGAACTACGGAAATATTATACATGCTGAGGGCATTTATTGAAATCCCACGTATGTAGGGTGTTTTTGATAGGAGCTTTGCAATAATAAATCAATCTCAAAAATGTTCTCTGTTCGCTGATTGTTTACGATTAGCTATAAATTGAAACAAATAAAGTGGAATAATTATATTTGAAGAGAAAAAAAAGGTCTGGGCTTGTATAAATTTTAAGTATATGTACGTGCTAAAATATTTTATAGTATTTCTCCATTCCCAATCACTTTTGCTCTAAAACAACTTTACCATCGAATTTTGATTATATATCTGTATTAAGCATATAAAAAATGACATTTTCTATTAATTTTGACATTAATTTATACTTACATTTCAAAATAAAACATCTCTAAAAATAGCAAAAGTTCCTTTGAGGAAAATCCTACATATGTGGGATTTAAATATATGCTGTATGAGGCCATACAAAAGGAACCAGAGAAAAGTGCACATATATTTTTCCATATCACTTCATGTATGGAAACTGTCAAAAACAATAATCAATATTGAGGAGATGGGTAAAAAAACAAAGGTGTGAGATTCTACCAAAATTATTAGAAAACTTATGGCTAAAGGAATAATAATTTGGAAATATAATTAGTAATTTAAATGTTAGTACGAACCTAATACTTTTAGATTATATGATGATTACATTATAAAAATTATGGTAAATATTAATTTTAGTTCAAATAAAACTTATCAGATACATACCTAAAATTTTGCTAAAAATTTATATTTTATGTTTAAAATCCATCTCTCTGCGTTAACACAACTCATATTACATCCATATTACAATTTTCAGACCACAAATAATAGTACATAGATTGTAATAATCGATAAAATTATTCACAACACAAAATAATAAATAAATATATTTTAGTAGGTATGTTATTTTAAAATTATATAAAGCATAAAATATTTTAAATAATCAGCATAAAAAAACCATTGAATCCCATGTTTGCGCTATTGTGAAGTTAATACATGTAAGCAAATGCAATACAGCAGAGCCTCAATACTTGGAACCCCAGCTAATCCGAAAGCCTCTATAATCCAAACGACCCCGCAACCGCCGTTTCTCGCAGTGCGTTTTAAGTAATACGCACGTATCGCTTTTTCGTCCACCCTATATTGGGATTCCTTAAAAAAGTGTGATTAATAGCTTTGTATCTAACATACATACTTAAATAAATACATAATAATGTAAAATATTTTAGTTTTATTTCGAAAATGTCTACATACTATAATCCGAACGCTCCTACATCCGAAAAGGGTATAAATTTTCGGTGTTCAGATTATAGAGGCTCTGCTGTAAAAACTTGGTAGGTATGTAAATTTAAATGAAAAGCTATTTTTTATCCAGTTCAGAGGCCACAATTTCCGAATAGTATCGACTGAATACGGCCTTGTTGTGCATCACCAATCTCAGGAGAGTTCCAGCAATGGATGTCAACTCCGTACTGAAGGACGAGAGACCAATGGGGACTTGCTTAGATCCACCGCCACAGACAAGAATCTCTTTGAGGAATTCATGGACTCGTTGCCCTGAAAATAAAACACAAAGGTCTTAATATTTTAGTTATCTTAACAGATATACAGCGAAAAATGGACTTTCCATTTTGCTTATGACTGATTGTTGCTGGCTTAATGTGATCACTTTACACTTAAGTAACATTCACCAATTCCAGTCCATCCAACTGCCGTGGCCGGGAATCGAACCCAGACCTCCAACCTGACAAGCCGGTATTCTACCACTGAGCTAAGATGGTTGGTAGTTGAGTCAAGAAGAAACGTGTATATATTGCACGCCGGCCCTCTATTGAGAGTATTTTTGGTAATTTGGTATCACAAGTCATAAATTGTGATTTTCAAAAATAATCTTACTATTTTATTTAACTGTGTGCTTGTGTAATAAGGCACTTGAAAATGATACTTACGAACAAGTTGTCGAACTTTATGTTCCGGATCCTTCAATCCCATGAGTTGTCCTCTGATTAGTTCTTTGGCTTGGTCATTCAACGGGTCTTGTTTCAAATCTGTAAGGAACTTATCTGTATCGGCTATCACTTGCTCTGCTATCGACGGCAAAGTGGTGTCAAAATCTCTGTAATGACAATAACAAAAACAATTATGTATATATTCAATACACATTTTTCCATAAAATTTGGATATAGTAGACTATGATAACAATACAATAACTTACGCATCTCTTTTAACATTCTGCATAAGGATGATAATTTTATTTTTGAGGTCCGTCTTAAACTGTAAGGCAGTGGTCTCTGTGGCCGCGTTACATGAAGGACTAGCAAGAAGAATGCATGCAGATGTTATGAGTCTGTAGACAGACTGACCGAGATCAGCAAATCTGGAGGCATCCATCATTACAGTCTAAAATAACAAATTAGAAATATAAAATAGATTATAATAATTGGTTTAATGTATGTAGGAAATAAACGCTTTAAAATCTAACCTCGGGATAAGTCTGACTCTCATCCAAATCCAGTAGTTCTAAATAAGCCTTAGCCAATGTTTGAGACGTCGTATTCCTCAGGAAGATGCCATCAGATTCGCTTGGTTTTGGTATAGACTTATCAATGTGTTTGGTCAACCATATTCTCGTGTTCGCCAGACCGTCATCTTGTACCTCCAAGAATTCCTTGAATTTTTCCTGTTCGTACTGAACGCTTTGTGCCTGAACGTGAGGTCTTATCATGGCAATCAGAGTGTTGGCCAAGTCCAGCTTGAGCACTTCCAAAGCTTCTAGGATAGCGCTGAATATTTCCACCTAAAAGAAAAATTGCAATAATTATAGCAACTAGAAGAACTATTCACTAAACGAGCTCATGTTATCGAATTCCATTTTCTTACAGTGTCCTCCAGTTTAGTAATGTTTTGTATCATCTCATCCCTGACAGGGGCAGCCAGTTTACTCATCAGATCGATTACAAAGCTACTGTATTTATTAAAGTCTATGGCCCCAGCTTCAGCTTGCTGTCTGATAAACGACTGTTCCAGAACTTCCTCTATCATCTGGCGAATCTTTACATGGCGCGGCATTATGATTGAGAACAAACCCTGGAAATAAAACAATAATTATATAAATTTTACTTTTTAATCAAGTCTTTAAGTGTTATTCACACTTTCATTAACACAAGAAGCAGTCCTTAAAAGTCCTTAAGATTATAATGAAAATAAATTTAATATCATACCTCCTTAACGTCATCCAATAATACAATAGCCTGCCTGAATATCGGAGGATCAGAATTCAATTCTTCTCTCAGAATATCGAAGAATGCTTTGTGCATTGTGTCCTTTACCAACTTTTGATAACTGTAATTAATAAAACAAACTATGTAGGTTCAAAATTGTTAGTTTAGAGTTGAGCTAGAGGTAGGTAAGTTTTATAATTTGGGGATTCTAAACTATTTTACCGACAATTATGTAACCCGTCAATAAAACTAACATTCAATTCAATTAACACGTTGCATGCTAATGACGTGGATTCACGTCATAGTTTACTTTGACACAGTGCTTTTGATGCAAAAATGCGACATGATACTATTCAATGTTCCTTGGCCTATTTGGTTGTAGCGTAGTGCGAAACATACTAAAAAGAATGTAGCATCCGCGAAAATTGAACTTTTTGAGGTTTTTTAAGGATGTTTCTGCAACACAGTAGTCTGTAGGAATTTCCTGTAGCAGTGAACGTGTTAAATCAATTAAAAAAAGCAACATCACTTAACTATAAAATTTCAAGGGCAGAACATGGTTTTATATCTAGTTGAAAATTATTGAATAACACACCTGTTATCTGGAGGTTCAAATGGCTCCAAACGGAAATCATTGTCAATAGCAATCTCATGCGCTAGAGCCATGTCCTGGACTCCGTGAGCCGCCTTCATGATCTCTTCCAGTGAAATGAACTTGGGCGGGGATGCTGCAGTAATGGTGGAACCTCGCACTCGGAACTGAATGGCTTCTGATCTTTGTCTTGAACAAATAAAATAAAGTTAACATATTTATTATTTATTGTATGGTCACTTAGATTGTACATCACATCAATAGGGATCATGCGTGCGTGAGGGATATGAATAATTTCTATTGATTTACAGCGATAAGAGTACGCTGATCACGAATATCCTAATAAAAAATTATAAATATGAACTTATCACTCCTAATTTTCAAATTAAAAATCCGCATTCTCCGACAAAATACGAAACGCACCGTGATCTGTCAACTCGTGTGTGACGTCATACCGCACGAGTGGCTAAACGTCAAACATACAACTACGCATATTTAGTACTTGTGAGTCGCTCGGGTTACTTCGGTTTTCGATTAAATACTTTATTTTTACGTTAATTATCGATATGGTGGATACAGGATACGTTAAAGGACAATCGGACAATATCAACGAAGACATGCTGACAATGTTTTTTAGTGATAATCCCGATTTTTGCTCTGCAGAAATTCGCGGTGTGAAGAAAGACAGGTAATTCTGTAGTCTCACAATGTTTTGTGTTATCAAAATGAGTGACTTGAGTTATAAATTAGTGTTAAGTTATTAAAATAATACTTTATAGTGTATTGCTTATGAATTTTAAATATATTTATTGAGTTTTGGTTAAATGAGTGGTTAAATGATCAAGCATGAAACAACCCTTCTGTCAGTGCATACAAGTGTGGTTCATATTTGAAAACAACTTATATTATGAAATAAGAGTTACAAGTTGTGTAGCTTCTAAATTTGTAATGTTTTTATTGTGTTTGTAATGAAGCAAGTATCATGTAGGTTTTATCCATTTCTTCTTAAATACACACACGAGAATACCAAGAATACCACGCAGCAGAACACAAACACGGCCGTTTCGGTTATGATTTGACAGGCCGTCGGGATAGAGTACTGCTAAGTGACGTCACGCGACTGGTATACCACAGATAGCGTGTTTTCGCGCCAAATTCACAAATCACTTTTTTAAATGGCTATAAAAAGTTTAATATTACATTTCATTTTTGCAAAAAATATACCATATTTTTTCTAATTTTTTGTACTATTTTTTAAGTAAATAAAAAAAAACGCGCATGTTCCCTATTATAACATTAATTTACAATAATCGTTCATGGATTGTCACAATTTATAAGTATTATTTCTTAAATATTCAGTCGTTGATTCATCGAGTGTGAAGAAATCTTCCGGATTTCCTCCAGACGCTGTGAGACTGCACTCCGACACAACATATTAAAGTTCTTTATACATTTTATAAACAGTATGTATAACTAAATATTTCTATAGTTTTTTCTTTTGGTGTCAAATGTGTAAAATATACCTACTTCCAACAAAGGAATTCTTGTAATGAGTGAATTATTTCTAACATGTTATATAAAACATTACATCAGATCTTTATGAAATTATCAACAAAATTGCAAGTCATGCTATTAATTATAAACAGTCATAAAAGTATTCATATGAATGTAATATTGTAACACTATTTTATGTAACTGCAAGAATTGTGCAATGCAATTAACAACATTGCCCAGTGATTGTATTAAAATTATATTTAAAAGTTTTACTGTGAATAGTTTACCTGTTCCTTATGGGCAGAGGAATAGTTGCTGTGATGGAAGGTCCAGGAAACATTGGAGGAACATTCTGATTAATTTCATTTCCATTCCCTTCATTAGCATTATTGCTGTTAGATTGTTCCCCACTTTGTTCACTCATTTTTGCAATTTATTCGTGACAATTAGTAACAATGACAATTGTTTATTAATCAGACACTCCTTATATGGAACACCTTAAGGCTTTTATCCTAGACTCTTTTGTTTGTTGTTTTCTGCCTTGAAAACATACACAAAAAACATAACCTCAAAATGTAACCGAAATGAATATTATACGTCGAATTACAATGGTTATTGAGAGAATTACCAAAAATCACATATTTTACGCGAAATTTTGAAGAATAATGGCAAATATTGAAATACGCCACAACAAATTTAACATCAGTAAATCTTCGAACAGACGTCAAACCAAATCAGCTGTTAACTTTTGTCCATTCTTTTTTATGGTGTTGCCATGATGAAGAAAAATATTTCCGTTTTTCAAATACTTATGTTGTCAACTTGTAATACGCCATAGATGAAAGAATTTTACAATCCTTATGTTGGTATCTTGGATATTACAAATTATTGCCATATTTCATAATTTTTGATACATGTAAGCAAAAATTGCAATGAAAATATTTTTATCAGAAATGAGTACTCTGTTCTTCGTGCTAAAAACATTTTTTGTACAATAACTATTTAAATAATGTGATACGATAATAATTAGATCGTCAAAACTATTATTAAAGCTAAAAAATTACTCTTTTGATATCGCTGTATATTTTTAACGTTTTACAATACTTGGCGAGATATGTTTGGGTTGTTGGTAACATTTTTGGTCAGCCATTTTGGGCTTCATGTCAATTTACTTTGCAAAAGGGTGCGCTAAATTGTCCATTGTCGCTGAGGAGTTTCGGGTTTTAAATCTGGTTTACAAATTAAAAGTGTGATTAGTTTTGCAAGACGATTGTTAAGTTTAGCATTTAAAGAATGGCCGCTAGCGATTCAGGTACCGATGAGTCACTATATCCCATTGCCGTCTTGATAGACGAATTGAAAAATGAAGACGTTCATCTTCGTCTCAATTCCATCAAAAAGTTGTCCACTATTGCTCTGGCTTTGGGCACCGAAAGAACGAGGAATGAGTTGATTCCATTCCTCAAGGAGACGATATATGACGAGGATGAAGTACTTTTGGCACTGGCGGAACAACTGGGAGATTTCATCAGTTTGGTGGGTGGACCAGAGCATGCATGGTGTCTTTTGGCTCCTTTAGAAGCCTTAGCGAGTGTTGAAGAGACAGTTGTGAGGGATAAGGCTGTGGAATCACTAAAAGCAGTCGCGCAACATCACTCTAGTCAACATCTAGAGGAGCATTTCTTCCCCCTTGTTCAGCGCCTTGCTGCGGGAGATTGGTTCACAACCAGGACTTCGGCGTGTGGATTGTTTGCGTGTTGCTACCCCAGAGTGAGCATGGATTGTAAAGTAGAGCTGAGACAGCAATTTAGATTGTTATGTCAAGATGATACGCCCATGGTTCGCAGGGCTGTAGCTTCCAAGCTGGGAGAGTTTGCTAAAGTAGTAGAACTGGAATATCTAAAGTCAGATTTGATCCCCATCTTCATGACAATGGCCAAAGATGAACAGGACTCTGTCAGGGTTCTTGCAGTGGACGCTTCAGTGAGCATAGCCAGTCTCCTGCCTCCCGAGGATGTGGAGCAATTAGCCATGCCGACCATTCGTGCATGCGCTCAGGATATGTCCTGGAGAGTTCGCTACATGGTTGCTGACAAGTTCGGGGAATTACAGGCTGCAGTGGGACCAGATCTAACAAGGGCAGACCTCGTGCCTGCCTTCCAGAGTCTCCTTAAAGACTTGGAAGCTGAAGTCAGAGCCGCTGCTGCTAGCAAGGTAATATATTATTTTTATTCAATACCTAAGTTCAAGTGTTATTCTCAAACATTCAAGTTGTATAAATCCAGTTGTCACACCCACATATAAACCATATTAACTGTCACATGTCTCATGTGTAGGCATTATCAACTTTTTATGAAATATGTTCATTCACTACAATTTACATATTTGTTGCCAAAAAGTTCAGGTTTTTTTTATCCATATTTCTTTTTTACTAGTATTAATTTAAATAATTGTGTAGGTGTATTGTGCATTATTTTATTGTTGTTTCTTCCACCTGACCCTTTCTTGTTTCATTATTATCTACCTATTTCAATTGTGGTTGCGATTTTATTTTCCAGGTTAAGGAATTTTGTATGAATTTGGATAAGGCTCACCAAGAACAGATCATAATGACCAACATTCTGCCTCAAATTAAAGACTTGGTAGGAGATCCAAACCAACATGTCAAATCTGCCTTAGCTTCAGTCATCATGGGACTAAGTCCAATATTGGGGAGAGTCAACACCATCGAACATCTCCTGCCCTTGTTCCTAAGTCAACTGAAGGACGAGTGTGCCGAAGTCAGGCTCAACATTATATCCAATCTGGAGTGTGTCAATGAAGTGATTGGAATACAACAACTGTCACAATCCCTCCTCCCAGCCATCGTAGAACTCGCCGGCGACTCAAAATGGAGAGTGAGGCTCGCCATCATTGAATATATGCCACTCCTAGCTGGGCAACTTGGTCAGGAAGTATTTGACGAGAAACTCAGTGCTCTCTGTATGAGCTGGTTGGTGGACCACGTGTACGCCATAAGAGAAGCCGCTACAATGAACTTAAAGAAACTCGTCCAACAATTTGGACAACAGTGGGCTGAAACAAACATTATTCCTAAAGTATTAGACATGTCACGCGATACCAACTACCTTCACCGCATGACGTATCTGTTCTGTATAAATGTATTGGCTGAAGCTTGCGGAAAGGACATAACCACCAGAGTACTTCTTCCCACAGTTCTGTCTATGGCCGAGGACAATGTAGCTAATGTTAGATTCAACGTCGCTAAGACTCTACAGAAAATGGTTCCTTATTTGGAGCCATCCGTCATTCAACCACAAGTAAAGCCTGTTTTAGAAAAACTGAATGTAGATCAAGATGTGGATGTGAAGTACTTTGCTTCAGAGGCCATGGCCGTATTGGCCGCTTAATTTAGTTTCATGTCTACTTTATGTAATAAATAAGGCTTTTTTTACACAAAATAAAATAACAATAAACACTCTTATATCACTGAGTTGCCATCATGTTGATAGATCATAAAAAATAGGAGATTACGCTTATATTTACATTGATGAAAGATCTAGAGATTTGGTTGATGGAAGTTATTGCAAATGCATGCATATTGGATGATGTTTCAAAAATTGTATCTGGTGTAATCCTCCTGAGAGATTGTTTTGCTTATATTATTCAACAACACCATATTGTTTGTATTAACTAGTGGCAATGAATGAATCACTATTTTGATATGTAGTTGATCGATTATTATCTCAGTATAAATGTAATATTATAGTTTTTATTTTATTCTGTCGTTTATAATTTCCAGTGTTCATTCCTTGATGATGATAAAATATAATTAATATGGTAAAATAATAATCTAGAAAATATTGTATTTGTCATGATGAATAAAGTTATACTTAACACAACATGTTATCCAACAAACAATTGTTTTTTTTTAATTCCACCATGTCATAATGTGTATCTAATATTTTCCTATTCCAAAAGTGACGAATGTCTCTGGCTGGTCCATACTTTTTGAATGACGATGGTAGATAACCGCAGCTACTTTGTCACGTTCACAGTTTCGAAAGATATTGAATGGGATCTGTTTAGTGTCTCGCTTGACGAGCTGAATAACTTTAACTTTAAAAGGGGTATTTAATTCTATAGCCGGACCTGTTATGTCTAGGCAGTAGTGATATTGATAATATTGTGTGTGCATGTACCTACATCCCAGGCATAGTATTTTGGTGTGTCGTGTGAGGTAGGTCCTAGGTGCACTTGTACTGATCTGACGTATGTCACGTTGTTGATACTTAATAGGTATCTACCTATAATGCCTGCGGTCTCCTCACGACGAATTAAAACTCTAAGAGAAGTTCCCAATAGGCCAGATCAAACTCCGAAAATAAAATATAATGTTCCAATATCCTTATGATTTGTTGAATAGACGTTCGTATGGCCATGGGGCATGGGTGCATGCTACATTAAGATTGCATTGTATTTTTTATTGTTATATTATGTTGAATCCAAATTTTTGTTGTAATGCATTTTAAGGGCGCAAGCCGTATATGTCAAATAAATAAAAAATAAATTATCAAATGTGCAATAACTAAAAAAAAAAACTAGTCAATAATATAGCTGAATTGTTCTTTCATTCGTAATTGTGCGAAATCGTTGCCAGTCCTCCTTTAGTAACAAGGTTTTACCGATTGCAAATTCGTCACAATGGGTGTATGGTTCTTTTTTGCCTACATACTTTCCCCGAAGATTAATTAGGAGAATTGAAAGACAAAATATAACGTAACACATTTTATTAGACATTATACATACATTCTACTTGTTCACTAATAGACAATTATTTATTTAACAACAATATAATAATATTATATAATACACAAATCACTGCAGGCAAACTCCAACATCACAATCTGTAGGGATATTATACAATAGAACTAGTAGTGACACACTGCAAGATTCAATACTACAATGAATATACATTGTGTAAACTGTTACAATATGTCAAAAACTCAAATTTATATTAAAACATATCCTGGAATGTGTGACAGTGTTTTTACAAGGAAGCCAAAATATTATTTTAATACAAATGTTCAAAAAAACAAGGGTAGAAACAAAATCAAACATTGGGACAGATTTTATTGTGTAAACTACAAGTACTATATAATATTTACAATAAATTATACACAAAATAAGACCTACACTCGCATTCATCACCACGATGCCTGAAGAAAAATACTTTACTAAAAAGAGGAATATAATTTGTATATAAAAGAAATATTTAATGTTACAACAATTCAAGCTTGAAACTTTTAACAATATAATTTTGTAATTTTCACAATACAATATTACACTCCTATAATAAAAACGGTTGAATTTTAAACAAACTTGTCAGTGAACAAAATTTGCTATGTGTATTAATTCTGATAGACTGATATGGTAATCCACTATGCAGATAAAAGTTTATTGTTGTAGACAAAAAGACCATTAAAATCGTGAACGAAAGGTAAGCTATTCTTCGAAACTCGACTGCATATTTTCTGTCAAATCATAAACAAGATATTGACAGATACATTCCAAAGCACATGGGCATTACATGGCATATAAGTGTCTGTTTGTTATTTTCCGATCGATACGTAAGATAGCACATAGCAGAATTTGCACGACTGACGACAATACATAGAAGAAATATCTTACGCCAACGATAGAATCAACATTTATTAAAAGTATAATAAAACAAATTGTAACATTTAGTTACAGAGTATCTGACAACTTTCAGGTAAATGGTATGTCTTACTATAATATGTTATACATATTCCCTTAATATTGTCTCTTTTCTAAATATATAATAATTATTATACTCGCAAACATTCTTATACAGAAATATACAATACAACATGATGAAACACAAACAAACCATTAGTTTAATGAATTGCTTGTGCAAGAGGACGATAAAATTATGATATGATTACATATAAAGTAATAACGATACATGACATGTCAAATTAATAAATTCCAATGAAAGATAAATGTACAATTTACTTTACACAGTAGTACATTAATGTTTTTAAACTATACTTGTATCTGTAGATGGCATCTTATATTTAATTCTCTCAAGTAATAAGTTTTCCTCATTCAAAATAGATTAAGAGTTGCAGTACGTATTGCAAAATAAAAAAATAGTTTTTGTAGACTCGGATAGCCTCGTATTAATAAATGATATAGTAAATAAACTTGACATGCCTAATACTATTGAGAGAATTGAAAATATGTAATAATGAATATACAATAGTAATCTTATTATAATATAGAAGGGAATGAATAGAGGAGGGACGATGTTTAATGACGCGAATCACGTGGATAAAATTCTGCGAGAATGGATGCTGGAATTCTCTTCAACATTTCCTTAGGGAAGATACGCAATAACTGCCAGCCGATATCCAGGGATTCGAACACCGTGCGGTTCTCGTAGTTACCCTAAAACGTAAAACAATGTCAATTTAAATACCTAAAAATGCTATACCTAATGAAGATATGCATGAATGGAGAATTTTGCATACCTGTGTGATGAAGTTCTTCTCGAACTTGTTAAGGAACTCAAGGTATAGGAGATCGTCAGGTGTGAGAGCCTCTTCTCCTACGACAGCCTTCATGGCCTGGACGTCCTTACCGATGGCATAACAGGCATACTATAAGCAAATAAAAATATATTTAGCGTTATAATACATGTATCAAACCAATATGAAGACACCCAATTCAACAAGGAATTATGTGATCAGTTGTCGATGATTCCATTGTTCATAATAATTAAGTGCAATGCAACTAATTACCAGCTGATTAGAAACATCTGAATGATCCTTGCGCGTCATTCCCTCTCCAATGGCAGACTTCATGAGACGAGACAGAGATGGCAACACGTTGACTGGTGGGTAGATTTGACGATTGTGCAGTTGTCTGTCAACGTAGATTTGTCCCTCAGTAATGTAACCAGTCAAATCGGGAATGGGGTGAGTGATGTCGTCGTTGGGCATAGTCAAGATGGGAATCTGTGTGATGGAACCGTTCCTGCCTTCTACACGTCCGGCGCGCTCGTAAATGGTGGCCAAATCCGTGTACATGTAACCTGAATACAAAATTAGAGGTAATTAAAATTGTCCTTCAATCGTATAATTCGGATAAGCAAACAAATAATCGGATGAATTCAGACCTGGGAAACCACGACGTCCAGGTACCTCCTCTCTGGCAGCTGAGACTTCTCTCAAGGCCTCAGCATATGAAGACATGTCTGTCAAGATTACCAACACGTGTTTCTGGAGAAAGACAAAAAAAGAAACATGAAGACAAACACCCACTTACGGAGTTATATAAAATCGGTGATTTATTCATATGTCAGCAGCTTACCTCACACTGGTAAGCCAAGAACTCGGCTGCTGTTAAAGCCAAACGAGGGGTGATGATTCTCTCAATGGTTGGATCGTTGGCCAAGTTCAAGAACAGGCACACGTTCTCCATAGATCCGTTCTCTTCGAAGTCCTCTTTGAAGAATCTGGCCGTCTCCATGTTGACACCCATAGCGGCAAATACGATGGCGAAGTTGTCCTCGTGATCATCCAACACTGACTTGCCTGGAACCTGAAAATTTGATTAATTATAGTTTATATGTAAATAATTAAAACAATATGAATTTGTTTACACCACTTTTATTTTGAGGACTCTGGTCAAAATAAAAGTGGTGTAAACAAATTCATATTGTTTTAATTATAATATAATGTCGCCACAAAGTAAAACCTTCAAAATCAAAGAAGTTATATGTAAATGTTAGACTAGCGTAGTAAATAAATTAAGTCATTTTTTGTAGTGCTAACTTACCTTTACAAGCCCAGCTTGACGACA
The DNA here is from genome assembly GCA_963576895.1 of Ceraclea dissimilis. Lineage (NCBI taxonomy): Eukaryota > Metazoa > Arthropoda > Insecta > Trichoptera > Leptoceridae > Ceraclea > Ceraclea dissimilis. Next base: position 15,801,697 of record OY756363.1, read on the forward strand.
AATCTGAGCAGCAATTTCATTGTGTGGAAGACCGGCAGCTGAGAAAATGGGAATTTTCTGTCCTCGGGCAATGGAATTCATCACGTCGATAGCGGAAATACCTAAAGAAAAAATAATCTATCTATCTATCTATATCTATCTATACCCTCACGCCACATCCCTTGCAGGGTAGGCAGAGAGGACAGAGCGCCAGACAGCCCTATCCTTACACACACTCCTAGCTTCCGTCACATTCATGCAATTAGTCATACACGCTCTCCGATTCCTTTTACTCAAAACGCGTCCATCCTTGAGGATCTGGTCGACATGATCGGACCAGGTCAGTCTCGGACGGCCGCGCTTTCTCACCCCTCTTCGCTCATTCAGATATATCTTTTTTGTCATCCTGTCATCATTCATTCTCTCAACATGCCCAAACCATCTTAGTTTGTTTACTTTCATTCTTGTCACTACACCAGTCTTGCAGTCACTCATTTCCCTAATAACCTCATTCCTTATCTTATCTCTCAGCGTTTTCCCGCACATTCTTCTTAATGACCTCATTTCTACTGCATTCAACCCTGGTTCATCCTTCTTCATCCACGTCCACGTCTCACTAGCATACATCAGGGTCGGCACCAAGACAGCATTGTGCACTAGCACTTTTGCTTTCATAGACACATTGCTACTACTAACAATCGGACCGAGCGCACCATTCGTCCTAGTACCGGCCAGCTTCCTTCTTTCAATGTCTCCATCACAGCGTCCATCTCTAGTAAACAAACTTCCCAGATATACATACTCATCCACTTGCTCCAGACAGTCATTACCAACCTTTATCACACAATTTGTCCTTATTTCCTCTCTTTCGAACACTAATACTTTCGTTTTATGTACATTCATTTTCATACCATTCATATCGCAGCTTTCGTACACACAGGATACTATCCGTTGTAACTCACATTCATCATCAGCCATCAACACTAAATCATCTGCAAACATTAACGCACATACTTTCACTCCATTTAGGTCCACACCAACATTCAGCTCATTCAGAGGACGCATGCAGTAGTCGAAGAACAGGTTGAACAACCAAGGCGACATGACGCAACCCTGTTTAACCCCTTTTGTGAGAGTGAACCACTGCGACAACGCAGCATTCACCCTGACACAAGCAGAGCTCTCCGTATATAGAGACGCGATTGCGCCAATCAGTCGGTCGCTCACCCCATATTCCGACAGTACACGCCACAGTCTTTCTCGGTCCACACGATCGTATGCCTTCTCCAGATCCACGAACGCGCAGAAGAGCCTCTGGTGTTTAGCCAGAAGCTTCTCCACGACCATCCGTAGGGAGAAGATCTGATCGGTGCACCCCCTGCCACTCATGAAAGCACCCTGCACATCCCATACTTTACTTTCAGTCACTTTTCTTACTCTTTCAATCAATACCTTTCCATACAGTTTGCCCACAGAGCTCAGCAAACTGATAGCCCGATAACTGCCGCATTCCAACCTTGAGCCTTTCCCCTTGTACAAAGGGCAGATGACTGCCCTCCTCCAATCCTCAGGAGTGCAGCCACTCTCCCAGCACAAGTTGAAGAGCCTCAGGCACCACTCGAGAATCTTCGGGCCACCTTGCTTGATGAACTCTATGGCCACACAGTCATGTCCCGCAGCTTTACCATTCTTTGCTTTTTTCAATGCAAGCACAACTTCATTCATACGTATTTCCTCGTCCTCAGCAATATTTACATTCATACTATCTGCTACATTCGTCTGGTTTGTACTAGTACCACTTTCATACAATTCTTCGAAGTATTCTTTCCATCTTTCAACAACTTCTTCTCCATTCATCACTAAATCACCATTCTTATCTTTGATGCAATTCATACTGTTTTTCTCACTTCCAGATCTCTTTCTTTTTACTTCCTTCCAGAATATTTTCAAATTCTCCTCGGCGTTCCTCGATAATTTCATACATTCCTCTTCCTCAAGTTTTCTCTTTTTCAGGCAAACCATTTCTTTCACTTCTTTCCTACACGCTTTATATATATTCTTCTTTCTTTCTTTCTCACCTCCATCATCTGGTTTCGCACCAAGCACATCATTCCACGCTTTCTTTTTCCTCACTACAGCATCCTTCACCTCATCATCCCACCACGCATCACCTTTTTTCCTTCCAACCAACGCTTCTCCACATACTTCTCTTGCACTCTTTACTAGCACCTCCTTCATAACATTCCATAGTTCACTCGTCGAGCGTTCCTCATCATCATGTACTTCTAGCCTTTCGTTAGTCAGTCTTTCATATTCATCCCTAACATTCGTCTCTTTCAGTTTTTCGACCCTGATTCTCCGGACAGGCTCCAACTTCCGAGCCCTCGAGCGCCAACCGGAGAAAAGATCAATCCTTGTTATCACAAGGAAGTGATCCGTCCACAGTCCGGCGCCCCGAAATGCCCGGGTGTCCTTTGTCGCCTTCCGGAGCTCAGAGTCCACACATACAAAGTCAATCATCGACCTTTCAATACGATCAACTCTCTCTCTTTGCCAAGTGTACTGGTGGATCTCCTTGTGTGCGAAGAATGTGTTCGCCACAAAGAGATCCAACTCCAAACATACTTCTAACACTCTTTTCCCGTTATCATTCACCCTATCATCGCCATGCAATCCCAACACTCTCTCAAAATTCTTCCTTCTGACACCGACCCAACCATTCAGATCACCTGCCAATATTACTTTTTCATTCGCTCTTCTTTTATACGCTGTCTCCCGCACTAAGTTCCAAAACTCATCCTTCTCATCATCCAAGGCATCATTCCCTGGACCGTAACCTATAATAAGGAACAGCCTGGTCATGCCTACCTTGAAACGAATCCAGATGAGTCTCGGTCCTACCAGTCCATACCCATTACGCTTCACCATACATTCAGTCATTCTTTTTGATAATATAGCACCCACTCCCTGACGTCCATGTTCATTTTCAGGCACTCCAGACCACATCTCTGCCATTCCATTCACCACATCACAATCTCTATCCTTTCTTTTCGTCTCACATAAACACAATATATCTAAGTTCCTCTCATGCAAAACATCACGCAATTCATTCATCTTACCTTCCATATCTCCTCTTATATTCCACACACCAATCCGGCATTCTGCCCTCCTCTTTGCGCCCTCCCTGGTACTTGACGCGGCGTGATGGGTGGCGAGCCTCATCGACTCCATGCGTCAAGACCACCACCTAATTTCTTACATCTTAGGACCTATAGGTCCCGTGTCTTGGTTTCCCTCCACCATGTTAGTAGAAATATATATATATACAAAATATATATTTCTACTAACATGGTGGAGGGAAAAATAACATGGGAATTTAAACATCAGAAATGAATTTATTAGTTGAATTTTAAGAATCATGTTGGTGATATGCATAATTACCAGTTTGGATCATCTCCTCTGGGTAAATACGTGACCAGGGGTTGATGGGCTGTCCCTGGATATCCAAGAAATCTTCAGCCAAAATTGGTGGACCCTTGTCAATGGGTTTTCCTGATCCGTTGAAGACACGACCTAAAAATATACGACACACATTATAAGTCAAAACTACTTGTTGCAGATAAAACAAGGTTACTTCATGAGGAATAACTACTCACCCAACATATCTTCTGAGACTGGAGTCCTCAAGATGTCTCCAGTGAACTCACAAAGTGTGTTCTTAGCGTCAATACCTGATGTACCCTCAAACACTTGTACAACAGCTTTAGAACCACTGACTTCCAGAACCTGAAACATTTCAACAACAATTATAAATCAAGCAAGGATGTACTTTCCATCAGGCTTATGACTGATCGTCGACTGGTTTAATGTGATCGCTTTACACTTAAGTCACATTCACTAATTCCAGTCCTTCCGTCTGCCCATCTTTTGTTGTATATCTGTTGAGATACCTACTTGTTATATTCAACTCTGTCATGTATAAAATCCGATGTTCTCACTAAGTATAAATTGTGATTTTCAAAATCTTACATTTTCAATTTTAAATACCCCTAAGTTTTCTGTTTTTATAAGACCAATTCTCCGTAAAATATGACTTGTTATTTTGATCAGAAATTTGAGTTTTAAGGGCTTACCTGTCCTGATCTGATGGTTCCATCGTTGAGTCTCAACTGTACAATCTCAGCGTACTTGGGGAACTTGACTTCGTCCAAAATAACCAGGGGACCGTTCACACCAGACACTGTCTTGTAAGCTGTAAAGAAAATATTATTTGCTTTACTTATTTGTACAACAAATTACTCCCCACATGACTAATGTTAATAAATTCCTTAATGAGATACTACCTTACAAATAATTAGATGTTATATGGGAGCTCTCGAAGTAAAATGAAATTGTAATGGAAACTACAGTCAATATTGATTTAGCATAATGAAAATGAAAAAAGGGCGTTACCCAAACCTTTAAATTATAAAATGACGAATGTATTATCCGATTTATACGTTTAATCCAAGTTTTAAAATGAACAAAAGTCTAGTAATGATTGTTGGTACCTTGATCACATGACAGCTGATTAGGGATAGTCTGTCGCAGTTTTTTCGATGATTATCGCTTTTAATAGAAGGATTATTTAAGCTACATTGCAAAACAATAATAGGATACAATAAAGAAATAATATTATAACGATAAAACTAAAAACATTAGGAATCGATCCACCCAACTGAGTCAAAAACTCTAGTTGTCAAGGGTCGTAAAAATATTGATAAAAATGACACTCACTTAGCCTCGGCTGGGAGATAAAATCCCTGGAAACAGCCAAGATGTGCTCCTTCTGAGCCTGTTGTGCGGATAATCTGTCGTTAAAGGACATTTTGAATTAGTGTCTTGATGTTATAATAAAAACCCAACTACGAAACGAATGACGGTCTCAAAACGAGAGCGCCCGCAAACGAATCGCAAAATCTACAGAAAATACTTCACGTGATGTCACGTGATCATAAATGGGTGCGTTTGCATAAAATATATTGACGTTTATCAACATCACACACTTTCAGTCCATTCGACAAACGGATAGTTTCACCGACGAATCTCAATATGAGTCAGTTAAGGCAGTGGTCCCCAACCTATGGTCCGCGGCCCAATACTGGGCCGTGGACCAAATGGTACTGGTCCGCGCCGCCTGCTTAAAACAAAATATTTTTTTGAAAAAATCGTCTATTATATAGCTTAAAATAATTATTCCTTAAAAAATGCCTTCACGCTAAGTTGCCATCTAGCTACATTGTACCTGATCAGTAGCTATGTATCTTTGGTGGAGAGAAGGTGTATGTCGTTCTTCTATCTGTTTACCGGTGCCTACTTTCTCGCGCTTAAAACCTTTCCTTCCTTGTGAAATGTAGCCGATGCACATTGCTCCAAATAAACTGTAATATCTTTATCAGTGGCGTATATGTCAAACAATTATGTGCCATGCATCTGCTATAGAATGATCCCAGGTTCATAACTTCACCCGTTTTTCAAAAAAATTTCGCCTGCGGCGCTTTTAACCCATCAATTATAATGCCAACCTAAAACTCAACCTTTCTGAGTGCACCTTCACGAAAAAATTTCGCCCTTTATTGTTTGTTTTTAATTTTTATATTTCTCTGTGTATGCCCCCCCCCCAATGTAACCCCCCTACCCTCAGTGGGCCGCGGTGAAATTATCAAACGCTGACCGGTCCGCGGCGACAAAAAGGTTGGGGAACACTGAGTTAAGGAACAACAATCTTCGTTACCTTTATAAACGTTAAGATCTATAACTAAACTTTTTCAAAATTATTATGTATAGAATTGGTACCAATTATATACTACTTTATGTTGTATTAAAAATAATTCAGTCACCTACATATGTATGTAAACTAATACTCTCTCAGGTACCTACGTTCCGCACTTACGTTACCTTTTTTGCAACTATGAACTGTTCCAAATCACCTACGGACAGATCTCCTACGGAGAGTATATTCCAAATGGCAAAGAATATTAATATACCTATCACTGCTGAGTGGAAGATTCGTTCATATAATTAATACATGTATAGGTTCCTAGTTCATATGATAAGAAAGCTTGGGAATTAAGTATCGTTGGTGCAATGTACCTTTAAGAAAATTACATGTTGGTGTTACCAGTATACTCCTCTTTTCAGTCTACCGTTGGTAAGCATGGTATGTTCTGTCTTGTGCAATATTCGCGTTGGTTGGTGACATATGGCTGGATTTTGACGTTTCGTCGTCCGAACTTGGTCCAAACTTTTTTCCGCGATTTTTTTTCTTATTCGATTTTATTTTCGCGATGTTGCGATAGAATAAAATTAACTCCCACAAAGTTTGTTACGTAGTTCGTACTTTTTATAAGTCTTTCAAGTTTCAGATTCAGTCTTAATGTCTATGTTATGTCGTCTACGGTTTCCCTCTAAAGTTTACGAGAATTGTTATCAGCATGGAAATTCAAAATAGTGATAATATTGACTCTGATAACGGCAAGTTTAAAATGATTTGTTATTTTAGTTTACTTTTATATCCGTTTAGAAAAGTTTGACTCATAATTATTCGTATTTCCTACAGTTTCTTACAAAGACTCACTTGTTGACATTGAATTGACTTGTTTATTGCCAGCCAAAGTTCATGTTTTTTTTTCCATAATTTGCAGACGAACGTATAATGGAATCAATAAGGGATGATGGATTCGCAGCTGGAGTTGATGATTCAGAGTATGTTTCACCATTTTATTGATACTTGCTTTATTAACTTTATAATGATATATTCTCATAGTAGGTTAAGGTTACATTAAACAGATGTCAATTTATCTAATTTTTGTTGGTTGATTACCTTATGAAAGTGCATTAGCAATGACAGATTTTTCGGTGCATGCATTTAAACCATAATTTGGCATGAAACTATAGCTTTGATTTGTACGATGAGAAACCCCCAACCCTCTTCTGGAACTTTTAAACCGGTACCTCTATAACAATAAACAGCTTAGACAAGCCAGGATTTTCGCTATTGGTAAAAATTTCATATGCAAAAATAATTTTCTCATCTGCTCCCAAAAGGCTGGTGATATTGCTTCTGCAATAAGTTTGTTCTTTCGTTTATCTCATTGTAGGTTTTATTTTTTATTTTCATGTTTGCAGCAATAGTTTATGTTTTATTCTGTATTTTTTTTCAGTATTGCCAACCAAAGCACATTACAGCTCCTCATAAAACAACTGAAATTGAATATCGTAGAGTTGAAAGTGGCACAGAAGTTACAGAACACCAATCTACTCCTTCATATTGACCAGTTGAAGAAAAAATATTCTGCTCTGAAACTTGACGTGGATAATTTGAAAGCAGAGAAATTAATCAAAAAGACTGATACTTATCAACAAACTGACGAGACATCCAAGATCAGTAAAAGTGTACAAGTTAACAATTTAGATAGTAATTCGTTCAATAGCAACGATTGTATGATAGTTGAAAGTACGACAAATTCCAGAATCTCTACAAGTAATTTGACAAATGAATTACAATCGTCGGAAGCTTCGGAAAAGACTTTTTTAAATCAAAATGTGAGAGAAGAGATTGAAAAAAATGGGCGTGAAATCGTTACTAAATCACCCACTGTTAATAATACTAGCTTACCAAAGATAGTTTCTGTTGCGGGAAAAGATGGAAATAATGAAAATTCAGTGAGGAATCGTCTTACAGCAGAGTCATCTCGTGCATCTAAGGAAATTATTAATACCGCTACACCGCCTGTTGTCAACAATGCCGATATTTCAGGTAATGTCAGTAGTATGGATCAACTACAGCAGGATACAGATATTATGGAGATTGATACAGACTTAACCGATGAAATGTTGAGAGTTTTCGATCACGAGATGAAAGTAGAAAAAGAAGTGGAAGAAGATGATGAAATCATGTCCCAAAGAACGGAAGAGGATTCAGTTGAAAGTAGTATCTGCTCCGCAATATTGAGTTACATAGAGAATCAGACAGGAAGGAAAATAATTATTATAAGTTATGGTAACATCAGTCAGAATGAGTGGGTCATATTGAGCAAGAGGAATTCAGAAGATGAGAATCATACTATAGTCTTGTGTATCACGTTCTATGACGAATATTTGTTTAGTGTCTCTACAGCCAAGAGAGGGAAGAAAGGAAATTCCGGTGAAGAGAAATTCTACAGCGTTGTTTATAGATTTGCACCAGAGGTAAGTTTTCTTGCTATTCAACACTTTTATTGCAATATTATATTTTGTCCCAAAATTATGTAATTTGTATTTTTTCCAGGATGCCATTGAGGTACCAATAGAGACAGAATTAAATCAAATACAAAATTTGCAAAAAGAAAATGTTGGACCATCTCCCAAGACCAATGAAACTATTTCAACTGCCGATTCTTCCAACGAAGTTGTGACTCATCAAGAGTTCACATCAGATGCTGTCAGTGCACCCAATAATTCAACGTTTGTCACCGAAGCAGTCGTCCATACTCCTCATGTGCCACAGGTCATACGTACACCGAATCGTAGCATAAATGATTCTTCCTCTACTTTAGATATTAATAGTGCTAGTTCTCAGAAAAATAATCTTCTTTCTGTGACCGAATCTACCAATGCATCATCAAGAAAAAATCACTCCGGGTACAGACTCGATGAGACGAGTTTGAAAAATTCGGTTGCTAAAAACTTAAAACAATCTATCAGTAATAAATTAAAAAGTCTTCGAGAAGCCGGTGTAAGTTTTCATACAAATGCTAATAATGTCAGTGATTACAGAAGACACCCAATTCCAGAAGTCGTGTATTTTAGAAATGATCAAACACCCAAACCTCTTGGTGATTCCAGAAATCATCAAACACCCAACCCTCTCAATGATTCATTCAACAGAAATCAAATACCCAACCCTCTCAATGATTCATTCAACAGGAATCAAGCACTCAACTCTCTTAGTGATTCGAGAAATCAAACACCCCAATCTGTCAGTGATTTCAGAAATCATCAAACACCCAAACCTCACAGTGATTCTAGAAATCATCAAACACCCAACCCTCTCAATGATTCATTTAACAGAAATCAAACACCCAACCTTCTCAATGATTCCAGAAATAATCAAACAACCAGACCTTTTAGTAATTCAAGTAATCAATCTATTCTAGATAGAATTGATTCAACTTATACTGAATCAGTTGGTGATTCCCGAAATCATCAAACAACAAACCGTCTCAATGATTCCAGAAATCATCTAACACCCAAACCTCTCAATGATTCCAGAAATCAAACACCCAAATCTCTTGGTGATTCCAGAAATCATCAAACACCCAGTAATTCTAGTAATCAAAATATTCTAGATATAATTGATTCAACTTACACTGAATCAGAATCGTTGATTTCACGTTTCGCCTCTGTTAGTCATCTTCAAAAACCCACTAAGAATTGGAAAAAGAAAGATAATCCAAAAAATATAATAACAGTTGAAGATCGCAGGCCGAACAAAAGAAACGCTAGAACCACAAAAACAAAGTATAGAAATAAATATAAGTACAATAAAACCTGCCATAAAATGAATTCTAATCAGTTGTTTCAATCGTTGATGAAAAGTTCTTGTGACTCGTCTCCCAGTCCAAAGAAACAAAGGTTGAATCAGTTTGTTCGGACGGAGAAAAAGCAACTTTCTAGTTTACCGACCGTGACTATTAGAGAACACGTTTCCTTAGAAGCAGATGAGGAAGAACAAGTGTTGCCACTTGTGGACGATGATGTCTTTATTGTGGAAGTTGAAAATAAACCAATTGAAATAGATTAATGTTTATTGCATTTGGATTTACAAATAAATGTATATATTGTGAAGCAGCAACATAATATATTAAGTACTCCCTAGACAGAGTACTCAATGCTAGAAGTGTAACAAAACTGGTGCCCACAAACTGTCAAATCGTATGGAAAATTTTGACAGTTTGTGGGCAACGGTTTCGAAATTTTGCTCTCATAGTTAAAATCTGTATTAGTTTTAACGTTATTTAGGACTAAAACGATAGTTTTAAAGATGTTTCAGTTTTTATTATTGATATCTTGTTAATAGTGTGAGTTTTGCGACTCTAAAATACCAAAAAGTGCCGAGCGTGAAATTGCGTCACTTCCGTTCTATTGAAAGTATATAGAATAAGACCTCTAGTACTTAATATGTAATCTCTTTGTTGTGAAGTTACCTCTCCATGACTGTTATGATAATACGGCCATTTTAATAATTGGGCCTCGATATATTGAACTGGGTAAGTATTGTCCATTTCATATGCGAATTTTTATTTACTACTATTGACTTTGGACTTGAAAATATATTTTAAGAAATAAAGAAGTCTCATAGTGTTTTTCAAGTTTTTTTTTATTTTAAACAAAACACTTTTCTGTACACTTTGCACTAGGCTAAAAGCCTGTATGGCAAAGTGTCCAATACATCTTTGTACACTGTCGATGTACAATACATATAATACTTATGTAAATACATTTTCTAATTTTTGTATAAGCATGTTTGTTATGTCTTATTTTATATACATACATATCTAATTATGAATTATACTTATGACATAGAAATATGATGATGACCATGCTATTGTAATTTTATTGAAGTGACAATACAGTGTAATTTTAAATGTGTTGGACACAAAAGTTCGGGCAGTTTTCATTTATCGAGAATATTTCAGTTCTTTCATCAATCATTACCAAGCAGGCTGGGGTGGCTTTAAATGGTCACATTTTTAGATTTTACATTACTACTACTACTACTACGCCCTTTATGTCTCCATTCGGGAGCACAGGGAGGCTACCAGGCGTCTCCATTCAGAGCGATTTTGTGCGAGTGATATTACCTCTCTCCACGTCATTCCTAACGCTCTGATCTCGTTGTCATAGGAACGGTGCACTGTGAAAGAGGGTCTTCCGGGGCGTCGGGACCCCTGTGGGTGGAAAAACAGCGCTCTCTTTGGCCAGCTGTCGTTGGGCATTCGCAAAACATGGCCCAGCCACGACCAACGTCTTTCCTGTATTACTGACAGGATTGATCGTTGCTGGGAACGCCGTCGAACGTATTCGTTGGTTTTACGTTCTTGCCATGTGATACCCAGTATCCTCCTAAGACACTTATTCTCAAAGCTGAGTATCTTACGCTCTTGAGCCTTGGTTAAGTGCCATGACTCGCAGCCGTAGAGGAGGACAGGGATCACACAGGCGTTGAATAGGCGGCGTTCTGTCTGGATACTAAACCCGGATGCCTTCCAGATCTTGTCCATGTTGTTGAATGCCCCACTGGCAGCTCCGATGCGAATGGGCAGTTCTGTCCGGAGGTCACCTGCCGGGGTGATGGTGGCGCCCAGGTATTTGAATTTGTTTACCTGGGAGATTTGATTGCCGTTGACAATCATAGCTGTGACCCTATCCGGACATGCATCGTTACAGATGTACTCAGTTTTGCCAGTGTTGACCTTGAGGCCAAGGCGTGTCGCGTTGTTGTAGAGCATTGTAGTGCTGTGCTGTAGTCCACCCACAGACGTGTCGAATAGGGCGAGATCATCCGCATATTCTAGATCGTGTAGAGTTCCCACGTTTGTTTCGTTGGCAGGTCTTTGCAATAACGGCACTCCCCCTGAGTTCCCCGTGGATTTTCTGAGAAGGTAGTCCATGACGGTAACAAAGATGAAAGGCGCCAGTACACATCCTTGTCGAACCCCAGTTGTGATCCTGAAGGTGTCAGTTGGACCACAGGAGGTTCTCACACTGCACTCCGAGTCCGTGTGCAGGGCTTCGATCATGGCTACCAGCCTCGTGGGAATACCGTAAAGGGCCAATATCTTCCAAATTGATTCTCTATGGGGGCTGTCAAAGGCTTTTTCGAAATCAATGAAGCAGCAAGCGACTGGCGAGTTATACTCTTGTGATTGTTGGAGGACACACCTGGCACAGAAAATTGGGTCCGAACAGGACCTGCCAGGCACAAAGCCACATTGCTGCTTCCTCAGTATGGCTAAGATTGGTTTCTGGATGCGGTTCAAGATGATCTGAGATAGGACCTTACCGGGTACGCTCAGTAGAGTAATTCCACGGTAATTTCCACATTCCTGAGGGTTCCCCTTTTTGAATAGTGTTATGATGGTTCCGTTCCTCCAGTCCTTTGGGCAGAGCCCCTCATTCCAGATCTTATTGAAGAGGTGGTAAAGCGGGTCAATGAGTGCGTTCATGCCGCATTTTATGAGCTCTGCATGGATACCATCATCTCCTGGAGCCTTGTTATTCTTGAGTTTCCTTACAGCAGACACAATCTCCCCGTGACTCGGAGGTCCTTCAACTATACCACTCGCTCGTGGTATGTTTAGGTCTCCCTCCTCCTCGCCAATGTTTTTACATTACAATACCAATAATAACAACATATCGAAAACTGAAAACTACCCAATTTTTCCATAGGACATTCTTAATTTTACTGGGCTGTGAAGTTCTCATTGTTTTGTAAAATTGTTTAATAATACATTTATTTTCTATACAAGTGTTTTATATTTATTGTCATTTACATACGAGTATTTCAAAGGACCCATCTATGATCTGTGGAGTCAGAATTGTTTACTGTGTAATGAAAAAAAAAATCACATTGCTATGAAGCATGTGACAAAAAAGTAGAGGTACACTATGTCAAAAACATTGTGAATTCATCAATTAATAGATTATGCAGTATTCCTACAACAGTGTAGAAGAATTAAGGATGAACGTTGTCGGGCTTACGACCGACCTCGGCTGGCTTACGTCACACTTGAGAAACATTTGCCATATCAGTTCGCTCCGGCTGGGATTCGAAGGTCGAGCCGAGGTCTGTTGTAAGCCCGACAATGTGTCACAACAGACCTACTCTAGTCGCAGTGATGCAGGGGATAAACGGTCCCCTAGGAAAAAAAAAAGCCCGACAATGTTCATCCTTAATTCTTCTACACTGTTGTAGGAATACTGCATTGCATATACTACGGAATGTAGAAAAAAATCCAACGCTTTACAAGAATAACTTGAAAACCAAAAATAATTCAAGGACCAGATTATGAGTCATACACAGCAGCTAATCAGTATGTAAGACGTGTCATATTCTTTCAGTTCCCGATGTGACAGCAACCTCTCCAATATATTTCCAATCCTCCAGTTTCATTTTCATCAATTTTTTCATGTTCTTTTTGAGTGGATTCATCTTTTGATTGAGTATTTCTATTGTTGCGAACTTGTCAAAGTAATGAAGCAGAGTTGATAATATTGTAGATTCTACAGTCTGAAATTGAATTAAAATATCTTCGGCATTTTTCCCCATCGTTCCAACGACCGCCGTAAACTTTTCGACTGTAAAATTCTCATTGGGGGATATATGCAATACTTCTCCCAAGTAATTTATCCAGATAAACATTTTGTAGATATCCTTAAGTGGAAATTCGCATGAAGTTATACGTGTTGTCAAATCCTTGAGATTGTATTCCATTTTGTCATAGTATGATTTATTGGTGACAGATTCGGGACAATGCAGATACACCAGCCAGTTATTGACGACATCGTCACTGATTTTGCCTATACTTGTAGTTGAATTTACTTTGTGGTACGATTTGATTAACATGAGATTCAGTACTAAGCTCGGTATGCCAATAGGTAATATTTCACACAGTGGTTGTGTGTGATCGTACCTACTCCAGCCAGTTAAGAATATTCCTACGACATTTAGGAACCTATTTGTTCCTCCTATTCTATACGACGTTACGAAGTCCATCCATAATAAATGGTTACTAAAACGAGTTTCTAACTTTGGTATAATGTTTGTGTTTCCGTCGGCTCCTTTGAACGCCGAGGCGATCCATATTTTATGAAACACTCTGCTGTACACGTACCACGTTTTATGTGTGACTGAATTTAAAATATCCTCGTAAGCCCACACGACTGGTTCGATATAATTTTGTATGTTTGAGTTTTCTAATTTCAGCGGGTTTATATTCCTCATCATGTCATCCCAAATGAGAACTCTGATGTTATCATCATGTTCTCGTAGGTAGGAACTTACTGTTATCACGTGTTGAACAAATATATTCCTGCAATAAAAATTAAATTGTTCATTCATTGGATATCGATTGTACAATGTCCCATCATACAGGGTGTCCCGTAAGTCATCGATATCCCGTGGAGGGGTGATAGACCAACTCATAACAGACCAGAAATTCTAATTTTTATATATTGTCTTCGAATTCAGAAAAAAATCTGTTAAACATGTTTTTTGAAAAAATTTCACAGTGTAGAGGAGTCAAAATTTTCTAATAAAAAACAAACTAGAGCCAGAAACAATGTTCTTTTTTTTAAAAATTGTAGCATATTTTTTTTTATTTTGGACTATAATCAAATAGCTGGACCATCAGGATTACGAATCAAAAAGTATAATCCTAGAGTATTGAATTTTGTGACCATGGCGATCTAAAACTGAACGAAGGTGTTGAATTTTACAAAAGACAAAAAAATGCCGTTATCTCAAGAACGAGCCATTTTTACTAAGGTCATATTTCGATTTTCTGGTCCATTATGAGTTGGTCTACCACCCTGTATACATGTTGTAGCAATTTTTTTGTTGAGTTCTTGTGCTAGATAATAAATGTGATATGAGAATATAATTACCATGATGACAGTTTCCTTTTCTTACAATATGCACAATAATTCATGTAATACACTTCATCACAACCAATGTGGAATATCTTCAGAGGTTTTATTTCATTGTGAAAGTCCACAACCTGAAAATTATTATGAACATACATATGTGGGTATTTTCAATGAAGGTATTGATAGCTGAGCGAGAAAAGTACTCTTTTTCAACCTACAGGGTTTCTGAAAACTAAATGAAAGAAATGTGAAATGAAACGTGGATACCTAGTTTTCTGTTGGCCTCATCACACACGGGCAGAAATTAAGCCGCTAACATTCGGTATGTGGATTCCGGAAGCTCGAAAATGTATGCAATTTGACTACTCTCCACACACGCGCGGACATTCAGCAGCCGAATTTTCATGAAGCCCGTATGTGAAGCTTATGGTAAACTGATATTCAGTCGGCTAGCCACCCACGGGCGGAATTTCCACCCGGTTGTGATGAGCCTTAGACTAGCAGTCAGAAACATTGTTGCCATTAGTGATAATTCTTTATTTTGTCTTGGGTGAGATGACGTCTTTATGATACAATCTGCTTTACTAACCTGTTTGATAATACTCTGAATAAGAACTAACGAGGCATTTTGTGACGGACAAATGGCGCTAGCATATTCGTGGTGTTCTCGCAATGGATGGAATCTATGTTTTAATACATACTCCATATGACCAAATGTTTGCACCAGTGGTATTATTTCTATGTCATATGCTTTAGCTGTCCTGAGAAATTGTTGCAACTGAAAACAAAATATATGCCACAGATTTTGAAACAAAAGGTCTATCAAGGATTTGCAAACTCTTCTTATATCAGAACATCTCCGATATTCTGAATATTTAGTTAAAATATAGATGAAAATAAATAAATTTGCTGCGGGTCAGGCAATTTTCAAATTTCACACACAACGTAGGTAAGTACTTCAATTTTAGTGGCGAAGGGAAAAATTATTTCTTCTGTACTGGCAACACTATAATTGAATTGTCACAACAAAAATGGCTGCCAATAATTTAAAATTTGGTTAAGATTTAATTTATCTTTTTGCCTCAGTGTATAAAAATCAATTATTACATTAGTACAACATACCCCTTTCTTAGAATATGCATTTGGTGCTCGGAGTACTTTCAATTCACCATTAAATGGAAACATATCTTCATATTCCATAAGGAGAGCTGTAACTCCCAGCATTTTAAACTCCCCCAAGAGTTCTGACAGATATTCCAATTTAGGAGGAGCACCTTTCAAATCAATGTGAACTACAATGTGATTGAATGCAAAGTTCTGTCTCACGTCACCAGACATATGACTCACTTCACCATAAAAAGAAGTCCATCTGAGCAAATACATCACTGCGTTTAAACTTAATAGACCCACCAGAAGCACTGACGCATAAACATATTTTATTCTTATCAAATGCATTATAATATTCATTAATTAGTAAATAATTATACTTAAATTGGTAAGAATTCTCAATACTTTTTTTAATATTCACGGAATGACAGCTCTCAAATAAAATGACAGTTTGTTCTTTTATCACAAATCCTTCTAAATTTAAATCGTTTTCTAATTCATAAAATGTACCAACTTGATGATACCCCAAAAAAATGTAACTTTTTGATCAAAACTATTTAAACTCTTAATCATAACTTTTTTCTATTAAACTCTCTCTTGATTTTTGACACTATATTGAATAGTTCACCAAATATTTAATACAGACACGTTCTGTCTAGTTACGAGTTAAATTCTAATGAACTTAGTAGAAATCTTGTAAGGTTTCAGGTTATTATTGTCTGTGTAGGTATATAACGTACTTAGTACTATTCATTTTACTAATACCTACTGCATTCTGGTATGAAGGAATAATAATTACGTACATGAGAATAGTAGTGTTACTAGTACTTAATATATTATGTCACTGAGTGTTACATACATAGGGTTGCCAGATGTCCCAGTTTACCGGGTCTGTCACCGGTTTTGTGCCCCGTTTCCCGGTGTTCTGAACAAACCTTTCGGGACGCCTGAATGTCCCGGTTTTCGGAATAGTTGGTATATTTTAGGATTATTATCGTTTGTGGTATTTTTGACTGTTTACATACGTAATAATGTAAAAAAACAAAGAAAGTTACGCATTAGCGGTTCTTAAAATTTTCAATTTGAAATTTATTCTCCCAACGTTTTTTTCTTGGTCAAGATCAACAGTTTTAGTCTTTTTCCTCGTCCTAGGTACTACTAAATGTCAATATGCTTACTTTGAGTTCAAAACTAAGAACAACAGAAAATCTGGTATTTTATGTCTAACTTACGGAGAGATCTAATCGTTAATTGCAAAATGATTTAATATTTAGTAGTTGGAAAGCTGATTTTCATTATATGGTATTACTTAAATGTCTGAATTGACCACTAAATAAAAATCACAGATTTATTTAAAAATTATAAGCTTTTATTGGAGTCTAAACATAATATATGTAATATGTACATAATAATAATAGTAATTGTACAATAATATCAATAGATCAACAAATTAAATACAAACATTGAGTCACTAAAACTTAAATACAAAATAACCCGGGAGTCAAATAATTCTTATACCTCGATAATTCCTACATTGATGAACAATTGTTTGATAAAGGCACATGGATTTGTAAAGCGTTATCCACACTATTCGTCAACATAAAAAATCTGTCGTTATGAAATTATACCTAGTACTTAGTTTATATAATTTAAAAAATTGAAATGGGACGTCTTTGATTTTTTAAGTCACCAGAGTGCGCTGCAGTAAATGGAGGTCCGCACAGATACGGCAGGTTCTGTGGCATTTCTACGGATAATAAACAAATGGTTTGTTTTGATATGACAGTATTGACAGTTGTGAAGACCTCCATGTATTGCGGCGCCATCTAGTGAGTGGCAAAAAATACACTGCCATTTTAACAGAAGTTTTACATGTACATAAAAAAAACTCCATCTGTGTTAATCAAAGCAAAGTTATCAAGGTATAAGAAAGTAATTTCTCAATAAACTGACGTATAAAAAATAAAATGTAGGTATCAAGTTATATAGCTAACAAAATCACAAACATAAATAAACGTCATTCAGTCGTAACTGACAATCTAAAATGTTATTAGCATTGTAGTGCCCAATATTTATTAAAAATCATATTCGATAAAGATCATTCAACAAATATTAGCTTTTTTTGATTTCCTAATTCACATTCATTCTCTACGCCACTAAATACTCTTCGTAAATTTATTCTTAAATTGAGGAAGCTACATATAAATATTGAAACCAGGGTTCGCTGTTATCCAATATTCATTGTAAATATCGTTTTTTTCAATCCCTTTCAATACAAACACAGGAGACAGAATTTTATAATTCAACCGTTATCTACCAAGGCATGTACCCGGTACCACTGACAGTGCTGCCAGCCTGTCACCTGAATTCCTCCAGTGGCTAGCGGCGCTGGATGCCGGACATTAACACTGTGACAATACTTCGACGTTGCCAAACGATAAATGAATAAACAAAATGTAGTCGTCATTGAAATGATAAAAAGAAGTTTATAAACAAAGAGAGAATAAAAACGTTTTCTTAATTTGACTATACTGTATAATATGCACCTTGATTCTTGTAATGACAATTTGATGCCATATTGGTTAACAATTTCGTGGCAATGTGGAGCTATATACACTTACAAAAAAACTGTGTTTTCTGTCACAAAAAAAAAACTAATGGTAAACATATTTTATCACAATACATCTTTCACTGTGCCTCAACTGGCAATAACTACACAATTGTAATGCAGTATACATTACACACTTTTTCAATGAACCGTTTGAGTATGTATGCCTACTCAATCGTCTAACAAAAATGTAACATACATTTTGACTATCGAAATATTATGAGGAACTTAACTCATACAAACTATTCTCATGCATTACAAAGATTACTGATTTGTTACAAAAATGGCTACATATTGTACGACTATCACGTCCTATTTGCGTAGATTGGTTATCTCTCATAGCATTTTAACCACGTTTTCTACTTAATTTAGATATTACAAAACAAGTTGAAAGTATTGATCAATCAACTTTTAACTTACGATAACGGCAGTATCTAGATTCGCATATTCGATGAGTTAATCTAAGGGGAAGGCATAACTTTGAGACGATCGAAAGCGGCCTTCTCCAGAGCTTCTCTGTGATCGGGGTGCGCGATTTGAATGAGTGCGTGAGCTCGCTGTCTCAATGATTTACCAAAGAGTTGAGCGATACCGTATTCAGTGACTATGTAATGGACGTGTGCACGAGATGTCACAACTCCAGCACCTGGAGGAAACAAATTAAAATGTATTATTATCAAACAAAGCACAACATTAGATAATAAGATTTAATGCACACCTTTTGACGAGTTACTCACCTACTTTAAGCGTCGGTACGATTTTGCTTTCCCCTCTGGCTGTGGATGAGGGCAAAGCAATGATGGGCTTACCGAGACCGTCGTAACCTTCGGCGGCTCCTCTGATGAAGTCTACTTGACCACCGAAACCAGAGTACATGCGAGTACCTGACGAGACAAAGATAAACACGGTGAATAAGTTGATTCTTACATCTCTTTTGAACATTTTACATTGCGAAGATAATTCAGAGAATATAATTACCAATAGAATCGGCACACACTTGTCCGGTAAGATCTACTTCGATGCAGGAGTTAATGGCTGTCATCTTGGGATTCCTTGCAATGATGGGGACACTGTTTACATAATTAACTTCCAACATTTCTGGAAAACACAAACACATGTTACTGTCACACGAATACAAGACAGTTTGGATTTTTCAAAGGGATGATCACAAACAGAGTGACTAATTACCAATGAATGGATTGTTATCCACGAAGTCGTACAGTTCCTGAGGTCCTATGAGGAAAGATCCAACGATCCTCCCTCTGTGGAATGTCTTCTTGGTGTTTGTGATGCAGCCTCTGTTGACAAGATCTATTACACCGCCGCTGAACATCTCAGAGTGAATTCCCAGATCCTTGTGGTTCTTCAAAGCGGCCAGCACGGCGTCGGGCATGTTGCCAATACCTGGAAATACACAAATAATACAATATAATAACCAAAATTTGAATGAAGTTACAAGTTGACAATATTACTACACAAGTACTGCAATATATTGACAAATTGTAATATCTTCAAGGATATTTTGAAGCTATGGTAATTAAAAGAAAATCTATCATCTTCCATACATTTAATGTAACAAATTTTCACTATAACGAAACTTTGTTCGGGTACCGTGACGTGAACTTCGCTATATCGAGATTTCAACTGTAATTCTATTTAGGATAGTGTGTGACTGGTTCAAATGCTAAGATGATATAAATAATTGGAAGAAGAAATATTTTATCCAAAAATGCAATCAACTGCCAATACATGACATAAAATTTTTACCCATTTGCAATGTGGCTCCATCGTCAACTAAATTCTCTCCAATGATTTCTCCGATCTTCTTCTCCACATCAGTGGGAGGTTTCCCGTGATGTGAGGGCAATTTGGAGTCGTGCTTCACCGCATAGTCCAGATGTGACACGTGGATGATACCGTCTCCGAACGTGCGGGGCATGTGAGTGTTAATTTGACCTGAAATAGTAATAATTTTTAACACATTCACCAAGCAATATTTTAACATTAAGTAAAACATATTGCAGTTTGATACTCGAGCGTCATTTATTTGTATTTATTTACACTTTTGGTGAACAAGATACAGAGATATGTTAACATTACAAATATAAATTAACATTTGTTCACTAGGGCGAGCTTATCGCAATGCTGCAATTTCTGCCAGCTAACCCCAATTGATCATGAAACAATTACATAGAAACATTACAATGTATCTTGTATCTGGCGAGAATTGGCATGCAAATAAGAGTTCAAAGAATGATAATTAATTGAAGGGCAGTGTTTTTGTAATAGACAACTCCTAATATGTCATCATTCAATTTAAAATAGACCCTTTTAAACGGCCATTCATAAAACATTAGCAATGACTTAAAGATGTTGGCAATAGTGTTTGCCTTTACAATAAAGAAAAGAGCGAAGCACATTATTACTACAGCTATTTATAATTTAAAATATTTTACCTATTATAATTTTAGAGTTCATCATGCCAGCCCTGACACAGTCGACTGAGGTTCCCAAACTGCAATAACCGTGCGAGTCTGGTGGAGATACCTGGAAACAATTAACTGCATAGAATCAAAATCTACAGTACAGTGTATCGTGAAAATATATGAAAGAAACAGTGAAGGTTTTACGTACTTGAATAAGGGCAATGTCGGGCTGGATGATCTTTCTGTAGAAGAGAAGAGGAATCTCGTGAAGGAAGATTGGGATGGCATCACCACGACCGTCGGCTACAGCTTTCCTTACATTTCCTCCCATGAACATAGAAAGGGACCTACAAAATCAATAAGATTTTTTTGAGCGCTGCTCTGTAATATTTTCGGTACTGTAGTTTACTTGTAAAAAATACAATGTGGGAATATTACAGACCTCTAATGACAAGATTCGACAATTAGGGCTACCAACAATATAATTTTCCAACGTCACTTGCAGATAGCGTCTGGATTATCATGTGAGAAAAAATTATCTGTACCTAGTTAAAATTTTTCCCACAAATCTATTTCTTAACGTATATCCACATGATGTGGAAATTATTGAAATAAATGTTAATCTTAACCCACCTGAATATTCCTTCACACTCGGGCTCACAGTATGTTGCTTTTCCTTCCGTGTGCATGTGACATACAGTGATATCCTTAAGCTTAGCTGCTTTGCCGACTTCCGTCATGGCCTCCAACAGATGCTGGGGAGTGGCCGCAGCGCCCTGGGCAAACACCGTCTGACCTGGTGACAAATAACATAAAAATTTACTAAAAACTAAAGTCAGATGGGAGTGGAGTTTGTCAAGGTAGATCAGCCTGGAGAGACTTAATTCTAAGAGACAATCAACTGATATAGTTGGGACATATAGAGAGGATGCGTGATGAAAGAATAAAAAAGAAAAATGTATCTCGGAGAAAGAACACATGTGAGGAACCACAGCCGTCGAAGAACCACATGGCTTGAGCACGTAGACCAGATTCTCAAGAACGAATATGTTTTGAGTAATAAGAATCGTGAAGCAAGAAGTGTGTGTACAGACAGGAAAGTATGGCGATATGTTTTCTTTGCCTATCCTGCAAGGGATGCGACGCGAGGGGATAGAACAGAAAAAAATACATACTTTTGAGGAATGAAAACGAAATACATTTTGAACCATCAGTGTCAGTTAAATGAATGCATTGTAAATACTTCATGGAAAGTGTACCTATTGCATTGTTAATTCTTATCTCTTTATGGGTTATCCAGTTATAACACGAATTAGGTAATATTATTTATCCAATAACCAAGTACAATCCATGTTTACATAGGCATCTAAATTATTAAAGGTAAACACAGCCCCTATATTGATACTGATAAGGAAATTAATAAAAACATAATATAAGCTATTTATATTGAGACTATGATATTACGTAATAAATTAATAAGAGAGATAGAATAACATACAATACAATAATATTACTTTGCTGTTTTATATTCCTTAAGGGAAAACAGAGAGGTCACAATCCAGTGCACATTTGTAGACTACGGACTGTTTCTTTCCATGTCATCATTAAGGTCACCAGCCATTCTCAAAACATAGTCTATCTAGAGCCATTGCCTCTCCTGAACTAGGAAAATAATTTTCATACACTTATCCACGCTTCTTACCTTGAAATATCTATAATATGTAGGTACATCTGTTCTCAAGAAATCATGACAACAACATACAGGAAAAATGCAATAAAATCAATAAAGCAATGTGGATGAATACATTAAAATGAAGTATGGAATGTTTTACAGATAAGAATGGACAGAATAACAAGTATATTGAATTTATTATTGAAGACTGAGATCTACTAGTACAAGAAGTGGACAACAATGTTCACAGTAACTGAGGTAATTCCATTAAGTACATGAAAATCATTATACAGAATAAAATGCTTGCCGTCTGCATTTCCTGTTGTTCACAGTGCCTGTTGGAAGAGTTTAGTTTCTAATGTTTTTTTATTGTGTTCCACCTATGCCTTCACACCTTGTCCTTTACAAGCAGAAACAACCATAACTCGTACAAGGTTCTGGATTATCCGGATACAATTTTTATCAATAATATTAGATGGTCAATTAAACAGAAAAAAAAATAGTCTTCCATGTCTATAAAAACTTTTTTTCCAATAATAAATGAAAACTGGGGGTAGACTAAAAACTTATCCTTCTTCAGTATTTATTGCAGTATCCAGTACTTCAGAAGAATGACAGAATTACAAATGTGGAAATACAAACAGGTTTTCATTAGCAAGGTCATGGTGAATTATACATTTACAGATGGCGCTTTGCCTAGGTAAATTATTCATCATTTATGTCCATCAACTAACCATTGACTATTAATATTGTCAATTAAGTATGTAGAGGTAATCTATCACATGACATACAACATGCAGTATGCTACAATGTCACATCACATGATGTGTTTATCCTGCTATCTTATCTACCTGTAAAATATTATTTATGACATAATCCTAGTTACATACACATCGAAGGCATGAATTATTACAAGCAGCATTCAAATGTAATGAGACTTGAGCTGTTAACGTTAGCAGATACAATCTCCGTTAGCTACAAATGTGAAAAGAAAGGTGATGTCAGGTAATTCTTCAGTTACATCTTGCTGTCTAATAAGCTAGTTGCAATCAATATCTCGTGTAACTGCTGTAACATGCTCAATTCCAAAGATATATAAGAAGACAGTTATGCAGGAATAGTTGAGAATGTTCAAACCACGGGAGTATTAAAGTGCCTATTTAAACTAGGTCAATTTGCAATTTTTTTAACAGACGCAGAGGCAGAAAATAATTTCCTACTTGTGCCTATAGAGGCAATTGAAATAAATTACCGACTGATTGAACGTTGAAGGCACATACACCTATTAGATAATATGTAGAGTGAAGTTTGGGACGTACATATTCAGCACAATAATCAATCCGGCAGCCATTACATGACTAAATTGAATAACAATAATGTGCAGAGGTCGGAGGAATTCATACAACTATAAGTTGTATCTAGACAACAAACTTAATTGATCATTGCATAATTTACACAACCGTTATAGAATTGTTTGTATTACAAATACTTTGTCATAATTTCATTTTCATTTGATCTTGACAAAGCTTCACTGAGACTATTGACACAAAATAAGAGTGTAAAGGTTCGTTTACACGAGCAACTAAATTGCTTCACTCACGGCAATTTCACGTCACAATGATGCGATACGGTTGATGTTGACGTGACGTCATTGCGATGCAAAATTGCCGCTAGTGGAGCAATTTATTGCCTCGTGTAAGCGGACTTTTAAAAATTGGAAATATCATTAGGGAATGAGTAATGGTAACTGAATTTTGGATGTAAACGAAATGCATCAGTGGTTGTCAGTTTGAAGAATTGATTCATGAACCATTCACACATGTGTACCTTGAAACATGTATCTTAAAATAAATAATGTATCACAGCGATAGTAGACCTGCTAAGGTATTGTCATTGAACTACATGGCAAATTACGTATGACAGTTAGATGTTGGAATGAAATAGTCAGAGCAGCTGTTCTGTACCTACTACAGTAGTCCACGCTTAATATAATCACGAAAAATTTTGTTAATGTTATCCATTTCGGTTGGACAGTCGTTTTGTTTGTCCGAAATAAAATAAAGCACTGTCTATTGTGATTTTTACAAAATTACTGCAAATTAAACCTTTTTCTCATAACACTGTTAATGGCTTTCTTTTCTCCAGAATGCCTTTTTACTGGCAGCAAAACATAAGAATGGAATAGAACTTTAATACTTTGCAGTATAAGTTCAGGGTATAATGATAACTGATACACTAACATAGGAACGGATAGTGAATGTTGGTGTTAATACATTCATGTGAACCAGCTTTAAAACTTCGAATAGGTATTTCACACATTTAGTCATTGATTTCGATGATGCCACCTATGGGGTATTTAATTACTCATTTTTACCTATCATTTAAGTTACATTTCATTTGCTATCTATCGCGCATAAAACAGTGTTCACTGTATTAAATACAGACACAATATACTACGATACTTTATGTTTACATACTACGCATGACACACACAACAAACATTGTATTATGTAGGCAAGTATATTAGTTCACATAGCTGCATACTTCACATACATAGCATTAGTGTTGTAGAATACATTAGGTACACTTAATAGTTATTTCAATATGTATTAGACTTGAATAATGTATCTCAAATACTTCTTCAATCAGATCAACACCTGCTTTAAAATTTAACACTAAAATATTGGTATTTAATATTTCAATAACCAATGTATAAAAATTTATATAGATTATGGATGTTTTATTACGAAAAAATATTTGATTAAGTACTTCAATAATCAAAGGTTTTATTAATGACTAGGTACCTACTCCTACAAATATATTTTTTAGAAATAGTTTGACCTCCAAACAATACAAGGTCAGTGTTAGTACTCTACAATGTAAACATAAAATACATGTATCTAATCTAGCTTCAGAGATCGTAAAAATGAATAGGTACCTATTGTAAAAAAAATACATGGGTTAGTGACCTATGCACTACAATCCCTATTTTTAATAATATAATATGACACATATTGAGACATTAGGAATGATGGGTCACAGATAAACATCCATTCATACCAAGACAGCATCTACCACAACCAGCGACAGGCGTGCAGGCGCATTACCTTAACAAAATAATGTCGAGTAAAAAAGAAAATACTACATGAAAATTATTAAAAAGTTACAAAGTTTTATCAGACAGTTATCAGGGTGGTCGGTAACATCCTCGACTGTTAATTCAGAGGGCGCGGGTTCGATCCCCGATGCCGACCTACTCCACTTAACGACACAAGCTTTTCAAGCTTACTGTGAAATGTACAAAGGTGAATTTGGGTTTCTTTCGATAACCCCGGATTCATTTATTTAAATAAAAAAAGTTTGTTTGATCGTTGACAACATAAAAAATATTTTTGAAGATTCTGTTAAATAATACCTGAGCAAAAACATATAATAATGTTAACGGCATAATTAGGTACATTAGAATTAATAAAATAATTAGTGTCTCAATGTCAATAAGAATACATAATTGTTTGGTCTGAGTCCCAGTTCAAATATCAGGTCATAAAAATATGACATACCTACTTTATCTCTGAATTATCTGCAGAATAAACAAACATAGGTAATCTCTTTAGTAATACCAAAGCAAAATAACAATTTTTATCTTTATGGTAATTAGCAAAGCAATTCCAAGGAGTGTCAATATATGTTCCTTATCAGGTCCCCCCGAAGTTGGCAGTTTCAAAGTCGCTCCCATTGGAGAAAAGGTGACCGAGAATACATAGTTAAGATGGTACGGACACATTATGAGACTGTCAGATGAAAACATGATACAATGGACAAAGAAGTAGGACCCGGAAGACCAGGTAGACTACATGGATGTCCACAATCACAAGAGATCTAAAGGAGGCAAGGCTTTGTGTGGTGGATGCGGGGGACAGAAGGACTTGGAGGATGAAGACTAGGAGAGCCGACACCAAGTAAATGGGATAAAGGCTAGAGCGAAGACGAAGTCAAGACGCTTGCCTTTTACTAGGACCACATAAAATTAACGTTATAAAACCTAATCATCACTTCATGAGTTGGTATGGAATCATACTATCGATTGCTCAAAGCAGTCTTGAGTCATTGACTGGAGTTTGATCTGTTTTGTAAAATAAGTCATAAAATTGATAAGCAGCGAATGTCATTGAAATGTTAAAAGAAATAAGAGAATTTGTAGTACCTTAAAATTTGCGATGTAGGTGCAACAAAATGATAAATTAATTATATGTTTTGTGTTGTAAATAGTTGGTTAGATCAACACTTGTGTGATGAATATTTGTGTGATGTTGCATATCTGATGTTAATAACTTTTAAGAGTGATATTATCCCCCGTTTTCACCAACTTTTACCTAAGAAGGAGACCCCTAATAAATTTCCATACAAAAACAGAGATAATATTCTATTTTTTGACACGCAGGCCTACCAACCACACCCTAATTCCATACAAAATGCAACACGCAACTCACCTACGTTAGGTGCCCAAATATCTCTGCCCAGGCTAGGTGAGTTGCGTGTTGCATTTTGTATGGAATTAGGGTGTGGTTGGTAGGCCTGTGTGTCAAAAAATAGAATATTATCTCCGTTTTTGAATGGAAATTTCTTAGGGGTCTCCTTCTTAGGTAAAAGTTGGTGAAAACGGGGGTATGTGTGTTATAATAAGCAGTTATGCAAGTTGGTCAGCTAAAAATAGAATCATTACAATAATATAAAACTCCTATGTATAATATAATAAAAGTAGCCACATATAGTCACATATAGTACAGCAACACTTTGCATATAAAATCATAATATTATCTAGTTCAGGTCAACACACTTACTAGATATAATACTGCAGAACCACATTATAGATTTATATAAAGTATCTATTCAACTGCATTCATATTTTGGGGGATAATACTATTGTCATATTATGTCAAACTCAAGACTGGATTGAGATGGTTTGGACATATGAGGATAAAAGTTCAAGTTCATAATTAGTTTTGTCTCATTGTGGTTTCTGTTATGGATTGGCTGGTAGAAATTGCCATTTGGCAATAAGCTCGCCCTTTGTATGTTTCTAGTACAATAAAGATTATTTTATTTATTTATAAAATAATGGTAGGTACATAGGTACTCTAGATTTATACCTAATTGGGTATTGTTAATTTTGGGCAAGAAGGTATTATCAAGCTTGTGCCTAAATGTGTTTGTGTTATTTGAAGACCTTAGATACTTTTTGAAGACTAGAACTATCTATTTTTATCACAAAGATATATAAATATTCATACTTGAAGAACGTTATTGGCTCTGTAGATTGGAGCTGGTATATTCCATGATCGAGTGATGTGCCTGGGTTCAAATCTTGGTGCTGACGACATATTCTGTATCTCCTGATGCAAGCTTAATGTGAAGTGTGCAGGACAGTATTTAGATTTGTGTATATTGACAAAAATATACCGCTGAAAGGCGAAGTAAGATGAAATGCGTCTGGGTAACAGGCGCAAAGCTCCCTAAGAACACAATTCCCATCGCGCAAAGCTCCCTAAGAACACAATTCCCATCGAGTTACCTTTTGGAAAAAATGATGTATAATAATGTCTAATCTGACGTACTTCCATAAGAAATGTTAGCCTCGGCTTCCTTTCTGCACTGCACCCTTCGCTACTGCTAGAGGTATCAAAGTGTTGAATAAAAGGAACAGCAGAAAATCTGTTTATTATGTTTAATAAATTATGTTTACATCTCATTTCATTTAATGTTTACGACTTATTGTTGTTTTGATAAGAAATATATGTTTACAGTACCTATTGATTGCACTGACCATGCAATAAGTTAATAGCCGTGATATGTCAGCATTATTTGGAAAACTAAGATAACTTCTAACGAATGGAGACTAAAGTTCAAAGGAAATATACAAGCTGGTTATTGTTTAACGGGACATATGCACTGAGCAAAAATCATTCTATTTTTGCTTCAACTTTTTCAAATTTTGTATGAGAATGTTAGCGTGAAATAAGAATGACGTAAGCGAAAAGTGAATTATACCTTTTTAAAAGAAACCTGATAAGAAATTAAAAAATCTAAAACAGTCGATTTGTTAACATTATAATTACCAGTATTTTGGCTGAATTATACTTTTATATTTGAAAAACTGAACGGAAAATCTTCAGATCTCGTAAATTTTAGGGGTACTTTGGGAATATTTTTTTATTCAAGGAATTTCCAAATCCTGTAATTCTAAAACAGCTGATCTGTAGTCCATATTTTCATCTATCACTGTCTTCAGTTTCAAGACGATTCTCTCAGTACTGGGTGAGTACAATTCAGGGCGCCAAAGCCCAATGACAGCATATAGGACCTTAACAATAAAACTGATAATCTTCGACATTTTAAGAGCTTACGACATACAATTCCAACATATTTAAATAGTTAATTGGATTGCATGACAATGCAGATAAATAATGAGGGCTTATTTGAAATCATTATTCAGAGTATTGGAAATGTATTGCATGACAAGATAATTCACCAACTAGAGCCAATAATACACGGTTTACTTTTAAAGAATAATTCCCCAATTAAAAGTGGTGAACTGTCTAACCCTAGAAGTGATGCGATCACCACAAAACTTGTCGTGCACTTATTTAGATATGGAGGAATTCCCTGATTTAAAATACCGGTTATCCATGCAGAAGTGAAGTGTGTGATAACACCATATTTTATTTTATTAGATGGGGTGTATTATGTACTGCGACCTATAAGATCTATTGTACTCCTCCTACTTTGCCCATCTGCTAACTACCCAGTTAGAGCAGCCCCTCTAGTCCTAGACGTCTTACGAAGTTTGTTGTGATCCACTAAACTTCTATTATGGCATATATATACCAATGGATTACAGGGGAATGCGGGCAACTATTACAGTGCTGGGGCCCTATTCAAGGTTAAGCTTACTTTATCGGTATTTTTCACTCAGTTTGGACAGGGTGCGCGCTTTTTTTTTTGAAAAAATACCCTTCTAGAGAAAAGTGTAATTACTGCAATAGTGTAATAGTTCCTAACGAGGCATTCTGGCTGGTCAAAACGTCTGTAGAATGGACATTAAACTACCTACCTGCTGATAAATCAATCCTACACTTACCAGTTACTACCATATCAATATGTCTATAACAAACAATAACAAGGTCAAAGTCCAGCAGACACTAGCAGTTGCCTAATTAATTAATTATTAAGCAGCTAGTAACCGAATTTTGTTAAAGAATGTTTAAATTCGCGTTCTTCAGTGGTTGTCCCTCTTATTTGCATCAAATTGTTTAAATTGATAGGTGGAGACGCATAGGCATACCCAAAATAGAAGTATAATAGGTATAATAATTCATATTACGCGCTAGCCGAGTGCTACGTGCAGATTCATAAAGCGGATAATGCGGCAGATTTTTACCTGATTTAAGGCATTTCTTGAACGCCTCATCTGCTGTCACCCACTCGGGTTCTCTCTGAAGAGGCTGGGAAGGCTCATTGGTGTAAGTAAAGTAGTTTCGTTGGCTTTTGTTTTTCACAGACACAGACGCCGCAAACTGATTCAGAGCATTTGATAGACGCGGCAATCGATTCACAACGGATGCCATCGTAATTTGAGATTGTAGTTACGAAAACTAACTTTTGAAACTTTCACTCGA
This sequence comes from Ceraclea dissimilis, assembly GCA_963576895.1. Classification (NCBI taxonomy): domain Eukaryota; kingdom Metazoa; phylum Arthropoda; class Insecta; order Trichoptera; family Leptoceridae; genus Ceraclea; species Ceraclea dissimilis. Next base: position 15,831,835 of record OY756363.1, read on the forward strand.
GAGATATTTGAATGTGAAGTCACAGAATCTTGGACTAACTATTTACGACAATCTGACACTGACAGAAGGCGAAACGACCGCACCCGACGCCCAATATCTGTTAACTGACTGTGTTGCCAAGTGCGCAAACCGTCATGTCACATTTATTATCGTAACAATAATGATTCATGGCGAAATTTGGTGGCGATGCTAGCGCCACCATTCTAGTGTATTTCAAAATTTTAAACCACTGGATTGAAGGATCAAAATAAAATATTACTGATATTTTAAAACAATCATATTATTCTAATTAATCTCTTCCTACTGAATAAGTCATTAAAATAACTACAGTACTGAAATTTTCATATAATGCTTCATTTACTGTTCTTTTAGCCTTCAGCACTATAATACATAGGAATGGCAGAACCCTTATAAACTCCTCACCATTGTCTCAGAGTATTTTTTATATAGTGTACTATAATAACCAAAATAGATCCTAGAACAGACGAAGATTTGCAAAACAAACCAAGAGTTGTTGCTCATTTAGGTATTGTCGGTTCCCGATGAAGTTTTGATAACTAAACATATTTATAGTAATGCCTATCTGAAAGTAATATGTAACAACAATTTTCAAGAATATCATGAAAAGAAATAAAGCAAAATGCATAATAATACAAATTTATTAAAATCGATACATTCTTTTATAACAGTTATTATGTATAATAATTTACATAGATTTGTTTTTATGTTTATTGTGTTTAGATTTCTTATTTTTCTTTGTAGGCACAGCATCCAAAATATCTTTATTTCCTTCGCCTAACCTCTTTACTCCGCTGTAAAATAATAAAAAAATTATTCACAATACATCACAGCTCTAAAATACATTAAAACCAAATATTGAATTGGATAATATGAACTCATAGACTTTTATATTAAGTACCCTAGACCAGTGGTCCCCAACCTTTTTGTCGCTGCGGACCGGTCAGCGTTTGATAATTTCACTGCGGCCCACTGAGGGTAGGGGGGTTACATTGGGGGGGGGGGGGGGGGTGGGAGGGGCGAGAGAAATATAAAAATTAAAAACAAACAGTAAAGAAAAATGTATTAAAATTAACAATAAACATAAAATAATTAATTGTGGTTCCTCATCATAAAGAACAAGGTCCCTCAGGAATACCTAAAACCTCAACCCCGTATTTATTATATAGGCGTATATAGGTTTTCATTTCGGGGGGGGGCGAAAAAACTCCTCGGGAAGATAATTAAAATTAAAAAAAAATCAAAAAAGCGCCGCAGGCGAAATTTTTTCGTGAAGGTGCACTCAGGAAGGTTGAGTTTTAGGTTGGCATTATAATTGATGGGTTAAAAATGCAACAAAAGTGAAGCGCCGCAGGGGAATTTTTTTTGAAAAACGGGTGAAGTGATGAACCGGGGATCATTCTATAGCAGATGGCACATCATTGTTTGAAATTTCGAAGGGGGCCGGCCCCCCTCGCCCCCCTTCAAATGCGCCACTGATAGAGATATTACAGTTTAATCGGAACAATGTGCATCGGCTGCATAACACAGGGAAGGAAAGGTTTTAAACGCAAGAAAGTAGGTACCGGTAAACAGATAGCAGAACGACATACACCTTCTCTCCACCGAAGATACATAGCTACTGATTACAGTGTAGATGGTAACATAGCGTGAAGGCATTTTTTACGGAATAATTATTTTAAGCTATATAATTGTCGAGTTTTTCAAAAAAAATATTTTGATTTTTAAGCAGGCGGCGCGGCCCAGTACTATTTGGTCCACGGCCCAGTACTGGGCCGCGGACCATAGGTTGGGGACCACTGCCCTAGACGTCTGACTCCATGTATTTTCAAAAGAAAGGAAGTGACACAATTTCAAGGAACGGCACTTTTTGGTATTTTAGAGTCACAAATCTCACACTATTAACGAGATATCAATAATAAAAACTAAATCATCTTTAAAAATATCGCTCAATTCCTAAATAACTAATACAGTTTTTAACTATGAGAACAAAATTTTGAAAACATTGCCTACGAAATGTCAAAATTCTCCGTACGATTTGACAGTTTGTAGGCCCAGTTTAATTCACTACTAGTATTGAGTTCGTCATCTAGGTACTTAATATAAAAGTCTATGTATGAGCTGCACCACCAATATGAAGATTTTACAACTTATTAGTATAACAAACCTTTTGACAGATATGAGATTTGACACTTTTCCCTTAGTGGCGAGTGCTTGTGCCCAGTCCATTTCACTCCCCTTTATCTTGTACTGCTGTAATTCCTCTCCCGCTAACCTGGCAACTTCCTGTCGCTGCTTCCTCTGCAGTTCCTGACTCAAAATAACAGAAAATATTACATAAATATGTATGAATGAAAAAAAAATATACCCTAAATACAGTCTGTCAAGTAATAGATGGGTATGGATGAGGGCGCTACTTGTAGCTTTTTGACAACCATAGTGGCAATACTTGTAGAATTTCAACAGAAACTGGCTAAAGGCGATCACTGTCAAAGTGACAAAAAAAAATCAATAGTAATGTCATTGTTGCCAGCAAACAAAATTGTAGTTCCTAAATAATCGTAGAGCATATCTTTCTCGACAGACTAATTAAATTACTATATGATTCTAATTGTACAATACCTTTGCTGCTTTTGTTAGTTCATCGTCTAACGTTTGTTTTAAAGGTCCGTCATTATTTAATGTCTCCTCAGATATATTGTTGAATCCTATTTTCTTGGCGACACTGTCTTCTAACACAGAGTTTAGAGACATGTAGAGTTTTTTACACATATCAAAGAATTTGGCCAACAGTTGCGATGTTGGTAACCCTAATTCCGCTGACAACGAGTCCATGTCTCTGTGTTGTAAGCCATAACCCAGTAAGACAGCCTAGAAAAAAATATAATATTTAAATTAAGAGTAGGCATATTGCATACCAAAAATAAAATAAAAAATTGGAGACCTAAGATCTAGATACAATAATACTACAGATGCTTTGGAAAAAAATAGGGTAGACACATTGAACCTTTATCTAAGAAATGACTATAAAAGATTTTTTATATCTTGTATAGATTTCTCAAAAAAAAAAGTGAAAAACACCTCTGATGTTTTTTCCTAAAGACAGCAACTTGTTTCCAGAAAGTTGCAGAGATTTTTTTTTAATTGATAATATGCATTGAGGGAATGACCGTAAAAGCTTTTTTGAATAAAGCGAAATCAACCCCAAAAAGTAAAAAAAAAACACTATTTTAACATTTTATTATGCAATTGTTCATGCGATTTTGAACCTTAACGCTGCGAGAAATTAGTGTGACACCATAATTAGGTCTCTTGCCTCAAATTATTGTTTGACATTCACTCTTTGGTAGTTTTTCGCTTACAAGATGAGGACACCATCTGTTTCTCTCAGATCAAACAGAAATGAACATTACTTACTTGTTGTAGGGCATCTAATTTAGTGTTGATGTTAGTATGGAAGAATATATTGGCGAGATTAATCGTAAGGTCACTGATGAGATGATAGTCAGCCATTTGTCTCGTATACAATTCTATTCTTTTTAGATCATGTCCTGTTAAGTGATGCTCTATCAATGCTGTATTTGATTCTAAAACAACAGGATAATAATAATATCAAATGTTTTAATTTCATTCTAAACCAACCCCTCACGCCGCGTCCCTTGTGGGGTAGGCGGAGAAACAGATCGCCAAACTTGCCAATCCTTACACACATTTCTTGCTTCTGTCACATTCATACAATTTTTCTTGCACACTCTACGATTCCCTTTACTTAAAATCTGGTCTACATGGTCAAGCCATGTGGTTCTTGTACGGACGGGCTTCTTTTTACCTCTTTTTTCTCCCAGGTATATTTTCTTTGTTATCCTTTCATCGTTCATCCTCTCTACATGTCCTAACCATCCCGACTTGTTCACTTTCATTCTAGTCACTACATCCGTTTTACGTTCACTCAACTCTCTGATCACTTCATTTCTTATCTCTCAATGTTTACGCAAAAACCCAAAACGATTTTAATTTATATAAACTTTCTCACCTGATTTATTAATTTGTACATGTGAATTAGTTATGGTGGATAATCCTAAAGCCGCGGTGAATTTCTTGAACGACTTTGGCAACAGTTTTGTGAATCGCCTCCTAAAGTCTGTAAAGTATTCCGTAAGCCATGTGTTATTGCTGCTATTATCACTCAGACATCTCAACATTATACAGGAATGTTCTCCAGTCAAATCGTTACACTTTTGGCTGAAAACAAACGAACCTTTATAATATCATATAAACAAGATCAATGTGAATTGAGTATGTGCTTTACTTTAATATAAGACGACGGTCAAGGGTCTCAGACGTTGCGGAGAGAGTAGGGACACTGAAATGGCAGTGGGTGGGTCATGTGGCAAGGCAAAAGGACGGCAGGTGGGCCCCCAAAATATGGAGCTGGAGACCCAACGAAAATAAACGAAGTTTAGGGAGACCACAAAGGAGATGGGCCGATGATATCATCGAGTCAGTGGGACATGGGTAAAGGCAAAGCGCCCAAAACAGAGAATTGTGGAAGAGACAGGAAGATGCCTATATCCAGCAGTGGAGCGAAAGGTAGCTAAAGAAAAAGCTGTACTTTACTAACCTCACATAAACGGGAACATATTTTTGCGATTTCCAGAATTTCAACAACTGCTCCGTCAAACCGAACGATGTTCCAATATAATCTAAAGATTCTGCAGGCCTTTCCGACAATCTTTTCAATAACGTCGGAGGTTTCTTTCTAGGAGCGATGGTCTCTTTTAAAAGTCCAGGTTGATCGAATTCTTCGGCACTATCGTCGTCCCCGTCAATTTCTTCTTCGTTCAAGCATGGGATCTCACCAGAGTAATATTGCGAGAGCTGTTGGAGGGCTCGTTTTCCATATCCCATCTATATAAAATAAAATAATTTATAAGAAGCGAAGTCAATACATAAAAAAACAGAAATTTTCAATTGAAATGAAATTTTTTTGTAACCTTTTGATAGTTTGGATGTGTTGCTATCCTGATAATCCGAGCTCCACACAACTGTGGAAAGTCCCTGTCGCCAAATTGTTCGCAAATATTCCACGGAATTAGATCGCCTGCTGCCTTTTTACCTCTACCCATACCTTCCGATACAGATCTAAAAAATACAACAAGTATTAAGCAGTTAACTCAACGGATTCACAGCAAAGGATGAACTTTCCATCAGGTTTATGACTGATCGTCGACTGGTTAGGTAACATTCAGCAATACCAGTCTATCCATCTGCCGCGGCTGGGAATCGAACCCAGACCTCCAGCCTCGCACACTAATATTCTATCCGTTGCGTCATGGAGCCGATGATCAGTGATAAGCCTGATGTTGAAAGTCCATAGGTTGTAGAAATCCACATGTAGAAAATTCTATGTTTCTCACAAAATGAAAATTGTGATATTCAAAATTTTATCAGATCAGATTGACGTCATAAAAAAAGTTGTCAGAATTTGAGAAGAAGATTACTAAATACCTATTGGACAGTCTTCCCTCCATGCATAACTGTATGACGCACAAAACCTCGGGAAGGCAAGTTGATTTAGGTGATGTAGGAGCTAACAGGCAGAACAGATTGTGAGACGAAGCGTCAGCCAACATTTGGATGTCATTAGGACTGTTCTGTGAAAAATAGAATACAGTACATCAAATTTTGGCCATGGAAATGCATTTTTCATAAAGTATCACTTGATCGTAACTGGCTTACCTTATAATGGCTCGAAACATATATGGCAACTAGTCTGTGAAGGAATGCCTCAGCAGCCTTGTGATAGCAGAACAATGCATCTCTGTTTACGTAGTAGAGATCACACGCACTGGGGGGCGGACATCCTGCCCCCATGGGGGGAGGTAGAGAGGCATCCAGACACAGCAAGTTCGTAAGCCACTGTTCTAAGTCATCACCTGGGCCATAACGGATGGGTTCTTCTAAGTTTATCTAAAAAAAAACATACAAATTGAACCGAAAAGTTTATAGAATGTAGAATAATATAAAAATAGTAGTCAAAATGTATAAATATCTTACTGCTGGTGGCGCATTTCCTTTCTGCTGTATTTGACTGAAGAGTTTCAACGACAGAGATCGTCCCGTGCCTTCGTAGCCTGCCACAGTGGATGACAGCAAAGCTAATGGGGCACGACGGAGGACCTCCTTAACAAGTGGAAGTGGGATGGCCCCAGCTTCGTCCACCAGAGCCAAGTCTGCTGCCCCAAGAAGAGAGTGATCATCTGGCGCTATGTACTGTAAGAATAAAGTTCATTTTGTGACAATTTTGAATATTTATTTATTTGTTCATTCAAGTTACAGACTCAGGCAGTAACATATAAAGACAAGATAATAAACACAGTACAAAAATATCAATTATTACTGCCCTATTTAAGGAGCACGTATTTAGATATGGTATAGAGTATTAGCATTAATAGGAACAAGTTTTCTACAAAACACATGTGTTTTGGGTGAAAGGTATCGTACAGTGTCTATGACGAATTTCATGAATGTGACAGGAAAGTCTGGCGATCTGTTCTCCCTGCCTACCCCACAAAGGACGCGGCGTGAGGGGTTAGAATAGAATAAGGATTAATTTATCATTTTATAGAATACAATTTTAAACTCAAGCGTTTAGAAACTCACCTGCAGAGTTTGTCTTGAATTCCTCGAAATATTAATCCTTACAATGGCTTTCTTGAATTCCGGATTTGTCGATCGCACAATATTATAATCAGTATGTTCCTGATAGAGAAGAGCGTCTAAACCTTTCAGGACAAATTCAAAGAGCGTAATCAGATTGTCTGGATGGGGAGATGTGACGTAAATGTTGACGTAACCTAAAGCGATGGCGGCTGAGACTGCCAATCCGAGACAAGCAGATTTACCTCTACCACGAGATGCTGTCAGGCAATGTGGAGGTCTAGAAAAAAAAAGAACAAATATTGTCAATCGAAATTTGATAAAGAAAGATAACAAAACAATCCTTATAGATACACTTTATATTATGTGTTTGTGTGTATCGTGTTTTTTTATTGCTTTTTGTTTTTTTTAATTCAAACTTGTTCTGTGTACACTCTTCGGCGCAAAGGCTGAAAGCTGTAATGCCGAAGAGTATAATATTTTACTTAAATAAATAATAATAATAAATACATAATTATAAGTATTCTTTTAATATTTCATTAAATCGGAGCTAGACATATTTCATCATATTTCCTTATGTCTATAGAAAAGGCATGTGTCGGATGCTGGGTTTGCGGTCTGGTGAAATCTACACCTGAATCCCATCCCTATCCTTTCCACATCTTCCCTATCCAATTACCTCTTCTGACTCCTGTGCAGACATTTGTATACTACATTGTTTATTTGTCATCGTGTAGTGTGTGTGTGAATAATTGATGTTACATATTATGTATGGCCTGTGTATCTGTGTGCTTATGATTGTTAGGTGATGGATGCATGAAACATGTTAGTATATTAATGCATTGTATATTTATATCTGTCATCTGTATGAGCACTATAAATAATTACCTTGGTTCCCTATCCGCCAATGTGTTAATGAGTGTAGCTAGGGCCGTAGCTTGCTCGTACGTCTTGCACAGAGCCACCAGAGGTCCAGCTGGTGGCGAATCTGACAGGGACGTAATTAATTCCTTCAAACGAGGGTTCACTTTCTACGGAAATAAAAAAAAAACAAAATGATAAAGCCATTACTAAACTGTCTAATTTTATTTGAATGAAAGATAGGATAAGAAATTAAGTGATCAGAGAGTTAAGTGAAAGTAAAATGGATGTTGTGACTAGAATGAAAGTGAACAAGTCGAGATGGTTGGGACATGTAGGGATGATGAACGACGAAAGGAAAATAAATAAAATATACCTGGAAGAAAGCAGAGGTATGAGGAAGCGTGGCCGTCCAAGAATCACGTGGTTAGACTATGTGATTCTCATGAACGGACGTGTTTTGAGTAAAAGGGATTGTGGAGTGTGTATGACGAATTGTGTGAATGTGACGGAAGCAAGAAGTGTGTGTAGGGATAGGAAAGTCTGGTGATCTGGCGTGAAGGTAGAATAGAATAGAAATATAATCATACCTCTGGTATTTCCTCAACCGGAGTAACTTCTGCAGTCAAAGATGAAATAGGAAGAACATTCAGCGAGTCGTCCAAGACTAGACATCTCTTGTTGTCAGACAAAGAGAGGAGAAACCTTTCGTTGAATCTATTGGAGACTTGGTCGTACGCTTCCGTACGGAATCTGGAAATGGAACAAAATAAATTTAATACAATTTATAAAAATAAAAAAGTATTTTGATAGATTGTGTAACAAATTCAAATGCTATAGTTTACCGTGAGTGTACATCCATAGTGATTGAGTGCAGTTGTCGTAATGACGACATTGTCTTCAGGAGAAATATCACAAGTCCGCCACCTTCGACAGTCTCGATTGTTCTCGCCATTAAATTTGGAGTCAATGCCTCAAAATCCTTAAATAAAGATATAGTACATTACAAATTCATTGAAATAGAAAAACGATAGAGTGACAAAGAAAATATATAAGTCTGAAAGAGAGGTTGTGAAAAAATGTGCCTGTCCAAGAGTCACCTGATGTGCAAAATATTTTGATTGGCTACTTAAGGACAAGGTTGGCATTTTGTAACTCTACTCGCTCGCTATGCGATGTGTATATGCCGTACAAACAATGGTTGTGCGTCGTGTACATGTCGCATAGCGAGCGAGTATGAGTTACAAAATGCCAACCTAGATGTACACTGAGTGAGAGAAATTGCAAAATATGTGTGATGAACTTGATGGAAGCAAGAGACATATCTTTCTGCCTACCACCCAAGGGATAGATATTATTGGATGGATGGATAAATAGATAGAATATTAGGACTGATTGAAGAATAGGGCGTTAATAAGTTCAGAGAAATTTAACGGTGCTTTTAGGTTACCTGTAGAACGCAAACTCCGTAAGTGTGTCCGAGAATAGCGTGACTCTCTGAATAATATCTTCCATGAATCGTAGTTGCCACTCTGAATGAATCAAAGAGGGATTCTTCAGATACGTCTATTTTACCAGCTGCTATTTTCTTTGCTCTCTTTCTCCCATGACTGAAAAAGTAATTTTAAACTATAGCAACAGGTTTGGGGGCAGTTAATAGAAACAGGTAAATATTTATATGAAAATCTTACTTGCTAATGGATTCGTCTTTGTTTTTGTAGCACCATAATACTGTAGGACGAGCCTTCACCGTTGATTTGGCCAACATGTCATACAAAATGGGAACCTAAAAAACAATAAAAAATTCTTCACAAAGTTTGGTCTCTAGATAGAAATCCGATGAAAGGCTAATGTGTGGTGGTAATTAATGAAGAAATTGATTAGTAAAATAATCATGACATTGAAAAAACATGTGAATTTGTTTACCTGATCTCTGGCTTTGTCGCCAACTAATAAAAACATTGTCCTGTGTCGTAACTTCACCCCATTTTCAATCATCACTCGAATTCTGTTATCAATCTTTTTCTTCACCATTTTGGAAAAGTTGTGATTTAACAAATTTGTCAACTAAACACAAAAAACACTCCAATTTATTGACAGCTAAACCGCAAAACACATGAACATGAACATAACCTCAAAATTTATTTACGATTTGAAGCATGCGCGTTTCAGTAATGGCGCACTGCGCATGTCGTATTTACGCAATACGTCAAGATAGTGCTGCCATAAATAAATAATGGCACTTTATGAAAAGGTACGAATATGTCGTTTAGATCGAGTACCTACCGCTTGATTTAGGTAGGTACCTACTCTACGAATAAAATTACAAGAATCTCATTTTTTAGATAAACTCCATGAAAAGAAATGCTAGAACTAGTTTGGTAAATTTATGGCTTCAAGAATATGCCGAAAGACTTAAATGAGAACATTTGACTGTGGATGAAGGTAATTGTTTCTTGCATTGTACAAAAAAAAAAAAAACGAGCAGAGTAAGGCAAGATTGAAGGAAAATTACTCCAGAGATACCTTTTTCTTTCCATTTTTTGTGTCATTTGTTTATACCTTGATGTTTGGGCTTCCTAACCTTGCTGAATAATTATGTTGCTGTATTTAAAATAGTCCAATTTCATTTCAACGAACTGTGCGTTGATTGCCAATATTTTCACCAGCCTTTCTAAAAATAGTGGGGAAATAAAACACAGAAGAATATCATTGAATGCTTTATAAATATTAGTCACAAAGTTGTACAGAAAATATTTAATACTAATAAATGACTAGATTTACAATAAATTATGGTTTTATTTTATATATAAATAATAACTATTACAATAATAAAGTAGACTAAAACAGACTAGAAAATTAACAACGTAATATTGTGATTCAATCACGGCAACACTGTGGAGACAAGAAAAAAGGACTAATCGACACTACAATATAGTAACTCCATCTTTGTGCCATTTTGTATCCACTCGTCAAACAAAGGAAGAATTTTGTGGATATTTCCACATCATTTCTGTCACCACCTGTCATTAGCTATACATAAGATTAAAGTAAGTAGTACGTACGGTGCGAAGAGAAAAAATTCAATAAACTATCTACACATTTGGTGGAAGCGACAAAGCAATAGTTTTGTGATCATAGACAAAAGAATGAAATGAATCGTGCAACAGAAATTAATAATTTAATGTGAAATTCTATTTAAGCTAGTGAAAAGTGAAAAAAAAAAAAAAAAATTAAAAAAAGAATGGCACATGGAATATCAAAAGTTTCACCTCGAGACAGAATTTGATTTAAAAGGGACATTTTTTTTTCAGTGTCTTTTTGAACAGACTTCATAAGTAGCATTTAATATAAGAAATAAACAAATAAATAATATGAGGGTATACTAAATAAACTATGAATAAAAATACATTGAGCAAGCCTGTGCATTCAACTACTATTTATTATGGCAAAACTATTTTAAACAAACTAAAAACATATTGTTATATTACTCAATTGCACATATTTATTTTACATAAAATATATTAATCTGTAGAGTGCCTGAAAAGCAGTGGCTGAAAACACTGAATGTGATCCACCACAAAAAAATATTTGAAAAAAGAATGTTTACTAAGATTTTAAAATTAAAATTATGTATGGAATATCTTTGGAATGTTTCGTGTAAAATATAAATAATATTAACAATAAATAAATAATGGTAACATACATTTACATTTCTTTTGTGAAATAAATAAGTTATTAATAAATACTATTAGAAATTCACAAAACATGGTAACTACAAATTAACAACAAAATTAGGTAAAATAATTCTTTGATTTCAATAAATAAATAATAATTGATAATAAATTTAATATGACATGACAATTTATAAATGAAAAATCATGTGAATAAATTAATACACGACAATTTATAAATGAAAAATCATGTGAATAAATTAATACATGACAATTTATAAATGAAAAATCATGTCAACCAATTTACACATGACAATAATTTATAAATGAGTCTAAAAATAATTATAAAAAGAATTGCAACTGGTAAAAATAATTAATAAAAAAATAATATCAAATAGTGATGTGCAAGATAGCGAATAAAGAACTAAAAAGTACAAAGTAAGAATTATTTCTTTACTTGAGGTACATTACTACAAATTGTGTTAGGGACCTAAGATGTCATGTAATTTATTTGTACGAGAGCGTAATTCTCATAGATATTGTAATTTTACAATAAATAAAATTATATACAAGTATTGTATATGTTTGTTTATATTATTTTGTAGGTAGCAAAATATAATTGTAGTATATTATTTATAATTATCATAGTACAATAAATAATAATTGGTATAATAAGTTGGTATATATTATTTATGTAAGTTAAAATACATACAGGGTGTCCCGTAAATCAACGTCATCCCGTGGAGGGGTGATAGACCAGCTCATAACCTACCAGAAAATCGAAATATAACCTTAGTAAAAATCGCTCATTCTCGAGATATCGGCACTTTTTTGTTATTCGTGAAATTCGACACCTTTGATCAGTTTTTCGATCGCCACGGTCACAAAATTCAATATTATGGGATTAAAATTTTTGATTCGTAATCCTGAATAATTCAGCTATTTGATTTCAGTCCAAAATAAAACCTATTAATTCACAATTTTGAAAAAAAGAACATCGTTTCCGTTTCTCGAGTTTTTTGTTTTTTATTAGCAAATTTCGGCTCCTTTACACTGTAAAAATTTAGTATGACATTAAGCTGGCAAATTATATTAAAAACTTCCTCATTTAATATAGTTTTTAAAAAGGTACAAAAATGGATATAGTTCCCTTTACAAAAAAAGATATTCCTGTTTTACTTCAAAAAGACCTCATTATAAAAAAAATCAAATGCAGGATTATAGCTTCCGAATGTCCAATATTTGGACACGTGATGGAGGATGAAAAAATCTGAAAAAAAGTTTAAAAAATGTAAGTCGAAAAATCAACTGTTTTGGAGTTATGGTCTTTTGAAAATTGAGGTGTATGAAAATTTCTCATTTGGGTTTTTTGACTATAACTCATAAACCACCAACTCGATTTTGACAAAATAAATTAAAAATCATTGTAAATAATGTAGGCTTACGATAAAGTTCCTAATTTTCGGCCTTTTAATCAAAATTCCGTGAAAATTCTGTTAAAAAACATGTATTTTTGTGAAATAATGATATTATTATTCAGAATTTTCACTAGATTCTAAGAAAAAGGTCAAAAATCAGGATCTTTATCGAAAGCCTATTTTATTGACTATAATTTTTAGTTTATTTTGTCAAAATCGAGTTGGTGGTTTATGAGTTATAGTCAAAAAACCCAAATGAGAAATTTTCATATTCCTCAATTTTCAAAAGACCATAACTCCAAAACAGTTGATTTTTCGACATACATTTTTTAAACTTTTTTTCATATATTTTCATCCTCCATCACGTGTCCAAATATTGGACATTTGGAAGCTATAATCCTGCATTTGATTTTTTTTATAATGAGGTCCTTTTGAAGTAAAACAAGAATATCTTTTTTTGTAAAGGGAACTATATCCATTTTTGTACCTTTTTAAAAACTACACTAAATGAGGAAGTTTTTAATATAATTTGCCAGCTTAATGTCATACTAAATTTTTACAGTGTAAAGGAGCCAAAATTTGCTAATAAAAAACAAAAAAACTCGAGAAACGGAAACGATGTTCTTTTTTTCAAAATTGTGAATTAATAGGTTTTATTTTGGACTGAAATCAAATAGCTGAATTATTCAGGATTACGAATCAAAAATTTTAATCCCATAATATTGAATTTTGCGACCGTGGCGATCGAAAAACTGATCGAAGGTGTCGAATTTCACGAAAAACAAAAAAGTGCCGATATCTCGAGAATGAGCGATTTTTACTAAGGTTAAATTTCGATTTTCTGGTAGGTTATGAGCTGGTCTATCACCCCTCCACGGGATGACGTTGATTTACGGGACACCCTGTATGTATTTTTGTGTTTTTACTGAAAGAAGTACTATGGGTATATTCTAAGTACAGTAATGTATACATACAAGTACTAAATACACTAAGAATTGTTTACCAATACATAAATAAAATATATGAATAAAACATCACCTAGAAAGCACCTTTATTTCTTCAATATAAATATCTTGTAAAATAAAATTAATTTACTATAAATTTATGACTAATTTTTTATCAACACAAAAGAGTACTTTCCATTTTACTCAATTTTAAAATCATTTACAAAAGTGTATTGCAAATTAATCCCATTAATGCATGATAATATTCAAAATTTCCCTAATTCAAATAATCCTTAAATGAATAATTTCCTTTCCCGAAACCCCAATTCAAATAATCCACAAATGAATATTACTTCATTCCCAAAGAAAAGGAGATCACAACATAATGAAAATAAATAACATTGTTCATATTTTTACAACAATAAATTACACGCTTAAAAAAAACATGATTTTTATCTAAAATACACAGAATTTCACAAAAAGCATTATTAGCACATTATATTTAAAGTCTGCTTTAATGAAAAACATAGTTCAGTTCGTTTCTGGCCTCTGCACTCTGTGGACCGACAATCAACAAAAAGAAATACAAATTATAAAGACTTATACAATAGGAACCTGCCTTTTTCATGTTTAAATCTACAACAAAAAGTGTCCATTTAAAACACAGTAAGTGACAAAATATAGCAAACGTAAATTATAATTTAAAATAGGCACAAATAAAAATTTCATTACAAACATTGATGTATTAAATATGTACGTGTAACTAAATCACTCGCGAACGGGTGGAGGCCAATATACAAAAAAAATATATATATATATGTACGTGTATTTACTACAAGCATACATATAAGCGTACTTTAAAAATATGTATACCATATATTATTAAAATTAATCATATAATTACTAGTATTTTTCTCAATACAATTCACAATAAGGGCTTATTAACATTTTTTCTATTTAGCATCTGGTTATTTGACCAAAAAAATGAGGCATTTCTTATACGATGTGCAAACTCTTGAACAAAAAAGGTTTTCAATAAGTTATATTATTAGTAATTGGATGGATAGCTGTACATAATACATAGTAACACATGATGTCATTCAGGTATCCAAGATTAAGTGGAACAAGTTTCGACTTTTGCCGTCAAACCTTGGATGGCGTCAAACCGTCAAATCTTGCAGAAATATTGCACGATAAACGTCACCATAATATTTTAGGCATTTTAATTGCACAGGTACTAAATCACCCGTGTCCATGGATTCAACCATGGGAGAACTCTCAGGCTACATGTTTTGAGTAACAATAGAGCAGACTCCTGGCTACGAAATAGACTATTAAAAACTCAAATAACCATTACGGTTAAAGAGAAAAATCACTTCAATTACAAAACAGATTCTAAGAAATTGCAGAAAAACCAGGTGCAATTCAGAATGTGACTTGTGAGTATCTCGGTTACTCAGATTTAACTCATACTTTGTCAAATCATAATAGAATTATGAATTTATCTGTATTGGTTAAGCCTAATATCAGATAATATTTAGGATCGACTGTGATTAATCTTGGATACATCAGAACGACATTGATAGGTGAGTATAATTATTTTAACAATATTTGTTTTGGTTGTGCTTTATCGAACTCCCTGAGTTTTGTGATGTGCTGTGGTGGGTCGCCTTCTAGCCGCCGTCATAGGTTTTTTAATTTCTAGATCTGTCTCACGAGTCAACGCTGAATTGAGAACCTGTAAACGAGACAATACATTTAATGGAAATAAAATCTTTATTGACAAATGGGTTTATTACCATAGGCAATGTCTGCCAACCAACCAAGAGTTAGTTCAAGATGCACTAGAATTTGTGTACTATGAATTGCATACGAAGGCATGTTTTATGAATAGACAACAGAGGGGAATCATCTACACAAGGCACACATTTTGTGAATTCTCTTACAGTGTATGAAATAAAGTAGAGAAGTTAGTATATCTAGCTAATACGTCCCGAATTTTGAGGTCTCAAGTTCGAATCCCAGCCACACCACAAACCTTTTTTATGGACTTTCTTCACCTTGTTAGTTGGAAGGAATCACCTTAAGATTTGTTGTCTAGTTATATAACGTGTGTCGACTTGCAACGTGCTTGAAAATTCAGGATTTCGTGTGAATGAAATTGGACAAATTTAAATATTTGTTTATAAAAGCGATTAGATATGATTTTTTAAAATATAATATGTAGCATACCTCTCGAAGGGAGGCGGGAACAGCTGGTTTCTTGTACTGTTTAGTCGTGGATCCCAAAACTTCCATCTTCAGATCAATGATATTCTCACAGCGATATCTCATGTCTGGTTTAGTTCGAACGGATTCGCTGATTGGTCGACGTCGATTAGCAAAGGCCATCGGTCGAACAATCTGAGTGTCGTCGTCTCGTCTGAATAAATAAAAGATTATTAGTAAAAGATAATGGAGACACAATTTATTACATGCAACTACATTCATATTTTACATCATGTTAAAAAAACAACAATGTTGATTTACTAATTCCCTATCATGTTGAAAAACACTGGAACTATCTTTTTGAAAAATAATCTGACCTTGTATTCACAACCCTAAATACTTTCCTGGACACTTCACAGTAAGTTAAAAGCTTGTAGCGTGAAGAGTAGAATACACCATCAGCCCTGAGATTCGAACATGGCACTACTAGATAGAAGTTCACACTTTATCCCACCGCACCAACCATGTGCTCCATTTTAAATGTATTGGTTTCAAAATGTGTTTTTTTAATGCAACCTTTTGCTATTATTTGACAGCGTTACTTGTACTTAAACTCGACGAATCTTCATATACACACACACGACACACCTTTATACGTACATGAAATCGTCTATTCTAAGTTTACCATTAAAATGGACTTCCACCATGTAACATATTTCAAAAATCCCAGTATCCCAGTTATACTTCTCACCTGTAATCCTGAGGCACCTCCCACTCATCCGTATCCTCATTGTACCGCACTCTGTAGACCAAAGCTCTCCCAGCTTCCGGCACAAAGTTGTCAGCAAGCAGAAGCTTCTTCTTCAGTTCCGTAATCAGCTCCTCTTGTTGGAACTCTCTCTCCCTCCGCTCCTGGTCGTGAGCCTCTCGCGTCTCCACCATCTCATCTCGAATGGAAGCATACTTCGTCATACATTTCTTCAATCTGTAAATAAGACAATGAATGTAAACTCGTGTCCCGAACAAATCTTTCGGTGTGCCTAAATGTACCGGTCTTTGGGAAAGTTCGTACGTTTTTAGGATTCTCACAATTTTGTGGTATTCTTGACAGTTTATACACAAAATGAGGGGCTGTAAAAAACCAATGAAGTTATGCATTCGATTTGAAACTTGCTCTCCAGTCCCCTCCCCCGATCTTAAATTTTTTTGTGGTTAAGGTCAACAATTTAAAATTGAAACCTCGATAAGTTTTAAACATCACTTTTAGATTTTGTGGAAAAAAATTTACACCATCCTTGCTCCACAAAAATTTAGTCCCGATTAGACTTTCAAGAAATCTGGCCACCCCATGTTAATCTAACATTTTTCACATTTTTTCCAACATTAGGTAAAAGTTAGACATAATTTACTCTTTCTAATGTCTGTAAAATAAATGGCAGACAAACCTATTAGTTTTATGATCAACCTCTTGTTGTAAAGTTGCAAATGTATTGTGCACAATGGCTGTTGTTTCTTCTTCCAAATCAATTTTCTGTTGCATTTCCACCTGCAAAAACACGCCAAACAAATAAGTAAATTAATATAATGAAGTCAAAGTTTGATAGGTTTAAAGTAGGTAAAGATAAAACTGTTTACCTCTCTCTTCTTCCTATCTGCTATTTCAATACTCCTCTGTTCTAGAATAATTTGACTTTCATTCAGATTATTGAGAATATCTTTATCGGAATGCACGCCGCCTTTGACCATTCGGTCTTGCATTTGTTTGATCTTGGCTTCCAGTTCTTCCGTCTTGCAACGTTCGGCTTCGATATGAGATTCCGTCTCTAAGTTTTGCTCTTCTAATTCCACTGTTAGAACGTCCGCTTGATCTAAAAAGTCCACAGTAAAATAATAATGGAATTTTGTAATATTTATTAGAATATACATTTTGCATTTTTTTTTAAAGTTTAATGAAATGAAACAAAGCTGTGAAAAACAACAAAACATCTTTTATTTCATGTGACTACATATTTTGAACACTACTGGTGGTAATCTACTGTTTTATTCACTAATAATTTGATAGCCTACTGTTTTTAGCATATTTTGTAAACATACTGTTTTTGTTTTTAGCATTATTTTGTTAACATACTGTTTTTGTTTTTAGCATTTTGGAAATATACTACTTAACTGTTCTAATGTACATCAAATTATGGCAATGAACTGGATTCTTGTAATTTACTAGCAAAATAAAATATGGCGTCTAATAAAAGTTATATTCACTTCTACACAAATTTAATCGCACAAATCTAAAGATAATTCATTTTCGAAGCAAAAACAAATGACAAATCTGTGTTGAATTTTTTGATGTGTTTTTCCTTCTTGCAAAGGGACTAATACTTTTTCTTTCAAAGGTTTTTTCTTCCCTTTACTCGATTTTTCTGGCTTTTTCTTCTTTTTGGTACAATCCTTTTTCTTTACTATTTTCGGTATCTTCT
Source organism: Ceraclea dissimilis (assembly GCA_963576895.1). NCBI lineage: Eukaryota > Metazoa > Arthropoda > Insecta > Trichoptera > Leptoceridae > Ceraclea > Ceraclea dissimilis. The sequence continues at coordinate 15,850,092 of OY756363.1, forward strand.
TGCCTTCATTTGGAAAACACAGTGAATAAGTTAACATTACAGTAGATATCTAGCTACACCTATTACAACAAAACAGTAGCTGTGTTAACTAAATATACGACAGCATTGATTGATTACTAAAGAATGCTAACAGAACAGTAGGTTACAAAAAACATTAAAAACAGTGAATTACTAAAGAATGCTCACAAAATAGTATGTTAATAAAAAAACATTAAAAACAGCAGATTACTTAAGAATGCTAATAAAACAGTAAATTACTTAAAAACATTAAAAACAGTTTAGCACACTAAAGAATGCTAACAAAACAGTAGATTACTAAAATACAATAAAAACAATAGAAACAATGAACTTACTGTTATTTTCATGCACCGGAGATGCTGCTTTGCTAACTTTGATTGGTTTCTTTGGTTTTTCTTTCTTCTTGTCAATCAGCTTACGCTCCATGAGTAACTGTCTGAGTCTTGCTATCTCCTCCTTGTACTCATTCAATTTAGCATCTTTGGGATCTTCGTTTCGGACTGGTTTGTTCTTGATAGCTATAAACATAAAAAAAAAACAAAACGTAAAGACTGGGATTTGAACCGTGACTTTATCGAACTGTAGATTTCGAACATTTATTTTGTAAATTTAAGAAACAAGGTAAGTAACACGTTATATTTCATTGTGATTACCTTTAGCTCGATGTGCGTATCGTAATGTGGTAACTGTTTCATCGTAATTATAAGACGCAGGTCCGATGTTGGCAATCATGATTGTCTTGGAATTCCCGCCCAAGGAATCTTGTAAAATGCGGGTAAGTTTTGAATCTCTGGAATATAAAACCCAACGATAAATTAACTGGAAGAAATTCATAAGCAAACTATGAAACGATGAACGTTTTCTGTCACTCACCTATAAGGTACATGTGGGGAGTTTTCCGCTAAAGCTGATATCACGTTTCCGAGACTGGAAAGAGCTTGATTAATTTTGGAGGCTTCCTTGAGTCTGTCAGCCGAGGCATTCGTTTTACCCTGACGTTCACTGCCCGCCAAATCTACTAAATTTAATTTACCAACCCTGAAAAAAAAAGATTATGAATTGTCGGAATATTGAAAAAACTTAATGAAACATTAACACAGTAAAACATTATAATTCGGCAGTTCAGTTTCCGGTACAACGTGTAATCCGTCACTATCTGAACTGAACAGATAAATGCAAGAAGCATGACTGTTTAGCAAACAGTAGATAAATATTACTGCAACATTATCTATAAAATTACATACTATACTTTTATGCCGCATCCCTTGCGGGATAGGCAGAGAGAACAAAGCGCCACACTATCCTTACACACTCACTGCTTCTGCCACATTTGTGCAATTTGTCCATTTATTTTACTTAGCACATGTCCATCTTTGAAGATACAGTTGATACGATCTATCCAGGTAACCTAAGGATGACATTCACTCTTTTCGTCATCCTATGGACACTCATTCTTACAATATGTCCAAACCATCGTAATTTATTCCCTTTCATTCTCGCCACAACATCAGTATTACAATCGTTCATTTCTCTTGTTACCTCATTCCTTATTCAATCCCCAAAGTTCTCCCAGATATTCTGATCGATGACCTCATAAGACTGCATCATTTGGGAAATATACAGAATTTGTAAACGAGAATGAACGAATACTTACCTAATTGTTTCTGTCCCTTTGTGTGCCATCTCTACAGTGATGAGGAATACAGCGTGAGATCTGGAGGAGTGCTCGTTCATGTCAGTTCTTCCCGTTGTCCGGTTCCTGTTACCAGTCTTCATTACTTTACTCATGTCCGTGGCGGAGCGACACACTACTGAGGTCATCTCCGGAATATAGAAACCAGTATACTCCTGGAAAATATTATAAAACATTAGCTGAGTTACCCGTGCTACGCAACGGCAAATTTAACAAACAAACCTGGCATACTTTATAGGCTTGAGCTGGACAAATGTGACTTAAGATATGAATATTTTCCAACGCCCTTTCATACGATACCACGCACAACCCTTAGATCCCCTCATCATCTTTTTCTCCAAAAACCGGCGACGTTAGGACACAGCCTGTATTATCGAAGATGTAATATAAATTTTCGCAGCAATCGTAAACAAAATGTTCGAAAAGGTAGAGACTTTGTCAGGCCAGGTAAGAATATATTTGGTTAATTTATCTACACAAAAATGAGAGTGAAAAGTACTGAATGAAAATAAGCTCACATAGGAAAGTACTTTAGAGTTGAAAGTCTGGGAACGAAAGAGTAAACAAAAATCTTACCTGTCCTCTAAGAGTTAATCCTTTCTTATTATCATTCTTCTTCAGCAGATCTCTAATGTCCTCCATGTACAACTCAATGTAGGAGCAGCTGACTAGGTAGGTGACATCCTCGCTGGCCTCTGACTGGATGTGATGCCAGATGTGGGAGAATGTCCGAGGGATGATCCCCTCGTGTACGGGTGTTCCTTCCATCGTGTGCGTCTTGCCTGTCCCTGTCTGCCCGTAGGCAAACACACAGCCGTTGAATCCATCGAGGACAGAGTTGACGAGAGGTCTAACCTGAAAGGTAAAACAATTATCTGTAACTCTATAAATAAAAGGCATTAAAACGAGGTGTGATCGGGAGGAATTTATTGAGATATTTACAATATGACGACCAATTCTGTAAGATACTACCATAGCTATATTGACCACGAGATCTCAGAAGACATCAGCTGATGCTGATGACATTCACATCCAATCCACCAATACGCTTCTTGGACCAACAGAGCTGTCAGAGTTTGGAATCAGTCGTGCTTGCTTTGTCCACGAACTCTTTTAAGAATTGACGGGATAATTGCATTTAAACTCAATCTACCCAATACCTAATACGCAAAAACAAAACAAATATTTAAGAAACTTTGATTGTATTGATTGAATCTGTAGTGTTATCTTTCATCACATAAAATTAATTTGACAGTGTGTTGCATTATCTTGCACGATAACCGAGTAACATAAAAACAGTTAGAGAGATAATCACTAAGCACATAGGTATAAGATACTTGTGCAATAATCAATAATGTCTCGTGTAATTTCAACTTCATTCATTTATCTATAAGCTAATAAACTGATAATCTAAATATTTCTTACTATTATTTGTTATTGAGTTTTGCTGTTTTGACCCAAGTCCCAGTAAAAATGTGTTTATATTATTTAGTCCATTCTTCAAGGACTTGCCGGTGAGTGCAACTACAAGTGACTTTGGCTACTGATTCCAAGCACTGACAGCTCTATTGGTCAAGAAGTGTTTCCGCGGGTTGGAAGTAATCTCATTATCTATAGCTTCAGCTGATGTGAACATAGGCGGTAGAATCTCATAGGAATAGTGGTCATGCAACACCTTGTACAATTCAATAAGATTTGTCGATAATATTCAGTTTGTCATCTTCTCACCAGATGTCCTTTTCAATTGTCCAAAACGAACTCAAATAAATAAAAAAATATGTAACAAAGATATTAAAACTTACCATTTCATCATAGAGGCTCTCTTGCGTCGCCTGGGCGTCGTACGAGGCATCGTATGTGAAGAGTTTATCCTGGCCTTTGGGACTGGCGACCTGGACAGCACCTCGACTATTGTAAACTGTGACTATCTGGAAATAAACAGATAAAAGATTGTTTAGAAAAATATATATATATATAGGAAAAATGGGGAGTTGATTGGTTGAAGTTCTCAGGTTCGAATCTAGGTACTGACATAGTTCTTCATATATTTTATCTATTTACCTATTGGGAACACTGGAAGACAATGCACCTTCAAACTATTTTCGTAGAATGCATCAAATCATATCACAGCCTGTCAAGAAGGAGATGATTTCGGATTAATTGAGAACTGCAATTTTGTTTGCTGGCAACAATGAAATTTCTATCGAAATTCTACAAGTGTTGCCACTACTGTTGGCAAAAAAAAACTACATGTAGCGCCCTCATAAAAAACCATCACTTTCTTGACAGACTGTGACACAGCAATCTAACAATAATTAATTACTTATGTAGGTATAAATTATTAGAACATTTCACTTGAAAATAAATATTCTTATTGTTAAATTTTATGACAATCAAAATATTTGTACTATTACATTTAATTAATTAAAACATCTGACAATAAAAAAGTAATTTGGGTATTATCACTGCGGTGGTGGAGCACATTGACAACACGCATCTATAAACCATTCAGATTTTAACCACAATCTTTCGCATGTGAGGTTGCATTGCTATTTAACCAATTGAGTTGATTATGTGCACGTAACCAGTGAATGCTGTGTGTAGATCCTTGTAGTGAGAGTTTTCTCCAGGGACATTAAGGATACTATTTAAAAAAAAGGATCTGGGCTTGCTTACACAAACCCAAATACTTTTCTGCACACCTTGCACTGCACGAGGCTAAAAGCCTGTTTCGCAAAATGTGGAATACATCGGCGGCGTCGGGGTTTGAACCTGGCACCTCCGGTTCGAGAGACTACCGTCTCAACCTACTGCGCCAACCATGTACTCAATCAAGTCAGAGTAATAGTTTCGGCAAGAGCTTGGGAGTTGAGCGGAGCCCAAACCTAGAATCCTACCTTGAAATTTTTATTTTGCGTGAAAGACTGGATGGCATAGTTCAGCTCCTAAGACGTCTAGGGGTGGGGGTGGGTTTACCCTTAATGTTTTATGTGTCACACAACATTCTCCTCGCGCAACGCATTGACGAAAAATATGCGAAATGTCTTATGGGAGTTTTACAAACATCCGACTTTTACAAGACACTTGAAAAAAGTGAGGGCTATTATTCTACAACCCAGGGATCGAAAACTAGAATTTAAATGCAAATAATCAACACGATAATGCCTTGTAAGTTATTTTTCTATTTCTATAATAAATTAAATTAATTAATGTGAGTAGTAAATTATTGTAGAGCATTCCTAATGTATAATTTAATAATTTAATCACTTTTCACCCACATTATGTATAATTATAATTATGTAATTCGCAAATTGAATTATACACCTATATGTATTATTATATCTAATTTACTTATGTAACGATAGGCCTCTACATTTTTATTGGCTTTACTGGTGTATTTTTTCTAAACTAAATTTGGTTAATCTTCCAGAAGAAAAAGGGAAGAACTATTCAAAAACAGGACAGTTTTGTTTTTATGAGATTCAGAATAGGTGACGAACTCATTGCTGAAAAAGATTTATTTGTTTATATCGCATGGTATTAGAGAGAGCACAGTCAGATATTAGGGTCACGAGACGAGACCTCAGGAATTGAAGTGCCTCAGGAGACAATTTGTGCCGTTGAACCTAGTGAACCGGCATTCTTCAACAATACGGCTAAAGTTCCCTCAGAGAGGCAGAAGAGAGAAAAAGGCTGAAAAATATATGAAATTATAAAAAAAATGGTGGAAGGCTTGAGGCAATTTCACGATCCGGGTTTTTTCAAAAGGACCAGCAGGTAGTCACTGTATTTTCATGCCAAAAAGTATGAAAGAAACGGTAGGTACATTTACACTATTTTCAAATCGCGGCAATGTGACCATGAATTCATATGTTATGTAGGTCATACATTATCGATACATTTTGCGAGTCAATCTATCAAACCATCGGTTACATTGTACCCACGTCTCAAATACCTCTAATTCAATACGAATTACAACATAATTATAAGTTTTTAATTAAATTTGACTTCTCTACAATCAATGCTAATGTGTGTGTAGGTGCGAGGCTTAATTATGATTAGATAATCACATAGCAGACTTAGTATGTCTTAATTATCTAGAAACGAAAATATTTTTCTCCTACTGTACGATGTGTAACTAGAACTGACAATGGGGTAAACAGTAGATAATGTCAAATATAGATAAAACATTCTCGCTGAGAAAACATTTATGACATTCAGAATGATTGGCGAACATCATTGTTGAAAAATATGATACGCAGATAGTATAAATACAGGTGCTATCTAGAAAAACCGCTTCAAGCGCAGCGCGGTGGCAACCAATATATAATGAATTTGTACAAGCCTTTTTTAACAAGATTTTATTTAACTTCACTCCGTTGTTCTAACTAGAGTTCTGTCTGTGCGCAAATCTTGTGCTTAATCGGTTTTTCAACCACTGTAACTACTTACAGAGCTGAAACTTTGCAAACGTACGTAAACCCAGCGACAATACGATTCTGTTATCAGTTTTCTCCAGAGACAAAAAAAGATGTAAAGCGTTTCAGGGTGATCCAAAGGTCGTGCGTGTATCGTATGAAAGGGCGTTGAAAAAGAAATCTAGGTCGTAAGTCAGATTTTGTCCAGTTCAAGTCTTGGAAGACACCGAGCGATCGAGAGGATTCAGTCAACGCATACCACCCCATTATTGGAATATTTCGTGATAATAAATTTCTGATATAATATAGTAGAAGAGGCGCCTTTGACATTTTGTGTTGAACATTTCCTCAAGAAAATCATTGATGACATACTCAATAAAATGATTTGAACAAATGTTCTGTAAATTTCAATGTTGTGTCAAATAACCAAGGATACAGAGTGACTAGTGATGTCTGCCGTGAGGATAATACCATATTAACATTTGTATGGAATGCTAAGCCACCCACTGCAAACTGTAAGAATTATATTAGCACACTGAATAGTGACTAGCAAAGTATGCAATGCAGTATTCGTACTCAACTCATAGTAGTACTGAGAGATATCACTACGCACATTTTATTCATAGGCATATCGTACTTATATACAGACTGTATGTATGATGCGATGTAGAGATATGCATGTCAGATTATTATGATATACTTGTGCAGGACCGCGACTAGATAACAAGTTGATTTTGAGATGAGATGAATCTGAAAAAAAAAACAATATTTCATACAATAATATTAGGTACAAAAAACTGTCCATCATGGCGAACTTATGATATCTCTGCTAGTAGATTCTTTCAACTAATTCATAGGACAGGTCTTTATTTCCGATTTTTCATTAAGTAATAATGAAGGACAATACGAAGAGAGTTACCCATTCCAAAAATAAAATCTTAGTGACATTATTTATATATACATTTGTTTATTTATAGAGAAATACAAAATTAGCGGTGACCTTTTTTCTGATGGACACATTTTCTTAAAAACACCTTGAAATTACTAAGAGAAAACTTGCGATTTTTCCTACGTGAGACCAATAACTTATTAGTTTATGGGCGACATCTGAAAACAATATTAGAAAAAAGAGGGGAGACATGGCAAAACGGCAGACCCCACCATCATGTGGGAAAAATAAATGCCCATGGAGAGAGAAAGAGTGGAGACATGGCTGGTTTCTCACGGTGTGACTTTTTATGGAAACTATGATTCACCATAGTTTGTCAGATGCAGATATCAAAATTAATTATTGCCAAAGCACGAGCACAATGTTGCTTGGTGTTGGATCTGGCCCTGATGTACAATGTTCAGTAGACAGGATGGTGTCATTCAATTAGTAATTAGCAAATTATTTATTTAGTGCGGGGGTCTGGTGAATAATTCACAGAATCTGACTGTATATGGTCCATTACTATATGGAAAACCAAACGTAGAGCATCAGAGTAGTTGTATTAGATGATTACAATTCTAAATCAATAAATTATATACTAACTAATGATTTGTCCCAGAAACTATAGGAAATGGATTAACATTTACATTGCAGTTTCAATATTTGGAGCAAGCTGATCGAGTAGAACGACTGCCGGCTTCACACGCTTGGCAGGCATTACAAACGAGTGGCAAACGTGTGATTTGTGTAGAAATCGACCGTTCACAATTAGTGTTCACAAACCTACACGAGCCAAAACAAACGCCCTATCCACACGCTTGTGAACACTTGTCGAGACTCGGCATCAGATTAAGTCTGTTCACGCTGAATTTCGGCTTTTCATAAAGATGCAAGTTTCCATAATAAATTTATGCAGTTTTCTTCGTATCTGCACTTGGGCTCTATTGATCAAATCTTGACTGCAAAATCCAACATTCATGGTCGGGACGGTATGTGTCATACTATAGGCTATAAGTAAGTATTCAGTAATAAATTTGACTGATTATTTACAAAGTCACACAGCATGAAGTAATGTCATTCTGACAGTAAAATAGCAATCAAATCAATTAGTTATACAATGTCGGAACCAAACTACCTTACACAATTCGAGTGACTAATAGAAAAATAGTGCAACCGAATACCCAACTGACTTATTCAAACATATTGTACGTGAGATGTCTAAAGAATTTTTTCGATAGAATACCTACACTTTTTCAGAAGAAATGTTAAAAGAAACTTATGGAATTCCAATGATACTCTTGGACTAATACAGACAGATGGACTAATGCGTAAGATAAACGTAGCTCAAAGGAAATGATAAAGGAAAACAATATAGGGGAATAACCCTGGATTTCACCAACTTCTTTATAGGAGAGGAATAGCGGAGATAGGAGCCACCTAGCACAAATTTTGTATAAAAAATAATGATAAGTGACTCCTATCTCCGCTATTCCTCACCAAAGAAATTGGTGAAATCCAGCATAAGACTAGCAGGACAAATCGACTAGAGTCAGGATGTTAAAAAAAATACATTTTGAAATACCAGAAATTCCAACTCCGACCCTCCATTTCACAACAGGCATCCTCACTCCTCAGATCATAACCCTTTGTAAGAAATGAAAACATTAACCCGAAGATAATAACAGAAAGATTGTTTTAGGAAATGTATAGAAGGTAGAAAAACCTGTCCTACAGGAAGTCAATAAAAACATATCGGGGAAATTGGACAGATAGAAAATAGAAAATCTCTAGTAATAAAAAAATATTTTTTAATTATAGTTTGACAATAAGGAAGTGTCTGTGAACTACGTGAGTTCATCGTCCAAAATAAAAATAAGTAAAAAACTAATTTAAAACATTTCTAATGAAAAATAATATTCCGTAGGTCTTGACGACTGGACTGGTCTGCCAGCCAATTGAAATAGTGCCAATAAAATTACATTATTATTTAAATAACGTCTGAAGTAAAAGAAAATCATGAATTACTCAAATAATCATGAAAAATTATTTAAGCAAGATGATAATTGAAAAGATTATTACAAAGATTTCTGAAAATAACATTACTGTTGATTTAATACAGACTAATCTAGGTCGGTATAGCTACGTACTACGTAGCATGAATTTCAGGACAGGCAGAAAGAACTGAGTTTCGTACACCCTGAATAATTTTCACATCCACGCATCCAAAAAATTTCAGTGATCTGGAGTTTTATAAGACTCATTTTTTACAAGATTTTACTTAACCATTTTTTCTTGTTTGTGCGAAAATCTTGCAATCGGTTTTTCGACCACTTCTCGACACTCGCAGAGAGCTGAAACTTTGCAAACGTACGTAAACTCGGTGACAATACGATTCTGTGGAAAAATGGATCAGCTTTCTCCAGAGACAAAAAGATATAAAGCGTTTCAGGGGTTTCAAGGGTCGAGTGGAGTCATGTGTAGTATCGTATGAAAAAGCGTTGGAAAAGAAATTCAAATCGTAAGTCAGATGTTGTCCAGCTCAAGCCTTGGAAGACACCGAGCGATCGAGATAATCCAGTCACCGCATACCACCGTGTTTGGCATCTCACGAAAGTGCTTCACGAGTAGAACTCGTATCTTTTTACAAAATTTGATTCTGTCTCTCCTTGATGGGAGGCGCCATTGAAACGAAGACCGTGAGAAAAACAGTTCTAGGATGTGAAGTCATAAAATCCTGTTTTTTTTTTAAATTACGATTACTTATTTGTCATCGGACTCCAAAAGCTGGCTGGGTGTGACAATTGGAATCATCGCTATTTCAAAAACAAATAATACAAAATTTATCTGAGAGGCAAAATAATAAAAAAATCGCACAACCAGGATGGAGAGAATAAATATCTATAAAGATAAGGATTTATAACATCGATCGGTATGTATTGTATGAATACTAGAGTAGGTAACATTATTGATACGATCGGTAATAAAATTGTAGGTATAGGTAACTATGTATTGATATCTTATCGCAAATTCAGAATAGCTGACTGTTTGATTGCTTGTAAGTTGAGTCAAGTAAGTGTACTGGTGAATTATATTATCAAGAGTTGATGAATAATTTCTATTGTAAGACGGAAGAAATCAGCTGTCCATATGTTTGAGATAATGGCTAAGCAAAATGATGGCTCGATTTTAGGCATATCGACATTAAAAAAAAAAACAGAAAACGGGAGACCTTAGATCTCGTCAACCTTACTAAATATGCTTTAAATAAAAATAGGGTAGATACGTTGAACCTTCATCTAGTAAATGAGCGTAAAAGATTTTTTATATCTTGCACAGATTTCTTTAAAAAAATGTGACAAACAGCTCTGATCTCCTTTCCGAAAAATAGCAACTCGTTCCCGAAACTCACAGAGATTTTCTTTTTTTATTGATAAAATGCATTAAAAACTAGTAAATGACCGTACAAATATTTTGAATGGAGCAAAATTAACTCCAAAAAGTTTATATTTGGGGTCGGTCGAGTCTTAATCTAATCAAAAGCAAAAAAGCTACTAATGCAAGCTGTACCACAAATTTAACAAAGAGCTGATGGTTTAGACTGAGTCTTATTAACTAGTAAATGTCTCCAGAAACGTAGACTATTGCGGCCTATCAATTACTGCATTATAGTCTTTGGAGTACAAGAGATTCAAGATTGACCCAAATCAAAGGAAAATTATGCCAATGAAGGACTCGCTTCAGATAGTACAAACGGCTTCAAAGAGTGCTGGAAATGTTTTCGCTAGCATGTATACTGATTGCTTCTTAATAAAAATACAATTTTCTTTGGATCACTTTCGGAAATAGCAAATAAGTAGTGTCGTAAGATAAACAATCAGTAGTATAGGATATTTAGTAGGTATGTGTAATCGTCGTTACAAAGAATTTGACTGACGTTTCTATTGAATTCAATGACAAATTTCATAAGCAACATAATTCTGCAATAACTGTAATAGGTAGGTATTATATACCAACCTTATTTTTTACCTTTTAGTCACTTACAATTTAGTCACGAGGTTTTTGGGAAATGGACGCTTCAGTACCTATTGTAATTCAGTAGATGTTTTGTTAGACGAATATTAAACTCTGGTAAAAGAAAAATTTCAGATAAATGAGTTAGGACATAAAAGAATTAGGGTAAAAGAATTTCCAACACATTTTTGTACAATGAATTAGGTAAACAAAGTAGTCTATAGATGGAGAACCAATGTGTATAACGGTTCGAGAAACGCTGATTGTGAAGAGAAATTAGACAGGTACTAGAAGTTGTCAAAAAGATGTAAATATTGACTAATTAAAATGTTATTTAGTTCAGTCACTTTAGGAAATCAATGTATGGGGAAGTTGGCAAAATTAATAACAGATGGGACTCTATGCAGTATGATACCTTAGGGTGAGGTGTTTCAGAATATCAGGCGTCCCCCCCGCCACACCTGACGCGTCACCCCCCTGGCCCCCCGAATAGGTCCCCCTACGTGGTTTTCCTCTATTTATCAAAAAACTGTAACAGATAGAAGGAAAATGTTAAGGACAAAAATAGTCCTTAATACATTCTCTACAAAATAGGTAAAGCACATTTTTTGATAGGACTAGTAATTTACCCGCAATAGCCGGTGAAAGTATCGTAATTTTTTAATAAGAACCAAATTTTTTTTATTTTACTCAAATTGCTGAAAATTCATAAGAGCTACAAGAAAATGGTCAAAGAATGAATTAATTGCTATAGTTTTAGCTATAAAATGAGCTATTATTTATTTTTGCACGGCTCATAGTTTTTGAGTTATAACATAAAATTCCAATGACAGAAGTCTTAAAAATGGAACTTTTCATACAATTTGTATTGAAATGCTGTGATATTAAAATTTAGGTTAAGCCTGTTTTTCACAAGCATGTGAAAGATAAAAAATGTATTGGAGTATGATTGGGTCTTTTTAGTATTTCAAGATATAATCCTTTCGAAGTTGAATGCACTTTTGCCAGTCATGTTTCAAAGCCATTATCCCAGTTTTCCAGAAGGATTCCTCAAGGTTAGGATATGGGTCAAAAGCATTGGCACCCGGCGATTCGAGGGTTTGTACAAGTCCTGTTCTGAAGTTAAGATGAACACTACTGATTAAAATCAGATCACTGGAATCTCTGCTATCACCTAACTAATAATTCCGCGATCTTTGAAAAATTAATCCATGTCTTTATCGACGTTCTCCAGAACTACTGCATTTTATTGCTTTCCGCTTCAAGGGTTGTGTTTGACACCTTGCTGTGCCCATTCAAAATCTGGCACTTACTTTCTAATCATGGCATATGATGGAACAGACTCCATTAATGAACCCGATATTTCTTTTATGGTTCGTGTCGGTCTATGACCTTAGATAAAATAATATTTTATCACGGATCGCAGCTGACAATTTCACATTTTCACAAAAATGTCAAACACGTTGAAATAAAAATGGTGCCAAGAGTGCCAGCGTCGTCCTATCGATCTCAAATTTTGTAAATAGCCCTAATGAAGTTTAAATTATCTATATCAATAATGAACTTAAACTGGTCTGTACATTTTTTTCTCAGGGCTACGAAGTGTTCAGCCGAACCTCGTATCTTACACAGACATACACTAAATTTTCTTCTTTAATGATCTTGACGAATCCTTCTGCAAAACTGGGATACGGCTTTGAAATATGGCTGGCAAAAGTGTATTGAACTTCTAAAGAATTATACCTTAAAATACTTACAAAATCCAGTCATACTCCAATACATTTTTTATCTTTCACATACTTGTGAAAAACAGGCGTAACCTAAATTTTAATATCACAGCATTTCAATACAAATTGTATGAAAAGTTCCATTTTTAAGACTTCTGTCATTGGAATTTTATGTTATAACTCAAAAACTATGAGCCGTGCAAAAATAAATAATAGCTCATTTTATAGCTAAAACTATAGCAATTAATTCATTCTTTGACCATTTTCTTGTAGCTCTTATGAATTTTCAGCAATTTGAGTAAAATAAAAAATTTTTGGTTCTTATTAAAAAATTACGATATTTTCACCGGCTATTGCGGGTAAATTACTAGTCCTATCAAAAAATGTGCTTTACCTATTTTGTAGAGAATTTATTAAGGACTATTTTTGTCCTTAACATTTTCCTTCTATCTGTTACAATTTTTTGATAAATAGATGAAAACCACGTAGGGGGACCTATTCGGGGGGCCAGGGGGGTGACGCGTCAGGTGTGGCGGGGGGGACGCCTGATATTCTGAAACATCCCACCCTAAGGTATCATACTGCATAGAGTCCCATCTGTTATTAATTTTGCCGACTTCGTGCTGCAAAAGGACTGAGCTAATTGTATTGCATTGCATGACAGAGTGATGTAATGATATAAAGTTAGATGATGCTACAAGTGAAACCACTCACACTACTTAACCGCAATTTACTATCAAATTATAATAAATTGTGTATGAATTATTTATAGACAATTAATTATTCTATCACAGCAAAAGGCGGGCGGCACAATATTATGATGCGCTCGCCTCGCCATCATGAAAGGTTGTCAAGCATTGAATTATTGTTTTGTTTGTAGATAAGTTAACAGAAAATGTATTACATTCAAGTTTTATGCTTTAGATGTGGCTTGATTTAACAAGTCACTGATATTTTTCACAATTGGAATAGTTCCAGAAAGCAGCTGATATAGAGTTCCACAAGATGAAATGGCTCACGAAAAGGAAAACTAGATACCAAATTAATGAGATATTATAATAAATTATATATTTTTTTACTATTTTAAAAGGATTACACCCGGGCATTTCGGGGCGCCGGACTGTGGACGGATCACTTCCTTGTGATAACAAGGATTGATCTTTTCTCCGGTTGGCGCTCGAGGGCTCGGAAGTTGGAGCCTGTCCGGAGAATCAGGGTCGAAAAACTGAAAGAGACGAATGTTAGGGATGAATATGAAAGACTGACTAACGAAAGGCTAGAAGTACATGATGATGAGGAACGCTCGACGAGTGAACTATGGAATGTTATGAAGAAGGTGCTAGTAAAGAGTGCAAGAGAAGTATGTGGAGAAGCGTTGGTAGGAAAGAAAAAAGGTGATGCGTGGTGGGATGATGAGGTGAAGGATGCTGTAGTGAGGAAAAAGAAAGCGTGGAATGATGTGCTTGGTGCGAAACCAGATGATGGAGGTGAGAAAGAAAGAAAGAAGAATATATATAAAGCGTGTAGGAAAGAAGTGAAAGAAATGGTTTGCCAGAAAAAGAGAAAACTTGAGGAAGAGGAATGTATGAAATTATCGAGGAACGCCGAGGAGAATTTGAAAATATTCTGGAAGGAAGTAAAAAGAAAGAGATCTGGAAGTGAGAAAAACAGTATGAATTGCATCAAAGATAAGAATGGTGATTTAGTGATGAATGGAGAAGAAGTTGTTGAAAGATGGAAAGAATACTTCGAAGAATTGTATGAAAGTGGTACTAGTACAAACCAGACGAATGTAGCAGATAGTATGAATGTAAATATTGCTGAGGACGAGGAAATACGTATGAATGAAGTTGTGCTTGCATTGAAAAAAGCAAAGAATGGTAAAGCTGCGGGACATGACTGTGTGGCCATAGAGTTCATCAAGCAAGGTGGCCCGAAGATTCTCGAGTGGTGCCTGAGGCTCTTCAACTTGTGCTGGGAGAGTGGCTGCACTCCTGAGGATTGGAGGAGGGCAGTCATCTGCCCTTTGTACAAGGGGAAAGGCTCAAGGTTGGAATGCGGCAGTTATCGGGCTATCAGTTTGCTGAGCTCTGTGGGCAAACTGTATGGAAAGGTATTGATTGAAAGAGTAAGAAAAGTGACTGAAAGTAAAGTATGGGATGTGCAGGGTGCTTTCATGAGTGGCAGGGGGTGCACCGATCAGATCTTCTCCCTACGGATGGTCGTGGAGAAGCTTCTGGCTAAACACCAGAGGCTCTTCTGCGCGTTCGTGGATCTGGAGAAGGCATACGATCGTGTGGACCGAGAAAGACTGTGGCGTGTACTGTCGGAATATGGGGTGAGCGACCGACTGATTGGCGCAATCGCGTCTCTATATACGGAGAGCTCTGCTTGTGTCAGGGTGAATGCTGCGTTGTCGCAGTGGTTCACTCTCACAAAAGGGGTTAAACAGGGTTGCGTCATGTCGCCTTGGTTGTTCAACCTGTTCTTCGACTACTGCATGCGTCCTCTGAATGAGCTGAATGTTGGTGTGGACCTAAATGGAGTGAAAGTATGTGCGTTAATGTTTGCAGATGATTTAGTGTTGATGGCTGATGATGAATGTGAGTTACAACGGATAGTATCCTGTGTGTACGAAAGCTGCGATATGAATGGTATGAAAATGAATGTAAATAAAACGAAAGTATTAGTGTTCGAAAGAGAGGAAATAAGGACAAATTGTGTGATAAAGGTTGGTAATGACTGTCTGGAGCAAGTGGATGAGTATGTATATCTGGGAAGTTTGTTTACTAGAGATGGACGCTGTGATGGAGACATTGAAAGAAGGAAGCTGGCCGGTACTAGGACGAATGGTGCGCTCGGTCCGATTGTTAGTAGTAGCAATGTGTCTATGAAAGCAAAAGTGCTAGTGCACAATGCTGTCTTGGTGCCGACCCTGATGTATGCTAGTGAGACGTGGACGTGGATGAAGAAGGATGAATCAGGGTTGAATGCAGTAGAAATGAGGTCATTAAGAAGAATGTGCGGGAAAACGCTGAGAGATAAGATAAGGAATGAGGTTATTAGGGAAATGAGTGACTGCAAGACTGGTGTAGTGACAAGAATGAAAGTAAACAAACTAAGATGGTTTGGGCATGTTGAGAGAATGAATGATGACAGGATGACAAAAAAGATATATCTGAATGAGCGAAGAGGGGTGAGAAAGCGCGGCCGTCCGAGACTGACCTGGTCCGATCATGTCGACCAGATCCTCAAGGATGGACGCGTTTTGAGTAAAAGGAATCGGAGAGCGTGTATGACTAATTGCATGAATGTGACGGAAGCTAGGAGTGTGTGTAAGGATAGGGCTGTCTGGCGCTCTGTCCTCTCTGCCTACCCTGCAAGGGATGTGGCGTGAGGGTATAGATAGATAGATAGATAGATTTAAAAGGATTTATGGAAATAAATACAACGTTTGATAATCGAACTCGAACACAATTAGAGCAATGGTTACTAAGACCCTAAACCTGGGTTGTCTGAAAGTAAACATACTCATCCCTTTGGCTATATTCTCTCCACATACGCAATAGAGTTATATTTGACCAAGTATTTCAATGTCGTACTTGTCAAACTGATATCAGCTGATCCATAAGTAAGCAATATCTACCTATAATTACTCTCGCAAAAGTAACAGGTGTTTTCAAATGTTATTTTTTTATCTAATAACAACTGTTGTATTTTGTTATCTACTGAGTTCTGTTTAATACATGTTTAATAGTTAAGTTATACAAACAATAAACATTACTTTAAAACACACATAAAATCATATTATGCATGTGGACTGTCAACAATACATTGCAGTAAACATAAACATGTGAATTTCACATCACTATATGGACATTCAATAATTTACATTATACCTCCATATGTTTCTTCATAAATATGAGTAAATGAATAATTATTAAGACATAAAGCAATTATCCCTTTAAAGGACATTCGGGAATAACTTTCACAAAGCGGTAGAAGCGGCATCACGTCTGGCCATTATTGAGATTTCAATTTTTCTCTCGTACACTTTCCTGATAAATGGAAGTTCCAATAATTAGCATACTTTTTGGAAGTTATAATATGTATAAATAGTAAAATATATTCATATTTTTAGAACAAATGAATAGCCTGGGAGTCTTGAAAGGATGCACTTAATTCAAATGCAAGTCAATTAACTCATTGGTTAGTCATATAAAAAGAAGAATTAACAATATCACTATCAAATAAACTTATTTAATGTTTTCCAGCTATAAAAAATAAGACTGCAGGATAAGAATGGGCAAGAAAAAGGAGATTCTATAGCATCCAAGAGGTGAGTTATGTTAAAATATTGGCAAAGAAAAAACCAATGAGGTAACTATTTAGCAATTTTAGAATATATATGAAAACAGGATTGACTGATTCGACCTACACCTGGCTACCTAATTAAATATGACATTAATATGTCCTGTAAGCTACGAGTATATACAACATCCATGGATTATGATACGTAGTACGAGATCATAAAATAAATACTTAATTATTATATTTTTCCTAATATACGGATCAATAAACAAAATAATTCTAACTAATCGTCATATAATCTTCTTCTTGATTAAATGATTATAAATTATCACCAGGCATTGGATGATTTAGGTGTAATCATTAAGTAATTTATTCATACGTTTAGCCGTCAAGATAATATGATTAGATAAACACATGTATCTGAAATCATTTAGGTAGTCTATACGAAATAATTTTAAGCAGAGCTGGTATCAGCGGACGATACTACCTACTCCTTGTTTCATATAACTTGGCCACTGGCTACATAGTAATTCTATACAAAAAGTGTGACAAGATGGATGAAACGAAATGTACATTCGATCATCTGAAACTCATAGATAAAAGCTGGAAGAAGATAATTCTTAAATAAGGATATTAGTAGGGTAAAACCTCAGTTGTTCCCTTCTTGCCATGTCTTAGTCGAATGTGGGGTAGGCAAAAAGGACATCACGCCAAACTACCTACTACAGATACTTTTCGGTTCCTTTCGCTATCGTATTACATAGATTAGGTAGGTATAGGTATCTAATTATCAACTTACATAATTCTGGTGGAAATCGGGTATGTTTGTAACGCAGGGCCGTGGCAACTTTCGCAAGTTGTTAGAATATATCGTATATACGAAATTTAAAACGCGATCGCAATAAAATACAAATATTAAGTGGAATAGAAAATACTTACTACCTATGCTAAATAAAAAAATAATTTACAATAAGGATGTACGTAAAATAACGTGTACCTAAGGATAGTAGTCTGGCGATCTGTTCTCTCTGCCTACCCTGCAAACTATGCCATTTTTGACGGGTAACAGCTAGTAAGCTAATAATATTCATATCGAAAATTGGTGGCGCATCTTGTAAATCATCACATAAACATATACATAGGTAGGTACCGTAATTAGGTATGTATTTTCCATGAAATTATGTTAATTTGTAACGCCTACTGGTTGTAAACATTACATACATTAGATGTAATACATAATTAGAACGGTATACATACACCGACAAGGTTTTACATCAAATGTTGTATTATGTAACTAAGATGACATTAATGGAAAATACTTTTCATAGAAGAGTCGTATACAATGAAGTTAATTCACACAAATTTAACACTGAAGAATGAAACGGACTGAATTTCCACCTCCAATAAAAATCATATTATTATAAACATTGCTACACTGTATTTAAGGGCTTGGCTCCAAGAATGACGTCAGTCATTTCCCACGGCATAAAGGTTCAAAATCACGCGAATAATCGCTTGATAAAATGGTAAAATAGTGTTTTTTCTATTTTTGGGGGTTAATTTTGCCTAAATCAAAAAACTTTTATGGATATTCCCTAGATTTTAATGCATATTATTACTAGATAAATGTTCAATGCATCTACCCTATTTTGTTCCAAAGCATATTCAGTAACGGTTGTCGAGATACAATGTCTCTCGTTTTTAGAAATTATTGAAATGTCGGTACGCATACTCTTAAGTAGAAATATACTGAAATATTTTCATAGGGACATACTTAAAAAATACGATCTGGGTTTGCGTACACAAACGCAAATACTTTCCTGCACACATCAAAGCTTGCGTCGAAAAGTGGTAGAACACATCGTCGGCGCCGAGATTCGAACTAGGCACCTCTTGATTAGAAGTCCGCGCTCCAACGAACTGCGCCAACCATGCATTGTCATGAAAAACAGATATTCTAGTATGAAAAATATGACTTTGCAGTAAATAATACATATTAATTTCATGGTGAATCAACGTCTATTAGGTCAATCTCGTAAATTCAACCACAAACATAATGTGTAAACCCACGTATGTCAATCATATAGTACACAATAAGGTACATAATAGATTTTATGCGAACTATAGTACTTTTGTTCCGCACGAAATTGAAACATGATGTTGTTTCAAACCTTTTGTAGTCTGATGGTGTGGCCATGCCGTTAGCCAAGTAATTTCTAGTGGAAAGTGATCACTTAGACTACCGAACAGCCGATACCTACATAGTCAGAATCAAAGACAGAAGCTTACAAAAGTTAAAGTGCATTCAGCGAGGAATGGCGGAAAGACCAATTTTAGGTGTCAATAAACTTCGCGACATAATTAGTAATGAGGATATAAGACGTCGAACAAAGGTATCGACATCGCAGAGAGAATAGCAAAGCTAAAATGGCATGGCAGTAGCAAGAGAGGGTAGTGTGAGATGGTCACCTAGAATCCTGAAGTGCACGCGTTGGGAAAACATAAAAGGCATAGGAAGAACACAAAAAGATAGCGGATGACATTTTCCAGCCTCTCCTTGTTCTTTCTCAGCCGTTTTAATTCTAGCGCTGGACATAGGTCTCCCCTTTGACTTTCCACAGATCCCTATTCTGGCCATGCTGCATCCACTTGCTTCCTGCGGTTCGCCTCACATTGTCAGACCATCTTGCCTGACGTCTTTCTACGATTCGCCTAGTTAAAACTGCGGTTTCAATACCGTATGTTAGGACTGGTAAAATGCATGAATCGCAAACTATTTTCTTCAGATAGTTGGAGTATTTCGGAGATTTTAGGATTTGTCCAGATAGCCCAAAGCAGAAAATATTAGAAAGGTTTGGAATAGGCCTACGTCCAGTAGTGGAACGAAAGTGGTTAGTTGCAAGTAAGTAATCAAGTATGTACATTGTGTTCTTTTATCTTACGAGACGTTGTGTAACGTGAATAATATGTAGTAGACCATTCATAGTTTATTTATTACTAAGTGCGAACAATAGCAAGCAATATACTGCATGAGGTGTTCGTCATATCCAAGATAAGCGAGCCCCACTTACCTATTTAAATCAAACAATGGCTTCGATTAAATTATCAACATATTAAAAAACTACGCTGTTTACCAGTTATCATTCACTCGCATAATCACCTTCATAACAAATCCTCTCAGGAATACAGAGAGACACTCAAAATCTGCGGGTGGGGCATACGGAAATCGATATTAGGGTCGAATCAATAGTTTTCACTGTGGATGAGATGAATAGTAATAATAAAAAAAAGACAAATTAGGGAGATTGAAACATAGGTATATAAACTCTTCATTGCATGTGTATGTTTGTATTGCGTTTGTGTCTGTCTGTTATTGGATTCTTTTACATTATGTGTTAGTAATCAAATATGTATTATTATTCTTAACGTGTTGACGGTCCATGTAAAAAAAAATAAAAAAAGAAAACACTCTCGGCACTCGCAGATGTGTTATAGGTTATAGGGGAAAGGAGTGGTATGCAAAAATTGATATTAGTGCCGAATCCATAGTTCTGGTATTCATCATGCAAGTTTAGTAGTATGCAACGTTTTTGAAACAAAGTTTTGATCTTCGGTTAATGATGATCAATATTGAAATATACAAGATCATAAAAATCATCAATAAATATATTTGTAGGCCCACTCGCTATATGTTGTAAGTTGTAAGCAATAAAGAAAAGCAATTAATTATAACAAGGTCTATTAAATCCATCTACTGTCATAAACACTCTGTATTCATAACCTTATAAAGTAAAAAATTAACATGTGTTGACTTTAGAGGACGAATATGTTTCCGTGCAATGCCGAAATAAAAATACTAATTTATTAAAAATATGGCCATATTTGTTTTTAACGATAATTCACGCCGATTTACAATTTTTACGACATTATTTCAAACTCTGATCATGACACAACTGATATAAACGAACGATATACAGTGAGAGATGAGTCAAATTGAGGTGGTCGATAGCCTGGTTGGTAACGAGCTCGACTGTTAATCCGGAGGGCGCGGGTTCTATCCCCGATTTACTCCACTTTACAACACAAGCTTTTCAGCTTTCTGTGAAGTGTACAAATATGTATTTGGGTTTATTTCAATAAACTCAGATTCATTTAAAAAAATCTAACGGAACACTTGAAAAAATCTTCATACAGGAGTTTCATTTAATTTATCGCAAACTTTTACTCAACTTCACTTGTTTCCCACGTTTTTAGTTTCCGATTCAAATTTTAATAACTTCCCAATGTACCAGCACCATGAAATTCTGCACACTTTTTTAAATACCTACCAAAATATTAGTAAAACATAGCAATTAATGTTTTTTTTGTACAAATGAATCTGGGTTTATCGAAATAAACCCAAATACATCTCTGTACACTTCACAGAAAGCTTGAAAAGCTTGTGTCGTGAAGTGGAGTATGTCGGCATCGGGGGACGAACCCGCGCCCACTGGATTAACAGTACCTAACTGAGCATGAACCAGTATTGAGGTAGACCGGGCAGTTTTATAGTCCTGTTTACATACAGCGCGACGACGGTTATTTACCCAATATCTTGACACTCCAGGCTCGCAAAAGACACACCCATGTGGCCTACCAAACTTTATAATCATCAAGCGGAAGAAGGACAATGCGATACACAATACACATTGAATACAACCAGCTCCGAGTGGTAAGAATCATGAGCTCCCTACGTTCCTTCGACGAACGTTAAAGGGTGAAATGATAGTAGTAGTTGTTACTAATATTTATAAGTTTTGCGACACACATACAAAATCAGCTGGTCATAAACAAATAAATAGAAGTTCGTGAATAAATTAATATAGGTTTATGAATATGGGATCACAAAGTTACCTATTCAATTTCCTGAGTTATGATTTGACACGTAGGTGAGATACTCGTAAAAAATAATTATGTGATTAACTAAAGATGACTAAACAACATTACATAATATAAGTATAGGCATCGTAAAAATATTAATATCTACAGTGGGATGTCAATTATCTGGAATTAAGTTATATTTTAACAAGACAAAAACAGGTGCTAATCTAGATAAAAAAAATAATTAATTGATCGAACTGACCGAAGACTACTTCTTTTCCTTGCTCTCTATCGAGTTCAAAGCCTAATAAGAGAAACCGCAAACACTCTCCTCTAAAGATGGGAACATCTGATCTTACAAGCGGGCCGTGAAACCGTGAAATGTACAGTTACGTCCTCAGTCTGGCATCATTTATGTGGGTGGGGATTGGGGATGTCAACACTCGCAACCTCCCTGCTACAGACTCACGAATATCCTCGAAAACCTTTCCACCAAATCGTCATGTTCTCCTGATCTATCAATAGTCAGAATCCGGAGAAAATTCTAAATTCGAATTTTTGTAAAAGTGTCCGCTATTATTTTCAATTAAGATTTGTCTAAACGATTGTGAAATGTTAAGACCCTTTTAAAAAGTAAAGGGTACATGTTGTATTTACATACATCGTTGTAATAGGAACAATAGGTAAACCGTGCCGTGAAAACCTATGAGCACAAATGGTCGTTTTTTTACGAGGAGTAAGAAAAAATCATTTCCGAATAATGTATACTTTACTGTAATGTATGAGTAATGAATAATTAAAAAGTAAACACAAAACATCAAACAAACAAAGCAAATACTCGACAAGTTAAAATTATTGCAAATGTTCTCAATAGAAATAACACAAACATCCTAAGAAGATGTATTTAACAGTCTTAAGTTTTTCTTCTTCGAACAAAAAAACTGTCAATCATTTTCTAGCTAGACAATATAAACAATAAGCCATCAATATCGTATCGGACATCATATTTGTATCACAGAATAAAGAGTTACACATCGTGATTATAATGCACAAGCCCTCGCGGTTGATCGAAATCGTGGGTAGTTAGTACAACTGAAATCATAGGGAACACCTGCAGTTGAATGAAATCGTGGATCGTCGGCTACAAGCTACAGTAGCTGATGTCATGATGAACACTTACAGTCTTCTAATGATAACAATGATAATATCTCATCACAATGATAATTATGGAAAATGAGAAAATGATTAGAGTAGTAATAATGCTTACCTACTATGTCTTATTATAGTACAATTACGGGTATACTTGAGAATACCTACAACGGATAAGATTTTTTGTTAGCATGTACACGTACATAAGTGTTTTATATCAGATTTTTTCATACGGGCAATTTTTGTATACCTACCTAGTCATTAAAAATTTAATACAACAATAATTTTATACAGGTAAAAACTCTCATACCTACTTCTTCCATCTTTTAGTTGGTGCGAGTCGCAGCGGGGGCTTCTAGTAGATACTTTATGTAATTCTTTAGACACACAAAATCTTCTTCTTCTTCTTCTTGCCTCTTCCCAGTTTATCTGGGGTCGGCCCTTCTGGTACGTAGTCGCCAGACCTTACGAACCTGTGCCATCCTACTAGTAAGCTGTTGGTCCCTAAGCTCCTTTTCGATATTTGTCCACCAGGTGGCTTGTGGACGTCCTCTGGATCTGGACTGTGATGGTATGTCCAGTGCGAGCTTTACCACGTGATCGTTGTTACGTCTGCTCACGTGACCGTACCATCGGAGTCTTGTTTCTTTTAGTTTCTCCGGAATTGGCGCGACCCCAAAACTACCCCGGATGTATTCGTTTTTAATTCTGTCTTCCCTTGTAACACCTTTAGACACACAAAATATTCTACTAATAATTAAATTTCATTTCGCTCATCAGAATCCTCACTTTTCTTTGAGAATATTTTCGTTACATTTCTAGGCACCCAATATTTTTTGTCCCTATGCGCGACCGCCTTATACGAGTTTAAGTTCAGCAATGAGGTTCGTCAAACTCATATTCTCGAAAATTGTGGACAATTTTCTTCAATTTTTAAATCTTTTTCTGAATAATACTAATTTAGAGATTGTAATTGCGAATCTTCAAGTTTTCACTCAAACGCGAGTGATTTATGATGAAATTAAAAGATCATTCATGTGTGAAAAATGCAATAAGAATAGATAGATAAATACAGTAAAAGATAAATAATCTAACATATGTACACTCTAGTATTATTACTTATCTATCTATCAATTAATCAATTACAATAACTCATACCATCGGGGGGCATCAAACTCTAGTTCAAGCAGAGCTTTGTGAAGACAGGGTGTGACGAAATAAACTACACACATAAACATAAAAATAATTTAATCCTGTATATACCACTACTCGTATTATACCATCGCCAGTATTTTGTAAGTAGGTATATGATATGTATTGAGAATTGATGGGCCATCAATTCTCAATATGATGGCGAACTTCACCGCTGAAAAAGATTTGAAATATCTTACCGAAGTTTTATAGGGGATCTCTAGGGGGGGGGGGGGAGCTGCCCCTCCTAGAGATTGGAATAGGCAAGTAAATAGGTACTAATTCATACTACCTCTCAAAAAATCACATTATTACCACACGTTTTCTGATTATATCAACTTTTTTCTAAAATTGGGCAGTATGAAAATGCATTAATATACAATTGTTCCACAAAAAATTTGGCTGCGGGGTTATTTTTAAGTACTTACATTAATTATAAGAAAATAAACCAAACTACGTACATATCAACCCTCTGCACTATTGACGGTTGGAAATATTCAGAATTTTAGTTTAATTTGGTTAAAACAGATCCCCTTACTACTAACTTATTGTCTGACCCTAAAACTTTTATGTAAGTACACAATATATATATTCAATTGGCCAATCTTTGAAATGTAACATATTATTTCAACACGTCACTTACTTTTAATTGTAAGAATTGTAATATCATGCAATACTTTTTACATTAGAATAATCTTTACAGTTGTTGACCATACAAAGTACCTACAGTAAAACATTGCTAATCTGAAAATTAAGTATTAGGTATTTTAAGTTGGCAAAATTTCATTAGAATAATAATGTGATACGACTCTTGATGAGAAAAATTAACTCAGACGCACACAGCAAACGCGTTTCATGATTTTCGCATTTCACGTAAGAGGTCCTGGTTCGAATCCCTACCGATGGATGATAGGTAGTGAAATTAGATGTTTCACAAAATACCTACGAAATGTAGAAAAATCAGTGTTAAGTGTGACATTATAAAAAATCTTAACAATACTTTTAGGAAATCTCCGTGTGGTGTGCAAGACTCTCCTAAGGCGACTTACCACGGTCCGTTATATTGTAGACGGAAGTAGTATTTTGTGTGTACAAAATTCTGCGTTGGTCCGTAATATCACGAATCGTGGGAAGCCCCCCTTAAGAAACTAAAGTAATGTGGCATACACAAATCATCTATTGTAGGTTATCCAAAAACAAATAAGGCATCTCATTTAAATAGAGTTCTATTGTACGATACATATAGAGAGGTGTGTCTATACAAATATCTCTCGACAACATCACCATATTATCAACAATTAAACAAGTCCCATTCGATTGAAAGTGAATGTAGGTACTCTGTAGTACTCACCCAACAATTATCATGAAAATGTACGCCATTATAAATAATAAATAAATAAATAATATCTCAAATAGGGTGTACCTGACTAGTGTTGCCCATATATGGAAAACTAACTCCATACTAAGTACTTTATCTGTCATATGAGATATACGTAGGTTTACCAAATACAGAATCTTCTACTGATAGAGAGAATATGGCAACACCGTTGACTAACTTGGTTAGCCATCGTCTACTTACAAAATAAGATTGTAAAAGTTATCCATTATGGTGTGTGTCATTCACTATTAGGTATATTGGTCACTTATCTGTCAATCCCTTTTTTACGAGGTAGGCAGATAGGACCTTATCATTGATGGAAAATCCCGCGGGCTTAAGGCCCTCCACATCCCCGGGTAGTTCAGGAGCATTAATAGCGACCTCTTTACTCACACTTCTAGGCAAATCTTATTAAATCTTATTATGTCTCCTGTATGTAACGGATAGCATAATTCTCTTATCTTCTGACGTTGCCGCCCATCGGTGGCAGAAGCCATACTAAATAATAATTAAGAGGTGGGCCCAGGGTTAGCCTTAAGGACCTTATCAGTAAGCCCTTTCCAACACACTTCTCGCTTCTGATACATGCATGCCATTTGTGATACACTCTCTCCGATTACTTTTATTTAAAACGTGTCCTCTAAAGCAGTAAGATAAAAAAGCTTGTGTCGTGAAGTGGAGTAAGTCGGCGTCAGGATACCAAATTGACAGTCGAAAGCGTTACAGTGATTGTAGGTATTTATTTATTTTATTTTTGAGAGCATAACAAGAAAACAAAAGAAAAACATACTGACAATTTCAAAAATATGTGTCTATAGTACATGTTTACTAGGGCGAGCTTATAGGATTCGGCGATCTCTCCCAGTCAGACAATTCATTATTTGTGTGATATGTAATGTTTCACGAACAGTCTTTGAAAAAAAATTGGCACTAAATCGAATCTAAAATGTAAACATTAGTTTCTTAGTAGGTGAGTAATATTATGTACTAACTACATTGATATAAATTCTCAATAATTGACATTAGCTTGGAGGACGTAGGTAATTCAATAATTGTGTATAATATAATATATAGGTAAGTACCTACGTAATAATAATGACAGGTGCAAGATGATCTGAAACAGGGCTGGATAGAGGTTTTTGTGAGCCACGATATTAAAAACATTGTTGCTGCATTTACAGTTCCATTTGTACACATTAAAACATCGTTCCTAATGTTCTTATTCCATTGAAATAATAAGAATATGTATAAAGAATAGTAGGAATACCTGAGTATAGTAGTGTGTGTACATGACGAATGTGACGTTAGCACAAAGTGTGTGAAAGTCTGGCGATCTGTTCTCTCTGCCTACCCCGCAAGGGATGCGGCGTATGGGGTTAGAATCTTACATATAATAAAAATGGATGTATGTGGGTATGTGTGTATGTTTGTTCCACCATAACTTTGGAACGCCTGGAGCAATTTCGACCAAACTTGGTATACAAATACCTTGCTATCAGGAAACAAATACTGTGTGGTAGAAACTTCTGGAAATCCAGAACCTTCTGAGAAATTTTGCTGATGAGGGGATTCACGGGTTGTATGGGGCCGTGTGTGGTATCGTATGAAAGGACATTGGAAAATAAATTCAGATCGCAAGTTATATTTCGTCCAGCTCAAGCCATCGGGAGACACCCAGTGACCGAGAGGATCCGGTCACCGCATACCACCGTGTTTGGTGTCTCATGAAAGATCTTCACGAGCAGAACACAGATCTTTTGTCAAATTTTGAATCGGGCAAGTGATAGTGGGAGACTTTAACAGAACGATGGAATCCGAGCGCTCAGAGAATTTCATATAATCTTCTAGAAGGATGTGGAAACAAGGCGAACTTTGTAGAAGCTTCTAGAAAATTGTAGGGGTTATCGAACATTGCAGAACCTTCTAGAAATTTGTTGAAATTAATCGAACATTGCGGAACCTTCTAGAAAGTTGTGACAATGAATAGAATTCGAACCTTCTGGAAGGTTGTGGAAATGAAACGAGCCTTCTAGAACCATCTGGAAATTTCTGGGTATTAATTGAACATTGTAGAACCTTCTAGAAACTTCTGAGAATGAATAGAATTCGGACCTTCTGGAAGGTGAAAAGAACTTTGTAGAACCATGAAGATAGTTGTGCAGATTAATCGAACATTGCTGGATGTACCTATGCGTGTGTCATACTGTCGATTTACTTCACAGATCAAATTTGCCGTTACGAAGTACGGGTAACTCAGCTAGTAGAATATAATAAAGAACGAAGATATTGGTTGCCGATATAACGGACCGTGTTGCGAAGCTAAAATGGGAGTGAGCTGCTGGTTATATTGCCAGACATGAAGATACTAGGTATATGGGCATCCAGAATTCTTCTGTGGAGGACTGGACAAAGAACGGACCTCCCTAAAGATGAAAGACGACTTGTTCAATAAGCAGGCAGAACCTGGATGCGAAGGGGGGAAACAGAGAGGAATGGATGGAAGAGGGCTACATCTAGCAGTGAAGAGAGCGAGAGCTAACAGAAGGAAAATAGGAAAAGTGTACAACAAAAAATGTCTCCCTCAGCACATGCTCGTTTGTTTCATGAACGAATCAGCCCTGTATTTCTCTCGGAGGAGACATAATTCTCTGTTGATTTCATGGCAAGGTAAGATGAATCTGGTTTACACATATGGTCAAACATTCATGGAATAATATCATTAAAATAAATAAAGCTTATACTTACATAATGTTGTCGTTGTCTAATATTTACTTATTAGGAATCATTACATTTGCACAACGTATTTATTAAAGTAAATTTAGATGGACAACTTGCACACATTAAATAAATTGTGCAAATAAAATGTTAGACACACAAAACTACATTATATAAAATCAATAAGTGATTAAATAAAGCCCGATGCCAAACAGTCGTAATAATATAGTCTGTGTTTTTCAACAAGGTCCTGAAGGCAAAATTATTTATTGAAAATAAAACAGATACCTAACTCATTACATAGGTCTCTCAACTGATACACAGTGTAAGATTGGCATCTGCTAGACTTGCGACCAGCCACTAGCATATATTCGTTATTTATAATAACAATCTACGAATCTAGAAAAACCCATCAGTTACAAAAATATATTTAGATATGTCCTTTGCAGTAGGCTTTAAAAAAAAGTTAGGTAAAAACGTAGAAAGACACACTAATATAGGTATATATTTATAATTTTAAAATTCAAATATGGCTGAGAAGCACGAAAAATATTTAGGTTAGTACTTCCAACGTCATGTACTTGGGAAACATATAAAGGAATAAATTAGTAGAAAAATTACCCAATAACGAGAAAACCACATAATGAATTTACCTACGTAACAAAGTACAAAGCAATGGTCAATTGTAGTTAAGTACACAATGAACAAACAAGCAAAAAGCCTTTTGTATGTACACCTCTATTATAACACAATCACAATTTAAAACAATAATACATAGGTAGGTAGGTAATTACCTTTAACGAATTAATTTAAATTCAACAATTAATTAAACAAGTGGAACATTGTTGTGTACTAATTATACAATACTAGCTTTAATACCTGGTCTTGTGCAGGTAAATAAATAAACAAGCAAAAAGATGAAAGAACAGAATACCAGCTATTTACCCGACACCTTACCTACATAATACTAGAATGAAAGTGAATAAACCAAGATGGTTTGGACATGTTGAAAGAATGAATGGCGACAGGATGACAAAAAATATTTGAGTGTGTGAAGAGGTGTCAGGAAACGCAGCCGCCCAAGACTGACCCAGATTCTCACGGATGGAAGCGTTTTGAGGAAAAGAAATTGGAGAATGTGTATGACAAATTGTATGAATGTGACGGAGGCTAGGAGTGTGTGTAAGGATAGGGCACTCTGTCCTCTCTACCTATACTGCAGGGGATACAACCTGAGAGTATATAGTACGATAGGTATACAAATATTTTATGTTGATACTGTTGATAGTAGGTACTGGCACTTCATTGCACATCCTTGAGAATAAATTACCCACTGAATTGTATTAAAAGGGGAAATCTGATTTAAATTTGAAGGTTTTATTTCAATATCAGATGCACAATTCAATGTTGGATAATAAACTACTGAATGAATCATCTGTTAGGAAATGAATTACACTATGGAAATAAATTTGTGTATGAAATTCAAATGGAGTTTTTTTGAAGACATCACTCAAAAGATTGCCTTTTCAGTATATGAGTATATAATTATAATCATTGCTGGCAATATAACAAGCAATTGTGTAGATAAAAAGAAGACTCAGACACAGAAGGCAAGGTGGTCTAACGATATCGGGAAATGTGCCGGTGGTGGATGGATGCAGTGTGCTCAGGACAGGGAGCTGTGGAGGACCAAAGGGGAGGCCAATGTCCAACAATGGACCTGTGTGGCAGCAGAAGAAGAAAAGAAGAATCTATAAGAAGTCAGCACTTTGAATTCTAAATCTATTAGGTACATTGAGCAGAAAAGAAAGAAAAAAATTAATAGGTAATATAAAAAGGATTTTTACATACTTTGGATGGGTGTACATACAAGAAGGTGTATATACAGTAGGTACACATGTAGCATTTACTGGTTACCTTATAAATTGATATAGTAGTATAGAAGCAGTATATACAGTTACAGGAAAGGTTAAACCCATAAATTATATGTTATTAAATAATAAAAATGTATCATGACACTTTTAATGTCAAACAGTTATTAATAACTAGACACATATAATATACAAACAATAAAATCAATAAAACATAAGGTTATATTTGACTGTTGTCTACACTACACCATATCTGTTGATTGTTTTAACCTCCAGGTTATTTTAATTTCATTTTTACAGCAGATTAATCAGACCAAAATAGCAAAACACTTGGAGAAAAATTAGGTGGCTTTAAGTGGTTTTAAGTATACCTACACATTGTTTTTCCTGTAAATATATGACTAATACTTTGTCTGTCTGGTGGTAGGTAGGTAATATTTACCTATTATTATAAACACAAAACAGACCCTGACATTGATTATTCTATTACTGAAAACCACTTGAAGTTCTGTATTTCAAGAAAATACCATTTTTAACTACATAACTCTCCTTATTTGTTTTATGTTTAACTTGACTGAAAAGTCGAATATCTATTATGGTAATATAAAACGAATGCAGGTTGCAGGTATACTTAATTACTATGCTGTTTAATTTATTTCAATAGTTAAATAGGTAGTTATTATGAATTATATTGTGTGTCAAACGATGTCAGATTTTCAGAAGATGAAATAAGACGATCGTATTTTTAATCCGCACCAAAATGGAAGAGGTAGTAATCTATATATTATATTGTGATTGTATAAAACGTCAATTACAAATAAATTGCACCCTTGTTGATAATAAGGCCAAAATATTAATAACTAACTTATAACAGTGCAAACTGAAAATATTCCATTCTTGTCAAATATATATCTGAAAGCTCTAACACAGTTATGAAATTTGATTGTGAATAAAGTCACGAAAAACGACTTACAGAATTATATCCTTCAGTTCTTTCCTTATCCGAGAGGGGTCTGCACCTCACAACCACCTTAACGCATTCGTTTAAGGCTGTCCTGGGGCGGCCCGGCCTCTCCATTGTTAAAATATATTTATCAAACACTTAAATCTTCGTTATTATTAGACATTGTACAAATTATTGATCCATCATATTGGCTAACAACCTGCCATTACACACACCTGCTGATAAATAAATAAATAACTAATTCACACACTACTTATACAGCATCACT
Organism: Ceraclea dissimilis; assembly: GCA_963576895.1. Taxonomy (NCBI): domain Eukaryota; kingdom Metazoa; phylum Arthropoda; class Insecta; order Trichoptera; family Leptoceridae; genus Ceraclea; species Ceraclea dissimilis. The sequence goes on from OY756363.1 coordinate 15,881,597, forward strand.
TGTAGATAATTATAAAAAGGATTGTATAAAGTATTTAATTATAATTTGAAAAATGACAAAATGTTGTTATAAATGTATCGTAAATGTCAAATTTTTATCATCCCGCCCGGGAACAAACAACAAACACACCTCCCAACGCGGCGAAAATTGGAAAACTAACTCGTTTTCTGATTGGCCGATAGTTTTTTTTAGTATTGTCAGTATACAATTTTGGTAGTGATTCGTCACTTTGTGAAAATTCTAAAAATCGATTTCTGTTCTTTTTCTGTTAGCTCGCGGCATAAAGTTTTATGTAAATTAAAAAAAAGTCCGGTTTATATGTAGGCAAAAACATGAACAGTTATTTTAGATATTTGTTAAAGTTATAAATAGATTTGTTTTCAAGAATATAAACAACTTTTTTATTATTTAGCAATTAAATAATAAAAAAATATTCGCGGAATTTAGCGACTAGTTTCTTAGTCTGGTCACACAATAAAAAGCGAATAAGTAAAAAGAGGCGGAGATAAACAGTAATTTGGCAATGAGTATTTTTTTCAGGTTGCAACACTGATTCTCAATGTCACACACATGTCAAATTATTGTGCGATTTTGGATTTCGTGGAGGTGTTGTGTTTTGCAATACTGGGTCGTTTTTGTATTTTTTTCCAATATTCGATTATTGTAATAGAAAAAGTGATATCTTAAAATTCTTTATTACAAATATAAATACAGCGCTGTGAAAATGTTTGCTAAACCCTTTAAATCTAAGGCTTATAATAATTTGAAGGGCTCTGCGAGGTTAGTTTCTTTGTGTTGTGCAACTGTGTTTTTATATTTTATTCTAAAACATTTGTATCCATATTGTTAGTAGATACGCATAATTACTTGTTACTATTTTTATAATTACAGGAAAGCATTAGTTCAAAAAATTCAGTCGGTGTATCGACATTTAACAGAAGATGATTTGAAGGAACTGGTTCCGTTAAAGGCTTCTTTATCCTCAATGAAGGTGACGACTAGTGGAGAAGAAGACGTCACTCTTCACATCGTAGAAAATGTCCCCATTATGATGGAAATGCAAGATGCCTTCTACCCGACTGTGTATGCAATGTGGAGATGCCCCAAGATGATTCCAACACTAACCATCCATGAGGGTGTAGCTAGTCGGGTAACTTATATAGTATATTTTGTCAATTATTATTCGCAATGTCCTTTAGAATCTAGATTGTCGAAAATGTTGAAATATTACACCTGCTTATTAAAATAACTTAAACCAATATGTAGTATTCCCACAACAGTGTAGAAGAATTAAGAAGACCGACCTCGGCTGGAAAGTGATCATTTAAGTCAGCCGAGGTCGGTCGTAAGCCCGATAGTGTTCATCCTTAATTCTTTTACACTGTTGTGGGAATACTGCATTGTATATACTACGGAATGTAGAAAAAATCCAACGCTTGAAAAGAATAAATTTGTAAACCAAAAATAATTCAAGTAACTTAAACTATTTTGCACACAACTGCAAATAAACACATTGTTAATGATTTGTGACTGTTATCAAAGCATTTCATTTCTCAAGTTAACTAATCTATCCCCTTGCAGAGTAGGCAAACAGACCAGAGTGCCAGATACCTAGTCATACAATAGTCTAACACGCTTTCGGGATTCCTTTTACTGAAAATGAGTCACACTTTCTACTTGCTTGTATCCGAGCCTAAATCAAGAATTTAGATTGAACGTTGATTTTCATATTCTGGTTATAAAAGTCCTATATCCAGCAGTGGAGTGGCCAGGGCTGAAGGAGAAGAAAAAGTTTTATATAAATGGGCTCTGATCACCATCTCTTCAATTATCAAAGATATTAACTTGAAAAAAATATTGAACAATTGTATTTTTCCGTGTTAATAAGTAAGGTTGTATGTTTGATAGTGTTCTTTGTAAAAGTTTCAAGATGGCGTCTACCACGTTACGAGGGGACATCTGTTTATTCCAACGAGAGGCTTTAGACTTCCATCCTTCAGGAAGGGCTCCATAGTGGCTGTGAATATGACAAACAATAGCGCTGTTGTGTTAGTGGGACTTGCTAATTATTCAACGGAGGATTTACCCATCGTTCAAAGGTAAGTTTAATTACAAATCCGTTGCCATAAGCTTGACTTCATTTCTACAAACGAGACTTGTCTCTCTTGGGGTAGGCAGAGAGGACAGAGTACCAGATTGCCCTATCCCTACACACACACACACACACACACACACACACACACACACACACTCCTTGCTTCTGTCACATTTATGCAAATTTTTGTGCATGCTCTCTGATGCCTTTAACTAAAAATGCTTCTGTCCGTGAGGATCTGGTAGTTATGATAGGTCCATGTAAGTCGTGGACTGCCATGCTTCTTCACACCTCTTAATTCACCCATATTATATCTTTATAATCATCCTGTCATCGTTCATTCCTTCATCGTGCCCGAACTATCTAAGTTTGTTCAAATTCATTCTAGTCACAACACCAATCTTACCGTCATCGAGAATTCATTTTGATTACCTCAAAAGGAATACTGGTATTTTTACATTGTTTATTGTTGTTTGTTGTGTATCATGGTTTCCCTTACAAGCTTTGTTTATTGTTTTAGGGGACAATGTGTGAAGACTTTACAGATGTTTGGAGACTTGTTGTGTCGACATGAGAAATTAGCAAAGCCAACACTTCCACAGTTGGGTCCTCCGTATGTCACGACAGAGGAAACCAATGCTGTTACAGAAGATTTATCTAAGGTTGGACCTCTTTCCAGAATGTTAATCAGATATCTCTATTTTTCCTTTTACTTCTCTTCTTCAGGTCCCCCCGATGTTGACTATGGCGATGGCATCCCTGTTTGCCGCAGTCCGGAATAGTTTGTCGACATTCCTGATTCTAAAAATTATCTAATTATATACAATATACATCCTTGTACAATTATTAACTAGACTTTAGTGGTAGAAGTTTTTTTTCACCTGAGCGATCTGATAGGACAGTACTATCACTGCTATGACTAATAAGCCGACTATGACAGCAGCAGTCAAAGTTGGCTTGTTAGTTTTTATATAGTGCACAAAGGTGATTGATGATCTGTGGTTGGGTCGGTGGCTCAAGGCATCTGTATATCTTCGCCAGAGACCCCTGTCACTTGTACATCTGGCTACTCCAAGTACAGCCTCTCCTCGCACACTTTGTTTGTTTCTGGGGCGGTCCACCGGTCTTTTGCCTGCACCTTCGGCTTCCAAGACCTAATTAATTCATTGTTTTTGTATAATATTCCAGATGATTATCGCAACGGATAACGAATCTAATGAAGTCAATACAGATGCCGTCATGACTGAGGAGAATGCGGGTGAAATCATGGAAGTTAGTGAACCAGAGGCTAGTAAAGTAGATGACCATGGCTTCCCACTAGATATGGATGACCTATTGAAGTATTGTTTACTCAGTTATATCAAAACCGAGGGAAAAAAACTTCATTTACCGATTAAGTCTAATTTACTTTATGCGTAAGTATCTATTTTTAAAAATTTATTTCATTTATTGAGTGAGCAAGATAGAGATAATATGATAACATTACGAATATAGATCATAACATTTGTTCACTTGGGGAAGCTGCGATCTCCACCAACTAACCCCAATCTATTTACTTTCTAGTCACAACACCCGTCTTGCAGTCACTCATCTCTCTAATAACCTCATTCCTTATTGCTATTATATCTCTCAGTGCCTTTCCACACATTCTTATTTTTCTGTAACCATTATTGTATTTTATCTATGCACTATATTATTTTACAGGCCTAAGATCACTCGCAAACGAGTGGAGGGCCTTAAATAGAATAAATAATAATAATATTATTTTACAGAAATCACATGTCTACATTTGCCCCGCCGGACAGACCTTTAGATGTTAAAAAATCCAGCTATAAAAAGTTTGGAAAGTTTCTAGAAACCATGGAAAAGGTATGTCTTTAAACACGATGATTTAATTTTGGGTCTCTTTAGGTAGAATCTCATACATGACTGTGATCGATTTTGTAGTAGGAATATCAGTGGCTTATTTTTCTTTAATCTGACACCACTTTGACGTAACGTTTCTGTGGGCGCATTGTAAGAGCAGGGCGGGACAGTCTGGAACGTCAAATCATACTTGTGACGGTTGACGGTAGGATAGGAAGAGGACGTTTGCAGACGAGGTGGTCAGATGTGGTCAAAAGGATCACAGTTTGTACGAGTCCATAAGAATGGCGGAGGACCTGGAAGGATGGGGGAGACAAATCCGTGAGCATGGTGGTCACGATCCTCGTAACCGACTGAGAAGAAGACGAAGAACACCACTTTAAAATTTGTCTTAATATCTTTGAAATATTTTCAGGATGGCATTTTAAAGGTCCAACCGATAGAAAAAGGAGTGGACGGAGTAGTGAGTGTAGATATGAGTCATACAGCCATAAAGGAACATGTTATATTATCATCCAGTGGCGAATCAGCGAGTGGTCAGAAGAATGGCGATACTGGAGGTACATTCTCGGCTCCCGGTGTTAAAGAAATGTATAAAGTGACTGCAGCTGTGTTGCCCTTCTTCGAACCACATGGGTTAGTAATCTTAATAATATTGACATAAATTTACGCAGTCATATGATTGATTTTGGATGATTGAACTTATCTCTCAAGGCGGCAGTAGTTGGAAGCCCCCCCCCAAAACCATGAGTGACAGTACTTTATATACAACAAATCTGGGGGTTTCAGCCCCTTAGCCCCCCCCAAAACATTGAGTGACAGTACTTTTTACCATGTGACGACACTCAGCCCCCTCAAAATTGAATCCTGGACCCGCCACTGTCTGATCACATCAGACGATCAATCTGAAAAACAAATCTACATATGGACCATCGTGAAAACCTGCAACTACTATATGATTCAAGGTTTATTTAATTGCAGATTCAAGCGAGGGCAAGCCGTGACTCCATCGGAAGTAACGACCTGCATAGGAAATTACATTAGAAGGAATGATTTACAAGATAAAACTAACCCAAGGTAACAACAATTTCAAATAATCCTTTCTTACGAGCATTAGATTTTTAGAATGGCCCTGGACCAGATAAACATGGTTCTATTACACTTCGTAATAGAACCTCTATAGATAATAAAGTGGGCCGCACGTGCTGGTCACTCACTCTTATTAACTCGCAATATGTCTATCCATTTCTACCAAAGAAAAGTGCGGTAATATCGCTATGTCTATGTATATTTATCAAATTTATTTTACAATCTATAGAAGTACCTTTTTTAATGGGGCAGGCAAAGGAAACTACACCAGACTGCTTAAACGCTTTACATTTTTGTCATCAACAGAGAGGTATCTACATTCAGATAATGTAGCATTATGTGTATTCACTTGGGGAGTAAGCAGGATTGGTGTTCCGACGCTTACGAGTCGGCTTTGTCTGGCTTAAGTGGTCACTGTAAGCCCGGTACAACATTAAATAAATAAATAAATAAAAACTTTATTGTACATAAATATACACACAAAGGCGGATTTCTGCCAATCAACCCAAACCCAACATTCACCAATTCCTGCTGCCAATTGCGTAATTTTTTTAACAAGCCGATCTTTGAGAATTTCACTGACATGATAGATTCAAGTATGTGTTTCAGTAATCTTATTTCTTCAGCATTTATACCTGATTTGTCCTTTTTTCAGTTGTCTTCAAATGTCCTTAACATTCACGAGTATATTTTTTTACAGTCTCGTCATAGTTGACCCCATCATAGGCCAAATATCCACATCACATGACACAATATCATGGGAAGATCTTAAGGCTCTCATACAGAAGAAGATGACACAATGTACGGAGATGACATTCTCCGATGGCTCATCCACAATCAACACTGGCAAACTGCCCATTATCACAATGCAAGTCGCCAATAGATCTGGAAATAAAAAGGTGAGAAAAGAAATATGGATTATATCACTTTTTAAGCATTCATCATTTGAGCCTCGAGGATTTTTTTATTTATTTCTATTGTATAATTTATATGAGAGTTGAGTGAACGTAAGGCGGATGCGACCAGAACGAAAGCGAACAAGTTGAGATGGTTGGGACATGTAGAGATAATGAATGATAATGGATAACGAAGAAAATATACCTGGGAGAAAGAAGTGTAAGAATTACGTGGCTTGTTCTTGTAGACCCGATTCTCAAGGATGGATATGTTTTGAGTAAAGGAATCGTAGAGTGTGTATGACAAATTGCATGAATGTTATGGAAAGGAGAAGTGTATGCAAGGATAGGAAAATCTGGCCGTTCTTTCTCTCTGCCTCCCCGCAAGGGATAGGATATAATTTATCTCATATCAGAATTTCTTGATCATTCATGTTTGGATGTATCCGTAATCTAGGAAATACATTTTTTCAATTTTCAGGTGACGATAGTCAGTAATCTACATTATTATGGAATCAGTCTGACGGCTTTGAGTAAAGAGTGCCAGCATGGTGTAGCAGCGTCATGTACCATCACAAAATGCCCGGGATCCAAGTTTGACCAACTTCAAGTGCAAGGAAATCAGGTAGGATTGAAATGTGTAGTACTCAAGTACCAGAGCATTCCAAGTGTTATGTTTGCAGGAAGAAAATTGTTTTAACATTAAAATATTGTGTACGAGGAAAATGTTGATAGGCAATTGGAATATATTGGTTTTGTGTCGCACAGCTAAATATAAAATGTGACTAGGCATTAGGTGTGATGTCGAAAATCTTAAGATGGAGACTAAAAGATGCGTCGGAAGACCCCAAAAGAGATGGTCTGACGACATAGCCGCTGTGGGGGGAAAAACTGGCTGTAAGCAGCAAACGACAGACAGGAATGGAGGAATATGGAAGAGGCCTATATTCGGCAGTGGAGGACAGAGGGCTGAAAAGGAAGAAGGCATTAGGTGTCACGTTAATGTATGAAGAATTTTTTTTAAGCAGTAAAGTGTTAATGTTTTATTTTTATTTATTTTCAGACATACTTCTTGGCGAAACACTTGACAGAGTTTTACAAGTTACCGAAGAGGTTTATAGAGGGAGCTGACAAAATATTAGCGAAGAAAAAGAAATAAAACAATAAATTATTACCATAATAAATATATTCTGTATGTTAATTTCATACATAAAATAAACAATGTATTACGAATTATAAACAAACATACACACAAATAATATTTTTTATAAATCATGATATTATTACAATTTGATCTCTGAACAATGTTAATAAAATAAGGATCTAATTTATACAATTGTTTATATTTGTCACCTTTTTTTGGCATTCACTGGTTACCCCATTATCGGGATATACAGTGATTGATTAGTAGGAGCTTGTTCTACGTACTGTTACTGTTTGAGTGCTACAAAATCAAGTCGACAATTGGAGCATGTGGAAAAACGATCAAAGGCAATTCTTATATCATGATACTGTGGCTTGTTCATAATGATTGAAAGTACTTATATACAGGGTGTTTGATAGATGGATACAGATATCTTCAGGAGTGATAGTAGAGGTCATTTAGCATCTTTTGAGCCAAACTTAGCTTAGTCAAAAGTCGCACGGTTCTCGAGATATTCGAGATTTTAACTTTTTTTCAAAATACCCCGAATTACTCAAGTTTTAGCCCGATAGCATCGTAAGTAAAAGTACCTACTTAGTTCTATCTTTCTTTTTTATTACCTGAATATGTGTTTAGTCTATTTAAATCATAAGTTTCAATCTGAAAAACAATCATGTTAAAAAAATATCGGATTAAAGTTTCGAGAAAGAGATATTTCAAAATCGAGTTACGACTTTAGAGAGGATTTTAGATTAGAAAAAAAATGTTCAAATATTCAGAAATCTGGAAAAAACTTCTCTGGTTTATGCTCTTTCAAATGATATACAAAACATTATAAAAAACATTAGTTTCGTAAATCCATGATACAAAAACTTGAATAGATCACCTCTAATTTAAGCAAATTTCCATACAAATTTACTATAAGTAGAATTGCATAGTGAAACACACATTTCCTTTCAATTTTACTGTTTCCGAATTTGTATGGAAATTTGCTTAAATTAGAGGTGATCTATTTAAGTTTTTGTATCATGGATTTACGAAACTAATGTTTTTTATAATGTTTTGTATATCATTTGAAAGAGCATAAACCAGAGAAGTTTTTTCCAGATTTCTGAATCTTTGAACATTGTTTTTCTTATCTAAAATCCTCTCTAAAGTCGTAACTCGATTTTGAAATATCTCTTTCTCGAAACTTTAATCCAATATTTTTTTAACATGATTGTTTTTAAGATTGAAACTTATGATTTAAATAGACTAAACACATATTCAGGTAACAAAAAAGAATGATAGAACTAAGTAGGTACCTTTACTTACGATGCTATCGGGCTAAAACTTGAGTAATTCGGGGTATTTTGAAAAAAAGGTTAAATCTCGAATATCTCGAGAACCGAGCGACTTTTGACTAAGCTAAGTTTGGCTCAAAAGATGCTAAATGACCTCTACTATCACTCCTGAAGATATCTGTATCCATCTATCAAACACCCTGTATTATAGATATGAAAATATATTATGGGTGCCCCACACTTTTTTTATTTATAAAGTTTTTTATTCAAGTTTTAGTGTAAAAATATTTTTTAAATTAATTTTTTATAGTTTATCTTACACATTTTTTCTTACTACTATTATTGCACATGTACAATACTGACGAATTGAATGGTATTTCATTCTCAAGTCATTATCAAATCTCACCAAAATTTGAAAAGGACTACTGTACGTATATTGCACAATACATAATTCTATGGCAAGACTCTTATTGAGGTTTAGCTAGAAGAAATTATGACAGCTCCTGATGGAACAAAAAACACATTTTAAAATATATAAATCATTCTCACTTTGGATTTCATTTACACACTTGCGTATTTACGTGGAAAGATGAATTATTAACACAATCATTAAAATCATATTGTGAACTCTATAGAATATAAGAGACAGAAAATCTAAATTTTCACCTAGGTCTAAGTTTTCTTTCGAATAGTTCTACTAAAAATAAAAATAGAGCTATATAATTTGTACCTTTTCTAATCTAAATTTAGATTTCATTATATTATGTACAATAATTCTATATACCGACACCAATATACCTATTAAAATATGCTATAATATATGAAAATATTTGATATATACTTTTTCAATACTAATATAATTTGATATTTTGGAAGACAAAATATGACACATAAAATTACATAGAATTTTAGAAACATATTTCTATACATAAAAATTATTCAAACATTTCAAATAGCGTAAATAAACTTTTTACAGGATTAACAACTGGATTCGTACTGATGAAACCATAATTAAAATACTACATTAAAAAGTGTCAAATGGTACCCACATTGTAGTTTGTATGCATAGTTTGCATGATGGCTGCATTTATGTGAATGTGTGTGCCTATTGGTTGGATTGTGTATGCCTGTTGAGTGCATTATGTGAATATGTGTGCCTGTTAGCTCTGTCAAAAAAGACTGGATAGAAGATCCAAGAAAAAAATCAATGTGTAGTCAATGTAGCCACACATCCCTAATATATAATGTGTAAGAAAGGAACTAAAACTAATGTGGTTTAGGAACTATAAATCTACGAGTAAACAAGTCATAAATGGCACTATTTTGCAATCAGAAACGAAATTTGAATGGTGTCTTGAAACCCAAAATCGATCTTCGTTTGGAATCTTTCTTCAATTTGGGTGCAGGTGTAGAAACATTATTCTCCTTATTTTCATCCAAAGCGCTCAATTCATTTTCAATGTCAATATCCACGACAATGGGTTTTCGTCTTTCGTCCTTACACACTGAGACAAACGGGGGAGTGTTTCCTTTGCGGTCATCCCTAGTCAAGGATGTAATGCTCGAGAAACTCTTGCGACTGTTCGCAGAACGAGAACTGCAACCACTAACTTTGGACAGAGACGACGCTGGCCTGTTAATGTCATTATTGAAAAGACTTTTCTGTATATCTCCATCGTTTAAATAGATTCTATTTATCTTTGCAGAATCGTCCTGTGTCGGTGCAAACTTTTTAAAATTATCCGCAGCCTTTACTTTTGATCTCAGTGTTGGTTTCGTAGCCCTATTAACTTTGGGTGGAGTTTTTCTAATTTCTTCCAACAGAGCTCGTTTCTCGTTAGTCATCTTTTCCAAATCCAAATAAGTGAATTTTGCGATTCTATCTGCGAGACTTTCACCTGGAGGTGGTTGCTTGGGAACTTCGTACGAGACATCCAAATTCTCAATATCAAAGAACGTCAGTACAGTGCTTGAGACAGTGTCGTACTCAGCGAAAGGATTGCTCTTGTTGTTGAAATGAACTTTCCTGCGTGATATGTTGTGAATGCTTTTGGGACGCGGCACTTTGTCTGACGAAATCTTGTGAGAGGTCTGTATCATGCTCGTGTCTCCGGGATCAGCAGACAATGAAGTGTCTAAATCTTCGTAATTCATTGTTTTCCTTTTGCGATATCTTGTTTTTGCTGAACTCGATCTACGGTGTCTGCGACTTTTGTCACTGGCAACACTCCCATCTGATAACGACTGCCTGTTGGAACGCTTTCTGTCAGTAACATTGTCATTTTTTACATCATGCCGAGATAGAATGCCATCATCTTTGTAGACTTTCTGAACTAACGAAGGTTGCAATGTAATCCCAGCCATAGAATTACAAATATCATCCAAATCTTCACTACACATTCTTTTATTTTCTGGCATTTTAAATTTATCTTTTTCCTTAGAACTCATCTCAATTTCCTTAGAACTCATCTCAATTTCCTTTTGTTTCAACGCTTCTTCCCTTTCTCTGAGTTCAGCTAATCTTTTAAGCCACACTTGATTGAGAGCTTGCTCGCTGACTTCCTGAGGTTCTTTACACAGTTCTAAACGACTCCTCCATTTCTTTACATGATCTGATTCCTTCCGTGGTACGTAACCGGGTATTTTTAAATCCAGTGCTACCAACGTTGGAGATAATTCATTTCCGATATACGTTTCCTTGTACGATGCAGTAGGAATGGATTTGCATTCGAGAATATCGGGAGTTTGACAGATTCGTACATTATTTTTCGGTGTTGAGACAATGTGTGCGATATCGTCTGTTGATAAACTTTTACGGAGCGTAATATCCAATTTATGAATCGATTCGTCGGATTCGAACGCACTGTCATTATTGGTTACGGTTGCAGCTTTAGAATCTAAAGTTGTAAACATTTGCTTCACTTCACCGAGGAGATTGACAAGTACTGTAGGATGATGTAATATAATATCAGGTTTCAGGACACAAGAATTACTCTGTTTTTCTTTATTGTGAAGTAAAATATTCACCATATTCTGCAGATCTTCGCTATGACTGAACTTAACATCTTTCACATCGGACGATGCTTTATTTAACATACACATCTCATACAGAATTTCTCCTATTTTACACATATCATTGTTGCAAATACTTTTATCTGGCACTGACGAAAGATTAAATGCATCCATTTTGATATTAAACTGATCATTTATATACAAACTGTCGATGTTGATTCGTCTTTGTAAAATGTTAATGTTTAACTTGGACAAATGTTTCACAGATGAAGCTATTTGATAAAGACATCTCCAAATGAAAGGTTCGTCGAATAGTAGACACTGTGTTCTACATTTTTCAATAAGATCTCTCATTTTATTCTCTGGATATAATTCTGTGACAATGTAAAGTGTGTTTGATGGTGAATACACAATGGTTTCGTAATATTTGATAATATTATCGCTGTCCAATAGTTTAATAGATTTCACTTCATTTGTAATATTATTTAGCTGTTCTGTGGTGTAGGTTTTACAGTCGTAAGCTTTCCAAACGAGAATGGAATTGGTTTGCTTGTGTTTGACTTTGTAACAAGTTTCTCCATAACTTCCACTCGATAATACTTCTTGAACCAAATATTCACTCAACTTTCCGGCCATTTCGATATTAATTAAGGATAGATGTTTGTACCAACGTAGTTTAATAGATTTTTACAAGTTTCACAAACATAACACCAGGAAAAACCCAATAATTACGGAATAACAACAAAACTGTTATATCAAACGTCATAAAAATGTCAAAACAAATTATTCAAATTTGAACGAACCGTTGGCGATTTGTTAAAAAAATTGTCTATGGCAAGCCTTGTGCTGCCAGTATTACGGAGGTTTTTTATGGAGCGTTTACATACAATAGCGACTAGCACGTTAGTTCATTTTGTAATTTGTACCAAATTTGTACATAATGCACAGCTGGCAGAAGAAATTTCGCAATCAATCACGTTAATAATACAGCACATCGTTATTTTATAATTGTATGATAAATAATTTTCTAAAATGTTGTTAATCTACACATAGACTTCACACCCATTTTGAAAATCCATTCAATCCCCATTCATTAAAGTAATTGACCGCGGCACTATTTGAATATTATATTTACTTGACGTGTTACGTAATTATCTTTTTATTTATAGTAAAATAAACTTAATATACCTTGAAAACTAATACTACATCGAAAAATAATTGTAAGTAGGTATCCGTTTAAAACATTATTTAGTTTTATTTTAGTACCCACTAGGTACGTACATAACGTTTTACAACTATTGTGTGAATGTATCGTATAAGTATAGGTATATATGGGATGTAGGTAATGTAGGTAGGTATGTATAATAGCTTGAGAGGGAGTTAGCTTTTATTTCTCATTAGATTTACTCTTCTTGTGTGTTTATTCTACTGAAGTCCTTTTGTAGTGCGATACGGTATTGTATTAGAAGAAATCTAGAAACTGGTGATGAATTTCAATGGACTTTCGGCCTTTGGTCACTGTTGTGTTTCGACAAGGTCCACTGCGTGCCTTGAATTAATATCCTCATTTATTTATACTAAGCTTTCACAGTTACTTTATGAAAATGGGTCTAACTTTAACAGTACAACACACAAGTGTTAAAATATATATTATTCCGAGTACACACGTTTATTTCGGCTAACTTTGTATCGACATTTTATCGTATTGTTTCCATCATTAAATAAATTTATTAGAGATTGAAACTGATAGGGTAACTTTTGTAAAACAGTGGTAAGGCATACCTATATAAAATTTAGTAGCCAGACTAAAAATTCTTTCAAAAGACCTAACCTAAGCACGTTGAAGTTGAATTAATGAACAGATATCCATTTCAGATTTTTCTCAACCATTGGAAAAATATTCAATGTCGAATTAGCGCCTCAGTTGAACTTTTAATGATACCTGAGAGAGAGAGATGTTTTTCATTGAGGAAAAACACATAGCTAAACGAAGTTGAGGAGAAAATGTGGAAAAATTCTTTAAAAAAGCAACACATTATGGAATTAGCGCCGCAGGATAATTTTTACAAGATGTTCTTGAGTGAACAATTTTATCTTGACGCCTCAGGAGGTCGCCTTGTCCAACCCTCTTATGTAGTAAAGAAGAAGAAATGGGGTTTTATTTACATTTTAAATAATAATGTACTCACCTAATAATGTAGGATGTAGGGTACAAAAGAAAAACATCAGTCAAACCTACTCCATCCCACGGGAGAAATAAAAAAAATCACAAAAAGCAAATTCAAATATTTGTTTGTTATTTATATTGGCAGAGTAAACCAAAATCACCCGGAAAAATATAGATTGAAAAAGTTTGTTCTTGTTGTAAATATTATTACTGGCGATTTGAAATTTCCCCTGACATTAAAAAGAAAAGTTTTTGAAGTATTAGGTAGTCGACTGGATGGGTGAGTTACTGTGTATTGTAATGGTAAAGTTGGTACTCCTTCACCTCTGTGCCATTGAATTGTTCCAATATCAAGATTTGTGACATGTTGTCCCATATGTATTGCTCTGTTTGTTTTGCTGTATCGAACAACTTGCCATCTGCAAACTTTTTTTAAATATTTTTTGTGTGATTGTTCTTTTTAGCGTGAGAGGACTGCATTATAATATTGTGTGGGTAATTATAGTATAGCGAATAAATCATTAAGCCTATATGCTCCGTAAGTCGTGACGTCATCACTGTTTTTATGTCACAGTGTAGAGGCCTACATGAACTATCCCATGTAACCATTCTGGTGGGAAAAATTTCCTGACATTCATTGCTTTAGGAAATCTTTGAGAAACTGTTCACTTAGCAATGTTATAAGGTCTATATAGATACACACATCAGTAGAATGAAGAAGTTAGCTGATGTATATGTATCTTGAAGAGAAGTCTCGGTCTCCGAGGATATTATGATGTGGGTATTAGGGAGAGTTATATGAAGAGGGGACAACTTGGGTTGGTCTCCGTATACGTATGAGTTGCCAGATCAACATTTCCTGAACATTTATCAGTAGGTACTTCAAAATTCCCAAGTTTCAGACTCCAAATTTGCTAGATCTAAATTACGGGTAATAGCGCCACACACACATTTTTAACAGGGCAGACTAATGAAAATTTCATCTTACAAAACTGGTACCTAAAACCGTAAAAAATAATCTAACCTATACCTAAAACTAGAAATAGATGAAAAATATAAATTTGTTGTGCCGTAGTACACATCGCTCAATCTTTCACATACATATTGCAAATTTGCAAATATGCCAACATAAAACCCGATACCTAATTGTACACCATTAAAACATTGGCAGTTTAGTGTAGATTTTTGAGGTTATGGCGGGAAACTCTTTTTGAATTTCAATCAAAAAACAGCAGGATTTGATATTCTTAGATTTCTCATATTTTTCCGACAGTCTGGCAACTACTGGCAACTGTTCATTGAATAGAACTGTCAGTTAAATCAGATGTACTAACCATTATTGTTATATTTGACTTTTCCTAATATTTACCCGCCAATCTCTGTCACTAAACTTAGTTCCTCTTAACCACAACGTCTATATGTCGGTATTTCCTAACTGTAACTAACAATCCAACACAACTAAATACCTATGTAAATACATATATTATTTAAGTACTGAAACTTTGAAACTTCTAGGTAATTGGATAGGCAATAATTGTTATATAACTTAAAATTTAGTATTGATATAGCATAAAAAGCGAGTACTTAAATAGCGCCGCAGCCGAGTTTTTTTTTTGTGAAATTGAGTGAGAAAGGATGTGATAATTTCAACCATTCGGGTTGTAATCTGGTCGCGGTTACCACACCGCAACCAGATTATGCGTGTAGTGTGGTAGCGGCGACCGGACTGCAACCAGAATTGTTACGTAATGGAGTTACAGCTCATGCGGTTTAAAAGCGTTTATGATGCTATGAGTATAAGGTAGCCCGTCTTCTTCTTCATCAGCCTTGGTCCCTCCACTGCTGGATGGAACTAAGAAATAGGTAATAATTTTTAAAAGGTCGTTGCAACATACGCACTCCTGAATTTATAGACTCTCGTCTGTCTCTTGAAATTCGAATAGGTATTTCTCGATCATTTAGTCATTGATTTCGATGACGCCCCCTATGCAGTATTTAATTAATAATAATTTTTACCTATCATTTGAGTAACATTTCGTTTCGGGCCTGCTTTTTTTTCCATACTAAATGAGCATTTTCCTTTAGTTACAGAATTCGCAGAAAGAGAAAAAGAAAACAACACGCCTCCCTCTCACTCGAGGCGGTGAAGTGGAAAATAATTTTAGAACAAAAAATAACAAACATTTAGGACTAATTTTTGTATGTTTTTCTTTGTGTAGGTACCTACTTGCAGGTAAATTTCTTGATTAAATAATGAAAAGAAAAAAGAAAGCACGAGAGAAAAAAAGATACATTTTTTTTGTCAGATCATTAATGGGATAACATTCTGAGTTTTCTGAGTACAAACGACTTTATTTCATTTACGCAAAGGACGCTGTACGCCTGAGGCGATCAAACGAAGGAATTTTCTAGTTGTAGGACTTTCTTTTTTATATTCGCCGAATTTCTAAGGTAACTTTTTTACGAGATGCGGTTTTCTTTGAGAAGAAAAAACATTTCCAGAAATTTTCAACATAAATAAAATGTTCTCAATTTTAATTAAGAATAATTGTCTAAATGAAAGTATAAGGAATCGTAGGTAATTATACGTATAGCGCGTTCGAACCGGAAAGTTGAGATTATTTGAAACTCCATAATTTTTCAGTCTCTCTGAACAATATTTGGAAATTCCTCGAATAAAAAAATATTCCTAAAGTACCCCTAAAATTTACGGGACCTGAAGATTTTCCATTCAGTTTTGCAAAATACTAGTAATTATAATCTTAAAAAAATGATTGTTTTAGATTTTTTAATTCGTTCTCAGGCTCTTATTCAAAAAGTCTTATTTCGCGCTAACATTCTCATATGAAATTTGACAAGTTGAAGCGAAAATAGTATTGTATAGAAAATTTCATGATATAAAAAAATTGTATTATGCCTGTGTTCCTTTTCCACAGATTATAATAAAGAAAATCTTTAACACAGTTTTCAAAAACATAACGAATACCTTGTATCGTAAAAACACGCGCGCCCCAAGGCATAATGAGAACACGGAGCCTCTTTAGAAAACATGAATGAAGAAAGATAAAATTCTCGTAGGAGGCCTGAAATACCTTTTCAAAAATGGAATAGAATTACTACGTTTATATTTAAATTCAGAATTACCTGGCGTCAGTAATAAGATTTCTTTTTCAAATAATCAATTACATTACATAAATATGAATGCTGTATTTTTACAGTTGGCAAAACATGTATAACATTCAGAACTAAGGAAAAATCCTGACGCTAGAAAAACTATTTAGAAAGAAATATGCGTAGGTACGGTCTGTCAAGAGATGCATACTGGCAACATTTGTAGAATGTCAATAGAAATGTCATTGTCGACAGCAAACAAAATTGTACAACCATTCTTAGGCTCACCACAAACGTCCCGAAGTTCAGTTAACGGAATCGACCGTTTTGCAAAAAAGTTCCGACCAAAGCCTCTTTCTGAATTTAAAATCGGGGTGACGCTGAATTCAGAGAGAGGTTTTGATCGGAACTTTTTTGCAAAACGGTCGATTCCGGAACTGAACTTCGGGACGTGTGTGGAGAGGCTTACTTGACAGACCGTAACTACATTCCATATATACCAATTCTACGTACCTCTAGATAAGTTAAAATACTAACGGATAATTAATTCGATTTGAATATGTTCTTATACATTACTTGAATAGGTATACATATGTAAAGGCTGGGTGTTTGATGAGTAGTTTTAAATTCGGCTCAGCTAAACTAGTTCTCCCGGACCTAGACTTCCAGGAGGACTCGGAGGGGTTAAAGATGGGAAATCTACCTGACTATCTCTGTCTGGTGCGTCCCCAAAGTTCTCAAAATGAAGACGTTTATGTAAATTAGTACTTATTACGTTAATTTTGGGATTTTACTTTTAGCGAAAAAAAACCTGCGCTGTCAGAATAATGTATACCAACGAGATAAGCAAAGTTATTAGTTTATAGTTGTTAATGTTGTTATCTAGACTGGATTATATGAGAGATGAAAGTTGATTGTGACTTGTTGTATTATATTATGGATGTTTTGTATTGTATTTGTGTTGAAGGAAGGTGGGAGAGTGGAATGGATGGTTTAGAGATGTATTATTAAATATTTGTTTCACGGTCGCTCCATAAGAACTTAATAAACTCGTTGTGGAGATGAGGCCAAGGTGGGAAATGGGAATCAACTGAGGGGTTGACTTAATCCACTGAAATGCGGGCGAATTGAGATGTGCTGCTGCAGTGGAATGTCGCAGGGAAATATATCGAAATTATGGCGATGTTTTATAATTTTATATCTACACCTGCAATAAAATGTTTTGGTGTCCGTTTGTCCGGTTTCAAGCATTTTCAAAGATGCCGATAGTGTCGAAAGAATTTCAGTTGAAACAATTTATATTGCACTATTTCTTTGTTCCTTAAACAAATAAAAAATGGACATAATACAGATAAAAGGCATTGTTTATTACAGTTTTTTATCTACCTTTACACAATTCAGTATTGTAAACTACCTTGGGCAGAACGCAGAGTAAGCGTTAAGACGCATACGGGTTGAAATTGGTTGGCAAGGGATCATTCTCTGAATGATAACCCACGACTTAAAATCTTTTTTATAATATCTGACTTTCCTGTAGCCAGCACCAAAATTTACGACAAAAACATCAAGACAAAATTTGATAGTATAACAATTTGGCAGAAGAAATTAGGGAAATGTGTCGTCAAAATCCTGTTAAAATAAATCCGGTCATCTTCAGGATGGTACTGAAGTCATTAAGATTTGATTTACAGAAAAATATTTATGGACGGCTGAGGAGGCCAGGGCCCACAATGGACTTTAGTGCCAATGATGATGATGAGAAAATAAAAATACTGTGAAGTTTGCGAGAAGTGCGACATTTTTGTGACGACATATTAAACACGGCGTGCATACTTGTGACGAATACCTTCATGATAGAGACTATAGGGGGTGGCGGTGAGAATCATTGGATGAGAAAATCCCCTGAAACTTTATCGGGAGTCTTCCTCTAGCTCTAGGTAGGCCCCCACACCACACCACAGTACTTTTGCTATTTCTACTTCTTATTCTCGGTACGAGAAACTTTTTTCACAACCGTCGAACATTGTTTACAAGTCGAATCTCTCCTTCCCCGACTAGACTTGGCGCTCCGTGGAGAAGTCAATTCCATTTTCAGAACAATCGGAATCTTCGAGTTTAAAGGTGATATGCGCGCTGTTTACTAAACTATATTGTTACTAGTTTGGTACCTTTATCCGTGAAATTTATAGAGAGTTGAACACATTATTTTGTAATACAAAAATTATTTAAATTAAGAGTATGCATACCGACATTTCAAAAATTTCTAAAAACGGGAGACCTTATATCTCGACAACCGTTACTAAATACGCTTTGGAACAAAATAGGGTAGATGTATTGAACATTTATCTAGGGAATAACCGTAAGCGATTTTTTTATATCGTGTATAGATTTCTCAAAAAAAAAAAAGTGTAAAACACCTCTGATCTTTTTTCCGAAAGACGGAAACGCGTTTCCTGATAGTCGCAGAGTAAATTTTTTTTGTACTGATAATATGCATTAAAATCTAGGGAATAACCGTAAAAGTTTTTTGATAGACGCAAAATTAACCCCAAAAATGGGGAAAACGCTATTTTTACCATTTTATCATGCGACTGTTCACACGATTTTGAACCTTATTCCCTTGGGAAATGACTGTGACGTCATTCTTGGTACCAAGGCCTTAATATCTAAGTATGTGTCTTCTCAACACTTAAATATAATAAAGAAATAGAAAAGAAATACTATCAAGTGCCTATAAAAATTAATATACAAGTATTTTAACTATCTGCCGATGAATTGGTAGATCCTCGTATATGGAGGGGGAGGGGGTATAATAAATTATTTTTGTATTGTTTGTTTTATTGACAAAGTAATTTGATTTCTGTTAATGATATCAGATGAATTTCCGTATTGGTCTGGCCATGTTTGTGGTGCTTGATTAAATAATAAGATAAAAAAATGAATGAAACGAAATAAAAAAAAAGTTAGTCGGAGTCACCCAAGCGGGAGGTGCCATTGGGCTCGGATCCCAGCAATGACACTATATTATGCATTTCGCGATACAATCTTTTTTAGCTTATTCTGAAGTGTGCAGGATAGTATATTTTAATTTTTGTACATATATATACTAACAGATCATTTTATACAAAAAAAGGTTACTCTGAAAGACACAAAAATGAAAGATTGAGAGGTAGGATAAGGAATGAGAACATTAGAGAGGTGTAGTGGCTATAAACATAGATGGTTTGGGCATGTTGAAATAATGAATGGATGACTAAAAATATATTCATGTAAGGGCGAAATAAGAGGAGCGCAGTGAGGAAGTATAGCGGTCCAAGACTGACCTGGATCGATTATGTCGACCAGATCTCCAAGGACGGACGCGTTTTGAGTAAAAGGAATCGGAGATTGTGTATTACAAATCGCAAGAGTGCATGACGAAAGTAATCACTACTGTGTGTAGGCCGTAGGGTAGGGGCAGGACATTCTGGCATTCTGAACTCTATGACTACCCAGCACGGTGTGATTGGATAGTCAGATAAATAAAAAAAATCTGAAAGTGTGTACCTAATAATGGATTGGCCTATTTCTAGGAAAACCTACTTCAAGAATTGTATATTTGTTTTGTTTAACTCGGGAACCCCTCGATAGTTTATTTTGTCGAACCTTTTTAAATATAGAATGACATGTGAGTGAGTGATCAGATCAGAATAGAGATATCGCTGAAATAATAGATTAAGTACATAGAGTAGATATCTCTATAGAGCCCTCTCTCAAGTATAGTACCAAGTCTAGGACCTCACTGTACTGAACACATCGAGACTATAGATCGCTAAAGACATAGAGGTATCTTTCTCTATTGATGTCTCCCCATTAAACACTCCAAACTGTGCGCCGATAATAATGGGTGTCTCAGTAAGAGTGCACTTTTTAATTTTAAAATAAAAACACGTTGTAAGGAAGACATGTTCCGACCAAGTATGGAATAAAATATTCGGCAAATGACCCCCACAGCCATTATGAATTATGCTCTTTTCATGAAATTTTAATGTTAAAAAGTAAATATATACCTAAATGTTGTTGTGTATTCATCAATGAGCAAATAAAAATGAAAAAATGTGTAAGTACCTATAATTAATTTATTAACTGTAGGTACGTAATTTTTATACCTTTCGCCTGGTACACCCGAGCTTCAACCAATTGCACCTGCTATGTGCTAAAACCTTATTGCTAATCGGTTATTAAACCGCCACCTTGAAATTTCTCTCTTTCTCTAGCCATGATGTAGGAAAACGTTATAGGCGAGGTTGCCGTCACCGTCGCTAAGGAAATGTATGGAATAATAGTTTAACAACGAGTATGATGGACCACGTATTACATCCTGTTAGGAGATTTGACAGGAGTGGTGGTCCTGTTTGATCATTATGCTATGTTGCCAACTGTTACAGCACGGCTAGAGTACATACTCTAGGAGGCGGTGGTTATAACCATGTTATAAAGTTTTTTCTAAAATCTACTGTTAATGAACAATATTTAAAATGCTTCGGCGCATTGTCCTGCATCCAATCAAGCTAAAAGCCGCGTCACTATTGGTCAGTCGTAAATAAGAGTTTAGTTCCGTATCCGGAGTAATGGCCTCCACTCAGAGCTGGGCGGTACTCGAGTACAAGTACTTATACATTGTACTTTGAGTACTTTTTGTGTACTCAGTACTCAGTCACGAGTACATTTATTTATATGTACTTGTACTTGTATTCGGCGCATTTTAGACCAAAAAAAATACTCGAATACTTTTCCAAGTACTCGAGTACATTTCAAGTACTCGAGTACATTTCAAGAACTCGAGTATATTTCAAGTACTCGAGTACATTTCAATCATACTATGCAATAAGTATATTTATATGCAAGTAGAGACTTGTCAGTTGTCGTTTCACAGTGGTAGAGTGTGGAAGTGTTATCATAATAAGGAAGAAGGTGTGCGAAAAATTATTAAAAGAAAGTAAGTATCATTTTCATATCTAATATATCGTCACTGCGCCTACAAAATCCCATGTGCTCCCAAGCTTCTCCCCCTCCAACCTGGAGGGGGAGAAGCTTGTGGAGTGGATGGATGTGACCAATCTGCAGCTCATATTTGATGCTATGGAGAGGGGCACCTTCCGCTCTGCCAGGTGGAACCGCGACTATAATCCAGATCTGTGCCTTGTCACCAGGGACGGCTCGGGTAGATCCCAACCTATTTCTCGTACCGTGGCCGGGGACTTTCCCCATAGTCAACACAGGCCTGTGATGGCTACGATTGGACACACACTCACAGTCATACACTCCATACCAAAACCCCGATGGAACTTCCAGAAGGCGGACTGGGCAACTTATAAGACCATCTTAGACAACGAAATTGAGACCCTAGATCCACTCCCTACCAACTATAAAAAAATTGTGGACCTTATACTCGCCACAGCGAAGAAAACAATCCCCAGAGGCTTTCGAAAAGCGTATGTGCCGGGCTGGAATGAAGAGTGCGAGAGACTCTATAATGAATTTCTGAACACTTAAAATCAAAACGTAGCGGACCAACTGCTAGAGTCTCTCGACACAGCCCGAAAAGATCGCTGGTCTACACTGATGGAGAGCTTAGACTTCAAGCACTCAAGTCGAAAGGCTTGGGCTCTCCTTCGGAAGCTGGGTCAGAGCCCCTCCCAAAATCGCCCAGCCCGTGCATCTGCGAACCTTATAGCAAAATTTGTACAATGGTCGTGTGCATACGAAAGAAGAAGAAGAATGAAAAAATGTAATGAAATTTGGTGTTTCATTGGTCAGTGATGTACTCGGTACTCTGTACTTGTATAAGTACTCGAGTACTTATTACTGAGTACTTGTACTTGTACCCGAGTACATTTTGTGTACAGTACTTGTACTCAGTACTCGAGTACTTTTTGCCTGTACTCGGAACAGCTCTGCCTCCACTACCAACCGTTTTCCCGCCAATTCACAACACATATGTGTATATGTGTAGGTTGGTACCTAACACACACACACATCAACTCGTGTATGGAAACTCTTGTAAATTGGTTTTAATAAGAGCGAATCAGCTGTGCAACAAAAACTGCATAATACTGATTTGAAATATGCGAAAATCTATCGATCGAAAATTATAGTTTAAAAATCCAATTTAATATAGGTACCAAGATGTTGTTAGATGGGGGAGGCAAAGGAGAAGGTACTGGAGGGATCATGTGGAGCGATTGAACTCCCAAAGATTGCCACACTTAGTCCTACATGGAAACCCAGAGGGAAGGCCCCCCAAACGATGGAAGGACAGCTGAGTGCTGCACAAACAGGCCCAAGTGGCCTTCAGCCAGTTTAAGAAGAAGAAGACCGAATAAGCATTAAGTTCCTGTGAGATTCCCGGGTCCGGGTACTGAGTAATAGCCCCTCCCTCCATTTTTTATTTGATTTCAGGTGTTCGTAAAATTTTCATGCCTTTTTCAGTAATGAGGCTCACCGAACATTCCGAATGTTCTGTAAATATACACAGATAATTCACGGGTTACCCCATTACCCCAGTGTATTGAATATCTCAAAATGATTATTTTGCGAGACTTTTCCGTTTTCAAACGTAGTAAACTAGCCAATAAATGACTATTTTTTAGAATGAGTTGAGTAATGAGTAGTCACCCATAATTTATAATTAATCTTAAAGGTCACATCATACTTATTAATTTTATTATAATTTGTACCTTTCTTTTGGGTGTAAAAATAGCATCTGAGTGCCAAGATATAATAGTTGAATTGTGATTGAGTATTTTAAGTAGACTCCAAACTCAATACCCCTTTTGCCTTAGTTATTCCAGTCTATAAGTACCTACCTACAGTACTTACATTCGATGCATCCGAATTATTACTGTTTTTGTTTTTAAATTTAGAATCCAGACTTTTCGAAGCAGTTTCAACATTGGGTGGATTCTAATCTAATTTTGAATTTGAAACTCGGCAAGCAACGAACAACTAAACTAAGGAAAGAGAAATGCACTAAATGTTGCATAATTTCAGGCGCTTTATACGTGAGTTTAAAAAATGGTTCTTTTCGATCGACACTTCTTGCTTCCGTCACATTCATGCAATTTGTCGTGCATGCCTTCCGATTCCTTTTGCTTAAAACGCGTCCGTTCTTGAGAATCTGAACGAATGACTTTGAGAGGGGGGAGGGGGGGGGGAGGAAACAAAGCCTGACCATTCTTAAGCCGAAAAAACTCATGTCAACGGTTGAGACATAAACGGGTTGAACCACGGGTGAAACCTTCTGCGAAGCTGGGGGTGGAGGCGACAAAAATTTAACATAGGCATAATGTAAAAAAAATGATAATAGCGCCGCAGGCGAAATTTTTTCGTGAAGAGAAAAAGTCGTGTTCTAGGTTGGTTTTAATATTGTGTGCAGAAAATACAAAGAAGAATATAAATTTTTATGAATAATGGGTGAAGTGATTAACTTGATTAAGTTCCATGTTTTAAAAATAACGTTTTTTAAATTATTGTTTTTCATTTATGGGGGGGGGGGGGCTCCCTCGCCCCCCCTTTATACGCCACTGTGTCTTACATAAATCAGAATGGTGGTGTACGATATTTGGTAATTCCATAATAGCTTTACTAAAAAGTTTCTTGAGTATAGGGAATTAAGTAAGCAGAAACGCAAAAGCTATTATTTTATACGAGTAAGTACTTATAAGTATGAGGATTTCATTTTCCGCCTTGAATGTGAGCAGTGTGTGCAATTATGATTGCAATATCTCGGAGTAGCGTCTTTATCTTCAGGAATTATTCAGGAGGTACAGTAGAGGTCATACGTAATGCATGAGATTCATACCTTGTTCCATATAGGTATACGCTGAACCTTCTCACAGTATGCGAGTACAATAATTTCATCCCATCTTTTTTCATTGCTCCAGATTTATTTTTCAACGCGTTGTACGTCATTGTTTATTCATACGAAAATACGCGAAACACAGTGTAATTTTCGACCCCTCATTTTATGGTGTTGTTTTAGCCAACTTTAAAATGTGAAAATATACGAATAATACGCGTACAACAAACCATTTTCTTTGATTGTGTACTTTCAGCTAAATTAGAAACATTCTAGGTAGGTACCTACTATTTTATCTTGGGATTTGAACCCATACTTTTTGGGTGTATATTTTATCGAAGTCTTCAATGAACTGGGGTGGAACTTTCTAAATCTTTCTCACCCGAAACACGCAGAAAAAATGGAAACTAAAATGCCCTTATGTATATCGCTGTAAGTGTCATTTTCGACAAACATTTTATCTGCGTGTTTTGGGTGAGAAAGCTTACAAAGTACTACCCCTGGACTATCATTTACATTCTAGTAATATTCTGGGTCACATATTAAATTAATTGGAAAAATATTATTTTACGTATTAAGTTTTTTTCCTAACAGAGACGAGAGGCAACTTCATTCACATAATGCAGCTTTATGTGAACTCCCTTGGGGAGGAAGCAGGATGGGTGTTCCGACGCTTACGAGTTGGCTTTGGCTGGCTTAAATGATCACTTTATGCCCAGGGCAACGTTTAATAAACAAGGTTTATTTATGTTATGTAACTAACTAAAATAAACTTAAAGAATACTGTTTATATTTATTTGACAAGTAACAGAATTGGAGCTAATGTTAGTTTTAAGTTATAAGAATTTGTTACTTTAAATAAATATGTAATGCTGGTTGCAGAAAGTATTAAAATTTTAATATTCAAATGGTAAAATAGTAGGCATACTTATTTTGTAAGAAAATTTTAATGTTCAATAATTTTCTCAAGAAATTCACAGTTTATAAATAAAACAAGCACATTCTGTGTTATATATCTTCTTATACTAAAGTATTTCTACTGTGTTATTTATGACGAAAAATGACTTCTGCCTTTGTCTATAGCGAAGAAGTAATTTGTGAAGTGGTGAAGTAAAAATATATTTTATTACATTTTGATTGCTCCAAACAAGAAATACTACTCTGATTGTATTAGACAGTTTAGTCAGGGTTGCGAGGGAAAATTATTATTGTCCTGATAATTATCAAGATTATCCTGATAATTTTCTAGATTATCCCGATAATTATCTAGATTATCCTGATAATTATCAAGATTATCCTGATAATTGTGCGTGCGAGTCTGTATGTAACTATGTACTTATGTGTGTTTGAGTGTGCATACGTGTATATGTGTGTGTATATTTTTTATTTGTGTGTTTATGTGTATGTTTGAAAAGGTGTTTTCGCAAAGAATGAAATGATCGAAAATAGTGTCAACATATATATCGTTTGGAAACTCTGCGTACCATTGGGTTGGTTTTGAAAAAGACCGACGAACTTTTACTTTTGGCCACATTTCTGGATAAATATCGGATAAATATCCGGTATTTATCAGGTGTTATCGGATAATTATCCGATATTTATCGGGTGTTATCGGATATTTATCGGGATAAATATCTGATAATTATATTCATTGATATAATTATCAGCATAATTATCAATGAGTATAATAATCTTGATAATTTTCAACCCTGTTCAGTATAGGAGTTATATCAGTCTAACTAAACCAACACAATGGTCTGATAGTATAATAAACAAAACCAAGTCAGAAAAGGGCGATAGTCGTTTTCTCGTTTTGTTTAAGGCGTAGTTGTTTTGGGTGTGATTTGTATTTTTGGGTGTGTGTTTGATGTTCAAGTTCATACAATATAAAGGATGTTTTTCGAAGTTTATTTTTTTAACAAATTTACATATTATAATGTGAATCGTGAAACCTTATAAAGACAGTCGTGAAACCTTATAAAGACAATCGGGAAACCTTATAATTTCAATCGTGAAGCCTTGTATTGTCAATCGTGAAACCTTATAATGTCAATCGTGAAACCTTATAAAAATAGTCGTGAAACCTTATTAAGACAATCGTGAAACCATATAAAGACAATGGTGAAACCTTATAAAGATAATCGTGAAACCTTATAAAGACAATCGTGAAACCTTATAAAGACAATCGTGAAACCTTATAACGACAATCGTGAAACCTTATAATGACCTTATAATGACAATCGTGATACCTTATAAAGACAATCGTGAAACCTTGTGATGACAATTCAATCGTGAAACCTTATAAAGACAATCATAGAATTTCCAAAAATCCTTCCTTAATAGAAGGTTTTGTATTCAAACCTATTTGTGTTCCAAATTTTGCTTCTCTACGATTAGCCGTTTGAGCTGTGTGTTGATGATTGCACCACTTAGTCAGTAAGGAGATTTATAGGTTTATAGATTCAGATATTTGATTTTTTGACAATCCCTTGTATACCGAATGCCATAAAAAGTTTCCAGTCCGGAGTATTTAATATCCAACAAATTGACCTGCTTATCCAAGTTTATGGGAAAATATCCTGACTATAAGAAGCTACCTGTTATCTAGATATACCAACATCAGCTATAGCTACATACCACCACAATCTTATATCTTGTCACTGAAGTTATTAGCGAAGAAATGAATTCTATAGGTACTAAAACGTTCAGTTTTCTGGATGCTGTATTTTTATATGAAAAAAAAAACGTAAAATTAATTTTAATTGATATAATGAGTTGGCATGGTTGGTCCCAGCTGGAGGTGCCAGGTTCGAATCCCTGCGTTCACAATGTATTCGCTGCATTTCACGATACAGACTTTTAGCCTAGTGTAAAGTGTCAGGAATAATTTGGGGTTGTGCATTTAAACCCAGATTCTTTTGCTGAAAAAAAAAACTACATATTTTAATCTGGTTTCATATCCATGAAAAAACTAATAAGGAGGCAGGTAAGGTAGCTAAAAAGGTACAGTCTATTTAAGCTTTGTTAGGATAAAGTGTATCTTGCAAATAAGTAGATAAATAGTATTTTGTATATTTTTTTCAATATGGCAACAATGAAAATAATAATATGAGATAACAATATCGCGGAAGATATTATGAGCATGAAATATTTGTCTATGGGAATATCGTCGAGCGGAATTCATATCTAGAAATTTTTACGCCATCCAGACATTGTAGATACCGATTTGGATTTAGATTTATTTATTTACCTATCTATCTATACCTACTCTATGAGTACCCTCACGCCGCGTCCTTTGCAGGGTAGGCACACACTCCCAGCAGTCCCAGCCTCCATCATATTCATGCGATTCGTCATACACGCTCTTCGTTTCATTTTACTCAAAATGCATTCATCCTTGAGGATCTGGTTGACATTATCCGTCCAGGTTAGTCTCG
This sequence comes from Ceraclea dissimilis, assembly GCA_963576895.1. NCBI lineage: Eukaryota > Metazoa > Arthropoda > Insecta > Trichoptera > Leptoceridae > Ceraclea > Ceraclea dissimilis. The sequence continues at coordinate 15,909,537 of OY756363.1, forward strand.
GGCGGCCACCCTTCATCACACCTATGTGCTAATCCAAATATATATTTTTGCCATCGTGTCGTCATGACGATGATATCAGAGCGTTGGAAAAGGTGATTCGGATTGCATAATAGAGTAGTTGCATTTTTTTTCATAGATTGAAAAATATGTATAATCGATAGTTCTACTTGCTGAAATCACAAATCAAATTATGAAATGTTATTTTAATGCACCGTCAATTTATAATAATGAGTTAAAAATTGTATTTTCGATTGTTGTTCTGAAACGCCCTTTGATGAGTTGTCTTGGGCCGTGACGTCATTGAAGTCATGACATTCATAGTCAGAAATTGGATTGTTTGTGGGTTAGATATGGGCGAAATGGGGAACGTGACGTCACAACATGGCGGTCAGTCAAAAACTTGTTTTCGCGCTGGAATCGAATATGAGACTTTATTTTATAAATGTAACCACAAAGACACAAAATTTAAATCTCAAGTTTTTGGAAAACCTTAATTTAGAGTTTAATTTAAGCAAAATAAAAACCTGCAAGGACCTATAGCGTAACTTGATAACCTCCGTGTATTTCCAAAAAGTTAGAGTTGATGATGTAATAGTAGTTACGTGTTCGGTAAACTGCGTTCGGAGATTTCGCGTCATGGATATAGTGGGTTGTGAATCTCTCTGAAATAGATATATGGGATTGTCCTCCACTTTTCTACTTCCCAATAGAGTTAAGCCTGGATAAGTCCATTTTCATTGAGCTGATTCTTCTTTTTCTGCCTACAAAGAAAGTCTCTCCCCTCCTTTCCCTGTTACTTCCCTCCTACTTCCCTCTCGTATATCCCTAATGCGATTCCCAATCATTCTCGATAACTTTATTTGGAAAATACAATTTTACTAACATCCTTTGTGGCTCGCTGTCTCATTGCACAATATAACGGTGAGGTTTTACCATTTAAAAATATCTAATACCTACATCACATGCATACTAATAGGTATATGGGTATTTGATTAGATATCGCCGCTCGTTTTTTACTTTGACTTAAGCGCCACTTAGGTATAAAATGAGTTATATATATCATTGGAATCGTCTCGACGAGCTTTATCGAATGGTCCAAGTTCAAGAGAGCTTTTTTGGTCGTTTAGTCAAATGAAAAACCAACTTTTATCTTTCAAAAAATAGGTAAAGCGACGATAATTACAACTTATAAATCGCGAATGGCGCTTTGTTTTGCAAAATTTTCACAATTCATGAATGTTTGGTTTATAAGAAAAACAAACTTAACACATAAAACAATGCGAGTGGCGCTTTAGCTTTTTTGACTTATCAAAATTATTAAGACAGATGCACTTTAGTCAAATCGTATAAAATTAAATCCTAACATGTTATACGTTTAGTCACATTTACATGATACTAAATAATGTTAAATTGTCGTTTAGACTTTTTGAATTTTGGATATTAGTCGTTTCATGTCTTTTAAGTCATTTCTACTAAATACTGAATTAAATAAAAATGGCCATTAGTCACAGTAGATTGTTACTTTTTAATTTTATGTAATGCGTTAATCATTCTTAGTAATTGTTTATAATTGAATTTGCACTTTAGTATTTTTGCGGTTATAACAATAGCTGATATTTGGTACATCTGTCGTCGTTTAAGACAAAATGTTTGAAACAGAATTATAAGGTTTGAAAATATTATTATCGGTCGTTCAACTAACAACTTCATTGTCAATACACGTGTTGCTTTTGTGTGCGATGGGCGCGAACGTATATACCTATTTAGAATATATTATTTAAGAAATATTTATAAATAATATATTTAGAAAACTTTTACTTTCCTTCTTTTTTGAAACAGATATGAAGATGAATACGTAGAGTTCCAAGACATTGATCTTCAGTTTTTATTACTCACCAATTTTTTTATAAAGTACAAGAGTTTGTGTGTTAGCCATTTTAACTTGGAAGTGTTTGGAAAACATGGTTGCATTAATCACTTTGAATTATAACGATTTTATTTTCAGCGCTAATTTAGACATTCTGCTTGATACAGTTTGTCATAAAAAGTTCTATTAGCCATTTTGAATTATTAGAAAAAATATATAAATGACGTGTTAGTCATTTTGATATTTTTGAGGAAGAGTAAAAATGGCGTGTTAGTCATTTTGAATTATTAGAAAATATATATAAATGACGTGTAAGTCATTTTGTTTTTTTGGAGGAAGATTACAAATGGCATGTTAGTCATTTTGAATTTTCATGATTTTAAGGAAAGTGGCCATTTACTTGTTTTGAATTAATAAATTTCGAATTATACTAAATATCAGGTTAGGCATTAAGGCATTAAGCGCCATCTAACTCACACAAAAGAGACTATATTTATTGAACATTATATACTAAAAAATAGAAAAAAAATTCATGAACAAAACCCCCATACAACTTATTTAAATCGGTTCATAAATAAAAAAGTTATCAGGGTTTTCCTGTTTTTTTAAACTTTAAATCGCTCTCCTGAAAAGTTGACCCTCTGTCGCTTAAGTCAAAGTAAAAAGCGAGCGGCGATATAATTTTTTATCTATCTATAGTATATCCACGTTGAATTCCTTATAGGGTAGTATAAGAAACAGAATGTCAGATTTCTTTCCTATTTTCCTATTAAAAACTCTTTCTTCTAAAAACAGTCTACCAACAATGAGTGATTTGTCGGTGTTTTTATGCGCGTTTTTGGATGTTTCGTGTGTCTTTGCTTCAGACTACGTTTCGGCTTTCCAGTCGGCGTTATTTTCTACACAAAGAGTTTTTATTTTAGTGTGTAAGAAAGTACACTTGAAGCTTCGATTTTTTTTTCTTCTTTTTTTGCTTCATCTTGGACTGCGTCCTGTTTTTCTTACCCACTATCCACCTGCTATTTGGATGGATTGGCATCAATTAAATGTTATAAAAAATAGTTCAAGTCCCAAAACATAATCAGCTCTCGAGAAAACTGTAGGAACCTAACTATCTAATACATGAATCTATTTTCATAAAGTTGAAGAATTGGTTGATGTTCAGTTGTAGTGTGTAGAAAATACTATACGGATACCAATATATACAGGCAGCAGGGGCGTAGACTCCAACAGTGCGCAGGATACAGCGCGCCTCCAAATAATTCGGCTCAAAATAGTAAAATAATAACTAAAATAATCCGATAATAATGTTAAGAAATGATAGTAATTCCCTAACCAAAATGCTCGACTCCTTAAATAGGCAAACTCTAGTGCATCAATTCGTACTCGGTGCGATATTTGTCTGCGCGCCCCCAGAATTCAATAATTCTCATACAAATCGACAAAACATTGGTATTCCGTTCTAAGTACCTATGCCCATACCGCTTGTATGGGGACCTGAGTGCGTCGCACGCACGGGAAGTATAATATTGTGCGTAGTGACGGCACAAACCTTATTATATTACTACCGAATTGTACTTACACTGTTCTTTCGAAAGATGGCTGACGTACAAATCGTATGATAATAATATTGATAGTCTTCCTACTGTATAATGATTGATGAGATTATGCAACATAATTTCGTATACATTTTTAGCTCCGCCCCGGTCCCGATTGTGGACACTGTAGATTTATTTATTTATTTATCTATTTTAGGGATTTGTTATTGTTAATTAATTAGGTACTATTACATACTATTTATTATTACCCTAATTACGATGGGTAAAATTATTATGTACTTATAGTACCTACTGTAAATTATAATGGTCGCACTCCCTGATTCAGAACCCAGGAGACGCCACTGACAGGCAGGTATATAAGTTAGTTTAGTATACATTATTCTATAAGGGAGGATACCGCTGATTGTCCTGTGGGATTTGGCAGAATCGGCAAACTGTATTATACGTACTCCTATATACGAGAAGATACATATTATATATTACTCCAATAGACTTGGTAATGTAACTTGGGTATATTGAATCTCACCACTGCTGCCTGGGATTGTTGAAAAAATACATTTCAAAATTGAAATCCGCTGTAAAAAAAGGTTGAAAATATCCGCTAGCTGGAAAAAAATCGCCACACACTTATTGACTCGCTTTTAAAAAGATCCGATTTCACTCGTGAAACACTTTTTTTATAAACTTAGGCCTTATGGCCGGGTTTTCACCTACAAGAAGTGTATCCGACAGTCTGTCTGACAGAAGTTTTCTTGCAGGGGGAAACCCGGCCTTAGATCTCTGATACCAAACACGGCAGTATGAGATGAGTACTGATTCTTCAAATTCCTCGTTGTCTCCCTATGGCTTGAGTTCTGAAAATCTGATTTTCGATCTGAATTTCTTTTCTGACGGCCTTTCATACCATATCACATATGACCCCACACAATCATTTCATCCCGTTAAACGCTTTACTTCTCTTTTTAGTATGGAAAAGGCTGATCCATTGTGGTAAAGAATATTATTGGCATTCAGTTTAAACAATTTCCGAAAGCTAAAAATGAAAGACTAGTATATACTTTAAAATCCACGTAATGACATTTATTACACGCGTCTAGTGTTCTAGGATTATCATCCTCATAACAGGGCGCTTGACATAAAATTGGTGAACGTTTCAGAGCTCTAGTTAGTCTGGAAATAAGTTAAATTTCGACAAAAACAACGTCGAGTGAAGCCAAAAAAAAACTGGTAAAAAGTTCGTTTGTAGACCACACATAAGAATTATTTTTTTAAGAAGAATCAATGAACGAATAATGATTAAGATTGTTTCAATAAGTAGGTACCGATGTAAGATGAAAATAAATTGATTGCGTAAAACAAGCGAATACCGATAAATTAAATTCCGAATAGCAATCAGATTGATTTGGAATTCCGACGGACAAAAGAAAGCGGATAAATTTTCAAAAAATAGAATGAAAATAAAATAAAATATCCCGCAATTAAAGAAATCTCCGTTGTTCTCCGCATCCTTGGCTCCTTAAGCTCCTGAATAATGTATTGCGAATGACTAATCAGTGATTCAATTAACGTAGTCGATATTGAGCTGAGCGCAGCTTAGCTTACACCACGGATTACAGATTCAAAGAAGGGATCGTAGAATAATGCTCTTATACAGAAATATAACAAATAAGATCAAAATCATAAATATATTTTTTACTTGTTCAAAGACACGCGAAAAGTAATGAATAAATGAACAAAATAACATAAATGAAAGTTGGGGTTAGGCTCGCCCCTGTGAATAAATTTCATGCTATCCAACTGTATCCGATTTTAGCATATTTTTGAAGGCTTCCGCAGCGTGATGACTAAATATTATTGAGTGATTTTTTTAAAGGATAAATCTGTAAAGTTGGGGCAAGTTAAATTTGCCGTAAAATTCGCACATAAAAATGCAGAAATCATTTCTTATTATGGAATATGAAAAACACGCTTCTAAATATAGTGATATTTCAGGCACAATGCTTGTATTTTAGCCCCCGCGCATCTGAGCCTAATCCTTTGATATATCCGCCGTGAAATCTGGATAATTAAATGTTTCCCAGTATTATAGGCTGATGAGTTCTCGTATATATCAATCATGAATGAAAATGTGCAGATTTTTCTGGCTCATAATACTGAGAAGTGTTTTAGCAAGTCCCGCCTCCACGTAAAAAAATGAACTAAATTCTTCATAAGATTGCAGTTCTGCGATTACAAGAAATGTCTACAGAATGAGCCATCTATAGAATTGTTCAATAAATCCATGGTTTCATTGGAATTGGAATTACGGTTCCGAGTTGGTAAGATGAGAGTATATATTTTGGTATTCAACTTGAACATTCTAGAATGATTCTTTTCTTACTCTTGTTTGTGGTAATACTGAGGAATTCACTCGCTTATCGATAATAATATTTTTATAACAATGTATTTATTTATTTATTTATTCATTCTGAAGTGAATGTCACAATACTACGCAAATATACCTACTTGAAATTAATTCAAGTAAAAATTCACGGTACTTAGTGACCTCTCCTGCCATCTAGCGAAGCTGATTGTGAACAGTGTTCTTCGGTTTAGCAATAATAGTTGGCGGGTGTGTATAAAAAATACCAACATATTCCTTCAACAGTTAGTATGAATGTCAACAATACATAGGTACTTAATCTTTACGGGATTCGACAATACAGCCGTCGCTCCTCGTGGTGTAGTGGATAAGATTCCTACTATGCGAGGCGAAGGTTCTTCCTAGTGCGGCCGACCCCAGATCTGATCCTGTTGAGGGTTTTCCACGCAGGCCAGGACAGATCGTGTCCTGGGGGTAGGGCTTTCATTGGTGTGTTAAACATTAGGGTCCCTTGTGCATCCTCTGCTGTGCCCCTACACATACCAATTCTTGCAATTTCAGGTATATCTGCTAGGTCGCGTTTAGGAAGCCTCTTCTGGATTTAAGGCGGCTAGGTGGTGGCAGGTGCCCATGTAGTATATACTCATTATAAAGACATCAGTATTAGCCAACTATTATAAATATATCCACTTTAAGGAAGGCTTGGAAATCTATTGTTCTGGAGGCTAAAACTCTACCGGAGTTCTACGGCCATCGGAAGTAAATAAGTAAGTTAATATGTACTACTCAAAGTAAAATTTTCCAATAGTAATCATTCTTTCGTCTGTTTTAACCCTAGGCGACCTGCTGATAGTTATAGGCAAATGTATGTATGTGTGTAACGTTAGATCGTTTTCATTATAATACCTTTCCCAGTTTACAGCGTCTAAGGAGATATATCCCCTACCTGTGTTACTAGTATGGAAGTAGCTCCCATTATTACACGACTACGTATTTTATCTGCGGGTTTTCCAACGACATTAGGCACCTATTTGGTCCTACATGATATCGATTGTTGAATGATTTAAATATACATTGACTCCGAGGGTTAAAGGTATCCACACACTACAAAAATATTCCTCACCTCAATGTGGAAATCTCGTATTACCGTTTTAGCACAAAAAAATCGGCGGCTAGGTAATAAAAAAATGATTTAGAATTTTTTTAATATTTAGTTGAATGTTTTCAAAACAGATATAGCTAGATGTTCACAATGTTCATATTTACACCCAGTTCTAGAATGTGTTACATCAAAACATGGAATATAATGGTCGACTCCTGCTTCAATTATTATAACAAACTGTTAGTAATGTATAACCACTATATACTCGTATTATAAGAAACTAGATTACTTCAAATAGTGAATCAATGGTGTATGGTTTATGAACATGAATGATTGTTAATTGTTTATTGTTCTTCTTCATCCCTAAGCCCTGATACGGGGACTTGGACACGTCAATTGGTTACAATACATATTAAGGGCATGGCACCAGGAATGACGTCACAGACATTTCCCACGGCATTAAGGTTCAAAATCGCGTGACAATCGCATGATAAAATGGTAAAAATAGCGTTTCTTTCATTTTTTGGGGTTAATTTTGCGTCTATCAAAAAACTTTTACGGTTATTCCCTAGATTTTGATGCATATTATCAGTACAATAAAAAAAATACTCCGCGACTTTCGGGAAACGAGTTTCCGTCTTTCGGAAAAATGTACAGAGGTGTTTTTAAATATTTTTTTTTGAGAAATCGATACAAGATAAAAAAAATCTTTTACGGTTATTCCCTAGATAAAGGTTCAATGCATCTACCCTATTTTGTTCCAAAGCATATTTAGTAACGGTTGTGGAGATAGAAGGTCTCCCGTTTTTAGAAATTTTTGAAATGTCGGTATGCACACTCTTAAATACATCCACAATATTAGGACTATGAAATAATGAAACAATGAAACAAAATTCATGAGAATGTAAAGTGTTCTCTATTGGCATTTCGTCATGAATTTATAAAATAAATACTACCTAGGTCCACAAAATATTCACTGAGCAAATGACTTTCCCCCCATGCTCACTAGAGCACAGGGTTCGTCAAGTATATAAGTTTGAAGACGATTTGTTTATTTATTCGACAGGATATTTATTCACAAAATAATTACAAAAAGTGTCACAAATAGCGATGTGATGTTTTCCAATCAATGTCATATAATCGTTTAGCGAAGGTAATGTGAGGGTTATATAGAATGACGCGCACTTTTTGTGACAAATTTGGGTAAAGGAGATTCTGATAAGAGGAGGAAGACAAGAAATTTTGGCTTTATTACCGTCAGATACATTTAGAGAGGGTTAGGTTAGGTACAGCTACCCTACCACTACCCGGCTACCCAGCTACCTTACAGTAGTTTTTTTAGGCCATTAGGTGACACACATTATTGGAGAAGAGGAGGTGTATTAGTGGGAGAGAATGATGGATATTTTGGGGGATTGGGGAAGAGATTCGCAGGGGAGAAAATGATCGGTAAGCGATTTTATTTTACTTTGTTATATCCACGACATTAAGTGTATTTTGTAAAATAAATATATGAGGAAAATATCAATAAAATTGTTTGTTTGTTGATAAGTTTGCCCTAGTGAACAAGTATTTGTAATTTTGTGAAAAAAAAAAGTATTTTCTGACACTGTAAAAATTAATTTAGGCATTATCTTTCAGACCTTTGTGTTTTTTTCAGTAAATTTTAAAGATAATATTGGAAATATTTTTTATCTAAAAATATTGTAAAAATCAATTTACTACCCGCTGTGGTCACTAAACCACATTTACAATTATCTTGTTACATTTATCTTATCTATTCACATGGCAAGCATCGGACCGAACGGGTGCTCATGAGTAAAAAGGCGTGTGGATGGGGCGTTGTCTTGGTTCGTGTAGGTAACCGACCGTTCACGCCTTTTTACTCATAAACACCCGCTCGGCTCGCTGTCAGGCAAACGTGTGGTTGAGGCATAAAGATGATATCATTCTTTAGTATTATCAGCTGAGTAATCTTACTTTTCCTAACGCAATTTTTCGCATCTAAATTTATTTTTTCTATAAGCATGCTTGGATCCTTTATAACTAACCGCATTTTTTTTTATCAACTTATAAAAATTAATACGGTAGGTTCAATCATGAGATTGTAAATTGATATCATTCTGTAACGGAACGTAAAATTACATGTAACAATTTTTTTCATTTTTATTTAAAAAACGTAAAGACTTTGTAAAGAAATATCTGCAGCTGAAAGCTTTGTAGAAAATAATAACGAGAAGAATTTCTAGAAGTAAAAAATATAACGATATTTTAAATTCATTGCCGTAGGAATCATGTGTTTATGACATTTTATTGTATTTATTTTTTCCTCAGAAATGCGTTATTGTTTCACGAGGGCAACATTATATAATGAAGGTATATCTCCTTGCTGGCAAGACTTTTTAATCTTGTTCTAGGAGTTTCACTTACAATAGCATGATAAATAGAACTTAAGGGGGGTAAGAAAGATTTGTACGCTAATAGAACGATGTTTGGTCAATCGAAAATTTTACCGAATCAGGTGGCCGAATTTTCGATCCGTTGCATTACTCAATCAATGATTTATCACTAAAAAAATGTATTTCCTTATGGTGATTTTTTTTTTAATAAAAGGGTATCGAATACGTTTAAAAAATATAACTATTTGTTTTGAAGTCCGTCTATTCCCTCAAAAAAATTATATACCTAAATACCACGAAAATATTAGAATTTCATAGATATACTCGTAGGTCTTTGGAATAATTATCGAGAAAATTGCCAAAAAACATATTTCTGTCTAATTGAAGCCCTAAAATATAATATTCGCAATTATATTGGTCGATAAAATATGTACATCCAAAAAGAAAAAAGAACGAATCATTCGAAATATATTCAAAATAAGAATGATGAATTTCATTTACTCAATTCCAATTTCAAATAGTATCATGTCAAACCATAGGCAAAAGAAATTAATTTAAAATGAATAGAACGGAATGCTTTCTTTTTTTTTTCAATTATTATTAGGTAGATAAGTGTAAGTGTATGTAGGTAGGTACTAGGCAGTATTCCGTGCGGCATATATTGAAATCCCACATATGTATGATTTCGTGGAAGGAACTTTTGGTATTTATAGAGATGTTTTATTTTAAAATGTATGAATTGATGTTTAGAGTAATAGAACATTTCATTTTTTATCTAGTTAATAAAATATTAGCATCAAAATTCGACGGTAAAGTTGCAGACCTTTTTTTCTCTTAAAATATAATTATTCCACCTTATTTATTTGTATCGCTACCTAATCGTAAACAATTAGCAAACAGAAAGCATTTTTGAGATTGATTTATTATTAGAGGGGTATACCTAAATTATTTAGGTATTAACTGGATTTGTCTGCATCTCGCAGATGGCATACATTGAGATTTTCCTCAACGTAGGCGGGAGGTATCAACATTCACATCAGGTCTCCCTTGGGGAGGGAGCAGGATGGATGTTCCGACGCTTACGAGTCGGCTTTGGCTGGCTTAAGTGATCACTTTATGCTCAGAGCACCGTTCACCCATAGAATAATAATATATAGTACCTATAGAAGCCAAACGCTGAACAAGGAAATTGGGACCAACAGACGCCATCTATGTATAGAACGTAGTAAAAAAAATTAAAGCGGGAATTTCAAAATCAATTATTGTTCCTCTTATCCTACAGTTTTCACCTACCTGGTAATGACATCAAACTACTCTTGATTTTTTTGCCTGTTTCAATTACGCTTAATGCAAGAAAGTACAAATGCAACATATAAAATTATATAATGAAAGTACAATAGGTACAAAGAAATACAAATAATAATCTTAGATTTTTTGCATAATAGTTTAAACAGGAATAAAAATGTGAGTAGCGTGGACCGATTGTGAAAGATATGAATTTACTGTAAATGTATTTTTGATACACATAAATAAAAATGATTTTTTTTACATTCGTAAACATAAAAATATCGAAATTAATATCTTTCATGCAATAGCTTAAATTACACAGGTAGGTATTATTATTTACTTCTTTTAAATATTAGGTATTTTTGCAAGGGTTTTAGAGAATTAAAAAAACTGAATTACAAATTGGTATTTATTTTTCTACATATGAATTTTCATATGTAGTTTTCATAATATGTTTTCACAATACTTTTATCTTTATATCAGTTTATAAATAATGGGTATTATATGGAATGCAATATAATATATAGGAACTAGGAACTCAAACCAATTGATAAAAATAAGGAATATAATATGCCAATGTAAGAAAATCTAATCCACTGCATTTTCTACAAAGACTATGATATTAAAAACACGTAATCAATATACCTAGGTAAAATGCCGCACACCATTGGTTTTCATACTAACACACAACAATAATTTTAAAATTTTACGTAATTTAATATTTTTTTTACCAAATTTAAGACCGCTTTAATTATTATAAATCGAAATAAATTTGGATTTTATCACCATTAAAACACGAAATATGACAATTCAATGTGTCAAAAATTGAAAAAATAAAACAAAAAAGTGTTTATTTACATTCATAATTTAAATAAAATAGACAATTTTAATTATCCATACAGCTAGGAACTTGCCTAATTTCCCTCAAGTTAGCCGAGTCGCAAACCATTAAAGTAAATTATGTATTTATTTCCTTTTGGGGATAGAGACATCTATGGTGCGAACCAGGTGTGAACATATCATTTTTGTACCACCTTTAATGTATCGCCGTTTGGGGGCCCTGCGTTCACCCATTCCAACACATCCTGCTGCCAAAGTGAAATTTTCTGGCAGCTGTATATAAGATACATAACAACCTATTTCATATGCACTCAATTTCAGATACTACCGCCATCCGTTGAGGAATGATCTTTAGCAGCCTATATTATAGTGAGATGAGTAGGAGTACTTTGGCTTTCATCTACTCACCTCTATAGGCGTTTATTTTTTATTTAAATTATTATTCCAAAAATACCCTGCATAGTGGTATTTCAATATATGCTTTCGTGCGCTCGTGTTTCAGCCAGCCAAGTGATAAAGTGATGTTTGATTGCTCTTTCTACAATTCTTCAAAGAACGAGAATTTAACGACTTGAAAGCAAAGGAGGAATTTTCTTCGCCTTCGTCTTCTCCATATTATCAGGTATTATTATTCTATTATTTACTTACAGTGGATTTAACGACTTTTTGATCATGCATCATTGATAATATTATATTATCAGAGCAGGTAGCGGAGTTTCAAACCACATGTACTTTCGTTTTAAAATAGTGCTATCACACGTGTTGTCTGAATAAAAATTTTAGTATTTTCAAAATACCTACCTGTGAAATCTACTATAGAGTTATGTGGCTTGGTTTCTTAACCAATGTACAGTATAAAATTGGCCACCAGGACTTATGAGCGGTCATTTCTTGACTTAAGTGATCACTTGACAACTATCGCCATTCATAATCGAGGTGCAACATATAGGCGGTTTGGTTTATTTTCTTAGAATAAGTGCAGTAAAAGATAGCACCGCCGCCGCAGGCAATTTTTTTTGTGAAACCATTGTTGTTAATTGGATTTCCATACTAATTTTAGAAATTTTTTGATACGATGGGAAAGTGTGTGGTAATAATATTTTTTTGTGAAGTTTTTAAGTTTAGTATGAAAAAGTATATACCTATTCCAGTCTCTAGGGTGAGGCAGCTGCCACCCCTGACAACGCCCATGCTCTGTAAATTCCTTACCCGGGTGAGATTCGAACCTGGTGTTCACTACTCCAAATCTACGTTTAACAAAATATGGCGTGTTTATCGGCTAGGCATTATTTTAGTTCAAAAATTTCTTGCGGAAGTTTTAGTTTGCGGAGTTGCGGACTTTCTTCCAAACTCCGCACTAGGAATTTCAAAGAGTATCATTAGGTATCTGTTCAATGAAAACGATTTGTTTCTTAATTACCTAGAAATACCTAATAAAAATATAAGTAAATTACTATATTTTAATAACTAGTGCTCTCCGTACAACTACCAGGTAAATTAAAATATCATTGCAATTAGGGAATCCAATCCCGCATCGAAATCGCGATCCCGCAAGCCTGCGGGATTGAGGCGATCAATCCCGCGGATCCGCGGGATTTGCGGGATTGCGGGATCACTCGATTCTAATAGAAAAATAGATATTTACGGGGTACGAGATAAGGAAAAAACCCTTATTATAGTCATGCCTTGATAATAGATGCCATCTAACAGAAATTAACAATGTCAGATCTATAACAGCTCCTAGTGCATTTGGATTTGCAGTACTACAGGGGTCAATCTTCTTCTCAGTCGGTCCCGCGGTTACGAGGATCCTGACCACCATGCTCACGGATGAGTCTCGCCCGTCCTTTCCGGTCCTGCGCCATCCTTGTGGATTTGTACAAATTGGCCCCCGTGACCCTTTTGACCACATCTGTCCACCTATCTGTAGTCGTCCCCTTCCCCTCCTACCGTCAACCGTCCCAAGCATGATTTGGCACTCCAGGCTGTCTGGACCCGCTCTCACAATATGGCCAAAGAAACTGAGCGTACGCTGCTCACACACTGTGGACAGGTGAGTGGAGACACCGAGCTCTCTCAGGATTGATTCGTTGGTTCTGTGCTCAGACCAATGCACACGGAGCAATGCGTCAATCCTGTCACGTTCTCGAGCTCTCAGAGTCCATGTCTCTGAGGCGTAGAGGAAGACGCTGAATACCAGCGAACGGACCAGCCTCATTTTGGTAACCCTAGAAATGTCGTGGCTTTTCCAGATCTTGTCGAGACGACTCATTGCGCTCTTTGCCAGTAGAATACAGCGGTTCACCTCTTGGTCGCTCGTGCCTCCGACATTGATAAGGGAGCCCAAATAAAGAAAGTCATTGACAAGGTCAATGTTTGCAGGACGTTGAACAGCATCCTCCAGCACTCCCCACAGGGGTCAATACTGGGCCCATTAATATCAATGGTCTGCCTAACAGTGTTGATGAGGATGATTTTATTGTAATGTTTGCGGATGATACATCCCTGTTACTAAAATACAATATTCCAAAAAAAGGATGCCTCGATGAAAACCTTGAAATTGAACGGGGTGAAAAAATGAACAGGGCGAGAGGGTGGTTTACTCTCTAACTCAAGGGTCAAAAGGTACCAGGTCAAAATAAGACATAAGACTTTTAAGGCACAGAGTAGCGAAGATGTCTAAAAGCTTCGTGTGTCTCAGTGTGCGTATGCTAAACGTGCTTCCCGGAGAGTTCAAATCGCTGGATGATCCGGCTTTCCGCGAAGGGGTGAAGAAGTACCTACCTCGTTGGTAAAGTATTTAACTCAATTGACGAAATGTTAAAACGATTGATTTTTACATTCTGATTGGCATTGATCTGATAGCATTGGATTAGGAATGGTAAAGTGCGAAGCTCGAATGTATGCCAATTCTGAAAAGGGTGACCATGGTGTAAAAATATCATAAAATTTATTTCATTTTTATCATTAGTTATACGATAAATTAACTGTAACCTGCACATACATATATCTTCAAAATTATGATTTACGCTAACCAATACCTACTATTCGTACCATGCGCCTTTAGTGGGCCCACATTTTAGGAAAAATTCTGAATACGCTTTGTGCATATTCTGGAGAAAGTAAGATTTAAACAAAATATTCTGTTTCAAACCCTTTGTTGTACATAAAATAAAATAATGCGAAGATTATTCTTTATTTTATTTTTTCTTTATTTTTTTATTCCATATTACTTGTCCACACAAATGTTTCACCGTTCCCAATTTCGAACACATGGTCACCGTAAAAATGGGTATGTTGATATTTTTTGCTATTGTCTCCAAAAGGTGTTAACCAATCAGGGACCAGGATTCTACCACACCTTTATCTACGTAAATAGTATAAAAATTATTTGCTTATGTATAGAATTGGCATACATTCGAGCTTTGCACTTTACCTCCGAGCTTTCTAACCTTATGTCTGGTAGTGATGATGCGATTATGTTATTTTTTTGTTTACGATATGAATTGTAGTAATGTATATGCTGATAATTGTAAACACTAACGACAGCTGTCCGGATGGGCCTAAGAAAGATGGAAAATAATAAACTTTTTGGATCCCGCAAACATGCGGGATCCCGCATGACTAATCCCTCGTTTTGAATCCCGCAAAAAAAGGCGCGGATCCAGAATTTGCGGGATCCCGCGTTTGCGGGATTGGATTCCCTAATTGCAATTATTATTACGTCATTTCCTATGTATGGTTTTTCTCCTTCAGAATTATTAGGAATGCAATTCCTTTTCCTTTCACAAAGGAGAAATAAAGCGCCTTAATGAGATAGCAATTTATAGAAAGAAATTAGTTTCATTTCATATTATTGAAAACGTTTCTGATCTAAAGGCTGCGCTGCCAGAGATGTGCGGAGCGAAATCTATCCAGGATCCAGCGTGGCTAGGAGATATTGATACATGATATGAGGAAACAATATACATCTTCTTCCCCTTCTATCTTTGGTAAGGTCGGGGTTCAAAGCATCTGTGTACATTCGCCAGAGGCCCCTGTCACTTGCAGCTTCCAGGACCTCTGGCCACTCCAACCACAGTTTCTCCTCGCACACCTTTGTCACCTGCTTCTGCCACCCATTTCTGGGGGGTACTTCTACAATTCCAGACCATAAAAAATATCCCGATTGCCTTTTGAAAACTGATTAAGAACATATATTTGCTTCAGCAATAAGCCTGCCCTTTTAGATTCGTTTATCGTTGTCTTTCGTGTTTTCGGTTGTTATCGTGTTTTCGGTTGTCTCGAAATCTCGCAATCGAATATTAACTCATTTTTAGACCGGTTAGAGCTCTAAAACTCTCACCAATTATGTTAACTATATGACATTACGATTCTGTACTACATTGGATTAGTCTTCTTTTTAACCAAAAAAAAATGTAAAGCGTTTGAAAGGATCTAAGGGTTGTGTAAGCGTCATGTGTGGTATCGTATGAAAGGGTGTTGAAAAATAAATACAGTTGTAAAGTTATATTTTGTTAAGCTCAAGTCATTGGCAGACACTGAGCGATCAAAAGGATCCTGTCATCACATACCTACTGTCTTATTAGGTGTCTCGTGAATGATGCGTTTACGGGTAGAACTCAGAACATTTTTTTAAAGTACTATAGAGGATTTGTTTGATAAAGTTCAGCTATGCTGATAGCGATAAAGCGGGCAAGACTGTATGCCCGATTCATTACACGTTAAAAAATAAGCCTATAGCACATAGCGCATCACATCTTTCAAAAATTAGCACATTAATAGAGTAACTTCTCAAGTACAATGTAGGTAAATGCATTTCCTTTATATAATTTTTCCATTTTTCCGATTTCTTTTCACATCTTTATTTGCATTTTGTTCACAGTTAGTACCTTCAGTAGGAACACTAGTAATAACAGGGGAGATAATTGTCTTTATTGAGTGCAATTCATAAAATAATCACTTCTTTTGTGAAATGCTGTTGGCATAAGACATTTTTATAAAGAGAAGGTGTCTGAGTTTTTCTAAGTATCTTCATGGAAAGAATAACTCGTAGTAGCATATTTTATAATGAAGATACATATAGTGTTCTTTTTATTTACAGAAAAAGTGTTTTTTTAACTACTTTTTTTATCATTTTAACAGTTGTGTAGTTTCTCAGCTAACGAACAGTGTAATAAGATGGGCGTTTGGTATAATACTTTCTCATCTCTTCAACAGATGGCTGTGGATAAAAAGGTTGGCCTTTATAATTGGGTGTCTTCGCAGTCAGCCTGAGACGGCTTGCGGATTCGTGTTCACATTAGAGTTGAATATCATTCGCCATTGTGTAACTATTTCCTGTGGAAATGGGGAAAGAGGGAGTCTCCGCAGTGTGATTGTGGCGCGGAATATCAAACAATCTGCCACATCGTCGAGGAGTGTCCATTGCGAAGATTCCCAGGGGACCCAACCAGCCTCCATGGAGCGGGACAGGATGTTGCGGACTGGCTGCAGTAGCCGGACCTGAGATTGTAGAGAGGAAAATGACGCAACCACAATCGGTGAAGAATCCTGCCCATATGCCATACGAAAGTAAGTTGAATACAATAAATTTAATATTATAATTAAAACAATATGAATTTGTTTACACCACTTTTATTTTGACCAGAGTCAACATGTTTCGGGAACAATGTTCCCTTCTTCAGGACTTATACAAGAATCATATACAAGAATCATATACAAGAATCATTCTTGTATAAGTCCTGAAGAAGGGAACATTGTTCCCGAAACATGTTGACTCTGGTCAAAATAAAAGTGGTGTAAACAAATTACCGACTGAAATAAAAGAAGTCAAGTGTCCAAAAAACTTTGCCAAGAAAGTGAAAAAAATAATTTTTGAAAGACGTAGCGATGTAGTGTAGTTGGCTGTTTGTTTTGTTATACTCTTTAGTGTTATACTTTTAAGAATGTTATAAAATATGTTTTAATTGTTGAAAAATGATACCCCCTCATACCAGCAATCTCTTTTGCTGACTGGGGATATTTTATTCTCACATTGTGTTACTTGTATTATTTCTGTGCTGTATTATGTAATGCTGTAAATTGTAACAAAATCAATAAATAAATAAATAAATAAATAAAATAAATATTGTTTTAATTATAATATAATGTCGCCACAAAGTAAAACCTTCAAAATCAAAGAAGATAAATTTAATAGTCAACAATGAGATTCGAACGCAAAACTCTCGTTGAAATGAATGTGATCACACATTCTGTGATTTGGTATAAGACCCGAGCGCTTTAGTTCAGTTACATTCGTTATATTATTCAGTTAGATTCGTTATATTAGTCACAGTATATTGTATCATATGAATAGAATAGAAAAGAACATTCTCACCTTTATAAAACCACTTTAGTATGACATTCCGGACCCAAAGGACTCGCAAGTGTACATAAATTTGCAATAGAAACTTGAAAATACATTAGGTATAATATCCTTTCATCTTACTGTTCTGTTCAAAAGGAATACTTTTAGATAAATATCTATCTTTCTACATACAATCTACATACGAATCTATTACATATCTATCAATGGTTTCCTTATTCACTAAATGTGACTATGAAAGAGAACCATTATTTTTTCGTTAGAATAATCAACAGGTTGAATTCACTAGAAATATTTTGAGAATGTTTTAAAATTTTATTGGATGAATATTAGGATTTTACCATTAATGACAAAAAACACAGCCCTTAAATAAATAAATAAAAAAATCTTTATTGAAAAGAAAACATATCTTCCAAATGGCGGGTTTATTGCCGTAGGCAATATCTGCCAACCAACCACTTGTGACATTAATTTGATGTACACATTACATACAGGTGTATGAAAAATAAGAAAAATATAAATAAATATGAAAATAATAATAATATATAGAATACTTATACATACATAAAAATACATATACATACATAAAAATACATATATAAATGTGGATGGGATAAAGGACAAGGAAGGAACCACGGGATTGTCAGTTAGATGGATTATTTAAGGAAAGGTAATGATGCCTCAGTTTACTTTTGAAAGAGAGAATAGTTGGAGCTAGTCTGATAGGAAGTGGAAGGTTATTTCATAGTCTAGCCGCGTGTGCAGTGAAAGAAGAAGTGAAGAAAGATGTGTGATGAATCTTAACCTTAATTGGTGATGAATCTCATTAATATTATTTTGTCTATCTATCTATCCCAGTGTAGTACATAGGTTTTCATTTCGGGTGGGGCCGATATAGTATTTGACTTTGGGGAGGGGGAGAATGAAAACCTGGCTATTAAATCTGAATAATAGCACCCCAGGCAAAAAAAATCACGAAGGTGAGTGAAAAAGGTCGTGACAAAAAAAAACATATCTATTGTAGTTGTGGTGTACAAAAACTACAAAAAAAAGAAAGCGCAATTTTTTTTGAAAAATGGGCGAAGTGTAATCCTGGGTGTCTTTCTAAATGTTTTAAAATAACGTTTTTTATATAATTGTTTTACATTTCTGGGGAGGGCCCGGGCCCCCTCGCCCCCCCCCCTATATACGCCACTGATCTATTCATACTATCACTCAGTATATCTTGCGATTTATGTCATTTACATTTTCATGCATGATGTACCTACCTACTAACTAAACATCTATGTACGTTAGGAGTAATATTTATAGGTAAATATTTTAATATCCACACCCCTCCCCCGCTTGTAGACTTCCACCCCACTCCCCTTCCCCCGAGTCTCCTGTATCAATATCTGAAATTACAAATCTAAAAGAGATGCGACCATCTTACCGGGTACTTCAAACTAGGGCGCTCTGTTGAAAGTAGACTATATAAGCATCCATGTTGAAGTAAAACATCTATTACTAGGTATTGTGGAAATCTCCTCAACGATTTAAAATTTAGTTTATGTAGACATAAGTTTTTTTGCTTACATTTATGCATTTATGAAAAAATATATAATAATAATATTGTTAAATTAAATTACATATATGTTGTTGTAATACATACCTATTTTTGAACACAATATTTGGTCGTAACCTACATACAACATAACCACACGATTTACTATTGAAAGACAACCAGGAGTGGTACTTTCTAAGCTTTCTCACGCAGATAAAATGTTTGTGGAAAATGACCCTTACAGCGATATACATAATTGTGTTTTTAGTTCGCATTTTGTGTTTCGGGTGAGAAAGTATCACCCCAGGTTCATAAATTCACCCATTTTACAAAAAAGTAGATCTTTTTTTATTCCAAATCAATTTCAAAATTTTAATCTCTCACCTCCATAGCTTCGACGCTGGCGAATTCATTAGTTCAACTTTGCAGATTGCAACTTTGGAGAGACCACGTGGACAGGATGGATGATGGCAGAATACCCCACATCGTTGCCCATAATATACCCGTGGGACAATGTCAGCCAGGCAGACCGCCAAGGAGGTGGAAGGATAGTTGGTGTTTCACATCCCAAGAGGAAGGCACAAATATGTTCACAAACAGATCAGCGATAGTATACAAGCCTACACACACGAATTCCATCACCACCATGATTGGTGACGTCACCTTGTATCGGTGAAAAACACCTTGTCTCGGTGGCAACCACTTGAACTACAGAATATTTTTTCCCATACATTTTCTCCCACTCTTGGTGACGTCATCATCAAATGTCAGTTGGACCCGGCCTGTATGAACAATATGGCGCCGGGCTCGCCTTGCAGTCATTTAAGTTTTTTCTGAAGTTATCGTATCTTTACGATATTCCAGGGCGCGATGACATCGTCTCGAATGTTCAATTTTAAATGGGTGCCATTCCACGACTGTTGGGTGTGTTGACATTTCCTTTCTTCGAGTGATTGATTACGTGTTTGCCTTCCAACACTCCTATAATACTCCTATATAACTTCACTTCACATCGCTAGATGTCTCTACCCTCTCTACTACTCTTATCTATCTCACACTCTATCCACACATATCCACTCCTTCTATCAAACATAATACAGACTGTTAAATATACCTACCTACTACATTTTTACCTTTTAATATTTGAGAAATTTTCTTATCCCCCATCTATATAAACGTTGTGGTTTTTAGGTGTATATTATTTCTATATTTTCTGAAATTAATAGGTACCAATATTCAAAAATATGCAAATGAAAAGTAAATAATGGTGTCCAATTTCACTTCACCTAAAACATTGATATGTATTTTTAAAAATGGAACAAAAATGGATTTATTACCATAATATTTTAGTAAGTACTCCGTGAATCAGTTTTACACGGGAGAACTCTCAGACTACACATTATTTTTTTTTAATGTCGTAAGTTATTTATAAAAAACAGACAAAAACACCGATTAAAATAATCATATTTAAATAATAATATCTAAGTAATCACCAAAAAACAATATTCAATTCAAATATGTAAGAAAAAACGCATCTTACAAAAATAACACACAAATTTTTCCACAGCATGCCAATACAGCACATAATTTGATAACGGCAGAACATAATCCTGGATAAGATACAGGCAATTAAAAAAGCAAAATGCCTTTTAGGGTTAGTGAGAAAAAATACTGTAATTACTAATTACAAAACAACATAATGTAATTGTGGTTGCGTGAGACCTGAAATCCAGGCGCAGGTCTGCCGAGCACAAAAGATCTAGTTATTTAATAATTATTTTGGTCTGTATGTTAAAATTCCAGGTAATGAGGGGCGCATGAATTTCACCTACAGAAAATATATTACAAAATAACTGTATCATTCCTACTTGGAACTCTTGGAAGGTAGATCGTCTATATATATGGATGTTATATTATATTATGGTCACCATAGAACCTGCAGGATCCCTTTGAGAACATCATAAAGGAATATTCTTACTTAGAGAACAGCAGTTGATGTGATGGATTCCTCCTCAGTGTCAGTACTCCTCCTAAGCCCTACCCAGCCATACATTCCTAAGGTGAATGCTTCCACCAAGAATCTTCCATGGAATGCTCCAAGAATTCCTTAGTAAATAGGTACCTACGAAAGTGAGAACGGATTTTCAATCATAATCTAATCATTTTGTAAACGTTTTGCAATGAACCAAGAAAGAACTGGTTTTCGATGGGGACGAATTTTTGGAAGTTATGTGGGCAGTGACGCTGTATTGCCTGGTATTACGAGTACAATAGAATTTTTTTAAGGTACCTTGTGCTTTCTAATTAATCCGAGGCTAACTCTTTTTAGACAGGCTGTAATAATTAGTTTGATGCAACTGTAATAAGATGTAGTAGCCACATCCAGAACCATTTTCAAAACAAACATCGAACGTGGTCCTTCGATATTAATTTGACTCAGAAATGTAACTAGAACTTATTTGAGGTCAGCTTATTTGAGTCTACATTATTACTACATTGTTTTATATTTAGTAGGTACTATATTTTCTATAGGTTAGGTACTATATTATGTACTTACTATATTTTTTTCGTCTCGAATGTCCCAATCTGATTTTCAACACAATCATTGCTGCTTAAAACATCGGACTTCATAGGTAAGTAAGAGATAGGTATTATCTCCATCATAATTGAAATAATTTAACATTCACGATTCAGGAATAATATAAAAATACTTACGGATATTGAATTGAAAATTATTGCCGACGTGATGGATTGCATTGCCAAACTAAAATGGCAATGGGCAGGTCATGTTGCTAGACAGGGAGTGGACAGATGGGCACCTAGAATCCTGAGATGGAGACCGTGGGACATGAAAAGAGGAATAGGCCGGCCTCAGAAAAGATGGGCCGATGATATTGTCCCCGTCGCTGGCAGGGGGTGGATCCAGAAAGCACAAAGAAGAAAGGGGTGGAAAAAATTGGGAGAGGCCTACATCCAGCAGAGGAGAGATGGCTAAGAAAGAAGAAGAAAGAAGAAATTGAAAATCCGAGCTGGAAATCGCATTGTACTTGACGGCTGAGAAATTTAACGGAGAAACAACACCAAGCTGTAGAAATTTTGTCAAAACATCAAGAGGATATTTAGAAGTAGGAGTAAGTATACTGCACCTTTCTATAGGATGTATGCATACAGTATACAGTAGAAGGGACTGTGGGGGGACTACACAGGGAAGAATAGGACTGTATACAGTAGAAATAGATTGTTATACTTACATTATTATGTTTTGATATAAGTATAGGGAGGCACCTATAATTCTATTAATATCATGTAGAATCAAACACAATTATGATCTCCCACATAAAACTTTTTACGAAGAACTCAGTCCAAAGGCGAAAAGACGACTGCTCTAATGCCGGCTGGTGGAATATTGTAATTTCATAAAATAAATGAGTAGACTTGTCGCTGGTTACTTGACTATGTGGGTGATGGCATGGATGATATGAGAGACATATGGCCAGGCAGGGTGGCACCAGAGGGGCGCCACGAATATTGAAATGGAGGCCTTGGACAGGCAGAAGGAGCATCGGAAGGCCGCCACCAAAGAAATGGACCGACGACATTGTCCAAATCGCTGGAGGAACCTGGATGCGGAAGGGTCAGAACAGAAACGAGCGGAAACAGTCGGAACAGGCCTATATCCAGCAGTGGAGGGAAGAAGGCTAATGAAGAAAAAGAAGATGGATGGGATTTGTATGGATATAGGTTGGACGTACCCAACGAGAATAGAATTTATATTCAACTACTTTCAGTGGCGTATATAGGGGGGGGGCCGAGGGCCCCCCCCCCCCCCGAAATGTTGAACAATTCTTTAAAAAACGTTATTTTAAAACATGAAAGTTACTCAAGTTCATCACTTCACCCATTATTCAAAAAAATTTCGCCTGCGGCGCTATTCTTCTTTGTATTTTCTGCACACAATATTAATACCAACCTAAAACACGACCTTTTTCACTTACATTCACGAAAAAATTTTGCCTGTGGCGCTATTAAAATTTTTATACTGTACGTCTATCTTCAAATTTTTGTTGACTCCACCCCCCCAAAGTCAAATATTAGATCGGGCCCCCCCCCCGAAATGAAATCCTATATACGCCACTGACTACTTTTGTATGTACTGGATATTGCATGAAATCTCACCATAATGAGTCGAATATTACGGCTTCTAGGATCGTTATGTAAAGTTTCAAGTGTTCTCTGAAAGTGCTTTAATTTCTCTCCACCCCAGGGGCAGTACTTGTGATCTTCAAGAGTGGAAGACACTCCAATCTGCATCTTCAACTCTTGGCACCACCACACCGTCACGCCGTCAAGCCAACAGCCTAGAACTTTCACGATATAACTCCATCTAGGTCAACGTCTACGTGCTGAAACGAATTATCTGCAAAATTGAACACTTTTTAAATTTAGCACGCTAAAAATGAGACACCATAACTGCTACTAATACCATCGCGCTATATCTCAATTATGGGGTGTATAGAACACTCATAACATCATGTTTTAGCAAACATTTATATGACATTCGGAATGGGTTGCGAAAATGTCAGAGCTGAAAAAGATTTAATTTTTTATGGATTTGTAGGAATATCCGATTCCTATGACCCTTGAAAAATATAAAAAAAGATGAGGGCCGCCAATTTTGTACATCCTAGGGATCACTGGGTTATATTCCCAATATTTACATGAAAATTTAAAAATCTATAGACCTTAATGCTTCATCCACATGCTCGTCGACCCTCCACGTTTTTTGTGTGAATGAGTAAAAAGACGTTAACCGTCGATTACGTATACAATCCAAGACAAATACTCCGTCCGCACGTTTTTTTACTCATTCACACGAGCGTCGGCGAGCATGTGGTAGAGGCATACGAGTGTACATATTTATTACAAAAACGGTACAAAATTTCTCAACGTTTCTCGTGTTCTATTACCAATATTCTATGTTTCTCAAGATAAAATATTTTGTCATGAAAACGTAGTACAACAGTGTGACCTGAATACCTAAGTTTCTAGATATTGTACAGAATTTTCATTTTAAATGTTCTCACTCAAGTCTCTATGCATTTTTCAAATTATGTCTAAAGAAACTTTTACTATAAAATTGAGTTTCCTAATGGGTAGGTTCCCAAGTTTTGTAATATCTTCTTGCAATTGCTACGTTTTAGTACTAGATTTTTTCGGCTTTAAAAGCAGGAAATCGTATGATACAAGAAATACCGTTTTTGTGTTCTTCAAAGTCACCGTGTAACATCAACTGAGGCTAAAAAGTATTCATGAAATTCGATAGTGTATTTTTTATGAAAGTAGTGGTTCGAATCTCAGAGCTGACGACCAACCTTGTATAGTATTTTTAAGCCTAGATTTCTTTAAAACAAATGTTAATTATATCAAAGTATTTTTGAATATAGGTAACCTTCTTACCCTAATTTAGAAAAACATGATTTATTTTAACTAAAATTTAGGTTTCTTATTAAAAATAGTTCCGAAAAGTTTGAATTAAGTACAACATTTTGGGGAGGCACATTTTTTTTAAATATGGAGATCTGGGATTGCATACACAAACTCGAATATTTTTCTCTACATTTCTTTCTAGGTCTGTACCGGGAAGTGCAGAATATATTGTCAGCCCTGGGATTCGAATCCGGCACCTCAAATCGGGAGACCGCTGCATCAACCAAATTGCACCGACCATGTAACCTTAGCTCACTAATACAATGTAGTATTATTAGAAAATTTTCTAAGAAATTTACATTAGGGTGCGTTTTTACGAGTATATTATATCTATGTTTATTAGGTATACCAGTAACAGGTACTTCTTATACTGGTTCCAGGAAGAGGATATCTAAGTAGGTACTCCATTCTTAATACAATAAATGCATATCGGAAAATTTTATAGCTGGCAATATTAAAAAGCTTCCCCGACATGGCGGGAAACAGCTCTTAAGAGGGCTTTCGAACGTCGGTATAATTTAAAAACGCCAACACACGAAGTATCGAAGTATCAGACGGGAGTCTAAGTTAACCGCAGCCATTACGGGAGCAAACTACTTAGGGTAATGAATTTACGATAGCTCATATATTAGAGGAGAGTATAGCAAGAGGAAGTTACATTTGCATTGAAAGCTTTGCAAGAGCGATCAATGTTTTAAATTTAAATATGGAACATCAACATTCTATATTCGAACGTCGTTCCTTCTCCACAGATAAAGTATATTATAAGGGCAGTGTAGATAATAATGTTGCCAGGTCGATAGTTAATATATCGATATTATGTATTAGAATTTTAGAGAGAGAGAGAGATCACTCGTAGACGGTGGAGCGCCTTAAATAGAAAAGTGTATGACGTCGTGATGGTCAGGTACTGGTCTTTGAGCCCAGAACGAGTTCCAAACGACGAAATGCATTTGGGTGAATGTTTCCCTGAGCAGAAGATAAAGGATTCGTAAGCATCGTGACGCCCGTCCCAAGTCCTTTCTAAAGGAGATAGTTTTCACATATCTTTATATAAGTACCTATTCTTAGAATGTATGTGATGTGCTATCGACTATATAATATTTTATTGTATCTATCCACTGACGCCAGATCCCTTGCGAGGTAGACAGAGAGGACAGGACGCCAGATCGCTCTATCATTATGCTTCCGACACATTCATGCAACTTGTCATGCATGCCCTCCGATTTCTTTTACTCAAAACGTGCCCATCCCTGAAGATCGATCTACTATGATTTTGAGAAAAGCTGCCTACCTATATAAATATTATTTAGTTATTGTTCATAGGTGTTAAATGATTTAATTTCGCGTTAATTTTTCATGTTTTTTAACTGGTTCATATTTTATTAATTGAAACACCTATGCCTACATTCTGCTGTTACTAAAAACACTCCCTACTATAAAACAACGCAGGTAATCATATCAAACAAAATGTTACAGTCGCTGTCTGTAATTGGGTCTTCATCCAAAAATACTAGTCAGGAAAGTCACATTTTATCATTACTGCTTGTAGTTGGTAGCTGCGATAATTAAGACTTAACCTTATAACTCGGCCGTGAGTGGCGCTAGTTCCGCTCTTATGGATTATTCAGCTACTTTAAACCTTGCGTGTTACATACAAGTGTGTGTATATGCAAAAGAAGAATTAACTATACAAAACAAATAAAAATAATATACATACATAAATAAATAGGTGGATGGGATGAAGGACAAGGATGGAAACAAGGGATTGTCAGTGAGATGGATTATTTAAGGAAAGGTATAAGGTAAGGATGCTTCAGTTTACTTTTGAAAGAGAGAATAGTTGGAGCTAGTCTGATATGAAGTGGAAGATTATTCCATAATCGAGCCGCGTGTGTAGTAAAAGGAGAAGTGAAGAAAGGTGTGTGGTGGGAAGGTATAGTTAACAAAACGCAAAATATGTAGTCGATGAAAATGATAGACGAAGTCAATTTAAGAAGTGTGGTATTTTTTTTTAAAGGAATCGGGCCTAAATGCACAAATACAAACACTATCCTGCACACCTTGCACTAGGCCTGTATCACAAAGTGTGGAATACATCGCCAGAGCCGGGGTTCGAACCTGGCACCTCCCGCTTGAGAGACTGGCGCCTCAACCAACTGCGCCAACCGTCTACTTCAGAATAATTCAATTGATAACACACAAGAATGAATTGTAACCTCCTTGGATAAGGACACAGAAGGAACGTAATTTGAGGATAGGCTTTAGCTCCCTTAAGGCTAACTCTGGGCCCACCTCTTTATAAGATTTGCCTAGAAGTGCGGGTAAAGAGGTCGCTATTAATGCGCCTGAGCAACCCGGGGATGTGGAGAGCCTTAAACCCGCAGGATTTTCCTTCAATGATAACACATTATAGCTATTACCTGTAACATTTATGATATGAATGTTTGTTCTACAGTGATGGAACCTACCTAGTCTATACTATAATACGTATGTATTGTTTGTAAAGTTGGTTTATTAATCAATTAATACATACAATTAATCTTCATTGCCGACTAATGGAGGTGCTTTATTCAGAGGCTTTATTATATTTACTACCTTCCTGCGTACCTACAGTTACACCCACATTAACGAGACCGTCAGTAATCGTGGAAATTATTCATTCAACACATTTTTTTTAATGAAACTGATTTTTTTAAAAATGATTCTGGGTTTATCGAAATAAACCCAAATACATATTTGTACACTTCACAGTAAGCTTGAAAAGCTTGTGTCGTGAAGTGTAGTAAGTCTGCATCGGGGATTGAACCCGCGCCCGCTGCATCAACAGTCGAGCGCGTTACCAATCAGGCTACCGGAATGAAAGGATAACAAAGAAAATACACCTGGGAGAAAGAAGACGTTTAAAAAACGCGGCCGTCCAAGAGCCACATGGTTTGACCATGTAAGCCAGATTCTCAAGTACGGACGTGTTCAGAGTAAAAGTTATCGTAGAGTCTGTATTTCGAATTGCATGAATGTGACGGAAGCAAGAAGTGTGTGATCTGTTATTTCTTGGCCTACCCGCAAGCGTGAGAGGATAGAATAGAATAGAATAGGACAGAATAGAATATAATAGGATAGAATTGGATAGAATAGGATAGAATTGGATAGAATAGGAATGGCTTAAAAGAAAAGAAAAGAAAAGAAAAGAAAAGAACATAATAGAATAAAATAGAATTAAACAAAATAGAAGAAGATATCTCGTGGATTTTTTTATAACCTTGCCTTTACACGGAAAGTGACGATTAGACAGAATAATGACATTTTCCTCTACAAGATAACACCACCAACATGAAAGTGAAATTCATGCTACATTGTTAGTTATCTGTTAATTTTATCCAGTCAACATTACAGCAAACTTCTCTTGTCTTATTAATTAAATTATAATTAATTGAACAATAGTGAATGCATTAGGTGTAAAGGAATTCCAATTAGCACACTGACCTGGTAATTAATTTGAGGTACAAGCATCAAAACTTTGGACACCGTTGGATAAAACATAGTATTTTGATCGTAGAACCCAAATTGTGGCACTAATGGATTGTACAGCTATACTGAAATGGCGATGGGTCCTTTGTTGGGAAACATTGCAATAGTGCGACAGTTTAGTAGTACGATTACATGCATGCAATAACTTCCGTTTCATTTTTAAAAAATGAGCGCTTCAACGATTAACGAAGTTACCTTTTCAGTTAACGGACTATCAATTAACGTAGTTAACTTTTTGATTAACGGTGCCGGTTCGGGTCTAAGTGACATTTGGCGATGATGACGTCACCAAAGATTGAAAGAAATGTATGGCAAAAAATATTCCGTAACTCAAGTGTTTGTCACTGAGACATGGTGACGTCACCATAAGAGTGGGGTTACCATGGTGATGTTATTTGAATGTCAGGGCTTAGTTGGTTCGACGGCTTCGTATGAAATTTCATCAGAGAGTGTATAACTGATTGAATGACGTGGAGCTCTAAGTTTCTAAAATTAAAAACATACATCAGTTTGAAAAAAGTCTACGGTTTCTATAAGTTAGAAAAATAAAAGAAAAAGTGATAAATCTTCTGGTGACTACATTACTTTCACATTGTCAAAACCGTTTTAAATATTCATACTTTATTCACACGCAAAATAAAGAGAAAAACTTTATTCTCTCCCCTTTTTATAAATCTCGCAATAAAAACATTGGAATCTGTAAGACGATGTAAGGACTGTGTTAGCCGAACTTCCCCTCTATAATAAAATCCTTTTGTCATGTTAACTCTAATATCAATATTACCCAGGCGAAAAGGCGCAAATCTCCTCACAGCGCGCGGGGAATCGAGTAATAATATACCGCGACGCTATTATTAAATAACTACCTACTCCCACAGCTACTCCACGTCAATGGAAAATCGACAAAAGAAAATTGAAATAAAAAAAGAACAGCGTTCTAAGAACGGAATTTAAATTTGATATTTAAAAATAGTTTGCAGTTCGATTTGAAACATTCTAAACGGAGCTCATTGTACTAGAGCAACTAAAGCTATTTAAATAATTACATTTGTTCTTTTCAGTCCGCCATATTTTCATAGATAAGGGAAATTTTGAACTGAAATTTAACAATGAAATGAAGAAAGTTACATACGATGACATCATGATTTTTTTCATTTATCCATACCTTTATAGCATTAGCCTTAATGTGGCTAACCAACGAGATATGCGAAAGACATTCCTAAAACGGTGAGTGAGAAATATAATAAACAGACTTACACCAATAGAAAATAAAGATACGACAATCATTAACACAAGGCACAACACACATTGTCTATGAAATCCAGTAGTAAAGTTAGAATTATCTGGTTCATGGGGTCGCATGTTCAAATCCCAGCTACCCTACAAACATTTTTATGTACTTTAGAAATATGTTAGCTGGTAGATTTTACATAAAAAAATAATACCTTATTGTAATTTGTACAAATCAAAAAGGTCCAATACAAAGTTTATGTTGTGCCAGTGGTTTGAACCTGGGACTTCAAGTTTTGAAATCAATCAGACAATACGTATTAACTTAGATACTTGTTTTCATACACTGTTAGTAAAGTTTGCAAAATGTGTGTGCCTTGTGTAAATTATTGTCTTCATAAAACTTGCTTAGTGGTTGAAAATCCAGGTTTCGTGCAAATATATTAAGACAAAGTCAAATGTTTCTAAAATATATAATTAAATTACGTAAAAGTGAATATTCTAATGTTAAGTACCTACTTGTGAATACACTTTACGGATCTGGGAAAAGGAAAACTCCGCCGACAACAACAAAAAAGGCAATTCTACAAAAAATCCCACTCGAAGGTTTACAGATAATCGATTTCACTTGCTAAATCTCGTCCCATCGTTCTTAAATAGGGACTAGGTAGGCACAACTAGATTAGTGATGTGAATTATTCGTCGATGTCAGCATAACCTACTTAATCATCGAGTCGATCGATCAACATTAATTTTAGCAATGTTTATATTAAAATCTGTGTTAATCAACATAGTAAACGTATTGCCAAAGTGCCACGACTACGTGGGCACGTCGCTAACGAGGTATTTTTATTTCAGAGTCATTTGCGGAATAAAATAACAGATTTTATAAAGATTCACGCAATAATGACATTAATTTTAATTGTCATCGAATTATTATCAGAAAAGGATCCTTACCATCAATGGATTTCCTAGATCCGAGGTTCCAATCAACTGACTACGAATTTGATAAGATCGGTTTTCCAATGAAGATGTTGTAATAGTTCCTGCCTATTGTAATTGTCCTCTTTGTATTTCTAAATTTGGGATTGCACTGGTACCAAAAAGACTCACGTGTTAGTAATAAAAAGACATTATCTAGTTTTATTTAAGCCAGATCAAACGTGCATTTCATATAACTCGATGACTTCTTCGCAGTAGCCTACGGTAACATCGATACGATGCTTAGGGGACGATGTTTC
Organism: Ceraclea dissimilis; assembly: GCA_963576895.1. Taxonomy (NCBI): domain Eukaryota; kingdom Metazoa; phylum Arthropoda; class Insecta; order Trichoptera; family Leptoceridae; genus Ceraclea; species Ceraclea dissimilis. The sequence continues at coordinate 15,940,352 of OY756363.1, forward strand.
TATGAATCACTTTACATCTCTATCTTGTAAAGTCTATAATAGGACAGGCAAGATAGGAATTTTCCCTTTAGGGTATGTGGGTTGATACGTCTTTAGCATTTTTAATATCAATCTTGGTTGCGTAGGCATTATTTCATTAATATTTTTTTAAGTAGGCAGTAGCCGTACAAAGCCGTCTACTGCTAGAAAGTTTTTTGTCTTATAAATAAATGAAAACAGAAAAACTAAATAACTTACTTTAAATTATTTTGACAAGTTCTCATAACACGTATTCTTTCACAATTATTTGGCTGCATGGTACCTACAATAATTTACCAATCACTGTTTCTGTTTTTGATATTGTTTCAGCATCCGTATCAAACCCGATTAGAACTTGGGGAAAAATTCTTGATTTTAGCTTTCAAAATCGAACGACAGTAATTCTCTCTATGTTCAGTTTTGGATTCGGATTAGAGAAATGGGAGTTGTGTGGGGTTTTGTTGAAAAGACTTTTTATAAAAATATAATTGTCATCACTCACTGTAGATACATTTTACTACCTACACCTACACTATTAAGCTTCTCGACTACTACAGTACATCAACGGATATTAAATATGTGGAATGACAATCCTATCTATCCTGAAGCAATCTTATTCCCCCGTCACAGGCTCGTGAGCCACCACGAGCTTTTGGTGTTCATAAGTAAAAAGGCGTGCGGATGGAACGTTTGTCTTGACGTGTACGTAACCGACCGTTGACGCCTTTTTACTTATTAATACTATTGGCTCGTGGTGGCTCATGAGCGTGTGGCGAAGGCATTATATCATGGAGATCGCTTTGTCCTAGAGTAGGTATAAATCTGAAATATCACTGGGAAAATAACGCTAGTTCTATAGTAATAAATAACATTGATCGATGACGGTTTCAGAAATAACAATAATAAGTTTCAGAAAGATAGAAAACAAATAAAAGTGTAGAAAGTTTGATATTCTCGTGACGAGAAGCCGCTGGGGTTTGCCTCAGGGCCCTAATGACATCATTTGTACACAGAACTTTTTATAACTCCCTGCTTTATATGTGATGGGAAAGAATCTCCAGGATGAGTGAGAGAGGATGAGAGAACTGAAGGATAGAAGAAAGGAAGATGACAAGTATGTAGTATCTACCACCTACTTTCTGTAACAAGGTTAAGGAGAGAATTGAGTTAAATGTTTGGGGACCTCATCGTCTTGAATTGTCTTTGTTATGTCAGATCATTTTTACTCACAACTCTAAATACAACTACCCAGCGTATCTCAATCTAAACAGATTAATATAATAATAGTAAATCTTTATTGGGAGATTATAAGTAGATTGATCACACAGAAATAGTGGCCAAAGATTAAAGTGTACACAAAAATCCATGGAAAGACGTGCTAGGTGGAGGTCTCAGGGACTGAAAAAGATAATAATTATTATAATTGCCGTTTGGTATCTGCCATTGAAAGATGGCGTCGTCAGAAGATAAGAGAATCAAGGATATTTCGCTGTTACATCCAGGAGACAATGGTGAGCAACATCCAAATCATCAAGCCATTTCAAGTCGTTTGGAGTGGCGTTAGGTCTGTCGTTATATGTGACAGAGAACGCTCTCAAAAGGGGACGTCGCTACGATGCGCTGGAGAGTCTGTATTGGTTCGGAGGATTCCCGCATCTGCCATCTATGGAGCATCTGACCACACCGGCCGTGTCCCGTGCGGATTCGGTTTAATGGCACCCATTGACGTTACCAGGCACCGATAAGATAATAATATGAAGAAATAAAATGTAGAACCCGAGCTGTAGACGTCTTGTCGAAATGCCAATGGAAGGGCACATAACAAGACAAGATGCGAGTAGGTCGACTTATTAATCAATAGAGAGTATGGGCAAACACAATGTCCAATGTTGAATGTGGAATATGCTGCAGAATTTTTCACAATGCACCAAGCTTCAGATTCTACCGCCATCTGTGGAATGATTTGAGAAGTAGACGTTACATACTTAGCAGATACCTTTCGACTCTGTTATATAATAATTTAGCTAAATCCGAAAATACACATTTGGGAAGATTAATTTTTAATATGGGTTGCCACAAGTCGTGGGCACTTAGCACAGTTTCCTTATGACAATGTAAAATAACACATACGATATAATATAGACATAATCCTGCTAAATCTACCTGCGCTAGGTATCTACCTGCGTACTGCTGATACCCTGGACAAGTTTATTACTTTTTTATTATTCAATATGTCGTATGAGGCACGGCCATAATATTATAAGCAAGCGGTTTATGTCTTGTAAATCTGGCTTCAAATTGTTCCTTAAGCTCACTGTATCTACGTTATTTCCTCACGTAAGATACTTCCTAAGCAATTTGTTCTTAATATCATCTAACGCTTATTGTTTCGTTAAGGAATGCTAGGACACCATAAAGCTTTGTTGTTTGAGGAATTTCGAGAATTTTTGTCATTGAAAAACACTTCATTAATTGAGAGCTAAGTGGTTGAGAAGTCAGTTTAGTTTGTCGAGAATGTATTTCTTTGGATCCGATAAAATGGAGAGAATGTTGGGCTTCTTCGTCACAGGAACAAGACCAGAAGAAAAAGAAGAATTCTTACAACCAGCAATTTTGTGAAACTTGAGTTCTTCAGATGGCTCTCGGATCACCCGAAGAAAAATAACACAAATACGAATTATTTCAATGTTAATTTCTTCATCTTGAGGGGCAGTCAAATAACAGAAGGCTAGTAGATGATCCGATTTTCATTTAAGCTCCACAGCTTTTTAATGAATTTTCCGAATTCATGTATGTTGTGAGGAAAACAGCGAACGAAATAATTTCCAAAAAAAGAAAAACTGGAAAAATAGCATTGGTTATTTCTTAGAGTATTATAAGGCAATAAATCTTTCTTTAAAGAGGGTAGCGCTGGGGATATTATAAGGTATTAATAATATGAAATATAAAAGATGACAGTGTTTACTTCGCAAACAAACTGCGCGCAATAGATTTAGGTATAAATATATTGCAGGTGTAGGTGCCTCTTATACCACAGCCGTGCTGTCGTAAACAAAGTGTCTTTTTAATAAACACCTAGGAATCTTGACATTTCAATAAAGCCAGGATAGGGGGCGGTAATGTCTCCGAATGGAGACGTTTTAACCTCATTTGAAATTGTAACAGTAGCATTCGGAACAGTAGCATTTGTAACGGTAGAAGTAGAATCGTCACTTACAGTAGTACGCGTAACAGTAGATCTAGAATAATTCGATAAATAAATGTAGAATAAATTGTCACTTACAGAAGCACGGGTATCAGTAGATCTAGAATCATTAGATCAGTAGATGTAGAATCGTCACTTACAGTAGCACGCGTAACAGTAGGTCTAGAATCAGTAGATGTAGAATTGTCACTTACAGAAGCACGGGTACCAGTAGATCTAGAATCATTAGATCAGTAGATGTAGAATCGTCACTTACAGCAGCACTCGTAACAGTAGATATAGAATCATTAGATCAGTAGATGTAGAATCGTTACTAACAGTAACATTTGTAACAGTTGCAGAAGATGTAGAATTGTCTCTGTGGTAGTAGCAATCCAGAATAACAACTCCAATAAAATCTAATTGTGAAATCTGTAGAAATTTCAATTGAGTCATCATATTTGTATAGATATAAGTGGTTGAATTTTTCCTAATAAATGTAAATTCTAGACGGGACAAAATTTTCTTTTGATCGCAGTCTTCGTCAAAATAAAGAAAATTTGACGATATTATGCAAAACAAGACTCTTCGATACAATTTTGTATTTTGAAACTATGTTGTTTTAGCCTTTTCAAGGAAGATTATTTCTTTTTTACCCTTGTTCTCGGATTTGGTGGTTCTTAGTTAGCAGTTTTCACGGAAAAATAGCAGTTCTTGCTTATCCTCTCACATATCTAAGATTTCTTTACGCCGTTTGCTTGCAGTAATCCCGCAATCTTACCCGTGTAATATTTTTCACCCAATAGAGCTTGGGTTTGTCCTTGGCAAATAGCTTCTATGTATAATACGACATACTATGTATAAGAGTACCAAACCTACTTGTCCCTACATTCTACATTCACCAAAGGATAGCTGAAATCTAGATGTTTTTCTGAGAATCAAGGAAAAGATATTTTATACATAGTAGTGAAATTGTTTTCTATATTTATTTATATTTCAAGTGAACAAAATACTAAAATGTGTTAAAATATCATGATTTTTGTTCACTTGGATGAGCTAATCGTAATGCTGAGATATTTTCTAACTATCACCAGATTATCATTAAATCTCTTTCAAGAGCTTACTTAACAAGAACTTAGTTTTTACTATATTCGGATCTCAAAAAACGAAATTAAAAACTCACCTCTTTCCAGAACCTAGTGTGACGGATTCAAAGATTGTGTGTAGGGATAGGGAAGTCTGGCGTTCTGTCCTCTCTGCTTACCACATTTGACACACGCCATTAGATTATATTTATTTCAATGATAAAAGTTGGTTATTTCTAAAAAAAAAAATAACTGAAAAAAATCAACGTTAGAGTATGACAAAATGGCGGTAGATATATTAGTTTACGAGTATCACTTATTTTCTTTTACTTATTATATATTTTTTTACTTTTACTTGTATAAACTCATCTCTGGAATAGATCCGTTAACGCTTCACGCGGGAATAACTTATTTACTGTTCACGTACATTACTTATTTTATATCTTTAAGTAAATACCGCATTAGATCTCCGAGATCATTTACATAATGTCTTCTGAAAATGTTCCCTTGGTGCGCCATAACGCCGCCCATATTTAATGTTGTAACTCTATTTTTACTGCAATGAGGTATTTGCTTACTTACGTCTTAACTTCAAACTTCTAACATATCTATAAAATGATTCTCTTAACCGAACCTAACTTGAATTAACATAACCCAACCTAACTTAACCTAACATGTGTGGGTGTGTAACGTGTTTTCATATTTTGACCTTCTAATTAAAATGACATATTTCTATTGTTACGTTTTATCATTATTATAGTCAATTTTATATTTGTTTAATTTATATTATGTTTCCTTATATGATTGATTTGTGAATTTTTACTTTTACTTTTTTTTCCTAGGTTGTGTAGAATTGTGTGATGATTTTATATATTTTTTTTTATTGACCTTATTGTATAAATTTTTTTAAAAGGCTTTTGGCCGTTTGTAATGTAATAAATAAATAAATAAATAAATAAATAAATAAACATAACCTAACCTAACATGACTTAACCTAACCTGACCTAACCTAACATGACCTAACCTAACCTAACCTAACCTAACCAAACTTAACATAACCTAACCTTACCTAACTTAACCTAACCTAACATAACCTAACCTAACCTAACCTAACCTAACATAACATTACCTAGCGAATGGCCATGTCATTCCAGCCTGGCGCAGCTCTGATGTGTACAATCTCTGGATGGTCATTGGAGGCCTGCCCAGACGTCTGTTGCCTACAGGGAGAGTACAGGTACAGATAATCGTAAGGTTAGCAATCTGACATTAGTTCGCTAAAATAATATGCAATTTATTATACTGAAATGCTCATGTATGCAAAGTCTTGAGTTGAGATATTTTGCAATGGATCCATGTCTCTGGTTGTGATAATAAAATGACTTTAACTGAGGAAGCTCCTCAGCCGTGATTAAAAAAAAGCGAAGGGAAGAAAAAGAAGAATAAAATGGCATACAAAGGAGGCGGTAATTTGCAAGAGGCTTAAGCGTGTAAACTCCCCTGGTTTATGAGCCATATAAATACACTACGCCATTATTATCTATGTATTCAATCACTGCATTATGTCAATTTGTAATGGTCTTGCTCAAGGCTATCTATTCCCTCACTCTGGGTCCCTTCAAGGGAAGGTAGAGAGTATAGAACGCCAGACTGTCCTATCCTTACACACACACACTGCTAGCATCCGTCACATTCATGCAATTTGTCATACGCGCTCCCGATTTCTTTTACTTAAAACTCTTACACGAGCTAATAACTGCTCCACTCCCGGCAATTCTGGTCGAGAATACGCCACAAAAATATCAAGCGATTCCCGGCAATATGCAGCAAGTAAGTGGATCAATTATTGCGCAATATTTATTCCATGTTTCTTCATGTCGGCGATACTGAATATTTAGTCGGTTTGGAAATTTTAGTCAATTTTCTTTCTTGTTTGCACTCAATATCGCATCCAGGCTTTAAATGTAGCGGAAAAAAGCGCTCGACACCGTTCCATCAATTGTTTCATGTTAATAAATACGAGATGCAGAGGAATTATTGGTCGAAAAATTGCCTGTGTAAGCAGTGGCGTAACTAGGCGGGGGCGGGGGGGGCGGTCCGCCCCGGGCGGCGCATTTCAGGGGGCGGCAAAATGGAACAACATATAAAAAAAAACATCGTGATGAAACACACAAATTAAAAAATGTCTCTGAAATTTCTTAAATTATTATGAAAAATTGTTAAATTACAATAATTTTCATCAAAAAATTTGCCTGCGGCGCTATTAAGGCCTGTTTGCGTGTTTGGTACGAATTCTTTATATTAGGTGACTGAGTATTTTTTTATTTCACGATAAATAAGCTAGATTTTCGATATCTTATGACTAAAATTTCGTTACTTCTTGCATGGTCGCTTCCCCTTTACAATACCTGTAACCATATGTGTTAATACCTACCATAGAAAGATAACCAGGTTCATTATTTCACCCATTTGTCTAAAAAATTTCGCCTGCGGCGCTATTTTTATGTCATTTTTAGACGTCACCTTGTTAAACGTACTTATTTTTTTATTTAAAGAAAGTAAACAACCTTAATTTTTTTTTAGTTTTGTAAAAAATGTTTGCCTGCGGCGCTATTTATATGATTTATTGTGCTACGTCTATGTTAAAATTTTAGTTGCTCTCGCTTAGCTTCAAAGCTGTAGATACTCCTGGGTGGGTACACATGTACTTGTATAGGTACTTTAGGGGTCAGAGTCCGCCCCGGGCGGCACTAATGCTAGTTACGCCACTGTGTGTAACAGCACGTTAACTCAAGGCCACAATTTTTGCGTATAACCTGCCCACTTTGCTGATAGCTCGCCTTTCCAATATTATAGGATTAATGAACATACTACTTACTAATCTGTGGATTAATGGATCAATATTACAAATTTGATGTCGATATTGTTGTTGAAATGAGAATCTAGGTACGCGAAAAAACTTTAAAAATCGAATAAGAAATGAGGTACTTAATTAGGATACGAAAAAATACCATATGGTAGAAAATTTCGTAATTATGTAATTAGAAAAAATGAAAATTAATGTATTCAATTTTTTATTACCCTTGTATGAATATTTTAACTATGCTATGGTGACTTCTCCCACATTATGATGTTGAATATTGAAAATGTTGGCCAAGTATTTGAAAGGATGAGTCATCGGGTACCAGGTACCTACTATAATGGACCCTTCAGAATATTAAATACTTCACGGCTACTTAGCTGTTCATTATGTCATAAAGTTATGCAAATATTTATTCATAATGAATTATTTCAATACACCCGACAACTTTGACGGGACGTTCTTTAGAGTGTTTATTATATTTTTTCTTCGGTTTGGTTGTGATCATACTCTCAATGAAACTCGCCTATTTTTTGTTGGTGTTTTCGAGTGTCCTGTAAATGGTTCGCAAAGGCAATAGGTACCAGCTACTGACCCCATATTTTAATGTGTTCCTATCAGATTACATTAGATTCAGTCACCTAACTCCAGAGGTGATTATTGCAGATTTGAAATTTTTCTTATGTAATATGTACTGTACATGGTTGGTACAGTATTGTAGTTTGGTGCGGACTTTAAATTGTAAAATACCGGTTTCGAATCTCGGTGCTGATGATGTTGTATTCTGAACTCCACGACGCAAGTTGTGAAAACTTGTATTAATTTAATGTATTGTACTCGTAGATTACGATATTATATTACGAGAGAGAAAGGGCCGTGCGTATGTACTCGATGGTTTCCAAAAGCGAAAACGCCCAGGAAAGTATTAAGGTTCCTTATTAGAACAAGCTTATTTATAAAAAAAAATACGGACATACGCCACTATAATGGATTTTGCTCAAGAAGTTGCATAATATCAGGAGTTACTATAATAAGAATCTTTCTGTCGTTCCAAACAGAGATTCAAGGCAAGGTCTTCTGCTGCCATATATTTAGTGCCTTTATTCTGGATTTTGAAAAAAATATCGTTGATTTTCCTTTTCTGAATACTTATTTATCCCATATCAGGGCTGTGCTATGTACCTATGTCGGAGATAGGTATACAATCAATTTAACTAGGTAGGTACTTGCAAATACATTCCTTATTTTAATGTTCGAATTATGTGAGTAAAATGACGTGTTAATTATGTAAAATTGTCGATTTACACAATTACCCTGGCACATACCTACAGCTACACGTAATATTATGGCTGTTCCCAACACACAGGGGTCATAAAAATAATTTAATGCTTCGAAGCCCATTCTTCATTGGGCCGACATTATAAAGCAGATTAAAATTAATAAAATGGCTACATTAACATATCCTCACTGCGTCTTAGAACTCTTAAACAACCGTCTCAAATATTCGCGATCAAAAAATTTAACAAACTGTGTAAGCACTCTTCTCAGTGTTATCAGTCAGAAAAGTATCCACTATCATTCATTTTTAATAATATAAACTCCTCAGCCTGACACGGAAAAATTCACCTATTCAGATTTGTTAGGCTCGTTATTCGATTTGTTAGGATTGTTAGGCTCAGATGAGCGGGGCCTAATATACAAGTATTTTTTTTTTATTGAAAAGAAACATTTATAAATTAGCAATACAATTAGAGTCACCTAACTAAGCAGAGCCCGTACTAAGCTAAATCAATTGCAGTCCCTTAGTTACATTTGACTTTTGTGCCGAAACATCAGTATTTATGGTATTAAACCTGTAGCTGATTTACCTAATGAGATTTTTTATACAGGCACAGAATGCCAAATAATTTAGAATTTCTCCCTGGTTATTCGATACCATTCGCTATAGCGAATTTATTGATATCTAATTTATACATCTCTGTATTTTGTTAATTTAAAGTACCTATTAATAAGAAAGTGTTAGCAGAATTTTGAAAAAGCTCGACATAACGGTGGGACCTTCAATGACTTCCAAAAATCTGTTGATATTCTATGATAAAGCACGAAAGGTTCTTCCTATTCGTGCTTTAACTTTAGAAATTCACCGTTCCTTCATCGCGTGAAACAAAGCTGAACCAAAGTATGAATTTGGAAGGTGCGTGTAATGTTAATCTAATTTCCCTCTATTCCCGAGGGGGCTCTCCCATTAAACTGATTATTTTAAAGTGGTCTGGGGGAGCGGCTTATCTTCTCAGAATATCTTCACGGAGATTCACTTTAAGATGTATGGCCGGAATGTATAAACTCAGACTACTGAATAAACGCTAAACGAATAATCCAAGATAAATATTTGGAAACAAATTGTTTTTAAACGTTATCCACAATGAATTTTTTGAAGTTCAAGGTGTTATAAGAAAGTGCTACATATTTTGTGTTTTTTTTTACAGGATTTTATTTAACTTTAATTATAACTAAGCTGTTGTATCCAATAAGATGTTTAAAATAAAAATCAAATAAACATCACTGTGGTGCTTTTACTAGATTTTTTGTTTTTTGTGTGTGCGCAAATCTTGTAACAGATTTTTCAACCTTTTTCTGACTACTCAGAAATCTGAAACTTTGCAAATATATGTAAACTCGGTGACAATACAATTCATACCAAACGGGATCAGCCTACGCCGGAGATAAAAAAGATATAAGGCGTTTGACGGGATCCCTGTTTTGATTGTGTTGATAATATCAGCTGATGAAGAAATTTGAGCCTTTTTTGTTTTAAAGTTTGGTTGACGTAGTAGTCAACTATATGTTGATTGTTGTCTCAACACAATCAATATTTGAGTTGGTATTTACCCTAATAAATAAATTAAAGGCGTTTCATTGAGTATTCGAGTTCATATCTAAACACAGCTTGATGACGTCAATCGTACCAGCATTCAATACTAGTATAAAGTTGAATGTGACGCCAAGAGACGGAAATAACTAATATTATATTTGTGTAAAAGTTGGACATTATTTATTATTTCAAAAAGTTTTCCCAAATGTGTCACTGACCGAGGAACTCTGTTGGCACATAAAACTAACATTGTAGTATTAGCTCAGTCGAGATGTATTGAGATCGTGCAAAATCCCAAGTTGTTGAAACTTTGGGATATTGTATGTACATATAATAATAACAATAGCCGTGAGCCCGTTGCCTAGCATGTTTTTAGCTCCGAAGAATTGCTGTCACGTTATTACTGATCATGTCGATGATGCCATTGGAAGTGACTATGGAGGCCGATTCTGGACATGCACACTCTGTCACACTTTGGACAAGGCTGCTCTTAATTTTGATATTGTATATGAAGTGAATGCAGTGAAGCTACGCTCAATTTCTCCAACAAAATTTTCCCGTGCTAACTTGGGGTGGGGTGAAAAACTGCAAAATTTGAACACTTTTTGAAGTTATTCGTTTGTATATTCTAAACCATAAGTTTAAAAAAATCATATAAACATAATTATAAAGTCGTAGAGCATTGAATTTTCTTGAATTTACCCTGGAATGACTTGTTGATTGACCAATGGGTTCAGAGATACAGGGCATTAAAAGTAGTGCTATATTTTATAAATTTTAAAAGAACTGATAAAACGGCTTCATTTAGGTACTGGGTTTCTTTAATTTTGCAACGTATTTAATGAAATTCCCAAGTTAGCACTAGGAAATTTTGTTTGAGAAATCAAGTGTAGCTGCTCTGGTCATCATATAAACAACATCCCAAAATTTCAGTAACTTGGGAATTTTTGCAAAGTTCCCATTTTGAACGTTAAGATGACTGGACTATCATAATATTACGTAGCCTATAATACAATTTGTTCACTGCATCGAGATATGGCAATAAAACAATTTTTAATGTCTTTGCTTAAATGTCACATAATATTTTTTGTGATGCGTAACTTTTATGATTTGATCCAGAGCAGAAAACTCGTGTTTAATGGCGTCTGATATTGACGATATTACTTAAAATTATATCGACAAGCTACAAAACAGACATAAAATAGACTTTTATATCCTTGTTATGATATGGAATAGAAGGGGAGATATTGTCGTCAGCGATTAGAGTAACACTTATAATAATTTTCACTGGAAGAAATCCAGTTGTACGAATCGTTCGTTTGATTCATTCGATTGTAAAACACGGAACAGTCATGGCACTTTGTATATCTTTTATTTTTTAATGAAAATGCTGTGATTTAATGGATTTTTACAATAATTCTTGAATATTCTTGACATGCTAAGAAAGCGATGTGATAAAATAGAAATAACCATAGGTTAGTAACGGGATACCCTGTGTGAAAGACTGGGTGATTTAGGTATTTTTATAACTTCATTAAATAAATAATAAAAAACAAACAAAAAACAAAAAAAAAAATCTCCTTTGTATGAAACAGGGGTAGGTTGGGAAATTGGCGGGGGCGGAGGGGGGTTGACCCCCAAAATCTGAGTCTAGATGAGATCAGAGTTGATTCTTCTCTGAAACATTCTTTTTTTGACCAACCAGAACTGGGAATGTGTTTAAAATAATTAAAACGAAAATTCGATCAAGTTTCTTTCGAAAATTTGATCGTGTGAAATTAGGTTTCAATATACCTATTGTTTTCTTCGACTTGGAGATTAGTTGTGAGATAAATTGTATCCAAATCGAACGAAAGAAATCTCTAGTAGTGAAAATGTACTCTGACTTTCCGAACAAGTCTTACCGTTAGTATAGTGTTAGGGTACCTACTCAAACGCGTATAACAGTGAGAGATAAGGAAGTTTATATAATAAACAGTGAGATAAGCGATAAGCGAAGAAACGGAAATAGGATAATAAACGTGATATTGAAAACTCTCAGAATGCGATCTTTAAACGCTTTACCCAGAGCGAGAAATCTTAGAAGGAAAGAAACAACATTGGATTATATTTCTAATACTTCTATACATATCTTATTTATCAAAGAAAAAATATGGTGGATCAATCTAAAAAAAAATATCATTTTTTAAAGGAAAAGATTCTTTTCTGTTGGCGACGTCTTTATAGTGAAAGATCCAGGTTCTAATATTGACATAGTTTAAGGCGTCACTATATGCTTCCTGAAAAGCATAATGTGATTTGCATGCACAAGTTAAAACCGATTTGCCTTCAGTAATAAAGCGGGCACAAAATTTTAATCGTAGGTACTTTTTCACATACAAGTATATATCTGTATGATAGTTTTTATCTACACTACCGCCATCTGTGTAAAGTTTTAAAAATCCTCAACAACGTTCATTTGTTAGTTTCTGATTATGCTACCGCCATCTTTGCGAGTTTTAGAAAAATGTTTATTTTTTTTTAATTTCATTAACGTTACATTTATTCTCTATACTATCATTACCAAGTCATCACTATGCTTCCTCAACATTTTTATCCGAATATTAACCAATAAGATTTCTTTCTACCACCGATTGTAAGTATCTCTAGGTATGTAAAAGCAACACGCCGATATAAAATGCTTCAACTCCGTTCAACTTTATAAATTATCCAGTTTTCGCGGCATGTTCGAAATGCTGATAAATGTATTTTTGAAAATGGAACGTTTGGTAGACGATGTTGCCAGAATGCAAAATATTCCTACACCAATTTAATACAGACGTATGAATCTATACTGACTTCTAAGAAATACAGTTGAACTTTCATTTACCATGTAAAATTATATATGTAAATAATTTTCCTCTTACAACGCAAAATACGAGGACCCTCTTAGGACATTCCGGGGCTCCTGGGCACACAAAAATTGAAACCCCGTTGGAAAGTAAAAAAAGTGCATGACAATAAAAATATTTTTGCGTTTTGATTTTGTATTTATTGAAGTACAAATCAAATATATGTTCAAATAACAAGTAGTTATAGCAAAGGATAGACCTTCCAATGGAAGTTATTTCATTTACAACATCTAGAAAAATCGAATGGTTCTCACAAAATTAACATTGGGATATTCAAAACTTCCAAATTCCTACACCTACATTAAACAATGTTTGGAGAGTGAGAAAGGAATCAATGCAGGCACCTACTTGAAAACCGATTTTATAATATTTTTTTTATTTTTTATTTATTTTTTGTTTTAATAATAAATTGTTTATTTTCCATTTCATTTTTACAATACAATTAATACAATGTGACACCCCACTAGGCCATGGCCATTTTTTTAGATAATATGTCGGCATTTCGGGGCTTCTTTCTTACCATTATTTATTTATTTACTGGGACATGGTACACACACATACAGCAACATATAAAGACAGGAGAATAAACACGGTACAAAAAAAAGTATTATTACTGCCCTACTTAAGGTGCACACAATTGGTTAGAGTTCTATGGTCAGTTTATATTCTATTATTCTACACTAATAACGAATTCAATAAGAAAAAAAGTTAAGTATAGGGAAGCAAATATGTAATTAAATGCATTTTAAATTCCGTTGCTTGATAGTTTCACAAATAGTGGTTCGACTGTGTTGTCCTTTATATCCTTCGTATACCTAATACAAGCTTATTTTGATTTATCACGGACAGAATCGTGTGCAGGTAAGTTAGGTACCTACTCCAATATACAGAAGTATCTACTCATAAAGAATGGCAACACTAAAGTAGGTACCAGGTACACGTACTGCGGACCGACAACAACGACGTTATCAAAAATTGAAATATTATGTAAGTATGAAAATATTGTGATATATTTACCGTTACAAGAGTAAAGTGGCGTTCATCGGTGTCCATAACCTCTCGTACTGGTATGATTCAAGTTTTCCAGGGGAAATATATAGTATGCTGAACGTAATAGGTATCTGTGTAAATGAGTTGTACAATTAATAATTGTAGGTCGACTTATTTAGTAAGAACGGTTTCTGATTTTTTAATATTTGATCAAATTGTTAAAACAAATTGATGTTGATTATTTTTTGTGTTGATGATGTTGAATATTTCGATGCTGACTATTATTACTAGTGGTAGTGAACTCCGCTCACTCTGTTCGCCAGAAGATATTTGCTGATGTTTTCGGTGATATTAAGGAGATGGGTCCAGACCTGGCAAATGCCAATGGAATGAGAATGGTGAATCGTTAGGTAGATTTATAATAGGTAGGTATATGCCCAATCCCACCAACTTTTACCTAGGAAGGAGAGCCTTAAGAAATTTCCATACAAAAACAGAGATAATATTCTATTTATTGACATGTAAGCCTACCAACCACACCCTAATTCCATACGAAATGCAACACGCAACTCACCTACGTTAGGTGCCCAAATATCTCTGCCCAGGCTAGGTGAGTTGCGTGTTGCATTTCGTATGGAATTAGGGTGTGGTTGGTAGGCCTGAGTGTCAATAAATATAATATTATCTCTGTTTTTGTATGGAAATTTCTTAGGGGTCTCCTTCTTAGGTAAAAGTTGGTGGGATTGGGCAATAGTCTTATAATTGTAGGGTCATTCTGCAACGAATTAACTAAAATAAGGCCATATAAAATAAATTAAAAACAAACTTATAGTAGTGATTGTGTATTTACACAGTGAAAATACATGATAGAAATATATTTTTTTTTTACAAAGTTATTTTAAAAACCTTGAGCGCTTTCAGTAGTTCTCTTGACAACGCAAAAAGCGAAAAAATTGAAACTGTTTATGTATTTTTAACATATTTCTAAGCGTATTTTGTAAAGTCATAGAATTGGATCTTCTGATAGCAAGCCATGTAAGAATGGATGGACGAAGCATATATACGAAATAATATACCATTAATTTTCTTTTGCAAGAGTACATTTAATATACCAACGACTCTTTGAATCGTAACTCCGTTGGAAAACGTATGAGATGGAATATTTTTTCAACCCTTGGCGTCTGATATCGCGGGGTGGAATGATTGAAATACATTTATCTCTGTACCTCAGTAATGGTCTTCCAGTCTTGGAGTGATAATAGGTAGATATGTTCCGATGGTGAATATGGGGGTTTAACATAGTATACCTATTCCTAGTACTTGCATTATAAGTCAAGTAAGTGAATATCAATATTTTATCCAAGCCAATGTGTAATGGAAATACGATACTACTTCGTCCATATATATCTAAACTCGATTGCTATTTTAAATTATGTTTTCAATGTATTGAAATTGAAATAAAATAAATAAATAATAATAAAATAAATTTTAATATTGTAGCATTTTACAAGAGATTATGCACTTTTCCTGGTTCAAATTACTATTTAAAAAAAAAAAACTATCAAAGCTTGTGTAATGATTGTATTAAAATTTCAAATGTAGGTACCAATGACTTGATGCAAGAAGAATCGATTTATTCTAATAATTCTAATATTATATTAGGATCTGGGCTTGCATACACAAACCCAAATACTTTCCTGCACAAAAGCCTGTATCGCAAAGTGTGGAATACATCGCCAGCACCGGGGTTTGAACCTGGCACTTCCCGCTTGAGAGATCGCCTCCTCAACCAACTGCGCCAACCATGTACTCTTGTACTTATATTGTTACAAGGATTGATTAATAGAAAATGTAATTTTGCTTTCTGCACCAATACGTCACTTTTTTATTGTATTTTTGTAAAATCAAATTAAATATTAACTGAAGTCTAAATGTTACAATTTTTTTTGAGAAATATACCTGAGAAGGATAAACTTTCCACCAGGCTTATAACTGACGGTTTAATATGATCACTTTCCACTTAATACCAGAAAAATAGATTAAGAAATACCAGAATAAGAGAAATGTGTGAGATCGAAGATGTCGTTAGATGGGGAGGCAACGGAGAAGACAATGGTAGGCACATGTGAGGAGAATGGAGCCATCCAAACTCCCTCACATTGCATTGCACGGCCAACCCCAGGGCAGACGACTCCCGGGCAGACCACCAAAGAGATGAATTGACAGTTGGGAGTCACAAGGCCTATATTAAGAACAAGAAGAAGAAGACTTTACCCTTGTAACATTCACCAATGCCAACCCATTATCCAATCTATTTAATAATAACGTTAGGCTCTTGATAATATTTCACTGTACATTTATAATCTGGACATTTAGGATAGAAAATTTTCCACGGAAAGAAAAAGTTATTATTAAATGGTAGAGTTTTCATTTAAATTATTCATAAAGGATTCGTATAAGGAGGATAGTAACATTTAAACCTACTGTGATAAGTCACTAACATCTGCTGTACATTTCAACTGTTGCATGGGAAATCTCCAGAAATAATTTAATTAATTAATTAAAATGAAAGCGGTACGAATCGTCGAATAGGTATTTCATTATTCTCGTGCTTAGATAAAGTTAAAGTTTCAATGATTTATATGAATGAAATTGTATTGTATTTGTATTGTACTTACTTAGTAGTGGTATTAGCCCAGGAAATTTAGCTTTGTAGCGTAGATAATTGTCGGAAAGCTGGAAACTGTTTAAATCCCTTCATTAACATGCAAAGAAGTTTTCTTGAAGTTTGCACCAATTTTCCGCTTGTGCTAAGTACAGGGTGACCCATAAACCGAAAAAAATATGTACTTTTTTCAGTTTTTCAGTAATATCTTCTAAACGATGCTTTCTAGGAAAATGGTGTCTTTTTAAAAATTAAAGTACATAATATTATGCGTCGTATGAGCATAAATACTCATTTGTACCTTAAAAATTATTGTGATATAGAAACTGCCATGTACATATTAATTTTCGGAACAAATTGAAATATTCGTATTTTTCACTTTTGTTGTTGAATAACTCCCCAACTCAGGTATTTACGGTAATATTTCACTAAAAATATTTTATTGTGGGTCAATTGTCTCTAACTTGTGATTAAAAGTTTAGACCTACGGCACATAGTTTATGATGCACAGGTGTTTAAAGAGAGACGAGTGAAATAAAGAAATTTATTAAATGATAAATTTAGATATGTAAAAGGTAAGCTAATTTAAATTTTACTATTCCATTTTATTAAAGTATAATTTGTTAAGTAAAATCCAAATTTTCAATACTGTTACGCCACTGCCTAATATTTTATATCGAAAAGAGTATTTTTTTTTACATTCATTAATTTTATTAAAATATCTCCTAAACGGTTAGTGTTGGGAAAAAATATTTATATCGGAATTTATCGTAAATAATTTATCTATATTATAATTGCAAAATAATTTCTTTGACTTAAATACTAAGTGAGGTAGAATTGATTAAAAATGGTATATAAAAAATAAGTTCATACATGCCGTCACTTTTTGTTAAATTACTTCTAAACCAAGAAATGTAGCGTAAATCTATTAAATTGTATTTAAAGCGAAATAAATTTTCTATAAAATAAGTATAATAAAATTAATTTGTGATTTATAATAAAAAAGTACTAGATGATCAAAGTTGATTTTGTGTAGAGGCACGTTGCTATGCAGGAACATTTTGTATGGGAAGCGTGGAATTATTTTACAAAATATTGATATTGATCATCTAGTATTTTTTTTATTATAACTCCCAAATTAATTTTATTACACTTATTTTATAGGAAATTCATTTCGCTTTAAATGCAATTTAATAGATTTACGCTACTCTACTTGTTTTAGAAGTAATTTAACAAAAAGTGACGGCATGTATGAACATATTTTTTATATACCATTTTTAATCAATTCTTCCTCACTTAGTATTTAAATGAGATAAATTATTTTTCAATTATTATATAGAGAGATTATTCTAGATAAATTGTGAGATAAATATTTTTTCCTAACACTAACCGTTTAGGAGATATTTTAATAAAACCAATGAATGCAGAAAAAATACTCTTTTCGATATAAAATATTAGGCAGTGGCGTAACAGTATTAAAAATCAGATTTTACTTAACAAAACTATACTTTAATAAAATGAAATTGTTAAATTTAAATTAGTTTACCTTTAACGTATCTAAATCTATCATTTAATAAATTTCTTTATTTTACTCGTCTCTTTTTAAACACCTGTGCATCCTGAACTGTGTGCCCTAGGTCTAAACTTTTAATCACAAGTTTGAGAAAATTGATTCATAATTAAATATGATCAGTGAAATATTACCATAAATGCCTGAGTTGGGGAGTTATTCAACAACAAAAGTGAAAAATACGAATATTTCAATTTGTTCCGAAAATTAATATGTACTTGGCAGTGTCTATATCACAATATTTTTTTAGGTACAAATGAGTATTTATACTCAAACGACGCAGAATACTATGTACTTTAATTTATAAAAAGACACCATTTTCCTACAAAGCATCGTTTAGAAGATATTGGTGAAAAACTGAAAAAAGTACATTATTTTTTCGGTTTATGGGTCACCCTGTACTTAGCACAAGCGGAAAATTGGTGCAAACTTCAAGAAACCTTCTTTGCATGTTAATGAAGGGATTAAAACAGTTTCCAGCTTTCCGACAATTATCTACGCTATACCCCCTTTTTTAATGTAACTTCACCGGTCTATATCCAATACATGCTATAATTTGGTAAAAAAACACACATGTTTTATACTCGTATAATCTTGTGGGCTTTCGCAACGTGATGAATCCATATCTTCGTTGTTGGTGCCTCGGAATTCCTTACTGGGTGTAGAGTGGTTGAATAACCGAGCTTTCGGCAGCGATACCGCTGCCATTTCAGGATGAAGCTCTGAAGGCTCGGTTATTCAACCACTCTACACGCAGTAAGGAAACCCGAAGAACCAACTACGAAGATATGAACACATTTTTTTTATAGATCTACGAGTATTGTAGCAAAGGAGTTAAATTTAATCTTAATCTAAAGAAAAATTAGTAGTTATAGCGAGATCAATAATGTTTGGTTAAAAAATAGATCTGCATTTTTTTTTTAAATGTAGATATAACTGAAAAGTAACGGCCGGTAGGTAATAATTGATCCTGGTGGATCCATAATGATTTTAACTTTAAGTTTGAGTTAAAAAAATATGGTTAGGTATTCGACACCCAGTGAACTCTTGTAATAGACTCTGGAGTTTCGATTTTACATCACTAAAAGCATACAAAATGAGTTATTTTACTCGACTGCATTAAGTGGTTTGACAACCATTAACGTTTTCTAGAGTTGCTTAGTAAACTATCCACACATTCTCTGGTTGCCCTAGAGGAGGTTGGAACAGTAAAGATGAGGTCTCCCGAGCGTTGCTTTGTATTGCATTCATTGTGAATTCTATAAAGGTTATTTACTTAAGTATGCTTTAACCTTTGACGATCCCGCATTCTTATTTGTTTACCGTTTGTGTACAACTACATAGATATCAATTATTTGATGATGCCTAGTGGGCTAATTTCTACTTTGTTACAGATTGTAAGATTGGTATATGAGTTACATAGTTAGATTTGTACTTACCGAGATAACTGTGCAATCACATCAATCGGTAAATATCTTTGCACGTTCAGCCATCCATAAATATACCATAATGGTATTTTTCAATACCATATTAATTGTTCACTTGACTAAGCAAGCCCCCCCCCCCCACACTCCCTAACCATAAGTTACAGAATCAGGATAGAGAACTTTATCAAGTTTTCAGAGCGAAATTTGCAATTATTCTTATTAAGGGCATGGCACCAGGAATGACGTCACAGTCTTTTCCCACGGCATTAAGGTTCAAAATTGCGTGACAATCACATGATAAAATGGTAAAAATAGCGTTTTTTTCTATTTTTTGGGGTTAATTTTGAGTCTATCAAAAAACTTTTACGGTTATTCCCTAGATTTTAATGCATATTATCAGTAAAAGAAAAAAAAAATACTCCGCGACTTTCGGGAAACGAGTTTCCGTCTTTCGGAAAAAAGGTCAGAGGTGTTTTTAAATATTTTTTTTGCGAAATCTATACAAGATATAAAAAATCTTTTACGGTTATTCCCTAGATAAAGGTTCAATGCATCTACCCTATGTTGTTCCAAAGCATATTTAGTAACGGTTGTCGAGATAGAAGGTCTCCCGTTTTTAGAAATTTTTGAAATGTCGGTATGCACACTCTTAAGCACCAGGATTCAGAGTAACGGAAGACCCTCCCAAAAATAAATCCAGGATCCGTCACCGAATCTATGCTTTCTAACTTTCTGTGTAAAGGTTTTATGAACGCCTCACTCTTTTGATTACTGCTTTACATTCGTAATGGGGAATTTATGTGTTTTTTTTTCTTTTCTCATGTTGACTGTAAGACATTGCTTTTGCAACAAGTCCGCCCTTTGGCATATTTCTGTGTCTTCTTCTTCTTCATTAGCCTTTTTCCCTCCACTGCTGGATATAGGCCTCTTCCAACTGTTTCCACTCGTCACAAGCTCTGACCCTTCCGCATCCAGGTTCCTCCAGCGATTTGGACAATGTCGTTGGTGCATCTCTTGGTGGCCTTCCGATGCTCCTTCCAAGGCCTCCACTTCAATATTCGTGGAGCCCATTTGGTGTCAACCTGCTTGGCCATATGTTCTGCCCATTGCCACTTGAGTTTTGACACACGGCTCATGATATCGGCAACTTTGGTTCTCCGTCTAATTTCTTGGTTTCATAACCTATTCCGGAGACTAACACCAAGAAACTGCCGATCCATGAACCTGTGTCTAATAAAGATTTATTTATTTAAATTGTTTAATTTCGATTTGGTTACGAGATTTGACGCCATGGTTGTTAGAGGGTTTACTGTAAATATACTCGTAAATAATTAAGAATATGTTAGTGAGGATTGTCACGAGTATCAATATTAATTAACAACCCTCCTCCAGTCAGAAGTTTCTGCTAGTCTACCCTCGTCTGCGAGAACGTTCTCACCATTCTCCCGCTCCCCAGAGGACGTCTGCGTCTGCATCTTCCCACGAGAATGTCTAGCTCACTCCGATGTTCGCGAATGAATTCAATTGCATTATTCCATCCCACACATTATGTATAATCGTTTCATTCTGTTTTGTTGAAAGATGGGATGTGAATACAAAAAAAAACTTTTTGATTGTTTTACACGGAAATTTAAAAACCAATGAGGTGATTTATTTATTCACATAATATGTACGATCGAGTTGTGATGGTTGGGACATGCAGAGAGATTAGAATAAATGATGAAATGATAACAAATAAAATATACTTGGGAGAAAGAAGAGGAGTAAGGAAGGGCGGCCGTCCAAGAACCATCATGGCCCGAACATGTGTAGACCAGATTCTTATGGAAGGATGTGTTTTGAGTGAAATGAATCGTAGAGTGTATATGATAAATTTTATGAATGTGACGGAAGCGCGAAAGTGCGTGTAGTGATTAGAAAGTCTGGCGAACTGTTCTCTCTGCCTACCCCGCAAGGGATGCAGCGTGAGGGGATAGGATAGGATAAGATCGAAAAATAGGTGATTGGGAGAATATACCTACGAATTCTCATCTCATTCTGTTTTGTTAAGTTGTCGCATTTGAATAGAAATAAGTAACTTTTTATTTTTGTCATTAACTGTTTCATTTGCAAGCTCCCTATGTTCTTGTGAGGAAGCATCAAGGGTTAAGAAATATAATATGAACAATATCTAGTTCCCCACTATCATTATGACCTCTGTCAGCTCTCATTGACAACAAGCCACTATTAGAAGCTTTTTATGGTTGACATATTAAAAACTAAAACAAAAAGCTTCGTCAAAGAGAAAAACTTTTACTCTCTCGTGGTTTGTGTGATAAATAAATAAATAATAGAAAGCTTTCAAAAAACTAATAACATTATTTTATAAAGAATTCACTTGAGGTTTCTATTCATCCATTCATGCATTCACCCATTCCATTCACCCATTGTCTTGTTGGTCTTTATTCACTCAACGGATAAAAACTAAACTTAACTTTAGCCCGATTCTTTTGTCTTTATCGCTCGCTATTGTTTCTTTTGAAAAGGTCAAGAAAATATTGTGTTTATCTATATAATGTGTGTGCCAGTATTCTTTGATAGCTTTGATTTTTTTGTTTCTTGATAGGTTTGTTAATACAGAAATTCCACCTCGAATCACATAGAAATCTGTATAGCTCAGCTATAGAATTCTCAACGATGGACGTGTTTCGAGTAAAAGAAATCGTAGAGTGTTTGAGGCGAATGGCATGAATTAGACCAGCGCCTTTGTTCAAACGTTGTAATTATTGGACGAATTTAAATTATCATGTACACGAAAAATCGAAACGCTTAAAAAGATCACGACTCTCATGAGAGTTGGGTTGGCTGGAAGGGATGGCTGTGTAACGAAAAGCTCGCCCTAGTGAGTATTGCTTATTATTATTATTTTAAAAAGGATCGGACTTGAATTTACAAACCCAAATACTTTCCTGCACACCTTGCACTAGGCTAAAAGCCTGTTTCGCAAAGTGTGGAATACGTCGCTACCGCCAGGGTGCGAACCTGGCACTTGCCGCTCGAGAGACTGCCGCCCCAACCAACTGATGCGCCAACGATGTACTGAATTATTATTGTAAATGTATATTACTTATCTTGTTTTTTTATCTGATTTGTGTTTTAAGTATTCGCATAACTCCCGCATTTTACGATGGATTGCTGTGAAAATTTATAATATAACTTTTGCGATAATATAGGCTGTGGCATAACATCGCCGGTTTTTGGAGAAAAAGCTTTACCTAGGAGATGCCATAAAGATGAGGAGATCCAAGGGTTGTGTGGGGTCGAGTGTGGTATCGTATGAAAAGGCGTTGGAATAGAAATTCAGATCTTAAGTCACATTTTATCCAGCTTAAGCGTATAAAGTATGCCGGGTTGGTTTGTTAAATTTGCCGCTGCGAAGCACTTGAAACTTATGTAGCTAGTATTGTATATGTAATGTTTACTTAAAATACAAATGATGTAAATGATAAAAATAAGAGCATTATTGTATGGATAATGACTCACTTAACGTTGCTTACATATTCCTAACATTACGTAATGTGCTGATACTTGTATGAAGATATTGGATGAAGGGAGGATATTGGAGCCATTATTTATAAGGGAAAGAATACCTACTAAGTGGTGTTGAGCTGAATGTAGTGTGTGGAGAATCTCCATACTCCATACATGCTTGAGGGTGTTCCGGCAGCGCAGGGCTGGTGGCAGTAAATCTAGTCATCCGCCGGTAATGCGCCAGCCCTCCTCAAACCGACCCTGTGTTCCGTTTTACTCGAAGACATATTGCATTGTTGCACGCTATATTGTGTCTCTCTCTCGCTATGTTTTTGTATTGTGTTCACTGTTCACACCGGGAACGAAAATGATTTAAAAGATTTTCCATCTCTTGAGTGTTTTTTCGGGTTTTCCCACTAAGTGTGTTGTTTCGATTGGTTTTCGGCAACGATTCTGTCGCCGTCTTCAGGGAATTTAATTTTTGCATGTAAAAAGTCCGGCAGATATTATTCTCGCAGCGTGAGCACTTGTCTGTTTTAACATTTTAAATTTTACGGCAATATTTTTGTATGCATTTCTATCCTAAGAATGGAGCAACCCGCGAACATTTTCAATCCGAACAAAATTTTGATATTTTCGGAAGAGATTTTCACGGATATTGATATCAGGAGTACTTGGTTGGCGCAGTTGTTTGGAGGCCGGACATTCAATATGGAAGTTCTAGGTTCGAAGCTTTTAGCTTACTGTGAAATGTGCAGGAAAATATTTGGATCTGTGTACAAAATCACAGATCATTTAAAAAAATATAATAAGCAATTTCGGGCGATTAAGACTGAAGATGACTGAAAGAGAGTCGAAAGCTCAGGAGGCTAACGCGTACCAAAAGTAGTAAGGGCTCATTTAAGGCATCATGCTCTCGAAACAGAAAAAAAAATAGGAAGTGAATATTTTTTCGTATTATTTTCACAATCTAAACAGACCTTTACTGCGTACATAAGTAAATGGATTATTTACAAGTAGATATGTACTTGGGGGTATTTTTTATCCGACTTAAATACTTAATCAAAACGGTAGAAAACAGAACTTATCATTAAGTCCAGTATAATAATTCACTTGCTTAAATACTGTTGGGAAAAATGACATTGAGTAATATGACCTATTTAGTGAACTGCCTACAACCTACACCCTTAATAAAGTAACTATAGGTACCTACCTACACCCTAAACAATTATTTTAATGACTGAAAATTCGTTGTGGATTTTTTTTTCAAACCTTTTTTTAAAATGAGAATGCTCAAATAAAACCCAGGCCCGGCGCAAACGAAATGTAACTCAAATGATAGGTAAAAATGAGTAATTAAACACTGTATAGGTGGTATCATATCTTCTCCTAGCCCTGTCCCATCGTACGATGTCTTCGGTTTCACAGGTCCGCCTTATATCTTCATTGCGCACTTGGTCCCTGAAAGTCCTCCCTAGAAAAAGTAATTTTAATAAATCGTCCCATTTGACAACCAGATTAATTTATATTTATTGTACTAGATCATGACCATTTTTTTTACAATCGAAACATTCGATACAAACATGTCTACTTTATTATCATGAATAACGTACATTAAGAGTAGGCGTATGCTTACATTTCAAAAAATTCTTAAAACGGGAGACCTTACATCTCGTCAACCTCATTAAATATGCTTTGGAAAAAATAAAGTAGATATATTGAACCTCTATCTAGGGAATGACCGTGAAAGTTTTTTTGAATCTTGTATAGATTTCTGAAAAAAATAATATGAAAAACACCTCTTATCCTTTTTCCGAAAGATAGCAAGTCGTTTCCCGAAAGTCTCAGAGTTTTTTTTTGTAATGAATGACCGTAAAATGACCGTAAAAGTTTATTTATTGAAGGGAAACCCCAAAAAATGAAAAAAAAAACGCTATTTTTACCATTTTATCATGAGATTGTTCGTGCGATTTTGACTCTTGATGCCGCGGGAAATGACCGTGACATCATAGTTGGGTCACAAGGTGTAAGCACACATTGTAGGTACACAGTACACAACTAACACAACGCTAATGGCTAAAAGGGTGGCTTTGAACGGAAAATGTAGCGGAAGACAGCAGACTTCATGGAAATGTAGTAAAAAGGGGTGTGTTTGTGTACTGTGTATTATAATACTAGTATTGAGCTTTCCTCACATGTTAGCTGTTAATGTATTGTAGAGTGAGTTTATACCAGACACATAAATCAATTGGAATATTAACACACAACGCAACACGAGCAAGTGAATAAACAGACTAACTAACATGCTGACAATGAAACGACACTAGGTTATTTATGTTTAACTTTGTCTTGTTAACAAGGTGTAAATGTCCGGGTAAAATATAGGTGATATGCCCGGCATAGGTAGTACATAGTGTAGTTTAGAGGTGGTCGGTAGCCTGGTTGGTAACGCGCTCGACTGTTAATCCGGCGGGTGCGGGTTCAATCCCCGCTGCTGATTTACTCCACTTCACGACACAAGCTTTTCAAGCTTACTGTGAAGTGCACAAAGATGTATTTGGGTTTATTTCGCTAAACCCGGTATCATTTAAAAAAAAAAGATATATGTAAATGTTTTAATTGTGATGTGAATGGTCATACTATAAATAAATAAATACCTAACTAAAAACAATAATATGTACTGTTTATTTTTCACTTTTCCTTCGTTTATTTTTGAAACCATTCGTTTCCTGAATGTGATTTCTAGAAAGTTCGTCTTTTTTTTCCCATAAAAAAAACCATCCATATATTTTACCGCTATTCTTGTTCAGGTGTCATGGGTCTTGTCACCGTTTTAGCTGGATCTCTGACAACAGAAAAATCCAAATTAACCTATCCAAAATTTCAAAAGTATTAATCGCTCAAAATTAAGATACAGAAAATTTAAAAAATATATTGTATCGAAATATGTACCTAAGAAATAAAAATTCTGAACAATGGGGTATCAAAAATATTCGAAATAAATAAATCGTTAAGTGTATCTCAAAATTGAAAAATAAAATTGGGAAAAGCGAAAATTTTAAATTCCTGCTTGCTCTTCGTAAAAGAAGCCGATAGTGATTTCTAATTTCATTAGTTTTTCTGTGGGTACTTGTAGACTTACCCGTGCTACGCCAGGTACAGAAAAGCTAGTTATAAAATAATTTAAACAATAGAAGAGGAAATTGAATAAGCTCCGGTAATAATAATACTATCATTGTCTGTGGTTTAAATCAATTTCCTTATACGTTGACCAATAGATGGAGCATCTAGCTACAGTAGGGAACTGCGAGTATCTATATCTATTCTACTACATTCAGGTAGGTACTAACTGAATATTTAGATGCAATGTATGTAAAGCTACGGAAAATATCTAGGCACCCGGAAGAATTTTGAACTAAACTCATAGATTAAGGCTCCGATCCAACTATGACGTCACGGTCATTTCCTACGGTGTTAATGTTCAAAATCGTATGAAAAATGTTTAAAATACTATTTTTATTACTAGATTTTAATGCATTATATCAATACAAAAAAAAAATACTCTGAGACTTTCGGGAAACGAGTTGCTATCTTACGGAAAAAATCAGAGGTGTTTTCACACTTTTTAATACATGTACATGAGTACATGGTTGGCGCAGTTGGTTGAGGCGGCAGTCAGGTGCCAGGGTCGAACCCCGGCGCTGGCGATGTATTCTACACTTTGCGATACAGGCTTTTAGCCTAGTGCAAAGTGTGCAGGAAAGTATTTGGGTTTTGTGTATGCTAGCCTGGATCCTTTAAAAAAATCTATGCAGGATATAAAAAAATCTTTTACTGTAATTTACTAGATAAAGGTTCAATGTACAAACCCTACTTTTTCCAAAGCATATTAAGTAAGATGGATGGATAACCATGGATTCTAAATTTGAAAATCATGTATGCAAGTACCCAACATTCAAGTTAAAATAAATTGTAAGAAATTGAGAAATACAAAATAACGACATTGAATGAACAACTAGCGCCCTCTCGTGTTTGTGCTGAGATGTACATTCTTCCCAATTTATGTTCCTAATATCTTTAGAAGTGCAATCAATATTGATTCGTTTGCACACAATTCGAATAGGAATTTTGTGTTCTAAATTTGAAACTACTGACTAGTGCCCCATACTGCAACCGCGCTACGCTCGTTTTGAGAATTTAGTACTATTATAGTTGGGTAGGTACCTTATACTACCTACGTACTACTATCCCATTCGGAGAGTGTTTGCAACCAGTAGCGAATACATTGCTTGAATTATGCTGTACGTACATAGTGTTGCTAGCGGAAAATGTTGTATGCGAAAATTTGTTGTGAAAAATAGAGAAAACGAAACAAAATGATCACCAGGTAATAAAAATTGAACCAATTTATTAAAATTCTGGACCTACGGAGCACAAAACTTAAATGAATGGGATAAACTACTGTCACTGTAGTCAATTTTTAACTCAATTATTCCAAATTCGAATTCAAATTTAACAACCTATTCGATCGTTGAAAAAAAAATATAATACAAGAACTTCTCTGGTGAAATAAATAGTGGGGTTTGGTTAAGAATGTATTGATGAATCTGAACATCTGATTTTTGAGATTTAAATATTGTCCATACAATTTATAAAATCGTTGGGACATGAAATTCACACAGTCGAGAGTTACCTGACTTAATCTGACCTAACCTAACCTAACCTAATCTAACATAATCTAACCTACCCTATCTTAACCTAAACTAACTCAACCTAATCTAACGTAACCTGACATAACCTATCATAACCTAACCACATTTCGATATTAATTATGGCAGATAAGACCATCAAAAATTGACAGATACATAGATTTGACAGGTGTCGATATTATAGCGGAACTCCATTATAAAGCGCCATCTATATTTTTTTAATACCACTAAAAATTGCAACTTACGATGTTTTCTTCGTCTGCACTAGCGAGAGAATAATAGTATGTAACACTTTGATATACCCAGCCGTGTATTTTATTGTTCGACTAACATTTACTGAAGAGTCCCCTACTACATACGAGTACGTACAACCAACTTTCTGTTGTCGGATATAAATTTCATCACTAAAGTGGACGAATCCCTTGCTCTAGCTAGAACCTATAGTATCTAGTACCAGAGAGAGACAAAAATAATTGAATGTTACCATTATTGGCTGAAGGATAAAAAGGGATGGGAGATAGTAAAATTCTATTGGAAAACTATTGTTTTTTATTGAAAGCCCATACAAACATATTATATTATTCTTCTTCCACTTATTATTATTTTTATTACAGTTACGGTTTTATTTTTTTTCTCGTTGTTTTTATCACGTGGTGGTGAAGGGGTTAAGTAGAAGAATTGTTATAGAGGATAGTAAAAAAATGAATGAGGTTATTTTCAATACTATCGCTGCCATACTTATTTCTACGTGATATTTTTTCAGAAGACTATTTCTTTCAGGAATAGCCTCCTGAAGAGCCTCCAATATTATGTATTCAATCAATTACGTAATAATAAGTATACCTGAAGGTTTTCTTAAGCACACTACCTACAGAAAGCTTTGTAGATTTTCACGATCCTTGTTAATCTCTTCTCCATTCTTCCCGGGTGTACCGTGTGTACATAGATTGTTGATGTGGTCGAGCTTTCGGCCTACTTGCTGAGGCCATCTTCAGGACTAATGTAGTAGCTTCTTCGCTGTGATGATGAAGGATTGACGTGTTTTGAGTAAAATGAATCATACAGTGACAGTGTGTATGACGAATTGCATGAAAGTGACGGAAGAAAGAAGTGTGTGCAAGATTGGGGAGTCTGGGACTCTGTTCTCTCCGCCTACTCCGCAGGGACTGTGGCAAAAATATTTTTTTCAGTTTGGGTAACTCTATTATTAAATCAAGTACAAACTTATGTAACTACGGAAACTAACGAAATATAATATTATATACAAAGAATTTAAAAATCTTTTGTAAGGAGAGCTTAAGGGATGAGGGAATATCTGGCGGGAAAAAGTGTCTTAGGGTGCCTTCCCACGACAAGTGAATCCGGATTCGTACGCGAATCTGGATTAATCCCTTCCGGATGGATGATTTCGTGCACGGGGTATGGGGAAATAGTTCCCTATTTTTATAATAATATAATAATTCATTGTATTAATATTTTTAACTTTTTAACTTTAACGTTGTAAATTTTGAAAATATCTTGAGTCCGTTGAAGCAATAAATAAATAAATAGATAATAATAATTATCTCTGTCATTCTGTTGAATATATACTAATTCTGTTTTTGTGTTTAAAAATTAGATCGATCAGGTACGAGAATAAATTATTGTCTTTACACCAATATTAATTGTAATTTAGTAAAAAAAAATAAAAGAAAGCATTGCCTGCGGCATTAATTAAACTTGTTTGTGGGTGATATTTTTTAAAGTTTGTCACACGGAGTTTTTGTATCTTGTATCACGCGTTATTTTTCAACACCGGTTTTTCTCAAATTAGCTGCTAATCTCTTTCAGTCCCGTTATGGGCCCGCTACACGCTCGCGAGTCACCACGACCTTTTGGTGTTCATGAGTAAAAAGGCGTCAACGGTCGGTTACGTACATGTCAAGATAAACGATCCATCCGCACCCCTTTTTACTCATGAACACCAAAAGGTCGCGGTGACTCGCGAGCGTGTAGCGGGCGCATTATGTGTCGGGGTGTACATTATATTTATTTTGTACGGGAAAAAATGTCTGCCATAACTGGAAATTAGAGAACCCATTAAATAATTTATTTATTTATTTTTAATATTATTAATGTCGATATTATCAGAATAAAAGAATACCGGCCCAGTAACAGTGCAAAAATTGTGCTGTTTCAGGTCCGTGGTATTAGAAAAATATAATGATTGGTACCTTAAACTTTTTTTCATTTTAAATAAAATTATAATTTCTTTATCATTCGTGTGTTATTTAGACTAATAGATTAGGTACATAATTTTTGAAGGGAGACATTTGAAAGATTGGCATCATACTGATAAAATGCACCACATGGACTTATAATTCGATGTAACAAAATTCCAGAAAAATTAATTCAATAAATAATAAGAAAATATAATGTTCCCCACTCTATGGCAACTGGGGAATCTAAATTTATACATTATTTATTTTGATTTTATTTTTCGAATTATGCGGGTGTGTCTGTCTCCCTCACTCTCGTTGTATATTGTAACAGTACGAAACCCATAAGCATATTGTTCAAAATAAATAAACCCCACAAAAGTCGTACAAAAGCCACACAGGATTTTTTTTAGGGATAAAAGCACAAATTTAATTGAATTTTGTAAATAAAATTAATTGTATCGATTAGTATTCGAGTAAATTATATTAGGAACTAGAATAGATTAAAAAATACGAATAAGCAAGCGGATCTAAAATGGGATAGACAATGATTTCAACATTTTATAAATAATTCATCTACTGAAATCCAACTAAAAAGTTTAAGCTTTTATTATTTGAGGATTTTTTATTGGTTTTTAATCATCTGTAGACCATATTTAAGGCACTTGGAATCGTCAGGTTTACAAACACAAAATCAAATGCAATAAATCAATAAACACAACAAAAAAGAATGAAAGCAATAAACACATAGACAATACAAAACTATAACACATTTGTGGTACAATTTAATGCAGGTATGGATGTAAATTGTCCAGAACTACATTAAGTACGTCATATTTCTGAAGGGTTTTTGTGTTTTTTGGGGTTCATACTACATCATCGTAAATACTCCTATGGGTTTTTCTTCGGAAACCGTTGTGTATACACGCGCTGAAACATGTAAGTAGGGTTGTCAACATTTTTTCAGCTGATTATTCCATCTGCATCAATAAGTAATTTTAAAAAGTTATCGGAAGCCTGGTTGCTAACGCGCTCGATCCTCGATGCCGACATACCCCACTTCACGACACAAGCTTTTAAGCTTGTTATGAAGTGTACAAATATGTATCAGGGTGTAATTCGATAATTTTATGAAAATAAAAGAAAACATACACATTATCTTATTGTTCTTGATATCAGTTCTTAACTCTTTTTTTGTTGCTTCCTTCATTGTCCCCTCCTTTCTTCCTCTTCTTCTTCCTCTTCTTCTTCCTCTTCCCATGCTTCCTCCTTCCCTACCATAAATGTTTTATAGATATAAGATATATATTTTTAACTATGTAATGTAATCTATTTGTTTTGCGTGTGTGCTAATTGTGAACGGATGTAATTGGTCTTGTGTATTGATATTTTTGTATTAATGTACCTGCCAATGTTTGTTTTTGTGACTGTATCTGTTCCATGTGCAATAAATAAATAAATATCTACTTATCTATTTAAATAAAAACTGTCATTTTATGAACTGCTTGAATTTTATAATATTTTTATTTGCTAGAAAAGTGTGGTTTTCTCAATTTTCAAATTAATGTAAATTACACACTCATTCGTCAGTCGAAAACTGCAGGCAATGATATAATTCTTAAACTACGTTTAAATTTTACAAGTGAAGCGGATTTGGTTGATATTTTCTTAGTTGTTGCCAAAAAAAAATATATATAGTATTTTGCGATCCATATATTTCTTGCAACTCACTTTCAATATTATTATTATACTCTAGTACGGTTGACAACCCTCGTTGTTAGTGAATATATATCCGAAAATATATCGAATAATAATTATTTTTATTGTAAAATTGTTACAAAAATATACAAATTACCCGACTAGCAAAAATTACAACACGTTATTTTCAGTTAATGTAGGTAGCTACATGTTATCAATTTAGTATCATATTCTTGTATTATGTATTTTTGTACCTATGAATAACTTTTGAATCAGTATTAATTTACAGTAAGTAATGTTAAGAGTATGCATACCGACATTTCAAAAATTTCTAAAAACGGGAGACCTTCTATCTCGACAACTGTTATTAATTATGCTTTGGAACAAAATAGGGTAGATGCATTGCACCTTTATATAACCGTATATAACCGTAAAAGATTTTTTATATCTTGTATAGATTTCTCAAAAAAAAATGGAAAACACCTCTGATCTTTTTTCCGAAAGACGGAAACTCGTTTCCTGAAAGTCGTTGAGTAAAATTTTTTTTTGTACTGATAATATGCATTAAAACCTAGGGAATAACCGTAAAAGTTTTTTGATAGACGCAAAATTAACCTCAAAAAAATAAAAAAAACGCTATTTTTACCATTTTATCATGCGATTGTCACGCGATTTTGAACCCTAATGCCGTGGGAAAAGACTGTGACGTCATTCCTGGTGCCAATTATATAGGTAATACCTACCGATTCGGTATAATACTTTAAGTAAAAGTTAATGTCGCCGCCACACGCTTGCGAGCGTCTACGAGTTTTTTGCGTTCATGAGTAAAAAGGCGTCAACGGTCTGTTACGTAAACGAGCCAAGACAAACGTTCCATCCACACGCCTTTTTACTCATATACACAAAAAACTTGTGGGCGGCGACAAATGGAATATATATGTATTACGTTTAATAGTTATACTATAGAAAATGAAGTAACGTAATAAGCTAATAGGTACATAAATATATACATAATTATATTTTTTAATAAAACGTTTTTTATTTTGTGAGAATCAACACACACACACAAACACACCCTCACACACACACACACACACACACACACACACACACACACACACACACACACACACACACACACACACACACACACACACACACACACACACTCACACACACACACACAGACACACACACACACACACACACACACACACACACACACACACACACACACACACACACACACACACACACTCACACACACACAGACACACACACACACACACACATTTTGTAATTATCAAACTATAAATTAACATTGAAATAATTGAAAAAAAAGTTTAATTTTAATTAAAATACATTTTAAAATAGAAAAGAAGAAATAAAATGAAAAAAACTGTCTGTTTGGGATGTTTCCTAAAGAAATATCTACGTATATGTATATTGGATTCAACACTTGTATTGCAAGTTATCCAAACGCTATGGATTAGACGGATTCATCTGGATTCATCAAGGCGTGTCCGCGGATTCACAGGCAACCTATTTCCCACGATCCGTGCACGTCTGCGATATTACGTACCGCCATACAAATCGCTATGAAAAAGTCTGTAGATTCACGGACTCACTCCTTCCCACGGCATGCGAATCTACAGACGAAGCAGGATTCACCTTCCGTGGGATATAGCCATTAGATGAGGATTCCTTTGGGATTACAATTATTGGCTCAGCTGAATGCAGGAATGAGGGGTTGGGGATTTTCGAAATACGAGTAGATTATATTATTGCAGAAGAAAAGTACCTATAGAGAGAATAATGTTTTCTTTTGAGCGAATAATTCTTCTTAGTATATTTTTAATACTGAGACTTATAAAAAATAATGCATAGCTACGGTAAAAGAAACATAAGAAATTGTTTAATTAGGTGTTTGGTGGTCTATGTCAGTATTTTCAGCGATTTTCTTTCTTCATTCGTCACCTTTTGTCTGCTTTTATTTAAAATTTTATTTCAATTCAAATATCACCAGTTGGACTGACTTTTGTTCTGTTTTATTTTCCAACGCCCTTACATACGATACTACACATTAACCCAGACGACCCTTGGATCCCCCTGAAACTCTTTACATCTTTTTTGTCTTTAGAGTAGCCTGATCCAATTTGGTACAGAATTGTGTTGTCATTGAGTTTCGCAAAGTCTCAACTCTTTAAGTAGTGAGGAAGTGGTTGAAAAATCGATTACAAAGTTTGTGCAGAGACAAAAATCTAGCAAAAGCACCACAGTGAAGCTATATAAAGGGCTGTGAAAACATTATGTATTATTTTCACGACACTTGTAAATAGATTTCCCTGTTTGAATTATTTTCTTCTAGTATAATAAAATGCGTCATAAAGTTTGTATTTGAAATTTTCCGCAGGGCCATTTCTCAAAAAATAAAGGGTCCGATGGACAGGATTATGACTACAATATATTCGGATGTAAACTACGGTCATATGGGGAGTGGGTGCGAATGGGTTAGAAGGGACATTTAACAATCAAAAGACCCTATGCCGACCTTTTCCCTTAACCCTTTCACGCGCGCTGTAAATTGAAACACATGTTTAGTAGGTGCGACTTTATTGAGCAATTTCATTGAAATGTATGTACTGCTACTGTTTCTTACATTTTCATGGGGACATGTAATATTATTCCTGAAAATACAAGAAACGAAAACACAAAAACAAAGTTCAGATTTGAATTTTAAGATAGAGCCCTAGTTTAGTATTTTTTTCCTTTTTTCTAAATAGAATTTTCCTTTTGCCCTTTTCATACATAAATGCTCCTACTACTTACTAAGAATTGGTAGGTCCAATTCTGTAAGTAACTTTCAACTTTAAAATAAGTATGCGTTTTTACTATGACATAATTAAATAAAGAAAGCCTTATTTCTGTTAGTACGCACTCAATTAGTTTGCTGAATTGAACCTATAGTATAGTTATAGTTGGATAGGTCCCAAATTTGTAGATGTCCTGTCTACTAAATAGTAGCCCCCTCACTGCATACCGGTGTTCTCTCCTTAATGAAAAGACAGCGTCAGGACTTTTACTCAGTTTTCTATGTTTTATCAGTTGTAGATATATAGTAGGTATTTATAAATCTATGTATGTAAGCTATTTAGGTATATGCCTGTTTTAGTTATGTACGCGTTGGTTTCGAACTTCCAATAAGAATCTTCGACAAAAACACTCAACATTCTGACAAGGCATTTCACCTATAATTGCTGAAATTTGTGAGATGAGTTCTCATTTTTACAGAACACTCGAAAACAATATTCTGAAATAAGTGGGGCCCCTATTCTGATGAGGACTAGTATGCCCCTAAAAGTATAATCCTAAGCAGATTAAAAAAAACCTGAATCAAATATTTTGGTAGAAATAAAATTTGAAGGCTTTCGCGGTAAAAGCCGATTGAGCAAATAAATCCTTTTAAATCTTACCTCGCAATCCGCACCTCAAATTCCGAGATAATCCTATAAGACTTATAGACTTAAGGTGGGCCTCTCAGGCCTGATCTCATAATCTATAGATTATCGATTAAATAAAATCATTATCGAATTAACTTTGCTAAATTCCGTCGAGGGATGAAATGAATATCCATTTTAATAAAAAATCTTTATTCTGTTTCTTTTTTTGGCGCAATTGTTTGCTAAAGAATTACAAATTTTATACAAACAGTACATTTAAAAAAAACAAGGACATTTCAGATTATTTATATATGTATATTTATGTTTGTATAATACTATTATTCATATTTGTTTACTTAGTTGTTTTTTTTCTTTTTCTTACACACATCCGCCATTCCTGGTATGGATTTCAAGTGTCTTTATTTACCCCGTAAGAAATGTGCCCTTTATACTTTTTGTATAGCCAGACAAGAACTTTGACAATAATAACAAACTAATAGTTTGAGGTTTGGAGTGAAAGGAACTAACCATTATTACTGTGAGACAAATAACTCCAATATTAGGTATAATATTATTACCAAGTAATTCAAGGAACTTGGGAAATAATATTGTGGGGTACGTACCCTAGTTAGTGAATAGGTAGGCACCTCATAATAATAATACAGGGTGACTCAAAACACGATCAATATTAATCTCCTGTGGAATTTATATTCAGACAGTCATGCTTCCTAACTCAATTACCTCATCCTGACGAGGGAAGGATACACCCAGCAGGTGAGAGAAAACATAGATTTTTATCGACTTGTCGAGTTCTCGTTTCTCATATCATCGAGAAATTTAGTAATATACCTACATATACATGGACAGGCTCGTCGAGAAGAATAAGCAGTTTGCCAACGTCAAAGTATTGTCACAGCTTTGAAGTCTGACATCCAGCGCCGCTAGCCTTTGGAGAAATTTAGGGGACAGGCTGGCAGCACTGTCAATGGTACCATGTATGACAGTTGTATACATACATGGTTTTTCTATTCTATTTTAACCCTTAGACCATCCACTCGGTCACCAGGACATACATGGTTATTGTGGATAGTATATTGATATTGTTTATTGTCAATTCGTAGCACGTCAAGGGAGAATAATTGTGCACGGACTATGCATTGGTGTAATTCATCCTCTTCTTTTTCAGCCCTGGTCTTTCCACTACAGGATATAGGCCTTTTACAAATGTTTCCATTCTTCTCTGTCACTCGCTTTTCTTACCCACTCTCTACCCGCTATTGAGGTTACGACGTCTTCTATCCAACTCTTCTGTGGGCTTCATGATTTCGTATTTATCTCTATCCATAAATCAAAATTTCCCGACTTAATGACTGTCTGACATACTCACTCATCAACGCAGAGCCCAAACAACTAATCCTAGAGAAGTAAAATTTTGAAGACAGATAGGTTGTAATACAAAACCTTCCACTAAGAAAGGTTTTTGGAAATTCCGCCCCTAAGGAGGTGAAAAATAGGGTTAAAAGTTTTCTAGAGTGTACAAATATCTCGGAAACCAGGCGTGGAACGAACTTGCGATTTGGCACATATAATTGAGTTATTTATGAACTGGACCGGTTAGCAAAAAATACCTTCTCTAACTGTCCGAGTTCTTTTCAATTTCCCAAGTTATCGGTATACTCCATTTCTCGTATCTGTGAGTGAATTAGAGCAAGTCTATGAAGAGGTAGGTAGTATGGACAAGTTGTGAATGTCTAGTAGATGGCTAATGATATATTATTATCAGGTATTGTATTAGTGGACTGTGAAATGCATAGTAATACACACAGGGACTAATCATATTATTGTCTATATTGGTTGTCATCTTATGAAATCAGGAAGATTCTCTTTTATCCTATCCCCGCACGGGGTAAGCAAAGAGAACATCATGCTAGACTAATCCAAATCTTTATAATCTCGATGTTTGCGACCGTCGGTACATGGTGGAAGTCCATTTTAAAGGAAAAAATAGTATTTTCATTTTCCCTTTCAAATCTTTATACATTGTCCATGTTCTCGTCATATTTTATCTCTTGATATTTTCCCACACATTTTTCTCAACGATCTCATTTTCACTGTCAGTGAAAGGTTTGCCAAAGGGGGGGGGGGGGGGCAGCAGCCCTCCCCTAGAGAAATGAGTATTCAGAATATGTATATACTTTTCTATAGTGTAGCATTCCTATAACAATGTAGTAGAATTGAAGATAAACATTAAGTGATCACTTGAAGATACTTTTCCCTACTATATGATAAAACCTCACAAAAATTACGTTAATGCAACATCTTTCAACATTAAATAAATTATAACTTTGTATATGAAAAAAAATTCGCCCGAAATAAATAAGACTTTACATCACTATATTTTTCAATAGGCAAACGTAATTCAGATTATGTCTTATAAAAATGCGTTAGATAGCGCATTTTTGTACTAAAATTTAAGTTGTCTTTCGCATAGCTTAGAGGCTAGCGACGCCCATGGTGGTGCCAAGTAAAAAAAAAACGATTTTCCCTTCTAAATGTGATTCAAATAGTGGTCTGAAATGTATGAGAAACCATGGCATACCAAAACTCAAACCACATAAAAAATATTCGCATTTTTCGCTCAACTCATTTTAAAAATTGTGTGAATCTATTTCCTGGTTATTTTGAAGAAATCCTTCACTCGTGAGATTGCTTCTCTTTGTGCTTGTACTCGTAGTAGGAAAACGGCATGATGAAGAAATCCTCCCCGATTTCCCCAGATTTCTTCAGCTACTTAGCGAATGTATGTTTTTCTATTTAGTATTCAATATGTCACTTCGTCACTAGTATTATTTGCTCAAAGAACAATGTATAATTTGAGATTCTGGCATTCGTGACACGTAAAATGCTGTATAAACGTGCATGTGATGGTGGCGCGGTTTAGTATATTGTATTATACATCACTATACGTCTGTATATTAATATTGCTAACATGTAAGTATGTATAATATAGCGACAAAAGATTGACAGAAATGTCGGATTCGGTCAAATTTTGGCGAAATACATTTTTTTAGTTGTCGACATTTTTTGTGTCAAGTTTCACGTTTCATGAATGACTGGGATATTACTTCTTTAATACTCAATCATTCCGTGTCCATTGCTGGGTAGGCAAAGAGAAAAGAACACCCAGACTTCCTTATTCCTTCACACCATGCATTCATGATACTTTCTTCCACCACATTCAGACAATTCGTCATATTTTACTCAAAACACATCCATCTGGTCGACATCGTAAAGCCAAGTGGTCCTCAGACGGCCTTGTCTGCTATCCTCTCTACATGTCCTAACCATCTCAACTTCTTAACTATGTTCACATATCTATAATATTTAATTGAGCATTTGCGGTGCGTCTTTTGATTATCTGATGCACATCTGTCGCTTGTTACCTCACATTGTGGTGGTTTATTGGGATGAAGTATGAAAATTCATACGAAAGATGAAATTAGGTATTACTCTCAGACTCAAGGTTCTAGATATGAAAATAATGCAATATTTTACTAGTTTACTACCCTTCAGTTTTTATGGAGGTATTTTTTGAGAAACTTTATCTTAATAAGTCATCTTAAGGTTTATGTAACCAGACGGGGAAGGTTTCGATGTTTTATGATTTCATATCGGAAATTTATGTTGGGACATTGGGAAATATATAACTTCAGGGATGTAAATGTAATGGTCAATCATCGAGATAGTTGTTGGATGATAGTTGACAGTTACATAACTATTTAATCATTGTATTTCTTTCAAGTGATCATAAATGACCGGAGTAATCGAAATTATATGAATTCAGCAAGAGACTTATCACAAACGCATTCAGGGTATCCAGAGAGGACAAAAAATGAATGAAGCGAAATTAACCCCAGAAAGTCAACAAAACGAGGTGGACGGTAGCCTGGTTGGTAACGCGTTCGACTGTTAATCCAGTGGGCGCAAGTTCGATCCCCGATGCCGACCTACTCCACTTCACGACAAAAGTTTTTCAAGCTCACTGTGAAGTTTAGAAAGGTGTATTTGGGTTTTCTTCGACAAACCCAGATTCATTTTTATAAAAAATAAAAATATATTCAAATTAAACGCCATTTTTAACATTTCATCATGCGATTGTTCGTGCGATTTTGAACCTTAATGCCGCAGGAAATGACCCAAACGTTGGGTCCCTAGTTTTAAATTCGATGTTTTACATAAAATGTATGTTGTGATTTCCATCCCTATGAGTTTGCGAAATATGGAAGATAGAAAAATGACGGGGAGATGTCCATGAAGAATGATAAATAAAATATTATGTAGATACACATAAAATAAATAAATAAATAAAATATTACGACTGGCGCATAAAGTTTTATTTATTTTAATCAAGTAATCGTCGGGCCGTAATCATTTTCTTACCGTGAACATATTTTATCGAAATAAAATATTATTTTTATGGCAATAATACCTTTATGTTTATTGGTATGTTATGATAAGTATTAATAATTTAGTTATGCCCATCCATACATTCATACAATGTGAGGTAACCAGTGACAAGTGTGTGGTTGTGTCAAAAATCACAAGATATATGATATATTGCGCAATTATAATATATCCACAGATAGGTGGAAAACTGACTAATATTAATGGGCGAAGTAGGAGTAATTTTATTAAGAATAGGCATATTGGCGTTACAAAAAAATTCAAAGCGGAAGACCTCGTACGTCGAGTACGTCATGATTGGAACAACACAGGTCTAACAAATTAGTTTATTGGTTTTAAATCATCCATAGGCCTTATTTAAGGCACTTGTTATCGTCAGGTTTACATATTGAACAAAATTTATTCATTGCAAACTTATAAACTGGAAACTTATAAACAGTTACAGCAGAAAAAAAATGGAAACAATAATTACACGGTGACAAAACAAAATTATAAAAAAGGTGTGGATTAGTTCGATGCTGGTCTGGATGTAAATTGTCCAGAACTACATTACGTCAATGACGATATAATTTTATAAAGAAATCAGTATAGAGATAATATTATTCAACGCAGGTCTGGATGTAAATGGTTCAAAACTGCATTTCGTCAACAATAACTAATAGTAAAACATACAATAATAACGATGAGTCCGACAACATATGTTCAATAGAATAATAAGAT
This sequence comes from Ceraclea dissimilis, assembly GCA_963576895.1. NCBI lineage: Eukaryota > Metazoa > Arthropoda > Insecta > Trichoptera > Leptoceridae > Ceraclea > Ceraclea dissimilis. Next base: position 15,980,653 of record OY756363.1, read on the forward strand.
TTATCAACAAGGTGTTTTTTCACCTCTCTCCATTCTCACTTTGCCAACATTCAAAATGAAGAAATTTATAGAGTTTCGTACCATACATAGATGGGTGCGAGAATATGGGTATTGGGTATACTATAATGAAAAGCTTGGTAACATTTACTAAGTATATGTATCGACTTTATAAAATTTAATCAAAAGATTCCAACACCGCATTAGTAACGAAATAATGATTGGACAAAACACAATGGTTGTATAATAATATTGTACGAGTAATATTGCTACCATCAACATACATAATTCTATATGAAACAATGTTTGATTCTAACGCCAAATACTTAATTAATAATAATTATTGAACCACTTATTTGGTGCCGTTTAGCGATAAATATCGCCCCAAAGGCACCTTACATTTAGTTTCATTGTAAAAGAGGTAGTATTATAAGACGCACATATGTAATAATTAAAAAATCAATCAAAGTAAGACTAAAAATGAGATGTCATTATATTGTTTCCCTGATTATTGTCACAAAAATGTACTTGGAATTTAGATTATAAAGTTTTGATTTATTACTTAACAACATTGAATTACAAATTTTTCCTCAACAGAAGTGAGAGGTACATCACATACGTAATGTAGTTTTATGTGAACTCTCTTGGATGGATGTTCTGACGCTTACGAGTCATCTTTGAATGGCTTAAGTATCTCTTTGTGCCCGGGGCAACGTTCACCAATTCCACCAGATCCTGCTGTCAATTGTGTATTTTTTGAAGTTGTAGGTATATATTATACTACATATCTAAATTATTTCACAATGAACCAATTTTCCGATACTCCGCCATCTACTGAGGAGTGGATGCAACATTTAGCAACCCGTATTTCCATCTGCGCAATGCAGAAAAATCCAGTTCCAACACCTAAAATAATTTGGGAATATCTCCAATCAATGTTTTATTGTTAGATTGCAGTAATTAAACTAATTTTTTTCTCTTTGGCACGAGTGATAAATGACTAATTGAACTATTACTTATGTGGCATAAAATTCATGCGTGTAAAAGTCCGACTCTCCAAATAATTTTATAATCGCGGAAATTTTAAATACAATAAAGAAATACGTCAATACGACGGGTTATGGCTAGTATTACACAATATTTTCTGTTAATTTGATTTCGGTCCTACAAATCGTTGATTATGAAATTTTAATTTCCTATCCTCGCCAACCCCTGGTCCCTACCCCCACCCCTATCACCACCAACCCTCAGACAATCAACATGACCATTATTATTATTATTATTCTCATCATTAGCGCCCCGTAGAGGGGTGGCAGGGAAACCCTTGAATGTATTTTTTCCCTGATGGTTCTGAAAATTGAATTTTACATTTCATTGTATGAAATAATATTAAATATATTATGTAATATCTTCTTCTATTTGTGTCGAATAAATTCTTCCTTATGGCGTCGAGTTTTCGTCTCTAGTTGTACCTACATAAAATCGTCCTCATTCGCGGCTCACCGATTTTCGTTAAAGTACGCATTTCAAAAATTTCTCAAACGGGAGATCTTAGATCTCGACAACCGTTAGGAAGTATGCTTTGGAAAAAATAGAGAAAATAGATTGAACCTTTATCTAGGGAATAAGTATAAAAAAAAATTATATCTTGTATAGATTTCTCAAAAAAACAATTTTAAAAACACCTCTGATCTTTTTTCTGAAAGACGGAAACTCATTTCCCGATAGTCGCGGAGTAATTTTTTATTGTACTGATAATATGCATTAAACTCTAGGGAACAACCGTAAAAGTTTTCTGATAAACGCAAAATTAATTCCAAAAAAATGGAAAAAAACACTATTATTACCATTTTATCATGCAATTGTTCACCCGATATTGAACCTTAATGCCGTGGGAAATTACCGTGACGTCATAGTAGGGTCGAGAACTTTAATGTCTTATACGATAAAATGCAATAAAAAATGTCAGCCTCAGTTTTCCTGATACAGTAATTCACTCTTCGCCATGGGTACCTACTGTGAATATAACTAATATTCGTACGGATGGGTGTACCTACTCGTATATAGTAACGGATTGGAACGATAGATAGAAAAATTTCGTGTTTTATAATCCCCATCTCGGGTTGTAGGAGAGTATTAATTTCACGCCCCGTGGGCAAATTAAAAATGAAAATTTAGTTAAAAAATAACACAGAAAAATATTATTAATATATGAAAGGTGCAAGTGGAGGAAAACAGCGGACGATGGAGATACAGAGGTGGATTTAGAAGTACGAAAATGATATTCTTACGTACGTCTTGTGGGAAATTGGAAAAGTCTATAACATTATCTTGGAAATTTGACAGTACATGTATTTCAAGGCGTAGAAAATCTAGTGTTTTTTTTTAATTCTCATTCTTAGGCCCTGTTTGCGGCACTTTGCATTGTCAAAACATTTTATAAAAACAAATAATTACCTACCTGAAAACATAAGGGGATAGGTAAATTTACTATACAAGGCCATCGAATAAGAATGCCCTTAAAATGTATAACATGTATAACAAATTACTCATTCTTTCACTGTGTGGTAACTGATTAACGCAAGTTTCGTTCGATGTACGACAGAATATGTTAACGTAGGCGTACAAACTATATCAACGACAAATTGAGTTGTTCGTCAATTTACGTAAAAAACTGCAATACTAAATTAATTATTATATCATTATTAACCATGGAAACTTTTCAGTAGGTACTTTGTAAATGAGATTGTTTTGTGTATTTTTGTAGAGAATATATTACAATTTTACAGATAATTCCTAGGAAAATAGCTTTGCGAAACTGTAATTGTGGAAAATTTTAAATGTCATGTTTGTTGAAATTTATCAATTATTCTCTCAAATGGAAAAAGTATAATTGTGAGTTCACATCTGTCCGCAATAAACTCATCTAAGTCTCAACATGAAACGATTTCATCTCGTCCATGGGATTATTTTATTATTCTTTCATTTCATTATCAATTCACTCTCTCATAATATAATCCTAATATAGAGTAATATACTCGCCTACCTACATTGTGCTCTGTTGCTCTACTCCTTATGAAATGATGATCTACATTCAAATATATACCGTAGGCACATTTCATCACCACAATATTATGGTAGTGATGCAAACGTTTCCATGTTATTTCGAAATTTTCGTAATTTTCTATCGCCTCGATGTTTTACTATGCGGTCAACTGGGTCTCCTTTCAGCATGTCAAAATGATAAGTCAGCGTCTGAACTCTAATAATAGGCCCTATTCTTCCGCTATCATAATTTTCCATTCCGTTATCACAAATTTCCATTCCGTTATCATAAATTTTCATTTCGTTACCATAATTTTCCATTCCGTTACCATAATTTCCCATTCCGTTACAATAATTTTCCACCCCGTTACTATAATTTTCCTTTCCGTTACTATAAATTTTCATTCCGTTACCAATGATTTTCCATAATCAACTCCTTATTTTTCAAAAACGTACTCTCATTTATTTTCGTGCGATTTTTCAAAAACATATTTTTGTATGAATTAACTAAATAGCCAAAAAAATAGCTGTGCTTCGTAGAAATAAGCATAAACCTCAGGAAACGATGAATTTTTCCAACTCTACTGCAGGATTCAGCTATACCTGTCTTTCTCCACCTCCAGTAGGTAATATATTTACACGGTCTGCTGCGTGTGACCCCCCCCCCCCCACCCCCATTTCAGTCTAAATGTAAATCATATGTCAGCAGGTTTGCCTCTTCCTTCATTGTGGCAAAAATAGTATTAATTATGTTTTTCATAACACTCCACTCCTGTGACGGAAATGCTAGGAAGGAACTTTGATTTTTTAGTAGAATTTTATTATAAAAATGACTTGAAGGTATAATTAGTTTTGAATTAACAGGTCACAGTAGGTAAAAAAGTTTATATTATTAAACCTACCTCTTCCAGATGATGCAAAATCATCAACGTCTATGTCATCCAGGAGTTTTTTTTATCTTTGCAATATTTGGAGGAGAATCTTATTATAAGGGTCTTTGATTACCGCGACAAACGATTCCTTGTGTCGTGGGTCCTGAAATAAAGTATATTATTTCAATTCTCATTTGAACGTTTTGAGTACAACTAATTCAGCTAGCCGCATTCAATTCATATTGTATTTCAATTTAGGAAGAAAAAGGAGAAGCTTATATAACCTTACGCTCATGTGGAAAGCCAGGATTGTTACGTGAGATGTCAATGAACCCTCTCGATTTCATGAGGAGTTACGTAACGAAACTACTTGGCTATTAAATAGCTATTAAATGACGAAGTTCTCAACAGAATCGAAGAAGGAAGGTACCATCTCAAAACAATCTCAGAGAGACGGGCCAAATGGATAGGCCACACAATACGACACGAAAACCTCCTCCACACCGTAATGGAGGGAATGACCGAGGGGACAAGTCACAGAGGGCGACCCCAACAGGAATATATGGAGCAGGTTCTCCAGGATATGAGCTGCTCCTCATGCTTGGAGCTGAAGCGTTGTGCGGAGGACCGGGGGGAGTGGAAAGCGAGGTGTTCTTTGCTGCAAACAAATCTATTGGATTGAAACCTGAGAAGAAGAAGAAATAGCTCTTAAAAACCAGGAGATAGACATATGGAGAGACTACAAAGATGTACAGCTCAGAGTGGTTTTGTACAGTGGTGCCAACCCCATGGTATAATCGTTCCGCGAAAGATACGAAACATCATTTTTTATGAAAATTTTGGGTTTGTTCATTGGGAAACTTTTGATGCGACGTAACGGAGGGTTAGAATTAAAATTCTAAAGCCGCTAATTGAAATGTAGATGAGCTTTTAATTTGGTGAAAATATGGAATTATTTTTACGTGTTTTGTAAATAAACTCAAAAGTCAACCTTCTTCAGGTGAACCCGTGTGAATAAAATCCTTAATTAAAAAAAACATTTAGATTTGATTAGGTATTTCAGAGATAATCTAATTCAGAATATAATTGCGGTATACATGAGGTAAATAGTGAAAGGTGTTACGTGTGAAATTGGTAAAGAAGGTTCATACTAAACTACACAAAATTGCGTACTCCCAAGCAAAACGCCATTTCACTTTGTATTTTGACAGTTAGTTATAAGGGTGACAAAGGCAACTCGTGACGTCACCAATGATAGAATTCAATGTATGATGAAATATGGTACTACGGTATGGTGACGACAATATTATGTCGTCATAGTGTTTTGACCAATGATTGTGGATCATCGGGAGTATGCAATCTGTGTGGTTGGATTATATACTTAGTTTATAGAGATAAAATATATATCGAGGACGTTGTGCGATGGGGAAGAGCAAGAAGACGCTTCTGGAGAGACCTTGTAGAGCGAGCCAGTTCGAAGATAGTGGGTAAACATAGAGGCGAAGAAAATACCCTTGGGGCAGACCTCTCGGAAGAATCTCAAAGCGATAACGCGACAGTTGGACGTCCATGTCACAAGATAATCAATTGTCGAGAAATAACTGGACTCAGTCTCAATAAATGCAGGAGAAGAAGATTAAATACACAAACAAACAAACTCCAGGTAATTTTTAATAAAAATATTTCATTACAAGTATTTTTGTGATGAAATAACATTTGATATTATTAGTATTTTCGTTTTGATCTTCTTCTTCTCCTCTTTGTGAGATTATTTCTCCAGAATTTATTTAGTTGACTCAGTTGATTTTATTTCCTGTGCAAATAGAGTCTACCTACTTCTCCTCATATATCTACAAGGACTTGCATACTTTCCCTTACTCGCTCTTGTGATGTGTGTTGAACGTAGTCTTCATATTTTACGCTTGTTCTAAAATGTTTGATACAGACAATCTGAAAATTGAATAGTCTTCTACTTGGCAAATGTTGAAGGTTTTCACGGTGTGCGATTGACACTGTTTCTTGATTTTCGGGTAAACCGTGTGAAGATAAACTTGATCGACGTTTCGACACTCCTACTGGTGTCTTCCTCTGTGTCTTCCCGAGAGCAAGACACCAGTAGTATGAAGATAAACTTGATCGACGTTTCGACACTCCTACTGGTGTCTTCCTCTGTGTCTTCCAGAGAGGAAGACACCAGTAGGAGTGTCGAAACGTCGATCAAGTTTATCTTCACACGGTTTACCCGAAAATCAAGAAACAAAGTCTTCTACTTCCTATCAGACTAGTTCCAACTATCTTTCAAGAGTAAACTAAGGCATTTTTCTGAGATCTCTCCATGAATAATCCATCCAACTCTCAACTGCCTTGTCCTTCATCCCATCCTTTACTTTATATTTTTTGTAGTACAAAAGTAGTATATACCTATTTTCTGTATCTATTAGGTACTATTATTATTTGCTTTATTCTTATTGTTTCTATATAACTGTTTGTATTTCGTTTTTTCTTTTCTTTTTGGTTTTCATATTTTTCTAAGTGTGTGTACAAAATTTCAATGTCACAAGTGTGGTTGGTTGGCAGACATTGCCTACGGCAGTAAACCCGTCATTTCTACACGCCGTAAGGAAACCCGAAGAACCAACAACGAGGATATGGAATAATGTTCTTAATATCCAAAAATGTTTTTATTTATTTATTCTCTTTTTTTGATCTAGAGTGATAGATATCTTGTAAAACATATCGATATTTTACAACCTATCTATCACTTAAAACCCTTAGACTTTCTTCTACCCCTTGCACTAGGCTGCCGTTTTTATTTCGTAGTGATGGGAACCAGCAGGATGAGAAGTGCTAAAAATATTTGAGAACCTCTGGAGCTATGTCCCGGTATTTATAAGATAAGATGATAAGATATTTTTATAGGAAAAAATACACCTACGTATGTATTTAGTTAATAAATATGAAATATTTACTTTTCGTAATACTATCATCCACCTACATATAATAATATTTTCTATCAATTTTATTACATGAGCACACACACACTTACGCATAACTATCGCTGGTTACTCCATATGTTTTTTTTTTGTAATTGAACACCGTCCGGCGAAAAGGAAATAATCCGTTAACTGGTTCTATATTTTATATTAAAATAATTCTAATTGGGATTCGAACCCAGACCTTTGTCTTGCATAGCAGGGATCTCATCCACTACACCACGAAAAGCGACGGCTGTATTGTTGAATTCCGTATACTTTAATTACCTTACAAAAATAATTTGTAAACCAAAAATAATTAATGTGATCATGTGATCAAAATAGGTCTAATCTGACATAATGCAAAAAAATGATAGTTGCGCTATTCCTTCTGCAGAAATCCACTCTTCGCCGCTGTATACTTCTCTCAATTAAATATCTACTTTCTCAAAGAACTTTCCACGCGCCTGAAGTCGAAAGTAAATTAATTAGAAACAAAATACGTTTCCTACATGACAGTTATACGTTAAGCGCTAACACAGTTAACAAGTTACTTCATAATTCCCTGTTTTTCTTTCTGTTTCATCCACTCGTCACGACTTCCTGGAACACAGAACTTCTCATCTTTATACTTGTATTGTAATACTTAGTAATAGTTCCCACAATACGAAAAACTATTTAGTTTGTAACTATCTCACTGGTGGCGCTAAATGTTGCATCGTGTTTGCTCCCAAGTATCCATTTCTGTCTCAATCCAGTCGCGGTTTCGAAAAGGGCTACCACTTTTTAGTCGCGATGTGTAGTGCATACTACTATGGCAGCGGAAGAGATACAAATATGTTATGCACAACACACTGAAGGATATAAATTTTCCTCAAAATGACTGGGAAACTTGGTGGATGATCGTAAAAACTGGCAGAGGATCATAAACAACTACACTGGCCCGCAAAACAGAACCATCCGCACACCCGTCACAAATGAGGAGCAGCCTTGTCCAAAGTGTGACAGAGTGTGCATGTCCAGAATCGACCTTCATAGTCACCTTCAATGGCATCGTCGACAGGACCAATGACAACGTGGAAGCCATTTTTCTGAGTTAAAAACATACTCGGCAACGGGCTATTGGCATTATTATTATTATTACTATTCTGAGTTACCACACTGAAGACGGTTAGCTTGTGTGGTAGTTGTGTGCACACTGCACACTATCACTACTCGTTACCGATTTGTGGAGACCTTGAAACATTGTTACTGGAATTGGCTACATGGGTTTGCTTTTCGGATGAACCATGTGTAGATCAATTTGTGATTGACGTTTCGACACTCCTGCTGGTGTCTTCTTCTTCAGCGACTACTAAATGTTGCAGTAGTTTGGTTGGATAGAGTGCTCTTTAATATCAGCAGAATCAGGAATTTCAAGTGGCAATGATCTGGTCATATAATATGTCGCGGCGACTACGATAGGACCTATTGGAAACCAATAATTGTACGACATTTCTTATCCGTAAAAATACATGATTTAGGAATGTCTTTAAAAAACAAGAAAAGAAATAATCCCCGGGTTGTAGAATTGGCCACAATTTTTTTTTTGTTATTTTCTCGGTTTTCAGGTGTTCGTTAAACTTTTTTTTTCAACTAGATATGAGATTTGCCACCTATTCGAAATGTCACATAATTATTTACCAAAAGAGAATGTTGTATGTGTTTTGTAAACACATAGGATACTCTGGTTACCCCATTAATGTGATATACCGTGATGGGTTATAGTAAAAAAATCTTCAATCTGTTCGTGCTTAACATTTTATTTCATCTTAGTTTAGTTATCACGAAATGCTTCGTTATTTTCTTTCTGAACTTTTTATTAGGTACTCTATCAGTGATAAGCTGTCTTAGTTAATTACTGCTAAGTAGTCGAGATCTGAACGTGCTAAATTTACTCTTGTCAAAGTAAACACACTAAATGAAGAACAAATTAACGAATGTACAAGTTGTCAGGTTATATGAGATACACTGTGGAGCAATATCACCACTGCTGCAAAGGGATACTGTAGTATAAATGCAGACGCTTAATGAAATTATTTCACATTGCACCATTTATCTATCCTATAGACATCTGTTGAAAAATTTGTGAAACATTTAGTAAACCACTCTTTATATTGTTTTGGTGTGATATATTACTACAATTGATAGAACGTGAATAATTTTCAAAACTAATGAAAAGTCCTGAAAGTAATCGGAGAGCGTGTATGACAAATTGCATGAATGTGACGTAAGGTAGGAGTGTATCTAAGGATAGGGCACTCTGGCGCTCTGTCCTCTCTGCATACCCGGCATGAGGGAATTGATATATAGATAATGGTTCCTAACTTTATCTTTCGAATGATAGCTACCAGGTACCTGAAACCTATTTTCTTTCGTAGACAAGAGTACTTCCTAAGTAGTTATATTTTCCTCTTTGATAAGAAGTATTGCCTATTTCGCTCGCCTATAGTTTACTTTCCCTCATTTTGGGATGCGGGTGGGATTTTATTGACTTATTCCGAAACAATCCATCACTTGTTTGGAAGCCTGAATGGTTTTATATATTGAACCAGGCAGCGGGTGTACAAGAGATGCCTAAGGCACTTTTTCAACTATCTTTCCTTACACATTCCATAGATTGAGATACTGGCATGGATTTATTTATATCGTGATACAAAGTTTCCGTCTACTGAGGTATCATCGCAGAATATTGGAGAAGGGGTGGTGTACTTCACCATCGAACATCGAGGAATATTTATGAAAACTTGTCACAGAGAGAACGTGAAGTATAATCTTTCCGCATGTTCATGACATGGAATTGACTCGAGAACATATCATCTCTTGATGATTTTAAGGAATATCATCTGACGAAAATTTCTAAAAAACACTATATTCATTTGTTATTAACATTCATTTTCTGACGATTTACGGTCACCTGTTATACATTATCTAGACACAATGACTCATATAATAATTATTTTCCTAGTTATTTTGCTAGTAAAAGTGTTCTTCTGTATCGAAACTTCGTAAATCCCTATGGATGTAGTGGCAAAATCTACCGCTTGATTTTCTTGTCTTGTTAAATAATGCAGTAGGTAAAGAAAATTAGCCGTAGGGTTCTTAAAATGATTTTAACAAATTTCCCATACTTCTTTTGCACCTATTTCACATTATTCTTTCACGTATCAGGTGTTCAAACAACACAAACTAACATATCGTAGCTCTGTTTGTAATTCGATGCTTTTTTGTGATCAGTTTTTTCTCCCTAATGTAGAAGGAAATTGAGGGAGATAGATAGTATGGTGTAAAATGGTTGAAGAAGTATCTCCAAGTAAACAAGCCAGTGATGGATATATTTTCTTCTCACTTTCTACAGCATCCTCTCCCACATACCCACAGTTTTTACACTATACCTTTTTCAATTTATATTTGTCTCTTTCGTTTGAACAGATCCTTAACCATTAGAGTATCTACTTTAGAGTGCGAAACGTATTTTATTGGACTCTGGGGCCTTAAATATACCCACATTTTTCGTTTCCATACAGGCAATTAAACAATCATGTCGCCTTAGAAAATATAGGCATATATCCACTCATCCTTTGCAGGGTATGCAGAGATGACAGAACGTCAGGCTGATCTATGCTTCGTTTACACTAGTGCGATTTGTCCACAAAATTTTATAAAGTACCTAGATGGCGTACTCAACGCTATTAGTGAAGTAAACTGGTAGCTACAAACTGTCAAATCGTGTTGAGAATTTTTACATTTTGTAGGTAACCTTTTCGAAATTTTGTTCTCATAGTTAAAAACTGTATTCGTTATAACGTTATTTAAGAATTAAGAGATGCTTTAGTTTTGTTTTAATCATTTTTATCCTAAAATGTCTAATAACAGTAAAATTACTATTGTAACAAAGATAAAGGTCGACATTGGAATGCATAATGAAGCAATACTTCGATACAATTATACTTACATTGTATCCTAATGTTCCTTGTAATGAAAAGGTCGGAGTATTAGATTAAAATTAACACGAGAACAAGCAACTTTAAATTTGTAAATGCTAAATGTTTGTAACTATAATTTTTATGTAGTAATTTAAGGTCTGCTAAACAGGAGTCAAAACTAGCATCACGCTATTAATTTATTAACTTCATCTGTCAATGTGAGCGTCTTCATTTTCCTCTTCAAATCTTCATAATTTCCCAATGCCTCAGCACCTTAAAATTTTGTCTACGTGTTGTTTTTTTCATAATCTATCTATCTATCTATACCCTCACGCCACATCCCTTGCAGGGTAGGCAGAGAGGACAGAGCGCCAGACAGCCCTATCCTTACACACACTCCTAGCTTCCGTCACATTCATGTAATTAGTCATACACGCTCTCCGATTCCTTTTACTCAAAACGCGTCCATCCTTGAGGATCTGGTCGACATGATCGGACCAGGTCAGTCTCGGACGGCCGCGCTTTCTCACCCCTCTTCGCTCATTCAGATATATCTTTTTTGTCATCCTGTCATCATTCATTCTCTCAACATGCCCAAACCATCTTAGTTTGTTTACTTTCATTCTTGTCACTACACCAGTCTTGCAGTCACTCATTTCCCTAATAACCTCATTCCTCCTTTTTTCATAAACATGTTTCAATTGCCAAATTTTAATTAATTTAGTTTTTATAAGGAGAAATACAAGCTAGGATGTTAAAAAGTTTTTTAACATGCTATTAATTTGCTTGCGCAATATTTTCATTATTTCAGGACCTGATTGGGCGATATGGGGCAAATCCTAGTAAATACAGTACCTAGTTACCTACATATAACATACGAGTATCTATGCTTTGATATGGTTCCTACATAAAGTACCCTGATACAGTAACCCATACCGGCATAACATCTGCCTAATGTTCAGTGTACTGTATTGTTATCCCAAATACTGAGATGGAATGTAGCCTTAAGTTTAGATGGAATTTTCAGAGAATTTCAACCATAGTAGTTGATGTGTTTGTATTTAGTTAGTTGGCAGTTAGGCAACTTAACCATTCTATATAGTACCTACCTACGTTATATGGTTAAATTATCTAATATAGTGTATGTAGAACAGATTAGGCATTATATTCATCTAAATGCTAAAAAAAAGTTTGATTCTCAGTGTACACATGATCATTTGAAATTTATTTAAAATATTACACTCTTCGGCATTACAGACTTTGCTGAAGAGCGCCGAGGTGGTCGGTAGCCTGATAAGTAACGCGTTCCACTGTTAATCTAGTGAGCGCGGGTTTGATCCCCAGTGCCGACTTACTCCACTTCACGACACAAGCTTTTCAAGATTACTGTGAAAGGTGTAATTGGGTTTATTTCGATAAACCTAGATTCATTTTTATTTAAAATAAAAAAAAAGTGTACACAGAACATGTTACACCCTTACAGTTATTTCCTCGTGTGATTTTGATTGGTGCTGTATGTCCAGTGAGATAAATAATTAATGACTATTGTTGCAATACTATACTCTGTACCAGTGGCGTATATAGGATTTCATTTCGGGGGGGGCCCGACCAAATATTTGACTTTGGGAGGGGTGGAGGCAACAGAAGACAGACGTACAATAAAAATATTGTAATGGCGCCGCAGACAAAATTTTTTCGTGAATGTAAGTGAAAAAGGTCGTGTTTTGGCTTAGTATTAACATTGTGTGCAGAAAGTACAAAGAAGAATGGCGCCGCAGGCGAAATTTTTTTGAATAATGGGTGAAATGATGAACTTGAGTAACTTTCATGTTTTAAAATAACGTTTTTTAAAGAATTGTTCAACATTTCGGGGGGGGGGGGCCCTCGGCCCCCCCCTCTATATACGCCACTGCTCTGTACATAACTGATTTGGTGTCTACTGACTCGGAACAGAGCTCAGTCTAGTGAGGCAGTATAATTTTTTGCCGAGTAGTTGAAGTAACATTGTGCAACACGTAATAATTTATTTATGTACTTATATATTTTTGTGACAGGGATGCAAGTGGCCCAAGATCATTTGGCATGGAAAGGGATGGAGGAGGCCTACATCCAAGAGTGGATGGCTACGGGCTGAAGAAGAAGAAGATGATATTTTTATACTGATTGTTTTTTTGTGTGTATATTCTGGAAAAAAATAAATTTATTCATTCAGATATACAGTCCAGCCATCCACAGATATACGTCCATAAAGTTCATCCTTTGCTGTATATCTGTTGACATAACTGGTGGTATTATTTTATTTAGCAATCAATATGTAATTATCACGATATTGTAAAATAATTGAATAAGTGTTCAAGGCCATGCATTGACTCCGCAGACTGCAATATTATTATTCAACTATAACAATGATAAAGTCACACGTGTACATTGCTTGTATGTGACTCACACCCGACGGCTGATATAAGCACTTACCACTATTGGTACAGGCGTGCTCCATGGAACGACCTTACACTCGAAATCAGTGTATGGATGGGAGTAGCGTTGCCAACTCTAAAAATTGGATAGCCGGACTTAGCCGCTAAAAAAACGGGATTTTTGGGTCCCAGGGCTGGACGTTAAAACAAGTTTTTTTTTGCCTAAAATATCGAATAAAACATATTTTGTAAAAAAGTTTTAATCCGTATAATTTACATATTTTCCTTTGGCAGAAACCTGCTTTAACTAAACTTGCCTAGGGAGTTTCTTGCCGATCGACTGGCAAAACGAAACGTGGGTCGTGGTTAATAAGAGAAAATAAAAAGCCGGACGGCCGTTTCGCCTTCAGAGGAATACGAATGCTGACGTAATACTGTATTAATAATGGCCAACTTCTGACTCACTTTTGCCTTTCTCTAACTATGGTAATGCGCTAGATACCATGGAGGGCATACACATTACACAACCTGTCTTCTGAGGCTCTTCAATACTTGGGCACACGATCTTAAACTCTGGCTCTGCCTTCTTAGCGCCATACGAAGACAAAAGTTCTGTCACTGTTTCTTATTGATTCTACAGGGCGAGAGTATTTGAGTCTATATGCTTGTGATTATTTGTCGAAATTCGAATTGTCATTTAAGTGGTAGGATTGTGGTATTGCTTATCATAAAGTATCCAATACACCTATATGCTTCTATCCGACATCGACAGTCCAGCTTCATAGTGTTTTTGCACCGAGCTGAGAGATTATTTGCACTGAGAGAGATTATCTAACTAACTAAACCGACGCATATACCTACAATACCTATGTATGAACCTCATAATACGTATGTACCGCCAATCTATATAAATATAAGTACCTCTGCCTACGATGTTTTGTTGCAATATTATTTGCGAATATCAGTTTGCAAATATACAGACGTTTTTCTTCTTATCAGCCCACTCCTGTCCTCTCCTGGACGATGGCCTCCTTTACTTCTTTCCACAACATCCCGTTTTAACAAAGTTAAACATGGCAGAGCTAACACTTGAGCAGATCAAAGAGTTCATCAAATCTATCGACGCCGATTGAAGTGGAAAGAGAAGTCCAATTGGCGTTTCGTCGGAGGCATTCATGGTGAGATGATAACAGAATCGAATGCTGAACTGAGTGTATAAGGATCAGGTCAGTATTCACGTCAAACATGATCAGCGCTAACATTGACTATACATTCTGGCAGCAAGAGAAGGCCTGTACATAGTTAAATTGCTTAAAACATACTTTCGATGTGGTAACAACAGTATCTGTAGTTAGTAAAGAAGTAGGTATAAAGCTATATGCTAATAAAAATAGTATACTTGCGTAGCTGTGTGTATATAAAGTATAGGATAATTAATTATGATAAATTTGTAGTTATTTATAAAGCGCTGTTAACACTTAACCCTCTAGTCTTGGTGAATGTAATCCCTACAAACCTTACACCACTTTCAGTACCAGTGCGAGTATTAGATTGTGATTAATTGACGCCAGAGGGTTAACTTGATAGGGTTAGATTAATCTACTCGACTATTGACCGCAGCTGGGGAGATATTTTGGGGGAAAATACGAATTAAGTGAGAAAAATTGGAAGAAAAGAGAGAATTATAGTCTCATATTAAAAACACTAGAAAAAAGCTTGAGTAAGTACTTAGGTACCTAACTTTACTTACATATTCTGGGTAGGTGTAAAGTTTGTTTATATTTAGATAATTTTGGTGCCAGCACTCATTGATGTGTTTAGAGCAAACGGAATCGCAGAGTGTGTGTGTGACAAATTACATGAACGTGACTGAAGCAAGAAAACTGTGTGTATGAATAGGGATGTCTGGAGTATTTTTCTCTCTGTCTACTCCGCAATGACAATTCATAATGCTGTGTTTTTTGGATTTATTCCACTTCAAGGGCGCCTCCTAAATATTATAACATTAATATATACATAGCTTAACCTAGTTACATAGTATGTTATGACCTACCAAGCATGTGAGTTTTCTACAAACTCTTAAACATAGCAACAAGAGACTGTGTCTTACGCACTTGTTCTGGAAGATCATTCCATATAGATGGTCCAGTAGAGCTGAAGGCTGATATTACTTATTGTGTGGAACATTCTTGTACAAATATTCGGAAGCTCCGGGTTTTTACATAATTGTTCTGATGCATATACTTTTATAACTTGGTTTCTCGCACATACAGTATTTCATCATTTGTCTACTTACATAGTTAGGTATAATGATGTCATTATTACAAATTCTTCAAACGCTTACTAGACGAATTCCTCACAATAAGCAATTAATGTGAGTACGTAAATAACTATGTTTGGTCGAAGGTAAAATAGGATATTTTTTAATAATGTCACATTTATTTCGTGAGAACATCGGATTTTCTACATGTCGTAATATGAAGAAATTTGTATTTATCTCAATAGATATACAACGAAGAATGAATTTTCCATCAGGCATAAGACCGATTGTCCACTGGTTTAATGCGACCACTTTACAATTGTAGCAACATTCGCCAATTCCAGACCATCTTGCCCTGTGAGTGATGGGAATCGAACCAAGACCTCTAACCTAACACATCGGTATTTCACTAGCTGTGCTATGAAGGCTAGTGAATGAGGCGAGAAGGGACTTGCATATTTATGCGTTACTGATTCATTATTTTTTTCTGTATTTCTATATTTACATTTCACTTATATGTCAAAGTTAATAAATCTACCCTTTACATGTTTATTTATATGTGTAATAAAGTTTTTATTTATTTATTCATGTGTATTTTAAGACAATTATTGAAATACTGATTCAACACAAAACGGCTGATTTCATACTCAAACTAATAATGAATTATTGAGTGGTTAGGCCTAACAGTTGATGGTTTATTAAGTAGAGAGCCCCTATCCCAAGTAAGCCCAAGTTATCGCGGTTGGTGGTTGGTATCAGACCAAGTAAAGTAATTAGTTTGATGAGTTAAACCGTTAATATAATATCATATAAATTACTTCCCAGCTATTGGGGGTGGCGGGGAGGACGTCTTAGTTAGATGATGTGAGGTATTAGGGGTTGCGGTTGCACTCGACAACAAGGAACATACATGTTTACAAACTATTAGATACAGCTGTTTCACCTTTGACGTTCCTCAAAGAAACACAGAGATACCACAAAGTTTAACTCATAATAGTTTTGTTTTTGTTTTTCTTTCTCTTGCATTAGATCCGGGCATCTGTTTCTTGCCCAAGGGTCTCCTGGGACAGCGAACTCCAACTATCTCGCCACCTCTTTTCTGGTCTTCCTGGTTGGCGGTTCTGGGATGTTATTAGCCACCACGTGTAGAAGTCTGTTATTGTCCATTCTCTCCACGTGGTCGCGCCAGAATCTTCTTCTTTTCCAGCCCCATCTTGTTTTGTTCTATTTGCATATTTGTTACCGGTAGTGATACGGCAGAAATGAGAGGGTCTTGTGGATCGTGGGGCCTTGGGCATCTGCTCAGAGCAGCCAATGGAACGAGAGGCCCGACCAGCAGAGGCAGAAAAAGCTAAAAATATGAAAACTACGATGTACGAGTATATATTTTGTGTTTATGCCATCTTATTATTGCCTTGTTATTCTCCCGTTAAGGGTTGCTCCCTCCCACTTACCCTGGATGATGAAGGAACGCTAGTTCCTATGTCATCCAATATTTGTGCAAAAACAGTTCTAGGGAGGGCTCAGGGTTCGCCAGAAGGGCTCCCCCCGACAAAACCCTCCCTGATTTAAAACAACCCTCAACGTTCACAAAAAGTCCTTATATACTAATACAATTTCCTATATACTATCTTACAGTTACGTATTTACTACGTACTAGAATTCTTACAGCCTAAACATAAAAAAACAGCATAATTGACATGCAATGCCTAGGATTGACCCTGACTTTAGGAAAAGGGCCAACCGGCGCAGAAGTAGGGAAACAAAGAAACCGCACCCAACCCGCGTAACGGACAGGGTAACGGCTCCCCGTGGTACCCTACAGTACCAGCGACCCCCAACGTCCGCTGTGGAGAAAAGTACCTGGAATCAAAAAAAAAGCAGAAACGTAAAATATGAAGATGAAAAACCAGGACATGCCAGCAATTAAAGGCGCCCAAAATAAAGAAAAAAAAATAGATATCACAGTGAAAAAAAAAATATAATATCAAATTACAGTACAAGTATAAGGCAGGTTGTCACTCAGGTTCAACACAGAATGCCGCCTCCCAAAGTAGGAGTATGGACATCACAAAGTAAACACAAAGCGTTAAGTCTCGGCCCAGAGCAGACAAATTCAAGTTATTCTACGTACCTTCTTACGAATTCAATAAATTGTATGTAAACAGAGCATCCAACATACATAAGTATTTGTAAATCATTTTCTTCGACAGCCCATCAACATTTCTGTAGAAGGATGTGTTGTTAGTTTGCGAATCCTTAACCGGTATAAGGGTCACCCTTCTTGTTACGAACTGTTAAGTAGTATTGACAAATGTTCTAGTCTTATTTGCTCTTTTTTACAATCAGCTGTGTTGTTCTTTCTGGGTCAAAAAAAATGAGAGTGTTATTCAAAATTATAGTAGGTAGGTAAAAAAACTATGTGGGCGACATCATCTCAAATATGTGTAAATAATAATAATAGGAAAAATAGGTCCCTAGTCGTTGCTTTTGATTTTCATATTTCATTCATTAATTCATCAGCGCCGGCGTTCGAAGCCGGTGCTTTCGTCATGAGAAATGGGGGCACCAAACATGTAGTGTTTTGTACCAGTTGCTAGGATTATTTAAGAAAATATTATTATTTTTTATCCCTCTATCCAATATGTGGTAACTAGTTGACTAGAGATAGGAGGTAGGTGCTCGGGTGTCAAACCTGTAGAAAAATGTTTTATGATCACAGCGATCACACATGTTTTATTTCTCAATATATATCAATTCTTAATGTTTTTTTCATCATTTATTTGCAATCTAGACATGTTATACGAAAACGGACGGACTTATAGTTAAAGAAAAACTAGTTATATAAATAATATAATTCGGTTCTACCAACTTTACCGTGTTTTAGTTAGAGCAGTATCATTCTATCAGCCGATTCCATTACCCGCTAAGCTCCGCTAAGTCATTAGTTTTTGAGGTTAATTCCTTTTGATTAAGCTTACATCGGCTCATGCGGTATCGCTCTGAAAATCCTCTCCCAGCCTGCAGCCAGATACCAACCAGACTGGGTAATTAGGGGATCTAACACCTGGAAATGTGGGGGATTAACGGGGGGTTAATTAAACTGGTTTAATGTTGTTTAAATCTACTAATGAATTAGCAAAATAAAACCTCTTTAGACAATTTATACCGAACCGTTTTCTTCTTAATGAATTATATTTAAGACTCGCGACTCAACTGTACTTTTCCAGCGGCATTAAGGTTAAAAATCCGAAAAAGATTATTTTCCTTGCGAATTTCGGGAAAAAAGTTGATGGACTTCGAAAAATAATTCAGAGTTATTTTTCACATTATTGCATGAGAAATCTATAACAAAATATCAAAAATCTTTAGCGGTCATTCCTTACATAAAGGTTAGGTATATCTATAGGCACCTATGATAAGTAGTTTTTCCCTGACTGAACCATTGAGGTACAATTTTCTACGTATATAGATAAATACTAAATTAATATTTAGTATGTTGAAATCATTTACTTAGATAGTGCCTAAATTGGTAAAATGAGTTAAGTATGTAAATTCTCAGATGCTGTGGAGAAATATCATCTTATAAAATTGGTACAAAATATTAGTAAGTATACCAAAGTAAGTACATTACTTAGCTCCCTTAAGAAATTATGATTGTAGGTAATTAAAATGCAGATTAAGATGTCTTCCACACGTGTGAGGATTAGAAATGGGATTGGCTGAAATCTAACAAATTTGCATATAGGCACTTCGTTAATATTAGTATTCGGGTTGACTTTTGCAAAAAGTCCTTCCTTTAGCATAGTACTATTGTCTGGTTTGGTAACACTCTCGATTTTTGGTTAGTAAAGATTTATTTATTTAATATTTTTATTTACGCTGTAGATTTCGTATTTTATATGACTGAAATATATTTCTCTTTCATTCCACGAAGATGGAAATAACTTAATTTTTACGTAGCATTAAAAAGCATTTTAAGTAAAGGGTAAAGAGATTTTATTGAAAGGTATTGCTTTTGAAATATGTACTCTGGCATACTACTGAACTTTTGTTAAATGAAGTGAAATCAGTATGCCAAAAAGCTCTAAATTTGATATTTTGTTGTACGCAGATGTAACATACTTGAGTATTTTTATAACATAAACAAAATACCTATTTACATGGATTTGAAACGGATTTCTTTTATTTCCCTTTAATTGGTACCTCTGTAAGGTCAATTTATATACACGTGTATAAATTATCATACTAAACCTATTTTAATTACTCAATTACCCAACAACCCACCTGAGATTTAAGGGCATGGTACCAGGAATGATGTCACAGTCTTTTCCCACGGCATTACGGTTCAAAATCGCGTGACAATCGCACGATAAAATGGTAAATATAGCGTTTTTCCCATTTTTCGGGGTTAATTTTGCGTCTATTGAAAAACTTTTACGGTTATTCCCTAGATTTTAATGCATATTATCAGTACAAAAAGAAAATTTTACTCCGCGACTTTCGGGAAACGAGTATCCGTCTTTCGGAAAAAAGATCAGAGGTGTGTTTAATATATTTTTTTGAAAAATCTATACAAGTTAAAAAAATTCTTTTACGGTTATTCCCTAGATTAAGGTTCAATGCATCTACCCTATTTTGTTCCGAAGAATATTTAGTAACGGTTGTCGAGATAGGAGGTCTCCCGTTTTTAGAAATTTTTGAAATGTCGGTATGCACACTCTTAAATAGTGGCCCTTAAGCTACAATCCAGCCTACATTTTAATACCAGTAATTTGTATTAATGGGGTGATAATACTCATTTATGAACTGTATCAACAAAATAATCGGTAGGTATGAGCGGTACAATTTACATCTAAAACTATGTAAATTTTCTATTTAAGTGTACAACCCCCAAGTTTGAGTTATAATAGTTTTTACAAGATTGTCTGTGTGAATATCTGTAGACTTGTTTTTCGGGTATAATCGTGTGAAGATCTGGTGATCCAGATCTCAGTGATCCAGATTTCACACGATTATACCCGAAAAACAAGTCTACATATGGATCATCGTGAAAACCTGCAACTACTATTGTGTGAATATCTGCCTAAACATTATCATTAAAGAGAAAATTTCACGTGTTTTTTGACCAAAGAAAAAATTGAAAGTTTCTTTCATCTCCTGTCATGGGTTCTCCTATTTTGGATATAGGCCTCTTCCTACCGTTTTCATTCTTTTCTGTCACTTGCCTTTCGCACCCAGTGTCTACCATAGACAAACATAAGATAGACTGGACAACAGGTATCCAGAGTGTCCAACACTTTTTTGTTAGAAAAGTGGTAGAGACTCACAAAACATTTAGTAAGTGGTAGAGACTGAAGTATGACATTCGCCTACCACTCTCCCTCGCATTTTCTGGGACAAGGGATGATCTGTCTCTTTCTCATAGAGTATTTTTAGTAGCAGTTAAAAGTCTACTCATGCAGAGCTTAACCGTGTCATCTCTATACTGTAATGTTACTCTCCTACGTCTGCCCTACTATCTTCCTTATATGGCAAATTTCCAAAAAACATATTCACAAAAGATATACCTAAGTAGATAAAGGTTTAAGAAAAATATCTCTGTAGTTATCTAGTTACATAATTATTATTTTCTTGCTCTGCTTAGTCATAATTTTATACGTTTTGGCTATAGTCAACGTACTCATGTTTTTAAGTCATATGACCCCACATTGTTCCCAAGGGTCATGTTGAGCACGTAAAACCTTTCAATTAGACAGTTGGGAATATTTTGACATATTTTGGCAATTCAGTTTTAATAGTTTTTTCATTTCAAGTTAAATCCGGGTATTTTGCTTTGACAGTATAATTAAGTTAACTCAGAAATTTATCGTATCGTTGTTGGTACCGATATAATTATGTTGTAACGTAGAATGGACATTATTTACTGTTTAGAAAAATTAATTGACGAAAATTCCTCAGAAAACATAAAATGTTGGCTTCCGGAATCAATTTACCAATCTGCTTGATACTTGGCTATGCTGGCATAATCAAAACTATTGTGCTTTCTTGGTAAATTCTTGGCACCATAAACCTAAAAGTTGCCTTTGGAACAAAGACAGGAATGGTTTGAATGCCACCACGCTTTTTTGTTAACATTGTTTTCGAAGGTAATCTCAGGCGCGTAATCTCATCATGAGCGAGTACCTACATAATTGGCGCGGTTGGTTGGAAACCTGAGGTGTCGACTTCGAATCTCGATGCTGATGATGTATTCTGAAAGTACTTAAATGTTGAAGGTTTTCATGGTGTGTGATTGACATTGTTTCTTGGTTTTTTCGGCTGAACCGTGTGTGCACTGTGTAGATAAACTTGATCGACCTTTCGACACTCCTACTGGTGTCTCCACAGACGAAGACACCAGTTTAGGAGTGTCGAAACGTCGATCAAGTTTGTCTACACACGGTTCACCCGAAAAAACCAAGAAACGATGTATTCTGTTTTTCACGACACAAGTTTTTTCTTACTGTAAAGTGCGCTGAGTATTTGGGTTTGTGTACATAAGCCCAGATTCTTCAGAAATTTATAATCGGTACCAGTATGACGAAAAAATATTTGATTAAGTACTTCAATAATCTAAGGTACCAGTCATAATACTGGGACAAAAACTTAAATTATGTAAAGGCGGGTTTATTATCACTAACATCATTTTGCTATCGAACTAATTGATAAATGTACAATAGAGTATAGATAATAATTTTTAATAAGCCGTTTTGTGAAACTACTCCACCTCAAGGTCGCGTGTTTATTCCTACAAGAGTTAAATAAAAAAATGCAGGTATGAACAAAATACCTATCCAGAACAATCCATGTTTACATCAAGTTTATATTATTGTGTGGCGACATTATTGAACAATACATAAATTTCATATGAGAAATGTTTTATTTAAAACAAGAGTATTTTTCGAGGTACTCGTACTAGTCCAAAGTCCAGAACAGTACGCAATGTATTTCAAACATCTAGTTCAATATTTATTGGTCCTCCAATGTTTTTCGTCCCGTTAAGAATTACATAATGTAATTAACGATATAAAAATTCACTGCTCAATGTTTCTACTGGAGGGAATGATTGAGGGATTGACTGACAAAAGGCACCCTGGGCTAAAGCATCTGGGGCAAGTATACCACGAGATGGACTGTAGGTACTTCCTATACAGATTTGAAGAGACTGCCGAAAACCGAAAGGAGTGGAGGAAAAAGGTGTTTGCTGCAAATAAACTCCAAGATTTAAACTGCAGATCATAAGTAAGGTAGGTACCTAATTCAAGACTATTTTTTTCCATATTTGTGGATATTCTGTAGATACCTACTCAGTTTTTTTTATTTGCAGTTAATTCATTGGATAATAAAGGACCTAAAATTATGCCTTGTGGCATGTGGCAAATTATATCGAGTTTTCAGTCAAATATATTACATATCCTCGTGGAGTGAAATACTTTGATTGTTATATAATATTATTTTATATTTTTCAAACAATAACACATGATTTAGGTATCTTCCTCTAATAACACATGAGTCAAAAAAAGAAGTGGACCAAAAACCACACCTTGGGAAAGACAAAATTCACGCTTAAAATATTATATTATCTTCTTAAAAAAATATTTGTATTTAAAATTAATTACCCTTTAAAATGTTGGGAAACATTCAACAACACCTGCAAAGTGTACCAAACAGTGTCATTCTATGGAATAATGTCAACTGAGAATTGATTTGTTCAAAATATTGTTATGTTACAATAGCACATTAGAATAAAATGTATTACATTCTCATATCACAGAGAGATGAATATCGCTTCCACTTTTTAATGGACAATGAGTAATCCAATGATTACGCAGACAATATACTCGACCAAGCAGATTTAGATCATATACTAACTACTGGTACAATGTGATTATTAGTATTAAATAAGGGATTGATAAGATCCATATTAGCATATCCGACATTCAGTTGAGATTCTTCCGACTGTCACAACGCGTTTCTTTGTTTTAATTAATAATATAATTTCACAATTATTCATTCATATTTCGTTTGTCGTCGTATTTTATCGACAGTGTTGAATTTCACCTTCGACTGGTCACCATGAATAACAGGAATAGACATGGGTATGTTTTTGTAATTAACTATATTATTAGATTCTATTTTACTCTTATCTATCATCTAACGCCTCATCCCTTGCGGGGTCGGCAGAGAGAACAGATCCCAGAGTTTCCTATCCTTGCCACCGGCACATTCATGCAATTTTCATAACTACTTACGATTCATTTCAAAATATTGAAGATTCTTTTATCATGTTCATCTTCTTTTTGGTTTGCCACAAGGGCAATAATCACGCCCGTTAGGTCCTGCAATTATTGTGAAAATAAAGGGTTAATTGAATATTGGTGCTAGTTTAATTTTGGAAAAAAAAATATTTATTATGATAATTTATTAAATTATTTCCTACATATTCTAAAAATAGCAGTAAATAAAGAAATAAAGGATTTTTTACTATTACGTCAAGCAACACCAAATCTCTACTTACGAATATCAATTTTGTATCAATGGATTAATGAAACCGGGCTATTGATAACTTTAGCAATAGATTTTGCAATAAGTCCGCCCTTTTATTTATTTATTTATTTGAACTTAAAATTACACCGAGCATCATTACAGCTTTAGCCTTTGCGTCGCTCGGTGTAAACTGTTGTCCACTAGTAATGTCTTTTTTTTAACTTATAACTTTTGGCTAGTTAACAAATATTTATTTATTTATTTATCAATGCCACGCGGCTTATCTGGGACAGACACATCAGAGACTAATGCAAGTGGCTACTGGCTACTGTACATTCTCTTTATGTGAGTTTATCGATTCTCGCCAGATTCCTTATCAACAAATATGAATTACTTGCATGTTGTATGACATAATTTGTTATGATGGCGATCTATACCTACAGAAATGATCTATGACCATGGATTCTAAATCTTACAGCTTCCAAGAAATCCTTGCCGAATACATCTCAATAAATCAGTAATTATTTCATGTTTAGTCTTGTTTATTATAATAATCATAATTAATAAATTTTTACTATTTAAAATCATGAAAAATTACAAAACAATACATAGTAGTGTACTAAAAGGCGGACTTATTGCAAAAATAATATCTAACGGCCAACCTAAAGATAATGTTGTAGGTACTTACCTATAATGGTTCTTACTTCCTGAATTTTGTTGGTCGAGGTGGTCGGTAGCCTAGTTGGTAACGCGCTCGACTGTTAATCCAGTGGGCGCGGGTTCGATCCCCGATGCCGACCTACTCCACTTCACGACACAAGCTTTTCAAGCTTACTGTGAAATGTACAAAGGCGTATTTGGGTTTATTTCGACAAAACCAAAAGTCTTAGATTGACTTATGACACTCTGTTCATATGTTTACCGAAGAAAAAAACCGGTTAAATAATTCACATATTCACAAAAAAAACATGTTGCAATCATTATTGCAATTTTCTTGCATATTGAGAATCAATCATTGTTAGATATATTGATGATAAAATTCTACCTACATGGATACGTATTCGTCCCTTTCTTATGGTGTACGTATGTGTTTTATTATTCATCTTATCTAAGTACCGTAGGAGTCGGTTATAAATATACATTAAAGAAATGTTTCTGAATTTGCTTCTATAAACACGAATGTTGAGTTCAGTGAGTTTTATGCGGCCGCTTCACGCTCGGCATCCCTCCACGAGTTTTGTGTGAATGAGTAAAAGGACGTACGGGCGAGGTGATTGTCTTGAACTGTATACGTAACCGACGGTTAACGCCTTTTTACTCATTCGCGCGAGACTCGTGGAAGGTCGGACAGCATGTGGATGAGGCATAAGATTCTCAGTCACTGCGTGACTTCGAGTTGTAGACTGGGTTCAAGGTTGTTGTCAATTTTTATTTATATTGTTTCAGAGAGGTTTCGGATGACGCCGCTTACAACTATTTGATGAATGCTTTCGATTCACTGACGAAAACTACCACAAAAATCATCAAGAATGGGCAGAGTTCTATGATCATCGAAGTTTTAAACGACGATCTTGCCAAGACACAAACCAGAAGAGGTAGACAAAGAAACATTCGTCGAACTCCCGATCGTAAATACTCGCAAGCTAATGCCTCGCAGGGATACGACGCGACAGGTGGACGTCAACAAAGTTGTATGACTCAACAGCAAAATATTCAGCCTGGAAACATTCAACAAACTCAGGGGAATCAACGACAGCAACAACGGTCAAGAATTGTTGAACAACATCCAGGTATCGTACAACAATTAGTTCAAAAGTCAAGAACCATCCAACTTGTTCAGTCGTCACCAAGTAACCAACAAAATATTCACAGTCAGCCTACTTCAAATACGTTCCAAAATTTTGCGACTAATAGCGTCCACAATTCTGACAACGTAAATGTTAACCAGGGACAAATGCATCGTTTACAAACAACTGAAAATACCAATCTATCAACAGTAGGTGGAAATCAGATGTATAATCATCAAACAACGAGTTATGCACTGACATTTGATCAAAGCATGCCGTCTGCACCGCAACAGACTAACTTGTCACAATATCAAGAAGGTAATAGAAGATGTTTCACTCCTCAACCAACTTCAACGATGAATAATTCACAAAATCTAATATCACTTTCAAGTCTCAGACAAAGAATGTCGAGACGTCCTGGAATTCAAACAAATCTTGCAGCAAGTGGTTCAGAGCTGAACCGAAGATGTATGACTCCACATCCAAGTATGTTGTCTGGTAACCAGCAATCATTTTATAAACCAGGACCAGCGGGAAATAGGAAAAGAAAGATAGAGCAAATATCACGAGAAATTTTGCTACAGAATTCAACACAAAATCCATTTGTTTCAATCAGTAACAATTTTGCTCAAACACAAAATTTTTCACACCAATCAAGAATAGGTTCGGCTATTCCTACACTTGATAACAGACAAGAGTTCCAAGGTTGGTCTTCAAACATGGCTCAAAATGAAAATAATATTGATTATACTCGTAGAGCTGATACACCTCATCCTGGACTAGATAATTTCTCTGGTTGGACCAATAATACATTGACCACTACTCCTTTATACAGACAAAGCTGTCGTTACAATACTCTCCATTATGAAAATACAAACACTAGTAATAATACTCGTCAATGGAACAATTCAAGCGTTGAAGAAAATACCCAAACAGTTACGTCACTCACAGATAGACTAAGCAACAATTGTGATTACTGGAATCCAAATATACAATCGATGGAAGTTGATAGTCGAGGTACTAATATTAATAATGGAACATCGACTCAGTTAGTAAATCAAAATTATACGTTCAAATTTTCTGGAGTCAAAAACTATGCTACGAACAATAGTGGGACAGGTTCTCAGTTTAATAGCTTCCAAAGCGCATATCAGAATACTATATCTCCAGTACCTCAACGAACTGTGGCCACGTATAGAAATGTTTCTGGTTCAGCAACTCAGGTCCAGCAAAACTATCTAAACAACGTCAATTTTATAGCTAATCAGACGAGTTTCAATGTGCCACCTCCAAGCATTGCGAGTAGTTCAATTAACTCAGCAGTATCTACTAATGACCAGGAAATGGTTCAGGACAACCAGATTTCATCAGGCAGTGCTTATAGTCTCAGAACTTACAATTCTACTATTTCCCAGCAATCTCGAGGTCCTTTGGCAAGCTTCGATCAAATCAGAAAAAAATGAAAGGTGTTCGAGAATTCAGTGCCTACCTACCTATGAAACATGTGATGTACATAAAATTTGTGATCTTTGGAAATGTGTTCAAAATAGCAAATAATTTAAAATTATTATTAAGTACATAATTTTTTTAAATAAGTATTTTATATTTTACTAGTCAATTAATTTTTTTTAGAAAATGCATTTAAAAAAAAGACTAAAATATTTTTTTATAGAGATAAATATAGGTATATTTTTGCACAACGATGTTAAATAAAAAATATATATTTTATCTTATTGTTATCATTTTTAATAAATAGTTTTACTATTGTTATTATTAATAAATATTTTATACTTAAACAATATATTTTTTTTATTAATTTATTATAATAACAATTATCATTTATCAATGGGGCGATAATTTATTTAAAAGTAAAAACTCCTCACTCCATGGAAATAGTATTATTATCTTTCACCAAAATACCAGAAAAACGGTAAGTAAAGATTTAATAATTTAGAAAATTTATTCAGGAGTGTTTGTTAATTTAATCGTGATTCCGTTTTTCTCGAGAACGTGATTCAAATTGTAATTTGGTTGAGATGAAAAATGACCAAAATTCCAACATCAGAAACATTTTAATATTTGGATACTTGTTTTTTGTAATATACTTATTTACCTACTCCACTTCACGACACAAATTTTCAAGTTCACTGTGAAGTGTTCAAAGGTGCATTTGGATTTATTTCGATAAAACCAGGTTCGTTTTTAAATAAAAAACAAATTATGCATGGATTTTATCCATGGACCATAAAAAGGCTTTTACTTTAAGGAAGAATAATTTACCTTACACTTAAAACATTGTGTTTTCAAGATTTTAAGACTAATCTAGTTATAGATACTAATATGTTCTGAAGACTGGGTACTTAATAAATATGCTAAAATTACTTTCCTTCCTTCATTTCGAAAAGGTTTCATGAAAGAAGTAGAGTGATGGATGTGTATCTGATACTATTTTTACATGAATTTCATAAATAATAATGTCCTCAAAGTATCTTTAACAAATTTCAATGTATTCCTTTGACGACGGAGAAGACGACAGAATGAAAATTTTACTCCTCTCTTGAAACAAAGTTTTTCTTTTTTTACTTCTTGTACTATCTATCATCCTTTCAATTTATGTGATATTTATTCAGCACTTATAATAAAATCATATAATCACTTCGAACGTCTAAAATGAGAGTTCTAAGAGTGGGGAGAACTCTCAGAGACAGGGTTAGGAATTCAGAAATAAGAGAGACCTGCCAGATGGAAGATATCGTGAGATGGGGTAGTAAAAGGCGACGATATTGGAGAGACCACGTGGACAGGATGGGTGAGGGCAGAATACCCCACATCGTTGCCCATAACATACCCGTGAGACAACGTCAGCCAGGCAGACCGCCAAAGAGGTGAAAGGGTAGTTGGTGTTCCACATTCCAAGAGGAAGGCATTTTCATGTCCTCAAGTAGAAGCGACATGCACCTCCGAGGATGCACAACTCGCGAATGCCTGAACTATGCAAATATTGAGTATTAAGGGCTACAAATTTTGAGGTGTTTCGGATAAGGAAACTAATCCGAAAGTAAGTTAAGTATTGGCAGCTGCAACTTTCTTGTTGCTCTTTTTACTCTTTTTACTAATCAAATCCTAAAGGATATCTGACTTTTTATTATATGAATCTTATACTTATTTCTTACGACTAAGAATGCATTCTTATAAGTAGTCCTTTTCCGTCTCCTAAGCGGCTTAAAATATTGTCATATTAAAGAACTGGATTCATAGTTCGGCTAATGAAATGGAAAAAGAAATTACCGTTGATGGACGTAATCAAGAGATAATGAGTCACTTTCTGGAGAAATGGCAGTCATTACGGAAGTGGAAATTAATCTTAAAAAATGAGAAAAACAGAGACATCAAATATTATGCCTGTCAGTCCACACCTGTTTCGGTGATAACCGGATAAGAGTATTTCCGTAAAACATTGGGAAACTCCTGGTTATCTGATGAGGCAGGTACGGACTGGGGGGGGAATTTGTTGTTGTTTGTTATGAGAAGTCTCTGTGTGGGAATATGAAATTCGATGATCCCTTGAGTTGGAAATTTATTTTATTCGGACCTGTGCGGTGATGTTATTAATTGTATACTTGCTAAATACAATACTAAACCATTCAGTAATCAACCGTCTGGAAATAATGGAGTTAGAATTTGGCATTTATTGCAATTTGCCTAAGGAAAATCTAAAATATCTAATAAAATTTTCATTAAAATCTAGCAGTAAACCTAAACAATCTAGACATTGATATCCCGATAGCGGTTTATTATAGGTTAGCTTATTTTCTGTTAGTATTCTGTTGATTTCTTTTTACTACTGTTTTTTCCGTGCTGACTTTTGAATACGTTAACTAACTTTTTTGTGGATTATTAAGATTTTTGACCGATGGTAAAGGTCGATTTTCAAAGGCGAATCCATCACGTGGATTTTAAACTAAATAATTAAAAGGGTTTCATTTTATTACAGAAGGTATTTGTTATAGTGAAGACAAAATCCATTATATCTAAAAATTCATTACCTTAATACTAGTATCGGCGCAGTTTACATACCTACATACATTTGAGTATTTTTAAAAGTTCCTTTTCCGATCATCGTCATTATAATGTCCCCCTTTCTTCCTTCGCGTGGTCCTCTTTATGTAACGATATGAAGTCGAGAGGTTTGATGTAAGTAGGAGTGGGGGGAGACTAGGGGGAGGAGGGGGCGGGAGCCACTGAGGGTTTTACTCAAATGTCTATTCAGTCTACTACTCTATTACCAACACGGCTGTTTAGCAATTCAAATCCCTCGGAGCGGGAGTTAACCATCCGCGCAGAGGTCCTTAAAGGAAAACTCTCTGTGTTGTGCGTATAATAGATACTAAATTAAAAACATAAGAAGTACAGAAACGGACTTATTTTATTATTTTTCAAATAAAAAGAAATAATAAAAAAGGGAATGTTTGGGTATGTACTCTGTCCTCTCTGCCTATCCTGCGAGGGATATGGCGTTTTGGGATAGTTAGATTTGTAGATAAATAGAGAAGTATTAAAACCAACTGTAGACAAAAATATAAATATACTAGCTGTATTACCCGTGCTTCGCTACGGAAAAATTGTGTGGATCCCCCCCCCT
This sequence comes from Ceraclea dissimilis, assembly GCA_963576895.1. Taxonomy (NCBI): domain Eukaryota; kingdom Metazoa; phylum Arthropoda; class Insecta; order Trichoptera; family Leptoceridae; genus Ceraclea; species Ceraclea dissimilis. Next base: position 16,011,136 of record OY756363.1, read on the forward strand.
TCGTGCCCCCTTAGTGTCCCCCTCCTCGTACCCCCTACCACACTAAGAACATTCCCTGGGGCAAGCACAATAATTTTCCAAAGTTTCATCTCAATCGGATGAACGGTTTAGGTGTCTATAAAGGAGAAGGTGAAAAATGTTAGGTATATACCATAGGTACGAACTAAAATATTTATTATTGGGAATCATCACAATCTGTCATCTAAATTGTCTGAATTAATTAATACGTATCATCAAAATTTATATACCTACATTTTTTTCTGAAATTAACAAATTAACAAAATTACGAATATTATTTTACTTAAAAGTTTATATTTTGCAATTTAAATTTCGCGCCGTTGGTGTTCCAACGGGCGGGGTTAATAATATGTATTTCACAATCGATAAAACACACTATGCAATATATTATGTATGTAAAAACAGACTGATGACTGTGTGCCCACCTGTGTACATAAGTATAGACGTGTGTAGTACGGTAAAATATAGTATAGTCAGTCCAGCAAAATAACAACTACTACTTAATATTTGCGTTAAATATTCGCAAATGCCTTGCTATATGGAAACCAATACTGTGTGGTAGAAACTTCTGGAAATTGAGAACCTTCTGTGAAATTTTTTTGATGAGGGGATTCAAGGGTTGTGTGGAGCATGTGTGGTATGGTATGAAAGGGCGTTAGAAAAGAAATTCAAATCTTCAGAAAGTCATTTTTATGCGTCCTCAGACCATCGGGAGACACAGAGTGATCGAGAGAATCCAGTCACCACATACCACATTGTTTGGTGTCTCATAAAAGAGCTTCACAAGTAGAACTTGGCTAGACGGGCAATGCTGGGCAATACAGTTAGTACGGCTTATGAAAAAAATACAATTAACGAAATTGCAAATATTTTTTTACTCAGAGTCCATGCTTCACTGAGCGCATAACAATACACTTATTTCACCACCTATAAAAACGTGTATATATTCACGTATACAGGAGAGTACTTATATCAACTAACAACTATAAAAGTACCCTTTTCATGCCCTTATCCTCAATTTTTGATTAAACAATGTAAGACGATTTTTTTTCATTTTAAAAGAAGTATGCAACTGTTTAACTACAGCTTTGTAGCTTCAGTGTTTACCGAGATACGTTACTATCAAAGCAAATTTAATCCCACGCCCTAACCCTTAAGGATTGACTCTTTTTCTGGACAGAATATCATATTTTGACCCTTTCTTAGGAATCCATTTTTGGAAATTCCTATAAAATTATTTTTTACCGTATTAAGAGGCATTTAAAAATCACCCCTTTTCTTTATGTCCTTTTTCATCCCTTTAAATAAAAATTAAAAAAAAACGGCGAAACAGCCTATTACTAATTTTAATAGTAGAATCTATGTGCCAAATTTCAACTTCGTACAATGTCTGGTTTACGAGATATTCGCATACTCTGAAAAACTTTCAACCCTATTTTTCACCCCCTTAGGGGCGGAATTTCCAAAAATCGCTTCTTAGTGGAAGCTTTTGTATTAAAACCTATCTGCCTTCAAAATTTCACTTCTCTAGGATTAGCCAATTCGGCTCTGCGTTGATGAGTGAGTATGTCAGTCAGTCATTCAGTCAGTCATTCAGTCATTCATTCAGTCAGGCACTTTCGTTTATTATTAGAGATTTTTTTAGAAATTGAATCTGGGTTTATCGAAATAAACCCAAATACACCTTTGTACACTTCACAGTAAGCTTGAAAAGGTTGTGTCGTGAAGTGGAGTAGGTCGGCATCGGGGACGAATAAGTAGTTATCTCAAAGGATATACAGCGAAGGATCAGGCTTACCACTGTTCGTCGGCTGATTTAATGTGATAAATTCACCAATTCCATACCATCCATCTGCCAAGGCCGATAATCGTACCCGGACCTTCAACCTGATACAAATTATTGCAACTACAACATGTAGAAAATTCGATGTTTCTCATAGAAAAATAAATTTTTATATAAAAAAATATTGAAATAAAATACTCGAAAGTTTGAAAGTAAGATCTCACTTAGATCATAAAATATTTAAATGTAGAATGTCAACAAGAAATTGAATTCGGAACGGAACGGAAATTTTAAATTTAATAACAATGTTTGATTCATTTACCATCGACAATTTGTCTTTCCATCAAATCAATTTAATACAAATTTATTCCTCAAACTCATCCATGGATTGATTATGTTTAATCAAGTTCTTTTTTGTAAACTAAGTAGGTAGGAACCTACTTCGGTTTATAATAAAATTTAAACTCCTTATGGGGTAGAAAAAATGCAAAATAGGTAACAAGGTCAATATAGTTGCAGGTTTTCACGGTGATCCATAGGTATGTAGATTTGTTTTTCGACGTTTCGACGTTTCATATCGCATCTGATCACTAGACGATTAACCCGAAAAACAAATCTACACAGGTAACAAGGTACTCGTATTTATCAGAGTCGTCGAAAAATATGGACTTTATTTAAAAGAAGGTATAACTTTGCACCATGCATGTTAAATGAGTGATTCTTTCACTCTGCGGTAACTGATGAATGGAAGTTTTGCCTCATGCGAATACAATGCAATAGCGCATGCGCAGACTAACTGCGCGCTCGACAAAGCTAACAATTCCTATTCATCTACCACCTTCTAATTTACTAGGTTGATAGTGCAACGGAAAGCACAGCGGGTTGATTTTTTTGCAATTCCGAATTGTTGTTTTTGGAATCTGGTCAAGCAATCGATTTTTTTGGGTTCCCTATAAGAATGGCGGATACGTTCAACATTTTCTTCCGATGTCTCGGTCGGTCAGTCGAATGTGTTTTGGCTGTTACTCTTGCCAATGTCGTTTATTCCTCAATAATATCATTGTCGTAGGAACGGTGTACAATCAAATAGAGTCTTCCTGTGGAATGCCAAACAAAGTTCTTGAGGAATATTAGAGGGCGAAGAAGCAGTAATAGATTTTGAGAGAGCAAAATTTATGAATTGTTTGACACCTTCCCTCAAACTATAAGATTTGAGGTAGCTACGTATGCAAAATGCATAAATCAACAGATATATAGATTATCATTTAGGTACTCTGAATGGGTACTGTTTTATGAAGTGACTGTGAAATAGTCTTATAGAAGTTTATTAGTCGTGAGATATTGTAGACGAGAGCTTGTATCACTGATAACTGCTATTAGTAGCGATCGGTATACGGTCGGCAGTCGGGTTGGTAACGTCCTCTGCTGTTAATCCGGTGGACGCTGGTTCGGTCCCCGATGCCGACTTACTCAACTTCACGACACAAGATTTTCAAGCTTACTGCGAAGCCTATAAATATGCATTTGGATTTATTACAATAAGCTATAGATTCATTAAAAATAAAAAAAAAATAATAAAAAAAGCCTATAGGATGATTCAACAACAATATGACTTTTGGGAATCGAGTTGTTTTTCACAACTTTCTTTTGTGGTATCTATACTAGATATATAAAAAATCTTTTTCGGTAATTCCCTACTTCTGTATCGACCCTATTTTTTTCCAATGCATATTAAGTAAGGTTGTCGAGATCTAAAAGGTCTCCTGTTTAACGATTTTTTTTGAAATGTCAATATGCCTGCTCTTAATAAATACTAGTTTTACAGATTTGGGAGGGATAATAAGGAAAAAATATGTACACTACTCAATACACTGCTTTAGTAAAGCAGATATCACGATTTTTCTTACTTAAAGACTTTTATCAGTTATAATAGGTATTTCAATTTTTTTCGCTGTTCCTGTGATTTATGGCACATGTGTACGAGAGAAAAACTCGGTGTACGTGATTATCCTGGGATATTACGTGACCCTTGCGTGGGTTCATCTTATTCACGTTACGCCTCTGGCTTTTGTAAATAATCTAAGGAGCTCGCTTTGAATACTGAACACAGGGGCGGGTCGTAATAAAATAATAATAATAATTCAAACTTCATAGTAATGTAATATAATAAGACCTGAAGAAAATGAAATTATTAGTAAAAGGTGGGTAGGTAATTGTAGATAAATTGGTTTTGTAACATAATATTGGAATATCTTGATATTGGAGTAGTTAGAGTAGGTATTGGACTGATGGGAAAATAGGTCTTTGCAGTAGTTGAAACAATGAATCAGTAGATATGTATTTTTAACATTGAAGTTTGATAGATTGCCTGTAGTTGAGATGAAAACGATTTTCAGGAAGACGACTCAATCTTGTGGGACCCACAAGTTGACCCTCACTCTTTTTTGTATCTTTTCCAATGTCCTGTAAAATGTGTTCTTAAAACTTTCATAATACTTATCCCTAAAATATCAAAAAATAATCTCAATAGAGCGCCGTGTACGATATATACACGTTTCATCTCGACTCAACTACCAGCCTTCATAGCACAGCGGCAGAGTACCGGCTTGTCAGGTTGGAGGTCTAGGTTCAACTCCCGGCCGTGGCAGATGGACGGACTGGAACTGGTGAATGGAACTTAGGTTAAATGTCATCAAATTAAGCCAGCCGACGATCAGTTATAAGCCTGATAAAATGTCCATCCTTTGCTGTGTATCTGCTGATATATAACTACTTGTTATATTAAACTACGACATTGTAGAAAATTCAGAAAATTTCAGTTTCAAAAAGATATCTTTTACTATCAATTCCGCTCCAAATATTACCACAAATCTGGTTGACATAACTGACCCAGGTGATTTTAGAATGGCAAGATTTCGTCCTCCTCTTTCAGTCAACCGAATCAAATTTTGATTGTGATTTATTCTTCTAAAAAAACCTTAGCTAAAAAGATTAGACACCATTTTTTGCTAGAAATGCAAACAGAATTAAAAAATTTACTGTTTGCTGACTGATGCAATTTAAGAACGATTCTGAGAAAAATATTTTATTCCTAAGTGACCGAGTAGGTAGGTAGGTACCTAATCCACTCTGAAACCACTTTGGAATTCTATTTCGTGAAAGTAGCATAATTTAACAATCTCTAAGCACAACTCGTAACAGTGTTTGAACATACAACTGTGCCACTTATCCATATTATATGGTAGAGGTCTGGAATAGTAGTCTCAGAATGTACCTTCTTACGGCTACAGGTCAGCGTATTTAGATACTAATACAATATATGAAAAGGAATTTTTCTAGGAACTGCCTTTTCGTAGTATGAAAAATGTATGCTTATAGGGAGGTTTGTTTGAATGCGTTAGGAGTATGTGTTGCTGGCTGGAAAAATATCCTAGAATTCAGCTTTTAGCGTAGTTGTTCCTGATCGAACTTCAAAATAGGCCAAAATTATACGAATTTATTCATTTTTTTCATTTCATTTTTATATATTTGATATCCAAAAAAGCATTAAAAAGGTAAAATATAAGCAAAAAATCAGTACTGGATTTTATTGCCCTGCTAGACGATAGCCTGTACCTGTACTACCTATATACGTACAGTGACGAAGGGTGGATTTCTGCAAAAGGCAAGCCGGGGTTAACATTTCTTATAGTATTACGTCAAATTAGTCACTATTATACCTATAATTTTATCCAAAAGGTAACTCGATGGGAATCGTGTTCTTAGGTAGCTTCGCGTGCGCCTGATAGGTACTTAGATAAAAAATATTGCTTTCGTATCTCCCATAGATATTTTTTTAGTACGTATTAATATTTATGCAACCATTAGCGCCATCTGATGGTTTGTGTATGAGTATGGTTAAAAATGTTTCGCCGATTAGCGAAAATGTTGGCGTGCTAACGGACTAGAAAATGTTCCCACTTGTACAGTTCCTTAGTAAGTAAGTTCCGATATACTTATATCCGTTGGTTGCTTGCAATGGAACGAAATTTGAATTTAAAAGTAGAATTCAATAGAAACGTTTTGGTCAATTTTGCTCGCCATTTTCTAAGTTGTTCAATGAATTATTGTAATGCATCTTATGTGAGATAGATAAGCTTCTCAAACTTTATCATTTAAATATCTTGGCTTTCTCTTTTCTAGCCAGTCAATAAGACATTTTTTCAATATAAGTAGTCGAATATTTTAGAAGAATTTCGTCAAGTGACAAAATGTTCTATTGTATTCAAATTTCCCATTCTGTGTTGCCTGGCGAAAAATTGCTTGTCTAACTTCATTTCACTTGTTTATAAAATTCGAATATATTTTGAATTCTTTTTCACTTCTTCCAATGAAACAAAAGTAAAAAAAAAACCTGTTTGCCAGTGACGAGGAGTAGATTTCTAAAGCAGGGAAGCCAGGGCCACATTTTTTATTGCGTTGTATCAGATTGTAGGTTCAATTACGTATATGTTTTTATTTATGTATGCATTCTGTTTCTTATTTTTTTATTTTTTCTCACGTATGTAAGTATGTATATAATTTCTACTTCATATATTTTTATTCAATTTCTTTCTTTTTTTAGTAGGGTTAACTGGAAGAAATCGCAGTTCTGCGATATGTTCGCCCTAGTGAACAACGATTTATAATCTGTACTATGTCCATTTATGTATATATGTATTTCTGGTTCACTTAAAGATTAAATAAATAATTTTATCTAAAACGTATGTAACTCGATGGGAATGGAAGAACGTCTGCACCTTCCTACCTAAAAATGCTCTATATTTAAAAAAAGTCTATCTATTACCATAGATAATAATTAATTATATCCTTCCACCATTATTAGATTTTGCGTGTTGGCCTGATGTTAGTAGTAGGTGTATCTACAAATTAATGATCGAATCATAAATAAAACAAGACAAGAATTCAAAGGAAAATAATGAAAACACGAAAAATACCACGAAGCCATTATATTAAATGTCCATTCGCTTTGGTTCTATAGAATTAGAAGAAAAAAATGTAGTAAAACATTCAATCTTTGAGTTATCGATATTTTGTGCAGAGTACGCAAACCGACATTTTAAAAATTTCTAAAACCAGGTGACCTTAGATATCGACAACCGTTACTAAATATGCTTTGGAAAAAATAGAGTAGATATATGAAATCTTTATTTTGGGAATAACTGTAAAAGATTTTTTATATCTTGTATAGATTTATAAAAAAATAAGTGAAAAACACCTCTGATCTTTTTTCCGAATGACAGAAACTCGTTTCCCGAAAGTCGCGGAGAAATTTTCTTTCTTTTTTCGTGCAAATAATATGGATTAAAATCTAGGGAAAAACCGTAAAAGTTTTTTATTAGAAGCAATTTTAACCCCAAAAATGAAAAAAAAAAACGCTATTTTTACCATTATATCATGCGATTGTTTACGCGATTTTGAACCTTGCGGGGAAATGACCGTAACGTCATTGTTGGGTCGGGAGTCTTTTAAGATCAGTTAATTATGAATATTTGTGATGATAGGTTTGAGAATCTCTGACCACTAATTGGATCTAATGTAAGTTATCACGTGGATTTTAAACAGCATAGTTTAAGAATCTCTACTTTTTCTTTGGTTTTTGGTTCTGAAGATGATCTCCTGAAGAGACCACCCTTCAATGGCTGGAACTATTATACGACAATGCCAATTGTCAAAATAATCCATATCTCCGTTGTTGGTTCTTCGGATTTCCTAACTGTGTGTAGAGCGAGCGATACTGCTGCCATCTTCATGATGAAACAGTTTTTGTATGTAAACAACGAAGGTATGGATATGTATGGATCACGCTGAGAAAGCCTACAAGATTATTTGTCAAAATAGTGTTTTCCATCTTTTTCTTTGTGGGAATAATTCTAGTATCAAAATATTCACCGTAGCATCAATATTGGCCATTTATAGTTGATAGTGTTCGTGCCTATTATAGTATTGTATATAGGCTATATATGTATGCTATATAGGCTATATAGGTTTATTGTGTGCGGTGAATAAATGTTGCATGTTGTTCGGTGTTTGATTAATTAAAAGATTGAACAGATAGTGGCGGAAGCTATGATGGAAATTATGCCCATTCAATTCCTAGGGATGGCAATACATTACACAACCAAATAAATGCAAATATTTCGACTCTGCCGATATGCAACCTAGTATTTCTTAGTATGTTTTATGTTATTGTAAGTATTTTATCTATCATCTTTTATCATATTTGTTTTTTGTTGCGCATTTGTAGAATGAGGATGTTTTCATTTTGATTGTCAACCCCGATACATAGTGGGGTTTGCAATTACATATATACTATACTGTGTACAGATTAATTGATGCATGTATTATTTATGTAATTACAATAGTGAGATAAATAAATAAACAAATTTGATTTTAGCCAAATTTCTTTGTACTCCTTGTTTCATATAACTTGGCCACTGGCTACATAGTAATTCTATACAAAAAGTGTGACAAGACGGATGAAACGAAATGTAGGAATCCTATAGATTTTCAAGCGCGTATTAAAGTTAGTCTACTGCCATACAGAGACGAAAAGAATCCCCAAAACAGTTTATTGCTGGGTTTAATCAACTTTTTAAGTGAGGAATAGCGGAGATAGGAGCCATCTATCACAAATTTTGTATGATAAATAATGATAAGTGGCTCCTTACTCCGCTATTCCTCACCTAAGAAGTTATCGAAACCCAGCATTTATGTACTAAACTACGGTAAGTACTTCATTTTTGAGGCAAATTACATTATTATGCTAACTTTGTTACTTTTGCTTTTGTACACGCTCATGGATTACACGGATTATTCAAGGCACATCACACAGGCACAACAGGTTTGTGTTAACAGGATCCTTTTTTTAAAAAAAATAACGCATTCTTTCGACGTACTTATTCGTGTTCGAACGACACAAAAAACATTTCCTAATAAGCGATATTTTTATCGTATGATTAATAATAACTAAGCGTTGTCCTTCCCTATGGTCGCGTACCTATCTGTTACAGACAAAACAATGTGAATGTAATCAATTTGATGTTGTTGGTGAATATTGAATAAACATCACTAAATACCAATCATTACCTACCAATGTCTATACCTATTATACATATTACCTACTCAATATATATGGAATATTGTATCGATTTGTTAAACATTATACCTATAGTCTACACTATGCCATACATATAGTTGACATTCCGACATTGCACGAATATCGCCACAACATACAAATAGTTGGTAGTATTGGTACCCATCTGCTGATGTGTTCGTTCACACGTCATTTTTGTACTAGGAATACATAAAATATACTTGTGGTAAATTATTTTCTATACAGCCTTGACCCTATAGTGTGGAATAAGCAGAAATGATTACTGATCGTCCTGGAACTAAGTGAACGAATTACAAAACAACGCGTATGCAATGCAAGGCCAGTAAAGATTTATTTATTTATTTATTATTTATGCAATAAATGGCCCATTAGCAGTGTTGTTGGCACCATTGAAATTTGTAGCTTTATTATTATTTGTGTTAGCTAAGTACCATATATAAAAAAATGAATCTGGGTTTATCGAAATAAACCCAAATACACCTATGTACACTTCACAGTAAGCTTGAAAATCTCGAGTCGTGAAGTGGAGTAGGTCGCCATCGGGGATCTAACCCGCGCCCACTAGATTAACAGTCGAGCGCGTTACCAACCAGGCTACCGACCACTTCTAAAAATATTTAAGTATATACGAGTACAAAGTGTTTGATAATGGATATACATATTTATTTAAATCTACAATGAACAGATAATAGGATGCTTATCTGACAGTCTTCTTCTTCGTCTCCCTTAGCTCTGCTCTCTCCCCTGCTGGACATAGTAGGCCTCTTCCAAACTTTTACATTCTTCTCTTTCACTTGCTCTTCTGATCCATTGTCTACCCGCTACCGAGGTTATGTCATCAGCCCATCTTTTTTGCGGCCTTCCGACACCTCTATTATTTGCCCTTGGTCTCCATTTTAATACTTTAGGTGTCTATTTATCGCTGTCCTGTTTCGCTATGTGTGGCGCCCACTGTCACTTTAATAAATAAATAAATAAAAACTTTATTGCACATAACTTTACACACAAAGGGCGGATTTATCGCATGTTGGCGATTTCTGTCAATCAACCCAAATTTAATCTGATCCATGATATCTATCTACGAATCCAGTTCGACGCCTAATTTCTTCATTTCGTATTCTATCCACCAGGCTTACACTGAGCATCTGTCTTTCTATGGATCGCTGCGATTAATTTTTGGCTACTTTTTTGGGTAATGGACATCCAACAGTACAATAAAATTATTAACCTAGATGTTATTCTCCAATGGAGGCCCTGGATGAAAAACAGCAAGACCTCTGAAAAGACGGTCTAACGACGTTGTCCAACAAGCCGGGAGAACCTGGATGCAAAGGGAGAATACAGAGATGAGTGGAAGAGGTCTACATTCAGCAGTAAAGGGAAGAGGGCTGAAAAAGACGAATATAACGTGATTCATCCTCAGAAAATGATTACGTGAACTCTGAAAAATTACAGATTTAATGAACGACGAAATTTATAAAAAAAGTTCGACGAATTACAAAGTTTATTTTCTCACATTTTATTTACTTTGTTTTATTTAGTATGATTATTATCAAAGAAAGCAGAATATAATCAACTCGCTGTTTTCACGAGGGGTAAAAATAGGAAAAATAAAGGAGGTAATATTATTACCTCTCTGAATTTTACACCCTCCAACCCTTAGCGAGGAAATAAAGAGCCGAATACGAATGTTAAAATCAAATTGAATAAGGATCTTTTCAAAAGAATTAACTCACATAGAATATACAGGGGTGGGTTTCTTTTTTTTTCGGTTATGAGAGACAGTGGTGTAACATTTTACAAACCTCTGCCTTTGGACAAATGTTGCACTTTTAAAGAAAGACAATGGACAAAAATATATGGAACTTGGACCAATATCCTCCACTGACGTGACTAGGTTTTACGTGCATACTTGTTTTATCATTCTGGCAAAATATTATCAAATTCCGTCCCGGGAGAGTCTCGCTTTGTTCATTTTTGTCCCAGGTCCCAGAAACCAATAATTAAACTTGGTTTAAATTTCACATTTTCATTTTTTACATTTCATCTTTTTGCATTCGCTACCCATTCTGATTTTAACATTAATGTTTCCCCAGAGAGAACATTGTGTTTTCTATGTGTAAACATACTTATATAAATTTACTGGCTACCCAGTGATTAAGCAAAAATAAATAATGTAAATATTTTTTTTTCAAATGCAGTTGTGTTGTTAAGCCACTGACGAAACTGAAAGAGAAATAATAAAAACCTGACAAGTAGAAGTAAGTAAGTAAAGTTTTTAAAAAAGTTTGTGTCGTTCTGATTTTTATGCGAAAAATTTTCCATACAGATGTTCATAATCCTGCCGGCTGGCTGGAAGAGACTAGGAGACTTCATTCACACACAAGCTTCATACTATTTATATAAGGTTACTGGTAGCTTTTCGCTTTTTATATCACAGATATTTTATATGTATACCTATGTATTTTTTTTAAATTTGGTTGAATTGAGGTGGTCGGTAGCCTGGTAGGTAACCCGCTTGACTGTTAATCCGGCGGGCGCGGGTTCGACCTATTCCACTTAACAACACAAGTTTTTCAAGCTTACTGTGAAGTGTACAAAGATGTATTTGGGTTTATATCGATAAACCCAGATTCATTTTATATATAATAAAAATAATAAAAGGATTAAACGGGGGGACAAACTACAGAGGACGACCAAGGAAAGAATATCCGGACGACCTGTGCCAGGATATGGGCTTCGACTACAGAATACAGTATTAAAAAGAACCGCACAGGACAGAGATGAGTGGAGAAGGAGACATGGGGCATTGCTGCAAATCAATCGTAACGATTGAAACTGGAGAAGAAGAAGCCAAAACTCACAAAGCTGTGATACTGAATAACCAAGACAGGAAGCTGTGGAGGACCAAAGGGTAGTCTTATGTCCAACAATGGACCTAAGTGGCTGCAGAACAAGGAAAAGAAGAATTGAATAACCAATTTACCATATGTTTCATCAGATCAAATTTTTATATATCTGATTCATATTGTTCAACGTAGGTAGAACACTCTTAAAACTATTGCAATAATTTTTCTAAAGTTTCATTTACTGCAAAGCACGACACATGGCTAGAGAATTATTCTATTGGACGTTGAAATGATAATTTCTACAACCAGAATTCGACACGATTTAAAATTTATATTTAAGGCCCTGAGCATTCTGAAAGGGGTTGTTTTCAGAACAAATATCTCGATAATACTCTTACTAAATAGGCTTTTAAAAAAATAAGGTAGATACATTGAACCTTCTTCTAGTAAATTACTGTAATAGATCTCTCATATCTTGTGTGGATTTCTGAAACAAAAATAGCTCTGTTTTTTTTTTCATATGCCTACTATGTATGTAAATATTGTATGTTAAATTTCCTTCTTCTTCTCAGCCTTCTCGCGCCCAGTGTTGGACATATGCCTCCCCCTTAGACTTACACTGCTCCCTATCTTGTGCCGACAGCATCCATCTGCCCCCGGTTACCTTTCTTACTCGTATGTCATCTAAACACTTTGCCTGGGATCTACCGACACTTCGTCGGCCTGTTCATGGTCGCCATTAGAGAACTCCACCTAGCATCTAATGTTTATTATCTAAAGCATCTGAAATAAATAAAATTAAACAAGAAAACAAATATATCATTTTTTTTTGATATGCAATTCTCACGACAGCGAGTGATTCATGCTTTTTGTTAATAATGATGCGGTAAATATTTTTGGGATACTCCTCCCCTTAACTTAAGCCATCTGTGGCGAGTTGGAATTATGCAAACTACGAATGCGCTGAAAGTTTTACAGTAATATTTGAATAGTAGAATTATTATGACAATAGTACCAGTAAAATGTTACCTACATTTACTATATCGTGTAAGTAGTACTCAAACTATTATATTAGGTATCAAAATCTAAATAATAAAACCCATAGGTACTACCCGTGAGTTCTAATGTTAACAGTTGTCGATATGATAAGTAACTTTTGAACACATAAAAAAAGATATTTGTTTATAAGATAAATTCGAATTAAAATCGAGATTTGTCACTTTTGAAAGAATTTTAGGTAGTAATCGATCGACAGAGAAAATGTCTGTTGAATACAAGTAGGTATACGTCCCTAGATGAGGCCTATTTTTTAAAGTGATCCGTGTTAAATTATCCTATATTCACTCATTCCCCCACAAGTCCAAACTATCTCACATTTATTAACGTTTGCAAAATCAAAACACTGAGGATGATGGTTATGTATGTAGGTACATATATACACATGTTACCATTGACAGATCTTTGATATCATTATTGTTATTTCTGGTCTAGCATACACAAACCCAAACACTTTCCTGCACACCTTGCACTAGGTTGAAGCCCGTATCGCGAAGTGTGGAAAACAGCGCCGGGGTTTGAACCTGGCACCTCCTGCTCGAGAGACTGCCGTCACAACCGACCGCGCCAACCATGACATTGTACTATGTAGATATTCTTTTTAATGCAATAACCGAGCGTATAGAAGATTTAAATAATATGAAAACTTTTTAACAGATGTTCACTGGGGCTGTATTGTGTGGACGGGAGAGTGTGTGGGGTGAGGAACTCAACCGAAGCGTAAGATGAAGGCTTTCATAAAGTTTTTTACACTTACATACTTTAATATCGACCTTTCCATATCGTTAAGGAATGTTTACATTGGAGAGAAATATTATAAAATTTTACTAATTTCTCTGTTGAAAATATGTCTACATTATTTGTATTTCTATTCATACATAATTTGTAGAGGTGTCGGCTGTATCTACCTATTTCCTTTCTTTTTTTATGTAAAAAATGATCTGGGCTTGCATACACAAACCCAAATACTTTCTTGCACACCTTGCACTAGGCTAAAAGCCTGTATCCTTTCATACTGTGTGAATTTCATGTAGGTATGTGTAAATTCTGTAATAATTGTTATGTCACAAGTGGATGGTTGACAGACAATTCCTACGATAGTTAACCCGCCATTTGGAAATGTTATATTTCAATATTTTATTTATTTATTTAAAATTGTGTTTACTTTTGTCATAGTCTACATATCTGTCTATCTCCTCGCGTCCCGTCCCTTGCGGAGTAGGCAAAGAGGACAGAATACCAAACTCCCTATCCTTGCACACGCTTCTTGCTTTTGTCACATTCTCGCGATTTATCATACACATTATCCGATTTCTTTTACTCCATAGTCGATTGTTTTACTATTTACACATCTAATCTAACTTACAAATTCATCAGGTTAATTAATAAACTCTACCGTTTTATGTCATCTATAGTTTATACAATGTATCTGAAATCTTGACACAAATTTCTTACAGTGTCTGGTGTGAATGTCGCATTATGTTCATATAGAAGCTACTTGAGAAAATAATAAGATGAATAACACCCTTCCCATGTTAATCTGACAAAATAAATTACATTTCTTCGACACTTCTTCACTTTATCGCATTTTTTTATGAACAGACAGCAGATATTCAACTAGGTAGGAATAATACATTTTCAAGCATCTTACTGAAGTTGAACCTCATAACAGTGGATGTGAAATAAGGTTACTGTGGTGTTATTCTCTGGCTAGGCAGAGTAACATCAGATGAGCGCCACGAATATTGAAGTGGAGGTCTTGGACAGATAGAGGGAGTGTCGGAAAGCCACCAAAGAGATGGACCGACGGCATTCTCCTAAACGCTGGTGGAACGTGGCTGCGGAGGGATCAAAGCAGAGAACAGTGTAAGATATTGGAAGAGGCCTGTATCCAGCAGTGGAGAGATCAAGGTTTTATAGAGAAGAAGGAGTGACTCACGAAGTTTAAGAGCCTCTTGATTGAGTAGTGGACCTCCAAGCCCTATTGGTTTCTAAGGTATTCTTGAAACTTCCATGAAACATTTAATAACTTTTCAGCGATTAGGTTTGCCACCTATTTTGAGTCCCTATAACTATTTTATTTAATTTTATTAGAGCACAGAAAGTCTTACAAAAAGTATATACAATACAATATCAACAAAAAGTGGACCAGTACAGGCTCAAGAATTACCAGATTACAGATATTTGAAAATGCATAAAAATATTCATTGGATAGATCAGCAAACAATTAAATATATAAAATACCAGACAAAGAAATACGACATACATAATAAATGAAATAAATAAAGAAATATATGCTTACCTAAATAAATAAATGAATAAAGTTATAAATAAATCGTTGAACGATAGTTTTGGTTTGAATGAAAATAAAAGGAAAATAAAACTAAATGAGACATAATATTTTCCGTCCCAATTTATTTCAAGTATTTGAGAATAAATCATACATTTGTTCCAAGACTTGGTCGTCATATCCAGGTGGAGTATTGTAGAGAATATTGTACTAAATAGAAGATACTACTGGGGTGAAGGGATGGGCAGTGGGGTGGAAATCGTTTCATAGATATTTAGGCATATTCGATTTGTGATGGTGACTATATTATGTCCGATGAAAGTTGACATTTTTAGTTTTTATTTATTTATTTATTTAAACTTAAAGTAAACAACAAACACATATAAATATACAAAATGGACATAGTACAGATTATAAAACGTTGTTTACTAGGGCGAACTTATCGCAGAACTGCGATTTCTTCCAGTTAACCCCAGGACAAAACAGAAAAAAAAGGAGTTGAACAAAAATATAGGAAAAAACAGAAAAAAGAAGAAGTTACATTCGGTAATTTTTTATCACTAGACCAGGTTTTAAGACCATTCTAATAAATTTTAATAATGTCTATGAATGCAAGACACAGACAGATGGACATGTTTTGAATAAAAGGAATTGTAGAGTGTGTATGATGAATTGCATGATTGTGACGGAAGCAAGAAGTGTGTGGAAGGATTGAGAAGTCTGGCCATCTTTTGTCTACCCCTCAAGCTCTCGGCGATACTCGGGGTCAGGGAATAGGATAGAACTACCTATGCGATGTTCAGCAAAAAGTACAGTTTTATACTCGTATATTGACGTTTGTAAGTATTTTTTTATTTATTCTAAAAATCTAATTTACTCACAAAAAAGTTTTCAGAGAGTAAAAAAATGTTTTAAAATCTTTATAAAAAATGATATTTTAATAAAAAAAAATGTAGATATAGACACCCCTAACGAAAGGTTAGATGGATTATTATTTAAGTACTATGAGTGTGTGCGACTAACGGCCACTTGAGATAACGAAAACGCCGCGGCGTTACAATATCTCTCTACTCCCTTATTCCATAACGGCCGTTACAACGGCGAACACTTCCTTCAATTCCTTCTGCTCTTGAGCGTCTTCAAGGAGATCTTCAAATAATTCGAGCATATTTTCGCTTAGTCAACTGAAAAAAATATTTTTTGTACCTACTATTAGCATTCAAGAGGTAATTTTTTCTACAATGAACTAAATTTTGGTCCCAATACACACGTAGATACTTATTTCAATGTTTTCAAATTGAAAAATTTTATGTTGCCAGAAAAAAAATGCGTAATAAATTTGAGAGACAGGCTAGGAAATTAAGTGATTAGAAAGTTGTGTGACTGTAAAATGGATGTTGTAATTAGAATGAAAGTGAATAAGTTCAGATGTTTGGGACATGTGGAGAGAATGAACGATGAAACAGTGACAATGAAAATGTACTTGGGCAAAAGCAGAGGTGTATGAAGGAAGCGCGGCTAACCATGAACCATGTCGACTAGGTTGCTCAAGGACGGATGTATTTGAGCAAAATCGGAATAGAATCGTAGAGTGTGTACGATAAATTGCATGAATGTAACGGAAAAAAGATGTTGTTAAATGATAGGGAAGTACATGGTTGGCGCAGTTGGTTGAGGCGGTGGTCTCTCGAGCGGGAGGTGCCAGGTTCGAACCCCGGCGCTGGCGATGTATTCCACACTTTGCTATACAGGCTTTTAGCCTAGTGCAAGGTGTGAAGGAAAGTATTTGTGTTTGTGTATACAAGCCCAGATACGTAAAAAAAGTCTAGCAATCTGTTCTCTCTGCCTACCCCACAAGGGACGCTGCGCGTAGGGATATAATGGAATAGAACATTGATACCTGTAAATAGTTTTCTTCCCACAGTACCACAATGTAATAAAGTGGAAAAGTACTTCCGTCTTATATTAAGGGGATGATAGACGCCTCTTGTAGCGTTCCAATATTGATTTATATTGCTTAATATAAATTTACCAAATTTCCCTTCCCTAAACATGCTTTACTTATACGAGTACTAAGTTTATTACTAGAGAAAATTATTTATCTACAAAATACATTGCCGATTAAACTATATTGGTTTTTTTTTGGCACAACACCCGCTGTCGATATTATCAATATTATATTTTAGAGTGTATCTATATTCGTATGCGATTGCCCGAGAATGGGGGTGTATTTTTTAGCACTCACTACATGGCACTTCAGTAAATGGAGGTCTTCACAACTGTCAATACTGTCATAACAAAACAAACAGTTTGTTTATTATCCATGGAAATGCCATAGAATAATAATATATAGCACCTGCCGTATCTGTGCGGACCTCCATTTACTGCAGCGCACTCTGGTGGTGAAAAAAATCGAAGACGCCCCCATTAGTTTATCATGCATGACCAAATGACTTGTCAAACCAACTTCAATATAAGTAGGAAAATATATGTTGGTTACGATTTTTTCCCAGCGACTTTGAAAACCATATCATCATCAGCCCTCACTAGTCCTGTGTTGGATATAGGACTACCTTCCCGACTTTCATAACTCTCTGTCCATTGTCATGATTTCTAGCCATTTTTTAAATTTTATCAAAGCCTTTTTGCTGTGGTCTACCTGGGTTTTTGTGTCTAGTTCGCCACGTCAAGGTCCAACGGTCGTCGGTTTTCCTAATTATGTTGCCAGCCCAATACGATTTCAATGAGGCTGTTTGGTAGGCCACATTATGTAACTATAAAATTAATCCATGTTTTACCATAAGGTTTAAAAAATACGTACACATGCTTAGAATCACATTGTGTATCGAATTATTATCTTCGATGTCATTGATCGAAAACAAATTGCTAGTTTATTAAGGAAAAAAAATGATATAGAATTTAATATAATGGAATACTTATGAAGGTAGAAAGCAGGCGGATGTGATTTAAGCTTCTCGTAGTGGATGTTTTTTTCTCTTAACACAGCTAACCGGAACGTCTTGCTGTGAAAGATATTAGAATTTACACATAAATTATTAGGATAGGTTACCTATATATTTTTACCTGCTTATAATAAATAATGGGCCGGCCTCGGGTTTGGAAACATTTTCATTGCACAGTATACTTTTTGGAAACATTTTCAAATTGCACAGTATGCTTTTTGGAAATATTTTCATTGCACAGTATGCTTTTTGGAAACATTTTCATTGCACAGTATGCTCTTTGGAAATATTTTCATTGCACAGTATGCTTTTTGGAAACATTTTCAAATTGCACAGTATGCTTTTTGGAAATATTTTCATTGCACAGCATGCTTTTTGGAAACATTTTCAAATTGCACAGTATGCTTTTTGGAAATATATTCATTGCACAGTATGCTTTTTGGAAACATTTTCTAATTGCACAGTGTGCTTTTTGGAAACATTTTCAAATTGCACAGTATGCTTATTGGAAACATTTTCATTGCACAGTATGCTTTTTGGAAACATTTTCAAATTGCACAGTATGCTTTTTGGAAAATTTTCATACAGAATTCACTGGTTATCCCATTATAAGAATTTATCATAGTAGAAGATACTAAAGATTGAAGAAAAACATAAGATAAATGAGAATATTATCCAACTTAAGTACCTATACTAGATTTTATTACTGTTATTGTACTATTTTCTTCTCTCCTCTATGAAATTAGGGGATGCTTCTGCCCCTAGCAGACGAAACTCGCGTCTCCAGTCAAACTGGCGCCAGGAGTTGGCGCCAGATTCTCTGAACCATGGGAAAATATTATTTTATCGGAATCATACATACCTACGAATTTTTAGTTGGTATAATGTACAAAAAGTAAAAGGTCCGATTCTATAACTTTTGAAACTAAAATAAGTGTTTTTTTATGACTTGCGCCCTGAGGGGGTTGCCAGTGAGATATGTGTGTATAAATGAACACATAACATGCATCTTCGCGCAAAACAATGTTGTTGCGACATTCAATGTGTGGCCCAAAAAAAATCCAAATGGCGGGTTTATTGTCGCAGGCGATGTCTGACAAAAAAACACTTGCGACATTACATTACAATATTGGGCTAGCTAAAAGAGATTGCAGCACTGCGATAAGCTCGCCCTAGTGAACAAATGTTATAGCATATCTCTGAATCTTGTTCATCAAAAGTGTAAATAAATAAATATACCTACTTAACTAGAAATTTTTAAGTAATTGAAATAAATCAATAAAATAAAAATAAATATCGTACATGCAGGAGATACGTACTCGAGAGCATATGTTAGCTAGGTAAAGATTTTTTAAATTTATTTTTTATTTAAAAAAAAGGATCTGGGCTGGCATACACAAAGCCAAATACTTTCCTGCATACTTTGGATTTGGCTTAAGCCTGTATCGTAAAGTGTGGAATACATCGCCAGCGCCGGGGTTAGAACCCGGCAGCTGCTGCCTCAACCAACTGCGCCAATCATGTACTCTACTTTAAAAATATAACATGCCCAATGTCCATATTATTACGTAGGTAAATTAGTACGTCTATTTTTTGGAAAAGCACCCGTTGTCGAGTGATTTATATAACTCTGTGTTATTATTATTATTAATCTACGTTGTTAAGAAAAAAAGGCTCTCAATCTTCTCCAAGTGTGTGATACGGAGGATGTTCACATTTTTTTGTCTTGCTTCTACGCATGCGCGGCACCACCTCAACTCCGCCCACCGTAGATGTGCCAGAGCGAGACAAGTATATTTCTCGCGTTACGTGGAAACCCTTTTGAAAGATGAGATGAAAACGCTTTTCATTTCTAAGACGGAATCCTGAAGGATTTTCAGAATTTCCATTACAACAGTGAGATTTGAATATCAAAAAGAATTCCAAAATACAAAAAAAAACCTTTAATAAAACGACCCATAATAATAACGTACTTAGGTTCAAATGTGTTTACATTATAGAACTTTAGAAAAAAAAAACAAATGACGAAAAATTCAAATTTGAATAAAGAATGGAATGTTTGAAAATTTAATTTTGAATTCATTCGTTCTATAAAGTACTATTATATTACTTACCTCGATAGATACTTACTTATACTATGAATATTTTTACGAACAGTTATAAAATTCACACATTCATGATATTAAATTTTCACAACGTGAGGAAACCAGAGACAGGTGTAGAAGGATGCATAAGTGTACGATAAATGGATTTAAATGCCTGCTACTTTTTTTCGCAGAACGTAGGACGTAGGGGTACCCAAAATTGTTCGTTTTTCGTTAAATGTGTTCGCAATCCAACCATCTGGGTCAACTACACATTTGTTTGGGTACTTAGATTTTGACAGAGCTTTTAACACACAATATCTCGACCCCAATTTAAAGTAAGTACCTCTTCAGTGAGGCGTTCCGTTGATTGTTTTATCCCTGGTCCTGAAGACGGTTTTAATTTGACGAAACCGCTCGGATTCTGTTAAATAATAAGATTAACAAATGTGATAGAAATCACGGATTTCAATTCAACTCATATCATATATGGGGGGTTCCCATAAGGCTAACCCTGAGCCCACCTCTTCATAAGATTTGCCTAGAAGTGCGGGTAAAGAGGTCGCTATCAATGTGCCTGAGCTACCCAGGAGTGCAGAGTCTTAAGCCCGCGAGATTTTTCTTCAATATCTGAAAAAAAAATGTTACTCAATCAATCTAGGACTTAGGCACGATAATAGTTCTAAAACTATAGGTAGTTAAAAAATCAATTTTAGAGCTTCCAGCCCGACATAATTTGACAGTTGCCAGCCCCATATAATTTGAAGTTATTTGCAAGTGACATATTAACTTGTATTATCCAGTATTGTCTAATCTTCTCGAAAGAGCTGTCAAAATGCCATAGTTTTTTTGCTGAGTATATCATAGTCGTAGAACAGTGATAAGAAAATTACATTTAAGATACTAGGGGTTTGTGTGATCCAAAAATAAAGAAATCCTCTTTTTGAAATAATAAGTCTTATCGTATTTCTATACTAAAGGTAGGCCATTTATGTGGAATGATCTTCCTGAACAAGTGCGTAAGACACAGTCTCTTGCTGTGTTCAAGAGTTTGTCGGAAACTCACTTGTTTGGTAGGTCATATAGTATGCAACTAGGTTGATCTATGTATGTATCAATGTTAATATTTAGGAGGCGCCCTTGAAGTAGAGTAAATCCAAAGAACGGCGCATTAAATATGGACTTATTTAAAGAACACTATCGTCCACTCAACCCAAGGTAATATAGTCTACATTTTACAGGTAAGAAATGTACGAGTATAGAAGAATATGTCGATTCAAGTCTCGATGTAGTGGTCAACGTAAAAAATACCCAGTCAACGATTAGTCATAAGTTCATCCTTCGCTGTACATCTGTTGAGATAACTACTTGTTGTTCAACCGCTGTGTATAAAACCCGAGGTTCTTACATAGAATGTGCCATTAAAAAAATGTTGTAAAAATATACAGTGATTTAATACAGATTCAACAAAACATAAATTATTTAATTTCCTCAAAATAACAAAAACAATTAGTCATAATATCAAATTACTAAATGAATTACATAAGACGATCTTGTAATCTCACTGACTGGAGGCTTTGTATAGAATATAGCCTTAAGCTTAAGGACCAACCCATTTGTAGGCAGAGTTTGTAGGTGTCTCGAGACAGTATACTCGCCCACAAAAGAAAAAGAGCTTTCTGTAATATTATTACCACAATATACAGCCTACTGTTGTAATCTGAGTATTAAGTCTATAAACACCGAGCTTTAATGGAGGCTGTATTGAATATTATGTTGTAAAATTATTTTACTTACTTACTGCTAGCCACTTGCGTTCCACTGCTGGACATAGGCCTCTTATAAACTCTTCCACTGTCTTTTATTTTGGGCTATCTGCTGCCATCTACGACCCGTAAGCTGGACAATGTCATCTGTCGACCTTTTCTGTGGTCTTCCTACGCCTCTTTTGTTCTCCCAGGGCCTCCACTTCAGGATTTTAGGTGCCCATCTGACACTGTCCTGTCTTGCCACGTGTAAATCACAATTTATGATTTGTGAGAACATAGGTATTTTCTACATGTAGTAGTTGAATATAACAAGTAGTTATCTCAACAGATATACGGCAAAGGATGGACCTACACGTTTCTTCTCGACTCAACTACCAACCATTATAGCACAGCGGTAGAATACCGGCTTGTCAGTTTGGAGGTCTGGGCTCGATTCCCGGCCGAGGCAAACAAATGGACTGCAATTGGTGAATGTTTGCTTAAGTTATAAGTGATCACATTAAGCCAGCCGAAGATCAGTCATAAGCCTGGGGGAAGGTCCATCTTCAAAAACGTTTTCTTTCGAAAATTTGGGTTTAGTCTAGTGCAGGGGTACTCAAACTGTTAGATTTTTAAGTAATTTTTTTCAATTTCAATTTATTAAAAGTATGCAGTGGATATTTAGTGCCATACTACATTGATGTAAAATACGTCAGTCATAGAATAATAGACCAATAAATTATTTTATTGAAGAAAATAATTCTCACAGGCGGGTTTATTGTATTATATTATTATTTTAATACAGGTATATATTTACAATCTACACTCATTTTTAATTAATACTTGCACGACGCACGTGTTCTGTATAGGGTATACAGTAAATTCGATTAATACTTATTCGACTAACGATCAATTCGACTAATAACTAATTCCACTAATTTCATACATTTGACTATATTTTAAAATCCAGAACAATTGTAGTTATTAAGATGAGAACTGAGTATGTATTTACCTTTGTACCTACCTATGGAAGAATGTACGATATTGATTAATAATTTTGATTTTTCTGTATTTTGAAATAATATAAAATGTATAAAATTAGTCGAAATAGTTTTAATCTAATAAGTATTAATCAAATTAATTATTAGTCGAATTAGCTATTAGTCGAAATAGTTTTAGCCGAATTAGTATTTGTTGAATACTAGCTACGAGTATTAGTCGAATTTACTGTAAATCTCTATATATGTAGTTTGGTCGGCAGGTACTTACCTACAAAAACACAGATTCGTAGAATTCTTTGCTTATTATTAATTTGATATTATTGAGGTCTCTACTCTTTTATAAAGAGATTTCTGAGAATTTCTATAAAAAACAAAATACCACGAATCTGTCAAAAGACGTATTAATTTTATATTTCGTAATTATAGAATCATGAATTAAAAGAAAATATTGAGACTATCGACCGATGTAACATAGTAGAAGTCCATTTTCCAGGTAAAAATGAAAGACTAATGTCTACAACTATATTTCTCTCTATCTCTATACCCTCATGCCGCGTCCCTTTCATGGTAGGCAGAGAGGACAGCGCGCCAGATAGCCCTATCCTTAGACACACTCCTAGCCCCCGTCACGTTCATACAATTTTTCATACACGTTCTCCGATTTCTTTTGCTCAAAACGCATCCTTCCTTGAGGATCTGCTCGACATGATCGGTTCAGGTCAGTCTCGGACGACCGAGTTTCCTCACAAAACTTCGCATGCTCAAATTTTTTTTTGTCATCCTGTCATCATTCATTCTTTCAACATGTCCAGACCATCTTAGTTTATTCACTTTCATTCTATTTACAACCCCTGTCTTGCGGTCACTCATTTCTCTAATATACTCATTCCTTATCTTATCTCTATGCTACCTATATGGTGATAAATAAAAATGTTAGTTGCCAAGTAAATCATTTTAAAATCAAACATTTTTGAAGATCCTTCCTTCTTTTTCCTGTTTTAATAACTAGTACTGGGAATTAGATCAAAAAATCAAATTTTTATCGAGTTTATTGTATACTGAAAAATGAATCGTAGAATTCACATGAGCTACGGCGAATTAATCTGATGCTACGAGTATAACGTAGACCGTAGATAGAATACAGTCACTGTTGAAAGAAGAAAAGCTTCGGGTAGGTTTTAGTTAGTCTGGCGCGGACTTTCGCTAAAGTCGGTAGCGTCGTGGCGCCTGGGGAACTGCACGCGAATCAATTATAAAATTTGTAAATAAATACGTTCATTCGAAAAAGTTTTCTTACAGAGTTTGTAGAAATAACGTAAGCGTCGATTTTATATAAAAAAATCGTTTTTGTTTAATATTATAATAGTTGTCAATTAAAAAGTATGTTTTTTTTGATGATATTTAATGAAATTTGAATATTTTGCTGTGTTTTGTGAATTGTGTGTGTTTGGTAAATGATATTTTTGTGAGTTTATAGCATTTTAATGGCGAAATAACTTGTTTCCGGCCTACTGTTTTTTAATTTGACGTGAGTATAATTTTATTTCCTTGTGTTAGTTTACTTTAAAGCTTTCGTTTTATTATACACATCAATAGTGCTTTTATTTTAAAGATATTATCAGTTTCATGAATATGAAGCTGATAATAATAATACCTGACGGAAATGACTTCCGGCCGGACAAACTTTTGAACAGAATTCGTTAATAATTTACCATGGAACTGAATACGTGGGTATTATTTATTTTAC
This sequence comes from Ceraclea dissimilis, assembly GCA_963576895.1. Taxonomy (NCBI): domain Eukaryota; kingdom Metazoa; phylum Arthropoda; class Insecta; order Trichoptera; family Leptoceridae; genus Ceraclea; species Ceraclea dissimilis. Next base: position 16,035,831 of record OY756363.1, read on the forward strand.
AAAGGTTTTTGAAAAAAAAAAATACATACCTAAATTAATATAGCATTAATAAATAATCTAGTATCGGAATGTTTAACTTAAAAAAATCAATATTATTTAATTACGGCTAAAACTTGGAAAAAATATTTTTTATTAAAATAAAATTAATATAACTTAAGACTTTAATTTCTTGCAAGATTTTTTCGAGGTCTGGATACCTCACCTTGAGTTTAAATTTAGTTCTTATCTATAGGGATTAAAATCCGAAGTAGAAAAAAACAGTGTTAGGTATATATTTATTTAACCAATTTGAGTTTGAATTATACAAAGTTGACCTGAGATAAAAATATTTTTTCCTAAGCACGTAGCATCAGGGTTGAAGTTGTGTTTTGGGAGTTTAATGCCCGATCCCACCAACTACCACCTAGGAAGCAGACCCCTAAGGAATTTCCATACAAAACCACAGATAATTTGAGTGATTATTATAACTGTCATAACCTTTAAGATATAAATCCATACAAAATACACCATGCAGCTCTACTTAGTTAGGTGGCCAAATATCTCGGCCCAGAATCTCCCTCACTTAAGTAGCTGCATGCTGTATTTTGTATGGATTTATATCTTAAAGGTTATGACAGTTATAATAATCACTCAAATTATCTGTGGTTTTGTATGGAAATTCCTTAGGGGTCTGCTTCCTAGGTGGTAGTTGGTGGGATCGGGCATAAGTTTGTCAACTTTTTTTACTAAAAAGGTGAAACCTTTGTAAATGTTCATCTTGAGTAACCATTTATTTACGTTGATAAAATCAAAACTTTGAGGATATTTAGGTATATTATCATCGATTCATCTGTGACATTTAAAAATAAACTTATATAAAATTATGTTAAGTAAAGAAAAATAACATAATCAAAAGGGTATAAATTAATATGTAATAATACATTTCTGCGTAGAACCTTAATTTTGAAATACTAGGCTATAAAAAAAAACTACGTAGGTGTATAGTGGTCTGGTCATACTTAATTTAAATAAATAAATAAATAAAATCTTTATTGAAAAAAATATATTTCCCAAATGGCGGGTTTATTGCCGTAGGCAATGTCTGCCAACCAACCAATTACTCACTCTCATTTTTCTAAATAAAGAACTCTACACAAGCTGAGCTTTTTGCTCATTTATTATTTTATTTTTACCTACTGGAGTAATACATAATATAAAGCAGATTTTTTTAAACCCAGACAGAATAATATTATCTGAGATTCATTCATAAAAAAACATTTAGAAACTACAGATGAAGTAAAATTAAAACGCATATAAATACGCCTAATGTGGCTCAGTGACTTCCCTGCATTCCTTCAATAATAAGTATGTTGGTTAATAAATAAAATTATATATTCTTTAAAAAGTATTATGAGTCCAGTATATAATGATATGTAAATAAATATTTGATTAAGTATTGAAAATAATCATTGTTATTATCTAAATGAGATTATAATTTGTCATTCATATTTGATTACCTGACAAACTCATAAAAAATATACACATATTTATTAGGAAGTAGATTTTGTGGTTCACCAGAGGTAAATTACTATAAATACAATGTTATTGATTAATTCAAATAAATAAATACATAACATTTTTATTATTTTTTTATAAGCAAAAAATGTGGTTAACATTACGATTAGTTCGCCCGAGTTAACATTTATTAAAAATAATCTTTAATATCTTTTACGAGTAAAAAACCAAAATAATATACATGACAAAAATAACATGACATCGAGGGACTTTTACGTAAATATATTTTGTTACCTGAGAAAGTAGATTATGATTGCTGAAAAATAAAGGCTTGTTACGCGGGACACGTTGCCAGACGCTCATATTCTAGATGGACCAAAAAGATTCTCGAATGGAAACCTAGAATAAGCAAAAGGAGCGTAGGAAGACCACAGGCCAGATAATCTGACGATGTGGGGCAAATCGCAGGAAGCATGTGGACGCAGCATGCCCAGGATAGAGATCTGTGGAAATTCAAAGGGAAGACCTATGTCTAGCAGTGGAATTAAAACGGAAAAAATAAAATTATAATGTACCTAACCCAACATAAAACAAAGTTATAATAAATACCTAATTCATTTTATACACAGAATATTAAAATTCAAAACAAACAAGATGCTATATTCGTCCGTCGGTATATTTCAATGTAAAGAATATTTTCTCCAAAATTTTGTTGAAAAGATTATGAGAAATTAAACCAATTGATAATTGCTATAAAATTTCTGAAAGTGTTTTTGGATTGAAAAAACCCTCTTTCAAGCTATACCTATTCCAATAATAATATCGCTTCATAGAGAACTGGAAGAGAAATGGAAGATTTTGAGGTAAAAAAAATCCCAAAAAAACCTTCTAAGATTATTATTTTAAATTATTTTCTCCTTGGGGTGCTATTTTGGAACTGATTTTTATTTATAAAATTTAAATTGCAGAAGCAAATTACATAAAAAATACAATGGTTATTTTTAAACAGGACCGTAATGAAACAGTTAGCAGTTTTCTAAATTAATTTTGTATGTATAAAGGCCATTAGATAACGTTATTATGTATATTTTTATATTACTTGAGTGCTTAAGAAACTTTCCAAGTACAGAAATCATAATAATATCTGTTTATGTTTGAAGAATTTTATAAAATGGATAAAATAAAGTATTTAAGGGGTCTATTTAATCACTAATATTTTTCACTGTAGATATATTTACCTACTAAGTCAAATACTGAAAAAATAATAAAATTTTCATGATTTTTTCATACAATTTATTGTTTGGTTATTTCCCACACGTTTTCTAGAAGAAAAAATATGCTAAAGATATTGATACATGTGTAAAAATGCGAAATAAATTGTTTAAACCATTGCGATGTCTAAAAAGCCATTTTTTAATTTTAAATGATTCTGGTTGAGTTTGTATGCTATACTAATTAGTTCTATAATAAAATAGCCACGTTAATTAATTGATAAATAAATGATTGTCCAATTAATGTTTTAACGCAGGTTTTTACTCAAACTTCACTTACGTACCAAAAGTTCTGCGATGTCTGTTCTAGCTTTAGCTTCTACTTTTACAGAAAGAAGATTACGGTAAAAAAAGAGTGCATCGAAAAATTAAATTAAATTGGATGATATTGGTTTTAAATCATCCGTAGGCCTTATTTAAGGCACTTGGAATCGTCAGGTTTACATATTGAACAAAATTTATTCATTGCAAACTTATAAAAAGTTACAGCAAGAAAAGAATGGAAACAATAATTACATGGTGACAAAACAAGATTATACGAGTAAAAGAGGTGTGGATTAGTTCGATGCAGGTCTGGATGTAAATTATATCAGTACTATTTTATATTTTAGACATATTGTATACCTGGAAACATTTTTACAATGAAACAAAAACCAATACACAAATTCAAAACAGATATTATGAAAATAGTTACACAATACATAGCATTCTTGAGACGATTTTCGTGGCCTGAAAAATATTTTAGTGAAAAAGTGAAAATATGAAAAATCGTTTCGAAGTCTCATCAATTTTAAATGGTGCAAATTTTCCTCTTTCATCTTCCTTATAAGCCTTCTCAACATACAAATTTTTATCACAGCTTTAAGCTCGTAGCAGAAGCCCGTTATCGCCCATAATAACCCCGTGATAAAAATGAAGAAAAAAGCTAAAGTATCTTTTACCTTCCCCGAGGGTGCTTTTATCAATACAACCCTTCATGTAGTTAATGTCTTCGGAAAGCTTTTAGTAAAATGTTTAATGTTTCCTTGCATCAACTTTTTTTTTCAGGAAATCTTCAGATATATAAAAATATACATTAGACTGGTTCATATTTGGTTCAAAACATTTTTTTCGAATTTTTCATGGGAGACCCTCTCATTTGGTTCTCTGCTCTAAAAAACTGTTACGGTTTTTATTTTTTATGAATATTTAGGGGACTTATAGGCACAAAATCAAAAGTTCACAAAAAAGTACCAAATAAAAAAGTTACTTAGGAATACAGTTAAAACTAAAGATGAACCACACACTTAAGAAGTTTCGGAAATAGTAAACGAAACTGAAAAACCGATGAACCAGAAAAATAGGTTGATGACGAAATATTGAGGTGGTCGGTAGCCTGATTGGTAACGCGCTCGACTGTTAATCCAGTCGGCGAAGGTTACACCCCCGATACCGACTAACACCACTGCACGACAAAAGCTTTTTAAGTTTACTGTGAAGTGTACAAAGGTGTAGATTTGTTTTTTTTTTCGGGTTTTAATCGTGTGAAGATCTGATGATCCGACGTTTTGGTCAAGAATTGTGATCACGATCCGTGACCAAGGCGGTAGTACGTTCGCCGAAACGTCGGATCATCAGATCTTCACACGATTAAAACTCGAAAAAAACAAATCTACATATGGATCATCGTGAAAACCTGCAACTACTATTGTACTAAGGTGTATTTGGGTTTATTACAGATTCATTTTATAAAAAAAAATCCCGAAGTTTTTCGAACTTAAATTATGATTTTTTTTTTAATTTTGAAAAAGTAACTTTTGATTATAAATTTCATATTATGTTAAAAAAAAACAAGAACATTATTAACTTTTCGTATAATGTAGGTAATTTCCTTGAGGCTAATTGTAAAAAAGAAGGGAATCGCATTATTTTCTACAAAATAGGTTAGGCCCAATGCTTGTGACATTATGATTAAAAAACGCGGGCCTAATATCACAACGAATTAATAGATATGTCAATCAAAAGTTTTTTGATATTAATCTTACATTTTTTATACTTGGATTCTGATTTTATTATGTTTTTCTGATGTCACGGAAATTTAAATACCCACCCATAAGAACAAAGAATTTTTCACGAAGTAGAGGGACTATCGACAGGTGTGCTGCGATAAACTTCTCCTTATAAACATTTGATGATCCATGTTTATTATATTATCTTTTTTTTATTACCGGACGAAACGCCATCTATGTACAAATAATTAGGTAAAAGCTTGTATAGTGAAGTGGATTATGTCGGCATCGGGGACTGAACCGATATACTTTTACCTACCGAATTGATATTTAAGTACCACGAATGAAAACGCAATATTTGGAATCTACAAAATTAGATTAGTCGCCTATTTAATAAATTCAAAGTTTGTGGAAGATACTAATAAAATAATGTATGTACAAAGTGTATTAAAATTTAATATGTAGGTAGATATAAATTTTTAGTACCTATTCACGAAAGCGTTATTTTTTATCATTTTCACATAGCGATAAAATTACATGATGATATTTTCATATCATGATGACGGGTTTCATAATATACCTACTTAATAATACATTAGTGAAGATGATGTGAGGATAGGATTAACACGTTAAAATTTAAACGCGACAGCTATTAACACCCCATTAATTTAAACACCCCGTTGTATAGAATAGCTCCTATTTAATGAATAAATTAATAGGGTTGACACAGTTCTCATTACCATTAGTTCAAAGTTAAAAGATTTTTTTCATGAGAATTTGGGAGCCGAGTTTAAATTCAGAAATAATTTGAAAATTCATTTATTTTCAAGAAAAACAGACAACATTGGTGTAAACTATTGGGTTAACTGGAAGAAATCCATATAGTGAACTTTGCTTTATAATCTGTACTACGTTCTTTTTTATATGTGTACTATACTTTGTTTACATAAAGGATAAATAAAATATACTGGCATAAATTACCCGGTTTGGGTGGACTGCCTATATAATTATAAAGAAATAGACAACATTAATTTCACCATTCGAGGTGTCGCCATAAACTATGCAGAATGTAGTTACCTAAATTCAATATAAATTTAATTTCAAAATATTTAAGTTGTCGCCAAAAGGGTTTTTGAAACAAATATCTCGACAACATTGCATGTTGCATGACCAAAAATCAACCGTTTCAGAGATATTGAAAACTGATGTCTATAATTTTTTTTAGGTTATTTGACATTATCTCACAAACAAGTGATTCGATTTCGACAAAATAAACCAAAGATCATAGCAAATAATTCAGACTTACAATGTAGACCTTTTAATTTGTGGCTATTGCTTTTTAGAGCGTAGAGTAAATTTTCAAAAGGCCATATTTTTAAAACGGTTCATTTTCGGTCATGCATTCACTAAGCTGCTTTTCATCCTCTATCACCTATCAAGATATTTTACATGCAAAAGAAAACACCTTCTATGACGAAATTTTTAACTTTTTTTGTCGAACAATTTATGAATTGGGCAACCCTGATATTAAGTAGATAGGTACGTACCCAGTTTGTTGAATGTGGTATTTCAAATGTAGCGAACATTTGACTGAGTAAGCATGGTGTGGTGACAATATATCTCTATCCCTGTCCTTCTATACACAGATATTACACCTCTGTCCCCCTCTATCTCTAGGAGTGATCATTATAATCGATCTCCCTCTTGAAAGAGTGACGTTTGAGTTTAAATGACCCATGCTCTAACCAATAGGTACATATCTATGGTACTGTACCCTTTCATCCCTTTTTTATGGAGGAATCACACAATGTCTTGTTTTCAAATTCTCTGTCTTTTTATCTTTTACTGCACTACTATAGATATTGTGTAAAGGCACAATTACGGTATATTCCAATAAGTATGTATGTTACTGGAAATGTATGAAACCTGGGAAATGTATACAATTTTTGGGAAATGTATTAAGAGTGTGCATATCGACATTTCAAAAATTTCTAAAAACGGGAGACCTTCTATCTCGACAACCGTTACTAAATATGCTTTGGAACAAAAAAGGGTAGATGCATTGAACCTTTATCTAGGGAATAACCGTAATAGATTTTTTTTATCTTGGATAGATTTCGCAAAAAAAATATTTAAAAACACCTCTGACATTTTTTCCGAAAGACGGAAACTCGTTTCCCGAAAGTCGCGGTGTAATTTTTTTTTCTTGTACTGATAATATGCATTAAAATCTAGGGAATATCCGTAAAAGTTTTTTGATAGACGCAAAATTAACCCCAAAAAATGGAAAAAAACGCTATTTTAACCATTCTATCATGCGATTGTCACGCAATTTTGAACCTTAATGCCGTGGGAAAAGACTGTGACGTCATTCCTGGTGCCATGCCCTTAACAATGCCGAGTCAATTTAGGAAACGTGTGAAATCATTTGTCGTACGTTCTTTTATTCATACCTTTCTTAGGAAATATGCCTATGTTTTATTAACTCAAAAACTTATTATTTATTTCGGCTAAGCTGGCATGTTTTAGTTCGAAAACATCTTATCCTAAGGCCGGGTATCCACTTGCAAGAAAACTTCAACTTCCACCTACAAGAAGTGTCCGACAGTCTGTCAGACAGTATCTTGCAAGTGTAAACTATGGAGTTTACAGCAGAAAGCTTCCGACAGACTGTCGGACACTTCTTGCAGAAGTTCTCTTGCAGGTGGAAACCCGGCTTAAGTTTTCTTAGATGTATACCAGCACATATCACCCAGTTATGAATTCTTGCTTGATTATATATAAAAAAAGGAACAGAATCGGACATAGATGTGTAATACCTCCATACTATCAGAGTGTATGAGTAGGTATAGGTACTCGCAGTTTAGTCTGTGGGTATACAACATACATACCAGATACCACTCACAGAGTTAATTTAGCGGAAATTCATACATACTCGTACATACACACTTACTATACGGCTGATGCATCGCCATCTCGCGGTGAGGCAAAAAGGCTTTGGGAGGTTATATTATTACCTAATATACATAATATCATATTATCACTGTTTAGCAAATTACGTTTTTTTTATTTTAGTGAATGTAGGAACATGATTTATAAAAAATAATTTGTAATTATCGAAATAAACCCAAATACACCCACCTTTGGACCTCCACTTCACGACAGTAAGCTCGAAAAGCTTGTGTCGTGAAGTGGAGTAGGTCGTCATCGGGGATTGAACCTGCGCCCACCGGGTTACCAGTCTAGCGCGTTACCAACCAGGCTGCCGACCACCTCAACAAAACAAGTACAATTAGTTATCTCAACAGATATAAAGCAAGGGATGGACCTTCCATCAGGCTTATGATTGATCTTCGGCTGACTTAATGTGATCACTTTACACTTATGTAACATTCACATATCCATTAAAATCTAGGGAATGACCGTTAAAGTTTTTTGTTTTAAGCAAAATTAACCCCAAAAAAATGGAAAAAAACACTATTTTTATCATTTTATCATGCGATTTTGACCCTTAATGCCGCGGGAAATGACCGCGACGTCATCTTAAAATCCTAATCAAGTAATTACAAAATGAATTAGTCCATTTTATCCCTGCCTCCATATTGATACCTAAGTTTGATTATTTATTGTAAAGAAAAAGAGGAATATCTGTAGTTTGAAAGTGCAATGTGAACTCTATGATATTATTTCTTTATTGAATGTGAAGTGTGTTGCGGGTTTACTTGAGACTTCCATACCCCATGCTACACTACACATTAAGCTATAAACAAATGTATAGATTCTACATAGTAGATGTATACATTTCTACTACATGTATACACTTCTACTAGATGTATACACTTCTACTACATTGTTTAGTTTAGTTTAGCTCAACGTAGAATCATTCTACATTCTACTTCTCACAGAGAATCTTCCAATCACTTAGCTTACCTATATTGATTCCTGTTATTCAGATGCCTTAAGAGTATGCATACCGACATATCAAAAATTACTTAAAACGGGAGACCTTATATCTCGACAACCGTTACTAAATATGCTTTGGAACAAAATAGGGTAGATGCATTGAACTTTTATCTAGGGAATAACCGTAAAAGTTTTTTTTATATCTTGTATAGATTTCTCAAAAAAAAATGTGAAAAACACCTCTGATCTATTTTCCGAAAGACGGAAACTCGTTTCCCGAAAGTCGCGGTAAATTTTTTTTTGTAATGATTATATGCATTAAAATCTAGGGAATAACCGTAAAAGTTTTTTGATAGACGCAAAATTATTCACGAAATATGAAAAAAAAAAACGCTATTTTTACCATTTTATCATGCGATTGTTCACGCGATTTTGAACCTTAATGCCGTGGGAAAAAAACGTGACGTCATTCTTGGTACCAAGCCCTTAAAAGTGCAAATATTTATACCGCACCGAATCATCAATCTGTTTGTAAGCCGTATAGTGAAGTAATTTCTATCTCTTTCTTCTTGAGCAATGTTGACTCAAAATACAAGAGAGTAAGATATCGAGACTGTGATGTCTTATTGTTTGTGAATAGTATTTCTACTTAATGTCTGAGACCCTTGACCGTCGTCGACAACATTGCGGAGATAGTAGGGACACTGAAATGGCAGTGGGCGGGTCTTGCGGCAAGGCAAAAGGACGGCAGATGGACCCCCAGAGTACTGAGCTGGAGACTCTACGAAAATAAGCGAAGTGTAGGGAGACCACAAAGGAGATGGGCCGATGATATCATCGAGTCGGTGGGACATGGGTGGAGGCAGAGCGCCCAAAACAGGGCAACAAAAATGGGTGAATGTGTGAGCGAGATTGAGTATGGGTGTGTGAGTCGACCGGAATGAACTTATATGTTTTAATTTAACTGTGGCGCATGCTTGTGGGTGACAGCTGAATTATGGATGGACTAATTGTCTTATCTCCATATTATACTTATATCTATAGTTGTTGTCTGTTTTGTGCTTTTGTTTGTGATAAAATAAAATAAAAATAAAACAGAGAATTGTGAAGGACACAGGAAGAGGCCTATATCCAACAGTGGAGGGAAAGGGGCCGAAAAGAAGAAGAAGAATTTCTACTTATAATTTGTCTAAGCTCAAAACCCTCAAACATTTATAGTAAAGTATGTACGAGTAGGTATGCACTATGTATCTAGCATTATGTTTAGACGTTGGGCAAGTGGTACGGTCATTATGTAATGTATCGAATACATTAACAACTTTAGGGAAATTCCTTTAATCAATGTAAACCTAATTTCCATTTAACTAGGCATGTCTGAAAACAATTAGCTAGATCTCCACCGATATTCAAATTCACAGCTCTTTTTTAAAAGCAGTGATTATACTGTATCCCTATTATTTCACTGCTACGTCTATTTGATTAATAATGAATTATGTTTTCTCCAGCCTCACAAATACTGTAATTTTTATATTTACTCGTCCAATTAATGACTTTTTTGTGAGAAATTCGGATTTTCTACATTTCGTAGTTGGATGACAATTAGTTATTTCAACAGATATACAGCAAAGGATGGACTGTTCATCAGGCTTATGACTGATCGTCGGCTGGTTTATCTGACCACTTCAAATTTTACACTGAGTTCATTTGCCGGCTGCTGCGCATGGATAGATCGGAAATTGTGAATGCTACGTTCGAAATTCGTAAATCTTATTGAAAATTCCTCACAATCCGCTGTATATTTGTTGAGATAACTAATTGTTATGTGTGATTTTATAAGTTTAAATACTATTGCATATTATGATATTGTAAAGACTTCATTTATCCGATATCCCAACAGTATTGATTGTTTAAGTATAATATTACTAGCTGTTAAAAATACTTTCACTACGACTTTCACTGCTCCTGTGTACGTAATTGAAAGAAAACCCCGCGGGCTTAAGGCCCTCCACATCCCCGGGTAGCTCAGGAGCATTAATAGCAACCTATTTATCCGCACTTCTAGGCGAATATTGTTAAGCGGTGGGCCCAGGGTTAGCCTTAAGGGAGTCCCTCGGCAAACCCCACCCATGAATTACGTTCCTTCAGTGTCCTTATCCAAGGAGGTTACAATTCACACTAACAGATAAGAGACTTAAATACTAATTCATCCACAAATCTTCTTCTTCTTTATCAACCTCTTTCCCTCCACTGCTGGATATAGGCCTCTTCCTTTGTCTTCCACCATTCTCTGTTTTGGGCTCTTTGTCTCCACCCATGTCCCACCGACTCGATGATATCATCGGCCCATCTCCTTTGTGGTCTCCCTACACTTCGTTTACTTTCGTAGGGTCTCCAGCTTAGTATTTCACAAATTATTTCATAATTTATCCACAAATCTACAAGACTTAAATACTAGGTTTACAAATGAATTTCGTGTAAGTAATGCTACTGCTCCTTTTTCCATACTGTATCATACAGATCTATCAGCAATTTTGCGGATAAGAAGATTGTTGGTGCCGAGGGAATTACTTCATTGTATATTCATGATAGGAATCCGATCCTTACTAGACTTAATAATCCTACATGAGTATAATACATCCCTTAGTGACTATTTCCATACCCTGACCATTCCCTAATGGGTATAGGAACAATGGACTAATGGGAATTCTCCATAGTGACCCAAAAATAATAAAATTAAGGAATGATATTTTCTATCAAAAGTTGTCTCTTGCAAGGTTTTGCAGTGGAAATGAATTCTTTAAGAAGAATGTGTGGGAAAACGCTGAGAGATAAGATAAAGAATGGGGTTGTTAGTGAAATGAGTGACTTCAAGTCTTGTGTTGTAACTAGAATGTAAGTGAATAAACTAAGATGGTTTGCGCATGTTGAGAGAATGAAAGATGACAGGATGACAAAAAAGACATATTTGAGTGAGCGACGAGGGTTGAGGAAGCGCAGCCGCCCGAGACTGACCTGTATGGACGTGTTTTGATTAAAAGGAATCGGAGAGCGTATATGACAAATTGGATGAATGTGACGGAGGCTAGGAGTGTGTGCAAGGATAGGGCTGTCTGGCGCTCTGTCATCTCTGCCTACCCTGCAAGGGACGTGCCGTGAGGGTATAGATAGATAGATAGACTTACTAGCCACTTACGTTCCACTGCTGAACATAGGCCCCTCCCAAACTTTTCCACTGTCTTCTGTCTTGGGCTATCTCTTACCATCTACGACACGTAAACTGGACAATGTCATCTGTCCACCTTTTCTGTGGTCTTCCTAGTCTTCAGGGCCTCCACTTCAGGATTTTAGGTGCCCATCTGACACTGTCCTTCCTTGACATATGTGCCGTTCTTTCCTTTTCCATGCTTTTGTGGATTTGAACACTTTACAAGGACTAATCTTGTTATCTGACTAAACCGAAGAATTACTATGGCTTCGTTGTGGTATCGTGCATTAGTTATATTCTAAGATTTATTTATCATATTTAATTGGTTCAAGAAGATCACTCCATTACGATAAATTTCACTTTTTGTTTAAATATTTTATTGTATCAATTAATTGTTCACGTAAATAAATAAACAGACCAAAACGGATATCCGGGTTCAATAGAGTTACTATATGGCATCAAGACACAAAGCTGTGGCTAAATTGACATTTAAGTGACGTGAAGCATAATATTTTGGGTTAGGTTAGTGGTTGATTTATCGAATTTTCGTCAGGTCTCCTTAAAGTTTGACTTTCCTCTTGAATTTTATACACACTTCTAGTTTAAGTTACTTAAGTTTTTATTCTTCAGATATTCTCAGACCGCTGTTTCGATAACTGTAAGTTTTCGAATGTTTCCATATTTATCGTCCCTAATCGTCTCGACAAGTCGATAAAGTGTACGCTGGAATTATTTTGCAGATAGATTTAGCTGTCATTTGTAAAAAACTTCCATGATGCTAAAAAACTGGTTTTTCTTCAGGATATAATCTTACAAGGAGACCGTATGTCAATAGATTAGACAGTTTAAGAATTTTCTACGCCATGCGAAATGAGTTATCTGCAACGAATGATTTTTTACCGCACAATGTACGAGAAAATTCACTCCTCGTCGTTATCGAATTATCGAGATAATATTGCTGTCAATTATCTCGCCAACTCGAGAAACAAAACAAATGGCGCCAGTCACCTTTCCATCAGTTTTCAGCTTACCTTGATTACATCAGAAAGTTGTGAACTTTCTTAAAGTCTAAGCATTATTTATTTTGTTCCCGGAACTTTCACCAGATAATAATATTATTATTTTCGAGATTTTCGTGTGAAAGTGTGAAAAGTTTATGGTAAATCGATTTAAATCCCTTTCCGCTCTCGAGAAAATCCTCATCATTATTTCCACAATTACGTCATATTATATCACCACTTCGATAATAATTTATTCTATTCAATATCGTTTTTCTAGTGTATATTATACCCCTACTACAATTTTTTAAATTCATGAAATTTGACATACGAAATACACGATTTCGCCTGATTAAAACTATCCCGTCTTTAAAATCTTGTGACAATATAAAGCCAGACAAAAGGTGGTCGGTAGGCTGGTTGGTAACGCGCTCGACTGTTAAACCAGTGGGCGCAGGTTTGATCCCCGATGCCGACCTACTTCACTTCACGAAACAAGATTTTCAAGCTTACTGTGAAGTGTACAAAGGTGTTTTTCCCTGTGAAGTGTACACTCCAAACACCAGAATAGGTTAACTCTAAACTAAAAAAAAATGTCGTGAAACCGTCGGTCATCACAAAGATTCGACCTCAGGAACTCCTGCTTGGACATACGCAAAATGCCAAAAATAATCAACCAATCCAAACGTGAAGAAATAGAATCTCGATATCTTAGTTGTTGGTTCTTCGGGTTCCTTACTGCGTGTAGAGTGGTTGAAAAACCGAGCTTTTGGCTGCGATACTACTCCCATCTTCAGGGTGAAGTGTGGATTCATCACGCTACGAAAGCCTACAAGATTACTAATAAATATAATCTCATTATGAGAACTCTGTGCATACCCTAAAAGAAAAACACTAATATTGATGTAATATTTCAACGGTTCATTCACAAAGTTACGCCTTTCGAAATAATCAACGAGATTATTATTACGTGTAAGTTCATAATGTTGTTTTAATAATAATTTTCACAACACAATTTCATGGATATAATTTTACAAATACTTAACACAACACATACGGATTGTATTCACACTTAAGGATTGCAACGGCGCGGCGGTGGCAGATTTTTTTTACGAATCGATTACAATAATTTTGAAATAATCGACCGAGGTAGTAAGTGAATATTAACAGTCGATTACGCCATTTAGAGAAGTAATCGACGATTGCCTCGCTGAGAATAATAATTGATAATTATATCATGTGCGAAACAAATTCAATGAAAAATAAAAAAAAACAATATTGGAGTAATAATCGACGATTACGTTATTCGGAGTAAAAATCGACTGAGGTAGTAAGTGAATTTTGACAGTCGATTACGTCATTTAGAGCTGCAGTTGGTAGTCGACGATTGCCTCACTGAGAAAAGTAATTGATAATTATATAATTTGTAAAACATATTCAAGGACAATGAAATAAAAACTATATTTCGAGTAAAAATCGACGATTACGTTATTCGGAGTAAAAATCGACTGAGGTAGTAAGTGAATTTTGACAGTCGATTACGTCATTTAGAGCTGCAGTTGGTAGTCGACGATTGCCTCACTGAGAAAAGTAATTGATAATTATATAATTTGTAAAACATATTCAAGGACAATGAAATAAAAACTGTATTTCGAGTAAAAATCGACGATTACGTTATTCAGAGTAAGAATCGACGATTACCTCATATAGATTAAGAATAATAGTTGATAAGCACATCAAAGTAAAAAAAAAACGATTTATAATTGAAGATTACTTAACTGAGTGTCAGAATAATAATTGATGAGCACATAAAATAAAATTAAAATAAAAAATAGGATTGATAATCGACTTTTCACGATTCCTTACCTACTCAGTGCAAGAATAGACGATTGCCTACTTTATTCAGAGTTCTAATCAACGATTACGACACTCAGAGAATTAATCATAATCCATGATTATTTGATTTATAGTATTATATAATCGATGATTATACGTTATGCGAAGCAGTAATCCATGATTTCTTTGTGCCTCTGTTCAGAGAAGAGAATGACATGTGGCAGTTGTGTTAATTTTTAATAAACAGCGAAGTAAAAACATTTTGATAGCCAAGATAATGATGACAAAATTTGATACCAAGGAAAATAAATAATAGTGGATTAATCGAATTGGAATCGATTCCACCCCTAATCGTCATGATTATGGTTCTCCATACATTCCACAATAAGTTAAAACGATTTTCAACAGGCGTACCTACTAACTCAACGTTATTCTGAAGTCACTCGCCGCCACTGTTTGCAGTAGATACCAACATAATAATAGGAATATTACTATTATTATTAATTCCAGGGAAGGAAACAAATGAATACCTAATAATACTCGTACATCGACTAGCTTTTGTTTTCAATTTGAAATTAGAGCATATTGCTGTTTTGTTTTATAATTACGAATGTTCTATTATTTTCAAACAAAAAATTTCATTGTCACCTTTGTCTACAGTCGTGTATGTACAGGGCCGTGCCGTGCGTCGAGGGAAAGATGCAGCCGAGGGAAAGATTGCTTCGGGTCAACTGTTTATTTATTTATAGTTTTGACGGCCACAAGGCATAGAGATGCTTTTGGAATAAGTCCGCCTTTTAGCACACTACTATTGTCCTGTTTTGTAACTTTTCATGCTTTTTTACTCAAAAAGGTTTATTTAGGACAAAAATTTTGCCTACGGCGCTATTTATTTTTCTTTTCCATAATTCTCACGTGTCGTTGCCTTCCCAAGATATCTAAGTAATATTATTTTTTATTGAACGCCACTGCGTATTACCCCCCCTATAACATGTTAATTATTCCATAATACTCCAAACACGCACGCCTTTGTGTGATGGGGTGGGGAGGGAAGGGTTCAGATTTTCACTTTTCGATATCCGGTAGGTAGTTATACCAGCTACCAACCACACAGATACACATCTACCAACTATACAAAACCTATATTGTTATTCACTACATTATGATATTGTGTTTTTATAAACCTACTTACATACCTACATAGGTAGTCATTGTAAATGTTAATCAAACTATATTTTCTACACATGTATTTGGATATCTACCAGAAATATGAATTCTATATTATTATTACAATTTATAGAATACGTTTGGGCTTTGCGTTGATGAGTGAGTATGTCAGTCAGTCAGTCAGTCATGATACTTTGGCTTATTATTAGAGATGACAGAACGGAGTAGGTACATGGTTAGCACAGTTGGGTGTAGCGTGGACTTCTAAACTAGAGGAACCGGGATCGAATATCATTGGTTGCGACGACATTCTGCACTTCATAACAAAAGCTTTAAGTTTACTATGGAGTGTATTTTTTTAAAAATCAAATTGAATTTGTCGAAATAAACCGAAATACATTTTTGTACACTTCACAGTAAGCTTGAAAAGCTTGTGTCGTGAAGTGGAGTAAGTCGCCATCGTGCAGGTATTTGGCCGTCTGCAGTGTCCAGATCATTTTTTAAAAAATAATAGTAACATTCACAACTAAGGAAAAGTCCTGGAGCTGTCGTATAGTTAAGATGATAGCAGGTTTGTGGTTCGATATAACGAAAAAAGACCATGTTCATAACTTTACCCGTTTTTTAAAGAATTTCGCATGCGGCGCCATGGAGTCGTTTTTATGCCCCCCTTCGCCTAATTAAGAAATATAGTAAATAAAGCATTATAATAAATCATACACGTTTTCTCACGAGGGCGAACTTACCATTAGATTTCTTCCAGCTCAATTTGAAATAACAAAGTCTTACTACGTGAACTGCTATAGGCTATATCTAAGAAGCTTATTCATAGTTTCATTGTATAGGTAGGCACTATGCAGGGTAGAATGTTAACAGAACAGATACAATCTTAGCAATGTTGCAAGTTCAAACTGTTATTAAGCTTTGTGTATAATTTGTAGAATATATTTATGCAAGTAACATTATTAATTACTCGTATATACGTACCTACATACACACTGCATAGCACAAATGATTTGAAATAGCAACAACTGTTATTTTTGCTGTGATTTGGGGCTGCTTGTGGTATATCCAAGGCTAAAAAGCACTAGTTCCTTAAAAGTCCTTATAGTTACGTATGTTAGTTCATACTTCATATTACGACATCTATCGAATTTTTCATTATAATTATTAGGTACATGGGTTCTCCGTGGCCAAGACACATTGTAAAAACAACAGTTAGCAATAAACACCTAAATTTCTTGAAGTAGACCGATCGTGCCGACTGGATCCTCCTCAGGGACGCCTCGTTTGGAGTAAAAGAAATCGGATGGCAAAAAACAAGGAATATGTGTAAGCAAAGGACGGTTTGGAGTTCTTCCATTTCTGCCTACCCCTCAAGGGACGCGGCGTGAGGAAAGAGATAGATACTGGATACCTACGTTATTGTTAGGATGTATAAGGAAGAATGAATTGTAACCTCCTTGGATAAGGACACTGAAGCAACGTAATTTAGGGGTGGGGTTAGCCGGGGGGCTCCCTTAAGGCTAACACTGGGCCCACCTCTTAATAAGATTTGCCTAGAAGTGCGAGTAAAGAGGTCGCTATTAATGCTCCTAAGCTACCCGGGAATGTGGAGGGCCTGAAGCCCGCGGGATTTTCCTTCAATGTTGGGATGTACCGTGATGGGAAAGATGTAGCATTAACTATAGTGATGATCAATGACCGTTTTTCACAATCAATCTTAACGTTGAGCTAAGTGACATTCTGTTTAAGTGCAGCTTATGAGGTGAAGGCAAATAACATTCATACTTCATAGTATGCCACATGCTTACTTGTTAACAACATGAGTTATCTAACTATGTAGTGTAGACTTACTCACACACTACATTAATTAGCAGACATATACTCATATACTATGCAAGTGCAGTAGCTGATGATGCAGAATGCATATCACAATAGTAGGTATAATACTGTATAATGGACATAGCACGCTTTCCTTAAGCTCAGCTGATCTGATTATCAGATAATATTTTAATCCTTAACGAGCGTTGGAGAAACTTACTTTGGTCAGACATCTAATAATTTTATTGTGGATTGCCTTGTTAAGAAAAAATATTACCTGCAAAAAATAGCTTCTGCATTAGCTCTTTTTTTGTTTGGGTCATAAATAATGCTATAAAAATCCAGCCCTGGCGCAAACGAAATGTAACTTAAAGTATAAAGTACATAAGTATAAATTAGTAATTTAACACTGCATAGGTGGCATCATCGAAATCATTGGCTAAATGTGTGAAAACAGTCGTCACTCTTCCGGTTAAACTAATTCTTAAGTAATTCATGAAAACGATAACTTGAAAATTATAAAAAAAAATATTGATAATTTCTAAAAAAAATCAATAACTTCCCCGCAAAAGTAATAGTAAGTATAATTTGCCCAATATCATCTCTACTTATATAAGAGGGCGCCTGTATATTGTATTGTATAGTGCGTCCAGTGAAACACGGCCTATGAGTAAAAAATATATTTGCAATTTCGTTAATAGAAAAAAAAAATACTTGTATATTATTTTTTATGGTACATATTGATTAGTTCACATAATGTAGATACATGATATTCGGAAATGAAATAACAAAAGTAGTGCAGGAATATATTTTTAATAGGTAGATCGAATATTTACCGAAATATGACAAAACAAGTGAGTATGGTGGTCGTATTCGGAGCACGTGCCCAATGCTTTTGGTTTCGCCAAAAGTAGCTACCCGGGTTACGCTGGGCAATACAGCCAGTTAGTCTGTATTGAAAATTCAATAAAATATCTCAATGATTTCTTGAATATATGTAATTAACCTGCATGTAGCAGAGGTATTTCAAAAAGTTTCAATATTAACACCAGTTTTAATAGAGTTTGTTATCAACATATTGAAAACAAGGAAATTTGATTTCTTTATGGTTATTTCGACTATAAAATCACTCCTAATTGCTTAATCGATACCAATAACACAATGTACTGAATCAATTTCAACAGTGGTTTACAAAACCATAATGTTTCAAAATAACGAACAAAAAGAAGTGATAGGTACATTATATGCACGTCATCATTTGAAAGAGCATGGTATCAGATAAGTTTTATCCAGATTTAAGGCGATAAGGCAGAGATAAGACTTTTTTTTTCTTAAGGAAAACCCTCTCCAAAATCGAGACTTTTTTTTAATCAATCTGTGTTTTTGGGTTTATTCGATAACACTATTTGTAAACTTAAAAGAAAGCTTGAAAAGCTTGTGTTGTGAATAGGAGTAGGTTTTATAAATTTCTAGTAGTATGTAGATATCAGTGAAATGGGACTTTGGGTCGTCCCTGTGTTCCTAGAAGGTATTTAATGGGAGGAGTAGCTAGATATAGTAATTTTATAAATCCCTAATAATCCGGTGAAATTAAATACAAAGCAGTCCCTCGATGGAAAGTTGTGGGGTAGTAGGGATTTCTTTCATTCTATACGTTTTTTGGGATGCTGAATCCGAATCCGAGGTTTGCCATCAAAATTTCGATACGGAACATGGCGAAAAATACAAAAAATGGCGAAAATATTCGTTTTCTGGCGATTTCTTTATAAGAACTCGAAAACTGACAACTTTCGTAAGTTATTTTTCTACGCAAAATGAATGTACGTAAAATTTACTACAAAATTTCTGTATAATATTTTTCTCTAAAATAAATAGCAACGGAGCTGTCAAGGTCCAAAAAATGGCCAAATTTTCTTATTGTTTTACATTACGAGAATCGAAAATGTATTGAAAAAGTTCACCTTGTTGCCTTCATCAGCAAATTTCAACAATTAGTCTTTAAATTCATGAGTCATGTTTTACCTCGTTGGAATCAGAAAACACAAAGCAAGCTATTAATTAACGAAATTTTTATTTAAAAACACCGTGAAATATTGGAGCTAGACATGTTTAAATAATTTTATTTAAAAATATAGTAATTTGTTTAGGCTAAAAATATTTAAACATTTTTAGCTTAAACACTTCACTATATTTTTTAATAAAATTTATCCTGAAACCTTTCTCCATGTTTACTGATTCCAACGAGGTAAAACATGTATCATAAATCTGAAGAATAATTGTCAAAATTTGGTGATAATTCGAACAAGGTGACCTATTCTCCATACATTTTCCATTCTCACAATTTAAAATAACAAGAAAATTTGGCCAATTTTTGGAGCTTGACAGCTCTGCTGCTAGTTGCTTCAGGAAAAATTATATATACCAAATTTGTAGGAAATTTTATGTGCTTTCATTCTGCTAAAAAGATGACCCACAAAAAGTTGATGGTTTTTAAGTTCAAATCCAGAATTCGCCAGGAAATGTAAATATTCGCCATTTTACCAATTTTCGTCATCTTCCATCACGAAATTTTGTTGGCAAACCTCGGATTCGGATTCAGCACCCCAAAATAGTATATAATGAAAGAAAAACAGACTACCCCACAACTTTCCATCGAGAAATCTAAAAGCACCGTATTATAAGTATTTATTTTTTGTAAATATACTTTTGATGATGTATTTCTATAAAAAATACTCACCGTTCTAAGTAAATGAAACAGATATCTTTTTGATAATAGAATAAAAATGCGTTTTGAAAAATATTTCCACGTTTTAATTACCGCGGGTGAATTAAAAAAATGAAGGAAGTCGGTATAGTAGGTATCTCCTTTAACAACCAGAAAATTAAAATCTACCTCTCCACGTTAGCATAAGGATACCAACACGTAGGGTGACCAATTGACCATTCGGTTTCCTTATTTGTAAAGTAATTAATTAATTTTGCAGACTATATTTATAGCTATAAGTACCTACCTTTAATATTACTGAAGAAGTGGAATTAGATACTATGTATATTCGATTAGGCACTCTACTTATGGGCGATTAATCGATTAATTCGATTACTTATATCGACAGTAAAAAATATCTCAACTATTCGGTTGTGTTTTTACAACAATGATCTTAACAATCGATAAATCTTGCACAAGTCGATTACTTCGCCTGTAAAATACGGCCTTTTCTCCTATAACTGTTCTGTATTGGTGTTCCTTCGCCGAGAAAAAAAAATCAGACAAAAAATACCTATACTTCTTTCCCAAAGAATTTAAGCTTGTCCACACAAATGAAATAATTTCGTGCACCAATTATAAACAGTAAGCAGTGTCGTGAAGTTCAGAGTACATCGTCAGAATGAATATACCTAAGCAGCACGTAAACCATGTATTCAAAAATAATTTTAAATAAATAATTTCTTTATGTGTCTTGTCAGGGCACTCCAATGTTAACGATCCACTGGGAGAACGCTTCCTGTACCTACTGGTCAAAAAGCTGCTCCACAGTTCTGACTCTGGACCATTGTCGAGTGTTTACGAGCCAAGAAAGCTATATATTCTTCTCCAGTTTCAATCCTGCAGATTGGCTTGCAGCAATTTTTTGCATCTCGATCTCCTTTTTTTTCTGTCTTCTGCAGCTCTCTTCAGATCGACATATGTGGGGCAGTTCATGTACTCGTACACCTGGTCCACGTATGCCGAAGTAGGATCTCTTGGGATGGGAGAACAAGTATTGAAACTGATAGCCTGAAGCTGCATTCAACAACAGGTCCAAGATAATTGATTCAAACAATTTAGATCTAAAGCTCCGCAAGCAACTTACAAGGTTACGAGTATATACAGTCTGTCAATATTCGTTTGCTGTTTGCAAATTATTCTGTTGTGAAAATTTCCCGCCAGTATTTTATAAATCACAGTAACCTCACAGTTTATTCCAACAGTGTAGTATTAATTATTATTACAGCATCGAACTGGGAATTTATACGTTGATATTTCCACAAGGGCTGAAGGGATGTAAGGGGGTAGTTAGGTACCTACCTAATATTTTTTTTCAGGACACGAAAGGTTTCCGCTTTCCAAGATACAAAGGGAGGATTATCTTAATTGATTTTGTTTTGTACTTAATTTTTTCATTAGTTAGGTACTTTTATCAATTTGCTAATAAATTACATCTATCTATCTATTTATTTATGGCCTCACGCCGCGCCCGTTGCGTGGTAGGCAGAGAAGGCAATCCTTTCACAATATACTCTTTACTCTGATTTTTTTTTACTGAAAACGCGTTCGTCCTTGAGAATCTGGACAAGATGATGGATCCAGGTCAGAGCGTATAAATAGGTACCACCTTAATTCTTTTTTACCCACACGACTTTGTTTTCGAGTGTTCCGTAAAATGGATTACGGTAGCCTGGTTGGTAACGCGCTCGACTGTTAATCCAGTGGGCGCGGGTTCAATCACCGACCTACTCCACTTCATAACACAAGCTTTTAAGCTTTCTGTGAAGTGTACAAAGATGTATTTGGGTTTATTTCGATAAACCCAGATTCATTTTTTTATAAAAAAAAAATAAATAAAACGAGAATAATTAGAGAGTTAGAACTTTTTTACAGTATTGGGCGCAGTCAAATTATTAATCCCGGCTGCGCCGGGTAGTAAAATCTATTATTTGAATAAAAACATATTGATTGATTCGTCATAAAATATTATGGAACGTATTCATAAAACAGAGACAGGTACCAGTGGTAGTAAACACATAAAATACGTTTCGATATTTTGCCCTCTAGGGGTATAAATATGAACCAACAAGTCAGTAAACGTAGATACGTATGTGCGAATAATCGTATGCATGCAGTTAAATACTATGTGGGTGGGTGCTAGTGGTGGGCGTTTACGCTAACTAAAGTTAACTTTAACGGACGCTAATGTTAACCTCGATTAATAGTTATCGTTGGGCCATATAGTTGAGTGTCCAATTTTTGGTTTTGAGCACGGTCTTACTGAAATTCACGGGGTCACTGCTGACGCTGCCAATTGGCTAAGAGATTTACCTCTAAATTTGTAGTTGCCAGGTCTTTTGCCATATGCATAAAAAAATAGTTATCGTTAACTGCTAACGTCACTTATCAATTTCGGAAAATTCCCCGTTAATATCCCGCGCGTCGGGCGCCTAATGAATCTCGCGATGTCATTAGTCACCGGTCAACAGGCGCTTCTGTTGACCGGTGTCCAATGACATCGCGAGATTAATAACAGTACCTAGTCGTGTATTTTTCTGTCGATATTAATATTTCTGTTGTCGGGCTAATACGCTCGGGAATTTTAAACTGACGTTTACAAAATCACTCACTACACATCCTCTCGGCTCAAGCGACAAATAGGACTGATGTGAGACGGGGTGTAACAGAATAAAGTTTCAAATGCAAATAGTCAGTATAAACAATGTTGCCAGAATTTATCACAAATTCAATTTTTCGGTCTTACCCCATTTCCGATCTCACCCCAACGCACCTTACTCACTCTGGTATTGGCGTGGATTAACGTTAGCAAACAATTTACTTTTTTGTCAACAGTATAAGAACAATTGTTGAAGATTAACTGTTGACCATTATTGACACAGCTCTAGGGGGTTGCATTATTAATATATTTTTTCAATATCAATGTTATATCTATGTGGCTTTTGAATAAAAACATACACTACAAGTATTAATATTAGCAAATCACAATGTTTATTTTGTCAACGTTTTCTAATAAAGACTTCAAATGTTTCTTAAAATACGTTGTGAAAAGTGATCTGAAGTGACATTATGTGGGAGCGATGAGTGATTATAAAACGAGGGTAGTGACTAAAATGGATGTTATTATGCTGAGATGTTTTTGGCATGTAGAGAGAATTAATGAGGACACGATGACCAAAAATATGTACAAGTGCGACCGTCCAAGACTGAGCTGGACCGGTCATGTCTGCGGGCGTTGTGCAAGCCCGGAAAACACAAAAAATATTGTCGGCATCGGTCGTGAAAGCTTTTCTGTACATTTATAATATACGCAGACTCTCCTATATGACAACTTTAAGCCTTTGCACCGAGGATGTGGGTTAGGGTGTTTCATTTTTCAAAAATGTTGATTTTCAGATGAATTCGCTTACGGTCCGAGTCTATGTTATGCAAAAACTATTTATGCCAAATTCCAAGAAGAACCACACGAATGTTCGTCCGAATTCTCTTTCAATTCATGTCATTTGGGTAAGTTCTGTATTAGATGCTGTAGTACTAAAACACATATCGCTGATATTGTAGCCCAAAATGGTGCAAGAGATGAAAGAAATACATGATAAGGGATCAGTACTTACTAATTACTATGAACTTCATGAGATAAAAGTGATCAAAGTGTGCCACCTCTAAATATTATCCAATCTTCTTGAAATTTGGCATAAATAGTTTTTAAATAACATAGACTCCGACCGTAAGCGAATTTATCCTAAAATCAGCATTTTATATTTTCCCATACAAACATTTAAGGGCATGGCACCAAGAATGACTTCACAGTCTTTTCCCACGGCATTAAGGTTCAAAATCGCGTGACAATCGCATGATAAAATGGTAAAAATAGCGTTTTTTCCATTTTTTGGGGTAAATTTTGCGTCTATCAAAAAACTTTTACGGTTATTCCCTAGATTTTAATGCATATTATCGGTATAAAAAAAAATTTACTCCGCGACTTTCGGGAAACGAGTTTCCGTCTTTCGGAAAAAAGTTTAGAGGTGTTTTTAATTTTTTTTAGAGAAATCTATACAAGACATAAAAAATCGTTTACGGTTATTCCCTAGATAAAGGTTCAATGCATCTACCCTATTTTGTTCCAAAGCATATTTAGTAACGGTTGTCGAGATAGAAGGTCTCCCGTTTTTAGAAATTTTTGAAATGTCGGTATGCACACTCTTATGCCCGATCCCACCAACTACCACCTAGTAAGCAGACCCCTAAGGAATTTCCATACAAAACCATAGATAATTTGAGTGATTATTATAACTGTCATAACCTTTAAGATATAAATCCATACAAAATACAGCATGCAGCTACTTAAGTGAGGGAGATTCTGGGCGGAGATATTTGGGCACCTAACTAAGTAGAGCTGCATGTTGTATTTTGTATGGATTTATATCTTCAAGGTTATGACAGTTATAATAATCACTCAAATATTGTCTGTGGTTTTGTATGGAAATTCCTTAGGGGTCTGCTTCCTAGGTGGTAGTTGGTGGGATCGGGCATTAATATCCTACGAGTACTGTGGGTATTATAAAAACTACAAGTATTTTAAAAAACCCTACTAGATAAGGCTTGGTATTCTTATAATTTACATGATAATATATTACAGAGTAGGGTGATGGTTACCCTGATATGGTTGTGGAGTAATTAACCATCCCGAACTTAATATCCGCTAATCGCGTGTATCTGAACCTGAACGTATCCACAAAATACGTGGGTAATCCGCAGACATATTCAAATTCTATTACAACCATTCAAACGCAGAGTCTAATACTAGTAATTAGTGGTTATTATCTGTGATGATTTCGTTTATTTGGATCTAATTGTTTTGAAAATTGAATAAACATAAAATTACCAGGTCATTTGGTTTCTCTGTTAATTCTAATTCTTCTTCAGCCCTGATCTCTCCACTGTTGTATATATGCCTCTTCCGAACGTTTCCATTATTTTCTGTAAGTTGCCTTCTGACCAATGTGGTAACGAATTAACGTCTTCTTCCACATTTTCTGTGGCCTTCCGACACCTCTTTTGTTTGTCCATTGAACCCATTTAACCACACAAATATTCTAAATAGCCACATCTAGAGAATACTGATTATGCCCTATCGACCAAATATATTGAAATTAAGGCTCGGAACCCAACTATAACGTCATGGTCATTTCCCGCGGCATTAAGGTTCAAAATAAGAAATTAGAAAATAAGTGGCAGAACAAAAGTCGTAAACATCGTGGACCGTGTTGCTAAATAAAAAATGGCAGTGGGCGAGTCATGTTGCCAGACAGGGAACAGAGCGATGGGCACCCAGAGTTCTTAGATGGAGACCGTGGGATAAAAAGAGAGGAGTAGGTCGACCACGGAAAAGGCCGACGATAAAATCCTAGTCGGCGGTAGAAGATGGATTGGCAAAGCTCGGGATAGAGAAAAATGGACACCAAATGAAATATGCCGATATCCAGCCGGGAAAGATGGCTGAAGCAAGAATGCATTCCTTAAAATTTCAATCAAAAGCTATTAGTTGTGAAATGATTCCAAATAAACCTTTTTAATTGTATAGAGTGGTTGAAGATGTTGTTATGTTCCAAACATGTGTAAGTTATACTAATTTGATAAGTTTTCAGTTTGAACATAATATAGCGTGACCTGAAAATTTATTACACTAGCTCCATCTACACTAAGATTTAAATAACACTCACAGAAACACAATAACTAACTCAGTGAATTGAATGTAGTGTAATTTGTAGACCAAACCAATACAGAAAGTAAATACGAAATAAAATGTTTTCTTCTCCAAACCATATCCCATTTATTTGGGGTCGGCAGTTCTGATCCTCTCTTCCCATTTGCCCCAATCGATCGAGGCAGTTTTCTGGAGTAAGCCTAGGTGTTCCATGTTCCCTATGATGGTCTCTTCAAGGGACTTCTTCGGACGTCCTCTTTTTCTTGTTCCTTCCACTGATCAGTCGGTTGCCATCCTCAGAGCGGAATCCTCGTCCCTCCGCATGTATTTGCTAACATTTAGAATGGGTGGATAAACACACACTTATCTCTTACAGGACACGCGGAAAGACTAATTCTAGAATCCAGAACTTTCTTTCAATGTGACTTTCTACTTCTATATTCGGTCTAAGAAAGTTTTTTCATTCCGTATTATCCTAGATTTCAATACAGGGAGTTTGGAATCAAAGTTTTCTGTTGCCGCCACACGCTGGTGACCGCCCACATTTTTTTTTTGTGTTCATAAGTAAAAAGGCGTCAACGGTCGGCGAAACGAACCAAGACAAACGTTCCATCACGACTTTTATTTTTACTCATGAACACGACATAGATTACCAATACATTTTACAATTCATATGGAACAATGCCTTTACTTGGTTGTTATTTACATTTAAGCCTCGATTTCATAATGGAGTTAAATTGATTTTTTTATAATAAATAGACATTTTTGCTTAAATCCTTTTGCCGTTTAATTAAAAAAGAACATTTTTTTACAAAAGTGTGGAGAGTACTGCATTTTACCTAAATACTTTCGATATGACTTTCTTATTTACTTGGCCACGTCTTCAGTTTTCATAAGAATTTTTCCACAAATAGAAATTACTACATTCACTAAAAATAATACTTTAGGGGTTATGCTACGAATTTGTTAACATTCAGAATACATTTTAACGACGCAATTTGACTTATTCAAATTAGCTGTGAAATGACCCATGTAAATTCCTTGATACGAGATGGTTATCCACGCAACAACACAATAATAACACTGAACACTCATACATAATAATAATATACACTAACTTACTCTAATTTAGTCTGACTGGACACAGAGTCCAGTACAAGCACCTAGTAAAACATGTTATTACTAGACATGGGCATCGCCAAGGGGGGGGGGGGGGGCAGTGGGGGCAGCTTCCCCCCTTGAGATTGGAATAGGTATATATTTTTTCATACTAAATGGTGAAACCTCACAAAAAATCACAATACTACCAAATGTTTTCTCACCATATCATAAATTTTCTACAATTAGTATGATAATCCATCAGTTTCTAAAAAAAGCCTGCGGCGCTATTTTTTGTTACTTTTTTATAAAAAAACATCTTTCATACACATTATTATTATTATTTATTTATATAATATTGTGCAAAGTATATATATTATTGTGCAAAGTATTAAGTAAGTATAAGTATACATTTTCAAATAAACGAACCACATCACGATCTACTTCTTCACTATGTCTCACAAAAAAATTCGCCTGCGGCCCTATTTACGCCTGTTCTATACTATACATTTTTTTCTAAAATTATGTTGC
The DNA here is from genome assembly GCA_963576895.1 of Ceraclea dissimilis. Classification (NCBI taxonomy): domain Eukaryota; kingdom Metazoa; phylum Arthropoda; class Insecta; order Trichoptera; family Leptoceridae; genus Ceraclea; species Ceraclea dissimilis. The sequence goes on from OY756363.1 coordinate 16,063,617, forward strand.
CCCCCATAGCTCTGAGGCTGGCGACGCCCACGTTACTAGGTGTTGCTTTTGCCTACCAAATTACATTTGCATTCATAAAATTATCGCTGAGCATCGTAACTACATAGACCAATATGCACTAACTCAAACTAACCTATCATACATAATATTACAACAACCTAACCTTACATAAAATACGATAAACGAACTAACCTAACATAAAATACGATTAACGAACAAACCTAACCTAACATGCAAAATAAACGAAGTAACCTAACCTAACACACGTTTCAAACGTTTCCATTACAAAAAAATCAATCCATTACTTGCCGTATGGCGTGTCCTTTGCGGGGCACGCAGAGAGGATAGAACCCCAAACTGCCCTATCTGTACACACGCTTATTGCTTCTGTTTCATTCATGCGATCTGTCATCCACGCTCTCCGATTCTATTTACTCAAACGAGTCCATACTCGGTCGACATGATCGGCCCAGGTCAGTTTCTGACGGCCGCGCTTCCTTAGGCTTCTTATTTTGCTCATACCTATATATCTTTTTGGTATTCCTTTCATAATTCAATCGTTCAACACGCTCAAACATCTGAGCTTATGCAAGTAGTTATTTCAAAAGATATACAGCAAAGGATGGACTTTCCATCAAGCTGGAACCTTACTTATCACTGATCGTCGGCTGGCTTAACCCAAATGTGATCATTTTACACCAACTCCAGTCCATCTATATCTGCCTGATGGAAAGTCCATCCATCTACTAGTTATCTAACTACGAAATTTAGAATATCTGTTGTTTCACAAAATAAAAATTATGAGCAAACGTACGTAAACTCGGTGATGACAATACGATTCCGTACCACATTTTGATCAGCTTTATCCGAAGTGAAAAAAGATGTAAAGCATTTCAGATGGATCCAAGGTTCGTTTGGAGTAATGTGTGGTACCGTTGGAAAATAAATCCGGATCGTAAATCAGATTTTCTTCAGCTCAAGCCTTGGTAGGCACCGAGCGATCAAGAGGATCCAGTCATCCCATACCGACGTGTCTGGTATCTCACGAAAGTGCTTCACGAGTAAAACTCATATATTTTATCAAATTTTGATTCTGTCTATTCTTAGTGGGAGGGGCCATTGGAATGAAGGAATCTACGTGCCCCGGAAGGGCCTTATTGATAACGTTGGGAAGGCCACGAAAAATAGAACGAAGATCTGAAATCATAAAATCTTGTGAAGTATTTTTACGTTTACTTATTCACTTGTGTCGAGGACTTTCTATAAATATCTATTAAATTATGTACATTTTATATCGACTTCACGTAGGTAATTTTAAGAACTACGATATACAATAAATAAACAACATATTATAATTACATTCTATCAGCCGCCACGCCTATTTGATTAAGGTATACTAACTGGTTTAGAATTTTGAAAGTAAGAATTAACAAAATGAATATTTTATCAATCAAAAACTATTTAGTGGACAAAGTGAGAACAAATTTCAAAGCAAATTGTTGTCTTTGATATTAATAAAATATTAAGGGCTTGGCACCAGGAATGACGTCACAATCTTTTCCCACAGCATTAAGGTTCAAAATCGCGTGACAATCGCATGATAAAATGGTAAAAATAGCGTTTTTTTCCCATTTTTTGGGGTTAATTTCGCGTCTATCAAAAAACTTTTACAGTTATTCCCTAGATTTTAATGCATATTATTAGTACAAGAAAAAAAATTACTCCGCGACTTTCGGGAAACGAGTTTCCGTCTTTCGGAAAAAAGGTCAGAGGTGTTTTTAAAAAAAAAAAATTGAGAAATCTATAAAAGAAAAAAATCTTTTACGGTTATTCCCTAGATAAAGGTTCTATGCATCTACCCTATTTTGTTCCAAAGCAAATTTAGTAACGGTTGTCGAGATAGAAGGTCTCCCGTTTTTAGAAATTTTTGAAATGTCGGAATGCACACTCTTAATTTACAATTATTTATAAATACTACATGATTCACTATAATGATACCTACTATTTAAAACTGTACTAAGGTTTTTTTTTCAAAATATTCATAGAGCATAGACTAAGATCCTCAGCTAAGAAATTGACCTATCGTAATGAGATTTAAATGAATGGTTCATATACATTGTGGCAGGGTGCCTAGCAAAGTCTTGCTGCCTCATCTTCTTGGATCCCCAAATAAGTTCCCTTACGCTGTATTCGTATTTTTAAGGAATATTGTAACAGCGTAACGTCCATAGTAAAAGTCAGTACTTAGGAGTTATACTTTCATTTGACATAGCATTCGTTTATGGCCGCCGATGGGCCAAAATGCCCATTCTCCTTTATTATTTTCCCTGTGTCCCCGCAAGATAGACGTCGGCACCATTGGTCGACAATTTAAACTTTCTTTTATACACCCCTATTTTAGATTTAATTACCAAATACTTTGTTACCTACTTACTTCTCCTACTTAAGTATTACTTATTACAAAATTTATAACGTTGATTGCGCTAATGGCCGAGATAAAGACATTTATTCGTTTCATTAATAATTACCTATAAATTATACTTTGCTCATTAAAAACTCATTAAGTATTCGATACAATAAAATAACTTCACTTAACCGTGAAAATTATTTGCTAGTTTTGTAATTAGGCTAAGTAGGTGATTTTTAATGATGCAGGTAGGTACACCAATGAAATGCAATTTGCAGGAAAGCTGCGAAATAAATGAGTTTATTTATTTAATTTTGGAGACATACTCTCAAGATTAACAAACATTCACAATTACTAACATAAAACACAAAATTCAGGTTCACCATCCAATTTAGATTGTCCACTTCTTCTTTTTCTTCATCAGCCTATCCCCTCCACTCCTGAACAAAGGCCTCCTACATCAGCTGTCTCCATGTTGTCCTGTCCAGATTGTCCACAGCATGCAAGTATGATTGGTTTACCTACTTCAAACAGTAATTTGGGATAGTTAGTTAGATATAAATGTGTTACATTGTCGTATTCTTACAACAGTGTAGAAGAATTAAGGATGAACATTGTCGGGCTTACGATAGACCTCGGCTGGCTTAAGTGATTACTTTACACTCGAAAAACATTCCCCATTTCAGTTCACTCCGGCTAGGATTCAAAACCAGACCTTCGTCTCGTATAGTAGGGATCATACCACTACACCACGAGGCGCGACGGCTGTCTTGTCGAATTCTGTATACATTAATGTCGAATTCTGTATACGGAATTCGGAGCAATTTATTTGGTAAATCTGTGCTAATTAAAATTGCTAATCAATTTATTTGTAAGCGAATCTTTAGGTTCGTCTGGGCATTAATTGTGATACTGATACTCTATTCAAAATTCAATATAAATTTATTCAAAACATTCCAATCTGAGCAAAAAATTACGGTAACTTACACCTAAGACCATCAAAAGTTATGGAAGACCATCCTATTTTTTGACTTTTCTGTAGTGTGATGGGATGGTGAACCTCATTACTGACCTTGTTACCTATTTACATTACACGGAAAAAATTTCATACCATTAATGTAAAATATAAAAATTCATATTTACGGTGCGAACTCATTCACTTGCAAATTACAGAGTAATTTTATATTTGAATATTATTTTCAATGCGCACTTTATTAGGAGCGTTTGAAATTATTGCGGTTTGGAAATTTCAGGTGTAAAATGTAGTTAATGATATTAAATATTATGTGTCAAAAAGTAATGGAAATATTTACCACTATCGCTAAAATACTTCATTAATTATTATGTACCTATATACCTACACTACACAGGTAGCTAAGTATATCATAAATAATAAATATGAAATTGAATATTAAGAGTATGCATACCGACATTTCAAAAATTTCTAAAAACGGGAGACTTTATATCTCGAAAACCGTTACTAAATATGCTTTGGAAGAAAATAAAGTAGATGCATTGAACTTTTATCTAGGGAATAACCGTAAAAGAGTTTTAATATCTTGTACAGTTTTTTCAAAATCAAATCTTGAAAAACACCTCCGATCTTTTTTCCGAAAGACGGAAACTCGTTCCCGAAAGTCGCGGAGTAAATTTATTTTTTGGTACTAATAATATGCATTAAAATCTAGGGAATAACCGTAGAAGGTTTTTGATAGACGCAAAACTAACCCCAAAATATGGAAAAAAACGCTATTTTACCATTTTATGATGCGATTGTTAACGCGATTTTGAACCTGAATGCCGTGGGAAATTACCGTGACGTAATTCTTGCTACCAAGCCCTTAAAATTGGGTACATGTCTACTAATATTTCGTATACAACTTTGGTAGTGAGTGTTGCTAAAAAACTATTTTTAGAACAAATATCGCGACAAACTAACTTAATATATTTTGTAAAAAATTAATGGAGATACATACATACATTGAACTTTCATATTGTGAATTAAACAAAAATTTGCTAAATTCGTTTAAAAAAAAGACCAGAGAAATTCTAGACACAAACCCAAATAATTTTCTGCACGTTTCAGAGTAAGTCAAAAGTCAGCACTGGATTCGAATCAGGCACCTCCGGATTAGAAGTCCGAGCTCCAATCAACTGAGCCAATCATGTAGCTACTTAATGACTTCCATGGCTTTTGATTATGACAATCATATAATATGGTGACGCCTTTCGTCCTTGAACGATAAATAAATTAAAATACGATATCGAAAACCTACATCAGCTGTCTGTTGAATTGTAGAGTTGTTATCGGTTATTAGGTTAGTACATTGATACGGGAATTGAATTTCCAGGTAGGTATACCTTGTTTGAAAGTTATTCATATAAGCACATCCGGTTTGTGTAGCCATATGTGGAAAGGGGAGAGAACCACAATGTGGTTACCTCTGGCATGCCGGATGTTAACCGAGGGTAGAGTGATCTACTTTCTACCTGTTTGGTTTTTGTTTATCCACCCTTTGTGTACAGACACTTTTGACCTTTACTATTCTATCTTACAAAGGAAACTAACAGAATTTGTTTAAATTTAATATTCACACTACCATTTCTACTTCCGTTATGTTTTTTTTAAGAGTCTCATACGAAATGGGCTTTAAATCGTCTTCACGGCGCCTGAAACACTTTTTCAGAGTTGTAACAATTATTATAGGACCAACAGGATCAGGTATGGTGTATACTTCCTTGCCGGAGGAGTTGAAGAGGATAACACAGCCTTTCGCCAAGACCCCAAGGAAGCTAGTTCTAAATAAAAAGACAATAAATATTTATTAAGTTGTTGTGTTGATGTTATTGATGGACTTATTTTACAATAGTGATATTTAATGTGTTATATGGTTGACCTCCTCATACCAGTAAACTTATACTGTCTGGGGGCTTTAAATTTAAATTAGAAATAAAATGTTTTAATTATACACTTACTTTGTAAACTATATTCTTTGAATAAAAACGACCCCATTTTTCAAATTTTATGGAGCCGAATTTTTGACATTGACTCTCACACAACAAACACATGCACACAACTGCACATGAAGACCACAGGGGAAAAACAAGGAATGTCAATCAATGACACTTTTGAGTAAATCAAAATTTAATTTTTAAAAGTTATGTATATTCTTAATGTTTGAAGTAAGTGCTTAATTTCCATAGTAAAAATATCAAATATCTAATATATTTTAACATTACACCGAAACAGAAACCTATTTAAGCAAACATTTTGAGAAAATACAATAAAAAGTCATTAGAGTCATAATGTAAAGAGCATTAACAATGAATGTCAGTGACATTCATTGTTAATGCTTGTTTCAACCATAGGTGCCACTCTTTACATTATGACTCTAATGACTTTTTATTGTATTTTCTCAAAATGTTTGCTTAAATAGGTTTCTGTCTCGGTGTAATGTTAAAATATATTAGATATTTTTCCTATCCATACCATGAAGAGAAGTGTGGGTGCCACCCTGAGAGCGTAGGCAGCGACTGAATCAAATACTATATCTGAATCACGGAACAACAAAGTGACATCGACTGTTTTTGCTTTTTTTCGTGCGGACCTTCATAATTCTTGCCTTGTACAAACAACCACTAAAATCGTCATAAGTCGGTGACGACGACTTTGATTGCTTTGGCTATTTGCAGGATTATAGGTACACACAAATGCCACTAGATGGCATTATTACTTTAATTTTGGATTTTTACTGACATTCCTTGTTTTTCCCCTGTAGTCTTCACATGTAAAAAAGACTGGAGTCACAATATATAAAAAAGCTGATATGAAATTTGTCGACTGTCTTTTTAAGGGAATAAAGTGATATCCCTCACTTTATTTCTGCCATACGGCTTTTGTTTCCCTTTTGAATTCAACCGGGAACACATTGTTCCATCCACTTCCGGTTCTACATCCTCCACATTACAATCTTCTATCTCTTTCGCTTCATACGTTTACATTAACATCCTCTGTTCCTCTCTTTTTCGTCGCATAACCGTATTCCCTTTGCTGTGTACCCACCGCCGTACTTCCTGTAACAAACCTAACCTAACAAAGTCTAACTTTGATTGGTCATATTAACGTTCTGTACCTACATTCATGTTTATCAACTTGTTTCAGAGATGGTTAAAAATGAAAACATTTCATTTTGTTTCTACCAAGTTATTAATTTTATCATGGTGATGCACGAAGCCTACCTTTAAAACTAAGCCTATCTTTATTCTTACCCCTACTAAACTGTCCCTTTGCAATGTCTGCTTTTTCTTTTGCCCTCTTCTCTCCACTGTTGGATGTAGGCCTCTTCCATCCCCTTCCACTTGTCTCTGTTCTTCCCAGTTCTGCTGGCTTGTTGGAATATATCGTCAGACCACCAAGTGTTGGAAGACCTCCCAATAAGTTCCATAAACAAGGTTTTCAAAGTTGTGAAAAATTCATTATCAAAGCGTATCATCATGTATCCTGTATACTACAATAATAAATGGACTAATCTAAACTGGTGCACAAAATATACAGTCCTATAGGACAAATATTTGGAACCAAATAATATTCCTGTATTCCTGTTCCCGTCCAACAAGTTTTCTAGTTAAGCCAACAGATGTCCACCTCCTCCCTTTGCAAGCACAAGCGAGTTCTGGGCAACGCTAATGACTGAATGTAGAAAGCCAAATAAAGGAATGTACAGGCAACAAACAAACATACGGACGAACCTTTTGTCATTCTTGTTATTACGATAAATGGAGAACTAAAACTTCTAAGGGTGCCTTCCCACGACAAGTGAATCCGGATTCGTACGCGAATCTGGATTAATCCCTTCCGGATGGATGATTTCGTGCACGGGGTATGGGGAAATAGTTCCCTATTTTTATAATAATATAATAATTCATTGTATTAATATTTTTAACTTTTTAACTTTAACGTTGTAAATTTTGAAAATATCTTGAGTCCGTTGAAGCAATAAATAAATATATATATAATATAATAAATAGATAATAATAATTATCTCTGTCATACTGTTGAATATATACTAATTCTGTTTTTGTGTTTAAAAATTAGATCGATCAGGTACGAGAATAAATTATTATCTTTACACCAATATTAATTGTAATTTAGTAAAAAAATAAATAAAAGAAAGCATTGCCTGCGGCATTAATTAAACTTGTTTGTGGGTGATATTTTTTAAAGTTTGTCACACGGAGTTTTTGTATCTTGTATCACGCGTTATTTTTCAACACCGGTTTTTCTCAAATTAGCTGCTAATCTCTCTCAGTCCCGTTATGGGCCCGCTACACGCTCGCGAGTCACCGCGACCTTTTGGTGTTCATGAGTAAAAAGGCGTCAACGGTCGGTTACGTACATGTCAAGACAAACGATCCATCCGCACCCCTTTTTACTCATGAACACCAAAAGGTCGCGGTGACTCGCGAGCGTGTAGCGGGCGCATTATGTGTCGGGGTGTACATTATATTTATTTTGTACGGGAAAAAATGTCTGCCATAACTGGAAATTAGAGAACCCATTAAATAATTTATTTATTTATTTTTAATATTATTAATGTCGATATTATCAGAATAAAAGAATACCGGCCCAGTAACAGTGCAAAAATTGTGCTGTTTCAGGTCCGTGGTATTAGAAAAATATAATGATTGGTACCTTAAACTTTTTTTCATTTTAAATAAAATTATAATTTCTTTATCATTCGTGTGTTATTTAGACTAATAGATTAGGTTTAGGTACATAATTTTTGAAGGGAGACATTTGAAAGATTGGTAATATTGGCATCATACTGATAAAATGCACCACATGGACTTATAATTCGATGTAACAAAATTCCAGAAAAATTAATTCAATAAATAATAAGAAAATATAATGTTCCCCACTCTATGGCAACTGGGGAATCTAAATTTATACATTATTTATTTTGATTTTAATTTTTCGAATCATGCGGGTGTCTGCATCTCTTTCACTCTCGTTGTATATTGTAACAGTACGAAACCCATAAGCATATTGCTCAAAATAAATAAACCCCACAAAAGCCGTACAAAAGCCACACAGGATTTTTTTTAGGGATAAAAGCACAAATCTAATTGAATTTTGTAAATAAAATTAATTGTATCGATTAGTATTCGAGTAAATTATATTAGGAACTAGAATAGATTAAAAAATATGAATATGCAAGCGGATCTAAAATGGGATAGACAATGATTTCAACATTTTATAAATAATTCATCTACTGAAATCCAACTAAAAAGTTTAAGCTTTTATTATTTGAGGATTTTTTATTGGTTTTTAATCATCTGTAGACCATATTTAAGGCACTTGGAATCGTCAGGTTTACAAACACAAAATCAAATGCAATAAATCAATAAACACAACAAAAAAGAATGAAAGCAATAAACACATAGACAATACAAAACTATAACACATTTGTGGTACAATTTAATGCAGGTCTGGATGTAAATTGTCCAGAACTACATTAAGTACGTCATATTTCTGAAGGGTTTTTGTGTTTTTTGGGGTTCATACTACATCATCGTAAATACTCCTATGGGTTTTTCTTCGGAAACCGTTGTGTATACACGCGCTGAAACATGTAAGTAGGGTTGTCAACATTTTTTCAGCTGATTATTCCATCTGCATCAATAAGTAATTATAAAAAGTTATCGGAAGCCTGGTTGCTAACGCGCTCGATCCTCGATGCCGACATACCCCACTTCACGACACAAGCTTTTAAGCTTGTTATGAAGTGTACAAATATGTATCAGGGTGTAATTCGATAATTTTATGAAAATAAAAGACATACACATTATCTTATTGTTCTTGATATCAGTTCTTAACTCTTTTTTTGTTGCTTCCTTCATTATCCCCTCCTTTCTTCCTCTTCTTCTTCCTCTTCCCATGCTTCCTCCTTCCCTACCATAAATGTTTTATAGATATAAGATATATATTTTTAACTATGTAATGTAATCTATTTGTTTTGCGTGTGTGCTAATTGTGAACGGATGTAATTGGTCTTGTGTATTGATATTTTTGTATTAATGTACCTGCCAATGTTTGTTTTTGTGACTGTATCTGTTCCATGTGCAATAAATAAATAAATATCTACTTATCTATTTAAATAAAAACTGTCATTTTATGAACTGCTTGAATATTATAATATTTTTATTTGCTAGAATAGTGTGGTTTTCTCAATTTTCAAATTAATGTAAATTACACACTCATTCGTCAGTCGAAAACTGCAGACAATGATATAATTCTTAAACTGCGTTTAAATTTTACAAGTGAAGCGGATTTGGTTGATATTTTCTTAGTTTTAATGTTGCCAAAAAAAATATATAGTATTTTGCGTTCCATATATTTCTTGCAACTCACTTTCAATATTATTATTATACTCTAGTACGGTTGACAACCCTCGTTGTTAGTGAATATATATCCGAAAATATATCGAATAATAATTATTTTTATTGTAAAATTGTTACAAAAATATACAAATTACCCGACTAGCAAAAATTACAACACGTTATTTTCAGTTAATGTAGGTAGCTACATGTTATCAATTTAGTATCATATTCTTGTATTATGTATTTTTGTACCTATGAATAACTTTTGAATCAGTATTAATTTACAGTAAGTAATGTTAAGAGTATGCATACCGACATTTCAAAAATTTCTAAAAACGGGAGACCTTCTATCTCGACAACCGTTTTTAATTATGCTTTGGAACAAAATAGGGTAGATGCATTGAACCTTTATATAACCGTATATAACCGTAAAAGATTTTTTATATCTTGTATAGATTTCTCAAAAAAAAAATGGAAAACACCTCTGATCTTTTTTCCGAAAGACGGAAACTCGTTTCCTGAAAGTCGTTGAGTTAAATTTTTTTTTGTACTGATAATATGCATTAAAACCTAGGGAATAACCGTAAAAGTTTTTTGATAGACGCAAAATTAACCTCAAAAAATTAAAAAAACGCTATTTTTACCATTTTATCATGCGATTGTCACGCGATTTTGAACCTTAATGCCGTGGGAAAAGACTGTGACGTCATTCCTGGTGCCAATTATATAGGTAATACCTACCGATTCGGTATAATACTTTAAGTAAAAGTTAATGTCGCCGCCACACGCTTGCGAGCGTCTACGAGTTTTTTGCGTTCATGAGTAAAAAGGCGTCAACGGTCTGTTACGTAAACGAGCCAAGACAAACATTCCATCCACACGCCTTTTTACTCATATACACAAAAAACTTGTGGGCGGCGACAAATGGAATATATATGTATTACGTTTAATAGTTATACTATAGAAAATGAAGTAACGTAATAAGCTAATAGGTACCTACATAAATATATACATAATTATATTTTTTAATAAAACGTTTTTTATTTTGTGAGAATCAACACACACACACACACACACACACACACCCTCACACACACACACACACACACACACACACACACACACACACACACACACACACACACACACACACACACACACACACACACACACACCCTCACACACACACCCTCACACACACACACACACACACACACACACACACACACACACACACACACACACACACACACACACACACACACACACACACACACACACACACACACACACACACCTAACACACACACACACACACATAATTATATTACACATTTTGTAATTATCAAACTATAAATTAACATTGAAATAATTGAAAAAATAGTTTAATTTTAATTAAAATACATTTTAAAATAGAAAAGAAGAAATAAAATGAAAAAAACTGTCTGTTTGGGATGTTTCCTAAAGAAATATCTACGTATATGTATATTGGATTCAACACTTGTATTGCAAGTTATCCAAACGCTATGGATTAGACGGATTCATCTGGATTCATCAAGGCGTGTCCGCGGATTCACAGGCAACCTATTTCCCACGATCCGTGCACGTCTGCGATATCACGTACCGCCATACAAATCGCTATGAAAAAGTCTGTAGATTCACGGACTCACTCCTTCCCACGGCATGCGAATCTACGGACGAAGCAGGATTCACGGACCGTGGGATATAGCCATAATACTACATATTATCTATATTCGACGTTGAGTACACCAGGACTACGAAATACGTAGGATAATTTTACGATTCTTTAGACAGTGGTGATTTTTACAGTAGTGTTGTTTTTATTTGTTAAATTGGTATGCATTGTGTGAAACTCTTTTAGATCTAATGTAAAATACGTTTTACTGAAACATCGGACACAAATAAATTCCCATTTCCAAAAAAAACTCTTTCGAAAAATATAAACTTTATTGTTTTTTATTCTCTGCGTGAAATATTCACAAGACACTTCACTTCACTCCTGGACGAAGGCCTCTTCCATTTCCTTCCACGATGGCCAATCTTGAGCTTTTTGAGTTCAGTTTTGGTTTGACGGTTAAACAGCCTTTTTATACACCAACATACTATCTTATTCAATGAAGTAGAATCTTTAATAGAAAACATAATCGGACCTGTAATGTGGCTGTGGTATTATCAATTATGTTACCAGTTACCATGTTTTATGAATGGATGTAAAACAAGGTATTAGTGTGCAACCTGGCAATCCACAGATATCTGGAAGAGTAAGTTGGTTAACTGATTTCATTATTCCGACTGTACCTGGCAACTACCTGGAATAACATTTTAATATGAATACGACTTGAAAACAGGACCGTTTCGAGGAATCCAGCTGCCAAGGATAGTGGACAATGTGGACTGTAATACAACCGTTTTCATTACGTTTTTACACTTTGATGGTCATACAACTTCCGTACAGTTTTATAGCCTCCTTAAATAAACGGATATTGCTGTGCTCTTTCTTGCAATAAAATTACAATCACCTTTAACATCTAGCATCTCTGAGTCCTGAATATTGTTTTCCATCAAGCCTTAACAAGGTATAAAAAAGAACAACTTAGGCCGTTTCTCCTCAACGGTCATGAGTTTGAACCATGGCTGAAGAATGCGCAGACCTACTTAGTTTGACAAAAATAATATGATGTCGCCTTTAGGATTCTTTGTGATGCAATGGTAAATGACAGCGTGCTACCGTGGTTGTTGCATGAATTACCTGTGTACTGTGTAGTGATTCAATTGATTGATTTCAAAAAATGAAACGTTTTAGTTTTCATGAAAGATCAAGGCATACGCTTTTCCTACAGTAGTCAGCATATTTACTGTGTAACTTGGTTAGAGATATATAGCCGTCTCACTCAGTTCCACTGTATAGTCCAGTGGGAAACTTACTATGACTCGTTATCTGCTATGACCTATGCGTCACATTGCCCGGGGTTCGCGGCGGGGACGCTAACGAGTCGGACTAGTCAGTAGATTTGCTGATGTTATGCAATAGAGCGTTACGCAGCATTTTATAGACTTACATCCTGCAGCAAGATGCAAATCACTGCGGCTCCTACTGACCATTTGAACCCCAGCAATCTATAAGAATATTATATCAACTGTTTTCTCACGGCACTAATATTTTAATATATATATATATATATATATATATATATATATATATAAGCATTTTTAAAACATAATTTTAATTCATTAATAAATTCAACCAGACACGCAACCTTATTATTTCATTTATGTCACCCTTCTATAGGAAAACTCATTCCTATACCTGAGAAACAAACGGTTTAACACTCCTAAAGTATTGAACTCGGCTGCTGATGCTTAGATTATTTCATCCTAAATTTGTCTCTGTTTCTTTAACTAGCTGTACCGTACAACTTTCTCGTAGTATTATTAATTGTTATGTTAATCGCTGCAATTGTTGTTTTGTTTTTGTTCACTTCAAATGCATCCTATATAGTAATTTGAAAGGTGCAGAATCTGTATATGAAAATTTGCACGTTTTTAGGTCACTAACTGACGTATAAATTGCTGGACAGTTACAAATATTAAGAGTGGGCATATTGACTTTAAAAAAAGAATCTAAAAACGGAAGAACTTAGATCTCGAGAACCGTTACAAAAAATGGATTGGAAAATAATACTTAGAGTATGGAATACTAGGGAATGACCGTAAAAGATTTTTAAAATTTTGTATAGATTTAAAAAAAAATGTGTATAAAAAACCTTTGATTTTTTTTCCGAACGGAAGAAACTGGTTTCTCGAAAGTCGTTTTTTTTTGTATCGATTAAAATTACTCTAAAAAATAGAAAAAACACAAATTTTAAATTTTATCATGCGCTTTTTCATGCGATTTTGAACCTAAATGTCTTGGGAAATGGCCGTGACGTCATAGTTAGATCGCGAGCCTTAAATTGATAGTATTTATAGATTTTAGACAAGAATTTGTATCTTATCTTATCTGACTTATATATCTTGTCTTATCTGACTTATATATCTTATCTTATCTGACTTATATATCTTATCTGACTTATATATTTGTTTGCTATTTGTTTCAATATCATACTTGCCATATCATCTGCTTATCTCCAGCATACCTATAACTCCTCCACACCTATAACTCCTTTTCAAATTCAGTATTCTATTCAATCTCACGTAATCAAATTCAATTTTTGTCCATTGGTGTGTTTAATGTTATGTGTTTTTCTTTTATTTTCTCAAACTTTTTAATGTAATCTGTTGAGTCTGGACTCTGGAGCCTCTACTGTTTTGCTTGTCGTTAATGTTTTAATGTACTTATATATGTATCCTTGTTAATGTTTTTTTTATATGGAAAATGAATCTGGGTTTATCGAAGTGAACCCAAATAAATCTTTGTACACTTCACAGTAAGCTTGAATATATTGTGTAGTGAAGTGGAGTAAGTCGGCATCATTGTTTGTGCACTGTAGAATAATAAAAAACCAAACGTTTTATTTTTTTAACTCTCAAATAAAATAAATAAATAAAAACTTTCTTACACATGTAAATAAACTAATTGTAAAGGGCGGATTTATCGCCCTCACAAATTATTATATTTGCAGGTAAACGCGGGAACTTAACCAAAATGTCTATGTAGGTAACTAAATGATAAGACCACAATAATTTATGAGGTGTTTATTTTTTACTCGCTGACATATTATCTTTTACAGGAAGTCCTAAACAGAAAAAAAGTGTGACTTAACCTATGTTATAAATTTCATGTTATCATTGATGATATTCTGATTGTGTACATATGTTACAACTGAACAGGTGTGAAAACAGCGAAAGTAACTAGCATGGGCGTCGCCAGTCTCGAAGCTAGGGGGAGGGGAGGCAACAAAATTTAAAAAATTGATACTGAACGAAAAACGCGAAATTTTTTAAAGGAAAATGTGTGAAAGATGAACCTGATGGTGTCTTTCTAAAGTAGATGATCCACACGGCTTTAATGTAAGAATCAAACGACCGTGCTAGTAGCGCCGCTGGCAATTTTTTTTATTAAACAATCAAATTTTAATGGAATTCATAAAATTTTAGAAAATTTATGATTTAATGAGAAAACGTGTGGTCGTAATGCGATTTTTATGAGGTTTTATCATTTAGAATGAAAAACTATGTACCTATTCCAATATCTAGGGGGGGCAGCTGCCCCACCCTGCCCCTCCGTGACGACGCCCATGGTAACTAGATACTCGTACGGACGTACGATTGTACATTGGTGTGATATTTTAGAAGCTTTCACGTCGTTTCCTCATATGCTTTTATCAGTTTGCGTTTCCTCGTGTGCTTAACATATGTATAACTCTGTTATATGTTTCGTATTTTCATTCATATGTACCTATTTAATAATTTGGCCAAAGGGCCAGCGTTACATACGTACGGGACTTGGATTCTACCAGTATTATGTAATGAGATTGTACTGGTAAATTGTCACATGTTTTCGTCAGATGGCAGTAACAATTACTAATTCCTTATTTTATATTTGTTCCAGGTTTTACAATGGTGCCAACATTTGAATACGTGAAGTCAAAATAAAACGAGTGACTAAAAAAGATTTTTGTGATCGTGATATTTACTATAATAGTGAAAAAAATAGTTAAAAATGTTAACTAAAACATTAGTGAATTGAATTACAAATTACCTAAAATATTAGTGATTAAATAAAACTAGTAAATTTCTTCATAATGATTCCTACAAAGAGACTAATGAACGATAGAAAGAAATTGTGGTGCAACAGAGGCGGGTGGTGTTTAGTTATTTTCACAGTTCTGTCATTTTTAGTAAAAGGTAAGACCTTGATGTTTTTAAAATTGCTATAAAAATGTGTTAAACACATTCTAGTTTTTGTGATTTATAACTGTATTTCGAGGTGGTCGGTAGCCTGTGGTTGGTAACACGCTCGACTGTTAATCCAGTGGGTGCGGGTTTAATCCCCGGTGCCGACCTACCCCACTTCACGAAACAAGCTTTTCAAGCTTACTCTGAAGTGTACAAAGGTGTATTTGGGTTTATTTCAATAAACGCAGATGCATTTAAAAAAATGGGATCATGTTTTGATTTTCGAATGGAAAGTGGAGCCTTGCAAGGCTTCTATCGCCTCACTCTCACCCTTGCGGAGTAGGCAGAGAGTACATAATGCGAGACTGCCCCACCCTTTCTCGATTACTTTTATTCAAAACGTGTCCGTCTGTTACTTGTTCATTCTTTGTGTAGACCATGCTGGTCTGTTTATTAAAGAAGCTTCTCCTGTGAGGAGCATTATCAGCTGTCTTTCCATCTTTTGGGAGGTCTTCCACGAAGGTAATTCCAAGAGGCTGTTCAGTTGGTGCAGCACGATATAAAAGAGTCTGGTCGTGTCCATACCACTCCCTCATTCCTTGTCCATTCCACAATCTATTGAACAATTAATGTCTTTAGCCTCACAGATCTCATTGTATTAGACAATACTAAAGGCATAATCTTTTAAGAACATAGGAAAACAATCAATGGAACTATAAACAATTAAATTTTTACAGTTTTTTTTTGCATCTACGTAAATTAAATTAACATTGTATTTATTTCTTTCAGACATAGCCGCAAGTTGGGAAGAATGGTGGACGTATGATGGAATATCAGGTGTGTTGACAATATCATGTTTATATTGAAAATACTTTTAAGTTATTTTATTACAGTTTTTTTCAACTCCTCAGAAGATGGCGTTAGCATCTGAAACATTGGGTCAACGTGAAATAAGTTCCAGCAGTAGCATATACAATCTTCAAAAATTAAATTGACAGGAGGATGTGGTGGAATGGATGAACGTTGCCCTGGGCATAAT
This sequence comes from Ceraclea dissimilis, assembly GCA_963576895.1. Taxonomy (NCBI): domain Eukaryota; kingdom Metazoa; phylum Arthropoda; class Insecta; order Trichoptera; family Leptoceridae; genus Ceraclea; species Ceraclea dissimilis. The sequence goes on from OY756363.1 coordinate 16,080,302, forward strand.
GTAATCACTTAATCCAACGAAAGCCGACTCGTAAGCGTCGGAACACCCATTCTGCTTCCTCCTCAAGGGAGTTCACATAACGCTACATTATGTGAATGCAGAGAAAAAAACTGTAATGTATTTCCGTCATTGCAATGCAGATAAATTCCGGTTCCATACCTAAAATAATTTAGGTATAAATCTCAAATCATATTTTAAGTTATTGATCTTAAATATCGTATAGTATTTCAAACAAGTTTGCTTAAATATATTTGTCTCCCCTTTTTTTCGATTGCCTGTATAGCATTTTTGATTTGTGTAATTTTTCATTTCCCAAGGTCCAAATTTCTGGGGACTCATCAATCCTCAATGGAACATGTGCAACAAGGGAAGAAGACAAAGTCCCATCAACGTTGAGCCTGAAAAGTTACTTTTTGATCCGGGCCTCCGAAACATTCATCTTGACAAACACAAGGTATGTAATATTTATTTTTATCCGTTCCACAAAAAATAGATTTTACGAATAGAAATAGCACAAAGCACAATAAAATTCATAGTTGTTAAGAATAGATATAGCACAAGTTTATTGTGAATTCCATTTTATTAAAAAAAACAGCTAATAAATTATGGCGACAATTAATATAACAATGGAGAACGTTGGAATGAGATTCGAACTCAGTTTTTCCTATTCGCTGATTTTGAAAAATACGCATCCCTTTTTTAAATTACAGGTATTTAAGAAAACATTAAGTTAAACATCAATCCCGTTTAGGATTGAATCTAACACTAATTTTAGGTCAGTTTTATAAAATCCACCCATACTCAAATAGCAAACTTGTCAGTTGCCCCCATACAAAACAGTCTTAGAATGTTCACAATGTTAAATTAATTAAATACCTACTGGCATTCAGGCTCTAGATTTTCAGGGTAAAAATCCCAGAAAACTTATTTCTTTTAAGGAAAAAAAAATAAACTAAATATTTAGATTAAAATCCACAAATAAATACTTTAGCTTTCGCGACTAGTATTCGAGGATTTGCACCCTCATCATCAGGCGATTGTGAATAAAGTGACGTGTGAATAAAATCGCCTGATGATGAGGGTGCAAATCCTCGAATACTAGTCGTATTTTTACGAAAGTATTTTTTTTTTGTGGAATCTAAATATTTAGTTTTACTTTTTCCCTTAAAAATGGACTTCCATCAAGTACCAACGGTCGAAAACATCGAGATTATCTCATTACTTTTGACCATCTCAACTTGACAAAATTCCATAAAAAAAGATTTCAAAAATATATTCAGTTGTGTCAAGATGACTTCACATGTTTGACATTTTCTTGAATGTAAAATTATGATACGAACCTTATATTGCAAACTAGTTTGACTAATGTAAGGATAATGTAACTATGGAGCTATGTAAGAAGTAAGTACCATGTAAGTACATATTGTGGTTGCATACTGCATAGTGCACACTACATATATGATTACTTACTACATTCTACCATACTTTAATCATATTAACCAACTACTTCTATTGAAAAGTTTGTTAGCTTAGTACAGTGGTACAAGACTTTACCAAGATTAGTTTCATCTTAACCAAATATTCCGACACTATGAAAGTGAGTTAGTTTAGATAGTTGGGACATGTAGATAGGATGAACGATGAAAGGATAATAAAGAAAATGTATCCATTTGGGCGAAAGAGGAGGTGGAAGGAAGCGTGACTGTCTAAGAACCTTTTCGCTCAACCACATCCACAAATGCTCGTTAGATGACACTGCGACCAAAATAGGTATATTGTAACATCCATCAATGTTACATCTCGTCCTCAAGGCCGACGTGTGTCATGTAACTCACAATCTGTCTTGGTGCGAGTAGTTTTGCCTTCTCAGAGTTCAGTAGTGGCCCTCCTAGTACGTGACTTCTTTTGTGAGCGAGTGCGTCACAGTTACAGAGGATGTGAATGGGTGTTTCGTTGTCCTCTGAGCAGAATTTACAGACTGGGGTGTCTGATGATAGTCAAATCTTGAACATATGTTTCCGCAGTCGGCAGTGTCCAGTCAAGGTCCTAGTTAAGATCCTTATTGTTGTCCTTTGTTTTCACGAAGAGTTACATATATTTGGTTCTCTTGAAAGAAAGATTTAAGTACTTACTTACTTTGCTTTAAGAATGTGACTAACATGAAAGTATCCTTTCTTCCAATGATCGAAGATGCTATAGCGATGAAAATGATAGGTGAATTGTTAGGGGTGAGCAATACCTGTGAGATATCTCCTTGGTCCGTAGCACATACCAGACATACGTATAACATAAGTTCACATTAGCAGATTGATATGAATCTCATACCATAAAATAGACGTGTCCCAACTTACGATCTGGTTAAATTTTCAGTTCACAATTCACTAATACCCACTACCATGGGCGTCGCCAACATGGGGGCAACAAAAATAAAAAATAAATGATATAGCGTAAAAATCGAGTAAATTGCGCCGCAGACGAAAATTTTTTGTGAGACATAGGAAGAAGGTCTTGATGTGGTTTGTGTTTTTGAAAATGTGTATAATACTTTGCACAAAAATATGTATGAAAATTATTTTTTATAAAAATGTGATGAAAAGCGGCGCTGCAGGCAATTTTTTTATGAAACTGATGAATTGTCATTCTATTTTTATAAAAAATTGATATGATGAGAAAATGCGTTGTATTCATGTGATTTTTGTGAGGTTTTACCATTTAGTATGAAAAAATAAATACCTATTCCAAACTCTAGGGGGCAGCTGCCCCCCCCCCCCTGACGACGCCCATGCCCACTATCTATACGAGAGATATCTACTGTCTAGTGTCTAGGAACAGTGATATTTATGTTCCTATAACGTTATTATACGCGGATCATAACATAATGCATAGAATCTGTTACTAGTTCCGGGCTATCGGGGAAGCTGCATGATACTCGTAGCATTGATCTGTTGTATAACAGTTGCAATTTTATAGCACTGTTATTTTCACAGTGATTAGTGACAAACTATTAAGCTATTAAGTAATTAGTTCATAATTGGTACGTTGATTGATAGTTACTTATTTGCCCGCTGTCTCTGTTCATCAAATCTAGAGTTTATATTGTAGGTTGCTATTTATATTTTTCACTTTGCAACGTTTTGGATAAAATGCAATGCGTTTTTTTCACAGGTATATTTTGGTATTTGGTAATGTAGTAATTAGGCGAACGAAATGAGTTGATCACACTTAATAACATTAAAGTTTAAATACTTAAAATAATTAAGAAAATAAATACTTCATACTTATCGTGAGCAGCGGAAACTGTGATTTTTAGTAGTTTTGGCTAGGTACTATTAACTTATGTACCTATGATATGTGTATGCATATGTGATTTACTTAATTTTGTTAGACGGTGAAAGAACCTAAGGCACAAGAGATAATATTAGTTAAGATCATTTTAAAACGAAAACAATCAAACCTGTTATTTAAGAGCAACAAGTACGTTGTACCTGTGACTCTAATAGATACAGTGATTGTTATTTTGTCAAACTAATCTAGGAACATATGTATTATGATACTCGTATGCATATCCGTTAAGGTTTCGGGTAATCCGGGTAAAGCCTTATCGCGACGTCTATGTGTTAGTAGTACTAATATTTTAAACCCCTTTACTAATGTAATACGTGCATTTTGTCCCGTTCACCCGGAATCAAATTCCCGGAAGTGGTGATGTTAACGATGCAGTTTTGAAACTTAGATAATATTATTATTATTATTATCCCCGATTCCCGAATACATTCGGACAGAAGTCAAGGGATGGGATGTTAAATTATACTAGCTCTATCCTAATGTATATTATCGGGTTCATATGTTTTCTATGTTATAAACTTTATCGACAAATTCCTATGAATATGCCAAGTACAAAATTTCTTGATACAAGATTTTGTTAACTTCACTCCGTTGCTCATTGTTTTTAGACGTGACAAAATCTTGGAATCGATTTTCCAACCACTTCCTGACTACTTAGAGACCTGAAACTTTGCAAACGTACGTCAACTCGGTGACAATACATTTATGTATAAAATTGGACCATCCTTCTTCAGAGATAAAAAAGTTGTAAGGCGTTTCAGGGTATCCAATGGTCGTGCTGATTCATGTGTGGTATCGTATGAAAGGGCGTTGGAAAAGAAATTCAGATCGTAAGTCAGATTTTGTCTAGCTCAAGCCTCAGAAGACACCTAGCGATGGAGAGGATCCAGTCGCTGATACCGCTTTCTTTAGTATCTCACGAAAGTGCTTCACGAGCAGAATTCGTATCTTTTTACAAATTATGATTCTGTCTATTCTTGGTGGGAGGGGCCATTGAAATTAAGGAATCCAAGCGCCTTGGAAGGGCGTGTTTGGAATCGTTTGAAAGACAGGGAAAAACAGTTCTAGGATGTGAAATCATAAAATCTTGTTTAAAAAATGTATTTTATTTTTCCCATTAGGTGAGCGGAATTCTGCAGAACACTGGACAGTCGCTGATCTTCAGGGCAGACAAAGACTCCAAGCAGCATGTGAACATATCTGGAGGACCACTGGCCTACAGATATCAGTTCGAGGAGATGTACATACATTATGGTACAGAGAATCACAGAGGATCTGAACATCACATTCAAGGCTTCGCTTTTCCAGGGGAGGTAAGATAAACCGTAGTATTTTCATACAAGAAACTTTTTTTTTACTCGGAGGCAGGACTTTCCAACACACTTTCAGTATTATCAGCCAGAAGAGTCTACAATTCTACATGTTATCATGATTTATATATACTCATCATCTAAGTACATATCGCCGGACTTTCATATCCTTACACACACTTCGTGCTTCCGTCACATTAATGAAATTCGTCATACACACTCTACGATTCCTTTTACTCAGAACACGTCCGTCCTTTAGAATCTGGTCTACATGATCCAGCCATGTGGTTCTTAATTGGACGGCCGCGCTTCATTACGCCTCTTTTTTCACCCAGGTATATTTTCTTTGATGTCCTTTCATCGTTCATTCTTTCCGCGTGGCCCAACCATCTCAACTTAGTCTCTTTCATTTTAGTCACAACATCCGTTTTACATTCAATCAATTCTCTAATCACTTCATTTCTTATCCTATCCTATAGGGCTTTAGTTTCAAATTGATCTTAGGTTTACATGAGATTCCGGTAACTTGTCATTAAATAAATTACAGTTTTTCACATTTACACATTTTCATTTTCATAGACTTCATTAATTTTCAACTGGTTTATCTAATAAAAAAAACGTGTTCAGCCCTGAATATTCACAGGAAATCTGGTAGTAATATAATTATTGTCTGTTTACGAGTATTTGTTTGAAAACGTATTTAATTTAAGGGCTTGGGAGCATTTGATTTGGCTCGACGATTGATTTTGATTTGCACGAACCTGCGAGTATAATACCCCAAGTATAAATGGAATGGATGATGTTTAAGGTTATTGTTACTATTAAACTTTGAGGTGAAATGAAACTGAAATATTACAAACATTCCCAATACACGAATAATTAAATTAACAGATATACAGTAAAAGATGTACGTACTATCCATCAGGATTATATGACTGATTGTCGGCTGGCTGAATTTGATCACTTTACAGAAAATTTTGTACTATATCCATCAGGATTATGACTGATCGTCGGCTGGCTGAATGTGATCACTTTACACTTAAGTTACATTCACTAATTCCAGTCCATCCATCTGCCGTGGCCGGGAATCGAACCCAGATCTCCAACCTGATAACAAGTCGGTATTCTCGCGGTATTCAACTGCGACATGTATAAAATTTCGTTGATCTCACAAAACACAACAAGTGATTTTCAAAAATAATCTTATAATAATTAAACTGGGGCAGCGTATTGTTTTTCTAAGATAGTTTGGGCATATTTGGATTTGGGCATATTTAAAGCTTAAAAAAATATAATATATATCGAAAGAACGAGTGACTGTGTGGTTGAAAGAGAGTTAGAAAACGGGATTGTCATACGGTAAAACCTGGGTTTTATTATCGACTACATACATGTTCGGGAACGGACATAAGTATCAATATCTCGACTATTACGGGACACACGGATGCAATATTAAAATAAATGTTGTAGTGGATATTCCATAAACCTCGTATATATAGGTATTAAGTATATGTATTAACGTATAAAATGTGTAAATAGATTTTTAAAAATCATAAAATGGGTAAATGTCAATGGAATAAAAATTTTGGTACATAGTATTTTAATAGAAATATAATTTCGAGAGCCACTGTTTTAGAAATCGCTACACCTAAAATATACACCGGAGGTCAGAGGCGTATCGATTATTTTCCAAAAAACATCCCCCTTCCTTTTGATATAAATTTCCGTTATCAGGAATCTCTTGGCGTGGTTGTGTGGGGGTTGAAAGAATTAGTATGAAGCATTACTGAAGATAACTCGGTTACTACGTTACCTCCTGAATTTATATAGCTGGGTGGTTTGTTCACTTTACATACTATACACTATATAGAGCGGTTTATAATGGCACTTACGTATGTAATAGAACGTGGTGAGATGTTGAACAAGGGACATTAACAAAAACATTTTATACCTACTTATCTCAAAGTGATTTTAGGTTTTTACGTGAAATTTACTTTAGGGATATCCCGCGTTGAACCGAAAGTGATAACTGATAACATCATAGGTAAGCTGTGCGCCTAGCCAGGCCTTAAAAGTCCTGCTATACCCTTCCAACACTACTGTGAGAACCGGGAATGTCACTATTTATCTCTTTCGTACTAATAACAATGGATTCGACACTAATATCGATTTTTGCATGTCACTCCCTCCCTCTGTCTCACTCCTGACGACGCCTGTACTGCTCTTCAAACCTCAAACATTAAAAAATCTGTGAATCCGTGCAAAACTTGTCCTCAAACAAACAAAAATCCGTGAAAAACGGTATGGAATATACCTATGTATGTATTAAATCGCTAATGACTCGAGGGCCACCTGAGTAAAAAGGTTGTACCCTGTAAGAAAACTCCGTGGCAGTACTCACTACAACTTATTAAAGTATCATCTCAATCGGAAGAATGGTTTAGGAACGCATAAACGAGGGACAGACTGGTTGACTTATTTTCATAGTTTCACAGATTGTTGATGTTGTCTGTGCATGGAATAGACTCTAGCCGCTAGCGACTAGACTGTTAGTACGAGGTAGACTAATGTTTTACAATGGTAATGATACCTCATCGCTTCAGCAAATTACAATATCGGAAACTCCTACCACTCGCCTGAACGCAGAATGCCTAATTCCTATTATTTTTAATTATATGGATAAGATTAATTACAAACTTGCATGCAATGGAAATACTACGCCGCCAGCCAAATACTAGATGCCTAACCTAAACAAGTGTATAGAGATAAAGTATATGTTTACAGTAAACTTTGCATTGATTTTTATGTATCTATCTACCTTCTGTTTTTACCACGAAAATCGTGGTTATTATTATCCTGACCGACCATGGGCATGGGAGAATAGAAGACCCGTGGGACGACCCCAAAAGAGATGGGTAGACGATATAGTCCCAGTCGCAGGAAGGAACTGGGTGAGCAAAGCCCAAAGTAGAGGGATGGGATGGATAGATAGATTCTTTATTGTAATTATAGTGCACATATAGAAACATATATGTAGTTAGGCATTTCAATTCAATTTATATTAGTCATTCACCAACAGGCGAATGAAATAAAATAAATAAAATTTGCGTATGTACAAAGAATACGTAACACAAGAATAGGTATATTAGCGCCGGAGGCAATTTTTTGATGAAAAAATTGTATTTTAATGGATTTTCATAATGATTTTAGAAAAATTTTGATATGATGAGAAAACGTGCGGTAATAAAATGTTTTTTGTGAGGTTTTATTTCGAGTATGAAAAATTGTTTTAATATGTCGCGGGCGGCACAAATATCTGCCCCGGGCCGCATGCGGCTCTCTGGCCGCACTTTTACGACCACGGGTATAGATAGTTTTAAAGTCAAAGTGCTTCACGGTCTCTTGTAAGATTCTCTCGCCAATAACTATAAGAAACGGTATGACGGTTAACGTTCCATGGAAGGCTGAATTTAAATTCAACAGACTATGAAAATACTATATGCACTTTATCTAAGGTACCTTATGAAAGTGAATAAGTTCAGATGGTTGAGACATGTAGAGAGAAAAAATGATGAAAGTATAGCAAAGAAAATATACCTGAACCACGCGGCTTGACCATGTACCTACACCAGAATGATTCTCAAGGATGGAAATATTCGTCGTCGAAGGAATCGTAGAGCGGAGGTATATGACAAATCACATGAATGTGACGGAAGCACGAAGTGTCTGTAAGGATAGGAGAGTCTGGCGATCTGAATAATATCATAAACTTTATCATTTTTCCTTTATCCCTTGATTAAAGCTCCCAATCCAAATATGACGTCACGGTAATTTCCCACGGCATTTAGGTTTAAAATCGCATGAACAATTGCATGATAAAATGGTAAAAAAAGTGTTTTTTTTTTTTTTTTTTTTGGGGTTAATTTCGCTTCAATCAAAAAACATAGATTTTAATGCATATTATCAATACAAAAAAAATATTCCTCGACTTTCGGAAAACGAGTTTCTGTCTTTCGCAAAAAAGATCAGAGGTGTTTTTCACATTTTTTTGAGAAATCTATACAAGACATAAATAGTCTTTTACGGTTATTCCCTAGATAAAGGTTCATTGTATCTAATTCTTTTTTTTTCAAAACATATTTAGTAACGGTTGTCGAGATATAAAGTCTCCCGTTGTTAGAAATTTTTGAAATGTCAGTGTGCGTACTCTTCTTCTTCATCGTCAGACTTCTTCTCTCCACTGATAGGCCTCTTCCAACTGTTTCCACTCGTCTCTGTTTTGACCCTTACGCATCCAGGTTCCTTCAGCGATTTAGGATGTGTACTCTTAATGTGGAGCTATTCACTTTTATAATCAAAATAATGGTTCACTACTGAGTTGAGCATGTACTATATTATTATGATTATCATTTCTGTAACATTCTGCATATTATTGTACTTAGCAATGGGACTCTGGAAACTGCAAGAGTCTGGGGACGGAATTATTATTCATACCGCTGATTGGTTTTTTTATTGCGTTCTCTAGACCCTCCCAAGACCAAATGAGAAAAGCTTCATAGAGGACAATAATACATTTTTACAACTCAATAGTACTGAGTATTTTTTTTTCTATAATAATACTTAATGTATCTACCTTTAATGTATTTACCCGTTGGATCCTAAAGTTGTAGAATAGGTCTCACTATTTTTTTAATATTTTCTCGAGTATTCTGTACGAGACAGATTTTCGTAAAACTTCCACAAGGCATTTTATGTCGCCGCCACACGATTGCGAGCATCCACAAGATTTTTGTGTATATGAGTAAAAAGGCGCGTGGATGGAACGTTTGTCTTGGTTCGTGTACGTAACCAACCGTTGACGCCTTTTTACATATGAACAGAAAAAAAAAACTTGTGGACGCTCGCAAGCGTTTGGCGGCGACATTACATTTTAGGTAAGTGTGAATCTTAGACAATTAGTCACTCTATAGTATTTTTTTTAAATCCGAAATTCTCAGTGGGATCCCCGAATTGTACCAATGGTCCCCATTTTTTTGGTACATTTTTTCGAGTGTCCTGTAAGAACTTGTCAGGTTTTCGTAAAACTTCCATATGACATGTAACATCTTTTATAGTAATCAGGTGCGCTAATAATTCTGAATAACATATACGAGTAAATTAACGTAAAGGAAATCGGAAAAAAGGAATCGGAGAGCGTGTTTGACAGATTGCATGAATGTGACGGAAGCTAGGAGTGTATGTAAGGATATGGCTGTCAGGCGCTCTGTCCTCTCTGTTTGCAATAGGGACGTTGCGTGTGGGTATTTATAGATTTATTTATTTATCGTATGGCCAACATCACGCCTACATCATATAACATTTATAGATATAGTAGAGTAATGTAATATAGATCCTATGACGTCACAAAGTGCAAAGAGCAAATACATTGTAATAAAATAAAATGTGAATTACTTTAGAAAGCATTCACACTAGAATGGAATTGTGAGAAAAGTATTTTATTGTACTCTTACTGTAACTCTATGTTGTTGTACAAAGACTCGACTGAGACATTACAAAACTGATTGAATTGACTTGTCTCGTGACGGGATGGAACGGAGAAGAACAGTTACAAAAGTGTGTAAGATTGGAAATAGCATAAGTGATTTTTCATTCGAATGATCGCTACTTTGGATGTATTGACTTGCCTTATAAGGTGACCGAAGAAAAAATACAAGGTAAGAGCAGTTTGTTGGAGTAAAATTCTTCCAATTGGGAAATACTCCCAGCGCCGACGATGTATTCAGCACTTCACGAGATAAGCTTTTAACATACCTATTGTGAATTGTATGTGAGTATTTTGGTTTGTGTATAGATACAAGCCCAAATAATAAAAAAAAAGAAAAAACAGAAGTAAAATTATTGTGGTGATGTAGAAAAGAACATTAGTGATTTTCTTTCCAAAATTAGTGATTTTATCTGAACAGAAAAACCCGATTCCTGCTTTTATTCAAGAACTTACATCACTTTTATTCACAACTTTTGTTAATATATGTATGATTGACCGATTAAAAAGCAGACTTTTCTTTTAAAGACAACAGTGCGAATTTAGATGTTCGTGCAGTTTGCAAAAACAGTTGCGACTTTCGATAATCTTCTTCTTCTCCTTAGCAATTATTAATCCCACATGGTGGTGGGGTCTGCTTTTCTATTCTTTCACCGCCACTATGCTCTATTTTTCGCATTCTCCGGTACAACGTCACTCTCTCTCATGTCCTGCCTCACCACTTTCCTCCACCTGCGCTTGGGTCTTCCTCTTGATCTCTTAATAACAATAATAAAATTATCAGTTCTTGCTAGTTTAATCCCAGAACTAAACAAGTCTTGGAATATTATTCTTATATGAGCCTAAAGAGTCTTTGATATGGGATCAAGTTGCATTCAGCATAGCGCCATATAAAACCATCCAGCACATTATTCTCAGAAAGCAGCAAGTAGGTACAAACATTCTCTCTTTCTGTAAGTAATGTATGAAGGTATGTGAGTGTGTTTGGTTACAAAGGAATTGAACAAACCGTACTACATACTAGTGATGTGCCGGATCTTTCAAAAACTTAATCCGCAGATACGGATCATTGGTGTTTAGATCCGCGAATACGGATACGGATTTGGATCTGAACTTTCTTACAATTCTTATTTAGTCGGTGTCAGTGCGTGTGACCATAAAATGACATGTTTCCTTTAAGAAGAGTACCGAGTCAATTTCATAGCCGGGAACATCTTTACACATGATAGAAAGAGAATTTAGACAAAGTTATTTTACAGAATACCAGTGGCGAAGCTACCTAAGGACACGATTCCCATCGAGTTACCTTTTGGAAAAAATGATAGATATAATAGTGTCTAATTTGACGTAATTCCATAAGAAATGTTAACCCCGGCTTCCCTTCTGCAGAAATCCACCCTTCGTCTCCCGCAGAATACACAGAGAAAACCAAAATGTGAGATAATACAAACTCCAAATCAATAAACAACGACTATTTGATTGCTGAAATGTTAGCTTTATCTGATTTTAATAATATAAAAGATTTTTTTTTTTTTTTTATATTTATTTAACATAAAATACATTCACAATTTACAATTATTAAATACATGGTAAGAATATGATTAGCAATGATCTTGTTACTCCCCGGATATGAGTATATTACTCGTGTTCCGAGGAGGAACACGAGTAAAAGATCCGTTCGAGATCATCCTAAAAAGTAACGGATACAGATACGGATACGGATCGTTTTCCTGTCACGGATATCGAGCACATCACTCCTAGATACATAGATCTATTCTTGTAAGTAAGCAGACACTAAAGATATTATTATGTATGTCTGAATGTTAGTATAAGTATTATTGTAATTGAACGTATTACTTCCAAAGCACATCGTTGGCTTGAAAGTAATGCTAGGAAGTAATTCTGATATTACAGTATTAATCTGTACTTCTTCTTCATCTGCAGCCACTTAGGTCCATTGTTGGACATAGGCCTCCCCTTTGGTCCTCCACAGATTCCTGTCTTGGGCACACTGCATCCATCCACCACCGGCACATTTCTTCTTACCTTCTGTACTGGCCTATTTTAATTAATGACATTAATGATGGTGTTGCTGGTTGACATCTCTGACGTGTGTTTATTTTATTCCGTTATTTTTTTTTTAAAGATCTGGGCTAGTACAACCCAAATGCTTTTCTGCATACTTCACAATAGCTTAAGGCTTGTGTGGTGAAGCGCAGAATACATCTATAGCGCTGGGGTTTGAACCCGGCATCTCCCACTTGGGAGACCGACGCTCCTACCAACTGCGCCAATCATGAACTTGAAAGTTATAGTATGATAAACAATGTTGTTTCCACTGCTGCTGTCGTTTGTCCTCATGACTGAGGGTCGCGACTTTCACTCCCGCAGTTGACTATCCTCCTCCATGATCCTCTGCCCATGGCCAGATGTGCGGCCTCTTGTAGAGTGGTATTGGTGGCTGCTCTCACTTGGTCGCTCCACAAACATAAAGAAATAAAAATTGAGAAGAAAATGCATAGATCCAAGTTCAAGAAATCTGCAAACAGATTTCCAAAAACACATTTGAAAAACACTTTCAAAATTCGAATTCCAAAGTTTCGTAGGTATATCATTTCAGGTGAAAGTGAAAATGAAATGAAACATTAGATGAAGATTCCGAATTTAAAATCGGTTAACATCTTTTGGAAACATTCAGAATGTTGGAAAGTTTCTCTGCCTATTTCCTAAATCATTAATTATCTTTCTTAGGGCGAGCCTTTTTGTTTGAAGGTGAGATCGGATGCAGAGATAAGAAACCTTTTGAATATCACTTTTTAGTATTACTCAGATTTATTATGTGATAATTTTGTTAACAACATTTTATCATTGGTTTTCAAAACAAACATTTTCGATATCCTGTGATCAATAAAATATTGATGTACCTATCCCATTTCGATCAATGCCTATCCCTTTAGACTATCTACCCGACGGGCAAAATTTTGAGTACCTACATTAAAATTTTACTATCTCGAGAAAATTGTAGATTGTAAAAATTGGTTCGGGAAAAGGAAGATTATCAGACTCCAGTGCTTAAAAATGAGATTTTTGTAAATTTTCTCCATAAAAAAATAATTACATCTAAAATTTACTGTAGCTGGATAATTCCCGTATTTTATTAGATTTATTAATGCTAATTGAATTAAAAAGGATAAAGGCAATACGCAGTGACTGTAGTGAATTTTCTTTAAATATTATGTCCCTTTTTTATACAATAAGCAAAATCGATTTTGTCACATACGAGTACATTATTCTTATAGCATTTACACTCTCATAAAAAATTGAAAAAGTTGAAGCCATAATAGAACGATTTATACTCAAAGCATAAGAAATATCATACTTGTATGTAACGAAGATAGCACGAAATTGGTCTGAATCAATTCATGAACTGTGTTTCTTTCAAAATAAATAAGTGTCATTTTAAAGACGAGACTAATCAGTGTATTAGTCTGTAGATTCTGTTCAGAGGACAACGAAATACCTATTCACATCCTCTGTAAATGTGACGCACTCGCTCACAAAAGAAGTCGCGCTCTTGGAGGGCCCCTACTGGACTCCGAGAAGGCAAGACTACTCGCACCAAAACAGATCGTAAGCTACATGAGACACGTCGGCCTTGAAGACGAGATGTAACATTGGAGGATGTCATAATAGACCTACTCTGGTCGCAGTGACGCAGGGGATAAACGGTCCCCTGAGCTAACAGGAAAAAAAAACAGTGTATGTATCTAATGGTTGTCGATTTCTGGCTGGAGTGATGGTGCCAGATATCTCCTGAATAAAACGTTGAAGCATGAAACTTATAATTAACAGAGTTTCCAATCTTGAAGAGTTCATGACTAATACTGCTTTACCTTCGCCTTAACATAAGCCTGATGCTCATCTGGTGTGTCATTCTGCTTAGGACCATTTTTTAATCCAAGACTAATTTAACTTTTGAAAAGTTTTCTAACCTTATTATGTACAAGTGTTTACACGGAAAGGTAATTCTACAAAAAATGTGCTAAGGTTGAACCAAATTTATGATTTCATAGATACATAAGTTTAGTTTGTGGATTGGTGTCATTGGTGGATAACACACTTCAGTTTTTTTCGATCAGAAAGCTTCAGCTATCATTCATACTCATACAACTATTTATTCGTGGCAATGCTGACATTATTTTAGACTTTTGCGGGTCAAAAAACAATGGTTTTTTGCCGCATTCACAAAATTAGATCAACTGGGAGCACGTTATCTCCGGGACGATGGGAATGATTAGTATATTACCGGCTTTTTTATATGATTGAATGGAGAATTAATAAATAAATAGCGCGTTTTTTTTTTAAATGCTTCCCTCGTATTTTCTGATCCCAAATGAGGTAAAAAGTGTCCCATAAATTGTATGAAAAATTGATAAAATTAAACGTAAACCTAATTTAGCCAACTTTTCCCCATAGATTTTCGAACGGCTTGTGAAATTAGAGAATGTACATACTCGTAGATACATACATACATCTTCTTCCCCTTCTATCCTTGGTGAGGTCGGGGGCTCAAAGCATCTGTGTATCTTCGCCAGAGGCCAGTGTCACTTGCAGTTTCCAGGCCTCTGGCCACTCCATTAGATAATGTATCTATGTAAAATCAAATTATATTTTTACACCAAAAACACACACAATCGTGACGTCTACGGATTTTCGTACATCCGCAACGAGTTAAAAATCTTCCTTTCGTTGAAGAAGTAAAATAACTCCGTGATTTCTTAGTTAATAGAAAAGTGTAAAAGTCCTTGACAGAAAGTTTACAACGGGAGTGTGACTTGGTTAAGACAAAACAAAAAAGGAAAATAGGAAGGGAATTTCAGGGTGGATGAACCAAGCATTCAGGAAGTGAACGTTTATAAAAGGAGCAGCTTAAAGTGCGCTGAATGCTGTGACGTGTTTTGCGCCAAAAATATTAAGTCTCAGATGCCTTAGTCGAAAATAAGGCCGTATACCTTATCGATCATATCTTGAAAGATACCGTTTATTAGAGCAAGGGCATTTTGCTTACTGGAATAATTTGGTAAAGGCGATGGTCTTAGCTTCACTTTCTTCTTCTTTTCTTTTTAAACAACATATTCGCTACATGTAAGATTTTTTTTAGAAATTGTCGAATGATCGCCGAGCCAATTTTTTCCAGGTACCTAAATAAACGATTATTACGTGAAATTTCATTAATAATTAAACGCTGTCTTTGTTTTTATTGTTTTTATGTTTAGTATTTTCACTGTGTATTCTGTAATATAAAAAAACATGATTATGGCTTTTTGGCCTATTCATATTTTATCGTATATATATATGGCGCAAAACATGTGACGCAAATCGTGGTGGGAAAACAAAAAATGTGGGTGCATTGTGAAAATTGGTATGGCAAGGTACGTATACGTGGTGTTCCGTGGGATTCTGGTAGTATTATACCCAAGGTGAGGGTGAAATTCCAGCTTAAATAGCAACTTCGGATGCAGCATACCAAATTGAAACACCCTCCATTCTCTCACGCTTGTTTCTCGGGAGAATCTTCAAAAATACATAGCGTAGATGTAACACCCTTCATGTTTAAATATCACGATATTTTCATAGTATATTTTTGGCGTATTGTTTTTGAAGAATTATATAACCAGTCAGCCAAAAAGATGTAACCAGAAAATATTTTGTTAAAAAGAAAGCAATTTTTGAACCGGCTTAAAACAGTGCTTCTGATCTTTGATATTAATGGCAAGATGATAGTAACAAGTAGTTATCTCAACAGATATACAGCAAAGGATGGACTTTTCATAAGGCATATGACTAATCGTCGGCTGGGTTAATGTGATCACTTTACATTTAAGAACCATTCGCCAATTCCAGTACATCCATTTGCCGCGGCCGGGAATCGAACTCAGATTTCCGACCTGACAAGCCGGTATTCCACAGCTGTGCTATGATGGTTGGTAGTGATTCGATAAATAACGTGTATATTGTTCGCCAGCCCTCTGTTGAGAATATTTTTGATAGTTGGCGTACGCACCAACCATTTTTAAATGCAGCCGACGGCGACGGAGCCGGAAGAAGAATAAATATCTTACAAGACATTTTTTATTTAAATCCTTCCATTCAGGTGTTCATTCCTAGAATATCTATGCCGAATTTTGGTTGTCGAATGTTGAATAACTTCTTTGTAGAGTCGATGTTTTCGACGGTCGGTACATGGTGAAGTACATCTTTTTCTAAGGAAAAAATGAAAAACTAAATATTTAGTCATTTTTTTTGTGGATTTTAGTCTAAATATTGAGTTTTTAATTTTTTCCTTCTTTGTAGAGAGATATAAGTTGAACCTCATTTTAGAAAATACTTTTAAAGCAGCCACACAGTTTGAAATGCCCTCTCTTTCTCTATCTTGAAGTAAAACGGGGGTGAAAACTACCCTTATTCCGGTAATGTTACCTAGTTTTTCCCCATAGTATTAAAATAACACAGCTGAATACAATTGCACTAGAGTCGGTTTCAGGAGCAAAATTCTTGGCATTATCTGCTGGAATAAAACAGTACTACGAAAAGGAACATGCACATCAAATGAGTCTTGATTTGATTGATTTTTCGCCAGCTAAAAGTACGCCAGATAATTTTTAAGATAATTTCAACATAGTACGTACTTCAATGATTGTAGTGATATAATCATGGAGAATACACTTATCTTATTTGTTCTTATTTTAAAATGTCGAAGATTTAGTATACTTAATTGGAAAATGAGTTCGAAAATTATCAATTGTTTTATGTTCTTCGCTTCTTCTTCGGGAGTGAGAGGTGTTCGTATAATACAAGCCTACACACTCGAATTCCATCACCACCATGATTGGTGACGTCACCTTGTATCGGTGACAAACACCTTGTCTCGGTGACAAACACTTGAACTACGGAATATTTTTTCCTATACATTTTCTACCACTCTTGGTGACGTCATCATCGTCAAATGTCACCTTGTCGCGGCCTGTGTGACAATATGGCGCCGGCCTCGGCATAACTTCCATTACTCCTTGTTTCATATAACTTGGCCACTGGCTACATAGTAATTCTATACAAAAAGTGTGACAAGACGGAAGAAACGAAATGTAGACATTTCACACCTTTTTAGCCACGAGGTTTTCCACAAATTCTAAATGTCAAAATTTCAAATCTTCCAGTTATTCAGAGCAGTTTTGTGGAATGATTTTTTTAAACATTTTATACGATTTTTCTTTTATTGTTGATATTCGACGTAGTTTATCATAACTGCAGTGCACTTGCATGTAAGAAATCTCTGGGGAATACAGTTCTATACTTCTCTACATACATATTATACAACCTTTAGGGTAGACAGTAGGTAGTACTTGGGCTCTTTCATACTACCCGAGAATAATAAGGTTCTAAATGACAAACCAACATGTTCAGAAAAAAAATATTAAGGGAAACGAGTTTCTGTCTTTCGGAAAAAAAATCAGAGGTGATTTTCAAAATTTATTTTGGGAAATCTATACAAGATATAAAAAATCTTTTCCGGTTATTCCCTAGATAAAGGTTCAATGTATCTACTCCATTTATTTCCAAAGCCTTTTTTTTTAAAGGATCTGGGCTTGCGTACACAAACCCAAATACTTTCGTACACACCTTGCACTAGGCTAAAAGCCTGTACCGCAAAGTGTGGAATACATCGCCACCGCCGGGGTTAGAACCTGGCACCTCCCGCTCGAGAGACCGCCGCCTCAACCAACTGCGCCAACCATATACATTTAGTAAGGTTATTGAGATCTAAGGTCTCCCGTTTTTAGACATTTTTGAAATGTCTACTCTTAAACGTAAGAAATGCAATATCCTGAAAGGTGGCATACGCCATTTCCTTTTCATTAAACACATTATTGGAAGCAGTAGCGTAGAGTGTAGAGTGAGGAGGGGGCGGCATTTTTTGGGGAAGATGTAAAAAATCCAGTAAAACACGTTTGTTCCATTAAAAACTCAAAAAAAAAATTTCGCCTGCGGTGCTATTTTTTCTCTTTATGGCATAAGCCATATACATATTAAAATTTCCAACCTCCCACTCCAGCCAAGAAGTTCTTTATTATAACTCCTGTAAATTTTCGAGAATTTCGGTTTAATATACCTTTGTAAAGGGGGCGGCAGATTTGACTTCCGCCCCGGGTGGTGGAAATCCACGCTTCGCCACTGATTGGGATCATTTTTCAAAGGTTGACTTTATTTATACATGTTTGTGGATTACGCCACATATTCGCCCTCACCGCCTCAATGTGTAGTAAATCGTAGAAACATTTTAACCCAAAAAGTCAAAATCTCAAATATTTAATAAACACAACCTTGTTTATTTTCAGATGACCATACGAGTATTTAGATACTTTTGTAACGTACTAACGTAGGTATATTTACACAACTGCATCGATGTTATGAAATTCACATAGTAATCTACATAGGTATTTTTTGGTCGATATATTACACAGAAAACATGTCATTTTGTTAGGCGTCCTTTTAAACAGAATCCAAGTTTTCCTTTCGGACTTCAAACTCCAAATATTTCCAGACTTCGAGCATTTTCTATCGAGGAAGCACTCAAAGCTCCTCAGAAAGACTCCTCAGAGAGAATGTCCTACGACTCTGCGCTTTTGCTGTTGGTCGCGTGTCGCGTGACAATTGCATGATAAAATGGTAAAAAAAGCGTTTTTCAGGGGGGTTAATTTTGCGTCTATCAATAAACTTTTACGGTTATTCCCTAGATTTTAATGCATATTATCAGTACAAAACTAAAATTTTACTCCGCGACTTTCGGGAAACGACTTTCCGTCTTTCGGAAAAAAGATCAGAGGTGTTTTTTTTTTTTTTGAAAAATTTATACAAGAAATAAAAAATCTTTTACGGTTATTCCCTAGATAAAGGTTCAATGCATCTACCCTATTTTGTTCCAAAGCATATTTAGTAAGGGTGTCGAGATAGAAGGTCTCCCATTTTAAGAAATTTTTGAAATGTCGATATGCATACTCTTAAGTCATTTTATTAAACTTGATATTTAAGATATTTTAGGATGAGTTATTTTAGGATGAGTTATGAGTGGGAAAAATAGCAGAGCGTTTATGACGAATGTTACGAGCGTCATGGAAGCGAAAGATGTATGTAAGGCTAGATGTGTGTGGGGATCTCTCATCCTCTTTGCCTACCACGTAAAGAATACGGCATTTTGGAGGTAGATGGATGATATTTAAAATAATAATATAGATAAAAGTTCAATGTATCTACTATATTTTTTCCAATGCATATTTAGTAACGGTGTTCGAAATCTAAGGTCTCCCGTTTTTAGAAATGTTTGAAATGTCAATATTCCTACTGTTAACTTTAACTAATTCTTTTATCGTCCTAGAGAAACAATGAACGAAAACTTTCACATCCGCCACAGAGATGTCTCTCTAAACATGATACACTATAATAATATGGTTTGGTTTGTTGTGTGGTAACATTCGGGGGTGTGGGTTTGGACATAAATAATTCAGCAGACCACTTGGACTTGGTGTGTAAATGAAGCAATGCTGTGATGGCTTATATGCAGAGCTGGGCAGAAAAGCGTTAATCCGTTAATCGTTAATTAACGATGTTAACATTTTGGTTAACGATTTAACGCTTTTTTCATCTCCAAAAATTGTTAACGGATTATTTAACTTCCATAACATTTTACTTCCGTTAATTAAGTCCGTTAATATTTGATTATTTGCACAAACATCATCCACTGGAGGCGCTGGCATTAGATAATCCAAGGGTTGTATGGGGTTATGTGTGGAATTGTATGTGGGTTGGGAGTTGGAAAATAAATTTCACTTTGTTGGGATACATCGCTATTACAAATGTGATAGTAGTTGTACTTATGTAGTTCTATTTCATGCCATTCAACCGCGATTTTTTACACTAACGCTTTAACGGATTAACGTTAACTTCCGTTACATATTTCAAAATGTAACGCTTTAACGATTAACAAAGTAACTTTTTAGTTAACGGATTATCGAAGTTAACTTTTTGATTAACGGTGTGCATCTCTGCTTATATGTACTACTACTCCTATGGAGAGAGGATAATTCTATAACGACACTATTCAAGTACATATATTGCAGTAAGGGGAGACGGCGATACGTAAACTTATACAATCCTGATACAATCCTTCAATACATTGATTTATTTTTTTCAGGAAGATTGATTTAATCATAAAGTTAAGAAGCTATATACGAGTATTATAACATAATAGCAAGACTGGTGTCGTGACTAGAATGAAAGTGAATAAACTAAGATGGTTTGTGCATGTTGAGAGAATGAAAGATGACAGGTTGACAAAATATATATATTTGAGTGAGCGATGAGGGATGAGGAAGCGCGGCCGCCCGAGACTAACCTGGTTCGATCATGTTGACCAGATCCTCAAGGATGGACGCGTTTTGAGTTGAGTAAAAGGAATCGGAGAGCTTGTTTAATAAATTGAACGAATGTGACGGAGGCTAGGAGTGTGTGTAAGGATAGGGCTGTCTGGCGCTCTGTCCTCTCTGCCTATGACTATAAACCCGGATCTATAATAATGGACGCGTTGTGAGTAAAAGAAATCGGAGAACCTGCGTACGACAAATTGCATGGATGACCAACGAGTCTATTGAAGGATAATGTGATCTGGCGTTTTTTTCTCCGCCTACCCCACAAGGGACGCTCCGTGTGAGAATAGATACTAGATAGAGAGATAGAAAAATTGAGATGACAATGAAATTCGCCTCACCCTATTACGTGGGGTGATTTTATATAGTGAGTAAATAGTCCAGTAAAATGTGTAATAGGAATAAGGGTTCACTAACACCACTGGGGTTGTGTGTAAATAGAGGTGGAAAGATTTTATACAGTAACTTATATCTATCAGAGTTTTGACTGTTTGAATCAATCGTACGAGTATATCCAGTGGTATAATAGTGTCTAATCTGACATAATTCTATGAGAAATGTTGGCCCCGGCTTTCCTTCTGCTGAAATCCACCCTTCGTCACTGATATCCACTATCCAGTTTTGTTTTGATATAGATTTGATCCCACCGAAAAAAGTAATGTTTTATTCTATTCTACCCCCTCACTACCCCCCCACCTAGTCAGAGAGGATAGATCTTCAGACTTTCTTCAAAGACACGCTTCTTACTTACGTCACATTCATGCAATTTGTCATAAACACTCTATAATTCCTATTACTTTAGAATAGGTATTTAAGGCTTAAATATTTATTTGGGCATTTGCATTGAAAACGATATTGCCTGAAATATCGATGCCTAATTGCCTAAACACTGATTACCTATACCTACCTATTTGCCCAGCAACTTACAGTTAACTTACTTGGTGTTCAAGAAAAAAAAATCTCTGCTTCTTGGCCAGTTAGCTAATTCACTTTAAGACGAATAGACTAAAACGATAGTATATTATGATAGTCATTGTATCTATTCAGGTATCTGTAGGGCCTCTAACACTCAACATCATTTATCTTTCAGTAGGGAAGTCTGATGTAACGATATTTTTATATCGGGGGTCATTTTGTGGCACCCCCGAGATCGCAAGCCTGAGGGAAACCTTTTTTCTTTGTGTGTCTATAAGTCTATAATGGATTTTGGAATGGAGTGGATTCCAAATTGCTTGATTCAACGGTCAATAAATTCGTGTTAGTGGATTAGACAGTGATTGGGTCACAAATCAATAGATGTCTATCTCTCTGTGACATTTATACTACATCATTAAATAGTGACTGACTGTGTGCGTGTTTTTCGGAATAATTACATTAGATATACGAGTATTACAATAAAGTACGTACTTATTCATATTATATTTAGTTTCGTTTCGCTTTATCCAATATGTGCCTTGCCCAACCTAAGCGTTATCATTACTCTTTCACAGAATAGTTGAGTGCATATTAATATAATGTTTTAAATATTATTGTATGCTCACATGTGCTACACCTTTTATCCTACTGTGGGAATGAATCATACTGATAAGTGATAATCATATATTATCAACAAAATCAAAGGCCAAAAACACCTGCTGAGTGCAATATCACAAAGACTAGCCAGAATGATCTGCCACATAGTGCGTCAAGAGGGTCTCCTATTTGAATTAATTGAAGGAATGAACGAGGGGACAAACTACAGAGGACGACTAGGGAAAGAATACCTGGACGACCTGTGCCAGGATATGGGCTTCGAAACATACTCGTATTATAAAGAGTTAAAAAGAACCGCACAGGACAGAGATGAGTGGAGAAGGAGACATGGGGCTTTGCTGCAAACCAATCGTAACGAATGAAAGTGGAGAAGAAGAAGACCATCGTAGGGTTTATTACAATACCAAGGAAGTAACGAGCGACAAGAGTGCGGCTATACCTCAGCTTATCAATATTGATGTCCCGTGCATTACACGAAAGTGTATGCTCATTGCACTGAAGCATCGTAAATTCTTTGTTTAAAAATAAAGGGTCCATTGCACATTTAAACATAGGAATATTTTGTATCAAATACTGACTTGTATTTTATTACAATATTGAGACGTACAAAACGCCATCAGATGCCAGATGAAATGTAAATATATACAATAACTTCAAAGAAATATGGTGTTGCCATATAGAAATATGGATCTAACTAGGTATATGTGTAGAGATGATCTAGGAAGAAACGGTAAAAGACAATACAGAACGTATTTACTAAGTGAAAATATAGAAAGTCACGAACAAACATAGATTTTTCTTTCAGATTTCGTTGTATCCTGTTTTCGGATGAATTGAATAAAAGTGTGCAATGTGGATGTCTAGATCTTACATCATAATTTTATTGTTTCTTTTTAAACATTTTTCTATTGAACAAAGTACCTACTAATAATATAGCTTGGGTATATAACAAATCACAAAGCATTGTTGACTCTTACAGCAATGCTGAGATTTATACGATATTTTCTACATATAAATCTTTCTTGACAGAAAACATGTAGGGCTAAAAAACAAGACAACAGTAGCGTGGGCCAAAAAGTGGACGTATTGCAGAAGCAATAGTATTTCTACTCAGAAGAATCGCTGCCAGGTTGTTTTTGGTCCTGCCAACGATACCATTGCAGGTGACTATGGAGGCCGATTCTGGACAAGCAATATCTTACAGTCGACCCAACATCTAAATTTTCTACTACACATTTGTAGTTTTCGACTTCCTTACCGACTTTACGACTGAACTTGTATGGTTACTTTTGGATCAGTGCACGGCTCGCGACCCAACTATGACGTTACGGTCATTTCCCGCGGCATTAAGTTTCAAAATCGCATGAACAATCGCACGATATAATGCTATAAATAGCGTTTTTTTTCATTTTTTGGGGTTAATTTCGCTTCAATCAAAAAACCTTGACGGTTATTCACTAGATTTTAATGCATATTATCAACACACAAAAAAAATTACTCCGCGACTTTCGAGAAACGAGTTTCTGTCTTTCGGAAAAAAAGATCAGAGGTGTTTTTCAAAATTTTTTTAAGATACAAGATATAAAATAACTTTTTACGGTTATTCTATAGATAAAGGTTCAATCTATCTATCCTATTTTTTACAAACTATATTTAGTAAGGTTGTCGAGATCTAAGGTCTTTCGTTTTTAGAAATATTTGAAATGTCAGTATGCCTACTCTTATGTTGAATTTCTCGATATTCTGTATTCTCGAACTGAAAAAATGAATGCACACTGAACACATGAATTGTATAATGTGAGAACTAGTAGCTGTTAGTAATATTCGACCCTGCAAACTTGTCTGATTACTAGTCAAGTCCTGAAATATCTATGTTTACAGATTTTATTATATAGATATGAGAGATGCTTTCACCGTCTGGCAATGGCCGAGCAAAAGTTGGAGACGAATTTATTACAAGACAGATTGTCTGCATATTAAAATCATAAATAAAACAAAACGTTATATTGCGGCATAATAAAGTTATGTAAATCTTCTTTTAATTTAAAAAGAATTATACTATTTGTTGCCTGAAGTACTGAAAAGATACTGGTATTGGTACTGAAGACATAACCCCTTTATATTGGTGAGGTGGTCGGTAGCCTGGTTGGTAACGCGATCGACTGTTAATCCAGTGGGCGCGGGTTCAATCCCCGACTTACTCCACTTCACAAACACAAGCTTTTGAGCTTTCTGTGAGGTGTACAAATATGTATTTGGGTTTATTTCGATAAACCCAAATTCATTATTTAAAAAAAAAATATTCAAATAAAAAGAGTTTCATAAAGTGAAGAATATAAGTCGTTGGTATCAGAAACAAATCTGTCGATTTTAGGCAAATTGAGAAATTTTAAGATATTTTATATGCAGCCATACTTATAAAAATTTTGAAGTGACTTGGTTTCAAATACAGCAAACTGAAATATATGAGAGTAATGAACAGGAGTACCTATACATAGACAAAAACTTTTTTTTTTCAGTGTACTCTGAATTAGTCTGAGATCAGTGTGATACTAAATACTTCTCACATAGAACCCGGTTGTTAAAAAACGAATTTGAACATGGTACCTCTCGCTTTAAAAAAAAAACATTAAAACTAAAATAAAAAAATGTTTTTAATCGTTTTATGTATTTGCGAATATTTCCCGCCCCCCCCTCAAGAATTTATTTGCTTATGGGTGGCAGTTAAGTGGTGTTACTCGTATATGTCATTGTGTGCATAGTTTTAAGTGTTTAATTGTAATAACAAAACATATAAAAATATTATGGTTTTTCTTGATTGATTTTCAAGAAATTAGCACATAAAACCAATTCTCATGTGAGATGAAAAAAGATCCGTTTGCCGTAAGTCAAAGTACCTACCCGTGCGTATGTGATGGCCAAATTACTACGTGCATCCACAACAGATTCAAAAACAATATTTCAATCCAAAATATTTAGTTTTTTTTTTGCTGTCAATTGTTTTTAGAACGCGTAATGATATAAATTTGAATTCTAAGAAGTAGAACATCATAGTGTTGGGACTTTGTGCTTTTAAAATCCGGCACGTAATTTGCTCCTATGAGATTATTATGCCTGTCTTATTATTATGAGACAATTATTATGCACGAATTCAGAAGACGTCTCATGGTACCTAATCAACGTATTCATGATCTTATATTGAAGGGGCCTACTTAGAAGTCTACAGTTAATTATTAGATTCTACGTAGCAAACTGTTGACTTGAGTATGTATCTATTGAGTTAATTTCAAGCAACGTAGTGCAATCTATTCTAGAATAATATAATATTATACAAGTCTTGAATAAAAAAAGCCTGCTAAATAGGCGAGAAAATTAACATATTAGCCTGCATTTTTCGACAGGATCCTAAAGGTCCTTAAAGGACCTTAATTATTATATTAAAGGACCTTAATTATTAAAACTTAAATGAAATACAAATAAAGCACCATATTCTATCATTATTGCTCCAGAAATTATTAAAAAATATTTAGGTTTGAATCCTAAATTTGGTCATGTATAGGGAAAATTATTTAGATCTTTACTGGGCACCCGTAAACAGTTTCAATAACTTGGGAATTTTCGCAAGATCTGAGTACATCCCGAGTGGGCTATGATCAGAGTGTAGATCATTGTTTATAGTTTCGTTAATTAGCCAAATAAATAAACAAAAACAACTTTCTCAAATTTTATAAAAAAAAAAACTTCAATTTAAATTTGTGTCGTATACGTCCACGAGAAGTACATGTAAAACAACATTATAATAATGCATGCTTAGATCTTAAAGCTATTATCTCTGGTATCGTGTTTTGAGTGACTCACTGTTACCAACCTAACGATGATAATAATAATAGATGTCCACGATGTCAAGATGAATGATATATCATTTATTTCCTACCATACCAGTACAGTCTACTCCGCTATACCCTCGTGAACCCCCTTCCGTCTTCGGCTTTCAGACTGTCTAGAGCAGTGGTCCCCAACCTATGGTCCGCGGCCCACTACTGGGCCGTGGACCAAATGGCACTGGGCCGCGCCGCCTGCTTAAAAATCAAAATATTTTTTTGAAAAAATCGTCAATTATATAGCTTAAAATGATTATTCCGTAAAAAATGCCTTCACGCTAAGTTACCATCTACAATGTACCTGATCAGTAGCTATGTATCTTTGTGGAGAGAAGGTGTATGTCGTTCTTCTATATGTTTACCGGTACCTACTTTCTCGCGTTTAAAACCTTTCCTTCCCTGTCATATGTAGCCGATGCACATTGCTCCAATTAAACTGTAATATCTCTATCAGTGGCGTATATAGTGCCGAAATGTCAAACAATGATGTGCCATCTGCTATAGAATGATCCGAGGTTCATCACTTCACCCGTTTCTCAAAAAAATTTCGCCTGCGGCGCTTCTTTTTTTTTTGCATTTAACTCAATTTTTCTGAGTGCACCTTCACGAAAAAATTTCGCCTGCGGCGCCTCTGCTAATTTTTTACTACGTCTATATTAAAATTTGAATTGCCTCCCCGAGGAGTTTTTTCGCCCCCCCCCCCTCCCCCCCGAAATGAAAACCTATATACGTCACTGACCTTTATTAATATAATAAATACGGGGTTGAGGTTTTAGGTGTTCCTGAGGGACCTTGTTCTTTATGATGAGGAACCACAATTTATTATTTTATGTTTATTGTTAATTTTAATACATTTTTCTTTACTGTTTGTTTTTAATTTTCATATTTCTCTGTGTATGCCCCCCCCCCCCCCCCATGTAACCACCTACCCTCAGTGGGCCGCGGTGAAATTATCAAACGCTGACCGGTCCGCGGCGACAAAAATGTTGGGGACCACTGGTCTAGAGTGTCTAGCTACTGGTGCTAGTTACTATACCATTAAACCTATCCTGATATACTCTGTCATCAGGAACAGGGTTGATAAAATGTGAATCGGTATGAGATTGGTATATTTAAAATAATGTGCCTATGTCAGATTTTTGTCTCTTGTACTCTGCCTAAAAAGTACATTTTTTACGGATTTTTAATCCAGTCTACAGCATGGGCGTCGTCAGAGTCCCCCCCCGAGATAGGAATAGGTATATATTTTCACACTAAATGATAAACCCTCATCAAAATTCACATTATTAGCACACATGATATCATAAATTTGTGCAATTACTACCTAAAGAGACGTATTTTCACATTATTAGCACACATGATATCATAAATTTGTGCAATTACTACCTAAAGAGACGTATACCTTGTTTGGCTGGAAGATATTTTCATATTATGAAAATAAGTTCGCCTAATACATAATCTGGTTTCGCCTTTTATCTAAATAAGGATTTAGTATTATATTTTTGGTTTTTTGGGACTCGTATAGGTATTTGAACAAACACGTTCTAAATTTGAACAGCTAAAAAGCAACGAACAAATCTAATAATTTTCAATGCCAGTCAGTGGAAATATAGTTACGTATTCTGTCTATTAAAACATTGTTAAATCATACACTGGTAAATTGATTAGGTACCGATTAACGATTTGTATAATTTGGCACAACCTTGTAAACGAAATATTTCAGATAGGAACTTTGACCAACGCCTGTAGTATACTCGCATAGGTATAGAATATAACCTAGTATATGCTTCTAATATAATTATTATTCTAGTGGATCAGTGTACTGTATTATACTTGTGGTAATAAACTAGTAGACTAGGAGATAGACTAAACAGCTCAGTTCTGCTTCTGATTATAACTTCCACTACTGCACCAAGACACATGGGACGTCGATGTGGCGAATGTTTTGCGCCGACTCGATTTGTACCACAAGCGGAATGTATGAAATCATTTTTTCGAAAGTAACTGTAAGATAAAGAGTATGCATACCGACATTTCAAAAATTTCTAAAACGGGAGACTAGATCTCGACAACTTTTACTAAATATGCTTTGGAAAAAAATAGGGTAGATGCATTGAACCTTTATCTATGGAATAACCGTAAAAGATTTTTATAAAATAAATAAATAACATAATCTTCATTGTACAGAAAACATACAACGGGCAGGCTTATTGCCAAATGGCAATTTCTGCCAGCCAACCCATTTGTATCTTGTATAGATTTCTCTCCAAAAAATACACACCTCTGATCTTCTTTCCAAAAGACATAAATTAGTTTCCCGAAAGTCGCGGAGATTTTTTTGGACTGATAATAAATGCATTACAATCTAGGGAAAAAAATTGGAAAAATTGGAAATGGGGGAGGGCGAACAACAAATATATAGAATGGCAAAGTCAAGAAATAACAGAACCAAAGACCTAAGTGTAGTAAAATGTGTACAGAGTGAAGATGGAAGGGTCCTTACAGATGACCAAGATATAAAAGAGAGATGGACTGAATATTATGATAAAGTGCTAAACGAGGAAAACCCAAGAAAACGACTTAGTGAACCACCCAAGTGCAGTAATATGGTGGAGCAAATAACGATTGCAGAAACAAAAGCAGCACTGAAAAGAATGAAAAAGAATAAGGCGACCGGACCGGACTCAATACCGATTGAGGGGTTCCATATAGCAGAAGAAGCTATTATAGAGATAGTTTGTGATATTTTCAATGATATGATGAAGGAAGGGAATGTTCCGACTGCTTGGAAAGAAAGCGTATTGGTACCTCTATATAAAGAAAAAGGAAACATCCAAGACTGTAAGAATTACCGCCCAATCAAACTTATAAGCCATGCCATGAAATGGTTCGAGAAAATCATCGAACATAGACTGAGAACTGAATTGGGGAACAAAATCTCAGAGTGTCAATTTGGGTTCATGCCGGGAAGAAGCACAACTGATGCAATTCATATAGTAAGAAACACCCAATATAAGTACATAGATAAACAGAAAACACTCCACATGGTGTTCATTGACCTCGAAAAGGCCTACGACCGGGTTCCAAGGGATCTTATCTGGTGGGCACTAAGAAAATTTGGCGTCCCAGAAATATATGTAGGGATAATAAGGGCTATGTACACAGATTGCACAACCACGATAAGAACAGCCTGTGGGCTCACATCTCCTATCCCAGTTGAAGTGGGCTTACATCAAGGCTCAGCACTAAGTCCATTCCTATTTAACACCATTATGGAAACACTGACTGGAGGCCTACTCAGAGAAACACACAAAAATTTATTGTTTGCTGATGACATCATGTTGTGCAGTGAGGATGAGAGAGAGCTCGAAATAGAATTGGAAAATTGGAGGAGTGCTCTAGAGGACAACGGCCTTAAAATTAATAGGGAAAAGACTGAGTATTTACCAGGTACACAACAAACCAGTGGTACAGTAAAGATCCAAAACCAGACACTAAATCAAGTGAACAACTTTAAGTACCTGGGAGCAGTCATAAGCACGGAGGGAGGCGTTGAGCAAGATGTGAGGCACAGAGTGCAGGTGGGGTGGAAGAAGTGGCGAGAGGCTTCAGGTGTTCTATGCGACAGAAGAATACCCGTTAACCTCAAGGGAAAATTTTATAAGACCGTAGTAAGACCTGCCATGCTCTACGGGGCGGAGTCCTGGCCCCTGAAACGAAAGGAAGAACAGTTGCTCCATACCACCGAGATGAGAATGCTGCGCTGGTCACTCGGGGTAACTAGATTAGATAAAATCCGAAATGAACACATCAGAGGAACTATGAAAGTTGCCCCGATTGACCTAAAAGCGCGAGAGGCCCGACTTCGGTGGTATGGACACGTGCAGAGAAGGGACGAGGATTCCGCTCTGAGGAGGGCAACAAACTGGTCAGTGGAAGGACAAAGAAAGAGAGGACGGCCGAAAAAGTCCCTTGAGGAGACCATCAGAGGGGACATGGAACACCTGGAGCTTACTCCAGAAGACTGCCTCGATCGGGGAAAATGGAGAGGGAGTATCCGAGCCGCCGACCCCAAATAAATGGGATATGGTGTGGAGAAGAGAGAGAATCTAGGGAATAACCGTAAAAGTTTTTGGATTGAAGCGAAATTAACCTCAAAAATGGAAAAAAAACGCTACGAGTATTTTTACCATTTTATCATGCAATTGTTCACGCGATTTTGAACCTTAATGCAGTGGGAAATGACCGTGACGTCATAGTTGGGTAGCGAGTGATCAAGTTGCGTATTATTCTATGAGTTCTCGCATATTCCCTTGGAACACTGTCATTACGGATACAGCAAGCAGTGAGTACCTATATTGTCACACCCCACACAGTATTATGTGTACGAGTATAATACTGCGAGACACCCTGTGCTGTTAGCCTGTTGTTGTCTTATTGAGAGCGGCCACTTGATTTATTCATGGATGACTGGCAGAAATTGACACGTGTAATAATTTATTAGGCATACACGATTATCATTACGGAGAGTACATCTGTCAAATACGTGAAATCCGCCTATAGGGAATCGGCAGGATTCAATAATCTTTGCCGAACTTTACGATTAGTAAATTGGTTGAATATCGTTACTGATAATTGCGCACTGTTTGCTTACAAGATTTATTTGTCTGTGAATAAATCTTGCAACAGATTTTTCAACCAATTCCTGACTACTTAGGCTCCCCACACACGTCTGGAAGTTCAGTCAACTGAATCGACCATTTGCAAAAAAACTTCGACCAAAACCTCTCTCTGAATTCAGTTTTACGCTGATTTTGAATTCAGAAAGAGATTTTGGTCGGAGCTTTTTTGCAAACGGTCGATTCAGTTAACTGAACTTCCGGACGTGTATGGGGAGCCTATGAGACCTGAAACATTGCAAACTTACCTACGTAAACTCGGTGACAACACGATTTTGTGTAAAAATGTACTTATCAGCTTTTTCCACAAACAAGAAATATTCAATGGTCATGTGTGGTATCGTATGAAAGGGCGTTGAAAAAGAAATCCAGTCAGATTCGACCAAACTCGATCCATAGATACTTAGTTCTTTTTCTTAAGTTTGTTTTACTCGAACTCATGTATGTATAGGTACTAATAAAGGTTTACGAATATATCATATAAATGCTTTTGCACTATCGTAGAGTTTTGCTTCTTTGGTATCATCCGATATCTATTGTATATAGAATATAGCTTCTAGAATAATATCCTATAGTACTTCCATTGAATGTCTCGCAGATATGATGGATTGGCCGCGGTGGCAAATTGACTACTACTGGGTAGATACTCGATCAGAAGATTTGCCCTGGAGACAGCCGCTTGGAGTGAGGAGTGACTGTCTGATTGAGGAGTGAGGATGATTGAAGAGATGGGGTGAATAGATGCCACACTGTGTCATCAGTTCATCCCCCCACGAGGGTAGCTAGAGCAACTAATAATAGTCCGAGAGCCCGCTGCTTAATTTATGACGTATCTGTTTTTTGATCGAAATGTGGTACAAATGATAGCTTACCAATAGGGTTTTACATCGCACTAGGGTTACCTATCAAAATCTTGCCGCAACCCCCCCTGCCCCCCCCGAAAAGGTCCCTCTTCGCGGTTTTTCGCATTTTGTAGGAATATGGTAAGAGATAGAAGAAAGTAGTCCATGACAAAAATAATCCTTGCTAAATTCTCTACAAAAAATGTTAAGTCAATTTTTTCATAGGACTAGTAGTTTACCCGTAATGGCCCGTCGAAAAACAGGATATTTTTTGAAAAAATAAAAAAAATTTTTTTTTTTTTTTTCTTTAACTTTCTTCCACCACTTTCATCACTAACATTTTATGGAAAAAAATATTTGGCCTGCGGCGCTCTATCGCTGGTTATTTTATGAAAAACTAAATTTTAAGAATTTTCGTCACTGAGTTTTATTGCAACAACTCCTAAATTAATTGATGTATGAAAATAAGTTATAGCTCGTTTTGTAGCTAAGACTATGGTAATTAATTCGTTCTTTGACTATTTTCCTGTAGCTCTTATCAATTTTCAACCAATTTAGTTTAAATTCATTTTTTTAGTTTTTTGAATGAATTTCGGTTTTGGACCGGCTATTGCGGGTAAACTGCTAGTTCTACGAAAAAATTGATTTAACATTTTTTGTAGAGAATTTAGTAGGGATTATTTTTGTCATAGACTACTTTCTTCTATCTCTTACCATATTCCTAGAAAAGTCGAAAAACCGCGAAGAGGGACCTTTTCGGGGGGAGCAGGGGGGGTTGCGGCAAGATTTTGATAGGCAACCCTAGTGCGATGTAAAATCCTATTGGTAAGCTATCATTTGTACCACATTTCGATCAAAAAACAGATACGTCATAAATTAAGCAGCGGGCTCTTGGACTATAATAAAATATTAAGGGAGAGAAAACTTGATGTATTATGGCTTTTATTTTTGAGTCCTTCGCTACTTCATTAAGAGTATGCATAGCGACATTTCAAAAATTTCTAAAAACGGGAGACCTTCTACCTCGACAACAGTTAATAAATATGCTTTGGAACAAAATAGGGTAGATGCTTGAACCTTTATCTAGGGAATAACCACTGATCTTTTTTCCGAAAGACGGAAACTCGTTTTCCGAAAGTCGCGGAGATAAATTTTTATTGCACTGATAGGTAATATGCATTAAAATCTAGGGAATAACCGTAAAAGTTTTTTGATAGACGCAAAATTAACTCCAGAAAATGGAAAAAACGCTATTTTTACCATTTTATCATGCGATTGTTCACGCGATTTTGAACCTTGATGCCGTGGGAAATGACTGTGACGTCATTCTTGGTACCAAGCCCTTAAGCAGAGGTATTGATGAGATATTTTTTTGTATTGTTCCAGATTCAGCTATACGGATTCAACAAAGAACTCTATCACAACATGTCGGAAGCACAACACAAGTCCCAAGGAATCGTCGGGATATCACTAATGGTCCAGGTAGATAACTACTATTACAAAAATAAACATGTGGTTGTTTCTAAGTTACTCCAGGTTGTTTTGTGGTCAACCAAATCCTGGAAGACACAACTTTTGGATTTTGTCACTTGCAAGCTTTTTATACCATCCCCTGTTTTTAGGAGTGTATTAAATGCAAAATTCAGAGTAATATTGAAACAAAATACCGTTTGAGTTTTTCCGAATTTCTTTGCACAAATCCTCAATTTTCAAGTTCGTATAGAAATTTGAAACACATCATGTGAACAAACAATAGATTATTTTACATAGGGCAAAAGAAGTTTGTGAGTTTACAGAGATTTGAACTTGCGACCTCAATAACTTTTCACTTAGCCATTTGATTTCATACATTTAAGAGAATTTACACAATGTGTCCCTTATGATATATAGTCCGAGAGCCCGCTGCTTAATTTATGACGTATCTGTTTTTTGATCGAAATGTGGCACAAATGATAGCTTACCAATAGGGTTTTACATCGCACTAGGGTTGCCTATCAAAATCTTGCCGCAACCCCCCCTGCCCCCCCCGAAAAGGTCCCTCTTCGCGGTTTTTCGCATTTTGTAGGAATATGGTAAGAGATATAAGAAAGTAGTCAATGACAAAAATAATCCTTGCTAAATTCTCTACAAAAAATGAGATGTCAATTTTTTCATAGGACTAGTAGTTTACCCGTAATGGCCCGTCGAAAAACAGGATATTTTTAAAAAAAAAAATTTTTTTTTTTGATTTTTTTTCTTTAACTTTCTTCCACCCATTATCACTAACATTTTATGGAAAAAATATTTGGCCTGCGGCGCTATATCGCTGGTTATTTTATTAACCCTAATATGTTAGCCCTAATATGACCCAAGCCAATTTTGCTATTTTTTATTTTAACTCATGCTCTCTACTTTTATTACATTTCTCATCTGACTCTCCCACATACGCAGGACATTTACATAAAGGAGGTGTACTATACTTTCATGTCTCTTTTATGATATGAGAAAAAAATTAACTTTAAGGTACTTTTTTATGACGAAAGACATAAACGTTTTTTCTACGTCTGCTCTGCGTCGAGTGAATGTTGTTATGAAAACTATAATATAAGTTTCATAGTGTCCTTAATTTTTCATTGTTTTATTAGTATGTTATATTATTTCATAGATTCTTGTATTAAGATGCAGTACTTAAATTTATTATTTTCAATAGGTATAGTATTTTCAAAGAGTATACAAAGAGCTCACATCCCAAAGTAATTTTAAGAATTTTCGTCACTAAGTTTTATTGCAATAACTCCTAAATTAATTGATGTATGAAAATAAGTTATAGCTCGTTTTGTAGCTAAGACTATGGTAATTAATTCGTTCTTTGACTATTTTCCTGTAGCTCTTATCAATTTTCATCCAATTTAGTTTAAATTAATTTTTTTAGTTTTTTAAATGAATTTCGGTTTTGGACCGGCTATTGCGGGTAAACTGCTAGTTCTACGAAAAAATTGATGCAACATTTTTTGTAGAGAATTTAGCAAGGATTATTTTTGTCATAGACTACTTTCTTCTATCTCTTACCATATTCCTACAAAATGCGAAAAACCGCGAAGAGGGACCTTTTCGGGGGGGGCAGGGGGGGTTGCGGCAAGATTTTGATAGGCAACCCTAGTGCGATGTAAAACCCTATTGGTAAGCTATCATTTGTATCACATTTCGATCAAAAAACAGATACGTCATAAATTAAGCAGCGGGCTCTTGGACTAATAGATACAGAAAAACTGAACAACTTCATTGTGGGCGAAACTATCGCGAACTCGCGATAATATTTTCTGGCAAACTAATAAGAGAATTATAGTTTTTTCGTCATCAGAGACGAGAGGCATCTTCATTCATCGGAACACCCATCCTGCTTCCTCCCCAAGGGAGTTCACATAACGCTACATTATGTGAATGAAGATGCCTCTCGTCTTTGTTGAGGAAAAAACTGTAATGTAACTCCGTCTGTGCAATCCAGATAAATTCCGGTTCCATACCTAAAATAGTTTAGGTTTATCCCAAATCATCATAAGAAAATCTTTTTCAATTTCCCAAGAGTGCTGATTTGGTTTTTCATTTAGATTATAATACTAATATAATTCGATTAGTTGATTACTATACTCTTCATAGAATGACCTCATTGTGGTGGTGAACTATTGTGTTTTATTATTACTAGTATTGTATTGTCTATACTGTGTATTGTATTGTGTTGTGTTGTATTGTATTGTTGTCCTAATGAAGTAATTTACTTTTTGTTCTCACAGATAGGCGAGACGCCCAACCCTGAGCTTCGAATCATCACAAGCACTTTTAATAAAGTACAATATAGAGGTGAGTACAATACAACTCTGATTATCTTATGAATTTTCTCTTTTGAGTATTTAACTTATCTACACCTTAGTACAAGACTGGAAGTATTTGCGTAAATAGAATCATCTGACAACTTCACTACGCACAATAATTTGACACTGGTATAATAAATGCTTAACAAAACATTGATATTCCATACCAACGCGATGCCATATTTCATTCAACACTTCACAGAAATACAGTATGTAGGATTTGTATTTTAATATTGCTAAACAATTTTGACTTTGACAACAAAACGGTCTGGAAAAGATGTGTAAAATATGTATTTTTTCCCAAAAAAGTATAAATCTTTGTATGCCTACTTTCTGCATAAAAGTAATCAGAAAAAATAGTATTTTTCATTTAGGAAACAGCGTCTTCCCTTTTCAATATTTTTGACTTATCTACCAGTGCTATAACCAAATTTACTAAGTGTAGTACAGACAGGAATTCGTTTTTTTTGCGGGTCATTTTAAAATATGTGTATTTATAAAAAAAAATGTATCCAGCAAGATTGTGAGGTATTGCATTTGCAATAAGTCCGACCTTTATTTCGGTAATTTTGTACCACTGGTGATTTAGAGGCTAATAAAGATTTATCCATTATACGTTTAATTGTAATACTCTTTAGTTCGCATATCGTGGCTTGAGTGTGTTGTGGAAAACTCGTTAATTACAAATCCATTAACGATATTAAACT
The DNA here is from genome assembly GCA_963576895.1 of Ceraclea dissimilis. Lineage (NCBI taxonomy): Eukaryota > Metazoa > Arthropoda > Insecta > Trichoptera > Leptoceridae > Ceraclea > Ceraclea dissimilis. The sequence continues at coordinate 16,116,470 of OY756363.1, forward strand.
CAATAATTTCCAACCGCTAAATCAAACATCCGCTTCTACGTTAGTGTGTAGAGTTCATTATCTACTTAGGGTTCAACTAAATGTTGTGTATCGGTATGAAAGGGTTTGCTATAGGTTTATACCAATACTCAATATACCTACATTGAACCTACGTATTAATTGGTTACATGATAAAATCACACAGAAAAGAATATCACGGGAAAAATCTCATATGGAAGAAATCCCACATGGAAATAATCTCACGTTCAAAAATTTCCCAAGAAGAAATACTTAACACATTTTTATTTTAATTCAAAATTTGTTATAGATGAAATAAAACAATAGATTATATAAATAATAAAATTTAACTATAAAATATCAATTATAGTGCCTTAAAAAGCATTCTTCTTCTTCTTATTCATGTGTCCTCCACCCAACATTGGCGATCACTTGGGCGAACTTGTTTCTGTCCGCGCTCCCCTACTCCGGATGCTGGTCTACTCCCTTATATTCCGCAGCCAGGTCATCTGTCTTCTACCGGGCCCTCGGCATTCTTCAATTTTCCCCTTCAAGAAGGTGATATTTCCCACCACGCAATACATGACCCAGATCCTTGATAGTTGACAACTGCTCTTCTATTCTAGCCCAGGACTTCGGTATTAAAAACCATTAAAAATCAATATTAAGTTTTTAATAAATATGTGTTATTTCTTTTTCTGATAAAGTAATCTTGACATGTGATATTTCTTCCATGTGAGATTTTTTGAATGAGATTTATTCCCGTGATATTTCTTTCCGTGCGATTCTTTGCTGACATCCTGTTAATTAATTATTAATTAATGATTAACGCCTTGATGTGTAAATCCTGTTTTATCCACTAAATTGATTACATTTTAGAACATAAAATTAGTATCATAGGTATTATGAAGTTTTCCTACGTTTGATACGCCACTGCCGCGTAGAATCATCGCCAGAAGATATCAGATTGGGGTTAGGTAGAGATCGCAGCACTGCGATAAGCTCGCCACAGCGAACAAGTATATTAGCAAGCCCAAGGCTTGTGTCGAGAAGTGTAGAATACGTCGTCAGCGTAGGGATTTCGGAGGGAGATCGGAGCTTCAACCAACTGTGCCAACCATTTACTCAAACGAGTATTACCTATACCTAACCTATACATATTTTTTTATGAATCTGGGCTTATCGAAATAAACCCAAATACACCTGTGGACACTTCACAGTAAGCTTGAAAAGCTTGTGTCGTGAAGTCGGCATCGGGGATCGAGCCCGCGCCCACTGCACTGGATTAACAGTCACGCGTTACCAACCAGGCTACCGACAACCTCAATTTACATATTTTGTCCGTTTTAGAGATGGAAATATTGGTAATTTAATATGAATTTGTTGATTTTACGAATAATTGGAACAATTTTGATAATAGAAATAGATCATTAGTGACATTATGAGTGTTGCAATTATTTAGCATAATGAGTGGTAAATTAAAATAATCAGCATTATTTTCTGATTGCACCATTGTTTTATTTGCTTGAAATATGTTTTAAATACTTAGGTACTTTATTAATTATATATTAACGAATTTGTCAAAATCTGTGCATCAAACTGAGGCAGAAAAATGATCGATTTTGAATGAGTTGAAAATTGATATTTTTTTCATACTTCACGTGAACATAATACAAAAAAAACAAGCAATATTAAATATATCATAATGTTTGCTCACTAGGGCGAGCTTATCAAAATGTTGGAAAACACAAAAATTCTATTTATTACTAACTGTATAGTGTAAGTGTATACGCAGCGAATTGCCAGGGGTACTATACTTGTGACTAAACCAAAAGCATTGGGACTCGTCTAAATCTTATCATCTAAATTGTCTGAATTAATCAATACGCATCATCAAAATGTTTGTATGCAACCTATGTTTTTTCTGAAATTAACAAAATTACGAATATTTTTTTACTTTAAAAGTTTATTTTTTTAGCTATTTGAATATTGTATTTATTATTTATAAGTAGTTATTTATATTTTTTATTTATTTCTTCTTATTCTTAGTTAAATTCTAAGGCAAATTCTGGAACTTTAAAGAGTTCAACTTCGACTAAACATAATATTTGTTTACTAGGGGAAGCTTGTTTTATAAAAATATGATTTATTAATTTTCATTCTCTATTCTTCAGGAGCCTCCACGGCCATCAAGCACTTGTCCCTGAGTGCCCTGCTGCCAGACACAGAGCACTTCATCACATACGAAGGAAGCACCACACACCCAGGCTGCTGGGAGACAACAGTGTGGATCATACTCAATAAGCCAATTTATATCACTAAACAAGAGGTAAGACCTTCAATCCACTTTTGAAACTGAAAATAATTACAAAATTGAAAATGTTGTGATAATATGTGATGGAGACATTGAAAGAAGAAAGCTGGCCGGTGCTAGGACGAATGGTGCGCTCAGACCAATTATTGCTAGTGTCAAAGCAACAGTGCTGTCTTTGTCCCGACCTTAGACAAACATAAGGTAGATTGGACAACATGTATGCAGAGTGTCCTACACTCTTTTGGTAGAAAAGTGGTAGAGACTCATCTGGAACATACCCTCAATGATGGATGTGTTTAGAGTGAATGAAATCGGAGAGCATGTATGACTCTAATAAAAGTTGCGTGAATGCTAACGAAACAAGGAGTGTTTGTAATGATAGGGCCGTCTGGCGCTCGGATTTTCTAGCCTCCCTAGACAAAAGCCAGTTTTGAGGCAATCCCAGCATTAGTCAATAATAAGCATATTACATGTAAACTAAAGAACTGTGATTATTCCTTCGCAGATGTACGCTTTACGAAGACTGATGCAAGGCTCCGAAGAGACTCCAAAGGCTCCGCTGGGGAACAACGCGAGACCTCTGCAGAAATTACACCACCGCACTGTTAGAACTAATATTGATTTCCAAAATCAACAGGTACATACCTAAATAAACTTTTGAAGTGCTTTTCGCAAATAGTAAAATCGTCCGCCCTCTCTCGTAGCAACCGTCTTCTTGTTCAAACTCAGCTTCTTACGTTACGTGAATTTGGATTTGTATGAAAGCGTCTGTAAATTCACGGACGCACCCCTTCCCACGGTGTGTGAATCCATGTACAAATCCAAATTCGCAGACCGTAGGAAGCCGGCGTAAGATGTTTTTTCGGCTTATTGTTTAGCAGGCTTTCAAACTCTAGTGATTCATCAAATATTCGATAAGTTTTTGTAAATACAATTATGTTGTAAGTATAAGGAGTATAGGGAGCATTAAATATTTTGTACCAGTTCATAAAAAAATAATTACCTACTGCCCTTTGTTATTTATTTACTCCTACATACATTTTGTATATTTAGTGTAAACACATTATTGACAACCTATATCTAACTGAAATAGTTTATTGATTTGTGTTTAGCATTAAAAAGCATCAGTTTACGATTGGAAATAATTATGTATCTATTACGTCCGGGTTAAAAGTAGGCATATTGACATTTCAAAAATATTTAAAAACGGGAGACCTTAGATCTCGACAACCTTACTAAACATGCTTTGGAAAAAAATATGAGCAGATTAATTGAACCTTTATCTAGAGAATTACCGTAAAAGATTTTTTATATATTGTGTAGATTTCTAAAAAAAAAAGTGGAAAACACCTCTGATCTTTTTTCCGAAAGACAGAAACTCGTTTCCCGAAAGTCGAAGAGTTTTTTTTTCTGTATCATCGACAATATTATAACTAATGAATTTTCTTATTTTTTGCTTTCAGAATGGAAACTGCCCCACAATGTACAGAGATATGCACTACAAAGGTATGAACATCAGTACCTAATTGCATTTAATATTATACCCCAGTAAAACTAAACAGTTTTTCAAAATACTTTGTTTACTTAGACTAATTCGAGTCCAATAATCAGTTTAGAGCTCTTTTTTTCCCCACCTCTAAAGTTCTAGGTTTAAAATATTAATTCAGCCCCAAAAAATATTTGGATATTTATTAAATATTTATATAATTTTTTTGTTCACAGCGACTCAGTGGCCACGAGATCACAGTACGAGATATCGAAGTATCGACGAATTTAGTTCGGCCCTTCAGCCAATGCATACTAATTAATAATCAATATTCATATTCTTTTACTGTTCATTGTCAAACAATAACGATTTATGAAAAACATATTGTATAAATTCCTATGACTTAATATTAGTTAATGTTTAGCGACTACAGCATAAGGCTTTAAATGTATTGTATAATAATGTATAAAATTTCATTGCATTATTATGAAAGTTTGCTAAATGTATAGTTACTAGGTTTCGTGTCCGTGAATGAATAATTGTAAAAATATCATCTATATGAAATGAAATTAACTGAAATGTTATATTGATTGAAAGGTGAAGCGATGTAAAATAATGCATGGAAAAGTGTTTAAATTAAACAATTCTTCTGATTAATACAGGTAATATTATTTGTAGTTTTGTAAATATGTTCAACTGATGAATTCCTATGGAAATATTTATAAAAAGTAATATTTAGATTAGCGGGGCTTTTATAGTGTTCTATAACAAAAATAAATATATTCTAGGTAATTAATTATTTATAAACACTTATTCAAAATTTCATTGCGTTAATATTTACATCGCGGTCACGTTTAAGACATATCCGGCCACGATTTTTATGTTACCGTTTCATAAAATAATTCAATGTCATCACGTCATTACGTCTGTGAAACCCATGGGATGGAAAGAATGAAGAACATATTATTATGAATGGTAAAACGAAATAATCACCTAATTTTAACTGAAATTAGGCACGTCTGATAAAAAAAAAATGAAATATCTAATTATTGCGATGTAGGTACGTAAAACGTGGCCGCGATATAAAACATCGCTACGATGTAGTTACTCATTAAAATATTGGATTCGTTCATTTTGTATAATGAAAAAATATTTATCAAATAGGTACTTAATGCTAAAAATTGAGTTTGTTAAATCCCAATATATAGTTTTCGTGGATCTGTTAACAAAAAAATCCGAATTTTCGATTGCTTAACAACATCAATAGTTATGTTAAAATAAATTTATACATATAAATATTTATCTCGAATATTACCAAAATAGATGTATATGTATTATAAATAAAGTATAATTACATGATATGTATAAGTATGTATTATATTCATAACAAGTTCGTCCAACGTGTAATACATAGAATAAGAAATTTTAAAATTACGCCCTAATTTCGTAAGTGTTTCGTAATTTCTGGATCAAACCAAATAACATTTGATCCCTACTGTAATACGGATCATTGTAATTCGGTCCTCAAATTGAATAATTTCATTTCCCCTATGTATTGGATATTGCATTTGAGGTGATCGGTAACTGGGTTTGGATCGGTAACGCACTCGACTCTGAATCGGGTGAACGCGGGTTCGATCTCCGATGCCGACAACCTCCACTCTCCCTCCATTCCAGAAAGTTCTAGCAACACTAGCCAAGTCTTACGTGACTTAAATGTAATTTATTAATAGATAATTTAAAATATTGGCATTATAATGGTTGCTACCCACGGCCCGTGTTTTTACAGACCTGTAATATTAAGGACCATGGAAAGCCACCTTAAGATGCATTTGTCAATTAATTTGCGTTAATTATTAAAATAATGTAAAATTAAAGACACCAGTTTAAATATTTACGGTTAAGTCAATTTTTAATCGTCTTACGCGTATTGTATAACCGTTGTAATCGATTATTGTTAATTATAAACTGAACCGAAGCGTAAAAAAAACAATTAAAAAAAATGCACAATTTTGCATTGTACCTACTAATAATTGATTAATGTACCTATTTGAGGTAATCTCGACTTATATGATTTATTTATCCGAGAATAACAATTGACCAGACTAAAATATTAAGAAAAATTAAATAAGAGTCTTTACTCAGATATAACATTATTATATCGTTGTTTTACCAAACCACTCCACTTTAGGGTTAATTGTCATAGTTTATGTCTGTTAGAAGATTTTCACGTAAAAAGACGGAATTTTAAATATAAATTTTATAATTTTTACCTTGTTATCCTGAGATGATCATAATTGTTATATTGATCTTTTATTAATTAATTAAACACACACATGTTTACTTAATTATATACTGGAAAGAAATAATTTACATACAAGTACTTATATCAAATCATCTGATTATTTTTTGTAATATTAAATCATAATTTCCATAAATACCCATAATAAATATTATAGATATAATAATTAAATAATAAATAATTAAACATACGAAAATTCAGCTTATGATAATGTCTATGTTAACTGTTAATAACTTAAAAGTCAGGTATGTGTATAAAAAAATAAATTATAAACTTATTAAATGTTAGGCTGTTTGTTAGTGAAAAATGTATAATAATACCTACAATTATTTAAGGAGTACCTACTTATTTTATAAGTAAGTAAGTACATAAATGTTAGAATAAACAAAAAAAATATTATAGAAATTACTGTGTGTTTTTTAAATCAGTGCGGTCTGAGAATGAAAAGTTGTGGTATAAACTTCGTTATTGCGTAGAATGAGGAATTTTGCTACCAACCACTGTGACAAAGTTATTCATACCACAACTTTTTGTCACAAGTTGCACTGTCAATGTTTATGGCTTCGAGTTATACTTTTTATTTCTATCTACATTACAATCATACTGATCTCCAATACATATACTCGTGTGTCAAGTCCACAGCACATAGAGATGCGTCAAAAATATTCTAAATTGCGCTTGTGTTAATAATAATGAAAGTTTTGGTATGAGTTCTTCTATTCTGAGGATTTTTCTAATAATTATGGAGATGTTGAATTTTATTCTTATTTTAAATCAGTAAAAAAAAACAATATTTTGAATGGAATAACGATATTTGTACTACAACTTTTTCTTAATTAATTGCGCAGTCAATGTCCATAGCCTCGAGTAATACATTTTTTTTTACCATTTCAATAAGAATAAATAGGAAGTTTAAACACCACCGCATATCAAATGATACTACCATTTGACGAAGAACTTGTAAAAACATTTGAATTTGTTATATTAGACATTATCTCTATTACGGAGCGTTACATGCATACATCGTTACATAGAGATTTATGTATATTGAACATTATTACTATTATTGTCTATATTCTATTGTAAATTATGTTACTTGTATTATTAGAAATAAATAAATTTTATAAATAAATGTTTTTTTTTTACTTTTTTCACTCGCCCCGATCGAAGTTCGAGTACCGATGCCGACTCACTATACGCACTTCACAACACAAGATTTTTTTTATATAACAAATGTGTGTTTATCGAAATGAACCCAAATACACCATTCTACACTTCACACTAAGTGAAGTGGAATAGGTCGGCATCGGGGATCAAACCCGCGCCTCCTGGATTAACAGTCGAGCGTGTTACCAACCAGGCTACCGACCATCTCTTCCACAGATATTCGAGCTAACTGTAAAGTATTCTAACATCTGTCTGCATTAAAATGAACTCATTAGGAAGTGTGGGACAGCCACAACTGAGATGGAGAGACGACCTGGTCCGACATGTCGGTGCAACCTTGATGCAGTCTGCACAGGACAGGACAACATGGAGGCAGATGGAGGAGGCCGTCGTCCAGGAGTGGACGGGATAGGCTGATAAAAAAGAAGAAGGATATATTTATTTAATATTGATATGCCCAGATTCATAAAAAAATAACTGGTTACTGAGTAAAACTATGCTAGTATAAAAATAGGTATTATTACAAACCTACATGTAATGTATTTCAATGCATAGTAAGTAAAAGTAGGTACTTCTCTGCTTTGTGAAAACTCAGCTTTATGTTAAACCGAAATCTAGCATGTTTAACTATGAAAATGGTTGTAAAAGTGGGGTAATGATGCCTTCAACGAAGCACCAGGCAGCTAGCAGCGACGGGAAAAGGAAACGGATGTTCTATGGCCGCCATCTTGGAGTCATGGACGCCACTTCCGGCTACTTTAAAACATACGTGTTATATATTATGTAATGTAGGTACGAAAATAGATTCAAAGTACTACTTACATACATTAAGCTATTCAATATAATCTGTTTGCCAAGTACAGCGATGTTTAAAAGATGCGATAATAATAATAATAATAATATTTTTTTTTATTCAAAAAAGTAGTACAATATATTACATTTCATACATACACATAAATCAAATCAACAAGTTTTTTTAACGCACTACCTTCCCAAAAAAGTAGGTACTTGTGTATGGGAAGGGATAGCCGCCTCTAAATAATAATACATATAGATACAATCATATTAAAATACTTAGAAAAAATTGTTTCTATTGTAAATGTTCGTACCTTATTTACATACATTCTTTACTCGTTTCTTTAGAAATATTTTAATGCTAAGATATTCAAACTTTTTTGTATGTTTTCATTGCTAGATAAGCATATTATGTTGGCGTCTGCAAGACAACAAAGATTCAATTCTGTTCTATACAATGGTCAACTTCGTGTGTTATTGCAAGAAATCTTTTTCAGCATTTCTGGGTTATTTAGTGAAGTTATCAAGTAGGTATCAAGATTTCGACCGAAGGTACACGGTGGAAGTCTATTATAAATAAAAAATAAAAGATTGTTATGTAGTTTATAAGCCTTTATTATTATTCCAGACTAATTTTCAATAGTCAGGAAATGCTTGAAAAACCGATTACAAGATTTTGTCACAGACAAAAAACACCACAGTGAATTTACTTAAGATAAGGAACGAGGTTATTAGGGAAATGAGTGACTGCAAGACTGGTGTTGTGACTAGAATGAAAGTGATTAAACTAAGATGGTTTGGGCATGTTGAGAGAATGAAAGATGACAGGATGACAAAAAAAAAGATATATTTGAGTGAGCGAACAGGGGTGAGGAAGCGCGGCCGCCCGAGACTGACCTGGTCCGATCATGTCGACCAGATCCTGAAGGATGGACGCGCTTTGAGTAAAAGGAATCGGAGAGCGTGTATGACAAATTAAATGATGGAGGCTAGGAGTGTGTGTAAGGATAGGGCCGTCTGGCGCTCTGTCCTCTCTGCCCACCCTGCAAGGGATGAGACGTGAGGGTGTGTATAGATAGGGTGAAGTTAAATAAAATCTTGAAATAAAAATACTCATTTGACCGACGATAAAATAGAAATATAAAGGCACGTAGTAAGTATTTCTAAAATATCACTTGCAATAATAATAATGTCACACCTACATTTCAACCCTTAAAGTCACAATATTGTGAATCAGGGAGAAAACCTATCCGACCGTCTAAGCTTCCAACAACCAACAAGTTACATAATATAGAAAATAATATCATACATCACAAGACAAAGTTTCAATTTAGGTTTGTACAAGTAAAGGATTTTATATCGCTTAATCTCTGGGTAATAAGAAAATGAATTAATACTACTATTAATATTGGTGTTACTACCTTGGATCGTATACAGGGTGTCCCGTAAATCAACGTCATCCCGTGAAGGGGTGATAGACCAGCTCATAAGCTACCAGAAAATCGAAATATGACCTTACTAAAAATCGCTCATTCTCGAGATATCGGCACTTTTTTGTTTTTCGTGAAATTCGACACCTTCGATCAGTTTTTCGATGGCCACGGTCACAAAATTCAATATTATGGGATTAAAATTTTTGATCTGTAATCCTAAATAATTCAGCTATTTGATTATTGTCCAAAATAAAACCTATTAATTCACAATTTTGAAAAAAAAGAACATCGTTTCTGCCTCTCGAGTTTTTTGTTTTTTATTAGCAAATTTCGACTCCTTTACACTCTAAAAATTTTGTATGACATTAAGCTGACAAATTATATTAAAAACTTCCTCATTTAGTGTAGTTTTTAAAAAGGTACAAAACTGGATATAGTTCCCTTTACAAAAAAAAAATTTCCTGTTTTACTTCAAAAGGTCCTCATTATAAAAAAAATCAAATGCAGGGTTATAGCTTCCTTATGTCCAATATTTGGACAAGTGATAGAGGATGAAAAAATATGAAAAAAAGTTTAATAAATGAATGTCGAAAAATCAACCGTTTTGGAGTTATGGTCTTTTGAAAATAGAGGAGTATGAAAATTTCTCATTTAGGTTTTTTGCCAATAACTCTTAAACTACCAACTCGATTTTGACAAAATAAATTAAAAATCATTGAAAATAATGTAGGCTTACGATAAAGTTCCCAATTTGAGGCCTATTCTTCAAATTTTTGTGAATATTCTGTTAAGAAACATGTATTTTTGTGAAATAATGATATTATTTTACAGAAATTTCACGAGATTCTAAAGAAAGGCCACAAATTAAGATCTTTATCAAAAGCCTATTTTATTTACTATAATTTGTCGTTAGTTTTGTCAAAATCGAGTCAGTAGTTTAAGAGTTATTGGCAAAAAACCTAAATGAGAAATTTTCATACTCCTCTATTTTCAAAAGACCATAACTCCAAAACGGTTGATTTTTCTACATTCATTTATTAAACTTTTTTTCATATTTTTTCATCCTCTATCACTTGTCCAAATATTGGACATAAGGAAGCTATAACCCTGCATTTGATTTTTTTTATAATGAGGACCTTTTGAAGTAAAACAGGAATATCTTTTTTTGTAAAGGGAACTATATCCAGTTTTGTACCTTTTTAAAAACTACACTAAATGAGGAAGTTTTTAATATAATTTGTCAGCTTAATGTCATACAAAATTTTTAGAGTGTAAAGGAGTCGAAATTTGCTAATAAAAAACAAAAAACTCGAGAGGCAGAAACGATGTTCTTTTTTTCAAAATTGTGAATTAATAGGTTTTATTTTGGACAATAATCAAATAGCTGAATTATTTAGGATTACAGATCAAAAATTTTAATCCCATAATATTGAATTTTGTGACCGTGGCCATCGAAAAACTGATCGAAGGTGTCGAATTTCACGAAAAACAAAAAAGTGGCGATATCTCGAGAATGAGCGATTTTTAGTAAGGTCATATTTCGATTTTCTGGTAGCTTATGAGCTGGTCTATCACCCCTTCACGGGATGACGTTGATTTACGGGACACCCTGTATACCATCACGGTATACCAGTAATGGTGTAACCAGTAAATGCTTTATGTGTAAAACACACAATATTTTTTTTTTGTGGTGGCGAAATTCATTTCAGAAAAAGATTTGAGGTGAATCAGGTAAGTTTTACAAATATCTGACCTTTGTTGAAAGAATATAAAAAAGTCGCTCTATTAATTAATTTATTTTTGCTAGCACCTAAATCAAATAAAAGTGTATATTATATTTCAGGGATAAAGAAATAAATTATTATTTTTAAATAAAAAATCGTGAGGAGTTACATAATAGTACTGTGCTAAGAGGTGGATTTATTGCAAAGGCAATATCTGACTAATGCACGAAAAAGGTTTAAACGATTTAGGAAACAAAACACGACACGATTGGCATGCTGGAACATCAGATCCTGGAAAAAACGGGACCAGGAAATAATAATAGAATTGAATACCCATAAGATAGACATATGCGGATTGTCTGAAACGAAGAAAAAGGGGCAGGGAACATCAAAATACTCAAACTACATACTAATATACAGTGGAAAAGAAAAACATACCAGGGCACACTCTGGGGTCGGTATTCTATTACATGAGAAGTATGAAAAACACATAGAGAAAATAGAATATATTAATGACAGATTACTTAGAGTATTGATCAAACTGAATAACACAAAATTCCACATTATCAGTGTATATGCCCCGGACATCACTAAACCCTTAAAGGAAACGGAGGAATTCTATGACAAATTGCAAAATACATTGGACAAGATACCTGACTCGGACATGACAATACTGCTTGGGGACTTTAATGCCAGAATTGGGGATGTAGTTTTAGACGGAGTGAAACAGCGGTTTAATGAATCAGTGATTAATCAAAATGGAGAAATGTTGATAGATTTTTGTGCAAGAAACGAACTGAGAATTTCTAATACGTATTTCCCACACAAATCGCAACATAAGTACACATTCAATAATACCAGAGGGGAAAAATCCATGATTGATTATATTATCACAAATAGGAAAATTCACCCAACTAAAATAATTGACGTACGAGCCTTAACTTCAGCGAACATTGGATCAGACCACCAACTAGTACTGTGTAAAATATTAATGGATCAGCCTAAGAAAGCGCGAAAGATCCCAAAACTCGTAGATAAACTTAACATTGAATCTATAGAGGATGATAGCACACGGAACCTATATCTAAATAGAATATCGGATAAAATTTTACAAAACCATATAACAGATCAGGATGATGTCGAACAATCATGGGAAAAAACAAAAACAAATATAAGTAACGCTGCTGATGAAGCCCTAGGAAAAAGAAAAGTCAATATTAATGGGAACAAAAACACAAAGCCATGGTTCACAGACGAAGTAAAACAACTGGCAAAAGAAAAAAGGGAAAGTTATCTTGCATACCGCAGTAACCCAACACCAGACGAGTACAACAAGTATAAGGTTGTGAGAAACAGAGTAAACGCCGAAATAAACCAAATAAAGAAAGATTACTGGATAAAGTTCACCAAGGATATGGAACACGACCTCTACGGAGCACAAAGAAGGGTATGGAGGATGCTAAGCAAACAAAGGAAACCGGTTAATGAATATTCACAAAGCAGCAAAATATCAGTCACAGAATGGGAAAACTACTTTAAGGAGCTGTATAGAGATGACACACAGTCTGAAAATATAGAGGTGGGTGAACTCACCACAGACAACACAGTCACTCTCTCAGAAACAGAAGTAAATACCGCAGTAAAGAAATTAAAGAACCGAAAGTCCCCAGGAATAGACTCCATACCGAATGAGCTGATCAAATACGGTGGACCGGCCCTAAGTGAGGAGCTTAGAAAATTATTCAATAAAATCCTGAACGAGTGTATAATTCCCAGGGAGTGGCAGATGAGCATTACTATACCTATCTTTAAAAAGGGACAGAAAAACATTCCTAGCAACTACAGAGGAATCTCCCTGTTGAGTTCTGTACTCAAACTATTCACCAGTATCTTAAAGACCAAACTGGAACAGAGGATCTGTATCAGCGAGGAACAACAGGGATTTAGGAAGAATCGTTCAACCACTGATGCTATTTTCATTCTCAGACAGATTAAGGAAAAATCAATTGAATATAATAAGCCTGCGTACATCTGCTTCGTAGATCTCACTAAAGCGTTCGACAGGGTATTGCTTAATGACGTCATCCGTATTCTGAGGGAAAAAGAAATTCCAATACCAATCGTAAGGGCTATACAAAACCTTAATACAAACAGCCAAACTAGAATAAGGGTAGATGGTGAATTGTCCAAATCAATTAACACAACAACAGGTATAAGACAGGGGGATAGCTTAAGTCCTTTCCTGTTCAACCTGATAATGGACAAAATCATCGAGGAAGTGGCATCCCTAGGAATTGGCTATAAAATGGGAAACAAGAACATCAGCATCATATGTTACGCCGACGATGCAGCTCTAGTGGCAGACTCCGAAGACAACCTCCAACGATTATTGTACAAATTCCATCTTGCATCCAGGAGGCTTAATATGATGATATCTGTCGAAAAGACCAAATGCTTAACAATATCAAAGCACCCTCTCCGATGCAAATTAGTTGTTGAGGATAAACCAATAGAGCAAGTGTCCCACTTTAAGTATTTGGGTGTAGAAATATCTAGCCATAGTGATTTATATTCGGAAGTAAGAGAGCAATCCAATAAAGCGTCTGTAACAGCTGGATGCCTAAGAAATGTCGTGTGGAAAAATAAACATATGCGCATAGACAGTAAGGTTCGCATATATAAAACATGTGTTAGACCTATAATGACATACAGTGTGGAAACAAGAGCAGACACAACGAGAACGAAGAATCTTCTTCGGGTAGCAGAGATGAAAACTCTCAGATCCATAGCCGGTAGAACCCTCAGAGACAGAATTAGAAACTCTGTCATAAGAGAAACGTGCGAAACTGAGGATATCGTGCGGTGGAGCCGGAAGAGGAGGCGGTTCTGGCGGGACCATGTTGACAGGATGGATGGAACAAGACTCGCCCACGTTGCTGCAAACGAAATCCCTATAGGTCAAAGGCTGCCAGGAAGACCACCAAAAAGATGGAAAGATAGCTGGTCTTCCACATCCCAAGAAGGAGCATCAAACGCCGAAACAAACAGATCCCAGATCTAGCATAAGTGGAAGAAGAAGAAGAAGCAATATCTTACAGTCAACCCGAGATCAACCAGAGATCCAGACAAACAAAATGAATGCAATCGAAATTTATGAAAAAAAAATGATGTTTCTGGTAATTTTTAAATACCTGCTATAATTTTTTATCATCACAGTAGGTAAGTATAACCTACCTATAATGGGGTACCTAGTGAATGTTGTACGGGATCTCTGAAATATGACTCTCAAATTTTTCATATTAGTTTTATTATGAAAAAGAACTGTGGGACATTGGAGAAACAAGTCCTTATAAACAACAGCGTCATATGTGGTACACACAGTTTTCAACTTGGGACGTTTCACTTGACGGAAGTTGACTTCAATAATAACCGTACTGTACCTAATATCTCTCTGGCGGTATGGTGTACCTACACATAGTGTACACAGTGTACACTGTACATACGGTGTGGTCGTAAGTAAAAATAACATGTGACAATCTGGAAAGAGTTATAATACTTGATATCAAGAAAATATACTTACTAGTGGGTCCCGTGAAAACTAAATTTACGAATGTTGATATTTTTTATTAAGTAACTACTTGAATGAATGAATGAATGAAGTAATTTATTTTTTCCAGAATATATACAGATAACAAAGAAACAATCAACACAAAAATACATATGCACATAAACAAATCATCAATGTGGCACAAAGTAACCTCAACTATTCGGGAAAAAAAATTACTGCCTCACTAGACCGCCACTGCCACTCTACCACGCCTTTCCAAAGTTCTTCGAAGGGACGTATCAGAGAGGGTCTTGCTCTTACCTACTTTTCATACTAATCCTACATACGAACCTACTATAGGTACCTACAGTAAGTATGATAACTAAAAGAATTCGAATTACATTCTCTATCAATAATATAATAGGTAGGTATGTATATTGTATGTAGTATTTTTACGCGGAAAATTATTTTGATTCGTAATTTCATTACTAGGTACAATTCGAAATTTCAAATTTTCGTACATAAAATTTTACGTCTAGACGTATAGGTCAACCAATATTTTTGACCGATTTAAAGCGCTGATGGTATAGTGAATTTTAAAAAATTCCATACATTCAAACAAAAAACTGATATTAATTCCATTATTTACAACGTGCCTATTCGATTTCACCAAGCTCTGCAAACATGCGACACAAACATTGAGACTTCGACGAAAATTTTTAGCCACCCATGAACGCGTCGCTGCTTTACATTTACATACATATTCATAGAACTTGCAAAATTTGCCAAAGGGCCAGCGTTACATACATACGGGACTTGGATTCTACCAGTATTATGTAATGGAATACTCGTAACTTAATGTACTACAAACTGACGAACGAAAAGAAACGTTATACTGTAGCGTGCCTGTGGTTTGAGTTACAGGAAAGCTGATGATATTTTGGAATACCTGAAAATTTTCTAACCATTATGTATGTTAGTAAGACTTGGACGTGGCTGAAGATGCAGTTGAATTTAGATTGTTGAGAAGAGTTATGGCCGTCCGATACTAACTTGAACCGATCATGTCGACAAGATCCTTAAGGATGGATGCGTTCTGAGTATATTGAAGGAAAATCCCGCGGGCTTAAGGCCCTCCACATCCCCGGGTAGCTCAGGCGCATTAATAGCGACCTCTTTACCCGCACTTCTAGCAAAATATTATTAAGAGGTGGGCCCAGGGTTAGCCTTAAGGGAAGCCCCCGGCAAACCCCGTTCTGAGTAAAAGAAATCGTAGAAGGTGTATGACGAATTGCATGAATTGTGTTAGGATAGGGCGGTCTGGCGTTCGGTCCCCCTTGCCCACCCCGCTAGAAAGAGGCGTGAAGGGATAGATAGAAAACTGGCGGGAAACTGGAAGAATGTAGCATTGTGATTAGTTCGCCCTAGTAAACACATTTGAATGATTTAAATTATTATGTCCAATTCTATTTACGTAGGTATTGTATTCTATAAACTGTAAAGGGTAAATAAATGGAATCAAATTTATGTGAAGATACAAAAGTTCTCTCTGCCCATCCTTCAAGGGGAGATGGAGTGGAATATTAATTAATTAATTAACAACATTGAAGGACAAATTGATTGAATGATAAAAGTTTGCGGATCTGCTAAGGTAATGGAACTTTCGAGTTGAGTAATTTCTAAGATGGAACAGTATTGACCACTAAGGCTGTATATTGAAAAGCTTCGATATATTATTATGTATTAGTATTTACATTCAAGTTGCCTAAATGTAATTGGTTTCTGAATCTTGAAAGTTCAAGTATGGTAAACTTTGGACGTTACTTAATTTTGATCAAATATCATACCATATTGATGTACGTACATCAATATGTTAAAAGTTAAATATATTTTATGTAACACTAACATTATAGAAAAAGAGAAAATATAGAAAAAGATTAAACCCAATCGCGACTGGGATCTGTGACTAAATATTATGTATATTATAAGATAGGTTGTTGACGAAATGCAGTTTTGGACCATTTACATCCAGACCTGCGTTGAATAATATTATCTCTATACTGATTTCTTTATAAAATTATATTGTCATTGACGTAATGTAGTTCTGAACAATTTACATCCAGACCTGCATCGAACTAATCCACACCTTTTTTTATAATTTTGTATTTGTCACCATGTTATTATTGTTTCCATTATTTTTTTACTGTAACTGTGTATAACTTACCAGCTTATAAGTTTGCAATGTATAAATTTTATTCAATATGTAAACCTGACGATTCCAAGTGCCTTTAATAAGGTCTACGGATAATTTAAAACCAATAAACCAATATACGAGTATCTACATTGATATGCATGAATGTAACAGAAGCCCAAAGTGTGTGCAAGGAAGATCTGGCGATGTGTTTTCTCTGCCTAGCCCGCAAAGGATGCGGCGTGAAGCGATCATAGAATATAATAGAATATACATGAAATATGATTTAAAAATGAGATATTAAAATATATAGGCAAGATATGAATAGTTCTGGAAACTCTTTGAGAGACTTTGTGAAACAATTTCCTGAAACAACATCCTGAAAGAACAGAAGCTAGACTTCATACAATAGGTTATTTACTAACAACATCATCAGAAAAGTACCTACAATGTGCATTTTTTTTCGTTGGAGGGGAGAAATGTTGGAAAAGGAGATAAAAGAAAGGAGGGGAAAAGGATTATTAATTAAAGGGAGCAATCACTTTAGAGATCTTTTTTAATCAAACCAATTATCAATAAGGATCTTCGCCAGTGTCTCAAGGAATGTAATTGGGTACGTCACAATCCTTCTTACTTGTGGCCGTAAAAACCCCATTGTCTTTTTATACAGCTGGGAAGAAAATACAATACAGAAAAGAAAATATATTTTTGTTGATGATTAATAGTAGGCACGTAAAAAAAATAAAAGACTAATAGGTTGTGTTTTTTTGTTAAAGTTTTTTTTTGTTTAAGTCTTCTGAAAGTACGAGTTTCCTTTATATTATGGGGCGATTATAATTTAAAAAAATTGCGTTTATTGAAGTTTTGTGCATTAAGTATAGACCTAAACTATCAACGCAGCATTATGTAAATCCCCTTAAGGAAGGCGTATGATTGGCATTCTGATGCTATTCTAAGCCAGGCGTTTCAGGATGCAAAGAATGTCACATCCACTCCTCAACAGATTGACAGAGAAATTGGTGCATTGTGAAAAATTTACAATTGTGATCACAAAATGATCACTAAAGCCAACCATAGCCGATTCGTAAGCATCGGAACCTTGTCTTGCGTGTAAATGTATGTAGATAGTGGATACTGCTAGGTTTTAGCCTACTTAGAGAGCTTATAAGAAACAAAGTTGAAAGCTAGTGCCAAAAGAATTGCAGAAGTTTGTATTGTACTTTCTTTATCACCTGTATAGTATAACGGTTACCTACCCAATTACGTTATTTGTCGAGAAAACGGCGGCGAGGCGCTAATTAAAAGAGGCAACCGTTAAACGAATTAGCTGAGAACGCTAGCGGTGCTCACCGCAGCTAACGGCCGTTAAAAGAATAAAATTTGTCAGAGTTAAGCATTATGTGGCTTTATAGCAGACAGATTAATATCTTGGCTGAAAATGTCGAATTTGCTGAAAAAAGTGTCTAAAAAGGATTGAAACATAAAAGCTAAATTACTATTACTGTACTATTACTATTACTGTAATATTCTACGTGGAAATACATGAGTTAAGCAAGTTTTGCCACTATGAACAGTTTTTTTTGCAGTATGTAAAGGATAGATTATGAGTTTGAAAAACAGCACTTTTTTCGGTCAATTAATACCCGATATTCCGTTCTAGGTATTCTATCTATCTATCTATTCTCTCAAGCCGCAACTCTTGATAGGTAGGAAGAGAGGACAGAACACCACACTGTCATATCCTTACGAACATTTTTTGCATATTTTTTCGTATGTGAACAGCCATTTTACAAGGCATTTGAATATCAAAGTTTGGGGTCAATAGGTGTCACTTCAATGATTTTACCAACAACGTCCTAGAATTCCCAAAATGTTTGCAGTCTATGTACTCGATCTGGTTACATTAGGAAAACAGACGCTGGCGCTGTCTTTTTGTACGCACGGAGGACGTAATCATTATTTCTCATGCCCAGTTTGAGTCCTATTTAGAGTAGTTATCTCAACAGATATAAAGCAAAGGATGGACATTCCATCAGGCTTATGACTGATCGACCGGCGGCTGGTTTGTTGTGATCTCTTTACACTTAAGTAACATTCAACAATTCCAGTTCATCCATCTGCCGCGTCCGGGAGAGTTGACTAATGACAACAATTTTGACTAAAATTGACTTCTGCCCAATCCCACCAACTTACACCTAGGCAGGGGACCCCTAAATAATTTCCATACACAAACAGAGATAATATTGTTTATTTAATAAAGTAAAACACCAGTCAATAAACTCATCAAATTCAACATAAAACTCTCCTACGTAGGGGCCGAAAATTCTTCACCCAGAATCTCCCCTACGTAGGAGAGTTTTGTGTTGAATTTGATATGAGTTTACTAGTGGGTACCTACCCGTGAATTCACGGAGGTTGGTTTAATATGTTTTTGTGTAACCACTATTACTACTCCACCCTTCAAAATTCTTCGAGAGAACACAGGAAAATCACAAGGCTCCGTCTTTTCCCCGTCTTTCCAATATCTTCAAGAAAGTCGTAGAACCAGATTCACATCGTCGACTTTCTTAATTGGTACCCACCCGTGAAAGCCACAAGACTCCTCTTTACCTGTGTCATTCCCATACTCATACTGCCACTCTACCACGGTCTTTAAAGTTAATCGAAGGAACACATCAGGGAAATCACAAGGCTCAGTCTTTTCCCATGCCCCTGCTATTGCTGTTGATAATGCTGCCCTGACAATGTTCTGATATCATTGTAATAGGAACAATGTATCGTAAAGAGCAAGGGGGTTCCTGAGCATGGGTAACCCTGTGTGTCTTGCATTATTGGAACATGCCAAATATAGGACCATGCGAAACTTTTCGTAGCCAACATCTTCTTACAGTTGGCGAACTGGAATATAGTAGGTATATGGATTACTTTGAATCCCCTAATTCGTTGTCGTGAATCGTTATGTCCCTTCACATTCACTATATAGGATGTATTTGATACATCTCCACTCCGTGTGCTGTGCACTTCGCACAGTATTGGAGATCGGTCTGATAGTCTTCTAATAATAATCGAAGGTATTTATTACCGTCTTTTTGGTAAGAGGTGTGGAGAATTGGTCGCTATTTGCTGTGAAAAAATATAGGGTCTTACCTACTTTCCATACTAATTTTACATACGTACCTATTATACCTACAGTAATTATGATTTGAATGACTCTATCAATAATTAATATAATAGGTAGGTAGGTATGTATGTAGTACTTGATTGTTTCAAAATCATACGAACCAACTGATAGTAACTATTCAAAACTGTGTTCATTCCATTTGGCTATACGTACCTACTATATATTATAGTATGGAAAAACTCGATGCATTCTGTATCAAGTAGGTATGTACCTACCTATAAGTTACTGTATTCACCAAGTACCAATAATTCGAAATTTCAAAAAGTTTGAAATCACATTACTTAAACTTATTGTTCAACCAACACTTTTCGTCCGATGTAACGCGCTAGTGTAGAGAACATTTTGAATTCATAGATTCGATCCATTAGTTTGCATAATAATCACGGTACTGTTTATTTTCGTCGTGCGCTGCGCACAGACAGATGGACGGACAGACATAGGACAAATATAATAATAATATATATAATATCTGTATCACTGGTTGGTGGGTCGTTTGTGTATATATTATACTGTATTGTATGATGCCAGAACACTCCACTGAAGGAGTCCATTCCTTTGAGTTCTTCATCTGCTATCTTTGCTCTGTAGAGTTACGTAGAACCTGGGAATCTTAAGGCAGGTCCAGAAGCTATGTTTTGTACAACCTTTTGTCTGCACTGTTCAAAACGTTGCAGATAAAACGTTGCGTGTAGACTGAAAATCTGCGCAGTTTTGAATCCCGCGCCAAGACTGTACAGTTGCAGCGATAACTGAGCAAAAGAGCATAGATATATTTGATCTGTTCAGACAAGTCGGTGCATGTGGACGGTAGCACCGTTTTCCGATTCATTTTGTTCCTCAGTTTCAATTCGTCAGGCCAAAATTGACCACAGCAGTACCTTTTCCATGATGGTATCCACAAAACTGAGCGAAATATACAGACATCACTGCACCGTGTGGACGCTCTATTGCACCGTTTTCATTTCGTCTTAAGGCTGCGCAGACAAAAGGTTGTACAAAACATAGCGTCTGGACCTGCCTGAGAGCAGCATACTGAGTTTTTAATCCTTTGTTTAGTTGTACCTTTTTCAAGAGTTTATATTGTGAATGGGTACCTATCCGTGAATTCACGGAGGTTGCGGTTTAATATGTTTTTGTGTAACCACTATTACTACTCCACCCTTCAAAATTCTTCGAGAGAACACAGGAAGATCACAAGGCTCCGTCTTTTCCCCGTCTTTCCAATATCGTCGAGAAAGTCGTAAAACCAGATTCACATCGTCGACTTTCTTAGTTGGTACCCATCCGTGAAAGCCACAAGACTCCTCTTTACCTGTGTCATTCCCATACTTATACTGCCACTCTACCACGGTCTTTAAAGTTAATCGAAGGAACACATCAGGGAAATCACAAGGCTCAGTCTTTTCCCATGCCCCTGTTATTGTTGTTGATAATCTTCTTCTTCTGCGTCGATGTCCTCACTGCTGAGGGTCGTGACCATCCTCTCTCCTTGTCCGTACTACGTTCTGGATTGTTATCCTCCACCTCTCCCGACACACCACCGTACTCATTGCTCCAACCACTGATGTACCTGTGGCAGCCTTGATTTCGTCAGTTTGGGCTGTTGAAAATGCTGCCCAGATAATGTTCTGATATCATTGTAATAGGAACAATGTACCGTAAAGAGCAAGGGGGTTTCTGTGCATGGGAAACCCTGTGTGTCTTGCATTATTGAAACATGCCGAATATAGGACCATGAGAAACCTTTCGTAGCCAACATCTTCTTACATGTGGCGAACTGGACTGGTATAGAAAAAATATAGGGTCTTACCTACTTTTCATACTAATTCTATATACGTACCTATTTTACTTACCTACAGTAAGTATGATTTCTAAAAGAATTCGTATTGCATTATGTATCAATAATATTGATATAATAGGTAGGTAGGTATAGTACCTTTTCAAAACTGTTTTCATTCCATTTGGCTATACGTACCTACTATATATATAGTATGTAGGTATGATTCGAAAAACTCGATGCATTCTGTATCAAGTAGGTACGTACCTACCTATAAGTTACTGTATTCACCAAGTACCAATAATTCGAAATTTCAAAAAGTTTGAATTCACATTACGTCAAACGTATTGTTGAACCAACACTTTTCGTCCGATGTAAAGCGCTAGTGTAGAGAACATTTTCAAAATTTCATAGATTCGATCCGTTAGTTTGCATAATAATCACGGTACTATTTATTTTCGTCGCGCGCTGCGCACAGATGGACCGACAGACAGACATAGTACAATTATTTAAATTGATTGAGCTACTGGTGTGCTACCTTTTTAAATAAATAATATTATCTCTGTTTGTGTATGTAAATTATTTAGGGGTGCCTTGCCTAGATGAAAGTTGGTGGGATTGGGCACTAGACTATTTTGAGGAAGGCTAAAGTTAGTTTTTCTTGTTGTACTAATACTATCTCAGTATTATCATTCCTTGACTTCATCCATGTTTTATTTGTCCATAATTCATCCTCTAATTAATAAAATGCATGCAGATTGTACGACGTACGTATTTATATTATTTATTTAAAAGAAAACTTAGCAGGTAATTGCTCGGAGTAATTAATATTATCTTTGACATCGTTTGAAGCCATCCAGAGGGAAGAATTATGTTTTTATAGAAGAAATAGTTTGCATATCGTTATAATGAAAAGTTAAATAACCGCGGTGAAGCAAAGTTCTTTCATAATGACACAATCCTTTCCCTGTTTAACGCTTTTATAATAATTAATAGAAACACGTTAAGTGAAACATTAACATAATATAATTTTTTATTAATAATAAAACATCGTCAACAGAATCTATGCCATTAGAATGTTAAGTGTTCTGTTGGCATTTCGTCATGAATTTATAAAATTAATACTAGGTCCACAAAATATCTATTGAGAAAATTATTTTTCCCCATGCTCACTAGAGCACAGGGTTTGTCAAGTACGTACATTTACAATTGACAGAGAACAACAACTGAATGAAAATGAGATAACAGTACTGTCCATACGTTACGTTCTTTGCTTACCCATATCATACATGCCACATCGATAATACGATTCCTCACACTTAAATGCTCTATGTTTCATTTACTTGGTCATTGGTCAAGCCAAAGTCTCCGATTCTACACTCCTCAATTTCAGGTTAACATACTGATTTTCTTTACTATCTTTTATCAATTAAGCTGTAAGCGTTTTAATAAGCACAATTATATGATAATGACTTACGAATAATTTACTCTACACTTCTGGGTTGGTGGCTAGTTTGGTAAACCTTGAGTGATATTTACAATACCTACCCTTCGGTTTTGCTAACTTCCAGCTTCCCGGTCTAATTGTTCCTTCATCTGTACTGATGGCGTCCATTAAGACCGACTTGGATTTCAGCGTCGTTTATTTTATTTAGGTACCTCTACTTATGTCCAGCTCAACTTTATTTTAGCGATTTTGTTTTTGAGACATTGCAGTATAATTTACCATCAGGTCTATGCAGTCTGAAACATATCAAGCATCTCACACGTGATTACATAGCACAAAGCCATTGTCTTTGCGTTGTTCGAATAAGCGTGAATCCGGTGAATACTATAGCAACATACAGTAACCGCTAGTAGCGTTGTCATTAAAAACACTTTTCATACAATTAAATATGCAGTTGAGAGACTTTAAACACATTGTTTGGAAAAGAAGTAGTTGGATCTCGCTTTGCTTTGGTCTTCTCTTCTAGGAAATTAAATTCCGTCGCTTATATTAAAATATTTTTATAAAAATGCAATGTTTTACCATGCAAATGTAGTTAGGTAAGAACTCACA
This sequence comes from Ceraclea dissimilis, assembly GCA_963576895.1. Taxonomy (NCBI): domain Eukaryota; kingdom Metazoa; phylum Arthropoda; class Insecta; order Trichoptera; family Leptoceridae; genus Ceraclea; species Ceraclea dissimilis. The sequence goes on from OY756363.1 coordinate 16,140,443, forward strand.
GCAAAGATGCTCGCAAAGTATTTTTTTAAATGGATGCTTTCATGGGCGTCGCCAGCCTCAGAGGGGGGGGGGGGGGGGCAAAAAAAATAAAAAATTGATATAACAAGAAAAAAGCGTAAATAGCGCCGCAGTCGAATTTTTTTTGAGGCATAGTGAAGAAGGTCGTGTTGTGCATTGCCCATTGGTTTAATTGAAAATGTACATAATACTTTGCACAAAAATAAGCATGAAAAATGCCTTTTATAAAAATGTGATAAAAAATAGCGCCTAGCAATAGACATAAAATATATTTTAAAATAAAATAATTGTATTTTAATGGTTTTTTATGAAAATTTATGTTATGATGAGAAAACTTGTGGTACCTAATAATGTGAATTTTTGTGAGGTTTCATCATTTAGTATGAAAAAATATATACCTATTCCAATCTCTGACGTCTGAATCTCCAAGTCTGACGACGCCCATGGATGCTTTATGAAATAGTATCTAGGTAAATTTTATTTCTGCATTTGCTTAAAACTTTGCGAAATCGGATAAGGAATGAGTTAATTAGAGAAAGTAGTTACTATCGTAAGATGAATTTTCCTGTGACTACAATAAATGTGAATAATTTGATGAATGCTCGCTCCAAAAAAAGATACTGCACATAATTTAAAACTTCACTATCAATTCTAAATGTCACTATGTAAATTGAAATGAGAGGTCAATGTTCGTCTAATCTTCGGCGATCGTTTCTCGTGTATAAAGTGATCACTTAAGCCTACTGAGGCTGGTCGTAATCTCAGCAATGTTCATCTTCAGCTCAACACCGAACGATCGAGAGGATCATTGCGTACCGCCGTGTTTGGAAACTCACGAAAGCGCTTCGCTAGCAGAACTCACATCGTTTTACAAATTTTGAATCTGTCAATTCTTGGTGGGAGGCGCCATTGGAATGAAGGAACCCAAACACTCCAGAAGGGCGTGCTTGGTATCGTTTGGAAGATTGTGAAAAACGGATCTAGGATGTGAAGTCACAAAATCTTGGTTTTGAATTTTTTATACGATTATTTATCCGTCTTTGATGCTGCAGAAATTCACAGATACACATGTAGACACAAAATACAACCGATGCGATGCAGTGAAATAAAGCATGGTATGATTTCTCTACCGTATAAGTTTTATTTTTATACTCGCCTGGTGTTAGTATTCCAATTGATGCATTTTGGAGAGGATTATGAAACGAAAAAACATTTTAAAACAGCCTTAAATCCTTCCAAATACACGTGTTACAGCCACGAGTTATCCCAAGGCATGAGGTTGAAAACCTTTTCAACTGTTGTTTTTCCGTAACTGCAAAAATATACATAGAGTTTATCTCAAGGTTTTTGAACGTGCGTCGCTACATGGTCGAAGTAAACTTTTAGGGTAAAAATGTAAAGACCATATATTTAGTTTCAAAAATCCACATTAAAGCCTTTTAATTACGCGACTATGGTGTTCGAGGATTTTCACCCTTATCATCAGTAAACGCTAGTCGTGTAATCCTTGTGTTCGATTCCTGGCCGCGACAGATGGATAGACTCGAATTGGTGAATGTTCCTTAGTGTTAAATTGGATTCAAACATTGGTTTGCTCAAAGTTTGGCCAACCAGTGCTCTTTTACTCCAATAATATAATTAATTAACGTTATTTACATTTTCCAAGCGGGATTTTTTCACCGTAAATGACCATATTTTATCAAAAGAGAATAAAATTAAAATTGTTCATTATATCGAGTTAAACGTAATTCTAATCATTCCCATGAGAGCGGTGTACTGTATAAGAAGACTTTCCTGGATATGGTACAACATTCTACACAATTATTGATTTTTTATTTGAAATTAATAAAAAAATATCCTTTCACCTTGCACAGGTCAATGGTATGTAATTTCTGATGTAAAAATACGGAGTGTTGGACGGTGGGTACTTATTTATGTAGATGTATTGCGGATGGTAAATTTATTTTAGAAAGTTTCCAGCGATTCTGCCGATTGAATTGCGGAAGTTCATAAAAAAACACAATTCAAAATATTTTCGTGTATTGAATTTTATTTTCGTACCGAAAAATACTAGAGTGTGAACATTTATTCAACATGTTGAATGTTTTCGCCAAATTTTATTGTATCAGTTGTTGTAGGAATTCAGGAGTAGGAAGTAAGGACACCACTTCAAAATTTTGATTTTGTTTTCATTTCAAAAAATCGTACATGCGATACCACCCCGTTTCTTGGTTAATTATTGTAAAGTAATCACATTAAGCCAGCTGACAATCGACCAAAAGTATTATCGAACTGCGTACATCTTTTGCTGTACTTATATCTGCTATTGTATTTGTAAGTATTTATGTTAAATTTTCAATTAGTTCAATAATTTTGCTTATTAACAAGGTCTATCGATGTATTCAAGACGCGTCCCTTGTGGGGTAGGCAGAGAGAACAGCACGTCAGACTACCGTATCCCTATATAAACTTCTTGCTTCCGTCACGTTCGTGCATTTCATCACATTGTTCATGTTTGTCGGTCTCTTTCTCAGTACGAGACTGCCCTTAAGCTAGGAATCTGGTCCATATAGTCGAGCCAGGTTATTACACTTGAACGAGTTCATTTTTCTTAACCTGTTTTACAAAACTTAAGAAAAGTATTTTTCCTACAATTTCCTTTCTAGTATTTGTAGCTAAAGCTGTAGTTATTTATAGTGATAATATTGTTCAAAATGTCTAACTTATTAAGTTCATATGCTGCGCCTAATACTGAATATTGTCGCAATGAAAGCATCGCAGCTTTCAGCTTTACTGTTGCACAGTATTGCCTACGCCTTGCTGCACACACTAAGGAAAGCAATAAGCTTCGAATATGAAAACCTACACTCGTGGTGATAATATTAGGATATTGCCTACCAGACACAGGTTTCCTATCAAATTATAACTGTTTCGCCTACTTTTCATACAGAGAAAAATGTTGAAGACTACAAGGATTAGAAAACTATTTTCTTGTCAAGAAAATGGGCTTCACAATGAGGTATAAATTCCATGTGGCTAAGGGAACGCTGGTCAAATAGAATTACAAAATAAATGACACTAGAGTCGGAGCATTTTGAAAGAGGTCGCTTATTTCCCTAATTTTTAGTAAAGACTACGAGAATAGTCCTAACATGTGCTATGTTTTGAAAAAAAAATGATAACTGATAGGCAAACACAGCTCTGAATTTCAAGCTACATAGTTTTCAATAGATAACTGTTTTGTTGAACACACTTTTCTGTGTTTCATAATACTCGTAATACCTCCTGCTCTTGTGATATTAAGATATCATTGTGAAAGATATTACAAAAGATGCGCAAAACCGCATTGAATGCTTGAATGAAAAAGAAAATTTAATGCGGCCGCTTCACGCTCGGCATCCCTCCACGAGTTTTGTGTGAATGAGTAAAAGGACGTACGGACGAGGTGATTGTCTTGAACTGTATACGTAACCGACGGTTAACGCCTTTTTACTCATTCGCGCGGGACTCGTGGAAGGTCGGACAGCATGTGGATGAGGCATAATAGGTTACTCGTACTTATTCCTATAAATATATTTTGTATTTTGGGAGTTAAACAAATCATTCTGAGAAAGCTATATGTACCGTTTATTGTTGAAGAAATGTTTTAACACTCACGTTGACTATGAAACACCCTTCATAGTCAACATTTACTGTTGAAGCTCCTAACATAATCATCTAATATCTCTAAACGAGTGCATTTTCTTAGCTTTGTATAATATTTACTTACGAAAGCTAAAATATCAGACAAATCTTTTTTTTTCCTTTTGACTGTTGGATTTAATGTTTTATTTTTACTGACTGACTTACGTTTCTTCTGCTTAATTATACCATATTTATAGTTTTATCTGTCGAGTGTATTGGATCATATTTTGTTGTTTTGTAAATTTAATATATTGAATTTTTACATTGATTGAATATTTATATATTAGGATTCTCACACCCTATGGTATTGGGTGTGTAACGTGTTTTCATATTTTGACCTTCTAATTAAAATGTCATATTTCTATTGTTACGTTTCCCATTATTATACTTAGTCAATTTTATATTTATTTAATTTATATTATGTTTTTTATATGATTGATTTGTGAATTTTTACTTTTACTTTTTTTTCCTAGGTTGTGTAGAATTGTGTAATAATTTTTTTTTTGTTTTTATTGACCTTATTGTTTTTTTTATTTTAAAAGGCTTTTGGCCGTTTGTAATGTAATAAATAAAAAAAATAAATAAATAAATAAAAAAAAAATTGCACTCTTAAACACTTGTCTTAAAATATCTACGCTTTGAAATTGATCTATTTTTTCACGGTCATTAGCATGAAACCTCTATAGTGATGAGGGTTAGTAACTGAACAGTTAACAAGCAAATTAATCAACTAATAATAAAGATATCATCCCGAGACTTAAAACATGGATAAATGAGAATATGTTTTAGTGATTTTAGCGATTAGAAATTGCATTTTTGCAAATTCTCATGATAAAAAATTGTTCCAAAAATACCCCTGAAATTAACCGAAATTTGAATTTTTACTGTAGTTTGTTCGATATATTGACGTAATTTGGTTGATAAAAAAATTAAGGTTAGACGCAGTGACTCTAGTAGATATTTTTTTTGATACTCCGTAAATCCAAATATTTAATTTGGTATGCCAAAATCAATTTGTCGCTTACGTTATTCTTATTTTGCGCTTACACTCTCATACAATAATTAAAAAAGTTGGTACTCGGAGCATATACTGGTATATATGACGTTCCTCAGTGAATAGACAATTATTGGCAATTACATCTCTATTTAAATGCTTAAAAGCATTTTTCCATTTTAATTCAATCAAATGCCAAGGTGGTCAATTGATTGAATAAAATCACAAAAACCTTTCAACATTTAATTGTACCTTTTATCCATTTGTTACTTAAAATTGTCACAACAGACACAAAACTAGTAACACAATATAATGACTTATTTGGGTTATTTTTTCTACTGCTAAGTATTACTTCTACACGATACATTTTCGTGGTCATTTATATTAATTTCCATCTGACCTTTATTTCTGTGACAAACGATATGGCCAGGTGGCCCAAATGGATAACCTTTTAAAGTCAGCGAATGAACGACATACGTCACATTGCTATGCACCAGTTGCTTAATTACAATACAAATTTACAGCTACAGTAAAATTATTTCAAACTGTCGAACGCAGTTGTAAAATTTGACCAAAAGGGACGACTACCAGCTTTATTCGCACTTATGCCAGAGCAAATAAAGCAGGTAGTCGTCCCTTCTCTGTCACACTTTTAAGACTGCGTTCGACAGTTTGAAATAATTTGATTATAGGTAGGTAGCTACAGTTTTTATATAGGACACGTAGCTAGAAGCGCTAAGGGCAAGTGGACCAAGAACCTCCTAAATTGGAGACTAATAGTTACATTATTTACCTACTCAAAACCGTTAGGAATCTATATACTATTGTTATTTAACAACAGAGTTTGCAAATTTACCTATTTATTCCACCATCTAATTTCATTTAGGTATGTTTATTATCCCGTGAAATATGAATGTACCTATGTAAAAAAAAACTGGGAGTATTTCAATAAGTTTGCTCCGGTGAACATTTTAAAATGATCATAACCCATTATAAATTGTCATTTTTTAAATTCCTACAAACTTAAATTGTTCAAGTTAAATGGGGGCAAACCGAATTATCTTAACTAACTCCATAGAAGACTTAAAGTGAAAACAGTTTTTTCTATTGACGGAAATCATGCTGTCGAATGTTAGGTCAAAATTTATAGAGTGGCTTGAAATAGGGGGGTTAATTCAAAATAATATTTATGGACGAAATGATAAATTTGATTGATGGTTTTCCGTTATTGATGGGGCGGCCATTGTTTTCCAAACTTGTACTTTTAGTATTATGATTTTTTTTATTTTTTAATGATTCAATTTTTCATTAACTTTTTAATATTCGACTACTACCTTCAAATTAGTGATTAGAATTGCTTGTTTTAGTTTTGGTCTTAATTTTGTATGTGAGACCAAGACGAAATTTGCGAAAACAATTTTGTAATTATTCAAAGTTATATATATTTCCTGAGAGTATGGCATTCAGACGCAAGATTTGAAACATGTTCTTTAATTATGTAAATACTTCCGATAGCATGGTCATAGTAACAGTGTATAGAGAAAGAATGTCTTCTCGAATAGCGAAAATAAATATTAATTTTATAAGAAAATATTTAAGGTATATAACCTAGGTAAGAACATAGAGATATTTAAATTTTCTGAAACAGTATTTTTCGGATTGACTGTAAAATATTGCTTTTGCAATAAGTCCGTCTTTTGGCACACTACCATTGTCTTGTTTTTGTAACTATGCATATTTTTCTTTGGCCAGTAAAGATTTACTTATTTATTATTTTAATTTGATTCAATGAAAGAAAAAATAAGACAAATAATTAATCTTGCAGGATTTTTTTTATATTCAAGACCAAATGACATTTACGTCATAAATTTGTACATCACTATTGCGACTAATGGCTGTTGTCTTTAGGAAAAAGGAGGGTGTGTATTTTAAAAATGGGATTTAATTATTATTGTCTGCGCTATTGTGTGAATAAATAAATAAACAAAAAAGAGAAAATTAAAAATCAATCGATTATCTGTTTTGACTTTGGAAATTATTTCAGTAATTTCATGTCTGAAACAGAATGAAGGCTTTAATTAATGGTGTACTTTTTAAATTCACCATCGCCTGTAATTTGCTGAGGTGATTGCATTGATTAATAACAATGAAATGAAAAGCAAATAATATGAGGGGGAAATCTGTGGGATAAAGAGAGGCCACAGCACAATAATCGAATATGATTACAGTTTTTCCATATTGCTGAATTAAAATGCAAAAGGTAGGTAAATAAATAAAAACTTTATTACCCGCCCTTTAAGAGACAGGAAATGGAAAGTTATTACAGAGTATATGTGTATGTTAACATTAACAGCAAACAAACCAGCAAAGGCTCAAGATTTACCATGTATAGTAAGCTTACAAAAGTTCGAAAAATAACAACATAATAGAAAATTAAAAAAATAGAACAATATACTGCACAAACAAACAGCACACACACACAGGAATAAAATATGAAACATAGAAAATTAGGAGATAAGTACATTGATACGGCGGAAATACAATTTATAATAGTCAAATAAATAAAGTTAAGTTGAAATTGTTAAGTAGTACAATTAGTAAAACAATAATAGATTTTAAAATTCGTAGTCAAAGAGTTATGTCAGCTTAGATTACAAAAACGTGTTTCCGTGAAACTCAGTTCACAAGGTATGAATGATTTCAATGTGTCACCGCCTCCTAGAGTAGGTACTCTAGCCGTGCTGTAACATTTGGCAACATAGCATAATGATCAAACAGGACCACCACTCGTGTCAAATCTCCTAACAGAATATAATACGTGGTCTATCGAACTCGTTATTAAGGGAATGTTATTCCATACATTTCCTTAGCGACGGTGATGGCAACCTCGCCTATAACGCTTTACGTATTAACCCTACATCATGGCTACAGAAAGAGAGAAATGTTAATGTGGCGGTGAATGTATTCAAAATGGATAAAACCTTCAAAATGAGTGAGTAGATCGTATCAGTTGCGAAAGGTGGATTTCTGCAGATGGGAAGCCAAGGCTAACATTTCTTATGGGATTACGTCAGATTAGACACTATTATACCAATCATTTTTTCCAAAAGGTAACTCGATGGGAATCGTGTTCTTAGATAGCTTCGCGCCTGGTAGGTAGGTACCTATATATGTTGCAATTTTTCAAAATAAACAAATGTTGCGAATATGTTCGAGGGATAAAAAACAATCATACAATTAATTTCCCTACCGAGATAGGGGAGGCGTAGATTGATTAATAATCATTATTCCTAAACCCTGGGGGTTATTCATTCCAAATTGTTTTAATAAAATAATATACCTGATGGCTTAGGGCATATACATATTATACTATTAATATTGAAACTTGGACTGTGTTAGCTTGGCTGAATATACCTGAATTGATTATTTTTGAAATCACAATTTCTTTGTGAGGTCAACGGAGTTTTTTTACATGTTTATAGTTGAATTTTTAACAAGTAGTAAAATCTCAACTGATATACAGCAGAGGATGGACTTTCCATCAGGCTTATGATTGATCGTCGGTTGGCTTGTGAATGTTACTTAAGTGTAAAGTGATCACATTAAGCCAGCCGACGATCAGTCATAAACCTGATGGAAGGTCCATCCTCTGCTGTTTATCAGTTGAGATATAACTACTTGTACCTAAATTGAGTTTTGCAAGTAATACTAGACACGACATATGTACATTACTACGACATACACTAATACGACTAGATATTTCAAAATTTTCTAAAAACGGGATACCTTAGATCTCGACAACCTTAATAAATATGCTTTGGAAAAAAATGGAGCAGATACATTGAAACTTTATATAGGGAATGGTCGTAAAAGATTTATTATATCTTGTATAGATTTCTCAAAAAAATGTGAAAAACTTCTGTGATCTTTTTTTCCGAAAGACAGCAACTCGTTTCCCAAAAGTCGCAGAGAATTTTTTGAGACGTCAGCTTTTTTTAATAAATGCAATTGTACGTACGAGGATTCGTCTCTGAGGAGGGAAACAAACTGAGCATTGGTAGGATCAAGGAAAAGAAGACATCCGAAGAAGTCCCTTGAGGAGACCATTATATGGGATATGTTACACGTGGGGCTTACTCCAGAAGACTCCATCTATCGGGGCATATGGAAAGAGATCCGAGGCGCCGACCTGATATGCTCGCAAATGGGATATGATGGTGTAGATAAAAAGAAGAATGCAAAAGCATAGAGGAACATTGAAGGACTCTCACGGGCTTAAGGTAGCACAGGCGCTTATAGCATTCTTTTTACCTGCACTTCTTGGCAAAATATTTTTAAGAGGTGGGCTCAAGATCAGCTAGAAGGGAGCCCTCCGACAAACCCCACCCCTAACTTACATTCTTTCAGTATTTTTCCAAGAATGGGTGGTCACACGTCTTCTTAGTCCAAGCTGTCGGGGCGGTTTGAACTAAAAATTTCGTTTTCTTTATGCGACGTTGTCGTAAGTTCCAAGTGAAACGTGTTGTACGATCTGCTACCATTCGCATAGTTTAGTTTTCCCCTATGTACGACACAGTAGGGTTGAAATTCTCCAATCGATCAAAATCATTTCGAAATAAAAAAAAGTTGATTTTTTTTCGCAAAAGCAAATGATAATAATAATAATAACACAAGCAGGTATAGCAGGTACCTACTTTTAAACAAACAAATGGTATCTATAATTCATTCATCATAGTATCCCCAAAAGCCCATTCACGGACCGCACTGGGCTCATCAATTTCAATAACCTGTTTACCCGAACCGAGATTGTGGGAGTGGAATCCATTGGCGTAGATTGATTGTATTGGTATAACTTTATTTTTCAAAAACAAAAATAAATGTAAACTTTGGTGATTGGTTTGTGAATTTCTTTACTTTTATTTCGTGTGGTTTTTGAATTGTTTTGAATTGACTGTGTGGATGAGTTCAAGCAAAAGAACCATGAAATTTCTCATGTAACCGTGTGGGTTACATTAATTTGGAAAAAATTGGCTGGAAAAATCTTTACTCAGTTTTTAATTTTATAACTAAAAAAGAAGAAGGTATCGTTATTTAACAGAAATAAATATATTTTATGCAAAAAACATACTTATTTTGCTCTTAAATATAACAATTATGTGGCAGATTTAGATGTCATTTTTGTCTGATTTGAGATTGGTGTATGTAAAGATTTTATTTACATTTTTACTCTATGGTGTTATTGCTTGTCTTTTTTTTGTCTGTACCCAAATCTTGTTAACGGTTTTTAACCACTACCTGACTACTTAGAGACCTGAAAATTTGCAAACATACGTAAGCCAGCTGACAATACAATTCTGAACCAAATTGGATCAGCCTACTCCAGAGTCAAAAGTAGAGGGTTTGAGGGAGATTGTGTAGTATCGTATGAAAGGGCGTTGGAAAATAAATCCAGAATATAAGCCAGATTATGTCCAGCTCCCACCTCGAGAGACACCGAGCGATCGAGAGGATCCAGTATACCGCCGTGTTTGGTATCTCACGAAAGCGCTTCACGAGTAGAACTCATATCATTTTACTGCTTTTGACATAATATCAACTTGTTCCAAAACATTCTGAAATTATGAATTGTACATATTAATTATATCTACGAGTTACTGACCGCATAAGGTAGAGAGATATTACAATATAATTATTATAATGATTGAATAATATCACATTTCAATCATTTAGATGTAGACATGATATAACATTGTATCAACTCAGCAATTAGAACGAACCATCAACAACAGAATCGTTAGCTGACCAGCATTGCATTATGAAACCAAATCTCACAACAAATTAATATTATAATATTATGTACTAGGATTTGAATATCAAAACGTCAAAACATTTTGAGGTATCCAGTTTATTCGACTCGTATAGCCATGGGCGTCGACACCCTCGGAGCTAGGAAAATTGGTATAGGATGTAAAACGCGTAAATAGCCCCGAATTTTTTTTTGTGCGGCATATTATGTATGAAAAATGTTTTCTATAAAAAGCAATAAAAAAATAGCGCAGCAGGCAATTTTTTGTGAAACAGTTGTAAGTACTCGTATTTATATGGATTTTTTGTACTAATTTTAGAAAATTTGTGACATGATGAGAAAATGTGTGGTAATAATGTGATTTTTTGTGAGGTTTTATCGTTTAGTATGAAAAAATATATACCTATTCCACTCTTTAAAGCGGGGTGGGGGGACGCCCATGCTAATAGCTAGTTCGACTAATGCTAATTCGACTAAATGCTAATTCGACTAATACTATATAGCTCAATTAACGATCAATTCGACTAGTTTCATAAATTTAATCCTATTTTAAAATTCAGAACAATTATAGTTAAGATGTTAACTGAGTATGTATTTACCTTTGGCCTACCTATGGAAGAATGTACGATATTGATTAATAATTTCAATTTTACTGAATCAAAAAAAAAAAAAGTAAAATGTTAAAACAAATATTGCTAGAAGACGGTAGTAAGACCTACTTACTACCTACCTGATATCGTTTTATGAACAGCGCACTATTTGATAAAATATAAAATGTACAATTATTGGGAAATACAAGCGGGGAAATGATATTGTGGTAATGAGTTTAGGGAACCTGGGAGAATTATTGGGAGGATTGTATAGGGAGAATAATAATATTCGATATTGCCTTCAGTTCAGACGATTCTGAACGAAGTTTTCCAAGACGTATCGCCTCGGATCCCAGTCTTGAATAGCTTGAATTTTTCACATTTATATATTTAGTAGTGCTGTGGAATATGTTGACAAAACTTTAATTATGGGCATACTCGTAGTATTAGGAATACTGTTCTATATCTGGGTGGCTGTAAGATATTGCTTTTGTAATAAGTCCGCCTTTTAGTACATTAGGTACGTACTTTTCTTGTTTTGTAACTCTTAAAGACTTTGAGTTAATAAAGATTTATTTATTAGAATGTGAATAACATTTAAAATTATAAAAAAAGTCCTCATGCCGTTTTTTTTTTGTAAGAACACAGCGGTATTGAGAGAGGGGGTCATGATTGAGTAGGAAAAAATATAATATGGGGGCTTGTCAATATATTCAATGTACATGGAAGGATTGGAAGGATGGGGGTCTGGGAGGAGGAGAGGAAAGGAACGGAGAAGGAATTGGATAGGGAATATTGATTTGACAAAATTTAATAGTTTCCTAATTATATAGTTACTATAGGTTGGTCTCTCAGACCGTTGATCTCTTGGTCCATCGGTAATTTTACTGTTACAATAATATTTGGTTTAAAATCGCGTTTGTAGAAATATTTTTTCACCTGAGTTACAATCGTTTAAATCAGAGGTTTTCAGGGGGGAATGCGGTGTGATTTCATTAATTAGTTTTATTATAAATTTAATGAACTGGCAACATCGTCGTCGGTCGGCGGGAAGTTGGTAAATTAATAAATTATCAATACAATGCAACTACCACTGGGAGACCTGACGTCAAGAAATACAATAGTAATTTATCAATATCGAAAGAAAATGTAATAATACGGTGCTTTTAGATTTCTCGATGGAAAGTTGTGGGGTAGTCTGTTTTGCTTTCATTCTATACGTATTTTGGGGTGCTGAATCCGAATCCGAGGTTTGCCAACAAAATTTTGTGACGGAACATGGCGAAAAATTGGTAAAATGGCGAATATTTACATTTCCTGGCGAATTCTGGATTTGAACTTAAAAACCATCAACTTTTTGTCGGTCATCTTTTTAGCAGAATGAAAGCACATAAAATTTCCTACAAATTTGGAATATATATTTTTTTTCTAAAATAAATAGCTGCGGAGCTGTCAAGCTCCAAAAATTGGCCAAATTTTCTTGTTATTTTAAATTGTGAAAATGGAAAATGTATGGAGAATAGGTCACCTTGTTCGAATTATCACCAAATTTTGACAATTATTCTTCAGATTTATGATACATATTTTACCTCGTTGGAATCAGTAAACATGCAGAAAGGTTTCAGGATAAATTTTATTTAAAAATATAGTGAAGTGTTTAAGCTAAAAAGGTTTAAACATTTTTAGCCTAAACAAATTACTATATTTTTAAATAAAATTATTTAAACATGTCTAGCTCAAATATTTCACGGTGTTTTTAAATAAAAATTTCGTTAATAGCTTTCTTTGTGTTTTATGATTCCAACGAGGTAAAATATGACTCATGAATTTAAAGAATAATTGTTGAAATTTGCTTATGAAGGCAACAAGGTAAACTTTTTCAATACATTTTCGATTCTCGTAATGTAAAACAATAAGAAAATTTGGCCATTTTTTGGACCTTGGCAGCTCCGTTCCTATTTATTGTAGAGAAAAATTTTATATGGCAATTTTGTAGTAAATTTAACGTACTTTCATTTTGCGTACAAAATAACTTACGAAAGTTGTCAGTTTTCGAGTTCTTATAAATAAATCGCCAGAAAACGAATATTTTCGCCATTTTTTGTATTTTTCGCCATGTTCCGTCACGAAATTTTGTTGGCAAACCTCGGATTCGGATTCAGCATCCCAAATAACGTATAGAATGAAAGAAATCCCTACTACCCCACAACTTTCCATCGAGAGACTGCTTTGTGTTTAATTTCACCGGATTATAAGTAGGTTAGGTATACTTACGTAATAAAGTTTACCACTAAGGGCCGGTTACTCGAACCACGATAGTATTTTTTCGAGTGTTCTGTAACAGTCAAGTATTCGTAAAACTCCCATACGATATTTCGCATCTCTTATAGCTATTACTGTATTTCCCAATTTTTGGGGTAACCAGTGAGTGGTGAATGTATATAAAAACATACACACCATTATATATTTTTTTGATTTTTTAATTTTATATATTATTTTTAAATGTTGTGTGTTTCTTTTGATTACCCTAAATTTGTAATTAGGTAATATTTGAGTCTTCACTGGTTTATTTGCTGATAATATTGTGATTGTTTATATTATATACCTAATGCACTCTTTAAGATTAATAAAATAAAAATAAATTATCTTTGTACAAATAGTAACGAGTATATGGCATTCAGAATTGGTTGCGAACCTTATTGCTAAAAGTGACAATCAGAAAAATATACTATTAATTCTATTTTTTGGGTATGCATGAAATCGATTAATTAAAAAAAAAGGTCCTAAGGGATAACTGTATATAATTAATAAGGATTTTAATAAAATGATAAATACGTGTTATTAATTACTCCGTTTTATTCAAATTATTTTTTAACATAAATTAATGAACGAATTGAAATTATTTGGATTCGTATTGGTACCTATCAATTTTACTCGTATGATCGATCACCAAATTATGATATCAATCAAAAATCAATCATTTTTATACATAAATAAATGTTTATATCTTTCGTGCGAAGTTCGTGTCTATTTAAAAACTAGTAATTACCATAGGTCAGTAACGTGACACTCTGTGTGAAAGACTGGACGAGTGCAATAATTATATGACGTCTGAAACTTTGTTTTTTAATGTAGAATTACTAAAATGTTTCCATATCCGTGGCAGTTTCAAAGCCGCTCCCTTAGGAGAAAAGGTCACCGAGAATTCGTAGGTTAAGATGGTAAAGACACATTATGAGACTGCCACAGGATAACATGACAATGGATAAAGAAGTGGACCCAGAATTCAGAATAGGCGTCCATCCTTGAGGATCTTGTCGACATGATCGGACCAGGTCAGTCTTGAACAGCCGCGCTTACTCTCACCTCATCTTTAACACATGTATAATATCATTTTCATAATCCCTATCTTCATTCATAGGTATCATAGTAGGACTTCATTCATAGTAGGACCCAGAACACCAGGCAGACCCCTGAATACATGGATGTCCACAATCATAAGAGATCTAAATGAGGCTAGGTTTCTTGCGGAGAATACAGGGGACAGAAGGACTTGGAGGATGAGGACTAGGAGAGCTGACCCCAAGTAAATGGCACAAAGGCGAGGGCGAAGAAGAAGACCATATCATAAATATAATAAATTTCGTGTGGAATAGTGGAAATCCTTATCAAGAATAACATAGAAATATTATAGGTAAATCTGAATTGGGGAATAACGCAAATAGTTCACGCAATCTATCAATTAATTATTTAGTGGAAGTTATAGATTCTTACTTGGACAAGTACCCAAAGGAAACGAGACAAAGATAAATCAGTTTTTCTTTCTTTTTCTATAGTTTGTAATGAAACACGATTTTAATCCCCCCGAGGCCAACATCAAACTACACATAATATAGTACTAGAGTCACAAAAGAAAGTGATGATATATAAAAACATGGATGGAACATGGGATGGATGGGACGTTGTGGAGTCAAATGAGAGATGTGTTACCAACTTAGTTCCGCAGAACAAGTGCTGACCCTCTGTGTACGCCCATTCCAACTCCCATTACTATGTACTAATAGGGTGAGAATTCATTTTAATTTTCAGATAATCTGTACTGTTCCTCTCGCTTCGGATTACTCGTACACATTCATCTTTAATTATATATCTGGTCAAAGTGCTCAATTCAAGTGGTATCATTTGAACACCTGCACATCACATAACGCTTATGACATACCTATATATTTTTACCTTTTATGATTACTTTTCTTGAGGGTTGGCTGTAAGTCTTGCGAAAAGCCGTCTTTATTGGAGTTAATTTCGCTTCAGTCAAAAAACGTTTACGGTTATTCCCTAGATTTTAATGCGTACCTATTATTAATACAAAAGAAATAACTAACTCCGCAATTTTCGGGAAACGAGTTTCTGTCCTTCGGAAAACGATAAGTTTTTTTCACATTTTTTTTTGAGAAATGTGTACAAGGTACAAAAAATCTTTTACGGTTATTCTCTAGATAAAGGTTAATTGTAGGTATCTATCCTATTTTTTTCCAAAGCATATTTAGAAAAGTTGTCGAGATCTGAAGTCTCCCGTTTTTAGAAATTTTTGAAATGTCAGTTAGATGTCTCAAATGTCTCTTCATGTTAGATTTTTTGTTTTCAGAGTATGGTCACCGTAAACATCCCTCTAGCCATATGGCATTAACGGCCCTTTAAGATCATGAAAGTTCTAAGAAATGCTATGAATCACACAGTCCTCATGCGAAATATAAGAAAGAAAAGGGTGCCGAGAAGCAGGAGAAATATTATTATGTAACAAAAACTTAGAAAAAAAAACTACAGCTGATGTCATAGTAATACTCGTATATAATGTAGTAGGTATATCTCATATATCAGAATACTGCAAAAACATTAGAAATATAGGGCACGAAACGTACTTTACGGTAGTTATCTCAACAGATATACAGCAAAGGATGGACCTTCCATCAGGCTTATGACTGATCGTCGGCTGGCTTAATGTGATCACTTTACACTTAAGTTACAGTCACCAATTCCAGTCCATCCATCTGTATACTTTACATGGTTTTATATAGGTCAATCCACTGAGAGCATTTCGCACACTGTCGGGTACCGCAGTGACATAGTAGAATGGATGGATGTGTATTACTTAGGTAGTATAGTTTTTTTTTTATACGTGATAAAATATTATTTAGAAATCACAATCTATATTTTGTGAGAACGTCGGATTTTCTACATGTCGTAGCTTCAGTTATAAGCCTTGATGGAAAGTCCATCCTTTGCTGTATATCTGTTGAGATAACTACGACCTACTACGAGTACGTGAAATAAAAATAGGCCCGGGTATCCAAATAAATACATATGTACATCTACATATGTCATCTTGTTTGTTTATACTCGTATAATTTTATTTTTATTGTTTGTAATTACTATTGACCGATTAGCTAATTGTGTACACTAATAACTGGGGGTTACTTGAATACTACATGTGGTATACTAATATTGTAATTAATTCATAAGTAATGCCTGTATGTGTACCTTGAATAAATAAATCAATAAGAGTACATAGAATTCGTATAGAGTTTAATCTTTTGATATATGGTGATACATATATATTATGTAGGTGTATAATATTGATAAGAGGATGTGTGCGTGTGTATGTGTGTAAATTTCAAAAGTAGGGTAAATAGCCATCGTCGCGCTGTAGGTTACAAAGCCATCATCGCTCTGCCAGGTATCATAAGTTTGAATTTCAAAATTAATGTACACTTTGGGCAAAGGTCATGGTTTGGGCGCAATTCTTTAGAAAAGGTAAACTTACCTTTATAAGTAGGAACTGGGTACCTACCTACTTTATTATTTTGTTTCACACAAGGCGTTGTTTTGTTATTATCCGTCATCTTTTGTTATCGTCTTTGAAAATGGGCGAGGGAGGAGACAATAAGTAAACTGGGCTGTCACACAAATATAATGCCTAGGCGTTTGACAAAGTGCTCATATTGACGTTACGACGACGTCACGTTTAAAAGCATATTGTCATGTTTAAAAGCATTCAATCTTAGGATGTCAAAATCAATTTTGATATGATTTTACACGTCACAAATTATTCATATCAAAATATTTAGTTACATATCTTCGTTTATTTCCAGAGTTGTAGAATAGGCGCCAATTTTTTTAATACGTCTATTCTTATGTTCCTGTAACAGTTAAGTAAAACTTCCTTAAGACAATATGAAGTTTTTTGACTGACAGTACATGGTAGTAGTCCATTTTTCAAGATTTTATTTAACTTCACTGTGATGGTTTTTGTCTGTCATGAAATCTTGCAATCGATTTTTGAACCATTTCCTAACTACTTAGAGACCTGAAACTTTGCAAACGTACGTATGGATCAGCCTACTACGGAGACAAAAAATGTTAAGTGTTTCAAATGCGTGGATTCTAAACTACATACCTATAAGTCTTTCTTTTCTCGAGTTGACTGAAAGATATTTCTTTTGCATAAAGTCCGCCTTTTTGCACACAACCATTGTCTTGTTTTTCTAACCATGCATATTTTCTCTGGCCAATAAAGATTTATTTATTTATTTTAGTTTAAGTACCTAATAGGGTACATTTTTGAACATTTGAAAATGGACTTGCACCATGTCCGTGGTTTTAAAAAAAAAATGCGAAGAATACTTTTAAAAAGATACTACAAAGGTTAAAGAAATAGAAAAAAGGTACTATATTTTGTAAAGATAATTAAGTAAGTATATGAAACAATTCACCACAACAGCAATCTAATAAGGGCTTACAAACCTTTTATCTTGATTTCGTTTGAAGAAAAAACATTAGAATTTATTGCATCCATAACTTAACGAGATTTTCCGAGATTCCGAGTAAACAAGATACCGTTTCTTATTTGCTCCCCGCAAATCTTCTAAGTTAGGTAGTCGGGAGATAAAATGTATACGGATAAATGCGTCGGGAAATAATACAACATACATACATAGAACACTCATGATAATGACGTAACCGTATCATTGAGAGCTTTTTTAATATGCTTTTATATTTATTTATTTATTTAATCTTTAAGTGAATAAGAAATACATATAAACATAAAAAAATGGACACAGCACAGATTATAAATCGTTGTTCACTAGGGCGAATTTATATGAAATTGAATGAAAATGTGTGAAGTAGAAAATAATATATACATAAATATGTGAGAAGAAATGAAAACAATAAAAATAAGAAACAGAATGCATACATGCATTAAAACATTAATATAGTTGAATCTACAATTTAAGAGTATGGATACCGACATTTCAAAAATTTGTAAAAACGGGAGACCTTCTATCTCGACAACCGTTACTAAATATGCTTTGGAACAAAATAGGGTAGATGCATTGAACCTTTATCTAGGGAATAACCGTAAAAGATATTTTTTATCTTGTATAGATTTCTCAAAAAAATAATTTAAAAATACCTCTGACCTTTTTTCCGAAACACGGAAACTCGTTTCCTGAAAGTCGCGGAGTAAAAATTTGTTTTGTACTGATAATACGCGTTAAAATCTAGGGAATAACCGTAAAAGTTTTTCGATAGACGCAGAATTAACCCCAAAAAATGGAAAAAACGCTATTTTTACCATTTTATCATGCGATTGTCACGCAATTTTGAACCTTAATGCCGTGGGAAAAGACTGTGACGTCATTCCTGGTGCCATGCCCTTAAGTCTTAACGTTCAGATGCTGCATTTGGTACCAACATGCGATTTCTACTCGCTCGCTTTTATAGAGTTTACATCATTATCTGCCCGCATTTGCCCACTGCAGGACATAGGCCTCCCTCTCCTCCTCCACTTCTCCCGCTCCTGTGCGATTCCCATCTACTGGGGTTTGGCAAACCTCTTAACGTCGTCTATCCATCTGGAAGGTGGTCGTTCTTGTGGTCTTTTATCTCCCCTCGGTCTCCACTCCAACAGTCTCCTCGTCCATCTGTTGTACTGCATTCTTGCTATATATTTTTACTTGACGATATTATCACCAGATCTAGAAAACGAATTTTAACCCATTTCCAGACTAACTTGATCTCTGGAGCCTTTAGCAATTGTGTAAACTAGATGACATTAGGATTCTGTACTACATTAGATCAGCCTGCTCCAGAAACAAAAAAGATGTAAAGCGTTTGAAGGGATACAAGAGCTACGCAGGGTCATATATTGAAGGTCCCTCCTCACACCCGAATAATACAGGCGCCAGTTAGGCGCCTTTTTATTCGCACTTACAGCCAAAGTTACTCAGACGCCCCCAGAGTTAGCCTGAAGGGCACCCCCCAGCAACACCGTCCGGAATGACACCTTCAATATCCCTGCTACAAGGATGATAACAAATAATGAGCTACATTACATAATAACTTAGACTAATTACAAAACTATTCGACCGAGCCAGGGGCAGCAAAAATAAAGGACCCTGAGGACTTGACTAAAAAGACTGGTTTCAATGCCGTGGCGCCAGGCGCCACAACCCGGCGATTGTGTGGATCAAAACGAACAAACCTCCCCGCATGGGACAAATAAAATAAACCCACCCAAACCTCCACCAAGGAGAAAGGACGATACGAAACACAGACGAGTTCACGACTATCGACGACGCACGACTTGACCAACTTGGGTACCTAGCTGAGACGCCCCTCAAACCGGGGATGAGCCCGATCCTCGGAGCAGACCCCAGCGCGACACCCACACACCAACAAATTCCTCAAATTTAGCCACATTGCGACCATTCATCATCACCTCCCCGTACCAAATGGGCCGAGGAGTGTCCTCACTCACTCGTACGCAGGGTCATGTGTAGTATCGTATGAAGGGGGCGTTGAAAAAGAAATCCAGATTGTAAGTCAGTGTTATTTGGCTCAAAACTTGGAAGACACCGAGCGATCGAGAGGATCCAGTCACCGCATTCCGCCGTGTTTGGTATTTCACGAAAGTGCTTCACGAGTAAAACTCATATCTTTTTACAAATTTTCATTCTGTCAATTCTTGGAGGGAGTCGCTATTGGAATGAAGGAATCCAAGCACCTTGGAAGATTGCGAAAAACAGTTCTAGGATGTAAAGTCACATAAAAAAATTATTTACGAATATATATATATATATATATATATGAAGGTTTGATTTTACTCCATTTCACTGTGAACCATTTTGGCCGAGATATGACTCGTGCCTTGCATATGCAACCAGACAAGGCCAGTTAGCGGTTATGCGGGTGGATTTTCTGAAAGAGTTTTTGTGTTTCAACATTGTGCGCATGTGTCTCATCAGGCCAGTCTCCAATCTGACTACACAAGGAGAAAAATCCGTTAGCGAGGAGTTTGTCGCTTGGTTGATTATGTGATCAATTTCGTCCCAGAATGCATGCGGTGGAACCAACATACATCCCGATGGACGAACGACCAATCAATCTTTGCACAGGAATATTATGAAGGTTTGATTTTACTCCATTTCACTGTGAACCATTTTGGCCGAGATATGACTCGTGCCTTGCATATGCAACCAGACAAGGCCAGTTAGCGGTTATGTGGGTGGATTTTCTGAAAGAGTTTTTGTGTTTCAACATTGTATATATTGTATATATATATATATTTTGTTCATTTATGTGTAAGTTCCTATTTATTTTCCTGCGTTCTATGCGTTATGTTATTCAATTACAACTGTGTGCACACGAATTCACCAAAAAAAAAATCCTCGATGCACGTACACTGGATAATAAATTTTATAAGGTCTTCGTTAAGCCACTGCACATTTAGTGTTTGTGTTTATTATTTTCAGAGAAAAAATCAGTGAGTTTGGCTAGTCAGCCCCTTCATAAGCCCTCTATCGGAGTTATCTACTAAGTAATTCTATTAGAAGATATATAAAAACGTTTGTATTATTTTTACCGATACATTCTATTTGTGTGTTGGACTTTAGGATTTTGGGATTTGTTTAATGACACGAGAATACCAATTTGTATTGTTCTGATTTTCGGCTACTGAGATAAGAATTGGTACTTGTGTATCATCTATGTAAAATATATCCACGTATTGTATTATGATGACCTAAAGAAAGTACCGTTTATTGTTGTTTAATGTATCCAGTCATACTTAGGCCCGAGTCGGGCACTTGTAGTCGTCAATTTTTACATATCATAAACAAACTATATTAAGAGTATGGGTATCGACATTTCAAAAAAATTTAAAAACGGGAGCCCTTAGATCTCAATAACCGTTACTAAATATGCTTTGGAACAAAATAGGGTAGATGCATTGAACATTTATCTGGGGAATAACCGTTAAATATTTTTTATATTTTGTATAGATTTCTCAAAAAAACTTAATTTTCTTTTTCTAAACTTAAATGTGTCGATGGGGCGATGGACCCCCAGAGTTCTAAAATGGAGACCGTGGGACAAAAAGAGAGGAGTAGGTCGGCCACAGAAAAGATGGGCCGACGATATAATCCCAGTCGCGGGTAGAAGATGGGCTCGCAAAGCTCAGGATAGAGGACAATGGAAGAAAATGGAGGAGGCCTATATCCAGCAGTGGAGAGATGGCTGAAGGAAGAAGAAGAAAAAACTTAAATTTATTAATTTTCACAACAGTATTTTTTCGACAGAAAATCAAAGCGGTTTGATAACACTGATGAAGTTGCGTTATTTTCATTTTTAAAATTGTTTCTTTCAAATAAACCGCACCACGTGAATTCAAGTTGTAACTCTACAGATCCAAAATGCAAGATAATATTATGTGAGACCATTGTCTTGTTTTTAAACACTATACAATATTAAAGTTTCGTTTCTTTCTAACAATGTGCAGAATATTAGAGATGTAAAACGTTTTATACCAAACATCGATGATTAACTGGATTTTAATATCATTATGCATTTTGTTATTATTTTAAATTGTATTATACTTCTGATTTATTTTTATTTTTTATTATTTGTTGTTACTATTGACTAATTAACTGAGTGCACTTGTAACTGGGCGTTACTTGAACTCTACATATTATATACTAATGTCCCATTGTAATTCATTCATAAGAAATGTCTGGGGGCGGCTAATTAACATTTGTGTCTTTTTAATTAATATTGTGTATTCATAAATTACTCAAATGTATACTTACAAGTATTTTGAGAAATAAACCGAATTGAATTGAAATGTCTGTATGTGCACCGTTGAATAAACAAATAAATATCGATCACGAGTATTAAATTACCGAAGCTTGAGATGTAGTCAGAAATGGGCCGGGGAGACGACGAACTAGATTCACATACATCATTAACCGTATTGAACCCTAAAGTAGGCTGGACAGGTAGCTAGAAGCGTAGACGGGAAGTGGACAAAGAGCCTATTAAATGGGAGAAGAATCAACAAATCGATGTGCGGGACGGCCATAACTAAGATGGGTATACGACCTAGTCCGACATTATTATTGTCAGTGTGACTTGAAGCAATTTGTACACGACATAGCCACATGGAGACAAATGGAGGAGGCCTTCGTCCAGGAATGGACGGAAATGAGCTGAAAAAGAAGAAGAGGAAAGAATTTGTTGTTTTGAAAAAATATTTAAAATCGTAATTCATCGATTTCTATTTTCGATGTATATTTTTGCATCCCTAATGTCGGAGTGTGTAATAGAATTGGATAGTTTTTCACTTCAAAGAATGGAGTCATTCTTTTGTAAGGTTTTGATTAAAATAAAAAGCCTTTTTTATTATTTATTTTCTTTCATTTCATTCTCTCATCTGAAACGGCGAGTTAGTTCAAGCCATTGTTTGAACTAACCTTGTCGCGAACCGAAAGTATTAAATTTACGAACTTCCAACCATTGAAACTGATTCACTGAAAATCAGTTCATCGAAATCTACAGAATCAAATGAAAGTTGATAACTATGGTTGGTTTTTGTATTGAGATCACAGAAAGAAATCTAAGAAAACTTCAATAAAAACTGTATAAAACCGAAAAATTGTTTTAGTTGGAAGAAATCCTGGATTTGTAAATAGGTGCCTTTGAAAAAATTATATAAGTTAGTGTTATTTAATGTGAGTAAAGAAGTTTTTGTGGTGCATTGAATTATTATTGTCTGTTTCACTGAAGTTTCAAGTAAAACAAATTTTATAGAATATTCATGGCAAACCAGCCATTTCATGAAGTGCCAAAATGTATGACACTTTCTATATAACTGTGTCCAGTTTCTTATACGTAATCCGTCTATAATAATTTATTTAAAGTCTTTTTGCTTTATCGCCACTATGAAAACTTGTACCAATATTGATCACCTGAATAAAATAATCTATGCAAGTCATTCTTTGTTTTAATTTCAATACGGTTATTTTCGTAAACAGTATTTTTAATTCAGGGTTGAGACGAAGGGTAATCGGCGAATTGAATGTGGCGGATCGTCCCAACTTTGATTATTCCAGCTGCTAGCCATACGAGTACCTATGCACTTACACTCTTCGATATAAAAAAAAGTTTTTTCAATTTCCGTTTGTGACTTGTGAGCTCTTTTTGTTAGGTGTCCATGAGAGAAAATATTCTTACTGGAGTGAGTGTTTATTTACACATTCAGGTATCATTGTAGTGAGTCAATTCTCACGTTTAAAAAATGAAACGTTTTAGTTTTCATGTAAAATCCTGCCATAAGTTTTTCCCACAGTAGTTAGCATATTTACTGTGTAATTAAGATAAAAATATATAACCGTCTCAGTGAGAACCTCTGCACCAGCAATATTAATTCATTTAGATTGCATTTTATTTATTTTTTATATTATTAATCTTATAGAGTGCATACAGTTATTACATTCAATATAAACAATCACAATATCACCTGCAAATAAAGCAGTGAAGACTCGAATATTACTTAATTACAAATCCTGGGCAGTCAAAAGTAACACACAACATTTAATTTAAAAATCATATACAAAATGCATATTGACATCTCAAAAAATTCTAAAAACGGGAGACTTTAGATCTCGACAACCTAACTAAAATGCTTTGGAAAAAAATAGAGTATTGAACCTTAATCCAGGGAAAAACTAGGGTATTAAAATCTACGGAATAACAGTAAAAGTTTTTTGATTGCAACGAAATTAACCACAAAAAAGGGAAAAAAAAACGCTATTTTTACCATTTTATCACGCAATTGTTCATGCGAATTTCAACCTTAATATCGTGGGAAATTACCGTGACGTCATAGTTGGGTCAGGAGCCTTAATGACTCGGCTTGTATTAAAATCCAGAAGATGACAACACTAGAGTAGACGCGATGACGGGATATCTATCCAGACCAGGGGTATTCAACCAAAATTTATTCAGAGCCATTGTAAGTAAATTATACTTCAACCAATCAAAGCCGATTCACGAAGATTGGAACACCTACCCTTCGTCTTCTAAAGTGAATTTAAACTAGTATAATGTAATATCTTCACTTTGATGCCTCTCAGCTCTGGCGACAATAACTGTAATGTGATTCCAACTGCAAAAATCTAGTTGTAATATCAACAATCATTGGTAAGAATTCTTGTTAGATGCACGGGGAAAGTCTCCATCGCTTTTCGGATGACCTATGAGAATCACTTCCCACATATAGGTACTAAAGAAACGTAATCTGTAGGTACTAGGACATTGATTTGTAATGTACCTACCATGCGTGCATGCTGTGGACACTCTTAATTAATTGGGAGTGAATTATATATTTTGTGTATGTCATTATGTATGTTTGTTAACTTGCTGTGCGTGCCCCCAATAAATAAATAAATATACACTAAGTAGGTATAACAAATTACACAGATTTCAAAATCCGCAGATGGATCAAAACCCGTTTCATCGGCTGCTTTTGAATCCAAGTACCTGTGATCCTGAGGTCTCACAAACTAAAGATGATGTGTCACAAAATCGCGGTTAATTTTTGAGCGCAAATCACAAGTTAAGAGTCACTGATAAAGAGGGTGAGATAGATTGTGAGAGACATCTCCATGTTCAGTATACCCTATGTACTTCCACTTTAGCTTGTTGACAAATGGAGTGAGATTCAGGAAAAATAGTCTGTCAAGTTTCCTTCTCGAACGGAATGATCAAGCGAAAATGTCCACCAAGTAAACTGGAAAAATATAGACCTCTTTATATACTACAACAGGGATGCTCTCTGTAAAATGCTCACATGTTATATAAAACTCTAAATTACCATCGGCTTCCGATTTACTTCCAGAAATTAAGTATAAACACGAATTTTGAAATACTTAAGTGTGAGCCATAGTGTTCTCTCAAAAATTCTGTAACCCGTCACATCTGTGACAATTCTATGACTCATTGTATCTACAACAATCCTATGACCAAGATTATTTTTGAAAATTACAATTGATGTTTTGTGAGATCATCGGATTTTCTACATGTCGTAGTTGAATATAACAAGTAGTTATCTCAACAGATATACAGCAAAGGATGGACATTCCATAAGGCTTATGACTTATCGTCGACTGGCTTAATGTGGTCACTTTTGGGTTCGATTCCCGGCCGCGGCAAACGGATGGACCGGAATTGGTGAATTTTACTTACGTGAAAAGCGATCACAATAAGCCAGCCGACGATCAATCATAAGCCTAATGAAAGGTCCATTTATTGCTGTACATCTGTTTTCATAACTACTTAATATATAGCAAATATTCTAAGACCTAGCTACTAGATATTACAATTCTATGACCCATCCTATATATGACAATCCTATGACCAATTGGGTTTCGTAGAAACTCTACGACCCACTATACTCGTATGTTACAATCTTATGACCCATCCAATCTATGACCGTCAAATGGATACATCGTATCTATCACAATCTTTTGACCAGTCGGTCTTCTACAGCGTGTTCGTGGAATGAACTCTATTATATGTTTTGAATTGCAGGAGTGATTGAGATATGATTGGACCAAAAATTTTCCCTTTTGTCACCAATATTTATCAAATGGAGGATACACTGTGAAAGGATGTAGATAATATACAGAGGGTACCTATATAGTATAAACCTTCGTCTTTTAGTCACATCTTTCTCCTACTTTATCCTACTTTCTCCTACCATCCCTCCCTACCCAATACCTTCTTACTAAACAAGTCCCTCACATTCAATAAATCTTCACTCCTTTTAAAAAATCCATTTGACATTTTGTAAATAGAAATACGAAAATAGGGTTTGAATCTTTGTATATTTCGTTTGTTTATTTAAGGGAGGAAATTCTAATGAGACGTTTGATCGATTAGTGTTTATCCAAGAATATTTTATGGGATTCGGTCTAAGAAATCTACTATAAATACTTTCATGATAACTTTGGTTATAAATATTTATTTGTGCCTCCATCATACTACTTCGTTATTTCGATGCCCCCATATACTATCGGCACCATTTATTTAAAATTTGGCCTTTTTACTCGTTCATTGTGATTTCAATTTCCTTAATTATCGCGGATGGACTTTCCATCAGGCTTATGACTGATCATCGACTGGTTTAATGTGACCACTTCACACTTAAATAACATTCGCCAAATCCATTCCAGGAATCTAAGAATCGATTTTTCAACCGCTTCCTGAATGCTTATAGACTTTAAACTTTGCAATTGAACGTAAACTCGGTGACAACACATTTCTGTACAAAATTGGATCATCCTTCTCAGAGACAAAATATGTAAGGCGTTTCGGGGGATTCAAGGGTTGTATGGGTTCATGTTTGATATCGTATAAAAGGGCGTTGGAAAAAAATCCAGATCGTAAGTCAGATTTTTTCCAGCTCAAGCCTCGGAAGAACCGAGAAATCGAGAGGATCCAGTCACCGCATACCGCCATGTTTGGTATCTCACGAAAGTGCTGTACGGGTAGAACTCATATCTTTGTACAAATTTTGATTCTGTCAATTTTTGGCGGCAAGCGCAATTGAAATGAAGGAATCCGAAAATTCCAAAAAGATGGAAATAAAATATAAGGTCATCCTTGTCTGCATTGTCAAACTTTGCTTCACGACATCGCAAAACTTAAAAGTTGTTGTTTAGTTTGCAAAACGTGCATTAATTATAATTTGCTGCAGAGGACACGAACATACCTGATTAGTCAATTATCATTTCATATTCAAAATTATATAAATTAAATCATGACAGCTTTTTAGAAATGTCGCGGAAATATTTGAAAAGTAGTAGCTGTCATGATAATCATGCAATAAGATAAAATTAAGGTAAACTATGCAACGAAATACTATTTCTATTAAACAAACACAGTTGCAACCAGTGAATGTTGTGTGTATTTAAAAACGAGTTTCTGTCTTTCGGAAAAAAGATCAGAAGTGTTTTTTTTTTTGAGAAATCTATACAAGATAAAAAAATCTTTTACGGTTACCGCACACTGAAAAAAAAAACAAAAAATGTGGCGGCCAATCTTTCAACCTGGGGTTCTAAGAGGAGCATTCAACGTACATACTCTTACGTATTATTATTACGTTTTTTTTTTAAGTCTTTGTTGTTGGTGTATGCTGCGGGCGCCCTTTATTGGAGAGTCGACATGAGATGTTTTTTTCTTTTTGGTATGGTATTGTATGTCTCTGTGGGTGTCACATATAATATAAAAAAGAAAATCAGCATTAGTATAAAAAAAATAGTTCAAAATTCGTCCGTGGGTCGCGTCATATTTGCCGCACTATTGTTTCCTAATATCAAATAATACAACGGTGGGTCCCAGGAGTAACGACTGTTAAATCCAGCCAACGTTGAGTTATATCTACAAAACTACGAGTACACCAACGAAATACGAAGGTTGATACTGCACACTTTAACAGTAAGAGCGTTAAAATAGAAGGCGGTTAACCGGATCAATCGATAGGACGAATTTAAAAAATTGACACCGAAAACTATGGATTCGATACTAATATCGCTTTTTTTGCATGCCACCCCCTCCTACTCCCCTACACTAATACGGGATACGGAAGTGTTACCATTAATCTTGTCGTCACCGATAGTTGTAGATTCGACACTAATATCGCTTATTTATTGCCACACCCTCCTACCCCGTCCACACTTATGAGTTACCATTGACACTGTAAGTTATAGATTCGACACTAATATCGCTTTTTACATGCACTATTCTAAAGCTCAATTATTCATTTTATTGCTTTCTGGTCCGTGTAAACTGAGCATTATAGTTTGATAGTATAGAATTTACCGCTATATTTTTGTATGAATTTTAGATTATAAGAGTTATGATCAACAAATAGATCTACAGTAGTTTTTTTTCGTTATTTTTAGTAAATTGTTTTAAATGATGCATTGTATATTGGGAATATATTTCATGCTACATTTAATGTCCCAATTTAAAAAAAATCTATATTCACCCGTTTGCCGGTTCACCGGTTAAAATCGCTTAATCGAAAATCGCTAATTCACTGCAGTACAATATGCACTCCCTGATTTTGTTATACTCGTACCTCTCGACGACTATTAAAAGTTTAAATTGGCATGTGAACGTATACGGGGGTAGGTTCCTACCTCTATCCTATAACTTCTTACTTACCTATAGACGGATTATAAAACTTCCCTACCTAGTTTTAGGAAGTATATTTCATTTTACCTAGTTAAAGTAGTTATAGGCGGAAAAGTTAGAAGGATCATTTGTTATTTTAATGGATCGTCCGATGATGAAACGTCGATATGTTGTTTAAGGTGAATTGATGAATGCGTTTTTTTCGGGTAACCGGCAATTAGGTACTGGAATGCTAAACCCATTTTTTTTTCAAAGTTTTTTTTTTTATTTTTTACTCTCACATTGAGTCACTTGCGAGTAGGTAGATAGAGAGAATATAGACCGTCAGATACCTCAAACCTCACACGCTTCTTGCTTCCGTCACATTCATCCAATTCGTCAAACATGATTACTTTTACTCAACAGGTCGGCATGATCGAGACAAGTGGTTCTTGGACGGCTGCGCTTCCTTACGTCACCTTTTCATTCCTTTTATCGTTTATTCTCTCTGCATGTCCCAATCATCTCAACTTTTTAAAGTTAGGAAATATTTCGATCCTTACTTCGGGTTTAAATTTGCAGGTCAAGCAGGTCTTGCAGACAAGATCCTCCACCCCTTTTATACCAAAATATTTTCGAATATCTCTTACGGGCATGGCGATCGAAAACACGCTATAAAAATAAGATATGTACCTATTGTTAATTCCGAATTTCTCTATTTAGGGAGGCAGAATCAATTGTGAATACATTCATACATACACATTTTACATTACACATGGATGCGTACTGATAGTAAAAATAACAAGTAGGTAACATCTATAAATTAAGCACACAAAAATCAAGGAAACTAAATATTATTTTAAGATTCGTCTTAATTTGAAGATAGACGTAAAATAAGAAGTGGAATGAATTATATGAAAAAGATAAAGGAATAAAGAGCAGAAGACAGAATAAGGAGGATTTCGTCTGAAGAGTTTGTGATTCATTAGCGAAGGAAATATTATTTTCTTGTTCTTACCTAATTGTCCGTCTGCCATCAGGTGACAAAAATCTCCAAATTGTGAAATAATGGTGAAAAAAGATGTCAGTTCCAATTTTTAATTTATACTCTTTTTCCTATGTCCTCTCCCTAAGTGAAACTTGTGGATCCAGCAGGGTTCATAAGATCCTAATTAACTTAATTTTTAAAACTTATTTTCTATTCTATCACTCACTTCTTTGAGATAGGAGAAACAATAGATCCCCAGAATCCTGTACGCTCACAGTCAGCTTGCTTTGATCACACTCTACGATTTCTTTAACTCAAAACAAGTCTGTTCTTAAGCGACTGGTCAACCTCCTCCCAAGTGATACCATTTTCCAACAGTTTCTCATCATACAGCCTTTTAAATAATGTGTTTTGTTAGTATGTACATTTTTTAAGTGAATGGGCGTAAATTTGTAAGTAAAATTACGTACATAAATCGGGTATGCTTAAACAGCCGTTGATTTAAAGATTAAAAAAATGATACTTATTTCTTT
Organism: Ceraclea dissimilis; assembly: GCA_963576895.1. NCBI lineage: Eukaryota > Metazoa > Arthropoda > Insecta > Trichoptera > Leptoceridae > Ceraclea > Ceraclea dissimilis. The sequence goes on from OY756363.1 coordinate 16,170,570, forward strand.
TTTGCACATGGTATTTGAATTGATATCAAGAGGTAAGCTGAATTTAAATGAAAAAGCACGAAGTATTTTATTAACAAGTTCTCTTAAAGATTTCCATATTTTTGAAGGAGAGCTTCTTTAATTAAGGTTTTGCTGGAAGACATGACTTATTAATTGTTACTATTTTCTCATTGGGAAATTTCTAGAGACGGATGATTTTCAGTATTCTAATAATTATTATCTACGTAATACGTCTTTTATATCCCGATATACCCGATTGGTCATACATAGGATGGGTCATAGGATTGTCATGGGTCATAAGATTGTAATATAAATTAGTATATAAATTTCATGGATATATATGCGTTATACAATTTTGATTAACACCTTCTATTGTGAGGTACGCAAAGAGGACAGAACGCCACACTGCCCTATTCCTTGATTCCGTCACACTTATGCATTTTATCATAGATATTAGGTATAATACTTACGTATTTGTGAAACACGAAAAACTTAAGTGAAAAAGAAGTGAATTTCCCTATACTGAAGAAAATGTAACGTTTCATGTATTGAACGAGCGTCTCTGATGACGCTACGTATACCAAGTACCTTTTTCTTTGCGAATAAAACACGGTTTTCTTTCAAAGAGTTAGACGATAGCCACACCTTTTCCATGTCCTGAAGGTATATTAGTTTTCTATGGTACTGCCTTGTATGTAGAAGATACGTACGTTTCAAGAATACTCTGAAAATATCTATTGTAAATACTCATAGAAGCGTAGAGCAGTATTAGGTACCGTCAACGGGGGTTTTTTAGCCTATCCATGGGTATCTTTGGCCTAACGCTTTTTTTTTGTTTAACTGCTAACCAGAAGACATAGGTAATTAATTTGTTATTTTTTTGTTTCTGGTAATGTAAACACATCTTTTCTGGGTTCACTAAGCATGATGATTTGTTGCTAACTACACACACCTTTTAATGGAAGCATTTTTCCAGGAAGCTGTCAAAATGTCTAGAAAACTAAGTGCTGAAAACTTTTGATATATATCCGAAAATACTTGGAACAGGTTCCTAATAATCTCCTATATTATACTTTGATGTTTTGAGAACAATATTAGCGAAAAAAAAATGTATTTTGCTTAATTTTACTAGTATATATACCACTAATAAGTAAGCACCCCCAACTTTATTGGAATCTCGGGGTTATTTTGCCTACAATAGGGTTACCTACTTCGATGATATTTAATATTATTTAATATTTTCAGTCACTTAGGTTACGCATTACGTAGGTACATATTACACATTTTGTCAGAACTTTTTTTAAAGTGCTAAAAAGGGTATTTTTTCACTCGGCTCGACTGCGGATAGACCGAATGCGCGCATAATACGTCAGAATGTGTTTCTCAAAAAGAGTTTAATTAATGTTTTTTTTTTAATAACACAGATGTTTTAGTCTTGAAACTGTAATTCTTTTCAAAATTTTGTGTTTTTAAAAGGCGCAAAAAACATACAGGAAGGTAATTCCTCTACATTTTTTTAGTCTTAACGATTTTGGTTCTTATGTACTTTTTATTTTTCGGTATAATTTAGTCTTTTGTCACCACCACACGCTTGCGAGCGTCCCCGAGTTTTTTGTGTAGGTATATAAGTAAAAAGGCGTGTGGATGGAACTTTTGTCTTAGCTCGTGTACGTAACCCACCGTTGACGTCTTTTTACTCGTGAACACAAAAAACTTGTGGACGCTCGCAAGCGTGTGGCGGCGACATTAGGTTTTGTTATCTAACTCTTTGTTTTTCACAACATTATACAATAAGAACATTTTTTTAATAAAATTAATATTTTCATTTTAATAGTCTTGTTCAACCCTAAATATAAAAGTAAATTTGTATGGAAATGACCGCGAACCCAGGGGTAAATTGGCCTAATCGTCAATAACTAATTTCAGATAATCTTTTTCTCAAATTTTATTTTGGATTCAATTTGGATCAATGTTTTTCCATATTTTTTCTTTTTTGACTTTTCACTTTAAATAAACTTTTAGCGGTTTTATACGCGTAGGCAGAATAACCCCAACCACGGGGTTATTTTGCCTAACTACTTTTTTTCATGAAAAAGGTATATAATATACATATTTCTTAAAAAATATACTTCAAAATATCTAACTATTACACTAGCTTATCGATTAAAATCATATTTTACATACCTTTTCATAGAAATATTAATGGCAAATCGATTTTAAACTTTTTTTTTAAGAAAATTTAGGCAGAATAACCCCCGCTGGTGGTACTTATTTGTATCGGTAATCGAGATTTTATTTTAAATATTAGAAGGTGTATGGGTTAGTTGGTAGTATTTATTGTCTTTTCTAACCTTTGTCATTATGAATTTATGTACAAAATGATATGAGTTTTTTTTCGTAGGTACAAAAACGGAATACGTTTCATTCATCAAACAAATTTACAGTTTAAATCAAATTTAAAAAAAACAAGAGACCTTAGACCTCGACAACCGTAGATACTAAGTATGCTTGGGAAAAAACAGGGCAGATACATTGATCCTTTATCTAAAGAATGAGAAAAGATTTTTTAAGGAGGCGAAATTAATCGTAAAAAGTAAAAACAAAACGCTATAATTTCACATTTTATCATGCGATTGTTAATGCAATTTGAACCTTTACGCTGCGGGAAAGGTCCCTAACCTTATTGTGCAGAATATATCGACAGCGACAGGATTCGAACTTGGAACTTTTCGCTTGGATGTATTTGGGTTTTTTTACGCCTGTATACAAACCCAAATACTTTCCTGCATACCTAAGCGAGCTAAAAGCTAGTATCTTGAAGTGCAGAGCACATCGTCAGTACCGAAATTTGAACCCAGCACTTCCCGATTAGATGTCTGCCCTCTAACCAAATAAACGCCAAACGCGTAGGTGTATTTTATATTTGTGAATGTAATAATTTAGAAATATTTCGCCAAAGAATAAAGGAAAATATATGTAAGTTTTAAATAATAATAATTAATATTATATAATTCTAGGGAAGAATTTTTAAGATTCCATATTCCGCTGGACGTTCCGAGTTCAGAAAGCTGGATTCCACACCAATTAACAACATTATACAGATTCCAGGAACTTTACTCATATTACTCCGAGATGTAGTTGGTAATACTTAAATAATATTATCATAGACCAACTACTGGGCACATTGTAATAAGGAAGTACACTAAGTGCGATTACATTACATCATGATCAAATGACAAAAGACGAAATCACACATGAAAGATATCACACAAGGATGAAATGAGATAGATCAAAATTATATAATATCATCAAAGAAAGGAAGCTTTATCTTTTCTTAATGTTATAGTGTATGCACTAGTGGATCAAGGGGGGGCTAGGGGGCTGAAGCCCCCCCCCCCAAAACCATGAGTGACAGTACTTTATACTTTTATACAACTAGTAACCGAAGAATCACAATATTATCACATCGTTTTCTCATCATCTCGTGAATTTTCTAAAACTACTATGTAATATTGTTTGGCTAAAAAAATTGTCTGCGGCGTTCATTAAATCTGTTGCCTTTATCTTATCACTTAACCGATTTTTCTAAAAAAAATACTTATTGTATGCGTTTTTTCGTTTTGTAGTATAATTTTTTTTTTCTTAAAGAATAAATAAATACACCTATAGCGAGATATTGAGAAAACATATTTCTAACATACACATATAAAATTATTTTTTTGTGATTACGTCTGTGTGATTTGGTCCATCAATTCTTCCTAACACAACCTTACTATAACCATCTCTGCACATTCTTTATAACATCCAGGAAGTAGAATGCCTGTAATTCCAGAAATACTTCCACTACTTTGAAGATGAGTAAAGGGATCTAAATAGATATTCCTATGAACCTTCACGAAAATAATTGTTTATTAATTTTATTTCTGTTTTAATTTGTTAACATTAAAAGAAACTTTCTAAATTTTTCAAAAAAATTCAAATTTTTAATTAGTAGCCGAAATGTTTTTTTTTTTAAGGATCCGGGCTTGCATCAAACAAACCCAAATACTTTCCTGCACGCCTTGCACTAGGCTAAAAGCCTGTATCGCAAAGTCAAATACATCGCCACTGCCGGGGTTTGAACCTGGCACCTCTCGTTTGAGAGACTGTCGCCTCAACCAAGTGCGCCAGCCATGTACTCGAATTATACTGGGAGTTAAATAAGCAGGTATGATAGCTCCCTACATTTTAAATATTCGTATGTACGCACATTTGTGCAACAATACATTTGGTATGAAAAGCTTCACACAATTTGCCAAATTATGAATAGGCACCCTATTTAATTAATGATTTCATTATGGGCTTCCAGAAAAGCCCACTCATTTTTTTTTCAGAAATTCGCTCCGTTGATCCAACAGTGCAATAACTCTGTTCTTTTGAAAACTTTTTTAGAATAGAGCAATAATTGGTTTTCGAAATAATTTAACTGTAATACGGGTGTTGTGACTAAAATGAAAGTAAATAAACTTAGATTGTTTAGACATGGCGATAGAATGAATGAGGACAGGATGATGGAAAAGATATAAGAGTGAAAGAAGAGGTGTGAGGATACGCTGGCATCTGAGACTGACCTGGACGGATCATGTCAGCCAGTTCCTCAAGGACGGATGCGTTTTGAGTAAAATAAATCAGAGGGCGATCTGTGTAACAAACTGAATAAATGTAACGAAAGCAGATATGCTATTTATATAGATAAAAGGTATAAATTTTTTTAATCTAAGAATTTCTCACTAGTGCCTCGTTTAATTAGGGCCACGATATTTATGGTTAATACAATAAGTGAACATAATTTAAAACATAACAATTAAAAGGATAGAGCGGCGTGGAAGCAGATGGAGGAGGCCTTTGTCCTGGAGTGGACGAGAGTAGGCTGACGAAGAGAGAAGAATAACAATTATAAATTATTCTTCATGCAAATAGAGTCGATATTGTTAAATTTTTCGTTGAAACAATGAAGGTTTAGGTGGAAAAAGTAACTAAGTAAATAAAACTGTTTTATTGTATAGGTTAGGTAAGTATGCAGGTTAAATAATACACACTTGTATGAAATCTCCACTGCGGGAAACCTTTAGGTATGTAATTTACGCGAGTTTTTCTCGCGTATTATTATTTAACACTGCTTGAGGTTTGGTTTCGCGGTTTTCCAATGCGGTTTTTCCAACAACGCCGACGCGATTTTCGATTTATATAAAAGTATTTTTTTTTATTAGGTACCCCATGTCATAGTTTCACTAGTAATCAATGGCCTTTTTTCCATTTATCTTTGATCATCTTTTTAAATAAAATTTTGGAAAAATTGTCAATGACTAATTTTGGTAAGATTATTTATAGGTATGCTAAATATGAAGTACGAACTGATGAGTAATTATTATAAGTATGAGAACTTATTTCCCCAAACAGAAGTGAAATGCACGCCCGAGTATGCACTACTTGTGCATGTCAGAGCTATCTGGGTGGTCAAATATTGAAGTCAAAAAGTTTGATAGTGTTCCGGACACGCAAAGTAAGCAATCAATTGAGTAGATGGTTGGCTCAGTTCGTTGAGGTGGCAGTCTCTCAAACGGGAGTCACCAGGTTCATACCCGGCGGTGGCGATATATTCGACAGAGGCTTTTGGCCTAGTGCAGAGTGTGCAGGAAAGTATTTGGGTTTGTACATGCAATTCCAGATACTTTTATGTATACAAAAAAAAAAAGTAAATTACTACGCGAGCAGCATAAAAATCGCTCTCGCTTCGAGAAAATATTACTAAATATTGCTTTATATTGTAATGTAGGTACGGAGTGTTATGTAGGTAGGTTGAATGAATATTGCAAGGAGGGCGCTAGCATCGCTTTGATGAAAAGAGGATTTTATGAAACGGAAGAAAAATAGCGGCTTCCGCATCACACTTGAAAAAAATTAAGTATAATACCGTTTTGTGTAAGTCCTTTACTACTTCTTTTGATGTCGTAGCAGCGGAACTCTTTCGTAATAAATAATCCCATACAAAGTAATGCCTAGTACTACTACAAGTTACAACAAAATGATGAATTATTCAGATAGGGAGTTTTTGTGATAGTGCGTATATCTGCGTTTCAAATGCTTTCTATTTTTGTGCTATGATTTATCTGAGGGCATGGACCTTAATGCAGAGGTCATTACACATATTTATCACAACAGATATACAGTGAAAAATGTACTTACATTGATCGGGCTTTTGACCAATTCACCAACTCTTGTTTATTAGTTTTTCTTGACTGGAATTCGAACCCGGAAGCCCTTACCCTATACAAAATGTCGAACTTTTTCTACACTTTGACAAAATTTTTAGAACTAACTGACAAGTTTGACCGGGTTGTTGAATTACCCGACTCTTTTTTACATTTTTTCGAGTGTACTGTAAGTCAGTTGTTTGTAAAACACCCACACAACATTTCACATCTTTTCTGCATTCAGTTTTGGGTTGACTGTAAGATATTGCTTTTACAATGAGTCCGCCTTTTGGCACACTACCATTGTCTTGGTTTTATTCATATTTTTTCCTGGCCATTAAGGGTAAACCCACCTCCACCCCTGGATGTTTCAGGAGCTTTAGCTCCTATATCATCCAGTCTTTTAAGCAAAAACCTTTTTTTTTTTTTCAAAGGAGGGCTCAAGGTTCGCCGGAAGGGCTCCCCTCAACAAACCCCTCCCGAAACTACTCTGAACACCCTTAATGTTCCTTGGAGGAGACTCTCACTGCAAGGATCTACACACTACTACATTTTTTTTCTTTTCTTAGAAACTATCATCTTACAATTACGTATTACTACGTACTAAATCTTAATCTAGAGGACAACATTTTACAATTCAGACAGCACATACACGGTACACAGAAAAAACAAAATAAAGGGTCTTACCAATTGAACTCCATACTTACCTGTTGTCCCCCGTCCACGCGCGAAGGAAACCACAGCCTGATAATAAACAGAAAAAGAAAAAAAAAAAAAAACAAATAAAGGAAATATTAAAGGGCCCAGCCAGTTCCAAGGAACATCATTGGGGAAAACACACACATCCCAAGAGAGGGAGAAGAGACGCACACAAACGAAAGAGTTCAGCCGCCGTTCATCCACCTATTGCTCAACTGAGGGAAGAAAACTCAATTTAGTACACTCGGAGCCAGCCCCGGTCGACGTAGATCCTCCCATTTCAATTTCCATGCATCCACAAAGAGTCTGAAACAAGCAAAATTAGTCGCGTTGAGTGTCAATTCACCAAACCAGATGGGTCGAGGAGTATCCTCTGTCATACCGCCAAGCATATCATCTCTCGCTTCTCTCATCACCTCGCATTCCCAAATGATGTGCTCAGCGTACTGGGCTCCACCGCCGCAAGGACACCAAGGTTCATCACAGAGGCTCAGGTCAAAAAGCTTCCCTTTCAGGTCTGCGTAACACTCACCACGCTCTCCGGACAGAATTCCCATACCTTCTTCACTATTATGCCAGTAATTCTGTCTATCCTGGGGGCCTTCCGCGGACCCAAACCTGATATGATTTCCTTTAACTCATTGTGCGTAACCGGTGAAATCTGAGAGTCTGGCAAATCCAATGGTGGCAGGCGGGAGAGCACTCTCAGCTGTCCATGCTGGGCCGTATCAGTAGAAGAAGAATCCAATGGTATGAGCCCATCCAACAGAGCCCTGAGCGTCGCATCTATACCCAAAGTCTCCCGTCCCTCTGTGACAATGCTGGAGAGATATTTATCCGCATTGCATCCATCCTTCATCGTGGTTCTCATCACCGACCATGGATTTGTCAGTTCAACATCTTTAATCCATTTTTCCCAGGCGGTAGTTCTGGCTTTCCTTATTTCGAGGCGATATTCTCGTCTTGCGTTAATTAGATCTCTCCTCAGACTAGCGGCCAGTTGTGAATCCGAAGGAACAGATCCCTTTCTCACACGTCCATAACTACGCTCAGCCTTTTTAAATTTTTGTCGGAGTAATCCAAGGTTTGGATTCCACCAAGGTGCAGATTTCTTACCGTTGCGTGGCTTACATCTTCCAAGAGCAGTCGTTGAAGCATTAACCACGGCCCTGTTAAAATTGTCACCAATATCTGAAGGCAACTCCGAGGAGTCAATGTCACGCAACTCGTGACGCAGCACCAATGAGAAGTATTTCCAGTTAACTTTCCCACTTTTGAATTTCCAAAATTCTATTGGTGTTCCAAGAGGGCGACCTCCAAAAACCACAGTGATTAGTCTGTGCTCGCTCGACAGAGCAGCCTCGTGTACTCTCCACCCGGAAACACTCAACAGGAGATCCTGCTGCTGCTCAACAGGAGAAATGCTGCTTTCACCCATGACTCCCGCGAACGTGGCAGGGTGTCCCGGAAGATTGAGGATATGCAATCCACGAGAAGATATGAACTCCTCCACACTTCGTCCTCTCCCATCCCGGTCAGAATACGGTCTGTCATGCCACAAGGTAGAGCGAGCATTGAAGTCACCACCTATGACAATGGATCTTCCATGCAAAGTCCTGAGCGCTTCTCCTAATCCCTGAAGGTGTGGCCCCACCGGGTCAGAATATTTAAAATATACAGAGATAAGATAAATCTCCCTACCTCCAAGGTTGACACAGATACAGCATCTATATTCATTTGATAGTCCGTCAATTAGTAATGGATTCACCAGAGAACTGTCAATAATAAAACCAGCCATAGGTTTATTTCCTTTTTCGATCGCAATGAGCGGATGGTTAACTCCAGGAATATTGTTTCTAAATCTATATTGTTCTTGAACAAACAATATTGGAATGTCGTGTTCACTCATATAGTTTACAGCCTCCAGGGTCGCTGCTTTGCTGCCCAGATTGACCTGACCTAAAGTGGTACCTGCGTCAATGCGTGCCATAGTCGGTGGTATTTATCACCCTGGAAATAGCTGCCTGGTAAGCAGGGCAATCGCGGTGGCCTGTACCATGAGAATCAGTCCTCTTTCCAAACCTCGTGCATGTTGCACATATGGCAGGTTGGTCTTTGTTTCGACACTCGCTTTTTTGATGTCCCTCAGCTGCACAATGTTTGCATACTTGAGCTTTGTATTTGCACTCTCTTTGTGTATGACCGAATAAATGACATTTGAAGCACCTGGTTGCACCGATAAAGTCTCTTACCTTGCACGCATGCCACCCAAGATAAACTGATCCCTGATTTATCATTTGAGCTCTAATTTCTCCAGAGCAAATCAAGATTGACCCACAGAGTGGACGATCCCTAGGTCCAAATCTACGCACCGTACGGACACTATCCTTAAAACTTTCTTCAGAGATTTTGCCCCTAAAATTTCCCTGGAAGATTTCGCTCAGAAGCTCTTCATCTGTAAGTTCACGAGGGACATCATAGATCACAACTTTAGGGTCCCTACCTTTCGCTTCAGTTGCTGAGAAGCCATGATTTTTGAGTTTTTCTGAGGCTATAATTCTTTGCAATCCCTCCCTTGTTGTCGTTTGTACGACGATTCCAGCGCCCTTGGATTTATGCACTTTCACTGGTTGAAAGCCATCAGCCAGAGGATCTAGTAATTTTCGGACCTCATCTCTAGTTGTGGAACTGCTCTTCCCCTCAGGATTTTCTGGTCTAATGACAGCAGCTGGAGCCCTGGGAGCACATGGTCTATCTATACCAGGGGCAATAACCCTAGCGGCTTTTTGAGCATAGCTGATTGCAGGTCCACCTTGCGACGGTACACACAAGTTTTGAGCGCTACTTAGCTTCTGAATATCTTCACTTATCCTTGAAACAGCCTCCATGGCGCCAACAGCTCTGCCATGGTTTTCTGCGGCTTTTTTCTGAACATTCCCAAAGGCCCTGGACATTTCAGTTATAGCAGCTCTTACCTTGTTCTTTTTATCTTCACTTAACTTACCCCTTTCTTCTGCCAAAATTTTCTCTATAATTCCTCTATAATCCTGGCCAATAAATATTTATTTATTCATCCATTCATTCATTCATTCATTTATTTATTTATGTATTTATTTATGTACTTATTTATTTATTTTACGCGGAGGCATGACTTTGCCAACACACTTCTCAGTATTATCAGTCAGAAGAGTCTACATATTATCATTCATGATTCACATATAAACTCATCAGCCTAATACTGGGAAAAATTCACCTATCCAGATATCACGGATATCACAGGATTAGGCTCAGATGCGCGGGGCCTAAAATACAAGCATTGTGCCTGAAATATCAGTATTTAGGAATCGTCTTACAATATTGCAAGTATTAATAATGACCGATTTTTGTATTTTTATGTATAAATTTTCCGTTAAATCTAATTTTTTTAAATTGTTTATTAGCGATTTTGGTATTATACCTGTAGCTGATAATACTAATGGGATTATATATACCGACCTAGAATGCCAAATATTTTTTATTTCACCTGCTAATTCTGTATATTTACGATTTTTTTCTGCGACGGTTGTTTGAATATATTAATGTACTTATTTATTACTTAGAATTAATTATTTTAATAGGTATTTATTTTTTATGTATTTGTTTATTTATTAGTTTTGCTACCTATTATGAATGTCAAATAAGCGTTTATTTATTTTTCACTTCAAGCGACCAACAATCATCATTAAAGGTAGAAATTTGTTATGTGTTGAAATAGAAAATTATCACCAAAGTACCTGTAAGTATAGCATAGATACATATAATACTATACATAATATGGATTCCCTTAGGGCACATTATAAAAAGTGAGGTATATGTTATAAATACTGTGAAATGGTTTGGAAAGTTAAATATCCAATATCCATATTAAACATTTCGGACACGTGTTGTCTTACAGAACATTTTTCTTCCAAACACTCTTTCAGCGCTGTGTTCCTAATACCTTAATGGGTTATGGGGAAACTTAGACCCTTAAGGTAGCATCCCCGCTAGGTTCTTGATAATAACTGCTTCAGGGTTAAATAGGGTTACCACATTCATTTCAATTTTTAATTAATTTTTCATTTTTCAAAGTAAATGCTTAAAAGTGCGTGTTCAAATATTAGGTACCCTATTGTTCTGAATCGTCCCTAGGCCATTTGCAGGCACTTGGATTCGTCAAAGTTAGGTACATGTTAACACAGTGAATAATATACCTATAAAAAAAGAGATAAAAATAATAAATTTACAGGGAAATTCAATGCCAAATAGAGTGTAAAAGGCTCTATTGGCACTTCGTCATGGTCATAAAACTAGGTACATCTACATTCTACATATTATACAACGCGCAATATCATTCGATATCCTAACATGCCCATCGCCCTGAGGTTTTTGAAAGTTTGGAAAATCTTCTTTCACTATGTACCATTTTTATGAAAATAGTACATATAGCAAATCTTCCCAATCTAATCATATTTCAGAATATCAGACGATGACGGACAAAACTAAATATTTATGTAATTTAAGAAAATTAGACCAAAGCTTGCGGGATAGGCGGAGAGAACGCGCTCTGGGAGCAGTCGAGCCAAGAAGAATTAACACGTCAAAAAATAATCGTTAACACCTAATTGTGCCCATGTACATTTTCTTTGTTATCTTTTCATACACGTAAAAGTACGTAGTTTTTAAAAATGTGTGATTACTTCCGTATAAAATTAATTTAAAATCAGTGCATGTCAAAGGTACAGAAAATTCAACAATGTCCGTAATATGACATTCAAAATGGGTGGGGTACATAACTTTGAAAAAAACGAAGAATAAAAGTTTTATTACAGTAGACATAATTTTGGCAGCCCTGCGCTTTGTCGAACAATATTGAAAAACTATATCGCTTATAAAAACCTAACAAGACGGGGGTTGTATTAAAATATAGCCTCAAAGTTTTGCACGGGGAGCTTTTTACGAGGTTAAAGGTTGACTTTATTGCTCACATTATACTCCAGGTTTCCAGGTAGGCACCTTGTATGTTACTATTATTATTATTTCACCTATTACCAAGTTTTTTCCCCATTCAGGTATCGGATCCAAACTTTCCCTGGAAAAACCTTCGACATTCCCAGCTTAATTAATTAAGTAAAGTTAGTTAACAATACAAATTCTTACAGCGAATTTGTTCGACATGAAGTTTACTAGAAATACAAGTTCTATAGGTAGTCTGTTTTTATAGACTTGCACATTTCGTTTTTAAATATCCATTTTTATTATTAACATGCCACATTTCATCTGTGTCAACATTTTCAAATTTTAATAACTTACCAATGTGCCAGCACCTTAAGAGTAGACATATTGACATTAGAAAAATTTCTAAAAACGTTATTTCAACTACGACATGTAGAAAATCTGTTAGAAAAATATATTCAAATAAACTGATTTGACTTTCTTCGTCTTCTTAATCTTAATGTAGACATGATATTTAAGAGGGGTTATCCTCTTGCGAGGTCGACTCCCAGCTGTTAATCCATCTCTTTGGTGGTCTGCCTGGGGGTTGTCCATGGAGCACAACGTGAGGGAGCCTGGATGGTTCAATTCTCCTCACATACGCGTAACAATATCTCCTTCGTTGCCTTCCCCATCTGACGACACCCTCGACCTCGCACATCTTTCTAATTCGAGTGTGTCGTATTCGGTTTCTGAGGTCACTAATATGACTTTGAACACTATATTTCCTCTTCATAATGATATTTGTGCAGTCGGTGGGTCATGAGGCAAGGCAAAAGGACGGCAGATAGACCCCCAGAGTACTGAGCTGGAGACCCTACGAAAGTAAACGAAGTGTGGGAGACCACAAAATAGATGGGCCGATGATATTATCGAGTCGGTGGGACATGGGTGGAGACAAAGCGCCAAAAACAGAGAAATGTGGAGCACGCAGGAAGACGCCTATATCTAGCAGTGGAGGGAAAGGGGTTGACAAGAAGAAGAAGAAGAATGATACTTGTAATATCTCAATGTAATGGATTATTACTTACATAGAAACTTACCTAATATTATTTCTACGTACTTATATCATCTTTACCATTGATGCATTGATATTTCATGTCATATTATTGAAAATCGCTGGATATTTCATAATATAATACACCATAGTAGATAGGGAAGTATGGGTATACACAGTTTATTCCAAGTAGACATCTCGTTTCCATACTTTTTCTCCTATTCATGGGGAATATTAGGGATGGGTATATTGCAAACCTTTTTAAACACATTTCGCACAGAGTTGCACTGGTACAAATAAGTACAAATACCTATTTAAGATTAATTTTGAAAATCACAATTTATGTTTTGTGAGAACATCGGAATTTTCTACAAGTCGTAGTTGAATATAACAAGTAGTTATCTCAACAGGCTTATGACGTATGGCTTAGCTCGACTCAATTACCAGCCTTCGTAGCACAGCGATAGAATACCGGCTTGTCGGGTTGGAAGTCTGGGTTGGATTCCAGGCTGCGGCAGATGGGTGGACTGGAATTGGTGAATGTTACTTAAGTGATCACATTAAGCCAGCCGACGATCACTCATAAGCCTGATGGAAGGTCCATCCTTTGCTGTGTATCTGATGAGATATCTACTTGTAACTAACTAATTGTACCTAACAACTAAATATCTATGTATTTGAGTTTGTCAAAATGTCTTGCCACAAATCTTGGATTTTAAAAAAATAACGTAAATTAATATACCTGCATGTTATATCAGAAGAAAACAAACGATAATCATTTACGAAAGGCACACATTGTAGAAACTCTCATATCTTTCTAAAAAATAAATATTTTACTAAAAATCTATTTTTTTAGGAAATTTTATCCGTGTATGCCTATCTTCTTCGATCTTTCGTATGCACACGACCATTGTACAAGTTGTCTTGGGGTCAAAGCTCCGTGTATTACTATGTTACCACCATACAGTATATGGTACAGTAGGTAGGTACCTCAGAAAAATAAACCTAATTCTGCATTAAGGTAGCTCCGTGTTTTTTTCCATTTTAGTTGGCTTAATATATTATTTTTTTATATTCCCGATTCGTCTCTGTGAAGCAGTGGCATATCGTGCAGAGATATTAAAAGCTAAGATGACAAATGATGGTAGGAAATCTATTTGTATGTCGTATTTATACAACTCAAAGAGGAGAAAAATAATAAAATATTACCTACTTTCCTACTACACTTTCTATACGTAGAACTAGCAATAGTTGCAGATTACTCGGTGATATTGGAGACAAATTTAATAATTTGGTGTTTGTGTAGAATTGCAGTAATCAGTATAGTAATAATGACCTTCCTCACTGGAATACAAGAAGGTTAAAAAAAAGTTATTTAGAGTGGTTTTGTGTAGTCTTTTTTACTTCTTATTTTACCTATATTATCATCTATAACAGGTAATGGTGATAACTTTTTTTTTCGATATATCCAAATTATTTTAGGTATTGAACCGGATTTATCTGCATTGCACAGACGGAAATGCATTACACTTTGTGTCCACTCCTAAGCAGATGGCGTTAGCATCTGAAACATTGGGTCCATGTGAAATAATTTCCAGCAGTAGCATATACAACGATTTAAACTGCAACTTCACAATGCGTAAACGGCACGACAAAATTGTATAAATAAATTTAAATCATTTTCATAGTATCTAATACTATTTACACAAAATAATAATACGCTAAGGGAGTGGCATATAAATCATAGATGAGAATGAAAAGATACCCTTCTTCTAGACATTTCAGTGAAAGTAAAGAGACATCTATGTGAGGAACTTAGTAAGAATTATTAGTATTGTTACAATGAATAATGTAAAATAAATTATTGCGCATACATTATACATGATAAATATAAACGGATATTAGGAACCATTAGTTACCTGATGTTTCTTTTGTCATTAATCATAATTATTTAGTGTAATTTAGAAATGCGAAACGTATATGTGATGGACTTTTTTGGACCCAATTTTTCACGGGATTGAATGAAATGAAATCGCCACCCATTCTGAGTGTCGTATAAATGTTTTCGCAAAGACAATACTGTGTGCATTTACACACACACACACACACACACACACACACACACACACACACACAGTATTCTCTGGTTATCGCAGTGTTGGGATACATTGTGATGGTATAGTAAGTATAGTTAAAATCATGAATATTTTGTCAGTGGTCTGTGTTCGATTTCCGGCCGCGTCAAATGGATGGACTGGAATTGGTGAATATTACTTAGGTGTAAAATGAATGATAAACCAGCCAACGATCAGTGACAACCCTAATGGAATGTCCATCTTTTGCTGTATACCTGTTAAGATAACTACTTGTTATAGTCAACTACGACATGTAGAAAAATCCTATGTTCTCACAAAACACAAATTGTGATTTTCAAAAAGAAAATTTTTGGTGGCTTATTTGGATTAGCCTAGATTCATTAAAAAATCCTAAAATGGCAGACAGCTTCGTATTTTGTTCACTTGAACAAACTTTTCTCAAAATTGTGCGATTATGCGAGTGGATAGAGTTTTTCTATTTTCGCATCCTTACGCTAAAAATAACGTTTCTTCTGCATTGTCTAATTGAAAACAAAAATTAAAAGAGTCGTACTTTCTGACTTCTTTAAAAAGTCGACGGAGACGGGCGTCGAGCGAGCGAAAAATAAGTAAGAATACGTAGACAATTTAACAAGCACAAAAGCTTTTTCCCCGTGTAAAACCGCTTAGGTAAGCAGATTTCTGTTCAAGCGGATGTAAAAACATCTCATCATCCCTGAGTGAGTTTATTTGTCTCGTTGGGGGTGCGAGGGATGGGGTAGTTGTTTGTCACTCGGGTTGGTGATAAAATGTAGCTTAATTACTGTCATCGCTCCTTGTGTAAAACTTTCTCGAGAGGGGACTTTATGAATAGGTGCTTTTTTTTGTGCGAATCAGTTAGTATACTCACTCCGGGATATTTATCTTTTACCCAAGTATTGTTTTTGCATGAAGAAAAGAATTAAATGATTACTCAAGGGATGCTTAACAGATTTTTTCACTTCTTTTTTTCTTTAGACTTTTTAACTTTTTAAAGCTTCTAATTCGTTAGTATTATGAATTGGTACCTACCAATTACTTTGAATCTTTTTACTTAAGATTGTTTGAAATAATGCAAATACTGAAGAAAATATAAATTATATAAAAAAAAATCTTTATTGAAAAGAAAACATATCTTCCAAATGGCGGGTTTATTGTGTCGGGGTGTCTGCCAACCAACCACTTGTGACATTCATTTGATATACACATTACATACAAGTGTACGAAAAATAAGAAAAATATAAATAAATATGAAAATAATAATAATATATAGAATACTTATACACACATAAAAATACATACTTACATAAATAGATATGTGGATGGGATGAAGGAATATACGTAGTTATAAAAGCTTACTGTGAAGTGTCCAAAGGTATATTTGGGTTTATTTTGATAAGCCCAGATTATTTTTTAATAAATAAAAAATACTTAAGAAATGTGTTCCGGTGCTTACGAGTTGGCTTTGCTTATAAAAAACTGTAATATATTTCCATCTGCGCAATGCAGATAAATCCAGTTCTAATACATAAAATAATTTAGGTAAGTATATCTCAAATCAATGCTCAATCAATCTGTTAAGTCCTTTAGTTTTGTGATTAGATTGAACTACGATCTCATAAAATATTATTGCCCATATTAAAATCAATTGTTACCAAAATATCCACAATATTTGTGTGTGAAATTGCGTTAGTGATTCGGCAATCACCTTACGAACATCGGCGCCAGTTTGGCTAGGCGTCGCGGCGCCAGGAACTACCCCGCATAGACGAGATCAGCCGATGTACGCTCACAAAATATAGCCATATTTTTATGATCCTAATTTTATCTTCTTGTTTTTCACATCAAGTTATTAAAGTTTAGCTTCTTTATTTTTTCCTCTTTGACAATTCACGTTAGGTAATATTTTTAAAATTAGAATAAAATTCTTTGATATGCTCGTACATCATGCAAATCTATTATTCTTTTCTGTAACAATGATTCAATTAGTGATTGAGATTGATAGATGTAAGTAAGTTTATTTGTTTAGCATAAGTTTTGCCAAAAAATCATCGGAATTAGTCAAAATATCCTGTAAATATATACTCTTTTTAAAAACTTGAATAACAAATAAACAAAAAAAAGCAATTTTCTATAAAACCTAGTTTACTCTGACACATGTCATCGATAAGTTATAAGTTCTAGGAAATTAAGGCCGAATATTAATAAATTATATAGTTCGGTACTAGTGAAGAAGTTTTATAATTTTATTCATTTTGTAAAAAAAAAATACTGCGCGCTTTTTGTAACTCGGGCTAATTTAAGGGATTTTAACTCTGTTTATAAAAACTGCATGATATTTTATCGACTCTCTTTAATTAATGCACCGCAGATATTATTGTTGTTTTCTATGCACAGTGTTTGTAAAGTTACTGGCTACCCGCCACATACACATAAATTGAGATGCTTACATGGAATGTGAAATTGCGTAGGTAGGAAACGAGATGAATATACAGAAGACTGTATGCAGAGGATTCAATAATAAATCTTGCTTATAAATAGATACACTGGATAGGGTAGATGGTACAGATGAATATTTTTGTGCAAAAATTTGCGACACTGTATAGATTGGGTGAAGATATTGCTTTTGCAATAAGTTCGCCCTTTAGCACAACACAGCTCTTGAAGATTTTTTGGTTAATAAATGTTTTTTTGAACTGTTATTTTTATTGATCTAAGTTTATATGGCACATAGGTACTTGAACTTCGGTACATATGTAGGAGAATCTATGTACCAAAACTCAAGTGCGTAACACGTCTGGTTTCCAAGATATTTGTACATCTACTCTAAAAAACGTTCAACCCTATTTTTTACATTCTTAGGGTCAGAATATTCAAAAATCCCTCCTTAATGGAATGTTTTGTATTAAGTTATCCGTCCTCAAAATTTCAGTTATCTAGGATAAGTCATTTTGGGCTGTGCGTTGATGAGTGAGTAGAGATGAATCTTTATTAGCTAGAAAACATGAGGCAAGATTTATAGAAGTAGGTACTATAGTCAAACTATTTCAAATCGTCGAACGTAGTCATAAAAGTGTGACAGCGAAAGGACGACTACCTGCTTTATTCGCACTTATGCCAGAGCTATAAGGTGCGAATAAAGCAGGTAATCGGAGAGCGTGCGTTCCGCGTTCGACAGTTTGAAACAATTTTACTATAATACTATCTATCTCTCTATCTATACCCTCACGCCACGTCCCTTGTAGGGTAGGCAGAGAGGACAGAGCGCCAGACAGCCCTATCCTTACACACACTTTTAGCTTCCGTCACAATCATGCAATTAGTCATACACGCTCTCCGATTCCTTTTACTCAAAACGCGTCCATCCTTGAGGATCTGGTCGACATGATCGGACCAGGTCAGTCTCGGGCGGCCGCGCTTCCTCACCCCTCTTCGCTCATTCAAATATATAATATTTTGTCATCCTGTCATCATTCATTCTCTCAACATGCCCAAACCATCTTAGTTTGTTTACTTTCATTCTTGTCACAACACCAGTCTTGCAGTCACTCATTTCATACTATGATTGTGAATATCGGATCTGGTACTCATCGCTTCTAGAAAGATTGTTTTCAGAGCCTGCTTTATAATATCAATGGTATGATTATAAGGCAGAAAATGCATTACAATTGTAACGCCATGTTTACATGAACCGGTACAATCCGACATTCATATATTGGCAAAATATAACACCGTGCTATTTTTTTAATTGTTTCATATACGGTCATATGACACTAGTAAAACACAAATCCTATCTATTCCATTTATGTTCACTAGTGTATGTTTACAATATTTACTTTTTCAAATTGACTGTGAGATATGGCTTTTTCAAAAAGTCTGCCCTTTACTATTGCACTCTACTATTTTCTATCTGCACATTACTATTTTCTAATTTTGTAGTTAATGAACATTTTCTCAATTCAGCATCAGGACTTTAGCTTCTCAAGAGGACACCCCTGTACAAACAGATTCTTGAGTCTACCAAAAGTTGTAGAAGAAGAAGATGATTTATTTTCGAACAGTTTATCTTACGTATTTTTGTAATTATTTTTTGTTACCTAATCCTTCTTTCACACGAAACACTGAAAAACAGTGAATTAGAGAAAATACTTTTTTAGGTTGGATTCGGAAAATTATACATATTTATTTGTGTAATGAATTCATAAAATATTCTTCGTCCAAGTTGAATGTGTGGCACTTTGTAAAGTAAGTATAAACCTTTGAAAGCACGAAGCTAGTAATAACTAGTTGCCTGTAGGACCTTTGCTACCCGGGGCATTAATACTAGAGTAAACACCTGTTCCCGCATACTAATGAATGCAACAAATACCTACCTTATGCTTGCAATACTAGAAACAGAAACCTATGTTGTTACTTTAATAGGTATAGGAATACTTTGCCATCATACGTAAGTATCGATGCCGATGTGTACTTCGTACAATGTTCCTAAACCTATAGGGTACTCGCATTTTCTTTTACCGATCGAAAAATATATTAAATCGATAGTTCTACTTACTAGAATTACAAATAAAATTACGAAATGTAATTTCAATTCACCGTTAATTTATAATAATTAATTGAAAATGTTAATTTGACCCATTTTTCTCAGGTGCTCTGAAAGGAGCGCTCTTCGGTTAACGTGCTTGTGACGTCATAACCCCATGAAATTCATAGTCAGGAATTGGATTGTTTGTGGGTTATATATGGACGAGTTGGGGAACGTGACGTCACAATATGGCGGCCAGTCAAAACCTGTTTTTGCGCTGGAATCGAATATGAGACTTTATTTTATAAATAGGTATATCTACAAAGAATCTGAAATTTTTGGAAAAACCTTAATTCATAGTTAATGTACCGAAAACCAAAATAAAATGCAAGGACCCTATTGGCCCAAATAACAATTTAGTTCCTTCTTCTTCATTAGCCTTCTTTCCTCCACTGCTGGATATAGGCCTCTTCCAACTGTTTCTACTCGTCTCTGCCATGATCCTTCCGCATCCAGGTTCCCTTAGCGATTTGGACAATGTCGTCGGTCCATCTCTTTATTTTTAGTTTCGCTCCTAGATTGGTCAAATTCAGGTTCTAGAAATGAAATTCAGTTTGTACCCAGTTAGATAAACTGCTGTAATACAAAAGGGCCCACCTTATCATTAAGTCATGGCTATTCTGAGAGTAAATGTTCTCTGAATTGCACTGGCAAATGCCTTCATGGAACTGCGTGTAGCCGCAGCCAGGATCTATTCATTATCATTCTTAGAGTAATTAGTCTCAGAACCGTTGTGACGAATGCTAGTTTAGAACCTTTAAGCTTCCTAAGAGCTGTTTTATTGTCAATTTATAACCACATGGCATAATTACGTTTTGACAGTTAAAACGAATACATCGATAACACCTACCACAAAACATTACGAAAAAAATAACGAAATTTGCGCACAAAATGAATACTTATCTAGTTTAAAATTTATAAAACAAAAATAGCTCCTTACTCCTTTCTACTTCGTTTTGTATTTACGGTAAATAAAATAACATAATACGTACTCTTCGGTAACGGTAATATAAATAACATAATTTAACAAGAGTTGGTAAATAAATAGGTAGGTACTACTTATAATAGAAGTAGAATTCACTAATTGGTAATTGAATCCTAGTGATCGTTATACCGTCCGTAGAGAGAGCAACAATATTACGTATAGAATTATTGCTGCTTCTATTCGCAACGGGGAACGAATTTTATTTACTTATTTACTTTACTTACCGATTCCTCGACATCAGGAGGATAAACAACGAGATTTACTCTCAACTCTTCAAAAATGAAACACTGTACCCTTATAATATATAATTTTTCTATTAAATGTCGACATTTGCATTGTGTGTAATTAAATCAAGTAAAATCGGTGAGTGTTCCTTATAGCTTAATGCCGGCCATACACACTTGGTCTACCGGAGAGGTCTACCTGCGCAGGTATACCTGCCCAGGTAGACCTCTCCGGTAGACCAAGTGTGTATGGCCGGCATAAGAGACGACCGTTAAAAATATGACGCATCTGTTATTTGATCGAAATGTGGTTTAAATGATAGCTTACCAATAGGGTAACACATCGCACTAGGGATGCCTATCAAAATCCTGCCGCAATCCCCCCCTCACCGAAAAGGTCCCCCTTCACGGTTTTTCGCATTTTTAAGGAATATGGTAAGTAGGTAATAGAAGAAAGTTGTCAGTGAAGAAAATAAAATTGCTGAATATTGCAGTATAAAGTAATCAAAGTAAGCCAGCCGATGATCAGTCACATCACAAGCCTGATGCAAAGTCCATCTTACACTGTATATCTGATGAAATTAATATTTTTTATCCTCCTATGACTTTAATTAAATTCGATGTTAAGGTGCGCTTACACGAGCAATAGTTGCGACAATTCGTACAAATCGATTGATTAACATTATTTTGTGTGTCGTGAGCATAAGTAGGTATGTGAACTCTCGCTTGGGATAATATTTTTTTAAATTAAGTATTATAAAATCGGTCTTTTAGTTTTCAGCAGCTGCCTCACCAGAAATGTAGGTACGAGTACATAAGTTCGTTAGTATTTTTCTTGTTGATTATGTTAGTATAGTTTTTTTGTATTTCTACCTCCCGTAGTGTACGCTTAGCAATTTGCCTTTATTAATAAATTATATTAAGTCTGTTTAGGTTCATATTTTTATATGTACTTTTATTCTCATATCAACAAAAATCTTATCGAAATTCGACCGAAGAAAAAAGTCTAAGGAATCACCATGACTGATAGCGTTGACATTTTTTTTAATGAGATCGAGTCCCTTGAGGAGACCATCAGAGGGGACATGGAACACCTGGAGCGCACTCCAGAAGACTGCTCCGATCGGAGCAGATGGAGAGAGAGGATCCGAGCCGCCGACCCCAGATACATAAATGGGATATAGTGCAGAGAAGAGAGTGTTTATCGAAATAAATCCAAATACATCTTAGTACAATTTAAAGAAAGCTTAAAAGCTTGTGTTGTAAAGTGGAGTAAGTCGGGGATTGAACCCGCGTCCACTGGATTAACAGTTGAGCGCGTTACCAACCAGGCTACCGACCACCTCAGAGAATTTCCGAGCGAGTAAACGCAGTCTTGAAAAATATATGATGTGCTAATTCATGAATGTGAAAGAAGCAAATGTGTGAAGAAAAAGGGCGATTTTTGAAAAGAAAAAACAGTGTTTTTTCGGCCAACTATGCATTTTCTGGCATTCTCCACATATTCCCCAACCAGGATCATTGTATCTCCCAGATTTAAATATGACATGATCTACTGAGTGGGTACGTCGGCTGACAGTACCATCTGTAATTCGACCGTACCACTTCATGGACATTAATCTCTTATGACTCATTCTGACTGGACTATGTGCATCTTCTGCCTGTAACCATACACTCCTGAACCTAGGCCTCCTTCATCCCCTTCCATGCCAAACGACCTTGGGCTATTTGCATCAGTGCTGTTCTAACATATTTCACAATATCTGAGTAAGTATACATGGTTGGCGCAGTTGGTTGAGGCGGCAGTGTCTGTATATACAAGCCCAAATCGTTTTACATAAAAAATACTATCCATCGAGCGAAACTTCTTTTTATTCCTTGTAAGGCCATCCACTCGTCTGCGAGTTATCTTCGAAAAGAAACTATAGGAGTACAGTTTATCAAAGAAAGTTTTCCGAATATGGTTTCTGACGTTACATATTTCTGAAATGTTTTCCTCGTGCCAATAATATCGTTTTTACTAATAAAATTAATTCTACTCCAGAAATTAGTAGGCGATGGTTATTATTATTTTCTTGGCATTGTTTTAATTACGTCATATATATGCACATATTAAAAAGATCGCTTTCTGGTTATAACGTTTGCCTAATAATATAGTTGGGGATAAAATATACTCGTATTATACGTAGAAAACGAATTAGAATTTATTTATGCGGAAAGTCAGAACTGCAACCCTTCAAAAAACGATACGATATTGTTGTGGAATCTTTTCGATAATTCGATATATTTTTTGCTTTAAAATCTATCCCAAAAGTTATATAAAATCGTCTTTAAATTATCGTAGCGTATTTATTTGTTGATTTTCAAGGGAGCAAAATAATTCAGAAATAATAATATATGCTAAAAAAATTATCAATAAGAAACCACAATATTTGTTCACTGGGGGGAGCTAAGCGTAATGCTGCGCTTTTCCAGCTAAACCAAATTATCTAGAAGATACAAAAAAACTGTGCTCTCTCACAAAATCAGCATTTTCGGAAAAGAAATTGATAAAAAACAATAATGTAAATGCTTGCAAGGATCTTAATGACACCGCAAATACATATATAAAGTCAAACGTCAGTAGTGACTAAAATTTCATTACAAAATTATAGAAATGCATAGAAAATTACCCTATTATGTCTTTTGTTAGCTATCTCGTACACATTTCTAGTTATAAGCCATCCTCAAGTTCTTCAAAGGATTCCAATTTCTTCTACAATTTTGAAAGTCGCCTGACGCATTTAATGCATGCTTTAATGCTCATGAATGAATGCGCATGATTTAAGCAATTTCTAGTGAGAATCGAAATTAGAAACAATTCTAGGTGAAACTCAACAATAAAATGGGACATCTTTAAAAGCATTCGTCGCTTGAAAACATACGAGTAAACATTACTATAAATGTTTCGTGACTTAAACATTTTGTTGATGGTATTAGTAAACTACCAATACTACAAACAAAACCATTATAATGAACATTGAACAAGCTACGAAACAAATAATAGTAATGCCAAGAGCCCGTTGCCGAGCATGTCAGAAGAATCGCTGCCACGTTGCCATTGGTCCTGCCGATGATGCCATTGAAGGTGACTATGGAGACCGATTCTGGACAAGCACACTCTGTCACACTTTGGACAAGGCTGCTTCCAATTTACAAAACTACTGTGTAACTAACACCATCAAAGAAATTTCAGAGTTACAAGAAATGTATATATCTCAATGTATTTACAGTTAAAGCCAGAAGGAACACATTTACATAAAAGGGGCGCAAAATGAATCCTTAATTAGTAAATGTCTTTGAATTACAATGTTATGAAGTCGCTACATGAAAGGAAGTGATTAACCCTTACAATATCCAATTACACCCTTTAGGAATGTTTAGGGGTTTGTTATTTCATAAGAATTAATGTTTTACTTCCAATGTTATTGTTTCCAGATTTACAATATCATTTACATAATATTAGGTTACATTATTTTACTATTCTAAATGCAATGCAATTTTAGACATTTCTTCAATCAGTCGCAAAAAGGAGAAAATTTGAAAATTTTCTGAATTTCACAATTAATTTTAGTGTGATCGTAGGATTTTCTGCGTATAGTTGAGATAACTACTAGAGAAAATTTAAATCTGATAATTTTCTCTCAGGACAAAATAACTATAATAGACGTAACAAGTAGTTGTATGTGTCACTTTGCACTAGTATCATAATCTCAATAGAGGGCCGTGTACAATATATACACGTTTCACCTCGACTCAACCACCAGCCTTCGTAGCATAGAGGTAGAATACCGGCTTGTCAGGTTGGAGGTCTATGTTCGATTCCTGGCTGCAGCAGATGGATGGACTGGAACTGGTGAATGTTACTTAAGTGTAAAGTGATCACATTAAGCCAGCTGGCGATCGATCATAAGCCTGATGGAAGGTCCATCCTTTGATATGTATCTGTTGAGATATAACTACTTGTTATATTCAACTACGGCATGTAGAATATTTCGATGGTTTCACAAAACATAAATTGTGATTTTCAAAATAATCTTATAATAGACGTATTCTAAAAATATACCTCTCTGTAGAAGACCTATGAGAATAGCAAGTTAGTAGCTGATTTGCCTGAGTCACCATTATTCATCGTCCAAGAGCCTGAAACTGTAAAATTACTTAACCATATCTAACATGGTCATCAGAACTAAACTAAATAGTTATTTTATATTACGGTCGACAAGTTATTAAAGTAGGAAACTAACTTCTCAAGGTATTTCACAAATTATATTCCACTGTTTCTCTTATTTATAATTGTTTCTAAGTAAAACTCAAGACACCTCTTCAAAAATGAATGGCGACGCTGACAATGGGACAGTGTTTCAGGTTTCAGGTCGTTTAATTTGACAGATAACGGACGGCAAGTTTCTAACATTTGTACTTCTTGCTCAGTGGCGTACTGGCTCTTAGAATTCAGGGTGCCATGAAATAGAGCAACCCTCCCCTACCTCTTGAAATTTTTATGTAACAACATCTGTATTTAGCACCGAAAGCATTTTTTTATATGAAACAATTGTAATTTAATGGATTTTAACAACAACTTTTAAACCCTTGTGATATTATGACCAAGATGGTATGGTAATCATACCCCTTCTAATGCCCCCAAACCTAATACAGGATATCATTTTATAAACTAGCGGCGCTGGCGATTAGTTTAACCTACTGCTAATATTTAGAATAATATTTTTCGCATAAGGATACATTTGCAAATATTGTTTATTTGTGTTATTATTACATTACAAACGGCCAAAAGCTTTTCAAATACGTTTTTAAAATTAGATCAATTAAAAAAAACATATAAATAAACTACACAATCCAGGAAAAAGTAAAGATGGAAACATTCAACATTCATTTGGTGCAGTTATCTCGAGCATTGATGTAAGCATTTCAATTAATTACCTACTTATGTTTTAAAGGACCCCCTGTGGCTAGGGCTCACTTGCCATCGGGCAACCTGACCAGTCCATCACTGTTCTTGCTACCATTTCATTACTTACTTACTTTGGCTTTGGAACTAAACTTATAGCTGAGAATAATATAAACTAAAATAATGTACATACGCTCCTACATACATACTCGTATATAATATAGGTAGGTACTAACTTATTTATAATCATGGTTTAACGCAACTCAAGGACAAACTTTGTTTGTTTGTTGGTTGAGATGTATTACTACTATTGAATACCAGCTTCTGTGCTCGGTATAGTGAAAATTTAAAAGTGAAAGACATACTGTTAATACAAAAATCTGCCATTATTGCCTGTGAACTATTAGAAACACCGAAATATATTAAACTCGATGTTTTCGACCGTTGGTGGAAGTCATTTTTAAGGAAAAAATGAAAAACTCAATATTTAGATTAAAATACACAAAAAAATACTTCAGCTTTCGCGACTAGTATTCGAGGATTTGCACCCTCATCATCAGGCGATTGTGAATAAAGTTATATTGATTGTAGTCGCCTGATGATGATGAGGGTGCAAATCCTCGAATACTAGTCGCGGAAGCTAAAGTCATATTTTTGTAGTTTTTTCAATCTAAATATTTAGTTTGTCATTTATCCCTCAATATTGAGATGAATAAAATGTTGTAGAAGTTGCATAAAAACAGGAGCAAATATTTTGCGATCCATTAAACAAATACCTAAAGGTGCTCTTACACGGGCAATTTTTCGAACAATAAATGGGACAACTTGTACAACTCGTATTGATCAATATTATTTCGCCATATATAGGAATTATTTCGGCAAAACTTAAAGCGAGACAACGATATTGAGTGCAAACAAGAAAGAGAATTGCTGAATATCCAATCTGTCTGGAAATTTTAGTCGATTCTCTTTCTTGTTTGCACTCAATATCGTTGTCTCGCTTTAAATATTTCTGAAATAATTGCTATAATGCGAAACAGTCAATTTTTCTAGGTATTATTTAAATGGCATAAGTCATCCACAAGGGATGGTACAAAATAAACAATACGATATAGAAAAAGCAGAACAATGCAGAAAATAGTTTTAAAAAACATACAAAACTTAAAGAGAAAATATAAAACAAAAATATCGTGTTCTAGGATCGGAAATTAAATATTTGAAATCTTCGATATAAATCGTTCGTAGCTACTTATAGTTTGAATAGTATTCTGTATTTGAATTAAGTCGTTCTTTCTCAATACAGAGTCAGTGGTGCGATTCGGTACTTTTACAAATCACTCGATGGAGAAGTAGATACTCTTTAAGTAAAATAAAATGCAAGTAAAGTATTTTATTTATATACTTTTTACAATTGTAGATTAGCGAGGAGTAGTTTTTTTAGGTATTTAACAATAAATAAAACTGTTACTTTATTTTTTTTTTAAATTATAACTTGCATATTTGTAGGAGACAATTTTTATATTTTTTAGAAGTTTTTTTTACAATGTTAATTTTGACAAAATTACATATTTTTATTGTTTTGTTGTTTTTACAGGGCGTAAAAAAATTAAAAGTAACTTAATAAATTTAATGTTCAATGGATCAAAGATTTTATTATTGCAACCGAAATGTCGACATGGTTTGAATTTGAATATTTTACACATACTTATCGATCGAGTCTGCAGGTACTGCATCAATAAAATGTCAATGTATTATTAAAAGCGACTTATTACATAGAAGCTTCAACATACTGAACTTTCATTATACATGCCTGTTAGTGTCTTTTACTACTTACTACATATTTACTTTCCTGTACTGTCAAATGTCTTTATAAATGGTGATGTGTCGTTGATGTTGACATTTTACCGTTTGCTGGAAAAACATGGGTTGGCAAAATACATTGTCATATGTGCAAAATACAGTTGACTGGTAAATTTAGAGATAATACATACTTACTGGGTTTTCTAAATGTTTATAGTGTGATGGGGCGACTATGGATTTGGGAGATTGGCCAAATAGACGACTAGTCGGCACTCAAATGGCCGACTAAAATAATCGTAATTTTTTGCCGGATAGTCGGCTATCCCGACTAGTCGGCGACTATTGTGATAGATACATATCTACTAAGATTTTTTAGCTTTTGTAGGTATTTCCCGTATTAAAATGAATTTGATTCACACACATATAAAACGTTTTGTAAATACTCGTGGTTTATTTCTTTTATTTCCTGCATTCCTGTAGCTATTAGGTACCAATTATAGTCGCTTACTAAAATAGTCGGCATCTTTGACTGGAAAGTCGACTTTCCCGACTAGTCGGTACATATCTAGTTTAAAGCCATATTATTTACCTGTGAGTGCAATAAAAAATACCCTTAAGTAGGACAGTTTCTTTTTAATAACGGGATTAAAGTTCCACCTGTGTGTAAAATATGAAATTGCACGAAACTTTGATTTTTTTTCTGAACGTTTTGCCAGTTAAAACAATGTTATTGTGGGGGCGATATGGAACACATTATTTAAACCACTAAAAAATTGTGTCCTATATTTTTATCGATGTACATCGATCGTATCGAAAAATATTACTGAATTCTACCACTGTCAAACAAATAAGATTGCAGTCTCAAAAAAAAAGTCAATATACGTTTCTGTTTATAGGAAGGAACTACTGGAAAGAAGTCGCCTAACTGCAGCAGCCAGCACGCTGAAGCAGAACTGCGGCTAATTGAAATTAAGATGTAGAAAATTAGTTTTTATTGTTAAGCAAATAACTCATTAACAAGTTTTACTACTTCTTCTCAAGACACGAGCTTTTCTCATTACGTAATCATTGTAAGACGAATATGAATCAACGTCTACTTTTGTAATACCGTGAATGTTTTTCAATATTGTGGTGAATTTCTTTGAGTCTGATGTTTGGCAAAACTTTAAAATGGTTTCTCAGGGTCCGTGATATTACAGACAGTACTGTACAGAACCGTCTGTGATATCACGGACCGTGGAAAGCCAGCTTTATATTTATTTATTTATTTATGCACATGGAATTTATACAGTCTAAAAAACAAATATTTTGACAGGTACATTAGTACAAAAATATACAATACACAAGACCAATAACATCCGTTCACAATTAACACACACGGAAAACAAAGAGATTGCATTACATAGATAATAATATATTAATTTTATACATTAATATATATTTTTTGTACCTTCTTTTGGTTTCCATACATGGATTTAAAACTGGGTACATGCTAATTGTTCATTTTTACCTTTTAATAGCAGTGATTTTTGCTTTGTCAACTAATAAACGGTATAAGAATATAAATTTGAATATAGTTAATTATTTATTGTTATTTAATACTGCATAACAATAATAGTTTGACAGATGATAAGTTTAGTGTGTATTAGAATAATAATAACTATGCGGATTGGTGAGAACACTGCGTCGCTATTGATAAAGCTGGACACTATGATCCGGACGCTTTGTGGTTTTCACTGCACAAATAATTGTTTAAGCTATGCGTCGATGCAACAAACATTTCCACATATTAATTTATTTTTAATGTTTTCTAGTTCACGCATTTTAATTATTGATTACTGAAAAGGGATCTAATGGAATATTTTATCTATCTGTTTAATATCTATACCCTCACGCCACGTTCCTTGCAGGGTAGGGAGAAAGGACAGAGCGCCAGACAGCCCTATCCTTACACACATTTCTAGCCTCCTTCACATTCATGCAATTTTTCATCTCCGATTCCTTTTACCCAATTGTTAAGTGTGATGATAAGATTAAAGTGAGCTGAAGTGGTTTGGGCATGTGGGGAGAATGTCTAAAAATGATTACAGTTTTATATCAAAACCATTAAGAAAATCACACTAAAAAAATCTTTTTATTTGTAATGCCAGTGTAACCTAATGAAAATATTCGTCATAACTAAAAATTATGGAAAAATACTATGTGTATCTTACAGTACCTAATATAATAATTTTTATTTAGATCTTACATAGCCAGCCAGCAAATAAACTGGCGTTGACGGTTTAATTCTAAAAACTAGTCTATTTTGATTCTAAATTATTTAATAGTTTCAGAAATGAAACGTAAGAAAGGAAAACATTGTCCACGCACACTTTTTCAAATCAACGTAAATCAAGTCTATGGTGTATAAATTCTATAAGAATGTATACACATACATACACACACATATACATATACATGTGTGTGTATGTATGGGAATGTAAGGGTATGTAAATTCGTGTACGGGGACTAGAATGCATGTATTGCATGCACACATATGCATGCTTGATAAAATGTTTAAACAAACTCATCTACAAGAAAACAAATTCTCTAAACAAAGGCTTTCCTTTAGAAGACAAATTCCTTCTCTCGTTACATTTAAAAAATCTTTATTTGAAAGTGTTCTTTTTAAGTTTCAATTTTGTTTTCTTTTTTTGTGCTTCAATTTTAGTCCTTAATATTCCTGCGATGGAGTGAAACTTATATTTCTCAAGTATGTCTAGATTGTCGTGATCAGCTCGCCTTGGTGAATATTTTCCACGACGTTTTAATTCAGATATCAATATTGTTATCCGAGTATGAGAATTTTCACTGTAAAATAAATAAATATATAAAATAAATAATTTGCGGTGGTCGGTAGTCGGGATGAGTGTCCAGTGGACGCGGATTCGATCCCCGATGCTGTCTTCTCCACTTCAGGACACAAGCTTTTCAACCTTACAGTAAGGTGTACAAAGATCTTTTTTAAAAAAAATATATCGGAACTCAGACGATCCCAATACAAAGACCACGAAAAATCTTCTAAAATGTGAGTTTGTACAAAAATACTTTTTCCCTTCATTAAATGGCTTGTATGGTAGGTGGACCATTTTATGAAATTGAAGAAATAGATTAGAAAAATCAGATAAATTTGTATACGGCTGATTACACATTATGTCCACCTCTATGGAATAAAGAGGACTTAATAGAATATTGACCGCACTAGTGTCCGTTTGGGAGAGAACGTACCCACAAGAAATGCCAGATGTTTCTTTTTTTTCGAAACGTCATCATATAATACGAGTATTATGGTAAGTAAATTATTCAAGAAATGTTTTCAGACTTTTTTGGGTTAGATAACAGAGATAGCAGCGTAAGCTCGCCTTAGTGAACAAATGTAAATATCTGTATACTTGTAATGTTCAAGTATTTCTGTATCTTGTTCACCACGAGTAAAAGTAGGTAAATATTTTTTTTTCAGAATCTATAACACTTCACCTAACAAATGAGCTCGCCCTAGTAAACAATTTAGGTGTATTAGAAAATTAATTGTTTTCAGTTGTGTTCTTGCATTTGTGGTTTTGTCGTATGTTATTGTGTGTGTGTTTAATAGTTATCGGAGTTGGATAGAATTAATTTGTACTTGATACTTTTATTGTTTCTTTGTTGTCGTGATCCTTCCCGGATACTCGTATACAGATGCAACACAAATTTAGAGTTTGTCTTCATGTTTTTTTTGTAAAAATGTAACTTTTTTAAATTCAGAAATAAAAATAAAAAACAAATAAATACCTAATGTTCTTTTTTAAAATACAGTACCAATATCTATTTTTTTTATTATTTTGGAAGAGATAGAGTGAGTGGCATCACAGCTGTAAGCCTTTTCCCGACTCACTGGTGATATAAATTATGTTGTGTTTTTAGAAGTCTTTAATTTAATTTCTCACAGTGAAATCCTAATGCTTGTAAAACGACAATCTGGCAACGCAGTATTCACATACAAAATGTAGCAATGTTGCCATTATATAGGAGTAGTAGTGATGCCAGCTAGCAGCTTATCCTATCCGACGGCGCGTGAAGTAGAGATAAGAATCTGCTTGACCGCATCGTGTCGTGTGCGCTTTAAGCTGTCTGTGGATTTGTGGGATCGTCTAGCGACTCACTTATAATACGAGCTAGTACATACGGACGGACTCAATCATAATATTCTTTTTTCAAAGTGGCGTTCTCGAATTCAAAATTGGAATGTATCTCTTTGAACGAAACTGTTTTTTACATATACCCCCTACTAAGGTATTGGGTCCAATTCTGGAGATTTTAGAACAAAATTTATTTCACTTTGAATAATTGAAAAAAGAACGCGGTCTTATTTTAGTTAGTACGCACTTAATTATTATTTTATACCGACAAAGACATCAACAAAACATGAATACATTATCATACAAAAAACAGAAACATCTCATGTCGACTCTCCAATTAAGTGCGCCCGCAGCATAAACCAACAACAAAGGCTGTAAAAAATAACTCACTAAAGCCAGTAATTAGGCACAGAATTTTGAACCTGCTGAATTCAGTATTAAATAGTTTACCGTCAGCTCAGATAGTTTCCCCTGGCATTTTAAACGGGATGTCATGGGTTCAATTTACCTGTTTTTTTTTAAAATACTTACCGTTTTTCAAAAAAAAATAAAAAATCGAATACTTTCTGGACGTCACTCGTATATTCATGTTCCCCTTATTTTTTTTACGGACAACGACAACTGTCAACCAAGGCGAAACGGAAACCCTTATTTCAAAATGAGTTGCTATACAGTTTTTCCTGAACAGAGACGAGAGGCATCTTCATTCACATATTGTAGCGTTATGTGAACTCCCTTGGGGGGGAAAGCAGGATGGGTGTTCCGACGCTTACGAGTCGGCTTTGACTGGCTTAAGTGATCACTTAATGCCCAGGGCAACGTTCACCCATTCCACCACATCCTGTTGTAAATTGTATAATTTTTTAAGGTTGTATATATTCTACAGCTGAAAAATTATTTCACATTGACCCAATGTTTCAGATGCTAACGGCATCTATTGAGAAGTGGACGCAACATTTGCAGCGCAATGCAGATAAATCCGGTTCAATACCTAACTTTGATATATGTATCTCAAATGAGTTGCTATGATTATTACAAACATAACCATAATTTGTAATTCAGTCCTTGTATATTATTAAGATACATAAAGAAATTTTCCACATAGACATTGATGTAAATGTCATCTTCTTCTGTAACATCCAGGTGTCTGTATGTTCACGTATTATAACATCTGCTATAACTAATAGTTTGTATCCAGCTTCTGCTTGCGATTCGCAACACACACACATAGTAGAATTAACCCTACATTACATACCTACATCTCATACAGTACAAGATCTACACTGTTGATAACTTCATTATGGTATAGTTCGCGACGATCACACAACCGTCAATATTGACGATGCGCTGCTTTATACCCCCAAATGCAACGGGCCCAAAAACGTTTATTGTTAAATTGATTTTTTTCTATTGTATTCTATTCCATTCTATTCCATTATATTCCATTCTTTCCATTCTCTTCCATTCTCTTCCAATCTCTTCCGTTCTCTTCCGTTCTCTTCCGTTCTCTTCCGTTCTCTTCCGTTCTCTTCCGTTCTCTTCCGTTCTCTTCCGTTCTCTTCCGTTCTCTTCCGTTCTCTTCCGTTCTCTTCCGTTCTCTTCCGTTCTCTTCCGTTCTCTTCCGTTCTCTTCCGTTCTCTTCCGTTCTCTTCCGTTCCCTTCCATTCTATTCTATTATATTCCATTCTATTCCTTTATATTCCATTTTATTCCATTCTCTTCCATTCTTTTATATTATATTTCATTCCATTATATTCCCTTCTATTATATTCTATTCTAATCCCTAACCCACGTCCCTTGCGGGGTGAACAGAGAGAACAGACTGCCAGACTTCCCTATTCTTACACACACTTCTTGCTTCCGTCACATTCATGCAATTCGTCAAACACACTCAGAGATTCGTTTTCAAAACACTTTACAGTATTCAAGAGTATACTTTCACAGCGTGATGAATCTATATCTTCGTTGTTGGTTCTTCGGATTTCCTAACTACTACGTCACCCCGAAGATGGCAGTAGGTAGTATCGCTGCCGAAAGCTCGGTTATTCAACCACTCTACACGCAGTAAGGACACCCGAAGAACCAACAATGAAGATAAGCACAAGTACTGTTTGTCACTTACTTCAAGCGTTACTTAAAAATAGAAAATGTTTTTATAAGTATAACGCCACGCGACGTGCAACCTTGTTCAAAGATAAATTAATAGCATGAAGCTACTCGCGTACGAGTATAAATTAAAACATGTGACTTGCTTGAGAAATCTTATACATGTTATTATCCCCTGTAATGTAAGGGACATGAAGATAAATTCGACACAAAGAATTAATTGCACAGTAAAAATTGCACAAATATAAAATTACTTATTTTATTAAAGTAGCGATGTATTTAGTGAAATTAAGTTTTTTCGTACCTATTATAAAAAATAATTAAAGTAGCGATGTATTTAGTGAAATTAAGTTTTTTCGTACCTATTATAAAAAATAATTTTATCTCAATTAATCATAGGCATAAAATTCAATACGAGTTTTAGTATCTAAACGCACAAAATTACACACATATGTAGTTGCACTTTTTTCAAAGCAATAATTACATCTTGTCTCTATTTTTCAGTATTTTTGACTGTGGGTTAGAGTACGTTTGGCTAAGTTTATTTGGTGG
Source organism: Ceraclea dissimilis (assembly GCA_963576895.1). Taxonomy (NCBI): domain Eukaryota; kingdom Metazoa; phylum Arthropoda; class Insecta; order Trichoptera; family Leptoceridae; genus Ceraclea; species Ceraclea dissimilis. The sequence continues at coordinate 16,204,983 of OY756363.1, forward strand.
GTGTAATTTTTATGTGTAATTTTATATTGATATGATATACATGATTACATAAATATAATTATGAAAAAACAACATTCTATTTTAGAGACAAAGTTTACTTTTTGTATATTTGAAAATTGTAACGTTTACCTATATATTTAATTCCATGCACCTACAGTCTCCATAATAGAAATTGCACTTACATACTTTACCATGATGGTTAAAAATTCATAAAATACAACAAAAAAAAACATAATCTCTCTCAAATATTATAGTAAAAAATCTAATACAATATTCTGACAATTTTTTTAGTTCGTGTAATTTCTACTTGTCTAATTTTTCTGTGCAATTTCCGTCGTGCAACTTATATGTTACACATGTTTCACGATCTTGTCACATTATTATGTATACACTCGTTTGAAGTTAGTAATATATTTATATCGAATACTACTCACCTTGTTTCATTTTTATATCACGTATTCGTCCTATCATAATTTCATATGCATACTAATGTCGACGTTCCTAGAAAATATTACATACATAGTTACAGTCCGTCAAGATATATGTCGTTTTGATGAGGTTTTTTCGCAAGCATAGTGGCAACACTCGTCGAATTTCAATAGAAATGTCAATGTTGTTAACAAACGAAATTGTAGTCTCCAAATAATCCGAAGCCACCTCTTTCTTGAGAGACTGTAACTGTGTCTGTTTGAAGTAATATGAAGTACAGAATTGATAGAGAACAAGTTAATAAAAAAAATACACGCTTTTATAATCTTTGTAGCCTTGAGCTGTCTCACTTTAGATCTAAATTTGCATTCCAGCACCCTTTCGTACGGTACCACATATAACCCCACACAACACTTGGATCCTTTACCAAACGCTTTACATTTTTTGTATCTGGAATGTGAACAGCGCCAAAGTTATTAAAAGCGTGTAAAAAACATACTAAAATTCATAATATTATTTAGAAATACTGAACTGGGCTGTCGAAGGACAGTATTTTGTAGGCCATTTTTTTATTGCTATATGGCTTAGGCTCACCACAAACGTCCCGAAGTTCAGTTACCGGAATCGACCGTTTTGCAAAAAAGTTCCGATCAAAACCTCTTTCTGAATTCAAAATTGGGGTGACGCTGAATTCAGAGAGAGGTTTTGATCGGAACTTTTTTGCAAAACGGTCGATTCCGTTAACTGAACTTCGGGACGTGTGTGGAGAGGTTTAGACGTATTACTTTATCATCCTAAATCAAAAAGGTAACTCAACAGGAATCATATTCTTATGCTGGCGCCAGACCCTCGCCGTGAATGAGTAAAAAGGCGTGTGGATGAAAATGTTTGTCTTGACGTGTACGTAACCGACCGTTGACGCTTTTCTACTCATTTACACCGAGCCTTCGCGACCCTACACGATCATGTGGCGGGAGCATTAGGACTCATCGTCACTGGTATACATACATACTAATTATTTACAGAATTTAACCCCCCAAGGACGTGAGAATTTTTTTCTTCAAAATTTTGAATCTGATAAATCTGAAATATTGAATCATCGACTGGGAGAGAAAACCTATAAAAATGTTGTCCTTTTTTCTTCTTCTTCCAAATGCATCGTTGTATAGATCTTCGAGTTCGAGATGTAGTTGTGACGATAGGAGAGCTTGTTTTATATTTCAAGTTGGAGATAATATAAATAATATGTTATGTAAATGAAATGATGAGATTTTTTCTTGGGCCATTTCTCACTGGAGTGTTGATATTGCCGCTCAGCTGTCAGGCCGGGTGACATGGAGTCTTTATAAGTGTCAAAGCAGCCTGCTGTGAGCTGTGAGGAGACACATTAACATATCATTCAACAAGCGTTCTCAATCTAGGGGACTGTGAACGAAATGTTTTTAGAATTTAGACAATTTTGATGACTTTCTACTTAAGAGTATGCATACCGACATTTCAAAAATTTTTAGAAGCGGGAGACCTTATATCTCGACAACCTTACAAAATATGCTTTGGAACAGAATATGGTAGATGCATTGAACATTTATCTAGGGAATAATCGTAAAAGTTTTTTGATAGACGTAAAATTAAGCCCTAGAAATGGAAAAAAAACGCTATTTTCATAATTTTATCATGCGATTGTTCTCGCGATTTTGAACCTTAATGCCGTGGGAAATGACTGTGACGTCATTCTTGGTGCCAAGCCCTTAACATCTGGCGTTCATCTTTGTTGAACTTTTTATTTATTTCTAGACCTTCTTTGTGAAAATAAAAATGGATTTGGTAATAATAACAATAAAAAGTAAGTGCATGGTTAGCGCAGTTGGTTGAGGCGGCACTCTCTCAAGCGGGAGGTGCCAGGTTCAAGCCCCAGCGCGGGCGATGTATTCCACACTTTGCGATACAGGATTTTATCCCAGTGCAAGGTGTGCAGGAAAGTATTTGGGTTTTACTTTTACTAAGTAAAAGTAAATAAATGAGAAAAAGTAATGGTTCATAATTGAATATTGAAGAATGTTCTTTAGCCGAAATGCTAAAGTCTCATTTCTCATATATTTCTAACTACCTGTGACTCACTACTGTTCTGATCACTCCATATGTCTATTTCTAAAACAAAAGATTTGTATTCGAAACACTATCAAAAAATATTTGAGAAACACTGAATAAACTACTAAGCCTTACCTACTTTGCATGCGTCATTTGAAATTCATAGGTGGTTATATGCCAGTCCTAACCAATATTTCACATGTCGCATGAAAGACCTCCAAGAAAAATGTCTTTTTTTCCTCCACTCACTCCGCACAAACCCTTTTCTTTTCTTTTCATCGAAAACCGTACGCCTGCCCTCGAAACTACAAGAGACATTTGATTTATGTCATGTCATATTGCGAATTTACGTAAAACGAGATGACGCATGGTAATTCTATATGATTATAATAATTTTACATACTATATATATTTTCCTTTTAGTAACATGACAATTGTAGGCCTTTCCCCGAAAACTACTTTTATGCAAGAGTTTTTCCAGACCAACCGTTTTAGGTAAAACTCGATGAAGACTAACGTTTATTCAAGAATACACCTTAATTTATTCTAATTTCTACGGCGGCGGGCGACGAGGGCGCTCGGAACGTGCACGACGACGGACTTGGCTCAGAACGTGAGTGACGATTCAAAATTTTAAATTTGTCCCATTCCGTGGTAAATTACCCTGCTGCGTGGAACACTGTCCTAGAAAAAAAGATGTACAATTGATTGTTCAAAGTAGGTAGGTAGGTACCAATACCTTATATTATTTCCGACCCCAAAATCCCTTCGTTTACAAATTAATTCTGAAACAAAAACTTTTCCAATAAAATGGAAATCTTTGAATAATAATAAGGACCTAATTAACCCGTCATCCAAACAAAACTTTCGCACAAAAAGGGACAAATTAAAATAAAGAGACAACCACTTTGTTTACTTGCACTCCTCTCACCCCATTGAAGTGAACAATAAAGTTAGTTACATTCGAGTAAAAAGGGGGTGTTATTTTGTTGTGAATAATTATTTTGTGTTATATAAATGTCTGTAACTTTTTTATTAGCGTCCGTCTAATGTTTGCTGTTTCATGTTTCGAATGAGTTAATTAACGGTATCTTTTATTTCCATAGAAAATTGTGACAAAATTTGACAAGCAATATTGAATGTTAAAAAAACAGGGATGGCAAAAACTCGAAAATTAAAAAGATAGTGGGAGTAAAAAAATGTGATTTATTTTTGGCATAAAATATTAAATTGGGTTTATATTTCGACAGTTGTTATTTTATTGGTTACCCGTTCCTGCAGCAAATAAAGACTTTTTTTATTTAAAGTCAATCCACCCGTCGACGAGTAATTTATGACAAATTAAGGCTGTAATGCTGGATTTCACCGACTTTTTAGGTGAGGAATAGGGAAAACAGGGGGGGTACTTTGTAAGCTTTCTCGCCCTAAACACGCAGATAAAATGTTTTAGGAAAATGACCCTTATGGCGATATACATAAGGTCGTTTTTCTTGTGCATTTTATCTGCGTGTTTCGGGTGATAAACCTTTAGAAAGTTCCAGTACAGGTGTCTCCTATATTCGCTATTCCTCCAGCAATCCAGCATTTTTCCAATCCAGCTTTTTTCTTATTAGGTATACAATATTATTATTGCAATGAATACAACATGAATAACATTCAAAATTAAGGAAAAATATTGAAGCCACCGTTTTGGTAAGAAGTGAGCAGTGTGGAGAGAAGGGGTCACTAGTTAGTATGAAAATAAATGGGTACTTAATTACGTTCTATACCTACTGCCTTACAGGTATGTCCATTTTGTTATAATACCAATTTGCAAGCTCTAAAGGTTTATTTATTTATTTATTTATTCAGCTTTGGAATACAAACAGACATCACACATATAAACACAGTACATATTAACACAAAAAAGTCTAATCATAAGTGATGACCTACTTATATGTATTCACATTTATGTCTGCAAAATTTTGTCTACTTAAATTACAATCTACACTACTAATAAATATCTAATTATAGGAAAAAAAAAGCCTTACCAAAATTAAAAGACATAAAAACTAAACTATAATACATACCTAGTCACAAAATAAAAGTCATTAATAATAAAAAAAAAACAATAATAACATTAAATTAAAATAATTTGTTGGTTCTTTATGTTACATAGTCATTACCATTACCATCCCTACAACGATACGTTTTGTTTTGTTACAATAGAGGGTGTTTATCTGTACATAAAAATTACACCTCTTTAAATACAGTGAGTACCTACTTTCCCGACTGTATTTACACCCCATACAATATTAACATAGCTAGATGGTTATTGTCAACCACTGCGAGGAAGTATGCAGCGCGCTAAGTACTAATTGACTGAGAAACTGAACTGAAAATTGTTTCAGGAAAGCCTTTTACACCATACATACACGTTATACTCGTACACCACCATCTATAAATTAAGTGATGTCGATCATTTCATCGATGATCGATTTTTGTGTCATTAAATTAATAGCATTTAGGGCTAATTTAGTAGTTCAGGTTCATCGAAAAATATGTGCCCCATTTTAAAAACGTATAACTTTGGAACTGTTCATAGTAAATGAGTGATTCTTTCACTGTATGGTTTTATTATTGTTTTATTGTTTTATATCGTCCGAAAGCCCATTCGGGCACCTGGACTCGTCAATTTTTACAGATAATATGATATTTTACAATGAACAATAACAAAATCATTATCAGATCAATGCCAATCAGAGTGTAAAGGGCTCTAATTGACATTTCGTCATACATAAAATCAATTATTTAACATATCGTCAATGATAGTAAATGATGAATTTAAGTTTTGTTTGATGCACAATAAAATGCAATAGCGCATGCGCAGTCAAACTGCGCAAAGCCAATCTGCACTATTCATTTACCTCCTTCCAATACAATGGGGCAACGGAATGCACAATGCGTTGATTTTTTTGCAAGTTTTAATTATTGTTTTTGGAATGTGGTCAAGCAATTGATTTTTTTAGCTCAGGATAGAGAGAAATGTAAACAATTAGAAGAGGCCTATATTCAGCAGTGGAGAGATGGCCGAAGGAAGAAGAAGAACGGCTAAAAATATTTTTTTCCAACAGAAAAAAACTACTACCTCGGGTTTTTTTTTCACTATAATATAATAACACAATACATACCTTAATGAATGGTTCCTACTTAGCTGATTTTTAATTCACATTATGGTATTTGATTTGAACTAATAAATGACTAGAGCGGTATTGCAATGATATCACCGAAAAACTCAAGACCATCGATTCCATTAAAATTCATCCACATTTTTTCAACGATGTCATTGATTCCCATCCCTATCACTTCCTATTGCTTTCAATTTCCCACCCCTACCGTCATTCCACGGAGCGGAACATCACCAAGCGAGCAGTGATTTTCCGCTGAGAGCTTTTTTAATGAAGTTTTCCATGTAAAAGTGAAACGTTCTGATTTTAAAACGGTTATTTTGAAATAAGAATGTTACACATTCTGACGGTTTGAAATAAGTAGCCTGTCATTTATTTTCTTCTCTTAACTTCTTATTCCCCGTAGGATCCCTTAGTTGTAGACTTAGCCCTCACTCTTTTTCATATTTTTACGAGTGTCTTGTAAGACTAAGGTATTTGTTATACATCCCTAAAAAGTTTTCTTTATCTTTTACAGCGATAAGGTTGTCACATTAATTTTACTCAGATAGACATAATTACTATGTACTCGTATGCTAGCGAGACGTGGACACGGCTGAAGAAGGACGAATTGGGTATAAGTGCATCAGGATGGGCCCGTTACGAAAAAAATTGTAGGAAAACGTTGAGAGTTAGGATGTTGTAACTAGAATGAAGGCGAACAATTTGAGATGGTTGGGATATGCAGAGAGGATGAATGATCAAAGGATAACAAAGAAAATTTAAAATACGTGGGAGAAAAAAGTGGGAAAAGGAACCACGTAGCTTGATTATATAAGGACGGAGGTGTTTTGAGTAAAAATAATCGTAAAGTGTTAATGATGAATTGCATGAATGCAACGGTAGCGAGAAGTGTGTGTAAGGATAGGAAAGTCTGGCGATCTGCTCTCTCTGCCTACCCTGTAAGAGATTATTCTTCTTTATCATCTTGTTCTAGATCATTTATCTGTTTGTGAACGGATGCCTTCCTCTTGGGATGTGGAACACCAACTAAGAGATTTGATGATAATAAATATTTACTTCGATTCGATAAGACCTAGCTTTGAGTTTTGACTTACTATTATAACAATAATTTAGATTGATTCTTGACAGTTGGTGAAGTTAAAATAAGACGCTATTTTATAATTCTCAAAACTCAGTCAATAGATTTTGTTTACAAGCAGCGTTGTGTCCCAAATTCCTACAATCAGAGCATCTCGAATAGCGAGAGAGCGTGCCATAGTCTGATTGAGGCAATTTCCCCCTTACTGCAATAATCCACCGGTACAAGTGGCTCCCTCTGATGAGGAAATGGCGCAGCCGGCTGTGCTGATGCCAAATGCCGTCAGAAGCACCCTCCACCGAAGACTCTTACTCACAGTAGTGAATGAAGTGGCACCTACGCTCTTGCAATTAAAATCAAATAATTGTCCTCGGTGATGGTCATAATGACTATTTTAATGGAACACTTTGTAGATTTTACATAATTAAAATGCTTTAATTTACAATGCAGTATTCGTACAACAGTGTAGAAGAATTAAGGATGAACATTGTCGGGCTTGCGACAGACCTCGGCTGGCTTAAGTAATCACTTTACACTCGAGAAACATTCGCCATTTCAGTTCACCCAAGCTAGGATTTGAACCCAGACCTTCGTCTTGTACTTGTTTTTTGATTATATTTTTTACTTGGTTAAATGCTTTTTTTGGATAATAAATAAATGAAATTTACGATAGTACAATGCATTTAAGTTATGTATGCTTCGTTATTTATACAAAATGTGTATATTTTTATTTTCCGCTACTTGCATCGTCGGGGGCTGTAATTCAATAACGAAATAACGAGACTAGAACACAACCCTCTAAAACTAAACTAAAATAATATCTCGTGGGGGATGAAAGATGCTTCATACTTCACATGAACATGGTTCGTTATACTCAGGAAGACTTCGTTATGTCAGAATAAAATATAACAATATTAAAATTCTGTATTTCTATTTCGACTTGAATCCACAAATGTTTTTATTTAAATAGAATCCAGACTTATGCTGGATTTCACTGGAGAAATATAGCGGAGATCGGAGCCACTAATTATTATTTTTTATTCAAAATTTGTGCTAGCTGGCTCCTATCTCCGCTATTCCTAACCTAAAAAGTTGGCGAAATCCGGCATTAGACTAACTAACAAGGTTTGTAATAAGTCTGAACAAAACAAGTCTTAAGACTTCACACTTCACTCACTTCGGGGAGACACATTTTTCAGGAAGAAATCAAGAAGAAAGAATTATAAAAAGAGCCGAAATGACTTAGACAGGCCAAAGAGCTTCTTGGAAACTATGCTATAAGAAGAACTGAAGCAAGTATACAAAAAGTCTAAGTCTGAAAAAAAATAATTTCAAGAAACTCGCGGGCTTTTTACATACATTGGAGGACTCCCACGGACTTAAGGCCCTCCGCATCCCCGGGCAGCACAGGCGCATATAGCGTCCTCTTTACTTGCACTTCTTGGCAAAATCTTTTTAAGAGGTGGGCTCAGGGTTAGCCAGAAGGGAGCCCCCCGACAAACCCCACCCCTAACATACATTTCTTCAGAGTCCTTGTCCAAGGATGGAAACATATTTACAATCATTTACAGATACATAGATGAGTACAAAAAAGAAAAGAAAACAGTAGAAATAAAGCTTATATAAAATTTGCATAAATAGTGGTCTAGAAAGCGGGCTTTCTAATGGGTCATTGTCGGCTAAGGGAGATGAACTCCGAAAATTGTGCACTTGATGGGAATTTTGGGCAGGGAAATAGTGTTAGAAAAAGCTGGAAAGAACGCTTAGGTACAGAGTCAGAAACACTGCCATGCCTGCAACACGAAATATATTGTAAGTTGGGGCAGGAAATTATGAAGATTCTGGCGGGACCACGTGGAGAGAATGAACAACAATAGACTTCCACACGTGGTAGCCAATGATATACAAAAAGGGGGCAACAGTTGGAACTTAAAGTCTTAGGAGACCCCTGTGCAGTGTGCAATAATCAGGTTCTCAAATCTATCACACACACAGAAATAGAAAAATAATGCATAGTTCAAATAATTTTCCACTCTGGCCCCCTCCGAGTGTTGGACTTTGTTTGACCTACTACAGGCGCTGCTCTAGTAGGGTAGTCACCATATGAGCAGACAAAGGGAGTACCTACAGAAAAAAAGAAGAGATGTTTTTACCAACTGAGCGAATCAAGAATTAATCACATTGCTGATGATTTTTCAAAAATTAAAATAATGTTTTTGATATGGAAATCAGTCACAGCATTACATCCGTAAACAATACTGTACAATGTCACTGCTGAAATATCAAATTACGACAATTGATAAAATGTCTGGGATTTGCATCGTTCATCCATTGCATTTTACACATTCCTTTGACTTCATTAATATACGAAGGTATGTTGAAAGACAAATTTTGGGCGAAAGCCTTCGAGATAAAATTAGAAACGAGGAGATCAGACGTCGAACAAAAGTTGCCGAAATCGCAGAAAGAACAGCAAAGCTAAAATGGCAGTAGGCGGGACATGTGGCAAGACAGGACATTGTCAGATGGGGACCTAAAGTCCTGAAGTGGAGGCCCTGAGAGAACAAAAGAGGCGTAGAAGGACCACAGAAAAGATGGACTGATGACATTAGTCCAGCTTACGGGTCTTTGATGACAGCAGATAGCCCAAGATATAAGACAGTGGTAGTGTTTAGAAGAGGCCTATGTCCGGCAGTGGAACGCAAGTGGTTAGAAGTAAATAAGTAAGTATATTTAATACTATGCAGCCCCAAAGAAAAGTATACGTTTATACATTTAATTTATTATTTCGTAAGGGAGTTGTTGGTAGCAATAAGTTGTAGAGAAAAATACATAGAATTCTTTAAAAAGAAGTCCAGTCACTATATAATCTACCGCAATATTATCTGAGTTAAGTAAATCCTTTTCCGCTAGGGTAGTTTTTCTGGTTGAGCAAGAGAATGCAATCTGACTGTACCATATTAGTTGAATATTATGAATACGGAGGATAACTTATTAAAATAGCTTGCAAAACATACTACAACTACATATAATATATACCTTCACCTTCATAGCACAGCGGTTACATAGAATACTGGTGGTCAGATTGGAGGTCTGGGCTCGAATCCCGGCTGCGGCGGATGGATGAACTAGAATGACCACATTAAACCAGCCGATGGTGACGATCAGTCTGATGGATCGTTAATCCTTCGTTGTTGAATCAATTAAATCTACAAGCATACTATCTCTGCACCTTTCAGTGTTAGTCGATTTATTGTATTCCAGATTTCAGACACTGCCAGTAGCGCATTCAACTAAATCGCATCGGATTTATTTATTGTTTGTATGACAAAGCTCCAATAAACATCACTACGTATGTAATACCTACCAAGTACCGTGACTACAATATCTCCAGCTAGTAGGCTATTTGATATACGCAGTAGTGGGTATCCAGTTAATTCGACTCATAGCTAATTCGACTGACGATCAATTTGACTAATAAACATTTTGAGAAATGTCATACATTTTACATTACTTTAAAATTCACACCAATAATAATTGTAATTATCATGATGAGAAATAGAACAATGTATGACATAGATTTTTCCTCTTCTTCATCAGCCTATCCCCGTCTACTCCTGAACAAAGGCCTCCTCCATTTGCCTCCGTGTTGTCCTGTCCTGCGCAGACTGCATCCAGGTTGCGCCGACGTGTCGTACCAGATCGTCTCTTCAACTCAGCTGTGGCCGTCTCACACTTCTGTTCCCATCTCGAGGTATATCATAGATTTTAAATCGCATCAAAATAACTACAATTATTGTTCCAAAATTTAAAATAGTGTAAAATGTATGAAATTAGTCGAATTGATCGTTAGACGAATTAGTATTAGACGAATTTACTGTAAATGGCAGTAGTGTATGTATGTATGGTGCAGCTCAGTAGCTGCGTTCATTATTCATTGAACAACAATGGAATGTAGTGGAAACAACGCAGTAGGCAACACTAATGGACTGTTGTAGGATTATTTAGTGATCCTACAGTACCTATACTCAGTATTCATAGTCTAGCATTATGAACTATCACCAATCACTGGGAATTTATTAGGAAACTATCATTATTCTGACTGCAACAAACACGAAATGTGTTTGATCCAGTTATATCTATAAGCTGATTAGAAGGCTCTGCTATATAGTGGATGATTTGGGTTAGATTCTTAAAGGAGCATAATATGCACTGAGCAAAATCGTTCTATTTTTGCTTCAACTTTCGAAATTTTTTTAATAATGGATGAAGTGATGAGCTTGAGTAACTTTCATGTTTTAAAAAAAGTTTTTTAAAGAATTGTTCAACATTTTCAACATCCCCCTATATACGGCACTGGTGTGTAAGGATAGGAAAGTCTGTCAATCTGTTCTCTCTGTCTACCCCACAGGGGATGCGGCGTGAGGGGAAGGAATAGAATATAATAACTTACTAAACTATGTGTTTGGTATAATAATTTCATTATTTTAGCAAAGCATATTATTTCCTTCGACCAGATTATAAAGCACCTAATTATAATTTCTCCTTTAGAGTTATTTTTTGTTCAATTAATTCTTTTATACGACTTGAGAAATACAAAATAATGTTTTGCATATAAATTTTCTACGCGGAATGATTTGTTTTTCAAAAGAAAACAGAATTGCCAACATTAAATTAAATATCTTTGAATTATTCCCATTTTACAGGATCGAACTGAAATTCTGCGTTTATTTTTCAAATAAAATTAATCAAATACATATCTGTACACTACTTCACAGTAAGCTAGAAAAATTGTGTCGTGAAGCGGAGTATGTCGACGTCGGGGATTAGTCGAGCGAGTTACACATCCAGTTACAGACCACTTCAACACTTATTTTTGAAAATCACAATTTATGCTTTGGTCGGAATTTTCGACATGTCGAAGTTGAATATAACAAGTAGTTATCTCAACAGATATACAGCAAAGGATGGACTAAATATCAAAAAAATATTAATGCCCGATCCCACCAACTACCACCTAGGAAGCAGACCCCTAAGGAATTTCCATACAAAACCACAGATAATTTGAGTGATTATTATAACTGTCATAACCTTTAAGATATAAATCCATACAAAATACAGCATGCAGCTCTACTTAGTTAGGTGGCCAAATATCTCGGCCCAGAATCTCCCTCACTTAAGTAGCTGCATGCTGTATTTTGTATGGATTTATATCTTAAAGGTTATGACAGTTATAATAATCACTCAAATTATCTGTGGTTTTGTATGGAAATTCCTTAGGGGTCTGCTTCCTAGGTGGTAGTTGGTGGGATCGGGCATAAGTATACTTTTATCGAGAATAAAATTGTACGTTTCTTCTCGATTCGACTATCAACCATCATAGCACAGCGGTAGAATACCAGCTTGTCAGGTTGGAGGCCTGGGTTCGATTCCCGGCCGCAGTAAACGGACGGACTGGAATTTGTGAATGTTACTTAAGTGTAAAGTGATCACATTAATCCAAGCGACGATCAGTCATAAGCCTGATGGAAGGTCCATCCTTTTGGTATATATCTGTTGAGATATCTACTCCTAATTTATATAATTCAAACGCTGAGATGAATTCGAATGGTTATTCCAGAAGCAAAATCATAGCAAAAAAGCACGTTGTCTAGAACGAAAGTGAACAATTTGAGATCTTTGGGGCATGTAGAGGGTATGAATGATGAAACAAACATTTGTTTGCTATTATATGAAATTTCATTTATTTATTTAACCTTTAAGTGAACAAGAAATACACATAGACATAAAAAATGGACATAGTACAGATTATAAATCTCTGTTCACTAGGGCGAACTTATCGCAGAACTGCGATTTCTTCCAGTTAACCCCAAATTTTACATTGTTGAATGCAAATATGTGCAATATTGTGCAACGATATTATTTTCAATGATAAGCGCAACTATAGAGCAAAGTGTCTGTATAACATTATTATAGCAAAGTATCCAAGTATCAACACTGATAATGCTACTGCTTGCTACCATTATTACTATATTATAATGTAAGTAGCATACTGGAGATATTTTGACCGATTCAGCATCATTTTATCTCTGGCGCCGGTCCTGGCTTGGTTATGAGTGCATTAAAAAGCCATTACTACCGTCTGCACCGAAATGGGGTGGCCAATGGAGGAATGTGATTGAAAAAGAACAGTAACAAATGAAAATAGTGAGCTTTCAGTGGCAATGCATCGGACTTCCTAACCCTTAGCGACGAAGCAATACTATTGTATTATGTATTCATAAGAATTCTAGATTTAAGTCTTTGACAAGCAGTTCACTCTGCGCTTTTAACATGTTTTTACACTTTGACATAACGAATGTTAAATGATATAGGCGTGATGTTGGCCATACGATGAATACTCGTAAATAGTGACTTTATGGCATGGAGGAGAAAAATACTCCATTCTCCATTTCGTTATGAAGGCGAAGATGAAGGCCGTAGAGGGGTCGGAAGGAAGCAGCTTTCCTGGCTTTGGAACATTCGTGGAGGAGCAGACCTGTGGAGGAGCTTTTACGCACTGCCCAGGACAGAGAGGCGTTCTCCCAAGTGGTCGTCAACGTCGGGGAGACCCGACATCATGCATAATGAAGAACAAGATGGTTTGAGCATGTCGAGAGAATGAATGATGACAGGATTACCATAATAAGTTATTACAAGTGAAAGAAGAGATGTGAGGAACTGCGACCTGAATCGATCATCTCCAATAGATTATCAAGGACAGACGCGTTTAGAGTAAAAGGAATCTAAAATCGTGTAGAACAGTGTTTCCCAACCCTTTTCGTGCCATGCCCCACAGAAGCCTTTCTAACAGTCGTATGCCCCACCGCAAAACATATAAATATACGATACATTTGTATGCCATGTAGTAAAACCGGGGAGCCCTGTACACAACAACATACCTCATGCGATTTACATACAATCACAGTTATAATTAGCGCCGCAGGCAAATTTTTCTAACGAAACAATCGCAAGTTAATGAATTTTTACAATAATTTGTGATTAATGTGAGATTCCTTCGAGCCGATCGAAGGCCATGACTATGATCTTTGGCGCAATGCCCCACGATCTTAGGCGCGATGCCCCACCGGTGGGGCGTACGCTCCACCGTGGGAATCACTGGTGTAGAACAAATTACATGTTATGTAAGAATGACAGAAGCGAGGAGTTAGATAAAGATAAAGTTAAGTCTGCCCATTTAGGTAGCTGCTCCTGTGAATGACGATACAACAATATTCCCACCGATATTTAAGAGGATGTTGGTCTGTGGTACGAACGAAGGAGGTATCGCCTAATTTATAATGTAAATATATAGGGAAATCGTATTATTAATGTGATAAATGGGAAATACCACATCTTGAATACCTACAGTGTGATTGCACTTTTTATATGGCAACCCACATTAATACTAATTTTTACTCACGGAATAAGCAACTACAAAACAGTTTCAAGGGACTGTTAATATTACAGTCATTGAACTCTATATACTACTGCTACTAAAAGAAATGTTCTTCAAATCTCTGTTTCTAGAGGCTGAAGGATGCAGATACAATTTGAGGTTTTTTTGTCTCATTCTCTATCACGTTAATCTTAGGGAAAAAACATAAAGTTGGATAACAAATAGTAATCACAAGATATCGGTATTCATACAGCAAAGGTTGAACTTTCCATCAGCCTTATAACTAATCGTCGGGCTATTCAATGTGATCACTTTACACCCGATGGAAAGTCCATTCTTCGCTGTATATCTTTTGAGATAAGAGATAGTTATACCTGTTATTCAACTACGACAATAACCTGTGTCATGGATTTAGGCAACATTTAGATCAAATTCTGTAATTAAATTTGCACTATGGAATAATTGAAAAAAGAACATCTTATATTTTGGTATGCACTTAATTAGTTATAGAAGTGGGTTTATAAATGTGGTATGAAAATTGGTAGATACCTATCGGTGGCGGATCCAAGGGGGTCTAAGGGGCTGAAGACCTCTCCACCATTCCCTAAACACAAGTGACACAATCGGCGTAAAGTACTTTATATACTCAAATTATAGCCCCTCCCGAAGATGAATCCTGGATCCGCCACAGATTTCTATAGACTGTTGTACCTACCTGATTCAGATATTCATATGTATGAACAGCTCTCTATTTTTCCGATCAGGTTCGACTCATTTAATCTGAAAAGACGCTGTAGGTGTAGTAGGTGGTAGTCACATCTCTCAATTTTCATGTAAAAAAGACGTCTTTCATACGTACGTGAAATGTGAATATGGATGTATTTCTAGAATTATAACGAAATCTCCGTTTGACTAGAAGTACCTAATGTTTTTCCTGATTTTCACAATATTAAGATTTTATCAATATTTAAATTTTCATTTTCCATTCATTTGACTACGTACATGTTTCTTTCTTTTCTTTTTTTTATAGAACTAAAGTTTGGTTAGCTGGAAAAAATCGCTGGATGGTGATAAGCTCATCCTAGTGAATATATTCGGTACTTATTATTAAGTATATAATCTTGTTTTCTTTTGTTTTATTCTTCATATGTACCTACCTAATATATACTTAAAGAATAAATAAAAATTACGATGATTTTTTGCGTAGGTACCTACTTATCTGTCTATCCCTTCACGTCGTCTACTAGAGGAAAAAACGCCGGACTACCCCATCTCTACATAAGCCCCTTGTTTATGTCACATTCACAATTCGAGTACATGGTTGGCGCGGTTGCTTGAGGCGGCACTCTCCCTAGCGAGAGGTGCTGGGTTCAACCCCCGGCGGTGGCGATGTATTCCACACTTTGCGATATAAGCTCCTTAGCCTAGTGCAAGGTGTGCAGGAAAGTATTTGGGGTTGTGTATACAAGCCCAGATCATTTTTAAATTTAAAAAAAAAATACATGCTCGTCTTTTCGTGAACAGAGTAAAATGATTTAACAACGAGGTACCGATGTGTTCACTGCTCCTCAAACAGTCGAAACTAAAATGAAATAATGTTATGTTTTTTAATGTATTTTTTTAACAAATGCTTTTTTTGTATATATAAAAAAAGGATCTGGGCTTGCATACACAAACCCAAATACTTTTCTGCACACCTTGCACTGGGCCAAAAGCCTGTATCGCAATGTGTGCAATACATCACCAGCGCCGCGGGGTTTGAACCTGGCACCTCCCGCTCGAGAGAATGCCGCCTCAACCAACTGCGCCAACCATGTACCATGGACTCAATTATTTGGGCGAGTTCTAATCAAAATACATGCTACAATATATTTTCTTTACAATACACAGTAATATTATGTATTTGGTATTCACAATACGGGAGGCAAATAAACATCATTACTGAAGACGTGCAAATCCTTGAGAGACGAGTGGAGGACGGATGACGAAGGGAGTGTTTGAAGAAGTAGAAGGAGGATGGATGAGGAGGAACTGGAAGAAGGAGTAGAAGAGAGGAGATAGTTTAGAAGACGTTAGCAGCTTTGCCGTGCGTATTTTATTTACACGTCTTCCAATTTTATTACGACACTGCGGCGATGTTTTATTTATTTATGCAAACTTAGTGGAAAAATATAGAAATGTATAAAATCGATATGATACCATCAAACCCAAATACTTTTCTGCACACCTTGCTCTAGGCCTGCACTTTGCTCAAGGCCTGCACCTTGCACCAAAGCCTGTATTGCAAACTGTGGAATACATTGCCTCCACCGGGGTTTGAACCTAGCAACTCCCGCTTGAGAACCTGCCACCTCAATCAACTGCGCCAACAATGTACTCAATTCATGGTTGATTATTGTAACAATCCTAACTGTATAAGATTAGTAGCGATGTTTTTTCGTGTTTTAATCCGTGTATAATACTTATGTGTTTCCCATGAGGATTCCATGTTCGTAAATTCCCCCCTCTCCTTCCATTATTTTTTTGATATTCATTCGAGTGACCTAATGTAAGGGTCGGGTGTTCGCGAAACTTATTTTGAGTATATTTTACACGTTTTTCATTTATGAGGCTGGCCACCCATTCTGAATATGGTATTGTGTGTTTTATATACACAGACAGCATTCATGGTTACTTAGTTATTTGGGTGTCAAAAAACAAACAAAATACAAAAAATATTGTAGGTACATACTGTCTAAACCTGAGTTGTATGGATTGGAAAGTCCATGAGCAAAAAGGTCATAAGAAGATCTTAAGTGCAACTGAAGTAAAAAAAGGAGAAAAAAACAAATTTGATAATTTTTTGATCGGCGCAGTGTCTCAATGATTATTGACTAACGTGTATTTACTGTACAAGTTTGTCTAAAGAATTTTCAGAACTAAATAGTTAGTGCACAAAACATCCGTGTGAACTGATTGAAATGGCGCTAGGGTGCATTATCACTTGTATGCAAGTAGTGATTGAATGCAGCGCCAACATCAGTGGTGGCGAAAATATCAGTTAAGGTGTCTGTCAAAATAAAATATATATATTTATTTGGTAATCGGCATTGTATACTGAATATTCCGCCACTCTTTTATAGCAATATTGTTTCTAAAAATGTCGAGCCTGTTTTTTTTATGAAATATTTTATCTTTTCATTGTTGTTGTGATCCTCCCAGAACTTAATAAGGGTGTTTACCTACTCATATCCGGGGAGTCACACTAACTAATTTTGTGTGAATATTATTTTTGTAATTGTAGATACCTTATTGTTTTTGTTTCAAAATACTAAATAGTACGAAAAAAAATATAAAAAAAAGAAAGGGATAGGCATTCGTAATAAATTGAAGATGTGATAAAATATAATCTCTATTCTAGAATAAAACGAACTCCAGAATATTATGTTTTTTTGTGATGTAGTAAATAAGTATACATATATTACTATTATATTGGGGGGGGGGGCAGATGCCCTTTGCAACGCCCATGTACTGACTTACGTACGTTTATTATCATTCAAATACTGCACTAACTCAAAATGACGATAATAGTTCATAATACTATTTCACACACGTACGGGGGAGTATTTTTGAAGAATTTTCTCCGTGAATGTTCTTTCAATAATTTGTATAGGTGGCTTGTTTGAATACCTGAAATACTCTCGTACCTGTTTCTAAGGTATGCTTGTATAAGCAGGTAGTATAATACCTATAAAACGGAATATAATAATACCTATAGTAAGCGGGGCTCGCTCATTCCTTTGATGACAAAAAATACCTATACTTAATATTATATCCTACGATATTCATCTGTCCCAACTATGACGTCACGGTCATTTCCCGCGGCATTAAGGTTCAAAATCGCATGAACAATCGTACGATAAAATGGTAAGATAGCGTTTTTTTTTTAATTTTTGGGGTTAATTTGGCTTCAATAAAAAAAGTTTTACGGTCATTCTCTAGATTTTAATGCATATTATCGATACAAAAAAGTATTGTATGAGAATTTTCAATGTTCACTGTAAAAATAATAAAAAAATAGCAAAAAATTTTTTTTCACTTATACCTATTCTACATATTACCGGGATCACTTAAAAAAATACCAAAATAATTCATATTTTCAGGGTCATTTTTCAAAACAGCTCTCAATGGAAAAGCCTTGTGATCTCTCAATTTTTACAAGAGGAACACCGAAGAGAGTAATTCGTTAGAATATGTATATTACCTGTACTTCAGAGAGTTATATTTAGTTGCACCCTTTTTACAATTTACCAACGTGTATAAATGTTAATAAAATTAGCATGTCATCATGGGGAAATAATTGACGATAAAGCTATTAATTGACAACGAATTACTATACCATACTCCCATACCTGCATATTATTGCATATTACTGCATATTGTAACGTTATCATAATTAGCATGTCGTGCTAAAAATAATAACGGTAATTAAATTCTCATTACCGTGACCGTTACAACACATTACTATGTTATGTTATGTTAAATAATATAGCAGTGCTATTTAACGTTATCGTTATTGCATATCATTATACAATATGTACATGTATTTACTAGTGGTGGGCGTTTACGCTAACTAAAGTCAACTTTAACAGATGCTAATGTTACCCTCGATTGACAGTTATCGTTAACTGCTAACGATAATATGGTCGTCGTGTTACTGATCAATTTATGAAGATTCCCCGTTAATGTCCCGCGCGTAATGCTAATGAATCTCGCTATGTCATTGGTCACCGGTCAATAGGCGCTACTGTTGGCGACCGGTGACCAATGACATCGCTAGATTAATAACAGTCCTAGTCGTTCATTTTTCTGTTGATATTAATATTACTGTTGACGGGCTTATACGCGCGTGAATTTTGCTTAGTTTTCTTTTCGTGCTTTTGATTGGAATATCTACATACTCACTCTGGTATTGACTTGGATTAACGTTAGCAGTTTATGTCAACAGTGTTGACGTGCTAAATAAGAACAACTGTTGAAGATTAACTATTAACCATTATTGACACAGCTCTAATACTTACTCAATATAAAATGAAGTTGACACAGTAGCGTAGCGTGGGGGGGGCGGGCCGCCCCGGGCGGCACTTTTCAAGGGGCGGCATTTTCGGGATTTTTTTTAAACAATCTAGGCTAGCGTACACAAACCCAAATACTTTCCTGTACACCTTGCACTAGGCTAATTTCACAAATCTGCCGCCCCTAGGCTGCCTCCCCTAGGCTATCGGCAGATTTCAGAATATACAAGGACGGGGGGAGTCATTTTGAAAAGAAAATGACTGCATCGTAACAAGCAATGTTCCTGCGTCTGTTCTTGAGTTTAAACTTTCATCAGTCTCTGTCAGTTTTTCGAGAGTAACTGCCGCCCCTAGGCCGACAGTCTAGGGGCGGCAGATTTCAGAATTTGCAAGGACGGGGGCGGCATTTTTCAGAAAAGGCTGCAACTGGAGGGTATTCATAACTCAAAAATAATATTCTTCTCATTAGCGGATTCAGACGGCGGATTACCCCCCAAAACAAGTGACAGCACTTTTATAAAACTAGTTTCCGAAGAATCACATTATTACTACATCGTTTTCTCATCATGTCATGAATTTTCGAAAACTACTACATTGTTTGGTAAAAAAAATTCGCCTGTGGCGCTAATTAAATCTGTTGCGTTTATCCTATCACTTAGCCGATTTCTCTATAAAAATTTCGCCTGCGGCGCATTATGCCAACCCTGTTATATAATCTAGAATTATATTTTACTTGCGGCCCGTTGCTCATTTATAATTTCAAATGATCCTTCATCCAAAAAGTTTTAGGTTCAATATTTAAGCAGTTAGGATTATTATTTCACACATTTTCTAAAAAAAATTCGCCTGCGGCGCTGTTCACATTTGTGATACCACAAGGTCATATTTGCATGAAAAAAATGAAAAAAAGAATGAGTTTTTTATGGGGGGGGGCGGCAAATTTTGCCTCCGCCCCGGGCGGCACAAACCCACGCTACGCCACTGAGTTGACATTTTAACAGCATTAAGTGGTAATGAACTCGAATGTTGAAACTGAATGAATGATTAGTTTTCAGATTATAGCTATTTATTTTAATATGAATCACGTAGGGGCGATTCTGTAACTATTCGAACTAAAATAAAAGTGTTTTTGCAACTGGACCTTATCAGCATATGTGATCAACCTAACTGAACTAACTGCATAAGTCTTTACCAAGGTAGACCCTGTTTGCATTCAGCGCTACGGTGGTTATTTACTCAACACTCTTTTATCCTTACAAATCCATCATCTTCGCAATATTTTTCACACACGCTCTGCGATTTCTCCCTCTTAAAACGCGCCCATCCTTAAGTATTCGGTCAATATGCTCTGCTGACTACTGACAGACCTAATCTCTTTTAGACCTAGGTATAAATTTCAAAGATATTCCATTTTAAGGATCCTTGTAAATTCTTCTTCTTCTTTACTTATTACGGCTTTGCACCCGATTTACGGGTGATGCTGCGATCCTTGTAAATTGACTGCGTAACAAAAGTGAGCATCAAAAGCGTCCAGCAACAAAAAGCATTTAGATATAATGTCGGATGTAAAATATTATTATTTTTAAATAACGTCACTTCCTGTTTTCTTGAGCGCGAAAATAGCATTTTCCGCAATTTCGTGTAAGTTAGTGCCATCTAGCGACGCTGCTCGAAAGCATTAGGCGTCCCTTATACGAATTTTAAAGTTGTTATGAGATTTTCATGGAAACTAAACTCGCGGGAAAGGAAATTGTATGTCTCAGCTATAATATTAAGATGGTAGGTATGTTGTAAGATAGGTAAATATCACCTACTGGGTCTGTGAATATATAAAAAAAATATTATAAGCTTTTTCAAGGGATGCTAGTAGGTTGTAACCTAGTTCAGAACAAATCTGTCATTTATACAAGGCAACTGCACATAGTAATGACCTGAGATGCAAAAAATGTGATGTAATTTACCTACATGAGTTTCGCTCGATAAAGCGTATTTGATTCTTGTATAAAAGCCCAAATACACTTCTCGCGAAATTATGGGTGAATTTCAGACCAGAGGATCAAGTGACAATAAAGATGGAATATCGTAAAAGGTCCTAACGGGTGGTCTTTGTCAAAAATTCAATTAGCTTCCACTACACCTTGTATCCTAGTAATGTTGTAACCAGTGAATGATGTGTGTATGTAACAACACAGGCAGCACTCCCTTCGCACAAACATTAACTGCGATGTGAAATATCTTATAGAAGCTTTACAAAAATTTGACTCTTACACGACATCAATCAATTACAAACATCAATGTGATGAATAAATAAAAGCACAATCTGATAAATAAATATTGTAGCTGTACATGTCAGTTAAAAAAAACTTTATATCGGTGTTAAACGGGAACTCTTATCCCGATTAGGTAAGAAACTATTAGAATTCTATGCACTTCACGTTCGAGCATAGGACAGTAATGTTACATCTTATCTGTAGAGTTTTTGAATATCTTCATATTATAGGAATACACTTAGGTTAGGTTAGGCTAGATACTTGGTATACCTTCTAGAAGACATAATAATAGCTCGGAACTTGAACGTCTTGGTAACAAGTTTTCTTCATACATAAATGCATGTTTCTAACTAAATCTTTATAGCCGTTAAGTTTTCTGGCTGACTTCCAGATTTCAATTTGCACTTTTCTTCTCGGCTCCATCTCTCCTTACTATACAATATTACTTAATCGATTTGATATGAGGTTGTATGTAGGTATACAACCATACCTACGAATTTCTTACGGATGCCAAAATAATGTCGATTAAACAAGGATTTTTCTGTATAAAAATTTGGAGTAAAAATATTTACACTAGTGTAAGAAGAGAAGACATTGCCTATGGCAATAAACCCGCCATTTAGAATGATGTTTCTTTATAACCAATAAAGGTTTTATTTATTTATTTAGTAGAAGCGTGAAGAAACGCGGTCTTCCTAGACGGACGAGCTTTAGACTCCCGACTATGACATCACGGTCATTTCCCACGGCATTAAGGTTCAAAATCTCATGAAAAATCGCATGATAAAATGGTAAAAATAGCGTTTTTTCAATTTTTTGGGGTTAATTTCGCTTCAATCAAAAAACTTTTACGGTTATTTTCTAGATAAAGGTTCAATGTATACTTACCCCATTTTTTTCCAAAGCATAGGTATTTAGTAAGGTTGTCGAGATCTAACGTCTCCCGTTTTTAGAAATTTTTGATATGTCAATATATGCATACTCTTAAGTAAAATAAATCGCAAATTGCTGGGGTTAGCTGAGATAAAATCTTCCCTAGTGGACAAATGTTATGGTATCTTATTTGTGATGTACTTTTATAATATTCAGTATTTTTTAAATCAATGTGGCCCATCTACACATATAACCGATAAAATCAATAAGTCAATGCAAAATTTAATAAGCACAAAAAAAAAACAATAACTCCGTTCTTGCTATGAATGAAAATATTGCATTATTTCCGTTTCAAGCGCTGCGCATAGCACCCTAATGTTTTTCAGAGTTTTTTCAGTAAAATTTAGTTGCCAGGTTTGAGTTTAATTTTGCAAAATCGTGAGCGTGAGGTAAAAACATATCCAAAACATTTATTAAATATCTCCCGACCCAACTATATGACGTCACGGTAATTTCCCACGGCATAAAGGTTCAAAACTGCATGAACAATCGCATGATAAAATGGTAAAAATAGCGTTTTATCCATTTTTTGGGGTTAATTTCGCTTCAATCAAAAAACTTTTACGGTTATTCTCAGGATTTTAATGCATATTATCGATATGAAAAAAATCTCCGCGACTTTGAGGAAACGAGTATCTGTCTTTCGGAAAAAAAGATCAGAAGTTTTTTTCACAATTTTATTTGGGAAATTTGCACAAAATATAAGAATTTTTTTACGGTTATTCCCTAGATAAAGGTTCAATGTATCTATTCTATTTTTTTTTCAAAGCATATTTAGTAACGGTTGTAGAAATCGGAGGTCTCCCGCTTTTAGAAATTTTTGAAATTTCAGTATGCGTACTCTTAAAACGTATTATTACATACATACATATTCTTCCCCGTCTATCCTTGGTTGGGTCGGGGGCCCAAAGCATCTGTATACCTTCGCCAGAGGCCCCTGTCACTCGCTGCAGCTTCCAGGACCTCTGGCCACTCCAACGATAGTCTCTCCTCGTATAGGGACTAAGTATTAGGGACGTATTATTACGATATTCAAAAACCCCAATAAAAAATAGAGCGTCTGGCATCTCTTACGTCTATTGTATACCCATTACCTACTGAATACAAAAGCCTGATGCAGTATATTATTACATACAGATTTATATAAATATGGTTTATGTTCACATATACAGATATAGATAATATGATTGGTACGATTGTGTTCCCACAATCAGCTGATATCGACATGTCCGTATTGTTTCATAAAATTTATTGATTATTTCAAAACAATACCGGATTGTGTTCCATGGA
This sequence comes from Ceraclea dissimilis, assembly GCA_963576895.1. Lineage (NCBI taxonomy): Eukaryota > Metazoa > Arthropoda > Insecta > Trichoptera > Leptoceridae > Ceraclea > Ceraclea dissimilis. The sequence continues at coordinate 16,228,733 of OY756363.1, forward strand.
AATAAAATAATAGATATTAATAATATTGTGGAGAGATTTTATCACCCTTATTGTGCGATATCCATGGGCGTCACCAGGGAGGGCAGGGGAGCAGCTGGCCCCCTAGAGATTGGAAAAGGTATATATTTTTTCATACTAAATGATAAAACCTCACAAAAAATCACAATACTACCACGTATTTTCTCATCATATCATAAATTTTCTAAAATTAGTATTAAAATCCGTCGGTTAAAAAAAAATTGCCTGCGGCGCTATTTTTTATTACTTTTTTATAAAAAACATTTCTCATGTATTGTGCAAAGTATTATAAACATTTTTAATTAAACCAATCACATCACGACCTTCTTCACAATGACTCACAAAAAAAAAATCTTTTTTCATAATTTTTGTTGCCCCCCCCCCTAGCTCCAAGGCTGGCGACGCCCTTGGCTGTATGTATAATGAACCATTTTATATTCTCAAAATACTGAACTGGTACGTATGTTTATATTTTACATACTACATATATGCATTTATTTATTAATCGTATGGTTAAAAGAAATATATTGTGTGTTGTTTATCGTCCTTAAACCCTATATCGGGCACTTGGACTCGTCAGTTTTACATAATTAGATTAAACCAATTAAAGCTATAGTATTTATATGCACAATATCAATGCTAAAGAGTGTAAAGGGCTCTGTTAGCATTTCGTCAGAGACAGTAACATAGTATGAAGCAAGATAACTATAAATGAGAATACTGGGGTCCGGCAAACCTCTCAATGTGGTCCATCCATCTGGTAGGTGGTCGCCCTTGGGGTCTTTTATCGCCCCCCGGTCTCCACTCCTGCAGTCTCCTCGTCCATCTGTGGTCTTGCATTCTTACCTTCTTTACCATCAACCTCGTTTCCTATTTTCGACCCTCGATTTACCAATTTACACAGGACACTAAGAAACTGTCTGTAAAAAAGGGTGGAGGCAGAATTCAGCATCCTTTAATGTTTATAGTCAAAGAGGAAAGCAGACTAGAACCCAGGTGCAAAATAGTTATTACAATGTTTCATTTCACATGGAAAATTTACTATTATGCACCATAAGGATTAATCTTCGAGATTTTCACAAAGAAATTGGTATAGAGAAGGTATGTTCGTTGTTCAGATCCGCAATCAAGCAGGTAGTCGTCTTTTTATATATTCAGAAGTGATGCAAAAATATTGAGTAAATTCTCAGTAAGGCTAGCAAACGTTCTTCGGATGATTTGTGCAAATGTATACCTAATAAAAAAATCATAGGTTCGAATCTCCGTCCTGACGATGTTGCTGCCTATTCTGCACTTCACGACAGAAGCGTTTGGCTATGTATGCAGGAAAGTATTGAAATAAAGAAGTAAGTAATGTGCCAAAAATAAATAAACAAATAAATAAAAGGAGTAAAATTGCAAAATCATTACATTTTAAGTAAGCAGTGTACATAAAAAAAAGAAAAATAGGGGACAGTTTTTCCTGTAAATTTTTGAAATGGGAAAATAAAAAAATCCTTTGGCAAGCCTCAGGCATAGGTAGATTTCAAGTGATTTAATTATTTTAAGAGTACATCTGTACATATAATAAAAACAATCACAATATTATCAGCAAATAAACCAGCGAAGTGATGAAGTAGTATGGATGTAGTTTATTCTTTGATTATCGAAGTACCTAATCAAATTATTTTCATTTCACTCGTAATATGGATGGGTAGCTTAGCACTAGAAATTTGAAAAAAAGATGTGAGCTCTACTCGTATCGTGAAGCACTTTTCTAAGACAACAAACACGCTAAGTACCTATGCGGTAACTACTTAACTAGATCTTTGATCGATCAGTGTCGTCCGAGGAATTGAGCTAGACAAAATCTGACTTTTGATCTGTATTCCTTATTTAATGCCCTTTCATACGATACCAGACACGGACCCTCACAATCATTGGATCCCCTCAGAATGATTGTTTTTGTATTTAAAGCCTCAAAAAGTAAACCTTCCTCTTAATGGATTTCACCCAATCTCCTATCAGTTCATCTACCACTTACCAAAAATCTACCACCCAAGTTTCACGTTAATGCGACGCATAGTTTGGCCGCAAACGTGCGCACAAGAAAAGGGACATATATATGGCTTATATATATAAACTTTTAAACCAAGGTCGGATTCGGGTTCTCCTGGTCCTAATTAGTGATCCTGAGTAGAAATTTTTCAATTCTGCGACATCACTGGAGAAACGAATAGGTAGAATTCCTTTTGGAAATCTACCTAAAATGAACATCGTTTATTTTTCTTCTAAGTACTTCATTTGAAGAAAATACAGAAACTTATTAAAATATTTAAGCAGAGAAACTATGACATTTGTTCTCAAGGGCGAGCTAACTGTTATGCTTTAATGTCTTCCAGCTAACCCTTTGTTCTATTTTATGACATAAAATTATGGGGTTCTAATTCCTCATTGGTTGAGAGTGCGTCGTTTGTTTTATCCAAACATTAAAATAAATAAATATGGATTTTGTATGAAAATTGCCCCATAAAATGACACGGTACAATTCCGTATCATTTACGTCATACAGATATACATTGTATTGCACGTATCTCTTGCTCAAAATTTTACCTACGGCAGAAGTAGTTTAAATCCGAAAAATATTGTTGCTACAAAAACAAGTCAAAAAGAAAAAAGTTAGAACATCTTTACTTTCTAAAATTCTCCGAATTCAGTCATGTTCTGATATTACAAATGTGTTTATATCTTAGCTTGCGGATAGTACCGTGTAAGCTCCAAGCTATAACAAGATATAATTCCATGTAGCGAACAGGTACCCACTCCAACTGCTAGTAACTAGAGGTTACATCTAAAGATACAAACCACCCTAACAACCTACAAGATTAACATCCGTAATATGCATCTACCTTTATACATGCTATTCATTATTTTAATACAATGTAATCTGCAGTAGACTGTGATTGTAAATTATGAATATAGGTACGATCAAATTCCACACTTTCATCATAAGAGTAGGTACGTAGGTATATACACAAATGAAATTTCAATGTATGACTAATTTTCCGATTCCATCATAGTATTGCTCTCAAGTCATGGTAACTAGCTACAGGTGTGTATCAAATGATCATTACCTAGTTCACCAAATTACCAAGCCAGCATCGTCTCTTTATTTAGAATTAGTGAAGTAAAATTGAAATTTATTTAAAAAAGGGTAGCAAGTACAGGATGGATACAGAGGGCTCAAGATCGTGGTGTGTGGAAATTATCGAAGAGGTCTTCGCTCAGATCTGGAACGCGAGAAGGCTGGAGGAATGAGTGAGTACCTAAAGGAAGTAAAATTTTGTTATTCTTTTTACCGCCTTATCTGTCTCTTCGAGTTAAAACTGAGACGACAGACTTCTCTGAAAGGGATTAACGCACCGTGAGAAATAAATACAAAGTACCAATTCCGGGTGAGAGCGACGTGAAGGGAAAATAAAAACTTGCGTGAGTTAATAAATACATAGAATCATTTCTGATTCATACATTTTGTATAATTTATTATTGACATAAGGTGTGCTGCACTTACACAAACACCACTACTTATAATTCCTCATACATCCTTCTATCCTCTCCATCTTCTATAGAGAATCAACCTCTGCGTGTCTCTGTCTCCCTGGTGGTGGTAGGATCTGATCATCTGATGCAAGGCGAGGCATAGTGAAAAGTAGTTATTAGTTATACCTAGATCATGCTGCATGTATCCCACCTTTGTTTGTGTTCTACTACTTGAAGAACTTAATTAAAACTTCGCTCATACTACAAAGTTTCTTGCTATACTAGAACTACTGTAGAACCTACGGCTAGGTAGGCAAGTACACCTCCCCTACCCTATCTGCACCCTTGTACCCTGTCTTCATCTTGTAATTCCAGCGAAACCACCCCCCAATATCAGCTGTCTTTAGGATTTTACAAGGGTATCAAATTTTTATTATTTTTTAAAGTTTTTAACTATTTTTTTCTGCGTACAATAAGATTCGTTAAGTTATTTCGTCATTATTAAGATTTTCGATCGACGCGACGGTACATGGTGGAATTCCATTTTTTTAAATAAATGAAAATGAAAAATAGTAGGTATAGTGTTTAAAATGCACATAATAACTTTTTCTACACGCGACTATTGTTCGTATTTCTTTATTCTCAACTTTATTGTCGAACGCCTGACGATGAAGAAGAGAATCTTAGAACAATAGCCGCGTATGATAAAAGTCATTGCGAACCCTAAGTACTAGTTTTTCATTTCTATTTTCACATCTTTTAGTTCCCATTCCCACTATTATTTGACAATTCAAGGCTCGTTCCTTATACGGGTTACGTTTTGAGAAAATAAACCGACAGACTCCAAATCATTTTGGGTTCGGCGGCTTGGATCCTCTGTTTACATTTCAATATTTCGCGGTTGTCTCCAGGCGTTTCATATCTCCCACCCTTAATACTCTGTGACTTCTTCGGACGAATTCTTCCCCTTCGTCTTTCTATGAAGACCAGAACTGAACAGTGCTACGATATCTTTCAGTTAACCCCAATATTCCTCAACTCTGTATATGCTGTACAGAAATTTATTTTCATTTTCGTCCTTTTATCAACACGTCTAAACAATTCTGGCATCTTACTTTCAGTCACTTATATCTTTAATTGTCTCATTTATTATACCTGAAGATTAAACGTTCAACTACACAATATTTTCCTCAACTTTTAACCTGTTATTGCGACAGCCCTAATGTACGTATTAGAAGGTTTATTGTAACTATGCCAAGAATGTGTCATATATGTCATATATGATACAATAGCACAACAATATTATGTTCCCATGTCATATACAAGAGATTGGTACTTATAAAATATAAAGTAGGTGAGTTTGTAAACTTGCACATCATTTTTAAAGTTCGTTAAAACTTACCTGCTTACCTCTGTCTTCGTAAGTTTTCCTTACATTGTTACGTCAAACTTACAATGCGTATAACAGGTTGGTTATACTTTAAACATATCGTTATGAAAATCATGATTCTGATTACAAGTAGTTATTTCAACATGTACCGTACAACATGTAAAACTAGAGACCAAGTCTATTAGACAAAAAAACAGCCAAAAATAAAAAACAACGCAGCGATCCATGGATCCATGGAAAGACAGATGCTCGGTGTAAGCCTGGTAGAGAGAATACGAAATGAAAAACTTAGGCATCAAACTGGAGTCGTAGATATCATGTATCGCATAGCCAGATTAAAGTGGCAGTTGGCAAGACACATAGCGATACAGGACAGCGATAGATGGACACCCAGAGTATGAAATGGAGACCATGGGCAAATAAGTGAGAAGTCGGAAGGCCGCAAAAAAAAGATGGGCTGATGACATAACCTCATTAGCGGGTAAACAATCGATCAGAAAAGCGAGTGAAAGAGAAGAATGGAAAAGTTTGGAAGTGGCCTATGTCCAGCAGTGTAGAGACCAAGGCTCAGGAAGAAGAAGTACAAAGAGAGGATTTAACAGGAAGTTTAAAACCGAGATATGCCTATTGATATCCCTTTTTGGCCATTTTTAGTGAATGTTTTGATATCGAATTCTGCAAGTTTTGTGCAATTTCGATGTCACTAACAAATGGGGCAAAATAAACCAATGGCATATCTGGGTTAATGTCTAATCGTTGGTTGGTTTAATTTTTTTTCAGTCCATTGGAATTTGAAGCCAGAAGACTCCTAGGAACTCAAATAAATTGGATAGCAAGTTCATGGATTGCTGTGTATCTGGAAAAAATTTGGGGCACTTTTTATGCAAATCTGACAATCCCAAGGTAAATAAGTCCTACGGATGATTGGGAAACAATAAACAAATTGTGGTCCCACAAAACACCTAGGGTTAAATTACTTATTGGGCAATTCGGTGCATGCACGCAATAATCAAAATGTGCTTTATGAATGCAGTATAAAAAAACAAATAATGATTCAAAGGTATGCAAGATGTTCTAGAAGTTTCTTTATTGTATGAAAACTGTTACAATAACACAAGTTTAATTATATTCCTTTCTTATTGAGGAAGAAAACCTCAGATCTTGGAAGTGGTATATGTTCTAGTATTTACTGTAACTGTGCAGGTTGCAATGCAAGAACTACTACAGTTAATTGAAATATGATTACAATTGCATATGCACCGCATACGTGCGACATATTTGATTACATTTGCATTTACTACGGACTATTATAATCTAATTACCTAATATACATTCTACTACTTGGAAAGACAATCAGCGGCTTTTGTCAGTCTTCGTGCCAAGAGTAAGCGAGGGCGAATTGTTTCCCAAAATGTTCCCTTACACAAGACGTCATACTGCATGTAGATTGTAGAGTAGGTACTGAAACAAATTCACGTGTCCTGACAAATTTTATTATGTTCTTCATTAGGGACAATACTGTCCCCAAAACGTTTTTGTGGATGTCGCGGATCAAGTCTCGGCTATGTGCAGATTAAATCCAGTTGTATTGCCTATAGTATTAATTTTGGTATATCCCAAACAATATTAAAATATTTCAGTTTGAGGGATGTTAACCCACGTATCCATTCTGGTCGCAATTCGATGGCCGTTGTCAGTGCCTTAGATTGCAACCAGAATGGATACGTGGGTTAACATCACCGCATTTAAAAATAAATCTGCTTGGGCCAGTGCGGATTCTGTTTAGTGCTCCCGAGTCAAGATGCTGACGTCACATACCCCGTCTACTTTCTGTATCTTCCCCTTCGCGTATTGTAATATGGCACATGGAAAAGAAAAAGTTATCAAGTTAATGTTTTTTATTTATCAAAATACGTAGGTATCTGAAAGTATTGAAATTCTTATCCTGAATTAAAATTATTGTAACACGTGTAGGTATATTTAAAACATCCCAAAAGTTTTTCACAAAGTATTTTCTAATTAAGTCCTCTCCAGCGAGTGGGGAGGTACTGAATGAGGATGATTAAGGTAAAAATGTCCTTTTTGAAAAGTTTCCAAATTCCTGTACATTATTAGGTCCTATAGGTACTTTTGTATACCCAATTTATTCAAATAAAAGGCTAAATATTCAAAATTAAAGGTAACTTCGATACCATACAGGGTGATTTAGATCTGAAATTATATTTTTGTAGAATTTGGAATAGGTCCAATTTTGCAACTTTTCGAACTAAAAATAAATGCTTAAAAATAAATTTATTTTACTATGAAACAATTCAAATAAGAACGTTGTATTTTAGTTATAGTGCGCACTTAAATAGTTACACAAGTGGACCTAATTTAAAAGAAAGAAGGTGAATTTATTTTTCTTCTTTTTTCTTCAGCCTCTAAAATTCATTGTGGGATATAGGCCTCCCTTTTGGTTCTCCTGGGCGCACTGCCTCAATCTCCCTCCGGAACATTTCTTTATCATCAGACCACTTTGCCTAGATAAAAAAACAATTGAAACACAACATTCTCTTTTCTATACACAGAAGGCAATCGTTGGTTACCACGCTATTAGAATATACGACCATGGTAAGTATAGATAGTAGCCAAAATTAGACTAAAAAAATGTATCATAAATAAATAAATAAAAACTTTATTGAAGTAATGACATGCATTAAACAAATGGCGGGTTTATTGCCATGGGCAATATCTGCCAACCAACCACTTGACAAAATAATAAAAAACATAATGTGCGTACATAAATGGACTAGGATTTAATTTCAGAAACTAAATAAAAAGTAGTCGTGTATATTGAATCATCCTGTGAAGTCGCCGCAAAGTAATTTTAACCTTGTTGTAAACTTTCTGTCGTTTGTTGATCTTTTGTGGTGATTCTGTGGCGCTAATTTTCTCTAAATTATTTTCAGCAGTTTGACTTTATTTACAGCGATTGCTTTTTAAATAACAAAATACTAATAGAAAGGGACCGAAATAATTTTCTACAAAGCTTCCAACTAAATAGCTATAATAATACATACATACATACAGATCCATGTCCGCTCCCTATGTGGAGGGTGTCGTCGTCACCCAGTTTTTCCATGCTTTTCTGTCTTAGGCCAACTCCGTTGCCTGTTCCCATATCATTCCAGCCTGTCGCAGCTCTGATGTGTACAGCCCTGCCCAGACGTCTGATATTAATGCTATCAGCGGGCATAATACGTAGAATGTAACCGAGCCAGTTTAGCCTTCGAATTTATATCACTTGGGTGATAAGTGGCTGATGTGTTCGACTCCTGACTTCATCGTTAGTGACATAGTCAAACCATCTGACTTCCAGTATTCGCCGCAAGTATCTGTTCTCAGCGCTGAGTAATTTTCTATTATGTGCCTTAGTGAGATGCCAGGATTCACATCCATACAAAAGTATTGGCATTATGCACGCGTTGAAAAGAACGCGTTATTATTTTAACCACCCAAATCAAAGGATAACTCGAACGTAATCGTTTTCATAGGAATCCTCGAGTCTAAAACCTACCTGCTTAAATAAAATGTTAAAAACTTTTACAAAGAGCGTCCCCACAAAGGTGGAAGAAATCGTAGAGCGTGTAATAAAAGGTGTTGAAAAATATGATCGCCCATTTCTTTTAAAGCCAATAAAATATTATCCACTTGTATTAGGATGACATATCACTGGGGGGGGGGGGGCGGGGGGGAGGAAGTGTGGATTCGTAGAAATGCCGCTGAGAGGAGAGGGGGGGGATACGGGGGAGGGGGTAGCCAGTTAGAAACGTCGGGAAAAGTTTTTAAATTAATGACTTTTCATATTATTTTCTCACTTGAAGTTACCTTACGTTCGAATTTCTTCATCTTCTCGCCATTTCTTATTCTGTTGCGTTTACATAAGACCCAATTTCCTACGCAATTCAGGAGTTTTTATGATGTCGTGGGCGTATTTACAGTCACCTGCAAAATCACAAATCTTCACAATAATTACGTCATTGCCACATTGTTTTTCCTAGTATATCACGAATTTACCAACATTGTTGTAAAATCCATTAAGTAATACAATTGCTTCATTAAAATTATTTGCTTTCGCCGCCTATTATACCCGTTGTTGCTTGAAGTATTGTACATATTTTTATTTAAAGACAATAAGATCTGCATCATGATCTTTTTCACTTCAAAAAAAACTCGTGTTTTTGCTGTTTATCAAAATTTTGGTTGTCCCCTCTAGTTTCAAGGCTGGTGATTCCCCTGTATAACGTATTCTTTAATTTTTTTTAATTTAATTTTTTTAATTTTATTCATTAAACAAACAGACAGTAATACGAAAAATCTTAGATCTTAAAAAATAGTAACTAGTTAAATATACCAATAGATGTTTGTTATCAATCTTACTACAATGGCAATTATCCTCCATGCCAAACCAAACCTACGGCAAAAACCCTTATCTGTAGAGATTCTATATACCTATCGCTTGTTTTGCGGTCAGTTACGGTACGGGACGGCAATTCCCTAGATTTTAATGCATATTATCAATACAAAAAAAAATCTCTGAGATTTTAGGGAATCGAGTTTCTGTCTTTCGGAAAAAAGATCAGAGGTGTTTTTCACATTTTTGAAATGTCAGTATGCGTACTCTTAACTTGTCACTCTTGCCCCAGTAACGGCTATCCCAGATTTCATTATTCTAAAATTTCTTCTTTTGAGAAATTAAACGTGGTATTAAGAATGAAAGTGTCTGTTGTAAACCTAACTTTATGGAGTTATACCTGCCTTTACTTACCTTCCTCTGTCGATGTTATCTTAATTCATATTATTATTATACCTACTAAAGTACCTGAGTACCATTACATAAACATTTTCATAAGTTTCAAATGGAATTTTTAAGACTTTTTAAGTAAGTAACTAAAAATACACTTTTTCATTTTATTTTTACTTTCCTATGCTTACTCCATTTCTTTTTGACTCGGTACTCTCGCAAAAAGGCATTCCGTATTTTTCTGTTTTTAAAAGAGACAGGAGTTAGTATGACTTTATAAATAATGTATTATTACCTACCGAGCTTTTATTAAACTTCATCTGTCGTTGTTGTTGTTGTTGTTGCCAGCGTCTACTTTTACCTTTTAATTTTATTTGTAATTTTTTAATGCCTTGGAATTTTGCATATATACGAGTATTTGTTTTAAGCGATAGTTTTGAACTGCAGTATTGTTTTATCTAAACACATTTGATTAATTAAATTTATATAAGTATGGAAAATTTTATTTGTTTAAAAAAAACGTTAAAAAGGGTATTTATGACCCACCCTTTTATGTGCTTTTGCGAAACATTAAACTTTTTATTTGTAAAATAAATCTGATTTTATCGAAATAAACCCAAATACATATTTGTACACTTAACAGTAAGCTTAAAAAGCTTGTGTCGTGAAGCGGAGTAAGTCGACATCAGGGATTGAACCAGCGCCCGCCGGATTAACAGTCGAGCGCGTTACCAACCAGGCTAACGACCACCTCTGTCACTTTACTCATTTTTTTTCAAGAGACATAGTATTCAATGACTTTTTCAATGAGTGAGACAGTAATGCCGTAAGAGTCTCAATTTTTTAAAGTTAAAAAAAAAAACTTTTTTACCTTCTGACTTTTAGATATTGTTTAATTTTTATTTTCAGTAATCTCTCAAAGTAACCGAAGATTATCAGAGTTATTTCCCCCTTACATTCTTTCTTTATTCTTTCATTGTTTCTTTTTTTTATTCTCAGCCGCAGTGAGCGGCATACCTAGTGTTAGTTTTCTTTATAAGTTTATATTCTGTTTTTTTTTTTTTATTAAGTATTCTCAGACGCTTTTCTCATTCCGTCGCCGCTATTTGCAGAGTCGTGTTTAGAATTGAATGGAAAATTATGAATACCTACCCTAGATAATATATTACTGCGCTCTTTCAAAGGATCTACGGGTTCACTGGAAGATATTGCTTTTGCAATAAGTCCGCCCTTGGGAACTCTGCTATTGTCTTGTAACTTGTGAATTTCATTTTGTTTTTTGGAGGGATCACAAAACGAACGAAGAAGTTCTCAACAAAATCAAAGGAGGAAGACACCTGCTCAATGCAATAGCAGAAAGACACGCCAGATGGATCGGTCACATAGTGCGTCAATAGGGTCTCCTATATGAATTATTGATTGAAGGAATAAACGAGGGGGCAATCTACAGAGGACTACCTGGGAAAGAATGCCTGGACGACCTGTGCCAGGATATGAGCTTCGACTCGACTCATATAAAGAGCTAAAAACTGCACAGGACACGCTCTGCGTGCGTCTTCAGCCTAACACGCGTTCGTCCGTGTGTATACGATCATTAAGTTCACTCCAGGTGTCTCTTAGATGGTCACGGTTACATTTCCTCATACCCTCTCTTTAAGACAAACATTATTCTTTCATTTTATCCTCACACATTCTCAAATCATCCCAACATGTTCACTTTTATCCTAGTCACGACACTCGTCTAACATCCACTCATCTTTCTAATTTTACCTCATTATCCAATCTTAGTCTCTCAGCGTTTAATTTATCCTAGTAAGTAAAACACATTCCGAGAAAATACGTTAAATATCGTCCAGGATTTGAGCTTTTCTTTTCACTGCACCACCGAGGCAGATTAAATTCCACTTTCTTATGCGACTTCAGGTACATAGAAGGCGAAACAATAATTCAAGACTTACTTATTATTTAATACTTTTCATTCCTTTTGTACCTACAATACATTCTTATAGATATGAAAGAGATTTGGCACCTTTTACCCAAGTTTGTAATGAACCTTCACCATGGGTCAAATTTCCTTAACTCTTTGAAAACACTAAATTAAAAACAGTAAACACCTTTTGTCACATTTTCTTAACTGGTTAAAAACAGTAAACACCTTGGGTCACATTTCCTCAACTACTTAAAAACAGTAAACACCTTGTGTCACATTTCCTTGACTCCTTAAAAACAGTAAACACCATGTGTCAAATTTCATTGACTCCATAAAAATAATAAATACCATGGGCCAAATTTCCTTAACTCTTTAAAAACAGTAAACACCTTTTGTCACATTTTCTTAACTCGTTAAAAACAGTAAACACTTCGTGTCGTATTTTCTTAACAACTTAAAAACAATCATCACCACGTATCACATTTCCTAAACTCCTGAAAAACAGAAAGCACCATGTACTACATTTCCTTAACTCCTTAAAAACAGTTAACACCATATATTGTGTCATATTTCCTTAACTCGTTAAAAACAGCCACCACAAAGAATAAAATAAAAAGAAAATAAAAAAAAAGAATGTATGCCAACAACTTGATAAGGCTATAGTATTGTGAGCGCTGAAAGTTCACGGTGGATCCGGCTGTACAGCATCCATTCTGCTATGCCATCTCATGTTGCTAAATAATCCAATTCGAGATAGGCATATTTTATCGTGCTTAGAGCATGGATGCTCTCCTGCAGGTGGGCCTTGGTGTCCTCTGTCCTTTGGGTGGTATTTGTAAATTAAGTGTCTCCATTTGACACGATCACCAAGTGTCCTGTTCTGGATATTACTGTCCTTTAAAAACCATGTGTCACATTTTCTTAATTTCCTGAAAATCAGGAACAGGCGTGATGGGAGATTTTATTAATATTATTTACAAAGTACGCTTGCCAAAGATGTAAAATGTCTGCAGTAACTTAATACAATTTCACAAAATGAAAAATATGAAAAGTTTTTCCCCGTGTTCGCCTTAAGAGCTCTTTCCTTTATAAACTAAACATATTTAATATCTCGGACGGGTTTATTTTTTTATTTTGTTTTCTGTTATTTTGTTTGTTTATTTGTTTTTGTTGATGTTGTTTTGTTTTCTCAAAGGTGCGCTTTTCGACAGAGGTTATTCAATTGTTTGCTATGCATTTTTTATCAACCCATTGGAGTTCTTTTATTATTTCGAGTAGCGGGAACAACATCACAGATATATTATTTTTGAAAAATGGAATACATTTTATTAATATGTAAGTACTTACTTAACTTTAATATTTTTAATATTACCTATATCACAGGGGCTTTGAAGTTACGAATAGGTAAGCAACAACTGGGTAAAGAGCGCCGCATGCATTTTTTATATTGTGAGATTGAGTGGTCGTGTTATTGTTTATTGTATTTAAGGGCTTGGTACCAAGAATGACGTCACCGTAATTTCCCACGGCACCAAGGTTCAAAATCGCGTGAACAATCGCATGATACAAATAGCGTTTTCCATTTTTTGGGGTTAATTTCGCTTCAATCAAAAAACTTTTACGGTTATTCCCTAGATTTTAATGTATATTATCAGTACAAAAAAATCAATGCGACTTTCGGGAAACGAGTTTCTGTATTACGGAAAAAAAGATCAGAGTGTTTCTCACATTTTTTTTTAAATTTATACAAGATGTAAAAAATCTATTACAGTTATTCCCTAGATAAAAGATCAATGTATCTACTCTATTTTTTCCAAAGGATATTTAGTAACGGTTGTTGAGATCTAAGGTCTCCCGTTTTTAGAATTTTTTGAAATGTCAGTATGCGTACTTTTAACGTTAAAAAAACATTATGCCGCATCTTTTAGCTTGTTGTTCTATGGTAGTGAAACATACAGAAACTTTTTTCGCGATTGTCGAGACGGATTTTCTCGTTTTCAGTTCATAAATATTTCATACTACAGTACAGAAGTATGGCGGCCAGCCCTACTGTTTATAGTTACACGTATGTAGGTGTGAGGCCATACTCATAATTAAATTACCTTTTTATACTTTATAATCTCGATGTTTTTGACCGTCAGTACTTGGTTGAAGTCCATTTTTAAAGAAAAAATGAAAAACTAAATATTTAGATTGAAATCCACAAAAAATGACTTAAGATTTCGCGACTAGTATCCGAGGATTTGCACCCTCATCATCAGGGGATTGTGAATAAAGTGATATTTTTAGTACTTTATTCACAATCGCCTGATGATGAGGGTGCAAATCCTCGAATATAATAGTCGCGAAATATAAAGTCATTTTTTTGTGGATTTTAATCTAAATATTTAGTTTTCCATTTTTTTCCTTTTTATACTTTGTTAGCCAACAATGTTGCATAGTTTGTATATCATTTAGGGTAACCAGCGTATCTTACACCATGGGGTCGTCAAGAGGGGGGCTGCCCCCCTCCGGTAGCATAGTGATTAAAAGCGCAGCTTCTATTTCGAAAGATACCAGGTTCAAATCCCTTTCACGGAAGGATTTCTAAAAAGTGTAATATACTCTGAAAACTGAAAACACACACAGCTGATGATGTACTTAATTGTGAACTTTTCTCCTGTGTAAAGTGATCACTTAAGTCAACCAATGATCGGTTGTAAGTCGGGTAGAGGTCCGCCTTCCGGATGAGTTACCCAAAAATGTCTACAAAATTTCATTCAGAATAAAAAACTTATATTTGTTAATAATACCACTTTATTTATACACGAATAACAATTATTAATCACACTATAATTTGTAATAATACTTTTTTATTAATTTATTATTTAATAGACAATAATAATTAATATAATAATTATATAGGCTATGTTTCATGTGCTTTTTTTTAAATTATTAATAAATTATTACATTACTTTTTTATTAAATAAATGGTAACATACTCATCACACCGCCAATACAACAATAATATTATCATACATAATATGAAAAAGGCCCAGTATATTAAAGCAATATATGTTTTTTATTAAATTATATACATTTTATATTAAAATATCTATGTTTTATTAAGTTCACACTAAAAGTGAGTCTACAGTTGCTATTTTTTTAGTACTATATTTATAACCGAAGATGCTAATTTAATAAAAAACTAACTACCTAGCTAAAACTTTTTTAATAAAAATGTACTATGTTATATTATATTATTGAAATCGTCACTAAATTATTTAATAAAAAATAAGTTAATATAACTATATAACTCTATCAGTTGTAATAGGTAGATTTTCGTTGTTTTTTCAATAAGTGATAATATAAAAAAATATTTTAAATGACTAATAAGTCTAGCTGTTAGTGTTAGAATCAAAATTAGGAATATTTTTTCATCAGCTAGAAAACTAAAAGATTTTTTTACATAAATGTAAAATAGAACTAAGTATTTATATGTAAGAAAAAAATGCAGGGAGGGGGGGCTGGAGAATAGAATAGGTTTCTACATTTACCTGGAAAATAAAAAAATTCGCCTGCGGCGCTAATTATAGGTACCGTTCGTTGTGCAACGAACTATATTTTTATTTAGACAAAAAACCAGATCTATATCACAACCTTTTCACGACCAATCTCAAAAAAATTAACTGCGGCGCGATTCAATCATTTTTAAGCCATTTCCAGATTCGAAGATGGCGACCTTTCGGCTTACACCATTGGTTTACTCCGCAAATAAAAACAGAGCAATAAAAAATAATAAACAAATAGTGACTGACAATGAAAAAAAAGGTGTACGGATGCGCGGCCGTCCAAGAATTACATGGCTCGACCATGTAGACCAGATTCTCGAGGACGGATGTGTTCTGAGTAAAAGGAATCGTAAGAGTGTGTATGACGAATTGCATGAATGTGACGGAAGCCCGAAGTATTTGTTAGGATGGGAAAGTCTTGCGATCTGTTCTCTCTGCCTAGCCTGCAAGGGATGCGGCGTGAGGGGATAGGATAGGAAATAGTAGAGATAAGTTCGCCCTAATGACGTATTTCATTTTTTTTGTTAACTTGGAGAATAAATTAATATGAGAGGGTACTGAACATAAACAATTTTTGTTAATTGTTGTTAATATCGCTAACATACTGAGCCTTTTATAAATATACATACAAAATTCTAACAATCAAAATATTGTACAACTCTTAAAAATACGTCCTACTTAATAATAAATATATTTTTTACAAGCCTGGGGTCAGCATAACTAAATAACGATGAATTAATTGATTCTTTTGAATAGGAACCTATGTATTTAATACATAAAAATTAGGTATACTTACAAATAAAATTTTAATATATTTTAAAGCGATAACAAAAACTAATAAATATCTAAAAATACTGCTAAATTTTTGGACACATTCCCATTTTTTCTCTGTTGCTAAAACTAATAATTTAAATGGGTTTAACTAACAAAAAAGTGTGTAACCATTCGTTCTCTATGAGTAGGCACCAATTATTAATTCGTACCTTATCAATAAATAAAAATATGCCAGCAAAAAAAAAAACTTACACATATGAGATTCTTTTTTGTTTATGAAGGGATTACTAAAAAACATTTTTGGTTCATACAAATCATTTGAAAAACCGTGTGAAAGTGTTTTAAACATGTTAGTAACCTATTTTTATGTGAAAGTGTTTTAAACATGTTAGTAACCTATTTTTATGTGAAAGTGTTTTAAACATGTTAGTAACCTATTTTTTTACGTACTTTTGTAAAATGTCTAAGAAAATTTAACAACAACAGTATTTTAATTTAATTTTATTGTATTTTGTAATTGACTATTTTTAATTGCATTTAAGTACTTAATTTTCATAGATTAAACATAAATATTGGTATTATTTAAGAAAACCAATATAATTAGTATAGAAAGTTTAAATAGTTTTTAAATACATATTTGTTTTGGCATAGATTTTTAAGACAGGAAATTTAAAAAGTATAAAAAGGATATAGGTATTTTAAAAAGGAAAAGTAAATTGATATAGGTAGGTACTAAATAATTTTCATAGTTACATAATCACCCGAGAATAACAATGCGACAACCAGCAAATTTTAACGTTTTGGATTTTACATGAAAATGTTTCTAATTTACATAATATACGAGTACAATTAACAAAAACATCCTAAAGTGGGGAAGTTTTGTAAATAATGAGACTAACAAGGTTCCATCTGTGTGAAAAAGATCTGTGTTTTCTTATTTGATCTCATTTATCTCAACATTTTGGTCTAATCAGTTAGAATCTTGTTATTTTCAGGTGACGGCTATAAAATATAGGAACATATAAAATTTTTAACAATTTTAATATTATAGAGATAGTATAGCATAAACCCAAGCAAAAAAGATTAAAAAGTAAGAAAAGATGTATGCGAAACTAGAATTAAACAAAAACAAACGGATTAGAAACAAAAATTGGATGATTGTCGATATGAGAAAATACAAAATAACATTATTTGCAACTAAAAGTAACTTTTTATATATTTTATAGCTTTTCTTCATTCATTCTTTAATCGTGTTAATTTCTAAGTCCTATGGCACATCCAAAACCAAGTTAAAAATATTTTTTAATAGAAGTTTATAATATAATGAAGATTATAGAATGTAATATTAAATTTATATCTATAAAACTAATAACAATTTTAAAGATATGAAGCTTTGTGATAGATAATGTTATAAAATATTACATAAAATTAATAATATCTGCCTATAGTAACTGACATACTCAGTAGATTGCTAGCTGCACAATTTTGCCACCAGGTGGAATTAGTGTGATGTTCAAAAATGGAAGAAATTGCAATAATGCAAACATTATCAGCTAGATGGCGCTAGTTCGATGTTCAAAATTTAATATAATATAAAATTTATCCACCAGGTAGAGCTAGTGTGATGTTCTATGGAAATAAATTGCTGACGTACTAATGCAAAATTCATCCACTAGATGGAGTTAGTAGTGTGTTTTTTACCGCAGTTCCTGGTCTTTTCTATTAAAAAAAAACAAGAGAAATTGACAGATATTTAAATTCCATATAATATTTTATAAGTTATAAAGTTAAATAGATTTAGTTAATGATATAAGAATTTCAAGATAAACAATTAAACATTTATATATTTTTAAACTAGAATAAAAATATAATATAGGTGATATATATATTTTTTAAATATTTCATATAAATTATGGGATAATAATTAATTTATTGTCATTACATTTCAATGATATAATTAATAATTGGTGAATTTAATTTCAACTTTAATTCATAAATAATTTAATTAAGTAATATAATTGTAAGTATTTTTGGATGGTATACATAAGTATAATAATAATTAAATTTTTTTATAATTTATTTTCAAATATGTCAACAATCACTAATTTTTATAACAATCAAATCGAGACTGAGATGAACATGGTTATAACAATTCTGTGTATTTTTAGAAAACAGTTTTTGTTTTGTAAGTATATTTTATAACTTTTTAATATTGAATAGAAATTACGTGGTATTTCCAAATATCTGGATTTCACCAACTTTTTGGCGGATTGGTCGAGCCAGGCAGCTCATTTAATTTTTTATTGTGTAAAATTTTAAATAGGTACTTACTAAGTTATCGATTATCTTTGTTATTCCCAACCTAAAAAGTTGGTGAAATCCACAACTTTAATACAGTCAAAATTAAAATATCGCCACCTCAGAATAACAAGATTCTAACTAGCGAACTTTGAGATTTTTCGTGCAAATATTTCTAACCGACATAATCTACAAGCATAATTAACGAAAACACCCTAAAGTGGGTTGGTTTTGGAAACAGCGAGACTGATAAATGAGTGTTTGGACCATTTAAAAAAAATGGATCTTGGCTTGCATAGAAAAACCCAAATACTTTCCTTCACACCGTGCACTTGGCTAAAAGCGTGTATCGCAAAATGTGGAATACATCGCCACCGCCGGGGTTTGAGCCTGGCACATCCCACTTGAGAGACTGCTGCTTCAACCAACTGCGCCAACCATGTACCCTAAACATTGATCTCATTTCTTCCAACATTTTGGTCTCATCGGTTAGAACCTCGTTATTCTCAGGTGACGATATGTAGGAATCCTTTTCATTTTAAATTGACACTAAATTGACTATGAAATTAACTATAATATTGCTTTTTGTTTGTCCCTACGATCCATACAAATATAATTGATTAATTACATTATAGATTTATTCGAGATTATTTGGTAGAAATTGATCGGAGTTACGAAATACAACAGTAGGTAGGTTGTATATAAATTGACAATAACGTTTTACATAAGAACTGGGTATACATATGTACTCACTGGTAAAAATTGGTAAGTATACATATCTAGAATAACGAGTCAAAAAAACTAGTAAATAATGGTTTAATAGTTGTTGTTTTACCACATGTAAAATTCCATACATCAGAATTATGTATTTTAATTATTTGTGTAGGTACAGTTTGTCAAGAAAGATATGATGGTTTTTGAACTTGTAGATTTTTGGCAACACTTGCAGTATTTTAATAAAATTGTCATTGTTGCCAGCAAGCAATATTCTACTAGTAGTTGTAAATTAACCTGAGTCCACCTCATTCTTGACACACTGTAATCGTACGGTTTAATTTCACGCATTTTTGGAAATTTTTGATTGGAAAAAAGCATAATTTTAATGGACTTTAATCCCCCCACCACACGCTCGTGAGCCATCACGAGCTTTTGGTGTTCATAAGTAAAAAGGCGTGTGGATGGAACGTTTGTCTTGACGTGTACGTAACCGACCCTTGACGCATTTTTACTCATTAACACCATTGGTTCGTGGTGGGTCACGAGGGTGTGGCATTACAAATTATCTCAGAATATTATGAATAGAACATGGCTTTACAAGAATTACATTATTTAGCAATAGATTGAAAGTAATTACGCTAATTAGGTAATTTTAAGCATTATGTTCATAGAACCTTAAAATTAATTCAACAATAAGGATACCCAAAGACGTAATAATTATATGAAAAGTATAAACGCTTAATACAACCAATGGCATTTTTTTTCTTAGAGCCGGTTAAGAACAGTAGATTACCATTGCCGTTACTGATCAGTAAACGTATTAAATGCGTTGCTTCAAAATACCGATGTCGCCAGGTAAAAAATAGCTAACTACAGTGTTAACACTCTCCTCTCCATATTCTCTCTCTTCTTTTCAATGTTCTGAATAATCCCGCTTCACCTGATTACCTTAAGTCCAACTTCACACCCCTGGCATCTCATGGCTTATCTCTACGTTCAAGTGGACGCTTGTTCTTGTGGACTTCCTTGTCCTTCATCCCATCCACATTTATATATGTATTTTTATGTATGTATAAGTATTCTATATATTATTATTATTTTCATATTTATTTATATTTTTCTTATTTTTCATACACCTGTATGTAATGTGTACATCAAATTAATGTCACAAGTGGTTGGTTGGCAGATATTGCCTACGGCAATAAACCCGCCATTTGGAAGATATGTTTTCTTTTCAATAAAGATTTTTTTATTTATTTATTTATTTAACACGCACTGACGTTTTGTTTGTCGTTTCGCTTTTTGTTACGCGCAAAAACGAGATAGCAATATTTGACGCTGACTTAGCGGCAGCGGTAAATGGATAGTAAGAAATCTTACGATAGCACATTACTTTTGTTTTGGAGCAACGATTTTTGTCTCCTTACTGTTACGAGTCAGCCGACGATACTATTTGTCGGGGAACCGGGCCTTAGGTAAGATGACTTCTGTGTTATGAAACACCTTGTAGTTTACACAAGGCTGCTACAAAGTTTCGGTTACGTTCATCAATCGGTATAATTATCACGGAAAATGATACTATAATATAATTATTAATGAGAAATCTTAAATTATGAGAAGACGAATAGGTACATTCATAGAAGCAAACATATTTGATATGAACCATAAACATATATTATTTTACATGAAATGTTTTAAAAAGGAAGTATATTTAGGAATGTAAAAAATTAGGCAGTTTTCAGAAACTAAAGTAAAAAATGAAAGCTTTTGTACAACTTCGTTTCTGGCGAATTTCAATAGATGTAGCTAAATATGTACAACAACAAATATTGTCGATATCTGCCATTCTGTACTCATAGTTTTTTAACAGTGGGTTCAAATCAACAAGCAGGTTTGCATATACATACAAATTCGACAGTCATAAGTAAGTTGACAACTCGCAACTGTCCTTTTAAGTTAAGTTGTATACATTGAAAAATTTGAATTTTCAAACCAAGTCTTAAAATTAAGACGAGTGAAAAAAAAATTGTCTCAAACATTTTTCTAAATACGAAAACATGTAATTCATACACTTACGATTTTCTTTTCTTCATAAAATTTGGTTTTTGTCAGTTACGAGGGGACAACTTAAGATGACCATTGATAACGTAAATGAATAAATATCTTTCACAATTTGATGACTAATACTTAAGTACAACAATAATTTAATTATAATTTTCAGTACATAATAATTATAGGTATAAATCAAACAAATAATTGATCTATTCTATCCCCTCCAACCCCATCCTCACGGGGCAGGGAGAGAGAAAAGAACACATCCTAACTTGCACTTCTTCCTTCTGCCACATTCACACAATTCATCTACGATTCCTTTTACTCGAAACACGTCCAGCCTAAAGTCTCTAATCGACATGGTCGAGCCAAGTAGCTCATGAACGACCGCATTTCCTTTCTATTCTTCTTTCACCCTTTGATCCTATCATCATTCATTCTGTCTACATGTCTTAATCAACTCAACTCGTTCACTTTCATGCTAGTCACGACATCCATTTTACAATCGCTCATCTCAATCTATTAGTATATATTATTTTTATTTATTTATACGCTCAAAAGCCCTCATGGATCTATTTTTTTTATATTACACACAATGATATAACATTTTATTTATACGCTATATATTTTCTTCATGTAAATACACACATTTTTTATTGTAATTGTAAAATAATTAACATTGTCAGCTCTAAACACTAAGAGATCAAAAAAATGTATGTCAACCAACTTATGTGGGAGAAAAAATTGTAGGAAATTTAAACTTAAACTGTTATAATTTTGTCTAGAAAATATACACTATTGTTATCCTATAAAATTGGTATTGCTATGTTTGGTGTTTCTTACGTAATAATTAAAAAATCCTTTGAATTTTTTGCTTTATTCAGGGAATGATTTGGTTGGGTATATTCCAAATTTAAATTTGATAACAGCTACGTATATTCCAAATTTAAATTTGATAACAGATAGGTATATTCCAAATTTAAATTTGATAACAGCTATTAAATTTAATAACAGCGATAACAGATATATTCCAAATTTAAATTTGATAACAGCCAGATATATTCCAAATTTAAATTTGATAACCTACAGATATATTCCAAATTTAAATTTGATAACAGCCAGATATATTCCAAATTTGAATTTGATAACAGCCAGATATATTCCAAATTTAAATTTGATAACCTACAGAATTCTGATATATTCCAAATTTAAATTTGATAACAGAAATACATATTTGAATACTAATAAAATTTTATAAAAATGATAAATTAATTCGTTGTTATTGTCACCTGTTGTCTTTGGTTTGGTATTTTTTATGGTTGGGTGGTATTTCTCCCTAGTGAAATTGATCGACATACACATAACATCCTTACTAACCTAACATTACACAATATTTGTCATATTCATTTAGTATTTATACAAACATGATAAATAATAACTAGTATTTTTTGGTAGTATTTGTTATCATATTATTATACAGAGTCATCGAAAAAGAATGCCCTCATTTTAAAAAAGGTATAACTTTGGAACTGTTTATGTTAAACGAGTGATTCTTTCACTGCGCTACAACTGATGAATGTAAGTTTTGTTCGATGCAAGACACAATATGGTCGACAAAGGCAGGCGGCGCTATTCATCAACAGCCTTCCAATATAATGGTGATCGTGCAACAGTGAGTCCTGCATTATTTGGTTTGTGAAGTCAATTCTGTTGTACATCAAACAAAACTTACATTCATCAGTAACACCACAGTGAAAAAATTACTTAGGTTTTTAACATAAACGGTTCCAAAGTTACACCTTTTTAAAATAAGGGCATTATTTTTCAATGACGCCGTATTAATTACCATAGCTGTATTTTTCTAATAGTTACTTTCGCACTCTGGGAAATGAAGATCCCCGAACACGTTCAACTCGTAAAGGGATGCGAACGTTATAAAAATGAGATACCATATCATAAGTATAATGCCGTATTTTCTATCCAGCTTCCAACCATTCAGATGTGTAGCGAGCACCAAGAATATGACGGTGCTGAGGAGTGACAGGGTTGAATAGGTTAAACCTGAAAAACAACAAACAAAAAATGAGACTTCGAACAGTATTATGCATTCCCTTCTTGGGTTAGCTGGAAGAGATTGCTACATAACAATAAGTTCGCCCTAGTGAACACTTCTACTTATCAGCCCACTCCCGTCCACTCCTGGACGAAGGCCTCCTACATTTTCTTCCACGCCGCACTACCTCGGGCTCTCTGGATCCAGTTGACACCAATGTACTTTACTAGGTCGTCTCTCCATCGTAGTGAAGACTACTTAACATTATTATAAATGTGTATCGAGGTGGTCAGTAGCCTGGTTGGTAAGGGGCTCGACTGTTATCCAGTAGGCACGGGTTCAATCCCCGGTGCCAATCTAGTTCACTTCACAGCACAAGCTTTTTATGCTTATTTTCTTATCAAATCATATTATATGTAACGTTCACATAAAGCATAAATGAATTAGGTAATTAATATTCCGTGATGCGAATTGTACCCCCCATCCCTTATAGGCAGAGAGACCAGAACGCCAGAATTCCCTACACCTACCTCACACAATTCTCAAAACACGTTATTCCTTGAGCATTTTGTCGAGCCAAGCTTTTCTTGGACGGCCATGTTTCCTTTCACCCATTTCTATTTTCTATGTTATTCCTTCATCATTCATCCTCTCAAAGTGTCCCAACTATCTCGACTTGTTCAGTTTCATTCTAGTTGTAAAAATTGTACTAACCTTTACTTATAACATTGACATGAGATCCTGGCTTGATGATGGCAGTCTGGATGAACCAGGGGAGTCCAAGACAGATGAGGATGTCGAAGACATTAGAACCAACTGCATTGGACACAGCCATGTCTCCGTATCTGGAAATAACAAACGGAATATAAAAGGTGATCCACGAGATCATCATCCATAAAATTAAATGTATAATGCAGTGATTCCCAAAGTGTGAGCCGGGAAACATTCATTTCAACGATTCGGAAAATTTCTGGAATATCCAATTCTCTAAATGCTGACAAAATTCCAAGATTTTAGCGACTTTCGAGTCATTCCTTGTTTTATTTCCAAATGCATAGCTCTCTTCATTTTTTTGTTTTGACCCGATAGTCAGATTGTCCAGAAAATTCAATTTTTATAATAAGTACATAAAATTTGAAAATAAAAACTGATGTATTAAGTGAGCCCCGAACCGAAAAAGATTGGGAACCTCTGGTAAAATGTATTAAATGAACTTTCTAGCGATTTTGGCCTGGATATATTTAATACTACATATAACGAATTTGCTGCCCGCATCAATTTGTGTCTGTGATCTGACTGCATGCAAATATTGCGAAGCTCTCTGGTTGGCGAATGCATTCAGTAGTATATAAGTATGTTTTTGTATTAAGCATAAGTAAAATTGTAACCTCACATTGTACGGTGCAAAGGTGCCATACAATGTTATTAATATCAAAATAAATGTGTAATGATAGATCTCACCCTTCCTTGATGACAGCAATACTGCTGAGTGCATCTGGCACAGAGACTCCAGCAGCTACGAATGTTAGACCCATCACAGTGTCTGGGATACCCAGTGTGCTTCCTGAAATCATCAAAATATAGTGTACTTAATAACGATTGTGGTCCTAGATTAGGTTTGGGATTCATTGTTATGCACTGCCTGTGGTCGGTGGGCAGTACAGTAAGTACTGATGAGAATGGGTAAGAACCTCAACTATTTATTTTCTCTTCTGTCTGTACTGTCTGAATAGTGCAATGTTGTCCTTTTGGTTAAGATTTAGTACGTAGCAATACATACTCATAATACCTCTCGTAATACCTCAGGAAGGCGCCGACGGGGTTACCCAAATACTACTTGGAGACGCTCCATGCTTGCAGAGTTGAGGGGAGCCGATCTACAATGGCCGGAAGTCAAGACCATGGCCCAGGACAGAGACCAATAGAGAGGTGTTGTTGCCGCTCTATGCTCCCCCAGGAGTTCAAGGAAATAATGATGATGATGATGAATATGTAACTGTAAGATTATAGTCTTAAAAATATGTAGTAGTGTGCAGAACCTTAAAGTGAGAGTAGTCTCCAAGAGATATTAAGGGTGTTCAGAGTAGTTTCGGGAGGGGTTTGTTTAGGGGAGCCCTTCCGGCAAACCTTTAGCCTACCCGTGGAAAAAAAAACTTTTTGCTTTAAAGACTGAATGTCATAGGAGTCGAAGCTCATGAAATTACCTTTAATGTAATATGATACATTGAATATAAGTTCATACCTATGATAGTAATCATCCAGACCATGATATAGGAGTAGAAGGAGATCCAGATCATTGAGATGAGGAACGTGAAAGGATACCAATTCCTGTATCTCTCGCTCTTGCAGTCCGGCATGGTCTTACGACACAGGAAGTGAATCGGGTACACTATGTACCACGACACCAGACCCAACTTTCCTGTAAACACACAACATTCATTTAAAAATCAGGTACCACAGCTAAAGGTTTCATTTCTTATAAGTAGGGACTGGAAGATATCATTAAGTTCCTATATGCTGTCATCCGGTTTCGGCGCACTGATTTGTTCTCATCCAATACTGAGAGAAACGTCTTGAAACTGAAGATAGTGATAGATGAAAGTATGGACTACAGATTGGCTGTTTTAGAATTACAATATTTGGAAATTCCTTGAATAAAAAAATATTCCTAAAGTACCCCAAAAATTTACGAGATCTGAGGATTTTCCATTCAGTTTTTAGATATAAAAGAATAATTTAGCCAAAATACTGGTAATTATAATCTTAACAAATCGGCTGTTTTAGATTTTTAAATTTTAGATTTTTAGGTTTCTTTTAAAAAGGTATAATTCACTTTGTCGTTTACGTTATTCTTATTTCGCACTAACATTCTCATACAAAATTTGAAAAAGTTGAAGCAAAAATAGAACGATTTTCGCTCAGTGCATATAGGCTCTTAATTAACACAATTATTTTTCAGGAAAAGTGGCATTATTTTTTGTAAAGTTTAGTGTTATTTTTCACAATTTGTGGTGAAATGTGGTGTTATTTTATGAAAATCACAATTCATGTTTTGTGAGGACATCGTAAATTTCTACATGTCGTAGTTGAACATAACAAGTAGTTAATATCTCAACAGATATACAGCAAAGGATGGACCTTTCATCAGGCTTATGACTGATCGTCGATTGGCTTAATGTAATCGATTTTAAATTCCCGTCCGCGGCAAACGGATGGACTGGAATTGGTGAATGTTACATAAGTGTAAAGTGATCACATTAAGTCAGCCTACGATCAGTAATAAGCCTGATGAAATGCGGTGTTATTTTCCATACATTTTTACACTTTTAATTTATAAACGTAAAAAAATTTACCTCTGTCAGTTGGTTTAATTAGAGGGTCAATCATGTCTTCTGGTTTGTATTCCTTTGGTCTGTAGTAACTTTGTGGAATTCCACTCTGTGACAGATAATTAAATTAAAATAAGTAAATATACAGGGCATAACCAATAGCAACAGAGTGTAATCAAATTTGTTAGATATAATAATATTCACCTATGTGTCTACTGCCCCAGAACAGACTCTGGCCTAGTGGGGCAGTACAATTTCCCATATATCTTGTTGTCTTATGTATGTTTATTTTGTATTTTTTTGTATTTATATATTATGAGTGTGTATATGTATATATGGGAAATAAATCTTCATTCATTCATTCATTCATACAAAACCACATTAACACTATATCTGTAGTTTCATTCCTGAAGGCTTTCGCAAAGTGATGTATGTATGTGTGTATAATATGTGTATGTATGTATTTATTTATTTACTTTATGGTTGATTTAAGTATCTATAAGTTTGTTTTCTTTTCTGAAATTGACTGTAAAACACTGCTTTTAAGAAAAAATGCACAATGGATATGGATAAATCCACTTTACTTAGTTTTGTCAACAAGTTTGAATTGTTATACTGCCCTGCTAAGTAAAAACACAGTAATTACTAAACCACAAATATGTCAGAATCCAAGTTTCAAAACAACTTTTTGTAGGTATTCGTCACAAATTAAAGAAAGTAGTGGACACTGTATAGCCATTTTTGTACGCAAAACATTAAAATAATGCATTTTTTCTTATGAAAAATGTTTCATACTTTTCTCGACAGAGACGAGAGGCATCTTCATTCACATAATGTAGCGTTATGTGAACTCCCTTGGGGAGAAAGCAGGATAAGTGTTCCGACGCTTACGAGTCGGCTTTGGCTGGCTTAAGTGATCACTTTATGCCCAGGGCAACGTTCAACAGTTGTAGGTAAATATGCTACAGCTGTAACTTATTTCATATTGACCCAATGTTTCTGATGCTAACGCCATCCACTGAGGAGTGGACACAACATTTGCAACCTTCTTTTTATTGTGAAATGGAGTAGGAACACTTTGGTTCCATCTACTCCACTACAGGAGGCGCGGGGAACACTGTGATTCCACTTTTGTTTTTTTTTTTTGTAATTACTGTGTTTTTACTTAGTACGGCAGTACAGAGCCATCTATTGGATGTTACTCACAGCTTGTATTGTTAGCTGAGCTTGTACGGGTGTTGTCACTTTCTCTGTGGAGGCCAACTGCTGGGATTCGGGAGGTGACTGCATCACCTGCTGTGGTTGATCCCAGGTGCTGTTTGGATCCCACACTGGCGCCTGCTGTAACGTAAATGGTAAAATATCTTTATTGACAAGTTGACCAAATCTCATTTTAAATTACATTTTAACAGAATTAGAAAAATTGGAATACGGGATTTATTTTTTTGCTTACTTGTGCAGTGGGAGCAGCCTGCTGTTCACTCCCCCAGGCATTGTTTGGGTCCCACTGGTCCGTCCCGTAATAGGCCTCGTTGTCGTACCCCATGTTGGTGTTATACCCTGCAAGAAATACACTCAATAAAAACCCGTGACCAGACAAAAACCATATGAATATTACTTACTAGGATAAGAGCCTTTTTTTAATGTAAGACAGTGTAACTACACGCAAGTCCGTACACGCAGTTATAGTAGTATCAGTGAGCGCACAATGAATAAGAATGCACACAGATGCGTTAGCCAGGTATATCCGTCCTTTCACGAGCACTACAAAAAAGGGTCTTAAACTTGCGAGACTAGTGTAACTACTACTGACATCGTTAGATGGACTCACCGACTTGATTCGTCTGTGTAATGTTAGTGTGTTCCTCAGGTTTGGGATCCTGCTTCTTGCCAGTTTCCACGTCCCCTGTTGACAGTTTCTTAGAATCGGGAACTACCGCAGACCTATAAAATGAAAGCATATTTTATTAGTACAGTTCCCAATAGAGTTCAGTTCTCAGTACAAAATTTCAGTTCTCTAGGATTAGCCGTTTGGGCTCTGCGTTGATGAGTGAGTATGTCAGTCAGTCAGGTGCTTTTGTTTATTATTATGATGAGTTGGTTCTTAACTTTATGGATCAAAACTACACGCTTGAACGATTTCGAAAAGTTTTAAGCACATAATAATAAAGTACATAAAATCATATCGCCTAAGATGGTTGGGAGATGTCCAGCGAATGGAGGACAACCGAATACCGAAGAAGATTCTCAGCACGAGACCAGACAGGAGACGAAATGTGGGGTGACCTAAGCTGAGATGGATGGATTGTGTGGAGAGGGACCTCAGAGCAATTGGGGTGACAAACTGGAAGGTGCGGGCGATGGACCGAATGGAATGGCGAAGAATTCTGGAGGAGGCCAAGGCTCACAGTGGGCTGTAGCACCAGTAATGATGATGACTTAATGATAATGTCTTACAGGAGGTAAGAGCTATTTGACTGTATTGAAATAATGTGAAGTGAAATGAAGTAATCTTACTTGTATGTGACTAGAGAGGCTTGCTCCTCCTTGGTTGGTAGTTTAATTGGGAGCTTCAGGGACATGGCCCACCTCTCTAGTGGAGTGTTGAAGTGGAGGACTATACAATACACTACGTACATCAACAGCATTATCAACGCTTCGGGCCTGCAAATATAAACATTACACAACTCATTATGTGAAAGCAACCTTATTACCTCATTACTTTTTTTTTATATAAATGAATCTGGGTTTATTGAAGGTGGTCGGTAGCCTGGTTGGTAACGCCCTCGACTGTTAATCCAGTGGGCGCGGGTCCCCGACTTACTCCACTTCACAACACAAGTTTTTAAGCTTTCTGTGAAGTGTACAAAGATGTATTTGGGTTTATTTTGACAAACCCAGATTCATTTTTAAAAAAAAAAAAAAAAACATACACCTTTGTACACTTCACAGTAAGCTTTAAAAGCTCGTGTCGTGAAGTGGAGTAGGTCGGCATCGGGGATCGAACCTGCGCCCACTGGATTAACAGTCGAGCACGTCACCAACCAGACTACCGACCACCTCAATATTTTCGATGTTATATTAATTGGGATAATAAAGGGTCATAATAAGAGAATGCTCTGATTTAAAAAAGTATGACATATGGCGTATTTGCACATTAGCTGTGCAATTGTGGCACAATCACACATTAAGTTATCTTGCTTCATACTATGTTACTGTCTTTGACAAAATGCTAACAGAGCCCTTTACACTCTTAAGCATTGATATTGTGCATATAAGTTATATGCACAATATCTACGATATAACTACTATTACTTTAATTGTTATAGGTATATCAAATTATGTAAAACTGACGAGTCCCACAAGAAAAGCGTCTAAGGACGATAAACAACAATAAACAATAATTTGAAATGTCCTTACCAACTAATGACTTCATTGGAGATGGTGAATAACATGACCAGAATGGAGATGGCATAGAAGAAGCAGTCCCTAACCAATGGCCACCAGTTGAGATAGCTGACAGTACCAGAGCATAAGGCACACACTGAGATGACAAACATTATATTGAATACGGCTGATCCAATCACTCCTGATATTCCTATATCGTCTTTAGCAAAGAATACTCCAATGATGACAGTAGCCAACTCGGGAGCCGAAGATCCCGCAGCCATGAACGTAGCACCAGCGACATCAGGAGATAGTTTCAGTTCTGCAAAAAACAAACTTGATTTCAGTCACGCAGAATCTTTATTGACAGTGCTATGAAAACAAATTTTATCAAGGCTGATGGCTCATTTCAGTGGTGAGGAAACAAACATTTATGTATTTGGTTGAAATTATTCCATAGTATCTACTGGAATAACTGTAACGTAATGAATAACTTTTGCGAGGAATTTACTGCGATTTATACTCGTTAATCACCACCGATCATCAATCCTTGCCGTATTTTGGCGTTCGCGCCATTTTGACACTTGACACTCTTGACAGTTTACTGCTACACGTCACCCAGCAGTAGAGATGGCGTTTAAACGTACAACGTTATAATGATTCGTTAGAAAAAATAAATTGTTTAAACGGTTTCAATATACAGCCATCAACGTTTAAGCTTCGACATCTGTGTAATAATTATTTAAGCAACAGCGATGCAACATCGTACGTGCGTTATTTTAAGTGCATGATTATTTAAGCGTACAATGTTGTATTAGTATTTTTGCGTTGTTTTAAACGTACTGTTTATTTAATTACCCTATTATTTTCAGTCTGCTTTTTTAATTTGGAGGAGGCAGACGTCGCGTTGTGTTGGAGAATTAATAACGATTCGTGATATCGGAGTTTAAACAGATGTTAGTCTTTTTTAATTACGAATTATATTTACCTATTTTTTATTAGGTACTTATCCCATTCTCTATGGGGGGGGGGGTGCCCCACTTACCCCCCAACCCCCTCACCCCCTCACCCCCCCTCACCCCCCCCCCCCCCTCACCCCCCCCCTCACCCCCCCCCCCCCCCCCCTCACCCCCCCTTTTTTTTTTTTTTATTATACCTATATTTTTACGTATAGGGAAATAAACATATAGCCTTTAATATAAACGTTTATATATATAAACACAACGCGTGCGACGTTATAGAAAATAAGCAGTAAACGCCATCTCTACCCAGCAGACATGATACTGATAGATGCGCATACAAAATCAATGTTGACCGGTTAGGTTAGTTTTTTTAAAATGACTTTTTTTTTCAAATGTGCTAAGGGGCACCTAAAGGCGGGTCAGACAAAAAGCTTTTTAAAGTGCTTACAAAGAAACAGTCTAAACGGAATATTCCCTAGAAAGTTCAAAATCTGATGTCACATGTCTGCTGGATGGTATTTCATTTTTGACCATAAACAATCATTAACTCTTCCCTCGACTCTTCTTCAAAAAATATATGGCTGTAAACAACTCTTGCATACAGCCAAGTACTTTTAAGAAGGCCATCTACGATCAGCATACCTATTTTTAATTCAGTCATAATTGTACTAATTAGTGCCAAAGATGAAAGTAGACTATGTTTGTGGAACTCCATTCTCTATGTACCTAACTTTACCTACTAGAATTAATAAGGAAAAGAAAGACCAATTTTATGGTAGTTTCTTATTTTTTTCAGTTCTCAGTTTCTCACCTTCACAAATCCTATCGAGTGAACTAACAAAGTAGTCGTCGCAGACAATGGCCAGTCCAAGGAATGAGAAAACAGCCAGCAGAATGTGGATGACCAGACCTCCGTGTTTTCGTACGGTGGGTCCCATTAACGGATTTGGAAACTGTAAAAAGAATAAACATAATATTACCAACTTAATTGAGTACATGGTTGGCACAGGTGGTTAGAGCGCGGACTTTCAATCTGGAGGTGCCGGGTTCGAATTAGGGCGCTGAAAATGTATTCCGCACTTGAAGTGTACAGGAAAGTATCTGGTTTCATCGAAATAAACTAAAATTTAGTACATCTTTGTACACTTCACAGTAAGCTTGAAAATCTTGTGACGTGAAGTGGAGTAGGTCGGCATCGGGGATAGAACGCGCGCCCATTGGATTAACAGTCGAGCGCATTACCAACCAGGTTACCGACCACCTCATAATAAATAATACCTTATACATTATTACATATTGTTTTTTAGGTAAATTCATGCTGGTCACTGTTCCTAGAAACTAGGTACCTAGTAAAGAGTAAATACCTACCTATAGATTAATCCAGACTCGAATATTTACTGAGGTGCCCGCTTGGCGCTTCTTACATAATAACCATTGCAAATTTCTGTGCATTTATATTCGTAATGGTATTCGCCATATCACATATTTTTGTTTACTCAGTTGGAAAAGTGTCAACACAAGTGCGCATAAATTACAGTTGGTATGGTATTAATTATTCAGATCATCGTACCTTTATAATAAATAAGTAGGTAATAGATGTGTTGTTTGTGCTATACCAATCAAGTTGCTTACCTACTCCTGAATTTATGCGATGTAACTACACGACGCATTTTCGCCAATTTCCGCGTTTTTTTACACCTGGCAATCCATCATGTTGGCTAATTTATGTCAACAAAATTACATCACTAGAAGTACCTACTTATATCACCAGAAGTACATACTTATATCACCAGAAGTACAGAAATTAAAACACACTAACTTATTTTACAGATTTTTCCTCAACCAAAGTGACAGGTATATCTACATTCACATGATGTAACTTTATGTGAACTCCCATTGGGAAGAACAGAATAGATGTTCCGACGCTTATATACGAGTCGCCTTTGGCTGGCTAAAATGATCACTTTATGCCCGGGGCAACGGTCACCTATCCCACCACATCCTGCTGTCGATTGAAAATCTGTAATGTATTTCCATCTACGCAATGCAGAAAAATCCAGTTCCAATACCTAATAAAATAATTAAGGTAAGTACCTATATTTCCAATTACCTACACTTATTTTAGTTCGAAAGGTTATAGAATTGAACTTAATAAGCCTGTAGGTATGTATTATGATATAAAACAAGGTTTTACCATTGAAAATTTATAGAAATTTTGATCATAATTGAATACTTTGCAACCCAATTTAAATACCTGGATTTCACCAGGAATGCAAGCTAGTATAATGATAAATTTACAGTTGGTATACCTACTCACGTAACGTAGTAATAAATATGCAAATTGGATGAAATATGCATACTATTATTTGAAATATTATGCATATTATTATTAGCATTCTCGGCAGATTTCAGTAATTCCATCACAAACCATTAACTGCATAGGTATTGCTAGATACATACTACTTAACATAGATGTTTCCTCTCAACAGGGCTGTGAATAATAATAATGCTAGTATAGGTACGTACTAGGTAGGTATTAGTGTTAACAGGAGTATCGTATGAAACTCCTTGAGAAGGACAGTGAAAATTAAAATTTTAGAAGAAACTTTCGTATGTTGATACAATACCCGCGTCATAATTACCATGTTTTTCGTTTTTTAACAGGACTTTGAAAAGACCCCCTTTTGTTTTGCCAAGGAAACGTGAAAACTGACTGAGCCTATTGTGAAACCTGTTGTTATTAAACCTACTGTGATCAGTGGCGTGGCTAGGGTTTCCACGTCAGGTAAGCCCACGTATATAAAAAAAGAAAATTTAAAAATTACATGTGTAATGAAAAAAAATTGCATGACTAAAAATTTTCGGAATTTCCTCCGGTAACTGCGGGTAAACGGCTAGTCTTATGAAAAAATGTAGCCAACCTTTTTTGTAGAGAATTTATAAACGATTATTTTGGTCATTGACAGTTTTCTTCTATCTCTTACCGTTTTTCTAAAAATTGAGGAAAACCGCGCAGAGGGGGGGTGGGGGCGTATGGGGGGACGCGTCAGATGGGGGTTCGGACACTCGATATTCTGAAACACCCTACCCCAGGTATCATTCTGCTATCATTTCAAAAGATTTGAAATATTGCTAACTTACTTAGAACTGCATAATGACTGAACTATTCGAAATGGCCGAACTATTAGTAACTTAAAGAGTTATTGATAAGTTTGATATTGGTTTTGGCGAAGTAATTATATTTATTTATTTATTCTTTAAGAAAACAGTAAATGAACATTACGATTATAAAGAATTGTTCACTGGGGCGAACTTATCGCAGAACTGCGATCTCTCCCAGTTAACCCCAATATCATTATTTTTAGTAAAAGTTAGTATTTTTCTCTTACCTCTAATCGCCAAAACACCAGTACACTTTATTTCTTCGCACCTGACAATAAAACACTCACCCATTTTATTAAAACAACATCTAATATAATATTTTTAACCTCAAATAGTTAAACAATCGAAAATCGAAGAACTGTTTGAACGTTTACCGCATAAAGTTTGTTTTGACATTCAAATGCAAAGATAAAGCATATTACTCATATTAGAATAGCGTGATTAATATGTGAAAATATTTTTATGTTGGCACGTCTACAATTTGCATCTATACACACAGAAGAAGCCTGGCTTATGAATTCATACAAAATTTTGACAGTTGACTATACATACTTATATTAATGGTATGTATGTTACTACTATCGTAATAATGAGAGTGAAAAGGTAAGGGAGACAAGCCCAAATGATAGTAGTGGGATAGAGTAAGATGGCTGTATGATTGTGTGACTGGAGTTTACGTGTTTTTCGCGGGTTCACAGAATTAGGATGTGTGAACTAGCGCCATCTAACGATAATTGATACATTTTCGGCATTGAACCGCGCGATATTTAAATGAATGAGAACCATCGGAAAACGCTTTATATAATATTTCGGAGATTTATTTCTTATTTCCACTGGGTAAGCCCGGCTTTTGGGCATGTATGGTAGCTCCGCCACTGACTGTGATACGTACAGTGAAACCTACCGTGCATATTGTGAGATCTGCTGTCAAAACGAAACCTGTTATGAAACCCGCTGTGAGACCTGATGTGATACCTGCCGTGAAATCTATTGTGCCTACTGTGAAACCTACTACGAAACCTACTGTGACTATTGTGGCTGAGAAACCTACCGTGAAACCTGCTGTGAAGCCTGTTGTGCTTATTGTGAAACCTATAATGTGAAGCTTACTACGAAACCTACTGTAATACCTATACTCTGAAACTTACTGTGAAATCTACCGTGAAACCTCCAGTGCCTACCGTGAACCGCTGAAACCTGCTCTGAAACCTATTGTGA
This sequence comes from Ceraclea dissimilis, assembly GCA_963576895.1. Classification (NCBI taxonomy): domain Eukaryota; kingdom Metazoa; phylum Arthropoda; class Insecta; order Trichoptera; family Leptoceridae; genus Ceraclea; species Ceraclea dissimilis. The sequence continues at coordinate 16,263,879 of OY756363.1, forward strand.
TAACTACTGTGATACCTGCTCTGAAACCCACTGTGAAAAATGAATCATGTCTAAAAGTTGTAAGACGATTTCAACTATACGTTATGAAGTAAATACAATTAATATCAATATCCAAAGTTTTTTGTGGTTCTGGGATTGTATACGCAAGCCCGAATACTTTCTGCATACTTCGAAGTAAGCTAAAAGCTTAAATACACCGCTAAGTGCAGAGTGCGTATTCGGCAGTGGGAATCTTTTACAATCTTTTAAACAACTTTTAATGTACAGATGTACCAAAAATAATGAGCTTTTAATAATATAATATATAAAGCTCGCATTCAAATTCAAGTTGTTCTTTTATTAAACTGAAATGCCCATTTATGTTTGCATGTACGCTGAAATGACTGAATAAAGTATCTATATGTCTATTTATTATTTACCTGTTCTATGGCTGGTGCGATGCAATTATTCCTCCTCGGTCTAAGTGTGTGGATGTCGTTACGGACCGTTGTCGTCGAAATTTGTTCTCCATCTTCCTGAAAAACAAAAATATTTCTACATTAAATTTGGGAACCTATATATATATATATATATATGATCGGGAATGATACAATCAAGAAATTGCTTTTGGGTACTCTGCGTACCTTGGCCTTGAAAAAGGCCGTTGGTAGCCCGACGTTTCGGCTCGGTTGGACAAGCCATCGGCAGGGGCGGTAGGCGAGAGGTAGCGGCGTTGGGGTTAGACAGCGCAGAGACCTCTAGCGGGAGTCGAGAGAACGGGAATAGAACTACCTCGGTTCACGGCCGCAGCGTGTGCAGGTCGAATGAAACCGGGAGCGAAAAGCGATTACATTCATCTACTTTAAACACTGTTATACGCTATATAACACGTTGTTATGTCGCTCACCACCTGACAAATGGAAGAAGTGGATGAAATAAAAACATGCAAACGATATTACAACACCGATAACACATAACATCAATCTTGTATCGCGCTATGTAACAAAATCCTTGTATCATACCATGTTTCATGAACATATGAATGAGACAAAAAACACGTTAGCGACCCTACAACAGTAATAATACGTATAATCGGCATTGTATCACGTTGTGTAGCAGTAATTACATCATTCACCACTTCAAAAATAAAGAAAGTGAGCGAGACAAGCACGTGTCAGCGGTGTACAATGATAAAAGGAAAACAACGCGTTACGCATTGCGAGAGGCTATGCGTGCGCTTCTCCGGGTAGCAGTGGGTTGATGGGTGACGCTACTGTTAGTTTGTCGAGTGCGTGGGGGTTGGGGTGTAGAGATGAGATTCGAGGCTGTAGGGGTGGGAGTTAAAACCGTTGGGACGGGGGTTGTAGAAATATTAACGAGAGGTGGCGGTTTTAACTTCTGAATTACCGTTTGCCAAGCAAAGGGTAATCGCTTACTATCGTCTCGCGTGTTTAAATTGTAGTCTCGCTTGTGGATCTCAATTGCCTCGCGATAAACGCGCAAAGACTCATTATTGAGTTTGACAATTGTTCGAGCTGAGTCGAAATCGATCAAATGTCCTTCAGTCGTTTGATGCATTGCCAATGTGGAAGAGGTTTTCTTTCCTTTGACATCTACTCTGTGTTCAGCTATTCTAGCTGACGTACGGCGGTTGGTACAGCCATAGACAAAACTTGACCGCCGCCATATTCGAGCCTAGCATTTCCGCTGGGTATATAGGCCAATTTTTTCTCGATGAAAAGTACGCTAATTTACCATGTAATTACATAGGTTATATTCCAATGGTAATTTCCACACCGATTATACATAATGAGTCGCAAAAATCGCTCAAATATCACCAAGTTTCATGCAATTGTATGGACAAACAATATGAGATGCAATCATATATGTTTGCATTGAAAATGGCGTCGACCATAGATTTGTCATAGATAATAGAAGGGGCTCAATGTTCAATAGCTCTTCCCACTTTTATATAATTTCCTTACATTAGATTAATGCGTTTGTTATATTCATAATTCTTCATCTCTAACTTAATGATTGTGGCTTATATTGTGAAGGACAGAATCTATTCAAGTAGGTACTTCTAAGGTGTTTATACAGTAGTACCTACCTAAGCAGGTAACGCTCATAACATAAAGGAAAATAATAATGATAAATTTCTCCAGGAAAACGTTTAAGTAGGTACTTTCTCAAGTAATAAATGGAAAATATTATGTCGAAGCAGTGGTTCTCAAACATGTTTTCATGAGAAGGTATCTCTGGAGGTTTTTTGATAATCAAATTTGCCGTTGTAGAACTGCCCCCTCTTTTTTTAAATATTATTTCAAGTTGTTTCAACGTCAGTCTCTTTGGGCAAAGATATTATTGTTTGTGTTTTTATACACACATCCAAACACACGCGATTTACTGGTTACCCCATTATAATTAGAGATATAACATGATGGTATACAGGGCCGGATTGGGAAGGAATATTGGACCGGGAATTTAAGGACTAAATTTTAAGACCCACAAATTAGCAAAACCGACCCACAGTGTTTCTTTTAGACAAATTGCTCCGGGGGACATTTTTGTTCTCTGGGGGGGGGAGGGGAGGCGCCCCAACAATAGGGAACTTGCACACATTTTCTTTATTATCCAGAGTCATAAAAAAAGTCATTAGAAACACATACCAATTTTTATTTTTTCGATACGTCGCCTAATGGCTATTTTACAGCACTTTGAAATTTGAAGTTCTGAATTCCCGCGAAAACGCTACTTTCAAAGACGCCGTACGACGCCGTATTGATGACGTCACGAGGTCTATATGTGTTTGGGTTAACGTAGAGTTCGGAATGTTTATGTTATTTTTTTCAAGTTAGTGATAGTTTCAGGTCGGTTTTTAGCGTTCCATCTGCTAAATGTATATATAAATAATATTTAGGATGTTTTTGAACTTCAGTTTTTATTTTATTCATATGGGATGCTCCTCTCTCGAACGTGTGTTCGAGAGAGTAACCTGTAACCGGTAACGACGTAATGATATCGTTAATATATTATGTTATGTAAATATTGAAATTAATTAATAAATAAATATTTATTGAAAAAATATATATTTTTCAAATGGCGGGTTTATTGCCGTCAATTTCTACCAACCAACCACTTGTGACATTCATTTGAAGTACAAAATACTCACATATTTAAGTGTATGAAAAAGATTACTATAGTAGAATATACCGTAATTTTTTTCTTAAGGTAGTTTTTTTTAGGTTTTCTAGGAAAGCCCAACTGCTTAATTAAAAAAAAATACAAATAATGGAGTTATACGAAACGTACGTAAATACTCCTGGTTTCAAATAACTTGGCCACTGGCTACATAGTAATTCTATAGAAAAAGTGTGACAAGTAAGGTGAAACGAAATGTAGGTACTTCCATGGGCGTCGTCGGGGGGAGGGAGAGCTGCCCTCCCATAGAAAAATTTGTATTTGGGTGTATATTGAATATCTATTTTCACTCATTGAATGACAAAACCTCACCAAAATAACCGTAATACGACATCGTTTTCTCTTCATGATTCAATTTTCTAAAATTATTAGATAACCCATTCAGTTTCAACTATTCCAATAAAAATTTCGCTTGCGGCGCTATTTTTAATGTTTTTTTTTTGACAAAAAATCGATTTCCATACCAAACTACAACATGACCCTATTCAGTCCTTTTACTTTTTTTATATTAAATTTTTTGTTCCTCCCACCTATCTTCGAACTTGGCGACGCCCATGAATAGGTAGTTAGGTAGGTACTTTAATTAAAATTAACCTCACAAACATGACCTACAAGTTAAATTCGATAAAGGTTTGTTTCTAGATTAGTTTCGTTGCACAATGCCATTTTTTCCACTTAACCTTAGCCTTAGCGGGATCTGCCGGTATCAATGAAAAGCTTTATTGGGCGTCGTATTAGTTGTCTTTGTTCACTCTGGTACTACAAAATATTCGACTGACTTCCTCTGAAATACTTTATATTAAATTAAGCTATAATATACTTCGAAAACATTCAGAAAACAAACTCAAACACTACGCGGCCAAGAAACTTCATACATTTTGGTATCCCGTCAAAACAAACATGGACTACGTGACGTCACAGACAGATTGACCAATGGCGTGGCGTTTAAGGGGATGCTGAGAAGTCGTGATTTTATTTATCGAATTAAAAATTGAAAAAAAAATATTTTAGGGTTTTAATCAACGTAGAATTGATATTTAACCTTTATTCTACCGAATTAATGTATTTTCGTCTATATTCCTCACTAGTGCAAGTTCCCTATTAGTCATTATTAATTGAAATTATGTAATAAACGCTTTTCTCCGGGGTGGTGCCCTGAGGAGTACCCGAAAGAAACATTGCCCCAAAATGGTCTCGGTGGGCACAGGCTCACCGGGAATGTTTAAAATTTACGCATCGCCAGTCCGGCCCTGATAGTAGGTATACCTTATAGTACCATTTTGTTTAGCGTGAAAGACTATTTTTTCCGGGTGAAGGTCAGCTGTCTTACGTAAATAATCCCTTTCTTATTTGAGAATCGCTGATCAAAAAGAATTCAGCCTTGGGAACTGGGAAGGTAGAGCAGGTACCTGTCACTAATTTTATTATTTTATGTTTACATCATTTTTTATTGTGTGTTTCATTTTCTTCACTTCGCAAATAATAAAAAAAAATAGATGTTCGCAAGTCTGACATAAGTACTTCATGATATTGAATAATATTTTTATTAAAATAAGTACGTAATTTCTGATATTAAATTTTGCTCACGTTTTTCTAAGAAAGTACCTGCCTTCAAGGAAGGGGATCTTAATCTTAATCAGTTTACCTATTGCTGGTTGTCTCAAAATTTTGTCGTGATTTTGTAAGGTTGGATTTTTAGCAAGACTTTCTTCTGTGAACTCACACTAAGGTAGACCCAGTTTTAAACAACCCTTTTACTTATAACGCTACGATGGTTATTTATCCAAATTTTTGACATTGACACAACACAATACAAAGATACATATAAATTCATTCAATATATCTGTCGTATCTCTTACGGGGTAGGTAGTGAGGACAGAGCGCCACATCCTTCAATTCCTCCATACATCTCTCGCATCCATTAAGTTCACAAAGTACGTCACGCATGCTCTACGATTTCTCCCATCCAGCACGCATCCGTCCTTGAGTGTGTCGTCAAAATGTTCACTCCAGTTGACTCTTGGATGGGCGCATTTTCTCCCAATCCCACTTTCAGGCTGAGTTAGGTATAAATACTTACATGGTCATTCTATCTTCGAGTTAGTTCATGACTTAGGATGGTAAAGAATAGGTTTAAATTTGAAATCTGACGTACCTAAATAATTATATAAATAATATTAAACCCAGCTTTCTTTTTACAGAAATCTACTCTTCGTCACTGCCATCCACAGACTTACTCTCTAAACATGTACAAACCATCCCAACTTGTTAAATGTTCACTTTCATCCTAGCCCCAGCACTCGCTTACATCCACTTATCTATATAATATGCGAATATTAAAAGTACTTACGTCTGATTCTGAAGTGGTCTTGACGCCCGAAGGTGTAGTTGTGACTGTCGGAGGCGCTCGACTGCCATCGCTCTCCTGAAAGGTAAATTTCAAAGTGAAAATACCAGGGAAATAATATTATTTAAAAGGGACCCAATTTTCTCTTTAACATAATCGTATATCGTACCCATCCATTCTTATGTGTTCACCTGACTCTTACGCATCTCTCGAAAAAATCTCAAAACGCGAGTGGGGAAGTTGATAACAAAAAAAAACTAAATTTTACTAATGGGTTCTAAGTACTTTCAATATAATAATACTTTATTAAGGAACCTACGTATTAAAGTACATAGGCATATCGACATCTAAAAAAATAAAATAAAAAAAAAGGAGACCTTAGATCTCGACAACCTTACTAAATACGCTTTGGAAAAAATAAGGTAGATACACCCGTTTCCCGAATGTCGCGGAAATTTTTTTTGTATCGATAAAATACATTAAAACCTTAAAAGTTTTTTTGAGAAGAGCGAAATTAATCCCATAGAAGTAGAAAAAACGCTATTACTATCATTTTTTAATGGCGATTGTTCATGCGATTTTGAACCTTAATGCCGCGGGAAAAGACGTCATAATTGGGGTGCGAGCCTTAACTAAGACTTTGATTATTCTAGTCCCAAAACAAATAAAAAAATGCAATGTCTACAAACTTTCAAAACAAATAAATGAAAATGATGCAGTACGGCTTTAAAAATGCTCCGACAACATTTCAACGTCTAATGAATGTGTATTATGTGACCACTTTGACTTTATTTTAGTGGCGTGTCGTAATAGGAGTCATAATAATAACATTACTTTGAGGCTTTTCTACAAATGGATAATTGGGCTTTAAAAAGTACCATTAGACACTGTTTTATTGCGCACGAATGCTCAGTCAGATAGCAATAAACAATTTCCATTGTATCTATTCTACCAATTACCAAACAATCCATTATTTCGTAAATGATTGCCTAGATGGAAAATCCACAGTTAATTTGTACAATCTGATCAAATCAAGCCTTCCGTTCATCCTTCCATGCCTTCCGATCAAATTCAAGCCTTCCGATCAAATCAAGCCTTCCGTCCAAGCCATCAGTTCATTGATTTTATTGCTATTTTTGATCTAGATAATAAGCCTGTTTTTCATTCCCGTAGATCTATGCGATAAACTTACATAAATCGTCTAGCTAGCCTATCAAATGTTTAATAGGTAGTGGGTGTTGGACAATTTCTAATTTATGGTATTTTTTGGTTGTGGCAATACTATATCTATACAAGGACAAACCGTCATGTTTCTTCCTCTTTTTCCTTGTCTGACTGAAGCCATAATGGCCTGAACATAACCGCACCAACAATAAATTTGAAATAGTGGCCTACGAAAGTATTTTATAGAACAAATATCATCTGTAAAAATTATAAGGTAGATACATTGAACTTTAGTCTAGTGCATTACTGTAACAGATCTTTCAGATTTTGTATAGATTCCTGAAAAAAATAAAAATTCCACACATTTTTTTCAAAGTACATAGGTAACTCCTTTCGCGAAAGTTACAGAGAAAATTCTGTCTCTTGAAAACTTTTCTGAATTAAGGGAAACTGTCCCCATAAAACACAAAAAACGACATAACTAAAATTTGATCAGGCGATTTTGAACGTTAAAGACACGAAAAATTAAAGTAATTTCTATCAGTCAACCCAGGCTGTGTCAAATTCTCTGCGATAAGTTTACCAGACTTCATTTCGACATAAAACTTATGCCTATCTATTCTCTCATGCCACGTCCCTTAGTGGGTAGGTAGAGATGAGATAATACCATAGCCTATTATGAATTACTAGTTACCCTACCTTTTCTTTAGTCTCCAACGTCGGACCGAACACATTGGTTTCTAAGATGGTCGGTGTGGCTTCTGGTGCTCTTTGTGTAGCCGGTATACTTTCAATGATGGGATCTTCTTCAGTCTTCTGTGAGACGACGATCAGGACGGCGTAGATTAAGAAATATATTCCAGCGGAGTAGAACTTGTGGCGACGAGGTCTCTTCATGACCTGGAAAGAAAAAAAAACAATTAATATGTATAATTTGTATAATTTTGGTGTCAACGAGGCTTGTATAAGTTTGTCGTCGAATTGGCCTGTATAATTTTGTTGTTGACTAGGTTTGTACGAGTATCTATAATTTTGTTGTTGAAAAGGCTTGTATAATTTTGCTGTCGACTAGGCTTGTTTGTCGTCGACTAGGCCTGTACAATTTTGTTGTTGACTAGGTTTGTACGAGTATCTATAATTTTATTGTCGACTAGGCCTGTACATTTTTCTTCGACTATACGCTTGTATAATAATTTTGTTGTCGACTTGGCTTGTATAATTTCATTGTCGACTAGGCTTGTAAAATAATTATGTTGTCGACTAGGTCTGTATAATTTTGATGTTGACTAGGCCTGTATAATTTTGTTGTCGGCCAAGCCTGTCTAATTTTATTGACGGCTATACCTGTAGTTTATACAATTTTTCAATAGATCAAGCAAGTTTTGAGTTAAAGCGTCATGCCATCTTAAGGTAGGTAATAAATTAGAGAATTTCTGAAGAGACAATTCTGGAGAAAATATGGTATAGGCATTGTCAGATGAAAATATTATCAAAATAGCGTTTTTTTTTTAATGTTAAAAATCGATCGAGGTAGACGTTGCTTAATATACGAATGCTTACGCATCATTTATATAGGTTCCCTAATAGTCCGAGAGCCCGCTGCTTAATTTATGACAAATCTTGCCGCAACCCCTCCTGCCCCCCCCCCCCCCGAAAAGGTCCCTCTTCGCGGTTTTTCGCATTTTATAGAAATATAGTAAGAGATAGGAGAAAGTAGTCAATGACAAAAATAATCCTTGCTAAATTCTCTACAAAAAACATTGAGTCAATTTTTTCATAGGACCAGTAGTTTACCCGTAACGGCCGGTCAAAAAACAGGATATTTTTTGAAAAAATAAAAAAAAAGTTTGATTTTTTTTCTTTCACATTCTTCCACCCATTATTACTAACATTTTATGGAAAAAAAAATTTGGCCTGCGGCGCTATATCATTGGTTATTTTATGAAAAACTAAATTTTAAGAATTTTCGTCACTGAGTTTTATTGTAATAACTCCGAAATTATTAGATGTATGAACATAAGTTATAGCTCATTTTGTAGCTAAGACTATGGTTATTAATGCGTTCTTTGACTGTTTTCCTGTAGCTCTTATCAATTTTCAACCAATTTAGTTTAAATACATTTTTTTTGTATTTTAAATGAATTTCGGTTTTGGACCGGCCATTGCGGGTAAACTGCTAGTTTTACGAAAAAATTGACTTAATATTTTTTATAGAGAATTTAGCAAGGATTATTTTTGTCATTGACTAATTTCTTCTATCTCTTACCATATTCATATAAAATGCGAAAAACCGCGAAGAGGGACCTTTTCGGGGGGGGCAGGTGGGTTGCGGCAGGATTTTGATAGGCAACCCTAGTGCGATGTAATACCCTATTGGTAAGCTATCATTTATACCACATTTTGATCAAAAAACAGATACGTCATAAATTAAGCAGCGGGCTCTTGGACTATAAATGTTTCACGTTCTATTTTCCACGAAATGTTGTAATAACAGGATTTTCTAGGAAATTTGGTTAACGATATCTCTTAAATTGAAACCAGATATGTAATTAGGTACAAAACAGTGTATTAGACCTCCTACATACTTAATATATTGATTGATATATGAATATTATAAGCTTATAATATTATAGACTTAATAAAATCTCTGTTACTTCGTCTCATATTTCATTTAACCTACGACCTTTATATTATAATCATACCTAATTTCTCGGAATTACCGAAACATCAAAATTATTAATATGAAAGATATAAGTATTGTTAAGAAGATAGATTTTCACTATTTCTTTGATATTGTTCTAATTGATTTTGTATTAAATATTTTCAAGATCTATTCTTGGAGCTATTTTTTACCTTCTTTATCATCCTGTTAATTATCACATTAATTAATACTTAAAAAAAACATAACAGTTTCTGCAAAACTAAAAACTTGTGTCGTGAAATGTAGATTGTAGAGTTAACTTTAACATATGCTAATTTTTACCTAGATTAATAGTTATCGTTAACTGCAGCTAACGTTAAAATGGTCGTCTCGATACTGACTAGCCATTGATTTAAATGATGCCACCTATGCAGTATTTAATTACCTACTCATTTTTACTTATCATTTGAGTTACATTTCATTTGCGCTGGCCCTGGTTTTTTTTAACATTCTTATTTTGTGACATAAAGATAAACAGTCGAACAAAGTTAAATAAAGGTATAATAGAAATCCGTAATCTGTCTTTATTATTCTCGTTTGTATAAATAAAAACTTAAATCTATTCTCGAGAAAGTTTTATCACCTATCATTTTGTACTTATCTAAAGTGACCCATATCAAGGGAGAAATTTGAATAAACCCTATAATGTTTAGCATATTTAATGCCAATAACCCAACATCGTAAAGTTGTGAAAAATATTGGGGACGTGTAGCAATCGTGTGGAAAAAATATGATAATGATATAATATCATATAAGTATTATGTTTATACCAAAAGTATCATGAACACCTTACCGATTCTATTTTATTATTAAATAATATAGTTGCGCTGATCACTTGATTCTAGAACAAGCAAAATGAGCGTATAGGAAAACCTCAGACAAGGTGAGGTGAACCGCAAGAAGTAAGTGGATGCAGCATGCTCAGGATAAGGATCTGCGGAAAGTCAAAGGGGAGGCCAATGTCCAGCATTGTAATTTAAAACGCTGAGAAAGAAGAAGAATATCACTGATTCTCTCACTCACTCACTGACTGACGCTATTGACTTAAAATTGTATTTTTTTCCACAAGCCACTTTTTTTAAAAATTGTTATATAAATAAAAATGCATAAATACATGTATAAACATATAATACAAAAAAATATTGGGTACTCTGCGTACCATTGGGTTGGGGCAACTAACGGTCTTTTTCAAGACCAACCCAATGGTACGCAGGATACCCAATATATTTTGAATCATTTCAGTCTCTGCGGAAACATATTTTCAAACGTATATAAGTATGTATATACACAATATAAAATAGGAGAAAATAACAACATTTTATGACAGAAAATACAGAGACGAGAAAAAATTTTGCGGCTGAATTGTATAGGTCCATAACAAAAAAAATACAAGTGCCTGTCAGAAAAATAAAAACCTAAAATTTGTGCGAAAATTACGTTAAAAAAACTCGTAAAATTAATGAGAAAAGTTTTGCTTCGGTAAATATTTCCACATTTTTCTGTTGTTGTAAGTTTTCAGACCGCCACCATTCATACCGCGTCAGTGATCATTCCAGACCTACCGGAGCGACAGGGATCGCGAGATATTATACGTAGGTGGGGTACTTTAAAATCTTTCCAGCAAAGTGTTAAGCTTAAGGTTTACACTTAGGCGGTTGCCTACTTGTTGTTTATTGCGAAAGTTCCCACGAGTATTACGCCATAAAACCTCCAGTAGGGATGGAAGCGACGCTCGATGATTTCCGCAATCGATAAAAAACGCTTTAAAAATGTAATCTGGGCTTGTGTATACCAACACCAACCCAACAACTTTCCTGCACACTTCACAGAAAGCTGGAAGTTTGTATCTTGATCGCAGAACACATCGTCCGCTTTGGAGATCCGTATGGTCCAGCCAGCTGCACCAACCATGTATTCAATTTAAAGAGATTTAAAAACGATGGCGATATAAGTACAATGCATTTCGCTACAACCTATAATAAATTGCTTTTGCATTAGAAAATTGCATCCTTGTCAATTATAAATGCCATATGCTCCACAAGGTAAGAAGAAATGTTCTTTTTTTTGTGAAAAATAATTTATTATTGAAATAAAAAGCGTTGAAATCGCAAAAGCATTCTTCTCTAATGTACTGCCATCTGTGGTCAAAGGTGAGAAGCAAAATAGGTGTGAGACTTCGCTAACTGCTACAGGTGAATAGTGGATTGTTAGCGAAGAGCTGGTTGGGAGATTTGAACACAGATGGCGTGTGCGGGATTTTGAAGTTTTTACTTATTGGAAAAATATAGGAGAGGGTAATTTGGTAGAAGGTTATTCTAAAGAACAGGGCCCTCATTCTGGTTTTAGACTCAGCTGTAGGCAGACATAGCATAGGCCTACATACATTATAATTATTGTCGTTCAATATAAGTTATTGTGTGAAATTGTGTTATTTATTTCCATCACTGCCCACACTTGGAACGAACCGTAGAAGCTCCCGAAGACTGGATTCCAAGGGAATGCCAGTATATTTCAGGTACTGTCATCTGTATATCTGTGCATATTTATACAAGCCAAATAATTGAGTAGATTTCTCGTTAATCTTGCGTAGGTTAGGTTAGAAGAAGATATAGTTAAAACTAAGTGCGCCAAAAATACAGCTAGTAAGTATTTACAGCCATGCGATTCCAACTCGGTAAACAGATTTTGGTTATATTATGCCACGACCTTTTAGTTGTTATAGTACCTACCTAACTAGTAACGTAATTAATACGGCGACTCGTAGACTGAATCGTAAATGAAGTTCGAAAAATCGATGGATAACTGCGCAGTGCGCATCTCTAAAAGTGTTTCTTATTTTGTATCCATGTAATGTAAGTAAGCACGCATTATGTATCATGCTTCATATAAAGTTCTCTATTTAATATAAACATGCACTTGTAAAATATGTTCACCCCTGTAACCAACTACACACATATAATATTTACAGCATTATGTCGCGTTGTTCTCTTATGTGGGATCATGAAAAGACGCTGAGAAATAAAACATAAAAGGATTTCAAATAAAACATCAACGCCAATCTTATATTCACGACGTTGCTCGGTTATTTCAAAAGAATGAAACAAGCTGAAATATTTTTACCGTTCGTGTTTATACATCGTCCTTCTAGAAAGTGTTGCATGCCTGGTGTTTTGAAATCCGGCAAGCCAATCTTTACGAACTATGAATTTGTGTATAAAAGATGTGTGGAAAAAGGACAGAAATGTTTTTCGCTTGAAACTTGTCCAAAGTTGGATAAAAGTATGGTGGAAAAATAGATGAACGTGAGAATCACAGAATATCCTAAAGAACGTACAAAGAAAATAGCGCCGCAGGTTAATTTTTTGAAAAAAAAAATATGTGAAGTGATGAGCTTGGTTGTTTTTCTGATATAAGACATATAAGTCATGATCATCACGTCATAATTATAAGACATATGGATCTCAAAAAGTACGTGACGTATGTAAATCTAGTTTATTGATTCTGAAATTTAAAAAAAAATACTTGCGTTGACCTTATAATTTGAACTTCAGTCCTTGTGCGGAATATGCACTTTACTTTCCAAAAAAATCCTGGAGTCGCTACTGATACCAGCGACCTTCAACTAAAACCCGTTTGGTTTGGCGTCACATTCAAGAAAAGTCTATTGTTGCTAACTATGCTGTGGATGGAACCATATTATGAGACAAAATGAACAAAGCAGGAACAAAGTGTTTCCCAGTTGTCATTAATCTACTTAATTATGTTAATAACATTAATAAGTTCTACCATTTAATTGAAATTAAATGTAGCGGTGAAGTCAGCAACACAATTACAAAATTAATGTTTCGTAATTCAGTTCAGAAACAGAGAACGATAATTAAGTATGTAGAATGTAGAAGTTAGTAGATGTTTTTTGATCTCAATTAATTTTTCTAAAAAAAATAGAAGTTATCATTTAGATTCGATCCTCATTCGTAACTCAGAAACAAATGTTTTGCGGATATGTTCCGGTATTCATGCTACGCAAAATGCTTCAACAGTTCTCAGGAACAATAATATGACCTGCGAAAAGTTCCTTTAGCGCAACTATCTCTTGGCGCAAAGTTCATGGAACCGGAAGATATCTAATGCCTCTACCACATGCTCGCCGACGCTCGTGTGAATGAGTAAAAAGAGGTGGGGACGGGTTGATTGTCTTGGATTGTATACGTAATCGACGGTTAACGTCTTTTTACTCATGCACACAAAAAACGTGGAGGGTCGGCGAGCATGTGGATGAAGCATTATACTTATTGTTTTCTATTCCAATTTTACCTTAGGCACTATAAATCGAGTTATCTACTGTAAGACAATAATTTGTGAAAATTCGTGTAGTTTTTTAAATTGGTTTCTACTTATAACTTGGAAAGCGTGTACAGTATGTACTAAGTACTTTAAAAAAAAAACTTAATATTACAATATTTCGACAATATTTTCATAATGTTTCTTTTTTAAAAAAAAACTTGCTTTCAAAATCTTTTTAAAAAGTATTTAGAGGAAAAAGTCAAAAGAGTATTATGTAAATAAAATTTATACTTATATTCATCCATCTTGTTTTGCTTGAAACTACCTACCTTCATTCACATTTGTTTCCAAACAACATACTATGCATAAGATAAAAGATTTTTTTTTATGTCTAACATTTCCCATTGCTCCAAATGTTGTATGGGAAACAAACAAAAAATCTGTACGTCGCAACCTTTATGTATAAAATGAAGGAAATATTTTTTATTTATAACTCTGTAGATCAGGCCTGGGAAATTTTTTTGGATGAAGGGCCATACGTGAAAATATAAATGAGCGGCGGGCCGCAAGTGAATGGAATAATATGCCGCAGGCGATTTTTTTTAGGAAAATGGATGAAGCGATAAGGAAAACACAACACCTTTAATTAGCGCCTAAGGCGATGTTTTTTTGGAAGAATGTGTGAAGTGATAATGAAAAGGAATACTATACAAGATTAGTTAGCGCCGCAGGTGAAGTTTTTTTAGAAAAATCTGCTGAATCATTAGAAACATATAACAGTCTTAGTTAGCGCCGCAGGCGAAATTTTTTAAGATAAACGAGTGAATTCATCAGAAGCACGCAAGTGTAAAGTGATCATATTAAGCCAGTCGACGATCAGTCATAAGCCTGATGGAAAGTCCATCCTTTGCCGTGTATCTGTTGAGATATAACTAGTACTTGTTATATTCAACTACGACATGTAGAAAATTCCGATGTTCTCACAAAACGTAAATTGTGATTTAATCCGGTGAAATTAAACACATAGCAGTCTCTCGATGGAAAGTTGTGGGGTAGTAAGGATTTCTTTCATTCTATACGTTTTTTGGGATGCTGAATCCGAATCCGAGGTTTGCCAACAAAATTTCGATACGGAACATGGCGAAAACTACAAAAAATGGCGAAAATATTCGTTTTCTGGCGATTTCTTTATAAGAACTCGAAAACTGACAACTTTCGTGAGTTATTTTTCTACGCAAAATGAAAGTACGTAAAATTTACTACAAAATTGCTATATAAAACTTTTCTCTAAAATAAATAGGAACGGAGCTGTCAAGGTCCAAAAAATGGCCAAATCTTCTTATTGTTTTACATTACGAGAATCGAAAATGTATTGAAAAAGTTTACCTTGTTGCCTTCATAAGCAAATTTCGACAATTATTCTTTAAATTCATGAGTTATATTTTACCTCGTTGGAATCAGAAAACACAAAGAAAGCTATTAAAGAAATTTTTATTTAAAAATACCGTGAAATATTTGAGCTAGACATGTTTAAATAATTTTATTTAAAAATATAGTAATTTGCTTAGGCTAAAAATGTTTAAACCTTTTTAGCTTAAACACTTCACTATATTTTTAAATAAAATTTATCCTGAAACCTTTCTCCATATTTACTGATTCCAACGAGGTAAAATATGTATCATAAATCTGAAGAATAATTGTCAAAATTTGGTGATAATTCGAACAAGGTGACCTATTCTCCATACATTTTCCATTTTCACAATTTAAAATAACAAGAAAATTTGGCCAATTTTTGGAGCTTGACAGCTCCGCTGCTAGTTATTTTAGAAAAAAAAAATATATACCAAAGTTGTAGGAAATTTTATGTGCTTTCATTCTGCTAAAAAGATAACCCACAAAAAGTTGATGATTTTTAAGTTCAAATCCAGAATTCGCCAGGAAATGTAAATATTCGCCATTTTACCAATTTTTTGCCATGTTCCGTCACGAAATTTTGTTGGCAAACCTCGGATTCGGATTCAGCACCCCAAAATACGTATAGAATGAAAGAAAAACAGACTACCCCACAACTTTCCATCGAGAAATCTAAAAGCACCGTATTAATTTCAAAATAATATTTTTAATAATATTTAACCTTCATATTTTTTCGTGTCATTTGTGTGCGGGCCGCACTGAAACACGGAGCGGGCCGCAGTTTGCCCAGGGCTGCTGTAGATTGTAGATATCAGACTATTTTTCGCTCACGTAGTCATCACCCGTTTCGGAAGGAAATTCAGGAAAAAGATTATTTTTTGTAATCATCCAGTTTTTCAGGATAATCAGGGATTTCTTTATACCTACTTTGTAATATGTCAATGTTTTTCTGTTTCACGAATATAGCAGAGTAATCATATTTTTTCTGGTTTTCACTATTTTTTTTATATTCAACACAAATCTGTTATGTGCTGTTTCGGCCTTTATCGGAAATATAGGGAGGTTGAAATGTTCCGCTGCATATAAACAAAATCTGTCAAATTAGTTTAAGATAAGAGTTAGCCGTATTGACATTTAAAAATAATGGAGATTTTGAGACCTTAGATCTTGACAACCTTACTAAATATGCTTTGTAAAAAATAGAGTAGACGTATTGAATCTCTATTCAGTAAATGACCCTATAAAATATTGATATCTTGTACAAATTTCTCATAAAAAAAGTGAAAAACACCATATGATCTTTTTTCCGAAAGACAGCAACTCGTTTTCCAAAAGTCGGGGAGTATTTTTTTTGTATTGACAATGTGCATTAAAATCTAGGGAATGAGCGTAAAAGTTTTTAGACTGAAGCGAAATTAACCCTAAAAAATGGAATAAAAGTTATTTTAAACATTTTGTCATGCAATTTGAACCTAAATGCCGAGGTCATAATTGGGACATTAGCCTAATGTGCGTACTAACTTAAATAAGACGTACCTTTTTCTACTTCTATTATTTCATAGTTCAACAAATTTAAAACAAGCTTATTTCAGTTCGAAAAGTTACAGAGCTGGACCTAGTATGTAGGTAATTGTTCATTCTGGCGCGAATGGATAGAGTAAGAACAATTTGAAGGGTCTGTCCAGTTTCCAGGGATTAATTCAGGTGCTTGTACAAACATTACTTCAAGCATCACTTCCTTATTCCAGTCATTTGAACTTGGAGTCGTTCGAGTCAATAAAAGTTGGACATAATAATACTTAATACTTAACCCTGCATAGTGATGTAGAATTTCATCCTACCAAATATTAGGTATAATTATTTATTAGATTTAACCTAATGACCAAGATGATGTTTTAGTCTGGCATTTACCTAACGAGTTTAAAGAAAAAACATGTGTATGCAAAATATGTAAAAAAAAATATTTTAAGACTTTGATTTTTTTTTCATCATTTTTCCCTAAAAATATAACTTAAAATACACCATGAAACATGATTTTTTATTGTAATACAAAAAATCATGCATAAAAATTGTGTTCGGTGAATCTTGTGTCGTTTATTATAAGATTATTCTTCCTTCAGCCATCTCTCCACTGCTGGATATAGACTTATTTAATTTGTTTCCATTTTTCTCTATCCTGAGTTTTGCCGATCCACCTTCTACCGGCGACTGGGATAATATTGTCGACCCATCTTTTCTGTGGCCGACCTACTCCTCTTTTTTTATTCCACGGTCTCTATCTAAGAACTCTTGTTGTCCATCGCTCTGTCCCCTGTCTGATTTCTTATATTGGATATTACAGCTTAATTTGCTTTATGCATAGTATACATACTAAATTAATTACAGCTTAATTTCTAGATATACCTACTTAAAATTTGTACTGCCAACTTACTGTATAAGTTACTTGGTTGTGACATCATTTGCATAAAAGATAAATAGTAAACTAAATTAAATAGATTCTGAACCAAACATGTTTATGATCAACTCCGCTTACAAAGTTTCCTTATTTATGTCTTGTATTTACTTGACTTTGTACAAATACATCAGAATGTAATGTTATAAGGATCTTATTACAGTTTCGTTAAAGTATCGAATGAGCCATAAATATCGATACTACAATTAGTGTGCCAAAATAAACTCAAATAATATACTCGTACCTACTACTTTAGCCGAGACATACTCGTAAAACAGAAAGAATGAAGGAATACGAAAGAACGTCCAGATTAGGTTATCCAGAAAAATCAGCCACAGCGGAATACCTGATGGACACCGGTCACAAATTCAGCTTTACTCCACAGATATTAGCAAAACCCAAATCATATCACACACACCTCATAAGTTAAGCAATAGAAATATACCTACAAACACCCGAACAATATTAACAGAGACGACGGATTACAACTAAAATCGGCACGGAAACCTCTACTGGCTGAGAAAGAAGAAGAAAGAAAGCTTTGAAAAATACAGTTTTGTGTTACAAATCATCCATTATTATTTGTTTATTTAAACTTAAAGTAAACAACAAACACATATAAATATACAAAATGGACATAGTACAAATTATAAAACGTTGTTCACTAGGGCGAACTTATCGCAGAACTGCGATTTCTTCCAGTTAACCCCAAGTTATTGGATGGATTATCTTCAAAAAAAGAAAAGGACCAGACATTTTGGGTTACACTGTACATTGGGTCGCGTTCGTTCCAATGAACAAAATGTCGGCAACAACAACCTTATCAAATCGTTTGTATTAGCAGCGTGTTTTATATGAAGGAGTATGTGAGGAATACGAAAACCTTTAAGAGTGCGCATACTTACATTTTAGTCCGAGAGCCCGCTGCTTAATTTATGACGTATCTGTTTTTTGATCGAAATGTGGTATAAACGATAGCTTACCAATAGGGTATTACATCGCACTAGGGTTGCCTATCAAAATCTTGCCACAACCCCCCCTGTCCCCCCCGAAAAGGTCCCTCTTCGCGGTTTTTCGCATTTTATAGGAATATGGTAAGAGATAGGAGAAAGTAGTCAATGACAAAAATAATCCTTGCTGAATTCTCTACAAAAAACATTCAGTCAATTTTTTCATAGGACTAGTAGTTTACCCGTAATGGCCGGTCAAAAAACAGGATATTTTTTGAAAAAATAAAAAAAAAAGTTTGATTTTTTTTCTTTCACATTCTTCCACCCATTATTACTAACATTTTATGGAAAAAAAATTTGGCCTGCGACGCTATATCACTGGTTATTTTATGAAAAACTAAA
The DNA here is from genome assembly GCA_963576895.1 of Ceraclea dissimilis. NCBI lineage: Eukaryota > Metazoa > Arthropoda > Insecta > Trichoptera > Leptoceridae > Ceraclea > Ceraclea dissimilis. The sequence goes on from OY756363.1 coordinate 16,282,772, forward strand.
TTTTAAGAATTTTCGTCACTGAGTTTTATTGTAATAACTCCGAAATTATTAGATGTATGAACATAAGTTATAGCTTGTTTTGTAGCTAAGACTATGGTAATTAATTCGTTCTTTGACTATTTTCCTGTAGCTCTTATCAATTTTCAACCAATTTAGTTAAAATACATTATTTTTGTATTCTAAATGAATTTCGGTTTTGGACCGGCCATTGCAAGTAAACTGCTAGTTCTACGAAAAAATTGACTTAGCATTTTTTGTAGAGAATTTAGCAAGGATTATTTTTGTCATTGATTACTTTCTTCTATTTCTTACCATATTCCTATAAAATGCGAAAAACCGCGAAGAGGGACCTTTTCGGGGGGAGCAGGGGGGGTTGCGGCAGGATTTTGATAGGCAACCCTAGTGCGATATAATACCCTATTGGTAAGCTATCATTTATACCACATTTCGATCAAAAAACAGATACGTCATAAATTAAGCAGCGGGCTCTTGGACTATTTCAAAGAATTCTAATAACGGGAGACCTTATATCTCGACAACCATACTAAATATGCTTTGGAAAAAAATAGGGTAGATGCATTGATCTAGGGAATAACGGTAAAAAAATATAATATTGTATGGATTTCTCAAAAAAATTGTGAGAAACACCTCTGATTTTTTTTTCGAAAGATAGAAACTCGTTTCCCGAAAGTCGCGGAGATTTTTTTTTAGAATGATAATACGAATTAAAATCTAGGGAATGACCTATATGAAGCAAAATTAACCCCAAAAAATGCGATTGTTCATGCGATTTTGAACATTAATGCTGTGGGAAATACTGTAACGTCATTTTGGTACCAAGCCCTTAAAATCTAGGGAATACCGTAAAAGTTTTTTGATGGAAGCGAAATTAATCCCAAAAAATGGAAAAACGCTATTTTAACCATTTTATCAAGCGATTTTGAACCTTAATGCCGATGCCGTGGGAAATGACCGTGACGTCATAGTTGTGTCGAGAGAGTGCTGCTTCTGTTAGATGAAAAGAGAATTTTATTTAATATTATTATTTTCACAAACAACAATAATAACAATTCTTTTGAACTCCCGCTATGAAATCATTTTATTATTACACAACTACATACAACACAAAGGAGATCAAAAACACGCAAATACATCGCTTTGTAAATAACGCTTCAGTGAAATATGAAACAGAAAACATCGCCATGAAATTACATTAAAAATTGCACAAGTAAAAATTGCACAGTACCTACCTATTTAGTATTAATCAATTTACGGGCTTTTGTGCCCGACGGGCCAGAGTCTTTTCATACACGTTGTTTTGTAATTAAACGGGAGACATTAGATCTCGACAGCTTTACTACATAAATATGATTAGAAAAAAACATAGTGGATACATTGAACTTTTATCTAGGAAATGACCGTAAAAGATTTTTTTATTTTGTATAGATTTCTAAAAAAAAAAAAAAATGTGAAAAACACCTCTGATTTTTTTTTTCGAAAGACTAAAACTCGTTTCCCGAAAGTCGCGGAGCTTATTTTTTTTTTGTACTGATCATATGCATGAAAATCTAGGGAATAACCGTAAAAGTTTTTTGATAGACGCAAAATTAACCCTATAGCGGGGGGTAGTTTAAACTCCAAACGCAGGTTCGATAAATATAACAGTTTATTACACTTTAGGCATGTTAAAATATTTATAAACAAACAGTGAACAGTTCAATACAAATAACAAAACTTATACAAAAGTTTATCTACGCGGACAACCGGGTATTTTCCCGCGCGTCCAGTCGAGCTAGTCGTTTCGCAAACGCCCTTCGTTCCAGTCGCTCCATTAATCTTCGCCTATTCTGTTACGCCACAACCGTAATCAGATATAGGTACATCAGTAATTATTGAGACTTTTACTAAGGACGGGCACGCCACAACCGAGCTCCTTTACTTAAGCACTGAATTGAGTTTCTACTAGCAAGGTCCGACACGCGGGCTCAAGTTAGATCTGTTCAATTCAAAGCACTGGACAAGTCTGAAGAAATTATGCGTTTTCTATGGCTTATATTCTTCTTCCGGCTACCACTTCCATTGTTTCATCCCTGGGGGTAGCGGATGTTTCAGTACACGCTGGTGTGAATGAGAGAGTCACTGTGCGAGGGAGAAAGTATTCGAGGTGACAACGTTCGCATTGTTTTATCGCCTCGCTACAACCCCAAAAATGGAAAAAAACGCTATTTTTACCATTTTATCATGCGATTGTCACGCGATTTCGAACCTTAATGCCTTGGGAAATGTCTGTGACGTCATTCCTAGTGCCATGCCCTTAATCGGAAGATGTATATAATTTTTTAATAGTCTGTGTCCTAGCAAGGATTCTGTTCTATTATTATTCAAAATATACTTCAATATATTGGAGATCTCCCGTGTAAAACTGATTCGTGGACATATGTATATGTATGTCTTTATATGCAACCTTACGAAATGTGGGTTGATTGGCAGAAATCGCCAACAGGCGATAAATCCGCCCTTTGTGTATAAATTTATGTGCAATAAAGTTTTTATTTATTTATTTAAATGCTATCTTGCAGGCAGTAAAATCTTTTACTTATGTGAAAATGAAAAATGGCGATATTTTCCGATTTTAAGGCAGGCATATTGATAGGCATTATAAAAAAATCTAAAAAGGAGAGACTTTAAATCTTGACAACCTTACTAAATATGATTTGCCAAAAATGTACATATTAGATATCTTTATCTAGGGAATGACCGTAAAAGATTTTTTTATTATTTGTATAATTTTTTCGAAAAATAATGTGAAAAACTCATTTGGTCTGTTTTCAGAAAGACATCAACTCGTTTCCGGAAAGTCGCATAGATTTTTTTCGTATTGATAATATCCATTAAAATCTAGGGAATGACCGTACAAGTTTTTTCATTCAAGCAAAATTAACCCCAAAAAATTGAAAAAAAATAACGATATTTTTAACATTTTATCATGCGATTGTTCACGCGATTTCGTAACTTAATTCCGTGGGAAATGACCGTGACGTCATAGTTGATTACGATGAGGTACACCACCCATTTTGAATCTTTCGGACATACACAAGTTTCCACGAAGATATTTATATACATGAGATGGCATCGCTGGATAAATTCAATTTGACTTATATTAAGTACCTATATGAATTTTGTTATCTCAAATTAGGTGAAACCTTCACATCTTTGTCAAGCTAAATATTGATTTGCCACTCAAAATTTTATTTTCTTCATTTTAGCCCCGATCGGTTTTCATTATCTTCAAAAAAATTTCTCGGTGTATTTGCAACCTCTTAACAAAATCAATAATTCCTCAAATTACTCACTCAGAATAAAAAGTAGTACACGGAGAGAAATATCAATACAATCAATATAACTGAATATTATTTTCGAGTGTACGTATAGATGTTTGTATATTTATATCATCTATCCAACTACATATAATTTACTACGATGATATAATTTATATCATTGTAGTAAATTATATGTAGTTGGATTAAGATTATTACACTATAGAACCAAAAATACACTGAATAAAGTTTAGAGTAAAACTGTCGGTTTTGAGATAAAAGGCACTAAACATTTTGAATAAATCGTCAGTAAAAAAATTATTCATATATGTTAAAAATATGACGCATTTGTTATTTGATCGATATGCGGCTTAAATTATAGCTTACCAATAGGGTAATTTGATTGATGGTTGGCAGATATTGCCACTGGCAATAAACCCGCCATTTGTAACTATTATTATTATTACTGATACATCACACTAGGGTTGCCTATCAAAATCTTGCCGCAAACCCCCTGCATCCCCCCCCCCCCCCGAAAAGGCCCCCCTTCGCGGTTTTTCGCATTTTCGAGGAATGTGGTAAGAGATAGGAGAAAGTGGTAAATCACTAAAATACTTCATACTAAATGCAACCGAGAATGTAAGCTGGCGTGCATCGAACACGTTCAATCGCACAACCGGTTGACTCGCACCATGACAGAATGGGAACAATCGAACCACAAATAATCGAGCGAATCGCTGGGTGAAATTTAACGGACCCAGAACGCACTCCATATAATAAAATTGAATATTTCTAATTTTAGTGATAGCACATAAATGGTGGGGTTAACTGGAAGAAATCGCAATTCTGCGATAAGTTCGCCCTAGTGAACAACGATTTGTAATATGTAAATTTTTTATACTTATATGTATTTGTTGTTCACTTAATTATTTTTTTATTTAATTTTATTTATTAATAAAGTTAAAAATACAAAATTTATAACTTAAAATTAACAATAGAATACAATATACATATTTTTTTAATAACTTAAAGTTTAAATAAAATAAAATAAATTAGTTACATAATTGATCCTTAACTATCATGGATTTATAACTGGACTATGCGAAATGGAAAGGAAAAAAGGGAGTATATTGTTACATACCAGAGCACTGCCGGGTAGTAAAACTATTTATATTATTGGGCACAAAGTTTATTCCAATACAAGTAAGTTCTCTAAATTTGGTTTATTTGATTTGTATAAATGTTAGCTTTGTGAAAGCGTATCTACCTACGATTTTGTTTGTCAAATAAAAAATATACCTGTAAACCTTCCATAATATATTTCCAGGATAAAGATACCCAGAGAAAAACACATAAGAATATTGCTCATAGTGAATAAACCTCAAAAAAGAAAAATAAGCCCCTCAGAAAATTGCACAACGGAAAAATGTTCTAATTTTTAGTAAGATACCAGTAGATAAATTATGGACTATTTCATCATTATATAATACTAGCTGTATTACCCGTGCTTCGCTACGGAAAAATTGTGTGGATCCCCCCCCCTTCGTGCCCCCTTAGTGTCCCCCTCCTCGTACCCCCTACCACAATAAGAACATTCCCTGGGGCAAGCACAATAATTTTCCAAAGTTTCATCTCAATCGGATGAACGGTTTAGGTGTCTATAAAGGAGAAGGTGAAAAATGTTAGGTATATACCATAGGTACGAACTAAAATATTTATTATTGGGAATCATCACAATCTGTCATCTAAATTGTCTGAATTAATTAATACGTATCATCAAAATTTATGTACCTACATTTTTTTCTGAAATTAACAAATTAACAAAATTACGAATATTATTTTACTTAAAAGTTTATATTTTGCAATTTAAATTTCGCGCCGTTGGTGTTCCAACGGGCGGGGTTAATAATATGTATTTCACAATCGATAAAACACACTATGCAATATATTATGTATGTAAAAACAGACTGATGACTGTGTGCCCACCTGTGTACATAAGTATAGTGTAGTACGGTAAAATATAGTATAGTCAGTCCAGCAAAATAACAACTACTACTTAATATTTGCGTTAAATATTCGCAAATGCCTTGCTATATGGAAACCAATACTGTGTGGTAGAAACTTCTGGAAATTGAGAACCTTCTGTGAAATTTTTTTGATGAGGGGATTCAAGGGTTGTGTGGAGCATGTGTGGTATGGTATGAAAGGGCGTTAGAAAAGAAATTCAAATCTTCAGAAAGTCATTTTTATGCGTCCTCAGACCATCGGGAGACACAGAGTGATCGAGAGAATCCAGTCACCACATACCACATTGTTTGGTGTCTCATAAAAGAGCTTCACAAGTAGAACTTGGCTAGACGGGCAATGCTGGGCAATACAGTTAGTACGGCTTATGAAAAAAATACAATTAACGAAATTGCAAATATTTTTTTACTCAGAGTCCATGCTTCACTGAGCGCATAACAATACACTTATTTCACCACCTATAAAAACGTGTATATATTCACGTATACAGGAGAGTACTTATATCAACTAACAACTATAAAAGTACCCTTTTCATGCCCTTATCCTCAATTTTTGATTAAACAATGTAAGACGAATTTTTTTCATTTTAAAAGAAGTATGCAACTGTTTAACTACAGCTTTGTAGCTTCAGTGTTTACCGAGATACGTTACTATCAAAGCAAATTTAATCCCACGCCCTAACCCTTAAGGATTGACTCTTTTTCTGGACAGAATATCATATTTTGACCCTTTCTTAGGAATCCATTTTTTGGAAATTCCTATAAAATTATTTTTTACCGTATTAAGAGGCATTTAAAAATCACCCCTTTTCTTTATGTCCTTTTTCATCCCTTTAAATAAAAATTTAAAAAAAACGGCGAAACAGCCTATTACTAATTTTAATAGTAGAATCTATGTGCCAAATTTCAACTTCGTACAATGTCTGGTTTCCGAGATATTCGCATACTCTGAAAAACTTTCAACCCTATTTTTCACCCCCTTAGGGGCGGAATTTCCAAAAATCGCTTCTTAGTGGAAGCTTTTGTATTAAAACCTATCTGCCTTCAAAATTTCACTTCTCTAGGATTAGCCAATTCGGCTCTGCGTTGATGAGTGAGTATGTCAGTCAGTCATTCAGTCATTCATTCAGTCAGGCACTTTCGTTTATTATTAGAGATTAAATATCCGCTTTTTTATTTTTTTAATCTTTATAACCAAATATAATTTATCACAAAGTAACGAATCTAAAACAGTTTATTTATAATTTCTCAAAATCCAATTAGATTTGAGCTTCAGTCCGTTGACCATAATCCCGTGTGGCTTTTGTTTTTCTTGGGGTTAATTTATTTTAAGTATGGGTTTTTGTCCGGTCCCGACTTCTATAGGATATAAATAAGAAAAATAAGTAGGTACGCGTACTCCTACAGGTAATCGTAGGTAGTACGTAGAAGCCTACGGCCTACGTGACATTTAAACCTACGTACCTGTTGTAGTACCGTAGCTCAGCTTTTTACGACGAAACAAGACCATAAAATACCAGTATATCTACGCAGATTATTTATAGGTAACCGTATAATAATAAAAAAAAAATACCCTCTATCGATATCCTTCCCCGAAATTCTTTCGAAATAAGTAAGTAAAAATCCTGGATAAAACGCTACCTATTACTTATTATAATTGGAATTTTACAAAGAGTATTTTTAACGTAGAATCCTCGGGGTGTAGAATATATCCACCCCCACCTTTTTTTAAATTTAGCTTCACGAGTGTCCTGTTAGCCTACATGTAATATAATACTATGGTTTTATAGAACTTAAAAAAATGAAATCATCTTTTTTTTTTCAGAAATTAGGTTCGCAACCCATTACCAAACAAAAATCGTTTCTCTTAATATGTATGAGAATGTACGCTTTCTGCATTTCATAAGACTTTATTTTAGGATAAAGTGTCAAAAACCCTATTTCTAAGATTGGGCATGCAATTTTGAAGGTTAAAGTTGTCCCATCCCTTCAAAATTATTTAAATATAAGCATATTGATCTTAAAAAAAAAGAGATTTTTGAGACCTTAAATCTCGACAACCTTACTATACATGCTTTGGAAAAAATAGAGCAGATACATTGAACATTTATTTTGGAATAACCGTAATTTTTTTTTGATACCTTGTATAGATTTCTCAAAAATTTCACAAGCATCTGAAAAACACCTCTGATGCTTTCTTCCGAAAGACATACTCGTAGCAACTTGTTTACCGAAAGTCACAGAGATTTTTTTGTATTGATAATATGCATTAAAATCTAAGGAATGACCTAAAGGTTAACTAATGAAACTAAAAGTAATGCTATTTTTGACGTTTGGTAATGCGATTTTAAACCTTAACGTTGCAGGAAACGACGCGTGACGTCATAGTTGGGCTCCTATAGGGCTATCACACACGTCCGGAAGTTCAGTTGAATCGACCGTTCCTCCTACTAAAACCTCTTTAGAAAAGCTATAGCCTTAATAATGTACCTAAAACATTGTGAATCTGTGCGTCGGCGTCATATATATGTCGCCATTCCAAGTCCAGACATTGACTACTTGCCAAGAGACGGAGACGACTTTGTAATATAAAGATATATATTTTCATGCAGAATCAATACTGAGAACGAGCTTGGGAATGGGAAATAAGAGGAAACTGTCTTGTATTTTAATGTCATCTAGAGTATAATAAAATGTGATAAAACGGTCAACAATGCTGCAGTATTCTCAACGGTGTCAAGTCGGAGTCACATCAAATGAAATTGTATCAAAAATACCCTGATAGAGATAACAAAGATAACGTAAAAGATACATCTTCGAATCATTCAGAGAATCTGGATAGATGTTTCACTGTGCTATAAATAAAATTTCAACACTAGGGTATCTGAGAGTTCAATTTTGAGAATGTGTTTCCGCAGTATTTCTACAACAGCGTATAAGAATTAAGGATGAACATTTTTTTTTGTCGGGCATTGTCGGGCTTACGATCGACCTTGGTTGCCTCGAGAAACATTCGCCATTTCAGTTCACTCCGCCTGGGATTCGAACCCAGACCTTCGTCTTTCATAGTAGGGATCTTATCCTCTACACCACGAGAAGCGACGGCTGTGTTGTCGAATTCCGAATACTTACATTAAGTATCTATGTATTGTTGCCATTCATATTGTTGCAGGAAGAGATTACATTTTTTATACTATACACACAGTCTGCAGTATCCCGGTAAGAAATTGTCAAGTTCCTAGATTATCGGTTATCTTTGGCGGAGCTTATCTTATCACATTTTTTTCTGCCTTAATTTCCACCAGGGAGCTGTCACTTATACCAACTCTGACCGACTCTGAAGTTATTCGCACAGAAAACTTATACTCGTCATTACCACAGAGCATCGTCTAATATCGTGTTGTTACAAATTGTTTGATCGAATTTAAAGTTTCAAACAAATCAAAGTTTTGCCTACATGTCAATTGTAATTAAAATCCGACAATACCATTCTACATAATTAATCAAAAATCCTTATTTGTAGCTATGGTGTAAAGTTCTATTAAAAATGTACAGAGCGTTTGTAAATCAATTGAAATGCCACACGTTCAAAAGCTTTCATTCTCTAATAATACTATGCTACCGTAATAGCTTTTACTTTGAGTCAATAAATTCAAGGATTTAAAATTGCAGCACAGATTGCGAATCAAAGATACTTCTCTATTGGAAAACTTTCAAATGAATGCATTCATCCACATTTGTCTATGGTAGAAAATAAAGAAATGCTGTTCATCTGTACTAAATTTATGCTCAGGGGTAAAAGTAACAGTCCTTTCTCAATTTGTCAACGACAAAGATTATCTTTTTCTTCAGCAGTCTCAGCCGTTTTAATTCTAATGCCTCCCCTTTGAATTTCCACAGATTCCTATCCTGGGCAAGCTGCATCCACTTGCTTCCTGCCATTCGCCTCACATCGTCAGACCATCTTGCCCGAGGTCTTCCTATGCTCCTTTTGCTTGTTCTAGGTTGCCACTCGAGAGTGTTTTTGGTAAAGGCTATAATAATGTAAAACTGAGAGGGCATTGTAAGCTAAAACTTTGTGACCAAATCTTGCAATAGATTTTTCAACCACTTCTTGACTGCTTAGATACATGAAACTTTGCAAACATAAGTAAAACCGATGACAATACAATTCTGTGCCAAATTGGATCAGCATACTCCAGAGGTAAAAAGGATGCAAAGCGTTGGGGAGGGGGGTCATTTGTGGTATAGTATGAAAGGGCGTTGGAAAAGAAATTCAGATCGTATGTCATATTTTGTCCAGCTCCACTGAGTGACACCGAGAGACCGAGACGATCCAGTCATCGCATACCGCCGTGTTTGGTATCTCACGAAAGTGCTTCACGAGTTTTGATTCTGTCTATTGTTGGTGGGAGGCACCATTGGAATGAAGGAATTCAAGCACCTCGGAAGGGCGTGTTTGGTGTCGTTTGGAAGACCGCGAAAAACAGTTCTAGGAAGTGAAGCCGTAAAATCTTGTTTTTACCATTACATTTTCCAGCAATATACTTAATGTATTCAATCTATGTAATTGTTATTTATTTATTTATTTATTCATGGTACACAAACAGACATCACCCACATGTTAACACAAATCAAACAAAATGTTTATTATAAGAAATCAAACAAAATGTTTATTATAAGAGTATAAAAAAATATGTAAGTACTGTCGTAATTTCTTTTCTCTTAAAAGTATTTTCCTTACATTTCTACGGTTTACTTTGAAGTCCCTTGAAAATCAACATCAAACCAAGTGGGTACAAAGTCGTCGATAGAACAAACAGGAAATCAAATTACCCTGACCTCGCCTTCGAAATAATCATCCCCTTTTAACAAACGCAGGTAACATCAGACATTTTAGTAGAACACAATGGAACCTGCCATTACTTCCGTTAAGCTCCCCGACATATACCTACCTAGCATGGGCGTAGGCGGGGGGAGGGGGTTTGTGGGTTTAAATTCAAAGTCTCTCCAAAATTCCTCAGCCAACCCACCGTTTTATACGTAGGTGAAATGAATCATATAATTATCACATCGTTTTTTCATCATGTCATAAATTTTTAATATGTATATTTTTGTGTGAAAATCCATCAAATCACAGTTGTTTCAATAAAATTTTTTGCTTGCGCCGCTAATCTGATTAATGTAAGGGTTTGTTCACAAAACATTTACGAACTTTTAAACCTTCTTATGTTTTATGACATAATTTTCGCCTGTGGCGCTTGTCGTATTCTAACCCAGAAATATATCAAGATGCCTTACTGTTGAGAGATAACCAGGTTCATCAATTCACTCGTTTTTGAAAAAAATTTCACCAGCGGGCCTATTTACTGGTTTTCATTCCATTTGGCAATATCAAAATTTTAGTTATCCCCTCCGGTTTCGAAGCTGGTGACGCCCGTGGTTTGTATTTATTGTCTCTGGTCTAGATCTCCAACCCCCCCCCCCCCCCTCCGAAATTAAATCCTGGCTACGCCCTTGCTACCTAGGTACTATAAAGTTAGAGACAAAAGCTCTCTCTAATGAACTGAAAGGAAGTACGAGGTAAGTAGGTATACTCGCTGAAAAAAAACTTTGATTTTGTTTTACAATTCGGAATGATCGGAATATCGGATACATAAAGAAAAAAAGGATAGAAATTCAGACAAATAAATTGAGAAGCATGATAGGGCGCTGTGATCGCTACTAGAAAGTTCTTTTTTTCAGTTTTGTAACGTAATAATAAAACTGATAAGAAAGTTATGAAACTGAAGTACCTACTTTGAGCAAAAACTTGGGGTGTCATGTGTGTAGGTATTACTCAAGTTCGGGTGCTTTGCTTGGAAAACCGCGATAGAGAGAAAAATTTTGAGAACGTATAAATTTGGTTGTTGCACATAAAAATAATAATTTTGGATTTTTGGCTTTTTGGAATTCAGGCGCGCTGACTGTGGATAGATTGTCCATGAGACTGTTATGGACCCAGTGATTTTATATTTGAAAAAATCGACGATGTGTTTGACAAATTGCGCGAATGTGACGGAAGCAAATGTGGATAAGAGTAGGGTGGTCTGGCGTTCTGTCCTCTCTGTCTAGCCCGCAAGAGACTTGGCCATAATTGTTTTATTTATTGAATAATTTTTATGAAAAGCGTATTTTTAGTAATCAGTTATCTCAACAGATATACAGCAAAGGATGGACCTTCCATCAGGCTCATGACTGACTGGTTTAATATGATCACTTTATATACCTGTTGAGATAACTAATTGTTATATTCAACTACGACATGTAAAAAATTTCGATCTTCTCACAAAAATATTATTGTATTTTTAGTACATTTTTTGCTCTACAGTACACAATTATTGGTCTGGATTTTAAAAGTTAAAAAATATTAAACTCATCTTTGGTATATTTAAATTCTGAGAAAAGTCAGAGAGGTTATTGCCAAAGTTTCAGAAAGCGTTGGCGGGTCTTAAAATATTAATATTAAAAGTTGGAGATTTCTTTTTTACTCAAGAATAATAATGTTGTTGGTCCATTCATGCGAATTAATTAACTGAAATTAATTCAAGATTTTCTCGTTTTGATTTTCCCATTCACTAGTAGGTGAATAGGATTCCTGAAATTTCCTGAAAGAAATAAGTTAGTGCCTATTTAATAAATATTGAATTAAAATCTCTTTAAAATGACTTGCTATTAAGAGTGTGCATATCTACCAACATTTCAAAAATTTCTAAAAACGGGAGGCCTTATATCTCGACAACCGTTACTAAATATTCCTCGGAACAAAATAGGATAGATGCACTGAACCTTTATCTAGGGAACAACCGTAAAAGATTCTTTTTAAATTTGTATAGATTTCTCAAAAAATAAATTAAAAACACCTCTGATCCTTTTTCCGAAAGACGGATACTCGTTTCCCGAAAGTCGCGGAGTAAATTTTTTTTTTGTACTGATAATATGCATAAAAATCTAGGGAATAACCGTAAAAGTTTTTTGATAGACGCAAAATTAACCCCAAAAAATGGAAAAAACGCTATTTTTACCATTTTATCGTGCGATTGTCACGCGATTTTGAACCTTAATGCCGTGAGAAAAGACTGTGACGTCATTCCTGGTCCCATGCCCTTAAAGACGTCCTTCGTATTTCTTTACAGAATAATGATTTGGTAAAACCCGTTTTGGTACTTTTCAAAGGTACTATTATAGTTCATTCAATACGTCAACAAAAGCTCAATGTCATTTTATTTAAATAAGGCAAAGCTCGTACACGTGTAATAATCGAAAAAGAGTTCATAATAAAATAAGTTTAATAAAGGAAAACTCAAAGAAAGAAAGAAGGCTAAATTTTAATTACGAGTATAAGACGATTTTGAAAGATTACAGTTAGGCGGCGAGGTCAGAACTCCACAACCTTGAAAGTGTGAAATTTTAACAAAGCTTTGTTAATTATCTTCCTTAGTTTACTACGTTTAAAATTAACTAACTTGCCTTAACTAATTTTACATCGATTATCCTTGACCATGTCTTTCAATTATCACAGCTGTTTTGACTCCGTGATTTTATACCAACTGTATAAACCGATTTCGGGTCGGTTTGGTTTAGCAATATATTTGTTTATTTCTTAATTTATTTATTGTGGTAAATAAGAGAAATTTTCTTTTTAATATTTAAAATCGAACTCTGTTAAGCTTTCGTTTTTTGAGCGCCTTAGCGTCAGTCAAAAATTATGTATTTCAATATAAATAATAAATAAAATAAAATAAATAAAATAAAATAAAATAATCTTTATCGTACATAGACATACAAAGGGCGGGCTTATTGCCAAATGGCAATTTCTGCCAGCCAACCCTTGACAGAAACCAAAACCAAATATCAATCAGAACGAGTAAGCTTGCCATTGAGTGTCATTGGAGATTGTACAGAGTGGCGGAGATTGAAATACCACATTTGAAATTCTTCTTCTTCATCAGCCTTGATCCGTCCTGCTGGATATATGCCTCTTCCATTTGTTTGCAGTCTTTTCTATACCTTTCTGACCCACTGACTACCCGCTACCGAGGTCACGTCGTCCGCTCATCTTTTCTTGGGCCTTCCAACACCTCTTCTGTTTTCCCATGACCTCCAGTTTACGAGTCAGGCTGTCCATCTATTTTCGTCTTGTCTTGCTATGTGCCCTGCCCATTGCCATTGTCTTGCAGCGACATAAGCTAGACAGAGTACTCAATGCTAGAAGTGTAACAAAACTGGTGCCCACAAACTGTCAAATCGTATGGAAAATTTTATTATTCGTATTTAAATTTTAGGACTAAAACGATAGTTTTAAAGATGTTTTAGTTTTTATTTCAAATCAATTTTATTATCACAAAAGTATACAAAAAATTCTCAGCTCTATATAATACATTCATATAAAAAAAATACAAAAACATTAAAACTAGCTTTAAAATAAAAATAATAATATAAAATTTTAAACATACATAAACATATTACATAGAACTAAAAACTACCTATATACTATTGAGTGTCCGTCTCTCCCATGATGTGCACAAAAATGCACTTATCATGAGAGAGTTTTTAAGAGCTATAGAGAGAGAAACCTTCTAACAATCCTGCAAGATGATAGCAGGACAGCCTTCTGCATTCAGTTTTTATTATTGATATCTTGTTAATAGTGTGAGTTTTGCGACATTAAAATACCAAAAAGTGCCGAGCGTGAAATTGCGTCACTTCCGTTCTATTGAAAGTACATAGAATGAGACCTCTAGTACTTAATAAATATCTCTTTGAAGTCTTGTCTTACTACTTGCTGTTGAAATTGACGCAACAATATTAATTTTTAAGGTAGAGGAATAAAATTAATAACAAGTTGTTGGTATTTTAGTATTTTTTTTTTGCAAATTCATTTGCTCAAAACTTAACACTGTGACTCCAATTTCAAATGTGGTATTTCAATCTCCGCCACCCTGTTCAAGAAAAACATTTATAAATATAATACAACCTCAATAAAGCTTTGCAGAATAAGAACTTCATAACGTAATGGATTAAATTAAGCCTGAAAGTGCCTCGAAACGAAAATGTTTATCTTCGTGAAATAAACCGCTTTTACATTAGACTGAAAGAAAAATATTATTATATACTCTGCAACAGCCATTATCATTATCCATATACATAATTCGCTTCATTACAATCTACGTAAAGCAATAAACGGATACACTTCATTATATGTATCTATAAATTCGATGAAAATTTGAAAGCTGAAGCGGTAGTAGGTATAACGGTTTTTACTTGGTGCATAATATACTTGCAAGAGTAGACATATTGACATTTCATTTCTAAAAACGGGAGACTTTAGATCTTTACAACCTTACTAAATTATGCTTTGGAAAAAGATAGAATAGATACATTGAACCTTTGTTTAGGGAATGAAATTGAAGTTAACAATTATCAGATCAAACGGACAGAGTGTGTCAAATATTTGGGATTGATGATGGACGAAAGATTGACATGGTCTGAACATGTAAACTCAATATTGGACAAATTGGGACCTATGATAGGAGTACTGAGGAGAATTGATGTATTTGATATGAAAACAAAGATTATGATTTACAATGCCTTCATTCTACCTCACATAACATATGGATTAACGGTGTGGTCCCAATGACAAAATTTGTCCTAGGACTTCCTTTCCTGATGTGATTTCTTTGTCTCGTGTATCTGGAGTGCACGCCACTATTGTGCAGCAAGGATATTTGTGTCTTGATTTGGCTGTTTTTAATCTTATGCAACATCTTAATTTTCTCTATACTTATTATGTCATCCAAATTTAATGAGTTTGTCATCTAATAGAGTTCTGTGGTCCTGGTGAATCTATTTAGACTATAAACTATCTTTAGTGCCTTGTTCATTACTCTCCTTATTAAATCCTTCAATTCAACACTACAATTTAATAGGATCAGGTATGGATTTCTTTACACTGCCTCTTTGGTGTATAATTCCTTGCCGGAGAAGCTGAAGAGGATAACACAACCAAAACCTTTCGCCAGGAGTCTAAGGAAGCTAATCCTGAATAAAAGACAATAAATAGTGATCAAGTTGTTGTATATGTGTTTATGTTATTGATGGACTTATTTTACAATTGATATTTAATGTGTTTTATGATTGACCCCCTTATACCAGTAAACTTATACTGTCTGGGGGCTTTAAATTTAATTTGAAGTAATATAATATAAATAATGTTCTAATGATACACATACTTTGTAAGCCATATTCTTTGAAAATAAATTGAATTGAATTGAATTGAAAAAAACCTAAAAGATTTTTTAAGTCTTGTATAGATTTCGTGTATGACAAATTGCATGAATGTGACGGAAGCTAGCAGCCTGTGTAAGGATAGGGCTGTCTGGCGCTCTGTTCTCTCTGCCTACCCTGCAAGGGACGTGGCGTGAGGGTATAGATAGATAGGTAGAGAGATTTCTTTAAAAAATGTAAAAAATACCTCTGATATGTTTTCCGAAAGACATCAGAAACTTGTTTCCCGAAAGTCGGAGAGATTTTTTTTTGTATTGATAAAATGCATTAAAATCTGATAAATGACCGTAATTTTTTTTTCAATGGAGCGAAATTAACTCCAATTAATGAAAAAACGCTATTTTTAACATTTTATTATGCAATTGTTCATGCAATTTTGAACCTAATGCCACGGGAAATGACTGTGACGTCATAGTTGGGTCGGGAGCTTTAAACCGCAATTGTAACTGTTTAATGCTTCTTTTACTAATACATTCATGTGACCCCAGTAAACTTCGAATGGGTATTTCACACTAATGTGTGCCCATTAATAGCCATTGATTTCGATGTTGCCCCCTATGCAGTATTTAATTACTCATTTTTATCTATTATTTGAGTTACATTTCGGCTGCGCCGGTTCTGTTTTTTTTTTTCATACTAAAATAGCATTCTCCTTTGATAGTGGGAGCGATACCTATAGTAGAACGATTTTTTCTCAGTGCATAACACCATCCCTTAAACATGATGAAGAAATAAGTGTAAATCTGACATGTTTGAAATAATTTAGTGTAACTGTATTACTCTGTATGGCTCTGCTATAGATAATGACTGTGTGTTGGAATGGAAATTGTACCTAGTTGGCAATGTTCCTACTTCAACAATGTATTGTTTGGTAGGATATCGATCTGGGCTCCGTTCCAACCAAATGCGTTATTCTACTTATATGGTCAATTGTAAATCTGATTTTGTTAATAATAGTGCGATATTTCGACACCAGATGGCTTCGACAAGCAGTAACAAAAAATATTTCATAAATTTTGCATTACGGTATATCAAAATAATATGATGCATTCATTATTAATTGCACGCCCAATAATTTGTAAAAAAATACTGAAAATCTATTTCCAATAATACCTAATATGTACTCGTAATGGATCACCCTTAACAGACTAATGCTGGATTTAACCAACTGCCTAGGTGAGGAATAGCGGAGATAGGACCCATCTTGCACAAATTTTGTATGGCAAATATAGATAAGTGGCTCCTATCTCCGCTATTCCTCATCTAAGAAGTTGGTGAAATCCAGCATAAGAGTGGGTGTTACACGCTGTAAAAAGAATCTCCAACGTTGGGGGTACCTTCTGGCGAACCCTGAGCCCTCCCTAGAACTGTTTTTGTACAAATATTGGATGACATAGAAACTAGCGTTCCTTCATCACCCAGGCTAAGTGGGAGGGAGCAACCCTTAACGGGTTGGGGGTACGTGCCTGATGACAACATCCTCTGGGACTGCGGAGCGACCCAGGACGACAGCCACCTAATAATATGTCCCCTAGTGGGAGAGAGCTGCACCCCTATGGGGACATAATTCTAGGGAATGACAAGGCGATGTAAGTCGTCGCATATTGGAGTGGCAGGTCCACCCGGACACGTAAAGTAACAATTGCCATAATATTTTGGTAAGGTTGCACAATGCACAGGTATAGTAAATCTTCTATATCCAGAAATCAGTTTCACACGGGAGTACTCTCAGAATACCTACATATTTTGAGTAACGATAGAGCAGAATCACAACTACGACATAGGCTAGTAAAAAATCAAATACCTATCTTTTTCGGTTAAAAAGAAAAATGACTTTAATTACAAAATAAAATCTATGCGATAGTGGTTGCATCAAATCAAAAATACAGGCGCAAATCCTCCGGGCACTAAAGCTTATTGTCTAAAATTACGACAAAAAGCGAAATACGCAATTTTATATTTATACCAGCTTCTTTACAGAACTTCTTCTAGCTTTCGGTGTCGCTGCTGACATCATCTTCAGGACCAAGTATCAATAAGATAAAACTAGAAAAATTGGAAACACGCACAAAAATATCCTTGAAAAAAATACATCCGATGAAATAATATCAATTAAGAAATGCAAGCTTTTACAGCACATCCGAAAACAATATTGGCAAAAAAGTATGGGTGCTTATTGTGAACGTGTTTGACCTGTCCATTTCCTATATTTTCGGTGTTATGGCAATTATGGCATACCTACGTGCCATAGAAAAAAATCTGCTAAATGTGATTCAAATAAGAAATCATGGCATACCAAAACACTGAATATAATACGAGTATGTAAGTAAAAAGAAACTATAAAATAATAAAAAGGCTATAATTAGCAGCTCTTCCTACTAGAAAAAATACCAAGTCATAATAAAATGGAGTCAAAATATAAAAATACAGATTCACATTTTTCGCTCTTTCATAAACTTGTCTTTTCATCACTTTTTGTACTGCCACCGACGATAATATAATCATTTGTATGATCACCGCTCTCTAAACTAAATGCCTTCCTTTACAATATATAGTCCGAGAACCCGCTGCTTAATTTATGACGTATCTGTTTTTTGATCGAAATGTGGTATAAACGATAGCTTACCAATAGGGTATTACATCGCACTAGGGTTGCCTATCAAAATCTTGCCGCAAACCCCCCTGCCCCCCCCCGAAAAGGTCCCTCTTCGCGGTTTTTCGCATTTTATAGGAATATGGTAAGAGATAGGAGAAAGTAGTCAATGACAAAAATAATTCTTGCTAAATTTTCTACAAAAAAAGTTAAGTCAATTTTTTCATAGGACTAGTAGTTTACCCGTAATGGCCGGTCAAAAAACAGGATATTTTTTGAAAAAATAAAAAAAAAAGTTTGATTTTTTTCCTTTCACATTCTTCCACCCATTATTACTAACATTTTATGGAAAAAAAATTTTGGCCTGCGGCGCTATATCACTGGTTATTTTATGAAAAACTAAATTTTAAGAATTTTCGACACTGAGTTTTATTGCAATAACTCCTAAATTAATTGATGTATGAAAATGAGTTATAGCTCGTTTTGTAGCTAAGACTATGGTAATTAATTCGTTCCTTGACTATTTTCCTGTAGCTCTTATAAATTTTCAACCAATTTAGTTTACATTCATTTTTTTAGTTTTTTAAATGAATTTCGGTTTTGGACCGGCTATTGCGGGTAAACTGCTAGTTGTACGAAAAAATTGGTATAACATTTTTTGTAGAGAATTTAGCAAGGATTATTTTTGTCATTGACTACTTTCTTCTATCTCTTACCATATTCCTATAAAATGCGAAAAACCGCGAAGAGGGACCTTTTCGGGGGGGGCAGGGGGGGTTGCGGCAAGATTTTGATAGGCAACCCTAGTGCGATGTAATACCCTATTGGTAAGCTACCGTTTATACCACATTTCGATCAAAAAACAGATACGTCATAAATTAAGCAGCGGGCTCTTGGACTAATACTATGACTTCACATTAACAATGATGGCATGGTAATGTAATATGTAGTATGGTCCGTTTAAAACATCATTATAACTTGTAATGTGTAGGTATTATATAATCTAGTTCCAACATTCCGCACCCCATTTCTTCATTCTCAAACCCAACGCCACCCGACGCCACCCTTACGCCACCACTCTCCCACCCCCACAAGTCTGTTACAACCCTCCTTTTTTGCCACCCCGACAAGACGACGGATCTTTATCAGCTGCTGTAGGAATAATAATAATAATAAGGAGCCTAGGGTTTTTCTGCTGATTTCCTTCTGAAAGATTGCTTAATGTATAAGACAGGAAATATAGGGTTACAATGCCTACATTGCATAAGATACTTATACTGTGTTTATTTTTATCCGGCCTTCTATGTACATATAACCGGGTTATACGGATTTACGACGGTTAAACATAATCGTATTTGGAAACAGAATTGTTATCATTAATAAAAATTTTGTTATGAAACCTATAGCGCCATCAAACCAAACAAATCAGTGGATAGGGGTCTTGAAAGTACGCATATTGACATTTCAAAAAATTTCTAAAAACGGGAGACCTTATATCTCGACAACCGTTACTAAATATGCTTTTGAACAAAATAGGGTAGATGCTTGAACAAATATCTAGGGAATAACCGTAAAAGATTTTTTATATCTTGTATAGATATCTAAAAAAAAATGTGTATAACATCTCTGATCATTTTTCCAAAAAGACAAACTCGTTTCCCGAAAGTCTCAAGGTTTTTTTTGTATTGATAAAATGCATTAAAATCTAGGGAACAACCGTAAAAGTTTTTTGATTGTAGCGAAATTAACCGTAAAAAAATGCAAAAAAGGCTATTTTATTGTTTTCAGTTTTTGATATGGGTTAGCTGTGAGATATGTGTGAATCCCCATAAGCTCGCCCTAGTGACTATCTCTATCAAATAGTAGGTATCTCTACAATGAAATCTGAATCACTTGACGTATAATAAATCTCATTTGTGAATTGTAAACTAAATACTATGTTTCACCTATAAATTAATGTTCTAATGTGTCGGTTGTAAATCTCAACAATGATATTTAAGAGTGTGCATACCGACATTTCAAAAATTTCTAAAAACGGGAGACCTTCTATCTCGACAACCGTTACTAAATGTGCTTTGAAACAAAATAAGATAGATGCATTGAACCTTCATCTAGGGAATAACCGTAAAAGATTTTTTATATCTTGTATAGATTTTACAAAAAAAATATTTTAAAACACCTCTGATATTTTTTTCGGAAAGACGGAAACTCGTTTCCTGAAAGTCGCGGAGTATAATTTTATTTTTGTACTGATAATATACATTAAAATCTAGGGAATAACCGTAAAAGTTCTTTGATAGACGCAAAATTAACCCCAAAAAATAGAAAAAAACGCTATTTTTACCATTTTATCATGCGATTGTCACGCAATTTTGAACCTTAATGCCGTGGGAAAAGACTTTGATGTCATTCCTGGTGCCATGCCCTTAATGGTTAATAGGCCTTCAGTCGATAAAGGTAACGATGTTATAGCATCAGGTACCTAGCTACTCATTTTGTAGGCAATATAATGATGAATTACATAAAACGTGAGAGCTATTCGCATGCACGATTACGTGTGTAACTTGTTGTGATTGTCTGAAGGAATGAACAAGTTAATATCATCGTAACAAACGTATTACGTTATTATTATTAACTAAACTAAAAAACTCCACTCTCCGGCATGACAGCTTTTAGACCTTTGCGCCGGAGAATGTGCAGACATGTACAAAAAAATATCAACACTTAAATACATCAAATAACCAATAAACAAGGGATGAACACATGTCAACTACCCTCATAATATCTCTCCAACGAGCTGCCCCAGCACTGTTAACAGCGTCGATTCAACACTTTCAATGAGGGGCAGTAATTCGGCTTCAGTGGTAATCCATTAATTTGACAAATGAGTAAACTCAATCATTCACGTACGTAAGGTTTATCATTTACATAAGGCACACACATTGTGTAAACTTTGGAAAATTCGGAATCAGGATACAAGATCTTAACTTTTTATTCATAATCAGTTTTATGTGTAGTATCATTATGGTCAACTATAACTGTCAAACGCAGTAATAAAAATGTGAGCGAGAAGGGACGACTACCTGCTTTATTTGCACTTACACCAGAGCCATAGAGTTCTGCAGTTATAGTTGACCATGCTTGGTATAAACCTAAGAGACAGAATAAGAAATGAGGAAATTAGGAACAGAACCAAGGTAGCAGATGTCATGGATCGCCTAGCAAGTCTAAAGTGGCAATGGGCTGGACACATCGCAAGACAAGACCCCACAAGATGGACCCCAAAAATCCTAAAGTGGATACCTTAGGAGAATAAAAGAGGCGTCGGAAGCAGCAAACAGCAGAAAGGAATGGAAAAATATGGAAGAGGCCTATATCCAGCAGTGGAGGACAGAGGGCTGAAGAAGAAGATACTATAATAACTTACTTCTGGTGGCCGTACAACTCCGGTAGAGTTTTGGCCTCTAGAAAAATGGATCTGCAAGCTTTCCTGTCTGCAGCAACAGACTCCCAGTCATCACCAATAAATAAAACGCCCAAATCTCGGGTTACATTGTCCATCAATCTCTGTCTTGGTCTACTCAGAGGTCTCCTGACCACAGATTTATTTTGTAGGAGATGTTTTGTGGCTCTTTCTTCTCCCGATATGGCGACATGTCCTATCCCGGCCAGTCTTCTAGACCTGATCTCACTGGTGAATGGTGATTAATGATTGTCCCGTCAATGTATGAATTTCCTCGTTGCTTCTCAGTCTTCAGGTTCCTACTGCTACACCAGATCTTGGACCTAATATTTTTGCGTATTGTAGTATCATTGGATAGCTTTTTTCAAAAGTATCATCTTTTGAAAAATGGACAATTGAAAACATGCGTTATTGTTTTAAAATAACTTATGAAAATATTATAAGGCGGTTGGTTGCTTTTAGTGAACAAATATAGGAGATAGGTAAATAAGTATTTTCTTTTTCTTGACCAGATGTTTCTCTTCACTTGATCCATCCAGCGATTCCCTGCATGACCCCATTCTGTACATATTCTTCCTATGGTTGACGAAAAAATACCTGGTTCGTATATTCGGAATGACCGTGTTAATAGTTTTCAGGTTTTTCTTTCCTAAGTACAAGTACAGGTTCTAACTCAAGTGGATTATGTTTATACGATTATATTACGAGTTATGCCTTGCAGTTATCTATTATTAGATAGGTAGTAGTATTGTACAAGTCTGATATGTACGAGTATGTATAGGGTATAGTATGAGACTATCATATCCATATCACTGTTCTACAATACGGTACTGCATTAGTAACCGCGAATATGCACTCAGTAACGCGTAAAGACACAACAGAGTCGTGACTATGAATGCAAGATCAAGGCACTTGCCCTGAACGTGACATTAAAAGTGCGCCAAATATGTATGCACAAAATAAATGAGTACCTATTCAGTAATGTTTTCATTTGTAAGCCAGGAAAATTGAAAGTATAGATGATTGGGGTTAACTGGAAGAAATCGCAGTTCTGCGATAAGTTCGCCCTAGTAAACAACGTTTTATAATCTGTACTATGTCCATTTTGTATATTTATATGTGTTTGTTGTTTACTTTAAGTTTAAATAAATAAATAAATAAATAAATGATTTAATAAATTTTATATACCTTCTCAAATAAATTATAACATACCATTAATAAGTATATTTACGACAATTTCTTTTTTATTAATATTTTGAAGGTTTCTTAATAGCCGCATGACAAAAATGCCTACACTATATTTGACAATAATGCGGAAAACTATTGAACGCATTTTTTTAAAGGATCTTGACAAATTAGTCGAACATAAAGCTTGACCAATTCTAGGTGGTTGGTTCGTACACAAAATTTATCCCTTCGTCGTTGAAGGAAGAAGAAATATGAACAGAAATTGGTTAATATTACAAAGGTGTAAACTGAAACATATCCACGTGTCGATCAGTCTTGAATCCAATGAAAGTTTATCATTCAATTGAGATAATTCGGGTAGACTGTGAGATATTGCTTTTGCAATTAGCCCGCCGTTTAGCACAATATCTTCTTGTTTTGTAACTTGTTATTATTTGGCGCATTCGTACGTTGACACGGCTCTGTCTCGAACGATAACCTATAATTATGAAATCAGTCAGATAATGACCTTCTATTGTGGTCATGCAATTAATCCCTAGTAGGTATTAAATACCTAATTATAGGTGTCTGCTGTCTTATGATAATCATTGACATAATATACGATACGGAAGATATAGTATGAGTATGTGCAAACTTCGATCATAATAATATATCTTGATCTTGCTCATGAAATTAAGGAGATTTGATGAACACTCTCCACTGTTATCATTCCTATAGTGTTATCCATAAATGGTGTCATTCCTGAGTCTGAAAGTAAATCTTGAGAAACTTGGACTACATGGTGAGCTTTAATACGCCATGCAGAAGGCTGTGCTGCTGTCATATTGCAAGATTGTTAGATTTTTCTCTCTCTATAGCTCTTAAACATAACCAAATCCAATGTCGCCGTCACACTCATTCATAAATATCGCATCTTCCAAGCTACGAATCAAAGAATATAATAACAGTCTATGTATTTTTAATTACTTCATGATTCATGAAGTAAATTGAATAAATAATTCTTGTGTCAACTCTGAAAAATTTATTACTTATTGCATTTTTTTAAATTATAATTATAAATGGTATTGGATTTTATTATTACTTGCTTCTATTTATGTATCTTTACACAAGTGTGCCAAGAATACAGTTAGTAAGTACAAGTGCAACCGCAACCTAATTTCAAGTACCTATGTTATACAAAATAAGTTAGTAGGTGACCTAAGAACTTAAACAAGTACAGGTATTTGAGTTTGTTATATTAGTGCAGGTTTTCAAAGGTTTTTTTTTTGGTATATGACAAAATTCATGACAAAATATACTTATCAACTCTGTCGAGAAGAGTGTGTGGAATAACGTTGAGAGATAGATGGCGGGGGTGTATAAAAAATATACCACCCTCCCTTCAACAGTAAGAATGGCAACAATATATAGGTTCTTAATTTATACGAAATTCGACAACACAGCCATCGCTCCCCGTGGTGTAGTGGATATGATCCCTACTATGCGAGACGAAGGTCTGGGTTTGAATCCCAGCTGGGGTGAACTGAAATGGCGAATGTTTCTCGAGTGTAAACTGTAAAGTGATCACTTAAGCCAGCCGAGGTCGGTCGTATGCCCGAAAATGTTCATCCTTAATTCTTGTACACTGTTGTAGGAATACTGCGTTGAGAGATAGGATAAAAAACGAAGTGATTAGAGAGTTGAGTGAAACGGATGTTGTGACTAAAATGAAAGTTAACAAGTTGAGATGGTTGGGAGGATGATAAAATGAAAGGATATACCTGGATATACCTGATATACCAAGGAAGATATACCTGGATGAAAGAAGAGGTGTTAGGAAACGCGGCCCTCCAAGAACCACATGGCTGGACCATGTTGACCAGAAGGACAGACGTGAGGGGATAGAATAGAATACGTAGAATAGAAAAAGATATTAATTGATGGGTTTCGAGTGATGATCGCCAACCTCCGATAGGGGCGGTACAAAAAGAAGAAGAATGTCATTCAAATTTCTTTATTTCGCCTCATTGTTCTTAAAGGAACGAATTGAGTATTGTAATTAAAATTTTACACAAGGGTCTAAAGATAATATTATCCTTGGTAGATATTATATATTGACAGAATTAATAAACCTTGGGATTGTCTGACCGGAGGACGCCTTAGGGAATATAATGATATAACAATAATAAGTTAACAATGGGAAGAAGAAGAAACCACGTCCTACGCTCAAACTCTGAGATAGACATGCCAGTAGCTTGCATACGAGCTTTGATTATTGAAGTACCTAATTATTTTAGTACTACTTGACACAGATTCGCTATAATTCTTTTGTTTCAATACAACGCTATGAAAACTGTGTGAAGCCATTTCTTTTTCTTCTTCAACACGATTTCGAGTTCTTTGATCAAATTTGACGTTTAAGATTTTCAAAGTGTCAAAATGTGATTATACTCGTAATTTGATATTTTAACGTTAACGTTTCCAAATATTTCGCTCACCAAGGCTACATTTTAATAAAAAAAAACATTTTACTATCCCCTTACGTGGTTTTTCGGACTGTGGTTACAATATATTAAGCCTCAAATTGTAATGTATCTTTCTATCGGTGGCCTTCCATTGACTTTTTCTTTTTGTCCAGTTAGATGAATACGCACGATTCAAATTCATTTAGTACATTTTGGTTATACGCTTCAAAAGGCGAGCCACTGGAATGATTTCATACGAGCTACTCTCACATCTATCCCAACCCTCAAGTTTCCTCTCACTCAAGTCTCAACCCACGTAATTGTTGAGTATAATAATAGACAGACAAAGACTATCCACAAGTTGCTCGACGTTTCCCGGGCTCCTTGAGGGGATAATATTAAGAGACGAAAGCTCACTCACTCAAATTACTCGTATTTCTCCCTTTTCATTCAGGAAAATGTTTAACGGGAGACGAATGTGTTTTAAATGCATTCTATTATCAACATTTTACTGTTTCTGTTTGTCCTGCCGTTTCCAACTTCAATAAGGAATTGATTTTCCATGAATTTTCTGACTAGACAATTATCAACTTTTGTGTCTTTCAGATGAAAATTCAATAATATACCATGGTTATATCAAAAACGTTTCACACAATTTTCAGCACTGAAATTTTCCACCTATTCTGAGTGACACCATTTACATGTTTTCTCATACTGCGAATCTTGATGAACTAATGTGTTTTTGTTGTTGCCCCAATATTGATTTCACACTGTCTCAGTTTCACCTCCTTTATACCAATAGATTCAATTGATCAAATCCTGTTAAATGCAATCCTGTATGAAAAAAAATTGGATATTCCATGTAAAAAATATGATCTCTGAACAAATACTACGGAGAGTTGAATCTTTATTTTCCTCTCCTGAAAAATTAACTATTTGCAGATAACAGGATTTGACCTAATACCATCGATCTTATATGGGTATAACTGATCGTCGGCTGACATAATGTGATCACTTTATACTTAAGTAACATTCACCAATTCCAGACCATCTATCTTCCGCGGCCGGGAATCGAACCCAGACCTCCAACCTGATAAATCGTTATTCTACCGCTATGCTATGAAGGCTGGTAGTTGAGTCGAGATGAAACGTGTGTATGTTGTACACGGCCCTCTATCGAGTATACATGTATTTTGGAATTTAGTGTACGTTCCAACCATTTTTATGTTTCCCTGAAGCCTTAGATCAGATTACTTGTAATAATGAGTAAGCAAATATTCATTATAATTTGGTTTTTCCCATGACAATGTTACGTTTTAGTATGGATTTATTCTAGTTGACAAATTACACTTTTTACCCCATGAGCATTTACGTATTTCGAGGTATATTTGTGGCTGAAAATTTCCCTTAAATGAGAAAATTGCAGTAATTATTTTGTTACTTTACGAATTTCAAATGTAACATTCGTAATATTTATTATCGCGTAATTATAGCGCTGTTTCTTGATAAATCGTATTGCAACACGTCAATGTACCCGTATTACGTCTATATTCTTCTTCTTTCGCTTACATTGGATCCGGGGATCTGTTTCTTGCACAAGGCTCTCCTGGGACAGCGAACTCCAACTATCTCGCCACCTCTTTGCTGGTCTTCCTGGTTGGGGGTTGCCTTCTGGGATGTTATTAGCCACCACGTGTGGAAGTCATATGGACAATAACAAACCTCTATATTAAAGTTTTATATTTTATTAAGTTTTTATACTCTTAATTGGTGACCGCTAATGCTACATCATTACCTCAAAGCAGCTCTCCAAAAGTCATCTAGAGTGAACACATTGACCAAATACTCAATGATAGACGTATTATGAGTCTGAGAAATCGCAGAGCGTGTATGAAGAACATCTCGTAACGGAAGCGATAGATGTACTCGTATGTTACATCATTTGATTGCTTAATTTGTTTAGAATTTTATATTTTTGCTATTTTAAAATAATTTACAAGACCCGCTTCATGTAACTTCCGAAATTATTTCTTTTTCAACCTATATTTGTGGAAAATTAGGTAGTTTTATATGGATGAATCCAGAGTTTATCTATTGATTTTTTTTTAGATTGTGTAGAATATGTTATTGGTGATTGCTGTTTTGTATTTTCTGTTAAAGGCTTCGGCCGTATATGAATAAATAAATAAATAAATAAATGTATATAATAATAGAAGTATGTGGTTCTATAACCTCTCTGCCTATTCGGAAAGGGTTACCACATAATGATATACATTCTAATACATATAGACAGACGAATAGGAATCTAAGGTTCCCACTTATCGGTGTTTTTAATTTAGGAATGCATGATATTCCTTAGCTAAGTAAACTAATTAGTACCTACACCTAACTATAGTAATTACACAGGAAATAGATAACATAATCTATAATTTTAATTAGAATAATTTAGATAATAATATTTTAAATAAATTTAAAATAAATTAATATTTATCTACCTATTTATTCTTTAAGCGATATAATGACACAAGTCTTTCAAATCTGCATTTTTTACGGCATTACAGAGTTTACAAATTTAATTATTTTAGCCACACGACTCTTGGATCCCCCCAAACTCTTAACATCTTTCTTTACTTCTGCAGCAGGCTGATCCAATTTGGTACAGAATTATTGTATTGTCACCGAGTTTACGTATGTTTACAAAGTTTCAGGTCTCTCAGCAGTCGGGAATTGGTTGAAAAATTGATTACAAGATTTGGTCACAAAAATCAACGGAGTGTGGTTAAATAAAATCTTATTAAGAGTATGCATACCGACATTTCAAAAATTTCTTAAAACAGGAGACCTTATATCTCGACAACCGTTACTAAATATGCTTTGGAACGAAATAGGGTAGATGCATTGAAAATTTATCTAGGGAATAACCGTAAAAGATTTTTTTTATCTTGCATAGATTTGTCAAAATAAAATATTAAAAACACCTCTGATCTTTTTTCCGAAAGACGGAAACTCGTTTCCCGGAGGTCGCGGAGATTTTTTTTTGTACTTATAATATGCATTAAAATCTAGGGAATAACCGTAAAAGTTTTTTGATAGACGCAAAATTAACCCCGAAAATTTAAAAAAACGCTATTTTTACCATTTTATCATGCGATTGTTCACGCGATTTTGAACCTTAATGCCGTGGGAAATGACTGTGACGTCATTCTTCTTTTTAGGCGTCTCATTTATGTTAGGCGCAACATGAACATCCCAAATACGGTTAGATAACACTACGACGCGAGACGATCGATCGTTATTCATCAATGTTGTTTACAGGTTTCATACGATAAACATTACAGTCTACTGCACCATTATCGGTATGAACGTAAAAATTTATAAAAAAAAGATTGATCGTTTTCAGACACCTTTAGGTTTTTAAAATTGTATTAATATGTATCGCTCAAGAATGTGTAGAAAAACGTTCTGAGATTTTTTTCTGGATGTGACTTTTTTGTGAGAACATCAGATTTCCTACATTCTTCGTCTTCTTTCTCGGCCGTGTTAATCCCAATGCTGGACATAGGCCTCTCCTTTAACTTTTCACAGATCTCTATCCTGGGCATGCTGCATCCACTTGCTTTCTGCGATTTGCCTCGCGTCTTCAGACCATCTTGCCTGAGGTCTTCCTACGCTCCTTTTGCTTGTTCTAGTTTGCCACTCGAGAATCTTTTTGGTCCATCTAGAATCTGTGCGTCTGGCAACGTGTCCCGCCCAACTCCATTTTAGGGCAGCTGCTCGTTTTACCTCGTCGGTGACCTTGGATTTCTCTCGTGTCATACTTTAACTATAACAATTTATTATCTCAACAGATATACGGCAAAGGATGTACTTTCCATCAGGTTTACGACATGATCGTAGGCCAGTTTAATGTGATACTTGAGTGTAAAGTGATCACATTAAACCAGCCGACGATTGAAAGTCCATCCTTTGCTGTTTTGCAGCTGAGATAACTACTTGTTGAGCGATAGGATTATTACAAAGAAGTAGTGATTGCAGTAGAGATTACATTGATTGATGTAAGACGTATATTGTAACTAGAATAAAAGTTAAAAACATGAGATCGTTGAGACATGTAGAGGGGATGAATGATAAACGGATTACAATAATACATATTATGTGGCTGTCCAAGGCTTGGATCGATCTAGTCAACTCGCTCAAGGACGAGCGCGTTTTAAGAACAATTAATCGTAGAGTGTGTTTGACGAATTGCATAAATGTGACGAAAGCAGGAAGTGTGTGTAAGTATGGGGAGATCTCCTGTTCTCTTCTCTCTATCCCCCACGAGGGACGCGGCAATTGGCCTTTCATTGAATAAATTTATGTTAAATTTGTTATCTATTATATTTGGGCACTTAATCGACCACTATCGTACTATTCTATTCCCTCACGCCACGTTCCTTGCGGGTAGGCAGAGAGAACAGATCGCTAGACTTTTCTATCCTTACACACACTTCGTGCTTCCGTCACATTCATACAATTTGTCATACACACTCTACGATTCCGTTTACTCAGAACACGTTCGTCCTTTAGAATCTGGTCTACATGTTCCCAGCCATGTGGTTCTTGGACGGCCGCGCTTCCTTACACTTCTTCTTTCATTTTCTTTGTTATCCTTTCATCATTCATTCTCTCTACATATCCCAACCATCTCAACTTGTTCACACAATCACAACATCAGTTTTACATTCACTCAACTCTCTAACTGACGGGAAAACTAGGAAGCTTGCGGAACATTGCCAATTCAGAGAGGTTTTGTGCAATGCGCACTACATCTTCCCACGTCATTCCTCATGCTCTGATCACACTGTCATACGGCCTGTTTTTTCTTCACTGAAAATTACGTATAACAAGTTATAACGTCATTAATAAATCATTAGAGTCTCATTAGAAAAAAAAATCGAACTCAGAGGGGAGTCAAGGGTACCTGGATTTTTCTATGATTTACCTATAAATAATTTGTTAAGTACATAGTGTTTCAAGTAGTTATAATATCTCAACAGATACACAGCAAAGGATGGACCTTCCATCAGGTTTATGAACGATCGTCGGCTGAATTAATGTGATCACTTTACACTTAAGTAACATTCACCAATTCCAGTCCATCCAGTCTCACAAAAATACAAAATTGTGATTCCAAAATAATCTTACATAATGTTTGTTTTTCCAAATTGATATCCTTTCCTGTGCATATTTTCTGTAGTCTTAAGTGTTTAGATTTTTAACGATTGAAAAATAATTTATACCGATCTCGTTAGCGCAAAAAAAGGTTCACGTAACGAGATTGAACTAATTATCTTTGAGAGTAATAATCTGAAAAAAAAACATCAACGAAAAAATAAAGTTAAAGTATCAAAGAAAATTAAATCTCACCCTTAAATATCTTCCTTTCTCCCCCTCCAACTTGGCGATATTTGATTACTTCTGTATCCAAGAAAAACTAAGTAACGATTTCAGATCCAATCGTAAAACTTATTATTTGCTTAATGCATTTGAATCACACTAAAAAATCACTAAAATATTAGATATATTTTTTAACACTAATCACAATCTGAGAAAATTGCTTATTTTTGTCGTTTTATATTAAGTTACAAACTAGTAACGGAATTGTAATTGAATAGATTTGGCACTGTTAAATTAATTTCGTTATAATAACGGATGAACGGCAGGAAAAACCGTATAGGAATTCGCGATATTTTTCCGTTTTCCGAACACATACACATTCACAGACAATGCGGCAGGAAACGCTGTATTTTTCGCTCCACTATCTACAAAAACCACACAGTAATATTTTGTACTGTAGATATTATATATTTTTTATTATACTTAATACAAAACGTTACAGAGAGGGGAAATGTATGATTAAGGTTGTTACGAAACTCCGCCGCTGGCGTCGCCCTGATCGACTGAAGCAATACTGAACTGAACACTGCTGAATACTGAAACGAAAAGCCGACGGAGGTTTCGTAGACGTTCGATCTTTTGAAAATGTCAAACGATGGGACGTAGAATAACTGTGTCATCAATTTATTATTTTTTTGAGTGCACTAAATTATTATTTTGGTGGTATGTTGGGACTTGATACTGATGGCATATTTACCTGCACACATATATGGGTGCCTATGTGTTAGTATATTTAATTGTCTTATATTCACTTCTATGATTGATTTGTAACAATGTGCATGCTGTGGACACTTTTAATTGGGAGGTTAACGTGAAATATATATTTTGTGTATGTCATTATGTATGTTTGTTAACTTACTGTGTGTGTCCCCAATAAATAAATAAATAAGGTGTATTAAAATTGTCTCGTCGATTAAAAACTTCCTCATCATTTCAGCCTTGTCTCGGTAATCATGAATGTATTTATTTTTAGAGATTGCCAGTTTGCCTCTTTACAAATTACTAACTTACTTATCCACCTATCTCTGTCCACTGCTGAACTTAGGCCTCCCCGTACTCATCCATATAGGTATCTCTTTCTCGCGCTCTCTGCACCCAATAACAAGAAACTCATCTGTCATCATAATGTCAATTATTATCAATTTTATTGCGAACTACTAGGCTGCATGATGGAATCCGAAAGATTTCGATTTAGGTAGAGAATAATAAGAAATATAATAATTTTAAAATGTTATTTTGACGGAGGCTCCACACTCATCAACAGTTTGAGATGCAGCGTGAACGATTGTACTGTCTGTGTTAGTATTACATAATGATATAAATGTGTGTGTGGAAATGAATGTGTGTGTTTGAATGGGGAACTGAAGGTAGTGTGGGGTATGATCTAAATGGAGTTGGAGTCTCCGCTCTGTGAATCCCGGGACGTATATACATATACATGAACATTGCTACCTAGTGCCTACCCACCATACAGTCTATACCAATACTACTGGAATAGTACGTAGCGTAGTAGGCGAATAGTTACTAGGTTGCTCCTAGACCGTGACCGGATAAAAACCCGTAATAATATTGCTCAACATGAATAAACCCCAAAAATACAACAGAAATACCTATCCTCAACGGACAAAAGTCAAAACTTTCTAGTTGGATTCCAGTAGATGAATTATTTATAAAATGAAAAAGTAGTCGTCGCAGACGATGGCCAGTCCAAAGAATGCGAAAACGTAAAAAGTAAAAAGAAAAAACTGTAAAGTAAAATGAATAAATCCCAGAATAATATCAAAGATCTTAAAAAAATTGCTCAAGGGACAAAAGCTCAAATCTAATTGGATTTTGAAAATAAAATTAATTGTAGGTATGTATTGGTATACGATTTCTTTCATGCAGTGTGTAAAAACTACCATAGATTAACAATTAATAAACACGCGGATCTAAAATGGCATAGATGACAAAATAGTCAACATTTTATAAATAATTCATCTACTGGAAATACTGGAATCCAATTAGAAGTTTTGGGCTTATACCCATTGAGCATATTATTTCTGAAGAGCTTTTGTCTTTTTTGGAATTCATTCACCGTGGGTAATATTCCTGTGGGTTTTTCTCCAGGAAACCTCCAGACATGGTTCCAGCACCCTTCTTCCTTGAGATTACTACTTGCTAACAACTCTTTTTTCCTTTGATACAAAGCTTAAATTCAATTGTAAATAGTAGTATTGATGCTGTGTCCTTAATGCAGCAAGTGTATAGGGACATTTTATGGCGATTTTTAAACATTTCTATCTATCAATCTATCTATATCTTCACGCCACATACCTTGCAGTGAAGGCAGAGAGGACAGAGCGTCAGACAGCCCTACCCTTACACACACTCCTAGCCTCCGTCATATTCACGCAATTTGTCATGCACGCTCTCCGATTCCTTTAACTCAAAACGCGTCCATCCTTGAGGATCTGGTCGACATGATCGGACCAGGTCAGTCTCGGGCGGCCGCTTTTCCTCACCCATATATATCTTTTTTGTCATTCTGTCATCTTTCATTCTCTCATCATGCCCAAACCATCTTAGTTCATTCACTTTCATTCTCGTCACAACACCAGTTTTGCAGTCACTCATTTCCTATTCGTGTAGGTATTCATAATAAACTCGTAAGTAAATTGTAAAAGACGGTCGTGTTTTGAGTAAAAGTAATCGTAGAATTTGTATGAGGAATTGCATGAATGTGACGGAAGCCCGAAGTGTGTGTCAGGATATGAAAGTCTGGCGATCCGTTCTCTCTGCCTAACCCGCAAAGGAGGTGGTGACTGGTGGCGTGATGCTATAGTATTATAGTAGTAGTATAGTATAAATTGTTAAAAAATACATCTATTGGTATACTTAACTAGTAACTATTTTTTTAAGATTTAAGATTTTTCGTATTACTGTCTGTTTGTTTAATGAATAAAATAAAAAAAAATAAAAAATAAGCTGAAAAAAAAAAAAATAAATAAAAAATAAACTCCCCAAATATTTTTTATGGAGTTCACTGCAGTAAATATTTTTGGGGTTTCCTCAGGGAATCAAATTTTGCCCTCTGGTAATACTTATTATAGTATTTTCTTATGAGACTCTAGTAAGATTCAAGTAGTTAACGGCGTGGTAAATTTTATATCTACGCACATCAGCGAAAGTCGCGATTTTTTAATTATAAAAAGTCTTGAAATTGTCTCAAAATATCCCAAATTTATTTTCTGCACACTTCAAGAGGTAAGTTTCTGTAAATCTAAACTCTATTTTTTTTATTAAATTAACCTGGATTTATCGAAATAAACCCAAATACACCTTTGTACACTTCTCAGTAAGCTTGAAAAGCTTGTGTCGTGAAGTGTAGTAGGTCGACATCGGGGATCGAACCAGCGCCCACTGGATTAACAGTCGAGCGCGCCACCAACCAGGCTTCCGACCACCTCTTATATCCTATTATCTATCAGAAAGGTAATTGAATACAGCAAAAAATAGAAACGGTGAAAGGTGGTGAAGGGTCTCCTAAGAATACCATTCCCATCGAGTTACCTTTTTTGATTTAGGATGATAAAACAACAGGTATAATTTGACAATAAAAATGTTAGTCCCAGCTTCCCTTTTACAAAAATCCACTCTTCGCACTGGTAAATATGTAGGCAATATCTAAATAGGTATACTTACGTGAACATTTTCAGAGTACCTACCTAGTGGATTTTTTAACGTGAAATTCAATCAGACTAATTAATAGACAACCCTGGATGGATTTTCAAAAAGCGAACACCTTTCAATGTAGCTAGGTATGTGTTGGGTATAGGGAAGTGAGGAGCGGAGAGGGGTGAGGGGTGGCGTGACGTATTAAATGGGGAAAATGTCGTACGTCACTGGGGTGAAACGGGGTAAATTGGAGCATTATTTCTACATATTAGTATTTTTTAAATAAAAACAAGGTTTGTAGTTCACGACACTACCATTTTGCTCGCTATCAAATGCACAATTAAGCGGGTTTTGTTTGTGATATCACTTATTATATGTTGTTTCTGATTTTCGGGAGAACCACATTCTGAAGATAACGACACCGGCAGGAGCGTCGAAACGTCTATCAAAATAGAACCACACAAGGTTCTCACCGTAAAAATCTTCACCAATCTATAATAAACGATTATTATAGTTTGAAAAAGATTATGAGATGTGAAGTAAGAATTTACATATAATAGTAAGTTTTATATCGTGCATTTTTGGTTGTTGTTTGAAATGAAATTTTTAGAGAAATCTAACAAATTATGCACATTCATCCAACGTTGTTATACCTATTGGTTAGATACTTTTTTTCATAATAAATATCAACTGCAATTATATAAAAGGACTAAAACTAATGTAATACAATCCGTGGTAAGAAAATTCCGATACTGTTTCATTTACTCTTTGCGCCATTTTAGCCCGAATCGCTCTGAAAACGTTGATGTAGTAAGCACAGACGTACGTTCACTTTATTCATCTCTTTCTATTTGAAGGACATTGCGAATAATGATATAATAGACACGACAAACCGCAAGTTTTCTCGCTCTATCATTTATATCGTTGTATGTTTCATCTCACTCTAACTATTGATCTTTTCGCTCGTTATACTCTGTTCATAGTGATGGTTATGCTGTGTGATTTGTAACGGATTTTCGCGAAGCAAGGTTGTCACTAACGTGAAACAATAATTAAATTATTGTTTTTAATTAATTCCATATAATTACTGATTGCCTTTGACATAATGCAGTCACGCGAGGTTTTAATGCCTTCGTTGATATTGTTCAGATAAAACAGATTTTGTACACTAGTTATGTGCAACGTAATATTTTTAATTCCTAATACAATTTCCGGGTTCCAAAATAAGCCCTGCATGTTTTTTTTTTCATATTTTCGAATGATGACAAAAAATATATATTTGAGAGAGCGAAGAGGGGTGAGGAAGCGCAGCCGCCAAAGACTGACCGGGTCCAATCATGTC
The DNA here is from genome assembly GCA_963576895.1 of Ceraclea dissimilis. Taxonomy (NCBI): domain Eukaryota; kingdom Metazoa; phylum Arthropoda; class Insecta; order Trichoptera; family Leptoceridae; genus Ceraclea; species Ceraclea dissimilis. Next base: position 16,318,565 of record OY756363.1, read on the forward strand.
GACCAGATCCTCAAGGATGGACGCATTTTGAGTGAGAGGAATCGGACAGCGTGTATGACAAATTGCATGAATATGACAGAGGCTAGGAGTGTGTGTAAAAATAGGGCTGTCTGGTGCTCTGTCCTCTATGCCTACCCTGCAAGGGACGTGGCGTGAGGGTATAGAGAGAGAAAGAGTCTTATAAAAGTCAGATGGTTGTAAATTTTACATACATATCTAATAATATTTTTACTCATCTTTTTCGGCTATGACGTCTGCCACCCATTTTGAAAGTCACATAAACGTTTGAGCCAAGAAAATATTGTGTCTGTATTATATGGAAGAAAAACCCATCAGAATATTTCTTATGATGAAGAAACCATAAAACTCGCCCCATTGGAATCCAAGTAGATTATTTAAAAAAAAATATCTGTTGAGCATATTTGCCTGGTTTTGTTCATACTTTTTGGGATTCCTATTCATCCTTTTCTAAAGGGTTTTTTTCAGGCCACCGTATCTTTTTTATATCTGTGGTGTAGAAAAAGAGCTATTATTGTTCTCTAAAGAAAACCACTAGGTACTTTTTTTTAAGATCTAGGCTTGCATAATGCATACACAAACTTTTAAATACTTTTCTGCACATTTTGCACAAGGCTAAAAGCCTGTAACGCAAAGTGTGAATACATCGCCACCGCCGGGGTTTGAACTTGGCACCGCTTGAGAGACTGCCGCCTCAACCAACTGTGCCAACTATGTACTCAACCAATTACAGGTCATGATGACGACCTAATGGGGTTGGCAATTATAAATTTTATGTAGTGTATAATGGGTTAATGAATGTGTGATTTATGTAACTGCTGTGTTGAGAAGAAGTTGAGATACAATGAATAAATAAATAAATTTATTAACAACTAATATCTTACATTTCTAGTATACATATAAAACTTATTACAATATTTACAATTTTCCATACTACCCTCCAATGTGAGGAGACCTCGTGTATTGGAGGGGAGTTCCGGGTTCATACACGCTGTCCGATTCCTCTCACTCAAATAAATAAATAAATAAATTGGATACTTAGCACTAAGAAAGATATTAAATCTGTTATACAGCTGAGTTAAAGGACATTCGAAAAACGTAAAACAAAAAATAGGGGTCAATTCTACGACCCGGGTATAAAACGTTTCACTAGATTACATTAGATCGTGTAAATGAATAAACACATACAACTTTATAAAGGTTTTATATCAAAAGGTTACACCAGCTCCATACACATTAGAATTCTTTACACGTTGACATAAAGATTATCTCCTTCTAAATGGATGAACTTAATCCGGGATTAATAGTAGTACCCTAGTTAGAAAGTGCCTACTTGCTTACTGACTTACTTATTATTTTGTATTCCGTATAACCATGGGCGTCGCCAGCCTCGGAGCTAAGGGGAGGGCAGCAAAATTAAAAAAATATATATGTAACTGAAAAAACTCGTAAATAGCGTCGCAGGCGAAATTTTTTTGTGATAGTAAAGAACATCGTGATGTGGTTTGTTTATTTTAAATTGTATACAATATTTGGCATAACAATATTATGATTTTTTATAAAAGGGTAGTAAAAAATGGCACTGCCGGTAATTATTTTTTCTTGAACTGATGGAATTTCAAGTTTTTTCATACTAATTTTAGAAAATTTATGATATGATGAAAAAATATGTGGCAGTAATGCGATTTTTTGTGAGGTTTTATTATTTAGTATTAAAAAATATATACCTATTTCAATCTCTAGGGGGTGCGGCTGCCCCTGTCCCCCCTGGCGATGCCCATGCGTATAACTTACTTATCTCCTACAATCCATTTTGTATTGTGTTGTATTAATAATAATCTTAAGTTACGTCAGCTGATGATAAGGGACTAAATTAAGCCATGTAACTCACATTTTTTTTCCTAATTCTGCTAGGTTTAGTAATAAATACACCATCAAGATGTATTCCAATAATGGGGTAACCAGTAAGTGATGGGGTATAAACACACACACACACTATATTCTCTTAAGGCTCAAAATTCTGTAAAATCAGGTCCAGTTTCAGAGAAGGGTTCAAATCTATATTTTGCAATGGCTTTGTTTTCTACATACGTAGTATGTTGATAACTATCAATTAAGGCTCCCGATCCAACTATGACGTCACGGTAATTTCCCACGGCATTAAGGTTCAAAATCGCATGCTATAATGGTAAAATAGCGTTCATTTTTGTGCTTAATTTCGCTTCAATTAAAAAAAATACGGTTTGTCAGTAGATTTTAATGCATATTATCAATAAAAATAAGAAACATTCACCATTTCCACGACCATCAGTCATAAGCCTGATCGAAAGTCCATCCTTTGCTGTATATCTGTTGATTTAACTATTCGTTAACCTCAACTGATGTACCTAGTATAAGACTGGATTAACTACCTGCCACCAGCGCCAGCGGCTGGTTTAGGTGGTCACATTACTCTCAAGAAGCGATCAGTATATTGTACTCTGAAAACACTTTGTTCAGATTTTCTTCTTCTCTTCTTCAGCCCTCCTTCCTCTACTGTTGGATGTAGGCCTCTTCTAATTATCGCTATTCTTCCCCCATCGCATCCAGATCCTGCCAGCTTGTCCTCAGACCACAATTTGGGAGGAAATTGTACCCAAATTATTAGGATCTAAAATTACTACATTCAGAAAGGACGGCGAATTTTTATTAAATTATATTAATAATTGAAAATTGTAAAGGTTATTTTATGTTGAATAAATAAAAAAGAAGTCTTTCAAAGGATACCTGAAAACAATGCTAAAAAAGTGTGTAGGTCGTAGGAACTTTATTTCATCAGCATATCATTGTCACGTGAGAGCTTTTACATAAATACAGACGCTTTTCATAATGTTTAATTATGAAATAACTCGATTTAATATTTTACCTTCGACTGCCTACCCAAATAGATTTAATTATAGCATTGTTATAATTAAATCAATGCTTGCCGTTTGCATGTTCTGATGTTACAATTTTCATTAGATGTTCCGTAGTTTTTCATGAAATTATAGGATTGGGATGTTAAAATCATGTAGCCAGGTAATAAGTACAGTCTGTCAAAATAGGAATGCTCTCCGAGAGATTTGGAATTATACAGTTTTGTTTGCTAGCAACAATGCAACCATTTTTATTTAAATTCTACAAGTAGTGTTGCCACTATGGTTGCCAAAAAGCTGCATTGATTGCTTCATGGATAGACCGGTGCTTGTGTTATGTTTTTTATGTATTGCTAATGCTAATGATTGTGTATTGTATTGTTTTGTGTATTGCTAATGAATATATGTCAATTGTCATTTTCAAACACTTGCGTGTATTTAAAAAATAGTCATTACAATCGGTTAATGGCGTGTTACCTTGTATGAAAGACTGTATGAGTGTGCAATGTTAATGAATCTCTGTTTATAAATGGTAGAATGTTATTTTTAAGTTGGTTATGAATTATGTATTTTTTTAACACTAATAAAATAAAAAATAAATAAACAAAATAAAATAAAAATAAACAGCAAGATGAAATAATAGAATGTATTATACACAATTACGTTCAATGCTGAGTAAATGGTTCATGTCAGCATTTAGGTTACCATAGTTTCGAGGGGCTTAGTAGCAGGTATTACGAGTAGCTAACTATTGTTTTAAACACCGATTAAATAAATAAATATTTTTTTAATATACAGAAAAACACACATATATACAAATTATAAATAGATCACTCCACTAGGCAATGCCTGTCTCGGAGTGACTCAAGCCAACAATATACCTAAGTATACATTAATTTCAATGTTAGCAGTTCATTAGTTTTGGTCTGTTTTAGCAAGCCTTTGAAACTAGTATTATTAAATACTACAAAGAGATGAAACTTCAATCTATTTTCATTTGCTTTTACAAGCTTTTAAATTATTAATTTCGTTTCACAAAAGTTTTAAAAAACATTTTAAACCCCATTTTCCTCCTAATGATCGGTTTTCGTACAATGAGGTTTTTAATTACGTATTATTTTTATTCATTATGAAAAATTCATCAATCATTTAGAATCGATTTCTGATTCAGTGTTTTTCTTCTGGACTAAAAAAAATCCAGTCTAGAAACTTTTTTGCACGCTTCGTAGCTCATACGATTCGATCGTAACGTACACGTAAATGACGTAGAACTTTTTTTTTGTTAAAAAAAGGATCTAGGCTTGCATACACAAACACAAATACTTTCATGCACACCTTGCACTAGGCTAAAACCCTGTATCGCAAAGTGTGGAATACATCGCCACCGCCGGGGTTTGAACCTGGCACCTCCCGCTTGAAAGACTGTCGCCTCAATCAACTGCGCCAACCATGTACTTGTGCTTCCATCACGTTAAAAATATTCGTTCCCCTTTGAACAGCCAAGAATCTTGAAAGAACTTCCCTTGTCTCTAAGGTTCAAAATCATATGCACAACCTCACGGTAACATAGTAAGAATATGTTTTTTAGGTTTTTTAGGGACAATCGCTCAATTCGAAAAAGTTCTACGGTAATTCAGTTGATTTTAGAGAAATATTTCTTTATTAGCATACTTTTAGAGGGTATTTTTTTATTCCTAGATTTTTTAGGCCGGAGTATCATATAATTTATATAATGATTTGTTTGGGCTCGGGAGCCGTGGTCTATCTGAGTAATTATATTTTTTTATTAGATAATTTTTCAGAAGAATTTATCATTTCTTTTTTCATATAAGTACATAATGCACTAGAGAAAAGTCAACTAGTGCTTCCTATTTATGATTGAGAAATAAAAGCATAACTAAAAAAAAACGTTTTCGTAACCCACTCTTTCGCCGATTTCTTAACTGTTACTTAACTACTATAGTTAAGTATAGTTAGTCAAACATTGGTGGGACGCTTACTAAGTGGGGTACTAACCATAGCACAATAATTAATTATATCGATATTCTTTATAGCTACCTATAGTTATTGTGGTGAGTAATGGCTTGTATGTTGCGTCCTATATGTCCCCGGACGGAATGTCATTTGTAACATTAGAAATATTATTAAAAATATTAGGTATATAACTACGTACGTATCTATATCGTACCTTTTAATATCTAGGGGCGAAAGGGAAGAATTGGATTTATAAAATATAGTTTTTTGTGAGCTAAGTTAAGCTGAGAAACCTATTAGAAGTTTATTTAGGTATGTTAAGAAGGTATTAAGTAAAAGATTTTTATATCTTCTATATCTTTTTTTAAAAAAAACGTGAAAAACACCCCTAATCTTTTTTCCGAGAGACAGAAACTCGCTTCCCGAAAGTTTTTTGTATTGATAACATGCATTAATCTAGGGCATGACAACAAAAGTTTTTTGATTGAAACGAAATTAACCGAAAACATGAAAAAAAAACGTTATTTTTACCACTATCATGCGATTTTGAACCTTAACGCTGCGGGCAATGAGCGTGACGTCATAATTAGGTCGCAAGCCTTAAAATATGTATTTACATTCAAAGACAGCAATCTGTAATAGGCTTCTTGCCTAAAACAAATTTTCAGAATATTATAATTATGTTGTGTAGGTGGATAAGAATGAAAACATTTTACGAAGGAATTATTAATTAAATTATAATATTTGAAGTACATTATAATGTATAATAAATTAATCCCTTATTACGTTGCCTTTTGTGTAAATTTCTTAAGAAATTTTCATTATTATGTGTAGGCCTCAGCAGTACCCACCTAAAATGCTAAAAATACTTAACATCCCTTGAAAACGAGAGAGTGCCTTTCCAAGGCTACATAAGATTGAATACTCCCCATACAAAAGTCGTTTCACTCCTTATTTTGAAGATAAAGGTAACTCGTGACGTCACCAAGGTTTTTCCACGCTCTCCTTTGAAGAATTCTGGGTGCCCACTGGCCATCAAAGCCAGAATATACAATTCCTGTGTTTCACCCGTCACAACATATATACGGTCTTGAAACTTTGTCGCTCACTGCCAGAAGTGTCCACAAACTGAAATGCACTCACTCAACGATCAGTGGAGAGACGAATGATAGGTGTATCCTTGAGAGACCGAATAATAAATGAAGATATAAGACGACGATCAAGGGTCTCAGACATTGCGGAGAGAGTAGGGACACTAAAATGGCAGTGGGCGGGTCATGTCAAAAGGATGGCAGATGGACCCCCAGAGTGCTGAGCTGGAGACCCTACGAAAATAAACGAAGATCGAGATGGGCCGATGATATCATCGAGTCGGATACAGGCTGTCAGCCTAGTGCAAGGTGTCCAGAAAAGTATTTCGGTTTGTGTATGCAAGCCCAGATCCTTTAAAAAATGTACATAAAAATGAACCTTATTTGAATTTGTTTTTTTTTTTGCGCGTTGCACCAGACGATATACTTTGTTTGAGTTTTCTAAAACTAATGTCTATAATAATTAAAAACTATAAATAACGTTTTTCATACATAGTATTTTGAAGCGGCTCTGTATGATCAAACGACACAGGGGTGAATTCAGCCCGTGGGGTGTGTCTCCTACAAACAAAAGCTTTTTGAAGAAGCTGCACTTCACTCTACTGACTCTACGCCGCGCTCATTCAACTCTCAACCATGAGCACAACCCATAATACATAATAATAAATAATGGATGCATTATGGCTTTGTGGTATTGTGGCAAAGTATCATATAAAGCTATAGGTAAGTATCAACATAATATCATGAGCTTTCAACACAGGAGAAATAAAAAAAATATGACTTGGAAAACATCACAGATGCTGTTATACCTATATGAGTATATTTATTTATTTACAACAAAATACATAAATATGATGCAATATTCCTACAACAGTGTAGAAGAATAAAGGATAAACAAACCGACCTCGGCTGGCTAAAGTGATCAATTTACACTAGAGAAACATTCACCATTTCAGTTCACCCCAGCTGGGATTCGAACCCAGATCTTCGTCTCGATTAGTAGGTATCTATCCACTACACTGCATTGGGCGCCGGGGCGAACTGAAATGGCGAATGTTTCTCGAGTGCAAAGTGATCAATTTAGCCAGCCGAAGTCGGTCGTAAACCCGACAATGTTCATCGTTAATAATTATTCCTTAATAAGTATTAAGTAAATACTGAATTGTATATACTACGGAATGTACGAAAAATCCAACGCTTTACAGGAATAATTCGTAAAGCAAAAATAATTTAAGAACAGAAATATGTTTCTTACCTTTATGCAAATTGTCATAACGCTCATAACTCATAACATAATATGTATACCTATATTACCTACACCTACAGGTTCTCCGGTTTATCTTTGTCTTACTCAAAACGCTGTTTTCATGTGCACACAGAATATACTGGTTACCTCATGATTATTGGGTACCACAATGATGGTATGTATAGATATTATTACGTCTGTTTGCAAATTCAATATTTGGAATAATTTTGATGTCAATACTTTTCCTTTAGTAAACTCCCAACCCACTGTGGAAACTGATTTTACGCTTGTCAATTCTCGGATAAAATCCACAAAGAAATGTAGAGTCTTTGTAGAGTATTGAAACCTACCAACATCTTTAAGCTAAAATATAGTATCAGCCTCTCTGATAAAATGTATTAGGAATTAACTATTACGGGATATGGCGAATTAGGAAGAGATATTTAGTGGATACTAATTATTAATTACTTTAAGATATTAGATCTATGTAGGTTACCTACGAGAATACAAGTAAACGTACGTGTGGGGATACCCGGAGTGTAAAATCGGCCTCCACTCTTTTTTTTAAATATTTTTCGAGTGACCTGTAAAAGTTAGGTGTTCGTTTATATTCCACAAGATATTTAACATATTTTTCAGCAATGAGATTTGCCACCTACTCGTATTAGGTATGATTGTTACATTTTTTTTTAAAGGATCTGGGCTTGCATACACAAACCCAAATACTTTCCTGCGCACTTTGGTGTAATGGTGTATGTGTTTTTATTCGCACATGACATTCGCTGGTTACCGTTTATTGGTATATATGGAAAGTTATATTTAATATGGTATATGCGCAAAGGAATTTTTATGCTGAAATGTTAATAATAAAGATTAAAAATAAAAACCATTAAACTACAACAAAAAAAATAAAAGTGTGCTCATTCAATACAGTTATGGATGTAAATAGGCCTAAAATACATTTGAATCATAATTTCATATCATATATTTTATTTGCAATAAATAATTCAAATCTACCATTTAATCGTTTTGATTCCGAGAAATTACAAGAAATATTTCGCGCGGTTCTTTAGATACTAATAATTTCTCTAAATTCAAAAAAAGAACAAAACAAAATCGCGTAGAATGAAAGAACAACTTCTATTTTTAAATATCTGTCAGATCAAAAAGTCAAAGAGATCTCATCAAGTATTAGCTGGCAATACAATGAAAAGTGTTGTCACCCAAATTGGCCCAAATCTCTATTGTGCTGGTAGCCTCAGGGGCCCTGTTGTTTAGTGTTTTGCGCCCCGCCTACAAGCACCCACTTCACAGACACCGATGCCGTCTTATACCGGTCCTGAGGGTACCGACGTCTTTATACTACCCGCTTGAAGAAACAGGGATGACACAAATAAAAATTGCAAGTTCTGAGATGATTTTGGAATTTATCATTTTAGTCCCGGCTCGGCTTTATCGCATTGTAGGCAGGTTATTCATAGAATTGTATAAAAACGTGTTTGAATTTTTCGTCTTTTCGAGATAATCATAAATTTTGTGTTTGTCTTCTCTCCAGTGCTGTAATTATCAGGTTCTTGAGGACAATAATGACAGAGTACCGTGAAATGAGGTGCCGCCATGAAGGTCTTCGAATTTCTTCCTTCGTGTACGCACAAAGAAGAGGATGGCAAACCTGATGGATGGTAAAAGTGGACTGTATTTAAAACAAAGAAATGACTGGATTATCACCTCTTTGTATTATGATTATGTGCAGTCAAGCAGGCAGCGTAAGGCTGATATGCTTGAGTCCGTGAGTGTGTAATATCACAGCAATCTGTTTTAAGCCCATTCTTAAAACCACATTCACACTCTCAGCAACAACCTTCCAGGCGCCTAGAACTCTGTTACTTAGGAAGTATTTATGTGGATTCTTAGCAAGCACACTTCTATTGGGCTTCAGGCAACGCAAATGCTCATTTGGATTTCAGAGCAACAAAATAATTTGGCATGTTCCGTTCTCTGAAAATTACTGATCATGATGAGAAAAAAAGTGGTGTAAGATAAAACTGAAAAAAAAAAATGTTCGTATGTCAACCCTGTATTAACATTTTGACAGTGAGATGTGACAGGGCAGTATCTAGAGTAGAGTAGATGTATTTACAGACAGTAAGTCTAGTACAATAAAGGAACAATGTAAGAGTTATGTTTATTATTTAAATGCTGCTTATTTTTATAATGCCTGTTAGAAGGTATTATTCTGTATTATGCCAACTTATCTTCACATTATATTTTATTAGAACACTTTAGCTTGTCATCATTTTTCTCTTAACTAAGTATCTTAACTTTTTTTATCTCCACCCATCAAATCGACTTATCTTAATTTTTTTAGTTATCATTTTATGTAACTAAAAGAATAAATTTTCAGTATTAATTATTGATATTAAACATGTACTCATGTACTCGTATTATGAGGTGGTCGGTAGCCTGGTTGGTAACGCGCTCGACTGCTAAGCCGATGAGCGCGGGTTTGATCGCCGATGCCGACTTACTCCACTTCACGACACAAGCTGTACTTTGTACTGTGGAGTGTACAAACATGGAGATATTTGGATTTACTTCGATAAACCCAGAATCATTAAAAAAATATTTTCATAAGTGAACATTCTCATAAACAATTCAATTCAAAACAAATGACATTAAAAATATAATTTCGTAGAGAAGAGCTTATTGCGATTTCTTCTAGCTAACAACACATAAATTTGAGAAACAGTTCTCATCCAAGTATCAAAAAATTCAAAATGTAAAAACACTTCAACAAAACAACGCACTCTAAGAAAGGATGTAGAAAAGAGTAGAGAGGAATGCCAGTTGGATGAATTCGCATTACGCATTAGCTGAAGACAAATTGTGATGAGATGGTTTGGGCACGTTGGGAGAATGTCTAAGGATAGAATGATAAAGAAAATACATTTCTTCCTTCATCGTTTCCTCATTGCTGAGGGCCGTGATTTGTGGAGCTACCCACGGAAAAAACAAGACGCCTCCAGTCCTCTCTGTTCTCTGCAATCCGCACAAGTCTCTCCCAATCATTTCTTTAATCTGGCTGCACCACCTTGCAGGAGATCTACCTCTACTTCTTTTGCCTGGAACACTTCCCATGATTATATTTCTTTCCAGGTTTCCCGACTCTCTTTTGGTGATGTGACCAAAGAAACCCAGTACTCGCCGACTGCATACTACAGATAGTCGTTCCTTCCTTTATTTAAGTTCTCTGAGAAAATAATATGCAAGTCCAAAAATGTGTGAATTTTCCACATACGAGTATCATCGTACAAACTAGATCCATATAAACTTTATAAACTGACAGTTATTCATAAAGTTTCAAAACACATTTTCATTGTATGATTTATTTATAAATCTGCCATTATTAAACTGAAATAGGCAGCACTTATATACGTATTACGTAGGTACATGTTTACTTTGTTAAAGGGTTGGGAATTTTATAATAGGCTATAGCTATTGTTGGAAGGGTTTATTCTCAGAATTGTCAAAAGCCTTGTTATACTGTACAATAATCTCAAAAGAAATGTTATACTCATGTCATTATTAGGTGTAATGTGTACTTTTTGAAATCTTTGAAACTTTTGTCAAGTGTGTTTGTGTATCTAATTGTGTTATCGTATCATGTTGAATTTGATACATCTTTTTCGTTTGCGAGATGCGTTCTATGTATTCTATTCTATCCCCTCACGCCGCATCCCTTGCTGGGTAAACAGAGATAACAGATCTCCAGACCTTCGTATTCTTACAGTGCCTTGCACACACTTCGGGCTTCCGTTACATTCATGTAAATCGTCTACGATTCCTTTTACTCAGAACACGTCCGTCCTTGACAATCTGGTCTACGTGGTCAAGCCTTGTGGTTCTTGGACGGGAGAAATTCCTTACACCTCTTCTTTCTCCTTGGTATATTTTCTTTGTTATCCTTGAAACAAAACAAATAATTTATTGAAAAAGTTTTATATCAAAACGCGGTTATTGCTTAATGGCCATTTCTACAACCCAAAACCCAAAAAAACTACCTATAGATCTGACTTTTTACGTGCCAAAATGTGTTCTTTGTGGCTTATAGGTATAAAAGAAATAATTGGAAATAATTAATTGGAGTACATGGTTGGTGCAGTTGGTTGAGGCGGCAGTCTCTCAAGCGGGAGGTGCCGGGATCAAACCCCGGCGCTGGCAATGTATTCCACACTTCGCGATACAGGCTTTTAGCCTAGTGCAAAGTGTGCAGGAAAGTATTTGGATTTGTGTATGCAAACCCAGATCCTATTTATAAAAAAAAATGTGAAAGTCAAGAAAAAAATCAGATTAGATGCATACTTGTAGTCTTGTTTCCTACAGTATATAATTTCCTACAAACTATATTACCTAGGAGATATATTCTCCAAGTAGTAAGTACCTAATATGAACATACTCATACATGTAGTAGTTGACAGCAGTTAACAATTCGTTGACATTTTGATTGTGAAAAGTTAGTTTGTTCTATTCAACACAATGTGAGAATTCACCTCTATTCACAATACCTCATACTACTACGAGTTAGACATGAGCGCCGCGCCGGCGCGCCGCCGTCGATCAGAGTCGGCGTGCCGCCGCCGGCAAAACGCCCACGCCGGCGGCGTGGGAACTGTGTGACCAATAATATTTATCCTGTGTTTCTTGAGACAGAAATCGAAATAAGTACTTTTCCAGGTAAAAGAATATGAAGCATTCAGCTGTGGCGATGCTAGAATTCAGTAATTATATAATATGTTGAATAATAACTAATGCATTGTTAACCCACTCCTACGTCTCACATATTTCGTTCATTTGGTTTGGAATACAAAAAAATCGGGGAATTTTCTGTATCTTATTTATTTGATTCTAAAACAAGAAATAGGATGGGATGGAGGCCTTAATAATTTGGGTCTTCATGGTGGAAATTAAATGAATAACAAACGTTGTAACTGGGAATCACAAGAAAAAATCAGAATTTATGGTTTTTTGATCGATTTTTAGGGCACCGGTCGATTTAACCATACCACGCTGAAATTTTTAAACCATGTGAATTTTAGCAGAAGGCCATATTTTTCTTCCTGGAATATCTGACCAAAATATGCGGCCTTTCGTCTTTTCGTTCAACCGTTCTACCTTTTCATTAGTTTAACCTTTGATTTTATCGAAGTACCTAATCGAAATTATTTTCATTCCACTTGACTAGATTCGCTATTCTCCAGATAACAGGTGCACTCACTGACCTGGAGGTTGTCGAGAGTTTCACATACCTCGGATCCGTGCTAAATAACGCAGGAGGATGCGAGGCGGACATCAGAAGACGGATTGGGATGTCAAAGAACGCTATGACACGCCTTGACAAAATATGGAAAGACTGAAGAATATCCAGAGGGCTAAAAATTAAATTGGTGCGGTCGCTTGTGTTCTCTATTTTCCTCTATGGGGTGGAATCTTGGACCTTGCGAGCGAGGAACAAAGCTAGAGTTGACGCTTTCGAGATGTGGTGTTGGAGGCGCATGCTGCGGATCCCATGGACTGCAAGAAGGACAAATGCCTCTATCCTTCAGGAACTTGGAATCACATCTAGATTGTCATCTCCATGCTTAGTAAGAATTATCCAATTTTTTGGACACATCGCTCGCAGAGGGGGAGATAGTCTCGAGAAGCTAATAATCACGGGAAACACGCCGGGACGGAGACCCAGAGGACGATCACCTTTGCGATGGACGGACCAAGTTACGCAGACTGTTTCCCCCTCCATCTACAGGGCAGTGCATCTTGCCGAGGACAGAGCTGCGTGGCGGGGATTGGTCAAGCAACGGGTGTTTGGGTTTGGAGATCGCGACCCTCAGCAGTGAGGAAATCGACAGGAGAGAGAGAGATGCTATATTTAATTTGTTTTAATACAATAAGTACTGTACAAATAGTTAAGACTCCTCTTCTCTTGATAAAAAACGATATTCATTTGGTAATTTTTACGTTTACGATCTTCAAAGTGTCAAAATGTGATTATATTTTGATATTAGATATTTTAACGTTAAAATCCAATTATTTCGCTCACCCAAGGCTGCATTTTAATAAAAAATAATAATTTACTATCCCCTAACGTGGTTTCTCGGACTGTGATTACAGACTACTCTCAAATTGTAATTTATCTTTCCACCGGTAAGCATTACGTATTTTGGTTGATGTCATTATTAATTTATGCAGCTTTTGACTAAAAACACCACAATATATCTTTATTTATTTATTTTACTTATTTTTACACCTAAAATAATATCCAAAATAAGTTTTTTTTTTCAATAAAATGAATCTGGGTTTATCGAAATAAACCCACATACATCTTTGTACACTTCAGAGAAAGCTTAAAAGCTTGTGTTGTGAAGTGGAGTAGGTCGGGGATTGAACCCGCGCCCACTGGATTAACAGTCGAGCGCGTTACCAACCAGGCTACCGACCACCTCAAAACTTAAATTAGATAATTTTATTAAATTACCCTTCCATTCCAAGCAACAGCACATATAACACATATGTTTTTACAGCTTATGCTGAAACGTAGTTCTTGGTTACATAGGAATTTTGCATTTTGTGGAAGGTCGACCTCGTCATCGCAATTCTGGATTTCATTTCAGAGTTTGAATTCCACTCACCGTTTAGCTAACAACCCAAATATTGCCAAATGAGAAACCTGTTCGACTGCACTACTGCCCATAGTTAGGCTCATTCTGACGCGTTTGACTTTATGGATTTGTTTTTTTTTTGACCTGCCCTCCAGCACCATAAAAAAGCAATAATGAATTTTTCCATTATTTTTCAAATATGAGCTGTTATTTCACTTTACGAGTATTATTGAAATAATCATAGTTTTTCAAAATAAATAAATCGATTTTATCATTATCCTTTTCACATATACGTATTTAATCATTTAAAACAATATTGCAAAAAAATCCAATGCTTCCCCCCACTTTGGATCCACGCCGCCGGCGTGGCGCCGCCGCCGGCAATTTTAGACATGGGCGCCGCCGCCGGCTTTTTTGCAGCCGGCGCACATGTCTACTACGAGTATTATTATCTCGTTTTGCTGCCAAAGTGGAAAATGTACCTTTAACCTTTTCAGCGAGTACCTATACCTACCGACGTAAGTTCGTTGTACGTAAGTGCCTACATACTATTGAGATGACATTATATAAGCTTCATATAGACATTTCAAACGTGCTGAAAATGTCTTGGAGCTTTTTAACCGACACCTAATCCTTTAAAACCAACTAAATAAAATATACCAAAAACTACCTACTTACAAGTGCCTTAACAGGTGTAAGAGCTCCTTTGAATATTTACCTAAGCTCCTTAAAATAACATCTCATGGATTGAGCAATAATATTCTTTAAACACACATTCTGAATTTTGAGGATAGGGGCATATTGAGGTGATTTTTTGGACACACGATTACTTTACCAATTCAGAAAGTGTAAAGATTAAGTACCTAATCGCAATATATATTTTCTGGTAAAAAAAAGGGTACACTCATGACAAACTCTGAACTTATATTCAACAACAACAGCTATAAACATTTTTTATTTATTTTATTAGACGGGGTGTATTATCTACTGCGACCTATAAGATCTATTGTACTCCCCCCACTCTGCTCATCTGGTAACTACCCAGTTAGAGCAGCCCCTCCAGTCCTAGACGACTTATGAAGTTCAGCACTCGGAGGGTGGGAAATGATTCCACCTCTATCTGGTGCTTGCCCAAAGTTCTCAACCTCATGTATCTTACGGCATCGCAGTCGGCCTGAAGATGGTGGGGAGTTCCCTCCTCCTCCTTACAGAATCTGCAGGTATCGTCCTGTTTAAGTCCCAGTTTACGGAAATGCTCCCTGAGCCGACATAGCCTTCTCTCTTAAATATGTTTCTATAAACAGAAGTAAAAGTAAGCTTAGACTTATAATATTTTTACATAATCGGAGCAAAATATATTTGGGTATGCATTATTCTTATAAAAATCATAAGTCCTTAATCGTATTGTGCTAAATAAGTCATATATAGATGACATCAATATAATAATAGGTAAACTACGTACAAAAATCTTGTAACTTCAGAATGATTGTTCAATTATTGAATACAATAGTAGGAGTAAATACTTTGTTTATTTTCTATTGAACAAGCGTGATATCTCAAAAGTCAAACATTGCCGATACTTTGTCGGCATCCGTAGTTACATTTATAAAATAATATTTTCAACACATAATCACTGTGATGGACACATCATTCAACAAAGACATTATTGTCAGGCGGCAGCCTTTTCAGAAAAAAAAAAATGTTGTTTGTGGCCAAAACTAGGTCGCTGACCATAGGGATATTGTTTGATAATAATGTCAAGTTTTTCCTATTTTTTTGTTGTTGAAAATATTGATGTTTTTTTTTATTAAATTTTGTGTGCTTTCTTTTGATACAAGTGCCTTTATTGTCAGAACAGCTTAATCTGACATTAGGATACCTAACTATATCTGGGTACCATTTTTATTCGGTGTCGAAAATTCAGAAAACATAGCCAGTCTTTATTTACACTCTCCTGTAAAAATTGTTATACATGACTAAATTCAACAGAGTCATAGAATAGGTATACGAAAAAAGGTTGGATTCTATCTATTTTCTATGCTAAAATAGTTAGTATTGAACGTGCAAATGCTAGTATACAAGAATACGCGAAAAAGGTAGAATACGCAGAGTAGAGGGCGTAAAAAAGCTGGTCTGTAGCTCAAAAATATTAGAGGAATACCTAATGCCGTAACTCTGATCAGTCTGGCACAAAGTTAAGATGAGCTCCAGCGAAAAGTCGATCATCAGCATAAGATATACGGAAAATCTTTCCAGAATGTATGACATACTTACATTACTCGCAGTCATCCGACACTACATTCTATCTAAACGTTCAGTTCTCAGAATCACCTTTGACCGGCTTGAGTTGAGTAAATAATCGACGTTTCTAGAGAAACAACATTCCTAGAATAAGGAAGCCTCAGGCATTTCACTACATATACTCTAGTTTCATAAGATTTCTACTCCGATGCTTACAATTGGACTTAAGCTAGCTTAACTGATGACTTTGTATCTAGAATAGATTTCGCTGGAATTAATAATCCTTCGGGCAATCTCACGTAAGTAGGTATCTTGTAACTTCACACAATTCAAACTGTTATCAAGTCAAGATGATGGCGTTAAGAGTAAGAATATTGATATAAAAAAGGAGATTTTTAAGACCATGGATATCGACAACCTTACTAAATATGCTTTAGAAAAAAATGCACAGTGTACCCGAAAATACAGTACACAGACACTTAACCCATAAACACTAATATAAGTTGTCTGTATAGAAAAAAAAATTACAATTTGAGTCGGTACAATTCTGTATATTTTTGAACTAAAATAAGTGTGTTTAAAACGTCTCATTTTTGTTAACACACACTTAATTACTTACAGAATTATAGATCTAGTATTCCCGAAAATACTAATTTTTGTATGATGATAAAGTGTACGGAAGATTAGATAACAATCAGTATTTCGGCTAAATAATACTTTTATATCTGAAAAACTGAACGGAAAATCCTCAGATCCCGTAAGTTTCAGGGGTATACTTTCGGGATTTTTTTTATTTAAAGAATATTCCAAATATTGTAATTGTAAAACAGCCAATCTGTAGTCCATACTTTCATCTATCACTGTCTTCAGTTTCAAGACGATTCTTTCAGTATTGGCTGAGAACATTTCAGGGCGCCGAAGCCGAATGAGAGCATATAGGACCATAACAATAAACAAAGATACGCATTCTGTATGTATAATATATCCAATATACTTTCTAATGTATGTAGCTATCTAGTACGTACATATGTACAGAATTCCACAATCAGCATGGCTGGCCCTGATTATAATCAATGATGAAAGCAACCCTCTGATTTATATTGTAATGCGGCCATGCTCCCATGCTTGCCACGCCTATAGGGGTGTGTAGGCTAAGAACTAGTATAGTACTTACTATATGGTACTAGGTACACTCTACTCATGCGATTGCCATAACTCAACCCATAACAAGTTGTAATGGATACATCTGTACATGGTTTGGGATACCAGTTATGTGTCGGTATACATATCATACCGTTACCTATTTAGCATCATACTAGTTATGTGTACTTACTGTTAGTTACTACTATAACAAATGAATGTGCATCCCAGTATAAACTATGGATGGTTCATCCCACTTTGGATAAATCGGTAGGCACATTTAGGAAATCCAAGCACAATCGATTATCAGAAGAAATATTGACGCGAAGCTCTGACTCCGAGTTCATTTGTACAATTCGTAATTGGATCTCTGTATATTATACTGACTTCTTTATCAAATTCTGTTGTCATTGACGTATAGTTCTGGATAATTTACATCCAGACCTGCATTGAACTAATCCGCACATGTTTTGTCACCATGTGTTTAGTGATGGACATGGCTAAAGAAAGATGCTCTGGTATAAATGCTGTAGAAATGAGGTCGTTAAGGAATAGAAAACCTTCAAAGCTTATAGTTAGGACTTATACGAGTTTGCTGAACAAATTTTCATTGTCGATATTTATGACATTTTCTATTGCCTTTCGAGTCACTCCATAGATCTTGACAATATCGTCCCTGAAATAGTGATGTCACTCTCATTCTTCATAATATACATACTGCGATAGAGTATTTCCAGCAATGCCACATACGTAAGAATTACACAGATTACCTACTTCTTTATCCAATCAATCACTATTTTTCAACTAGGTTTGTAGTACAATAATACAAGACACCATCCACAAATTGAAGAAGGTAATTGTGTAAATATTTGCTATTTTCTATGAGTAAACTGTATTGCAATAATTTAGAAGGGAAGGGTTTAAAATTCACGCTTTCGACAGACTCTAAAATTGTGTCAACTTTTGACAAATTTAATAATGATCGATTAGGTCTAAGTATAAAAATAACTCAGATATATTGAGAAATGTATCGTTTGTTGGGATATTTCTTGGTAACGCGATACCCCTTTCAAAAATCAAACACCTTTGGCATTTTGAATACACCTGTCTACATATCGTCATGCAAGAATAACAACATCTAAATGACACGCTCAAAAAGTTGAGAAAAATGAAATCAAAGCTTGAAGCACTCAGATAGTTCATAAAGACATTTATTAGTACTTAGCAGGTATCGTTATTTACAAAATTACCTTTATTTAGGATTTTTTTATTAATTGTACTAATGTAGTGGGTATGTCGCGGTCGGTTAGAAACATTTTCATGCAAAAATCAAAACTTTAAATTTGTCAGCTTTAACCGTGTTATTCTCAAATGATGATTTACCAACAAAATGAGTTAACATGTAGTTAGTTAACCAAGAAAATTTGTTGGATAACATCGATCCATACTATGGTATCCTTATCCATACCTTATTGTTAGGTAACCACGGACAGATATATAGGCATATTTTTAAATGAATCTGGTTTTAGCCAAGTACATATTAGTACAATTCACAGTAAGGTTGAAAAGCTTGTATCGTGAAGTGGAGTAGATCGGCATCGTGGATCGAACCTACGCCCAGTGGATTAATAGTCGAGCACGTTACCAACCAGGCTACCGACCACTTCTATACTTATTTACTTATATGCGGGTATTATACTCAAAGGATGCAAGACACATGCATATTGCATGTGTTATTTTTGCACCAAACATGACATGTTTGACACCAAACATGAACATGACAAAGTATTGAAACGTTTTCTAGGAGACTCACGAACACCTGACTTTTACAGGACACTCGAAAAAATGACAAAAAAGAGTCGGGTGAAATTCTACAATTGCGCAATTGCACCCCAAAGAGCTGATAGGGTGCCTAATTTTATTGTATGTATACTTTGTTCAATTGAATAATAAATAAAATGAAAAGATAGGTACAATATCTTCTAGTCAACCCAGATAGTTAAGTTAGTAACATCGTCGACACAAATGGATCTGATATCGAGGTGTCAATATGAAAGATTGAAGATGCATTGTTATTTTAAGGGCTTGGTACCAAGAATGACGACACAGTCATTTCTCACGGCATTAAGGTTCAAAATCGCGTATGGTAAAATGGTAAAAATAGCGTTTTTCCATTTTTTGGGTTAATTTTGCGTCTATCAAAAAACTTTTACGGCTATTCCTTAGATTTTAATGCCTATTATCAGTACAATAAAAAAAATCACTTCGCGACTTTCGGGAAACGAGTTTCCGTCTTTCGGAAAAAAGATCAGAGGTGTTTTTAATTTTTTTTTGAGAAATCTATACAAGATATGAAAAATCTTTTACGGTTATTACCTAGATAAATGTTAAATGCATCTACCCTATTTTGTTCCAAAGCATGTTTAGTCATGGTTGTCGAGATATAAGGTCTCCCGTTTTTACAAATTTTTGAAATGTCGGTATGAGAGGAAGATACCTAAATCATTTAGGTATTACTGGCTTTTCATGTCTGCATCTCGCAGATGGCATATGTTGAGAATTTTCTCAACGAAAGGCGGCAGATATCAACATTCACACAACAACCTATGCGAACTCCCTTGGGGAGGGGAGCAGGATGGATGTTCCGACGCTTACGAGTCGGCTTTGGCTGGCTTAAGTGATCACTTTATGCCCAGGGCAACGTTCACCCATTCATCACTTAAGCCAGCCAAAGCCGACTCGTAAGCGTCGGAACATCCATCCTGCTCCCCTCCCCAAGGGAGTTCGCATAGGTTGTTGTGTGAATGTTGATATCTGCCGCCTTTCGTTGAGAAAATTCTCAAATGTCGGTATGCATACTCTTAAAACTGTTAGAAATTCATGATTTCCATTACAATCTGATACACAATATTCACAAACACCCTAATATTTCAATTACTATTATACTTTGGTATTGTAAACTCACCGTAGTTTCAAACCATTTATACTTTTTGTAGTATTATGGTATAACCATTTATACTTGTGAAGTATTATGGTATTTGTATTATTCCATGTCCCATTGTATTGAGTTATACATTGTGGTTTGTATATCAATATATTTGATTGTCAACGCTGACTTTTGCTTTGAAAAGGTGTATACTTTACGCAATAATTTAAACAAGTTTTTACACCCGGTGTTGTTTGGTACAGAGAGATCGATTTTTAACTTTTTGTTTTGAATCCTGATAACTTTAAATATAATTGTTTTTTTTTTTTTTCCATGGTATGAAAAAAAAATGTTTGTCAAAGTTAACAATCTCCACTATTTGCAGATTGAGGATGGGACATTGTTTAGTTAAATCACATTTGCATAAAATAGGGATTCTCGTTTCCGGACAGTGTGAATGTGGGGCGGAATCGGAGACTTTGGACCATATCTTTTTCGATTGCCCTATATTTATTAATTCGACGTTGCTCTCCGAAATCAAAAAACATGTCCATACTTTTCCAATATCCAATAATTTCCTTTTAGCCCAAAATTCACAAGACATTCATCTATCAATCATGAAATGCATCCATCAAAATAATAGAAATTTTTAACACTTTCACATTCTTGTATTAATATTTAGGTTTATTTTATTGTTTTTCGTTTTAAGTCTATTTGTAATCATCTTCATCTTTAATCTTATTATCAAAATTATTCTAATATTGTATTGATTTGATTTAATTGGCACAAATCACTCTTTACGGGTGGATTGCCTAGTAATGAATTAAAATAAATAAATAAATAATTAGTTTTTTTTTATTCATGTAACAATGCAAATTTTTATACAAGGCGTCAATATTGGTATAATAGCCCGCGTTTTTTAGTATGATCCTGAAGCCAAAATTACTCCCTAATTAATTTGAAGGTAAATAAAATACAAGTAAGAACCAATTATTGCTTCCAAAATTATCTCAAAATATTTAGATTTGAAATTTATATAGATATTAAAAATTTAATAATGGAGGACGTCTATTATTTATTTACAATATACGGACATAACCGAGTGCACACGGACCTTTCAGAAGATGTACGTAGGTCTACACCAAATTATGTAATAAGTTGTGAGAGAAAAGGAGGTCCTATTTACCTAATTAAAAAAAAACTGAATATTTATGAGTAAAACTAACCTGGAAAACTACAAGTGTTCTGCACTTCAAACGAAAAGAAGTAGATATTATCTAGTATGGGAGCCGGCAGAGATCGCAGCACTGCGATAAGCTCGCCCCAGTGAACAAATGTTATAATTTATATTCGTAATGTTAACATATCTCTGTATCTTGTTCAGCCAAAGTGTAAATAAATAAATACTTAAGTATTTTTTTGGCATTGCATCCGACAGAAAAGTGTTCAAAGTTTTATACACGCAAACAAATAAATTCATATTATGTTTATTCGAGGGGGACCGAACTTGCGAAGTGCATCCTATTTTATGAAAGACCGTTGCAAATTAAATATCTCGGTGTCATCCCTAGATTAGTTATACCGAATATCTCTATTTGGTACTTTCAATTGAATTGGAAATGAGTGTGATGATTTTAAACACAATTGTATGTATTATTCAAGTAGGATTTCAATTCAAGAGAGTTTTAAATTATTAGCAAATATATTTTGACAAGTCTCGGCTAAATACTTGTTGACTATAATTGTATCGATACTTATTGCAGGTATGGGTAATTTTAGTAATGGAACCAATATGTTGTAGGTACGGTATATGGTATGTTCTAAACTAGTACTGATTTTGTATTAAATGTAGATTTCACGGACGTCTGCGGGTATTAATTTCTTCACTAATTTTATGATCATTTAGAAGAATGTGTGGGAAAACGTTGAAAGATAGGTAAGAAATGAAGTGATTATAGAAAGGAGAGATTGTAAAACGGACGTTGTAACTTTAAGAGTCATAGTGAACAAGTTGAGATGGTAAGGAGTCGTAGAGAGGATAACTATGAAAGGATGACAAATAAAATACACCTACATGGGTGAAAGGAAAACCGTAAAAAACGCGGCCGTCCAACAAGCACTTGACTCGACAATATGCTTATCAAGGGCGGAGGTGTTTTGAATCAAAGGAATCATAGAATGTCCATGAAGAATTTCTTAAAACTAATGTGACAGGAGCAAGAAATGTGTGTAAGGATAGGGAAGTCTGGAGCTCTGTTCTCTCTGTCTACCCTGCAAAGACTGCGACGTTATAGGGTAGAATAGAATAGAATACTTAATTTTATTGTTTTTGCGTGATCTTTTAAGGTTTATGTTTTCTCGTTTGCAAGCTTATCAGATTGTTTTGGTTATAATTGTCTTAAAATAATAAATTATGGGCTTGTATTCAACAACCTAACAAAACTGTAGAGTTCAAGTCCTAAATGAGCCTGTAAAAATGATACAATACAATAAACCATTTAACCTTTTTATCTAATAAATTATTCAGGAATAAACATAACATTTGAAAACACGTTTGTAACGATATGTAAAGAAATTGAGGCAAGGAAATAAAAAAAACATGGAAATGTAGATAAATTGACAATAACTAATGTCTAAAGGTTCCAAGACAAATTATTCTACCTATATTCCGAAAGGTTTTACATGGAATTGATGAGCGTTTGGGGGGTTTTCTGAAATTGTGTGAGGCTTTCTGGTTTCGGTATAGAACCCTCATTTACATAAATTTTCTACAGCTGTTGCCAAAACATACCAAAGAAATTGCCAGTTAGTTTTGTAGAGATTTGAGCGGAGAATGTGTGGAAAATGGAAAAAATAATGTTATAAGGTAGTGGTAAATAAGTAGGTAATATTTTTACTAAATCAGTTATTTTATATCTAATACGGTTCCTTTAGATTTCTCGATGGAAAGTTGTGGGGTAGTCTGAATTTCTTTCATTCTATACGTATTTTGGGGTGCTGAAGCCGAAACAATTTATATATTTTTAATTAACTTTCCCCTGAAGACTTTCTGCATGTTTTCTGATTCCAACGAGGTATAAAAGGTCTCATAAATCTGAAGAATAGTTATCAAAATTTGGTGATAAATCTGACAAGGTGACCTATTCTCCATACATTTTCCATTCTCACAATTTAAAATAACAAGAAAATTTGGCCAGTTTTTGGAGCTTTACAACTCCGCTGCTATTTATGTTAGAGAAAAAAATTATAAACCACATTTGTAGGAAATTTTATGTTTTTTCATTTTGCTAAAAAGATATCTCACAAAAAGTTGATAGTTTGCAAGTTCTAATCCAAAATTCGCCAAATATTGGAAATATTCGCCATTTTTCTAATTTTTCGCCATGTTCCGTCACGAAATTTTGTTGGCAAACCTCGGATTCGGATTCAGCACCCCAAAATACGTTTAGAATGAAAGAAATTCAGACTACCCCACAACTTTCCACCGAGGAGCTGAATTGAGTTTAATTTCCCCGGATTAATCTTGTAGTTTTATTTATCATCTCAAGGCGACCTACGCAAATATTTAATGAAGTAGGTAAACCTCATCATCATCATCATGTGTGCCCCCCTGCGTCCATTGTCGAACATAGGACTCCCTCATTGATCTCCACAGCTCCCTATCCTGGGCAGACCGCATCCAACTGCCTCCCGCAACTCGCCTTACACCGTCCGACCATCGTGCTTGAGGCTTACCAACACTTCTTCTGCCTGTTCTAGGTCGCCACTCCAGGACTTTCTTTGTCTACCTAGAGTCTGTGGTTCTGGCCACATGACCAGCCCAACTCCATTTCTGACTGGAAACTCTGTGAACGACATCGGTATTTGGAAAGGAAAGTCTAGCTATCCGTTCTCTCTGCCTACATCGCGAAGACACAGTTTGAGGAGATAGAAGAGACTATTCTCTTCTCTTATTCTATTCTCTCTATTCTATAATTGTAAAAGTATATTTTATCATTTAAGCATTGAATAAAATCATTTTGTCTTTTACAAAGATTCACGCTAATTTACGACCACCTTTCATCGAGGACTTGTGAATGATTTCGTTATTAATTCGCAATGATTTGTAAAGAAAGATTTAATATTTATGATTCAAGTTCCTAAAGAGTGACTTTACTGAAAGATATTATTGTCATTGATTCGCTTACAATCGATTAATGATTTAATATCTATAGAGTATTATAATTCTAGAACAATTTTGTAAGATATCTGAATTTTTATAAGATTTTGATAATAGAAATATTAGATAGAGACTTGACACTATAATATTGTATGAAGATTCATAATATTATTCGCAACGCATGATGTCCAATTATTTACGTAATATGTTGACGACAGTTCCCTTATTAAAATATAAATATTTTTTGAGAAAAGGACACATTTTTTTGATTAGGTAATATGATTTTCAAATTGGTTGCTATCATCATTGTGGAAAATATGGTATATGAAATTGTTTTCTAATGAAAAAAAAACGCATAAAATATTACAAGAGAAGAACCAAAAATAAACTGTTTTGCTATAACTCAAAAATGTTATTCAAAATTTGACAGGATTGAGGATTTCTAATGATATTCGAACGATAGAATTAGGTAGGTACCTTTCATTACAATGCGAATGGGTTAAAACTTGAGTAATTCGGAATATCTCGAAAACCGTGAGACTTTGGACTAAGCTATGTTTGGCTCAAAGAATTCTAATGCTGGATTTCACCAATTTCTTAGGTAAGGAATAGCGGAGATAGGAGCCATTTATCATCATTTTCATACAAAATTTATGCTAGCTAACCCCTATATCCCCTATTCCTCACCTAAAAAGTTGGAGAAATCCAGCATAAATGTCCTCTACTATCACCCCTTAAGGGTCTCTATCCATCTAATATCCTGCAAATAAAAAAATAAAATATTAACATAAGTTCCTTCAAACACATTCACGTGAAACATAACCAAACTGTGTGGTCTATATTTTATAGACCCTATCCTTCGCTAAGTGACCATAACAATACCATCAACAATGAAAATACATCGTAAATTTTATATCAACAATAATCATCGCATCTATCGAAGCTTTTCATTACAATCGAATAAATGAATGGACTTTAAATTCATTCACAAATTCGCTATGATTTTAATATTACTAGCACTAAGCTTTTATTAAGCTCAAAGTGTGGGTGGTGAAACACAAAGAAGCTTTTCAACGAAAACCTACTTTATAATATAGTAATAATTTTAATATACTACAAATGTACTTGACTTAATTCTACTATAACACAAAAGCTCGTGAGATATCATAAAAGTGATATGATATTTATTGCTTTTTCATTGACAGCTTTCTTGAATTGAGTTCAGTATGTGAGCTTTGCAATGGTGTGTGCAGAATTACATATTATACAATCGTATGCCGTCGTATGGATTTTAATATCCCATAATATATTGATAGACGATGCATTCACACTTGAATGAAGTTATGTTTAATTTTTTTTTAAATATTTTCACAGCGTTTCCAGTCAGAAATGGAGCTGGGCTCATCATGACATCAAAACCACAGATTCTAGTTGGACAAAGATAGTTCTAGAATGGAGACCTATGTAGAATAACGGTTGGGAGGCCTCATTTAAAGTGGTCGTGGATGCGGCCTGCTCAGGATAAAAAACTGTGATATATGGGGAGACCTATATTCAATAATAGAAGCAAGAGGATTGGAAATAATATAGATGATGATAATAATATTTAGAGATCATTAAACCTGTTTTATTAAATCATATTTTGAAATCAAAGTGGCTATAGAGGGCGGACATTTAACCAAAACGATTGCAGTGTATTTTAAAGTTGTGCAAAAGTCATTACCATAAATAATATTCATTATTTGAGCTTTGGGACTCTCATTCTCATTGTTAAAGGATGTATAAAACTTATAACAAGTCTACACTTAAACAGCATCAGGCAAAGAGGTTCGCAAAAGATCTCAGACCCTAGAACGATATGATAATATGCTCCATCGAAGATGTCGATGTAAGGAAAGATCGTTCTTAAATTTCTATCAAACTGCAAATAAAGAATAAGCAATAATTTTCTATAGATGACATATAATAAGTAGGGCGATCTGTTTATTTATGAAAATAATGGGAGATAATAGCATTTTGATCGAAGACTACAATCGCAAACAATAAGAAATCAATCAATTTGATATCGATAGCATTACTCTAACATGCTATCCTACGCTTTTATTCTATCTATCTGGGTGTTGTACGTAAGATGCTACCCGTGAAAATTCAGAGATTCAAAACACTTTTTTTTTTAAATAAATCCGATAATAACATGTGAAACTATGCAGGTAATTTATTTTGTAAAGTCATTAATTTGTAAATCACTTAGATACGCACTTTTGAAAATATGTTTATCCCTTCACGTTACTGGTACCGAAGTACATAGGTATACAATATCCTGACATTTTTGTATGCTTTTATAAGCAATGCCTATCCATGGTATGCTGTAAATAAAATTTGAGGTTGGCTGAAAGAGATCGTAGATAAGTAGGTATGCCTTATAGGGAACGAATGTCATGATATCAAATTGTTCTGTACTTTGTTCCCTTGAAGTGGGAATAAGATAGCAAATGAAATTGTATCCAAAAGTATCAGGCTTGCATGAGGTGAAGGGGGTAAACCTAAAGCACTGATATGTTCTATCGACATAATACGTAAGGGTAGGTCCAAACGATTTTATTATGAACTTATTATTGCAAAGACAAAACTCCTACAACTTTATGTTTACCTGATATCGACGTTCAAACACGACACTATTACTGCAAACAGCCTCACATTAAAAGTAGGTCACAGTAATCAATGTATAGGTAATACTACTGCTGTCATATAGAAATGTAGGACGTCAGGAGATTGACAGGTATTGGGGGGAGTCTTAACATTATTAGACACCTGTATCCCGCTGAGAATCATAATATGATTTGATCGGAGTTTTGATCACAACACCTTTGACATTGAGGGATTTCTCGCGGGGAAAAATAATAAACCTACTTGGTTAACACAGAAACATTTACGAAGTAATCAGAAAGATAGTAGTAGGTTAGTAGGTAATTTCATATAGCCAACTTGAAGATTCTCATTTTTAATCGGATACGGTCGACACAGATAGGGAGCATTAATGGAAGTATAAAGGGGATGCCTATGCCCAACACTGAGCGCGAGAAGGCTGAGAAGAAGAAGAAGAAAAAAAGACCGGAATCTTTTGAGATGTGGTGCCTACAGGAGAATTTTAAGAACTTTTTGTAGGGATTGCATAACGAACGAAGAAGATGAATTGCTCCGATTGGCTTTGTCGACCGCGCAGTTGGTCTGCGCATGCGCTATTGATTTTATATTACATCGAACAAAACTTATATTTATCAGTTACCATACACTGAAAGAAAACTCATTTAACATGAATGCTTCCAAAGTTATACCTTTTTAAAATAGGATACTTACATCTTTTTCGATGACTCTGTATACAGTGTCAGTATATGTCTACTTCAAGGTAATTTCTATCAGCTTATAAGTTTCGTCTTCGACCATCGAGTTAAAAAGTTCCGTAATGAATGAAACATCGCGCTACTTGATTTTTCACTCAGATGCGAGAATAATACATACAAAATGTGAACCTTTATGAATGATTTCCGTCTGTTTTCTATTCGTTTGTACTTTGCCCTTTAAGCAAAAGGTTCCTCAAAGGATTAATAATCACTCAGATAAATTAATTCGCGGTCATTACAGATGATTATCTTTCAATGACGTCGGGTTGTTAAACGATAGCAATCTCAAATAACGTCAATAAACTATTGAACTCACTTCAACAAAATTTTAATTCCCAGGGGAGATAATTGCCTACCTAGAATTTTACCTTTATCTTTCAGAATCAGGTATAAGAAAAACTCTTCAATTAAAACAAACTTTTCAATCTTCTCTTAGCACAAAGTTTTAAGTACTCAAAAATAATGTAATTCTAGGGAAAAATAATATTCACATACTTTATAATATACCTTCTAAGAGTCTTCAAAGGTCAATAATCTAAGAAGTGCGTAAAATGCTTAGTGGAAAATTTATAGGTTTCAAATATTATGTAAGATCTGTTACACAGCAATTCACTGCAGGGATATAAGTAGTTACAATGAAGCTACAATATTTTTTTATAAAGCATACTTATAATTTATTTTGTGACAGAAGTCCTCCGGAGCAAACTTGGTTTATAGATGTGATAATAATGACATCACGGTTAAATTTTTTCGCTACTTTCAAATTATGTTTTAGAAGCATGGCTTAAAAAAATTGACAAATTTTCTGATTGTTAGAATAAACGGGCAACATTGTTTTTCAAACTTGCAATGGCAGTTGAAAGGAATTAGCGGAGTATTTTTTTCTTTTTCCAACTCGCAAAACTATCTTTCCTTGAAAATAATATAACTAGAGCACTGCTCTGTAATATTTTCTGCATTGTAGGTTACTTGTAAAAAACGCAATGTGGGAATATAATTACGAACCTTTGACAGCTCTTATGACAAGATTTGACAATCACGGCTACCAACAATACAATTTGCACCTCCTATTGCAGCTAACATCCGCCGGCAGCCAAGATAAACTAAACCATCTGTATTAAGATTGTTGAGATATTTTTTCTGAAAATTACTATTTTTGGCGACACCCACCTCAAGAAACTCGTGAGTCTCCCTCTACATATTAGTACGTGAGGTAAAGTTCCCGATCACGGACGAAAAATCACGTGATTAATATTATATAGGTCACACGGTAGAACACCTTCACATATCAAAAAAAGCTCTCCCGTGATCCATCATCCTGCTGTAGGTACTGTGATCCCTGACAGAGCTTTATTAAGTCGCATGTTACGCAATAATACACTCCTGTCCATCGTGTCTGCTAATAAAAGGTGACATGGTGCAATATCTATTTGATATCTATTATTGTGAGATTGATCGATTGATTGTACGTATTATTTTTTATCTTTGATCACTCACAACTGATTAATTTTAATAAAGGGAATTATATTTTTATCAACCGCACAATTCAGAACTTTATACAAAAGCATAAAGACGATTGTTTCGTTTGTCTTGAAGTTTACAAAAGAATTGTATAGAGCTTTTTTCCATAGGTAAGTATGAGAGTTTACCTTTTTCAATGAAATCTTTTATTGAATGTTTGTTAGATGTTTTGTACGTGGGAAGAAATTATTTACGTATCTAGGTATTTTTTACGTCACAATATAGACTACATATATGTCATAGGTGAAGAACAAGTATAGTTATATCAACAGATATACAGCGAATGTTGAAAAGTCCATCCTTTGCTGATGGTGAGATGATGATCTCATTCTAATTTCTTCTCTATTCTTCTCGTGTGTACCGTGTGTAGGTTGTCGATGCTGTCGAGCTTTCGGCCTACTTGCTGAGGCCATCTACATTAGTCCTGAAGATGGCCTCAGCAAGTAGGCCTAAAGATGACCTCAGCAAGTGGGCCGAAAGCTCGACAACCTTGAACCTACACCACGGTACACCCGAGAAGAATGGAGAAAAAATTAACAAGGACCGTGAAAATATACAAAGCTATCTGATCTCATTCTAAGTTGCGGGCTCTTGTTAATCCCTGTGTTTCTAAGAGAAATGTTAAAGGCGAAGGAAGAATATATACCTAGACCTAGAAACTTTATGGAGTAGAGATTTTTATCACCGTAGAAGTGTGTCTCGTTATAATAATAATTGTGAAGCTCTAGAACGTAATGGCATAGCTGCGTATCTACCATACACAAGTTCTTCGCATATCTATTATCTTCTTGTAGGTATAATGTGTTATTATAGATGCCTATACCAAATGCAAGCAAAGCAAGTCAAGTCGTTCCATAATATTCCAAAGTGCTGTGAAACTGGGATAAAATCTACAAGTTTCCGTATTACTATACCATTTACCAATATCAACATTATTATAGGTACGTTTGGTTGTGCTGTAACTTTAGGAATAACGTTATTGAAGTACATATCGCACTATGAGTTGGTTGCCAATAAATCACGCTCCGCTCACAGCGGTTTAGGTATACCTAATATTAAAATCACAAACCGCTCATTAGGTAATCCAAATTGGAAGTTTTTTATTAGGTATAAATTGATAAGTTCACTCGTCCATTTTTTAATATATACCTACTACTTACAGTACAAATCACTACAACTAGTACAAATACTACTTACAGTACAGTACAAGTAGTAAATCTATCATCCCCAGGTCCGGTCCGTCTGAACACTTGGAATTGTCATTATACTCATAAATTATAAAAAATAGGATAGATATAATAAAATACAATTAGACCGTAGTTTAAAAATAAAGAAGTTAAAATCCAAGAGCAAAGCTGATCGGATTGTAAAAGGGTCCGACCAGCATTTTGCAAATTAATCAAGATGGAACAATGTAACAGAATATGTAATTAAAGATTTCTTATCAAAAAGTTAGAAGCTAATTAAATTAAGGATTATGTAGATTTTCGCCTTTGTAGGTACTGAAATAATATATTTATTTACTCATCTACGATTCAAGTAAACAATACGGAATATTACCATTAATACAACTTTATGAGTTTGTCATGACCAAACCAATAAAAATATAAATTTAACGATCATGACCGTAAAGTGTGGATGGAGCTTTAGTGTACGAAGCTTTTTACACTAGACATGGTTACTCTCTCAGGCGTACCGACGCCATGGCAGACATGTCGACGCCATGGCAGACATGTCGACGCCAGACTACTTAGTACTAGAAGTAAAAATATCTGATATCGTTTGTATTATAATCTATCATTATATTATTATTGTACTAAAATGTATTAAAATTCAACAATACTTTACATAGTTACAATTTACAGTGATGGCGAGCTTATTGCCGTTGGGGCAATGTCTGCCAGCTAAACCAAACAACAAACCTTAAATGCAATTTAGAAAAACTGTGGGTATTCTGTATGTAATATAATATTTATATAGATATTTATTTATGGTATGAACAGCCCAATGGCCTTTTGACATGTAAGTAAAGGGGACATGAAATCAAAATCACAATAAGCAAAAAAAAAATGCACAAAAACATAATATGCATCTCAAAAACAGAGTACCTTATCTTATATGTATTTATTAGGTATTCTCGGGTTATAGAATAGCCCCCGCTCACTTTTTTCGAGTGTTCCGAAAGCGTCAAATTTTCGTGAACTTCCACAATGCATTTCATATCTTTTTCATGATGAGGTTGGATACCCATTCTGAATATCTATAATAAAAATATTTGTGAAAATCTCAAATAATAAATCCATTTTAACTAGTTTAAATTAAAATCGGTCAAATTATTTAATGCATTCTTAAGGTAAACATAGTTTTAAATATTCATTGAATCGGCGGTAAATTAATGGCCTACTTAAACTATGGGTAAATCGTATCTGTTATCGGATGTTTTAGGTATACTCGCATAATGTATAGTAAGTAAGATTTTTACTTAAATCATTTGGGACTGGTAGTTTCCATGTTGAGAAAAAATCAAGGCACATGCCGATCTACACAAAATGATTTCTTGTGTTCGATTTATAATAAATATTACAACACTTTAGTGTATGAACAATAGAAAAATAATAATAGAATCAAACATGTTGGTCGAAAAGCAACACATTTTTCATTTTCACATGTCATAATTTGTGTCGCGGCTTTAAGGATTCTTCATAAAGTGATATCCTCACGCAAGAGTGAACAATATCTAAAGGAAATAATGAATGTGGTTTTACAAAAGGTAACTCGAAAACATCTGCAATATCACAATAAATAATTTATTAAGGCTTTTGGAAAAGCAAAACAAAATTCGCAAATGGGTGGGGCTATGACAAAAATTCCCCTCGAACCCCTTCACACCGCACCAAAGGAACGCCCCTTTTCTATTGTCTAAGGTCCTAAGTTTTTTTTGTATAGAAATTACCTGTGCTTAGTAAGTGTTGTCGGTATTCTGACAATAGATAATATTGTAGACAATAGATCTGTAGACACTGCAGCGCAGCGGTCAGGTAATGTACAATCTTTACAAAATTCGGAAATAAATAACAAGTCACATTTTTTTAATTTTATAATATTCGTGCTGAACTACTTCACAGTTCACACTATGAATTTTTAGAATACTAGGTACTAATAGATAATTATATTTTACAGGATAGAAATTATTAGGTATCGAATCACAATACCTATTACCTGCATACCTAGGTATCTATTTTTATTAGTCGCTTGGAATACCTAATTTCATGTATCACTCGAGCTCGGGTGCTTTGTCCGAAGAGAGAGAGAGAGAGTACGTATTTAGATATGTAATTAGTACTTCAGTTACAAGATGCCCAGCTCAAAACCTAGGTATAAATTAGTAAAAATAATACTTATCATATCACTCAGTTTGCTAAGAGATGTGTAAGTACAATGTGAAAATAGAACATACCTATCAGTGATAGGTATGATAGGCTATCACTTAATGATCTGCACGTCTCATAATGAATATAGACATCTCCAAAATAATAATAATTATTAATTAGTATAAGCTAAAATAATGAATTCATAATAGTATTTACCAAATTAAAGGACCTATTATTATTATATTATTATCTACCCTATAGAAAGTATTATTACCTAGATTAGAAAACAACAAAAAGTATTTACAACTATAGGCAATAAATGGATATAATACAACAAAGGGGATAATTGGTAATATAATAGGATTTGCAACACCTCTGAAGTATTTTACCATCCATAAATCACATAGCTAGCAATAACAATAAGAATATTTTACAGTTCCTAATACTATTATGTGTACTACAAAAATACTAGATACCTACTATGACTAGGTAGGTACACAATTTACCTACATATAAATATTCCATTACATAATACTCGTATTTTCCAAGTCATGTAGGTATGTAACGCTTGCCCATTGGAAAATTTTGCAAGTTCCATGAATATGTATGTAAATTTAAAGCAGCGACGCCTTTGTCGGTAGCTAGACATTTTCGTCGTGTTTCACGTTTTTAAAATTTTATGAATGAAAAATTTTAATTATCGAATAGTACCGTACCTACTAATGAAATTATGAATGAAAATAGTTTTGAAATATTTCTTTAGTGGAAATAATCAAGTAAGTACCATACCTGCTGAGTCAGTCAGATATACATATAACTAGAGACTGGAAAATTTCGCGATCGCGATAAAACGAATTTATTCGCGAATTTCGTGCTTTTTACGCGAATAACGCGAATTTCGTGTTCTTTACACATATAATGCGAATTTCGGCATTCTTTTACAGGAATAACGCGAATTTTCGCATACTTGACGCGAATTTTGACCTTCATTTTGGAAAACATCGTGATTGAAACATTATCAAAAGGAATGTGGCTTTGAAAAAATCTTGCAAAAGGGGATTTTTTTGTTTTATTCAAATATTGTTGTTTTATTTTATTGTTTCAGGGATTTTTGTATGAAATATTGTTTACGACCAACTTTTTTTATATTCTTGTATTAAAACCTGCAAAATTGACCACTTTAATGACATAAATGTATGAAAAATAACACCACATTTTGCCAAAACTATGAAAAATAACACTCCTTTTTGCGAAAAATAACACCACATTTCTCGAAAAATAACACCGATTTTTTCCAGTCCCTACATATAACATATAACACGATTTACTTTTGTATGGTTCATCAGGAAACTTTTACACATATACATCCATACATCCGTAGCTGGTTACTCCCAATTGGGAAGGCCGTGGTGATACAGATGGATAGAATAAAATATATTGAACCTAACAATATTTTAAGCCCCATAACAATAATGTGTTTAGTTGAATCTTGAGTGTAGATACATTACTAAGTCGAATGACGCGATATTTATCTAGTAATTGGCCTTCTTTACTTTTGAAAATGAAAGAAAATTTCAAATAATAATTATTTCCCTAAATCCATTACAGGCAGGTAGGTCCGTTAGATGTGCCTACCTACTCACAATAGGTACCTACACTACCTACCTACTTGCTAATTCCTAATTAGTAATTATACCATATAATGTATACCTACCATACCTATGTACCTACTGCGTGAAATAAATAAAAAAATCTTTGAAAGTCCATAATACATCATATTTATCTATGAAGGAGATTTTATTCCAAGAACTTCATTAGTCATGATGTCACAACACAGTAATGACAAAACAAATAAAAATATTTTGGCTTTGAAAATCTTATTATGACTATAGGTAGGTAGGTACTTATTATTTTTAATATCCATAATTATATTTTATGTTATAATAAAATCATTAATTAATCTGCTACCGAACACGCCTTTCATAAATTCGAGAAGGCAGCTAATCAAATTATATAAAAAGTACGAAATTATTTAGAGAACATTTTCTCCAAAATACAAAAAAAAAACATGTTGCAGTTCCACGTCTGATCACCTCGAGAGCACACTCGAGAATGAAGGCGTATCCGTAGATGTAAATGGAAGCTTTGAAAACTATTATATGAGAACGTATGCTGTTAAGGAATATAATCCCGTACGCCCGTGTCCAGTATATTTCAATAAAGCTTCTTTAGAATTACGCAAAATACGGTTTATTTGATTTTACACGAAAAGTAAAAACATTACGCAAAAACGAAAACGATAACTTATTAGAATTATAAATTACCTTTATTTTAAAAAAAGAACTATGCTTCTAAACCTCATAGGTTTTGAGTTATTTCCGATTAAACTAAAAAAACAAGTATTTTTATATATTTTTTTGCGGAAAAGGTACGCAAAATAAAAAAAATATAATACGACGTCTGTTTAGCTAGATAATTAAGGAATAATATATATTTTTTTTAAAGATCTAACTTTTAAGAGGACGGCGCAGTATGCCTCCGAAAAATACCAAAAATACGAAGTTGGCCAATCCTAACACCTTAAAAAAAAATCGTGTTCAAAACCTTCATATATCTGTAAGAGGAGGTTCGTTCAATAGAAAAGGGGCTATACCCATCCCCACTACGATTTTGGCTCGAGCTATTGTAATTGTTCAAAGCCCAGCCCCCAAAATGTCAACTGCCTTCTGTGGGCAAAATGAACAGGGAGCAACAAAAAAATAATATAATACAACAACACCCCAAAACTACCCTAAATGCACTGTCATTTCAAGGTAGGTATAAACTATTGTCAGATATAATAAAGGATTTAAACGCCATTATACAATGACAAGGAATACTTTGTTGTATTGTTAGAAGAAATAAGACTCAAAATTGTTTGTAAAAGTTTGGTAATGTTGCAAATTCTTTTTTGTTGTTGTTTGGATAGTGGGGGAATGAAATCGTTCACATTTGGAATTCTATTGAAATCTACCCCCGTCAACAACTAAACCACATGTAACACAAAAGTATCTATCATATATAGTGAAGGACTTGATGGCATTCGAGTCAGTTAGGGTCAGAAAGTTACTCGACCAAGGACTAGCGATATTCTTATAATTTTCTTTTGTCAATTATTTTTGCAAAGTTTTACGAGTTGTGTTTGTGTCTTCACTTATTACAGAACTGAAAATGATTGTGGCTTCGCAAATGTACACCAAAATTTTTCGTCCGTGGGACGTACCTAATAGTGGAAATAAAAACTTTTCAAATGTTTTCAAAGACTCTAATGAAAAAGAAACAACGGTAGTTCGTCAAGTCAGTTTGAATGAAAGTGTTTCGAGTTGTGGAAATTCAGCGGAAAGGAGAACGAATAAAACCAACGGTGATACGAGAATGAAAAGAAGTCAAATCGAAAAGGCGAATAAACTAAGAAAAATTAGAAATAAAATGGTGCATCAAGATTCGACTATCTCCACCACTACTGAAGAATATGTTCAAGATGATGTGTCCAGCAGTGAACTTCGCAACCTGGAAGAAATTAATAAAAGATTAGGCTCTCCAGACCTAGATGCGTACCCTTCAAAAACCGGGAACGAGAAACCTGAAATCCAAAGAAAATTAGACAACTCAAAACATCACAGTTCTTCGCATCAACAAAAGTGTTCTAAACAAGAAGTTAAAACCGCATACAGCAATACTCCTGTGCCAGCAATCCATCATGGATATAATCCGTGTTATCCAGAACATTTAATGAGTCCTGTTGACGTTCTGCCGTACCCAGATCCTTATTCTCCAACTCTTCAAAGATTTCCCGCCGATCTGTTAACGCAAGCGGAATTAGCGCAAAGCTTAGGAATACCTCCAACTGATCCACTCTTATTGGAATCGTTCGCTCAAGGTTATGCAATGGAATTGGAGTACGCAAGAATTTTGCATGAAGAGAATCAAGCGAAATTACTCAACGCTAAGAAGCAAAGACCAAAGAAGTATAAATGCCCCCACTGCGATGTTGGCTTTTCAAATAATGGGCAATTAAAAGGTCATATCAGAATTCACACTGGAGAACGACCTTTTAAATGCGATGACAAGAATTGCGGAAAAACCTTCACAAGAAACGAAGAATTGACAAGGCATAGAAGGATTCATTCTGGACTGAGGCCCTACCCTTGTCCGACTTGCGGCAAGAAATTTGGAAGACGGGATCATTTGAAGAAACACACCAAGACGCATCTTGCTCAGGCGGAGAGAATGATGCCGATGTTTGTGCCTTTGAGTGCTCTGCCTACTCAATATCCTTATCTTTACGGTTATTAGAAATTCTGTTTATAAATGTGTAATCATTGAAACTTAAAATAAAGGTAGCTAATTAGTAATTGCTCTTTCAAGTGAAAGAATTTTCGCAAATCGCTACTTACCTATTAGAGCTTTTTTTAATATTAGCTGGACTTACAAAAGCACTTTTATCCTGAAAATATCTTTAGGTAATTTAATTATTATCATCGTCTGTCCGTGGGGTAAAAAAAGATCACTCGCAGAATATAAAAATATTTCATGAAGAGTTTATTTATAGATTACTGTCATAATGTCTCTCTATTTTTGTATCAAATCCATTTATTAATTCATATGAAAGTTATGGAATTAAAAAAATAAGTGAAAGAAAACTATTTGCAGAAACACCCATCAGAATAACATTTTTGTACTATTTTTTTTGTAAATGAGTATTTTTGTATCTAGGTATTTTGTATATATAGGTTTTTAGAATAAGCACTATGAATGTAAATTGATATATTTTCGTATAAAACTATTTGTAAAATTCTATTAGTGTAAAAATATTTTATTTATGTGTAAGTACAAAGTTTATGCAAAGACTATATTTTATTAAGATTTTTAAATTTTATATGATTGTAAAAATATATATGAATATTTTAGATAAATATACCTACTGTTTTTCTTTTACTAAATTTTATAGGTAATATACCTAGATTAAGGGAAACCCACCTCCACCGCTGGATGTTCAGGTCCTATGTCAATTTTACGCAAAAACATTTTTTCTCCAAAGAAAGGCTCAAGGTTCGCCGGAAGGGCTCCCCTCAACAAACCCCTTCCGAAACTACTCTGAACACCCTTAATGTTCCTTGGAGGAGACTCTTACTGCAAGGATCTACACACTACTATACATTTTCTTAGAAACTAGCATCATATAATTACATGTAATTAATATACCTACAGAGAGTTATGGAAGTTGGGATGGGAGACCTCTATACACCATATAAAATACACAGAATCACAGCAATAGCGGCGAATGTAGGTAAGTTATTAGGTAACCTATTGACATTTCAGGATATAGACACAAACATTTACATCTTTTTCAGCAATTAGGTTCACTACACATTCTGAATCTTATCTTGGGGTTAGCTGGCAGAGATCGCAGCACTGCGAAAAATCGCCCAAGTGAATAAATGTTGTGATTTATATACTATTTGAAATGTTTACATAATACATATCTCTGTATCATGTTCACCAAAATTGTAAATAAACAAAATAAATAAATAAATTAAATTTTAATTTCATTTTTTTTTTCATTTTTCTTCAATATTTTACATATACAAACTAAATACTTAAAACTATACACGTTTCGAGATACCTCCCCAATAGAGACAAGTCTCGTGTGTGGGTAGGGATCCTGCATTTATATATTTATAGCAAATATCTTACATAGCAAAATATCACATATAACACGTCATGTACGATTAATGCTTGCACGAATGGAATGTCATGTACGTTTTTAAACACACATCAGAAAGTATTCACTGGCTACCCCACTATCGGAATTGAGTCACTGCCGTGATGGCAAATGAGATTGCAGCGCTAATAAATTGACGTGGAAAAATGAACTCTATAGGTAAGCATTAGGTACACAAAACCATTATGCACGGCTAGTTTCGATGATTTCCCAGCAGTGTTTCCCTAAGGAACGTTTGAGGTAGGTAATAGTGGTACAGTAATATAGAAACAGTAGGTATGTTTCTAAAACTAAGCGGATTTTGAATTCAGTAACAGAGTGGTTTAATATCTTAATCGTTATAATTAAAACACCTACTATACTTAGTACCACGGGTCAAAACATTTACCTAACCTTCCTATTAGATATGTTTACTTTATAATAATATTAAGTACCTACTTACCTCTAACGTCTAAATTAATGTAACTTGTAATGTAATGGGGACCTTAAGCTAATTTTTAGCACTTACACAGCACATACTAACTTCTACTTTTTTGCCCTTTGTTAACGAACATTTACTTACGTGGAGTCGACTCTCCTTGTCTTCATTCTCCAAGTCCTTCAGTGACAAGGACTTAAGTTTCCTTTGGATCTCTTGGTATTGCGGACATCCAAGTGGTCAAGGGTTTTCCTGTTTACCTAGTACTTCTATGTCCATTGTTATTTTTATCTATATTATCCTGTAGTAGCCTCATAATGTTGTGTCCATTTTATTTTTATTTTAGGTCTATTTTCAGTCATCTTTTTGCTAGTGGACATTTAGACAATTTTGAACACAAGACATTAAAAGGAATCGGAGAGCGTTTATGACAAATTGCATGAATGTGACTGAGGATAGGAGTGTGTAAGGATAAGGCTGTCTGGCGCTCTGTCCTCTGTGCCTACGCTGCAAGGTATATGACCTGAGGGGATAGAATAGAATAGAATAATATTATATACCTATCCTTTCGCTTAGTGAATTCAACAGCTACTCGCAACATTGAAAATAACGATGAAAAAATGCGTCATAACCCAGCCTGAAATTGTACCCACCTACGACTTCCGAGAACACGTTTCTACATACCTATATGTCTACCATTATATACCTACGCTAGAAAGTCATACGATATTCCAACAGGAAATATTCTAAAGCTCCAGGAACTGAGATAATGATTTAATTCCATGGATACTAAGGTATTTTATACTATAGTATATACTATACTATAGGTATTCTCAGAATTTTCAATTAGCTGCGTTCTAAAAATAGCTCCCTTATTTTCCACTAGGGTATTGTGTTATCTCAGATACGCTTGGCAAGCGTTCACAAACTCCGTTTACAAACAAGTTACAAACGTGCGGATGCTTCGCAAACGCATTCCGCAAACTTCCATTGATTTGTGTAGCAACTAGCAACCGATCGTTCACAAGAGTTCACAATAAACCTACACGAGTCAAGGCAAACGCCCCATCCACACGCTTGTGAAATTGTGAACACTTGTCGAGATTCGGCAAGCATGTGGTGCCGGTA
This sequence comes from Ceraclea dissimilis, assembly GCA_963576895.1. Lineage (NCBI taxonomy): Eukaryota > Metazoa > Arthropoda > Insecta > Trichoptera > Leptoceridae > Ceraclea > Ceraclea dissimilis. The sequence goes on from OY756363.1 coordinate 16,358,513, forward strand.
TAAGATTTACTACTATGAATTTATTTCAAACTATAACTTTCTTATTATTTGGCATTTCATGAATTATTTTACTACTCAATATATTATGTACACACACACATTAATTATCCATACTAAAACAAACTTTAAATCAAATTGGATTGAACCTTAATTATTAATGTCGTTCTAGAACCTGAATAGTTTCTGAGTTGAGACATCTGAGAAAATAAACCTAGGTTTATATATTATTTTAAATTTAATAATTTAAAAGTATAATTTTCTTAAAAATAGTCAGAATTGGGCAGTTTTCAAGTTAAATAGTGAAGTATAAAAAGTTAGCAAAAGTTTCTCTTATTTTTTTCAAAATATTTCACCTATTTGGGGATGAGGCAACGACAAAAATTAGGATTTAGCTTTTTAACGATGGAGAAGAATCTTCGCGTTCTATCTAAGACTGAGAATAATTTTGCTCATTTATGTAGGATAAATAATTTGATTAAACGAGTATCATTGTTATGTAGTTACACAGTATTATTTTACTTTCATAAAAATCATGTTTAAGGGCTTGGCACCAGGAATGACGTCACAGTCTTTTCCCACGGCATCGAGGTTCAAAATCGCGTGACAATCGGATGATAAAATGATAAAAATAGCGTTTTTTCGATTTTTTGAGGTTAATTTTGCGTCTATCAAAAAACTTTTACGGTTATTCCCTAGATTTTAATGCTTATTATCAGTACAAAAAAAATAATTTACTCCGCGACTTTCGGGAAACGAGTTTCCGTCTTTCGGAAAAAAGATTAGAGGTGTTTTTAAAAATGTTTTTAGAGAAATCTATACAAGATATAAAAAATCTTTTACGGTTGTTCCCTAGATAAAGGTTCAATGCATCTACCCTATTTGGTTCCAAAGCATATTTAGTAACGGTTGTCGAGATAGAAGGTCTCCCGTTTTTAGAAATTTTTGAAATGTCGGTATGCATACTCTTAATACCTTCCTGATTAAAAATGAGTGACCCTAACAAAACAAAGAATTCTGTCTTAGTACTCGTATTTCCACGTAGTAGCTGAGTAACTTCACAGAATACACGTCGTCAGATACGTAAAATGCCAAAGATGAAGGAAAATACCTTGGATATCCTTGTAAAAAGAATAGGAAGGTATTATGTTACATTCCATCTTCTTTATCTGCAGCAAGTCGCTTCAAGCTTATCTTATCACTTCGACCTCAATTCTGATGCTCCAATTTCTGATAATTCTATTTGTTATCTTGCTCTAGGAATCTGATTTATTACATTGGTTCATATAGGTACTACCGGAAAACTAACTTTTCATTCGATATTCTCATCAGCTAACTTGAAAAGACATTGTTTTAAGATAATAATTAATTACTTAATGTGGTCTATAATTAGGTACTATGTAGTTTTATTGAGACAAATGTTGGGCGTAAGTCTGAGAGATATAGAATTAGAAATTAAAAAAATAGATGCCGGACAAAAGCTGTCTAGATGTTGTAGATTGCATTACCAAAGTAAAATGGCAATGGGCAGGTCATGGTGCCAGTCAGGGATTATAGGTAGACAGATGGGTACCCAGAGTCCCGAAATGGAGACCGTGGGACATGAAAAAAGGAATAGGCCGATCTTAGAAAAAGTGGAGCGAGGAAATTGTCCTCGTCGTGGGTAGTGGGTAGATTAAATAAACCCAAAGAAGAAACGACTGGAAAAAAGTTAGAACTAGCCTATATCTAGCAGTGGAGAGACGGGTGATAAAGAAGAAGAAGCAAGTTGTAGAACCTACATGAGTAGACAACAGGCGACAATAATTCACTATGTAAACTCTCTTATGACTGTGTGAAATCAATTTATAGTAAGGATTTCTGATTCAGTAGCATGCGTCGAAAGACCTCCCAAAGGGTGATCTGGTGACATAGTCCAGCAAGCTGGAAGAACCTGGAAGACAATGGAAGAGGCCCACATCCGGCAGTGGAGGGAAGAGGGCTGAGGAGAAGAAGATTTTAGGTATGTAGCTCATTTAGGAATCACTTGCTCTTATAAGTACAGCTGTACAGTTTGCTTTTCGTATGCTCGCTGATTGCATTAACTTGTGCATCAGAGTAGGTGATGTCTTTTAAGTACTCCCTTAGGGCAACAGGCGACAAGGAGAGCTCTCAGTAATGACAATTCTGAAATTTTGTACCAGGGATACAACGGTATGTTAGCTTAGATGATGGTGATTAGTGATTACCCTGTGAAATTTACTTAAATACACCAGCTTGAAGATATTTGAGCAATTCTGGCGAAATCGGTAATCTCTGGGTCCAAAATATTGTGTAGTTAGCTGTCTTATTGTGATAGTGATGTACCTACTGTTTTATTGTCGTATTGTCATTTTTTTGTACACAGTTCAGCACAAAGGCTATAGTCGCTGTTACACTTTTAGCTGTTATAATATAATTTAAATAAATAAATAAATGTCATGTAAATATTGGGCAGTCATGGGCGGACGACGTGACCTCGGTAGCGGGTAGGCAGGGATATAAAAGACTGGAAACAAATGGAAGAGGCCTATATCCAGCAGGGCAGGGACCAAGGCTAATGATGAAAAAGAAGAAGATCTAAATATTATGTATTTAGTTATCGAAATATTATTTTCAAAAGGTCAATCACTTGACTCTAAAAGTGATTAAAAGTTAACGAAAACTCGTCCAATTCGCAGTACGGTAATAATTTTATGCTTTTTCATAAAACGTAATTGCTTCGTGTATCTACGTCCCGAAAATAACAATATTACTGAGGTTAATAATAGGGATATTTTTAACGGATGATAATTTGGTGTATGAAAACCATTTTGGTCCCACGAGGTTAAAAATATAGGTTGATATTTTCCCATCAAAAATTTATAATGTTCTACATTCAGAATGTGTAATAAAAATCAACTTACATAATTCTGATGGTGGAAATCGGGTACGTTTGTAACCGTGATCACTTTTGTAAGTTGTTCCGATGTACACGGAATTTAAATCACTTCTCGATGACTTCAACTACGGTCGAATTGTGTTCAGCTAAAACTACTTTTTATTCACATAACATTGCGTAATATAATGCAATACATATCGCTTGTCTATACAACCTTTGGTATCTATTGACATTATACAAGCCTTCAAAATATTTTGAGCAGTCATCGATAGATGTCGATCTCCTTTATAGTAAATTAGTATATTTTGATTTACAAATTGAATTAGTATAAAATACTCGTATAGCGTTGTACAAAATGTTACTATTATAGAAAATACTACGTTATTAAAGAAAATTAAAATTTACCATAAGAATAAACGTACAATAATTATGCGTGTATATAAGGATAGGGTCTGGCGATCTGTTCTCTGTGCCTACCCTGCAAACAGCGTCTATTTTATCGGGTTACAGCTGGTATGTAATATCCAACAGCAATAATATATTTTTATTAAAAAAGGAAAAATCGGGTGATGAAGCATTCGCATCGAAGCGTAAAAAGGGCTGAAAGAGGCGTTCCTTTGCATCCCCTGATAGTTGCGATTTACCACAAGGGTGCGTAGAGGGGCATTATGCAGATATTGAATTATAAAAAAATACCCACAACCTATTTTTTGGTGACTTTTAGGGGGATCCTGCCAATTTAATTAATTTTATTATTCCGACATTGTGGTGTGTCGCTTGCTGCACAATAAAAGTGTGATGTCCCTGGAAATAAATTTGTAACTTTAAGCTTTTACAAACTAAAAAGCTCAAGTTTTTAAGCTTAACTAAACTTTAAAAGAATACTAAAATTGTGCAGTTCTTTAGGAGTTTGACAGCTCCGTTGCTCTTTGTTTTGGAGCAATGCTTTACTTATATTACACATTTCTAAAGGATTTGGTGTACTTACTCGTATAACTGTAATTTGAAATGGGAAAGCTACTAACAAAAAATTATAATTTTAGAGCTAAATCAAAAAACCGTCAGAAATGTGAGAGAAATAAAACAGAAAACTCGCAAATGAAATTCTCGAGATTAAAGTGATCACCTAAACCAACATACATGCCCATCTTACATTGTTCGTTAGTTAAGAGGCACTACATAATTGTTAAAATGATAACTACGTTGTAGATAAACCCAGTCATACTTTGTAAAAATTTCTCCTTTCTCTGCAATTGAAGGAGATAAAATTACCATGCTTTTACCAGAAGTCTGGAAAGGAAACTACCCACAAAGATAGTTTGTGAAAGTGCACAGCGTGGTTTGTAATTCATGTAACTACCCTAAGTCAATAAATAAATAAATAAATAATAATACAAACTAACATTCAGAGTTAGAGTAGAACAGTGGAGGATCCGAGACGAGGGTAGTACGTATGAGCGAATCACAATAATATAATATATTATTCAGGGGTTGTTTTAATATGAGAATTCATGAGGGTTGCTAAGACTTACACTATGTGGTTTGTAATAATACCATTAGATACCTACCTACCAGGGATGATGGTCGCCATTTTGAGATTACTCACGACTTTCATCGATCGAAATGCTTTCTAATCGTGTACACGTTCTTCGGACATGTAATATGTAAGGATCAGTAGAAATAATATTTACATATAATGGCAATGGGCAGTTTAATATGTTAGTGGATAGGGAATTGATAGACATGCCAGAAATGAACCATGTATTTCAAAATGGTTAATACGGAACGTGGACATTTCAGAACACTATCAATACAGAACTGGTCGTGGTGATATACATAGCTACTACGATGGTGTTATCAGCTGTTCTGCGATAGTCAGTGTTGAAATTCTTCTGTATTTTAGTTTTTTTTTTAATAAAATACATCTTTGTACACTTCACAGAAAGCTTGAAAAGTTTGTGTTGTGAAGTGGAGTAAGTCGACATCTGAATGTAGAAGATAGCTGAAGAAGGAAAAAAATTATGGAAAACTAGAAAATCATTTCGGTTAGACGGACGGACTGGAATTGGTGAACGAATGTAAATTACGCGCAAGTATATACTTATAAAGTGATTACATTGAAGCCAGCCGACGATCAGTCATTACCTTGACTGAAAGTTCATCGTTTGCCGTACATACTCCTACATCTGTTGAGATAACTATAGGAACATAATTATTTATTTACAAATTTATTTATTGATGGAAGATTAACTTTGTGGAAGGACATTGTAAAATTATTTGTAAAAATAAAACACTGTTTTTTACTTCCACTATTTATTTTGAGTACATACACCAGAGATCTTTCAAAGCTAATGCTCCATCTTCAGTGGTTAACTATGAACTATGACTATGAACATAGTTAACCACTGAAGATGGAGCATTAGCTTTGAAAGATCTCTGGTGTATGTACTCAAAATAAATAGTGGAAGTAAAAAACAGTGTTTTATTTTTACAAATAATTTTATTTATTTACACTTTAAATGAACAAAATACAGAAATAAATGCTATAAAATTTGTTCACTAGGGTTCGCCGTTTATATTTGTATCTACCTACGCAATAATTCAATCAATAATGATGAAAATTTAGATTTTTTTGTACATAAGCTTAAAAGACCACCTAAAGAGATATTTTGTATCAAAAATCTATTAATAACAAGTGATCGGACAATTACGATATGAGGATATTATTTATTATTTGTTGAAATCCTATTTGATTTCTTAGAAGTCTGAATTCATGTGTTACTCTGATTTTGAATTCAGAAAGAGGTTTTGGTTGGAGTTTTTTTGCAAACGGCGTCGATTCAGTTAACTGAATGTCAGTGCCTGTGAAGGGAGCCAATACTATTTGAATGTGTGTTAAATAATTTCTAATAAATCGCATATTAGAAATAAAAATTATAATCCATAAAAAAATACGGATTAAATAAATAACTCCGACATTTTCAACGGGTGGGCATCCAAAAATATTACACAAATTTTAGTATATAACAATGATAATCCTAATATCTACAAAAAAAAAGTAACACAAGCAAACCTCCATACAAAACTATTTCCGGTGTTTATAAAAATAACTTCAAGTCCACTTATGACACAAAATACATCCGATTGTTATTAATTTATTGTATTTTACAACAATATTTTGACATGTTATCTTCCTCTCATTACTGACTGAATAAAAATATTAAATTTATTGAATTTGTCGAAACTTCTTGACTTTTTCTCAAACTTGAATAGAAATTGTACAATGCGTAGGTTTAGTATGAAATAATCTTCATAAAGAACTCTTATATAACATTTCTATTTCTATGAAATATAATTTTATTACGTATTGAATTTATCCTTACACGTGTCATCATTCATCAATTACCTTGTCAAGTACAATATTTATTGTAAAATTGCCTACCGATCGATCTCTCCCCTTACCCTGCGTGCCTTGCAGGGTAGGCAGAGAGGACAGTACGCTAAACCACCATATTCTCACACACACTCCTTCCTTTTGTCGCATTACAATTTGTCATGTATTACGTAAAGTGAGCATCATGAACCGGCTGGAGGCATTCGAGATGTGGATTCATCGGAGAATGCTCCGGATACTTAGGACGGATATGGTCAGCAACACAAGAGTTCTTCAAAGAGCTAGAGCCAATAGAGAGTTCCTGTCAAATATCAAAGTCCGGAAGGTATCATATTTGGGTCATGTGCTCAGGGGAGAAAAATGTGAATTACTCCACCTGATCATTATGGGCAAAATAGAGGGTCGTAGAGGGGTTAAAAGAAGGCAAATTTCAAGGCTCGCAATATACGAGACTGAACTGGAATAAGCATTTCTGAAGAGCTGTTTCGAGCTTCCCAGGACAGGAAAACTTTCTCTCGAGTGATAGCCAACGTTGGGGGGACCTGACATGACACCGGAAGAAGAAGAAGATGTATTATACCTACGCCCGCCGGTTTCTTTTACTCAAAACGCGATCAGTCCTGGTCAGTCTCACACAACCTAAAGTGCTTTAAGCAAGGCACAGAAAGAGTTTAACAGTAGTGTCCAGAAGATATTATGAATATTTTAATTGTAAGTACCGGGTTTCGTTAAACGAGACATCTAAATTCTGAATTCCTTATTTCCGCTGGAATCTCTAATCTCGCTGATGCCAAGACTGACGTTGATAAGGATGTAAAGGTCGTCTGTTTTCTTCCCCATATCAATCACAGTAAGATGTAATTTCAAATTACATACCTACCTATATTAAGGTTCTTAATCCATTAAGATTAAGATTATCGATAGGGATAGCTACATATTTCTAAATTTCTATATTAATTATGAGCGATAAGGCCGTTATTGTGCCTCATGAGTTTGTATTTAATTGGCAAATTCTAATGGATTTATCAATTATGTTACAGATTTGTATAATCAACAATTCCGCTTACCGATTAGTTGATAGCCATCTGATTTGTTCGCCTCTTATGGTTAGGCTGTTTTAAAATCTATATTTCTTCTCTTTTACCTAATCTACTTTTAAATCAAATTTCAGTAGCAATATTATGTAGCTTGATTGGTCAGTAAGATACTATGTTCCGAGGAGGATCACAACAACAATGTAACATACATAATTTGCACAGAACAATGTGAAATATACAATTGTAAATACACAACAAATAAAAAAAACAACTGCAATGCAAAATACATAACAAGAACGCTGAAAAACAGATATAATATTTTAAAACATAACTTGTAGGTCATCCCTACAATAGTTCAATAGTACAATATTCTGAAAAATAGCAACAATATCTTGGAGTGTTGGAAAACACCAAGGTACCTAAAGCTGTGCTATCAATTTCATATAAATTCACACTCCTTTCAATTACATCCACGTACTTCCGATCTTATTGATTCCTTGCAATCATAAAACTCATATGTTTTCTAGGACTTCACATTCCGTATGTACACAATGTAGTCTCGTACGTAGAACTCGTAGAAGAATATAGCAAAGTGATATGAAATACATTGTGTATATACGTTGAGATACTTACATTGTAACACATCTTCGAGAAAACACCTTTCAATGCATCAGACATGGCATACTATTACATACGTATTGTATGTAATTGTTGTACTTCTTGCGAATAACTAGAAGGTATCTCCCTTTTCATACATGATCTTTGTTATACGCGATTTTTTATTTATGTATCTATTCTTAAAGCGAACAATTAAAGTATATGCATATAAAAATTGGATACAATACAGATTATAAATAATGTTTCACTAGGACGAACTTATCGCCGAAAAAAACATATAAGTCAAGTAAGAAAATATATACATACATACTCGTACGTATGTGAAAATAAAAAAAAAACAAAATTAAGAAACAGAATGCATACACACATCAGTGAAAAAATAAATAAACGTATTATAGGAAAAAAAGAAAAACATACATACATATAGTAATACATACCTACGAGGGAGGGCTGAAAACTCCGCGGCCTTGAGCAAAAAATGTACTGGCCGGTTCCAGTTTATTATTGATATGGATAATTTGAACCTTTCTAAAGCTACTTGCAAAATTTGGCACCAATAGCACAAAACTGGCACTGTTGGCACCATTTTGAATTCGACGTGTATGAGATTTTTGTGAAAATGAGAAATTTTCAATCGTGATCCATGACAAAATGTTTTATTATCACAGGCTGTACACAAAAAAAAAAGTTTCGAAAAGATGTGGAATATAGAATTGGAGTCTGCTCTATCATATGCGGTGGTTAAAAAGTAGGTAGAGCATTTTAAACGTGGTCAGCAAGGTATTGAAGAAAACCCTCGCAGTTGAAGGCGATAAACTGCAGTAGGTCCGAAAAACGTCGATAAAATCGTGGATGTGGCTTAGAAAGGTCACCAAATTAGTACTAGGGAGATAGCAGAGATCCTAATGGTCTTATGTGAATGAGAAGAGTTCACGTTAACCTCTGAACAGGGCTTGTATAAACTTTCTGTTCGCTGGGTGCCAACGCTTTTAACTCCTTTTTACGGTCGTAGAAACATGTGCTTGTTTTCGATTTTCATGGGAATTTTTGGCCAGGTTTGAAGCAGCCTGAATTTGTTTTACACGTTTTGTCACCACAGATGAGACCTGGACCTAACAGAGCCCAAAAAATGATCAAAATAGTGGCGGCATGGTGATTTTTGTCTCCAAAGAAATCGATGACCCCTTTTTCAACTGCAAAAGTGTGGGCAGTCGTTTTTTGGGAATTTAAGGCTAGCATTACAAAAAATCCAACCATACTCCAGTACATTTTTTTTTCAAGGCCGCGAAGTTCTCAGCCCTCCCTCGTACATTCATACATTTTTTTCAGGAAGCATTCTTATTACTGAATTGCTTTTCAGGGTAAAAGTGCGAAATATGGACGTTGCTTCGGCTTTTTCAGTTTTTGCATGAGAAAGTAAGTGCAAAATGCGTAATAATAACGTAAGCGACGAAATCGTTTTTGGCTTATTGTATAAAAAGGATCATCACCAGAAATTACAATTTTCTGTAGAATATTCAGGTTGCACACATTTGTAAAAGTTACAAATAAATATTTTTACATCATTATTTCTGAACTTGAATATAATAAGTAAGTACATAAAACTTCTATAAATGTTTTGAAATTCATTACCTTTCAGTTAGTTCCAGGAATATTCCATGTTTCTAAATCTCACCTCAACTTATACTAAGCTTTCTGAACCTAAAGTTGTTTATATGGACAAAGTGGTTTAACCCTGATGAGGCCAGTCAGTAGGAGAGGATTAAGTCTTAAGGGATTATGGGAATAAACATTCTAAATTATTTATGGGAAGGAGTAATTGGCCCTCCCATGGGGAGACCCTGAAATAAACGTGGAAAAACTTTTTTTTTATATCAAAAAGTGGCTAAGGAAATTTGTATTCCTGTACTATTTATACTATTGGGAGAATAACTAACGAATTGGGCCCTCTAGCATTGTTGGTTTATATTCTATTCTATCCCCTCACATCGCGTCCCTTGCGGGGTAGGCAGAGAGAATAGATCGCTAGACTTTTCTATCCTAACACACACTTCTTCTTGCTTCCCTTACGTTCATGCAATTCGTCATACACGCCCTACGATTCCCTTCACTCAAGACAGCGACTGGTCGACATGATCAAGCTATGGTTCTTGGGCGGCCGCGCTTCTTTACACCTCTTCTTTCTCCCATACATATTTTCTTTGCTAGCTAAAATGCTTAGCGTACGTGCACTCGGTATTTTTCGGAAAACTTCGTGTGCACTGGGTTGTAATTGAATATACAAAATATTCATTGGGTATGGCGTTTGTCATATATACGTCATTTTAAATTTATACCACGCAAAATTACGTACAAAAACTTACATACAAAATATTTATTTCCTTATTTTTCCTTGTTTCCCTCGTAAACGAGTCATAAACTAGGAAAATCATACACTTGATAGACAGAATATAAAATTCATAAAATGTATGTCTGTAGGTATTTCCACACCACAATAAAATCATGTTTTATATTTCTAGAATGGCGAGCAATATAATATCTCGGCGTCAAGCTGTCTACTTTGTCAAGTCAGACAATAATACGGTACCCACCACTGAAATTGACTCCAAAAGCCAGTGGCATAACAAATAAATATTATACAAATCAAGATGCAAACCATATGCAAACCCTCCAGCGATCACAGATGTACAAAATTCTTTTTTTCTTCTTGTTCTATTTTATTTTATTTATTTTTTTGCAGTGGGGATAAATTCGAATGTTTTTTTGGAAAAGTACAACAATAATTATCCTTTCTTAGTACGAAACTGTTGACCTTATAGTGGAGAGGTGTCCTGACAAGAAGTTTACAGGGATTCTAGACGAAATCCACGTGACGCCAAGGGTAGTAGACTACTTGCAGAATATTGACGCGAAGCTATAATGACTCCAAGATAACCTGCCCAACGGTCACGTGCATACGAAAGAAGAAGAAGTATGAAAATCAATAATTATTTTCTATTTTATTCTATTCCCGTCATTCTATAATATGGAGAGTAGAAAAGCATTATGTATTAGTAAAGCCTACGTAACAAGGACGCAATGTGATTTATGGAGCCACAGGAAATTAATAAATTCACGTGGTTACGCCACTGTCGTGCTAGTATCATAGACTTATTATCTATGTCAATGGCTAGTATCCTTCATTCCTTCTCCTTTTATTATTAGAGGCGAGTGGTGAAGCGAAGGTAGAGGAGTCCTGGCATTATTATATTTCTATATAAGGAGATCAAACTTTAGGGTCTCTTCCTTTGTCACAAATCTCAACAAAGGAAAAATCGTAAATCTAAAAAGTCGCCACTTTACCATTCCTTTATTCATAGACAGTATATAGACACCACGGTAATATATCGCCAATATCTGCTATATCTGTGTCTTTTATAATCATAAAGTAAGGAATCTTATAGATATTATATTAAATAAAATTATTGATTTTTGAATATCACAATTATTTTTTTGCGAGAATATCGGATTGTGTTCACTGTTCATGTTGCAGTTGGTGAAAGTTACTTACATAAGTGTAAAATGACGACATTAAACCAGCCGACGATCCGTCATAACCCTGATGGAAAGTCTATTCTTCGCTGTACTAAAATTTCTGTTGAGATGACAATAGAGCGTGTAAATTTAACTATTTTATCCACCGTCCATCTGTTAGTATTTTGACATATCGTCACCCGAGAATAACATGATTCTAAACGACAATACTAAATTGTAGAGAATTGTGATATCAAATTTTAAATACTCGACTTCTTTTTATAGACATTGAAACATTATTAGTCTCATAATTTACAAAATCAATTCACTTCAGTGTGTTTTTGTCAATTATGTCGAACATTTTCACTTAAAAAGTCAAAATTTCTAATTTTGTTATCGTTAAAACACTTATATTTCTTATTATTGGCAACTCATCCAACGATATGTGATTTATGTCGTATTAATAACAGTAAAAACCTTGTTACTCTCAGATTACCTACAGTATATATATAGATAGATGTATGCTACTGTTATATCCCCATATTTTTATTCTTCTTCTGCTCGTGCCGTATCAGGTCTCCCCGACGTTGGCGATCACTTTGGCGAATGCATCTCTATCCTGGGCTGCCCGGAATAGCTCCTCCACACTTCTGATTCCGGTTCCCTTACATTTCGCAGCCAGGACGTCTGCCTCCTACCAGCTCCTCGGCGCCCCTCTATCTTACCCTTCAGTATTAACTGGAGCAAATGGTACTTCTCCCCTCTTAGCACGTGGCCCAGATATGAAATTTTCCTAACTTTAATTATTGAGAGGAGTTCTCTGTCTGCTCTGGCTCGCCTGAGAACCTCTGTGTTGGTGATCATGTCAGTCCATGGAATCTTGAGCATTCTTCGGTGAAGCCACATTAGTCTTTAAAAAAATAAGTTAACCTAATCGACTTTCTCGAATACAATCGATTTTTTTAACACCGATAGTAGTTGCTATCGAACGGACGTTGACGAATGCTTTTCTACGACAGTAGAAACCTTTTGCTCTATAAATCTTCAGCGAAAGACCCTATAATTTCAATCATTCCATTCCTACTTAGTTATAGGATCAATGATCATACCTACCTACAGTAGTAATAGATAGGTATCTACCGATTCTGATTTCCTTTTCGAAATGAAAAGATGATATATTTCCCCAATATTTCATCGCGATGTTTACATTCATTTCGTATTCAACAAAAAGGCCTACTACTAATATAAAATTTACATTTTTATATTATAATATGGAGTATAATAGATACGCCTACTGTAAAATTTGTGTAAATATCTACTAAAAAAAACACACAAACAAAAATATTGTCTCAGTAGCGTGGGAAGATGAATATACGTAGGTAGAGCTATGCCTCAAAAGTTCGCGATGTTAGGTTTCAGTTTCAACGCAAAACGCGAATCATGAGGAATCGCGAATGCTTAGTTTTTACGAGTCATAATTGTTATCAATCCATCAAGCACATTGTCGAAGAGGGCATTTCCTGGACCATATGCAGATATCCACAATGCCACCTTGAATGGCTTGGAAGCTGGATGTTGCTCTGTAGGGTACATGTCTCCTATATGTAGCAGATAGCATAATTCTCTTATCTGCTGACGTTACCGCCCAACGGTGGGAGAAGCCGTACGAAATAATAATAATAAGCATGATAAAAATGTGATTTCTTTGTACCTACGACTATGTCTAAAAGAAATCTTGTTTATTTTTTAAAGTTTCGTTTTGAAAAATAAAACAACTTTTTTTCATGCTTTTGCTTTTATATTGAATGTAATGCTTCGGCACAGACCGTTTTTCTGGGTAAGCTAGAAGAGATCGCGAAGTCATGATAAGCTATTCTTGGTGAGCAATGAGCATGTTTCAATTTCAGTGTAATATTATTTTAGGTATTTATTGTATAATTATGTTCACTGTAACAAATAAATAAATATCATAAAAATAGGTAACTTAGACACTTCATTTGGATTTTTCAAATTTTCAGATTTTTCCATAGGAATATTTCGTCTGCAAGATATTCTTCACTGTACAATATTTCGTGCCATGAATCTGTGAATTCGCGAACTCGTAAATGCGCGAATGCTTGAACTTTATTAGAATTACTTTTGCAGACAGATTCCTAATATTTCATTATTAAACTCATTTCTAGAATTTGATCAGGTGGCGATATTTTTTTCATTTGTCACAGTTCCACAAAACACACTCTGCCGATGTTTTGGTTATAAACATTATGTTATATTGTTTTTTTTTCGATGAGGTGTTACGCAAAGTCGAATCTCTTACGAATTTAACTTTTCACTTGGTAGATACAAGTAGGAATAGGAACTCGCCAATTAGAAAAAAATGTACTTATAGTAAAGATTTTATTTATTTATTTATTTATTTATTTATTTACACATCAACGGCTAAAGCCTTTAACAATTTCTTGTTGGTTCAGTGTCAAATACATAATCAAATACAAAAAAACATTACTATTTCAACACAACCAATTTATCCATTTAATGCTAAAGTTACTAGATTTTTTTCTGTGTTTTGTATTTTAGCGCTCTAATTTTTTGATCCAATTGAAATTGCATCCAAAAAATTTTTCGTCGACCGAGGGAGGCCCATAGGAAAAGCTACAGGCGGGGCGGGGGATTGATAAAAATTTCAATTAAAATTTCGTGAAAATCAAAAAGTGGAAATGTGGGCGGATCCTCTGAAGTCTACGCCGTCCACAGTTTCCGGCCTACTCAACCTTTTGGCAAATCCGGCACTGCCAACCGTACAGATTTATGCAAAGGTTCGACTTCGGTTTAAACCTTTGATATCAGAGATTATTATTTATAACACAGATTTTATTGTCATTTTCATGAATGAACGAATATTTTGTTAAGCAAATTCGGGATCAAAAAATGGATGCCATTAATATCGCCGTCCAGTTAATAAAACACAATATGGAATCGAATTATCGATATGATTAATTGTTTCCTTTAAAGGTCAATAAAAAACGGTCCATTGTTGGGAATTCCCGATTTTTTAAATGTTTTTTTGGACGATTGAATGTAAAGGATGATAATTTGTATGTGTGGAAGGCGGGAACGGATTAAAAATTTGTATTTTTATATTGTTGAATGAGTTACTGAATGAATGAATCGATGTTGTTAATATTATGTACCTATTTATACATATTTTTTAAATGTTTTTATGGACGATTGAATGAAAAGGATGATAATTTGTATGTGTGGAAGGCGGGAACGGATTAAAAATTTGTATTTTTATATTGTTGAATGAGTTACTGAATGAATGAATCGATGTTGTTAATATTATGTACCTATTTATACATATTTTTTAAATGTTTTTATGGACGATTGAATGAAAAGGATGATAATTTGTATGTGTGGAAGGCGGGAACGGATTAAAAATTTGTATTTTTATATTGTTGAATGAGTTACTGAATGAATGAATCGATGTTGTTAATATTATGTACCTATTTATACATATTTTTTAAATGTTTTTTTGGATGATTGAATGAAAAGGATGATAATTTGTATGTGTGGAAGGCGGGAACGGATTAAAAATTTGTATTTTTATATTGTTGAATGAGTTACTGAATGAATGAATCGATGTTGTTAATATTATGTACCTATTTATACATATTTTTTAAATGTTTTTATGGATGATTGAATGAAAAGGATGATAATTTGTATGTGTGGAAGGCGGGAACGGATTAAAAATTTGTATTTTTATATTGTTGAATGAGTTACTGAATGAATGAATCGATGTTGTTAATATTATGTACCTATTTATACATATTTTTTAAATGTTTTTATGGATGATTGAATGAAAAGGATGATAATTTGTATGTGTGGAAGGCGGGAACGGATTAAAAATTTGTATTTTTATATTGTTGAATGAGTTACTGAATGAATGAATCGATGTTGTTAATATTATGTACCTATTTATACATATTTTTTAAATGTTTTTTTGGATGATTGAATGAAAAGGATGATAATTTGTATGTGTGGAAGGCGGGAACGGATTAAAAATTTGTATTTTTATATTGTTGAATGAGTTACTGAATGAATGAATCGATGTTGTTAATATTATGTACCTATTTATACATATTTTTTAAATGTTTTTATGGATGATTGAATGAAAAGGATGATAATTTGTATGTGTGGAAGGCGGGAACGGATTAAAAATTTGTATTTTTATATTGTTGAATGAGTTACTGAATGAATGAATCGATGTTGTTAATATTATGTACCTATTTATACATATTTTTTAAATGTTTTTATGGACGATTGAATGAAAAGGATGATAATTTGTATGTGTGGAAGGCGGGAACGGATTAAAAATTTGTATTTTTATATTGTTGAATGAGTTACTGAATGAATGAATCGATGTTGTTAATATTATGTACCTATTTATACATATTTTTTAAATGTTTTTATGGACGATTGAATGAAAAGGATGATAATTTGTATGTGTGGAAGGCGGGAACGGATTAAAAATTTGTATTTTTATATTGTTGAATGAGTTACTGAATGAATGAATCGATGTTGTTAATATTATGTACCTATTTATACATATTTTTTAAATGTTTTTTTGGACGATTGAATGAAAAGGATGATAATTTGTATGTGTGGAAGGCGGGAACGGATTAAAAATTTGTATTTTTATATTGTTGAATGAGTTACTGAATGAATGAATCGATGTTGTTAATATTATGTACCTATTTATACATATTTTTTGATAGGACAGTTAAATTTTTTATACCTACTACAATGTACAACTGATCGCTTATTATATACCTTCTGCTCAGTTTTGTTATTTGTAATTTTAATAAGTAGACTGTTGTCTCGTAATATAATATATCTACGTGCATGCTGTGGACGCTCGTAATTGGGGGGTTTACCTGAAATTTGTGTTTAATGTTTTTAATTTATGTATATCTGTCAGTCCTCTGTGAGTGTCTCAATAAATAAATAAATTTTGAGACCCACTGCAACCTATAGAGCAGCCATGTCAAACTCAAAGTCACTGGTGTGCCAAAAGCATGAAGACCATAGATAGTCCAAGAGCCCATCGTTGAAATCATGACGGATGTGTTTTTTGATCGAAATGTGGTTTAAAAGAATGTTTAGACATAATATAATACATTGCCATAGGGTTGCCTAGCAAAATCTTGCCGCGAGTACCTTTACCATGATGATTATTGACACCAATTTTGAAGCGAATTGCACCCATCTGTTTTTTAAGTAAAATTAGCACCATCGGAAAGAGGACGATTTGAAGATATAGAAAAACATGGGTTGCCTGTCCTCAGTCTGCCGCAACCCTAGGCAACCCAGGCTCAAAGATGCCATTTTTCGAAGTAAAATGCACCCATCTGTTTTTTACACGAGTGACACATCAAATTGAAGCTACTGTCTTCCTCGATACGATGAAATAGGGTTGCCTCCCTAAAACCTGCCGCAAATTAGGGTTGCCTGCATTTGAATGGTGATATTTGAATGATGATGACCTGGTTAAAATGTGGTGGCATATCCAGGAAAATACTATATTTGCTTTTCTTTTAATCATTTTTTATGTTTTTTGGGGTGCTGAATCCAAATTTCAACTTTTTGAGCTCTTAACTATGATGGTTTTCGCGAAAAATGCAAAAAACAGAGAGAAAAGTGTTTTTCTTCGAGACTTTTTTTGTAACTCGAAAAGGATGCACTTTAGAGAAATGAATGTTAGGAGAAAAATAATCTGCGTTAAATTTTCTATAAATTATTATACGTTGTATTTTTTTGTCAGACGAATGGTTTTGGAGCTAGAGCGCTTTAAAAGTTTAAAAAAATCTTAAAATTGTTCCAATCTTGTAGTTTCTTCAGTTTTCTGCCTACAGTAAAAAATATGTTAATCTTTAAATAATAAAAAGTAAAAGAAAAATTAATTTTCTACGATTATGTCTTTGGGTTCATTTCGCTCAGATGCACCATTTAAGAGATAAAGGGCATCGAATTTGGATATTATTGAATGAAAATGAGATTTCATAATGTATAAAGTTGTATTAGTGTTATCTGTATATGACATCGCTACTCATACATACATACTAATACAGACGCATTCGTGTTATCACAAGTCGGTAAAATAGCAAATAATGTGAAGACTGTGACACTATGTTAAAAATGATTTATCATTTGAGAGTCATTTGTTAAATTATGATGAAAATAAAATAACCCTTTTAAAAAAAATCGTGAAATAATAGCGTTTGTTTCAATTCACGTGTAATATTGTATCCCGAGCATATTTATTATATAAAGGGAACATGAAGGTGTGATAAAAAAATACTGCGAATAAATAAAATTATTATTAATTTTATGGATGTTAATTATGGATGAAAAAAAATAAAACTGAGGAATTCGGGGGTGGGGGGGGGGGGGTTAGAATTTTACTCGGCTCAGCTGCGGGTGGAGCCGTGCGCGATATGCATATTTTCGCGCTTGTCTATTTTTAGCTATTCTTCCAGTACGCTTGTAGCAACTTTGGTGGTAATATTTACTATAGGTACTTGGCATCACCCGCAGCCGAGTGAAAAAAGTTTTAAAGTTAATAACATTTTTCACTCGGCTGCGGGTGATGCCAAGTACCTACTGTTAATATTACCGAGTTATTAAAAGAGTTTTTCTAGTTTGACAGGCCACTTTCATTTTGATATAACTTTTTTCACTCGGCTGCGGGTGATGCCAAGTACCTATAGTAAATATTACCACCAAAGTTGCTACAAGCGTACTGGAAGAATAGCTAAAAATAGACAAGCGCGAAAATATGCATATCGCGCACGGCTCCACCCGCAGCCGAGCCGAGTAAAATTCTAACCCCCCCCCCCCCACCCCCGAATTCCTCAGTTTTATTTTTTTTCATCCATAATTAACATCCATAAAATTAATAATAATTTTATTTATTCGCAGTATTTTTTTATCACACCTTCATGTTCCCTTTATATAATAAATATGCTCGGGATACAATATTACACGTGAATTGAAACAAACGCTATTATTTCACGATTTTTTTTAAAAGGGTTATTTTATTTTCATCATAATTTAACAAATGACTCTCAAATGATAAATCATTTTTAACATAGTGTCACAGTCTTCACATTATTTGCTATTTTACCGACTTGTGATAACACGAATGCGTCTGTATTAGTATGTATGTATGAGTAGCGATGTCATATACAGATAACACTAATACAACTTTATACATTATGAAATCTCATTTTCATTCAATAATATCCAAATTCGATGCCCTTTATCTCTTAAATGGTGCATCTGAGCGAAATGAACCCAAAGACATAATCGTAGAAAATTAATTTTTCTTTTACTTTTTATTATTTAAAGATTAACATATTTTTTACTGTAGGCAGAAAACTGAAGAAACTACAAGATTGGAACAATTTTAAGATTTTTTTAAACTTTTAAAGCGCTCTAGCTCCAAAACCATTCGTCTGACAAAAAAATACAACGTATAATAATTTATAGAAAATTTAACGCAGATTATTTTTCTCCTAACATTCATTTCTCTAAAGTGCATCCTTTTCGAGTTACAAAAAAAGTCTCGAAGAAAAACACTTTTCTCTCTGTTTTTTGCATTTTTCGCAAAAACCATCATAGTTAAGAGCTCAAAAAGTTGAAATTTGGATTCAGCACCCCAAAAAACATAAAAAATGATTAAAAGAAAAGCAAATATAGTATTTTCCTGGATATGCCACCACATTTTAACCAGGTCATCATCATTCAAATATCACCATTCAAATGCAGGCAACCCTAATTTGCGGCAGGTTTTAGGGAGGCAACCCTATTCCATCGTATCGAGGAAGACAGTAGCTTCAATTTGATGTGTCACTCGTGTAAAAAACAGATGGGTGCATTTTACTTCGAAAAATGGCATCTTTGAGCCTGGGTTGCCTAGGGTTGCGGCAGACTGAGGACAGGCAACCCATGTTTTTCTATATCTTCAAATCGTCCTCTTTCCGATGGTGCTAATTTTACTTAAAAAACAGATGGGTGCAATTCGCTTCAAAATTGGTGTCAATAATCATCATGGTAAAGGTACTCGCGGCAAGATTTTGCTAGGCAACCCTATGGCAATGTATTATATTATGTCTAAACATTCTTTTAAACCACATTTCGATCAAAAAACACATCCGTCATGATTTCAACGATGGGCTCTTGGACTAAGACTAGGTGGGCCGCAAAACCTATCTTAAAGAAGAAAAACTACTGAAAATCTTATCGAAAAAAAGTACTATTATAGGACAAGTATGATACTTATTAAATTTCCGATAAAAAGGACAATACAAAAAAAGTACTACAAACATTAACTTCTTATGTCAGATATTTGACATCTTTTGTCCATCTTGTTGTGCTCACGTGTTCTAAACACACGTGAACAAAAAAATGGACATTCTAAAAAAAGTTTATACACGTCTTATTGTTGCGTATTTTTCCATTTTATATACCTTGTAGGCCGTATTATCTGGCTGTTTTCAAAATTGAATCGGGCCGCAGGAAAATGCCGCCTAGTGGGCCGCATGTTTGACAAGGCTGCTTTAGAGGATCTGGCCGACATACATAATCCATTATGATTCCTTACGACATCTTAAATGTAACTCAAATGATAAGTAAAAATGAGTAATTAAATACTGCATAAGAGGCATCATCGAAATCAATGGCTAAATGAAATACCTATTTGAAATTCAGGAGACACACCCCCGTTTTCACCAACTTTTACCTAAAAAGGAGACCCCTAAGAAATTTCCAAAACAGAGATAATATTCTATTTTTTGACATGCAGGCCTACCAACCACACCCTAATTCCATACAAAATGCAACACGCAACTCACCTACGTTAGGTGCTCAAATATCTCTGCCCAGGCTAGGTCAGTTGCGTGTTGCATTTTGTATGGAATTAGGGTGTGGTTGGTAGGCCTGCGTGTCAAAAAATAGAATATTATCTCTGTTTTTGTATGGAAATTTCTTAGGGGTTTCCTTCTTAGGTAAAAGTTGGTGAAAACGGGGGACAGTGATTTTATAAATTCAGGAATGAGTATGTTGCAACCATCTTTCAAACATTATTATTTCTTAAATAAGGGACCATTGATTTCGATGATGCCCCCTATGCAGTATTTGTATTGACCCTTGCAAAATGTAGATACAAATCCAACATTAAATTTAACTCTAGGCTCGCACATAAATTTTCAAAATACAATAGAAGAAAAAATAAATTATTATATTTTTCATTGAATTCGGCACAACTAAGGGCGTAGTCACACGAACGATAGTGCTGTGTTCAAACCTCAATTTAAAGTAATACACTTGTTACTAAAAGTGTCAGGCGTTACTAATCACTTGATAGAATTACCCAGAAATTTACCTTTGACGGTCTATGAAGTAATTGGGTACAGTGAAACAGGTTACCTGGTTACAGTGAAACTAGATTCAACAAACAGGTACAATAATGTCAATTCGCATCTCTGGTTATGTTAGGACCAGGACCATCGTGAATTTATATAGAGGTTGTCTCGTCCAAGTGACATTTGAACAGAATTTATGGTGAAAGTAAATAGTTTGCAGGATTAACGATTAATGTGTAGAAGATAGTGTAATACGGGTAAGTACTTTTATCTGGTAAAAATTATATTAGGTTTTTTTGCACTAGAAATAACGTCATTTGTATGTTTTTTTTTTTAATTTGGCAGTCCATCCTAACTGTGTGATATGTGCATTTGTATGATTTTGATAAATATTTTTGCTAGTTTGTTTCGTAAATGTGAAGCAAGTTTATTACGGACTACCTGTAAATGTATCGCGAAAAATACATAAATAATCAATGTGCTACACCAATATTATAGAAACAAATATTTATCGTAATTATTTTTTAAAAAACAATTACAATTAAAACGGAGTTTTACAAAATCACCTCTCAAATGATACACATATAATTATCGTTATATAAATAATATTCTATTCTTTTCTAGTATAATTTAAAAAAAATAGATCATGTTTGTAACAGTAAATAATAATAACAATAAAAAAACATTTTTTTTTATGAACAAGCATCACACAAATAGCGGATTTACTGCCATGGACAATATCTGTAGTGTAGCGTTATTTCTAAAATAATTTGTGGCGGATTTCCGCCATACCGTTTCAATACTTACTTTACTTACTTTCCGTGTCCGGAACACCATCAAATTTGAAACCCCCAATATTCAGCCACCCGGATAGCCCTGGCGTTCGCCAGTAGCGCATCCTCGGGCGTGCATGTCATGGCTTGATATTCACAAAGGCCTCGTAAAGATGTACTAATTCCATTATTACCACAATAATAATTCTACCTGTTCTATTTTTAAAATTGCATTTTTTTCTTCATCCATAAGAAATTAGTTACACCAGGCCCGAGAATTTTGACAGTTTTTCAATGTTTACAATAGTGAGTTTGCTTTTCTCACGCGAAGCCCAGTTTACACGATTCAGATTTACAGCAATTAATTTAAAATCAGTTTAAATTTATTTTTTTGAATTAGGAACTATAATGAAGACAACATTTCTAGTAATGTTGGTTAGTAATGATGATTTTATTATTATACAGCAGAATTGGTTCAGTAGGAAATATAAATATATTTTTCTGTTTATAATAACGCTGATTTGTTTTTACATGATATTTTCAAGTAATTATATCTCAACATTAGACACAGAGCAAAGGATGGACCTTCCATCAGGCTTATGACTGATCGTGGTCTCATGGAAGGTCCATCCTTTGCTGTGTGTTTGTTGAGATATAACTACTTGTTATATTCAACTACGACATGTAGAAAATTCCGATGGTCTCACAAAAATATTATGCAATTGCGATTTTCAAAAAAATCTTTCGATTGTGCATTTTTATTACTGTGTTATATTGTGACATCTTAATTTAATAAATTTTAGGCCTCAATTGAAAAAAACAATAATAAGTCAGGACTTCAATACCGTATCGTGTAAAACAGGCCTACAAAACATCATTCTACAAAATTCTCTCAAAATTCAAAAATATTCCATCTCTTTCAAATTTTGTAATTATTTAAGTAAACCAAACATTCTATCTCCCTTACTCTGAGTCAATAACTCCATGGAATACTAAAGATTCGATATTTTTCAAATAATTTCTATGCGCATGAATTACGCGCATTTTTTTGTCCGGCATTGCGCATCACGCCTTTCAATGATAACAATACCGCGCAGGTTTACATTCTTTATATAATATGGGCTTAACTACCTGCTTCTTCCTCAGTACAATGCATTCATTGACTGTCACTGAACAATGATCTTTAGAAGCTTCGTACTGTGATCCTGATCACTGATCTATTTAGCTTTTATTGTTATCGATCATTACACAATGATCCATATGTAATAAATTGACCATAATGTTTCACTTTCCCACGATTTGTGCAATGCTGTTGTAGATCTTTTCGTAGGTGATTTAAGTATTTTTGCACCTGTAATTGACATTGACATTATAAACAACCATGGATAAATGGATCGTTCAAACTTTTTGTACTATTGGTAATGCAAAGTATACACCATGGCATATCTCTATCCATTCATACCAACATAAAGATTCTCGGAAATTCCCACGGTATGGGGTAACCAGCAATCGCTTGTACACTCATCATCATTTGTTCCACAACTCCTGGAGGAGCATAGGGCGGCAACAACATCTCCCCATCGGTCTCTGTTCTGGACCATGGTCTTGAAATCCGGCCATTGTAGATCGGCTCCCCTCAACTCTGCAAGCATGGAGCGTCGCCAAGAAGTATTTGGGCGACCCCGTCGGCGCCTTCCTGAGGGCTCCCAGTCCAATGCTTGCTTCGGGATGTTTCCCTCGTGTCTTCTCAGGGTGTGACCGATCCTCCTCCACTTTCTCTCCCGGATCTCTTCAGGGACCTGCCTCTGGTTCTTGGTCCGCCATAAATTGTCATGATGTAGATTACCTTATATTTATTTATTTATTAGTTGGTACCCTGACACGGTCGTAGCTAGAATTGAATTTTAGGTAGGTCGGATGTACATTTTTTACTTGATCTGTATCTGGTTAATTGATTTTGGTATAAAACCTGCTTGACTTTTGAGTGTGTGAGGTACATGTAGTACCTACTTAATTGTTGGGAGAGGCTGATACATAAATATGAGCAAAAAAAATCATTTTTTCATTCACTCATTCACAAAGGACGAAGGCATTTAGAGTGAAAGGAATCGTGGAGTGTGTATGACGAATGGCAAGAATATGACGGAATGCAAGAAGTGTGTGACAATTTGTTCTCACAGCCTGCCCCGTAAAGGACGCGGCTTTAGGGGAAAGAATAGAATTAAAAGTCAAATACTTAAGTCTACAAGAGAAAGCAGTTTAACAATATTAATCTATATTTTATATATACACTGTAATTTGTGTAAATATTGTATGGATAATGAAGCAATTCTCTTTCAGAACGCTTTCGTTTAGGCACCATTAAAAATAACCTTTAACATTTCCAACCTTATTAATTTACACCACAAATATGATCCTCCATCTTAACTCAACTAATTATCTACTAAAACATTCTGGAATATTCTAATAACAAAGTGGATTGGATAATTTTACAACACAGGGTGCGTTTGTTTGGGGTGTTGTCTTTTTTAATAAATGATGAAATAATAGGTATTTAGTAAGATTACTCGCAGACCAATGGATGGCTTTTAAATAATACATAGGTAGCTAATAAATAAGTATAATAGTTTTCCCGCAAAATAGAACCACCCGCAGACCCGTCACAAATGAGGAGCAGCCTTGTCCAAAGTGTGACAGAGTCTGCAAGTCCAGAATCGGCCTCCATAGTCATCTTCAATGGCATCGTCGGCAGAACCAATAACAACATGGCAGCGATTCTTCTGAGTAGAAAAAACATGCTCGGCAACGGGCTCTTGGCATTATTTTTTATTATTATAATAGTTTTCTTAGAAAATCTCAATTTTTTATTTGGGAGAAGATCTAATTTTCTACATGCCGTAGTTGAATAACATTTAGTTATCTCAAAAGATATATAGCGAAGGATTGACTTCGCATCAAGACTGATCGTTGGTTGGTTTAGTGTGATCAATTTACAGTTAAGTAACTTTCACCAATAATATTACGTGAGTGTAAAGTGATCACATTAACAATGTTGATTTGTATGTGCAAACATATATACAACCCAAATCTTTTGAAAAAATAGTAGGTACCTACACTTCCTACACCAGTGGCGTATATAGGATTTCATTTCGGGGGGGGGGGGGGGGGGGGCGATGTAATATTTGACATTGGGGGGGGTGGAAGAGGCAACTAAAATTTGAAGATAAACGTACAGTATAAAAATCATAATAGCGACGCAGGCAAAAAAATTTCGTGAATGTAAGTGAAAAAGGTCGTGTTTTAGGTTCATATTAATATTATGTGCAGAAAATACAAAGAAGAATAGCGCCGCAGGCGAAATTTTTTTGAATAATGGGTGAAATGATGAACTTGAGTAATTTTCATGTTTTAAAATAACGTTTTTTAAAGAATTGTTCAACATTTCGGGGGGGGGGGGGCCGGGCCCCCTCGCCCCCCCCCCTATATACTCCACTGTCCTACACTATACCTAAAATCTAAAACGATTGACTTTTGACCGGTATATTGAGTTGTACCATATAATCTTACAATCTTTTGTATGTTGTAAATATTTGATAATATGAACATACCGTATCGAACATTCCCACCCTACACGAATAGATAGATGATATAATTTGCTTAAATTATAATATCACTCATAATGGGAGAAATTCAATACAAATTCCTATTGTTCGTTATCTTTATCAGCGAAACTTAATTACCATAACAAATACACTCCGCCAGAAATATACCATTGTGAGGAATTTGAGTTTAGGGGAAAATAATAAATAACACAATAATTCAAACAAACAAACAGAATCGTTGAGAAATTGGGATTATGTCAAAGAGATAGATATAGGTATTAAGTGCCGTATATTTTTCTTCGCAATATAGGTATGATATGTTTTCCAGGTTTTGAAAAAAATGACAAATTTGGTTGGCGTAGAGCATGCTAGGCAGTGTACAAGGCAGGAGACCAAGAGGCAGATCGCCGATGCGTTGGAGCGACCAAGTGAGAGCAGCCACCAATACGAGAGAGGCCGCACATATGGCCATGGACAGAGGTTTATGAAGCAAGATTTTCAACTGCGGGTGTGAGATTCGCGACCCTCACTCATGAGGACAAACGACAGCAGCAGAGCATTGACTCTTCGTCTTTTTTATACATGCAATCATTGTACTTAGTTATTATCTAGAAGTCAAAGCTCCGCGTCAAAATTTTTCAGGTAGTTTGAAAAACAAGTAGTTAACTCAAGCCCATTCCTACCATCCGCAGCGACCGTGAATCGAACCCAGAGCTCTTACATGATACACCGGTATTCTAACCGTTGAGCTATTGAGGCTGATAGCTAAAGTGATCATATTAGTCCAGTAGACGATCAGTCATAACCTTGAGGTAACCTTATCTCCGAAGCCATACTCCTCCCTTATTTACTGATCCATAGATTTTGCACAAACTTTCAAATACCAGCATCTACTGTGTAAAAATGAAATAGCATCGCGATTCGCAATAGTGCAGTAAACAATATAGTAGTTAAATTTCGCAATCAAGGAACAATTCCTTGATGACAAAAAGTTAAACAGTTTTGGATAATAATAGGATAATACAAAATCGCTAACCACCATTCTCTAGTCATAGCAACAGTGTGAGATGTTTTATATATTCCCTAAATATCCTAGAAGTTGATTATTTCTATAAGTTAGGGACCGCGACCCAAGATATTTAATAATATAATGATATATAAAGGATGCGTGGACCACCAGGGATGATCAATAATAATATTATTATGCAACCACAATCAATTCAAAACGATTTCAATATCGAAACGCAATAAATTATAACAACAATTTTGCTGGGCAATTGTTGGCAAAGTATAATAGAAATGTTTCACAATAGTTTTAATAAATGATGAAATAATTTTAGCATACATAGATAATAGGTACCTGGTACCTAGTAAGATGGATAGGTCATAACACTCATAACATCAGGCACCCCGGCCTGCTCATCACCATAGGAGAAGGAATGGTAGAGGGCAGAAATGTATGAGAAGTCGCCCAACAAGCAGTTATATAGACCATGGACCCGATTATTAAGAGCGTGCGCTGTAGCAACTACACGAAAGTGAAGAGATTGGCGAGTGACAGGACAGCGTGGCAAGAAAGAACGAAAATGCTGTGTACAAATATACAGCGAAGGGTGGACTTTCGTCGGCTGGTTAAATAATACGATCACTTGACACTTATGTAACATCCACCAATTCCCGTCCAGTCTATCCATTCGGTGCGGCCGGGAATCGAACCACGACATCCAGCTTTTGTAACATGTGTTATATTACCATCTGAATGTTACGCCGACGTTCAGTCATGATGTGCTTGATGAAAAGACCATCTTTCGCTGTATATCTGTTGAGCATCTACAAGTCCAGATCTTTCTTTTCAATACCTAGTTGTTCATATACTAATAAAAATAGAAATTAGAAAATATAGGCCCAAAGTAGGCGACCCGACCCCCGGGCAGACTACCAAAGAAATGGATTAACAGCTGGGAGTCGACCTCGCAGGAGGCTAACCCCTCTTAAATAACAGGCCATCAGGCCTACTTGTGATAGTTTAGTCTAGTACCTACTACCTACATATTATTGTCCCTACAGTGTCGTTTCTGAAATATAATTAGAAATTCTCAACATTGATCATGAGAGACATCTATGAAAACTTGTGAAAAGCTTTTCTTCAACCCTTATTATTCCTTCGTCCATAGTGAAAGCAAGTAACGTGACGGTTTTGAAAGCCTGACCTAACTTACACATGGCTTACACCACGATTCTACTTTTATTGAAAATCTATAGATGTCGGCACTTGTCATTTTTATTATTAAAAAAATAACTGCGTATTGTAAAACTTTAATTTAAAATCTTCTCATTAGATTTTGGTACCTAGGGACCTATATTATTCGTGAAAATAAAATAGAAAAGAATGGTTGTAACATACCTATATTTTCTTACTTTGAACATAGGTTGAGGAATACCTACTTGGTTCCCGTTAAATTCTACTTTTTTTTGATAAACTTGTCTTAATTATGAAAAAAAGAACATAAAAAAATAAGTTGCATCTTCGAAAATGTCCGAGAAAATATTACCTAATCGTTAATTAAACACCAATTTCGTGATAAGTTACATCCATCTGTTATAGATCATCTAGACACGAGTAGAGGCCCTAAAAAATGTGTTATGTAAAAAAATATGAAACCTGTCTTTTTGAACTTCAAAAGGTATCGTAGAGTGTGTATGACAAATTGCGTGAATGTGACGGAAGCAGGAAGTGTATGTAAGTATAGGAAAGTCTGGCGATCTGTTCTCTCCGCCTACCCTGCAAGAGATACGGCGTGAAGGAATAGAATATATTAGATTATATTCTAAGAAAAAATATTTTATTGAAGGTATAACAATATACCTAAGAATCTACTTTATACAATAAAATGTACCTACGTAGAACCACTAAATTTCGTGTTAAACGCGGTGTATCGTAGCTTTTGTCGTAGCCGTTCAAGCATAGAGTGAGATAATAACGTTCTACGTTACGTAGTACGTAGATTCGCCTAGACAATGCCACACTAAGTTACAAACAAACTGAGGATTGTTTGCTAAGTCTAGCTATCCGTAGAGGTTTGTTTCATAATAATATTTACCTACAATGTTTCGACACAGCAATATTATCCACTCTAATATCATTATTACAGATATGTGTTTATTTATCGTCCCACACATCTGAGCTCATGTTATTTATTAAGTGGGAAGTCTGTTAAAACATATTTACGCAGGCTTCGAGAAGAAGAAGACATACGAATTAACGTGTACACAATCTCTATCTTTTCGACTATTGGTACTAGGTGTAAGTCCATTTTCAAGGAAAAAAATGAAGAAAAAAATATTTGCGCGATTAGTATTCGAGGATTTGCACCCTCATCATTAGGCAATTGTGAATAAAATTATTCATTAAATTAAGGGTATTTTGAAATGACTTGGGCTTGCATACAGACATATCATATTGGCACGTACCTATTATTCAGAAAAATATAAATTGTTCAAGTTTTTTTTATTTATCCTTTATATAATGTTGAATTCGTATAGCTAGGTATTACTCTATGTTGTATTGTATTTTCTAGGTGCGTTTACAATATTGTAGGTTCAAAATATGTAAAACTTATGTTAATATCAAAGTTTCAGCTTTCGAGAAGAAAAGGATGCGATATTGAAAGGAGGTTTTGTTGTAAATTTCCAGAGAATAAATGAATATATCGAGGCCTTTCCATCCTTTTTGTCACGAAAAATGTTAAACTTCAGACCCAGAACTAATGTGAATGTGAGTTTGACTACTTTTCCATACAAATAAGTTGAAAACATTAGGGTTTGTACATTTTATAGAATTAGTATGAAGACTATTGAATAGAAATAACGACAAATTTTGTTGTTTGTATAGAATTATAATGTTACAGGTTGTTGTGAATAAGAAAGGGTATCAATATATAGATTTTGAAATGAGATAAATAATATTTGGTATAGAATTGGAATTAATTTTGGGAATAATTATTTTTTTTATTTTTATTCATTAATGCAATTTTGGGACCTCCCAAAAGGTGGTCTGATGACCTAGTCCAGCAAGCCGGAAGAACCTGGATGCGGAGGGGGAGAAGCAGAGATGAATGGAAGGAAATGGAAGAGGCCTACGTCCAGCAGTGGAGGGAGGAAGGCTAAGGAATAAGAAGAAGTAAATTATTATTTGCGCAGTTGTAATAACTAGAGTTTTTCCACAACAGAAACGAGAGGAATCTACATTCCCACAATGCGGCATTATGTGAACTGCCCTGGAAGAGACGCAAGACGGGGGTTCCGATGCTTACAAGTCAGCATTTCCTGGCTTAAATGGTCATTGTATGACCGGGAAAGCGTTCGCCAATTCAGACACATACTGCAATCAAACGTGCAATTTCTTCAAGGTGTTTAACAAACAAGCTCCATAATGTTTTACAATTCTGCACAATGTTTTCCTTATACAAGTTATTATACTGTACTAGCGATGGACGCATCTTTCTCTCGAGTAATAATCAACAAGACAAGACATGACCCCACAAGATGGACCCCAACAATCTTAAGGTGGAGACCATGGGAGAATAAAACAGGCGTCGGAAGACCCCAAAAGAGAAGGTCTGACGACAGGGGGAAAAAAACTGGCTGCAAGCAGCAAACAACAGACAGGAATGGAGAAGTATGGAAGAGGCCTATATCCAGCAGTGGAGGACAGAGGGCTGAAGAATAAGAAGAATAACCAACATTGAGGGGACCTGACATGAAGCCAAAGAGGAAAATAAGAATTAGTACTATGAGGTAATTCTATTAAAAACAGTCATATTGCTATTCTTTTGTATTATTATAAGAAAATGGCTTGTACCCCACGCCCTTCCCGAAGATGTATTGGTATAGGAGAGAACCTTTGCTAAAAGGTCTGTTTTATTATTACTATTATTACATATTCAAAAAGGCACATAATAATAATAAAAATATATAATTCAAAGAATGTTTTCTCTACCTCCTTTTTGAAGAAAAGGATGTTAGCAAATAGTCAAACCTTTTTGAAGATTTCCTTTTTACATTTTACTTGTAATTGTTATTTTACATTTTGTTTGAGTGCCTTTTCAAAAATAAATTTAATAGAAACTTTTATTTTTAAGTAACCTACATAAGAAAATTGGGAAAAATGTATTCTTTATTTTTCATGTTATTAAAGCTCAGACCCCAACTATGACGACACGGTCATTTCCCGCGGCATTTTAAGGTTCAAATCGTATTACCTAATAATCGCATGAAAAAATGTTAAAATAGCGTTTTTTTTTACTTTTTGGGGTTAATTTCGCTCCATTCATGCATTCATTCATTCATTCGCTCCTTTACGGCCATTTACTAGATTTTAATGCATTTTATAAATACGAAAAACAGAAAATTTTCCTCGACTCTTGGGATGCGAGTTTCCGTCTTTCGAAAAAAATCAGAGGAGTCAGAGGTGAAAAATGAGAAAAAATCATCCATAAGAAGTTTCACCGTGGGGATTACCGGGTTGTAGAATTGCCCCCTACCAATCTTTTTTCCATTATTTTCTCCGTTGTCCTGTAAGATAGGGTAGTTTTGTATGTTTTTATACACCACAGCATTCACTGGTTACCCCATTATTCGGATATAACCTGATCGCAGTAGCAGGGAGGGAGGTACTTTTTCAGCAATAATCGAACACTTGAACAAAAAAATAAAACATAAAAAAAGTATTAAATGAAATTATCGATTTTTGAGAGAATTCATTTGAAATAGGTATAATATTATTATTCTGACTCGCAAATTATCTGTTTACAATTCGATAGAGCTCTCTTTATACGCCCACCTAGCTCCAAACCCGAAATAATGAAATACGTGGGATAACTTGTACACACCTCATTAATTTTATTTAATAACAATATAGTACCAATACCTTTTCCACTCATCCATCAATTTCATCACGACCTTTTCCACAAATTCGAATAACCTCTGAAAAATGTAAGAATTAGGATTACACGTAAAATAATTTATATAATAATGTGTTCATAATATTGTCCATCTCGTCGCATCATTCAGAGCCAACTCCTGCCTCGAGAGACACGGAGCGGTCGAGAGGATCCAGTCACCGCATACCGCCTTGTTTGCATGGTATCTCTTGAAAGTGCTTTTCGAGAAAAACTCATACATTTTTACAAATTTTGGATTTGTCAATTCTTGATGGGAGGCGCCATTGAAGGATCCCAAGCATACCGAAAGGGCGTGCTTGTCATCGTTTGGAAGACCGTGGAAAACGGATCTAGGATATCAAGTCATAAAATTTTGTTTTTTTTTTACGATTCGTTTTTTTATAGTTATGCAACTGATGTATTTATTCAGTCCATTGTTTTATTTATTGTTTTATTGTTCTCTATCGTCCGTAGGCCCATTCGGGCACCTGGACTCGTCAATTTTTACAATATCATTTCATCACAAACAAAGTATCGCAAACAATATCATTATCAGATCAATGCCAATCAGAGTGTAAAGGACATTTTGACATTTCGTCATACACAAAATCAATTTTTCAACATATCGTCAACGGAATAAAATTCTTTGTCAACGAGGTACTTCTTCACCCCTCCGCGGAAGGCCGTATCATCCAGTGATTTCAACTCCCTGGGAAGCGCGTTTAGCATCCGCACACTGAGACACACGAAGCTCTAGCAAAATATAGCTATTATTTTGAGAGTCACCCACGTATTTAATGCAAACCTATACCTAATTAGCTTCTGAGATTTACACGGTCCTTGTTAATCTCTTCTCCTTTCTTCTCGGGTGTACCGTGTGTAGGTTGTCGATGTTGTCGAACTTTCGGACTACTTGCTGAGGCCATCTTCAGGACTAATGTAGTGAAGATGGCCTCAACAAGTAGAGCGAAAGCTCGACAACATCGACAACCTACACACGGTGCACCCGAGAAGAATGGAGAAGAGACTATACCTAATTATTTTCATCTGGACGTAGAGAATTAAAGGTAAATTATATACAATACTCGTAAATATTACTACACAAGGAAATGTGTTAGATGCCTTTCGCTCTACGTGATAATTCAAAACAAACGCAATTTCAACAGGTAGGGTAGGGGGGGGGAGGGGGAGGGGGTAGTCAAAACATATAACCTTGTTTATTTGAATTCCGTTGTATTCCAAGAATTCAGATATAGAATCCTTTGTATTTTCATATCTAATTTTAGTATCTTTAATTACATCCAATATTAGGCGTACCTACGCACATAAAATTCAGCTGTTAGTCTTAAATTAAGAATGCAAATGAGTTCTTCAGACATTCATAACATTAAGGCTAAAAGCCCAACTATGACGTCACGGTCATTTCACACAGCGTTAAGGTTCAAGATCGCATGAACAATCGCACGATAAAATGTGAAAAAAACATTTTTCATTTCGCTTCGATCAGAATTTTTTTTTTGGATTAGATTGGAATGCATATTATCAATTCGAAAAATATTTTTTCTTTTGGACTTTCGAGAAAAAAATTTCATTTGAAAAAAAAATCTAAGTCGTTTTTTTCACGCTTTTTAATGAGAAATCTATACGAGGGTTTGTTGTCGAGTTCTAAGGTCTCAAATATCTCTTTTTTTTTAAATGCCAGTATGCCAGCCCAACTTTTATGTAGGCTCTTTAAAAAACGTAAATAAAAATTGTGTGCTTACTACTGCTACTGCACCATCACGGTATATGCAAATAATGCGGTAACTAAAAAATATTGCGTGAGCTTATAGATACACAGCATTCACTCTGCGTCAATATTAATATGACATTAAAATGGCTGACAAGCCTCATTTCTGAAAATATGTCAAATGTTTTGCGGATACTCGAAAAAAATCAAAAAGAGTAGGATTGGGGGAGGAGGTGGGGGGGGGGGGGATTATTTAACCCGGAGATGCCCACGGGGTCTAGAATACTCATCTGTGTAAAAATTAAATATTTTGGTACCAACTTGTACTTAAATAGTTAATAAGAAATTTTATATCTGCAGGCATAGTTTTTACCCATGTATTTTAATTTGTTGTTAGGTATAACCTAACATTAAATATATTTTTGGCGTGTAGGTAAATTCTATTCTTAGATAGTACATTCATAAAGCAATCAAGAAAGATTAGTTTTATAGCTAAACTTTGTAAAATAAACTTGAAATTTCACAGGAAACGCCCCCGAGATATTTTTACAAGACGAAAGAAATTATAATCATCATCTTTATAAGGTTAAGTGTCAGCATGTTAATTTTGAAATTGAAATTCGTAAGCTGTACGTACTTATTCCAGGGGTGTAACAAATAAAAACAGTGAAGTTTTAATTCAGGTTGGCAATCTCAGATTGTGCAATAGGGTCCTTGCATGTTTTTTTTTATTGTGGTTTTCGGTACATTAACTATAAATTAACGTTTTCTGAAAATTTGAGATTTTAATTCTCTGTCTTTGTGGATATATTTATAAAATAAAGTCTCATACTCGATTCTAGCGCAAAAACAGGTTTTTGACTGGCCGCCATATTGTGACGTCACTTTCCCCAATTCCTCCATACATAACCCACAAACAATCAAATTTCTTTCTATGAATTTCATCGCGTCGTGACGTCACAATCAGGTTAAAAATGGCCGCTCGTTTCAGAGCACCATAGAAAAATTCGTCAAATTAACATTTTAAATTAATTATTATAAATTAACGGTAAATTAAAATTACATAATTTAATTTTATTTGTAATTCTAGTAAGTAGAACTATCGATTTAATATATTTTTTGAACGTTAAAAAAAAATGCAAGTACCCTATTGCAGTAGTTATTATATTGTCCAGATAAAAAATGCCTAACGTTTTTAGAAAAAGAAAAAAAAATGCTGGGTACCGACTAACTACCATATGTTTAATTTTATATGCACACCCTAACTTTTCCACTCACTAAAATTATTGCAACTGCAAGACAAGACCCCACAAGATGGACTCCAAAAATTTTAAGATTTACCTTGGGGAAATAAGAGAGGCATCGGTAGACCCCAAAAGAGATGGTCTGACGACATAGCCGCTACGGAGGGTAAAAATTGGCTGCAAGCAGCAAACAACAGAAAGAAATTGGAGGGTATGGAAGAGCCCTATATCCAGCAGTAGAGGACAGAGGGCTGAAGAAGAAGAAGAAAACTATGAAAGCCAAAATCTTTCATCTTTAAGATGCGATATTTATAAAATGGGCGAAGTGATGAACTTGCCGGGTCGCCGCGCGTTTCTATTGAATTCACCAATTCGCGTGGTCGTATCTATGAATACCCGTTCGGTAGTCAGATTGCGCCCCCCCCCCCCCCAAAGCACGAGAGCCCTAGGCAATAGCCTATACGGACGAGCCAGTCCTGTACGTACGTAATAAAAACACATCATATCCAACAGGTGCTTACTGAAACGGTAAAAAGTATAAAACTTTTACTTTTCTCATTACTGTTTTATCCACGATTACGCCAGGGACTATTATATTTAAATCCTCTCTAAACAAATTAAATGGAAAAATCCTCATTCACTGTTTGTTGTTTACCCTCCTACAAAAGTTAGTCTTTTTAATAAGTACCTACTCCTACAACCTACGTACTTTGTAGGTAGTACAAATTCATCCTAACATTTTTCCTCTTAAAAATGTTTATGACTGAAATTTTCATACTCTAGTATTTATCGTGGTTGTATTTTTTAATGCCTCATCCACATGCTGTCCGACCTTCCACGAGTCCCGCGCGAATGAGTAAAAAGGCGTTAACTGTCGGTTACGTATACAGTTCAAGACAATCACCTCGTCCGTACGTCCTTTTACTCATTCACACAAAACTCGTGGAGGGATGCCGAGCGTGAAGCGGCCGCATAAGAGAATATAAAAATATTTTCATATTCATGTCTTATTTATTTGTCATATGTAACATTGATCTATTTTACTCATTTTTTATAATTATATATAAACAGCGAAACAAACCCAAATTTTGGGCACCTTTGGGCACTTCTCAGTAAGCTTTTTTTTACACATTTTAGTTTAGGTAGTAGGTAAACAAAGAAAAAGCGTAGACTTTAAGAGTTATGTATACTAGATATGTAAAAATTGCAACCTTTTTGGATAAGGACACTAAAGGAACGTAATTTAGGGCTGGGGTTTGCCGGGGGCTACCTTAAGGCAAAACCTAGGTCCACCTCTTAATAAGATTTGCCTGGAAGTGCGGGTAAGAGGTCGCTGTTAATGCGCCTGAGCTACCAGGGTATCTGGAGGGCCTTAAGCCCGCGGGATTTTCCTTCAATTCTCAGTAAGCTTAAGAAGCTTGTGTCGCAAAGTGGAGTAAGCAAGATCGAATTTGGATTAAGGCTCCTAAGGCTAAGATTTCACTGGGACTTCATGGCGGTGCAACTAATCGCCAAGACCGTTGAGCGCCCTACCAACCCGGGTACCAACCACTTCAACGTTTACGGGGATAGAAGTCATCTACCCTAGGTATCAACAATTTTTATTATAAATTGACATGTTCGTTTATATGTCACCTATTATATCCGGGCTTCACCGTGTAACAAAAACTGGTAATAATATAATAACATTATTTTTTAAAAGCCGTTTCAAAATATACAATACAAGACAATTTATTCGTTCCAAGTTTTGTATGCCGACATCATTAAGCATTCAGTTCAGTATCTTTTAATATTAAATTACGTTATTAAAGGGGGAAAGATTTTATAAAGACAGCGTTTTCATTCTTTCTTATTAACATTTAATTTATGAAATACGAATTAGCATTATTTGATTGTAGGAATAATTCAGTTAGAAAATATTATTTTTTAAATTACGTCCTTTATTACTTGGTTTCATATTTCTCATTAATCTGATGACTAAGTTCCATGTTATGAACACCGAAATAAATACAGTAATTTCAATTATTTGCTTAGATTTTCCAAGGACGGCCTCAAAAATATGATGGGGAGATTCTCCAGGTTACATTATGGCA
This sequence comes from Ceraclea dissimilis, assembly GCA_963576895.1. Taxonomy (NCBI): domain Eukaryota; kingdom Metazoa; phylum Arthropoda; class Insecta; order Trichoptera; family Leptoceridae; genus Ceraclea; species Ceraclea dissimilis. Next base: position 16,394,776 of record OY756363.1, read on the forward strand.
GTTTCGGTGCCAGGTAGGTATATTTAGAGGTGTCTTGCCGCATGGTTTGTCCAGTACGATATGACGTCTTCGTCGTCAATTGTCCTGTGAATGAATTAAGTCAAATTGGTGGTACATTATTTTATACTATTCCGCTCAACACTAGCGGCGTATCGAACGACAGTAGCGGTAGATATGCGACGTGCGAAGTTGCAGTAGTATCATTTTATACTGTTGCGCTCAACGTTGGCGGCACCGCGATCGACAGTAGCGGAGGATGTGTAAAGTGCGTGTTTTTGGGGATGTGCGTATTTTCGATCTATGGATTCCATTCAGACACATAAAACATTACTATTCAAATGATAGTGAACAAGTTGAACCTTAGACATGTCTAAAGAATGAACGACAAAAGGATGACCAAGGAAAATACGGTCACATAATAAAAATAAATGTTTTACACCATTCTCAAAACGTGCAGCTTTTAAGCTTTCTGTGAAGTGTACAAAATTGTATTTGGGTTAATTTCAGTAAACCCAGATTAATTTAAAAAATAATTTTGAAAAAATGTTTTACACCATTCTCAAAACGTGCGGAGACCAGTCATAGATATGCGGGTGTGCTTTTTTTTTAACAAAGGAATGTTCCAAAGTACCCGAGTTTAGAAAACTGCCTCGTGAAACCTCAAATTGAGACATTCAGAATAGGCAGCAAATTGCTTAAATTGGGTTTTTTCTCTTATATCGTAGTAATGTAAGCTATTAACGTACTCGTGTATCTACATAGCAAAATATGTAGATCGATATTATGCTTAGATATGCATTATCATTATCGCCTTATACCAAGTATTCCTTTGAGATAAACACTTAAGAAAATACATTTTACATGGTAATATGATATCAATTTTACGACGAAGTATTAACTTATTCATATTGTAGTACTTAAGTTTATCAAAATATATCTATTTTTTAAGTCGTCTGTCTACCCCCGCTTGTTCATTGAACTTTAAATTTAGTAGAAAAACATGTTGAAATATCACGCACCCCCAGATTCAAAACCGCGGGGGATACAATAACCTAAGAGAACGCTAAGTTCGTTACATTTCTATCAACTTAGTTTATATTGGATCAATGGAATTAAAGTGCTTCAAAGAAAATAATAAGTAGTAGGTATTATTAACATTCGATATTAACATCGAACCATACACCTACACAAGAGATTAAGATGAAATTAATAATATAGAAACAAATTCCAAGTAATAAACTAAATACCATAAAATAATCTCAAAAGAGGGTCGTGTACAATATATACACGTTTCACCTCGACTCAACTACCAGCCGTCGTAACATAGCGGTAGACTAGGTAGGCTTGTCAGGTTGGAGGTCTGGGTTCGATTCCCGGTCGCAGCAGGTGGATGGACTGGAAGTGGAACATAGAACAATAATTTCGTCGCGCCTCATCATTTTTGACTCTGTTCTGCTATCTCGAGCTTACCTGCTCTCTTCGCCGTAAGAATGCAGTGAAAAGGTCTTCCATAATGTTGTAGTAATTTCTTCTTCTTGTTGTTCTTAATATAGGCCTTGCCCCCTGTTATGAAGATGGATTAGCCTCCTCCAATGTCGACTCCCAACTGTCAATCCATCTCTTTGGTGGACTGCCTGGGAGTCGTCTGCCCTGGGGTTGGCCGGGCAATGCAATGTGATGGAGTCTGGACGGCTCCATTCTCCTCACATATGCATACCATTGTCTTCTCCGTTGCCTCCCCCACCTAACGACATCTTCGATATCGCACATTTCTCTTATCCTGGTATACCTAATTCTATCTCGAAGGCTCTTACCAGATTTGCTCCTAAGAGTCTGTAGTAATTTAATATTGTAAAATAGGTATTCTAGTTTACCAGAGAAAAGTATTTTTATACCAGCATACTACTTATTCAGTCGGTAGGTTACCACCCAATCGATCGGTTTGGATGTCACGTATTTTCAACAGGCTTATTAAAATTCACGAGCACCAGTAGCATTGAAATATTTAACACTATTGAATAAAAATTTACTAGGTATAAAATCAGAATCAATTTCTTATCTAACGAGTATGTACCCAATTCAAAACTATGGGCTCTACCAAATCTTGTAGGTTCATAGATAAACCTTAAGGGATTGTGTTATTGATATTTAAATGTGAAGGGTCGTAATAATATTAGGGATGGTGGATTACCACAAAACGGTTATTATTAATTCGATATTACACTGTTAACATTCCTTCAAGATGGAGTATGGCATATTTTTCGGCTCTAACTGCATGGCCCAAATATGAGTTCCACGTATCTTGATTGTGTTAGGTAATTTGAAAAAAAAAGGATCTGGGCTTGCATACACAAACCCAAATACTTTCATTCACACTTCGCACTAGGCTAAAAGCCTGTATCGCAAAGTGTGGAATACATCGCCAACACCGGGGTTTGAACCTGCCACCTCCCGGTAGGGGGGCTGTCGCCTTAACCAACTGCGCCAACCATGTAGTTACTCATTGAATACAATAATTTTAAAACGTGTATCTTCAGGCCTTCCTTGAAAGTTTGGAAAGTGACTATTTATTTACAAACAAATAAAGTTTATATTCATATTATCTTCGTTGTTGGTTCTTCGGGTTTCCTTCTTGCGTGTAGAGTGGTTGAATAACCGTTCATCCTAAAGATGGCAGCAGTATCGCTGCCGAAAGCTCGGTTATTCAACCACTTTACACGCAGTAAGAAAACCCGAAAAACCAACAACGATGATATGGATTCATCATGCTGTGAAAGCCTACAAAAATGAATATTATTATGTATCCGACTGTGTGTTTTCTTTGCCTTACTTATAGAAGAGTCTTGTGAATTAGTATGAGGATCGAATGATAGATAATTTAATTGTTTATTGTATGAAGCGTCTATTTTACTGACAATATTAATAAATTTATATGTTCCTAAATATAATTTTATGTTTAGCGCAAGACTCTATACAATCAATCCTGTATAATATTCTACTTCCAGTTTAGTATAAACAGACAACGCTCTTCTTCAGACAATACCTACGAAGTTAATTTGATTTCAGGCATACGGATGTAAGGATAATAAATTTCCCAAGTAGGTATTTATTATTAATAATTATTATTATTCATATTCCCATAGATTTTACAAAATGATTAGTAATAATAATAATAATATTTGTGGCTCCCACATCAACTTACAAGTACCTACCCCCTTATCAAGCACAGCTCTACAAATTACAGGGTTTTTAGAAAGTTAAAAGATTCTTAGAATATACTAATCTTTTTAACAGAATTTTGATCGATTGTGAAGCAGATATGAACGTTCTTTTTCTTATAAGCTTTTTTCATACTGAGTTTATTTCTTAAGGGATTTTTTCATGCTGAGGTTTCTTCATCCTGCGCTTATTTCATACTGAGCTAATTTCCTTGGGATGTTTTCATAGCCGCTTTTTTCGTCTGCGGTTTTGACATACGAACTTTTTTCGACTGCGGTTTTTTTTTAATTGAAATTAAAGTGAACAAGTTGGGATGATTACAACATGTAGAGAGGACGAATGATGAAAGGATTACCTTAAAATATACGTGGGGAAATGATAAGGTGTAAACGGAAACAAGGCGGCCCAAGAACGTATTTATTTTAGATTTTTTATAGAAACACAAAGATTCATTAGCCGCCACCTGGACACAAGCATGCACTATGCAGCTTCGCCGGACGCATCAGATAGTTCCACTGGTTTTGGATACCACTGCCGACCTACTTCACCATCCACACACAAATTTTTCCTTGCGAAGCACGGGTAATACAGCTAGTACAATAATAATTTTGTTTCTATATGTATTTGTTATTGTGTTATGTTTTGTAAGATATATTTAATTCTGAAAATAAATTTACAATAATTAATACGCAAAAATACAACACGACCTCGTGGACAGATGTGTTTCGAGTAAAATAAATCGTAGAGTATGATTGACAAATTCAGTATTAAGTAACCTGTTTCCTATTGCATTATGCAAAAAAGAATTAATAAATAATCAGCTCAATTTTTCAAATTTTCGTATCAACTTTTTACAAAGCCTATATTTAAATACAATATAGACCGCACTTAGATATAATATGGGGAGGTATTGTTACCCTGTCGTCGTAGCTTCGCTGTAGGCTGTAGTGCCTTCATAAGTCGTAGAGCCTCCGTAGCGGGTGGACGGTCGCGCGCATATAGTATCTACAACGTATGTGAACACACAAAATACCACTACGCGAACTTTAACTAACAATTTTGTTTCAAGAAAAGTTTGTTAACAATCACATATTTTATGAAAAAGCTCGATTCGCCGTGAAAAAGTTTCGTGTTATGTTATCAATATTTTATGTATTTTATTTCACCACATTTATTTATTTAGTATCACGCAGTTGAGGGGTGGAAATATTTATTTAGGACAGCAATCTCTGCGTATTCTCCTACCTGTAACACATTTGATATTATATTTACCGATATACGAGTATTCTGTGTCTCAAAAGTTTTATCTACGATTTGTGGTTATGATATTATTTTATTTGTTATGTGAAAAATGTTTCGTCGATTCCACGAGAGTGGAGTGAGTTTTGTTTGGAGTTGTTTTTAGACAGGTGAGTTTTACAAAACTTTTTCTTTATAAGACAAATTATGGTGTATTTTTAACATTAACTTTAATACGTGAATATTATTTTACTTAAAATTAATTGATTGATGTATTTTTCTAAGAATCCATTTCAAGTCTTCTTATTTTACATTATTTGGGTTATACTGAGTTGGTTGGCCCGTTTTTTGGCACAATTGTTCCTTAACTGTTGTACACATATCTTGTTTATTTCAATACATTTCTTTTTATTTATTTACCTAGGTATTTCTTATTTATAATTATCATGTTATTTATGTTAGTGAAACATGAACATTGTTGAAGTAGATGCTGATGCTGTTAGAAAGTAAGCGATAATTACACAATTGCTGAATAATTGTGAGAGAAAGCGTGACTACTAAGGATGACACTACTTCTTTTTTGTTGCAAGATAGTAATTTTACCATTTATCTTCATTATCTACATCCTATCTGAAAATTCAGCCAAGCTGAAGTGTGAAATTACCACTTGACATTTTTTTCCCAACTTTTTTTTAAACGAATCTGTAATTTAAAATACATCTTTGTACACTTCTCAGAAAGCTTGAAAAGCTTGTGTTGTGAAGTGGAGTAAGTCGGGGATTGAACCCGCGCCCGCCGGATTAACAGTCGAGCGCGTTACCAACCAGGCTACCGACCACCCCAATTTATAAATCGAACTGCAATACTACGGCATCTGTAGGCAATTATGAACAAGTCGCAAGCTTTTTTGTATTCATGTTTTTCTAACATCAAGTTTACGAGTAAATACAAATTACTTTGATAATTAGGTATAATATACGTATTGGATATTCCATCTTATATTGTTGGGTATTCTTAGTAATTTTATAACAATTACCTCTTTGTTTTTCAAGTCTTGCGGTCAACCACAAACCAAATTCTGGGCTGAATATTATCGTATATTAAGAATTTGCAGACATTATTTGATGTTTCTTGAGTAAATAATCTAACTTTAAATCAAATATCCCAATATAATTTAATTCCAAAACCAACTTTTTACCCGATGTGGTTAATGTATAAATTAATTACCTATTGCTCATGTAGATACGCAACCTCTATTGCATTAACCAAAATAATTGGGAACTGGGAACCTACCGGATAAAAAATCAGTTAGGTAGCTGAACGAATAAAAGGTGTTGAAATAGCATTCCGGGGAAGCTAAAATCATCGGTACACATAAGTATACATGGAATTTGAAAATGTATTCGAGTCGTACAGCCTAATTATGTAATTATTAACAAAAACTTTGATTCCTTATTATTAGCTACAGGTATAATACCACAATCGCTAATAAATAATTTAAACAACATATTAGATTTACCGGTAAATTTGTAACAATAAAGAATTTATGTTTTTCAAAATCGATAATGTTTCATAAAGTTACAGCGGAATCTATAAGACTATTTACGAGAAAGCTTTTTTATTGTCAATTTCCGTAGGTGGCCAATATTTTTCTCAAACTACGGGCCTCACTCAGCTTTGCAGAGTAACCGTTTAATTAATTAATGATATCCCAATCACAGGTTGCACCTAGTTGGCCAATTCCGCTGTAAATATATTGAGAATACCTAAATAAACAGAAATAAAAAATATTGAACTTAAAATATCGTAATAGGTACCTCTACTTTGAATAAGAAAAATAAAAGCATTTTGATTCGTGAATCATCTTCCAAAACAGCGAAGAAATTTTTACAGCTGCATTGTTCTAGAATAAAAATTAAGTAACGTTCAGATTTCACGAAATACTCGAAAACATTAAATTTAATGGATGTCTAATGATTCTTCAATTACTGTAAGTGAACTGAGGACGGCGCGATATTCCATGGGGAATGTTAACAAAATGTCTTAACATTTTCTATAATCTTATTCAGCGATTTGTGAAAAAAATATACTGATGTAAAAATAAATGTTTCCAAAAATATACCTAAATATTTTACTTTATTTTATTTGGTAAAACGAAAATGCTTAGGGCTGGGGTTTTGAGTAATGATATAGCCAAATATTGGCTCTGATGTCGATCCCATATTTTCAAAGTGTTACACCTAACTCCATGTAGACCAGATTCTTAATGACGGACGTGTTCTGATTAGAGTGTGCATGACAAATTGTATGAATGTAACGGAAGAACGAAGTGTGTGTTAAGGATAGGAAAGTCTGGCGATCTGTTTTCTCTGCCTGCCCCGCAAGGGATGTGTCGTGGGAGATGAAATAGAATAGAAACTCCGAAATATTCAAATTTTTCGTAATTTTACTTATTTATTTTGCACGATATTTTGTTTTATTTTCAAATTCAGTAGGTATGCTATTTTCCAGATATTTTTATATTTACAGATCTGTGTTTATCAAAATAAACTTAAATACACGATTTTACACATCAACTTAGGTAGAAAAGCGTGTGTCGTGATGTGGAGTAAGTCAATGTCGGCGATTGAATCACCATCTACCTCATTGGTGCGCTTTTCTAACCCATCGTCCACCGCATAATTTTGTGAATTTCAAAATATGTTAACTAAACCCATAAATTTAAAGGTTTTTTTCTGCCATATTTTGCCGATCTAAACGCTTATAAAATAGTTAAGATTCTGAGGACAATATTCTGTATAACTTACGCTGTGTCAGGAGAAGAAGACAAAACGACAAACTGTCAAATTCCAAATTGTTAAATCGAATTAAGAAGAACTTCTCCTGGGAATACAAGACACCTTTTTCTCCTTAAATAATAAACAATAATATAAGACAAACCTAATGAATAAAAATGAAAAAGCTCACGAAGAATTTTCCGAAAAGAAAATTTTGCAGTTACAGTAAGTAATTTAGATTGATGATGTCAGTTGACAGTTTCTGTTAAGGTTTTTTGTCTTGTTTTTGAAGAAGTACCTGCTTGAGAAAATAATATTTTTTTAGAAGAAAACAATAGGTACACCTACACGTTCCAGAAAACTCAATTTTTACCTCTAAAAGTCTCAACAAACGTGAGTATTGTTCAATTCACTTCACAATGAAAACAATGTATGTCATCATTGCGAGTCTATTTTATATTTGTTTTGTATTGTTGATCCAAGAAATGAAAATTAAAAAAAAATAATATCATACATTTCATTTCACCTTACTTGTCACATTTTTTCTATATAATTATTACGTAGCCAGTGGCCAAGTTATTTGAAACAAAGAGTACCTACACAGCCCGGAAAACAAGCAAAACCAGTACCTACATAGACTCAAAAACCCACTGATTTCGGTTCAAATACTAATCGTCCACAAATAAAGAAAAACAACCCACAAGATACTAAGTGCTTATTGTAGTGTTTTATACGCAAAGGCAGAACTTGCCAACTCTTTTCTCAATAATTTGATGTAGAAAATTTATGTATTTTCATTCACGATTGATCTGTAAAATCATCACTGGGAAACATTCACCTATCCAGATATCACGGATATCACAGGATTAGGCTCAGATCTGAGGGACCTAAAATATAAGCACTGTGCCTGAAATATCAGTAGTTAGAATTTTTTCAAATATTGCATGCATTTACAACATAATTTATTAAAATATTTACTTTTATTCACGTTTCTAATAAAAACTATTTACATTCATAAAATAAAAGTACCTTAAATAGACTAGTAACCCAAAAATATATACCTAATGAAAATAGATTTATCTGAAACGATCATCCAGACCTATTGTTTGAGATCGGGACACATTGGAAGTCTTCATATACAGATAACAATACATTATGAGAATTGGTTTTTGCTTCAGGATATTTAGTCCTTAGATACATTCACTTGACACATACCAAATGAACCGACTACTATCTCCATTTATTTATTATTAACCGTTAGAAAAAGATATTCCTTTTATCTCTTCTTTATTCTCTTTGGGGTTTTTCTCATTTTTTCTGCCCACACACACACACGAAATGGGTACCTACTTGGAAAATACAAAGATTACAAATCATTCTTGGCTCTCACGCGATCTTCTGAAGGATTTTCTCTGAGAAGACGTGTATGAGTGGACGGTCTTAATTTATTATCTATATTACTGACATTATAATTATACTATCTGAATAGTACTTGCAATCTTTTTCAGAAAGGTTCACCCCCATTCTGAATATCAGAATATAAATATTTGCCATATGTTTTTATACCATTGTTCAAAACACAATATCAATGTATAAATCAAAAATAAGTCACTGCAAAAAAAAATTAAAAACAAGACTTTATGACTTCACATCCTAGAACTGCTTTTCAAATACGCTTTTTGGAGGCGCTTGGATTCCTTCATTCCAATGGCATCTCCCACCAAGAATATACAGGATCAAAATTTATACAAAAATATAAGTTCAACTCGTGAAGTACTTTCGTGAGATACAAAACACGGCAGATGCGATGACTGGATCCTCTCGATCGCTCAGTGTCTCTCGACTTGAATAATTTTCCAACGCCTTTTCATACGATACCACACATGACCCCACACAATCCTTGGACCCCCATCAAACGCTTTACATGTTTGTCTCTGGAGTAGGCTGATCCAAATTGTTACAGAATTGTATTGCGACCGAGTTTACGTATGTTGCCAAAGTCTTCTTCTTATTGTGTCGGTCAGCACTCACTAGATCCCCCTTCACTCCCAGAAAGTCACAACCTCTCCTGCGTCATCGTCCACGGGGGAGCTATCTACGAGACTCTCCCATGTGCACCGCCCAGAAGCCATTGTCATGTGCAACATGCAGCTGCCCGCAGCCGCATGTTGGCAAAGTTTCAAGTCTCTAAGTAGTCAGGAAGTAGTTGAAAAAATAATTACAAATTTCGCTCACATACAAAAATAAAAAACACCACAGTGAAGTTGAGTAAAATCTCTTAATAAAAAGTAATAGATACTTACCTAATTAAAAAACAGTATGTAAATTATACCTAGACTGTGACTGTATGGTTATTGCACAGTTTGCAAGATGCTGAAATGGTATTTATATGAATATTCTCTACCTGTTCCGAGATAGTAAAATGTTGCATTAAAAATGTATTCCATCTGTCTAGAGTTAAGACTAGCCTAATAAATGGTCCCATACAAGCTTTAGCCGCAGTGCAGTGGAACGCATATTATTATTATGTATCTATATACATACGAATAGATATAGATACGTTTACTATGATAAAATATAACTGTTATTACTATCTACCTACAAATATTATGAGATCCATTATTAGAAATAACAAAATTTTGCTCATATAGAGCTTATAACTGTAAATAATAATATTACCTACTTAGTAATGCTAGTGCCCGGCGTAAGCTTGAAATACACTTTATATAAGTTGATAAGCTTAGATGGTTTGGGCATGTTGAGAGAATGAATAAGGATAGGTTGGCCAAAGAGATAAATAAATAAATCTTCATTGGCCAAAGAAAAATATGCATACCTAATTACAAAAACAAGACAATCGTAGTGTGCCAAAGGCGGACTTAATACAAACGCAATATCTTACAGTCAACCCGAGATATGCGCGAGTGAAAGAAGAGGTATAAGTGCGGCCGTCCGAAATTGACACGAACCGATCATGTTGACTCGTTTTGGGTAAAAGAAATCATGCACGACAAATTACATGACGGAAGCAGAGCGGGTGTGTAAGGATAGGCTTGTCTGGCGCTATATCTTCTCATCCTGCCCCACAAGGGACGACAAACCTTTGGATAAACTAATTTAGAGCGTATTTAGCATTAGGATGTTTGGTTCGCCTCAAGACTTTTTGATGACACAGCAGATCCCAATCACATAAAAATCTTTGTACGAGGATCTTTTTCGCTTTTTTAATAGTAGATGAACCTTGTTATTTAGTAGAAATCAGCTTATGGTTATATGTCCTCCAGAAATACTGACTAAGTACGTTAATTATCTCTATAGCAATAAGTTCGCCCTAGTAATCCATTCTTCTTATTCTTCTTCAGTCTTCTGTCCTCCACTGCTGGATATAGACCTCTTCCATATTTCACCATTCTTTTCTGTTGTTTGCTGCTTGCAGCCAGTTCCCTCCCCCCCACAGCGGCTATGTCATCGGATCATCTCTTATGTGGTCTTCCGACGCCTCTTTTATCTTCCCAAGGTCTCCATTTTAAGATTTCTGGGAATTTAATCCATTACTTTTTATTATTATAAGTGCGTATTATCTTCGGGTTGACTGTAAGATATTGCTTTAGCAATAAGTCCGCCTTTTTGCACACTACCGTTGTCTTATGTACTTAATGCATATTTTTCTTTGGACAATAAAGTTTTTTTTATATTTTTTATCTTTTCAAATTGTATTTTGTCTAAGTTGGCTTAAATAATTCATGTAGAATCATCGATAACCACATAACTTGTAGGTATATCGACATGATACGTGATCTGTACCATTTTTACTTATACGAGCGGGTATACACATACACTATGAAAAACTGTATTGCTACATATACAATAGTAGCTTAATATGTAAAAGCTCACTGCAACTAACTGAATGTAAGCACCTTGAACTTCTTCAGAACTTATCTCGTGAATTCAAATTGAAAGCTTCATTGTTCGATAAAAGTTGTGCCAAAAATAGAGATATTCCCAGACGAATGTTGGATAATGAAATAAACTTTTAGGTATAGTTTTTTTACTAGGTATAGTTTTGAATACTGTAGAACGTCTAAAAAAAATCACCCCCCCCCCGTATTGTTTTCACTTGTATGTACACAGGGTAAGAGGATAACGAAGTAACATTCACTAATTTCAGGCCATCTATTCCCGAGTTCAATTCCCGGCGAAGCGTATATGTAGATGGCCTGAAATTGGTGAATGCTACTTAGGTGTAAAGTGATCACATTAAACCTGCTGACAGTCCTTACTTAGCTCTAAATCTATTGAAGTAACTGCTAAATTTAAAGTTTAAAAAAAAATTAACATCACTCCCTTGTTTATTTTTTTTTATTTGTATGTGCGCAAATCTTACAACCGATTTTTCAACCACTTTCTGTTGTTTCTGATGTTGTCTAGCTCAAACCTCGGGAGACACCGATCGATCGAGAAGATCCAGTCACTGCACACCGCCATGTTTGGAATCTCACGAACGTGCTTCACGAGTAGAACTCATATATAAATTTTGATTCTCTATTCTTTGTGGGAGGCGCTATTGAAATGAAAGAACCCAAGTACTTCAGAAGGGTGCCAGAAGACCTCGAAAAACAGTTCGAGGATATAAAGTCATAAAATCTTGTTTTTAAAGTATTTTTTCACGATTACTTGTTTTTAACATACTCTTCTAAACTTTATTTATACACGTGTGACCGTGCGTGTTTTTCTACACTTAGTTCTCGAGAGATATATCTGCGGATTGTACAATATAACGGTTTTGCAGAAGTTTTACGAGTAAGTTAGTACTACCAGCATGGGCGTCGACAGGAGGGGCAAGAGTAGGGGACAGCTGCACCCCTAGAGATTGGAATAGGTATATATTTTATCCATACTAAATGATAAAACCTCATAAAATTTCACATTACTACCACACATTTTCTCATTATGTGATAAATTTTCTAAAATTAGTATGATAATCCATTTAAAAAAAAATTGCCTGCGGCGCTTTTTTATTGCTTTTCTTTATAAAAAAACACTTTCATAGATATAATTGTGTAAAGTATTATTTTATACATTTTCAAATAAACAAACCACATGCTATGTATGATACTTTCTATGAATATATAAATGCAGGATCTCTCCCCACACACGAGACTTGTCTCTATTGGGAGGTATCTCGAAACATGTATAGTTTTAAGTAACCATATTTGTATGTGTGAATATTGAAGAAAAATAAAAAGGATTTTGAAATTGAAATTGAATTGAATATACTTAAATAAATACATTATAATGTAAAAAAAAATCAAATAGTTGTTGCCCCCCTCCTAGCTCCGAGACTGGCGACGCCCATGATTACCAGTAATACTAACAGCCAGTAATAAAAACGAACTTGAAAGTTTTCTTATTACACGTGTGTGGAAGTTGATACAGGAGCTTTTGTAGATCATCGGATTTCCCCGGTACGGAAACCGTTACAATATTTCGTCTATAATTTTCCTTTTCACTTTTCCGACAATATTTATTCACGACCTTACATAAAGGAATGTAAATGAAACACTAAAAGCATCGATCCTCCGTTTCATCGATCACCGTTTCGACGGTTTTTTTCTGAATCAACTTTGTTATGTCCTGATTCTCAGTTAGGTATCATCCCCATGATATTCTATGTTATTTCTAATACTGTTGTTGTTGGTTAATACAAATAAATAAAATAAATCACTCCAGTATCGTATTGTCTTCTTAGACATTGCTATATTTAACGAAACTGCATAGGTTATTCCATGGTATCCATCTTTCTTTACATGATACCTACTATTTTTATTTCATTTTTTAAAACCATGCATTTCATATCAAAAGCATTTACGATTTCGCATAACCCAAATGATTTTCTCTCTTACACTATGTATAATACTAATTTTAAAACAATCAGGAAAATACGAATGAAGCATCGAAAACGGTGAACATTTTGACTGTTGTTTGTAAGTGCGGATAATATTTCGACCACTGCTAATCTATCAAATATCTTACGTCGAACTTATCGACAACGTTAATTAACTTTCACGCATTGGAAAAGCGTTTGGCGACATCTGCAAATAAAGATCTCCAGTTCTGAGATAAAGTATCGAAATCCGTCGTCATGTAGATTGGCATTGAACGAATTCTCGATGTTTCGAATATTTTTTACATCCTTATTATATTTGTCTTGTTTTGGAATATGAATATATTACATATATATATTTCCCAAATATTCTTACCGATGTTTCCCGTTCTCTAAAAATATCGCAAAATATGTACATTTTGTCAATATTGTATGTTTGCGTACAATTTGTCAAAATTGCGAAACAAAAATAACAAAACAAATGCTGTGCGAATATTCAAATTTGAAACTAGAAATAGAAATTTTCGTAATAATATATTCCAACAGTTTTCGTTCCATTCCTTTGTCTACATTTTGACATAGGTAATATTTCTTTTTTCGAAAATTCGAACGAAATATATTTAGTTTCAATGTTTTCTTCCTTGGAAAATTTTGTTAAGTAGAAAAGTAGGTAAGTAGTAAGTACTTAGTTGTTTTTTTTCTGAAAACATATTTTGGGTAACTACTGAACAGAATCCTGTCTGGGACATTGGCCATTAAAAATATAAAACACATATTACGGTTCAAGAGAAAAACGTCTTTAATTACAAAACAATGTGTAAGCATCAAAGTAAGTAAAAACCAGGCCCAATCCCGCCGGGCACAAAAGCCCGTAAGTACAATCAGATTTTGTTGTCTGTCATATTTTTGGCAAATCAAGCCAAATTACATAGGTACCAATTTTACTCATTTTATAAATGTGAAATACAACGCACTCTCTAGCCCAAGGCCCACAATTTTTTTTATTGAAAAGCCGTAGACTTTTAAAAACATTATCTATTCATTATGTTGTTGGTAGCCCTGATTGTCGAATTTTGTCACAAGAGCTGTCCGCAATATTCTCAGTAACCTACAATGCCGAAAATATTACAGACCGGCGCTAGAGAAATCATTTTAAAGACAAGATAGTTTTGCGATTTGGATAAACAAAAAAATACTTCGATAATCCCTTTAAACCGCCATCACAAGTTTGAAAAACAAAGCTGCCAGTATATTTCAACAATCCTAAAATTGGCTTATTTTTTAAACCAGTTCTGAAATATAATTTGAAAGTAGCGAAAAATGAAACCATATCTTATTATCACATCAAGCAACACTAAACCAAGTTTTTTCCATGAGACTTCTGAAAAAATAGACTGTAGCTGATAAATTTTAAGTTGAATGCGAAAAAGTCGATTCAACTAAACTTCTACTCGATTCAACAATTGTTCATTTGAAATTGAATTGTGTGAATCGGCTTTACGATTGGTTTCTTGAAAAATGATCGGAGATACAATCAAGTAGCTCCTGCTAAGTTCACATTATAAATCACGATAAACCTTCATTATTTGTTCTCCCGTGAAAACAAAGTGAAGTCTTCGGCTTGAATGTCGATGACAGACATTATTTTTTGTTCAACAATAGATCCGCCGTAAGGTGGGTAACTAATGATTTAACTCCCGTTTTCACCAACTTTTACCTAAGAAGGAGACCCCTAAGAAATTTCCATACAAAAACAGAGATAATATTCTATTTTTTGACACGCAGGCCTACCAACCACACCCTAATTCCATACAAAATGCAACACGCAACTCACCTAGGCTGGGCAGTGATATTTGGGCACCTAACGTAGGTGAGTTGCGTGTTGCATTTTGTATGGAATTAGGGTGTGGTTGGTAGGCCTGCGTGTCAAAAAATAGAATATTATCTCTGTTTTTGTATGGGAATTTCTTAGGGGTCTCCTTTTTAGGTAAAAGTTGGTGGAAACGGGGGTAAGTCTTTACAAGAGGCTTTGTCTTTTTAACTAATGGTGGCGCTTTATCTAACAAGAGATAGTATTCAATCTCGAAACAATTTACTCTAAACCCATTGAACCAGGTAATCTTCTCAAGTCTTTCATTTATTTATTTACTTGAATTAACGGCCCTTTACGATATCGTCGATTAGGCAATTAATACAAATTACCTGAAAATTAATTGACAATAATGATTTTTGAGCAATAAACACACGCGCATGTGAGTGAGTCATGGACATGGCTGAAGAAGGAAGAATCAGGTATAAATGCTGTCCAGATGAGATCGCTGAGAAGAATGTCTGGAGAGATAGGATAGGAAATGAATTGATTAGCGAATTGAGTGAATGTAAAACGTGTGTTGTGACTAAAATGAAATTGAACAAGTTGAGAAGGTTGGGTCGTGTGGAGAGAATGAACGATGAGATGATTACAAAGATATTTACCTGTGCGAAAGAAGAGGTACCTACCTACAACGCGGCCGTCCAAGATCGATAATATGGCTTTAACCGTGTAGACCAAATTCCCATGTTTTGAGTAAAATAAATCGTAGAGTATCGATGACGAATTACATGAATGTGACGGAAGCTCGAAGTGTGTTTAAGTATAGGAAGGTCTGGCGATCTGTCCTCTCTTTCTACCCCGCAAGGAGTGTGGCATAAGGGAACAGGGTATGTCCAGTACTTCCAGTAGCGTGGAGCGCTCTTGTATGGGAAAAAATAAAGTTTGCGATATCGATTATGCGCGGTGCGCGATAGAAGCAGCATCATGTTAGAATTTACCATGAGAAATATTTTTTAAAAATATTGATGGGAAGTACTGCCCCAAGGCCAATGAATTTTTTGAAAATGTATGAATTTAATTTTTTTCAGAATCTTTTTTTTTATTTTTTTTCCTATAAATGATAAGAAAATAACTGTGAATTAAGAATCCCATCAAATAATGCCGATATTAGCACAAGAAAAGAATACAGTCCCAGTAAATGTGGAAATTTAGAGCTGTTTCAGGTACGTGATATTAAATAAATGTAATGATGGGTACAACTTCTTTATTTTACTTCAAATTATTATTTCTTCGGTATTTGTGTATTAAGTATTTAGATTAATAGCTTACATAATTTGCGGTTTTTTATTTATTTTTTTTATATTTTCAAAATGGACATTATATGGAAAATTTTAAACTTTGACCTCGTTGGGGCAGTACTTAACATTGAAATATCAAAATGCCCCCATACAACTTTTTGTTTGTGTCCCAATAGGGCATCTTTTCCACAACGCGCCGAACCAGATTTCCCAAAAAAATAAAAACGCTCCACCCTAATGTCCAGCCAGAAAAGTCTTCCTCAACATTAGAAATGTGACTAAAAATGATTTTTTTTTCCACTAGCGATTTCGGGTACCATGGAATAAAGTAATCTAAATCTGCTATCAATTCTAGTGATGTACGTCGATCGAACGCGTTGAACGAAATTAGCTATTCGTAAATTAAATCAACGAAAATTAGTTTTGTATCAATTTGTATTGTAACTAGTCATGTACTTTCAAAATTATTCACTTTGTTGAATTGTAAATTCCATCGATTGAATTAAATCCTTTACTGTTTCCAATTCACAATCAAAGTTTCGTCCAAACAATCCAAACTTATTTGCATATTAATTTGATCAATCATCAATTATGTACAACAATCGAATCTCCTTCACGACGACTTGACGAAATTTCAATAAAACTTGATTATTTCGTTTTTCGCTGTCCAAAGTTTTGACAATTTCATTCAAAGTGTTAATTTTTTGTGTTCGTAAGAATTATATCATTTCGGGGCATCCCTGATCCGAAAATTTTTCGCATCGAATAATTGGGGACTATTTTTCTCTGAATTCGGTAAATTCCCGCGGCGTTAAGGTTCAAAATCTCAAGAAAAATTGCACGATAAAATAGTAAAAACTACTTTTTTTTCATTTATTGGTAAAAGTTTTTTGATTGAAGCGAAACTTACTCCAAAAATGGAAAAAACGCTATTTTTGCCATCTTATTATGAGATTGTTCCTTTTGAACCTTAATACTACTACTACTATACCCTCACGCCACGTCCCTTGCGGGGTAGGCAATCCTTTTGAACCTTAATGCCGTGGGAAATTACCGCGACTTCATAGTTGGGTCGAGGACCTCAATCCCCAAACTCATAATGAAAGAAAATGAAACAAAATACTAAAACACATAATACCTACTACTTAAAAAAAAACTGTTTTTTCTGACTTAGCCTGATAACGAACTTGTAAATAAAAATCTTGTTAGGTAAGTAGGCACCTAATACATCGTCGAAGTTTTTACCGTATATTGATAAAAATAAATTGAACGTAAAATCTTACCAAATCCCAAAGGGAAAATCCCTTATTAATTTGCGTTTTTCTACTAAACGCACATCAACTCAATTTGCGAAGTTTGTAGGTAAATAATTTAGCTACCAGTGTAGACGAAAATAAGGCATTTCTTAGGCCGTGTTTCCACCTGCGAGAAAACTTCTGCTAGAACTGTCCGACAGTCTGTCAGACAGTAACTTGCATGTGTAAACACCTTTGCAAGTTCACTCGCGACAGTAAGCCGCTAGATTCCTGCGAGTAGTTGCAAGTGCAATAAATTGCAAGTGTAAACACGTTGACAGCTTACTCGCGACACTTCTAGCAGCTAGCCGATTATTTTCGTATATATCTCGCACTCGCGGCTAGCCAGTTTAGTTTTTGATACATGAATATGAGGAAGTGTCAGACAGTATCTTGCATAGTGTAAACACCTTTGCAAGTTCACTCGCGACAGTTAGCCGCTAGATTTAGCCGATAAGTTGCGAGTGCAATAAATTGCGAGCCTAAATACCTACACATCTACTCGCGACAGTTCTCGCAGCTTATCGAAAAGTTTCGTATATCTCGCACTCGCGGCTGGTCAGTTTTGTTTTTGATAAATGAAAATGAATCGACAGACACGTGAATAGTCTCGAGAAGACAGTGGCGGATCAAAGATTCAAATTTGGAGGGGGTTGAATGTCGTCACGTGCAAATAGGACCTCCTTGCATGAAAAATTTGAAGAGCGTAGCAGGCGAATTTTTTTAAAGAAAATGTGTGAAATAATGAACCTGCTTGTTTTTCTATAGCAGGCCTGGGCAAACTTTTTGAATGAAGGGCCGTGCAAAATTAGATTATTTATCAGTAAAAATAAAAAAAAAATAGATTATTTATCAGGGTTGGAATAATGCGCCGCAGGCGATTTTTTTTTTTAGAAAAATCGGTTAAGTGATTTTTTTTACCAACACCTATAGTAGTTTTAGAAAATTCATGACATGATGAGAAAACGATGTGGTAACATCATAATTTAAGAAGCCAATGGCAGAACGAATTTAAAAAATCAATGATCAAGAAGAGTGGAAGTCGATGCTACTGAACATAGATAAAAATTATTTGCCAGAAATGGAATAATACGTCGTAGACGTAATATTTAAAAAAAAAACATATTGTAGCATTATGTGAACCTTCTTGGGGAGGAAGCAGGATAGGTGTTCCGACGCTTACATAATACTTTGCCCAACAATATGCATGAAAAATGGCTTTTATAAAAAAGTGATTAAAAATAGCGCCACAGGCAATTTCTTTTAATGAAATAATTGTATTTTGATGGACTTTCATGAAAATTTATGTTATGATGAGAAAACTTGTGGTAATAATGTGATTTTTTGTGATATTTTATCATTTAGTTTGACAAAATATATACCTATTCCAATCTCTATGGGGGGCAGCTGTCCCCCCCTGACGACGCCCATGGCCTAGATGACATATATAAATCCAGCTTGAGTTATATTTCGAGGCTCTACTTGCAATAGCTGTCGCAACTTCTAGCACGCGTGTGTAAACACCTCTGCAATAAGTTGCGACAGTAACTTCCGCGAGCTTCTCGCACGCTATTTATTGCAGCTAGAAATTGCATGAATTCATATCATGTGTAAACGGTATTGCGAGAAACTTCTGCAAGACTTCCGCTAGTGCTCTCGCAGGTGGAAACACGGCCTTATAGCTTGAAGTGGCGTATATAGTCAAACAATGTCAAACAATGATATGCCATCTGCTATATAAAGATCCCAGGTTCACCACTTCACACAATTTTCAAAAAAAAATCTCCTGGGGCGCTTCTTTTTTGTTGCATTTTTAACACAAAACTTATAATGCCAGTCTAAAACACAACTTTTCTCACTCACCTTCATAGACTATAACTGTCGTTACTCTATCTATGTAAATAATCTATTTCGGTCTTTCCCTTAAATATCTACCATCACACAATAAAATTATTAAAGTACAGTATTGTTTGAGTGAGATAAAGACGATCTCATCCAGCTGAACTAAATACACAACACCTTCCTTATTATTTACTACAAGCAGTGTCAACAAAAGTTTAGAAGGTACGTACTACGTTAAGGGCATGGCACCAGGAATGACGTCACAGTCATTTTCCACGGCATTAAGTTTCAAAATCGCGTGACAATCGCATGATAAAATGGTAAAAATAGCGTTTTTTTACATTTTTGGGGGTTAAGTTTGCGTCTATCAAAAAACTTTTATGGTTATTCCCTAGATTTTAATGCATATTATCAAAACGAGATTCCGTCTTTCGGAAAAAAGATCAGAGGTGTTTTTTTTTTTGATAATTCTATACAAGATATAAAAAATCTTTTACGGTTATTCCCTAGATAGAGGTTTAACGCATCTACCCTATTTTGTTCCAAAGCATATTTAGTACCGGTTGTCGAGATAGAAGGTCTCCCGTTTTGAGAATTTTTTTAAAATGTCGATATGCACACTCTTAATCAGGTAACTCAAATTTCACAACAGACCCGTAGATTTTCACAGGTAAAGTGTTTGGGTGACACAAGTTTACATAGACGAATATAGTTTTCATTCATCGATAGTTGTAAAGTTGGGAGGTATTTGAGTATATGACTATAAGGGCGGCCCCGCACGTACGGAAAGTTATACTCTAACATTCAGAATTCTCATTCAGAAAGCACGAAAATGAATACAATTTAACTATCCTCCACACGCAGTTCTGAATGTTAGATTGATGTAAGAACTTACTGACGATTTGTTTTAGGTGACACGCTTAGCGATCGCATTGAGCCAATAAGGGTGTAAAGCGAATGCAGTACCCCTAGCGGTGCGTTCCAAAAAGCTCTAACATATTCATTCAAATTTTTGATCAATTTGTTTTATTTTTATTTTTTGCAGATTCATACTGATTTATGTTCCCTTTAAAAAACAAATATATTGTGTGAAATTTTATAAATCTTTAACGTGATATTTGACTATAAAAATATATCTAATAACATATATTGTCTATGACTACTACAATATCAATCTATGTTACTAGAAAGTAATCTGATTTTAAGACGGCTAGCCACACGCGTACGGAAGTTTAGAATCTAAAATTCAGTTAACTGAATGTCAGTACGTGTGTGATAACCCTATAAAGGGTTTCCAAAGTTTGTTCTGTCTACTACCAGTATTTACGCACGTTAATTTTGTTTAATGTTTCTACCTAACTAAACTATTATATGTAGGTAAAACATGAAACTGCGTAGGTCCAAAGATCCTTTAAATAAACTTGTCCTTGGAGCCTGAAAGACGCATTTTGAATATTGATTTATAATACCTATCTTAACTTATAGACAAGAGATCCATATTGGCGAATTCATAATTTCCAATACTTCCAAAAACATTTCTGAAAAAGTTTGGAAAATTTGGTTATATGCATTTTTCTGTCAAGTTTCAAAATCAAAAAACATAATGAAATGAGATTGTACAAAAAGCATAGTGATAAATCTAACCGTTTTGTAAATTATTGATTTCTAAAATGTTAAAAATCAGGCACATCAACATTTAAGAAATTTCATAAAACGGGGGATCTCGACAACCTTACTATAATAATTTGCTTTGGAAAAAATAGGGTAGATACATTGAACCTTTATGTAGTAAATTACAGCAACAAATGACAAAAATGAACTGCATTACCAGTATTTTTTTTAACGCGGAGGCATGACTTTGCCAACACACTTCTCAGTATTATCAGCCAGAAGAGTCTACATATTATCATTCATGATTCACATACTTATAAACTCATCAGCCTAATACTGGGAAAAATTCACCTATCCAGATATCACGGATATCACAGGATTAGGCTCAGATGCGCGGGGCCTAAAATACAAGCATTGTGCCTGAAATATCAGTATTTAGAAATCGTCTTACAATATTTATCTGCATTTGCAGTATCAATAATATTTACATAGACACCTAATATTTATTATTGGATTCTGCCAGCGCCACACGGTGTCATAATATCAAACTAATTTTCAAATTATGTTCACTTTGATGAGTAATCCCACAATGATGGAATATGATTTATAGAATGCAATTATTTAATGATGTAATTTGGACTTGTATTTCGTGGTTGGCAGTCGTTTAGTATGGAGTAGTACGTGCCAAGCCCAGCTTTGTTTTAATAAATGCTACATTATTATCCTTTAGAGTATGCATACCGACATTTCAAAAATTTCTAAAAACGAAAGACCTTATATCTCGACAACCGATACGAAATATGCTTTGGAACAAAATAGGGTAGATTGCATTGAACCTTTATCTAGGGAACAACCGTACAAGATTTTTTATTATTTGTATAGATTTCTCAAAAAAAAAAATGAAAAACACTTCTGATCATTTTTCCTTAAAACGGAAACTCGTTTCCCGAATGTCGCAGAGTAATATTTTTTTGTACTGATAATATGGATGAAAACCTAGGGAAAATTTTTTTTGATAGACGTAAAATTAACCCCAAAAAATTAAAAAAAAAAACGCTATTTTTACCATTTTATCATGCGATTGTTCACGCGATTTTGAACCTTAATGCCGTGGGTAATGACTGTGACGTCATTCTTGGTACCACGCCCTTAATATCCGTTTAGGATTCTTGTAGTACATAACAACATAAGACAACAGCCATAAACAACTTTCACCCCCCATCAATGGAATCCATAACAATAAAAGTGGTTGGCATTAAAATTTCAAAACGATGGCGTGGGTTTTTACAATGGCTTTTAGTAAACTTATCGCTTGTAGAATCAACAGTAGAATTACTGTGATTTCACCCATTCATTATCCAGTCGTGTTAATGTTTAAATACCTACTATAAATTAACTTTAATTGGCCATATGTGTACTCCTCAAAGAACTTAAAATAACGGAACGATTATCTGTAGTAGGTATGTACTCGTCGAGTACTGGGTTTCTTTGGTCACATCACCAGAAGAGAGTCGGGAAACCTATAAAAAAGATATAATCATGGGAAGTGTTCCAGGCAAGATCTCCTGCAAGGTGGTGCGACTAGATTAAGGAAATGACTGGGAGAGACTTGTGCTCGGCGGTGCGCATTGCGGAGAACAGAGAGGACTGGAGGCGTCTTGTTTTGTCCGTAGGTAGCTCCACAAATCACGACCCTCAGCAATGAGGAAACGATGAAAGAAGAAATATGTGTACTGTACAATTTAAAAGCGCTCTGAACAACGAACTTCAGAGGTTGTATTCAGTCTTCGACGTTAAAAATAATCTTGCCTCCACTCCTGAAAGTTGAAAAAACGCAAGACAGATATGACCCACGATTTTCACGCACGCCTATCATATGACTCTATTACCCAAGATTTTACACCAATCATAATATGACTGTATTACCTTAGATTTTACATCCATCATATGACCGTGCTACCTAAGATTTGACACCCATCATATGACTGTATTACCCAAGATTTTACATCCATCAAATGACTATATTACCCAAGATCTTACACCCATCATATGACTGTATTACTCAAGATTTTCCACCCATCATATGACTGTATTACCCAAGACACCCATAATATGAGTGTATTTACTAAGATTTGACACCCATCATATGACTTTATATTCCAACACCCACTACTAAGTATATGAATACTTTTATTCTATAGCATAATTAGCATCAAATACTTATAATTATAAAAGGATATCATACAAAACACTCGTAATATTCCATTTCTCTTCACACTGGTAATTATTCGTGCGTTAATCCTCCTTCATGTCAGCTTTCAAGATATCCTTTCAGTCATTCCGCGCCCACGTGTTCTCCTTAACGAACTCATTTCCATCGCATTAATTCCACACTCAACCCTTTCATGTTATTTACGTCTTGACGATTGTAAACTAGGGAATCTACAATTTATCCTTTTTCAGACGCTTAAATTTCGATGAAATGAGGAGACGGGTGTTGTGACTAGAATTAAAGTGATTAAGCTTAGATAGTTTGTGGATGTTGAACGAATGAATAATGACAGCATGACCAAAAAGAGGAACTATTGTAGTAGCGCGGCCCCATTCAATGTCAAGTTTATTTTGTTTTAAAAAAGCGGTAAAAACTGTATTTTTTCGCTCGTTTCGGCTTCCGGTGGGTCTGGACGCCCCTACTCACCCGCAGCCGAACCGAGCAAAAAATACCGTTTTTAGCACCTTTTTAAAACACGATAAACTTTTGACAGGGGTGACATTTCAAGTCCAAAACATCGTAAATTTACACATTTTGACTTTCAAAAAAAAAGTTTTTCACAAAAAGTGGGGCCGCGCTACTACAATAGTTCCCAAAAAGAATCGTACCTTTGAGTGAAAGATGATAAATGAAGAAGCATGGTCGTCCGAAACTGACCTGGACCGATTATGTCGATCAGATATTCAAGGATGGACGGGTTATAAATACGAGAAACCGAAGAATCCTATGAACTCGACAAAAGCTATGAGTGTGTGACAATACATACATATCTGTATAAAATTGAATCATCCTTCTTCAGATACAAAAAAAATGTAAAGCGTTTGAGAATAATCCAAGGGTTGTGTGGGGTGATCTTTTGCATCGTATGAAACGGGGATGAAAAAGATATCCAGATCGTAAGTCAGATGTTGTCCAGCTCAAGCATCGTAAGACACCGAGTGATCGAGAGGATCCAGTCAGCACATACCACCGTTTTTGGTATCCTACGAAAGTGCTTCACGAGTAGAACTTATTTATTTATTTATTTATTCACGGCGCAAGCTGTTAACATGAATAATAAGAATAACAAATACAATACAAGCATCAACAAAAATGAGTAAATTATATACCTTTTTACAAATTTTAATTCCGTCTATTCTTGGTAGGATGCACCATTGGAATGAAGGAATCCAAGCGCCTCAGAAGGGCGTGTTTGGTATCGTTTTGAAGACCGTGACAAACAGTTTGTGGAGTCATAAAATATAAGTCTGTACCTAAACTCTTCATTGCATGTATTGCGTTTGTGTCTGTATGTTATTGGGTTCTTTTGAATTATTTGTTTGTAATCATATTTTTTATTGTTAACCTGTTGACAGTCCATGTATTGAAAGAGTAAAATAAAAAAAATAAAATGTTATAAAAAATAATTTAACGATTACTTTTTAATTTGTCAGATACGTTGGTTTTCCAGAGAACGTTTACTACCTCACTCGAGATGCGTGTATTCAAATGTAGGTACCTTGTCAACCCATCTTCTGAAATATTATTACGTAGATTCTTAATCTGTTTCTTTAAAATGATATCAAGCATGTTTTGATATTAGTCTGAGAGCCCGCTGCTTAATTTATGACGTATCTGTTTTTTGATCGAAATGTGGTATAAACGATAGGTTACCAATAGGGTATTACATCGCACTAGGGTTGCCTATCAAAATCTTGCCGCAACCCCCCCTGCCCCCCTCGAAAAGGTCCCTCTTCGCGGTTTTTCGTATTTTATAGGAATATGGTAAGAGATAGGAAAAAGTAGTCCATGACAAAAATTATCCTTGCTAAATTCTCTACAAAAAATGCTAAGTAAATTTTTTCATAGAACTAGTAGTTTACCCGTAATGGCCGGTCAAAAAACAGGATATTTTTTGAAAAAATAAAAAAAAAAAATTGATTTTTTTCCTTTCACATTCTTCCACCCATTATTACTAACATTTTATGGGAAAAAAAATTTGGCCTGCGGCGCTATATCAC
The DNA here is from genome assembly GCA_963576895.1 of Ceraclea dissimilis. Classification (NCBI taxonomy): domain Eukaryota; kingdom Metazoa; phylum Arthropoda; class Insecta; order Trichoptera; family Leptoceridae; genus Ceraclea; species Ceraclea dissimilis. The sequence continues at coordinate 16,420,026 of OY756363.1, forward strand.
TGGTTATTTTATGAAAAACTAAATTTTAAGAATTTTCGTCACTGAGTTTTATTGCAATAACTCCGAAATTATTAGATGTATGAACATAAGTTATAGCTCGTTTTGTAGCTAAGACTGTGGTAATTAATTCGTTCTCTGACTATTTTCCTGTAGCTCTTATCAATTTTCAAACAATTTAGTTTAAATACATTTTTTTAGTATTTTAAATTAATTTCGGTTTTGGACCGGCCATTGCGGGTAAACTGCTAGTTCTACGGAAAAATTGACTGAAAATTTTTTGTAGAGAATTTAGCAAGGATTATTTTTGTCATTGACTACTTTCTCCTATCTCTCACCATATTCCTATAAAATGCGAAAAACCGCGAAGAGGGAACTTTTCGGGGGGGGCAGGGGGAGTTGCGGCAAGATTTTGATAGGCAACCCTAGTGCGATGTAATACCCTATTGGTAAGCTATCATTTATACCACATTTCGATCAAAAAACAGATACGTCATAAATTAAGCAGCGGGCTCTTGGACTATATAAACAAAACGATTAGTATATTGTAATATTTTACCAAGCTTTTTACTAAGCCCTTCTTCTAGCGACATTTAAAACGATTAAAAGTAAAAGTAAGGTTGTCGAGATATAATTTTTAAATGTCGAAATGCCTAGCTTAATTATTTTTTTTATTTTTTTTATTGAGACACACACAGGATTAAAAACACAAAAAACAAGTTTCAGGTCATCCCCCCAATTACGAGCGTCCACAGCATGCACGTAGATATATTATATTACAAAACAACAAATTAACTAAGTATACCTAGGTATCAAAGTTAATAAAAACTGAGCAAATGGTATGAAAAAGCGATTGCAAAATTGATTGAAGCAAAAGTGTAAGTAAATTAAGTGCATACTAGGACGTTCTTTTTTCAAATAACTCGTTGGAAAATAAATTTAAAAATAGAGTTACCAACATAGAACAATTGTATGTATAATTATATCTATAAGGTACATTTGAGAGAAAGTACTCGTATTATTTCAGAGCCCTACACGTGTGTGAAGGATATAAAAATTAGAGTCATACGAAGATCTGTATTAAATAATAACACTTCAGTATCTAAAATAGACAATATGTCAGATGAAATTGATTGATTATAATAATCTATACACATAAAACAAAGTCGGTTATTTCGTAAGTGTTCGCATTACTCCCACATTTTACGATTGATTGTTGTGAAATATCACAAAAACTTTCGTACCGATCTGCTTTAGGTTTCGACGTTGCCATTTTTGAAAAAAAAAAAGCTTTTGCAGGGAAGTGTCATGATGATGAGAGGATCCAAGGGTTGTGTGGGGTCATGTGTGGTAGCGTATGAAAGGGCGTTGGAAAAAGAGTTCAGATCTTATTTATTTATTCACAAAGCACACGGACAGACACTGAAAATGAATTCAGACAAAAACAAATTGATACAATACAAAGAGTGAATTCAATGCCCTACTATTACTGTGTACACAGAGTAAGTCAAATGTAGGGTGAATTATTATCACTAAGCCAAATTTTGTCCAGCTCAAGCCATTGGGAGACACTGAGAAGTTCCATGATGATGAGGAGATTCAAGCGTTATGTGGGGTCATGTGTACACCCTATGGAGCCGCTAAAACTCATTATTTTGGATAAAAGATGGATGAACGCGTTTCGGGTCGTACTTTCGATATACTTCACCATCCATGTTTACCGTTGCGAAGTACAGGTAACTCAGCTAGTGATAATATATATGAGTAATCGATCAATCGAAAATTAATGAAATACGCAGAGAGATATAATAGCGCTTCTAGCAGAATTCTGAGTAACCGCAAATAACGTGAATATAACGAACCCAAGTAGCGGGAGTTGAGATAAGAGACATTCTATTCCCCACCCCATTATTAGGATATACACTAGAGTCTCACATAATCTGGCACTATCGTCAGCAGGTTTAATGTGATCACTTTACACTTAAGTAACGTTCATCAATTCCAGTCCTTCGATTCGCCGCGACCGGGAATCAAACCCTCCAACCTCATACACCGGCATTTTAACCGCTGTGCTATGGCCAAATATTGTCTGATGTCTATGGCCAAATATTGTCTGATGACTGATGGCCAAATATTGTACTACCGTATCCACTGAGGTCGGCTTGGTATTTAGCCTACGACCATACCATTTTCTTAATTTCCTAACATCGACTTACTTAAGCCATATTGTGTTAGCCTTTACTTAAAAAAAAGTGCAATATTTTTACTCAAATAAAATTGTCAGCTACAGATGTAATACCAAATTCGCTAAGAAATTATTTTATTTTAGATTTACCGGAAAATTTGTAGATAAAAATGAAAAAAGCGGTAATTATTAATACTTGCAATATCGTAAAGCGTTTTCTAAATATTAATTATTATCCTTCCGTCGTTTTTTTGTACATTTATTTAATGCTTTCTCTTGATTGGTAATGATACATACATATATGCATAGATAAACTAATTGTTATAAGTTCTTATGTTTTGTTCCTCTCCAAAGCACGAGCTCTGCTCAATTTTGGAGAGTAGTTTTTTTGTGTTATATTGAGTTATAATTTCATTTGTTTTTCTTTACAATTTGTAATTTTATACCCAATAAAAAAAATTGAATTTGAATTATTAGGCACACTGCTTTATTTTAGGCCCCGCGCTGAGCCTAATCCTTGATATCAGTGATATATGGATAGGTGAATTTTTCACGAGTGTTAGGCTGATGAGTCTATGTATATGTCAATCATGAATGATAACATGTAGACTCTTCTGGTTGATAACACTGAGGAGAAGTGTGTTGGCAAGTCTTGCCTCCGCGTATAAAACAAGTGTCTAGTTGAATACCGATCTTAAGAGTATGCATACCGACATTTCAAAAATTTCTAAAAACGGGAGACCTTATATCTCGACAACCAATACTAAATATGCTTTGGAACAAAATAGGGTAGATGCATTGAACCTTTATCTAGGGAATAACCGTAAAAGATTTTTTGTATCTTGTATAGATTTCTCAAAAAATATTTTTAAAAACACATCTGATCTTTTTTCCGAAAGACGAAAACTCGTTTCTCGAAAGTCGCGGAGTAAAATTTTATTTTTGTACTGATAATATGCATTAAAATCTAGGGAATAACCATAAAAGTTTTTTGATAGTCGCAAAATTAACCCCAAAAAATGGAAAAAAAACGCTATTTTTACCATTTTATTATGCGATTGTCAAGCAATTTTGAACCTTAATGCCGTGGGAAAAGACTGTGACGTCATTCCTGGTGCCATGCCGTTAATGGCGCTCTTCTAGCTGCCACTACAGTAATTTTGTGCTGTGTAGATTTTAATTTAATTTTAATTGTTTTTTTAATTATTCTGTACGTCTTGTGAGTCAGTTAACTTTCTGTGATGTTACTTTAACTATATTAATATGAAATCTGTAAATAATTTTAACATTTGATGTGAAAGTAAATAAAACCTTAATACTCTAAATTCCAAGTACATTTTTGTGACAATAATCAGTGAAACAATATTATATGACATCTCAATTTCAATCTTATTTAAATTGATTTTTTTAATTATTTCGCGTGTCTTATAATTTTCAAAATTTTACTTTTTTTGCAATTAAACCAAGTGTACGGTGCCCATGGGGCGATGATATCGCTAAACGGCGCCAAATAAGTGGTCCGACTATTTTCTTGAGTGCGTTGAATTATTACTTTATTGGTGTGTTGGTACCTACTTGTTGCTAATAGAATACTTACCTGCACATGTATATGTTTGCATAAGTGTTAGTATATTTAATTGTTTTATATTCACCTGATTAATTTGTAATGTACCTACCATGCGTGCATGCTGTGGACACTCTTAATTGGGAGGTTAACGTGAATTATACATTTTGTGTATGTCATTATGTATGTTTGTTGACTTTCTGTGTGTGTCCCCAATAAATAAATAACTAAATTATTATTGTTAATATTATCTACATAGAATGTCTAACATCTGTCAGTCAGGTAGATATATCTCGACCTAGCCTGGAACGTGCTGTAATCCTCATTGCAATAATTACAACAATTGAAGTGTCAAACATTCACACTCCGAGCTAAAGTTCCTAGTTCATTAGGACAGTGTTGATGATAGTGACATACTATTATTATTCTTCATACAGTGCTGCCAACATACGGGGACAGTTACTACAACATTGCTTTAATTGAGGATTCAAATTGAATAGTAACTTTTTAGTAAACCTAGGGCCACTATAACTCAGACGAGAAGAGGCACTACGTAGGAAACTGAGGGATATTAAATAATAAATAAATAAATCTTTATTGGCCAGAGAAAATATGCATAGTTACAAAAACATGACAAAGGTAGTGTGCCAAAAGGCGGACTTATTGCAAAAGCAATATCTTGCAGTCAACCTGATTGATAAAAACTTAGACAGGTCTTAGGAAGGTCACCGCCTTAAGTCAAAGTAACCTAACTTTGTACTAACTTAACGAAGGGCACGGAAGTGTCCGCGTCCGTTTAAAAGAAGATTCCAGAAGAGTCCAGAAATTTAATAAATTGAAGGGCTGTGTGAAATACTAGATACTGTGTTTGATTTTAATATTATTACAAAGTAACCTTTGAGGCTGTGGACATTCCGAATATATGGTCGAGTGTACAGTTGACGAAAAATGGCAAAAATGTCGACTGTACGGAACTACAGCTTGATAACGGACACAACCCCACCAAACCACAACCTGGTTCCACGTTACCGAGAAAACTGTCTGATTTTTGCATGACACTCGGAAAAATATCCAAAATAAATAGGAGCGATTTTATGAATAAAAATAATACATGTTTCCTACTCACTTTCACCAAAAAAATCCGTATTTATACCTACTGCTTAAAAGTATAACTTGAATAGTAAATTTTCTATCGTTACTAATATTGAAAAACTGACTCCTTTAACTCTCCTGAAAGTAATTCCGTTTGAATGTAACGTCGTTATTTCCGCCCTCTAACGAATCATCGAAATAACAACTTCAGCACTACTGTACTCACTACGTATAAGAGTAGTATATACTATAATGTACGTACAATATGTCTCGCACAATATTACTCGACCTGTCTAAATACAAACGAACAATAATTATCGACTTATTCACGCGAATGCTAAATTTAGAAATACAAACTTATTTGGTTGAAATGTACTCAACAAACCATGGAAAGACAGATGCTCGTTGTAGACCCAGGGAGAAAAAAGTGTGGAAATCAGTCCTTGAACCAACCCACAAATTTGGGGGAATGATGGAGGATCTGAACAACTTGACGACCGAGGCCAGAATGTGGCTTCGGGATCTAAATGTGATCTTATAGCGCCTGACACCATACGAATATATATATATATATATGTATATATATGAGAGGGATGTACCTAAATCATTTAGGTATTAACTGGATTTTTATCTGCATCTCGCAGACTGCATACATTGAGATTTTCCTCAACGAAGGCGGGAGATATCAACATTCGCATAAGTTTATTATGCGAACTCCCTTGGGGAGGGGAGCAGGATGGATGTCCCGACGCTTACGAGTCGGCTTTGGCTGGCTTAAGTGATCACTTTATGCCCAGGGCAACGTTCACCCATTCCACCACATCCTGCTACCAAAATGAAATTTTCTGGCTGTTGAATATATAATATTCAACAACCTATTTCATATGCACCCAATTTCAGATACTACCGCCATCCGTTGAGGAGCGATGTAACCTTGAGCAACCTATATTATAGCGAGATCTACTCACTTCTATAGGCGCCGGGAGCATTACTGCTTCCACTTTTTTGGCTACTGTGACCAGTGGAATTATGAGAGGGATGTACCTAAATCATTTAGGTATTAACTGGATTTTTATCTGCATCTCGCAGACTGCATACATTGAGATTTTCCTCAACGAAGGCGGGAGATATCAACATTCGCATAAGTTTATTATGCGAACTCCCTTGGGGAGGGGAGCAGGATGGATGTCCCGACGCTTACGAGTCGGCTTTGGCTGGCTTAAGTGATCACTTTATGCCCAGGGCAACGTTCACCCATTCCACCACATCCTGCTACCAAAATGAAATTTTCTGGCTGTTGAATATATAATATTCAACAACCTATTTCATATGCAACCAATTTCAGATACTACCGCCATCCGTTGAGGAGCGATGTATATATATATATATATATATATAGTCATACAACATAGCAAGAGTAAATGATAGTAGTAGATACCGTGGCTTTTTAAATGGTGAAAAGACACTCCAATCACCGTTTTTTCCTCGCACACCTTTGCCACCTTATGTGGCAGCCCACTGTTCTTCTGCACCTGCCCCCTCACCTACCTCACCTTTTATTGGAAGCCGTTCCAATGGCATTCGGATGAGATGTCCTTATGATAGTAAGTTAAACACATTTTTATTTGGTCTCAATTGTACCATTACAACTTTTCATGTGGATTAGCTAGAAACAAATTTACGGGCGTGCATTGTTCAGTACCACATTAAAGGATGCACGATATTTTGTGTCTAATCGTATTTATCATAAATCGTAATGAATAGAAATCGCATATATCAAATACGTACCTATATCCTTTGTTGTATTTCCACCTGACATTCCAACCTACATTCTACACTTATTCCTATTGTCGGAGAGATGACACGATCCATAATATTACGTGCAGATATTTCTTTATCTGTTTCATCTCAAATACCTCGCGTGCCACGACATTTTTTTTACTCAAGTTAAGACTTGAAACGATATTGTCGTGTAGCGTTTATTTACTTTCAATGTTTTCTTGCGAGAACGTATATACCTGAAAAATACGTTTTCTTTCAGATCTGTACATAATAATACAATATCATTTCAATACATTACTGATAGGTACCATCAAGTTCTGAAACTTATTGGTATACTTGTAGGTACATTTTTTACACCGCAAGTATTTTTTATACAAAGGATCTGGGCTTGTGTACACAAACCTAAGTACTTTCCTGTTCACTTCACAGTAAGCTAAAAGCTTCTCTCGTGAAGTGCTGAATATAGTCATGATTTCACGTCATGATATTGTGTCATGTAGAATGATATATGAGTTTTTAGGAAAATAGGTATTTATTTATTTTTTTATTTATTTAAACTTGTAGTAAACAACAAACACATATAAATATACAAAATGGACATAGTACAGATTATAAAACGTTGTTCACTAGGGCGAACTTATCGCAGAACTGCGATTTCTTCCAGTTAACCCCCATTTAGTGAATTGTTGCAGGTTATTTTTTCGCAGAATTGTGCTGTTATTTAGAGCCAGGTATTGTGCCCGGCGCTGGGGATCTGCGCCTGGATTTTCGGTTTGAAGCAACCACTATTGCATACAATATGCTTTTTTTTAATACAGTCATTTTTCTAAAACTGCAAAAGGTAATTGATTTTTTAGTCCTATCCAAGATTCTTCTTTATCGTTACCTACTTAAAATATGTAGTCTGAAAGTTCTCCCTTGTAAAACTGATTCTTGGAAACAGGTGTGCAACAAATAACCTAGCAACCGTACTAAAATATCACAGTTATAATTTTACGGAATTTAAAATTTATCTGTAGGTAAGAGTACTATCACATTTTTTTCTAAAGTACAAAGAAGAAATTTAATTAAAATTCATAGACAGGAACTTGGATTTCCAAAAGCAGTAAGAATTCCTACGATTTTTTTTCAACTCGTCTCTGAAGACACACGCAAAGATGAAATAAAAATTGTAATGTTTTTTGTTTATATGTTTTTGAAAACAATCATTCCACATCGACGAACAAAGTAATTTGCGGTTCTTTAAAAGAAAAATTCCGATATATATTATTAGGTAAGGTACATGATCAATGTAAACATCCACTCAATAAAACGTAATAGTAGGGGAGATACATGGTTAGACTTTCGCCATGTGGCTAGATGCTGACTAAATCTCCTCACAATGCCGCATAGTTTGTATAGTGAAATCATCATCATTGATTCCTCTAAGTCCTGGGGGAGCGTTGAGCGGCAACAACACCTCTCCATTGGTCTGTATCCTGGACCATGGTCTTGGTATCCGGCCATTGTAGATCGGCTCCCCTCAACTCTTCAAGCATGGAGCGTCGCCAAGTAGTATTTGTATACATCATCATGTCAGCCTCCATGCGTCCATTATTGAATATAAGCCTCCACCGTTGATCTCCACAGCTCCCTATCCTGGGCAGACCGCATCCAACCGCCTCCTGCAACTCGTCTTACATCGTTCGACCACCGTGCTTGAGGCCTACCGACACTTCTTCTGCCTGTTTTAGGTTTCCACTCCAAAACTTTCTATATCCACCTAGAGTCTGTGGTTCTGACCACATGACCAGCCCAACTTCATTTCTGACTAGAAACTCTGTGAACGACATCAACGACCTTGGTCTTCTCTCTGATTTCCACTCTGATTTGTATACAGTCAACTAAAATCCTCTAAAATAAAGGACAGAAACAGATGTTTTACGTTAGGCGTCGAAACAGACGAAACGAAATCAATTCTTCAAGAATCGCTTGGCAATCAGCTGTGACTGACTATTTTCATGCCTTGTCCCGCATGATTAAATTCTAAACCTACTTTAGGTACGTAGGAGTTTGCGATTTTAGTCACTTGCGGACTAGTAGATTTACTATTTTTACCGTCGAGTTTCGCCGTTGGCGGAAATCGACCTGTTTGAATCCGACATAAGTGTTTTCTAGGATATACTACTTAATACACCCTTACAGAATATTACATATAGAGTGCGTGTTAACATTTTGATCAAAGAATTCTCTTCATCATCAAAATAAAGTATTAGCAGTAAGTACTCTTTCAACCCTCATCGCTAAATAATACAGCAATGTGAAATATGTCTTGTTTCGTACAGAATTCAGAGACCTATTGTTATTATAGATACCTTAGATACCCTACCCTTTATACGAGCATGTGGTGACTGGACCGTACAGAGCAAACCAATACAGAACGCGCCATTTCAGAACGGCCAATTCTGGTAAAAAGTAGGTATTTTTCTTAGTCTATTTTACTATGAACAGTCTAAGAAGAATCGTTAGGCTTTTGAAACTTTGCATTTATGATGTTCTACTGTGCTACTATGATGTTCCCGATATCAGCTCCATCTACATACTCATTTGAGAAGACATTTTATGAAGCTCACCAAAGGACGGTTTCATAGTAATGCGATTTGCAAAAGAGTAGTGAATATGTGGAACCGTTTATCCGAAAATGTGATACAACCATCATGAGTGAACGTTTTTAAAACCAGATTTGATGACTTTCTCAGAACGACGGATAGCTTAGACATTGATTTGGGCCCATCGGCCCAGGCTGCTTGCCAAAAATAAGTAAAGATGCTGGGAAGTTATTAAATTTGAAGAGGAAGAATTAGACGCATACAACGTACACAGGTCACGACGGATGAAGTTAATAAAAGTGTAGGAAAAATAGAAAATACCAAATCGATAAAATAATAATAGTGTACTTGTTTTGCATCAACACACATTGGAGTGTAGAAAATAATAATATTCGTATTTCCATGAAAGGTTTTCAATCAGAAATATATTATTTTATCTGATGCAATATTTCCACCCACTCTAACATTGAGATTATAATCATTCACAATAATAATTATAATACATAAGCCGTTATTTGATTGGTTCTTGGAAAACATAAAATACACGCTTGAGAAAATCGATCCGTTGAAGTATGAATAATAATGATGACATTAGTATTTTCTAATGCATTGCTCTAAGCTCTAAGTAATGACGCGTCGTTCACATTCCTAGATACCGCCTCTGACTTCCAGGGGCGGTTTCTAAAAATACGTCATCGTAGGTATTACCTTCATAATTTCTAGTTCAGTTTTCTATCTTCTAATCCCCTCACGCTGCGTTCCTTGCAGGGTAGGCGGAGAGTGTAGCTTCTTCTTATTCTTGTTTCCAACACATTCATGCAATTTGTCATCTGGTCGAAATGATCAGTCCAGGTCAGTCTCGGACGGTAGCATTACTTCACGCCTCGTGACGGTCATCCTGTTCTCATACATTCTCTACACATGCTCAAACCATCTATAAGCTGATTAACTTTCATTCTACTGTCTATACTAGGAACCCTGTCTTACGATCGCTCATCTCTCGGATAAATTTATTTCTTATCCTGTATTTCAGTGTTTTTGCACACATTCTTCTAAACCCTCTCAGTTCAACCCTGATTTTTCATATTTATCTGTCTATGACGGTAAATCTAAAAATGTTGGATAAACAGCAACACAATGGTTATGCTTAGCGAGAATCTTCTTCTTTTGTCTCAGCCATCTCTCTGCTGGATGTAGGCCTCTTCCAATTTTTTCCACTCCTCTCTCCTTTGGGCTTTCCAGATTCACCCACTACCCGCGACGGGGACAATACCATCGGCCCATCTTTTTTGCGGCCTGCCTATTCCTCTTTTCATATCCCACGGTCTCCATCTCAGGACTCTGGGTGCCCATCTGACCACTCCCTGTTTAGAAACATGACCTGCCCATTGCCATTTTAGTTTGGAAATGCGATCCATCACATGGGCAACTTTTGTCCGGCGTCTGATTTCCTCATTTCTGATTCTATCTCTCAGACTTACACCTAACATTTGCCTCACCATATGTAAGAATGCATAGATATAATTATACAGGTTGGCATTTAGTGTGGGTACAAACCCCACCATCTTGGTACATCTAGAAATTATGCTACATTACAATAGACAGGTTTGTGAGCGCTCACTAATTAAATGACAAGAAACTTGTTAGAACTTGCAAGTAAATTACAAACAAGGTATCTAACGAAGGCTTCTATTTCATTGAACATGGCAACGTCTAATAACTTTCAGCTACCTTCGCAATATTCTGTTTAATTTACCCAACGTCATTTACAGCACTTACATTTCCAGCATTCGATCATTTACAACCAGCCGCATATTATATTACTTTTATGCCAAGTAAAATTATTATATTATCCATTTGTTATTTTATATTTTCCCCACGCCTTTATTAACTTAATCTGTCGTTGCCTGTCTACGTTGTCTCCGTCTATATTTTTCTCTTCAAATTTTAATAACTTCCTAACTATTCCATCGTGTTGAAATTTTGCAAACATATTTACTTTCGGCAGTTTAAAATCGTAGTACACTTTAATCATAAATACGTTTCAATTCAAGTTAAATAAACGTCGAAAAAAATGTAAAACTTTTTTTTAAATTATTTAAAAGGATCTGGGCTTGCATACTCAAACCCGAATACTTTCATGCACACCTTCCACTAGGCTAAAAGCCTGCATCGCAAAGTGTGGAATACATCGCCAGCGTGGGGTTTGAACCTGGCACCTCCCGCTTGAGCTGTACTATTTTATCATAATTAATTAAAATTAATGTTGAGAAAAATTAAAAACCTAATTAGTCTTGATCTAAAAAAACTACCCAAATTCAGGATGTTATTTTAAATTGTACTCATAGGCCGTAGGCGTCGGCGTCGGCTAGAAACATTTTCACGCAAAAAAATCAATATTTGGTAGTTAAATACTCGTTATTCTCAATTTGGTTCAACAAGTAAAAAAACGTTTCTTTTTTCTACAGAAATGTGTCACCTATCTCAATGACACATTTTTCTCTCATCTCCCAAAGGTGACACATGTTTCGAACCCCTAAAATTAAGGGTTACCACACAATGAATCATAAATTTCCCTGAATTGTGATTGAATAATTGCATCACCATTGATAAATACTCAGAATATTATTACATCAGATGGTGTAATATTACTTCACGTTAAAATTGAGTTCATCTACCCTCTTCCCACGTTTCAGACAAGCCACTCAACTATAAATTAATGTAGTAGGCAGCTCTGACAACAAAATATACCAAGCTACTGAAATATCAAATGATTGTTACAGTATTATTATAGTAATATTATAGATATAGTCCAAGAGGCCGCTGCTTAATTTATGACGTATCCGTTTTTTGATCGAAATGTGGTACAAATGATAGCTTACCAATAGGGTATTACATCGCACTAGGGTTGCCTATCAAAATCTTGCCGCAACCCCCCCTGCGCCCCCTCGAAAAGGTCCCTCTTCGCGGTTTTTCGCATTTTATAGGAATATGGTAAGAGATAGGAGAAAGTAGTCATTGACAAAAATAATCCTTGCTAAATTCTCTACAAAAAATGTTAAGTCAATTTTTTCGTAGAACTAGCAGTTTACCCGCAATAGCCGGTCCAAAACCGAAATTCACTTAAAAAACTAAAAAAATGAATTTAAACTAAATTGGTTGAAAATTGATAAGAGCTACAGGAAAATAATTGGAGAACGAATTCATTACCATAGTCTTAGCTACAAAACGAGCTATAACTTATTTTCATACATCAATTAATTTAGGAGTTATTGCAATAAAACTCAGTGACGAAAATTCTTAAAATTTAGTTTTTCATAAAATAACCAGCGATATAGCGCCGCAGGCCAAATATTTTTTTCCATAAAATGTTAGTGATAATGGGTGGAAGAAAGTTAAAGAAAAAAAATCAAAAAAAAATTATTTTTTTTCAAAAAATATCCTGTTTTTCGACCGGCCATTACGGGTAAACTACTAGTCCTATGAAAAAATTGACATAACATTTTTTGTAGAGAATTTAGCAAGAATTATTTTTGTCATTGACTACTTTCTCCTATCTCTTACCATATTCCTATAAAATGCGAAAAACCGCGAAGAGGGACCTTTTCGAGGGGGCGCAGGGGGGGTTGCGGCAAGATTTTGATAGGCAACCCTAGTGCGATGTAATACCCTATTGGTAAGCTATCATTTGTACCACATTTCGATCAAAAAACAGATACGTCATAAATTAAGCAGCGGGCTCTCGGACTAATACACAAAAGCGTTGTTTTAAAGTCATAATATTAGACCTGCAAATTCTCGGAAATAAAATATTAAATATTGTAGGAAGTTTGCTAAAAAAATACTTAGTATTTTTTGAGAAAAGTTTATTTGGATGCGAAGAGATTAAATTTATATTCAAGCATGCCTATGTAGCTCCAAAATATAAATAAATAAAATCTTCATTGGATGTAAAGAAACATTATTCCAAATGGCGGGTTTATTGCTGTAGGCAATGTCTGCCAACCAACCACTTGTGACACACTATTAGATTTGTGATAGTTCGTACGTCGAGTGCAGTTAGATCAATTATTTTACTGAGGTTTGCTGGAAGAGATCTCACCATTGTGATACACTCGCCCTAGTGAATAAATGTCACGGTTTGACTATTGTTCGTTTCTTTTAAACAAATACATATTTTAAAGTATAAATAAATAAAAAATGAAGATGCCGGTTCACTAGGTTCAGCGGCACAATGGGAGACATTCACCACTTGTCTCCTGAGGCGCTTCAATACCTGAGCTCTCACGATCTTAATCACTGACTCTGGTTTCTCCAATCCCATACGATATACATACATACATACTTAATAAGTAAATGATGGAGTAAAACATACAAACCATTTTACCGTTGATTATTAATAGGTTACATATAAAATAATTTACCTGGGTAATTTATGTATTGTACCGCAAATAAAAAATTGACCTGAAAACGTCAATAAGCTTTGTTTTTTCATAACAGAGCTTTTATTGGCAAATTAATAATTTGAGCTTCGACCTTTAGCCTTAATTATCATTTTTGGTCGTAGCCTTTCAACAGTGTTATTTATATTGAAAGAATTTGCGAAGCTTTTAATGAAAAAGTTTAGCAAATTAATGGCCATTCCTAGAACTTAATGAGTGAAATGTAAGGAAATTGGTCATAAAGTGTTAACGTTATTCGGTATTGGACTGAAAAATGAAATGCTTATTTCAATAGAAGTACTAAAAAGTTCGTGGATTTATAATCTCCATCGAGATCTTCTTCCATGAAGGTTTTAGGACTCATTTCTCACATAAAACGATGTTTATTTTTTACTATTAGACGATTATTAGATTTTTTATTATCACGACGTATATCCCAAAAATAGAGTGACCAGTGAAGTCTCTGTGTCTGAAAAAACCACATCCTCTTTGCACAAACACAACATTCAGAATTCCATATGAAATGGAAGCTTACGAACACTGTTACTTGACACACTCCAAAATACATCACAAAAGTGTGGGGGTTATTTCGACAACCCGGAGATCTCTACGTAATTATTTTTTTTATAATTTTGTTAACCGAGTTGACTGTAAGATATTGCTTTTGCAATAAGTCTGCCTTTAGAACTATACTTTTGTCATATTTTGTAACTCTTGATGATTTTTTGGCTTTTAATAATTTATTTATTCAAGATTATTTTGAAACTCACAATTTTATATTTTTGTTCGACCATCGGAATTTTCTACATGTCGTAGTTGAATATAACAAAGTAGTTATATCTCAACAGATTCACAGCAAAGGATGGACCTTCCATCAGGCTTATGACTGATCGTCGACTGGCTTAATATGATCACTTTATACATAACATTCACCAATTCCAGTTCACATTAAGATAGTCGAAGATCATGATGGAAGGTCCACCCTTTGCTGTGTATCTGTTGAGATATACGAGTAACTACTTGTTATTTATTCAATTTTAGATATCCCAGTTTTACGAAATACGTGAAAAAAAAATTCGTTTACAAACATTAGAGGCTCTATTCTAAATAAACAACGATGTTTCATGGCCTATTAAATTTAATAATATGTAGAAATACAACAAGATGGATTAATATGTTTGTATTTTATTTGGCACTGGGCCAAGTGCCCTACAAACGTATTGCGTGTCTTCGGTACTTTTCACTGAACATTCTTTCAAGCTACATACCTGTAAAGATATTTGGCTTTTAGTATTTTTATTTTATAGCCTTCCACACCTATCAAATAAAAGATTGACAGGATTACATCACACGTAGGTAATAAAAGGAAACAGGATGTCATATTTAAACGAAAAAGAAATTGACGCAACCACCGAAGCAAAAGCTTTTTATATTCATACTAGCTGTATTACCCGTGCTTCGCTACGGAAAAATTGTGTGGATCCCCCCCCCTTCGTGCCCCCTTAGTGTCCCCCTCCTCGTACCCCCTACCACAATAAGAACATTCCCTGGGGCAAGCACAATAATTTTCCAAAGTTTCATCTCAATCGGATGAACGGTTTAGGTGTCTATAAAGGAGAAGGTGAAAAATGTTAGGTATATACCATAGGTACGAACTAAAATATTTATTATTGGGAATCATCACAATCTGTCATCTAAATTGTCTGAATTAATTAATACGTATCATCAAAATTTATATACCTACATTTTTTTCTGAAATTAACAAATTAACAAAATTACGAATATTATTTTACTTAAAAGTTTATATTTTGCAATTTAAATTTCGCGCCGTTGGTGTTCCAACGGGCGGGGTTAATAATATGTATTTCACAATCGATAAAACACACTATGCAATATATTATGTATGTAAAAACAGACTGATGACTGTGTGCCCACCTGTGTACATAAGTATAGACGTGTGTAGTACGGTAAAATATAGTATAGTCAGTCCAGCAAAATAACAACTACTACTTAATATTTGCGTTAAATATTCGCAAATGCCTTGCTATATGGAAACCAATACTGTGTGGTAGAAACTTCTGGAAATTGAGAACCTTCTGTGAAATTTTTTTGATGAGGGGATTCAAGGGTTGTGTGGAGCATGTGTGGTATGGTATGAAAGGGCGTTAGAAAAGAAATTCAAATCTTCAGAAAGTCATTTTTATGCGTCCTCAGACCATCGGGAGACACAGAGTGATCGAGAGAATCCAGTCACCACATACCACATTGTTTGGTGTCTCATAAAAGAGCTTCACAAGTAGAACTTGGCTAGACGGGCAATGCTGGGCAATACAGTTAGTACGGCTTATGAAAAAAATACAATTAACGAAATTGCAAATATTTTTTTACTCAGAGTCCATGCTTCACTGAGCGCATAACAATACACTTATTTCACCACCTATAAAAACGTGTATATATTCACGTATACAGGAGAGTACTTATATCAACTAACAACTATAAAAGTACCCTTTTCATGCCCTTATCCTCAATTTTTGATTAAACAATGTAAGACGAATTTTTTTCATTTTAAAAGAAGTATGCAACTGTTTAACTACAGCTTTGTAGCTTCAGTGTTTACCGAGATACGTTACTATCAAAGCAAATTTAATCCCACGCCCTAACCCTTAAGGATTGACTCTTTTTCTGGACAGAATATCATATTTTGACCCTTTCTTAGGAATCCATTTTTTGGAAATTCCTATAAAATTATTTTTTACCGTATTAAGAGGCATTTAAAAATCACCCCTTTTCTTTATGTCCTTTTTCATGCCTTTAAATAAAAATTAAATAAAACGGCGAAACAGCCTATTACTAATTTTAATAGTAGAATCTATGTGCCAAATTTCAACTTCGTACAATGTCTGGTTTCCGAGATATTCGCATACTCTGAAAAACTTTCAACCCTATTTTTCACCCCCTTAGGGGCGGAATTTCCAAAAATCGCTTCTTAGTGGAAGCTTTTGTATTAAAACCTATCTGCCTTCAAAATTTCACTTCTCTAGGATTAGCCAATTCGGCTCTGCGTTGATGAGTGAGTATGTCAGTCAGTCATTCAGTCAGTCATTCAGTCATTCATTCAGTCAGGCACTTTCGTTTATTATTAGAGATGTTTGCCCGAGTTTTTTTTATCGGAATATGTTTTTCATGAGTCGGTTATTTTTATACTCAATAAAAAAATATGTACTAACACACACTTTATTTGTGATGGGTTCTGCAGGCTACCCGACTCTCGAAAAACGCCGAAAATACTATTTATATAGGCACTTCTCTGTTGATTGGGATGACTCATAATCCAACAATCCTGGAGTAAATACGACTATACGTATACTTCTAGCGCCAATATCATAGCCTTTTTTGTAGTGTTCGTGAAAGGAAGAATATACCCGACTAGAACATTGAACGCATCTGGTGATAAGTTTTGTGCTCATAACTAAAAAGGCGTTAACGGTCGATTACCTACACGAGCCAAGACAAACGCTCCATCCTCACGTCTTTTTACTTGTCACTACTAACACAATACTCGTCAACGGTTGACAAGCGTGTGGTGCCGGCATTATAATGAAAGCCGATGACTAAATTATATCGGCTCTATACAAGGACGTGTTGACACAAAAAAACATCGTGTTTTTTTTTATTTCATCTAAAAAACTATACAGTCAATACAAAAGTACATACAATAAAATATCTCCGAATAATAGACCAGTTAAAGTACTGCAAATTACCAAAACAATACAAAAAGAATCCCTTAACTATTCAGAACACAACTACATTTATAGAAAAAAAATTGGAATAAAATAACTACCTCTAAGTATCGATAACATTATAATTTTGAAAAAATAATAAGGTAGCTAGGTCTTACATTTCTATAATCAGCCCATTACGCCGTCTAGTAACGACGATCGTTCACGAATATGGCGAACTTAAGGGGGACATTTGCCGGAATATTAAATTCCTATATTCTTCAGGCGATTATTAGAAATATTATTCAAGTACCACTTCGTACAATATAGCTTATCTACTGCTGAATAGAATCGGCACAAAATTATAAAATTCTACATAAGAGAGTTACCAGTCGAATGTTGCCTTTCTGCTTATTATGGTGGATTGAGTACGTCAGCGTCTTATTGACTCAATTTTTCTATGACTCGAATTAGCCCAAAAGCCGGCTAAGCCAAAAAGGGTCGAAAAAATTGGAATGAAGTCGCTGAAAAATAGTCATTTTTTAATGTTCGTATTCGTGCATATTCGTAGTAAAAAATCTTAAAAACGTAAAAAAATAACATATGCGGTAATTCAACAGGGAGTTATTCTCAAGACCGTTTCCCCCTCATAGCATCTTCTTCTTTTCTATGTGTCTTTTCGGGTGCCCCCGACGTTGACGACCACTTGGGAGAACGCCTCTTTGTCCTGAGCAGTGCGAAAAAGCTCCTGCACAGTCCTGATTCCGGTCCACTGCCGTAGCATAACATAGTTTACGTAAAAAAAGCATAGATATAACTAATTTACCTAACAATCCACAATTCAATCCACCTCACATCCCTAATTAGAAAATTACATGTACTACACATCTTACAAGCACGCGCGGCCGCTGATAAAGGCAAAGGCGCACTGCGCTGCCACATTAAACATAAGAATATGCCTATAAATAAATCAATATTAAATTGAAAACGTTAAAAAAATTAATTGTACCTCATAGATTCATCTTTATAATATTGCACGTACGCGTACTCATACTACTGTGAAACTACTCTAGTGTGATAGTGTATGTGTGCGGTGTAGGTGGAGTAAATCTCACGCATGTGTATTGAAGGCCGCGTGCAGAATTTCAAATGCACAAAAAAATATCAATATTTGTACTAAAATCTCGAATCCTTCGCGAACGGTGGAATGAGGGAGAGAGTGTATGTTTGATAGAGAAATTAACGCGCTAGAAAGAGACGGAGGCGGCAGTGGCCGAGTCAGCGATATAATTTAAAACATGCGTGATTCGCGACGCACCGGTCAAAAAATGATTTATTTGTAGGTAAGTTTTTAACGTTGATTAACGCAACTACAATGTTAGAACCGATTAATATTGTGTTGCGTCGAACGCGACACAACACATTTTCATAGCATAATATGTATACTCGTATAGCAAATGAGCAATCGATTTATTAGATCGAACCGTAATTCGACAACTATTATTTATAATATGGTTTTCGTACAGTGTGAGTCGAAACTTGGTTACTCTTAGAGTACTGCGGCCCCACTCGCAGCTGAGTAAGAAGTGTTGGAAAATCCTTTTCTTGTCTATGAATGTATCTACATACCTAGTAGGTTTTATTCATATTTTGTCAACGGTTGATTATAGGTTTACTACATTCTTTTTAATAAACACGACTACTATATGACTTTTTCTGCCACCTCCGTGGTCGGGTGGGGCCGCGATAGTGGAATAGTGCCGAATATTTTTGTGGAATTTATTACTGTTAGTCTGCAGTCGACGTGGGACGAGGGTACGATACAGTCAGATCAATTTCTATTTATCCCTTTACGTCGCATCCCTTGCGGGGTAGATAGAGAGGACAAAAATCTCTATACCTTAACACACTCTTGCACATATAGCTTACTATATATACCTACCTACACACATTAATATCTTTTTGAGATGGTCGGTAGCCTGGTTGGTAACGCGTTCGACTGTTAATCCAGTAAGCGCGGGTTCGATTCCTGATGCCGACCTACTCCACTACACGACACAAGCTTTTCAAGCTTACGCTTAAGCGTGTAATTGGGTTTATTTCGATAAACCCAGATTCATTAAAAATAATATATAAGGCTTTCTACTCGGCTGCGAGTAGTATGCGCTCCCTAAAATAATTTCACGAGCCGCCACTGCTTACAAGGTTACCTTTTTCTACACAAACAGAATTTTCTCAATTACTGACATTAAGATGATAACTACCCTTCATTATTTAATATTATAATGGGACTTACTGAGCACATCATAAGGCGGTCTTTATAGAACTATACTACCCCAACATTATTATCTAATATAACTACCTAATAATGTAGGTAGTCATTTTGAATCGTCAATGTATTATTTTTATTTTACCACTGTTTTTAGTGTGTATATTATAACCTTGAGACTTGAGATGAAACTAGAAAAATAATATTTTCAACAGCCGATGGAGCCAAGATCTTATCTAATTCTTTCGTAGTGTCCCAGATATAATACTTTAAAATGACATTCTAGAAAACCAACCCAATCTCAGATTCAGAGAATCTAGTACCGCATCGCATCATCTATGATATGAATCGCTTTTCCCACATCTCTTCCACACGTCAAGTTATACACTGGGTCAAATACCCTGAACGGATTGAGTTCAAACTTTGTCTTATGATCTGAAAGACTCTGAATGCGGTAGCTCTCTCAGCCTGGTATGATCTTCCTACAAGCATTAGAGAGGAACTGAGCAGACTATTGTTGTGAAGATATTGGTATGCGCATGTGAGAAGAATGGAACCATCCAGGCTCCCTCACATTGTGCTGCACGGCCAATCCCAAAGTAGGCGACCCCCAGGCAGACCACAAAAGAGATGGATCAACAGCTGGAAGTCGAACTCGCAGGAAGCTAACCTCTCTTAAATAACAGGCCACCAGGCCTACATTAAGATTAAGAAGAAGATTATATTGCCCTCTGCCATTTCGGCCTACTCCGCAAGGGATACGTCGTGTTAATTGATAGATAGATCTATAGACTGATATCAATGTCTATAATAGTTAATTCATAATATAACAGCAACTGAAGAACTTTGAAACTAACTAGTATAAAGCTCCATTATGTTTCATAGAAAGAAACTTTTGATCCTTTTCAAATAAACACGATTATTGTTCGTTAATAATTTGACGATACTTGATGGAACTCTAATATCAATCAGCTAAGAGCTTATTGATATTTGGAACTACTTACTTACTACTTATTGAATTACATTCATAAGTTAAATATAGTGAAGATATATCATTGAATTTTCATTTAATTAGTTAAGTAATGTGAGATATTTTTCTACATAAATAAATTATACTAATGATACGCGGCGCTATTTTGCTACTAGCTGAAAACAAATTATTGTTAGAGGAAATTTAAAAGAGATTAATTACCATTTAAGAGTTATTGCTCTTAATAATGAAGATATTTTAATTGGGTCTTACATAGTATTTTACCTTTCGCTATCCCATATTTTGGCGGATACCTATTAATTGCTGAACCTCATTCAAAATTTCATGAAATCCGCACGTTGGGTCTCATACAGGTTTGATGACTCTATACCTCTGAAACGGGATATTTATACCTATTACGGTACAGTATCTAATTAATTTAAGTAATAATTTAATTTTTTTAGTAATTATTAAGTAATTTTAGGAGCCATTTGATAAATGATGTTTCCTCTTATTTATCGATTAGTGATTAACGGTTAGAGGTGACTCCTGGAAGGTTGAATTCCAGTCGAATTTCAGGAATCGCCTTGTATTTTCGGAGCCATTCAAACAGATATGACCTACCTGAAAGTATAACTCCATATTTTCACCATCGATACATACTCGTCATACATTCCCACCCCGTACGTCGTGCGAGGCGGTCGTTACTTCTGTTCAGTGCGGTCGTTGTTTTTGTACAGTACGCCCGTTACAATTCAGAATATTATTATTTTTCAATTATTCTTTTTTCACTAAAATACTTTCTACTACTTTTAGCGAGTGTTCAGGTGTGAGTGGGCGTGGCTTTCGCCCGCCTCCCGCATTTGGTGAGTTCGTTCCTTTTATATTTTTGAACTATAACAGTTTCATATTATTTTATAATTTTTTGTTCTTTTTCTTTTACTATCTCTTTTAAGAGATATAGTTTTTTGTTTTTCTTATTATCATTTTATCAATAGTAATCAGAACGCCTTTCATTTGTAACAAATAATGGAGCCCCCGGACCCGGGGGATACCGGGCAAAACCGGAAAAGGCCACATTCTCCATCGCTCTCTTCCGCCGTACCCACAAAATCGCCGTATCCGGCTGAACTACTAGGTTACTCTACGAATGCTTGTGGTCCATTTATTGTTTTCGTGAAATACATAGATGACAAACCTCTTCACCCACTCTCGTTGGGAAATCTTATTTTCAAAAATAAAGTCAGGGGTGTTACCGAGGGAGGAGTGAGAGCAGAGAACAGATACACAGCCGCATTAACATTTTCGACCAGTGCGGCTGCAAATATTTTTTTGAAATCAGAATTTGTTTCAAAGAATAGCCTGAACGCATTTATACCAAAATACAAGATATCCAGACAAGGATTAATAAGGGGGATTTCTACAGACATTTCCACCGATGAGGTGTTAGAGTACATCGCCTCTACATTCGGAAGGGTAATTAGTGTCCGTAGATTGAACTACAAAGACTCTTCCTCGGGATCGGTTGTATGGAAACCTAGCCAAACATTAATTATTACGTTTGAGGGACAAGTCATCCCTAAAAATGTGTACCTCTTTCATAATTCATTCTCTGTGGAGCAATACGTGTCCCCAACTGTGCTATGCTACAACTGTTGCCGATACGGTCACTCGAAACTGAACTGTAAATCCACACCAAGGTGTTATAAATGCGCTGAGATGCACTCGGGAGAGCAGTGCACATCAGTAACTAAAAAATGCATTCACTGCAAAGGAGCTCACTCTGCTGCTAATTTGGATTGCCCGGAGTTTGTTAGACAGAGGAATATCAAGAAAACGATGGCAATGGAAAACATTTCTTTAAAAGAAGCCCTAGTATTTCATCCACCTGCCACGATTAGCTATGCTGAAAAAGCTGCTACTCCCCCTGTATTTACCGCAAGTTCTCCCCCCGCTACCTTTTCAAACACACATTCATCTTTCACTTCCTTTTCAAACACAAATTTACCTTCCACGTCTGAAAAGCCCAGAAAAAGCGCAAAATTTCAATTCCGTACATACAAATACTCAAAACCCATTCCTAACCCAAATGAAAAAGAACACAATGAACTACTATCATACTCAAACGGACAAGCAGTCAACCCTACAAACGGTTGTGCTCTAGGAAATCCAACATCTTCATCCGAATCTACCTTCGAAAATGACTCAACCCACTCCACAAATACGACTTTCTTACTTCAATCGATTGCCCAGATTCTTATCCAATTATGCTCTAACAGTAATCTAGAATTCCCACCCAATCTATTAAACTCAGCATTATCTCTACTCTCAAACTTTACTCGACAAAATGGCTGCAGTGACAACAAATAAATCAAAAAATCTCATAGTTCTGCAATGGAACAGCAGAAGTGCTGTATCCAACAAAACAGAGCTTTTGTACCTATTAAATTCTCACTCAGTTGACATTGCTGCTATATCCGAAACTTGGTTTCCACCCAATTCTGTATTCTCAATCCCTGGTTATACTTGTCTCAGAGACGACAGACCTGATGGACGCGCTGGCGCCGCCCTATTAATTAAAAGAAATATTCCACACACTCGCTGCCAACTTCCACACTTTACAGCATTCCAAATTGTGGCAGCAAACATAGCTGGTACCAGCTTCGTATCTGCATATATTCCTTCAGGGAGGTCCTTTGACTCTGCTAACTGGAATACAATAATTAACCATTTATACCCTTCCAAGGTTATCTTGGGGGATTTCAATGCCCACTCTTTATCATGGGGGTCTACCCATACAGACGTGCAAGGAAGAAGAATTGTGGATTTCCTAGATGAGAACCATTTGTGTACTTTGAATGACGGGAGCCCCACTAGAGTACCTCGTCCAAATCAGAATCCCAGTGCCGTTGATCTGACCCTTTGTACTCCTAACCTAGCCCCAATGTCTCACTGGTCAGTATTGGATGATTCCTTTTCTAGCGACCATTATCCCATAATTCTATCCCTGGGGGTTGAGGTGGAGGTTAATTCTGATCCCACAAAATTAAGAGGATATAATATCAGAAGGGCTGACTGGGCAAAATTCGAGAGTTCTATCGAGTTAACTTTGGAGGGAGAGGACTTTCCTGAGTTGAAGAACACTTCATTGGAACATATGGTGGACTTAATTACTGAGACGACCACCCGAGCTGCTAACTCTAGTATCCCTTTAAAGTCTTCTCAAAAAAAGTATAAACCTTCCCCTCCATGGTGGGATTCTGAATGCACTGAGATAGCTATTAAGAGGAAAACAGCAATGCGAAAATATAGAAAAGATATTACACTCCAAAACTATATATCGCTCAGGAGTGCCCAGGCCGAAGCTAAGAGGACTTTCCAGAGGAAAAAACGCATGGGTTGGAGGCATTTTTGTGAATCGCTATCTCCGGAAACTCCGGTACCAGACGTTTGGTCAGCCGTCCGTAGGTTTCGTGGCGCTATCTCACCTAGAGAGTATAGGTCAAAAAATGAGAAATCGATTAATGAATTTGTAAACAAACTTGCACCAAGCTTTGTCCCTAATGAGTGTGATACAGTCATCACAACTTATTTTAAAGAATGTACATCTCCTACTGATCATTCTCTCTCACGGCCATTCTCCCTTGACGAACTCAAAGCAGCCATTCAGCTAACTGGAGATTCATCCCCTGGAGTGGACCTTGTGCCTTACACCTTTTTCAGGCATTTCCCAGAATCTTTCCTTTTGACTATCCTGTCAATATATAATCACATACTGGAAACTTCACAGGTCCCCCAACAATGGAAGGTACAAAAATCATTCCAATCCTAAAACCCGGCAAAGATCCTAATGAAGGCTCCTCCTACAGACCAATCGCGTTATCTTGTTGCTTCGCAAAAATTCTAGAACGCATGATCAAAGCCCGTTTGGAGCATTTCTTAGAAAGTTCTTCGCTCCTTCCGCGGTGGCAATTCGGCTTTAGAAAGAATAAATCATGCATTGACAACATCAGTGCTTTGACCGTGGACACTCAATCCGCCCGATGTGAAAAACTAACTACTATAGCGGCATTTCTTGATTTATCATCTGCTTATGATCATGTCAATCTGTCACGGTTGCGAGAGAAGATGTTATCCCTTGGCATTCCCCTCAATCTATCCTCGGCTATATTTAATTTATTTTGTGAACGAACTATCGTCGTTGATGGAGTTTCCCAGGATATACGTCGAAACATCTATGTAGGCTTACCACAGGGGTCCGTACTTAGCCCTCTACTCTTCAATGTGTATACCGCAGATATTCAAAGAGTTATCCCTGATAACTGTTCCATTCTACAATACGCCGATGATTTTGTAGTGTACACCTCGGATCGATATGTGGCGAGAGCAGCTGGGACACTGGAGTCAACTTTGAACTCTGTCAATGACTGGATGTTACAGAATGGCCTATCCCTCTCCCCATCGAAGAGCCATATAATTACATTCTCAAATACACAAAAAGTCCCTGACGTATCCATCAGGATTAATGATATTGTCGTTCCATCCTCAGAGTCTGTCAAGTTTCTGGGAATGATTGTTCACCGAAAACTGTCCTGGACTGCGCACGTTAACTATATTGTGTCTAAATGTGAAAAAAGCATTAATGTTCTGAGAGCCGTTTCCCGAGTTTGGTGGGGTTGTCATCCGTCCACCATGAGGATCTTATACTACGCCTTGATCCGGAGTCATTTGGACTACGGCGCTTTCCTCCTAGACCCCCTTCCTAATTCTCTTTTGCAGAAATTGGAGAGAATTCAGTCTAAATCTTTGAGACTTGTTCTGGGAACAATGAGATCTTCACCGGTTGATTGTGTTAGGGTGGAGGCAGTGGATATGCCTTTGAATCTGAGAAGAAGATATCTGGCTTCTGGTTATCTTTTGAGACATATAAATGACTCTTCAAGTGTGGTTGTTGAAAGTGTGAATAAACTGAATTCTATCTACGATGGCAGGTCGTTACATCGGGTGAGACCTGTTATGTGTTGCGCATTGACTTATCTCAGGGAAAACTTTTTATCCCATCCGATATCAGTTTTGCCTATGTTTCAGATGCCCCTCGAGGCGCTCAGCTTCAAGCCTAATATCGTTGAATCAATTGGTCTTAATAAACATTCTGACCTCGGTCGGGATATTGCTATTGGTAAGTTTAATCAGATTGTGAATGAAAGATGGCCATCCCACGTGAGGGTTTTTACTGACGGGTCAAAGTCAGACGGCGGTCTCTGCGGAGCTGCTTTTTATGCACCCTCCCTGGGTTTGGTGGGTAAGTATAAACTTTTGTCATATTCTTCAGTGTTCACTGCGGAGTGCGTAGCATATAAGGAGGCTTTAAATGTCATTTTACTCAATCAAATTCAGAAAGTAATAATTTTTACCGACTCTCTGAGTCTGGTTTCCAAGCTGCAAGCCCACGTCAATACTTACGGGAAAGATGATTTGTTCTGCTCTTTAATACAGCTTTTATATTCGGCCTAGATATATTCGGCATAGCATAGAAATCATCACTGTTTGGATTCCATCCCACATTGGTATTACCGGTAACGAGTATGTGGACCTCCTGGCGAAGGACGCGTCGGTATCGGGTTGCCCCTCGCATGAATTATTCTCGTCTCCCAGGGATTTCCTCTCAGTAATTCGAAATACCCTTAATGCTGAATGGCAGGAGGATTATTGCAGGCATTCTTCAACGGGTAATCACTACAAGTCAATACAGCCTGTTATTCCACCTAAACCATGGTTTCACGGATATAATTATTCCAAAATGTCTATATCAATTCTCACCCGCATGAGACTAGGACATTGTTGTGTCGCGGAACACCTATACAGGATAGGTGTCATTGCTTCCCCTATGTGTGAGTGCGGAGAGGAGGTGGAGAGTCTGAATCACGTATTCTTTGGCTGTGTATTATTTGATAACAGGGCACTTCTTGAGGACCTGAGAAAATCTCAGGTCCCCTTCCCAGTTAGTGTACAGTCGCTACTGGCACTTGGTGCTAATATGATAAACTCGATCCTCATTAAGAGTATTAAGCTCAACAATAAAAGAATATAGTGTTGCATAATTCTATGAGTATTACTGATAGCATGGATCACTCGCCCACGAGTGGGTTGCTGAGGTAAATATAGAATAGAATACATACTCGTAACTTTAATGTATTTTGTTTCATGCTATTTATTTTTTTCTTGACAATTAGTATAGATTCATCGATGTCCATATTTGTTTCCATTAAGAGATTTATCCTAAAGCAGATCCTAAGGGAGATCCTAAGTAAGTAGGTGAATGATTTTGAGAATTTAATAGAAATAAAATGTTTCCTACACTATTTTGTTGCAAACAATTTCGCTACAATTTATTTTAAAAAATCACTAGGTAGGTAGATTTTCCTGTAGAATATCACTACGAGAAAGAATAAATTTATTTTTCATGACATTTGCAAAGAGAGTTATTTTCGTTGAAAAAAAAATTTACGAGGTATTTTTTCCATGAATCTATACATCATCATATCACTGGCGCTACAGCCCACTGTGAGCCTTGGCCTCCTCCAGAATTCTTCGCCATTCCATTCGGTCCATCGCTCGCACCTTTCAGTTTGTCACCCCAATTGCCCTGAGGTCCCTCTATACAAGATATAGGTGAATCTATACAAGATATGAAATATCTGACTAGAGGAAGGTTCAGTGTATCTAGTATCTACCATATTATTTTCACAAAAGATATTTCGTAAAGTTATCGAGATATTTATTTAAAAAAAAATACCCTTTTGTCGACACCCAGAACAAATCGCGACTTAGTCATCCGAGATTTTGAAGGGCGAGATTTAGACGGAAACGAATCCACATACCCAATTATTTTACAACAATTCATTGAACGAATATAATGTACTGAAAGAGGAAAGACCCAATTTATAGAAACTTCATCTGGTAGGTGGTTTACGGTAAGTTCGTCTAAAATCAATTCGGCCAAAATCAATTTACCTAACGATGAATTCGTCGATTTTAGACGAATTAATTTTAGACGAATTGATTTTAGACGAATTGATTTTAGACGAATTGATTTTAGACGAATTGATCTGATTTTAAACGAATTGATCTTAGACCAATTGATTATAGACCAATTGATTTTAGACGAACTTACCGGACACCCTGGTGGTTATAGTATGAAATTTTTAGTCGATCGATTTCTAATTCGCCTGTATTATAGAAAAGTGTTGACAACAGCGCCCTCATTTTTGTACGGAGAAAAGAGGCACGAGAGTTTGAATTGTCTATGGCATGTATTCTTTTTAGTCCAAGAGCCCGCTGCTTAATTTATGACGTATCTGTTTTTTGATCGAAATGTGGTACAAATGATAGCTTACCAATAGGGTATTACATCGCACTAGGGTTGCCTATCAAAATCTTGCCGCAACCCCCCCTGCCCCCCCCCGAAAAGGTCCCTCTTCGCGGTTTTTCGCATTTTATAGGAATATGGTAAGAGATAGGAGAAAGTAGTCAATGACAAAAATAATCCTTGCTAAATTCTCTACAAAAAATGTCAGGATATTTTTTTCGTAAAACTAGCAGTTTACCCGCAATGGCCGGTCCAAAACCGAAATTCATTTAAAATACAAAAAAAATGTATTTAAACTAAATTGGTTGAAAATTGATAAGAGCTACAGGAAAATAGTCAGAAAACGAATTAATAACCATAGTCTTAGCTACAAAACGAGCTAAAACTTATGTTCATACATCTAATAATTTCGGAGTTATTACAATAAAACTCAGTAACGAAAATTCTTAAAATTTAGTTTTTCATAAAATAACCAGTGATATAGCGCCGCAGGCCAAAATTTTTTTTCCATAAAATGTTAGTAATAATGGGTGGAAGAATGTGAAAGAAAAAAAATCAAACTTTATTTTTTATTTTTTCAAAAAATATCCTGTTTTTTGACCGGCCATTACGGGTAAACTACTAGTCCTATGAAAAAATTGACTTAACGTTTTTTATAGAGAATTCAGCAAGGATTATTTTTGTCATTGACTACTTTCTCCTATCTCTTACCATATTCCTATAAAATGCGAAAAACCGCGAAGAGGGACCTTTTCGGGGGGGGCAGGGGGGGTTGCGGCAAGATTTTGATAGGCAACCCTAGTGCGATGTAATACCCTATTGGTAAGCTATCATTTATACCACATTTCGATCAAAAAACAGATACGTCATAAATTAAGCAGCGGGCTCTCGGACTATTTGTATTTCGAATATGTGTAGGTAATACAGTGCAAACTTTATTCACATTTTAGGTCAAGAAGTTTTACCTACATACGAACTATATGGAAGAAGTGTGTTTGTTTAAGAGCAGGGTGGGGAAACATTTTTACCCCACACCCTGCTGCTGTTACCCCATGTTGATGAAATATTCACTCCCAACGATATATCTTTTTTTCATTAATAAAATGATTTTTAATTAATGAAATTGATTTAAAAACATAGTAGCACCGCTGCCGCAGGTGAATTTCAAAAATTGTTGAGTTTTTATTTTTAATATAGGTTTAATTATTAATAATTTGTACCAGATTTATTTCTCTACATACGAATTACTTAGAAGGGATGGTTGGAAGAATTCGCAAATAGGCAATAAACCCGCCCTTACATGTTCTGCATTTTTTTTGTAATAAAGTGTTTATTTATTCATTTTTGTATTTTTTTTACCCATTTTGGGGTAAATTACTCCGGCTGGCCGACCACTGTTCAATAAATGCTTAATAAAATATCAGTTATCACTGCTTTCTTATAACAAAGGTTTCACTAGTTTTCTAGTCACATATTAGGTATATATATTCCAGTTGCGAAGGGTGGATTTCTGCAGAAGGGGAGCCGGGGCTAACATTTCTTATTGGATTACGTCAAATTAGACACTATTATACCTATAATTTTATCCAAAAGGTAACTCGATGAGAATCGTGTTCTTAGGTAGCTTCGCGCCTTAAATTATTGGGGTAAGAATATATTATATTCTTACCCCAATAATTTCATTTTTACCCCTTTTTGGTGTATTTTACCCCAATTCGCCGACCGTTGTTTCAATGTATGCAAGTAAAACAGATATACACTACTGACTGTCTAACTTCTACTTTGCAACATTATTAAGGCTAACCCAACTATGACGTCACGGTCATTTTCCGCGGCATTAAGGTTCAAAATCGCATGATTTTTTTTAAAACTTTTTGGGGTTATTAATTTCGCTCCATCCAAAAAACTTTTCAGTTAATTTACTAGATTTTAATGCATTTTACAAACACAAAAAATTAGGGAAAAGAGTGTCTGTCTTACGAAAAAAGATCGGAGATGTTTTTCGCATTTTTTTTTTTGAGAAATCTATACAAGATATAAATAAAAATCGGTTTTTACTAGATAAAGGTTCAGTGTATCTACCCTATTTTTTTCCGAAATAAATTTTGTAAGGTTGTCGAGATCTAAGGTCCCCCCTTTTTTTGGAATTTTTAAAATATCGATATGCCTAGTCTTAATAAGTTGGACACTTTCTGGAATATGTTTGACATCAGACATAATGTTTGAGCGTTGAATAATTTAATTTAAGAAACAATATTCAAAGATTTCCGACTTGACAATAGGTCAAACTTTACGATTGTTTTGTTGGAACTTGTTAAATAATTGTGGTATTGTTCTTCTAGTTACTGTAGTAAATCGATAGTATAATGTGAATAATATATTGTAGTAGTACACTCATGTATATCAGCACTCGTTATAATACCTTATTAGATGACGAAATGGTCAATTTCAATTTAATTCAATTCGGTTTATTTCTCAAAATACTTATTATGCTGCCGCTTCACGCTCGGCGACCCTCCACGAGTTTTGTGTGAATGAGTAAAAGGACGTACGGACGAGGTGATTGTCTTGAACTGTATACGTAACCGACGGTTAACGCCTTTTTACTCATTCGCGCGAAACTCGTGGAAGGTCGGACAGCATGTGGATGAGGCATTATACATTTGAGAAATTTATGAATACACAATATTATTTTAAAAAAAGCCACAAACAATGTTAAATAGCCGCCCCCAGACAGCATATTTATATGAAGCTGATGGTTTAAGGGGACAAAATACACTTAATTTTTTAAAATAATGGTCTGAGTAAAGATTGTTCCATCATCGCTTTCAACTTTTTAGGAGAGTGTTTAAAAAGAGAAGAGAAAATAAAAAAAAATATCCACTGGAATAAATGGATCTTACCTTAAATATTTTGTAAACCAAATTACAGTATTTTAATCCAACAAACATAATGCTGGCGCCAGATGTTGACCGAGCGTCCACAAGTTTTGTGTTAATGAGTAAAAAGACGTTTAGACGGGGCGTTTGTCTTGGATTGTGTACGTAATCCACGGTTAACGCCTTTTTACTCATGAACACAAAAAATGTGGTAGCTCGGCCCGCATGTGGATGAGGCATTAGAATAATAATTTATCATCGCGAAATCTACAAAAAAAAACACTGTAGTAGCTAATAATCTAGTGTTCTCGTCTAATGTGTATATCTTTCCATCGGATAAATCACCATATCCAAATTTTTACCGTAACCTGTATCGAAATTTTAACCAAGCCTGTAGTTATCGAAATTTTAACCGCAACCTGTATCGAAATTTTAACCGGTTAACTGCGTGGAAAAAATCTCAGTGAAATGCCTACATTGTAAGAATTGTAAGTGGAAACATTACAAAACGCTCATTAGTATCTACTTACAAACACATCATTTTCTCATTCCATTGTTCTCATGTTGTTTCCAGATATTTTTCCATAATCTGTGATGTAGGATTTTAATAGTACAGTGCATTAAGAGTATGCATACCGACATTTCAAAAATTTCTAAAAACGGGAGACCTTATATCTCGACAACCGTTACTAAATACGCTTTGGAACAAAATAGGGTAGATGCATTGAACATTTATCTAGGGAATAACATTAAAATATTTTTTATATCCTGTATAGATTTCTCAAAAAAAAAAATGAAAAATACCTCTGTTCTATTTTCCGAAAGACGGAAACTCGTAAAGTATTTTTTTTTTGTTCTGATAATATGCATTAAAATCTAGCGAATAACCGTAAAAGTTTTTTAATATATTTATTTATTTTTATTTATTTAAACTTAAAGTAAACAACACACACTTATAAATATACAAAATGGACATAGTACAGATTATAAAACGTCGTTCACTAGGGCGAACTTATCGCAGAACTGCGATTTCTTCCAGTTAACCCAATACACAATACAATAATATACGCAAAATTAACTCCAAAAAATGGAAAAAAAAACGCTATTTTTGCCATTTTATCATCCGATTGTTCACGCGATTTTGAACCTTAATGCCATGGAAAATGACTGTGATGTCATTCTTGGAACCAAGCCCTTAAAAGTACGGTGCATTATTATCGCATACTTTACAACTGTTCAGCATACGTATATTATTTGTGTTTTTCTATTATTATTATGATATGAAATACGTGAACAATACAATGCGCTGTAACCACTCAACCAACTTACTGTGCTTTTGTAGTTTGCTCGCGGTTAAAACGTGAACGAGTGGATTTGTATTATACGTAATCCTATGTTTGGGTTTAAAGTATGAAAATTACTTTTTATTTACCAAAATTATCAGATTTTTTAAATGAAGTGAATTAATCCCAAAAAGTGAAAAAAAACGCTACCTTTTAACCCTCTGACAACCACTCTCCTTACTGGAGGACACGAAGATAAAATATATAAAATCCATGGTTTAATCTTAATCCATGGTTAACATATTATAGAATGTTTATTGTCTATGACTAAATATGTTTTCCAGTAAATAACTACCATTGTCCTCCGTGGAGGACACTGGTAATTGGGAAAGGAAAAAAAACGTCTTATTTTTTCCTAAATTTATATAAACATTAAATACATAGTCAAAAAAATATATAACCCTTCTATTACTCGTATAGTCCGAGAGCCCGCTGCTTAATTTATGACGTATCTGTTTTTTGATCGAAATGTGGTATAAATGATAGCTTACCAATAGGGTATTACATCGCACTAGGGTTGCCTATCAAAATCCTGCCGCAACCCCCCCTGCCCCCCCCCCCCGAAAAGGTCCCTCTTCTAAATGAATTTCGGTTTTGGACCGGCCATTACGGGTAGAGAATTTAGCAAGGATTATTTTTGTCATTGACTACTTTCTCCTATCTCTTACCATATTCCTATAAAAAGCGAAAACCCGCGAAGAGGGACCTTTTCGGGGGGGGCAGGGGGGGTTGCGGCAGGATTTTGATAGGCAACCCTAGTGCGATGTAATACCCTATTGGTAAGCTATCATTTATACCACATTTCGATCAAAAAACAGATACGTCATAAATTAAGCAGCTGGCTCTCGGACTAGTATATTCCGGTAGTAAGAGGGGATTTTATTATGTGATTTTGAACCTCAACGCCGTGCGAAATGACCGGGACGTCATAGTTGGGCTCCTAGACCAAATATTATTAAGGCTAATTTTGCAACTTGCCTGACAAATTTTACATTATTTTTTTTATACTAATAGAGCTATGTATAAAATCATACAACTCCTTTTCAATAGCATTCTAATACCCAATTTAAACTGGTACGATATCATCTTATTAGGCAATTATTTGTCCTTGATCAACAACATCATCGATTCAAATTTCCTTAGAAATTGAGATGGAGACGATACAAAATTTCATTATGAAGTATCGATCAGTAACTGAATTATAACTCCATCCTTGGTATCTTCACCCATCACTACCTACCCTACCTCCACTCAATACTAAAACTCATCTGTTGCTCTTCCAATAATTATTATTATCGACATTTTAGAGTACCTACACTACCTACTCTATATTGATTAGACCGAAAGTTTAGCTCTATGTACCTACTGTAGTTGATAAGAAATAATGACAAGTAAATGTTGCTTGGTATAATAAGCCTTAAAGACAGAATAAGAAATGAGGAACAAAACCAGAGAAGCAGACATCATGAATCCCTTCGTCGGACACATGGGTGTACCTTCAAGATCCTCTTCTGTACCCGTGATAAAGGAATTCTCTGCACATGCCCGGTCCACCTCAGCCTGTGCAGTCTAGCATGTACAGACACCTTAGGGGCTTTATAAATGTCGTATAGCTCCTCGTTGTGTCGTATTCATCTCAAATGTGTCCAGCATCTCTGCAGATTTTCCCGTCATTGTCCAGTGTCCACGCTTCACACCCATATGTTACCACTGTTCTAATTATAGTTTTGTTGAGGGTGATTTTATTCTTCTGTGGACACTTCTTGATTTGAGTACTGGTCGAAGAGAGAAGAATTTTCGGTTTCCAGTTGCTATTCTCCTTTTGTGATCTTCATTTTCTTTTGTTATTAAAAACTAATAAACCAAAAACTGTTGTACTAATATTATAAGATGTCGAAAGACCATCACATTTCCGAATGAATCCATCATTTGTTATCTTGCCTTGTATTCAAAATACCTCAAACATATTTTTTATCTTTCGTAAGGTATCTATTCTCCTATTCTTCTCTCCATTCTTCTATTAGATTGTTGACAAGATGAAAAATCTCCTCAGGAGATGAGGCGTCGACGTAAAGTTGAATGAATGATAGAACGAAAGTGGGTACCTCATAAAAATATTACCATAGAGGAAAAAAAATACAATGAATTCTACTTATTTTAATTTATATGCGTATTTTAACGTTAATAATGTGGATTTTAAAACTAAATATATATTGTCTTTTAATTTTTACCTTGAAATGGACTTCCACCATTAACCGACCGACGTTCAAAAACCTTGAGATCTACTTCTCTTTCTTTTTCAGCCGTTTCAATTCCAATGCTCGACGTAGGCCTCCTCTTTGACTTTCCACAGATCCCTATCCTGGGTAAGCTGCATCCACTTGCTTCGAGCGATTCGCCTTACATCGCCAGATCATCTCTCCTGAGGTCTTCCTACGCTCCTTTTGCTTGCTCTAGACTGCCATTCGAGTTATTTTTCTTTTTTTAAATGATATGGGCTTGTACACACAAACCCAAATACTTTTCTGCACACCTTGCACTAGGCTAAAAGCCTGTATCGCAAAGTGTGGAATGCATCGCCACCGCCGGGGTTTGAACCTGGCACCTCCCACTTAAGAGACTGCCACCTCAACCAACTACGCCAACCATGTACTTACTCATTTAGTTTTGGTGTCATCTAGAATCTGAGCGTCTGGCAACGTGTCCTGCCCAACTCCATTTTTCCTTTATATTATATGTATATTTTTGTCTAAGCATTGTTCCTCGATTTCGGAAAACTAAATTATTGTGGTAGAAAAATATTCGTATTTTCACATAAGTCTGATATTACATACGCCCTCACAATACGGTACCCACATACGTAAAACACTTTGATAATATTTCATTTGACATGAGACAGATATCGCCGCATGTGATAGACGGCTGACAGAGTGGCTTTGGCGTGAAAAAAACTCTCTCAAATTTACAGGTTAACTTTTTTTCCCAGAAATAATAATTCAACAAACATTTTCCATTATGCGCGTTCTCTTTTTCATTGAAAATAGTATTTTTTCATACACGTATGTTGTATTAAGTAAATATAAGCGAGTAGGTGTCTTGAGTACATAATATTATATCGAGAAATTGGATAAGAAACAGCTTTCCAACTGGCTGGGTAGAAAAACCTCGGGCAAGATGGTCTGACGATGTGAGGCGAATTGCAGGAAGCAAGTGGATGCAGCATACCCAGGATAGGGATCTGTTAAAAGTCAAAGAGGAGGCCTATGTCCAGCATTGGAATTAAAACAAAGAAGAAGGATAAGAAAAATAAGGCATTAGAGAGATGAGTAACTGTAAGACTAGTGACAAGAATGAAAGTGAATAAGCCTAGGTGGTTCGGGCATGTTGAGAGAATGAATGATGACAGGACGACTAAAAAGATATAGGTATATTAGTGAAAGAAGAGGACTGAGGAAGCGTGGCCAGATCATGTCGACCAGCTCGTCAAGGACGGATGCGTTTTGAGTAAAAGAAACCCGAGAGCTTGAATGACAAATTGTATGAATATGACGGAAGCTAGGAGCGTGTGTAAGGATATGACATTCTGAAAAAGTGGCGAACCTCTTTGCTGAGAAAAATGACAAATGTCTATTGGAAGTCTTAGGATAACCTGAATCGTACAGGATACTCAAAGTATCGGGAGGGGGCAAATCTACAACCCCAGAGGGGTCAAGTATATATTTTTGTTCTATTGCACATGTAACTATGCTGTGTCGAATGATTTTTTATGATGCCATGTAAGATCTTTGCAACAAAACATTTTTTTAGACCCAAAAATCGCTGCATATATTTTCACAAAACGAGTAAAAACTACTTCGTTTGTGATTCATAGAATCGTTGATAGAGCGCGCTGCGTTCGTAAAAATACGGTTGAGACTTGCTGATTTAGAACATCAATCTTTTTTGTTTGTTTTGAAGACCTTCCCTCCAAAATATGTTTGATTGATGGTTACTAATAAAAACACTACCCTGCATGTAAAATACTACAATGTTATTCTAGAAAATACATTTGATTCATTTTGATACTACTTAATATTAAGAAAATTTCATATTCTTTTTCACGGTGCTAGCGAACAACGAGAATAAAATTTACTGCGCCCATAGTCGCGTTATCCAATATGAAAAATCTTTAGTGTATGAATGTCCTATTCTGAAAATTTTCAATAGATGTCATTTGCTATATTCATTTCCATATTAAGAGTATGCTTATTTTTTTTTATAATCTAAAAACGGGAGACCTTATATCTCGACAATTGTTACTAAATATGCTTTGGAAAAAATGGAGTAGATACATTGAAACAGGGAATAACCGTAAAAGATTTTTTATATCTTGTATAGATTTCTCACAAAAAAAATGTGAAAATCCTTTTTCCGAAAGATAGAAACTCGTTTCCCGAAAGTTGCGGAGGTATTATTTTTTGTATTGATAATATGTATTATTGTATTAAAATCTAGGGAATAACCATAAATGTTTTTATTGATGCGAAATTAACCCCAAAAAATTGAAAAATAAAACACCATTTTTAACATTTCATCATGCGATTTTGAACCTAAATGCCATGGGAAATAACCGTGACGTCATAGTTGGGTCGGGAGCCTTAAAAAAACATAAAAAATATTTATGGCAACCCAGGTATTTTAAAGTAACTTCGAGACGTGATTTAATCTTGAGATTATTTAGTGAACCTAAGTATAGACTCTTCTATTGAAATTAGTAACAGGATATTTGATTGTTTTTACAAACCCGCACATAAGGCTATCTAATATCTTCTTGAGATTAACCCCCGTTTTCACCAACTTTTACCTAAGAAGGAGACCCCTAAGAAATTTCCATACAAAAACAGAGATAATATTCTATTTTTTGACACGCAGGCCTACCAACCACACCCTAATTCCATACAAAATGCAATACGCAACTCACCTACGTTAGGTGCCCAAATATCTCTGCCCAGGCTAGGTGAGTTGCGTGTTGCATTTTGTATGGAATTAGGGTGAGGTTGGTAGGCCTGCGTGTCAAAAAATAGAATATTATCTCTGTTTTTGTATGGAAATTTCTTAGGGGTCTCCTTCTTAGGTAAAAGTTGGTGAAAACGGGGGTAAATGTCTTATATTAGACGTCTTGTACCATTATATAGTAATTTAAATCATATTTCAGACATCTCATAACCAATATGAGACTCAAAGTCTTAAATCAGACGTTTTCAGACATCTAATAACCAATACAAGATTGATAGACATAGTATACTTACAGATTATAATTTTGCGAGTGAGTTGTTTACCAGTCTTCTGACCCTAGTATATTATAACGTAACTTAAAGCTCCCGACCCAACTATGACGTCACGGTCATTTCCCACGGCATTAAGGTTCAAAATCGCGTGAAAAATCGCATGATAAAATGGTAAAAATAGCGTATTTTTCATTTTTTAGGTTAATTTCGCTTCAATCAAAAAACTTTTACGGTCATTCCCTAGATTCTAATGCATATTATCAGTACAAAAAAAATCTCGGCGACTTCAGGAAACGAGTTTCTGTCTTTCGGAAAAAAGATCAGAGGTATTTTTCGCACTTTTTTTTTGTGAAAAATCTATTCAAGGTATAAAAAATCTTTTACGGGTATTCCCTAGACAAAGGTTCAATGTATCTACTCTATTTTTCTCAATCATGTTTAGTAACGGTTGTCGAGATCAGAATTTTTTGAAATGTCAGTATGCGTACTCTTAAGCCAAGTATCCAAAACGTGTGGTAAGTACTATAATCCAGTGAAATTAAACTCAATGCAGCTCCTCGGTGGAAAGTTGTGGGGTAGTCTGGATTTCTTTCATTCTATATGTTATTTGGGGTGCTGAATTTGAATCCGGGATTTGCTTTTTTTGTGACGGAACATGGCGAAAAACGAGAAAAATGGCGAAACATTGGAGAATTTTCGATTAGAACTTGCAAACCATCAACTTTTTGTAGGTTATCTTTTTAGCAGAAAGTACATGAAAGTAAATCCAGACTACCCCACAACTTTCCATCGAGAAATTCACCGGCACCGTATTACTACATATTTTCTTCGCGGTATTGAAATAACTCAAATATTTACTATAATAATTCATACACATTCAATATTATAATGTGGGAAATGTTGTTTTTAAAGAGGATTCTTCGAATACAGAATTATTGTGGGCAGAGCAGAGGGTGTGAGCTAAATATAGACTTACAAAGGTCGTCATTACTATATTATTCTGAACACCCTTGTTCATAATAAATTATGTTTATATTGTGTAGGATATTTCATGTTATTTCACGTTATTATTTTTTCTCAAAAGATGTAGGAATGTATTTTTAATTGCTGTTTAATACCCACGCTCCTCTGTTCCAAGGATTACGTGATACAACGCATCTGCAAACAAATATAATGCTCTTATTATTTTAATTAATTGAAGTATCAACATTTATAATGTTTTCAACATTTATTTTTAATATTTTTCTTTTATGTTAATGCTGATACGCATTTAAATATAATTAATAAAGGTGATGGGCATCGCCAGCTTAGGAGCTAGGGGGGGGCAACAAAGATTTAAAATTTTGGAACAGGACGAAGTAGCGTAAATAGCGCCGCAAGCGAATTTTTTTTTGTCGGACAGAGTGCAAAAGGTCGTAATGTAGGTACCTAGTTTAGTTTTTCATCTTATAAAAATGCAATTTTATTTGTTAGACCATTGTATGTTAATGAATTTTCATACTAATTTTAGAAAATTTTTGATTTGGTGCCAAAACGAGTCGTAATAATGTGAATTTTGTGAGGTTTTATCATTTAGTATGAAAAATTATATACCTTTTCCAATCTCTAGGGGAAACAGCTGCCCTCCTGCCCCCCTGACGACGCCCGTGTGTTTAACGGACATTGTCGAATTTTCTGTACCTCTGACAAAAAAAGACTGTACACTGACTTTTAATTAATTGTTTATGATTAAATAAACCTTTTACTATGGAAATTGTCACAGATTTTTGAAATATGTTCTATTTATTACACAAGAAATGAACAATCTCTTAACTTATCTTTGTAAAACCACAATTTTAAAAGGACTTTTTAAAAACTCTCACTTTTATTTCATAGCAAAATGACTGTCCCACGCATTTTCCATACAAAAAAATATACGTTTTGTAACAAAATTTTGTAAAAACGATTCGTCACAAAACGGATTATCTGGATGCTAGGCGTAAGTACCGTAGTTTTGTAAGACTATCAGTTGCCCGAGCTTTCGGTAGGATTGCACATTTCCTGAGGCCATTCCTGAGACAGCCTACGTAAAACACATCCCAATATATACGTGGGTTCTGAATATCCCGTAAGAGAGTAGGAAGTAACATGAAATGTGCCTCGTTCCCTAATTATAAATATTCATTCATGTTTTTATTTTGAGGAAATACATGAATATCGAGTTGCAAAAATAAATAACATCGGAAAAACAGAATCATAGAAATAAAATTATTGCTCTTTGAACGTCCTTATGTGAAAATTTACAACAAATGTCATTACGTGTTTAAAAACATTCGCAATATTTCATTCATTTTTTACGGGTCGTAGTTCGATAACAAGTAGTTATCTAAATAGATATACAGCGAAGGATGGATTTACCATCAGGATCATCGTCGGCTGGATTAATGTGATTACCGTAACTTTCTCCTACTAGGTAACTGCTGGAATCTCTATTTTTACACGATGTTTCGCGTTATTTAACTTCTCGATTAAACTGTAAAATGTTGTCCTCTAGATTAAGATTTAGTACGTAGTAATACGTAATTGTAAGATACTAGTTTCTAAGAAAATGTAGTAGTGTGTAGATTCTTGCAGTGAGAGTCTACTCCAGGAAACATTAAGGTTGTTCAAAGTAGTTTCGGGAGTTCAGAATAGTTTCGGTCTGTTGAGGGAAGCCCTTCCGGCGAACCTTGAGCCCTCCTTTGAAAAAAAAAAAATTTGCCTGAAAGACTGGACGATATTGGAGCTAAAGCTCCTGAAACATACAGGGGTGGAGGTGTATTTACCCTTAATGATTCTCGATTAACCAGATATGTTTTTTTTTACTATTGAACCCTGTTTCACAATTATTTTGTCACTGGACGAAGCCAAAATTTCAAAATAGAACCGTGAACGAAACCACATCGAAAAGCAATTGACTCGTACTATGCCAATACTGTCGCCTATTTAGCAGGTTTTTTACCCTAGTTTACAATAATTACATAATATATTGTATCGTATTTCGTTTTTCCTTTAAGAGAAAAAAATGTAGTATACTTGGCCTTTGATCGAATGATTTCCGTAGGTGGTTGTTTTACCTACGTGTTGTTATACCTGGATCATAAGTCCCACTCATTTCACAATCAAAGATCAAATGATGCTCTTTGATATTTTCTGTTGGCAATAATGGAAAAGGTAATATTACCTATGATGGATGGAGAAATAATAATATTATAGTTTCTTCTCCATTCTTCTCGGGTGTACCGTGTATAGGTTGTCGATGTTGTCAATCTTTCGGGCTACTTGTTGAGGCCATCTTCAGGACTAATGTAGAAGAATGGAGAAGAGATTAACAAGGACCGTGAAAATCTAAAAAGCTCATAATATTGTAATTAAAAAACGATGTTCAATTTATTCAACAGCATTCTTAAGATGCCATAGTTAGTACCCGAGCATGCGAAAATTGCGTTGCAAAAAGAAGATTATTCACCTAACACTATAGGTATCATAGTATGCCTTGTTCGCATTAGGCCAGTAATTTAGTCCAGTAGGTAGTGAATGTACTGTAAAGCACTAGCCTCATTCGAACAAGGCATATTTAAGTTACTCTAGTGGATAGAAATCAGATAATTGTGTGGATAAAAATAATATCACCTCCGAAATTCACTGAATCTTGATCGATAAATGTTACCTTTGCAATTTACTGAATCATGAGATTACTCCCGTAGTTTATTAGATATGATGCTGTGATACCGTTGATAAAATGGTAAGACTCGTAAGTGTATTTTTTTATAGTGAGTCCCCTTTTTATACAATAAGCCAAAATCGTTTTTGTAACTTACGTTATTCTTATTTGCACGTATACTCTCATACGAAATTTTCATGAATAAGAAAATTAAGCCAAATGCTAACGCTTACATTTCATAACACAGTTTCCAAAATCTCTAATAATAAACTAAAGCGCCTGACTGACTGAATGACTGACTTAGTGACTAACTTAGTGACTGACTGACTGACTGACATACTCACTCATTAACGCAGAGCCCAAACGGCTATTCCGAGAGAACCAAAATTTTGAAGACAGTTAGGTTATTATTATTATTAATTTATTACTATTATTACAAGGGGAAATTGCAGTTCTCTAAGATTAGTCAATAAGCCAATAAGCCTGAAAGCTAAAGTCTACGACTCGTGTATCTTGCCAGTGACCACGTACGGTCTAGAGACTATGTCCCTCACTGTCAGAAGCGTACAAAAAATAAAGTGTGTTCAGCGAGCCATGGAAAGACAAATGTTGGGCGTCAGTCTTCGAGATAAAATT
The DNA here is from genome assembly GCA_963576895.1 of Ceraclea dissimilis. Lineage (NCBI taxonomy): Eukaryota > Metazoa > Arthropoda > Insecta > Trichoptera > Leptoceridae > Ceraclea > Ceraclea dissimilis. The sequence goes on from OY756363.1 coordinate 16,461,810, forward strand.
AGAAATGAGGAGATCAGACGTCGAACAAAAGTTGCCGACATCGCAGAAAGAACAGCAAAGCAAAAATGGCAGTGGGCGGGACACGTGGCGAGACAGGACAGTGTCAGATGGACACCTAAAATCCTGAAGTGGAGGCCCTGGGAGAACAAAAGAGGCGTAGGAAGACCACAGAAAAGGTGGACAGATGACATTGTCCAGCTTACGGGTCGTAGATGGCAGCAGATAGCCCAAGATAGAAGACAGTGGAAGAGTTTAGAAGAGGCCTATGTCCAGCAGTGGAACCCAAGTGGCTAGCAGTAAGTAATTGAAGGAAAATCCCGCGGGCTTAAGGCCCTCCACATCCCCGGGTAGCTCAGGCGCATTAATAGCGACCTCTTTACCCGCACTTCTAGCAAAATATTATTAGGAGGTGGGCCCAGGGTTAGCCTTAAGGGAGCCCCCCGGCAAACCCCACCCCCGAATTACGTTCCTTCAATATCCTTGTCCAAGGAGGTTACAAAATTTCACTTATTACTACAATATTTCAAACTATCTGTATTTCAAACTAGCAGTAAGTAAGTAAGTAAGTAAGTAAGATTAGTCATTTGAGCTCTTAGTTGATGAGTGAGTATGTCAGTCATTCAAAAATAATTTCCCGGGCAACGCCGGGCAATACAACTAATACCTACATATTATAATGATATTACATACGTAGAGATATATTGTAGGTACTTTATTCGTCGTGTTTACGACTTTTCCGAATGATTAACAACCTTCCCATTTGGCTGACATTTTATAAAAATGGCTTCTTATGTCAACTTCTCGACAAACAACGCAGACGTTTGAAATGGAAAATAATAATAATAGAAAAGGTAATCCAAATTTAAATTAATTCGAACATCTCACAGATGATTACCCTTCTCTCCCGCCACTCCCTCCCCCCCTCTCTAGAGCATAGACAAACAACAATGCGGCCATATTGGAATTTCAATTTAATTTAATTACATAGCATAGGTATCTATTGAATTAAATTTGATCCCTGATCACAAATCAGAACAACGCAAAAGCAATGATTTCTAAAATATAGTATCAAACTCTCACCTTTTATTATATTTTTTCGAGTGTCCTGTGATAGCACGTGTTCGTGAAAATTCCATCATTACAATTCAATTACATTGTACAATTGTACATATTTTAAGAGATACGCCACCTGTTATTTCATTCGCTGGTTGCCCATTAGTGGGATACATCGTGATGGCATAGTAGTTTTACAGCATAAGGCCCTATCAAATAAGTAATCGTCTTGTTTTTCTCGGTCTTCCAAACGATACCAAACACGCTTTCTTTCCAATGGCGCTTCCTACCAAGAATAGGCAGAATCAAAATTTGTATCAAGATATGAGTTGTACTTGTGAAGCACTTTCGTGAGATACCAAACACGGCGGTATGCAGTGACTGGATCCTCTCGATCGCTCGGTGTCTTCCAAGGTTTAAGCTGGACATCAAAATCAGACTTACGATCTGGTAAATTAATGTCGCTGTATTTTAAATTGAAATACTAATCTATGTTTTTTTTCATGTACACCGAAATGACTGAATAAAGTATCTATCTATGTATCTATCTATGGATGTCTTTTTCGACGCCCTTTCACCCGATACCACACATGACCCCGAACGAACTTTGGATCCCCCTGAAACCCTCTACATCGTTTTTCTCTTCATCATCTGGAGAGAGCTGATCCATTTTTGTATTGTCACGGAGTTTAAGTACGTTTACAAAGTTTCAGGTCTCTAAATATTCAAGAAGTAGTTAAAAAATCGGTTCACAGACAAACAAATAAAAAAATACCACAGTAAAGTTAGGTATTGAAATCTTGTAAAAAAACACGATTTTTCAGTACATTTCGAATACCTATAAGTGTTTCGTTCATTAGGTATTTTATTTTCGAATGTTTTCGGAATGAAGCGGTTCTATTTGGTAGGTGTTTGGTCTTTGGAAATTCTTTTTGTAATTTCCAAATAAAGGAAGGAGGGACGTTTTTTGCTGATTAAAAATTTTGCCGCAAACGGTATAAATAAAATATTTTCAATAGAGTCTGGAATAATATGGTCTTTCAGATTATATGGGTTGGAAATCAACATTTTTTACCAATATAGAAATAAATGTATTCAAACGTTATTTTTTAACTAGCTGTAACCCGTCAAACAAAAATGACGCTTTTTGCGGGATTGCGGGGTAGGCCGAGAGAACAGATCGCCAGACCGTATCCTAACACGTATAAGTATTGTACGTTTATTCTAAGGTTAAATTCATTCCTTCATTTCCGGGTCCGAGCTTCTCCCCACTAGGCCACCCCACTCCAGAAATTAGCAGCCATAACGACATTGTCAGTGTCCATCATCAGGTCCCTCGCATCGCACCTCACTGGCAAATAAAATTTGTGTTTGGCGTAGCATTTTCCATTCAGCCTTATTACATTTGTCCTACAATATTTACCAATTTAAATTATAAATTTAAAAAAATGCAAATTTAATATAAGTAAAAGAGCTCGACATCTATCGATCACTGCTCTAAACATTTTGTAAGCTCGCATAATGTCAATCAGTACCAAGGGTTATGAACAACGATATATTTCATATTACCCAATATTATTCAATGAAAAGTACTGATAACCAAACACATTTGGACAGTAGCTGAGACCATTGTGATCATTAATTGTTTTGAATTCCGCATAATATATCAACAACTTGCCACGGCTCTGCGTTACAAACATCCCCAATTTCCACCAGAATTATGTAAGTTGATGCTTCCATTTCCATGGAAATAAAACACCTGACATTAAAATTAATGGTAATAGAAAAAAAATCTGAAAACTTTTAAAATTTCCATACAATAGCGTAGGTGTTTTTAAACATATTAGTTACCTATTATTTTAACCTTGAGACATTTTTCTACTCACTGTAAAACCCTGTTAAGTCCACTTCTGAACATAAGCCCGTCTTGATGATTTCGACTTCTACCAATACTTACCTGGCAACCCGCGGGTAATTGAACTACCCAATACGACATTTTACTGTGATAGCCAGGGTAAATTTTCTACTTTTATTGGTATGTTATGTTGTTTTATTTTCGTGTTTTTTATTGTTTTGAATTGAAACTTGTTCTGTGTACACTCTTCGGCGCAAAGGCTGAACGCTGTAATGCCGAAGAGTGTAACTTTTTACTTAAATAAATAAATTAATTTTGAATTGCCCACCAAGAAAATATTCCTGCGGTCCAAGTACCTGTTCTTGTGCAGTCTCATACCAATTATCTTTTAAAAATATTCGCCTGCGACGCTATTTCTTTTAGGAAACATTTTTCAAGAAAATAAACCAAACGACATTACTGTCTCAAAACAAAAACGCTTAAGGCACTATTTACGCGTCTTCCATGTGTATCGATTTTTTTTATTATTACTCTTTTTACTCATGAACACCCAGCTCTTGCCAAGCGTGTGGCATGGACATTAGATAATTAGAAAATAAAACAGAAATTCAAATCTCACAGTAAGGTCGTACACCAAAAAAATATCTTTCACAGTAAAGCATTTTTAAAGATCTAACAGCTTAACCAGCCTTGATAAACCATTATAAAATCTAATTAATTTTGCATTAAACCCACAATAGTGATTTTAATTGCAAATGATTTATAAAATAACTCCAAAAACGCAATACTGATAAACTTGGACAATAAAATTTTAGATTAAATTTAATCAAAGCTGATTCAAGTATCCGCAAATTTTTGAATGACGTTTTCACAACAATAACATCAGCCATCGCTTTGTTATTTTTCACGATGAATGAAATAATTTTAACTAGAAATCATTAATTCTAATAATGATAAGTACAGAATTATTTAGATATCACATTCTATGTTTTGTTGCTCTATTACCTTGCATACTAACTAGGTTCAATTCTGTAACTTTTTAGACCAAAATAAGTGCTTTTTATATTTATTTTACTATTTATTTTATTTAATTTAGCTTAACGTTTTGATTAGTTATTTTTGTATTCAAATCTTTTAATAGAATTTTAACCAATTTCCAGGCTAGCAATAGAACTCCAAAATATTCATAAATTATGTAAACTTGATCAGATTGCGATTGTGTACCACATTGGGTATGACTTAAGAGACAAAATAGATCTAAAGCGTTTTAGGGGATTCAAAAGTTGCGTAAGGGCATCATAGTATGAAAGGGTCTTGGCAAAAAAATTCTAATCGAAATTCAAATTTTGTTCAGATCAAGCCATCGGGAGACACCGAGCGATCGAGATGATCCAGTCACCGCATACCGCCGTGTTTGGTGTGCAAATGAAAGTGCAAATCACAAGCAGAAATCGGATCTTTTTTTACAATTGAGTGTCGTCAAATATACTTATTTAAAATGACTTTGTTTGTTTTTGTGTAGTATAATCAATGTATTTTGAAATCAGCTTTTGATTATATGCAGTTGCCTGAAATAACAGTACAAGGCGAACAAATCGCTTTATTAATTCAGTGAATTCTGTAGTATCAGACCTGATTATTGCCGTCAATTCCTATCTGTGCAGAAACACAATTATATGTATACTGAACAGATGCCAATACATATTACTGTAGATATCTCTCGTGTTATGAGATTATTCTTGGCTGCTTGGTGCAGTGATATCTCTAAACGTTGTTCATTCGACTGCATTTTGTATGACTGTCACTTGGAATATTAGATATCAAATTTCCAATAATGTATCATCGATTTTCTGTAAGGCAGACTATAGAAATTTATGTAAAATTAGGTACAAAATGTTTTATCATTTACAAGTCAGTGAATTCATTGTAATTGTATTAACATTATTGATTGTTGACGAACTGTAGTTTTAGACCATTTACATACATCCAGATCTGCATTGAATAATGTTTTTTGTAAATACTTTGGAAATTTATTGTTTCGGAAATAATGAAAATAGTAATTTAAGAGTGTGCATACCGACATTTCAAAAATTTGTAAAAACGGGAGACCTTCTATCTCGACAACCGTTACATAATATGCTTTGGAACAAAATAGGGTAGATGCATTGAACCTTTATCTAATACCTTTATCAACCGTAATAGATTTTTTTATATCTTGTATAGATTTCTCAAAAAAAAAATTAAAAACACTTCTGACCTTTTTTCCGAAAGACGAAAACTCGTTTCCCGAAAGTCGCGGAGTAATTTTTTTTTTGTACTGCTAATATGCGTTAAAATCTAGGGAATAACCGTAAAAGTTTTTTAATAGACACAAAATTAACCCCAATAAATGAAAAAAACGCTATTTTTACCATTTTATCATGCGATTGTCACACGATTTTGAACCTTAATGCCGTGGGAAAAGACTGTGACGTTATTCTTGGTGCCATGCACTTAATCGAACATTTTCGGGTACAGCTTAGCATCTTTAGGATTACTAAAGGAGAAATGTTTACAATGCGTTCACCAATCTATGACTAGGAGAAAACTAAAACTCAAACTGTAGTAGTGTGCTTAAGGGCCTCCCTTTTGCAAAAGAAATATCTTACAATCAACTCAACACGAAGTACAAATATTCTTCAAATCCTCGTGATCGCCTATGCTTGATGATGTTGTCCTTTAGAAAAATCCCTTAATCAGACATGTAAATAAAGAATAAATTAGTTTTTTTAATGCAAATATTTGCCTAGGTATCCGTATTCAATAGAAATTCAAGGGTTCTGAGTTTCGGATAGCTACCTACATTATTTTTTTCGAGAAGGGTTTCTGCTTCTGTTATCCACACGTCAAGGAATCGTTCTGAACCTTCTTTTTATCTTTCGCTCGTGTTTTCTGATTCGTTTCAAAATTCACATCTCATTTCAAAACGTGTTTATTTAGGATTTAATTGTACAAACAATTTGATGATAAAAATATAACATTACAGGTGCGTAATTTTGAGGGAATTATTTTGAAACACTTTGTACCCAAAATGGGCTCCTATTTTTTGTACCTTCTTATTTCTGAACATCTGAAATTTACATATTCAATATCTACACTTTCGTTTCTTTGTTAAAACATTTTCCATTATTATTTTACTCACTTTTAACAATTTAAATATTGTTAATTGAAAGTCTGAAACTGAAGCATATCAATCATAAATTTTGATGGATAAGTGAGTTTCAGGTTTTTCATTCCATTTTAATACAGTCAGTTTTGAACTATACATAGGTGGTGAATTTCGTTTTATGATAGTATCTATCTAGTGGTGTCAAAAGCAGAAGAACGAAAACATCACATATCATTATCGCTTAGGCTTTATCAGTTTGAATAATCATGCGTATCTTGTACCTCTCTATAATTACATATGGCATATTCTCTCCTTTTTTGGTGATTTTTTTACATTGATTTTCTTAGATTTAGAAGACTTAGATTTTTCTCTCAATTACCTACCAGCTTAGGAATGTATGTATGAACTGACAATAATATTTAGATGAAGAATAGACAATAAGAACAAAGCATTATTATGAAATGATGAATGCAGTGATACCGGAAACAAGTTAATTCATAAGGCGAAACTAGCGCCGCCACGGTAGAAATGGAAACACCACACTCACCCGAGTTGAAAGGTAAACTCCATCATCACAGTTAGTCGTTGGCACCAGCAGAATGGAACCAGTAAAGTTAATTACATCAGTAAGTAGTTGTGCGACGAGAACATGATACTTATGACGTCACATACTCGTAATTGAGGTTCCTTTTTATATTTCTTTCAGTTGAATGCTTTCCTTCTAACCTAATCGGGCACGTTTCATGCGGTATTTTGGGTTAATGCGTAATGATTGAGAGATGATCTTCAATCTTCAGTTGGCTTTATTGAATAAACTGATTGAAAAAAATCGATTCATGTATTATATCTTACAGCTCATTGAATTTATTCCAATTTGATTCACATAGAATCGAAGGGTTTCAAAGTGAATAAGAATATCTCGCCGGAGAAATATATTTCTTTGATGAAAATGCGATGATAGTATTTGCGACACATTCATAGTGATGCGAACTTGGAAATTATTTTCGCTCACTTATTCGTCCTGTTACCATTCGTTTTCTCAACGTGTCCAACCATCTAAGCATATTAACTTTACATATGCATAGTCCCTGCATTCGTCTTACATAAAATTAACTAATTCATTCATCATGAGCATGACAGTTCTAGGTGGACCCTTCCTTAGTCAAGGGATCTAGTCCACCACATATTGTTGAGACCGACCATCCACCTTTTCTTGGGTCTTCCTGCTCATCTACGGCCTTCTGGATATGCGAGCATTAGGCGTCTGGGTTGGGCTTCTTCGTTCATTAGGATTACATGACCAGCTTAATCTGACTATTTTTATTACTTGTATGACGATGGGATCTCGGTTGAGATCATTCAATTCTTGGTTGTATCCCCAACGCCATTTGACCGTCCATAGTTTTCTTATCGAACACCTTCTTTTTCTTATATTAGACCTGTTGGTCTATACAAAGAAATTATGGCTCTCAAGAAGACGAGATCCAATTATCCCCCCATTTCACGTGGACGGTTTCGGTGTGCGAGCCTGTTCATTCTGGCAACATTGCATTATCGAACACCGTTCAATAAGTACAATATTTGGAAAAAATCTGCCCTTCTTCTGCGAAGGGCAGACTGATTTTACAATAAAGATTTTTGATACTAGTAAAATAAGAAAATTTATTCCGGAGAACCGTGTTAATGGATATTAGAGCTATATTCTAGTTAAGGGCTTGGCACCAAGAATGACATCACAGCCTTTTCCCAAAACATTAAGGATCAAAATCGCGTGACAATCCCATGATACAACGGTAAAAATAGCGTTTTTTTCATTATTTGGTGTTAATTTTGCGTCTATCAAAAAACTTTTACGGTTCTTCCCTAGATTTTAATGCACATTATCAGAACAAAAAAAAATTTTACCACGCGACTTTCGGGAAACGAGTTTCCGTCTTTCGGAAAAAAGATCAGAGGTCATTTCAATTTTTTTTTTGAGAGATCTATACAAGATATAAAAAATCTTTTACGGTTATTCCCTAGATAAATGTTCAATGCATCTAACCTATTTTGTTCCATAGCATATTTAGTAGCGGTTGTCGAGGTAGAATGTCTCCCGTTTTTAGAAATTTTTGAAATATCGGTACGCATACTCTTAATGTATATTAGAGTTATATTCTAGTTAACGGGTAATGGAATGATGAAATTGGGTCTAGCTGCCGGCTGCTGGGCCGGGGAGTAAACATTATAAAGACTGTGTAAACACTGAACACGTCGGAGGGTTAATAACCCTGTGAAGTGGATTGATTGCTCGGGAAAGATTGATCGCTGAGTCCACACTTGACACCTTCATATTGCGTGAGGAGTAGGAAACGACGGGTTATACGAACTTGTAATTAATTACAGAACGTTTCATCCTAACAGAGAGAAATCACAAGTATACAAAATACCTATACCTATTATGATTTTGCGTATATAAGACACCTATTGCCACGTGAGTTTTGACACACCGCTTATGATATCGCCAATTTTGGTTCTCCGTCTAATTTCTTCGTTTCTTAACCTATCCCGGAGACTAACACGAAGAATCTGCCGTGCCATGGACCTTTGTGTGCATTTTAGTTTTTGTGTACTTTTTTACCAAAGAGATCGACCGACATTGTCCAAATCGCTGGAGGAACCTGGATGCGGTAGGGTCAGAACAGAGACAAGTGGAGGCAGTTGGAAGAGACCTATATCCAGCAGTGGAGGGAAGAAGGCTAATAAAGAAGAAGAAGAGACCTATACTTGTTTTATTTAAATTCACTCCGTTGTTTTTTTTGTTTTGTTTGTTTGTCCGCAAATCTTGCAAACGATTTTTCAACCTGACCACTTAGAGACCTGAAACTTTGCAAACGTACGTACGTAAACTTGGTGACAATACGTTTCTGTAGCACTTTAGGTCAGCCTTCTCCAGAGACAAAAAATATGTAAGGCGTTTGAGGGGGGTCGTATGAAAGGGCGTTGAAAAAGAAATCCAGATCGTAAGCCAGATTTCTTTCAGCTCAAACGTCGGGAGACACTAAGTGATCGAGAGAATCCAGTCACCATATACCGCCGTGTTGGGTATCTCACGAAAGTGCTTCACGAGTAGAACTCATATCTTTTTACAAATTTTGATTCTGTCAATTCTTGGTGAGAGGCGCCATTGGAATGAAGGAATCCAAGCGCTTCGGAAGGGTGTGTTTGCTATCGTTTGGAAGATCATGAGTTCTAGGACACGAAGCCATAAATTCTTGTTTTTAAAAACAAAATTACAATTACTCATTTGTTCTATAACTACTACTTTGTACGCACATCGCAAAATCTTAAATATAACCAATAAGAAATATTCTTTATAGTCCAAGAGCCCGCTGCTTAATTTATGACGTATCTGTTTTTTGATCGAAATGTGGTATAAACGATAGCTTACCAATAGGGTATTACATCGCACTAGGGTTGCCTATCAAAATCTTGCCGCAACCCCCCCTGCCCCCCCCGAAAAGGTCCCTCTTCGCGGTTTTTCGCATTTTATAGGAAAATGGTAAGAGATAGGAGAAAGTAGTCAATGACAAAAATAATCCTTGCCAAATTCTCTACAAAAAATGAGCTGTCAATTTTTTCGTAGAACTAGCAGTTTACCCGCAATAGCCGGTCCAAAACCGAAATTCATTTAAAAAACTAAAAAAAATGAATTTAAACTAAATTGGTTGAAAATTGATAAGAGCTACAGGAAAATAGTCAAAGAACGAATTAATAACCATAGTCTAAGCTACAAAACGAGCTATAACTTATTTTCATACATCAATTAATTTAGGAGTTATTGCAATAAAACTCAGTGACGAAAATTCTTTAAATTTAGTTTTTCATAAACTAACCAAGGATATAGCGCCGCAGGCCAAAATTTTTTTTCCATAAAATGTTAGTGATAATGGGTGGAAGAAAGTTAAAAAAATCAAAATTATTATTTTTTTTCTCAAAAAATATCCTGTTTTTCGACCGGCCATTACGGGTAAACTACTTGTCCTATGAAAAAATTGTCTTAACATTTTTTGTAGAGAATTTAGTAAGGATTATTTTTGTCATTGACTACTTTCTTCTATCTCTTACCATATTCCTAAAAAATGCGAAAAACCGCGAAGAGGGACCTTTTCTGGGGGGGCAGGGGGGGTTGCGGCAAGAATTTGATAGGCAACCCTAGTGCGATGTAATACCCTATTGGTAAGCTATCATTTGTACCACATTTCGATCAAAAAACAGATACGTCATAAATTAAGCAGCGGGCTCTCGGACTATTATGAAATTGTTGACGATTTCTTTGTGAAACCAGCAGACATTTTTCACATTTCGCAATATATTTCAATATTAAATTCTACGTACCTTAGATTCAGCAGATATATCTACTTATACAATATATGCAGGTATACTCATATAATATATGCAGGTATATAATAGATTGCTGGGAATCTACTTAAATAACAATATAGTAGGAATCTATTGGATACCTCCCCAAGCATATTGTATAATATAAGATCACATAATATATATATATTATCTATGGATATGTGGCATAGTATGGAGAAATAATTGATATCGGCTTTATTGTCCCGGGATTAAAATCATCATAATATTTTATGGAGAATGTTTGTGTGTTCGTTTCCTTATTTGACTCCTGTTTTAATTGTTGACTTCCATTTCTATGATTTCCTACTTTTCAAAAGTTACCTAATATAATAGTTAAAAATCTTCTTTAGTTTTCGATTTCTTTATAGTCCAAGAGCCCGCTGCTTAATTTATGACGTAGGTATCTGTTTTTTGATCGAAATGTAGTATAAACGATAGCTTACCAATAGGGTATTACATCGCACTAGGGTTGCCTATCAAAATCTTGCCGCAACCCCCCCTGCCCCCCCCCCCCCGAAAAGGTCCCTCTTCGCGGTTTTTCGCATTTTATAGGAATATGGTAAGAGATAAGAGAAAGTAGTCAATGACAAAAATAATCCTTGCTATTTTCTCTACGAAAAATGTTAAGTCAATTTTTTCGTAGAACTAGCAGTTTACCCGCAATGGCCGGTCCAAAACCGAAATTCATTTAAGATACTAAAAAAATGTATTTAAACTAAATTGGTTGAAAATTGATAAGAGCTACAGAAAAATAGTCAGAAAACGAATTAATTAGCATAGTCTTAGCTACAAAACGAGCTAAAAATTATGTTCATAGATCTAATAATTTCGGAGTTATTACAATAAAACTCAGTGACGAAAATTCTTAAAATTTAGTTTTTATAAAATAACCAGGGATATAGCGCCGCAGGTCAAATTTTTTTTTCCATAAAATGTTAGTAATAATGGGTGGAAGAATGTGAAAGAAAAAAAATCAAACTTTTTCTTTTATTTTTTCAAAAAATATCCTGTTTTTTGACCGGCCATTACGGGTAAACTACTAGTCCTATGAAAAAAATGACTTAACGTTCGGAGTTATTACAATAAAACTCAGTGACGAAAATTCTTAAAATTTAGTTTTTATAAAATAACCAGGGATATAGCGCCGCAGGTCAAATTTTTTTTTCCATAAAATGTTAGTAATAATGGGTGGAAGAATGTGAAAGAAAAAAAATCAAACTTTTTCTTTTATTTTTTCAAAAAATATCCTGTTTTTTGACCGGCCATTACGGGTAAACTACTAGTCCTATGAAAAAAATGACTAAACATTTTTTGTAGAGAATTTAGCAAGGATTATTTTTGTCATTGACTACTTTCTCCTATCTCTTACCATATTCCTATAAAATGCGAAAAACCGCGAAGAGGGACCTTTTCGGGGGGGGGTAGGGGGGGTTGCGGCAAGATTTTGATAGGCAACCCTAGTGCGATGTAATACCCTATTGGTAAGCTATCGTTTATACCACATTTCGATCAAAAAACAGATACGTCATAAATTAAGCAGCGGGCTCTCGGACTATTAGACAAGATTTTGTGAACATTAGTCGTGATTTACCTACCGTGAATTTTAAACTAAGTATTAGTTTTTCAGTTTTGGGAACAACAGTAATAGTCCAGGCATCTTGTGCCCAAAATGGCCCCTAGCTGTGGGGCCCCTAAGTTGTGGGGTAGTTTTTTATAATTCTATTTATTTTTGGGCTTCTGAATCCGATACCGAGGTTTGTCACTAAATTTGAGTACGGTGCATTTCATAGCGAAAATGAAAAAAAGTTTTTTGGCGGTTTTTTTGGCTTATACCTGACTCTAAAACTATCAACCTTTTGTTAGTAACTTTTTTTATTACAAATGAAAGTATATGTACAATTTCCTACAAATTTAGCATTTTATAGATTTTGGTCTTTAATAATCATCTTATCCCCCTCACTGGTTTTTTGTTGATTGATTTCATTGCATTGCATTTTATTTATGAAAAACAATTTGGAAGTTCTCATCTTTTTGGAGTTATTGAAATTATTTGGGATAAGTGATTTCGTAGATCATATTGGAGCAGTTTATGCTAAAGGAAACGGGAAACTAGTAGTGGATATTAAAAATATCAGTAGATATAACTAGAATTCACATTCTTCGCACGAAGTCCATTGAGGGTAAAAGGTAACGGACATGCCCAGAATGAATAGATTTTTTTTGATAACCTAACCCCCATTATGTATTATTTATATTCAAACATTTTCTAAGTATGATACACTAAAGCTGAAAGAGATACTCGTACTAGTATCTTTGCTAATTCAACGATACGTGATGCTAAAAATGTATCGTTTTTAATCTTCATCACCAAAGAGAATAATATATAGGTATGTTTTATTTTTCTTTTAGTAAACAAAATACGTATGTAATTTAGGCGCGAAGCTACCTAAGAACACGATTCCCATCGAGTCACCTTTTGGATAAAATGATAGGTACAATAATGTCTAATCTGACGTAATCCAATAAGAAATGTTAGCCCCGGATTCCCTTCTGCAGAAATCCACTCTTCGCCACAATATCATACAGAATCGAGTCGGATGCTGTGGCCCAATCGTCGAGAAACTTCGTGTCTTTTCTAACTTATTTAAAGTATTATTATGAAATTATGAACTCCTTAAGGGTTTATTGTAAAATGTAAAAATGGACACATTATAAGGCAATCCTTTAAGAAAATTGATGATTGTCGGTAAAATAATTATTTACAAGAAAATCTATATTCTAACGCAAAAGCCACAAGTTCAGATCTTCGTCAAAAGCCTGAATAGATTCGTATGATTTTTGATTTTATTGTTCAAATCAAATTAGTGGATTGTGAAACATTGGCAAGAAATCTAAATTCGAAATTTTCGTAATCTCAAATTTTGAAACGGCCATGTCTAAAATTGTTAATTTCATTGTTTTTTTATATTTTTTCATCTCCTATATCACCTCTCTAAATATTGATATAACTTGTGTGGAATTGTAAAAATAAATAAATACAGCATTTTCAAAATAACAGAAGGTAGCCGATATATTAAAATAATATTATTTTAGAGGCAGCATATAAACGAAACCTCTGTTAATTTTACAAAACATATTGGGTATTTTGTTTTCATGAAAAAGTTACAAACATGATATTAATACTTGATGAATCTGGGATTATTGAAATAAATCCCTAAGCATGACTTCATACGTTTTACAAAAACCTTGTATATAGTGTTTTTGGATGAAGTCGATATTGATACCTAATTAAAAGTGCTGCTAAAAGAGATTCCACTCGCCAAATTGTTTTATTATTAAATAGAGGCATATTGACATATCAAAAATTTCTATAAATGGGAGACCTTAGATCTCGACAACCTTACTATATATGATTTGGAAAAAAATAGAGTAGATGAATTTAACCTTTATCTAGGGAATGACCGAAAAAGATTTTTTAAATCTTGTATAGATTTCTAAAAAAAAATGTGAAAAACACCTTCCCGAAGGACAGGAACTAGTTTTCCGAAAGTCGCGGAGATTTTTTTCATCAAGGTATACATGAAAACAATTAATTTTTATAGTAAAACTTACTTGTAGAGAAAAAAAAAAAAGGTTTTTTTTTATTTAATTAATTACGAATTCCCACTTAAAAAAATTCTTCTAAAAAATATTATTACGGTTCGTTCCTCTATTAAAATTACTTAGCTTAAAAGTCCGGTAATAAAGAAAATAACTATGAGATATTTTCGTTTAGTTTCACGTCCCCTCTACGTATTATTTTCTTAAGCAGTCAAAGTTCTAAAAAAAACTGCTATTAAAAGCTGCCTCGAAGTTTTAAAAATAAAACAATAACAAAGAACTGTTTTGTGAATAAAAAATGTTTTAAGATTACGTCTTATAACTCTTTACGGTCTTTAGCCACCTTTTTCGAAATGTTTTCAGTTTTTATTATAATCCTGAAAAGCGGCAGTTTTTCTGATGGAAAGTGACATGGTAATGTGAGACTTTTTCAGAAAATAAAACACTTACATTTCTTCCGACGAAACTTTCACAATAATCGTATTTTCAGACGCTTCTTTTAAGGTTGAGAGTGTCGCCGAAAGATTGTTTTTCAGAAGAACTATCTAGCCAACATTACTAAATACGAGTATGCTTTGTGAAAAAATAAGGTAAGTAGGTTCAACCCTCAGATATTTCTGATCTTTCAAATCCTGAAAAAATATTGTTTAAAACAACCTCCTGATTCCTGATTAACTGCCTTTTCGAATATTGAAGGAAAATTCTGCGGGATTAAGGCTCTCCACATCCCCGGGTAGCTCAGGCGCATTAATAGCGACCTCTTTATCCGCACTTCTAGCAAAATATTATTAAGAGGTGGGCCCAGGGTTAGCCTTAAGGGAGCCCCCCGGCAAACCCCACCCCTTTTCGAATAGCAAAGAAAAAATCTCATTCTTACTGATAATTACGCATTAAAAAGTTCTGTTTTTTTTTGTGACTGTGAGAAAAAGCACCGCAACCGAACTTTTTTTTTCAAATAGGTAATTTGATGAATCTGTTATAGAAAACCGTTGCGTGAAGATTTTTTTTATACAATTTAACCGATTTTATTTTATTTTTATTTATTACAACTTATACGGCCGTTAGGCCTGTAGATAGTAAAATACAAAACAATATCACAATACTTACTTACTTTCCGTGTCCGGAACACTATCAAATTTTGTATCTCCAATGTTCGGCCACCCGGACACCCCCGGCATTCGCCAGTAGTGCGTCCTCGGGCGTGCATGTCACTCCTGTTTGGGGACATGAAAACAGGTCATCACAATAAAACTGTAAAATTAAAACAAACTGTAAAATAAAAAAAAATTAAAACTTAAAAAATATACATATTCTGACATCATCAGTTGATAATTTAAGAAAAAAATAAGAATTGACCAAAAGCAATTAAAAAATTAAAAAAAAATACTTACACACATTTTGCCGCCCCTCTGGAGGTGCAGCCTGAGGGAGCTGCCTCTTTGCCTCAAGGCACCGCACGGCCCTGATCGTTTTCCTTTCACTCGCACAGGTGAGAGGATATGGATATATACCTAATGGATTAATATAGACAGATAGAATTCGATATTACATCTTCACCGCAAATAAACTGGTAATATAATTGCGTAGTACTAATTTACACAAAATTTCCATAAATTGATTAACTGTGTTGGTGCGTAGGTGTAGTAATTTCAGTTAAACATCTGTTTGATGGAAGCTAAATTTCAATTAGTTAAATGACACCAGATAATTGAAATGGAAACTATCCTCAAGAAACAACGACTGTAATTATAATAACAAATGTCGCGAGCAAACACAAGTTTAGTCTTATAGTGAAATGTCTGCAACGAAACTTAAGGATTTATTCCCATGCGTCACAAGTTAAAGAAAACCTTTTAAAACTATCGTTTTATGTCGACATTTTTAATGGGTGCTATTATAATATGCACTATAATAATTTCAGGCAAAGATAAAGAAGAAAGAAGACGTCGTCGCCATTTTTTATCCGGAATGATTGTCAGTGTGGCAATATTGAAAATATATGCGTTTAATTATGAAAACTTTTTTTATAACAACTGTCACTGATAATTTGGAACTCTTTCTGGGGCATCTAAAATCTGGGACAGCCTGATAAAGGTTGCTTAATCTGATTTTCCAAAGCACAGTCTGATATTTATTTATCATGCTACTCTGTTACGCCTCGTGTCCTGTCTTTCCTCTTTCTTTACCTCCATGGTGAGTTATAGAACGGCATATAATTATATAATTTATCACGGAATAACTTAGCCTGTATTTTATGAGTGTAAAACGGGGTTTGTTTTTCTTTACTTTCAGCATATTTTTTCATCTTATGTTTCAATTTGTCCTCTCTGCCTACTTCGCAAGGGACGTGGTGTGAGGGTATAGTATAGTATAGTAGTATGTTTCAATCTTAGCTCAGGGTTTCTTGGCTAGCGGTCCTCTTCAAAACCATTGTGAATATTTACTTCATCTCTTCACTTACCAGCAAGTTTCATAGCGTTGTACAGAATGCCCGATTTCATAACATTTCAGGAACAAAAGTTCAGGACTATTTTTAGTGAAAGCTATTTTACCCTCCAGGAATTAGGTTCTAAGCTAAGAGTTACTTATTCACTTTAAAAACACTTCAAAGAAATCCTTTGCTAAGATTATATCCTTTGTTATTTCATAGCCTAGTATTATTTTTCTAAAAAACATCTTTGGCGTAGGTGCAATTTTTCGTGTTATCCTTCAATTATCCTTGTACCATTTTCTTGTAATCTTTTATTTACATTGAATCAAATTTCTTAAGAGTAGGCATATTGTCATTAAAAAAAAAGAGATTTTTGGAATCTTAGATCTCGACAACCTTACTAAATATGCTGTGAAAAAAATATGGTAGATGCATTGAACCTTTATCTAGGGAATAATAAAAGTGAAAAACACCTCTAGTTTCTTTTTTAAAAGATAGCAAACTTTTTTCGAGTGTCGCAACGAAAAATATGTGTTTGGTATTGATATTATGCACTAAAATCCAGTGAATGACCGCATTTTTTAATGCAACGAAATTAACCCCAAAAAGGTTAAACTCTTATATTCTACTCTTAAAAGTTCCTAATCCAAAAAATATGTGAAGTGATAAAAAATTTGTATTCAAAAATATAGAAAATGATTCGTTGTGAAGAAAAGTTATGACAATTTTACAATTTTTTCAAAAAGAAAAATGTTTGCCAACATCGGAAATTTTTTGAAATATTATTTTAAACGTATTAACAAGCCTGCTTATTATTAAAACTAATAAAATGACTACATTATAGAGTACATTGTGTATTTCTTACCGTATATCGAAATTCTGTCAAAATCATACGCCATATTATGATGTGGGTAGGTACCCGGTACATTCATTCCTAATCCAAATATTGGACGTTCTTATAATGCTTTTTCGAAAAAAGGAAGTCACCAAAAAGTAACCAGCAGATTCGAATATTTAGCCGTCTAGTCCAAGAGCCCGCTGCTTAATTTATGACGTATCTGTTTTTTGATCGAAATGTGGTATAAATGATAGCTTACCAATAGGGTATTACATCGCACTAGGGTTGTCTATCAAAATCCTGCCGCAACCCCCCCTGCCCCCCCCGATATTTTTTTTCCATAAAATGTTAGTAATAATGGGTGGAAGAATGTGAAAGAAAAAAATCAAGCTTTTTTTTTTATTTTTTCAAAAAATATCCTGTTTTTTGACCGGCCATTACGGGTAAACTACTAGTCCTATGAAAAAATTGACTTAATATTTTTTGTAGAGAATTTAGCAAGGATTATTTTTGTCATTGACTACTTTCTCCTATCTCTTACCATATTCCTACAAAATGCGAAAAACCGCGAAGAGGGACCTTTTCGGGGGGGGGGGCAGGGGGGTTGCGGCAGGATTTTGATAGGCAACCCTAGTGCGATGTAATACCCTATTGGTAAGCTATCGTTTATACCACATTTCGATCAAAAAACAGATACGTCATAAATTAAGCAGCGGGCTCTCGGACTTTTCATTCTTAGGGTGCCTTCCCACGACAAGTGAATCCGGATTCGTACGCGAATCTGGATTAATCCCTTCCGGATGGATGATTTCGTGCACGGGGTATGGGGAAATAGTTCCCTATTTTTATAATAATATAATAATTCATTGTATTAATATTTTTAACTTTTTAACTTTAACGTTGTAAATTTTGAAAATATCTTGAGTCCGTTGAAGCAATAAATAAATAAATATATAATATAATAAATAGATAATAATAATTATCTCTATCATACTGTTGAATATATACTAATTCTGTTTTTGTGTTTAAAAATTAGATCGATCAGGTACGAGAATAAATTATTGTCTTTACACCAATATTAATTGTAATTTAGTAAAAAAAAAATAAAGGAAAGCATTGCCTGCGGCATTAATTAAACTTGTTTGTGGGTGATATTTTTTAAAGTTTGTCACACGGAGTTTTTGTATCTTGTATCACGCGTTATTTTTCAACACCGGTTTTTCTCAAATTAGCTGCTAATCTCTCTCAGTCCCGTTATGGGCCCGCTACACGCTCGCGAGTCACCACGACCTTTTGGTGTTCATTCACTCGCGAGCGTGTAGCGGGCGCATTATGTGTCGGGGTGTACATTATATTTATTTTGTACGGGAAAAAATGTCTGCCATAACTGGAAATTAGAGAACCCATTAAATAATTTATTTATTTATTTTAATATTATTAATGTCGATATTATCAGAATAAAAGAATACCGGCCCAGTAACAGTGCAAAAATTGTGCTGTTTCAGGTCCGTGGTATTAGAAAAATATAATGATTGGTACCTTAAACTTTTTTTCATTTTAAATAAAATTATAATTTCTTTATCATTCGTGTGTTATTTAGACTAATAGATTAGGTACATAATTTTTGAAGGGAGACATTTGAAAGATTGGCATCATACTGATAAAATGCACCACATGGACTTATAATTCGATGTAACAAAATTCCAGAAAAATTAATTCAATAAATAATAAGAAAATATAATGTTCCCCACTCTATGGCAACTGGGGAATCTAAATTTATACATTATTTCTTTTGATTTTTATTTTTCGAATCATGCGGGTATCTGCATCTCTTTCACTCTCGTTGTATATTGTAACAGTACGAAACCCATAAGCATATTGCTCAAAATAAATAAACCCCACAAAAACCGTACAAAAGCCACACAGGATTTTTTTTAGGGATAAAAGCACAAATCTAATTGAATTTTGTAAATAAAATTAATTGTATCGATTAGTATTCGAGTAAATTATATTTGGAACTAGAATAGATTAAAAAATACGAATAAGCAAGCGGATCTAAAATGGGATAGACAATGATTTCAACATTTTATAAATAATTCATCTACTGAAATCCAACTAAAAAGTTTAAGCTTTTATTATTTGAGGATTTTTTATTGGTTTTTAATCATCTGTAGACCATATTTAAGGCACTTGGAATCGTCAGGTTTACAAACACAAAATCAAATGCAATAAATCAATAAACACAAAAAAAAGAATGAAAGCAATAAACACATAGACAATACAAAACTATAACACATTTGTGGTACAATTTAATGCAGGTCTGGATGTAAATTGTCCAGAACTACATTAAGTACGTCATATTTCTGAAGGGTTTTTGTGTTTTTTGGGGTTCATACTACATCATCGTAAATACTCCTATGGGTTTTTCTTCGGAAACCGTTGTGTATACACGCGCTGAAACATGTAAGTAGGGTTGTCAACATTTTTTCAGCTGATTATTCCATCTGCATCAATAAGTAATTTTAAAAAGTTATCGGAAGCCTGGTTGCTAACGCGCTCGATCCTCGATGCCGACATACCCCACTTCACGACACAAGCTTTTAAGCTTGTTATGAAGTGTACAAATATGTATCAGGGTGTAATTCGATAATTTTATGAAAATAAAAGAAAACATACACATTATCTCATTGTTCTTGATATCAGTTCTTAACTCTTTTTTTGTTGCTTCCTTCATTATCCCCTCCTTTCTTCCTCTTCTTCTTCCTCTTCCCATGCTTCCTCCTTCCCTACCATAAATGTTTTATAGATATAAGATATATATTTTTAACTATGTTTTGTAATCTATTTGTTTTGCGTGTGTGCTAATTGTGAACGGATGTAATTGGTCTTGTGTATTGATATTTTTGTATTAATGTACCTGTCAATGTTTGTTTTTGTGACTGTATCTGTTCCATGTGCAATAAATAAATAAATATCTACTTGTCTATTTAAATAAAAACTGTCATTTTATGAACTGCTTGAATTTTATAATATTTTTATTTGCTAGAAAAGTGTGGTTTTCTCAATTTTCAAATTAATGTAAATTACACACTCATTCGTCAGTCGAAAACTGCAGGCAATGATATAATTCTTAAACTGCGTTTAAATTTTACAAGTGAAGCGGATTTGGTTGATATTTTCTTAGTTTTAATGTTGCCAAAAAAAAATATATAGTATTTTGCGATCCATATATTTCTTGCAACTCATTTTCAATATTATTATTATACTCTAGTACGGTTGACAACCCTCGTTGTTAGTAAATATATATCCGAAAATATATCGAATAATAATTATTTTTATTGTAAAATTGTTACAAAAATATACAAATTACCCGACTAGCAAAAATTACAACACGTTATTTTCAGTTAATGTAGGTAGCTACATGTTATCAATTTAGTATCATATTCTTGTATTATGTATTTTTGTACCTATGAATAACTTTTGAATCAGTATTAATTTACAGTAAGTAATGTTAAGAGTATGCATACCGACATATCAAAAATTTCTAAGAACGGGAGACCTTCTATCTCGACAACCGTTATTAATTATGCTTTGGAACAAAATAGGGTAGATGCATTGAACCTTTATATAACCGTATATAACCGTAAAAGATTTTTTATATCTTGTATAGATTTCTCAAAAAAATGGAAAACACCTCTGATCTTTTTTCCGAAAGACGGAAACTCGTTTCCTGAAAGTCGTTGAGTAAAATTTTTTTTTGTACTGATAATATGCATTAAAACCTAGGGAATAACCGTAAAAGTTTTTTGATAGACGCAAAATTAACCTCAAAAAATTAAAAAAACGCTATTTTTACCATTTTATCATGCGATTGTCACGCGATTTTGAACCTTAATGCCGTGGGAAAAGACTGACGTCATTCCTGGTGCCAATTATATAGGTAATACCTACCGATTCGGTATAATACTTTAAGTAAAAGTTAATGTCGCCGCCACACGCTTGCGAGCGTCTACGAGTTTTTTGCGTTCATGAGTAAAAAGGCGTCAACGGTCTGTTACGTAAACGAGCCAAGACAAACGTTCCATCCACACGCCTTTTTACTCATATACACAAAAAACTTGTGGGCGGCGACAAATGGAATATATATGTATTACGTTTAATAGTTATACTATAGAAAATGAAGTAACGTAATAAGCTAATAGGTACCTACATAAATATATACATAATTATATTTTTTAATAAAACGTTTTTTATTTTGTGAGAATCAACACACACACACACACACACACACACACACACACACACACACACACACACTCACACACACACACACACACCCTCACACACACACACACACACCCTCACACACACACACACACACACACACACACACACACACACACACACACACACACACACACACACACACACACACACCCTCACACACACCCTCACACACACCCTCACACACACACACACACACACACACACCCTCACACACACACACACACACACACACACACACACACATAATTATATTACACATTTTGTAATTATCAAACTATAAATTAACATTAAAATAATTGAAAAAAAAGTATAATTTTAATTAAAATACATTTTAAAATAGAAAAGAAGAAATAAAATTAAAAAAACTGTCTGTTTGGGATGTTTCCTAAAGAAATATCTACGTATATGTATATTGGATTCAACACTTGTATTGCAAGTTATCCAAACGCTATGGATTAGACGGATTCATCTGGATTCATCAAGGCGTGTCCGCGGATTCACAGGCAACCTATTTCCCACGATCCGTGCACGTCTGCGATATCACGTACCGCCATACAAATCGCTATGAAAAAGTCTGTAGATTCACGGACTCACTCCTTCCCACGGCATGCGAATCTACGGACGAAGCAGGATTCACCTTCCGTGGGATATAGCCATAAGAAGAACGGAGCATCCGGTTCGTAGAGGCGTGTTATTCTATAACTTATTATTAAATTTAATAATAACTCGTAAACCCCGTCACGCCCACATCTACCCTCTTTATATTCTCTTGATATTTATTACATAATTCATAAGAATAAAATACTTTTTTACCTACTTATATTATGAGAAAATATAATTTTTATAGATTACGGCTAAGTGCATGACATGGTAGTACAACTCCTACGGGGATAGCGTAGGTTAAGACATTAAGTTATAATAACAAAGTTGGCCATCCATAGTACTGCCTACTACCATTACGTTACGACATTAAGGGGTGAAAATATGCACTGAGCAAAAATAGTTTTGATAATGTCTTCTTCTTCATCTCAGTCAGGCTTCCTCCGAGTCTCTCCACTCCTGTCTATCCTGCGCATTCTGCATCCATGATGTTCCATCTGCAAACTTGACAATGTCATCTCTCCATCGGAGTTGGGGTCGTCCGGGGTTTCTTTACGATGTTCTAGGGAGCCAGCACAAGAGGCGTTTCGTCCATCTATCGCTGAGCTACGGGCAACGTGACCAGCCCAGTGCAATTTTAACGTAGCGGCTCTTTCGACTATATCCAACACTCCCGTTCTGGCCCTGATAGTTTTATTTCTTACATAAATAAATAGATGTATGGGATAAGGGACAAGGAAGAAAACACGATATTGTCAGTAAGAAGGATTACCTATTTATTGAAAGGTAATGATGCTTCAGTTTACTTTTGAATAAAAGAATAGCTGGAGCACGTTGAGTGGAAGACTGTTCCATAATCTAGCAGCGTGTGTAGTAAAAGAAAAAAGAATATTAGCAACATTTTTTAAAATTCATTCTTGTAAAATACGATACAACATAATAACCCTCAAACAAAGTTTCAGCCTGATTGCGGTTTAACTAAAAATAGACACTTTGGGTACAACAACTACGTGGCTGTTCACGGAAATTACAAGGAAATTATTCTCGCTTCAAAGGATAACAGAGAAAAAAGGATGAGCTCGCCTGAAACGTAGTTCGTGTTTACGCGGGCAAAATATTTAAGGTTAATAATATTTCGTAGCGCATATTTTTCTCATAAAAATCCGTCATAGTATTATACCTAATAGTTCTTCTTCTTCTTCACAAGTCCTGTAGCTTCCATTTCTGGATATAGGCCTCCCTCATTCGTCTCCATCTCTCTCTGGATATTGCCTCAGATGTCCATTTGAGGCTAACTGTCAACTTCAGGTCTTCTGTCCAACGTTTACCGAGCCCCGAACGCCAGAACAGGAGCTTGTTGCTCCATATTTGCCATCCGTTGCTCTCGCCACATGACCTGCGTAGTCCCACTTCAGCCCTGCGATGCGTTGCACTCATACAACATCAGCAACTCTAGTCTCATTCTTCATCCACTACATTTAGTATGTACCTACGTTGATTTGGCACCCGTAGTTTACGTAAAAGTATTCGTAGTAGCCTGAGATCAGGCCGCTGAAAATATGACCCATCTGTTTATTTACATCGCCACAGGGTTGCCTGGTAAAATCTAGTCGCTTTAACCCCCTGACCCTCCAATAGGCTCCTAACGCGGTTTTCGCGAATTTTATAGAAATATGGTAAAGGATAATGGAAATTGGTCGTTGGCAAAAATAATTCTCAATAAATTCTATACAAAAAATGATTTATCAATTTTTAATAGTACCAGCCATATCCGCTCAAAATATTGGATATTAAAAAATGTTTGTAAATACATGTTTTGCATGTCTGGATGTGCATCAATTTTGCATAAAATCGGAAATTCTATCAAAACTTGAATATTGGTTTTCTCAAAACTCAATAAACTGGACATCCAATATCCCATGCAACCATTCTGGTCATGGGATCTGCACACTAATTAATCGACATATTCGCATATTTAGCAACGATGGCTATCGGTAGAATTATGAGGCTATTTTCGACCTATAAAATACTTTATCATTATTACGTACAGGAATTATGTACAGGCCTCCTCTCGCTGCCAGAATATGTGGTCAAAATTAGCGCCGATTACCGTTTGACGTGAATTCTAACCTGATCCTTATATACTCAGTTCAGCATTAGAGCCTGTTATCACTATGAATGCCTCTGACGAAACGCCAATTGGAACTCTTTACACTCCAATCGACGTCGACAGACTTGACTCTTTAATCTGTTAAAATGTTTTGTATTAATTTGTTTATGATAAGTAAAAATTGACGAGTACAAGTGCCCGATTTGGGCCTACGTATGATTGGATTCAATTAGCACTACAGAAAGAACAATGGTAATAGGTAATACTTATATTATAATTTACAGTTTAAGAACAATACAGCATTGTTTCCTTTTAAATAATATTATGAAAATTAATTAGAACTCCCCATACAATAAATCATCCTTAGCATGATAAAGTGTCTTTTAAGGTTTTAATTATTAAAATACTTTGCGTCTCACAAACTTACCTACCTGAGCGAGAAGAATCTAGTTAGTAATTACTTTTGTTGTGTGACACCTGTGTATATTAAAATTTTAATTTTCTTTCATAAAAAAATACCTAGATAGATGTTGTATATTTCATGGTTGGAAGATATTGCTTTGACAATCTTTCTTCTTTAGTTTCAATCTTGCGGTGGTTTGCAGCAAATTCCTACATCTTGTTCTCCACTCTTCTCTGTCTCCCACAGCTCTCTTCAGCTCGACATATGTGGCGCAGTTCATGTCTTCGTACACCTGGTCCAGGTACTGCCGTCGGGGGCGCCCCCTGTGGTTTGTCCCCTCAACCATTCCCTCTATTAAGTCATAATAAGCCTGCCGTTTGGCGATGTATTGTGTCAGGTCTTTTTTAAATGTAATGTTTTTTTTTCAGCCAATAAAAGTTTATTATTTTTATGTACCTACCAGGTGCGAAGCTACCTAAGAACACAATTCCCATCTAATTACCTTTTGGAAAAAATGATAGGTATAATAGTGTCTAATCTGACGTAATCCCATAAGAAATGTTAGCCCCGGCTTCGCCTTCTGCAGAAATCCACCATTCGGCACTGGTTCCTACCTACATATCTCTATTGCATTTCAATGGTACATCTGATGATTTAATGCAGGATTTCACCAACTTTTTAGGTGAGGAATAGTGGAGATAGCAAGATATAGGAGCCACTTATCATTATTTTTCATGCCAAATTTGAGTGCCAACTAGTCGTCTAGTCGCCCATAATTAAAATATATGTATCTAAGAGTACTTTTTTCACCTTATCACGCGATTTCAAAAACTATCGAGCATGTAAAATACATAATAAAAAATGACTACCCGCAGATTTTTTTAGGAATCGTGTGAGAATCTCGCCGTTTAATTTGACCCATAATTCTCTAACGGCCTGTATAGTAAAAGCAATGGAAAACTTAATGTAAACTACTTAGGTATACATCCCTCGCTCTTACAATCTTGAAACTTTTTCCGACAACTTTTTAAAACAAACCTTTTTTTAGCGAACCGTTTTTTCCCAATATTTTCTTTTATACCACGCGCTAAATTATATTTTCACGCTCAGTAGCTCTTTCTTATTCAATTTGAAGAGATTATCTCCAATACATTCAAAAGTTTAATCTATTAGTTTTCTGAAGAAATAGAAGAAAAATTATGAAACAACATGATAATACAATTTCGGTTCAATTGATTTTCTCAATAAATTTAGAAACTCCCGCTGATGATGCCCATGATAGCTACTGATAAATAAATGTTATAAATAATGTTCAAAGTCGCGTGAACAATCGCATGAGATAATGTTAAAAATAGCGTTTTTTTCAATTTTTCGGGTTAATTTCACTTTAGTCAATAAACTTTTACGGTCGTTCCCTAGATTTTCATGAATTTTATTTATACAAAAAAAAAACTCCGCGACTTTCGGAAAAGGAGTTGCTGTCTTTTAGAAAAAATGTCAGAGGTGTTATGCATTTTGTTTTTTGATAATCTATAAGTACAACTCATAAAACATGTTTTAATATCATTCCCTAGATAAAGATTCAATGTATCTACCCTATTTTTTCCAAAGCACGTTTAGTAAGATCGTCGAGATCCAAGGTCTCCAGTTTTTTTTTAATTCTTTGAAATGTCACTGTGCATATTCTCGAACCACATTTCAATCAAATAACAGATAGGTCGTATTTTTATCAATAGGCAGTCAAAAAAAAATTTAGTAATAGATAAATCCTTATACATATGGGAATGATGTATTACTATTTTATTTTTCTGACTACTCTTAATATGTTTATTGCCATAATTTTATTTCTATATATTTGCTGTTCATATTTACCTATACAACTAATTGTGTGCACTTTGTAACTGGGAGTTACTTTAACTGTTCATGTAGTGTATAATATCCATTGTGATTGATTTTTAAGTTATGTCTGTATGTGTACTTATGAATAAATAATAATTTTATTTTATTTTATTTTATTACAGGTATAAGTGCAAAACAGATAACAACTATAGATATAAGTAATTGAAGATTAGTTCATTCATAATTCAGCTGTCACCCACAAGCATGCACCACAGTTAAATTAAAACATATAAGTTCATTCCGGTCGTCTCACACACCCATACTCAATCTCGCTCACACACTCACCCATCGCACACGCACACATCAGATTTCACAATTTTTAGGCAGAAAAACAGAATATAAACAAGAATACAAAAATACAAAAAAAAAAATTAGAAGGAAGAGTTCGGGAGATAATAGATACATTATAAGTAAGAAAGCAGCCAACAATATGTCTGGCTGTACGGTGAACATAATTTGCATTAGATCTTTATTTAGACATCTGTACCTATTTATACGACAATAATATTCAAAAAGCTGAAAGCTTAAAAATTCATGAATAACTTTTATTAGGAACAATCCTGAAAAATTCCTAATGAAATAAAAATCTCTTGAAAATAATAATTGGTCCATAGGATTTTAATATTAATATTTATAATTCACAAAGAATCTGCAAACTTTATCAGGCTTATGAATAATTAAATTACTCATGGGCGTCGTCAGGAGGGGGCAGGGGGGCAGCTGCCCCCCCTAGAGATTGTAATAGGTAGATATTTTCCACACAACACAAAACCTCACAAAAAATCACATTAACATCACACATTTTCTCATCTTTACATAAATTTTCTAAAATAAGTATGCAAATCCATTAAAATACAATTGTTACAAAAAAAAATTGACTGCGGCGCTATTTTACTATTATTTTTCTAAAAACAACATTTTTAATACATACCATCATGCAAGTTGTTAGGTACATTTTCAAATAAACGAACACACGACACCACATTACTACCTTCTTCACTATGTCTCCCAAAAAAATATCGTCTGCGGCGCTATTTACGCGTTTTTTCCTGCTACATATATTTTTTAAATTTTTGTTGCCCCCCCTAGCTCCGAGGCTGACGACGCCCATGAAACGACTAATTCTATGTTATGATTTTAATTCATTTCCATTTCAAACGACAAATCAGACGATATAGTCCAAGAGCCCGCTGCTTAATTTATGACGTATCTGTTTTTTGATCGAAATGTGGTATAAATGATAGCTTACCAATAGGGTATTACATCGCACTAGGGTTGCCTATCAAAATCCTGCCGCAACCCCCCCTGCCCCCCCCGAAAAGGTCCCTCTTTGCGGTTTTTCGCATTTTATAGGAATATGGTAAGAGATAGGAGAAAGTAGTCAATGACAAAAATAATCCTTGCTAAATTCTCTACAAAAAACGTTAAGTCAATTTTTTCATAGGACTAGTAGTTTACCCGTAATGGCCGGTCAAAAAACAGGATATTTTTTGAAAAAATAAAATAAAAAGTTTGATTTTTTTTCTTTCACATTCTTCCACCCATTATTACTAACATTTAATAGAAAAAAAATTTTGGCCTGCGGCGCTATATCTCTGGTTATTTTATGAAAAACTAAATTTAAAGAATTTTCGTCACTGAGTTTTATTGTAATAACTCCGAAATTATTAGATGTATGAACATAAACTATAGCTCGTTTTGTAGCTAAGACTATGGTAATTAATTCTTTCTCTGACTATTTTGCTGTAGCTCTTATCAATTTTCAACCAATTTAGTTTAAATACGTTTTTTTAGTATTTTAAATTAATTTCGGTTTTGGACCGGCCATTGCGGGTAAACTGCTAGTTCTACGAAAATATTAACTTCACATTTTTTGTAGAGAATTTAGCAAGGATTATTTTTGTGATTGACTACTTTCTTCTATCTCTTACCATATTCCTACAAAATGCGAAAAACCGCAAAGAGGGACCTTTTCGGGGGGGGCAGGGGGGGTTGCGGCAGGATTTTGATAGGCAACCCTAGTGCGATGTAATACCCTATTGGTAAGCTATCGTTTATACCACATTTCGATCAAAAAACAGATACGTCATAAATTAAGCAGCGGGCTCTTGGACTAATACGAATAATTGCAAATTTATTTGATTTATATTGTAATTGATTTATAATTGTTAAACTCAATTACTAAAGCATGTCACGTTTGCAACATTATCTGGCAAAATGTGTGTAAATAATTTGATCTACAAACCCCTAAACTTTTACTATCCGATAATTCAAAAGCATATAACACTTAACATTCAAACAACCGCCGCAGAAAAAATCCAAAATATACAAAATTAGCAGGCGAAATAAAAAATATTTGGCATTCTAGGTCGGTATATATAATTCCATTAGTATTATCAGCTACAGGTATAATACCAAAGTCGCAAAGTAAATAATTTAAAAAAATATATATTTCTTGCCGGAAAATTGATACATAACAAATGTTAGGTAAATGATATTGGCGTGATGTTGGCCATACGATAAATAAATATACATATTCCGGGCTATATGGCCGTGGTCGAAGGGGTTTCATTATTGTACCCGACGTTTCGCCACACGCTATGGTGGACATCTTCAGGGGGAATTCGGTGATGTTATTCCATGTTGTGTGTTTTGTGTGTATTGGTGTTGTTTTGTGTCATCCTGATGCGGTGTGGTAGTGGGCGTAGAGTTCTTGTGTATTGCTGAGTGGTGTGTGTTGTATATACATAAAAATACATAAATATACATAAAAATGCAAAAATCTGTAATTATTTAACTTGCAATATTGTAAGACGATTTCTAAAAACTGATATTTCAGGCACAATGATTTATTTTAGGCCCCGCGTTGAGTCTGATCCTGTGATATCCGTGATATCTATGGAAAGGTGATTTTTTCCCTGTATTAGGCTGATGATTTTATATGTGAATCATGAATAATTATTATAAGTAGACTCTTCTCACTGATAACACTGAGAAGTGTGCCTCCGCGTATAATAAAAATATTTGATAAATAATATCACCACATCTAATAAAAAAAATAAATTAGAAGTCAATTTAATAGGGTTTAATTACAATCATCACGCATTATTATGAGAATCGGCTTTAAAAGGAGAGTGGAATTTTACAATAAACGAATTTAATCCCCATGAAAAGAAATGACGAAAAAGTAAAGGGAAGGAATCAAATTTAATTTAAATGATGTTGTAGGTTTTCGCAGCATGGTATATATATTCTTCCTTTAAGGTTATTCTCAGAGAAGATAAAAAGACACGTGGCCAACACCCGAATAACCTTAAAGGAAGAATAAATTTAATTTAATTGAAAATTTATAATTCTCCCTCTCATCAACAATGTAACAAAAAACTCTTTGAGTCGGCATAAAAAGCCTTTTTATCATTGAATATATTATGTGTATCTTATAATCTAGATATACAATAATTCTTTAAGGGCTTGGTACCAAGAATGACGTCACAATCATTTCCCACGGCATTAAGGTTCAAAATCACGTGACAATCGCACGATAAAATGGTAAAAATAGGGGTTTTTCCCATTTTTCGGGGTTAATTTTGCGTCTATCAAAAAACTTTTACGGTTATTCCTTAGATTTTAATGCATATAAACAGTACAAAATAAAATTTACTCCGCAACTTTCGGGAAACGAGGAAAAAAGATCAGAGGTGTTTTTTTTTTTTTTTGAGAAATCTATACAAGATATAAAAAATCTTTTACGGTTATTCCCTAGATAAATGTTCAATGCATCTACCTTATTTTGTTTCAAAGCATATTTAAAAACGGTTGTCGAGATATAAGGTCTCCCGTTTTTAGTAATTTTTGAAATGTTGGTATGCATACTCTTAAGATGTAAAGTATTATATATTTTTTTATTCTTATACATAGTTAAAAGAGTTAAAAAGGCACCCCATTACAAAGAACTCCCTGGAGAATGTATTGAAATATGCTGAAACGATGTTCTTAGTAATTGATATAGCAAAGCAGGATACATTTGCATCCGTCATTAGATGATAAACTTCTAAGTAAAAGCTTACTCAATACAATGTGACTTATTTTTAACTTTATTTTTATTTTCTTTGATATTATCATAATACTGTTAAAGAAGAGTATAGGATTAGATCGACATTCATGGTTCTTTGAGGAATATATTTTTAGTATTGAATAATTTATGCTTCTTGGTCTCTCAAGTACTCCGTAATGTGATAGTTAAGAGGTAAGCTAAGCTACTCTTTTTTTTTTCCCTGTTAGGTCAGGGGACCGTATATCCCCTGCGTCACTGCGACCAGAGTAGGTCTATCGTGACACCCTTCAATGTTACAGCTCGTCCTCAAGGCCGATGTGTCTCATGTAGCTCACGATCTGTCTTGGTGCGAGTAGTCTTGCCTTCTCGGAGTCCAGTAGGGGCCCTCCAAGAGAGCGACTTCTTTTGTGAGCGAGTGCGTCACAGTTACAGAGGATGTGAATAGGTGTTTCGTTCTCCTCTGAACAGAATCTACAGACTGGGGTGTCTGAAAGCCCAATTTTGAACATGTGCTTCCGCAGTCTGCAGTGCCCAGTCAAGGTCCTGGTTAGGATTCTTATTTGTTTTTTGGATTTTTGGAGCTACTCTTACTCACTTACTTACTGCTAGCCACTTGCGTTCCACTGCAGGACTAAACTTTTAAACTCTTCCACTGTCTTCTATCTTGGGCTATCTGCTGCCATCTTTGACCCGTAAGCTGGACCATATCATCTGTCCATCTTTTCTGTGGTCTTCCTACGCCTTTTTTGTTCTCCCAGGGCCTCCACTTCTTAAGTTATGGTTAAGCTACTCTACTAAATGAAAAGTCATGGAATGATTTTATCTTGTAATGTAAAGAATGAACAAATATACAAAGAAATGTAAGTACTTACAGTCGGTATATTAATCAAACCGAACGTCGATTGGCGTAGGAGGAGTTACTGAACTACTCGTCATGTATGTGAGACGTGCCTTTAGATAATAAGGTGACGTCTTCGGCTTGGCTCTTGGAGGGCATTGGCCAATCGACGTGAAATTCTCGGATAAACGGAGTGTTCAGATGGACTAACTAATTTAAGTTACTGTAGTGGATGGAGGTGTCACATTCACAGTATCTTCACGACCATTAGATTTTAATCGTCGCAAAATCAGGAAAAAAGTAAAATTCGTGGGAAAAGAAGTTGAAAAATGCTAACCTTCATACGATATACATGGTTGACGCGACTGGTTGAAGGGGCGACTTCTAATCAGGAAGTGCCGAGTTACAAAGTTCGAATCTCTGTCCTGACGATGAAGTTTTCTGCACTTTGCGACCCAAGCTTTTATAGCATACAATGACGTGTGATTTTAATCCCATTTTCAATATACGGAGCGGTGATAATAATATCACCAAAAATTGTAATGTGTTAAGAATCACGCATGCTGCCTACCCTCCAAGGGACGTGACTTTGTGGAATAGATTAAATTAATCGAAAAGATTTTAATAAAATTATTAATAAATTAATATTCGAGAGATCTGTCATCTAGTAATTACAATTCTATTGAAATTAAATTGATCACGTATTTGTGAAATATTAGACAAATTAAATATTGAGGAATTATTTGGAAACTATCGAAACTTTACAGACAAATCGATGAATTAATAATTTTATTTCAAGTACACAATGACATTCATAATATTAGTATTTATCTTTCCCATACAATAATCTCTCTAGTAGAGTTAAAAGTATGCAAATTGACATTTCAAAAATTTCTAAAAACGGGAGATCTTAGATGTTGACAACCTTACTAAATATGGTTTCGAAAAAAATAGAGTAGATATGTATGTGCATTGAACCTTGATCTAGGGAACAAATGTAAAAGATTTTATATATCTTGTATAGATTTCTCAATAAAAAAATGTGAAAAACAACTCTGATTTTTTTCCTCGTTTCCCGAAAGTTGCGGAGATTTTTTTTTTGTATTGATAATACGCATTAAAATCTAGGGAGTACCTAATTGTAAAAGTTTTTTATTGAAGTGAAACTAACCCCGAAAAATGTAAAAACCATTTTGTCATGCGATTTTTCATGTGATTTTGAACCTTGATGGCGTGGGAAATTACCATGACGTCCTAGTTGGGTCGGGAGACTTAATTAATAATTACATTTCAAGTACGCAATGACATTCATAATATTTTTTTTTATTATTTTTTGATATTTCTATGAAACATGAATTATTATTATTAACTAAATATTTTATTGAGATTTCTTGATTTGTTGAGTTGAAATGGTAATTTTTTTTGTATTTTGATTATGTATTTGAGAATTGCCACTGTGTACCAACAAGAAATTGTTAAAGGCTTTAGCCGTAAAAAAAATATTAATGTTTATCTTTCCCCATACAATAATCTCTCTAGTGGAGTTAAAGTGCTCTCACAAAAAAATCGTTTATTTCTTTTTGTTGGAAATAATGATATTATTATTATCCACTTACTGTTGTAATGTCTCATTATAAATTGACTGAACTAATATTTGATTTCCTTTCTTTTCAGATCATTTGGCGAACAATAAAATAAAACGAGAAAGAATCGAGTAATGTTAAAAATAGACACAAGATACAATCCCTAAAGTATTAAAAGAATTGAAAATCGATAAAGAAAAAAGGTCTTAGAACATTGCGAAAATGGATAAAAAGATTTCGAATTTTCTGCCCAACGCTAATGGAGGTTTTGTTCCTGATCTGATAAGCGATAGAGTCTACATCCACGAAAATTTCATTAACCAAAGTGTCGACACGACGGTTCAACCAAAGTGGACGACGGACCAACCTCAATCAACTATAACAATCACCAATGAAAATATAATTACGGAATCATTGAATAGTAATACCAACAATTCGCAGTTCTTTGTCACCAGCGAAATAAATCAATTTCAAAACACGAGTTTTTTCACAGACGCAAACGCTTCTCTCTTCATACTGGATGATAATTATAACATAACAAATAACAGTGGATTATATAACTCCTGGTACATTATGTTATTGAGAACAATAAAATGTGGTATAATGGGTTTCATAATATCAGCAGCGCTTTTAGGAAATTTATTAGTGATCGTTTCAGTGATGCGTCACAGAAAGTTACGTGTGATTACCAACTATTTCGTAGTGTCGCTCGCGTTTGCTGATATGTTGGTCGCAATATGGGCGATGTGTTTTAATTTTAGTGTTGAAATCACAAATGGCAGATGGATTTTCGGTTATTTCATGTGTGACGTTTGGAATTCAATGGATGTATATTTCAGCACGGCGTCTATTTTACATTTGTGTTGTATTTCAGTTGACAGATATTACGCTATTGTTCAGCCGTTGGATTATCCATTAATTATGACAACTGGTAGGTTAGGCGTTATGTTGGCTGTTGTTTGGTGCAGTCCGGCTTTGGTATCTTTCCTGCCAATTTTCATGGAATGGTACACTACAGAGGCGCATCTAGAGTTTAGAAAAAAGTATCCTTTTGTGTGCACGTTCCAAGTGAACAGACCGTATGCCGTTATCTCTTCGAGTGTCAGTTTCTGGGTTCCTGGGGTCATCATGTTGTTTATGTACTACAGGATATATATGGAAGCTGACAGACAGGAACGAATGCTATACAGGTAAGATTTTTTTATTTTGTTCATTAGCTATTTCAACAGTTGCTTCAAAGTGTTGGCAGGCAATGTGATTTTCTGTAGGCACAATGGTTGCAATTATGTGTATAACTTTTCTTAATGCGAAAAATGTAATTAGGAAGCATTCTCCTAGGTGTGTTCTAGAACGGTCCTAATTCATTGACATAAATCGTCTAGATCCAAGTAATGATTTCGCTCTAAGATTGGTTTTAGAACAGGTCTAGAATCTAGAACGGTTCTAGAACCAATCTAGGAGCTAAACTCTTACTCAGATGACGTATGTCAATGATTTTAAATTATATAGCAATCTTTTTCCACAACAACGCTCGATTCTACGCATAAATACAACGTACAAACGGAGTCTACCATATTTTCACGTGCACTTATTTCAACTGCATACGTAATTTGGACTTAGAAATACGCGTCAATATGTGTAATATGCATGTGTTTTTAGGTTTATACAGAAAAAAAATGAAAATCTCTTTCTACGTTTATGGTGGAGGTGATTTACCCATAGTAATATTTCAGTAAATAAATGAAAGCCACACATTGTTTCTCACATGTCAAGCTTTCAAAGTATTTTGATGGATGGTTTTTAGATGACAGTTGACAGATTTATGACTGGACAGGACATTTATTTTTAACAAAACTCTAAAATTTTAGTTAGAAATACGCAATTATAAATTGTGATATATATTGTTGGGTGAAAACTCAAAAAAACTTTTTGATACGAGAATGTATGAATATTAGAATATAAAAATAGATCCTCAATGTTGGACGCATTTTAAGAAAAAGACATCGGAGAGCGTGTATGACAAGTTATATGAATATGACGGGGGCTAGGAGTGTATGTAAGGATATGGCAGCCTGGTGCTCTGTCCTCTCTGCCTACCCTGCAAAGGCCGCGGCGTGAGGGTATATGATAGATAAATATTTCTGTAATCCAAAATTTCCTAATATTCCTAGCACGTTTTACTAAAATCAGACAGCAAATATCACCATGATTGGTTTTTTGTAGAATACCCTTCTAGCTCAAGACTAAAAAATTAATGAATAGGTACCAATTTTTGATCAGGGGGGGTTCTCGCCCTAAACACGTAGATAAAATGTTTTAGGAAAATGACCCTTATGACGATATACATAAGGTCGTTTTTCGTGTGCATTTTATCTGCGTGTTTCGGGTGAGAAACCATTAGAAAGTTCCAGTACAGGTCAAAATAACACAACTTAGGTACCTATTACAAAAAAATAGCACCACTTTTTGCATAAAATAACATTTCTTTTTTCAAAGAATAACTTCTTTTTTAAAAAACAGTACCACTTTCTACAAAAAATAATACCCCTTTTTACAAAAAATAACTCCGCTTTTTATTTTTGTCTATATTTTCATTTTCATTCACATTTATTGTCAATATTTTCATTGTGTTCATAGCTTTTTATTCACAGGTGTATATAGTTACGTCTATAGATTATTTCTCAGTGTGTCTAGATTTTCACATGCTCCAATTATTTAGCTGATGATGTTGTAAAAGTTCAAAGACAGAGTCGCCTAGCGCAAGTGCACTTAAACGTGCACGTGCACGTGTGTGTGCGTATTTATATATGTGTATATAAATATATTTTTGCATTGTATTCCATTTCATAACGATAATTTGATCTGTGTAATAATTTGTGTGCGTATTTATATATGTGTATATAAATATATATAAATATATTTTTGCATTGTATTCCATTTCATAACGATAATTTGATCTAATATAAACTTGAGTGGAATTGTACCTCACGGGATATTTCCTCCCCAATCCAATCCCTCTCCTCCTCCTCATTCCATTCCATTCCCATCCTATCCTTTCATATATTGTATAATCAGAATATCTATTAGTTAAGTTGTTTTTGCTATGTATGTATAGGTCTAAGTTTGTGTTACTGTGTTTGTGTGTTGTTATTTGTGTACAAATGTAATTGGTCAGGTTTGTCAATACATATTCCTGTTTAATTGTACTGTTGTGACTGTATTTGTACCATAGATAAATAAATAAATAAATAAAAAAGTCCCTCTAGTTCACATGTGCTTCGCTAAGGGATCCCTGTAATATAATACAAGACTTACTTGAAAAGAAAAATTGTTTATGTGTAATAATATACCTACGAAAACAAACAATGATATGTCACTGCTTATTTTTCAAAATAAGTAAAATGTTTCCTAGCGTTTAATTTTATTTGATATCCTTTGAAGATGGAAAAAAACATATCAAAATCGGTTCAGTAGTTGTAATGGTATCGGTAGCCTAATTAAGTCTCGCCTGGTGCATCTCACTTGCTGGTCATAACTCATAAGTACTTTCGACTCCTGAGACAGCGTCAAGATACCTATTTACCCAGTCTAAATAGTGTCCCTATGTTGGCTCACTGGCTACTAGAAAAAAATAGTTTATTGATTGAAATTGGTTTGGAATTTAATTGAAACTGTTTGCCTATTTAATTGGATGAAATCGGATCTGAATTCCTTCAATGATTATTTCCATACCTAAGGCCAAAGTCCTGATGCGCGGAAAAAAGGAAATATTCAAATTCAAAAGTCGTTCATGAGTCATGATTGTTCATGAGCGAGTTCGTACTTCGACTCGCACTTGGCGATTTTTGGGTGGCTGTGACCACGCCTGACCTGGAAAAAGTGCACTTTGCCTTTCAAAGTTCTTGTTACTCAGCCTCATTAAGAGCTTTTCATAAGTAGCATTTTATTATCGTCTATCGCTCTTAAAATATTATTTCAAATAAAAACACTACTGTAACGGATACAATAACGGATGGTAACAATAATGGCTTTAGGTAATCAGTAATATCTCAATATTATTTGGTATTATTTTCACAGTGACACTGAAATAATGGATCCGTAACGGAGCGGATATCCGGAACCGTTTCACACACATTTTTTTGTTATCTCTTGTATGTATTTTATATGTGTTTTTTATTAGCAAGTACTAGTACCTACCTACTCGTAATACACTCAGTAAATACGTTATCAAAAACTGTGATGCTGTATGTGAATTTGTACGTACAAAATTATCTATTATTTTTTATACACCATTCAACTTTCTAACGCTCTTTCTGCCTTTCAGACTGTGCATGTATGCAAATGGCAAAATTGATTATTTTATTTATTTCTTTACTATATCACAATTTATAAAACTTCTTCTTCTCTATGTGTCCCATCGGGTCCCCCCGACGTTGACGACCGCTTGGGAGAACGCCTCTCTATCCTGGGCAGTGCGAAACAGCTCCTTCACAGTCCAGATCTGATAAAGATTACCATAATGATTTTTTTTAAATATGTATAGAGCAAATAGCGCCGCAGACGATTTTTTTTTCAGATTGAGATAAGAAGGTTGCATGATATTGATCTAATGGTTTATTGTCTTCAAATAAAAATAATATTAAAAATATGTTGCACAAAACGTAACACATACAAATTTATATAAAAATTGTTTATTAGGTACCTACATAATTCTAAATGGCTGGTTTTAACCGTAAGCAATGTCTGCCACCCAACCAGGGGCCTGAGCCAAACACAAAAATGCTGGAAACGTTAGCGTTTTGGCTCAGTCCTCAGTTGTGACATTAAAATATGACATAGGTACTTGTATTTTACACACACTTAGAAAAAGTGATAAAATAACTTAAGTATCTATCGAATTTCAAAAAATGATACCAGCATTTCAAAGGTATCAGCTAGTATGTACGTAGGTACATATTCGTTTCGGTAAAACAAAAACATAAATTTTCAGATAAAACACAATAGCTTCCTTTGTAAGCTTTTCAAACTCTGATGCTCTAAAATAATACGGCATTATTTTATTCACAATAAATTTATTATCTTCCACGCTAAAGCTACGCCTATATATAATTTATTGTTGTTTTGATTTTTCATTAGTTAATTGCAAGCTTTACATATTAATAGACCTTTCACGGGGGTGTGTCTCTCCACCCTCTTTTAAGGCTAAGGAAACCTTTGTTTTCTAAGGCTCGCACCCCAACTATGATGTTAAGGTCATTTCCCGTGGCATTGAGGTTCAAAATCGCATAAACGATCGCATGAAAAAATGTAAAAAATTGCATTTTTTAAAATAATTTGGAGGTAATTTGGCCCATTAAAAAATCTTATGCTGCCATTACATTTTATTCCATATTATCCATACAAAAAAAATTCTCTGCCACTTTCGGGATACAAGTTTCTGTCTGTTTCGGAAAAAAGATCAGATTTTATCAGATTATATTTATACACAATATAAAAAATCTTTTACAGTCATTTACTAGATAAAGGTTCAATGTATCTACTCCATTTTTGAAAGCATATTTAGAAATGGTTGTCGAGATCTAAGGTCTCCTGTTTTTTTTTTTAAATAGTTTCACCTTCAAATTGCTATTTTATATTTCAAGAAAAAAAATCACTTATGTTCGCTATCCCATATTGCCAATAATAGAACGAAATTGTGCGTATTACTATTGTTCGTTAGTATTTGTTAAAACTCATCAAAGATAATCCACCATTTAAGCCGGATATCAAACCAGCTTAATTTTGAGGGAAAAAACTAATTATAAAAAATGCCAAGATGATCATTTTTCCTTGTTTGAGAATTTTTTTTTTTTTTTCATTTTCCGCAAAATCTTTGCGAACAATTAAATTCTTAATGAGATACATTTATTATTTGTTTTTCAATTTTTAAAAGGTTTCCCTCTTTTTGAAAATTAGAATTTTATCCCTCAGTAAATGCAGATGTACAAAATTTAACCCAAATTGAATCAATGTTTCTTTTTTTCAATTAAAATTTTCGAAGGTAGTTTTCGAATGTGGTTTTTAAAATTCTCTCTTCTCCACACCTTATCCCGTTTATATGGAGTTGGCATCTCGGATCCTCTCTCTCCATCTGCCCCGATCGAAGCAGTCTTCTGGAGTAAGCTCCAGGTGTTCCATGTCCCCTCCGATGGTCTCCACAAGAGACTTCTTCGGACGTCCTCTCTTCCTTGGTCCTTCCACTGACCAGTTCGTTGCCCTCCTCAAAACGGAAACCTCGTCCCTTGTCTGCACGTATCCATACCACCGAAGTCGGGCCTCTTGCGCTTTTAGGTCAATATGTTATTGTATACAATTGAAAAAATGAACTAAAATGTAATTTTGGCAGGTTGTACTTAAAACACATTGTTTTTTTATAAGCTTTGTGTAACTACTATATTTAAATACCTACATACAATTAATAAATATGAATTTATTCATATTGAGGTGATTGGCCTTGTGGTAAGTTGGCACCTGGCCAATCTACCTACTAAGAGAGGTGATAAGACCAGAAGGCTTGGGTCCAAATCTGAAAGTTGCTGGATGAGAAATGGCAGTTGTATCCACACAGAGTCTGGGACTAGCGTCCTCCAGAGATTATGAAATTTCCCAAGTACTGTGATAGAGAAAGTGAGAAAAACCTTTTGTTTTCTACATATAAAATGTAGTTGTGATCTCAATGATAATTTTGGATCATGTTGTAAAAGAAGTTACATAATGCAAATGGGTGGCGAACTTCAATGCTGAATAAAATCCAGTAAACATGATAACATTTACGTTTCTCACTATTTCGTTAGAAAATCAGTTTGTTATATGCAATTTCAATTTCAATTTATTTCAATATTGAAACTGTGAGACGTGTGAAATCATATGTACCGATACGTTTGCTTACTATTCAACTACTAACTCACTTATTACGTACTGACATACTTTGTGCAACGTGCATCGCGTTCTCCGTATATTAAATTTTAAATCAATATAACTGTGCAAACAAGAGAGTTGATTTATGAGAAATTTACTTATCATTAAATCTTACTATACTTCACAGATATTGTAAACAAAATACCTAGTTTAAAATGCAAAGTGCATATTATATACAGTTTCCTATAGTTTCATAATATGTGTAGACACATCTGACATTTATAATTTATAAGGCACACAAGTATTGAAATGAGGTGGTTGGTAGCCTGGTTGGTAACGCGCTCGACTGTTAATCCAGTGGGCGCGGGTTAGATCCCCGATGCCGACCTACTCCACTTCACGACACAAGCTTTTCAAGCTTACTGTGAAGTGTACAAAGGTGTATTTGGGTTTATTTCGATAATCCCAGATTCATTTATTAAAAAAAAAAAAAAGTATTGTGAATCAGCGAAATTTTCTTATTGACTTATTGTAATGGGTATCTCTTAAGTTTAATTCTGTAACTTCTTGAACTAAGCTAACGTGAGAAATTTACGTCGCTGGAACGGATAGAGTTCCTGGAAACCGCAAAAGACAGAAGCCTCTGGAGTAGATACGTTGATGATTTAGGCTCTCGACCCAGCCAGAGATAAAGGAAAGGAGAAGTATTTTAAGAAGAAGAAATACTGGCGCTCTGTCCTCTTTGCTTACGCTGCAAGGGACGTGGCGTGAGGGTATAGATAGATAGAAGTATATTATATGAAATTTACGTTATGCTATATGCTATATACTCACAGTTCTGTTGAAGTTTTTGTTGAGATGGTTAGGATACGTAGAGAGGATGAATAATGACAGGGTTACACAGAAATGTATTATTTGTCAAAAGAAGGCGAGGAGGCGTGACCGTCCATGAACTACTTGGCTCGACCATGTCGACCAGTTTTGAGCAAAATAAATCTTAGAGTGTGTGGGACGAATTGCATGAATGAAGCAAGAGGTGTGTGTAAGGACAGGGTAGTCTGGCGATCCGTTCTCCCTGCTTACCCCGCAAGGGACGCTTTGTGAGGGGCTAGAATATAATAGAAAATTGTAAAAATAGACAACATAAATTAAGAAGCAACCATCATCAAATCTCTTTAACCTATCTATATCATGGGCTACAAAGGTTCCTGTTGAAAGATATCTTTATCTAGAGGATTAAGAGATTTGTGTAGTGGGTCATAGAATAGTGAAGAGGGGGAAGTCCCTTAAAGAGTTCGCCTGACCTTTCACTCTGCCACCGCCACCTCCACAATACATCACCTAAACCACAAGAACCGAAAGAGGCTTCATCCCTTCACTACTGTGTTAGGGGCGGGCTAAATAAAATATTGATTCAAAGCCTTCATTAGGAGTACGAAACCAACAAAATACGAACAAAGTTTTGGAAAAAAAAACACAGCCTGAGTAATAAAGGATTTTACCTTGCAAGTCGAGAAGTATTTCTGATTTTTGGATGTGTCATATAGGTCGATCTCGTGGATCAGAATCCAAGTTTGCGACCTCCCTATCCTTGTGGGTTCACTAGGGCGAACCAAAAACCGACGAAATTCCGTTCATTTTCAGCCTGCACCCTCGGCTTCCAGAGCTTTGTAATCTTGTTTTTTAATTCTCAAAAATCTTTCTATTCAATCATCACGGTCATTCTTAAAGAAGTGCCCAGTCAGGAGTGTCGGTTTCTCCAATCATTAGTTATTATTTTAATAATTCCTTTAAAACTTCTACTTTTATAAAAGGTTTCTGGGGGATGGCCTATATTATTCATACACGCAAACACCCACAATACACAGTCTATAAGAAGACATACATTTCGAATACAATGAAAGTTCATAGTGCGTTATAAGACCTAAAAAATTATGACTTGCCTACATAAGAAATATTAGGATGAAAAGATCTAAATATTAGTAGGTAGAATTTTCCATAAAATAATACAGCAAGTTTTTCCCTAAAGAAACATCATCACATCAAACTTATTTTACTTCACGCCTTCGGACTTTAGACCTTACCACTCCACTGTGCAGCGACAGATATCGCCTTGACGTTATACCATTTTCA
This sequence comes from Ceraclea dissimilis, assembly GCA_963576895.1. NCBI lineage: Eukaryota > Metazoa > Arthropoda > Insecta > Trichoptera > Leptoceridae > Ceraclea > Ceraclea dissimilis. Next base: position 16,503,940 of record OY756363.1, read on the forward strand.
GGCCCTCTATGTCGTAAGTCATCTGCATCAATGGAAACGTCAGAAAGTGCAAATCATTTTGCAGAGCTCCACAATCCCAGCTCTTATCGTCTTCCTCAAGCAATCCCCACCTCTTAGTCTATTTGAGGTCATCCAGATAGGGGAAAGTCGAGGCTGTATACCTAGGTATAACTATTTAGGTGCACTAGATCCTAAGGAAGATTTTATAAATCAGTCCTGAATAAACCTTGGGCCTACGAACGCGCATTTTATTCAACAATTACAAAAATAAGACGTAAAAAATAAGTGTGCCAAAAGGTGGACTTATTGCAAACGCAATATCTTACAGTCAACCCGAGAAAAGGAAGAGATAATGTATATAATATAAAATAATAATAATAAAGTAAAGAAATATATAGATAGATATAAATATATGGAAAGATATAGATAGCTATATACATAAAGACATAAATACATACTAATCGATAATAAGATAAATAAAAAATGTATTCTAAGTATTGCTTTACACTAAAGCTGTGCTTACTGTCCCCCGATGGCGTTATTCAAAGTCTGTCACAAAGTTAGAGTTTCTATTGATCTCCTCTTACAACATCTGCCCGACAGCCACACAACATCTTAAAGTATGCTATATTGGTTATGCTATCAACCGGATATGCAGCCTAATAGCCCCGGTCCATCTGTATCGCAGGTTCATCACTCCTGAAATTAATTAAAAACCTTAAAAAATGTAGAACTACAACTTTACTTCCTATGTATTGCACGAATCATTCTCAATCTACAGTCCTTTGACTTTTGACTGACAATTTTCTCCTTCTCAGAAGTTCTAAATTAAATAATCTTACTATTCAATGTTAACATCTCCCATAAAAAGATGTCCTGATTAAATAACATATACCTATTTATTATCTTTACATCACGATTTTTTAAATTGCTTTTTATTTAACTTTCATTGCTATTTATTTAACAGATGGAACGTTTTTCAGGTAAGTAAATATAAAATTCTTTTTTTCGGTTCTCTTAATTTAAATGGAAAACCTGGAACATTAATTTTAATGTAGGTATTTACATATTTATTTATTTTTTTAGAGTGGGGTGTGATATGCTCTACGACCTATGAGATCTATTTTGCCCAATGCCCATTGCCCATTTGGCGATCTCCCAGCCAGAGCAGTCCCTCTCCAGTCCCAGACGTCTTATGAAGACCAGGACTTGGAGGGTTTCAGGGGTGAAAACTGATTCCATCTCTATCTGGGCTTTCACACTGTTGTCACAAATCGTAATATTGTTTTCCGCCAATAAATGTTTATTAATTTGTAGCACTTCGAATCTTACTAAGACTCAGGCAATGGCGCAAGAAAATCGGCGTATCCCTATAAATCTTAATATAGGTATAATTTAAACTTATAACATAATTGTTTTACATTTAAAATAACACAGCTTCGTACGAAAGCTCTTGTATTTAGTTACAGCTTTTAGACTTATTGTAGAATGTATGTAGATACAACACTGTGAAACTTAATCGAAGTTTTCAACTTTTCGATAATAAGTAGGAAGTAGGTAGTATTACTACTTACTACATCTAACTTCGAGCAGAGCTTTAACACGATGTTTAACTTTCATTAAGTATTAATAATAATACTCTAAGAGTGAAGCTCTAACAAGATCGCTGAAGCTTTTTTTTCTCATTATTTGACCAATTAAAACAATGGAACTAAAAAAAATAGCTTTTTCCTTCATAATATAGACACAGGCGTCGCCTCGTATAGTAGAAATTATTATAAGATATTTCAATTTACGAAAATGAAAATTAACAACTCTAAGCCCATGGATTTTTTATAAGATCTTCTTCTTCTCCAGTTTTAATCGTTACGATTGGTTCGCAGCAAAGCGCCATGTCTCATTCTCCACTCATCCCCGTCCTGTGCGGTTCTTTTTAACTCTTTATATGAGTCGAAGCCCATATCCCGGAACAGCTCGCCTAGGTATTTTTTTCTTGGTCGTCCTCTGAAGTTGGTTCTCTCGTTTATTCCTTCAATTAGTTCTTATTTAATTCGACCTTACAGCTACATACAACCTACTGAGTCCCATACAGTACAAAAGAAAAATGCCGCGTAGTTCTTTTATCTCGTTCAGAATTCCTGCTGCACTATCGGCTGCATGGAAAACTATAATAATCCTGTTATTCACGGCTCAGCTATCGAAGTATAATTGCAATATCAAGGAATGGTAATTCAAAGGTCCAGCGGCACAATCAATGAAGAACATTCAATACTTCAGTCTCCTGAAGCACTTCAAACACTTGAGCTCTCACTACGTATCTTAATCTTCGACTCCGGTCTCTGCAATGACATGCGATACAGGTATAATACAATAAATTATTTGATAATAAGTAGCTACTTATTTTTTATAGGAGAAAAATTTACAAAGCCTATTTACTTAGAAGCCTTCGAAATAAAACGTATTGTGGTGAAGTGAAGAATTTTGCAATCAGCCAGTTTTATTAAACAGAAACGACGCCACCGTTCAAACAAAATTCCTGAATAATTATATATCAAGTAGGTACTTTTGTACCCTCCCTACGTGTATCCTCTTTCACCCCCCTTAATCCGATGCGTCATTCCACCCCTTAACATATGTTTTATCAACAGGTAAAGAGCTTAATAAAGGCTTTTAGAACAACTATTCCAATCCCGCAGTAAGTATGTACTTTCAGTACCTATAAAAACATTTTACTTTCGATATCCAAAATGGATAAAATCCAAATTGTATTTTAAAAAGATATGTAGGTACTTTATTTATCTATTTACGGGGGGGGGGCTACAGAAAGTTAACAAACCTACATAATGACATCATAACAAAAGATAAAAAAATTCCCGTTAACCAATGCAGTATTCCTACAACAGTGTAGAAGAATTAAGGATGAACATTGTCGGGCTTACGACCGACCTTAGCTGACGTAAGTGATTACTTTACACTCGAGAAACATTCGCCATCTCAGTTCACCCCGGCTTGAATTCGAACCCAGACCTTCGTCCCGCATAGTAAGGATCTTAGGCATTACACCATGAGAAGCGACGGCTGTTTGGCGAAATTCGTATACATTATTATCTATGTATTGATGCCAATTCATACTGTTGCAGAAAGGGATAGTATTTTTTCGAACTTTGGAATTTTTTTCGAATCCCAGCCGGGGTGAACTGAAATGGCTAATGTTTCTTAAGTGTAAAGGGCGAGGTTATTGCTATATAGCGATCTCTTCCAGCTAACCCAATATTAATATTAAGGGAATAATTTTGGCACCTTCATAAAAGAGAAGAATGCTTTACTTAATTTTCATTTCGGAAACATATCTAGAGTCAAGGGAAAATGAATGACTAAATATTTAGTTTAAAATTCACAAAAATGACTTTTGATAACGTGACTAGTGTTCTAGGATTCTACCCTTATCACCCTCATCATCAGGCGATTGTGAATAAAGTTACTTTCGCCTTAAAGTTTAAATAAGTCGCCTGATGATGAGGGTGCAAATCCTCGAACACTAGTCGTGTAGTCTCAAGTAATTTTTGTGTATTTAAAACTAAATATTGAGTCTTACATTTTACCTTCAAAATAGTCTTCTAGAGATGATGCTGGATAATGTATCTCAAATTAACCAAAAACCCTCCTTGAATAAAAACTATAATCTCTCTGTCTCGTGTATGTAAACCCAACCCTCTACTAAAAAGGACTTATCCTAAAAATAACATGGAAATTTTGTATAAGAGTATTATTTGTACAAGCTGGTGTGTAGTAAGTACTTAAGTGATGCATAAATTTACATAATTTCTAGTGTAGCATTTTGGTATTATTAAAATAGCAACATTCCTAATAGCTCAGTCCTTTTGCAGCACGAAGTCGGCAAAATTAATAACAGATGGGACTCTATGCAGTATGATACCTTAGGGTGGGATGTTTCAGAATATCAGGCGTCCCCCCCGCCACACCTGACGCGTCACCCCCCTGGCCCCCCGAATAGGTCCCCCTACGTGGTTTTCATCTATTTATCAAAAAATTGTAACAGATAGAAGGAAAATGTTAAGGACAAAAATAGTCCTTAATAAATTCTCTACAAAATAGGTAAAGCACATTTTTTGATAGGACTAGTAATTTACCCGCAATAGCCGGTGAAAATATCGTAATTTTTTAATAAGAACCAAAAATTTTTTATTTTACTCAAATTGCTGAAAATTCATAAGAGCTACAAGAAAATGGTCAAAGAATGAATTAATTGCTATAGTTTTAGCTATAAAATGAGCTATTATTTATTTTTGCACGGCTCATAGTTTTTGAGTTATAACATAAAATTCCAATGACAGAAGTCTTAAAAATGGAACTTTTCATACAATTTGTATTGAAATGCTGTGATATTCAAATTTAGGTTACGCCTGTTTTTCACAAGTATGTGAAAGATAAAAAATGTATTGGAGTATGACTGGATTTTGTAAGTATTTTAAGGTATAATTCTTTAGAAGTTCAATACACTTTTGCCAGCCATATTTCAAAGCCGTATCCCAGTTTTGCAGAAGGATTCGTCAAGATCATTAAAGAAGAAAATTTAGTGTATGTCTGTGTAAGATACGAGGTTCGGCTGAACACTTCGTAGCCCTGAGAAAAAAATGTACAGACCAGTTTAAGTTCATTATTGATATAGATAATTTAAACTTCATTAGGGCTATTTACAAAATTTGAGATCGATAGGACGACGCTGGCACTCTTGGCACCATTTTTATTTCAACGTGTTTGACATTTTTGTGAAAATGTGAAATTGTCAGCTGCGATCCGTGATAAAATATTATTTTATCTAAGGTCATAGACCGACACGAACCATAAAAGAAATATCGGGTTCATTAATGGAGTCTGTTCCATCATATGCCATGATTAGAAAGTAAGTGCCAGATTTTGAATGGGCACAGCAAGGTGTCAAACACAACCCTTGAAGCGGAAAGCAATAAAATGCAGTAGTTCTGGAGAACGTCGATAAAGACATGGATTAATTTTTCAAAGATCGCGGAATTATTAGTTAGGTGATAGCAGAGATTCCAGTGATCTGATTTTAATCAGTAGTGTTCATCTTAACTTCAGAACAGGACTTGTACAAACCCTCGAATCGCCGGGTGCCAATGCTTTTGACCCATATCCTAACCTTGAGGAATCCTTCTGGAAAACTGGGATAATGGCTTTGAAACATGACTGGCAAAAGTGCATTCAACTTCGAAAGGATTATATCTTGAAATACTAAAAAGACCCAATCATACTCCAATACATTTTTTATCTTTCACATGCTTGTGAAAAACAGGCTTAACCTAAATTTTAATATCACAGCATTTCAATACAAATTGTATGAAAAGTTCCATTTTTAAGACTTCTGTCATTGGAATTTTATGTTATAACTCAAAAACTATGAGCCGTGCAAAAATAAATAATAGCTCATTTTATAGCTAAAACTATAGCAATTAATTCATTCTTTGACCATTTTCTTGTAGCTCTTATGAATTTTCAGCAATTTGAGTAAAATAAAAAAAATTTGGTTCTTATTAAAAAATTACGATACTTTCACCGGCTATTGCGGGTAAATTACTAGTCCTATCAAAAAATGTGCTTTACCTATTTTGTAGAGAATTTATTAAGGACTATTTTTGTCCTTAACATTTTCCTTCTATCTGTTACAGTTTTTTGATAAATAGAGGAAAACCACGTAGGGGGACCTATTCGGGGGGCCAGGGGGGTGACGCGTCAGGTGTGGCGGGGGGGACGCCTGATATTCTGAAACACCTCACCCTAAGGTATCATACTGCATAGAGTCCCATCTGTTATTAATTTTGCCAACTTCCCCATACATTGATTTCCTAAAGTGACTGAACTATAATGACAGGCTTAAGAGATATATAAGTTATAATGTAATCATTATAATAAAATATGAGGTAGCAACCCCTTTCAATTTAAGGAATCATAGAGTATGTACGAAGAATTGCAATCAATATTAAAAAATCTCTTAGTTTTTAACCGTCGATACATGGTGAAAGTCCATTTTTAGGATAAAACTGAAAAGACTATAATATTATATTTAGTTCACAAATCCACATCAAATAAAAAATGTTGAGAACTTTGTTGACAAACGCCTGATGATGAAAGTGAAAATCCTCGAACACTAATCGCGTAATTAAAAGGCATTATCTCGAGCTGGAGAGAGCTGCAGAAGACAGAAAAGAATGGAGATCAAGATGTAGGAATTTGCTGCAAACTAATCCGCAGGATTGAAACTGGGAAGAAGAAAGAAGAATGTGGATTTTAAAACTAAATATACCTATCTATAGTCTTTTCATTTGTACCATAATTAAAAATGTAGGTAAGAAATGTAGGGTTCGAATCCCGGCACCGAAGATGTATTCTAACGACACAAGCTTTCAGCCTACTGTGAAATGAGGTGGAAAGTAATCGTGTTTGCGTATATCTACAAACCTTATTGTTTAAAAAGAAAAAATGGATAGTTATAAAAAATCAGACAATAATGCCACCTGGTAGTCATTTTTACCACACCAGTTTTGATGCAAGGTGAACCGAATCAGAGCTGAGCATGGAAGGTGCGGCCTTCTCTTCTATAAGTGGGGCAACCCTAACTATGCTTCTGGTGGGGTAAATTCCGTTAACCACATTGTCAAGGAATGTCAGTTCACAAGGTTCAACTGCACAATGGAAGACATTCACTACTTATCTCCTGAAGCATTACAATACCTCAGCTCAGGCGATCTAAATCTTTGACTTTGGTCTTGGTGAATTATTGTCACCAATAATTCATCTTACGTAGTACTATGTACGAATCAATATTAATAATAGAACTTATTATTATCATTATGTATTTTCAGGTAGAAGGGGTTGAAAGTACCACGTTATGACCTAGATTAAAGAAAACCTTCGAAACTTTACATACCAATGGTGAAATCCACCTGTGTATACACGTGTAACCCATATAACATGCGTAATACATGACACGATACCTATTCTTGTAGAAGAACATCTTATGTCCCTTAAGCACATTTCTGACGACCAAGCTTGCTTGCGAAATTTATCATTGCCCAATGCCCAACCTTCAAACTTTTTCCTTTGAGAGATGTGATGTACTTCTTTTGACCATACGATAAATAAATAATAAGCACATTTTTCTTAAAAGATTAACCATTTGTATTTAAATTGAACTAAACATATCTCTATAAACTCTTCTCTTTTCTTCTCGGGTGTACTGTGTGTAGATTGTCGATGTTGTCGAGCTTTCGGCCAATTTGCTGAGGCCATCTTCAAGACTAATGTAGTCATGGTAGTAGCATCTTCACTGTGATGTGTATGTGTTGTATGAAGTATTTACTTATGCAGCGTGAGCAGTGTAGTGAAAGGTAGTATGGTGAATAAAAATCCTTCGGACATTAGCGATTTTTATATTTAGGCTGCAACGAGCAATAATGTGCGAATTTGCAAATGTGTCATGCATTCTTTGACAAGTCTGTCCTCCACATTATGGGTACTGAATTGATGTTGTTGGTGAATAGATGTAGGTAAGTAGTCAGCAGTGGCGAAAGGTAAATTTCTGTAGCAGGGAAGCTAACACTTTTTCGAGCATCAGTCATCATTATACATATACTTTTGTCATCCTAAACAAAAGGTATTCATATCCTTAGGAATCTTTGCGCCTACTAGGCAGCTGGTACCACAATTTTAATAAAGCGTAAAATTAAAAATTTAAGACAATTTTCAAAATTAGACTTGATGTGTTTTTCTTTGTTATGTTTCAAATAATACGATTATGATACGTAGATATGAAATAATATTTGAATTCCTCAGAAGGCAATAGGTTTATCTTATGGGTAGGTACTTACCCGGATAATAATAGTACATAATGTTTGTAATGCGATATATTTAGAATAATTACACCCTAATGACGGGCTTACATGGCGCAGTTAATACAGTAACGATACATATAATATATTAACGATATAATAGTCCGAGAGCCCGCTGCTTAATTTATGACGTATCTGTTTTTTGATCGAAATGTGGTATAAACGATAGCTTACCAATAGGGTATTACATCGCACTAGGGTTGCCTATCAAAATCCTGCCGCAACCCCCCCTGCCCCCCCCCCCCGAAAAGGTCCCTCTTCGCGGTTTTTCGCATTTTGTAGGAATATGGTAAGAGATAGGAGGAAGTAGTCAATTACCAAAATAATCCTTGCTAAATTCTCTACAAAAAATATTAAGTATCAGCCAAAGTACTGCAGAGCCACTATAACTCACAACAGTTTTGGTGGCTCTGCAGAGCTCTTATCCTCCTCATCCTCCCTCCTTACCTCCTCATCCTCCCTCCCCCTTATTCCTGCTGATGTCAGGAGGGTTACTATTTATCTTTTTGACACGGAAAACTATGGATTCCCCCGCCCCCCCTATTCTTGCAGATGTCGGGATGGTTATTATTCATTTATTGAGGCGGAAAACTTATTCCCCTAATATTCGACACTAATATCACTTTTTTCATTCCGACCCCCCCCCCCTAGCCCCCCAGCCCCCTAACTCCCTCCCCTTTATTCTTGCCTTTATTGAAGCGGAAAACTATGGATTTGACTCTAATATCACTTTTTTTAATTCCGACCGCCCCCAGCCCCCCTAACCGCCTCCCCTTATTCTTGCAGATGTCGGAAGTTACTATTCATCTTAATGATGCGGAAAACCATGGATTAGACACTAATATCACTCTTTTCATTCGGACCCTCTTTCCCCAGCCCTCCCCTTTTTCCTGCAGATGTCGGGAGGGTTACTATTTATCTTTTCGGCAACAGAAGCTATATGGATTCGAAAAAAAAAGGTTTTTGTTTCTTTCCCACCCCCCTTCGTGCCCCCTTAGTGTCCCCCTCCTCGTACCCCCTACCACAATAAGAACATTCCCTGGGGCAAGCACAATAATTTTCCAAAGTTTCATCTCAATCGGATGAACGGTTTAGGTGTCTATAAAGGAGAAGGTGAAAAATGTTAGGTATATACCATAGGTACGAACTAAAATATTTATGTGGGATAGCTGTATTACCCAGCGTTGCCCGGGTAACTATATTTTTGTCTAAACCAAAAGTATTGGGAATCATCACAATCTGTCATCTAAATTGTCTGAATTAATTAATACGTATCATCAAAATTTATATACCTACATTTTTTTCTGAAATTAACAAATTAACAAAATTACGAATATTATTTTACTTAAAAGTTTATATATTTTGCAATTTATATTTCCCGCCGATGGTGTTCCAGCGGGCGGGGTTAATAATATATATTCCACAATCGATAAAACACACTATGCAATATATGTATGTAAAAACAGACTGGTGACTGTGTGCCCACCTGCGTACATAAGTATATACGTGTGTAGTACGGTAAAATATTGTATAGTCAGTCCAGCAAAATATACCAACTATAACTTAATATTTGCGTTAAATATTCGCAAATGCCTTGCTATATGGAAACCAATACTGTGTGGTAGAAACTTCTGGAAATTCAGAACCTTCTGTGAAATTTTACTGATGAGGGGATTCAAGGGTTGTGTGGAGCATGTGTGGTATGGTATGAAAGGGCGTTAGAAAAGAAATTCAAATCTTCAGAAAGTCATTTTTATGCGTCCTCAAACCATCGGGAGACACGGAGTGATCGATAGAATCCAGTCACCACATAGCACATTGTTTGGTGTCTCATAAAAGAGCTTCACAAGTAGAACTTGGCTAGACGGGCAACGCCGGGCAATACAGTTAGTACGGCTTATGAAAAAAATACAATTAACGAAATTGCTAATATTTTTTTACTCAGAGTCCATGCTTCACTGAGCGCATAACAATACACGTATTTCACCACGTATAAAAACGTGTATATATTCACGTACACAGGAGAGTACTTATATCAACTAACAACTAAAAAACTACCCTTTTCATGCCCTTATCCTCAATTTTTGACTAAACAATGTAAGACGATTTTTTTTCATTTTAAAAGAAGTATGCAACTGTTTAACTACAGCTTTGTAGCTTCAGTGTTTACCGAGATACGTTACTATCAAAGCAAATTTAATCCCACGCCCTAACCCTTAAGGATTGACTCTTTTTCTGGACAGAATATCATATTTTGACCCTTTCTTAGGAATCCGTTTTTTGGAAATTCCTATAAAATTATTTTTTAGCGTATTAAGAGGCATTTAAAAATCACCCCTTTTCTTTATGTCCTTTTTCATCCCTTTAAATAAAAATTTAAAAAAAACGGCGAAATAGCCTATTACTAATTTTAATAGTAGAATCTATGTGCCAAATTTCAACTTCGTACAATGTCTGGTTTCCGAGATATTCGCATATTCTGAAAAACTTTCAACCCTATTTTTCACCCCCTTAGGGGCGGAATTTCCAAAAATCGCTTCTTAGTGGAAGCTTTTGTATTAAAACCTATCTGTCTTCAAAATTTCACTTCTCTAGGATTAGCCAATTCGGCTCTGCGTTGATGAGTGAGTATGTCAGTCAGTCATTCAGTCAGTCATTCAGTCATTCATTCAGTCAGGCGCTTTCGTTTATTATTAGAGATAATACAAATGAAGCACCAAATTATTTTTAAAAATGCGTTCGAAACTTTTGTATTATAATATAATCTCGAGATCATTGACCGTCGGTACATGGTGGAAGTCCATTTTTAAGGTAAAATGAAAAACTAAATATTTTGTCTTTGTGGATTTTAAACTAAATATTTAGTATTTGTGGATTTTATACTAAATATTTAGTCTTTCATTTTACCTTTTGTATTATAAATTTAGTAATGGACGACATCTATTCAAAAATTTATAAAATACAGACACAAAGGAGTTTTCACGAAGACCATCGTAATTTTTGTTTAGGAAACTCTACCTTAACCTCTAAAGTTGTTCACTTTTAAATAAATATTATTGAATAATATTAAAACCACGAACCCTACCTTGTAAAAAATATTATGAGAATAAATACAAATTATACTTGTAATGGGTTGCCACAAACCTATCCGTCGGCGGTGGAAATTTAGGCGCGACGAGGCATTTTGACGAGACAAAAACGCCGCAAACTTCAAAGTGTCAAATTTTAGCTTCACACATAATTGCGTGGGTAAATACCTCTACTATTAAATGAATGAGGCATTATGATTGACACCTCGCTGGGGGCTAAAATGAAATACAATCATCTATCAGTATGTCAAGTTCTTTGAAGATTCTGTGGCTAGTTTTCCCTTAATTAAATATATATCTGTCTATCCCTTCAAGCCGGGTCCCTTGCGGGGTAGGAAAGGAAGGGATAACGCTAGATATTTTTCGACGACCTGCAGTTACTTTTGTTGCCGAGGTGAAGCAAACCAAAGTAGGTTTACTATAGATAAATACTGTAGCGGGCTTTCCTGCCCAAGCTCCTCGTCCCAAGGGGTCAGCTCCGACCCTGGCTTGGGGACCAAATAAATAAAATAGACTTACGTGGGTTATGCCACTGTCCTTATGGGAACACGGCCAGTGAGAGATCCTGGAATGACAAATGCAGGATACTCCCTTCCGTTCTGTTTCCTCACCGTTGACCTTGGCAACTTGGGGCCCGCTTAGCCACCTTTCCAGGACCTCTCAACTGGTCCCTGGGTGAGCTAGAATGCAAAGGCCTTTGTTAATTCTAACATTACAATATATTTTATTGAACATAATTATTCGGGGTGGTAGATTACATATTATATCAAAGTGAAGTAAATTATATACAGAACTTGTTCTCTTTGAATTTAAATTTAAATTAGAATAACCCTATTTTCCCAGTTTTCGTTGCGACGTATTATATGTAGGTTATTGTCACGGCCTTGCGTTATCCTTCATTTACACATGTGTTAAAATGACGTTATCCTTGAAGAAGTTTGGGTTACATTATCAATGGAACGACCTCACCTTGAATTTTGGACGCAGGTTCATCTAGTGGACTTGTCTTCCTTCCTTTTAAATCATCTTTCCTTTGAAATTAGTTTTTCTTCTGGTACATATTTATTTATACTTTCCCTTGCAACATATTGTATATGGCTAAAACATAAAGGTCACTTACGGCTCACCTTTCGAACCGATATAATGTTATTCAACTTCACAACTCTTCTACTTTCTTTCAATTAAAAACCCATGGCCACTCGCCATCTCCCAGACTTCCGTGCACTTTTCTGTCAGCCCAAAAAATTGAATGCTTCCTTCCTTCCGATCCGCGCGCATCAACCTCGCGCACACCTGCTTCTGTCTGCGCATGCGTCATCTATATTTTTGAAGGACCTTCGTCTGGTGTAGGCCCTGACGCATGGCCTTCACGAAATCACGTTACAATACACATATACGGAATTTAAAATACTTCTCGATCGCAAAGCCTTCAGCTACGGTCTAAATGTGTTTGGCTAATACTTCTTTTCATTGATTAAATATTGCGTACTATAATAAATATCGTTTGTCCACAACCCTTGGTATTGACATTATTCGAGTCTACTATATGTTTTGAGCAGTTCTTCGATAGTAACGTCTATCTCCTTTACATTAAATTTGCATATATTTTGATTCATAAATTGAATTCGTAAGAATAAACTTACAATAATTAATATATAATTGTGAGGATAGGGTCTGGCGGTCTGTTCTCTCTGCCTATCCTGCAAACAGCGTTATTTTTACGATTACAACTAGTACCTACTTCATAATATGAGAAAAAAACTTTATGGTCAAATTTTATTTTCACTAGATGAAAATCAAAACTTATGTTTTGTGAGAACATCGGAATTTTCTAAATGTAGTAGTCGAATATAACAAGTAGTTATCTCAACAGATACACAGCAAAGGATGGACCTGGATGGAAGCCAGCCTACGATCAGTCGTAAACCTGATGGAAGGTCCATCCTTTCCTGTGTATCTATCGAGAAGAGGGAACATTCCCAATGCCAGTGCGGGCAGATAGAGACGGTGGAACACATTGTGGGGCACTGTCCCATCAAGAAGTTCGAGGGGGATATTTGGGAAATCCATGAGGTAACGCCAAGGGCAATTGAATATCTGAGAAATATTGAGGCGGAGCTCTGACTCAGACTCCCAGATCATTTGTACAATGGTTGTATTCGCATACGAAAGAAGAAGAATTGAAACTACTTGTTAAATTTTCACTATCGAATTAGGTCATATTCGCTTAATTATCTTCACGGTGCAACCATTGTTAGACTAACCACTGGAAAATTAGCTGTACCTAATATTTAACTTCGGTGCACAAGCGGATAAAATCGATCGGTGGCACGTCGTTTTGCTAATGAGCTCCGCCAACTATTCCTGTATTTCCAACATGTATTAGTGCCCGAGAGACTTGTACCTCTACCACATCATTATCTTTTAAACATAACCAAGTTAGAATAAAATTTACATCCACACTATTTTTTTTAAATTCAGTATTTGATTAAAAAAAATTGCCAATCCCTCATAAATTATTTTACAAGTTCAAAATCGCATACACAATATATTATACAATTGTAATGCGGCCGCTTCACGCTCGCCGACCCTCCACGTTTTTTTTGTGAACGAGTAAAAAGACGTTAACCGTCGATTGCGTATACAATCCAACACAATCACCTCGTCCGCACGTCTTTTTACTCATTCACACAAAAAACGTGGAGGGACGGCGATCATGTGGATGAGGCATAAGATAACATTTTAGAAATACGTTTTTTTTACGTTTTTTGGGGACCATTCACTAGATTTTAACCCATATTATCACTACGAGAAACATTATTTTAGTAAAGTTTTGCTTATATAAGGGTTCATTTTTTTTTCATTTTTTTGAGGTATTTATTTTCAGGAATCTAAACATGTGGAAGATCCGTTACGGTTATGCCCTAGAGGCATGTTCAGTATATATCTGTCTCATTTTTCTACAAAGCATATTAAGTAATGTTGTCGACATATTATCTGTTCTAAAAAACATCCTTTGGCGACACCCACTGCTTTAACATATTACCTATATCCGTAACACGATTTTCAATAATGAAGCTACGATATCTACGAAGCTACGATGGCTACGAGAATTGAATACAAAGATTAGCTATGTTACTATGTCGTAGGCTATTATTTTGTAGGCTATTATTTTGTAGGTTTTGAGAATAGGTGTCTTAGGAGGATACTGGGTATCACTTGGCAAGAACGTAAAACCAACGAATACGTTCGACGGCGTTCCCAGCAACGATCAATCCTGTCAGTAATACAGGAAAGACGTTGGTCGTGGCTGGGCCATGTTTTGCGAATGCCCAACGACAGCTGGCCAAAGAGAGCGCTGTTTTTCCACCCGCAGGGGTCCCGACGCCCCGGAAGACCCTCTTTCACAGTGCACCGTTCATATGACAACGAGATCAGAGCGTTAGGAATGACGTGGAGAGAGGTAATATCACTCGCACAAAATCGCTCTGAATGGAGACGCCTGGTAGCCTCCCTGTGCTCCCGAATGGAGACATAAAGGGCGTAGTTAGTTGATAATATTATTTCGGGAGAATGTTTAGGTATTCTGTCAGGCCCTTCCTTCACGCTTCATTGCGCACGTTTATCACAAATGACTGCCTGAAACACTATCTAATATTAATAGTCCGAGAGCCCGCTGCTTAATTTATGACGTATCTGTTTTTTGATCGAAATGCGGTATAAACGATAGATTACCAATAGGGTATTACATCGCACTAGGGTTGCCTATCAAAATCTGGCCGCAACCCCCCCTGCCCCCCCCCCCCCCGAAAAGGTCCCTCTTCGTGGTTTTTCGCATTTTATAGGAATATGGTAAGAGATAGGAGAAAGTAGTCAATGACAAAAATAATCCTTGCTAAATTCTCTACAAAAAATGTAAAGTCAATTTTTTCATAGGACTAGTAGTTTACCCGTAATTGACTTAACATTTTTTGTAGAAAATTTAGCAAGGATTATTTTTGTCATTGACTACTTTCTCCTATCTCTTACCATATTCCTATAAAATGCGAAAAACCGCGAAGAGGGACCTTTTCGGGGGGGGCAGGGGGGGTTGCGGCAAGATTTTGATAGGCAACCCTAGTGCGATGTAATACCCTATTGGTAAGCTATAATTTATACCACATTTCGATCAAAAAACAGATACGTCATAAATTAAGCAGCGGGCTCTTGGACTAGAAACACTATCTAATATTAACACATCAGTGGCGAATATAGCTTTTTATTTCGGAGTGGGTCGATCCAGACGTATTAAAAAAAGTAATAGTGCCGCAGGCGAATTTTTTCGTATAAGTGAGTGAAAAAAACGTGTTTTAGTTGGTATTAAAAGTATTGTTTTCACAAAATCTAATAAAAAGGAAAATAAAGCCGCGGGTTAATTTTTTTTTTTAAAAAGGGATGAAGTGATGGCAGATAGTTAATATAAATGTTTTTAAATAACGTGTTTTAAATAATTATAGGTATTTCATTTCGGGGGAGGGGCCCGGCCTTCCTCGGACCCCCTCTGATATATGCCCTTGTTAAACACATCATAGGCCTCCACATCTACATAACGTAGCACGTAGGTATATGACAAGTTAAACATTTTTTTATTAAGAGTAATCTATGCATATTGAAATTTCAAAAAAATCTAAAAACGGGAGACCTTAAATCTCGACAACCGTTACTAAATATGCTTTGAAGAACAATAAAGCAGATACATTGAACCTTTATCTAGGGAATAATCGTAAAAGATTTTTTATATCTTCTACGGATTTCTCAATAAAATTTGGAAAACACCTCTGATCTTTTTTCCGAAAGACAGAAACTCGTTTCCTGAAAGTCGCGGATAATTCATTTTTTGTTTTGATAATATGGATCAAAATAATTTATTTTGATGCATATTATTAAAATCTAGGGTATAACTGTTAATAAGTTTTTTGATTGAACCGAAATTAACTTCAAAAAACGGAAAAAAACGCTATTTTTACCATTAATGACGTGGGAAATTACCGTGACGTCATAGTTGGGTCGGGAGCCTTAATACCTATATAACATAGAACGTACATATATAGCAAGTTAAACATTTTTTATATTAACTCACTTAACGTTGGGTATATTATATTATGTTTTCCTAAAAAATGACTAAAAATGTAAATAGGCGTCTGACAGTTTTATATTCGCCCTATTTTACTATCTATTAGCTGGTAAATATTATTTTTAGTTTATTTCATCTTTTTTTTCCAGTTAGGTAGCTATTTGTTTTATTTTACCCGCCTTAACACACGTAGACTATGGCAGTTAGCAACTCGATATTTGTGTACACCGAACAATGGAAAGGCGAAAACTTGAACGGCAGTAGGTATTTTTTGTATTCTTCGCTATATTCCGTCACGAAATTGATTGGCAAACCTCAGATTTAGATTCAGCATCCCAAAAAATGTAACAACTCTTCTAAAATATAATTTGAAAGCAGCGAAAAAATATAACCATGTCTTATTATCACATCAAGCAACACTTAACCAAGTTTGCACCGGGGGACTTCTGTCGCGAAACAGATGTTAATATCTCCTACATCTGTTCGTAATTATATAAACTGAAAACTGTCGAAAATTAATGTTTTAAAGATGGCGTTGATAAAGATTTGCTAATTAACTTATTAACTGACAAGATCCTAATTAGTTATTATCTAATTACGACTTTCCGTAAGTATCGATTGAAACACTAAAGTTTTACTCGAATCCAACTTATATTTATTCCCGAAAATTCTGTATTAATGATAAAGAGATTTCAGCAAAAACTTTCATGATACTTGTTACGTACAAACAAAGTTTTACTGAAGGAAATTTCGAAACTTGCGAGTTTGTAATGGCCATTATTGAAACAGCAAGTATCTTCTAATATACCTTATAAAGATTTTATCTTAATGTGATGTCAGATGTTCTTGAGGCTGTAAGGTCGTTTAACTGATGATGATGAGTAAATATTGAAACGAAAGTACTTAGTATCTGAAAACTCAGACTGTTTTCTCATCGGCAATGACAAATAACCCATCAAAGACAAATTTAAAAAGTCTTAATCGCCCTGCTTTTCGCCCTCCACCTTCACAACTAGAGTACAAAACTTCGTCTTTCACAACGGATTGTAGTTCACAATCTTTAGGCTCGGGGGAGGTTTGAACTCGTCATTTGATATTTCCGAGACAACTCTAATCTATAAAGTGATGGAAAAAGATTATTGTTGAATTTCGTACTAAAATACTCTCTGGAAGGTCCATCCTTTGCTGTGAATCTGTTGAATCTAACTACTTGTTATATTCAACTACGACATGTAGAAAATTCCGATGGTCTCACAAAAATATAAAATTGTGATATTCAAAATAATCTTGTATAATTGCTCTTAATTGAATGAATGAATGAATTTAAGCGATTTCATAGTAGTGAAAAAAAAAACTCATTCCTCTTGCAAATCAACAATGTGTTAAATTCGCGGACCTTACTCAAGATAAGACATGATTGATAAAATTGTACTGGAGAACATGTTACCATCGAAAAACATATTTTTGATGATATAGGCGCACGCTATGAAGTTTTGAAGTAATTAGTACAGCCACCATATAAAGCGGCCCGCGAGGAAGGTAAAAACCGAAAATAAAGGACTGTTACGTTGGTTATAAAATGGTAAAATACGAAAAATTAAGACGTTCAGAAACTATTTTTAAAATTTCCCATATTACATATGTTTATGTATGTTCACAACACGTGAACACAACTTTATTACCTACAGGCGAAAGATGTCAAATATCTGACAAAATAAGTTAATGTTTGTACTTTTTTTTAATGTCCTTTTTGTTGGAAATTTAATAATTATAAGTACTCGTCTTATAATTGTATTCTTTTTCGTTAAGATTTTCATTAGTTTGTCTTCTTTAAGACTAGGTTTTGCGGCCCACCTAGTTTATAGTCTTCATAATTTTGGCCCACCAGTGACTTTGAGTTTGACATGGCTGCTTTACAGTATTCATGTATCAAAGTTTGCATTCTTTACGTGTGATCATTTTTGTTCATATCGTGAGTGAATAGTACAGTGAAACCTGGCCTGATAGGTGGGTAGATTGTATATTAATATAGGTACCTATTAATAATATAAATTTATATTCAATAGGTACCTACTTAATATTATGGAAGAGGTGATTGCTTCCAGGAAAGTTGGGCGCCAAGGGAACTGAAGACAAATTAGTCATTACGGAAATACGTAACAAATGTGTATTTAATGAGGTTTCATCTCCCTACAGTGACAAGGATGGATAATCATATTCTGCCTGTCTCTTTCCCGCTACCCGTGAAAATATAAAACAGGCGAAATTTACGAAAAGTTATGTCAATATTTTGGTTGACTGAAATTCATCACTTTTTCGCGATTAATCCGCCCTTTCCGGGACCCAGTTATACAAGATTTTATTTAACTTTACTCTGGATTTTTTTTTTTTTGTTTGTGCGGTTTGGTTTCTTACAATGGATTTTTAACCACTTTCTGTCTAAGTACTTGGGGACCTGAAACTTTTCAAACGTACGTAAACTCGGTGACAATACATTTCAACACGAACAACATGATATGTAACAGCATATATCCCAAGTTAATCCCATAAGCTAGAAAAGAAAATAGGTATTAAAGATTATCAAAAATAGAAAATAATCCCTGTGTTAAGCTTCTATTATGACATTTATTGGCTTCCCACTAACATTAGGTGGGAAGGTAATACACAATATGAATGCGTAATAAATTTCTACCGAGTAGATAAGTTTTAGAAGCCCCCAAAGCAAGGATAATAATTAGCCTAATTGCCTAATTGTAAATTCGGCGAAATCATAATGAAGTTTTCTGTAAACTTTGACATTCAGAGTAATAGTGATGAACTCCGTGGGTATTATAACTCAATACCTGAGTACACACCTTGAATCATAACGCCAGTATTAAATTACCCACATTTTTATAGTAGGGAGGGAGAAGTGTCAACGAACTGGATATTTTTCATTGACGCCACAATTTTTTCATCAATCATTTGAAAGGGGATTATAAAATCTTTAATTTCTTCTAACATTACTTTAGCAAAATATGTTTCAAAACTAGTTTGAAAAAAGAAGTATTTTGTCCAGTTCATTGCCCAGGTGAATGAGACAAAATATATAATAACTCAATTAGGTAGGTATATTTTTATAAAGTTTTATTTTTTTAAATCATCATCATCATCATCCGCCCTCCCTCGTTCAGTGTTGAACATAGGCCTCCCTTTCCGACTTCCACACTTCTCTGTCCATCGTCTTTCTGTGCCACTGCTGTCCTGCCACCTTTCTGATGTCATCAGACCATCTCGCCTGTGGTCTGCCTGTATTTCTGTAGCCGGTTCTCGGTCGCCATTCTAGGGTTCGCTTAGTCCATCTATCATCCGTTCATCCATCATAATGATGCCGTTCTATGCCGTTAAAACCAATATACTCACAAACTATGGAAAATTATTGTAGACAAATATGAATGGTGCATATAAAAAATAGAGTTTTCATTATTTTATAATTCTTGGACAATAAATAACATGTCAAGTGCATTGTCCAATGCATTTTCGTACCTCTTTCCACAATTCATTTTTCTAACACTGCATTGCAATGGAAAAAGATATAAATACATATAAAACATGTTTTTTTTTTTAAGTTTTCTCATGCCTATCGAGTAGTGCATGTTACATCGGGTTTTCAGCATTAAACAAGCATTGTTGGATACCTATATCCACTCGACGACACCTGCCTGACCTTTTCCATCCATTTTCTCTCCAATTTCCACTTAAACCTCAGAGAAAAACTCTCGATTCAATATCAGCTCAAATAACAAGTGGATTCCGTGACACGAGGAAATAATAGAACACAGGCACTTTGTGAAAAATGCGAGTAGTTCTTCAGATCTTCCGTAGTATTTTGTTAAGAGATCAATCGAATCTCTTGTAACATATAGGGGAAAATTAATTGGCACTAAAGACAAATTTAAGTGTTATGTGATCATATTAATGTCCGACGATCAGTCCAGTCATTAGTCTAATGAAAAATTCATCCTTAGCTGTAAAACTAAGATCCAACTATGACGTCACGGTCATTTCCCGCGGCGTTAAGGATCAAAATCCAATGATAAATTGTTAAAAATAGAGTTTTATTAACTGTTCAAAAAAACTTTTACGGTCATTCCTTCAAGACCTTCAAATTTTTGATCTCGTATTTACCATCATTTTTTGAAATTATTATGCTTTTGCATCTTGCATACAATGCGGATAATAACCCATGTTTCGCTTAAAA
The DNA here is from genome assembly GCA_963576895.1 of Ceraclea dissimilis. NCBI lineage: Eukaryota > Metazoa > Arthropoda > Insecta > Trichoptera > Leptoceridae > Ceraclea > Ceraclea dissimilis. The sequence goes on from OY756363.1 coordinate 16,524,310, forward strand.
TTTCAGGGGTACATTCAGAGTTATTTTTTATTCAGGGGATTTTCAAATATTGTAATTCTGGATCTGTCAACTTGTAGTCAATATTATCATGTTTACTTGTCTTCAGTATCAGGACGACGTTCTCAGTATTGGATGAGAAAACCATGTATCACCAAAGCCTATTTACACTATAATATTCTTATAAGCACCTTTGTTATCAATCTTTATGACGAAATGCACACTGAGCCCTTTACACTCAGTTTGCATTGATTCTACTTCTCTGGCACATTGCCACTGTTGCTCCTCTTGATTGTTAAAAAACTATAATTGTTATAACTATGTAAATTTGACGAGTCCAAGTGCCCGAAATTAGGGCCTAGGGACGGACGATAATGAACGATAAACAATAAATAAACAATATGATGCCTTAATAGTAAAAAAAATAATTTTTATATGCCACGCTGTTTTTAATATTGTAATAATTAAATATTTATCAAAGTAACACGTGCGTAATAAATAAGACGTATGTAATATGACGTCAAAGCAACAATTTTAGATTGAAACAAGTATTTTAATATTAAGTATTAGGTATTAAATTGTTTTCAGAATAAGTAGGTACCTCGATAAAATAATTATTAATTTGGTAAACAAATTAAATTCAAACTTGTTAATTATTTACTTTACGACGTAATATCTTAGTAAATAATCTATTTATCTAAATAAATCATGCGTAAATAAACCCTCGAGATATTTATAGGTACTCAAGTAAAGGTACTTGACGCAACGGGATCAAGTTCCTGACTATAAGTGTGCTATTTCTAATTTGTCCTTTTTATTTACATGCGCATAATGTTGACATCCAAGACTATTAAAAAATCACATGTATTACTCATTTACTTCTTCATCAGCCATTCCCCGTCCACTCGTGAACAAAGGACTCCTCCATCTGCCTCCATGTTGTCCTCTCCTGTGCAGACTGCATCCAGGTTGACATGTCGGACTCTCCCTCTCAGCTGTGGCCGTCCCACACTTCTGTTCCCATCTCGAGGTCTACAATTTAGGAGGTTCTTGGTCCACTTTCCCTCTGCGCTTCTAGCCTCCTGCCCATTTCCACTTTAGGGATTTTAGGGATAGCTACCAACTAATTATTATGTATCATCGAGTATCATTCGCATCCCTACTACGAACATATATTATTTTGACGTCTTACAATACAAAGTCAGAAGTTAAACTGGAAAAGCAAAATTTAAGTCCTTCCAAGTACAAAATCTCACGTATCTGTGTTTGTTTAGGTAGCAACTTGGCAATATCTATTTTAATATGGCAAACAAAACTGATGTAATGTATGGTGTGTTTGTATACAGCTGGGAGCTTATTACAACAGAATGTATTTCACGTTATAAGCATTTTAGTTCAAAATTTATGACGTGTTGTTCATTCATTTGAGTGTCTAATCAAATTGCTGCAAATCCGTTTTGCTTTTCTTTATATTCACACAATATGAAGTGACGGTACAGTTCCGTATCAGTGACGCCACAGTGACTTGTAGGGAACCTGTAGTGACTTGAGAAAAATGTCTTCTGGTGTGCTTTCGACGCGTCAGTGATTTCGTTAAGCAAAAATGTTGTTTTCACAATTATCATACGTTCGTGACTTCGTTGCTTATTTTAATGTTGAAAATATTATTCACGGGCGCTTTTTCACTCTATAGCAACTGCACCATCTGGAACATACGTAGATAAATAGATACTTGTAACTGATGAACTGAAAAAAAACCGTTACGGATATGTACCTATAAATAAGTCTCTGTCAGTGAAAGACTGATACCAAACCGTTACGGATATATATAAATAAACCTTTGTCAGTGAAAGACTGATACCAAACCGTTACGAATGTGTATAATTAAACCTTTCTCAGTGTAAGACTGATTGCAAACCGTTACATATGTGCTTAAGTAAGCCTTTGTCAGTGTAAGAGTGATACCATACAGCTACGGATATTTATAAATAAACCTTTGTCAGTGAAAAACTGATACCTGATACCAAACCGTTACGGATATGTATAAATAAACCTTTGTCAGTGAAAGACTGCTACCAAACCGTAACGGATATTTATAAAATAAAAAAACAAAGACAGTGAAAAACTGATACCAAACCGTTGCGGATATGTACGAGTATAAATATACCTTTGTCAGTGAATGAATGATACGTAACCTTTACTGTTCTGCTCCGGATATGTTTGAAAAGAGCTTTAACACCATCAAAATAGTGATAAATATTAGCTGAATACCATTATTGTTATAGGATAAGTCTATTAGGCATTATCAAGTTAGGAAGATAAGATTGAAGTCTTGTTATATTTCAGATGAAGGGGTATAAATATCACCCCTTGACAGAGATTATTTATTCTAGGTATCGCTTCGTTACAAATCCAATTCATATCCAAATCTTTGAAGTTTATTATTACATTGGACGTATGTACGTAGGTACTTTATAAATTCTCTTAAGATCCTAAATATATTTTGATGAACTTATTATTTTATTCAAATTAGCTTTCAAATGCTGCGTAGCTCGTGGAAATAAACTTACCTAGAGACAAACAATGCGTTATTTATTTATTAATTTACACTTCAAGTTACCAATTCAGAATGTAACAACAATATATACTCACAATCAGATAAATCGTACAAAACTGTTCACTAGGGCGAACTAATCGCTATAGCGATTGAAGATTTTCGTATTTATTTATTTATGTATTTATTCACGGCGCAAGCCTTTAACATGAATAACAATAATAACAAGTACAATACAAGCAACAACAAACATAAGTAAGTTAAGGTACATCTGAAACATTGACAAAAAAAATATAAAGTATGAGATCAAGAGTACATGAGAAATGGTTTGTAAAGACTAATTTGCAGACTCATTATTGTCTAAATATCTACAAAATTACTAATTCAGGTAGGTATAGGTACTCGCAAAGTCACAAATATTAACAAACAAGTACCTAAATTAAAAGAAAATAATAACACGCTTTCATAAATAAATTATCGATTTTATTTTACTTCACATCCTAGAACTGTTTTTCGGTGTCTTCCAAACAATACCAAACACGCCCTTCCGAGGCGCTTGAATTCCATCAATCCGATGGCGCCTCCCACCAAGAATGGCCGGAATTGAAATTTGTAAAAATATATATGAGTTCTACTCGTGAAGCACTTTCGAAAGATACCAAACTCGGTGACAATCTGTAACTAGATTCTCTCGATCGCTCAGTGTTTCCGAATTCCCCATCTGATGACATCCCCGACCTCTGATGAATATCTAGAATAAATCTTACGGTGAATAACTAAATATTAAGTAATTAATTATTTTTCCTATGTCTATAGAATTTTCAAGATAAAATCAGATGAAAGGCGAGAAATTTCAATATTATCTATTTGCTCGATAATTAACACAGAATCCATTGAATATCTCTTCTTTCTTTATAACACCAATGATATCTCTACACTCTACAGTATCATCTACAAATTAATTTACAATAACTCCATCTTTGTAAGGCTTCTATTCAACACACGTTTTTTGTGTTTATAGATAATAATCTTCACCATCTATTCATTAAAATCTATTTTGTAGTAATGGGCAACGGGTACAAATTTCTACCGTTCCGTTCAATAATAATCGATTCTTACGAAAAAATTCTCGAGTTGTTTTGTAGGGTGTGCTCAATGTTCTCTTTTACTATGTCATTTATCAGGCTTTACTTTCAGTTAAATAAGTATCTTTATTTATCTGTAAAATTAATATATTACTACTTGCAGTACCTACCTGTACCAGAGCTGTACCACTTGTCCGTCTATTGACGGCTGCATGACAGATGTTTCGATGGCAGTTGATGTTGTTCTTTCGCAGAAAATTTAAATTTCTTTTTGTTGGTTTACATTTGCGTCTTGCACAATCCGTGACCAATGCGGCAGTAAGTTCGCCGAAACGTCGGGGCACCTGATCTCTATACACAATTAACCCGAAAAACCAAATCTACGTATGGTAAGGTAATTTACAAAAACAATCCTCTATGTTCTATGAAGATCAATCGAAAAAAAAGATTATTTCGAATCATTTGCCATCACTACTGATTTGTATCGTAAATATACAAATAATAATAATGTTGGGTTGCTTAAAATTCCTGTGAAATAATTAAATCTTTGGATCTTCAAATGCGAATATTTTAATTAAGTTAGGTGAATGAATTATCAGAGGGTGAATTCCAAAGATGGGAATTCTCAAACGATGCTATCTACATCTAGTCACAGTGGCGGATCTAGGATTCAATTTGGGGGGGGGGCTGAAAGTCGTCACATGTAAATATGGGGTATTGAAAATGTGAATAGCAATATACCCACAGATTTGTAGCGATGTCTCAACACAGGACCATTTGGGTTCTAGGGACATAAATAGTTATATCCAATTTGCTTTAAGTTCTATTGTTTTATTGTTTTATATCGTCCGTAGACCCATTCGGGCACCTGGACTCGTCAATTTTTACAGATAATATGATATTTTACAATTAACAATATCAAAAACAAAAATCATTATCAGATCAATGCCAATCAGAGTGTAAAGGGCTCTAATTGACATTTCGTCATACATAAAGTCAATTATTTGACATATCGTCAATGGATTGGACAAATCTGTTTCTAGTGTAAATAATTTTAATGTTTATAATATTTCAATACTCATTTCTTTATTTTTCATTATTTAACACTGTATAGAGGTAATTTCATTATACTTAGTAGTAGTAGTGTATTGAATTGTTATATTTTTCTGAAATAAATAAATAAATAAATAAATTTATTGTTTTTTTAGAAAATGTGTAAAATAATGAACCTTCTTGTCTTTCTATATAGCAGGCCTGGGAAAACTTATTGGATGAAGGGCCATTTGAAATCATAAATGAGCAACGGGCTGCAAGTAAAATACAATTTTAGATTTAGTATCAAGGTTGGAATATTACCCCGCATACGAAATTTTTTTCGCAAAAAGGATGAAGCGATATGAAACACACAGGCTTAATTTATTCGTTTTAGAGTTTTTTGTTACCAAACAAAATAATGGTTTTAGAAAATTCATTACATGATGAGAAAACGATGTGGTAATAATGTGATTCTTTGGAAACTAGTTGCATATACACTCATGGTTTTGGGGGGGGGGGCTTCAGCTCCCTAGCCCTCCCCTGGATCCGCTAGTGTCTAGTCAAGTATGTATTCTCCAAACTCAGATACCTGCGAGACCTACATTTTGAGAATCTCTTTATGAATTTTGAATAGATTGTTTTTAAATATGATTTTCTTTAGATGACAATCCACCCCACCTAACGTCATTATTAAAATTTGATATTAGAAATTGATTCACCCCATAATCAGATTCACCCTAGAGTTTCTGACTGGTTGACTTACGTGCATTGTCGTTTATAAAATGATTTTCACTCTACGAATATTTAAAATTTTGACTTAAATTTTATACTACCTCCAACTTCACTGTTGAATCCTTCCTTTAGAAACATGTAATTGGAGTACATGCTATAAATATTTTCTAAACCTAGACAACATCTATTACATACCTTTCGGGGTAGCCAAAGAGGACAAACTTCAGACTGACCTATTCTTACACAATAGACTCCATTCAATTTGTCATAGACCCTCTTCGATTGCTTTTAAAACTCGATACGCGGCCACTAACGCCGATTGGCCAGGTCAGTATCGGACGGCCTTTTGCCTCTTCTTTTTAGTTTGATAAGTAGCTTTATTTGATCATCTTCTATGAATCTTTACCAGATTATATTTTTTTTATATATAAAATAATCTAGGTTTATCGAAATAAACTCAAATACATCTTTGTACACTTCACAGAAAGCTTAAAAGCTTGTGTTGTGAAGTGGAGTAAGTCGTGGATTGAACCCGCGCCCACTGGATAAACAATCGAGCGCGTTACCAACCAGGCTACCGACCACCCTATTAAATGCTAATTTATAGATGCAAAAAAACATCTTCCAGTAACCTATTAATTATGTACATTGTACATAGATAAAAAGAAACTCGTAGAGCATCACTATGCATGTGACGGGAGCAAAAAGTGTGTGTAGAGACAATAGCAGTCAGTCTTCTCTGCCTGCTCCACAAAGTACACAGCGGGAGAGAATTTATAAGTAGATGAGTAGATAAATATATTTGTAATCCCTTACAACTAAAACACTACATATTTATTGTTATCTATGCAAAAAGTTTACCAATTTACGTCCTGTAAGCCACCGCATGATATACCTAACTTGGTGAAAAGTTTTTCCTACCTTTGCACCAACTATTGTAATCTGGGAAATAGGTTTTCCTAGTTAAGGTAAATTTCAAATATACCATTAAAGCTACTAAAAAGTTTCAAACCATTTGTGGTTCAACCATCAACCGCACATTTCCTATAGTATAAATGATTTCAGAGGGTCACCAAAAAATCATGATTGCCTATTTTTTTTTTCAGGTAAATTCGTTCGCCCTCGGGTTTCAGAGTTTCAGCGCTGGGTGCTTTTTACAAGATTTTATTTAATTCACTCCGTTATTTATTTGTACGCAAATCTTGCAATCGATTTTTCAACCACTTCTTGACTACTTATAGAGAGCTGAAACCTTGCAAACGTGCGTAAGCTCGGTGATATTACAATTCTGTACCACAATCGAACAGTTTTCTCCAGAGCCAAAAAAAAAGTAAAGTGTTTCAGGGGGATCCAATGGTCGTATGGGGTCATGTGTGACGTCGTATGAAAGGACGTTGGAAAAGAAATACAGATCGTAAGTCACATTTTGTGATACCAATCGATCGAGAGGATTCAGTCACCGCATACCTCTGTGTTTGGTAGCTGACGAAAGTGCTTCACGAGTAGAACTCGTATATCTACAAATTTTGATTCTGTTCATTCTTGGTAGGACGAGCCAATAGAATGAGGGGATCAAAGCACTAAGCAATGGCGTGTTTGGTATCGTTTGAAAGACCGCTAAAACGGATCTAGGATGTAAAATCATAAAATAAAATTTAAAAAAAAACGATTACTTATTGACTTTATTTTATCCTAATTTTCATACATAATTTAAACACGTAACTGGTTGGACTAAATAGTTGATATATTAAAATGTTTCGCTACAAATAAGTTATTAATTACAAAATAAGTGAGAATAATTATGAAAAAACCTTGTGTTAACTTCCCCATAGAGTTGCGAATTCTCATAAATCTTGTATTCAACTAGAATACTACACACGTAAAATTATGAGTTGTGTTTTAGTTACGTACGTACAAAGTTATACGAATAAAACAAGTTGACCCATATTATTCTGGAGTGCGCTCTCCGTCGGTTGTTTTTCGCCGAACGATTCGCTCGATTGTTCACGGTTCTAATGTTCTCTGTTCTATATCACTTGCGCTTGTTTCAAACAACGTGTTCTACATATATTGTACAAGGTACTCGCGTAGTATAACGATTTACAACCATTTTTTTCCTGTGTTGACTGTAAGGTAGTGATTTTGCAATAAGTCTACCCTTTGTCATACTAATTAGTATTATCATGTGTTTAACAAAGATTTATTTATTTAAATTTTTAGTGTGACAATCCCTCGCCATAGAGGATATGGGAGGCACGTGTATTTTGATATTGATTTGTGAATGTCGATGTTTTATAACACAATTAATTTTTCTAATTATTATAATATCCATAAATTTTGTGACTAGTATTTATTAAAAAAGAAATAAAATTAATGATTACATTTAGGTGGTCTGTAGCCTAGTTGGTAACGCGCTCGACTATTAATACGGTAGGCGCGGGTTCGATCCCTGATGCCGACTTTCTCCACTTCACGACACAAACTTACTTTGAAGTGTGCGAAGATGTGTTTCATTAGAAAAAATAGTAATTAATAGAGACATCGGATGTGATGTATACACTATTCCATTCGTAAAAAATACACCCATAGAAATGACGCTCAAACGCGTTACGGTAGGTACCGTGTGAAAATCGTCTGACGAATCGCCCCGCGAAATACAACCGTGCAGAACATAACCCTGCACCGTATCTCACTGTAGTCTGTGGTGAATATTGCAGTACAATGTGATGCAGAATTTATGTAGTTAATATTAGTATCATATATTGCACACATACTCGTACAACAGATTTAAACTCACATAATATTACTATGATGTCGTATATAGTATCTAGATAAATTGTGTAGCGTGTAATCTCTGTGGTATATAACATATGGTATGCACATGTGAGGAGAATGGAGCCATCCAGACTCCCTTACATTGCATTGCACGGCCAACCCCAGGGCAGACGACTCCCGGGCAGACCACCAAAGAGATGGATTGACAGTTGGGAGTCGACATCGCAGGAAGCTAATCGCCATCTTCATAACATGCCACAAGGCATATATTATGAAGAAATAATCTCTGTTCCTAGAATTATGTATAGAAAACTTGCGACAATGCAGATTGTAGTGTTGCAGAAACAATGCCATAAATAAGAATGTTATCTTATTGCAGTTATGCTAAACATACTTGATAGTGATAGTTTTATGAAATTTTGATAAAAGTGAGATATTTTTTATAGATTATTTTGGTATGTGTAGCAATGTGTTTTATTTTTGTATTACCTATCCTCCATGTAATGTTTTTTTCGATCGACGCAAAGACATTTCAACCACTCTTACACTCAGCAACATAATATCTTTAATAATATATTATAATATGCTGGCGCTGGCGATGTATTCCACACTTTGCGATACAGGCATTTGTACTAGTGAAAAGTGTGCAGAAAAGTACTTTGGTTTGTGTGTGCAAGCCCAGGTCCTTTTTTTAATAAATAAATGTAAAATCATATTCGTGGGACAGAATTTGATAGTATTTTGCCAGAATGATAATATAAGTATGTTATTTCACTTCTTGTCTCATCATCAGGGAACTCTCGGATCACTTTATTGCCCACACTTAATTTAGTTCAACAACAATACACACTTATTTAAGTTATAGAACTGGACCTACTGTTTTTGCTCAAATTTCAACACCTTAGTTACGAGTACTTTATAAGTGGTATCACAATATCCATTGTGTGGCGTATTATTTTCACACATTTATCAACATACCGTCTGATAGGTGTATACACTTTTCCTCCTATAATTTGACTCAATAACTGGTGTTGTTTTTATGGCAATTAATCAGAATTTTCCCGACGATATCATAAATCAAAGTTGACTCTAATTACACCCATCGTTTCTATATACTAAAATATAATACCAATATAATGTATCATAGGGTGGGGAATTGAAGTTATTACTTCTGTGGAAATATGAAAAGGAAAATTGTTATTAATTGCTTATTATGTTAATGAATATTTATTTGTAGCTGTCACAAATAATCTGTGTTACTGTTAGTATTTCACGTAGACGATACTTTCTTGATAAAATTTAGACGTTACATGAATTCAGAATTATTCGCCCTTTCAAGGTAGTGGGTGGCGCATGAAGGGTATTTTTCAGAACAAATAACAGATACACAGCAGGAAGAAATCGTAACATGGAGCAGGGCAAGAATAAGATTCTGGAGGAATCATGTAAACAGAATGGCCGACTCCAGAATCCCTAACATTGCAGCCAATGAAAATACCACCTGGTTATCGTCTTCCTGGAAGACCGCCCAAAAGATGGAGGGATAGTTGGTTCTCGACGTTCCAGGAGTAGAGGAGCTTTCTGCCAGAATAGATCAACTGATCTAAAGAAAGGAGTAAGAAGAAGAAGAAGAAGGTACACAATAAAGGACAGACCTTCTCATGACTGATTGTCGGCTGGCTTAATGTGATCACTGTACACCTATGTAAGTAACATTCACCAATTCCAGTCCATCCATCTGCCGCTGTGTATCTGTTAAGATATAACTATACTTGTTATATTCAACTACGACATGTAGAAAATTCCGATGTTCTCACAAAACATAAATTGTGATTTTCAAAAAATTCTTGAATAACATATCATTCATATCTTGTGTAAAAAAATATTTTTACGAAAGGAGTTGTCCTGGGCATAATGTGATCACTTAATCCAATCAATGTTGTCTCGTAAGCGTCGGAAGGCCTAACCTGCGTCCTTCCCAAGGGATTTCGCCTAATGCTCCATTGAGTGAATGTATTTATTAATTTATCGTATGGCGAACATCACGCCTATATCATTTAACATTCCTTATGTCAAAGTATTTAATAGAATTTTCCAGCTTGTGAATGTAGATACCTATTCTATCTACATACACATGTACATTCACAAGCAGGACGGGTTAAAAACTGTAATATATTCACAAAACTGTCTTTTATAAAAAAAATATTGTCAAAAATGTCTATTTTTTTCGTTTTTTTTTACCGCTTGTATTCCTAGTAATAATACCCTTATTACTAAATGCACAATGCCAAATAATTAATGGACATTCATAAAGTTTCGGGAACGGTGTTCCTTTTATTATTAAGTAGTTACTGTGTTATACGAATTTTATTGTTATTATGACTCTTCAGTAGTTAAGCTTTCGTAGTTTCAGAGGCACGAAACGTTCACTGAAATATGGATGCTTACTGAACAATAAAATCTGAAATGTAACAACTGGGGGTTGGTACTACTGCTGGAACATGTTTCATCATTAATAATTATGACTTACACTTTATTATTCCGCAGTAGTCCAAGTCGACTAGACAGGTGGAACCGATAAAATAAAGCTCCAGAGACAAACGTGAATGTTCTCTGTCTGTATATAATAAATGAAGACATCCAGATTTGAAATGTAGTCAATAAAAATACTTACTTTATGAACGAACAATACGTTAATTTCTTACAGAGTTCAATCTCCTGAATAATCTATTGAGAAACCTGCTTGCTTGAGTTTTTCTTCTTTTTCAGCCCTCTGCCCTCCACCGCTGGATATAGGCCTCTTCCATTCCCTTCCACTCGTACTGTTCGTCCCCCTTCACGATGCAAACAAAGTGTAGGGGCTCAGTTTGCATTTCGTCATGAAGATGATAACATAAATGATCTGATCTGCTGAAAATACTTCGATAATCTCAAGCGCCGATATGTTTTATTGGAGTTTGATTGTACTTGAGCTTTGAGAGCTGTCAAAGTTATGAAAAATTACATTTTGCTATCGAAAACTATTTTTTGGTAGCTTAAATGTATGACCATGTACATTATACGTACCTATATACATCCTCTTCTTCTCATCCTTGGCTGGCTCGGGAGCTCTAAGCGTCTGTGTATCTTCGCCAGAGGGCTCTGTCTCTTGCAGTATCCAGGACTCCAAGCACAATATTTACAATATGTATGATTATGAGAGTGGGAATTTACAAATTGCATGAATGTGATGGAAGCAGGAAGTGTGTGTAAAGATAGGGAGTTTGGCGTTCTATCCTCTCTGCTTACACCGCAAGGATCACGGCGCGTGGGGATAAAATATAAGTAGATAGATAATAATAAGGTTTATTTCAAGCATAAGGAATAAAATATTATCTAAAATGATGGAATATCGGCTTATGTTTGCCTTATTGAGGAATATGGTATCTTCCTTAATATTGTGATGTAAATTTTCCGCATGATCTCTTCTCAATATTGCCTAGGGAAATCACCTATTTATTTCAAGATAATATAATGTAGGAATATTTCCTAATGTATGTAACATGTATCCTTTTGTACCCACGTCCTTGCGTGGTAAAAATAGGACAACAGATTATCCTACGTAATATCTATCCATCTATACCCTCACGCCATGTCCCTTGCAAGGTAGGCAGAGAGGCCAGACAGCCATATCCTTACACACACTCCTAGCCTCAGTCACATTCATCAATTTGTCATACACGCTCTCCGATTCCCTTTACTCAAAACGCGTCCATCGGACGGTCCGGACCAGGTCAGTCTCGGGCGGCCGTGCTTCCTCACACCTCTTTTTTTTGTAGATTAGGGGTAAGCCCACCTCCACCCCTGGATGTTTCAGGAGCTTCAGCTCCTATATCATCCAGTCTTTTACGCAAAAACATTTTTTTATTTCAAAGGAGGGCTCAAGGTTCGCCGGAAGGGCTCCCCTCAATAAACCCCTCCCGAAACTCTCTGAACACTGTTGATGTTCACTTCTTCCCTCACTCAAATATTGCTCATACAATATAATATCTTTGCAAACAATTATTTCGAGGTTTTAATTATTATATCCTAACTCATCCCGCCACATCCCTTGCGAGGTAGGCAGACAGAACAGATCGCCAGATTCCCTAATCCTTTAACACCCTTCTTGCTTCCGTCACATTCATGCAATTCGTCATATACACTATAAACCTGTTGCGTTTATCTTATCACTTATTCGATATTTCTAAAAAAAATTCGCCTGCGGCGCTAATTAAGCCTACTGGGTGGTGTGTCATGTTGCTTCATCAATTTTTCTAAAAAAAGAATCGCCTGTGGCGCATTATTCCAACTCTGATAAAAATTTACTTGCGGCCCGTCGCTCATTTATAATTTCAAATGACCCTTCATCCAAAAAGTTTGCCCAGGACTGCTATAGAAAGACAAGCAGGTTCATTATTTCTCACATTTTCTAAAAAAAATCGTCTGCAGCGTTATTTTTTAATATGTCTTTAATTTATAGAAAGTAAATCAAACGATAGGTATCGAAAAAAAAGTCGTCTGCGGCGCTATCCACATTTTAAATACCACACAGTCATATTTGTATGTGACGACTTTCAGCCCCCACCCCCAAAATTTAATCCTGGATCCTCTTACCCTCTCAGCTTGTTTTCATTCTAGTTACAACATCTGTTTTACATTCATTCAACTCTCGGATACCTTATTTTCCTCGTATTTGATGCCTTTACTTACCTTTGTAATATATTTACCACGAAAGTAAAAGGAAAATTTTATTATGCGTACTTTTTGACAACGAAATGATCCATAAGGTGTTGTTGTCAATGATCAATAATTCATGTAGCTTGCTAAAAATACTCCTGAAGACATTTTCTTATTCAAGTCATACGACAGAAATAAATTATTTATGAACAGGATAACATTATAATGTGGAATATATTCCTTCAGATATTCTTTTACGAAAAAATACGCGAGCAAACATATTTCTGAGAAGTCAATAAAGGTATTTTAATAATCAAATGTCACCTTATGCCACTCTTTGCAGAATATGACACATCTAGACTTATTTCACACTTCTTGCTTTTTTATATTATTTATATTCATAGTTCAATTTTGGTCCAAGCTTTGCCGAATCAGAATTGTATAGTGCACATGGAAGTTGCCAGCTTTTTAATTTAAGTTAAGCCCAGAAGTCATATATCTAGAGAACTTTTGGCAATTATAGTGCTTTCTTCTATCTATTAATCTTCTATCTACATCCTCTCACGCTGCGTCGCTTGAGGGGTAAGCAGAAAGAACAGAACGCCAGACTGCCCTATCCTTACATTGCTGGATTCCTTCACATTCATACAATTTGTCATACAAGCTGGAGAGCTTTATCCGGATATTTAAACCGGAGGGTTTATCTTACTCAAAACGCGTACGACGTACGTCCTTGAGGATCTGGTCGAGATGATCGGTCCAGCTCAGTCTCGGACGGCCTCGTTATCATTGTCAGATATATCTTTTTAGTTATCCATAATCATTCATTCTCTCAACATCCCCACACCCTGCTCTTTTCAAAGTAATTTAAGCGTCCCATACACCTGGTATAAGCCATATAATTGGAAATTCACTGGATGAAATAGTATCTCATCAAATTCAATGTCATCCAATAGATTAGATTAATCATTTATCTAGACCATATTGAGCGGAAACACACGTTTGAATAAAAACACCCACTCAAGGGTTGTATTATCTAGACATAAGTACCATTAGAAATAAGAATCATGGACGTCGTCAGGGGGTGGGGGGGAGGGCAGCTGCCTCTTCCAAGAGATTGGAACAGGTTTATAATTTTTCATACTAAATGATAAAACCTCACATTGTATCTCATTGTTTTCTCATTGTATCATAAAATTCATAAATTAGTATGAAAATCCATTAAAATACAACAATTTCGTGACAAGAATTTGCCTGCGGCGCTAATTACCTGTATGTGTATTCTTGTGTTGCGTATTCTTTATACTTTTAAGTAGGAACCTATTTTTTCATTTTTCGAAAACTATGGTATATTAATTATATCACGACCATTTGTTGGAACATAGCTTATGTCTTATGACACAAAAAATGCAATGTTTACGCGTTTTCTTGCTTTATCAAACTTTTTAATTATTGTTGCTTTCTCACTACCTCCGAAGCTGGCGACGCCCATGAAAAGTATACGAATATAGGATTTTATTATAGCTATAAATACATAATACGTATTCTTCTTTGTTGTTCCTCTACTTTGGACAATTTTATTTCGCAAAGAAATTGGATGAGAAAAATTGAAAGAGGATATAAATGTATCTATTATTTTTATAAAACAAAATATTTCAATGAGCAAGTATGTTGATATCTATATCCGAAAATATAATATATTTGTCCACCTAGAGTCGGTGGTTCTAGCCACATGACCAGTCCAGCTCCATTTCTGACTGGAAAGACCGTGGACGACAACGGGGACCTTGTTCTTTATTGGTTGAATTATACAAAAAACAAAATTGCCGAATTCCAGGACCGCCGAATGTTTCATCGTTACGAGACTTTCCCAAAGGACAATGGGAAGGATTGGACCAAGAGCCTCTACTGTAGAGACTAGGGGTAAATGAAACTACATACTTGTCTCATCTTTCTGGCAAAATATTATCAAATTCTCTCCTGGGAGTCTCGCTATTGTCATTTTTATCCCAGGTCCCAGGAAATATGTGTCACCGAAAGTAACACGATACAAGCAATAAAACATCTTCTAGGAAGCAACAGGGTTCTCGGTTAACCATTCTGATCCATTCTGATCCATTCGATAACAACCATTCTGAGACTATTTACTCTCAGAATGGTAGGAAACAACTCCTGGCGGTGACTACATTGTTGTAAAGAAGCATTGCTAGTGCTATCTCGAGAGTAATTACTCTCAAAATGATTACGACCTAATGGTTTTGATAGAGAATCTGTGAAGTGGACCCTTTTGTAATAGAGAAAGTTCTGTAGCTAGAAGCAGCATTTCATGCTTACTAGACTTAGCCATAAAGCAGTTCTAGAACCTGAATTTGACCAATCTAGAAGCTAAATGATTTTTTGGGAAGATAGTATGCACGAGTATGTATTGCCCCAAGTATTTGACTATTCTAGTATTTCACAAATTCTTATCTTCATACATTGACAGTTTCAAGCAGAATCTCGCTCGGCTGTTTCTAATATCGCCAGATAAATACGGCTAGTAAATATTTAATATTTTAAGACCTGCTTCAAAGGGACGACTGTAATGCGACAGCTTTCTGTCAAGTCAGTTGAAAATAATGCAGTAAAACATTTTTCAAACGGAAAAGACGAATAATAATACATATTGTAGTACATGCCTCCCTACCCATTACTTTTATCTTCAATATCGGTATTATTTTAATACATAAAGCCTCCGAAATTCAAGGCTCTAAATGACACGTGTTCCGGTAGTTTGACAGGAGGGTAGTTTTTGTTACCATTATTATTTTTTTAATGGCAAAACGCCCCGTCGCAACTGCCCAGGAGAATAATTGTGCGCTATTACGTATTTCTACTATCGCGTAAACACGGAGAGATCAAGAAGCTCTACCTCTGAATTCTACCACTTACCATGTCACTCGTAATTCTTAATTTTCTTTTTCTTAAGCCTTGATTATTGCTGGACATAGGTCTCTTTAAACGTTTTCCTTCCTTTTTGTCACTCCTCTCTCGCCTGGGCCGCTGTCCACCAGTTATTGAACTTGCGTATTCGTCCTATTATCACAAATAAAGATTTTTTTCTAGTTTTCAAAATATATTGTAAGATTCGAAAAACTTTGAAAATACATACAATATTCACACAATTTTCAGCAATGATGCTCGCCACGTGTTCTAAATGCCATATTATGAATGTCTGCATAGGGATAACTACCATGTTTTACAAGATTTTACATCACTGTGGTGTTTTTTTTTTGTTTGTGCGCAAATCTTGTAATGGATTTTTCCACTACATTCTGACTACTTAGAGATCTGCAACTTTGTAATCATACCTAATGTCGATGACATTACAATTATTTACCACTTTGGATCAGCCTACTTCGGAGACAAAAAAGATGTAAAGGGTTTGAAAGGGAACCAAGGGTTGTGTAATATCGCATGAAAGAGCGTTCTCGTCTAGCTCAAGCCTTGGAAGACACGCAGCGATCGAGAGGATTCATTCACCGCATACCGTCGTGTTTGGTATCTAACGAAAGTGTTCCACAAGTCTTTTTACAAATCTTGATTCTGGCCATTCTTGATGGGAGGCGCCATTGGAATGAAGGAATTAAAGCGTCTCGGAAGGGCGTGTTTGGTATCGTTTGGAAGACCGCAAAAAACAGTTCTAGGATGTGAAGTCATAAAATCTTGTTTTTCTTTTTAAAGTTATATAAAGATACAGGAAAATCTATAAAGCGCAATTCTTCCGATATTTCTTGTATCGTATAGTCCTACTGAAAATGCTGTCTAATTTATATTTTCTAGAGTATTACTGATTACTAACTGCGTATTACAGACAAACAATGGTAATATCTTATTTAATATACGAATCAATAATATAATATTTATAGAAATGATACCTTTCATTATACAAGGTCGATATAATATCAATAATTTGAAGAGCATGGGCTAATGTTGACATTTTGATGTTAGTAATTATTCATGAATTAGAAATAATGTTAGTTTGTACTGTAAACATAATTTACGACACGTCGATAAAAGGACAATTAACACCCTATATTACTATAAAATAATATACATTGGTGGTTTAGTGGTTAAACGCCTTGCATTAAATAACATGAAATAACATGTACCATATATTGTAAATCACATAAAGCATTGGCATGTTAATATAAAAAAAAACACAATAAAGTCATTATATTATATATATTATATTTGAATGATTTTACCTATTCCCAGTGGTGAAATTTCATATCAATACTCAAGCTTACAATTTCTTTCGATATGTGAAAATTAATTTCTGCAATGCATGCTATCATTTATCAACTGGTATAATTACTTTTCTTTTCTTTGAACCAAGTACTTTATCTCTTTGAATTTACATATACAAATTTTACCGGCTCTCTTCCTCGCGGGCCACGTCTGAGATAAGATGTCTTTATGAAGCGAAATTGATATAACGATATGAAAAAAAAGGACGAATGAAGATATCAAGGAGTTTGATTACGCACGCAACAATAAGAACCCTACCAAGTAGTACCTACGCAACTCTTAGATGTCACGATTTCCACCAACTAACCTCTCTAAAGTTCTGAATGTTACAATTAATTGTTAGTGAAAAAGTCGGATTATAAACATGTCATACTAACAAGTATCTAGTTATCTCAAAGGATATACAGCGATGGATGGAATCTCCATTAGGCTTATGACTGATCGTCAGCTTCAGTATCATTCACCAATCCCAGTCCATCATCCGCTGCGGTCGGGAATCGAACCCAGACTACCAGCTTAGCACATCGGCATTCTACCCGCACTGCTATGAAGGCTAGTGGCTAAGCCGAAAAGAAACATCGGCGAACCGTCTCAGATCCGTGACCAAGACTGCAGTAATTTCGCCAAAACGCTTGAAAAAATCACTTAGTGACTCTCCTGTGTTCCTTTTATGACCATGAAAGGGTGAATTTACTTAGTTTATGAAATGATAATGCTACAGTTTTAATAATTAGAGTGTTATTTGACACTTAATGGGTGATGCTTAGATCAACTTCCCCCAATCCTATATGTCTATTTCGTAACGTAGTTATTTCTAGGCGACATGCCAACTTGTCATTAGCGTACACAAATCTACATGCTTTAATAAAACACATTTGGTATTGAAAAATACAAAAAAATACTAAGTACAGAGGGCTATGTCATCCTAGAACCAATTGCCCCTTAACACAAGTTTTACTTTATAAGGGGGGGTAAAACGTTGTAATATGTTGTTTAAGATCTATATTCTCAAATATTAATTTAATCTGTCAACTTTTTGTAATTACACATGTTCTAAATAAATAAATAAATAAATAAATTGGGTATATCGATTAAGCCTTTGAGGACAGATTCAGTGATACGAATCGCCTTGAATGTTTGTGACTAATTTATTTTTAAGATATAGCTTTGTAGATTTTCACAGTCCTTGTCAATGTCTTCTCCATTCTTCTAGGGTGTACCATGTGTCGGTTGTCGATGTTGTCGAGCTTTCGACCTACTTGCTGAGGCCATCTTCAGGACTAATATAGAGATGATGTTTGAAAGATGTTTGTCGAGATGGGCTTATTGTATCATACGATATTTACAAATGATATTTATAAGAAATCTCGGAGGCGAATCGATTAGGTACCCAGTTGTAAGTCTTTCCATTTGGGAAACTTTTATTACGTTCCTATAGGTATTTTACTGCAAATCATATAAGTTTTTGAACTAAAATACCTGCGTTTTTTTTTTGTTTTACTATGAAATGATTGAAAAAATAACGTCCTTTTTTAGTTAGTACGCGCCTAATTACTTACGCAATTGACCCCGTTGTTATTTTTTTTTTCATATATTCATAACTTTTGCTAATGTTTAGTTTTTGTTTTCACTGCTATTATGTTAGTTTTTATTGTATGTAATTTATTTGAGTCTAGCTATGAAAATTAGCAGGTGAAAGCCGATAAAAAAATGTTAGCTATACAAAAAAAATATATTGTCAACATACACTGTCTATTAAGGCCAGTTACATATTTCTTTTTTTTTAAGTCATAGAAATACTTCTTATCTAGGGTTTGACCTGTTTGAATTTTTTTGATAATTTGGTTTTCTATAACAAAAATATTATAAGCATCGGAAGTATTGGTAGAACAAAAATATTCGAATATTTCAAAATAGAATCAAGATTAATTTTATAATCCACTCACGATTCATATTACATTTTTTCTTTGTAATAATTCAATCATAGCCTCGAACTATTTTCGAGCGTCGTTTCCATTTTCTTTTTCTTCTAATCTTTACTGGATGATTTAATGTGATGTAAATGCTCAATATTAACATCGATATTGAATACAATCGATACCATTTTTTTAACATGTTGTGTTGTATTGGTAAAAAAAAGGATTAATTATATAAATAAATAAATTTGTATAATGTAACTCATTAACTTAATACGCTGCCGCTAAAATTATTTACAATTAATTTCATTATATATATTAAATGATTTACATAAAACGATTATCATTTCATAATTTATGATATTCCAGAAATTCAAGCTGTCTAAATGTCGATCATATAATTATATATTATCCTGCTTAAAAACAATCATTTCGCCCACCCAAGACAACATTGAAGGTAATAAAAATATACTTTACATGCCCAAATGTCGTGTGGAAATACGGATTACGCTAGAAAATGTAAATATATCTTTTCTCCTTCGTTAATATCATTATTAATTTATACGTAAAAAATATTGGAAATCGCTTATAATTCGTAAAATCCCGGGAGCGAATTTAAAATATCGATGGCTCGATGTGTGATTCGATGATGATATCACGTGCCTATGGCAGATGTAATTTAATAAAAATATATTATTTGCGATGTTATTTTAAGCGTAAAAATAAGTCAAATCACTAAATAAGCCTTACTTGTCGCATTTTTGTCGAAAGGTGCATAAATTAACAATGATATCAACCAAAATACGGAAGCTTACCGATAGAAAGATACATTACAATTTGAGGCTAAATATATAACCACAGTCCGAAAAACCACGTTAGGGGATAATAAAATGTTTTGTTTAATTAAAATGCATCCTTAGATGAGCGAAACAATTGGATATTAACGTTAAAATATCTAATTACAATCACATTTTGACACTGTGAAAATCGTAAACGTCAAATATCAACAAAAGAATACTTATTGAATTACATGAAAAGGAAGAAATGACCAGAAATGACTTCACACACATTTCATAGTGTTGTATTGAAACAAAAGAATTTGAGCGAATCTATGTCAGTATGTGTTTGATTAGGTACTTCAATAATCAAAGAATTCAATAATAATACGTTATATTACATTGTTTCTCGTAGAAAAGAAGACAAATCAATAACACGATAGCGAAATGTGATATGACGAGCTTTGTCTCTTTCATAATAATATAAGATACTAATAATTTTCCATCGAAACGTGATACTTGTGAAAAAAGTGATGAGCAAAAAAATGATTCTTAGATTGGTCTTAATTTTGAGAGGAATTCATTGGTCTTAAATTTTTCACAAAATCTAAAATTACGTACACGATTTATTTGCCCTGACGACGATATCGTTGAAGTACTGTACGAGGCAGGTAATTTTCAGCAACGAGGTATGCAGCCTGAATTTAATAAATCTACATGTTGACGCAGTGAAAATTTTTCGTGTTTCTTAAACATGCGCAGCATTCACTGGTTACCCCATACCGTGATAGTAGTAGTAGTAGCAGTAATGCAGAAAAAAAAACAGAAAACTTTAACCGGATTGACTGTAAGATATTGCTTTTGTAATAAGACTTCTCTTTAGCACACTCATTTATTGTCTTGAACTGAAGATTCTTTGGTCAAAAAGATTTATTTTTTATTTTATTTATCTTTCTCTTGTTTAATTCTGAAGTTAATAACAACAATAACGAATAAAAATCTCGAAATTCATATAATCATCAAGCGAAAACCACAAGGTTTTCAGAAAGATCCCCCCCCGAATACTGTTTTTTTGGTCTTATCATTATTGAGATGTGATGTATTAGTCCAAGACCAATTTAGTCACTGTTTTTATCTTAACTATACGCAACTCGCGATTATATATCCAATCGCAAAACTCGAGAACAAAATGATTATAATCGGCTTAAAATTTCAGCTTCTTCAGCGAAATATAATGAAAGTCGTAACAGTAGCTAGAATTTCTAATAACATAATGTATAGACTTTCTGAAGTGGGTTTAGGTTATCTACAATCACAGATTTTATCTTAAAGTTTCATTTTTATTCCATTATTATTTTTAGAGAGGCATAATGACCTATTTTACTAATAGGAAATTTAATAGCTTCCACAACTGAGTTTTTATCAAACCAGTTCATACTAATTCTTAAATTTACATCCAAATCTTACCAGGAGACTGGTACAGTACGTCATAACCAAAGACTGGAATGTCTTGACAGTAAAAACTTTAAAATAGTTTTATTTTTAGCATTTCCATAAAAAGGATCTGGGCTCAAACTCCAACATTTTCTTGCCAGTAAGCCAAAAGCAAGCTGGTGTCATCAAGATATTGTATGTAACGCTCACACCTGAATTCAATCCCTATCCTCTCCACATCTTCCATATCCATCTAGACCTCTGACTCATTGTGATGATGTTTGTTTGTGGATAGTGTAATGCCGACTCCACACGCTCGCCAGGCGTTCACAAACAAATGACAAATGTGCGGGTGGATGCTTCGCATGATGGGTCACGGATGATGCGCCTGCCTCAAACTTGATTTGCATAGAAACCATTTATTTGTATAGAAACCGACCGTTCGCGAGTGTTCACTAACTTGCACGAGCCAAGACAAACACCCCATCCACACCCCTGTTAACTCGTGTTGTGAACACCTGTCCTATTGTGTAAGAATTGATCTTTTATGTACGGTTTATCTGTGTGCTTCTAGGTATATCAGTTAATGGATGTATGAAACATGCTATATTGATATGTATTAATACCTATCACCTTTATAGGTGCCATGGATGAATAAATAAGGAAGCGTTGTGCGGAGGACCGGGGGGAGTGGAAAGCGAGGTGTTCTTTGCTGCAAACAAATCCATTGGATTTAAACCTGAGAAGAAGAAGAAATCGATTAAATAAATAAACACATACAGATAAGATCACAACCCAGAATCCCACAGTGGAGGCCCTGGAACAAAAGGAGAAGCGTCGGAAGACCTCCCAAAAGGTGGTCTGATGACCTAGTCCAACAAGCCGGAGGAACCTGGATGCGGAGGGGGAGAAACAGAGATGAGTGGAAGAAAATGGAAGAGGCCTACGTCCAGCAGTGGAGGGAGGAAGGCTGAGGAAGAAGAAGAAGAAGAAGAAGATAAGATCACACAGATATATCTTCACACCTCACCTCACACACCTCTCAATCACCTTTTCATGTCAAGGGACCCGTCTCTCTAATGATGTCACATCGGTCCATGTTATTTTCTCGTTTGTGGTTTTCCATACTATTTTCAATCTACCCTACTTACTGTAGGAAAACATGTAGTACTTACATATTCACAATTCTGTAATCCGAAAAGGCATCAATGAGGGATTTTATACTTACTGCTTGTACCATGAATCATCCTTCCATTCTAGTTAAGTTTAATTTACACTCGACCAATTCTATTTTACTCATTTTCACAAATATAAAGGAGAATGCTCATTTTGTATGGGAAAAAAACCCAGGCCCGGCGCAAACGAAATGTACCTCAAATGACAGGTAATAATTAGTAATTAAATACTGCATAGGGAGCATCATCGAAATCAATGGCTTAATGGGTGAAATACCTATTCGAAGTTTCACATTGGTCACACGAATATATAAGAAAAGGAGCATTAAACCGTTACAATTGCGATTCAAAAGTATATAATATGATGAGTGTAAGGTAGCCTGTCTGATTTTTCTTCTTCTTCAGCAGCCTTGATCCCTCCACTGCCGGATGTAGGCCTAAAGGTAAATGCTCATGAATTATGTAAAAAATAAACATGTCCGGCGCAAACGCAATGTGACTCAAATGACAGGTAAAAATGAGTAATTAAATACTGCATAGATGGCATCATCGAAATCAATGGCTAAATATGTGAAATACCTATTCAAAGTTTCCCCTATACAACTTCGAATAGGTATTTCACACATTTAGCCATCGATTTCGATGATTCCTCTTATGCAGTATTTAATGACTCATTTTTACCTATCATTTGAGTTAGGTTTCGTTTGCGCCGGACCTGATTTTTTTTTGCATATTTCATGAGCATTTTCCTTTCGGCTTATATCCAGCTGTAGAGGGACCAAGGCTGATGAAGAAGAAGATGGAGAAGACGGGCTACCTTATACTCATCATATTATACCCTTTTAGACCGCAATTGTAATTGTCTAATGCTCCTTTTCTTATATATTCGTATGACCAATGTGAAACTTAGAATAGGTATTTCACCCATTAAGCCATTGATTTCGATGATGCCCCCTATGCAGTATTTAATTACTAATTATTACCTATCATTTGAGGTACATTTCGTTTGCGCCGGGCCTGGGTTTTTTTTGAGCATTCTCCTTTGTAAAATTTTCTCCCCATATACAATTATACATATTGTATTGAGTTCCATCAAAAGGAGAATGCTCATTTTGTATGGGAAAAAAACCCAGGCCCGGCGCAAACGAAATGTAACTCAAATGATAGGTAATAATTAGTAATTAAATACTGCATAGGGGGCATCATCGAAATCAATGGCTTAAGGGGTGAAATACCTATTCGAAGTTTTACAGGGATCACACGAATAAATAAGATAAGATTAAACATATTTCATCTTCTTCTTAATATAGGCCTTGTGGCCTGGGATGAAGATTTATTTATTTATTTATTTTATATTTCTCAACATTGTAAGTACACAAACAATACATACAACAATACATAAACGTACACAGTATAGTATATAATTATCAACCCCACTAGGTTATGGCCTGTATCGGGGTTGACAATTAATCAGAGTGAAGACATCTTTATCCTAAAAGTACATATCAAAATATCATATTACTTATATGACAAATTGTTCATACAAAACATAACAGATATACTAGGTTGCATATCGGCAGAGTCGGGTACTTGGCAAATTTCTGCAACAACACACCGAATGGTACATCAGGTGCATTATTGTTGCAGATTATTACTACTTATTATTGTTAACAGTACCAAACACCTGCTTCAATGCAACCCAAATCAATATTCAAAACTTAAATCAAATCTAAAAAAAAACAAAACAAATGTGGTGACCACACTTCATCACTATACAAAACTCAAAAGGATTTTATTTTTGTCATCCACCAGTATGAAATTTATTACACATTTTCTGAACGAAATTACAGAGGTAATTGACTTGAGTTCTTCGGGAATAGAATTAAACAGCAAAGGACCCTGATAGAAATAATTACTCAAGATGGATTAGCCTCCTGCGATGTCGACTCCCAACTGTCAATCCATCTCTTTGGTGGTCTGCCCGGGAGTCGTCTGCCCTGGGGTTGGCCGTACAGTGCAATGTGAGGGAGTTTGGATGGCTCCATTCTCCTCACATGTGCATACCATTGTCTCCTCCGTTGCCTCCCCCCTCTAACGACATCTTCGATCTCGCACATTTCTCTTCTGGTATTTCTTATTCTATCTCGATAATTTAAATTTAATTACATGTAAACGGGACTCTATTATAAGGAAATGTACCTGTACCTAATACGAGTATTATTACAGTGGAAGGGTTCTACCAGCTACATTTCGTCACCTTACTCACAAATCTGTCACATTTTCTACGTCTCCAAACCACAGCGTATTGGATCACCACAGTTGTTGATTTTATTTTCGGTCTAATACAAAACCATTTTAGAAGATTTTATTTAAGGTCAGTTGGGGGTAGTGCGTCTACGGGGTAAGTGCGTTCAAAGGCCTATAACTGAAAATCGGATGCAATTCTTAGAATATGTCTTATTGTTTTCGATAGCACCTCGGGCGAAGTATGGAAAACAAAAAGACATATTCTAGGAATTGCATCCGATTTTAAGTTATAGGCCTTTAAACGCACTTATCCCGTAGACGCATTCCCCCTACTGACCTTATCTTCACTTCATTTTTTAAAATATTTTAACCTTACCTACTATGTCTTTTGTCTGTGCGCAAATTTTGGAATCGGTTTTTCAACCACTTCCTGACTACCTAAAGAGCTTCTTCTTCTTCATGTGCCCTGTCGGGTCCCCCTAACGTTGGCGATCACTTGGGCGAACTTGTCTCTGTCCTGCGCCGCTCGGAGTATCTCACCTACACTACGGATGCCGGTCTATTTCTTTATATTTCGCAGCCAGGAATAAAAGGAGAATTCCTAGAGAGATGAAACTTTGCAAACTTACGTGAAGTCGATGGCAATACAATTCTGAACCACTTTGTATCAGACTAATCCAGAGACAACAAATATGTAACGGGTTTCAAAGAAATCTAAGGATCGTGTAGGGTCATGTGTGGTATCGTATGAAAGGGCGCTGGAAAAGAAATCCAGATCGTATGCAAGTCAATTGCACCCCGGGAGGGCGTGCTTGGTATCGTTTGAAGACCGTGAAAAACGGATCTAGGGTGTAAAGTCATATAATTTTGGTTTTAAAAAACATAAAATTACTTATTCACAAAAAAAATTACGCATTTATCTGAAATCTTTGTAGGTATCATCTACGAACTTATTTTCTACTTTGTACGGAAACTACTCCGAAATAAATATTGTTTTTTTGTGTATTTCTAGACTGAAATATTCGAATTCTCTATAAATAGTCATGGGTATTTATTGGCATCAAGGGCTTTCCCTTTTCTATTGTTATTTTGTAAATCAACAAGGAAAAATGCGAGGCTGTATTTTGAAAATACCTCAAATTCTATATTAGGACGAACATATATAAATATATTATAGTTGTATAGAAATCAATATGTTCCAGGACTGTGGGAAGCTTCTAAAAATAACTTTCATAGATTCACAGAAACGGTAACTTTCACAGATTCACACAGAAACTTTGAAACTAATACGAATTAAATGTCTACCCGCACTTTATTGAAAAAAGCTGTGCTTTGAACTTTACTGAAAAAACTTTGCTAGGCATAAAGGTTCTGTGTAGGTAGACGTACTGCTATTATGAATCGTTCAAAAAGTAGTGGAACTGACATATTGTCACCCGAGAATAAGAAGTTTGACGAACTGACAAAAAATGTTGAGAAAAATGGAAACAACTCTTATCTTTTAGAGAAAACTTCTATTCTATCGTAGTTTTACTTTGGCTACCCACTCAAAATCTCTTTTTCAAAATTAATTAGTTAGAATTTTCTCAACGAAAGGCGGCAGATATCAACATTCACATAATAACTTATGCGAACTCCCTTGGGGAGGGGAGCAGGATGGATGTTCCGACGCTTACGAGTCGGCTTTGGCTGGCTTAAGTGATCACTTTATGCCCAGGGCAACGTTCACCCATTCCACCACATCCTGCTACCAAAATGAAATTTTTGGCCGTTGAGTATGTAATATTCAACAACCTATTTCATATGCACCCAATTTCAGATACTACCGCCATCCGTTGAGGAGCGGTGTAACCTTTAGCAACCTATATTATAGTGAGATCTACCCACTTCTATAGGCGCCGGGAGCATTACAGCTTCCACCTTTTTGGTTACTGTGACCAGTGGAATTATGAGAGGAAGATACCTAAATCATTTAGGTATTACTGGCTTTTCATGTCTGCATCTCGCAGATGGGCCAATCCATAAACTACGGGGGTTACACCGTACGCATTTGAATGGCTTTTTTAGAATAGTTAGATTTAATATCAACATGAAACGTATTAAAACACCCACCATTTTATACAAACCTTACCATCAGATACTAAAAACCACGTTAGATATGGACATTTACTCAAAATTTACAGTTTAGTACTGTAACGGGGGTTACATAATTTGACCCTGCCGTTTCACTTTATACTACAAATGTGGAAAAATCTGCTAATTTACTAAACTTACAAGTTTGGTTTCTATTGGGGACATGTAGTGTAAAGTATAGGGCTTTCTCAGAAAGAATAAAAACGAAAATTTTCTAAAAAACAAATTATTTGTGATTTTTTAAATATGTAACGGGGGTTACATCCAGATGTAACGGGGGTTACGGGTACGAAATAATATAAAAAGGTTGAACATAAAAAAGACTAAAGATTGTAAAATCAGGTTCAAACAAACAAATCGTGTCGCGTATTGGTGGTGGGACCATCGGGATTGTTAGACATAAGTCTGAGGACAGACAATGGTGTTTCCCATTCATTGTCTTCAGATTCATCGTTTGTGGGAAGTGGGAAGGTTTTCTTGACAAATATTTGGTGGAAGTATTTCAAATTTATTTTTTTCTGCCTCCTGGCCTTACCATTTCCCATGTTCTCACTAGCGGATCCAGGGGGGGGGCTAGGGGGCTGAAGCCCCCTCCAAAACCATAAGTGACAGTACTTTATATATTTTTACCATGTGACGACATTCAGCCCCCCCCCCCAAATCGAATCCTGGATCCGCCACTGCATGTTCTATTAAGGAATGGGACCTTCTGTTCCACATCTTTTTTCGACACATACAAAATGATTATTCCTGTTCGTACATCTAGAGCGGTATTATAAAATTCAAGTGGAGAATTTACTATCGCTGGTCCTAGATCTATACAAGACGTTTTACTGTGCCACCAATGCTCCTTTCCCATGCGACGCTGTGAAGACATTCCACACCACCGATAAAAACTCATGGTTTAGGAGGCACCATGGGCGTCGCCAGCCTCGAAGCGAGGGGGGGGGGGGGGCAACAAAAAAAATTGAAATAGCATAATTATGCGTGAATAGCGCCGCAGACGAATTTTTTTGTGAGACAGTGAAGGAGGTCGTGATGTGGTTTATTTGTTTGAAAATATGTACAATACTTTGCACAATAACATGTACATAAAGTGTTTTATACAAAAAAGTAGTAAAAAAATAGCGCCGCAGTCAATTTTTTTTATGAAACTAAAGGATTTTCATACAAATTTTAGAAAATTTATGATATGTTGCAAAAGTTTGTGGTAGAAATGTGAGGTTTTATCATTTAGTATGACAAAATATATACCTATTCCAATCTCTAGGGGGGGGGGGGGGCGGCTGCCCCCCCTTGGCGACGCCCATGGGAGGCATAGTATTGATATTGTATATTTAGATTTGAATTGAGTGGCACAGTTATCATTGAATATGAACACTTCAAGTACCTATAAATATGACATAAACTAATGAATTTCAGGTTTTTCAGATAATGCACTCTTTAATACATAATTGAAGACATGCGTCTTTGCTAATAGTTTTTGTTTTACACTGCATCATTCATTTTGAAACACTTATACTAAGATTTTTAGCATACATTGTTTCTTGTAACCACCGTAATGTAACGGGGGTTACAAGAAATAAATCATTATAATTTTAATATTCACCGTAATACAAACAATTTAATATGTTAAGCAATTAGCGTACTAACTTATCCTTACTTTTACAAAGACACTCATTTATGATGTAAATAGTTCTCTTAAAATACAAACTTTTATATGATTTTTGTAACGGGGGTTACAGCATGGTATAATGTGTGTTTTTTCAATAAATTAAATACAAATAAACAAAACTTACCACTTAATTCACTCAAATCACAAAGAGTACACTTCTATAAACCATTTAAATGTTAACAGATTGCTGTGAAATCTCAAAATAATTCAAAATACGAATTTTTCCAGGCTAAAAAAAATTGGCAGTTTTTATTAGGACATGTTAGTTGAATTGGGAGGTATATTTCATAACCTTTGCATAAATAAATTGGGATTTTTTTCTCAGTTCCATATGATTTGGTGTCTTGACAAATAAGTTAACCACTAATATTCTAAAATAAATCAATTTGAAAAACTGAGGTTCAGGGTCATTACTTTACGGATTTGCCCAGATGGCATATGTTGAGAATTTTCTCAACGAAAGGCGGCAGATATCAACATTCACATAATAACTTATGCGAACTCCCTTGGGGAGGGGAGCAGGATGGATGTTCCGACGCTTACGAGTCGGCTTTGGCTGGCTTAAGTGATCACTTTATGCCCAGGGCAACGTTCACCCATTCCACCACATCCTGCTACCAAAATGAAATTTTTGGCCGTTGAGTATATAATATTCAACAACCTATTTCATATGCACCCAATTTCAGATACTACCGCCATCCGTTGAGGAGCGGTGTAACCTTTAGCAACCTATATTATAGTGAGATCTACCCACTTCTATAGGCGCCGGGAGCATTACAGCTTCCACCTTTTTGAGAAAATTCTCAACATATGCCATCTGCGAGATGCAGACATGAAAAGCCAGTAATACCTAAATGATTTAGGTATCTTTCTCTCATAATTCCACTGGTCACAGTAACCAAAAAGGTGGAAGCTGTAATGCTCCCGGCGCCTATAGAAGTGGGTAGATCTCACTATAATATAGGTTGCTAAAGGTTACACCGCTCCTCAACGGATGGCGGTAGTATCTGAAATTGGGTGCATATGAAATAGGTTGTTGAATATTATATACTCAACGGCCAAAAATTTCATTTTGGTAGCAGGATGTGGTGGAATGGGTGAACGTTGCCCTGGGCATAAAGTGATCACTTAAGCCAGCCAAAGCCGACTCGTAAGCGTCGGAACATCCATCCTGCTCCCCTCCCCAAGGGAGTTCGCATAAGTTATTATGTGAATGTTGATATCTGCCGCCTTTCGTTGAGAAAATTCTCAACATATGCCATCTGCGAGATGCAGACATGAAAAGCCAGTAATTAGTTAGAACCTTTTTATTCTCATATGACGATGACAGCGCTCTGTATTCCTTTTAATGCCTCATCCACATGATCGCCGACCCTCCACGTTTTTTGTGTGAATGAGTAAAAAGACGTGCGGACGGGGTGATTGCGTTGGATTGTATACGCAATCGACGGTTAACGTCTTTTTACTCATTCACACCAAAAACGTGGAGGGTCGGCGAGCGTGAAGCGGCCGCATTACATAATTCACGTTGGCGTTTTAAGTGGAAGAAATCGGAAAGCGTGTATAACAAAATAAATTGCACAAATGTGGCGGAACGAAAGAGTGTTTATATTGATGAGACTGTCTGACGTTCTGTCCTCTCTGCCTACCCTACAAGGATGCCATGTGAGAGATAGGCAGAATTATATTCGTGAGATTAATAAATGTAGGTACTTTTGGGTTGGCTGGTAGAAATTCCCATTGGGTAATAAGCCCGACTTGTTTAATAAATGGTTCTTTTTATTCTAAAAATATAAGTAGTACGTTTTATATGCTTATACGTACCTACTCGTATATGGCGGCCTAACTTCACAGTAGGTTAATTCACTGGAAGAATTCAGTTCAATTGGTATGCATGACAAAGTAAATATTTTTAATCGAATCGTACCTGTTGTCCTTGATCCTGACACTGATCGTCATACATTTTTGTCAAGTTCACCTTGCCTACATACTCGTATAGTTTGCTCTAGCCAGAGGCAAACAGATACATCAAACTTTGCAAGGTAGTAAAATCCTTAAGGCTTAATTCCAATGAAACAACTTTTAGGCTAAGCAGTATTGACGCATGCTATACATATAAGCATGATTCCACCAACTTCTTAGGTGAGGATTACTGAAGATAGGAACTACTTACCATTATTTTTCATAAAAAATTTGTGCTAGGTGGCTCCTATCTCTGCTTTTCCACACCTGAAAAGTTGGTGAAATCCAGCATTAGTCTTTCTATTGAGGGAAGACGAAGTGGCACAAAACAAGTCGATTTTCCGCATGCTAAGAAGTCAAATATTGTAGCTCGGACCATGTGTTACCTTTCACCGTGATTCAACGTGTCGACTTTTAACAAGCGGCATGTTTTTTCATCAATGTTGTGGCACATTGACGCCCAGCTATAATCAGATGTCACTAGCTAACATTTGTTACATTCTACAAGTCAAATGTTTTTACCCGGACTGATGCATCGGATGCGAAACTTTTCGACAGGATTCAACGTGTCGACTTGTAGCATGCGACGTTTTATCGTCAATTTTCTGACACATTATAACCCACCTTTATACGAGTACAATTAGGCGACACTAGGAAACAAAGTAGCATTTCACATGTGGTTCAGTGTTGCTTCAGTGGAATTGTGCCTTAAAAATACGAGTATCATATACATTTATGAACGTAGTTAGTATAAGCATGTAGGTAAAGCAGATTCCTACTAAATCAAAGTAGAGTGAACTCGAGAGAGTTAACGATGTTTACTTAATGGTTATTAATCATCGTCTGCGATAGACAGGGATGACAATATGTTATTAAGACTGAAGATTATAATGAGTTAACCTTATGAAATAAGAGAGATAAAGCACGCACGTCTCTGTGTGGATTTAACCATTTTCATGATAAAATCACACAAGGAAAAATCTCACGGGGAAAATCTTACGGAAAAAATCTCACATGGTAGAAATTTCACATGCACAAATTTCACATTTTTATTTTTGTACAGATTTTATTATACAACATTATAGTATATTATATTTATTTATATTTTTCACCCTAAAGTTTTGAGAAATATCATGTGCATGTCTCATAATTACATAGTTGAATACACTATTAATGAATCTTTATAATAATAAATAAATAACAACATGTAGTCTTTGAAAAAAAGCAATAAAAGAAGAAAATTCCACATTCCACGTCAACATTGAATTCCTACTCTAAATGTTACGTCAGTGACCGTGGAATGGCCCTATAATAAAGTAAACCAAATTGTATAATAAAGTTAAAAAAAAAGTGTTATTTCGTCTCTTGAGATTTTTGCTGTGAGTATTTTTCCAGTGTGATTCTTTACTGAAATCCAGTTAACCATTCTTACTTTCACCTACAATATTAATTCACCTACATATTCCTCAGCCTTATTACTACAGACAACTCGGTGTTATCTTGCGCCTAAATTCTTTAAACATCATAAAACATTATTGAGTTGCTTATTGTCGTGTAAATTAATAAAAAAAAGACAAACATAACTAGTTTAAACAATTATTTAACTAATTTTAATTAGTCTGTTGTCTGACTGACATGGTTACAGTGTCTAAAAAGTTCTCTACTAGCAATTTAGTTATTACTAAGAACAAGACAGTGGTTTTGCAAACATTTGAACTAAGTTAAACCAATACATTTTCTGTACTCGGAGAAGTAATATCATAAACTATTCGTGTCGCAAAGATGTGAGAGTTTGCTGGTCATGTTTTTTTGTCACCTATGAAGTACGATACTTGAATAGTTTCAAAACAAAGTGTATTTTAGATTTAAGAGTATGCATATTGACTTTTCAATAATTTCTAAAAACGGGAGACCTTAGATCACGACAACTGTTACTAAATATGCTTTGGAAAAAATAGAGTAGATACATTGAACCTTTATCTAGGTAATGACCGCAAAATATTTTTTATATCTTGTATAGATTTCTCAAAAAAATGTGAAAAACACCTCTGATCTTTTTTCCAAAAGGCAGAAACTCGTTTCACGAAAGCCGCAGAGATTTTTTTGTGTTGATAATATGCATTACAATCTAGAGAATAACCGTAAAAGTTTTTTGGTTGAAGCGAAATTTTCCCCCAAAAATGGAAAAAAACGCTATTTTTACCATTTTATCATGCGAATGTTCATGCGATTTTGAATCTTAATATCGTGGGAAAATACCATAACGTGACTAGGGGAGTCTTATATGCTTAAATTTTAGTTAGTATTTTCCTAATTGAAATAAAATATGCTAAAAAATACGGGAAAATGCCTCGGAACTTGGGCTACAATAATAACCTCCGAAGGGCTCAATCAGACAGTAATAACTGACCTCGATGGTACACCTGTAAACCGTCATGAGGTCTGAACCTATCACATATCGAACAGAGAGTATTACCAATATAATAATACAAAAATATTCGGGCTCTTGTATTAAGTTTTTACAATTTAAAAATATTTGGATAAATTCATACTTTGACCTCTGTTATGCAAGTGCCTACAAGTACAGTAGAGTCTCGCCAATCCGGCACCTCAGTACATCGACACGTCCAGTAATCCGGCACCCTTTGTTACCACTTTCTGAACTTCCGCTCCATACTTCCAATTAATGACTACATATATTTTAACATAAATTAGTTGAAAGAAAGACGATTGAATAAATACATAATATTATCCAAGATTTGAGGGATGGACTGGAATTGGTGAATGTACTTACATAAGTGTAAAGTGATCACATTAAGCCAGCCGACGATCAGTCATAAGCCTGATGGAAGGTCCATCCTTTGCTGTGTATCTGTTGAGATATAACTACTTGTTACATAATATCCCTTTTTTCTACATACATGTGTAATGCTTTATTTTATTTACCTTGAATTCCCCTATACAATCCAGTAATCCGAACATTCCAATAAACCGGCACCCTCTGGTTTTTAATAGTGCCGGATTGGAGAGACTCTACTGCAATATGTAAACTAGTTTTTGATTATTTTAAATATAGATATTTATACAGGTAACACAAGTTATGCGACAGGTAATTCCTATACCGGTATCGTATACTCACTTGTACGTTGAATTCAATGAGTGAATCATCGATATTTTGTATGTCCGGCTTCTAAACATTGTTGTAAACAAACAAGAAATAGCCTATAGTCTGTTTAGTGGTTACGGATTATTATGTAACATAGTTCAAAGAAAGTGATGCAATTCAGTGATTAGTTTGTTTGAAAAAATAAGCCGTGTGTTTGCACTGATTTGATAGTATAGTTTTGCTAGTATATTTTTCATTGATGTTAAGTTTTTGTGATTATTGTTCTGCTGCCCGTCGCCTGGGATCACTCGGTGTTGTAGTATAGAATGTCGAATACTTATACAGTATAGTTATGTACTTATTTATATGTGTGTATAGATAAATCAGCGATTTGACTTAATACTATACTTGACAATGGCTAAATCACTCGCGAAAGGGTGGAGGCCAATATATAAAAAAAAAGATCGTGCATGATTAGGTAGTTTTATTATGTGATTGATCGGCAGTACATGGTACAGTCCATTTTTATCGGTAAAAATTAAAGAATAGTATCTATGAAGTTTGAAATCCAAGTAGGTAATGACTTTTATTACACGCGACTAGTGTTCGAGGATTCACGTCAATATAGCGTTTTTTAATGTCAAAAATTTTATTAATAAAAGTCTGTCTTAGAAATGTCGATTATGGCGTAGAGAAATTTAATGATGTGCCGAGTAGATGACTAGTCGGCACTCAAATGCCCGATTAGTCGGCCGACTATAGTCGGCACATCTCTACTTATAATACGGTGCTTTTAGATTTCTCGATGGAAAGTTGTGGGGTAGTCTGTTTTTCTTTCATTCTATACGTATTTTGGGTTGCTGAATCCGAATCCGAGGTTTGCCAACAAAATTTCGTGACGGAACATGGCGAAAAATTGGTGAAATGGCGAATATTTACATTTCCTGGCGAATTCTGGATTTGAACTTAAAAACCATCAACTTTTTGTGGGTCATTTTTTTTAGCAGAATGAAAGCATATAAAATTTCCTACAAATTTGTTTTTTTTTTTCTAAAACAACTATCAGCGGAGCTGTCAAGCTCCAAAAATTGGCCAAATTTTCTTGTTATTTTAAATTGTGAAAATGGAAAATGTATGGAGAATAGGTCACCTTGTTCGAATTATCACCAAATTTTGACAATTATTCTTCAGATTTATGATACATATTTTACCTCGTTGGAATCAGTAAATATAGAGAAATATTTCAGGATAAATTTTATTAAAAAAAATAGTGAAGTGTTTAAGCTAAAAAGGTTTAAACATTTTTAGCCTAAACAAATTACTATATTTTGAAATAAAATTATTTAAACATGTCTAGCTCAAATATTTCACGGTGTTTTTAAATTTTAAATTTCGTTAATAGCTTTCTTTGTGTTTTCTGATTCCAACGAGGTAAAATATGACTCATGAATTTAAAGAATAATTGTTGAAATTTGCTTATGAAGGCAACAAGGTAAACTTTTTCAATACATTTTCGATTCTCGTAATGTAAAACAATAAGAAAATTTGGCCATTTTTTTACCTTGATAGCTCCGTTCCTATTTATTTTAGAGAAAAATTTTATATTGCAATTTTGTAGTAAATTTTACGTACTTTCATTTTGCCTAGAAAAATAACTTACAAAAGTTGTCAGTTTTCGAGTTCTTATAAAGAAATCGCCAGAAAAATAATATTTTCGCCATTTTTTGTATTTTTCGCCATGTTCCGTATCGAAATTTTGTTGGCAAACCTCGGATTCGGATTCAGCATCCCAAAAAACGTATTGAATTAAAGAAATCCCTACTACCCCACAACTTTCCATCGAGAGACTGCTTTGTGTTTAATTTCACCGGATTATTAATGAAATGAAGAGTGTAAACATTGTATGCGGCCGCTTCACGCTCGGCATCCCTCCACGAGTTTTGTGTGAATGAGTAAAAGGACGTACGGACGAGGTGATTGTCTTGAACTGTATACGTAACCGAGTATGTTGTGTTGTGTTTTTCGTGTTAATTATTGTTTTGTTCGAAACTTGTTCTGTGTGCACTCTTCGGCGCAAAGGCTGAGCGCTGTAATGCCGAAGAGTGTAATATTTTTACTTAAATAAATAAAAAAATAAAATAAATCTCTAGTAAACAATATATCTTCATATACTTATAATTAATGATATCTGGGTTAAAACACTTAGAAAAATTATAATAATTACAGTTGTTATTAGACTAATAGATATACCTAACACAGTTTATAGTCCAATCTTCGATTCAAATGGAAGATAATGGCTGTCAGTCAAAAGTGCGATAGTGATAATGTAGCTATTAAGGGCTTGGCACCAAGAATGACGTTACAGTCTTTTCCCACGGCATTAAGGTTCAAAATCGCGTGACAATCGCATGATAAAATAGTAAAAAAGCGTTTTTTTCATTTTTTGGGGTTAATTTTGCGTCTATCAAAAAACTTTTACAGTTATTCCCTAGATTTTAATGCATGTTTTCAGAACAAAAAAAAATACTACGCGACTTTCGTGAAATGAGTTTCCGTCTTTCGGAAAAAGGATCAGAGGTGTTTTTTAAAAAGATTTTTTTTTTGAGAAATTTATACAAGATATAGAAAATCTTTTACGGTTATTCGCTAGATAAAGGTTCAATGCATCTACCCTATTTAGTTCCAAAGCATATTTAGTAACTGTTGTCGAGATAGAAAGTCCCCCGTTTTTAGATATTTTTGAAATGTCGGTATGCATACTCTTAATCAATTATGTCCAAATCTTTGATTAGACTAACCTAAATCAAAATCATTTTGTGATATAATTTCAGTCAATAGAGTGCAGTGTTGTTTTTTTTTAATCTGTCAGTATCAAAACTAAAAAATATTCTCAAGTTCTGACCATTTATTGTTTAAAATTGATTCGATTATAGTTAAATATATTATGTTCCAAATGTGGAATCCTTGAAAATGTTAAGACAACTCCGTAAAAAGGTTCGGTCAGTAAACCCGAATTGAAGTGGATAAAATAACTGTGCATTCATCAAATCATTAAGTTTTGATCACTCAGCAAAAACAGTTTTCTCGAGGTTCCTGTAAAAAATAATTATGAGACTACTTCCAAATGATGTTCTTTCGTGCACGAAAAATAGGATTCTAAGACAGCTTTTGGCAGTTTTAAGTGGTGAGACTTAAATATTATATTAAATCCCTATTTTCGATATTTTTTTTTGTGGAGCTAATCATCACAACAAAAGGTTTTTCGTGAAGCCTCCAAAAGGCCTTCAGCACTTGAGTTAAAAGTTCGCTCTAATTCAGTTTTCACCCAAAAATACTAGCAAAAACATCGAAAATAATGCCCATATTATAAAACTTTTAAAATTGTCTATCTTCTCAAAGTTATTCACTATCAATTCCTCCAGGTTATCGAACTCATTTGTAAGATTGTAACTTCTGAAAAGTTCTGAAGTTCTATAATTAGATTTTAAATTTATCACAAAATTTTCATTGTCTGATAAAGAATACATTCCATTATTCCTCTCGTTCCAGGCCTATTCTGTCAGATAACAGTTGGTTTGTCATTTGCCTGGACTTCCCCAGCTCTAGTAAAACTCCAAAATAATGAAACATCTCCTATACCAATCACTTCTTCAGAAGGATCGACCATTGCTTCAATATCTGTAGTAGGAGGGGTTATATCACCAATACTCTATGCTGTCATGGTTGACGTCTATGGAAGAAAGTGGATGATGGTCCTTGGACTATTGTTCCATGCGTCAAACTGGACTATACTCTATTTCAGTACCGCTTTGTATCAACTGTATATAGCCAGGATTATTTTTGGATTCGCTTTAGGATTTTCTTACGGTCTCGTACCGACATACATCGGAGAAGTGACGGAGACCAGCACAAGAGGCATGTTTGGTGTTTCGACAAGTATATTATTTTCAGTTGGAGTATTGTACGAATATTTTGTTGGACCTTTCGTAGACTTTTACACGTTGAGTTTGTGTAACTTAATTTTCCCAATATTAGCTTTATTGTGTTTAATATGGATGCCAGAATCTCCGTATTATCTTGTAAGACAGAAGAGATATGAGGAAGCAAGACAAAATGTTATGTGGTTAAGAGGGAAAGAGATTGAAGCGGATATTAAAGAAGAAATGGAAGCTATTGATAACTTCGTAACGTCCAGTCCAAAGAGACCATTCTTAGAAGTAATGAAAGAAATGTCTAGCATAATAAACAGACGAGCAGTACTTCTTTTGACTCTCCTCATGATTGGACAGCAATTTAATGGTAGTGCAGTGACGAAAACCTTTTTCCATTCAATCATTGAAGAAACTGGTATCACGTTTGATACAAATTTAAGCGTAATTCTTCTTGAATTCGCTGGATTTGTAGTACTGATTTGTTCTTTCTTCATGGTGAATCGAGTTGGTCGAAAATTCTTATTCTTATTGACTTGTTCTGGTTGTGTTTTGGGGACATTTTTAACCGGACTCTACTTTTCGTTGTCAAAGACTGAAATTCTTGGCAGTGAAGGGTTCTACATGGCAGTCATTGGAATTCTCTGTATTCAATCCTTCAACGGATTTGGTGCATCAACCGTACCCACGTTAATAACAAGTGAAATGAGTACAGCAAGTATCAGATCGTGGCTTGGTGCTTACAAAACTATAATGTTATCGACGTTCAATTCTCTAAGCGTCAAATTGTTTCAAGTAATCAGAGATGGCTTAGGTACAGATTACTCATTCTGGTTGTATACAATAACTATAGTAGTAATTATGATGGTTTTGATATTCATAATGCCTGAGACAAAAGGGAAAAGTTTACAAGAAATACAAGACATGTTGTCGAAGGATAAAAAGAGTAAACCAGAGAAAGATACAATGACGCCATAAAAGAATATGCTTTTATCCTTTAATTTATTCTTGACCTGTTGTCATTTAATGCAACGGTAATTTTCTCTGTAGTCACTCATTAATTTTGTTTATTCTCGCATTTGTTATCTAACATGGTAATACAATTTACATTATCTCAAACATATTTATGTTTTTGAACGCAATGATGTCTCAATGTCATAACTTAATTACTTCCCCTACTTACGGATAATTGCAATAGTCTCAAAAAACAATCTCACATTATTCTTGTCAATGTCACATTTATGCAAATTATTTTAAGTATATAATACCCATTCAACATTCGAAGTTAAAAGCCATAAATGTAATTTAATATGTTCACCAGTACAGTTGACCACTAACCCAGTTTTCCAGGTAGGTATATTGTACTGAAGGTTGGTTGGTCATACGGGAAGAAAATATTCCAAAAATATTGATTCCCAGTTGTTCAACCGAGCGGTTGGTCAAATGGGAAAAAATGAGTCCCATTTGTTCAACTGGTTGAACAAACGGTTGGTCAAATGGGAACAAACGGTTCTATTCAATGAGACAATACAAAAAAAACTGATTAAATGTAAAACTAGAAATAACTGATTTTATGTCTACCTCAATCAAAGATTATTACTGTAATTCATGTGATTAAAATCCCGTGAGAAACGAAAAGATCTTATGTCTTCAATAAACTGACATTATTTTGTCTGAAAAATAAAAGGCCTTTTCATTTAACTAACCTGAAGAAAAGCTGTTGGCTTAGAATAAAAGGTGAAAGAAATCGTAAGAAAATAGGTAGATTTTACCTATAAGTGACTGACAAGTTGATCTGTCAATGTCAAAAAGACAACGACCTTCTAGAAAAGAGGGATTATGTTTGGTGACAAAGGAAAAAATATTTATGTGACTGTAAAATAAGACTTTAATTCCTTTATATGAAAACCTTCTTTGAAAATATTATACTAGACAAATAAATACACAAAATTATTTTTAAATATTATAAGATCCGGAGAAAAGGATAAAAAGAATCTGGATTTTATATTTTGTTTTTATATCAAATCTTTTCTGCTATTCGTCCACTAGCAATTTTATGTAAAAACATAGTTTATTTATGTTTGTTCAAAAAAACCTGTGTTGCAGATCTAGATTATAAAAGAAACCGTCGCATTTCAAAATAAGCTAATCACTTATACAACTAATTTCAGAGTACAACTTCATCATTTAGATCCGAGTCAAGAAACGCCTGTTTTTAGACATTTTCCAACCTCGTTTCTTGTACTAACACCTTTTTTATTGCGCATGTTACTTTTTTCTCTCCACAGCTCTATATCCTGGACAAACCGCATCTAACCGCCTCCAGCAATTCGTCTTACATCGTCCGACCATACCTAGATTGAGGCCTGCCGACACTTCTTCTACTTGGTCTAGATCGCCACTCCAGAACTTTCTTTGTACACCTAGAATCTGTGGACATCGACGACCTTGGTCTTCTCTCTGATCCATCCATTAGTTTTCCTGTCCTTCAGTGAAGTACCCAGCATTCTCCTTTCCATGGCTCTTTGTGACACTGATAATTTGGGAAAATTATTTTCGTGAACACAAAAGTTTCACAGCCATAAGTGCCATGGTTCTTTTAATACTCGTTTAATCCTCAATGATCTCATCGTGGAACTACATCATTTATATGTTTAAATCTTAGGAATATTCTGATCCTTCATCCATTTATATGTTTAAATCTTAGGAATATTCTGAAACTTATTCAAGATTCAATTTATATTACTAGATGTCCTTCTAATTGATCCCTCTGATAGTTTCCAGTCTCCACACTATGTATAATATATAGGGCCATCGAAAAAGATGGACCCTATTTTAAAAGGGTATAACTTTAGCACCATTCATGTTAAATGAGTTATTCTTTCGCTGTATGGCAACTGATAAATGTTAGTTCTGTTTGATGTAAAATACGATGCAATACCATATGCGCAGAACACAGTTGACAAATCCAATCGGCGCTCTTCATCTACCACCTTCTAATGTAATGGTGATCGTGCAACGGAAAGCTCGGTGCGTTGATTTTTTGCGATTGATTTCGAATCGTTGTTTTTGCATTACGTTCTGCATCAAACAAAAGTTAGATTCAACAGTTATCCTACAGTGAAGAAATCACTCATTTATGTTGAATAGTTCCAAAGTTATAACTTTTTAAAATAGGATCTATCTTATTCGATGACCCTGTACCATAATATTCTATTTCCAGAGAGCGACTCCCATTTCAAGTAGTTTACTAATAATTTGTCTTACACGGAGTTGAATCGATTGATATCTATTAGCTATTAATATTTAACCAATGTCTCTCATGGTATGAAAATTTAATAAGAGGAACGTGTAAGTATAGAAGTACGAGTATTCCAATGAATTTGATTGAAATTGGCATCAGATGCTTCATAAGTTTTCTATAATAATCTATATTACAATAAATCCTTTATACGCAAGCTAAAAATATGTAATTGTAATTATTTTTTTGTAAACAAGATTTCATTACTTCACAATCTAGAACTGTTTTTCGCAGTTTTCCAAACGACACCAAACACGCCATTCCGAGGTGCTTGGGTTCCTTCATTCCAATGGCGCCTCCCACCAAGAATAGACTGAATCAAAAGTTGTAACCAAACACGGTGGTATGCGGGGTGACTGGATCCTCTCGATCGCTCGGTGTCTCCCAAGGCTTGAGCTGGACAACATTTGACTTACGATCTGGATATCTTTTCTGATGTCATTTCGTACAATACCACATACGACCCCACACCCTTGGATCCCCATAACACGCTTTATATCTTTTTTGTCTCTGGAGATAACTGATGCATTTTTCCATAAAGTCGTATCGTCATTGAGTTTACGTACGTTTGCATAGTTTCAGCTCTCTAATTAATTAGAAAGTGGTTGAAAATTGTAGTTGGAATTACAAGATTTGGGCACAATAAACAAAAAATCTAGTTAAATCAACGGAGTGAAGTTAAACAAAATCTTGTGAAACCTAGGATTTACCAATATACGAGCTTTTACAGTGACAGATAATATAATTTTTGGTTTTGGTTTGGTTTGATAATATAATTTTGAGGTGGTCGGTAGCCTGGTTGGTAATGCGCTCGACTGTTAATCCAGTGGGCGCGGGTTCGATCCCCGATGCCGATATACTCCAATTCACGATACAAGTTTTTCAAGCTTACTGTGAAGTGTACAAAGATGTATTTGGGTTTATTTCGATAAACCCAGATTCATTAAAAAAAAAATCATATAACTTCATGACATAATATACCAATCAGTTGTTAAAAATAAATATCATGTCCAGTTGCGAGTTGAAAAGCACCAACGGAAATTAAATAATATTGCTAAGCTTTTACCGGATGTGACGTCATGAAGTCAAGCTCGTGTTATCACACGGGTTATACTCGTACAATAATAATATAGGTTGACATCTCAGTAACTTTATTAGGTGTAACGGATGTAGAAATAATAAATTTCATATCATTTACAAAGCATTTTTCATTTTACGATCCGATTCACGTTTGCGTACATGATTGTAATTTTAAAATATCGTAACGCAATCTATAGTCCAAGAGCCCGCTGCTTAATTTATGACGTATCTGTTTTTTGATCGAAATGTGGTATAAACGATAGCTTACCAATAGGGTATTACATCGCACTAGGGTTGCCTATCAAAATCTTGCCGCAAACCCCCCTGCCCCCCCCGAAAAGGTCCTTCTTCGCGGTTTTTCGCATTTTATAGGAATATGGTAAGAGATAGGAGAAAATAGTCAATGACAAAAATAATCCTTGCTAAATTCTCTATAAAAAATGTTAAGTCAATTTTTTTGTAGAACTAGCAGTTTACCCGCAATGGCCGGTCCAAAACCGAAATTCATTTAATATACAAAAAAAATGTATTTAAACTAAATTGGTTG
The DNA here is from genome assembly GCA_963576895.1 of Ceraclea dissimilis. Taxonomy (NCBI): domain Eukaryota; kingdom Metazoa; phylum Arthropoda; class Insecta; order Trichoptera; family Leptoceridae; genus Ceraclea; species Ceraclea dissimilis. The sequence goes on from OY756363.1 coordinate 16,566,757, forward strand.
AAAATTGATAAGAGTTACAGGAAAATAGTCAGAGAACGAATTAATTACCATAGTCTTAGCTACAAAACGAGCTATAACTTATGTTCATACATCTAATAATTTCGGAGTTATTACAATAAAACTCGGTGACGAAAATTATTAAAATTTAGTTTTTCATAAAATAACCAGTGATATAACGCCGCAGGCCAAAAATTTTTTTCCATAAAATGTTAGTAATAATGGGTGGAAGAATGTGAAAGAAAAAAAATCAAACTTTTTTTTTTATTTTTTCAAAAAATATCCTGTTTTTTGACCGGCCATTGCGGGTAAACTGCTAGTCCTACGAAAAAATTGACTTAACATTTTTTGTAGAGAATTTAGCGAGAATTATTTTTGTCATTGACTACTTTCTCCTATCTCTTACCATATTCCTATAAAATGCGAAAAACCGCGAAGAGGGACCTTTTCGGGGGGGGCAGGGGGGTTTGCGGCAGGATTTTGATAGGCAACCCTAGTGCGATGTAATACCCTATTGGTAAGCTATCGTTTATACCACATTTCGATCAAAAAACAGATACGTCATAAATTAAGCAGCGGGCTCTCGGACTACTAGTGACGTGCACTCAACAGGGAATTTACGATCGTGGTCTTGATTATCTTACTACAAAAGTAAAATAAATATTTTTTCTTGTAAAACATTGCTGGTCTAGGTTTTTCACATCACTAGTTAATCTAGATTGCTGTAGCTACGAGGGTAACTGAGATTTGTTTGATTTTTATTCGCCTTGTAACTGAAAATGACATTTTTTTATATTCGTTGTAAAAAGCATTACTTACTTACTTTCCGTGTCCAGATGCCTCAAATCAAGAACCTCCAATAGTTGGCCACATGTACGGCCTGTCACTTGCATTTATAAGATCTTCTCGCGCGCATGTCTCCCCGATTTTAGGACATACTAGTAGGTGTTGGTTGTCCTGTATGTCTCCGCACTCACAGGTGTCGTCCTCCGTGTATCCCCATTTTTTGAGGTTACTGTTGCAGCACGACACCCCAGTTCTTAATCTATTTAGTGCTCTCCAAGTTGGGTATGGCAGATTGTATCCAGGGGCCATCTCCTCCTTCGGCTTGACATGCACGCGATCAGAGAGGCTCGCTTGCCATAGTTCAATCCGGCGTGCCTCCGGCGGGCCGGGAAGCGGTGTTGTTGTTTCAGCGAAGCCTTTTCTTGACTTTAGCCGGGGTTGTCTGGCTTCACGGCCGTACATGGGATGTCTGTGATCGGATAGTTGTTTTTGTCGCTCTGTCTCAGCCGCAACCTGTCTTCTGACAGTGGGAGGGGCGATACCCACAATTGGATAGATGTCCCTCACTGGCGTCGGCTTAAGGCATCCAGACACAGTGCGGACTGTCTCGTTTATGGCCACATCAACATGCCTTGCGTGTACTGAACCATACCAAACAGGTGCTGCGTATTCAGCCGCAGAGAGACACAGTGCCAGGGCTTCCTGACTATCGATACAAAGTCATCATATGATGCAGGGCCAGGTTCCAGTCGCACAACTGCTCTATCCAGTTCATTAGAAAATTCTTCCCAATTAGCCTTTTTAAAATTGAATCTCCTTTTGAAAGGTACAGTCTCTGGTCTTATTGCTGCGGAGATTAGGCATAAAATGGGTCTGTGTTGAGTTCTTGGTATCGGTGGCAGTACCAACTTTGTTGCCTGATGACTGATTCTATCACTGACCCAGATGTTGTCTGGATTGTAGCCTCTCCGCCATCTCCCACTGTTGAAAGATGAGGGCTGTTTTGGGTCGTGGATCAGCTTGAGGCTGGTCTTCTCCGCCCAGGCTTCTAGTCGTTCGCCACTTTCATCAGTCTCCGAGTAGCCCCATGCAGTACTATGGCAGTTGAAATCGCCCATCACGAGTTTTATCGGTTGTGCTGCAAAGTTATCCGGTTCCTTGAGGTTGAAGTCTGCCATTGGGGGTTTGTATACTGATGTGATAGTAAAGGCGTTTGTCTCCGCCGTTAGAACTTCTATGTCATTCTCAGAGGTAAGGGATATAGATGTTATGTCCATGTCATTTCTTGCAAAAATCGCACTACCGTATTTGTCATGCGGTCGTTCTACGACCAATTTCATCCCCTCAATACAAGGTCTATTCCTAGTTAATCCCCTATGGGTTTCCTGCAGTAACAGGACGTCACAATTGTGTTTTTTGCATATCTCGGAGAGTAAAATCTCTTTGTCAGATGATAAGCCCTCGATGTTTATCGAGATTGTCGTGAGGGTTAAACATAAATAGATTGAACAGAGTATTAAAATGTATTCTTTATATTTTTATTTACTTAATAAACTAAATGTACGTATATTCAAGCACATTGTCCTCTGAGAGCATTTCCTGGACCATATGCAGATATCCACAATGCCACGCCCAATGCCCTTGAATGGCTTGGAAGCCTGGATGTTGCTCTGTAGAGTACATGTCTCCTGTATGTAACAGATAGCATAATTCTCTTATCTTCTGACGATGCCGCCCAACGGTCGCAGAAGCCATACGAAATAATAATAACTACCTTCTCACTCAGTCTAAAAATAATTGGATCTTTTCTTGTTTTTTTGTTTTGTTTTTTCTTGTGTCATAGGTACCAATGTCAATATTTCAATTCCCCCTTAGCTTGCTTTGAAGCTGTCGACATCCCTGACATCATGTAAAAAAAATATGAATTGGAATATTATTTTTTTAGAGTCTGTTCTAATATTAGATACTTCCCTTGTGTACTCTGAATCTACACATTTCTCAACATTATAACAAAACGTAAAAACAATGTTTTTATATCGTGGGTGAAGACGCCCACAACTTCAAACTTTAACTCTGAACAATTCCTAGAAAAGCAATATTTATATAGCCAGCAAATTAGTTTCAAAATTTCAGCACCAAAGACGTGGATAAGCCAAGTTTTCACGGACCGGAAATTATCTCAAGTTGAGCCTCAGGAACCGGATACAAGTAGCGACTTACCTTGCCACAGGATATTACTTATATAACGTAAGTTTTCTGAAAGGTTTGTCCTCTTTATTTTGTCACTTTAAAGAAAATTACTTTTCATTCTCTCGCGGATATTATTTTCCATTACCTGGTCAAAGTACATAATTACTATGTCAATTGTTGTAATTATTTACCCGCGAGATTTCGCCTAATTACTTTTATGAAAATGTACTTGACATATATTTTAAAGGAGATCTTTTTTGATAACCTATTTTATACTTTTTTGAAAATCACAATTTATATTTTGTGAGCACGTTGGAATTTCTACATGTCGCAGGTAGTTGAATATAGCAAGTTGATATATTCAACAGATACACAGCAAAGCATAGACTTTTTTTTAAAGGATCTGGGCTTGCGAACACAAACCCAAATACTTTCCTACACACCTTGTACTAGACTAAAATCCTGTATCGCAATGTGTGGAATACATCGCCAATGCTGCGGTTTGAACCTGCCACCTTCAGCTTGAGAGACTGCCGCCTCAACCAATTGCGTCAACCATGTACTCACTTTCCGTCAGGCTTACGGCTGATTGACGGCTGAATTAATGTGATCGCTTTACACTTAAGTAACCTTCACTGGATGGACTGGAATTGGTGAATTTTAATTAAGATTATCAATTCCAGTCCATCCAGTGAATGTTACTTAAGTGTCTCGCTTCATGACCTGCCCGTCTCCACTTAAGCTTTGCAATGCGATCCATGATAACTGTGACTTTTGTTAGGCATCTTAATATCTTCATTTCTTACTTATTTCCATCAGCTGTCTATTTATTTTAACAAATTGTGTTTGTTTTCTTTGTAAATAAAAATATTGTTTCACCTCGGGTGTTGGTTTCCACGTATCATGACATTACTTTTATATCAAACAGGTTTATTTATAGAAACCTCTACAAAGTATACACAGTGGTAAGATCTTAAGTACGGTGTTGTTTCCAGGAATGAGAGGAGAAGGCTCCCTTGGAAATGCAATCTTTCCTCCCCCACCCTCACATATCATACAGATGTAAGTCACCAACGTTGTCATGGTAACTACCCGGAGCTATAATGGAATCAGAGCATTATACATATTAGGAATGTAAGGAGAATCGTAAAAACACGATGATTTTTTCTCTCGATGTTTTGTTGCACTTTTGTTGCTCTTTACACTAGCTTTTAAAAAATCTTGGCATATGTAAAGCCTTTAACTGGAATACGAGTATCATTGTGGTGTACTTTGAGCAACGCGAATACTATTTCTGTCGTGGGCACGTTGGTGGCTGTACTGAGAGTACATGTCAATGTAGGACTTAATTACCCTATTGCACGTTTCGTAGCTAAAACTCTCTTGAGGTCTAATGTACTGTTTGTGGGATCAGGGTGCGCTTCTAAAGGTCTTTATTACATTTCTCCATGCTGTTCTGTCTCTGGCTATTAATTGTTTCCCAGTTACTTGCAAGACCTTGGCTTATGTACACTTCACAGTAAGCTTAGAGCTTGTTTTGTGAATTTCTGAATACATCCTCAGTACCGAGGTTCGAATCCAGCACTTCCAACTGCTCCGACCATGAAGGTACTCCTAACACGAGAATTCCTATGTGCGTCATGCAAAGATCTTCAACCACAAGGACAGTACCGAATACATAGGTGGAGGGAAAGCTGGATTTCTTCAATCACTTCTTGCTTCTTTTACATTCGTACAATTCGTCTATTTACACACTGATTAGTACTTTATTTAACAAATCCGTCACCTCTAGGCCAACCCACTCCAATACACTGCAGCAGCAATTGCTTTGTCATTGGCCCTATACATGTCCGATTTATCACACCCCTCCGCCATATCTCGGCAGGCGAGGAGGTGTTCGTCATCTTGGATTTCTCCATAGCTGTGTATGAGATGTCCTCATCCACACTTATGCCCCACCAATGCAGACTCTTTTTGCACCGTGTTACACCGGCTCGGAGTGTATTTAGTCTTTTCCAAGTGAAAAAGGGTATTTTATTTTATTTTACATATAAGGGACACTGACAGAGAATTAACAACACATACACAATAACAAACATAAAATATGAAACGCGTCAACCCTCCAATTAGAAGTGTCCACAACTTACATAAATTATTATCATTCTATATCTATAACCACATATATACGTAGTATATACAACTATTATTCCATATCCGCATCTTTGTGTAGTTTGGGTAGTTGTTGTCCCGGTCCCAATGTCTACAGCTGCAGCTCTTGACCTGACTTTTACTGTGCTGTGCGTTCCAGTTGATCCACTTAACAGTTGATGTTTTTAATGATGTGTGTTTACATCCCTATGTCAGCAAGGTTCCCGATAGGGAGCTGGAAACACGTTTTATAATATAATAATAATATCCCACATTGGGTCACGAACGCAATGGGAAATGAATAGGAGGGGGCGGGGCTTATTATGGACAAGGTCGTATTCATCTGTTGCGTCAACTCAAGCTTTAAGCTCAAGTTTAATCATAATATAAATATTATGCCTCTTTCATTCCATGGTACATGGTTGGCGCAGTTGGTTGAGCCGGCAGTCTCTCAAGCGAGAGGTGCCAGGTTCAAACCCCAGCGCTGGCAATGTATTCCACACGTTGCGATACAGGCTTTTAGCCTAGTGCGAGGTGTGCAGGAAAGTATTTGGGTTTGTGTATGCAAGCCCAGATACTTAAAAAAACGTATTTATTTATTTATTTATCAACATAAACGGCGTAAGCCTTTAATAATGTTATTACAATAAAATAATATATCACACACGTACATAACATCAACAAAAATATGCGAAAACAATAAGTCAAATCAACCTAGGCAATCTTCAGTCAACAACTATAAGAATAAAAACACTTTGACTGTAAAATCAGCCGAGATTCACCGGAACCTTCGTAGTCTGTTTTTTTTTTCAGAAGTTTCACGGGAAAAAAATGTTTTAGTGTTGCATGATGTGATAATAAGATACGGTTACATTTTTTCGCTACTTTCTAAATATTTTTCATAACTGTTGTTTTTAAAATACTGCTAACATTTGGATTGATAGAATAAACTGGTAACATTGCTTTTCAAACTTGTGATGGCGGTTTAAATAAATTATTATCGAAGTATTTTTTTTTTTATTTATTTAATCTTAAAGTAAACAACAAACACATATAAATATACAAAATGGACATAGTACAGATTATAAAACGTTGTTCACTAGGGCGAACTTATCGCAGAACTGCGATTTCTTCCAGTTAACCCCAGGAAAAAACAAAAAAAAAGAAATTGAACAAAAATATTGGAAAAAATAGAAAAAAGAAATTGAATAAAAGAGAATTTCTTTTTTAAACTCGCAAGACTATTTTGTCTTTCAAATGATTTCTCTAGCGCTCCTCTGTAATATTTCCGGCATTTTAATTAATTGTTTTCTTTATCTGGAATGTATACTACTCAACTATCTTTTTTAAATAATCAAGTATTTATCTTAATAATTGGGGTCTCTGTGACCAATAATGTCTGGCAAATAGTGGTTTCACAAAAAATTGCTAAAAAATATACCTGTTTAACTCGAAAACTATAAAAAATCTCATATATCATCAAAAATCATAATACCTTGAGGTTTTTTGATAACCCCAGAGGTGCTCCATCTCTGGACTTCCGCTTATAAGAGCATCATGCATTTTGATTTTACTTTAGATTTTTTTATTTTATCAGGATTCCACCCATAAAGAACGAGCGATCTTTAACCTTAGAATTTCACACATAAAAGAAATTCAAACAATGATGTAGGTAAGTAGCAGTGGCGAAGGGTGGATTTCTGCAGAAGGGAAGCTGGGGCTAACGCATTTCTTACGGGATTACGTCAGATTAGAAACTATTATACCTGTCATTTTTTCTAAAAGGTAACTCGATGGGAATCGTGTTCTTAGGTAGCTTCGCGCCTGGTAAGTAGGTACTTACATGTTTGAAAACAGCCCTTATAATAATAATATGTTCTAGGAACTCCTTAACACCCACAAAGAAAACATAAAAGTGTGGGTCGTGGGTGTCTAGACTCTTAAACTACCAATTGTGAAACAGAACCTACGATAAATTTATTTCCATATTCATCCATTGATTGATTTTACATTATTTATAGAAAGAACTTAGGGTAATAATATGATTTGAACAGCTGTTTCTCATGTCAGATAATAATTGGAATTCTATTCAAATTATTATTTTCTATAATACTCTTGTAAAATTTACATAAAAATAGTCGTTCCTTTATTAATACTGATTAAGGTGGGTTCCCACGGTCCGTGATTTTTTTTTTGAGACATAGAAGAAGGTCGTTATGTGGTTGGTTTATTTGAAAACGTGTATATTTTTTTGCACAATAGTATGCATAAAAAATGTCTATTATAAAAAAGCAATATAAAGGGCGCCGCAGGCAATTTTTTTAATAAAATAACTGTATTTTGATGGAATTTTATGAAAATGTATGATATGATGAGAAAACGTGTGGTAATAATGTGATTTCTACGAGGTTTTATCATTTAGTATGAAAAAATATATACCTATTCTAATCTGTATGGGGGGCAGCTGCCCCCTCCCCCTCCTGACGACGCCCATGATACGGGCTCAGCGTAGAAAGGAGGAGCCCAAACGTATGGTGCATGGTACCCTCTTTTTAATTTCTGTTTTCACAATAAATTACAAGCTGTCTAAATTTATTCAAACTGTTGAAAGACACTTAAAACTCTGGCAATACTACTGGCCCCTATGTAATTTGAATGTAAAAAGGAATGTAATTTCTATTGAATTTTCATTTCGTTTGTTTTATTTTCTCTTTCACTTCACATTTTGTAAAACAAAATTCAAAATTGTTTCGAATCTCGAGTCTGCATAGAGCGGCAGGCGCTTTAGGGAGAGACTCAGTGAGGTGCGGGATGTCTGTGGTCGCCAGCCATACACGATACGATCCGTAGAATCGCGAACCGTGGGAAGACACCTTTACACCTTCATCGAGTCGAGAGGTTTCTCAATTTATTTTTTGACAATACAATTTGAGTAAAATACTTATTGTACCATTGTGTACTTAAAATAATAAATTCTGAAAAACCATTCGCCGTTTTTATGTTCAGAGTTTCGGGTTGTATTTTTATTATTTAAAAAATGCTAAGTATTCTTATGGGAAAATTGTTCAGTAGAGCGGTTTATATTTGCCAACTCTTTTTCGGCAATCATAGAAATTAGTTATTGAACCACAAATGAGAAGGTATTCTTCATAAGAGATTGGTAAGTACAAAATAATATAGACTATCAAAGAAACTATTTTATTTTTTATTTCACATTATTTTATTTTATCTGTAAAACAAACAGACAGTATTACAAAAAAATTGCCTCTAATGTCAGTGTCTGGAATTAATGTCAACACACTTGTAAATCTTATCTATATAATTTTTATCATTACTGGCAAAATGACGTATCCATATTTTTGCGTATAGATTAGGTATATTATGCGTTATATATGTTTTATATGTAGGCGTTTTTACTACATTAAAATATCATACATTGTTTTACCTGATAAGGATAGTTCGTTGACATGAAACTTGCGGTTCATATCTGAAAATGCGGACGGCGCATCTCGTGGCGCCGTGGCTTAGTTGGTTAAAGCGCCTGTCTAGTAAACAGGAGATCGTGAGTTCGAATCTCGCCGGGGCCTATGTGTTAAGCACAGCCTTTTTTTATAACCTTAGCATATAAAATGGGTCACTATTTTTATTTCAACCATTTTCTACACTATTTTGGTTTGTAAAAACATTAATGTACGAAAACATGTTCAACTAATGGGGACTACATAAGGAATTTTATTAACTAACTCGACGTGTAGAAATGTTACCGCCGCCCTAAGTGTGAACCACGTATAAGACAACTTTAAGTATTCTGTGTTTTTATTTAAGCAGATAACTTTTTCACTCTCAGCTATACACCTATTTCAATCATAAACAGTCCAAATTTCTCCAAAACCGCGTGCTTACGTCTGTGGGTATCATCATCATCATCAGCCTTCCCTCGTCCAGTGTTGAACATAGGCCTCCTTTTCCGACTTCCACACTTCCCTGTCCAAACGCCTTTCTGTGCCACTGCTGTCCTGCACAGTCCTGATGTCATCAGACCATCTCGCCTGTGGTCTGCCTGGATGTCTGTAGCCGGATCTCGGTCGCCATTCTAGGGTTCGATTGTTTAGGCTTATACGCCCTTTCTACATTCCTAAGTGTGTCAAAGAGTCGAAATCGAGTGTCCTTAGGTATGTCGTCGCCGCTTCGTTTAGACATATAAAGTCAGATGTTTCACCCCCATATGCCCTGAGAGCACATTCAGACACGATATGGCTCACAGTCTGCCTCTCCACAGTCAAATGAAATAAAATCTTGAAATAAAAGATAAACCTGATTTCTTCCAAGCGACTTGAATTTCCTTTCTAACTAAATAAAATCGTAAGCGTATAAGTACTTACAAAATAATCATGAATTTTATCAAAGAGAATGTATTAATTAATTACACCGGTCACGCGAAAATTCCTTGAACGGATATTAATTATAAAAAATATCAAATAAGTCATTTAATTCGCATTCATAGTGGGCATATTATAATTTATCAATGTGTATGAATATAAATAAATCAAATGTAACTTTGTCAGATTAGTTACTCTTTACGAATATCCTAGTACAGCATAAACATCCACGGATTTTATTTCTATGTTACCTGTTCCAAAGAAAAAACCTTTTACCAATTTTTAACCCCTTAAGGGCCTGATTTTCAAAAAGACCGCCATAGTCTTGAAAATTTCACTTGTCTTCAATTAGTCGTTTAGGCTGTGTTGATGAGTGAGTAGCCAGTCGGTCAGTCAGGTCACTTTCGTACATATATACATAGAGATATTATGTATTTTTGTTTTCTCAATTACAACCGAGTTACACACGAAGTTTTCCGAAAAATCTCGGACGCACGTACGTAAAGGTACACTTACACGAGCATTGTTTCTAGCAATAATTGCGGCAACTCGTATTGATCAACATGGAGAAATTAATGAAGCAATTATTTCGGGAATATTTAAAGCGAGACAACGATATTGCGGGCAAACGCAAAAGAAAATTGTCAAAAATTTCCAAACTCATATTCAGATATTCAGCAATTGGAATGAATATTGTCGAAATAATTGCTCCACTAATTTCTCCACTTAATTGCCTTAACTGGAGCAATTAATTGCGCAATCATTGCGGCAACAGTCGCCCGTGTGAGCAAACCTTTAGGCATTTATATTCGATTTGTTTATTTATCTACTTAGCTGTGCTTCGCCAGGTGGATAAATAAAATATATATTTTTCATTAAAGATGTTTAGTTAAGCGTAAGAATATTATTATAGGGAGGTACCTCTGTTCATTATCGTATTTAATTAGGCGTGTAACTTTAATAACGCAATGAAGGAAAAACAAATAATATTAAGTCAGTCAGTCAGTCAGTATAATGATACAGAGACCTATAAAAAGGTGGATTACCTTTTTCCTGCGCAAATTTTCATCACGATGAGTTGCGATTCAGCTTAAATGAATTTATATAATATAAGAGGAACGTTTTTAAATCAGGTAAGTTGGATTTTTGTGGGGCACCTGGTTTGCAAAAATGGCTCCCACTTTTTTATGTATGCTTCGAGACGACTGTCTCGGTGACAAACACTTGTAATTAATCGTTCAATGTCAATGGGGAGCAGAAATTGATATAAGGCAATAGCCGACTCGTAAGCGTCGGAAGACCCATCCTGCTTCCTACCCAAGGGAGTGTGAATGTAAATTAAGATACCTCTCGTTTCTGTTGAGGAAAAATCTGTAAAATAACAAATTGTTTATTTTATTTATTCTGTGGGAATAACAAATTAATCCCTACTAGGGCGAGCTTATTACTATACAGCGATCTCTTCCAGCTAACCCAAGCTATCTAAAAATACTGGGGGGGCTATTCTACAACCTGGGGGTCCCCTCGTTGACAATCCCTTTGTCCAAAATATTATTATTAGGCATATGAGTATACAACAGCTAATCTAATCTTGGTATATAGTTTCTACTACGTGAATGTGAAACTAAATTTAGTTATCAACCAATGTCTCCATTGAATTTCCGATATTGGAACCATTATACTAAACTCACATACTAAGTATATCTACAACTATGAAAATACAATAATGGTCACATAATCTTGTTTACCCTAGAAAATCTTTCAAATAGTTCCCTCTACGTTGCTAGAATATTAAATTTCTTACTCTACCGTGAAATATATTTTTATCGTATAAAACTTTAATAGATTCTAAACATAGAGTCAGCGATTTTCTCATATCTCTTCATGATTTACCAATACCTGATTTTATGAAAACTGTTCTCCTTATTTGAGACCTAGTCACCTATTATTAAATTTAAGAGTGGTTGCTTTCTTGTGAGATCGACTTCCAACTGTCAACCTATATCTTCAAAGATAGCTTTGTAGATTTTGTTAATCCTTGTTAATCTCTTCTCCATTCTTCTAGCTACTACATTAGTCCTCAGCAAGTAGGCCGAAATCTCGACAACATCGACAACCTACACACGGTACACCAGAAGAGATAACTATATCTTAAAATGCTGGTCTTTCTGGGGATCATCTATTTTGAGGTTGGATACGCAGCATAATGTGAGAGAGCTGCATGGTTCCATTCTCCTATCATCTTCTTCTTCACAGGTCCTGTAGCTTCCGTCTCTGGATATAGGCCTCCCTCATTCGTCTCTATCTCATATTGCCTCGGATGTCCATTTGAGGCCAGCTGTCAACTTCAGGTCGTCTGTCCAAAGCATCTGTGGGCGGCCTCTAGGGCGTTTATGAAGCCACGGACGCCAGAACAGGAGCTTGTTTCTCCATTTGCCATCCATTGCTCTCGCCACATAACACTTTAGCCCTGCCATGCGTTGTACAACATCCACAACTCTAGTCTTATTCCTTATCCACACACACTATCTCCTAACATATGCATGCAAATATCTTCATTATTTTCCCCATCCATCTTCGACCTCGCAAGCGAACATGATGCAAAAAAATAAGTAAAACTACTTGAATCCATTCATGCTTCAGGCAGATCCTACTCAGTAGGGTAACCGGCAAATAAGAAAAAATACCCGAATTTGCTACAAATACATGAGTTTTGGAAAGAGTTCTAGTAAGGAATAAGATATGAGAATTCTAAGACTTTCTCCACAATTTTCTTACATCATAACAAAAGTGATAAAATCCTTCTAAAATATTTCTATGTAAGAAAAACAACTCCAAAAAAAGTGTTCCACCAACTTTCACGGGACGTAAAACGGACTAATGACGTGAAAAGTTAATCTTTTCAAACGTTAATGTCTTCAATAAAAGTTTTTACACGTGGAAAATGTTTGTGTAAAAATAAAAGTTGACAAAATCACTCTTCATATTCAATGTTTCATATTGTAAAGAAAGAAAAGAAAGGAAGAATATATTGTATAGGTAGAATAATAACATTGTGGAATATTGGATTACGGAATGTTACAATAAAAGGAGTTTATCTCTTGAGATTCATACAAAATACACGAGTATTTCAATTATTAAGATTGTAAGCTGTTGAATAAGCGAAAAGCGAACCATCAATTATATTAGGGTCAATCATTAAAATGCGTTCTTTTTTAAATTATTTTAGTTAAAAACCTCGCACAAATTAGCATTACTTATTACTGTGGATGTGTGTTATCTTGCTTATATTTTATATTTTACATGTAATTTTCACAGAATAAATAAATAGGGATCCTTTATTTTACCTCAAAAAATTATATAACTGGACGTATTATGTGAAATAAAAGAAATGAATAAAATAAGTGTTTGAATCATAAATTAATTGGTAACTAGTTATTCTTTTTTTATATAATAATAATAATAAATAAATACTTTATTTCATAAACAGACATAATAAATACATTCACAATTTTGCCACCTAACTAGGCAAAGCCCGTACTAAGGTGGCATTACATTTCCATATTATGTATTACACTTATATATTTCATTCATGTATTTCACTTATATATTTCATTTATGTATTTCATTTATATATTTCATTTATGTATTTCATTTATACATCTCATTTACCCAAGTATATAAAATTAGTTATTTTCTTTATGTAATTATGTTTTTTTTTTTGTTTTTCATCCAATCAATTGTAGCAATCCTTATGCAATACGATAACACATACAACACACACACACACACATAATAGGCAGTCCACCCTAACTGGGTGATTTGTGGTGATCTTATAGATGCTCAATAAAATTACTTTAAATTAGGTATTTTCAGCGGTGGAATCGTAGGATAATAGTGGACGACATGCGTAATAAAAGTATCGTGGGTACGTAACTAAAAAAAAAAAGTGTTTTTGTATTATTTATTGGATAGCGAAACTCCGTTAATCGCGATACTAGCTGTAAAGCGTAATATTGTTTCCTCATTCTGACTCTAATTTCATAAATAATAATAATGTTCCTACAAATATACGGACATACAAACATAATATAAATTTTATTATTATGAGTACTTACTCGTATATGATATTATCAAAACAGAATAATCCAATAGTAGTGACATTATTACCCAAGTATCTCATATATTGTTTTTTATTATCCCGTACGATCCAGGTAAACGAAATCTCCTATAACTACTACTGATTCGACCTTTTACATTTCTTATCGGGGCTATAATGTGCAGTGACGTGCAGCTAAAATCCTAACAAGAGAACAGGCTCGGGATCGCAGTTTGAAACCTTTCCCACTAAGGGCTCGTGTGGCGCCGCATGCGAAATTATTTTAAAAGACTGTGTGAAGGGGGTCGTGATGTAGTTTTATTTATTTCCTTTAAATTCCACTTCTAATTTCCACTTACTATTCACACTTATTTTCCAGGAAATAAAATACTTAGGTACAAATAAAACGTAATATATAGATAAATAGCACCGCAGGCCATTTTTTACGAAACAATTCTAATTAATTTTATTTTCGGAACAATTTTACAAAATACATGATATTATGATGAAAAAAACAATATCATGGTAATAAGGTTTTATCAATATTTTTATTTTAAGAACCGGCTTTCCGGACCAAAATTATTTTAGCTACCGGGTCCTTGAGAATAGTAGGTATACCATAATTTTAATATAAAAAATAATAGTCTTTTGTTAAACGCATTCATATTGATATTTCAAAAATTTCTTAAAACGGAAGACATTAGATCTCGAGAACCTTGCTAAATAATAGTAGATACATTGAACCTTTATCTAGGGAATAACCGTAACAGATTTTTTTAATATCTTGTATAGATCCCTCAAAGACAGAAACTCGTTTCCCGAAAGTCGCATAGATTTTTTTTGTATTGATAATGTGCATTCCAATCTAGCGAATAACGGTAAAAGTTTTTTGATTAACGCGAAAATAATCCCAATAAAAAGCTATTTTTACCATTTTATCATGCGATTGTTCATGTGATTTTAAAACTTAATGCCGTTGGAAATTACCGTGACGTCATAGTTGGGTCGGGAGCCTTAAAGCCAAACACAATAATTTTAAAATGAGATTTTCTTCCTTTTGTATAAGAAGTATAAGGACATAGCTTATATGTACTTACCTTATAATATGTGACAGCAAAAAAATATTATAACCTGGATTTCTCTTCTGAGAATAATATCTCTGAGAAGTATACCTGCAGGATTATATGAGGGAACCAATCATCCTTCTATTACCTACTCGTATTTCCTTCAATCATTATATTTTCTTTATTGAAAGAAAACTGTTTTTGAGGGAGATTTATTTATAGAAGGATATTTCAGACTCTGCCAAAGCGATGGTTTATTATAAATATATCAGAAAGCGAATAATTACACATGGAAACCTGATATTTCATATACACATTACACACTAAAATTCTTAAGTTAGAAAGTCCATAACAGAAACATCGATTTTAGTATATTTCAGCATCAATGAGATTTTTGGATTAAATTTTTACCGCAAACGATTTTGAAACATTTAAAGTAGTTATCTCAAGAGATATGTAACAAAGGATGGACTTTCCATAAGACGTATGACTGATCTTCGGCTGGTTTAATATGATAATATTTCGTAGGTATAATAAGTTATTTAAGCAATTCCAGTCCATCCATCTGCCGTGGCCGGGAATCTAACCCAGACCTCTAACGTGACAACCTGGAGTGTGTATAAGGATCTCACTGCATACCCTGCAAGGGACGTTGCGTGAGGGTACATAGAGATAGATAAAAAGTCTTTCTTTTCTTTGATCCTCGCAAAATTCAAATTAAAACATTCAAATTTATTTTCCCGAATATTTCCGAAATTGTGAAACCAAAATTAGGTCGGTCTCTTGTCGTAGGCGTATGATATTTCGTTTTAACAAAACATAGCAAAGGTACCCTCAATTAATTATTTATTTAAGAGATATTAGAGAGAAACACACGTAGAAATGTTTTTCATTAATTATTATGATACGAGTCGAATATCTCTTTGAGGTGTTGTATTACCGCATATTATAGTATTCATCATTTTTAGTAAAAAGGGTATATTTTTTGTGCCTTCATAATACGGAATTAACCAGATTAAATGCGTCTTTTGAATACTCGTACTTTGAAATTAATAATTCAAAGCACAAAACATGGGCATTCATAAAATTATACCTATATTGTGTAATATAATGTGTAAAACCACCGACAGGTGTCCAATTGTACTCGTATATTGTCTTTTAAAGGATCCAGGGCAGGGGGCATTAATAATAAAACCTCACAAAAAATCACATTATTATATAGAATTTTTGACGGTAGCAAAAAGTGTATGTTAGGATAGGGATATCTGCTATCTGTTCTCTCTGCTCACTCTACAAGGGACGGGGAGTGAGGAAATAAAATATAATAGAACAGACTGACCTGGTCCGATCATGTCGACCAGATCCTCAAGTATGGACTCGTTTTGAGTAAAAGGAATCGGAGAGCGTCTATGACAAATTGCATGAATGTGACGGAGGCTAGGAGTGTGTGTAAGGATAGAACTGTCTGGCGCTCTCTGCCTACCCTGTAAGGGACGTGGCGTGAGGTTATAGATAGATAGATAGAACAGAAATATGCATTTATATATAAAATAAAATAAAAAAATAATGTAATCTTTATTGTACATACAAAGGGCGGGCTTATTGCCAAATTGAAATTTCTGCGAGCCAACCTTATTATTAAATGTGATAATTTTGATGCTTTGTTTTCGTTATTGGAGCTCCGAGACAGCGGGGTATCGGACCGAAATGATCACTGAAATAAAACTATTATTATTTTGAAATATTTCTTAATCAGGCTCAGTTAAATTCAAAACAATACTTAGGTATAATTCTTCTATTAAGTATTCCTACTTATAAACACATTGTAATGCATGCATTTTCTTTTGTTCTTAGGTAAGCGGCACAATCACACTTCCAGCGCAGTAATGGCTCGTAATGGCCTCGTCTCATGCCGGAAATGACGGGAAACTGCTAAACCAGGAAATGGAAACATGCAGAAATATGACGTATCGTAATATTCTAACGCTTCTTTTATAATAAAATTCTTACTGATATACGTATGTTGGGTTGACAAAAAATATTCAATAGATGTCGCTAGTGTAGACATGCATTTACAGATTATTCGACAAATGGCTACGTTGTTATAAAGCACGTAAGTTTTTGTGCATGGTAACTGCACTTAGCTAGCGTGGGAGAGCGGAATTTTTTTGGCCAAAATTTCAAAATTCCATTAAATATCACATTTGTTTGATTCTCAACTCAAAATAAAATTCACCTGCGGCACAATTTTCTCTCTTTTTATACAATATCATTAGTATCAAAATTTTATATGTCGCACTCCAGTTTCAAAGTTCTTTTGAATTCCTGTAAAATTTCGATCATTTTGGATTTAAATGGACATGCAGTTATAGAATTTTATATTTAAATTTAAATAAGGGGCGGCAGAAACCCACGCCACTGGGTACGTGGGTGTGTTACCTACTATTATAACCTTCTTCATTACTTTCTGACTGACTTATCTTAGTATTTCTTACTGTTTTATCAGGATGGTACTTAATGTAAAAAAAACGTTTTGACCGTACCTTAAAGTTCACGGGTAAGTACCAACTAGTTTTATATTGTAATAATAATAATCGTATAGAGCTTTATACGTATTATGTGTACGTCAAATGAGAATATTATTAAAAAGGTAGGAAGTTTTTTTCAATAATACCCACGCCATTATCGCGTTTCCGCTTTTGTGATATCCGTTTTAGTTGATTAACTTTGCGGAAAAATATATTTCAATATTCAAGCTCAAAACTTTTTTATTATAAATCCAATCTCATTTATAATAGAAAATCAGTTAAAAGTAAGTTCATAATTTGCGTTAATTAAGTGAAAACTTTAAAAAGGAGTGGTAGTTTACTAAGGACAGTAGTTTAACCCAGATATGCCCAATAACCTATATGTAGTCCACCCTAAAATTGACAAATCCTGACTACAAGATGGGTCACACGAGTAAACTTTTGTACTTTTGACTGTAAACATTTGATTGGACTAAATTGTAGGTGGTCAATATTTGAAGAAAATTCCAAAACGAGAGGTAAATTGTACTACCATGATTATAGTATATGCGTAGGGAAGATCTCATCCGACCGTGATAGGTTAACAAAACTGTCAAAAAGTTTCATAATGTAAGACCGTTCGCCTATTTAATGTGCACCGAAACTTATAGAATCTGAAGCAGTATCTTCTTGATAAGGAATTCTGTACTTGGCTTTTTGCCCGTATCTCAGAGTAATTCTGCCCAAAACAGTAAACAGTAAAAACAAAAAACAATAAAAAGTTAGCAATTCACGGGTTCTAGAGATGAAATCCCTGAAATTTTGAAACACTTAAAGAAGTATCTCATTCACAAACAGACGACAATAAATTATTATATGTTTATATTAGTTGCAGGTTTCAAGGATGATCCATATGTAGATTTGTTTTTCGGGTTGATCGTGTGAGATGATCGGACGTTTCGGCGAAACTACTGCCACCTTGGTGTCCAAGGCGGAAGTAGGTTCTAGCAATTTGAACACTGATACTTTACATAACCGTTCAGGGCCAAGAGCTACGGGACATTGACTTGAAATTAAGTATCTTAAGTAACTGAGATCCTAGAGAAAGTTGGGGTCATTCATTGAACGCACATGGAAAAAGGATGCTCAATAGCGTAATCGATGTCATTTTTGACAGGGTACAACTAGTAGACAAAATTTAAGTCGACGACAATTTCAATATTCGTAGAATAAAACGGCGCTTTTAATAAAATATTTCAATTTAAATTTTATTAGTTCAAAAGGTCGTAAAGTTCATGGCCCCGAGATAAAAAGCCAAATTTATTATTAAGAAAAAAGGAATAAAGTAATAATAATAACAGTCCCTTCCTACCCACTCTTTGTCTAGACTTCAATATTCTGTTCTTCTATCATTGTTTGATGAATAAGTTATTGCCTATAAAACCGAAAAACGTTTTAAAGTTACTGCCTCAGTGGATGAAGCAAATTATAGGATATTCAATGTACATATCCATTTTATTCCAAACCTAAGGGTTGCCTCTGTTGAATGAAATTATTTGGATCATCCAAACATTGGTAGTATTTTAAAAATACCTAATTCTCTTTCATTTCTGTAACTCATCATATACAAAAGCGCCTGGCTGAGTGCGGCGACTGACACACTCACTCATCAACGCAGAGCCCAAACGGCTAATCCTGGGGAACTGAAATTTTAAAGGCAGATAAGTTTTAATACAAGTCTTTACACTAAGAAGGGATTTTGGGAAATTTCGCCTCTAACGGGATGAAAAATAGGGTTGAAGGTTTTTCAGAGTATACGAATATTTCGGAAACTAGACGTAGTACGAACTTGAGATTTGGCTCATAGTTTTTCCTATCAAAGTTAGTAATATGGTGTTTTACCCTTTTTCCAAATTTTTATTAAAAGGCATGAAAATGGGCTTTAAAAAAAAGAGATGTTTTTAAGAGTCTCTTAACGAAGTAAATATTAATGTTATAGGAGTTTCCAAAAAACCGTTTCTTTAAGAAGGATAAGATTTATTATTCCATACTCAAAAAAGTCAATAATTAAGGCTTAAGAAGTGGGGGTAGTTTATTTTGTAAGAAAAATTTCTTACTAACCAATAACGCTACCAAGACAACGCGGGGTAATACAGCTAGTCTAATAATATATTCAAATAAACTGAAAATGGACGATTCAAAATTACAAATAAATAATGTTGAGATTATTGACCGACGGTCCTTGAGGGAAATTAGTTTTTGAGAGGATTAAGATGAAAAAAAAACTTGTGATCGCGGGATTTCCGATAAGGTTTGACATAAAGCTCTGACAGATTTGTAGTATTGAATTTCTTTTTATCCTAAATTTGCGGAACAATGTTTACTGGCACAATTTCTTCAGTTTGGGTGGACCGCCTAGTTATAAAAAAAGTTGAGAAACAGACACGAAAATTCCAGGACTATGTAGCCGCCTGATCATGAAACGTAAGCTTTCAAACATTAGTCCTGTTAATAAAGTATAAAAACTTCGATTCAAACTCTATTTACTAGAGCAGTTTTTTGCTAGTTTTTTCCTCTTACTAATATTTTTTTAATGCTAGAGTACTTTTTATTTGTAAAAATAGCCGAATTCTATCCCTTGATGGTGAAACACGGTATCAATCGAGCTACCAAATCAATCGACGTATCATAAAATAAATTATGCTTTTTACGTACCCTGAGGTCATTCAACCCATGAGAGGAATTCTATGTAAAACAGATAAAAAAATTAACACGAGTATGTAAAATATTTTGAAAAAATCCAAACGGCCCTTCTTTTGTAAATAAAAATTCATGTTAAATAATAATGTATTCGTAATGTCGAAACTCTCCTAACCCTTAATTATTCACTTGGGGTGTCAGAGACCCCAGCATGTATTTGAGACTTTGAATTTTTCTTTTAAAAAATTTAATATACTGCACTGATTTTTCTTGAATAAATAAATAAAATCTTTATAGATTTTTTTTTCAAATGGCGGGTTAATTGCCGTAGGCAATGTCTGCCAACCAACCACACTTCTAACTTCTTAAAAATTCAAATTGTTAGCGTCGGAATACCCATCCTGCTTTCTCCTCAATGGAGATTTTTTTGTCCAAGATCAAAGGACAGAAAAACAAAACAGTGTATTCCAAATATTATCAACATATATACAATGATCACATTACTGTACGACTTTTCAAAGTGTGTTAAAGAAATCTTGTTCCCAAGAAGAGTTTTATTGATTACCTTTTACTGTGTTTTCCTCTAAAAGAGTACAGAGAACAGTAGTTCAATGTTCATTTGTAGGTAACTAGTCCTAAAGATTATCAATAATTAATAGTAAATATCTTATTGCGTGTAGTTTCTTTGGATTTACTCCACTTCAAGGGCGCCTCCTAAATATAAATACATACAAAGCATAACCTAGTTACATAGTATATGTCTTAGGTACCAAACAAGTGAGTTTTCAACAAACTCTTGAACACAGCAAGAGACTGTATCTTGTGCACTTGTTATTTTCACAAAATTAGACTGGGGTTTCGAGCACCCCACGCGAGCGTATACGAATGTTTTTAACAAAGTAACTAAGGGTTAAATTTAAATTGTGAATTTAAAATGTGATTCACGAATTTCAGGCGGATTTCATTGCCATAAACAAAGCGATAAATGGATGAATAATATATGGGGATTTTGTTCACATCCGTTCAAACACACAATTTCAAATATCCTACAAACTGGAAATCCTATGCAATGAAAGTACAAAATAAATGTTTTTTTATTACCGTGTATTTTATTTCTCTATTTTATCAATCAAATTAATGTTATTCATCATTTATTTTAGTTTTTAGTTTCAATCTAGGCCTGCTTACTTTAATCTGTCGTTCATTAAATCTGTTCTATTCTGTCCTATCACCTCACGCCACATCCCTTGCGGGGCAGGCAGAGAGAACAGATCGCGAGACTTTCGTATCCTTACACACACTTTGGGCTTCCGTCACACTCGTGCAATTAGTTATACACACTTTCAGAACACGTCCGTCCTTGAGAATCTGGTCTACATGGTCGAGCCATGTGGTTCTGGGAGAGCCGCGCTTCCTTACATCTCTTCTTTCACCCAGGTATATTTCCTTTGTTATCCTTTCATCATTCATCCTCTCAACATGTTCACTTTCATAATTCTAGTCATGAAATCCGTTTTACATTCACTCGACTCTCTAATCACTTAATATCTTATCCTATCTCTCACCGTTTTACCACACATTCTTCTCATTAAATCGCCCTCCAATATTCCTTGGCAAAACACAGTAAGATCACAAAGCTTCGTCAATCAGTTCCTGTTACTCTAATGCTACTTTTATGAATTAATGAACATGAATGAATACATTTTTTTTTCGAAGGATAGGTTTTCCTTTTATTGACATGCCTTCTCATTCCCCAGCCCAAACGATTTTCCGTATTATCCAATAATGTTTTGAAATTATTGCCTAATTGGCAATATGTATATTTACCTTGTACCATGTCGCTCAAAGTCAACTCCAATTATATATTGTGAAAAATCGGTTGCCAATATATTATTATACCAAATAATATAAAATGTTTAGAGCAGTGGTTCCCAAACTTTTAATTTCGCGTACCACACACGAAATTATAAATCAGTAGCGTACCACTGAACTGTAACCGATAAAAAAACCTTCAAAATGCTAAAGTAATAAAAACTGCAACAACTGTTTATGACAACATTATCATTTATTAATTATAGGAAAAAAATACAATATTCTTAGTGCGTAAAATGGTGCAGCATGTTTGATACAAGATAGGAAATATCTGTCTTAAAAACGTTTCATCTAATTATTTACTGTGTATGTACTATGGCCATGGCTGCTTGCCTACCACCTTAATAATTGTCGCGTACCACTGGTGGTACGCGTACCATAGTTTGGGAATCACTGGTTTAGAGTATGCATTACATACCGACATTTCAAAAATTAATAAAAACGGGAGACCTTATATCTCGACAACCGTTACTAAATATGCTTTGGAACAAAATACGGTAGATGCATTGAACTTTTATCTAGAGAATAACCGTAAAAGATTTTTTATATCTTATATAGATTTCTCAAAAAAAAATGTGAAAAACACCTCTGATCTTTTTTCCGAAAGACGGAAACTCGTTTCTCGAAAGTCGCGGAGTATTTTTTTTTCTATTGATAATATGCATTAAAACCTAAGGAATAACCGTAAAAGTTTTTTGATCGACGCAAAATAAACCCCAAAAATAGAAAAAACGTTTTTTTTTTACAATTTTATCATGCGATTGTTCACGCAATTTTGAACCTTAATGCCGTGGGAAATGACTGTGACGTCATTCTTGGTGCCAAGCCCTTAAATTTCAATGATAACATCTAATGTTATATTCTGTGAAGTCGATAACTCAATAACCTTTAAGTATCTCTACAGCCTAACTACCTCTGAATTTCTGAACCAATAATAATATTTGATAAGGAGGTCTCGTATATTTCATAAGCATATTTAGGGTAGATATACTTACCATTCAATATCAAGATGACTGGCGGTAATCGCGTGCGATTACTTTGGTACTTAGAGTTTTGGATTTTAGAATAGAATCATCTGCGTTAAAATTCCCTTTTTGCTATTTACTATTGCGGGAAAGATGATACAATAATAATAATAATAATAATAATAATTGGTCAGTTTTGGGCGCCGTTTAGCGATAAAATCGCCCCAAGGGCACCTTCACCATATAGGATCGTCACAAACAGTAAAAATGATAGATTAAATCACCACATAGGATCGTCACAAAAAACTTAATAAAAATGTAGGTATCTAATCAGTTTTGGCTAACTCCCATCACTGGCTGACTAGTGACCGACCCGTAGGTACGTACAAAGAGGTGAGTCTTCAGCAACCTCCTGAACTCCTCCAGGCTCTTGGCACACCAAACGTCGAGTGGAATGGCACTCCACAGGCTTGGACCTGCTGCAAAGAATGCACGGTCACCATAATCCATAACAATAACAATGTTTTCTTTATTCTAGAATATTCTGATCTATATACTTACTCCATTGTTCCAACACAAGATTTTCTAACATTCTCTGAATTGAATGGATTGGTTTAGGTACCCACTTAATAGATACTGCATTAAAAAAGTCGTAATTACAAATTTACTTTATTTTTTATTACTAACATCTACCGGCATTACCGTAATCCGTAATCGCAGTATAATACCGGTAATCAAAATATCCACATTTTTCACAATAAAAATATTATTGACATTGAAATGTAACATTACTTCAACTTAAGTATGTCAAGCCGTCAACATCAGGTACTGTAACCTAAATTCATCAAAGGGTATTCTATATTATGACATTTTGACAGAAGTAATCCAAACAGGTGAAAAAAATACCCAAATCCTCAAGCGAAGTTTGTCAGAATTTATTTATTCTACTCATTCAGAATATTTCGTTAGAATATTTAGAGTGTTGTCATCTAGAGTCAAATGAGTCGCACCTATTCAAAAAGATTATACATACATAGTTTAATGAAAGTGTATGATTCTAAAAAAATTCCTTTGGCAGGCCGCAGGCATAGGTAGATTTCAAGTGATTTATTTATTTTATTAATTTTAAGAGTACATCTGTACGTGTACATATAATAAAATTAATCACAATATCATCAGCAAATAAACCAGCGAAGTGATGAAGTAGTATGGATGTAGTTAATTCTTTGATTATCGAAGTTCCTACTCCTTGTTTCATATAACTTGGCCACTGGCTACATAGTAATTCTATACAAAAAGTGTGACAAGACGGATGAAACGAAATGTAATCAAATTATTTTCATTTCACTCGTAATATGGATTGGTACCGGTACCTAAAAGCACTAGAAATTTGAAAAAAAGATGTGAGTTCTACTAGTATCGTGAAGCACTTTTCTAAGACAACAAACACGCTAAGTACCTATGCGGTAACTACTTAACTAGATCTTTCGATCGATCATTGTCGTCCAAGGAATTGAGCTGGACAAAATCTGTAAATTGATCTGTATTCCTTATTTAATGCCCTTTCATACGATACCAAACACGGAGCCTCACAATCATTGAATCCCCTCAGAATGATTGTTTTTGTATTTAAAGCCTTAAAAAGTGAACCTTCCTGTTAATGGATTTAACCCAATCTCATATCAGTTCATCTACCACTTACCAAAAATCTACCACCCAAGTTTCACGTTTCTGTGACGCATAGTTTGGCCGCGAACGTGCGCACAAGAAAAGGGACATATATATGGCTTATATATATAAACTTTTAAACCATGGTCGGATTCGGGTTCTCCTGGTCCTAATTAGTGATCCTGAGTAGAAATTTTTCAATTCTGCGACATCACGGGAGAAACGAATAGGTAGAATTCCTTTTGGAAATCTACCTAAAAAATCGGTATAAGCTCTTACGTACAAAGACAGCTGCGACTCTCATTGGGTTGATTGGCAGAAATCTCCAACAGGCAATAAATCCGCCTTTTGTATGTAAATTTATATGCAATAAAGTTTTTATTTATTTAAGATGTAAGTCATACTTTATTTTAAGTCGACACTGCACTGTGGCAATAGAGTAACGTGGGGGTAGGGGCGGTCCGCCCCGCGCGGCATTTTTCGCGAAGTATTTCACAAATCCATTAAATCACATTTGTTTCATTAATAACTAGAAAAATTTTCGCCTTAGGCGCTATTTTTCTCTTTTTGTACCATATCGATATGTAAATTCTAGTTGTCCAACTCGAAAAAACTCAAAAATATTGTTGTAAATTGTTTAAAATTTTGTCTAAATGTCTAAATAATGGGGGCGGCAGATTTGACTTCCGTCCCGGGCGGGAATAACCCACGCTACCCCCTACGCCAGCGGAGGAGAGACTGTGGTTGGCGTAGCCAGAGGTCCTAGGGGCTGCAAGAGACAGGAGTTAAACTAGCAATGAATCAATTGATAATAACGCCAATTAACTAGAAGCAACCGAAACTCATGAACCGACAGAGGATAGAAATGGGCAATAATAATTATTACAAAAATAGGCTGCTGATAGCATAAGTAATATACTTGGTGAAATATGAAAAGGTTAATTTTAATACAGGCAGTCAATATCAAGTTCATAATAGGAACACCTCGGAGAATCGCTCACTTCGTATTTGCATATATAAGGAAAATAGATAAAATTTATTTCTTATCATTAAAATAGCTCTGGATGTAGTAGCGTATCAGCCCTCAGGCATCTAGAAATAATTTTCACCTCGGCAAATACAATAATTAAGTTTCAGAAAGTTAATTACGAAGTTGAGCTTCGAGAGTAAATAAAATCAACACCTTTTCAAAAGACGTTCGACGGAGTAAGTAACATCAAACCTTAAAAAGTTTTCTTCAAAGTAATAATTATTATTTGCGCAATTCCGTTGAGCTTTTTCACATCTTTTTTATCTTAAGTCGAAAAATTTTAGATTGATTAAGGATTTTTTCCTCGGAAGGACAACTAAAGTCTAAGGTAAGTAAACTATAAAGTTATATACAAAGTTATATTATAGATGTATTCGTTACAATTTTCTTTACAAAAAAAGCAGCAAAAAATATAGCAATCAATGAAGTCTATACTGTAATTGACACCTGTCAATATTATGGAGTCACTGATCCTTCCAACAACACTTCTTTGTTTTTATCCTTCGACATCATGTCCTGTATTTCTTGTAAGCTCTTACCCCTCGTTTCTGGCATTATAAATATCAAAACTATTACAATTATCACAAGAGTTGCTGTACATAACCAAAATGAGTATTCTACTCCTAAACTATCCCTGATGATTTGGAATAATTTTATGCTCACCCCAGACAACACTTCTGAACTCATAGTATTATAAGCCCCAAGCCATGATCTGATACTAGCTGTGCTCATTTCACTTGTTATTAACGTAGGTACACTGTATGCTCCAAATCCATTGAAAACTTGAATACAAAGAATTCCAGCGATTGCCATATAGAATCCTTCATTTCCAAGGATTTCACTCTTGGATAGAGAAAAGTAGAGTCCGGTTAAAAATGTCCCCACCACACAACCCGAACAAGTCGATAAGAACAATAACTTTCGACCAACATGGTTCACCATGAAGAAAGAACAAATCAGTACAACAAATCCAGCTAGTTCAAGAAGAATTACACTTAAATTTGTATCAAACTGTATGCCAGCTTCATCAATGATCGAATGGAAATATACTTTAACAACTGCACTACTGTTAAACTGTTGTCCGATCATGAGAATAGTCAATAGAAGTATAGCTCTACTGTTTATTTTGATTGAAATTTCTTTCATTACTTCTATGAATGGTCTCTTTGGACTGGATGCTACGTATTATCAATAGCTTCCATTTCTTCTTCAATATCCTCTTCAATCTTTTTCACTCTTAACCACATAACATTTTGCCTTGCTTCCTCATATCTCTTATGTCTCACAAGATAATACGGAGATTCTGGCATCCATATTAAACACAATAATGCCAATACTGGGAAAATTAAGTTACATAAAGTCAACGTATAAAACTCAAGAAATGGTCCAATTGCATATTCAAATAATATTCCTATGGAATACAATACGCTTGTCGTAACACCGAAAACACCTCTTGTGCTGGTCTCCGTCACTTCTCCAATATATGTTGGTACGACACTATAGGTAAATCCTAAAGCAAATCCATAAATAATCCTGGAAATATACAACTCATATACCGCAGTACTGAAATATACTATAATCCAACTTGACACATTGAGCAATAACCCAATCAGCATCATCCACTTTCTTCCATAGACATCAACCAAGACAGCGTAAAGTATTGGTGCTATAACCCCTCCTACTACAGAAATGGTAGCAATGGTCGATCCTTGTGAAGAAGTGATTGGTATTGGAGATGTTTCATTATTTTGAAGTTTCGTCAGTGCCGGTGAGTACCAAGCAACAGATATCCCAACTAACATCTGACATATTAATCCTAAAACAAATATTTCCAAAAATTAGGAAACCCTTTATAACTAAATATCAACCGAAACTGATAAATAAAATTCATTACCACTCAAAACTGCCAATATTTGTCTAATGGTTTTATTTCTTGGAGTAGTCACTAACACTGTACTTGAAAAAATCATGGTGTTTAATTATTATCTCCAAACAGGTGTTATTTTTGGTTAGAGTAATACAATTATTTCATAGCGAGACGTGAACTGAAACACTTATAATAAAATTATTTGTTTAATACTTATTTTCGTACTCGCACATTGTTCGGCCTCCCACGGCCTTTTAAAAGATTACAGCGTATTAAGATAACATGACATAATAAAACTAATACAAAGATCACCTCGTGTTCTTGAATATCAACATTATGAATTTATTGTAAGTATTTTTATGTGTTTGTGGCGAAATTCAGTATATCCGGGCATAAATTTAATAGCAATATACTAATGGTGCTCATACGCTGAGCAAAGTCAGAAGTGGAATACTGACTAAAACTTAGGCAATAAAAATATACCCACAAATGGTGTCACGACTGAACTTTTTACCATCAACAAATCATGAATGTATGGGGAATGATTCTGAAAACAGCCATTTTTGTTCCGTAAAAAATCATGATGTCATATGTACACTTTTTCTGGATGTATACTTTTTAACCCAAGTTTTATTCATATTTCTTTATTTAGACCAAGCTGGACTATTTCTAAAGCGAGCTGCTCTTTTTGTGAGGTGGGTTCCGGTCTGTCATTCCTTCATTTGGAAGTTGGTGCAGGGATAGAAGCGAGTTTAGTCCTCTCCATTCTTTGTACAGGTCGGTACCGTTGTCTACTCCACCGAACAATGTCTTCAACCTTTAGTACATACCTCTGTAATTCTGGTATTCCTCAATCATGTTTGCTTTTAGCATTATCCGCCATTTGTCATCACATTCGGAGTGTCGGGTGAAACGTAAAAAATAAACAGGAAAACAATAAGGTGTTGATTATTAGTTTTTATCTTCTGTGTGAAAAAAACTATTTAGACACACATAGTTTTGTAGATTTTCACGGTCTTTGTTAATATCTTCTCCATTCTTCTCGGGTGTACCGTGTGTGGTTTGTCGATGTTGTCGAGCTTTTGGCCTACTTGCTGAGGCCATCTTCAGGACTAATGTAATAGTTTCTTGACTGTGATGTGTATGTGTTGTATGAAGTATTTACCTGTGCAGCGTGAGCAGTATAGTGAAAGGTAGTATGTGTGGTAGTGTATGAGATGTTAACTTTTTCAGCGAGAGCAGGTCGTGAGTGTGTCGTAGACACACTTCAATCGAAGGCAATCCAACTTTTTCTTATAAAAATAAGTTAGTGAAAAGTGTTTGTCTTTATTAATTTATTTATCCGGGGTTCGGCGAGTATGACAACTAGTCAAGAATTAAAATTTAAGTTACATCATCAACTCACATATTTCTGTATTGTTAATAATTGAGACAATAAAATAATAATAAATAAGAAGATAAGAAAGATAAATATATCTCTACAATAAATGTTCAAAATGATATGCGAATCTTTTTTATCCAGTTTACGGAACAAACGGCTGCAGAAAACAGACAGGAATAATCTCCACAGCCATCTCTGATGATAACCTTAAGATATTTATTATTTTCAACTCTTACTCCTTAGGGATCACTCGCAAACGAGTGGACAGCCTGAAATAGAATAAAAATAACCCTGACTCCAAAATCTCCCGCGAGTAGAAAGTTAATAATATGAAAGATTAAAAATGTTCAATCCTTATTAATGTTCATTGTTTAAGTAGTAACCGTAATAATTTTATTATACCTACTCTTATTTAAGAATAAAATAGTGGTCGACGGTAAAATTTATATTAAAGTTTAATTAAAAGTCTATAGTCGCGTTAACTTAAGAAAAAAATATTTAATCTGTTCCAAAGGAAATGGATGTTTGAGTTATAAAAGAGTTTCCATAATAATAAAATATTAATTTAATTTGTTTAAACTTGATTAATTGTATTATGGTCTATGGGATCAACGATTTTTTCTTTTTGTCCTTCGACAACATGTCCTGTATTTCTTGTAAGCTTTTTCCTCTTGTTTCTGGCATTATAAATATCAAAATCATCATAATTACTACTATAGTTATTGTATACAACCAGAACGCAAAATCTGCTCCAAAGCCATCTCTGATGATTTGGAACAATTTTACACTAAAGGCATTAAAAACATTCACACTTATAGTTTTATAAGCACCGAGCCATGGTCTGATACTAGCTGTGCTCATTTCACTTGTTATTAATGAAGGTACAGTGTATGCTCCGAACCCATTGAAGATTTGAACACAGAGAATTCCAGCGATGGCCATATAGAATCCTTCATTGCCAAGGATTTCACTCTTGGATAGAGAAAAGTAGAGTCCGGTTAAAAATGTCCCCACCACACAGCCCGAACAAGTCAATAAGAATAAGAACTTTCGACCAACATGGTTCACCATGAAGAAAGAACAAATCAGTACAATAAATCCAGCTAATTCAAGAAGAATTACACTTAAATTTGTATCAAACTGTATGCCAGCTTCATCAATGATAGAATGGAAATATACTTTAACAACTGCACTACTGTTAAACTGCTGTCCGATCATGAGAATAGTCAATAGAAGTATAGCTCTCCTGTTTATTTTGATAGACATTTCTTTCATTACGTCTATGAATGGTCTCTTTGGACTGGATGCTACGAACTTATCAATAGCTTCCATTTCTTCTTTAATATCCGCTTCAATCTCTTTCCCTCTTAACCACATAACATTTTTCCTTGCTTCCTCATATCTCTTCTGTCTTACAAGATAATACGGAGATTCTGGCATCCATATTAAACACAATAAAGCCAATATTGGGAAAATTAAGTTGCATAAACTCAACGTGTAAAACTCAAGAAATGGTCCAATGGCATATTCAAATAATATTCCAATGGAATACAATATACTTGTCATGACGACGAAAACACCTCTTGTGCTGGTCTCCGTCACTTCTCCAATATATGTTGGTACGACACTATAGGTGAATCCTATAGCAAATCCATAAATAATTCTGGAAATGTACAACTCGTATACCGCAGTACTGAAATATATTATAGTCCAACTTGACATATGGAACAACAACCCAATCAGCATCATCCACTTTCTTCCGTAGACATCAACCAAGACAGCGTAGAGTATTGGTGCTACGAGTCCTCCTACAACAGAGATCGAAGCAATGGTCGATCCTTCTGAAGAAGTGATTGGTATTGGAGACGTTTCATTATTTTGGAGTTTCGTCAGTGCTGGTGAGTACCAAGCGATAGATATTCCGACTAACATCGAACATATTAACGCTAGAACAAATTAATAAAAATTAGGAGTCCAACCATACCGTAGCAATAAATATATTTTACAATAATTGAACAACGTTTCAAACAAAAATACTATAGTAATTATTTATTAGAGATGAACTTAAATAATAGCATCGAAAAAGTATTCACCTTACCGCTTAAAACTGCCAAAGTTTGTCTTATAATTCTATTTCTTGGTGCAGGAAGCAACACATTTGAAAAACCCATAATGACTTAACCCCGAACAACAAAACAAATATAATAGGTAATATTTTCACATAGCACTTTTAACGCACTACGAATTGGTGTGATATACTTTTGCTGGTTCATAGCGTTTTCGATAAATAATTACAATAACAACACGATATAATCGTGAACAAATTGATACCACAAGACAGACATCTCTGAATGTTTTATCTCTTACAACAATCACTGATTAAGAATATTTTCATATACCTACGTATCTGCTTTCAAAAATTTATATGAAGTAATCCCCAAACTTGTCTAAGTGTTTAAAGGTTCAAGTTTTATATTCTTTAAAGGGCAAAGAGTATCGGGAGAATATTTTCCTTGTCTTTATGATAGAAAATCGCATGCAAAGAATTACGGTTTACAGTAAAAAAATAGCTGGGAGTCGACCTCGCAGGAGGCTGACCGCTCTTAAATAACAGGCCATCAGGCCTACATTAAGATTAACAAAAAGAAGAAGAGTAGAAAATAGTATTATTTAAGTAATTTGTAAAAATTTGAAATTCGTCAAACATTCTCATCGGGTGCTGTGACTCAGTATGTTTGCCTGGGTAACCTTATCATAATCAAGTGTAAAACATCAAGGTATATTAATAAAAAAAATACACTCACATCAAAAACTCGTACTATTTACTATAGTTATTACTCATACATTAACATCTAATATTAAATGTATGTATATACACCAAAGAGAAATGAACCTGGATGAAGGTTCAAATGGATGGCGAAATTATCAAGTCATTTTCGTTTTCCATTTTGAGGTAATATGTAATTGTAATATTCTATGAAATAATTACAGTATGGACTATGAGATCAACGCTTTTTTCTTTTTGTCCTTCGACAGCATGTCTTGTATTTCTTGCAAACTTTTCCCTCTAGTTTCTGGCATTATAAATATCAAAACCATCATAATCACTACTATAGTTATTGTATACAACCAGAACGCAAAATCTGCTCCCAAGCTATCTCTGATGATTTGAAACAATTTTACACTTGACGCATTGAACACATTAACACTTATAGTTTTGTAAGCACCGAGCCATGATCTCATACTAGCTGTACTCATTTCACTCGTTATTAATGTAGGTACGGTAGAAGCTCCAAAACCGTTGAAAACTTGCAAGAAAAGTATTCCAACTATTGCCATATAGGATCCTTCGTTACCAAGGATGCCCAACTTTGATAACGAAAAATAGAGTCCGGTTAAAAATGTCCCCACCACACACCCAGAACAAGTTAATAAGTATAAAAACTTTCTGCCGATATGATTCACCATGAAGGAGGAACAAATCAGTACAATGAATCCAACTGATTCAAGAATAATTACACTTAAATTTGTATTAAACTCTATACCAGTTTCTTCGATGATTGAATGGAAATAAGTTTTAGTTACTGCATTTCCATTAAATTGTTGTCCAAGCACAAGTATAACCAGGAGAAGTATTGCTCGTCTATTTATTTTGGTGAACATTTCTTTCATTACTTCCAAAAATGGTCTCCTTGGACTGGATGCTACGAAGTTATCAATAGCTTCCATTTCTTCTTTAATATCCGCTTCAATCTCTTTCCCTCTTAACCACATAACATTTTGTCTTGCTTCCTCATATCTCTTTTGTCTTACAAGATAATACGGAGATTCTGGCATCCATATTAAACACAATAAAGCCAATATTGGGAAAACCAAATTACACAAACTCAACATGTAAAAGTCTACGAAAGGTCCAATGAGATATTCATATAATATTCCGAAAGAAAACAGTATACTTGTGATAGCACCAAATACACTTCTTGTATTAACTTCAGTTACTTCTCCTATATACGTTGGTACAAGGCCAAAAGAAAATCCTAAACCAAATCCTACGAGAATTCTTGCTATATACAGCTGATACAAAGCGGTACTGAAATACAGAACAATCCAGTTGGATGCATGGAACAGTATTCCAAGGACCATCATCCACTTTCTTCCGTAGACATCAACCAAGACAGCGTAGAGTATTGGTGATATAACTCCTCCTACTACAGACATTGATACAACGGTCGATCCTTCTGAAGAAGTGATTGGTATTGGAGATGTTTCATTATTTTGGAGCTTCGTCAAAGCTGGCGATGACCAAGCAAGAGCCATACCAACATTAATTTGGCACAACAATCCTAGAACAAAAATATTAAACAGCTATGAGAACCAAGTATATAACCAAGTAATGTATGCGAGTGAGACATGGACATGGCTGAAGAAGGAAGAATCAGGTATAAATGCTGTCGAGATGAGATCACTGTGAATAATGTGTGGAGAGATAGGATAAGAAATGAAGTGATTAGAGAGTTGAGTGAATGTTAAACGGATGTTATGACTAAAATGAAAGTGAACACTTTGAGATGGTTGGGACACGTGGAGAGAATGAATGATGAAAGGATAACAAAGAAAATATACCTGGGAGAAAAAATAGGTGTATGGAAGTGCGGCCCTCCAAGAGTCACATGGCTTGGGCGTGTAGACAAGAATCTTAAGGACGGATGTGTTCTGAGTAAGAGGAATCGTAGAGTGTGTATAACAAATTGAGTGAATTTGACGGAAGCACGAAGTGTGTATATGGATAAGAAAGTCTGGCGATCTGTGCTCTATGCCTACCCCGCAAGGGAGGTGGCGTGAGGGGATAGAATAGAATATAATATTTGTCTCTTCTCCATTCTTCTCGGGTGTACCGTGTGTAGATTGTCGATGTTGTCGAGCTTTCGGCTTACTTGCTGAGGCCATCTTCAGGAACAATGTAGTTACTTCTACATTAATTCTACGTTAATTCTACAATAGTCCTGAAGATGGTCTCAGCAAACAGGCCGAAAGCTCGACAACATCGACAACCAACACATGATACACCTGAGAAGAATGGAGAAGAGATTAACAAGAACCGTGAAAATCTACAAAGGTATATAATATTTTTACCATCTTACCACTCAGTACTGCCAACGTTTGTCTTGCTATTCTGTGCCTTGGAGCAGGGGCAGATACGTTTGAAAAAATCATACTTATTTTAAAAAAAACTATTCACTATAACACAATTATAAACCAGTCGGGAAGAAATGTTAATAAAATGTAAGATGTAGTTTTCCATGAGAAGTTTATTGCGAACTACGGAGATTATGATATCAACCTTATTAAGCCGTGCAAACTAATTAAGGCTCCCGACCCAACTATGACGTCACGGTAATTTCTAAGTAATTACCCACGGCAATAAGGTTCAAAATCGCATGAACGGTAAAAATAGCATTTTTTCCATTTTTTGGGGTTAATTTCGCTTCGGTCCATTCTTTTATGGTTTTTCCCTTGATTTTAAGGGTTTGGTACCAAGAATGACATCACAGTCATTTCCCACGGCACTAAAGTTCAAAATCGCATGAACAATCGCACGATAAAATGGTAAAAATAGCGTTTTTTTTCCATTTTTTAGGGTCAATTTCGCTTCAATCAACAAGCTTTTACGGTTATTCCCTAGATTTTAATGCATATTATCAATACAAAAAAAAAATCCACGACTTTCGGGAAACGACTTTCTGTCTTTCGGAAAAAAGATCAGAGATGTTTTTCACATTTTTTTTTGAGAAATCTATACAAGATATAAAAAATACGGTTATTCCCTAGATAAAGGTTCAATGTATCTACTCTATTTTTTTTTCTAAAGCATATTTAGTATAGTTGTGGAGATCTAATGTCTCCCGTTTTAAGAAATTTTTGTAATATCAATACGCCTACCCTTAATAAATGAAAGACATTTGTAGTACATTATCACTATTAACAATCGGTTGTTAGAATTAGATTAGTGTCTGCCTTGATAGTTATTTAAATTATATAATATCTTACAATAAAGCTAGGAGCCCAACTATGACGTCGAGGTCATTTCTCACGGCGTTAAGGTTCAAAATCATATGAACAATGGCATGATGAAATATAAAAAAATACTTTCTGGGGTTAATTTCGCTTCATTCAATTATTTTTACCAAGAACAAGCCGAAGAAGCGTCGGTAGACCCCAGGCAAGGTGGTCTGACGATATCAAGAAATGCGCCGGTGGTGGATGGATGCAGTGTGCCCAAGACAGTGAGCTGTGGAAGACCAAAGGAGGGCCTTTGTCCAACAACGGACGTAAGTAGCTGCAGAAGAAGAAGAAGAAGATTTTTTTTACTATTATTCACTAGATCAATGCGAAAAATATTTTTACCTTTGCAACTTTCAGGAAAAAAGTTTATGACTATCGAAAAAAAATTCAGAAGCGTCTTACATTTTCTGTGTTTTTGAAAAATCTATACGAGATACAAAAAATATTTTACGTTCATTTACTAGATTCAATGTATCTACCCGATTTTTTTCCAAAGCATACTTAGTAACGCTTGAAGAGGCCTAAGGTCTCAAAAATCTTTTTTTTAAGTCAATATACCCGATCTTAACTTGATACAACTATGCTACTTGAAATTTTGGTTAATAAATAATGATATTGAGGCGAAGAAAAGCGTAAGATAAGTAATTGTACGATCATTTATTTGCTCTG
The DNA here is from genome assembly GCA_963576895.1 of Ceraclea dissimilis. Classification (NCBI taxonomy): domain Eukaryota; kingdom Metazoa; phylum Arthropoda; class Insecta; order Trichoptera; family Leptoceridae; genus Ceraclea; species Ceraclea dissimilis. The sequence goes on from OY756363.1 coordinate 16,602,142, forward strand.
AAAATGTAAATTTTTCTTCAATGCAGCCTTATTTAAAGCCTTCGAAAACGTGTCTTGAATTTGAGGTAAATTTTGCCCTCTGGCTTTGACATAATGAATATTCAAAATTTTGTTAAGATATTCGTGAGCCTACTGCGCAAGAGATTAAACCAAAAAAGGTGTCCTCGTCAAGAGAATTTAGAGATCATGGAATGTTAATCTCTTAAAAAGTTTGCAGAACCTCTGAAAGAATCCCATGTACCTAATTTAAGAGGACAACTATAGACTTACCAGAGTGATAGACAATCATTTCGCTAATTCAAAATTAATAAACTAACAAGTTGAAATCTCTAAAAGTAGTTAGCACAAGGCATGAATTGTAATTTTGAAAATTAATCTAAAAGTTAGCAAATTATAATACAGTTCACCTGTTTGCTGAGGCGTGATATCTGGAGTCGCTTGGCAATGAAAAATTAATACTTTTTTTGGATACATTATAAAAGAACGTGAACGATTAAGGATCTCATTGAAAACAGACGGAGATGGAACGTTTCTTTGGAGCTGTAGGAGGAAGCGAAAGACACGTAAGAAGAATTTATTGATTAAACGTGATTAGAGAGAACTGAGAATTGGAAGATATTAGAGAAGAAAATGGGAGGTATGTAAGGGGATTAAAGCAAGTTCCTACGTAAATTATTTAGATTTACGTGAAAGAAAAAAGCATGTGAACGTTCTAAAATTGATTAAATTCATCGTATGGAGTTTTGAAACATCACATATTAAGGGGCTACGGTACCCTATACGGCTTCGGCGCGGCGACTCTTACTCAGCCAATACTGAAGGAATCGTCTTGAAACTGAAGACAGTGATAGATGAAAGTATGGACTACAGGACTTATGTTTTAGAATTACAGGATTTGGAAATTCCTTGAATAAAAAAGTATTCCGAAAGCACCCCTAAAATTTACGGAATTCCAAGAATTTCCGTTCAATTTTTCAGATATAAAAGTATAATTTAGCCAAAATATTGGTTATTATAATCTTGACAAATCTTATGTTATAGATTTTTAAATTTCTTCCCAGGTTTCTTTTAAAAAGGTATAATTCACTTTGTCGCTTACGTTGATTAGTTTCGCGATAGTCATTTCCGCATTTTTGTATGTAGACGTTACCCCTCGCCTTCAATCTTCAGTTAGAGAATGGCTTTCGAAGAGAGAGCACGTTTCGCATATTTTTGAATTCATTATTTATAATTTACGATAATAATAACCAATACCAATAGAACACCGTATATAGATATGGAACTCTAAGTAGGAATTCTTTCATTTGAATTTTAATTATTACGAACACCATCAAAGAAATAGGTACATACTATATTCAAATAGTTATTTATACCACACTAACACCGTCAACTATGCCAGTGGTATGGTTGACGGTGGTACTGGTATGGTACTGGGCCGCGCCGCGTGCTTAAAAATCAAAATATTTTTTTTGATAAAAATCGTTAATAGCTTAAAATAATTATTCGGTTAAAAACCCCTTCACGTAAAGTTACCATCTTAATACCTGCGAAGTAAAACAACACTACACTGCCATAATATACAATATATGTTCCGAATGCGAAGTCGTTTTTTGTTAAACTGGTCGCACCTTGACTCCGAAGGCGGTGTTGTCGTAACTTAAATAAGCCGAATCGTATTTAAACACGTCATCAATGTCAAAAGTCGTCCTCTGTCGATCGAGATTCAGATATTTTTTCTGTCTTTTTTTGTTGTAATAAAATAATATTCTTATCTCGTTCGTACTGATTTGTATCGGTTCGGACTATAACAGCGACCCTATTCCATACAAAAACGGTTGCGGTTATGGTGGAATCAGGTAGTAGCGAAATTTTTCCCGTTTCGGAGTTTTTATATTTCTCTGTAAAACGATATTTCCTTATTAAGTAATAAAAAAATAAAAAATCTACATTCAATGTGACCCCCCTCCCCCAATGTAACCCCCCTACCCTCAGTGGGCCGCGGTGAAATTATCAAACGCTGCGAAAAAAAGGTTGGGGACCACTGAACTAAGGGACACATTTTGAAATTTTCTATATAGCCGTTGAATGGAGAATGAACATGGTACATTACCTTGCTGATCGAGAAGTATTTCTGATTTTTGGATATGTTATATAGGTTGGTCTTGTGGTTCAGAATCCAAGTTGGCAACCTCCCCACCCTTGTGCTTTCACTAGGGCGAGCCAAAAACCGACAGAATTCCGCCCGTTTTTCGGTTTAATGATTAAAACTTTTTACAGATGCACCCTAGAGAACAAAGATTAAAGTAAGAGTCATAGAATATTAACTTTCCTATAACTTTGTTTTATTACGTTTTTTCGTAATGTTATTATTTAAAAAAAAAAAAAATTCCATTTAAAAAAAATACCATTTATCAAGTTTTCTTATTATAGTAGATTGAATCTTCTACAACTTTTACAAATGCCATTTCCCTTTATAACTTACCCTTACGGAAATATATTAAGAAAATTTCAGATATCGTAAAAAAATGTTTTTTTTTTTTCAATAATAAATCATTTTGGATAATGCATAACTTTTTTAATAATAACATTACGATAAAAAATTGTATTTCAAAATTATAGGAAATTTAATATTCTATAACTCTTACTTCAAGCTTTTTTCTCTAGGGTGCACCTGTAAAAAGTTAAAATCATTAAACTGAAAAACGTATCTCAAACGTACGGAATTTCGACGGTTTTTGGCTCGGCCTAGTGAACGCACAAGGGTAAGGAGCTCGCATTCTTGGATTCCGAACCATAAGACTGACCTTTATAACATATCCAAAAATCAGAAATACTTCTCTTAATGCAAGGCAAAATCTCTTTATTACTCGGAACACTGAATTGAACTGAAATTAAAAAGTTTGTTTACAGTACCTACTAGAAAATATATCTCTTTATAATTTACAAATCCTACTTAGTTTACATTTTTTGTATTAATTTAAGATTTAAGAAGGTAATAAAAAATTACTGTAAATATAAAGAGAAAATTATGTACCTCTAGCTACTACTATTATAATTGCCATATATATATTTGTTTTTTTTTTAGTATTATTTAAAATACATAAATGCGTATGTACATGATTGTATACAGTTATTATAAGGTATTACAAGTAAAGGATTGTATTATTTTTGTTACACATGTTGTTATATTTTTTATTATTATTATCTATGTAAAGGCTTCTCTAGCCGTATATTGAAGAAAAAAAGAATTTTGAAATTGAATTGTATTATATAGTACAATAATTTTATTCACATGCCTATATTAATCTCTATGCAAGTATGCACTCTTTTTTCTTTCATTATTTCTTGAACAAATCCCAGTTAGTGCGAATCACACTGAGGACAACTAGTATCAATAGAATTAGTAGTATCAAAATATTTTCCAATCGTTCTTGTACCCAAATAAAATAATACAAAATGATATAATAGGTAGGTATGGGTATTTGATAGAATTTAATGAAATTCAAACTAAAATATTATAATATGTAGGTCCCGTAGTTGAATTATTTGAATGTATAAGTTTTGATGACTGTGTGTGTAAGTATTGTACAAAATTTGTGGGGGAATATTTGAAAATTTGGAAAGGTAAGAGAGGGGAAGCGACGTTCATTTCGAATTACTAGCTGTGGTATGTTAAGGCCTTAAAATCTATGACATATAATAAGGACATGAAACAGTTAAAATAGCACATGCAGGTCTGATTGTTAAGGGTTAAAATCAATGTTTAAAATACATTCAGTCCCTGTATCCGTTAGTAAGAAGAAGTCTTTGAAATTCCCCGCATACGCTCTAAGGCCGCATTAGGATACAATATGGTGTATGGTCTGTTTCTCCGCCCCGCATTCACATCCAGGGGAATCCAGCCAGCCACACTTGTGGAAGAAATCGGTACGTCTGCCATGCACTGATCGGATTCTGTTTAATACGGACCAGAGTTTACGTGGCTGGTAGAATCCAGGCTGATTATATTTTTTTCAAGTTACTTGGTATCCGATAGTCTTAAATTGACCAATTTTTAACACTCACGCCGTCTAATTATAAATTTATTAAAAAATTTTATTCCTAGGCCTCGCGAAATTGGATTCATTTATAAAACTTGTAATTTGAAAATTGAAGGCCTTCACACAAACAAGATGGTACCCCATACTAAGGAACTAATTTAAACTGAACCTTCATAACAGTTTTCGGAAAAAAAACGTCTGAAATCTAATTATTTTTAAATCAGATCTGTAATGTAATCAATTATTTGGAAAAGTAATAGATTCATTAGTTCTGGATGTGAAATATTAAGCTTTTTTTAGAATAGGCTTATAATGGTAAAGAAAAGTAATTAGGTTTAGATATACAGGTAAAGTATAAGGACCGATATTGAATTCAACAAAGTCTAATAGTGACTTACGATCTCCTAATGAAATTCTTTGAAGAAATTTTTCTTTTTAAATTGTTTTTCCCGAATCTAATTTATTGGAAATTTTCTATTAGTTCACATTTGAAAGAAAAATTGTCTACTTAAACTTTTTACCATCACGCAATTTCACATTAATGGGAGAAAACCAGAGTGTATAAAAACATATACGAAAAAACTTTGACCTCGACCGAGCATGTCGACCAGATCCTTTTAAGGATGGACGCGTTTTGATTGAAAGAAATCAGAGTACGTGTTTGACAGAATGGACAGTGCCGGCCAAAATATGTACCGGCCCCGGAAAGACCGCCAAAACGATGGAAGGTTAGGTGGTGCTCCACTTTTCAAGAAGATGAAAATCGTTTCTCAAAAGATTGTTAATCAGAAGTAGGAGAGCGTGTATGAAGTATTGCGTTAATGTGACAGAAGTGTGTAAAGATAGATAGTAGAATCTTTCTCTTTTAGTCTTAGTCTTATGCTGGATTTCACAAACGTTTTAGGTGCGTAATAGCGGACATAGGAGCCACATGTTACAAATCTTGTATGAAAAATTATGATAAGTGGTTCCTATACCGCTATTCCTAATCTAATAAGTTGGTGAAATCCAGATTTTTTTTCAAAAAAGTATCTGGGCTTCATACACAAACCCAAATACTTTCCTGCACACCTTGCACTAGGCTAAAAGCCTGTATCGCAAAGTGTGGAATCGCCAGCGCCGGGGTTTGAACCTGGCACCTCCTGCTCGAGAGACTGCCGCCTCAACCAACTGCGCTAACCATGTACATTAGACTCTTTGCCTGCCCTCCAAGAGTATTCAGTATTCCAGTTTAAATTTTGTGAAAAAATTTCATCTCGCAACTAGAATTGAGAATAATTAAAACCACGATAGTTAATTTATGTAGGTACAGTATTTAGGTGTAACCAGTAACAACGCACACTGAGACCACAACCCTATTGAGTGTATATTCCATTTGTTTACCTCCTAGATCAAAGTAAATTGATTTTCGGCTCAAAATAGAAAAGCTTGGCCAGTTTTTTAAACCATATCATTAAGTAAAATATTTGCTATATCGAAAAGTAACTATAAAGTAAATTATGCTAACTTTTTTTATTAATATGCTTCTTTCACTCTCGCTTTACTGAAATTTAAGGCTTTTTGAGATATTTATCCAAATGGATATTTCAACTTTAGATCCAATTATTTCTGAGTTTCAATACGGGACCCCTATTTCTCCAATTCCATGCTCATGTATGGAATTATATGGGCGGTACTACTTAGATGTTTTTTGTACTTTTAAGAATGTTACCTTTGTTTAAGTACGATGAATGAAGATGTATGTATGAGTGTATATGTATTGAATTGGGGAGCCCCGAGTTAGAAATTAAGATCGTTAGAGCTCAGGTATTAAAGTGCCTCAGAAGACAAGTTGTGAATGTCTTCCAATGTGGCGATGAATCCTGTAAACTTACATTCCTGAACAGTGTGGTTAACCGTTTCCACCCCACCACAGAAGCACTTGGGGTCCTCCTTACCCCACCTGAGAATAAGATCGCAACTTTCATGATCAGTTCTGATTCGGCTCAAGTTTTGGAGATAAGTATTACTTTTACTTGTTGTGAAAAGTAAGAAACTCGCCAATAGTGAGATAATTAGATTTAACAATTATACTCGGTTCATTGAATGTTACAATATCTGTACTGTGAAGTTATTGTACTACGTGCATTGAATTGGTGATTAGTTTCAGTCATACAGTAAATTGATAGACATAACGAATGTTATATGATATAGGCGTGATGTTGGCCATACGATAAATAAAATAAGTAAATTGATAAACATTATTACAGTGGTGTTACGAATATCTGCATCCACATCCGCAACTTTTCTGACACCTATTCGTATCCGCATTAATAAATACGGACTTTATTTATTTAAACAATACATATGTCAAATCTTAAATTGTTCGTCTTCTTCATTCTTTGTGTAGACAATGTTGGTCCGTTTTCAAAACTGCTCTTTTGGGAGCTCTTCCGTGAGGCTGTTTGTAGATCGTGATAATACAGAGTCTGACATAGATAAAGTCCAAGTCACAAGAGACATGTCCAAAGAATGGACATGTCCAGTGTCCACTCCGTTGTCTACTCAATTGAACATTCTTAAATTGTTGTACATAAAAACCTTTAAAATGAAAAAAATTACAACCTATCAATACCGACTCGACTTTTTTCAATGTGAGGTAACCAGGGATTATGAGTATATTACTATTGACGGCGAAATTTCATGTTTCACTCGAAGTTCGGTGCTTTGCCCAAAGAAAGAGAGAGTAATATTATTTAAAGCGATTAATATCTAAGTCGACCTTAGCTTAAAATCGCGATGTTGTCATTCTGCAAATGACTGAAATTGATTAAAAGACAGTCACGTGAATAAGAATAAAGATCATTTTCTTTGTTACATGACCATAATTAGGTAAGTATTTATTGTTAGTAATGTGATTATTTATGAGTGGGCGCTTGAAATAGTTGTTATTAGGTATAATATCTATAATTAGTAATTAATACTATGATTTATGAAGACGTTTCCAAAGATAAGAACTAAACGTTATCAGGAACTGAATAACTGTACAGAACTATTACAAAATTTTAAAATATCTAAACATAGGTATTCTAAAGAACAAAAAACATTTCTTAGACTAATGGATAATCGTCTTCCATGATTCAGGGCCGAATTTACAGTTTTCATAGGAGTAGGTCCAGACATTTTCGCCGCCCCACCCCCTCCCCCGTCAACGGAAAATGTTTTGATATATTTTTTTATTCAATTAAAAGTGCATCCAATAAACTTTTCATCGACGGGGGGGGGAGGTCCCTAGGAAAAGCTACAAAGACTAAAACTGCTGATCTTGACCAAGATCGTAGAACGAAGGAGGGGGAGGGGTGGAAAAAAATTCGAAGAGAATTTCGCGAAAACCCCGGTCTACTCAGCCTTTTGGCAAATCCGGCACTGCCATGATGTGACATAAAAATAGCCAATCATGGAAAAGTTTACGAGCTATAGAGAAAGAAACCTTCTAACAATTCTGCACGATGACAGACTGCAGGACGGCCTTCTCCATGATCAAAGCCCAGCATGTGGTTCAAGTTTTTCAAGACTTAGGTACTGTGATACTCTTGAGAAATGACTTCATTTGTGGACAACACTACAGGAATAGCTGTAGGTATTATAAGAGCTGTAGTTTGTGTCATTACTAACAATTAACTAAATGAACAAAGATAACTTCAATAATTTAATTAAAATTTATATCACATAATTGTTTTATGAACCTGTTAATGATAATGTTGGTTATTGACATGTTTATCAAAAATTTTAGATAGTTTAATTTTCATATCTAAATTTTAGATAGGTACAATGTACCTTTAAAATTATTTGTTTCTATGTTTGTAGGTATATCATTGATCAAAAAAATACATAATGCACTTTTTTATTTATTTATTTAGTCACGTGGTCACAAACAGTCATAACAGCAAATATCAAACAATTCAACAAAAACAGAAAGCAAACCAGTGAATGAACGAATAGTCACATAACTTTATAATTTAACTGCTGTATCGATTATGATGCTGACGAATTTTTTGTCAGGCTTCTGACTAATCGTCGGCTGGTTTAGGCAATTTGTGATTTCAACCAATTCTGACCAATTCCAATTTAATCGATTTCAATTCATCGAATAATCTAACATTCTGACCCATTTCTATTTCTTGTTTCACTACTATCGATGTTTGTTCCATCCTTTGGAACTCTTTATAAACTATACACAATGCACGCTCTTTCATGACGAATACCATTAATTTTTCTAGAGCTCACTTAATCAGGCATATTTTTCATTTTTACCTTTTCTTTGCCGGAGTACCAAACATGTGCTAGATAATTTATCGCATGACTAATAAATTATTAATCTATTAATTATTAATCAATCATGACCATTAATCTTTATGGATGAGATATAAAAAAAATACGAGTAAAATTTGGGAATTTCCGATTTTTCAATTATTGTTTGTAAATATTAGATTATTATTTAAGTACGCCGTTTGGTTCAATTCAACATTAGTTAACTCTATTTACTCAGACAAATAGTATGGACGTCGAAATCTCGATAAATTTTGAAAATAGACGTGAAAAAACATACAGTGAAAACATTTCTTAACCTGATAATTTCTACGTTTTTCAAATACAATTTTTGGTAAAAACCTTTGATACTTTCGTCCATGTTAATTTATCGATATTATCAATAGTACCTATTATTTGTGTAAGTTGTGGACGCTTCTAATTGGAAGGTTGACGCGTTTCTCATTTTACGTTTTTTATTATATATGTGCTGTTAACTCCCTGTCAGTGTCCCTTATATGTAAAAGAAAAATAAATAAATAAAATGCATATATTGCATATTTCTTGATACTCGTTATATCGATAAATTCACATCGACGTTTCTCTCTACAATGTGAAAATAAACTGTGTTTTTTTTTATTTAACACTCATATTTAAATTACCAGTAATAAAATTTCACTTTGTGAAAGTACAATCATTAAAATTATTTTTTAATTTCGATATTTCTGAAATGCAAAAATGTTATAAGATTACCCGTTTTTCTTATCATCGTACATCAGCGTCGAATCACAAGCGATTATAAAGATAGTTCATAATTTAATTTTCATCGTAGGCTTAAGACCTTTCAATTTACATAATAACATTACGCCAAAAAAATGTAAAATAAAATGTTTGAAAAATGAGCAAAATTAAAGGCATTAATCCTATTACAAAGCGGTTCACGAGTAATAGAATATTCAGGCAATTTCTCGCAGTTTTTAGCGGTACGTAAAATTGAATATTTTAATATAAATTATGTAGAACTTTATGAAATATATTTTTTACTTTAATTTAGTCTACTGAAATTCTAATAGAAATTCTCCTTTTGCCTTTGTTACATACAATTACACGATTTCAAATTATAATTATTTTTTATAGGATTTTGTTGCCAGTTCGTAGTTGGCCAATCTTTCTCGTGGATTTCACCAGCACTGATTAAACTACAAAATGATGACTCTCATATTCCAATATCTCCTTCGCAAGGATCCACTCTTGCGTCTATCTTCGTGGTTGGCGGAATCATCTCACCGATTCTCTACTCCGTCATGGTGGACATCTTCGGAAGGAGGTGGATGATGTTCGTCGGAGTGTTATTCCATATCATCAATTGGACTATAGTTTACTTCAGTACGAAATTCTACGAACTGCTTATAGCGAGGATCGTTTTTGGATTCGCTTTGGGGTACTCGTATGGACTGTTGCCAACATACATGGGTGAAGTTACCGAAGTACATACACGAAGTACTTTTGGAGTTGTGACAAGTGTTCTTTTGTCCCTCGGGGTTATTTTTGAATACTCAGTCGGACCATATGTAAGCTTTAAAACGTTAGCTCTGTTGAACTTAATAGCACCTGTGATGGCACTATTTGGGGTACTCGTTATGCCAGAATCTCCGTATCATTTAGTGAGGCAAAAAAGATACAAAGAAGCTTTTGAAAATCTCATGTGGTTAAGAGGTGATACACCTTATGAGAAAATTGAAGAAGAAATGATTCATATAGAAGAGTTCGTTGCGGCAAGTCCCAAGAAACCATTGCATGAAGTTTTGAAGGAGTTCACCATTCCCATCAACCGCAGAGCAATTATTCTTCTAACCTTGCTGATGTTTGGACAACAGTTTAATGCGAGTGCAACGGTCAAATCTTATTTCCATATTATCATAAATGAGACCAACACTCCTTTGGATACAGATTTGGCTGTAATTGTAGTGGAAACAAGTGGTCTTGTGGTAATGATTATGTCATTCTTCATGGTGAATCGAGTCGGGAGAAAGTTTTTGTTTTTACTTACAAGTATTGGTTGTGTGATTGGAACATTTGTTGCCGGTTTATACTTTATGCTGGTCTCCCAGGGTATTGTTGGGAATGAGGCTTCCTACATGGTACTTGGTGCACTTTTGTGTATTCAAATATTTAATGGGTTCGGTGCAGCTACAGTGCCAACACTGATTGTCAGTGAAATGACAACGGCTAGTGTCAGATCGTGGTTTGGTGCTTGTAAAACGATCACGTTATCAATATTCAATGCAATGACTGTCAAGATCTTTCAAACCATAAAAGACGATTTAGGTGCCGAATACGGATTTTGGATGTATACAGTTATTACGATTGTCGTTATTATAGTTTTAATTTTCATAATGCCCGAAACCAGGGGAAAAACTTTACAAGAAATTCAGAATATGCTTTCAAAAAATAATAAGAAGCAGAACAAGAATTCAACGATTGTTTCTGATGATGCTTTAAAAACATGACTGGTAAATAAACCAATCCAATTATAAACTTGTACTTTTTATGATTATAATAAATGTTATTACTTTATTTAATTAATTGTGTTCTCAAATTACCTTTCTAAAGCTTCATTCTCCTGTATGTATAATATGCATATCAGTATGTATATCTAATATATAATAATCGAATCCTTGTGATTAGGTACTCTTTTTTTCTATTCTATCCCCTCACACCGCATCCCTTGCGGGGTAGACAGAGAGAACAGATCGCCAGATCTTCCTATCCTCAAACATACTTCAGGACTCCTTCACATTCATGCATATCGTCATACATATTCTACGGTTTGATGACTTCCTATACCTGAATGAGCCAGAGACTGAATATATAAAGAACGTTCAATTTAATTTCTGACGACCAAGCTTGCTTGCGAAATTTTTCATTGCCCAATGCCCAACCTTCAAACTTTTTCCTTCAGGGATGTGATATAGGTACATCTTTTAACCATACGATAAATAAAATAAATACAGTTCATTTTTCTCTCTAGTATAGGTTCATTCTCAAAACACATCCGTCTTTGCGAATCCGGCATACACGGTTAAGCCACGTTATTCTTGGACGGCCTCGTTTCATCACCATTTTGCCATCTAGTCATTATAAAAAAATCAGACATATTGTAAATTTATTTCGTCTCAAATCTTCCTAATATTTTCAACAGATTTTATATGAAAAGATTTCCAGTACAAAAACGGTTTAATTAATATGATTCCTAATAAATGATACCTACTTAATTCAATTAATTTATTGATTACATAATAGTTAGGATATTATGTTTAATTACTGAATACAATTATACTCCTTTTACTACGATAGAATAATACTTACGTAATTAAGAATTAAGGTTTTGTGAGTAATCCGTCTCATTAATATTATGAAAAGGTAATCCTAATTACTACGAGTAGTTACGTCTCTACGAAATAATATGAAAATAATCCTTAATTTCAGTAGCCCTTACAAAGTCTTTAATATGATATACCTAGCTATAGAAATTTGCGCAATTTGTTGTATCGTAATCCTTGGCGTCACCTCACAAAATTCACAAATCAAAAACCCCTCGAACATGAATTAACATTGACGCGGAGCTCTGATTACAGATTCTAGATTCTAGATTCGCACAATAATTATTTCGCATACGAAAGAAGAAGTACCTATGTTTCAAAAGGTGTATTTATGTATGCTGTTAATCACAACGCTCCAGAACTGGTAAGAGCTCAAGACACCGAGTGCATTAGAATTTTTAGTACCAATGAATAAATTACAAAAAAGTGCTACAATCAGCGAGGTGACTTTCTAATAAAAGGCATAATATGGAAGCATGTTTCCTCGACGTACCTAGTTTAAAGAATGTGAGTACCTATTAAAGAAAATTACTTCTAAAAAGTAGTCTCAAATACACCAAGAGTCATTTGCCAGTTCTTAAATGATGATGTTGATATTTAGGCCTGATATGATCCTTAAATGGAGACCCTGGGAGAATAAAAGAGGCGTAGGAAGACCCCAAAAGTGGTGGTCCGACGACATGGGGGGAAAAAACTGGCTGCAAGCAGCAAACAACAGAAAGGAATGGAGGAATACGGACGAGGCCTCCTATATCCAGCAATGGAGGACAGAGGGCTAAAGAAGAAGATGATACAAACCTCCAATCCTCAACTGAATTGAATATAATTAATGAAAATCATAAATCATTACCGACTTACTCCACTTCACGACACAAGCTTACTGTGAAGTGTACAAAGATGTATTTGGGTTTATTTCGATAAACCCAGATTCATCCTTTAAATTAAAATAAAAAAATGAAATTTGTGTGTCCAAATTCCTAAATCTTCTTCGACCTTTAAGCTCTGTTTCGTGGAATACAGGTAATCAAGGTGGTCCCATCATTTTTAAGATGTCTTCGAAATGTACGTTCCCCTACAGAGATTTGTCACAACTATAGCGACTCTGATGCCATCCTATATTAACTTAACATGACAAAGTCAACGCAATCTAATAAACTGAATCCACTTAAATTCCATTGTTTAAACATGTAATTCTCATCCAAAGCAATAGAGATAAGACTCTTAAGGACTTGGTACCAAGAATGACGTCACAGTAATTTCCCACGGCATTAAGGTTCAAAATCGCATGAACAATCGCATGATAAAATGGTAAAAATAGTTTTTTTTTTCATTTTTTGGGGTTAATTTCGCTTTAATCAAAAAACTTTTACGGTTATTCCCTAGATTTTTACGCAAATTATCAATACAAAAAAAATTCTCCGCGACTTTCGGAAAACGAGTTTCTGTTTTCGGGAAAAAAATCTGAGGTTTTTTTTCACAATTTTTTTTTTGATAAATTTATACAAGATATAAAAAAATATTTTACGGTTATTCTCTAGATAAAAGTTCAATGTATCTACTCTATTTTTTCCAAAGCATTTTTGGTAACGATTGTCGAGATCTAAGGTCTCCCGTTTTTAGAATTTTTTTAAATGTCAATATGCCTACTCTTAATAGCAAGAATATTTTTAATGAATTACAGAAACTATGCATGGTAGAAAATAATATAATAATATCGTCCCAAGTAGATTAGACCTTCTGAGTATTTTGTGGGGATTCTGGGGATAATTAATTCAGGGAAAAATAATTAAAACTCGTAGGCACTGAAAAAATATTATATGTAATAAAATATTATATTTCTACGTACATAAACAAGACTTATAGAAAAAAGAGGAAAATAAAATAATTGGTTTGACCCCTGAACATTTCAAAAATGATTATTCATAAATTGGTTCATGAAGGTTTTTACAACTTATCACAAATTTTGATGTAGAATAATTGAAGAACTAACACTAATTGCCCAGTAAATCTACGATTCGTTAGTATGCAGACCCAACATTAAATCAGGTAGCCGTGAATTTTTGGGATGTTATGTAGGACAAAAAGGTAGTTAAGAATCCAAATATGCACAATTTTCCTCCCTCCGCCCCCTTCACCGTCAAAACCTTAAAAAATCGTCGCTTTTTGTACATTATGCACTATAACTTCGTTGTCTCTCTTTTTAGGTCAAAAAAGTTATTTGAACTATTGATACAAAACGTTCACCAAAAATGTATTTAGGTACACTTACAATATACTGTTCTCATTTTGTTTGACTTTACTATTTTCGTTTCCTATATAATCCTTTGCGTTTAGGGCGATTTCCATAAATAATCCACCAGCACCTATACTATAGACCAATACTTGTTTCGCTGAACATGCAGCGTAATACCCCAATTGGATTTTGTCATTTTCATCATATTTTATCAGCGTTGTCTCTTTGTGTCTCATTTTCTGAGTTTTCACCATTGTTACCTGATAACATATCTTGAATTTCTTGCAACGTCTTCCCTCTAGTTTCTGGCATTATTAAAATCAAAATAACACTAATTACAATAATGATCGACATTAGACACCAGAACGAATATTGGATTCCATATTTAATATGGATCGTTTCAAATATTTGCATGTTCACTGCACTCATAACTCCTGCACAGATTGTGAAATATGCTCCGAATAATGATCTTACACTTGCGGTGCTTGTTTCGCTCACGAGAAGCGCAGGAACTGAAGATCCGCCGAAAGCATTGAATACTTGAATACATAACATTCCCAGAATAGCCATCAGTGACGCATCTCGTCCAATGATACTTTCCGAAACCAACGTAAAATAGAGTGCAGTTAAAAATAATCCGACAATACAACCACCGCAAGTTAATAAAAACAAAAATTTTCTCCCGTAACGATTTATCATAAAAAATGACGCCAACAGAACAACAAAAGCGATGACTTCTAAAATGATGACACTCGTATTGACGTCTAAATCTGTTTGCGTCGCAGATATAATTAAATGGAAATATGCTCTTAGAGCTGTTGGACCATTAAATTGACTTCCGGCAATCAACAAAGTTATTAGAATGAGTGCCCTTCTGTTACAAGGAATCCCAATTTCTTTTATGATTTCATCGAATGGCCTTTTTGGACTCGTCGCCACGAATTCTTCTATAGCTTTCATTTCATTTTCAATATTCGCTTCGTCAGTTTCTCTTCTCAACCACATTAGGCTCTTCTTTGCTTCGTCATGTCTGTTTTGTCGTACAAGATAGTAGGGCGATTCAACCATCAGTAACCAAAATAGTAACGCCATTATAGGAATAACCAAAATAATTAGACATAAGTCGTAATAACCAACATACGGCCCCACGCTATACATGAAGATTGACCCTAAGGGTACCTGTAAAGCGATAAAAACGCCCAAAATACTTCTACTATAAGTTTCGGTTATTTCTCCCATATAAGTTGGAAGCACTGATGCAACAAAGGTAAAGGCAAAACCCAGCACAATTCTTCCAATATAAATATGAGTTATACTTGTACTGAAGTACAGAATAATCCACTGTGCGATATGTAGAATAATTCCAATCAATGTAAGCCATTTTCTTCCGAGGATATCAATGAATATTGAATAGACAAATGGTCCAATGAATGTTCCTACTACGTAGATCGTTGATATGCTGGAAATATCCATTAAACCTATCGGTATTGGAGAATCATGTGCGAGCAATTTCACCAAAGCCACTGATGTCCAGGCAAATGAAACTCCGCCGAGGAAGTGAGATATCAGACCTGGAAGAAAGAAATTGCATATCAATTAATAAAATTATCTCAAATTCGATCATTGTTGACATAGATCTTAACATGTTTACGAATCCGATATAGTGAAACATATGCTGGTGGTATATATACAAATCCAAATACTTTACCATAGCCTAGGCTAAAGGCCTGTATCGTGAAATGCATAATACATAGTCATTGCCTGGGATTCGTACCCAGAACCTCCCGCTGAAGAGACCCGCGCTTTAACCAACTGCGCCAACAATTTATCTCCTTTGAAGAAACTAAGTTGGTACATATTTATTACAAATTGTAGTATTTTATACATACCGCTCGATAAAGCCAAAAAAGGCCTAAGAGTTTTATTGGTCGAGCAAATCGTTCCCGGTTTTTCTGCATCCATCATTAGGTTTCACAATAATTTGATTAAAACGAACTCACTGCATCATATTTCAATAATAATTATATGCTTCACAAATGAGATTAATTCAATTAATCAATATAATATCATTATGATTATTTGTTATCTTAATTGCTACAATTATAAATCACTTGAAAACTATGTATTGCTGCGGCTTCATTTTACACGAACAATATTGCAGCTAAAGATATACCTATCTAAAAAATTTCCGCACCATTTTAAGTCGTAACCTATATTTATACATATATCTTCTTCCCATTCTATCCTTGGTTGGGTCGGGGGCTCAAAGCATCTGTGTATCTTTGCCAGAGGCCCCTGTCACTTGCAGCTTCCAGGGCCTCTAGCCACTCCAACCACAGTCTCTCCTCGCACAACTATGTCACTTGCTTCTGCCAGCTATATTTATTTATTTTAATCATAGTATTTTAAAAATAAACATGATTACTGGTACATGGTTAGCGCAGTTGGCTGGAGTGCGGACCAACTACTTCTAATCGGAAAGTGTCCATTGTTTCCTTCAGCTCAGGGGCTAGGGCTACTCGAAGGGTTAGGACAACACCCAAACAATTACTTTACATACTAGTACCAGAAAGTAACGCTGCCAGTGCCGCATACGAATTTAGGTGCTGACAACTACACTTCACGACACAAGCTTACCCTGAAGTGAACAGGAAATATATGTTTAAAAAAAAAATCATTAAAAACCACACTCAGAGAAAATAGTTAGGTACTACTGTATTTGGGTCAGAATAAACATCATTTGGCAAAAAAAATCGCTGATTTTT
This sequence comes from Ceraclea dissimilis, assembly GCA_963576895.1. Taxonomy (NCBI): domain Eukaryota; kingdom Metazoa; phylum Arthropoda; class Insecta; order Trichoptera; family Leptoceridae; genus Ceraclea; species Ceraclea dissimilis. The sequence continues at coordinate 16,618,850 of OY756363.1, forward strand.
AATAATCTGCTCTTTAAATAATAAAAATATCTGGTAGAAAAATACAAGGAAACCTGATACGGAAGAATTATTAACGGATATTCTCCAGAGAGAACTTATAGAGAGGTCACATTTCCTCGAAAAGATTAAAGGAGATAATCGATGTTTTTTTTTTTAATTATTAATTGATTGGATACTCATTTTGTAAAACTCCATTATCAACACTATAGTTCGTGTCTGAGCTATCTATTTACATACCTATTTGTGTTTTGGTTCTACATGTTTAGGTTTGTTAGGTCACTCTCAAAAACTGTCACCACAACTATACCGTCACAACAATCTTTTTTCACCCCAAATCATAGTAAAACGAAAACACAAATATGTAAGTAGATCTCAGACACGAACTATGACATGAGCAGACCGTGAGCCATGTAGTGTCGGAGTGCTGTCTCACAGTGTATGGAGGAAACCCGGAGGATTTCTTGACACTCAACGCGAATCGGCGACCGAATTTTTGAGAAACAATACTATTAATTTTTAATTTCTGACAATCAAACATGAGCTCTATTATTGTAAATTGATGTGATGTACCATTATTGACTAAACGGTGAATAAAAATATGACATTAAATTAAAATCGATGTTTTTCATAAATATACGCCAGTAGGTGAGATCTCCAATATGCAAAGTGAAACTTGGTAGTGGATAAGAGAAAAAAGATAGTTTATTTTAAATCGTTAATTAGAGAAACAGCCTAGATGACAGATCATAAGTAGTATAGATAACTATGCAAAGTCACAATCGATCTTGATAGATTGTATGTTAATAATAAGATAAAACAATTAACATTTATTTAACAATATTAATACATGATGACGTAATCGATTCTAAGTTTATCGATTACGCAGTGAGTAATCGTCATAGAACGTTATGGTGAAATTGCATCAATTTGTGTTATAAACATAATCAAAAGACTTTCTTTCACATGTGCAATGCCCCTAATTAGAGACGTGAATAGATTTATATGCTCATATCTAAAAAGTAAAAAGAACCTCGCAGTCAGTTAACATCTTTTGACAAAATTAAACTTAAAAACAGTGTTTAGTTTCTTCCACGGACTTTGGCGGTCAAAACACCCAGCTTTTAATTTAAATTTTATTATTATGAACCTCCATCAAGAACCTTCGCTCAAAACACTCAACATTAAAAAAATACACGTTTACAATGAGTTCTTAATAAACTGAGATAAATATGCATTATCAAAATTTTCAATGTATATTTCAAAGCAAAAGTCACATCTTTTATTTTTATCGAAAGCCTAACATGTTAACCATGATCTAGGTTTTGTTTTGTCAAAATCTAATCGGTAATTATTTTGTCAAAAAAAAACTGTGAAAAAAAAATCATATTCTTCATTTTTAAAAGGTCGAACTCTAATATCGATTTTTGGTCGTGCATTCATTAGTCATTTAATTCGTACTTTTCCAATCTGTAGCACCCCTTAGAATATTCTGCATCTGAAGACAACACCCTTTATACATTACGAACGAGTAAATGAACATATTACGTTAGGTATTTACAACTTACTATGATCAACTAAAGTATAGTATACTCATGGGCGTGGTCAGAGGGGGCAGGGGGGTAGCTTCCCCCCTTTGAGTTTTGAATAGGCATATGTTTTTTCAAACTAAATGATAAAACCTCACAAAAAATCACAATACCTCCGCACATTTTCTCATCATATCATAAATTTTCTATAATTAGTATGAAAACCCATCAGTTTAAATAAAATGCTGGCGGTGCTATTTTTTATTAGCTTTTTGTAAAAGGCATTTTTCATACATATTATTGCTCCAAAATTTTAACACATTTTCAAATAAGCCAAACCACATCACGACCTTCTTCACTATGTCCCAAAAATAATTCGGCTGCGGCGCTGTTTAACCTTTTTTCATGTTACGAGTATATCGAATTTACAGTTTTGGTGCCCCTTCCTAGCTCCAAGGCTGGCGACGCCCATGAGTATACGTATTCAAAACTTATCTAATGTATTACTATAGTGGTAGTACAAGATAAGTGCATTAAATGTTATAGTGGATGTGCGTGTTTTATGTCTTAACTTTACTAGACTATAAAATAATACGCCTACTTTATGTTATTAGGAAAACAACATATTACTATTTTATTTTCCGTAATTCCTATGAATTTCCATAAAAAATTGTACCAATACTTTGCCATTTAACGTCCTACAAAGGAACACAGAGATGGGTTTATTTCTAATGCCAATTTCTTTCAACCAACCACGCACATAACATTTAGTAGCTACCAGGCGCGAAGCTACCAAAGAACACGATTCCCATCGAGTTACCTTTTGGATAAAATGATAGGTATAATAGTGTCTAATCTGACGTAATCCAATAAGAAATGTTAGCACCGGCTTCCCTTCTGCAGAAATCCACTCTTTACTATTAGTAGCTACATATTAGTTTTGTATGACGATCATAAGTTTACCCAAGAAATAAAGCTTGGGCAATCCTAACTTAACCTGGATAAACCTAGTTATATTTGGTCATTTAGCATTACCCGTAATATATACATAGTCAAAATCAATATAACCCAGATTCATCCATGTTTGCCTTACTTTAAGGTAGGCATCTTCTTCTTTAGTTTCAATCCTGCGGATTGGTTTGCAAATACCTACATCTTGTTCTCCACTCTTCTCTGTCTCCCGCAGCTCTCTTCAGCTCGTGGCGCAGTTCATGTCCTCGTACACCTGGTCCAGGTACTGCTGTCGGGGGCGCCTCCTGTGGTAGGCATATTGAAATTTAAAAAAAAAAAGATATTTTAGTAGACCTTAGATCTCGACAACCTAACTAAACATGCTTTGGAAAAATAGAGGGTGGACACATTGAACCGTTATCTAGTGAATAACGCTAAAAGATTGTTTATATCTTGTATGGATTTATCAAAAACTATTGTGAAAAACACCTCTATTTTTTTGCGAATGTCAGTATCTATTTTTCCAAAAAACGCAATGAAAAAAATCATTTTCGTATTGGTAATGTGCATTAAAATCTAGTGAATTACCGTGAATTTTTATTGAATGAAGCGAAATAAACCCCAAAAAGTTAAAAACAAAACTATTTTTAAAACTAAAATGACCGTGACGTCAAAGTCGGGCTCCTAGCTTTAATTCGCTAATTTATAATAATCCAGTGAAATTAAACACAAAGCAGTCTCTCGATGGAAAGTTGTGGGGTAGCAGGGATTTCTTTCATTCTATACGTTTTTTGGGATGCTGAATTCGAATCCGAGGTTTGCCAACAAAATTTCGATACGGAACATGGCGAAAAATACAAAAAATGGCGAAAATATTCGTTTTCTGGCGATTTCTTTATAAGAACTCGAAAACTGACAACTTTCGTAAGTTATTTTTCTACGCAAAATGAAAGTACGTAAAATTTCTATATAAAATTTTTCTCTAAAATAAATAGGAACGGAGCTGTCAAGGTCCAAAAAATGGCCAAATCTTCTTATTGTTTTACATTACGAGTATCGAGAATCGAAAATGTATTTAAAAAGTTTACCTTGTTGCCTTCATAAGCAAATTTCGACAATTATTATTTAAATTCATGAGTCATATTTTACCTCCTTGGAATCAGAAAACACAAAGAAAGCTATTAAAGAAATTTTTATTTAAAAATACCGTGAAATATTTGAGCTAGACATGTTTAAATAATTTTATTTAAAAATATAGTAATTTGTTTAGGCTAAAAATGTTTAAACCTTTTAAGCTTAAACACTTCACTATATTTTTAAATAAAATTTATCCTGAAACCATTCTCCATTATTACAGATTCCAACGAGGTAAAATATGCATCATAAATCTGAACAATAATTGTCAAAATTTGGTGATAATTCGAACAAGGTGACCTATTCTCCATACATTTTCCATTTTTACAATTTAAAATAACAAAATTTGGCCAATTTTTGGAGCTTGACAGCTCCGCTGCTAGTTATTTTAGAAAAAAAAATTATATACCAAATTTGTAGGAAATTTTATGTGCTTTCATTCTGCTAAAAAGATGACCCACAAAAAGTTGATGGTTTTTAAGTTCAAATCCAGAATTCGCCAGGAAATGTAAATATTCGCCATTTTACCAATTTTTCGCCATGTTCCGTCACGAAATTTTGTTGGCAAACCTCGGAGGATTCAGCACCCCAAAATACGTATAGAATGAAAGAAAAACAGACTACCCCACAACTTTCCATCGAGAAATCTAAAAGCACCGTATTATAATACTAGTATGCTAAGGTACTCTTGTTTTACTATGCAACACTTTGACAAGATCAGGAAAACCTTAAATATCCTATCCCATTATTTTCTGGTTTAAAGCCAATCCACTTTTCTACGTGTGATCCAGGCCTTGGATATCCAAGAACAGTGTTTAATTTCATCGTAAAACAACGTATCTAACAAAATGTATCTCCCTTCCAATATAATCTAAACCACTCGTCTTGCAAAACAACATAACTCGCAATAACTCTATTACTATTTGAAGTTGTTGTGTACGGAAATGTACAATAAATAACTATTAGGTATATTGGTACAGTTTGTCATAGTAAAGTTTCATTAGAGCTTACTCAATTATATGAGTTTGAAACTCAATCTTCCTTGTTGCTTCAACAATATATTACTTCTAATAATAAACCAACAACTTTACTACTAAACTACTAAACTAATGCTTATGTTAACCTACAAACATAAGACAATCACATAAATTTCTTATGAATAGTGGTCAAGACGTACAATACAACGTATGGCAAATCTCTTAAGACATAATTTTCCTTGAAACAATAACTTTTATAAACTACGAAAAAACCTGTTATACAATTTCACTCATGTCTCTGAGAAAGGACTGTTTTCGTTAAACTTCCGTGTGTCATTTTTACATCTTCAGCAATGAGCTCAGAGAAAATGCTCTATTAGGATACCTGCCTTGTTGCGTATACCATTACATTTGTTATGGATAATGCTAGATGAGCAAATAAAACTAGGTTTACTCAGGCTTTCGAGCAAGCCTAGGTCCGTAGTCGACTGAATAAAGAGTGCTAAACCCTACTGCGGGTGAAACATATATCCAATATATACTAGTTTCACCTCGACTCAGCTACCAGCCTTTATAGCATAGCGGTAAAATACCGGCTTGTCAGGTTGGAGGTCTGGGTTCGATTCCCGGCCGCGGTAGATGGATGGACTGGAATTGGTGAATGTTACTTAAGCGTAAAGTGATCACATTAAGCCAGCCGATGATCAGTCATAAGCCTGATGGAAGATCCTTCCTTTGCTGTATATCTGTTGAGATATAACTTGTCGTTAAATTCAACTTTACGACATGTAGAAAAATTCTGATAGTCTCACAAAACATAAATTGTGATTTTCATAAATATTCGTAAATCCAAATAGTTAATTTCCCAATACATTGAGCGCTATCAGATGCGCACAAGAGTGCAGACATCTCAAATTTTAAACAAGAGTTTCGAGTATCTGTGAACTCTACATAATTATCGTAATCGTATTGTATTTGTGAGTTTTTTTGGTTTTTGTAATAAAAAATGACACCAAACACAATAAAAGACGCAGAAAAATGATCAATTAATTATTTAACTCGTTTTTTACGTAAAACTTCGCTCTGATTTGGTACAGAAATAAATTATTACAGATTCGCGTTTGTGACGTGAATTCCCTTAGGGCATTGTATGAGAGAATAAAATGTTTTGCCAGGTTAATGGAGAATTAATATTCTAATTAGCAGGTACCTATGTACTCTGATATAAATTCCATATCATTATTAAATTTCACTCCGCTTTATTGTTTTGCCGAAGGGGGGTTAATGTTGAAATTATGAAACAAATTAAATTATGTAACTATTGGCTTTGGTGGTGGAGTGTAGACAGCAGTGATGTACACCATTTCAAACTCAAAAACATTCGCCCTGAAAAACTTAACCCATCGTAGAATTATTATCAAAAGCAGTCTTTTCAAAATTCGCTGTCTCGCCCATCTCGTTCAACAAGTTGTCTGAAGAAATGAGGTCTCTGAGTGATAGTAAATTTCGGGGAGCAATGAAAACGTACCTTGTTGTAAAATCATTTTACTCTGTCGACGAAATGCTGGAATGAACCATTTACATTCACTCCAGCACCGAACTGACTATATCATAAATTGTTTATTGTGCTTGAATTATATAAATATCTTGTTTCATGCTATGTCTCCGACGAAATGCTAACAGAGCCCTTTACACTCTTTAGCATTGATATTGTGCATTATTACTATTACATTTAATTATTTTATGTCTAATTATATAAAACTGACGAATCCAAGTGACCGATATAGAGTCTAAGGACGATAAACAACAATAAACAAATACCCTGCAACTATTGATAATCTGTTTCTCTCATTCTTTCAGGAGTAAAGTCGCCGCGTTGCTTCTGGACAAACACCTTCAGATCAATGGCATTGGAGTAAACCACGGGAGAGGAAGTCTAGCCCCTCCACCAGCGACTTGCAGCAGGATGAAGAGAGAGAGAAAAGCTGCAAGGACTCTTGGAATAATCATGACAGCATTTCTTGCCTGTTGGCTTCCATTCTTTCTATGGTAATGATTTTCTTTAATCTAAGTTGTAGTAGGTACTTTGTTAACTTGACTCAAAAGTTCGAAAATCTTTTAATCATTACACTGACACTAACGTTAACTTTGCCTTTATCAGAATATATTCTTTTTAGCCGTCGCTATTATTCTGGACGAAGGATCCTTCTTCTCTTTTTTTACATTTCCTTGGATATCCTTTTTTTCAGTTATAATTGTCAATCCCTCGTTTCTTATCCCATGGTCTCAATTTTTTTCATTATTCTGGGTGTCCGTTCACATCTAACCTTAATCAATGCATATATCCAAAGTGTCGGTTAAAAATTTTGGTTCAGCGATTGGAAGCTAAAACAAACTAATCGCTGAACGTTTTCATTTCACATCTACATATCTACGATTTGCTAAGACATTTCAAATCAAATTCTTGACCAACTTTTGGAGTTACCTAGATCTCTGAAATTTGTCACAATACTAACACGTTTTTAATGACAATTAACAGTTTTCTTTCCTCTCCTTCATCGTTTGCTGAGGGTCGTAATTTGTGGAGCTACCCATGGACAAATCATGACGCCTCAAGTCCTCTTTGTTCTCTGCAATCCGCGCCGCCAGCTCAAGTCTCTCCCAGTCATTTCCTTAATCTGGTCGCATCACCTTGCAGGAGATCTACCTCTACTTCCCATGATTATATTTTTTCTAGGTTTCCCGACTCTCTTCTGGTGGTGTGACCAAAGAAACCCAGAACTCGCCGACTGCGTACTACAGATAGTCGTTCCGTTATTTTAAGTTCTTTGAGGACTGAGTCATTCGTCCTTCTTGCAGTCCATGGGATCCTCAGCTTTAGCAGTTACCCACACAAATTAGGAGTTAAACCACCTCAAATAAAATTACAGTTTTGGAGACAGACACTGCTCTATCATAGATTTTAGAAATATTATCTTCATCACTCCATTCCGCTGTCCTAAATAATAATTCAGTTCATAAAGTATATTACTATTTTCACCCGTATAACCTAATGAATAAATAAATATACAGGTGCCTGTAGAAGAGCTTAAAAGCAAAGTGGGTACCTAGTCATTTACTCTTGACAGTTGAGAGGTAGCTGGGTAAGGTAATACAGGGTGTCTTTGTGCCACTTTTTGTAGTTTTCTTCTATGTACCTACCTACGAAAAAATAAGCAATATCTTCAATATAATAAAAATGGACGTATGTATCTGGGTATGTTGGTTTGTCCTACCATAACTTTGGAGCGCCTTGAACAATTTCGACCAAACTTGGTACACGTATGTCTTGCTATCTAGAAACGAATACTGTGTGGTAGAAACTTCTGGAAATACGGAACCTTGTAGAAAATTGTGGAAGTCAATAGAACATTGCGGAACCTTCTAGAAGGTTGTCAGAATGAATGAACAGATGACTGTAATTCGGGTCATACTGTCGATCTACCTCACAAATGTGCCGTTGCGAAGCACAGGTAACTAAATAATTATTGAAATGAATGGATTAATTCGCTACCTATGTAATTATTATTATTTGGACCTAATAAAACATCACATAAGTGAGAAAACGACATTAAATTTATGTGTGATACAATCTCATCTCATAGTATGGGGTGACATTGTGCCATCGAAGTTTTCGGTAGATATCTTGAGAATCTAGCTAGACTGAATAATAATCTAAACCCATTTTTATAAAAGACAAATATTGTAACTAAAAACTGGTTATACATTTGCTAGGAAAAAATAATAAGTTTCCCAAAAATGAAACAGTGTATCAAAGCATATTTTTTTTATTAATATTTATATATTTTTCAATTGAAAACACTAAATTGAATGAAAACCGATTGTTCAATTAACTTTCTGATGCCTTCAAGAAATGGCAGTAATATAACTATTTTCTAACTAGTAGTCAAGAGTTTTAATTCGGTGTGTTGTTGCAGAAATTTGCCAAGTGCCCAACTCTGCCGATATGCAACCTAGTATTTCTAGTATGTTTTATGTTATTAATTTGTCATAATGAGGACTATCATATTTTATTTTGTCTTTTATTGTGCATTTGTGGAATGAAGATGTCTTCATTTTGATTATTTGTCAACCCCGATACAGGTCATAACCTAGTGGGGTTGGCAATTACCTACATATATACTATACTGTGTACATATGTATTGATGTATGTATTATTTATATTATTTATGTGTTGATATGAGTAAATTAATTAATTAAAAAAATTAAAGAGTCAAAGCGCCAAATTCAATAATACGTTTGGCACAATCTCACTGATGGCACAAAGACACCCCGTTTCACCGTTACTATTACTATCTATCTAGTTTTATATTATAGAATATTACCTGAACCACTTCACTTTCGTGATTCACCTAAAGGCACTGCATTAATAATAATGAAGCATCAGCGACAAACTAAAATGCCTCAAGTCTTCTAGTGAGAACACCGCTTTTCAAACCTTTGCCACTATTTCAAAACAAATACTTCTTCTTCTTTGGGTAGATCTTGGATCTGTTTAATCAGGGCTCAAATCTCGTTCTCGTGATGAAGAGGTCCAACTCTCTCTCCATCTTTTCGGTCGACGTCCCGGTGGTCGGCGTCCTTCAGGGATCTCTTACATGACGAGCTTAGGAATTCTTGTGGGGTCCATGTTTTCAACATGATCCCTTCAGCACCGCCTTCTTTTTCAAAATAATACCCACGATTTAAATATCTTCCATTGTGCCGTTAAGTCTAAAAAGAGGTGTTATTTCTTCGCATGTTACCAATCGTACCGATTTAGTCTCTTTTGGAGTATCTTCTCTCAATTGTAGACAAAAAAAAACTTGAGACATTCATAACTTGTCTCCTGAAGAACTTCTATACCTGAACTCCCACCATCTTAGTCTTTTTGTTAGTAGCGGACTGTATTTAGGGTGAGGATGTTGCCATCTACCTTTGGCCGCTGATTCCAGGTTTAGTTACATAGAGTCCCTCAGTGCACTGGTAAAATCTTCACAAAGTCACAAATGTTCGATTAATAATACTTTTGTTAGTCCTCTATGGGAATTACACTTACAGCACAACAAAACATGTCTCCCGTACGGGAATTCGCCACTTTACACCAATTAACCATTATTATTATTATTAAGCGTGTCAAACCAGAAAACTTATATTGATTTCCAGTACTGTGCGAAGCGCACAGCACACGGAGACGCGGCAAAAACATCTTTAAAATCTAAAAATCAAATTAATCTTTATCTTATTAACCATTAAATAATCACAAAGCAAAAAAAAAACAATCTTCATCGATGTCCAAAGTGTTAATCGTATATTCTATGATTTTCCAAGGTATTCCCATGAGCAAATAGCCCAACGACTGATGTCATTGTGGTATGCCATTATCTGAACGATGGAGAAATACATCCATAAAATAAAACGAGAATAAAATAGGTGTAAATTGTAAATTGAGAATCTCTGTCCTAGACTTCCATATTATCCCCCTTCCCCACCTCCTCAAATCCAGTTTCCCAACATCACCTACGATACTAATCAATATCCTTCTATATTATAGTTGCTACGGCGTAGCACTCCTACGGACTACGGTGTAGAGAGTAGAGTGTAGAGAAATACACTGCATAAGATGGATTGCCTGATAAAGCTACGATACGTGACTCCGGGAACATTTTTACATTAAATCTACATTTACTATAGGATTATATGACACTATTTTTAAGAGTATTTTTATCTTAAGTTAATATCAATGATAGAGTGTTTTCTAATGGACAGTATATACCTACCTATTTGGTTTCTGAATTTGTTTCGTAATGCATATGTATCGAAATTTTCTTAAAGAAGAGAACAAATCTACTTTGTAAATGACTGGGTTTTTCTGCATCGTTGTTATTTTTTTTTTAACAATTATGCAGTCTCTCAACTAATGTAGAGTGTGAGATGGGCATGCTGGACTTACTTTATTACTTACTTTATTAATAGACTAGCGCCGGGAGCTGGACCAAATTTAAATAACTTCGTAATTTTCACTACTTCAGATTCCTTCAATTTGTTAGAAAACGCATGACTCTGAGTTTATCATAAAATAAGGAAATGTTAAAAAATTTTACGCAGCAATTTTTCGATTCGCTTTCAAAAAACATTGCCGACATAGTTAACTAAATCGGCAAAGTTTTCTCTTTCGCGTAATTTTTGTGCTAATACTAATGTATAAGTACACGTTCAATTTTCAATTGCGAATAAATATTGTTTTACAATAAAATCGTTTTTTACATGATGAAATATAATAATACATATTTTTATATTACCCACTTTCTGCTTTTTCCTAGTAGTGGTATTATTGAAATATGAAAAAAATCCTATGTAATAAAATACTTCGTATCATTAGATGATGTGGGAGTAAGGAAATAACGATGTGTCTCAAATATCATGTTGCGATAAATAACAGGTGCCGATTATGGTAATTGTTAAATTACTAAAAATGTTTTTATACGGTCGGTGTAGCAACTTTGATTTCCTCCTGTGACCCTTTACACTCTTTAGCATTGATAGTGTGCATAATATCTACTGTATATTCAATTTAATTATTATATTTCTAATTATGTAAAACTGACGAGTCCTCGTTTCCGATATAGGGTCTAGGGACGATGAAAAATAATAAGCAATAATTAGTTTTGCCAAGCTTAAAACGCTGCAACCTAAAAAAAATAACTATGTACAATAACGTGAATTCTATCAAAATAATATATTTTAACCACCTCACTAAATGTATTCCTATAGTTACGGTTGAAAAAGCTTAATTCTTTTGTTTATTAAACAACGAAATGACTTTTTGTTTTGTTTCTTTGTAATAAATACATATTGATTTTATTATCGCTCAGGCTTGTTTTCAATTCGTATCTGTTGAAAGGGAACCTTTCAAGGCCGGGGGCATGGTCACGCCAGAACTTGAGTACTTAAATGCTAGCCAAACCAATATGAGTACACAATACTCTAAATTCTATCAGTATGTAGACAAACTTTGTGAAATATTAGGGAATTACTACTGTCCAAAATAGCTGCTACTGCTATTCGATGCCTTCTCTTACTATCTTGAAACAATACGTTTAATATATTTTTTTCGGTACTTACAGGAAAACAATATTAAATAATGAAATATGAGGATAATTGATATTTTTTCAATAAGGAAGTCTACTACAAAACAAATAAAAATTTCATTAATTAATGTTTGAAAATATAGTGAAACTTAATTCAATTCAAGTAATATTATGATAATGGAGTCAATTCTGAATTTAATTTAGTGAGTATACTAAGTATAGTAAGACGTCCCTTTTTCTCAATTATTTCATTGTAAAATAAATTTTAAAATCACTTATTATTTTGTGGATTTTAAATGAATATCTAATTTAGTCTTTCATTATTTAAAAAAACACAATAAAGTCATTATTATAATTATACTCCACCCATCTCAGCTTTTTAAAAAGCCGGTACTATAAGAAGCAAGGACGGACAAAAGCCAAGTCCTTGCTTTCTATCAAATTTGTGGTTATGAAGGATTGTTGAGAAATTTCCGTACTATTGAACACGTGCTAATTATTATTGATTTTTGAAACTCTTTATATATATTTTTGCCTCTATTATTATTATTTATTTTTTTAACCTTAAAATGGACTTCCACCATGTACCGATGGTCAAAAAACTCTTTTAAAAAAGTTATAGAATTCGTCCTATTATATTATTAAAAGAATGAAACACTCAGAACGTGTTTTTTACACACTTTTTCAAATGATTAAAAAGTCCAGGGCCGCGTTCAAATTTTCATGTCTTTAGAGCGATGTCGAAGTGTCACCCATAGATTAATAAATCGAGTCAAATAAGTAAATTTGATATATTTTTGTCTTTCTTTCTTGTTTTCAGGTATGTCATAACGTCGCTATGCGGGGAGACATGCTACTGCCCACCTGCAGTTGTCACTCTTGTATTCTGGGTTGGATACTTCAATTCTGCCCTGAACCCACTCATCTACGCATATTTCAACAGAGAATTCAGGGTAGCATTCAAGAAAACGTTGGAATCCTGCTGCCGGACGATACTCAGGAGAGATTCAGACGACGATGGACTCGTCTTCTCCGGAAAAGTTTTCAAGAAACGCGAACTAAATGTGAACTCAAATGCGAGTTCAGAAATCCACATGAATAACTGCGTAAAAACATCTTCAAACACTGACCAACCATTCACAGTCAGAGATCATACAACGCTTGGAGAGAGTGTGACGTAACTTTATGGAAGAAATCATCAGAAATACTTTTATATCCAGTAGAATTCCTATATTCCTACATATGTTAGAAACACAGAAAGTAATAGATAGAATCAAATGTAATAATTGGATCGGCAGGGTTTTAAAACGAACGCATCAACTGAAAAGTATGAGCTGAGATTATTTTTAGATGCATAAGTAACTGACATTTCTTTAAAAATCAGCTGTTGGGTGGGTAGCCATCTTGAATTTCTAAAATATGGACAATATTTTATTGTGTTAAAAATGTAAATACCTATATGAGATTGTTTAATTGGAAATCGACACTATTTGAGATAACTTATTCCGCAAAAATCAAACAGCTAAACAAATTGTACTTTTTAATTTCTCACTTCAATGATCCTGGGAAACCTTCAGAACTTATGAATTAAACTGGCTTGTCTTCGAAAAAAATATGAATTAAGGATTATTCATTATGTGGCGGATTAATTACTCAATTGCTGTATTAAATTTGAGGTCACAGTATTTTAAAGACCAACGAACGTAGAACATTGGGAATAACCTTGACATAACCTAACTGGAGACTTATTAATTATTTATTTATTTATTTATTTAAACTTAAAGTAAACAACAAACACATATAAATATACAAAATGGACATAGTACAGATTATAAAACGTTGTTCACTAGGGCGAACTTATCGCAGAACTGCGATTTCTTCCAGTTAACCCCAGAGATTTACAATTAGACTCCGTGTCAAAATCGACATGAAGTGAGGAGCCAATTAGTGCTCAACGAAATTTACATTCTTCGCTCTACAAAAAACCCAAGGAAAAAGCATACCTATTATCAGAATGTATCATAGTTCATGGTTTCGACGCTAATCTGGTTTAGTACGGCGTATAGGAACTTCTATTCCCTAGGTACAGACTGTCCCTAAGGTATAGAAGTACCCCTACTTATTTTTCAATCATTATTAGTTCGACCTCTCTTCTCTACACCATATCCCATTTATTTGGGGTCAGCGGCTCAGATCCTCTCTCCATTTGCCCAGTCTTCTGGAGTAAGCTCCAGGTGTTTCATGTCCCCTCTGATGGTCTCCTCAAGGGACTTCTTCGGACGTCCTCTCTTCCTTGGCCCATCCACTGACCAGTCAGTTGCCCTCCTAAGAGCGGAATCCTCATCATTATTAATCATTATTAATTCGACCAATATCTAATAAACCAACTTCTAATATGAACGCACGGTATTTGAATTAAATCGTTAATCATAGATAATTAATAGCAGGTAAAATAATATACTTAATATATCTACTCGCAAAATGTAATTAAACTATCAGAATTACCGATAATACTTAATGCCATCCCAATAACTTTGGTGAGGTATTAGTCCTTATGCTATCATAGAATCTTGATTAATATTATACAACTTATACCTTACAAATGGCTCTTCATTAATCTCTAAAACTCTGATAATTGTATTGTTACCAAACTTGATTAAGGATACGATATCCCTATCTTGACCTCCACAAAATAGGCAGGTAATCGGGAATTTCTAATATTGTCTCAGAATCTCCACAATTTTTGTTATGAATTGTGATTTCCGTTATGCGACATGACAATGAATTTAATTTTTACCAATTTCTTCCTTTCATTCTTCCGTTGCACTTATATTTTGAATCTGTAATGATTTTGTATGAAATATTATAAACCGGAATGACCATTCTACTGCTCTACCATCGCGGTATACCGCCACCGAAATGACCATTATGCTACCGCATTGCAGTATACCGCTACCGGAATGAACATTCTGCTGCATCACCATCGCGGTACGTCGCACCGGAATGACCATTCTACTGTATCACCTTCGCGGTATACTGCCACCAGAATGACCATTCTACTGCTATACCATTACTGTATGTATATTAAGTATTATTATCCCAAGATAGAGTCAAGCGTGATTCTTTTATGTAGTTTTATAAAATCACAAAACATTCTCAATGATGTATACATGTAATATTCAGAATGAGTGAAAAAGTCGAAAAATATGACCATATTATTAAACACAGAATTTATTTACAAAACCCTATATATAGTATTAATTATTTTTATATCCATACCCCCCACCTCAGTTTTTTTTAAGAATAATAAAAATATTATTTTTAATAGATACCTGTTGAAATGAGCTAAATTAATGATATTTAATAATTAAAACAATATTATAATCATATCGAGAATAATATTATTGAATATTTTTACCAAAAATTATGTTAAGTTATATAATTATAAATTGTTAATGTTATAATAATTTATTTTTAAGTATTCCGTACGTTATAAAATAAATAAATAAATAAATATAATGTTAATTTTTATTGAACTGATAATAAATTATGATGCAATTGCAAGATAATCGAAGAATAGTTTAGTTGTTGTCTTCTCCTATAAATGTGATTTTTTTATATGAATTATTATATATTTAGATATATTATTTTTATTTATTTATTGTATAGTAAATATATGATTGTTTTTTTATGTATTTAGATAATACAAAATATTCCAAGACAATATCTAACTTTTCTTTTTTCATTATGAATTTATTTATTTATTTATTTATTGCTTTAATGGTTTCAAGGCCTTTGAAAAGTTTACAGCATAAAAAAGTTAAAAAATATCAAGACAACGGTGCATAGACAAACAAAACATCAAACAACAGACAACAAAAGAATTACTTTAGATAAAAAGAATTAAGCTTTCGCAAGCACTTATAAACGTTTCATATAAATTACTTGATTTAGCATTTTCGGAATTTGAAAACGATATTTCTCTATACACACTCAAATACAAAACAATTAGAAAACACATACGTATTTTTTAAATATATCAACATTTCTACAATCATTTTATTTTCACTTCTGATATTTTTTCTCCAAACCCATGTGGCTAGAATTCTGTAGATTAGTATTTGTGATATAAAAATTGATGTTTTAAATATGTATTACATAGGCTGTAGTGTAGGTATATATGTCTAGGGTTAATTTGAGTACATTATGTGATGTAAATAGTACTTAATATACCTAAACAATGTTGTTTATTAAATAAGAATATGTATAGGTATATTAGAAATAAATGTTGATTCTAACGTTTGTGAAAATAATGTGAATAATACTAAAAACACACAGTTAAATTTTCACTACTTAACTGGTTTAGAAAATTGAGTTGACTTGTGAAAACACATTAGAAATATGCTAAAAACGCAAAGTTCTATTTTAATTAACTGTTTTGAAACTGGGGTTGACAAATGAAAATACATGTTAAAATATGCTAAAAATACATAGTTTAATTTTCACTTTTGGAACTCGCGTTGACTTTCGTTGGCTACTCTGGTCAACATTGTCATAAGAATCTCAATATTCTCTACAAAGTTCTATTCTACGAATGCTTTCGTTGACTACTGTAGTGAAAATTTAACAGTTTGTTTTTAGCATATTTTAACATGTATTTGCACGAGTCAACCCGAGTTTCAAAACCAGTAAATTAAACTGCGTGTTTTAGCATATTTTTAAAAATAAATATATTATACCCAATAATTGCAGAAGTGAAATTATTCGTGTGATAAAAATTTAATAAAAACATAAATTTTCAATTTATGTACAGAATTTCTACATATTTCCTGTCGAAGAAAATTTAATTGAGGGAAAACAGTAATTTTATAAATTAGGTCGTATTTTGTGGGTATGCAAAGAGGAAAATTTACGGGTATATTTTTAATATTTAATTATATCGATATTTGATGTTTCTATGTGTACTGTGTAATACTAAATTTAGGAAAATATAGGTATTTTAAAATACTATGTCTGAGTACTTTGGGGAAAGAGCGATTGACATATTTTGTGCCAATTACAAATAACACGTATACCAAAATATTTTTAGTGCATTCATTTTTTATTGCTACTATTACGATATCATCAATGGATATTTCAAAAATGGAAAAACCTGATTGCATACTTATTGCAACTATGATACGATTAAATATGTATGTAACATCTGATATTTTATAAAAATCAAAAACCCTAAAATATACATTTTTATCAGTGTCAAGAATACAGGCGTATTTTGTCACACTTTTTAAAGATAGGATTTTTATGATTTAATAATATGTTTCTTTTAGGTACCCTGGTGCCCCACCACCACTCCCCGAGAAAAAGGTTTATTGAGGCTGGCGATCCCCCACCTCCCACGAATATTCCTAGCGCCCAGAGAACAAAAATGACCCTCCCGGAGAAACTTGTCTGAAAGGAACACTCCCCTCCACTCGTTTGCGAGTGATTTTATGCAAGGAAAATAATTAATCGTGAATGTGGCAAAAATATTGTTGTAATTTATTTGTATTTTTTTTTACATGTAGGTACGAGGAATGTGGTAGTCAGCGAATTAAAGTATTTTTAGGTGTAGACATATTAAATTCGAAAGACAATCCTTGTTGTGAAGAGTTAATAGAGCTTGTACCTGTAGGAATGTGTAGAATATTCGCTGGGTACGACATTAGTTTAAGAAAAAAAAAGTATAATAAAGGGTAAAAGCTATCAAATAGATGATAAAATGTTATTGCATAAAAACTGAAAAAAGGTAAAAATGGAAAACACTAAAAAAACTTGACGGACACAGGGAGCTGACGACTGAAATTTTCTGGCATATCTATAAAAAATAATAAAATATGTAATATAAATAATATTAAATATAATCTATTGTTTTTCATTATTTAATTTATTAAAAAATGTGTTTATTAGACAAAAAACTTTTTTTTTATTTACGTTATTTGTAACAAATTATAAAATAAATATTCTCACAATCGTAAATAAATAAACCAAATATCATAAGAGTAATAAATTAATAAATTAACATATCTCAAAGAAAGAACCAAATTCATACCAAAACTTATTTTAAAACATAACCATCCATTTAGCAATTGTTACCATCATTTACCAATTAACATTTAGCAATTACAATTATCATTTAGCAATTTTTATAAATCTTTAGTAATTTCTTTGGTTGTTTTTAATATCAAGAATAGCAATATTACACAAGTGCTATTAAAAGTGAAAAAGTTGTGGTATGAATTATATTCGACAGAATTAAATAATTCAATGTTGCAATGTCAAAATATATTCCCATTTCCTAGAGATTATTTATTATTGGTTGTTTTTAATATCCATAATAGGAACTGCGTACAGAAATATCGTTTACACAATTAATTATGTAGTTTTATTGATGGTGAAAAGTTGTGGTATAAGTTCTATATCGAAAAAGTGATTTCGTTACAAATTTTGATATTGGTCATGTTATTCTATCATCTGTTTTGCCGAGTAACAATATACGTAGGTATATAGTTTATACCACAACTTTGTTAAATTATGTTAATTATCGAAAAATTCTATACAATCATACAAGTTGCGGTACCAATATCAACAACAAACATTTCATACCACAATTTTCTCATCCTTCCTAGCACTGAACATATTATTAGTTATGGTATTAATAATTTTAGAGAAATCAATGTATAATATATTATCTTAATTTATTGTTGCTGTTTAAGATAATTATGAGATTAAATATAAAAATATTGATGTTTAGATTAAAATAATATATGTGAGATTTATTTTATGATGACAGAATATTAGTTTATCGATATTATATTGTATAAATAATTTATCATTATAATATATTTGTTGTTTAAATAAATAAATATTAGACAGAATCCAAAATTGTTTTTTTTTTTTTTTGATAATTTTGTTCTTAACTAATTTTCAGAAAAGGGAAAAAATACGTCCCACCCTGTTTACCAGTAATGACTGTATACCGTTTTTACTGGAAAAGACTCTCTAACTAGCTGATGCAGAAGTACAGAACGTGGTTTGTTATTAGAAATTGCCACTGACAATTCTCACCTTAAGAATATGCATAGGTACTAACATTTCAAAAATTTCTAAAAATGGGAGACCTTAGATCTCGACAACCGTTACTAAATATACCTGGAAAAAAATAGGATAGATGCATTGAACATGTATCTAGAGAATAACCGTAAATCTTTCACAGCAAGTCAATTTTCTTTCTCGTTTGCACTCAATATCGTTCTTTCGCTTTAAATATTGCCGAAATAATCGCTAGATACCGCTCCATCAATTATTCCATGTTGATCAATACTAGTTGCCGAGCTGTTATTGCTCAAAAAATACCCCTGTAAGAGCACTTTTAGATATACCTACTACAGAGTTTTTCTAACTTTTGAATAACTCGTGTTAATTTCGGATTAAATTTTTGATAGGAAAATGCAATTCGCAGTTCATTTTAAATATATTTGCAATCAAATATTATTTGCAATCAAAATAAGGATTTTTCTCTGTAATAACAAGTTGCCACATGCTCAGAAATGCAAACGGTATTTTCCCATTTCAGGATCAATAATTACAATTTGTAGAGAAATTATCAAAGAATGATGATGTGGTTACAATCTTGCAGATTGGCTTGTACCAAGCATTTTCGTTCTTTCTTTCCACGCCGTCCTGTCACTCGCCAATCTCTTCACTTCCGTGTAGGTGCTACAGCACACGCTCTCGATAATCTGGTCCATATAACTGCTGCTCGGGTGACCTCTCACATTACTGCCCTCTACCATTCCTTCTGCTATGGTGATGAACAGGCCGGGGTGCCTGATGTTATGGCCTATCCATCGCGCTCTCTGTTGGGCAATCTTATTCAAGATTTGTCTTGTCTCTCCGGACTTACTCAACACCTCACTGTTTGTGATGTGATCTTTTTTTCATTTCATTTTCATTTATTTATTATCCAAAGCTTTACAAAGTAAAAATACAATAAAAAAGTACTGGATTTTATTGCCCCACTAGGCGATAGCCTGTACTGTCCAGTGAATCTCATGCGTCTGTAGCATCACGTCTCAAAGGCTGAAAGACGTTCACATTCTCTGTTGCTTGTTGTCCATGTTTCGCATCCATACAATAGAATGCTCCACACCAACGTTTTAATAACATTTAGGTAGGTATCAGATATTGTAAAAAAATACAATCTTAAAAAAAATTAACACAGCGACAATGCCACAAGATTGCGTCCAAATATTTTTAAGTATTCCTAATAATGTGATCCAGGACGGTTATTTTAAACCTCGGACCCCAACTATGACGTCACGGTCATTTCCTGAGGCATTAAGGTTCAAAATCGCATGAAAAAATAGCTTTTTTATCTTTGTGGTATTAAATACACTCCATTAAAAAAAATACAGTCATTTATTAGATAAAGGTTCAATGTATTTACCCTATTTTTTCCAAAGCATATTTAGTAAGGTCGTCGAGTTCTAAGATCTCCCATTTTTTTTATATATTTTTTAATGGGGATGCCTAGCTTTAATACAAGTGACTAAGGCGAATATTAATTTAGGTACACGGTCTAACATAGCATCTCTGCTAGGGCGAATATTACCTAGGTTGTTACATGATATATCACACACCTACTCTGACTGACAGACGTTGTCTTCTCCACAATATTATATGAACAAAAGCTTTAATACGATACAATAGTTGACTAGTCTAGTACTAACTAAAGCATGTAGTACCCGAGATGTTATATTATACTCGTAGAGTGGCTTGTCTTTTATACAAATAGTGTATACCAGTATTTCCCAAACTATGAGTCGGGACCCACCAGTGGGCCGCGAGCGAATATTGAGTGGGCCCTAAAGAATAATTAATAAAAACTTTATATTTTCACGCGAGGGTGGCGCGGCGAACTAAACACTACAAATATTTATTTTTTTCATTTCAATTAGAACAAATAAGTTCCACTACTCGCCACTACGGAATCTGAGCATTACCAATATTAATGCCCTCTTTAGACTCTAAAAATATACGCCTGCGGCGCTAATAGGCCAGTGTAAAAACATCAGAAAAGGGGGTATAGCGTCAATAATTCTCGGAAAGCTGGAAACTGTTTTAATCTCTTCATAAACATCCAAAGAAGGTGTCTTGAAGTTTGCACCAAATTTGCGCTTGTGCTAAGTGCAGGGTGACCCAAAAACCGAAACATTTGTGTACTTTTTTCAGTTTTTCACTAATAACTTCTAAACGATGCTTTCTAGGAAAATATTGTTTTCTAATAAATTAAGGTATTTAATATTCTGCGTCGGTTGAGCATAAATACTCTTTTGTACATCAAAAAATAATTATGATACAGGCACTGCCAATTACATATGAATTTTCTCAACAAATTGAAATATTCCTATTTTTCTCTTTTGATGTCGAATAACTCCTCAATTAAGGTATTTACGGCAATATTTCACTAAACATATTTAATAATGGGTTAATTTTCGCTAACTTGAGATTAAAACTTCACACCTACAGCGCATAGTTTAAGATGCACAGGTGTTTAAAGAGAGACGAGTGAAATGAGCAAATTTATTAAATGATAGATTTAGATACGTAAAAGCAAAGATAATTTGAATTTTACTCTTCCATTTTGTTAACCTATAGTTTTTCAAGTAAAATCCAAATTTTCAATACTGTTACGTCACTGCATAACATTTTATATCGAAAAGAGTATTTTTTTTACCTTCATTGGTTTTATTAAAATATCTCCTATACGGGTAGTGTTAGGAAAAAAATGTTTATTGCAAAGTTTATCTACAATATTTTTTCTATATTATAATTGAAACATAATTTACTTAACTTAAATACTAAGTGAGGCAGAATTGATTAAAAATGGTATATAAAAAATAAGTTCATACATGTCGTCACTTTTTGTTGAATTACTCCTAAACCATGCAGTGTAGCATAAATTCATTAAATTAAATTTAAAGCTAAATAAATTTTCTATAAACTTAGTGTAATAAAATTAATTTGAGAGTTATAATAAAAAAGTACTAGATGTTCAAATTTGATTTTGTATAGAGGCACGTTGCTACGCAGGAACAGTTTGTATGGGAAGCGTGGATTTATTATATTTTATATAATCGACATCAAAAGAGAAAAATAGGAATATTTCAATTTGTTGAGAAAATTCATATGTAATTGGCAGTGTCTGTATCATAATTATTTTTTAATGTACAAAAGATTATTTATGCTCAAATGACGCAGAATATCACGTACTATAATTTATAAGAAAACAGTATTTTCCTAGAAAGCATCGTTTAGAAATAATTAGTGAAAAACTGAAAAAAGTACCAAAATGTTTCGGTTTTTGGGTCACCCTGTAGTTAGCACAAGCGCAAATTTGGTGCAAACTTCAAGAAACCTTCTTTGGATGTTTATGAAGAGATTAAAACAGTTTCCAGCTTTCCGAGAATTATTTACGCTATAAATTTCGTTTTACTGGGCTATAACTTCTTGGTACGTTTTTTATAAGGTAAAATTTTCGTGGTGGGGGGAGGGCGGCGAAAACTCAGAGAGTGCCTATACCGAGAAAAACTGTAAATCTGGCGCTAGTACACCTCCCCGTCTTTTCTTAAGGGGTGGGTCGCAAGATTGGAAATTTTCGTAAGATGAGTCGGCACCCAGTCAACTTTGGGAACCACTGGTGTATACTATACTGGTTGGGCTGAAATGATAAGTTTGAAGCAGAACCATGAAATCTCGTCATTTTTTGAGTTCTTCAGAAAAGGGGAAAATTCTTAACCAACGCAATGACTTGATCAGACTTGCACTAGACATCTCCGCACAAGCGAGAGGTCGAGGTGATCCACAAGCCACCTGGTGGAACAATATTGAGAAAGACCTAAGGGAGAAGCAGCTCGCCAGTGAGATGACACAAAACAGAAAGACTTGGAGACTGCGTACCAGAAGGGTTGACCACAAGTTGTAAGGGGCAAGGAAGAAAGAAATGCAATGACGTGATAGATGGACGAAAACTTTGGCCAATGTTAATTATGGATTTATGAAAACTTAGCATTAATAGTTTATCAATACTTAGCGTTAATATTTTATCAATATTTAGCATTAATAGGAACAGTTTAGTGTGAACGAGGACCTGTGATTAAAAAAACAGGTATTTATAGCTAACAGAGCTAATTCGGTCAGGACGCGCATTTCCAAAGGAGAATGCTCATTTAACATGGAAAAAAGGCCCGGCGCTGACGATATGTAATTCCAATGATAGGTAAAAATGAGTATTGATGTACTGCATAGGAGGTATCATCGAAATCAATGGAAAAAGGTGTGAAATACCTGTTAGAAATTCAGGAGACACGACGATTTCATAAATACAGGATGGGTATGTTGCAACGTCTTTTAAAAATTATTAGTTCTTAGTTCCATAAAAAAAAACAAAAAAATAATAATTAGTAATATTGTCGATATTCTGTCGAGATTTGAGTCAGATTTGATTCAGGTTTGTACAGTCTACCAACCTGCAGGCTGACTTTAGTTCATCCATACATCCTACACATCCATCCACATACCTGATGCTTGTCTATTTTGTCATCTGTCTTCATCCCTACCTCACCAAAGTAAACAGTGGCGTAACATTATTTTAAGGTTCCCCATCGTCAAGAATAAGCTCGTGACACACATCATAAAAGTTGGGGATATTGCACAGAGACACACCAGACTCAGCAGATGAAAGAAAGAGAAGAATATATCTACCTAAATCATATTGTTCTTAAAAAAAGATATAATTGGAACTA
The DNA here is from genome assembly GCA_963576895.1 of Ceraclea dissimilis. NCBI lineage: Eukaryota > Metazoa > Arthropoda > Insecta > Trichoptera > Leptoceridae > Ceraclea > Ceraclea dissimilis. The sequence goes on from OY756363.1 coordinate 16,642,411, forward strand.
TAGTCAGGTTGACTGTAAGATATTGCTCTCCTAATACTTATTGCAGGAAAGCAAACGTAGAACGCGAGCTGGTGAACATAATAAAACGACCTAAATTTGCATACTTGGGTCACGTTCTCCGGGGCGACAAATACAGACTGCTCCAACTAATTATGAAGGGCAAAATAGAGGGACGCCGAGGATAGGAAGACGCCAGATGTCGTGGCTCCGAAATGTTCGTGAGTGGACTGGCATCAGGAACGTCGAAGAGCTGTTCCGGACCGCGGCAGAAAGGGATAATTTCTCCATAGTGATTGCCAACATCAGGGGGACCCGATATGGCACGAAGGAAGAAGAATACTTATTGCAGCTATGTTCTAAATAGTAAAATGGCACCCAAACATTACTAGGGGTCCCAAGTTTTCTGTAACATCCCTGTTTTATAACACCCAACACATGTGCTATCATAATATATGGTTTCCCATACAAGAACATATATTTTAATTAACTCTGTGGAATCCTCGCAACGCCATTTATTCCACATGGAATGTTATTTACCTAACTTGTAGTTGGGATGATACTACACTAGGTTTCTCATATGCCAGACTACATATTTTACACGTAATATACAGAATGATATGTTTTGACAACTCTCTGATTAAAAAGAGCGCTGTTTTCCAGCTACAAGCTTCTAAAGAATGTATTTCATCATCATACCTCATTCCATCATTCGGGGTCCAATAATTATTAGCCAATAGGATATTTGTCAACTGGATCCAGAGAGCCCAAGATAGAGCGGTGTGAAAGCAGACGGAGGAGGCCTTCGTCCAGGAGTGGATGGGAGTGGGCTGAAGAAGAAGAAGAAGGATATTTGTACACCACGCCAAAGTAGACGCGCGAAAAATTTTCTAGATACTGCTTCTCTTAATTTGAAGAAGCCAGCCTATGTAGCATGTTGCATAATAGAGAACTACTGCATATTATGTATTCAGGTATTAGAGAGGCCTACATTGTCTGTTCTACAATCTACATCTCCCTGTACTTATGGAGTAACAACTAGAGTGCAACTACTTACAGCGACTTCTCAAGTGGAGCTCTTGGAAATGGAAAAATACGGACGTGCAAAAGAAATATATTTTTACCATATTATTCACCTGGAATATTTTCATACACTCTAATGAAAAACTATTGCATATTCATCTTTGTTTAACAAACCCTATAATTATAAAGGTATACCTACCATGGGCGTCGCCAGCCTCGGAGCTAAGGGATGGCGACAAAAATTAAAAAAAAATGATATAGCACAAAAAACGCGTAAATAGCGCCGATTTTTTTTGTGAGACATAATGAAGAAGGTCGGGATGTGGTTTGGTTTATTTAAAAATGTACATGATATTCCACAATATGTATTAAAAATGTATTTTATAAAAATTAATAAGAAAATAGCGCCGCAGGTAATTGTTTTTATGAAACAATTTTATTTTGACGGATTTTCATACTAATTTTAGAAAATTTATGACATGATGAGAAAATGTTTGACAATAATGTGATTTTTTTTGAGGTTTTATCATTTAGTATGGAAAAATATATACCTATTCCAATCTCTAGGGGGGCAGGGGGGCAGCTGCCCTTGGCGACACCCATGATACCTACTATAGGGCATCATTTTTTTTTTTTTTTAACGACTCGTTTTTACGTAAAATACTAAAATATACAAAGTGGGCAAAGATCGGCAACTCTCCCTAATTGAAATATTATCCTTGAATGCCTTTTTTTTCAATAAAAATTAAACTACAAAATACAATAGCTTACATAAATGTATTTTGTTTGACTGTTTTTTTATCTTAGGTATTTCCATTAATCCAAATACTTTGTGGTCGGCACATGGTACTAAGGTGGAGGGTAAGAAAAAAGGATTTTCATAATACAATTACTTTATTGAACTGCTCCAAACCAGTGGTTCTTATTTTCAGAGTAGAGAGACCCCAATTTACTATAAAACCATGAAAAGTAGATTTTTATCTGGTTAGTTTGAGGGAAATGAAATAAATGAAAAGAAATAGATATTAAACACTATAACTTACACAGACAGAACTCCAGACTGCCATATTTCTGCACACACTCCATGCTTCTGTCACATTCATGCAATTTGTCTTACACGCTCTCCGATTCATTTTTAGTCTAAACTCATCGACAGATTGTATCAGTAACGGAGGTCAGAATTGTGTTTAGGGATAGGACAGTCTGGCGCTTTGTCCCGTCTGTCTACTCGTAAGGGATGCGGCATGGGGGGATAAAGAGGTGGTCAATTACAAATTTTGTAATTTTTAAGTACTTATAGCCCCAAAGAATACATAAAATAAACTTCTTCAGGGTTCTGATGGGCATTCTTAACGTCAGGGGTGATTATAGCCTATATAGGTGACTACTGCTGAAGAAAGAAAGCTGAAGATTCATCATTTAGAAAGTTAAAACTCTACGAGAGATAAATATGTCCTTTATCAGAAGTGGGAGTAGCAGAATACAGGATTATTATACGAATCTCTTTTTTAGCCAGATGTAAATATCCCGGGGATATTCCTAAATTGTCTAGGATTACGGATTTAGGACTAGGATGTCTAAGTAATTACTTCCAGATTAAGAACCTCAGAGATTTCTGAGAAAGAGAATAATATAACATTTTCATTTGTGCGCAAAAAACCTCCCATTCGACTGTAATAATGATTCGTTTAGCATGACAAAGCGGTTCTGGAAAACAAGCGGAATAATGATGGATATTGGTATGTAAAATATATGAGGGAAAAAACAATCATTTCGCCTAGAAGTGATCTTACAGCAAAACTATGGTACTACGCAAATTAAATTTACTTCGATCAAATAATTAATTCGAAAGAACCTGCTTGCTTATTCGCTTTTGAGATGTGGTCCTATAGGAGAATTTTAGGAATTTCTTGAGGGGATCACATTACGAATGAAGAAGTTCTCAAAAAAATCAAAGGAGGAGGACACCTGCTCAATTTGCAATAGCAGAAAGATGTACCAGATTGATCGACCACACAGTGCGTCAAGAAGGTTTCCTATTTGAATTAATTGAAGGAATGAACGTGGGGACAAACTACAGAGGACGACCGAGAAAAGAATACCTGGAAGACCTGTACCAATATATGGGCTTCGACTCATATAAAGAGTTAAAAGAAACCGGACAGGACAGGGACGAGTGGAGAAGGAGACATGGGGCTTTGCTGCAAACTAATCGTAACGATTGAAACTGAAGAAAGAATTAATAAATAAATAAAACTTAATTGGCCAGTAAATATATGTAACAACAAAAACAAGACAATGCAGTGTGCCAAAAGGCGGACTTATTGCAAAAGCAATATCTTACAGTCAACAAGAATTCGCTTGCTATCTCGCTGTGTCTTGCTATGATTTTCTTTTGTAGCCTTACTTTTCGGACGGTCACACCACGGAGTACGGACGCAATCAAACGCGAACTACATATTTGTCTACTCCTGAATTTATACTATCTGCTTATGATATCACCTGCTTCTAACTTCAGTAGATAATGAAATGTAAGTTTTTCCTGTGGTGGAATCTTTCGGTGAATCCTTTTTACGACATTTTCAAAGAAAACATTAATTTTTACTCTTATCAAAATAATACCTACCAAACTCATAGGAGTCAAAATGTGACAACTGTGTCTTATGTTTTTCTCTTCAAATTCACACATTCTTTAGGTGGGAGTTTAATATTGTAGTACTGTTTGATAAATTTTAACTAGTGTAAACAGGCGGGGCATCAAAATAAAACACTTCATATAATTTTCAACTTTATCAATTTCAATATAGCATCCATTCACATCAATGATACACATCAACTTTTCACAATGCCATCCGCCATATTGCTTTTCTCTCTCCATCCTGTCTCCAAAAGGGCCTACCACTAGCGCCATCTCTTGGCCACAGCTTAGCACCCTTCACACTAGTTTAATATTATTGTATGGAGAAATATAAGTACTTATTACAAATTAGGGAGATTTTTGCTGAAGAAATGGGATGAAACAAAACACAATGTCAAATTTAATAATTTCATTTATTATTATCAATTAATTATTATATTAAACAATCGTTATACACAGTTTTGGTACTTATTTATCTATAATTATCAAAAATTAATGAAAAAAATATGACAATTGATGAAAAATATTTAAAAATATATCAAGTCCATTTCTATAAATTTGCGAAGAGCGTAATTGGTATATCTAATAATTTCTGTTTCAGATTTTTTGTCATTTGTCAATAATTAATACATAAATACAGTCAATAAGACATGTTGAGAGAATGAGTGATGACAGGATGACTAAAAATATAAATATAGGTATGGGTGAAAGAAGATGTGTGAGGAAAGTATATATTTTATAATATACAATACCTGCTTATATTATATTATAAATAAGTAGGCAACTTTCTGTTCTCTCTACCTAGCCGCAAGGGATACAGTGTGGAGGGAACAAATCGAATGAAATCTGTAGGTAAGGTTGAATAGCTGTACTACCTACTAAATTTAAGTTAAAAATTTGATAAGTTCGCCCTAGTGAGCATTATTACTTAATATTATTGTAAATGTATATACTATTATCTTGGTTTTTTTTATATTGTATGCAATGTTCGCATAATAAATAAATATAGGTCTCTTATGACCATGAATCAGTTTTGCACAGGAGAACTCTCAGACCACATATCGTGGGTATAAAAGGGAAACCAACTAAGACAAAAACCTTATTTAGAATAATAGACCTTAAAGAACATGACTACTCATGAAATACTCACAATAAAATACAAACCACAAAAAAATGGACTTACTTGGTTTCCTCTGTATACCCACGATATTTTGAGTGCAGATGAACCAAAAAATCCTGGCTATGACATAGGCTGTTAAAAAAAGTAATACCTCTTAAGATAAACGAGAAAAAATACTTTAATTAAATGTTGTATGGAAAAGTGGTTGCAAAGAACCTAAAAAATAAGGCAGGCCCGCCGGGCATAAAAAAATGTATGTATTAATTATTTGAGTATGCATCTTTAATTTACACGTACATTTAATTCTTATACAAAAAATTAATTTCTACTAACATTACAACATCTTACTTAAATCATACGTAAAAAAATAATATCAGAATTCAAAATGGCACGACTATTTCAATACTTACTTACTTAAATATTACTAATTAACATTTGAGTAATACTAAATTACTATAATTAAAATATTAAACAAATAGGCAGCATTGATTTAATTAATATCTACTATTAAATTAAATAATTATTGAGTATGGATGGAGTAGTCTATTCACATTACTTTAAGTAACATTTAGACATTTAAGACGTTTATGACAATAACACATTTATGACGTTTATGACAATAAAACTTTTACGACAATAATTACCTTTATGACAATAATGAAGATTATGAGAATAACGACATTTATGACAAATTATGACAATAACACATTTATGACAATAATGTAATTATTGACAATAATGACCTATATGACAATATTATGTAATGCCATTTATATGACAATAATGACGTTTATGATAATAACGACATTTACGACAATAACGAGGTTTATGAAAATAATACGTTTATGACAAAAACGACATTTATGACAATAACAACATTTATAACAATAATGTAATTATTGACAATAATGACATTTATGACAATATGTAATGAGATTTATATGACAATTATAATGACGTCTATGATAATAATGACATTTATGACAATAACGAGGTTTATGACAATAATATGTTTATGACAATAACGATATTTATGACAATAATGACAATAACACATTTATGACATTTACAACAATATGTAATGCCATTTATATGACAATAAGGACGTTATGACAACAACTCAAACTCATCAAATTTTAATATGAGTTTTCGGAACAAAGTTACGTCTGTCATTTTAGATTAACTTTTTAATAAGATTAATTTGTGAATAACATTTGTTAATCCAATTAAACAAAAAAGGATAATATTATGAGTGTTACATCAAAGGATAATTAATTCTTTGAAAGGTAATCCTTCTCAATAATAATAATAAGTAGGATTCTCCTAATTAAGGAAAAGAAATTCTAGGAAAACACCTACGCAATTTTGTTACGCCCACTACCCAAGGTAGGCACATTTAGAGAGGTTGGATCACTACATACAATATCTTTCTTTTAGAGACCTTATTGATTGGGCAAAGTAGTTTAACAATACAATAATTAATACATGGGCAATAATGTTAACATGGGTTTGTCAATGCCCTGTCTCAAGAATCAACACATATTATTTTATACAGAGAAAAGAGAAATTACTAAATATGACTGGGTTTATCCAGTCAGTAGAATCTTTGCTTCACAGCCATGAAGTGTAGGTCCGAATCCCACCCAAGGTTCAAGATTACATACATATACAAGTGTTACGGGCTGAATGGTGAATGTGTCTCGAAAGTAAAGTGATCACCAACTCTCAAGAAACCGCTGGCTGGTCGTAAGTCCAGCATGCCCATCTTACACTGTTCGTTAGTTGAGAGACTACATAATTGATAAAAAAAATATTTTGATACAGACATCAAGAATCCATGTGAAGAATCCATTATTGTGCGAAAAAATAAATACATAAATAACCTTAAGTGTTAACGATTCATTTATGAAATAAAAAAAATAAGTTAGTTCACAGTTGTGATTCATCAGTTATGAATTACTTTGCCCATCAGTAAGGCCTCCTAAACGAAAGAAGTTTTATTAGCATTTAGTGATCATACCTCTCTATCTTCCACACTACCTACACCATATTGGAAAGAGCTAAAACTGTCTATAAATACATGAGATTAAGAAGTTAAGAAGCTTAAGTCACTATAATTAGATATTACTATAATTACCTATGAATACTATTTACAAATCATTTAATTACACCTACAGACCAGTAAATTATCAAATTTATTGTCAACATTTAAATAACATCATAATGTTGGCGACAGTTTAATTTTCTTAATTGGCAGTGCTGTGACAGTATTTTCGAAATTGGAAATTAATGAGTGAAAAAAGAAAATTTCATCTCAAAATCTAGAATTGTGAATTTACGATATGGATTAATTAATAAAGCATTATTGCTCCATTTGATTAACTAATAAAGAAATATTGCTCCATTTGATTAATCAGTAAAGAAATATTGCTCCATTTGATTAATCAGTAAAGAATTATTGCTTCATTTAATTAACTAGTGAGGAATTATTGCTCTATTTGATTAATTAATAATGCATTTTTGCTCCATTTGATAATTTTAAAAGGGCATTATTGCTACATTTGAATAATTAATAGAGCATTATTGCTCCATTTGATTTCTCCTCAATCATGGGTGCTATAGGGTCTTTTTCTCTTTCATCCGTCATTGCTATGATGATGCTGACAATGTTCAATAGCGAGATTATGGCTGCTCCAACGACAAACCTGGAACAATCAACATTATTTTTAACAATCAATCACCTCTCCCATTACGCTGTATCACTTGCGGGGTAGAGACAGAGAGACACAGTATATCCTTACATACATCTCTCGCTTCCAACATTGAGAGTAGGAAAATTATAGAAGAAGGTAAGTGAACTGTAAAAGTGGCAAAGCAATAAAACTGCCATAAATCAAAGAGTGTGCAATAATGTACTCTTTGCCAATTCCACAAGGGTTTTGCAATTAGTGAAGAGATGACTCATGGATGGGGATCTGTGGAAAGTCAAAGGAGAGGCCTATGTCCAGCATTGGAATTGAAACGGCGGAGAAAAAAGAAGAAAAGAAGGTATTTTTTATTAAAAATAATCAAGTACCAAAACGATCTGCCGAAGTCCGCTAATCCCTCGGAAGTCCACTTGTTGTTCAAGTCATCTTTACTGAGTACATTGTACTGTATCTTAGTGTAGAACTCCACGACCCACAATGTTATAGCACCTAAATCTGCTAATACTGCAAACAAAAACATCACATCATTAGAATCATTATCAAAACGCATCTGTCTCTATACAATAAAACATCACTGAAATAGCAATAACAACAGCTGTCTCCAATATCGTACTGTAGGCAACAGACGTCTGGGCAGGCCTGCAATGACCATCCAGAGACTGCATATATCAGAGCTGCGCCAGGCTGGAATGACATGGGAACAGGCAACGGAGTTGGCCCAGGACAGAAAAGCCTGGAAAAACTGGGTGACGACCACATGCTCCACATAGGATGTACTGTTTTAGTCTGGTTTCGTAGACACTAAATCACCTACGGTAAGGAATTAAGCTATACATGGGAAAACTCTTATGATAGATTTACCAAATTTTTAGGTGAGGAACAGCAGAGATACTCGTAGAAGCCACATGGCACAAATTTTGTATGAAAAATAATGATGAGGTGGCTCCTATCTCCGCTATTCCTCACATAAAAAGTTGGTGAAATCCAGCATTCAACCTACATAATAATATGGAATAACGATAGAGCAGAATCCTGGCGAGGATATAGTCTTTTGAAAAATCAAATACTTTGTTCTTACTGTGAAAGTTAAAAATTACTATAATTACAGAACAACATGTATGCAATTGTGGTTGCATCAAACCTAAAATCCAGGCGCATCCCGCCGAGTACAAAACTAGCTTCTAATAATTATCGAAAACAACTTAAATACATCTTTGTACACTTTACGCCTTACGGTTAGCTTGAAAAGCTTGATAATTGAAATTGTTTCTGAAAGATCCATGGACTGGTATGATCTTAATGAATGCCACACCCAATGCCCTTGAATGGCTTGGAAGCCTGGATGCTGCTATGTAGGGTACATGTCTCCTGTATGTAACAGATAGCATAATTCTCTTATCTTCTGACGTTGCCGCCCAATGGTGGCAGCAGCCACACGAAATAATAATAATGAAGATATGAGACTTTACCTGCTAATGCATTCCATAGATACAGTCCAGGTATTGCAGCCAATTTAGAACTAGGGACTGTCGCTGTGTTGACAGCAGCAAAAAGAGCTCCTAAGGCAGCAAGAGCTAATCCAGCTCCTGCACAAGCCACAGTACCAATCCATGCAGCTGGATGCAGAAGTTCAGGCTCAGAGCGGACCATCATAGGAACTGTAAATTAAAACGTAGTTAAAACTCTAGGTACAGTTTCTTATCAACTATATGAACAAGAACCCATAAATTTCATGTATGCAATATAAATATACCTCCATCATACCAGCACGAATATTGAAGTGGAGGCCTTGGACAGATAGGAGTGTCGGAAGGCCACCAAAGAGATGGACCGACGACATTGTCGAAATCAGTAGTGGAACTTGGATGCGGAAGGGTCAGAGCAGAGACTAGTGGAAACAGTTGGAAGAGGCATATATCCAGCAGTGGAGGGAAGAAGGCTAATGAATAAAAATAACATCCAAAGATATTTACCACTAAAATGGTACATTCTCCATCCATACGCCACATTGAGTTCTCTACTCCCGCTGAAGAGTCCAAAGTTGATGATCCCTCTGCTGTCTGTACTGTTGGCTCTGAACGCTCTGGCCTGCACCCATCGTGGAGTGCCCAAGGCTCCAGCCAACAATGCCCCAGAGAGACAGCAACCCAGGAAAGTTCCGAAGATGAGGCAACGCCTGAAGATGTTCAACTTCATAATTGTGCCGAGATCAAAATCTGAAAGCAAAATAATAACTTAGTCAAGATTTCATATTACACAGAATATTTTGAGAATTAAACTAACCGATAGTTTCAAAAAGCAGTTTAAGAATTCAGAATGAAACTCTGAAAAACAATTTCATAAATGGCCTCAAAGATATGGACACACTCTTGAACGTAGGCTTCGCTAGATAATTTCCATACTTTCGATACCATGTTGGCAATAAATAACAGACTAGCCGAAATCGCGCACTAAGTCAGTTTACGACCAGACTCGATCAAAAAAGAGTGTTATGGTTTTTAGCCAGTTGTAGCCAAAATAGATAGATTTATTTTTTCAGTCAGTTTCTGATCTTTTAATAGCCTACATATGTCCTAGTTAGGATTCATTTCTATCGTTATACCATATATTTAGTCTGAGAGTTCTCCCGTGTAAATCTGGTTCCTGGACATAGGTGATTTCTTACCTATGCAATCTTACCAATAGGTGATTACACAATACACATTAGTGAAATTCGACGTTCTTTAAAAGTTGCTACCTGTTCTTATCTGTCTTCATCAACGTATCTATGATATTTGAGCCTCTGATCTTGACAATCAAAGGTCAGGAGACAGCCAACGCTGGCACAAGCGTGAGAGGAACTATAAGAGATTTATAATACCCATTATTAATACCGACTAGGTCTGTATCTAATTTAATTTCACTGTTACTTTTAAATCACACGTAGAAAATCACTATGAACTAGTCACTAGATAGGTATTATGCTTCGACGATATGCTCATAAAATTTTTAAAAACAAGTAATTCTTACACCGAAGATTTCCATGACAATTTCCCACCTTGGCCGACCTTAAATAGCATCCGAACTGGTCACTTTGGATGCGGGTGCTTGTTCAAAAGAGGAACCACCCCCTTTGTGAATATGGCCAGATCTAGACTGCCGAACATATAGTCGGAAGTGTCCTGCCAAGAAGTTTGTAGCACTTATAGAAGAAATCCACAAAGTGATGTCAAGGATAATAGACTACATCAAGAACTGAAGCCATGCGGAACTACGGTTCCTAGATAACTTTGCAATGGTTATATTCATACAAAAGGATAAAATGAAATCACCGCGTATATGCCATCAATGTAGCAACTAGCAAATGCTATGCATATAAAAAAAACACACATCCTATGCAAAATTGAAATGACATTCGATCCTGTGAATTTTACGTAACAGTTTTTTATTTCACAGTACCTGCTCTTTCTGCATACCGTCACAAGCAACCGTAACATTAAGATCACTGCTGATAAAATTTCTATGTACGAGCATAATATTAATAATTATAATTTACTCGTAACTCTTAACTTAACTAAAACATGCGACATTTTAATCTATGTGAAAATAATATTAGAGAAATTATTCATTAGATGTGATATTAATATTAAAGAAACTAAAATTCTTCTTCTTTCTTTCTCTTGTGTTAGATCCGAGGATCTATTTATTACCAAATGTCTCCTGGGACATGGAAATCCATCAAAAATCTCGCCACATCTTCATTCGTATGTGAACGACGATTGTACAAGGTATCTGAGAGTCAAAGATCCATATCAATATTTCTCAAATATTCTATTGCCCTATAGCTCAGTCATCCTAGGAAACGATGTATGGGGAAGTCGGCAAAATTAATAACAGATTGGACTCTATGCAGTATGATACCTTAGGTTGGGGTGTTTCAGAATATCAGGTCTCCCCCCTCCTCCCCCTGACGCGTCACCCCCCTGCCCCCCCGAATAGGTCCCCCTATGTGGTTTTCCTCAATTTATCGAAAAACAGTAAGAGATGGAAGAAAACTGTCGACGACGAAAATAGCCCTTAATAAATTCTCTACAAAATGAGTCTAATACATTTTTTGATAGGACTAGTAATTTACCCGCAATAGCCGGTGAAAGTCACGTATTTTTTTGTTAAGAACAAAAAAATATTTTACATACTCATATTGTTGAAAATTCAGAAGTGCTACAAGAAAATGGTCAAAGAATGAATTAATTGCTATATTTTAGCTATAAAATGAGCTATTATTTATTTTTGCACGGCTCATAGTTTTTGAGTTATTACAAAAAATTACAGGGACAAAAGTCTTTAAAATGGAACTTTTCATACAATTTGTATTGAAATGCTATGATATTAAAATTTAGGTTACGCCTGTTTTTCACAAGTATGTGAAAGATAAAAAATGTATTGGAGTACGATTGAGTCTTTTTAGTATTTTAAGATATAATCCTTTCGAAGTTGAATGCACTTTTTCCAGCCATGTTTCAAAGCCATTATCCCAGTTTTCCAGAAGGATTCCTGAAGGTTAGGATGGGTCAAAAGCATTGGCACCCGGCGATTCAAGGGTTTGTACAAGTCCTGTTCTGAAGTTGAGATGAACACTACTGATTTAAATCAGATCAATGGGATCTCTGCTATCACCTAAGCAATAATTCAGCGACCTATGAAAAATTAATCCATGGTTTTATCGATGTTTTCCGGAACTACTAGATTTTATTTCCTTCCACTTCGAGGATTGTCTTTGACACCATGCTGTTCCCATTCAAAATCTGCCACTTACTTTCTAATCATGGCATATGATGGAACAAACTCCAATTAAGAATCTGACATCTCTTTTATGGTTCATGTCGGTCTATAACCTTATATAAAATAATATTTTATCGCGGATTGCGGCTGAAAATTTCACATATTCACAAAAATATCAAACACGTTGAAATAAAAATGGTGCCAAGAGTGCTAGATTCGTCCTATCGATCTCAAATTTTGTAAATAGCCCTAATGAGGTTTATATTATCTATATCAATAATAAACTAAAACTGGCCAGTACATTTTTTTCTCAGGGCTACGAAGTGTTCAACCGGCCATCGTATATTACACAGACATACACAAAAGTTTCTTCTTTAAAGACCTTGACGAATCCTTCTGTAAAACTGGGATAGTGGCTTTGAAACATGGCTGGAAAAAGTGCATTCAACTTCTAAAAGATTATACCTTATACTAAAAAGATCCAATCATGCCCCATTACATTTTTTTATCTTACACAGATTTGTGTAATGTATATTAAACAGATGTAACCCAAATTTTAATATCACAGCATTTCAATACAAATTGTATGAAAAGTTCCATTTTATAGACTTCTGTCACTGGAATTTTTTGTAATATCTCAAAAACTATGAGTCGTGCAAAAATAAATAATAGCTCATTTTATAGCTAAAACTATAGCAATTAATTCATTCTTGGACCATTTTCTTGTAGCACTTATGAATTTTCAACAATATGAGTATGTAAAATATTTTTTTGTTCTTAACAAAAAAATACGTGACTTTCACCGGCTATTGCGGGTAAATTACTAGTCCTATCAAAAAATATGTCGGATTCATTTTGTAGAGAATTTATTAAGGACTATTTTTCTCGTTAGCAGTTTTCTTCTATCTCGTAGTGGTTTTCTAAAAATTGAGGAAAACCACATAGGGGGACCTATTCGGGGGGGCAGGGGGGGACGCGTAAGGTGGAGGGGGGGGAGACCTGATATTCTGAAACACCCCAACCTAAGGTATTATACTGCATAGACTCCGATCTGTTATTAATTTTGCCAACTTAGGGCTGCATTTTGACTGAGCTACTAGGTCAACTCATGGATTTCCCTAAAATCTCAAATTTCTTGCTAGGACAGTGCCCCACAATGTGATCAAAAAGGATGTTTCCTCTTTCCCCCACATCTATGGAGGTGTCCACATCTACCATGTCCAGTTTCAACCCGATTTAGGAGTGTCCATATCAGTCTTGAAGAGTGGATTTCTATAGAGGGGAAGCATTTCATAACATTTCTTCTTGCATTAAGTCAGATCAGTCCTAATATTTTATCATTCTAAATCCTAAAGGGAACTCGATGGGAATCGTATTCTTAGGTATCTTCGCCCCTGGTCCATATACTGCAATGCAGAGACCCCACAGAGTGTTCCGCTGTGGGGTCTCTGTCTGCCCTGGCTGTCCCAAGTTCAGGGTGGTGCGATATTACTAAAAACAAGGAGCCATTCCACAAGCGTGCTACAAGGTGTAGAAATAAAACCACCAGACCATAAGTCATAGACCTGATAAAGGTTCGATCTTAAATGAATATCTGTCAAGATTCGAGTATTTATATACGCGTATTCGTCTATTTTCTTTGTCTGAGATAGAGGCTGGGCTGCAAAGCTGTACCTATAAATTGTTGGTCTGATCGATTTACTTATAGATAAATTTAATATAAAATATTCTCCAACATAATAATATTATGGCTCTATTGTCTCGCCAAGGTGAGAAAGCATTGAACAAAATAGTAATTGTAGGTAATAGCGAAATATCAGCATGACTGTGGGAGAATTATTTCACTTTTTTATAGATGGTTTGTTTCATATGCAAACTTTATATTACTTATACAATCTAATCAATTCACTATATAATGGGAGGCAGTTTACGTTCAACACCCAATCATAAGAATCAAGTAATGATGCAAATAATGACTTCAAAACAATGTTTATACGCTACTAGCTGTGTTACCCGTGCTTCGCAACGGCACGGTGTCTTTCGATGGTTTGAGCTGAACAAAATGTAACTTAAGGTCTGAACTCCTTTTAAACGCCCTTTCACCCGATACCACACATGACCGTAAAATGAAAGTGAATAAGCTCAGGTGGTTTGCAAACCACATACTGAGAGAATAAATGACGACAAGATGACCAAAAAGAAAATGTGCGAGTGAAAGAAGAAGAACGAGGAAGCACGGAAGCATTGACCTGGAGCGATCGCGTCGAGCATATCCTTAGTGACGGCCGCTTTTTGAGTAAACGAAACTGGAGAACTTTTACGTCAAATTGTATGAGTGTGACGGAAGCAAGAAGTATGTGTAAGAATAGGGCGGTCCGGCGTTCTGCCCTGTCTGCCTACTCTGCAAGGGACGCAACGTGAGGATTTAGATTTTATAGTAAAATTATAATAAATAAATAAATCTTTATTTAAAAAAATATCTTTCAAATGGCGGGTTTATTGCCGCAGGCAATGTCTGCCAACCAACCACTACTTGTGACATTAATTTGATATACATAATACATACATAATACAAATGTATGAAAAAGAAGAAACATATAAATAAATATAAATAATAAATAATAATATATTATGTCTGGTATGTTGACTGGTTGACAGAAAATACGGTCCAAGGATATCAGTTATTCAGGATTTACTGTCGAGTGACCAGAAGGAAGAAAGGTATGTAATTGATGAGTACCTAATCATAAGGGAAGTATAGGTATAAAATAGGTAGTATATTATGAATGATAGGTAATTATGACTAGCAAGTCAGGTAATAGGAATGATTAATTACCTTCCTGACACGATTACCATGACAACAAGTACCTACTCGAGTCACGTATGAGATGCTATGTGACAATACAAAGTACCCACTACAACAACAGAATGCCATTATCCGTAGTTCCGGATTATTCTAATTCAAAATGTCCATACATTCGAAGCCAGCGATAGTATACAAGCCTACATCCTCGAATTCCATCACCGCCACGAGTGGTGACGTCACCTTGTATCGGTGACAAACACCTTGCCTCGGTGACAAACACTTGAACTACGGAATATTTTTTCCAATACAATTTAGATGGCGTAATCATCGTCAAATGTCAGTTGGGCCCGGCCTCCATAAACAATATGGCGACGGCCTCGATACATTCCATACCATAGATATACCTATGTACTAATCAGATGATCCCAATAAAATTTTAGTAAGGTTGCTTAGGTACTAAGTCACCATTATCCAGGAATCAGTTTTACACGGAAAAAACTCTCACCCCCGTTTTCACCAACTTTTACCTAAGAAGGAAACCCCTAAGAAATTTCCATACAAAAACAGAGATAATATTCTATTTTTTGACACGCAGGCCTACCAACCACACCCTAATTCCATACAAAATGCAACACTCAACTCACCTAGCCTGGGCAGAGATATTTGGGCACCTAACGTAGGTGAGTTGCGTGTTGCATTTTGTATGGAATTAGGGTGTGGTTGGTAGGCCTGCGTGTCAAAAAATAGAATATTATCTCTGTTTTTGTATGGAAATTTCTTAGGGGTCTCCTTCTTAGGTAAAAGATGGTGAAAACGGGGGTCAGACTACATATTTTAATTAATGATAACAGATCATCAGACTTATATTCTTACACACAGTTGTTCTTGGGCGGCGCGTTTCCTTACCTAAGGTACACCTCTTCTTTCGCCATAGAATTTTTTCATTGTTATCCTTTCATCATGCATTCTCCCTACATGTCAAACCATCTAAACTCGTTCCCTTTCATCCTAATTGCAACGTTCGTTTTACAATCTTGGGCTTGCATTCATAAACTCAAATACTTTCCCGCACACCTTGCACTCGGCTAAAAGCCTGTATCGCAAAGTGTGGAATACATCGCCAGCGCTGGGGCTCGAACCTGGCAACTCCCGCATGAGAGACCAACCGCGCCAACCATGTACTTAAGTTCTATTCCTCAATTCATTTTTCATTCAGATGCATTTTACTTTGCTATAATAAAAAAAATCTCCCCCTAATCGTGAATAATCATGCACCTACTGTACATGGAACATTAATGTGGAATTATCTTGTCGTCACATCGCAGACGAAGTCACGAATGTCAAATCACAATTACAGTGATTGTTTTTTTTTTGTAACAATTAAGATATTATACAATTATATTTTAATATTTTATTCGTCTCAGGGAAGCCATGGAATATCCGGCGTATTGAAAATCTAATCTCAATGGCCTCCAAAGAATGGGTGGCTAGTTTTATACAAGATTCTTACAAATCATGTTTTGCATTCAATGCTAATAAATAATTGTAGTATTACATTTTTTTCTCAACAGTCGCGAGAGGTATCTAATGGTAGAAGTATATTCACAAAATTTACATGATGTAGCATTATGTGAACTCCCTTGGGGAGGAAGCAGGATGGGTGTTTCGACGTTTACGAGTCGGCTTTGGCTGGCTTAATAATCACTTTATGCACATTCCACCATATCCTGCTGACAAACGTATATTTTTTCAACAGTTCGAGAACGTTTCACAATTAACCAATTTTTCGATTCTATTTACCATCTGTCGAGGAGTGGATGAGACATTTTAACAACCACCTTTTTTGTGGTGGAATGGGTGAACGTTGCTCTGGGTATAAAGTGATCACTTAACCCAGTCAAAACCGATTCGTAAGCGTCGTAAAACCCGTCCTGCTTCCTCCCTAAGGGAGTTCACATAATGCTACAATCTACTTGTGAATGTAGATACAGCTCTAAAAAACTATAATTCGCTTTCATTCAAAGCATTGAATCTAGTTGCAATACCTAGAAAATTAATTTAAGTAGACATAAGTATATAAAATTATTATAGTAATTTTCAATATGAAAATAAAGGAATTTGCGATGTTGAAATTGATGGGAATTATATTAAATTACCTTATATTCAAACTTGTTCATCCTTGAGAAATTTATTCGTAATAAATCAGAGTAATGTGAATAGTCCGAGAGCCCGCTGCTTAATTTATGACGTATCTGTTTTTTGATCGAAATGTGGTACAAATGATAGCTTACCAATAGGGTTTTACATCGCACTAGGGTTGCCTATCAAAATCTTGCCGCACCCCCCCCTGCCCCCCCCCCCCCCGAAAAGGTCCTTCTTCGCGGTTTTTCGCATTTTGTAGGAATATGGTAAGAGATAGAAGAAAGTAGTCAATCACAAAAATAATCCTTGCTAAATTCTCTACAAAAAATATTAAATCATTTTTTTCATAGGACTAGTAGTTTACCCGTAATGGCCCGTCGAAAAACAGGATAATTTTGAAAAAATTTTTTTTTTTTTTATTTTTTTTCTTTAACTTTCTTCCACTCATTATCACTAACATTTTATTGAAAAAAATATTTGGCCTGCGGCGCTATATCGCTGGTTATTTTATGAAAAACTAAATTTTAAGAATTTTCGTCACTGAGTTTTATTGCAATAACTCCTAAATTAATTGATGTATGAAAATAAGTTATAGCTTGTTTTGTAGCTAAGACTATGGTAATTAATTCGTTCTTTGACTATTTTCCTGTAGCTCTTATCAATTTTCATCCAATTTAGTTTAAATTATTTTTTTTAGTTTTTTAAATGAATTTCGGTTTTGGACCGGCTATTGCGGGTAAACTGCTAGTTCTACGAAAAAATTGATATAACATTTTTTGTAGAGAATTTAGCAAGGATAATTTTTGTTATTGACTACTTTCTCCTATCTCTTACCATATTCCTATAAAATGCGAAAAACCGCGAAGAGGGACCTTTTCGGGGGGAGAAGGGGGGGTTGCGGCAAGATTTTGATAGGCAACCCTAGTGCGATGTAAAACCCTATTGGTAAGCTATCATTTGTACCACATTTCGATCAAAAAACAGATACGTCATAAATTAAGCAGCGGGCTCTTGGACTAGAAGATGATAGTTGTTGATACAATTTATATGAACCTTGAGTAGGCAGCTTGAAAATTTCCCAGAAACAACAAACAAACCAATTACTTTACTTTTCAATATCAAATTACTAAGTAGGGACCTTGGTACAACAAAATATAGTTCCTAAAAATGTATTAAAATAGGTAATCTCTCACTTTAAAACTATTTTGCATAATATTTAAAAAATGTGAAATGGTTTCATCAAATCTAAAATCGGGCGCAGGCGCGCTTGACAAAAAAAGCAGGAAGTTAATAATCATGTATTTTTCATTTCGGAAAATCGTTTTTATTACAAGATTTGTTGATTTTGATCCGTTCCGTTGATTTTAACGTTTTCTGTCTGCACAAATTTTGTAATCGGATTTTCAACCACTTTCTGACTTCTTAGAGAGCTGAAACTTTGCAAACATACGTAAAGTCGATGAGAATACAGTTCTGTACCACTTTGGATCAGCCTTCAGACAAAAAATATGTAAGGCGTTTGAGGGGGATCCAAGGGTCATGTAGGGTTATGTGTGGTATCGTATGAAAGAGCATTGGAAAAGAAATCCAGATCGTCAGTCTAGCTCAAGCCTTGGAAGACACCGAGCGATCGAGAAGATCCAGTCACTGGATACCGCTGTGTTTAGTATCTCACGAAAGTGCTTCACGAGTAGAACTCACGTCTTTTTCAAATTTTGATTCTGTCTATTCTTGGTGGGAGGCGCCATAGGAATAAGGGAATCCAAGCACTCCAAAATAGGGTGTTTGGTATCGTCTCAAAAAACATTTCTAGGATGTGAAGTCATAAAATCATAAAAAAAAAATTACTTATTGATAGCCCAGGAAATTTAGCTTTGTAGCGTAAATAATTCTCGGAAAGCTGGAAACTGTTTTGATCTCTTCATTAACATGCAAAGAAGGTTTCTTGAAGTTTCCACCAATTTTCCGCTTGTACTAACAGAGTGTCCCACAAACAAAAAAAAATTTGAACTTTTTCAGTTTTTCATTAATAACTTCTAAACGAAGCATTCTAGGAAAATGTTGTAATGTTGTTTATGTTGTTATTCCGTTGCTAGATTTAGTTTATATGGTATACTGAATATGAAGAGATTTGTTACAATTGTCACGCCAATTCACTTTCTAAACTCCACTGTGTTGTCGCTATTATTATATTTTATTATCTGGTGCAGGTAATCGCTGTGGAGTTGAGAGTGTTATAGTTACACACATTATATCTACTGATCTATTGTAATTATCCGTAATCTGACCGAACATTACACATATCGTACAACAAAGACTTACAAATTATTGTAAACCAAATGAATAATTGAATAAAATATAATTAGAATATTATGCGCTTCCTAAATGGAAATGCTGGGTTCGAATCTCAGTGCTAACGATGTATTCTGCATTTCAGGACACAAGTTTTTAGCTTACTGTGAAGTATGTAGAAAAGTATCAGGGTTTGTATACGCAAGCCCAGATCCTTTATATAAAGATTTTTTTAAATTATATAAATGTTGTAATAGGTATAGAACCAAAAGTCATAGATCAAATCAAGCAGGATGAAAAGAGTCCTATTCTACAAATCTTATTCTACGAGTCTTATTCTAAAAGGGGCCTATTCTATAACTGGGGATCCCACAGAACAGCCGCATGTAAGTTTCACTGAAACGAATCTCATTGCTATAAAGATGTGAAATATCTAAAAAAAAATGGTATTCAAAATGTCTTACTGAATTTTTACAAAGATGTATCTGGCTGTTACAGGACGCTAAACAAATGTCGTAAAAGAGTGTAGCCCCCACTGCAAATACCACGGAAAAAGATTCTCCCACATTTTACAATTCAAAAACTCTCAGCTTTAGACAAAAATTCGAATCATGTTTAACGTAAGAAAAGTTTTATTGTTTAGTAAAAGTTTAAAAGTGCGACACACGAAATGGTGAAAACATGCAAGTATAGCTCAATAAAGTTTTACTTCAATTGCACTGCGGATAATAGGAAATGTACCAATGTTAAGTTAATAATAATCTTGTAAGGCTTTAAGAGGCGCTTTATGCTTGTGCTTTTATTGAAAAGAAAAATAATACGTTTAAAAGTTCTGTTGTAAATTCTGTATTATAGACTTTTGCAATATTGTAACTTTTGCAACGCAATGAACCGACATGCAGAAATATTGTACACAAAGTATGGATAATTTAAAGCAAAACAAAATCAATTCTTATATATTTATTGACTCCAGCCATGCCGCATTCATTGAGGGGTAAAAAGGAGAGAGAACAGTTCAGCAGATACATCGTCAGCACCCAGATTCTGTACCCGTATCTGCCGTTTAGAAGTCCGCACTACAACCAACTGCGCCAGGTACATATATTATTATATAATCGTCCAAGATACCACCAACTTCAACACCATCCAGATTTCACCAACTTCTTTGGTGAGGAATAGCAGAGATAGGAGCCACCTAGTATACATTTTGTATGATAAATAATGACAAGTGGCTCCTATCTCCGCTATTCCTCACCTAAAAACTTGATGAAATCCAGCATTAATCTATCCAAAACTCGAAATAAACAGTCCGAAATAAGTTATTTTATATTGTTTGAGAGGTGGTTTTGTAACACTCCATTTTAATTGTAACTGTTTTTTTAAAAAAGAAAAAAACTTTTGAGTTTTTGAATGATTTTATTACAGAGCTACGATTATGGCTACGTAGGCCGAAACGCGTAACTCTGTAATAAACTCATTCAAAAACTCAAAGTTTTTTCTTTTTTAAAATACAATTACATGTTTTGTATAGGTATAATACAACGGATACAAATCCAAATCATACGGTGGAATCATTTCATTCATTCATTCTTCCTATGGTGGTGTCTCCTTGACCCCACACTTAACGTCCACGGGAGGCACCATACCACATTACGTCACGCCTGAGTTCTCTCTACGTCCCAGCAGACACCAAACCATCAAGTCACGGAGCTGGACTCTGATAAATACCAACAATAACAGCAAACCGATATATAATTCCCCATGTATACGAGTACACGATCAAAGGCGAAAAAATACTAGATGTAGTGAACGGGTGGGATTTAATTCATATTTACCTGCTAGCTTTTTCATTATGTGACAAACATAGGTACCGTTATGTGACAAAATACGGAGCAAAAATGGCGAGATATTTATTTATTTATTTATTTATTGAGACACTCACAGAGGATTGACAGATATACATAAATTAAAAACATCAAACACAAATTTCCGGCCAACCCCCCAATTACGAGCGTCCACAGCATGCAAGTAGATATATTATATTACGAGACAACAAATTAACTAAGACTCCCCGCGCACTATGCAGCCAGGCTGCGCAGCCTGGCTGCGGCAGCCAGAATATTTGCGCAGCCAGTTACAACAGCCAGTTAAGCAGCCAATCGACGACTATTCGAGATTCTTCATTTTTATTTTTCATTTTTTGATAGTTCGGAACCCAAAATACATCTGGCTGCTACAACTAGTGCGCGGAGATAGAGGGCAGCCACATACATTCGCCTATACACGCTCTGGCTGCGCGCAGCCAGCTGGCTGCTGTGCAAACAGGCGCGTCGTATTGGCTGCCGCAGCCAGGAATTCGTGGCTGCCTAGTGCGCGGGCCCCCATACAGTGTCATATGTTTTACTGGCTGCCGCAGCCTGGCTGCGCAGCCTGGCTGCATAGTGCGCGGGGGGTCTTAGTATGTATATTTAAATTATAATTAATAAAACTGAGCAAATTTTGTTAACGCGCTCGACGGTTAATCCAGTGGCGACATGCCTACTTGACTTCACGACACAAGCTTTTCTGGCTCATTGTGAAGTGAACAAAGGAGTATGTATATATGTACCTATTTGGGTTTAAACCGAAACTCCAGAATCATCTCAGATTTTCGATATGCACAAAAAAAGTGAGTTGTCCGTTTGTCCGTGTAAAAGACTGCCAGACTATAGGCTTTCTTAATATGAAAACCTCGGGGTAATTTCCGATACTGTGTTGATAATTTTTTTATAACTTTGCACTTAAATCCATAAAAAAATACCACTAACGCCATCCTGCGTCATAGTTTCGTACTTCAATGAATTTTTTGAATGACCATCATCAGTTTAGAAGTGGTTGCCCCCAGTACACGGATGTGCATCGAACCGCGACATTGGAGTATAGGAAGCCCGATGTACAGACCTCATAATTACGTGTCTATCAATGTGTGTTTTAAAAAATAAGAATATTAAAAAAATACCTAAGTATATAGATATAATCGTAGGCAGGTACTTCAATTACTATTTACTAATGATACGATGCCTAGAGATGTACAAAAAAATACTAGCAAGAATCATTCGATGAATAAAACTCATCTTAGGCATAAGGCCCGAAGTAATTTCCATCGAGTTGTCTTTTGGTCTATCTAACGTCCCTTGCGGGGTAGGCAGAGAGAACAAAAAGCCAGATCGCCATATCCTTACACACACTCATTGCTTCCGATCTAACATATTGTTTTACACCCCTTTCGATTTCTTTTGCTCAAAACGCGTCTGTTCCTTGAGGATCTGGTCGACATGATCGGACCAGGTCTGTCTTGGACGATCACGCTTCCTCACACCTCCTCTTTCACACTCTTTTTTCTAAAAAGCAGAACAACAAGTAGTTACCTCAACAGATATACGGCAAAGGATGGACTTTCCACCAGGCTTATGACTGATCGTCGGTTGATTTAATATGATCACTTTACACTTAAATAACACTCACCAATTCCAGTCCATCATCTGCCGCGGCCGGGAATCGAACCCAGACCTCCAACCTGACAAGCCGGTATTCTACCGCTACGCTATGATAGCTGGCAGCTGAGCCGAAAAGGAACGCGTATATACTCGTATATTCTATGCCGGCCTCTATTGAGATTTTTTTGGGTTAGATCCCCGGCCGCGGCAGATTGTTGGACTGGAATTGGTGAATGTTACTTAAGTGTATGTATAGTGATCATATTAAACCAGCTGACGACCACTCATAAGCCTGATGGAAAGTCCATCCTTTGCTGTGTATCTGTTGAGATATTTACTTGAGATTTGTAGGTATAATTACTTACTAGTTTTAGGTATACCTAATAAATGTGTTTTTTTCTAATTTTAAGTTCGCAATATGGTAAAAATAAAAGTGTAATTTAAATGTAAGTGTTTGCGGTAATGATAATTACACTTTTACTAATATTATGTGTGTACATTTGTTTAATAATAACACGATGAAAGTGAAAATGTAAGTGCAGCAAAATGAAGCAAAACAACGTTCAAATAATGGGATCACAAATTACTTACACGTAACAAAAAAATTTAAACGCAAGAAACATATTCATGGGCGTCGCCAGCCTCGGAGCTAGGGGGGACAATAAAAACTTAAAATTTTTGTAAAGCATATAAAACGCATAAATAGCGCCGCAGGCGAAATTTTTTGTGAGACATAGTGAAGGTCTTATTATGGTTTCGTTTATTTGAAAATGTGTATGATATTTTGGACAATAATATGTTTGAAAAATGTTTTTTTTTTTAATAAAATTTTAATTTTATGAAATAATTGTAATTTGATGGATTTTCAAACTCATTTTTAGAAAAATTATGACAAGATGAGAAAACGTGTGGTAATATTTTTTTGTGAGGTTTTATCATTTAGTATGAAAAAATATATTACCTACCTATTCTAATGTCTAGGGAGGGGCAGCTGCCCCTCCTGAGGATGCCCATGAACATATTTCTATTGGTTTGGTATGAGAATATTGCACAGTAGGTGTTTGGTAAATTATATATTATTTTTAATTATTTCAATCTAATATAACAAAGAAAAATAGATATTGGTATCGTTTATTGACACTTTTCAAGAGAGAAAGTGTTTGGGTTTCCTGGAAGAGATCACTGTATAGAGATAAGCTCGCCCTAGTGAGCATTACTGATTATTATGCATGTGTAGTATATTTTTAAAACAATGTAAATTTTGAGTATAGAATTCTAATATTTTTAATGAATCTGGGCTTTTTGAAATAAACCCAAATACATTTTACACTTTCATAGTAGGTATTACCTTGTCTTGAAAGCTTAAGCCGTGAAATGGCTAGGCCGGCTTCGGAGATCGAAGTTGCGTCCACCCGCTTTGGAGGTAAACCCGTCGCCAACCCAGCTACCATCTATGTATCTATCTACCTTTACCCTCACGCCACGTCCCTTGCAGGGCAGGCAGAGGACAGAGCGCCAGACAGTCCTATCCTTGCACACACTCCTAGCCACCATCACATTCATGCAATGCCCCAGCTACCACCATCTCAATATAACAATATTCATAAAAATACAACAATATTTTTTTAAGAATCTGGGCTTGCATTTACAAACCCAAATACTTTCCTGCACACCTTGCACTAGGCTAAAAGCCTATATCGCAAAGTGTGGAATACATCGCCAGCGTCGGAGTTTGAAGCTGGCACCTCCCGCTTCAGAGACTGCCGCCTCAACCAACTGCGCCAACCATTGTACTCGTAATAATGTCATATTATATTGGCCCAAGTAGGTACTAACAAGTTTATTTAAAACGAAAGTTTATCATTAAAATAAATAATACCTTCATTAAATTTCGTCTACAACACTCAAAATAAATGGGTCACAAACAATACTAAACAATTCAGGTATTATTGTGTGGAGAGTATTTTAATAAAAAGTAAATAATACCTATATGTTACGAGTATTTAAATGTAAATATTGTGTCCTTTGTGTAATTAACATTATAACTCATTAATTAACATTTGTATTGCTAGTTAGTTGTTGTTATTGTTAGTTATTTTATTGTTAATGTTTAGTTATATGTTATAATAAAGGTTGTACTCTAATAATGTTATTATCATATTGTCATATTTAACAATGTTGTGTTTGCGTACTATATCTAATACCTGCCTTGTTAATCTATATCACACATCTGCAATTAGTAGATATATGAAAAACCAGAACTCATATACTCGCACACACGTATGTATTGTAGGTGCTACATTCATACAATCGTAGTGCAAATTTCGTCAAATGCAGTACAAAACTAAAGGCCCATTTCAAAACGCAAACTGAATCATCTCAAATCCAGATCGCTTGGTGTTTCCCAATGGTGGCTTTAGCTGGAGAAAATCTGACCTGCGATGGGGATTCCAACGCACCTTCGTACAATAACACACATGACCTCTTTTTTTGTCTCTGGAGAGCCTCGTCGAACGCTTTACATTTTTTTGTCTCTAGAGAAGGCAAATCCTAATGTCATCTTGTTCACACATTTGGTGAAAATTTCGGAATTTTAGGTACTCTGGAAACTAATGAAAATTTGATTTGGAGACGACAACGAGACCAAGTGAAGTTAAATAAATTCAGATGTGTAATATTTTATGTGCATATTAAGTATATTTTTTAATGAAAACATCTGGGCTTGTTTACACAACACATACCCAAATACTTTCCTGCACAGTTCACAGTAAGCTAAAAGCTTTTGTCGTGAAGTGCAGAATACCTCATCAACGTCGAGATTTGAATCCGGGACCCCCTAATTAGTAGTTCGCGCTCCAACCAACTGCGCCAACCGTGTATTATATTAAACTAGGTGCTTTCATAATTATCAATGACATAAATAAATCTTACAATCAATATAAATATTTACTTAGATATTGACTGTGGCTGCAAGCGTTATTATGTTACAGTTATAATATTAGAAAACTAAGTACCCATGCCGTAAAGAAAAATCAACAGTTGTTTCCCAATCATCTTTACTAAATTGACAAAACTAATCATGTACAAATACTGTAAATATACGTACCGAATTAAAATAAACATTAATCTAGAAAATTATCATAGCTTAATAACGCAACTTGCCTCATTCAACGTTGAATACCATTTTGTTCTCAGCTTATATTTTACTGAACAAATTATTATTAGCATTCGACTTATACTCCGAGAAATAAAGACTGATAATGATACCCTGCCTTGCATTAAGATACTTGCATTACTTTCTGATTTTTGGATATGTTATAAAGATCAGTCTTGTGGTTCAGAATCCAAGTTTGTGACCTCCCCACCCTTGTGCGTTCACTAGGGCGAGCCTAAAACCGTATTATGAGTACTAATCTTGGTATCATTCGAGTGTCATCTTAGGAACCATTTTCTAATCACCAACCCCCTAACATTGCCCCTTTTCATCTTTTCTATTTCTTCCCCTCTCCCTGTCCTGACATGTATAGGTACCTACCGACATTTTATTTTGAATTTTTTTTTATGTAATTAAGGTTAGCTTCCAGGGATCGGAGCACTGCGATAAGCTCACCCTAGTGAACACATATATATCATCCATTTAATAAATAAAATAAATGCCTTTTATTTCTATCTTAGTAGACTTTTTAATTATTTATTTTACAGATACAATTACGTAACTGAACAATACAAATAACTAATATTGATACCCACCATATCTAAATAATCATTTCTACAACTCAATTATATAAATATGTCCGCAATTACGAAAAAAACTAGATTTCAAACGCGTAATAGGTGGTACAGGTTTCTCTAATGATTGTAGTGATCATTAGTGATGACAAAATCGATTAACGCATAATCGATTGGGTAGGTATATAATAAATATTATAGTTCATTGGTCGATTTAGAAATTATGATCGGTACCGTATAACCTAAACTATTACAAAAATCCCGGAATCGAACTATTAGGTAGATTGCGAATTTGAACGGTTCAGAGAATATTTTTAGGTACTTGAAGTATTACAGGTATCTACTAATTACTTAATATTATGTATTATTTAAAGGGGTTTACGGTAGGTTCGTTTGAAATCAATTCGTTTAAAATCAATTAATCTAAAATCAATTCATCTAATTATCAATTTGTCTAAAATCAATTCGGCCAAAATCAATTTGCCTAACTATCAATTCGTCGATTTTAGACATATTTATTTTAGACGAATTGATAATTAGACGAATTGATAATTAGACGAATTGATTTTAGACGAACTTACCGGACACCATTTAAAGGCATGCTTAACTATGCGAACATGTCCAAAAGTAATTAATTAATCAACTATAGATACTAAAAACCAATTAATCGGTGTTTCAATCCATAATCCAAACTCTTCTGACTGCTTCACCTTGTCATCAATTAATTATTGTTCTCATAGCCCGAGACCCGGCCGTTAAAAATATGAGACATCTGTTTTTCAATCGAAACGAAATGTGAAAAAAGGGTAATAGGTACCTACATCGCACTAGAGTTGCCTATCAAAATTGGTAAACTATTGTAGGTATTGACAAGATTCTATTCTGAAATTTATATACGCTCAGCATGACATTCGATTTATATATTTGATTTTTTATATTAATTGACGAAATGCTGATCAGGGCCATTTACGCTCGACCGGGATTGACGTACGAAGTCCACAACATTCTATTTACAAACATTTTACAATACAAAACGATTGGCTTGTTTTGAATGCCCGGTCCACACACGGTTGGCGCTTGCCGCAAACTCCAAGCCTCAACAAATGCACAAACGTGTAGATATTTCGCAGGCGCTTGCCCCAAGCTTTGATTTGTGAGGAAACCGACAATCGAGCAAGCCTATACATGCCAAGCCAAAACGCCCTATCATCACGTTTAAATTTGTGATGGCTTGTCGAGGTTTGGCGGAGAGCGTGTCGACCCAGCATTTACAAAGATCCGTTACTTATTTTCACAAAAACAGTAATTTAAGAATGAAGTGATCAAAACATTATTCACATACAGTGCCGCTTTGAAGATAATATTAAAAATAAACATAAGTCAATAATTGTATATTGGTCAATATGAGCACAAACAATAATCGCGGTCAAATTCAGGTCGACCAATGCTTGACCGATATTTCTCAGTATAAAATATAACATTTAAAATATATCTATGTTGACGAGATGTGAAAACAAGTCTACTTATAAGTCTACATGATAATAATATATTTAAACATGTCTGTTTATATTACATATAAAAACACATAGCACAGATTTCGACAATATGATATTATAGAAGATATCGTAGGAAGCGCATCGTCTTCTTACTTTCACTCAAGCTTAAAAAGTGTTTTTACTTTTTTTAAAGCTTTGTTTTATAGATCATACATGTCTCGTATGTTAAACTGCGGCCGACCTACTCCTCTCTTTTTATGCCACGGTCTCCATCTTAGAACTCTGGGAGTCCATCGTTCTGTCCCCTGTCTGGCAACATGACCCGCCCACTACCATTTTCGTTTAGCAACCCAGTCCATGATGTCTGCGACTTTTGTTCTGCGCCTTATTTCATCATTCCTTCGAAGAAGTAGAAGTTCCCTAGAAGATAAGATGGATTCGCAAAGCTCGAGATAGAGAAAAATGGAAACAAATGTAAGAGGCCTATATCCAGCAGTGGAGATATGGCTAAAGGAAGAAGAAGAAGAGTTAAACTGTTATTTTACAGCATGGAAACCCATGGCTGTAGGCAGGGGGGGTTTTGGCCTGCTCATCATCATAGCAGAAGGAATGGTAGAGGGCAGTAATGTGAGAGGTCGCCCAACAAGCAGTTATATGGACCAGATTATTGAGAGCGTTCGCTGTAGCACCTACGCCGAAGTAAAGAGCAAGGGCGGATCCACATCGTTGGCGTTGTGGGCACGGTGGGCATGCCCACAACCCTAATAGACTTATAACGTCACACTTTCACGGTCTATTGAGAGCGATAGGCTGATGATATATTTTTTTTAACACAGAATCATGAATTATGGGTGACTTGGAACGCAGCAAAGAACCATAGACGATATGCTGACACTCGGACTCGCACCTGGCCGATTTTTGGGTGGCTGTGACCACAACCTTTTTTGAGGGCTGGATCCGCGCCTGGTGAAGAGATTGTCGAGTGACAGGACGGCGTGGAAAGAAAGAACTACAATGCTACAATGCAGTACAAACCAAACTACATCAAGATTGTAACCACATCATCATCAGTTAAACAAGCCTAATAAAAATAGTAGAAATAATAGGATCTTATTGAGTCACTGATTAATTAAAGCTAATAAATATTGCTCGTTAAAATGATTTACTTAATTAAAAACAGACAAAACGTGACTTACTATTTATAGCGAAATGAAAGGAAATCACTTTCGTTCTGATTTGGATTAACGGACTTTAATTATAAAAAATCGTCGTAACCTCAAAATCTACTTGTCATTATCTTGTAAAGCACGTAGTAATATATTATGCCATAACAATAATTGAATATTGATTGATAACTTTTACTTATCGACGTTATACCCTGCATAATAAAATTATGTTTAGTATTATGGACATTAACTGTCATTAAGCAAATTTGTATTGGTAATTGATAATGAATTATTCAAGGTACAGAGTATTCCGATTCTAGACAATCAATCATTAGAAAATTGTATTTGGTTGAAATAGAAAATGTGATGTTAGAAAAATTCGTTATTATTACACGCCGTTAACCGTTCGAATATTCTGGGTTTGGGATCTGGGTTTGTTCATTTATTTATTTACGATACAACCCTTGGTGAATTCATCCTGAATTTCACCAACTACTTTGGTAAGGAATAGTGGAGATAGAAGCCACTTATGATGGTTTTTCATACAAAATTTGTGCTAGGTGGCTCCTATCTCCGCTATTTCTCACCAGCATTAGGTTAGTGAAATCCAACATTAGGCTGCAAAAGATGTCGCCAACCTTTCCTCTGAAAATCAGCAGTCATTCAGTTCACACTTCTTCTTCAAAAGTAAATAAAATAACACTCGTTATTTAATAAGTAATACGTCAACAGGAAGGCTTATTGCCTAATGGTAATTTCTACCATCTAATCCAAAATACATACCTTAGCACGATACTGTCTTGGAGAGTGGAGAGGAAAATTAAATCATCAACCCCAATAAGTTTCAAACCTGAACCTCATGAAACTCCTAACAATATCTGAATGATAACAAAGTGGGGTATTTTGGAGCACAATCCTCGTTCAAGCAAAGATTTTAAATTACGAAATTAATGTATCCTGCAAAATTCACAAGCATTTTTGTAAAATAAAGTGAAAGTAGAAAAGTGTTCCTATATTTGAATTTATTGTGAATAAATTTCAAATTCATACCTACGTGATTTATTTAATACACCCAGCTACCCAAATTCTCAAAATTAGATATAAATTTTCACATTATGAACAGAAAGTTATAATCTAATTTATGCTGTGACTGACTAAAATAGGTGCGAAAATTCGCTAACAAACTTTCATCACGTTTCTATAGAGAGAGCCTTTTATGAGGAAACTTTTACAATGCAACGAAACACCCTGAATACTAAATAATACGGTATGTTTAGAATATGATTGTTATTGTTGATAGAGAAAAGTAATTAATTTAACTAAATTACTGTCATGGTCTAGATTTGATTAATATGGATGTGGGTACTGTACCCACGTACCTACTTAGTAAACTTTTGCTTTTATTAACATTGCTCTGTGAAAGATCTTTCTAGAAGCGTTATGTTTGCGTATCGTATGACAATTGAGTCGGAATTCTAATGAGTTCTTATAATACTTCTGCCAAATCTGGTGTATTGTGATTGATTAGTGATATCTACTTTCATCAGTGCAAATGAAATCAATACTTACTTAACGAATCCGTTTACACTAGGCCAACCCACCCCAATACACTTCAGCAGCAATTGCTTTTTCGTTGGCCCTATGTAGGTCCGCTTTATCACACCCCTCCGCCATATCTCAGCAGATGAGGAGGTGTTCGTCATCTTGTGCCTCTCCACAGCTACAAGAGTCCTCATCCACACGTATGCTCCACCTATGCAGATTCCTTTTGCATCGTGTTGAATCAATTTAGCGATACCACATTCTTCAACTGAATGGTCAAGCGTCAAACCTGAATTCGCAGTTTTTTTTTTTAAGGAAATTTGTAACCGGAACCACCCATGGGCGACGCCAGCCTCGGAGCTAGCGTGGGGGCAACAAAAAATTTAAAAAAATACATAACATAAAAAACACGTAAATATAGCGCCGCAGACGAAATTTTTATGCGAGACATAGTGAAGAAAATGGTGATGTGGTTCGGTTTATAAGAAAATGTACATCATATTTTGCACAATAATATGTATGAAAAATGATTTTTATAAAAAAGGTGGTAATAAAAAATAGCGCCGCAGGCAATTTTTTGTGAAACAGTTGTATTTTGAAGGATTTTTTATACAAATTTTAGAAAATGTGTGACATGATGAGAAAATGTGTCGTAATAATGTGATTTTTTGTGAGGTTTTATCATTTTATCCCATGATTAGTGATTACCCACCCAGAATTACTTTTACATACCTATGAGTATATTAGAT
Source organism: Ceraclea dissimilis (assembly GCA_963576895.1). Lineage (NCBI taxonomy): Eukaryota > Metazoa > Arthropoda > Insecta > Trichoptera > Leptoceridae > Ceraclea > Ceraclea dissimilis. The sequence continues at coordinate 16,674,056 of OY756363.1, forward strand.
ATACCTTAGTATATTTACACCTACATGAAAATACGACTAGGTTATTGTAGATATTTATCTGACTAATATGACAACAATGTCTAATTGTTTTGTTTCACAATAAACATTTACTTACATTTACAATTGTTTGCTTGTAAAAACTCCGAAAAACACACGTGAATTCAAGAGTTTACATAACTGAACATAATGTTTGTACAATAAGTAACCATTGTCATAAAAATCGGTGGAGGAAAGTTACGAATTTCGAGTTTTTTTTACTTCACATGAATAAAAAATATGTAAAGCGTTTGAGGGGGATCCAAAGGTCGTGTGGGGTCATGTGTGGTATCGTATGAAAGGGCGTTGGAAAATAAATCCAGATCGTAAGTCAGATGTTGTCCAGCTCAAGCCATGGATGACGGAAGTACCTACCAGTTACAAAGAGTGGATTACTGCAGAAGGGAAGCCGGGGCTAACATTTCTTATGGGATTACGTCAGATTAGACACTATTACACCTATATTTTTATTGCAAAAGGTAACTCGATGGGAATCGTGTTCTTAGGTAGCTTCGCGCCTGGTACCTACTCTTCTTCTTCCTTCTTAGCCGTTTTAATTCCTATGGTGGACATAGGCCTCCCCTTTGACTTTCCACAGATTCCTATCCTAGGCATGCTACATCCACTTGCTTCCTGCTATTGGCTTCTTATCGTCAGACCATTTTGCCTGAGGTCTTCCTACGCTCCTTTTGCTTGTTCTAGGTTGCCACTCAGAATCTCTTTGGTCCATCTAGAATCTGAGCATCTGGCAACGTGTCCTGCCCAACTCCATTTTAGCAAACTTTAGTGGATTTTTGACAGCTTTGTTTACCTAAGCCTAAATACAGTGACCTATTCAAGTATATGCCTATCCTATAACAAACAACATCATGGTATTTCTAATTTCATTAACAACACTAAATGTAATCAATTTAACAAAAATGGCTATAAACTTCATTATTATATCTTAAACATGTCGAAGACACATCTATCTGTAGAGATTATTTCATCCATTATGCAAATAGGTTCGAGAAATGATGTCAGAAAAAGTTACGACCTGATGGCAACCCGCCAACAAACTATGTATCTATACAGATACCTATTTACAAAACTAATTACTTATATTAACTTTATTAAACGTAATCCATTACCTTCTCAATTAGAATATCCTATTCCAGGGAAACCGTTTACTAATAAACATGAAAACTCTTTTTAACAAACACAAAACATTCAAGAAACTTCAACGCAAACTGTCACACGAAGTCACAATTCACTCGCACGTCAAACTTAGTTTTTTTTACTGTAATTTCAACTAAAAAAGCGTTTTGTGATGTTTTCTGCTGATATTTCACATTTTTGTGATGTTTTTACAAGTAATTTATCACTTTTTATCATTTCAACATTCAAATTCACTCATTTTTTTCACACTAGACACGTATTTTTGTTGGAAATACTACATCCACTCCACAGAACACATATACTCTAATCCACTCGCGTTCGCACAGAAATACAATACAATACTACATAAATACATCCGTATTATAGGTAGAATATAAAACTGACAATGCACAGGTAAATACTTACTTTCCCACCTACAATCAACTCACCTGACAGGAAATGATTTCAAATGCAGCATTATCATATCCAAGAAAAGCTTTGCGATTCTTTTAATAGATGGCTCTGTCACCAATCAAATTTAATTTAGCTAAACATTAATATTGAAAAGTTATCATCTCTAGACTCAGGTTGACTGGAAGATATTGCCTATACAGTAGTTTGGGATTACCCCCAGTACCTATGGTCCATCAAAAAAGATGTGGTTTTTAATAAAGGTGCAACATGTAAGTACGTGACTTATTGGCAACCGTGTAGAATTTCAATTGAATTGTCTTGATAACAAAAAAAAATTGTTCCATTTTAATCCAAGACCATCTCTTTCTGGACAGACTGTAACAGGGGTAACAAATGTCAGTGGTTTGCAATAAGTATGTCTTTTGGGCTATCACACATATCGGGAAGTTCAGTTAACTGAATCAACCGTTTGCAAAAAAGCTCCGACCAAAACCTCTCTCTGAATTCAGTGTCACCCTGATTTTGAATTCAGAAAGAGGTTTTGGTCGGAGCTTTTTTGCAAATGGTTGATTCAGTTGACTGAACTTCCGGATGTGTGTGATAGCCCATTGACTTCACATCTGATTTTGTTTTTTCTTTGTTTTCATGTGCCAAGTGCCGAAAATGAGCACTGATATATTTATCTATGGTTGAAAGGAATAAAATAAAAATCCAAAAAGTATAATAATATATACACACTATAATTTTTTATTTAATTTGGCATAACTTACAAATAATTTTCTTAAACACAATACATAATAATTATATCTAAATGGTAAATACTTTATAATGCTACGTATAAATTTATGAAATAATAATGACACAAGAATCTCACTAACTACAAACTATATTTTGTACAATAATAAAATTTAAAAATATATATTTTGTGACTAAATTGTACTTACAGTATTATTCCTTCATGGTACGTCTCTTTTGTATTCATTGGATACACGTTTTCAATATTTTACAACTATAATAACAACTCTAGGTTCAAAATCCTAAATCGATTAATTGATTTTTATATGAATATCGAGTACTATTCGTTTCGTCTCAATAAAGCGATATTGAGTATTGCGATACAAAACAAGAACAATCATTTTTTGAAGTATTAAACAGTAATTAATGTTTATATAGTAAATTGTGAATGCAACTACTGTTTATATAGTAAATTGTGAATGCAACTACTGTTTATACAGTGAATTGTGTATGCAACTACTGTTTATATAGTAAATTGTGAATGCAACTACTGTTTATACAGTGAATTGTGTATGCAACTACTGTTTATATAGTAAATTGTGAATGCAACTACTGTTTATACAGTGAATTGTGTATGCAACTACTGTTTATTTAGTGAATTGTGAATGCAACTACTGTTTATATAAATTGTGGATGCCATTTTTTTTTTTGTTAATAAAAAAAAATTTGGTTGATTGGCGAACATTGGCCACAGCAATAAACCATTGTACAAACACTAATTACATTCGCAATTTATATAAACAGTAATTACATTCACAATTTATATAAACAGTAATTGCATTAACAATTTGTACAAACACTAATTGCATTCACAATTTATAAAACAGTAATTGCATTCACAATCGAAATAAACAGTAATTGCATTCACAATCCAAATAAACAGTATTTGCATACACAATTTATACAATTCCACTAAACACAGAATTCAATTAAGTATCATAAATTAGTAATTAATTTACTGTTGCATCAATTCTGAATGGTTCTAATACTTTGACGTAAAAAAATCGTAATTTTTCTTAACTCCTTTATAATTTACATCACAGCCCGTCACGTTTACGCTTCTAGTATTCGGTACGACACCAAATTGTAAAAACGTCTCTGAATGCCAAACAGATGGCGAGTATTGGTTACAAGTGGAAAATAATCAAAAAGTCGTACAGATCAGACATTGTCAAATTTTCTGTACCTCGGACAAAAAAGGCTGTGCACTGCCATTGGAATAATTGTTTATGATTAAATAAAACTTTTTTCACGGAAATAGTAACACATTTCTGAAATATGTTCTATTTCTTCAATTTCATAATTTATCTTTGAAATGTAAATAGTATAATTTTATCTAATCGAGATTTTGTATACAAATTTCGATCTGTATGAGAAAGGCGTGGGGCAGACATTTTACTATGAAATAAAAATGACAGCTTTTTAAAAATTCTTTTAAAATCGTGATTTTTTAAAGATATATTATGCAACTACACTTTTTAGATAGAACATCTCTTAAAAATGTGCGAATTGATTGAAAAAATTGATTCAAAGTCAGAGGACATCAGAGGTACAGAAAATTTGACAACGACCAAGATAAATAATACCAAGTATAAAAATATATGTACTAGAAAAAAATATGGATCGTTCAATTCAAATTCCAAAAAAATATACGATATTAGACAATATCTTAACTAATATGCATTTCTTAATACAAAAATAATTTCAGAAAGAATTGCACAAGTGAAAACAAGTACGTAAGAACCGTTTTGAATAAGCAAGTTTGTTTGTCCCTCTAAGTCAACCATGTCAAACATGCGGCCCGTGAGTGTTTTCCTGCGGCCCAAATGAATTTTGAAAACAGCCAGACACAGCGGCATGAAATACTAAAAAATAAGACGTGTATAAACTATTTTTAAAATGTCCCGTTACAACATGTGAACACAACTTAATTACCTAAAGACAAAAGATGTCAAATATCTGACAAAAGAAGTCAATGTTTGTAGTACTTATTTGTATTGTCCATTTTGTTGGAAGTTTAATAAATATTTTACTTGTCCTATAATAGTACTTTTTTTCATTAAGATTTTCAGTAGTTTGTCTACTTCAAGATTAGGTTTTGCGGCCCACCTAGTCTATGGTCTTCATGATTTTGGCCCACCAGTGACTTTGAGTTTGACATGGCTGCTCCAAGTTCTCAGAAGGAACCGTTATATATGATCGATGCCTAGATTAAAAATTAATTTAAAATCTTACCATAATTATAAAGTCACATATTTTACAATCATAAGTCATCAATTGATGATTGAGCCTTTAATCGAGTGTGTTTTTCATGGCACCATAATAATTTTACAAGACGACGGCAATATTTTAATAAAGTCATAATTTTTTGTTACAGTATAATTATAATTTGAGACGCAATAGTTCACAAAACATTTAAAATAAGACACAAATATCAAAAAACATTTATTTTGGAATGCACTACTTAATTTCCAAGTGAATTTGTGATGAAAATTATTTAAAAAAAAGTTCAAATATACGTATACGCAAAAAGGTTAACCGCATTTCAAGGATCATCAAATCGCTTAAAAGATTCGGATTCGCACCTTTCTGCTCATTCACATGAATTTAATACTCTTATAACCAGAAAAATAAAGCCGAATTATTACGGTATTGTCTCACTAAACGAATATACATTTCAATACAAACTAATCAACGATGGCTGTTAGAACTCCCATAATAACTATTCCCGCAATGAGAGCCGTGAGTTGCTTGAGTGATTCGAGTGGATTCTCTTCTTTAAGTAAGTCTGGTAATACTGTGATTAAGGCAATGTGCAGGAAGCCTCCTGCGGTAAATGGTAATATCCACGATGTTTTAGCCTCTGAAATATAAAACAAATGTGATTAAAATATTGACTGTATTAGGAGAATGATACATAGTAGTACTAAATTTACAAAGGGGATCCACATATGTGTATGTCAAATTCCAAGATACAAACATCATTCTCCAGAGTTGAAAAATTATCGAGAAAATTCTCTATCTTTTTTATGGCAAAACACCCATTGTCAAGACAGCTATCAAGATTAGTATTGCTATATTCATTGTCAATTTTTTTTTATTCTATGACGATTATCGGATATTTATCCAATAATGTGATCAAAGGAAAATTGTCAACCCTAATTTTTCAGTATTCTTTTATTTGGAACGAATAATACAATGCTGAGAAAAATCAGTCATTTAAAAATTTAAATTCATCAACAAAATTGAATTTCCCTCTTGATAAAATAATTTTTATTTGTTATCGTCAATCAGTATTGACGCTGCTTGACGCAAAATCTCTCACAGGCACAAATGTTTTTATCATGATAATTAAGCCATTCACAGACCTCGACTAGGATAAGTAATAGTCCAAAAGACTGCAAACATAATTGTAATCGTAGATTAGGAGGGTCCATCCACTTTTTTCAAATGTCAATTTGTGCTGAGTGAATAAGTCTAGATGGTTCCCTCCATTACTGGGAGGAATTGTTAGAGCGCAGCATTGCAATAAGCTTGTTCTAGTGAACAAGGGTCATGGTTTCCTATAGATTGATTTCTTTAACAAGCATATTTCTGTATTTTGTTCACGTATAATAAACAAACATTGTGCTTACCTAGAGTAGTGGTTGCCCCACTGAAGACCACAGCTGTCATGGCTCCTACTAGACCAGCAGTCGCTGTAGCCTGAAATAAGGGGAGAAATAAAAATCATTAATAAAAAAACGGGAAATTTATTTAATGTGAGAGGCAAAATGAATAGGAAGACACGCAAATATTTATGTAGTGTCATATTTAACGACACCAAATACAATGTCCAAATAACTTGATGATTTCCGAGAAAAAGATAAACCAAATATTATTCAACTTCTGAGTACCTACTGTAATGTTGTCTTATCTAGAATCAATATTTATTTAAACATTCAAAGTGCTACAGAATAAAATTATTTACGCTGTAATTTTGTACTACCACTCGTTTTTTTCCTTTTAACAAATAAAAAGAACTGGGTTGTATACATAAACACAAATGAGGTGGTCGATAGCCTGGTTGGTAACGCACTTGACTGTTAATCCAGTGGGTGCGGGTTCAATCCCCTACTAACTCCACTTCACAACACAAGCTTTTAAGCTTTCTGTGAAGTGTACAAAGATGTATTTGATGTATTTTATTGAAATAAACCCAGATTCATTTTTATAAAAAAAAAAAAACTTTTGACTTACTTTACAACGCTTATAGCTAAAAAATTGAATTTCTTAAACATGTATAAGTCTTAGGATGATATGATGATATTAGCTGAGTAATCTTCCTTTTCCCGATGCAACTTTTAGCATTTTTAAGCCTCTAAAAGGTAGTGGATTAGAACTTTATATGGATATAGAACATAATTGTTGTCAAGCTAAATTTAATTTATAAAATAATTCCAACTAATCAATCAAGATAATGTGACAAATAAGTCTAATATTAATGTTAAGAATACAGTCTAATAAAACATTTCTTAACAATTATTAATTAACAGTCATGATAAAAGTGATCAGAGAGATGAGCGACTGTAAGAAGTCGTAACTAGAATGAAAGTGAACAAGTTGAGATGTACAGGAGATAACAAAGAAAATATTCATGGGTGAAAGATAGATACGCGAGCGTCCAAGAACCACTTGGCTCTGCCAGATACGCTCGAGGACGGACGTGTTTTGAGTGAGATGAATCGTAAAGTGCGTATAACAAATTGCATGAATGTGACGGAAGTAAAAAGTGTGTGTAAAGATAGAAAAGTGTGGTGTAACTACGAAGTTATAAAATAAAATGACAAATGTATTACCAATTGAGCTTTGGCCGCCTCCCACCTTGTAAAACCGCTCCTCAAGAGAATAGCAAAGTCACCCACTTCGTGGGGGATCTCGTGAACTGAAAACAAAAAACGAGACATCCTTTATTTCTACAGATGACACCAAGACATTTGGAGAAAGACAAATAACAAAAATATTCACACATACCTAATATGGCAAATGTTGAGAGCATCCCGACACGGAATGATACTAGAAAGGATCCACCCACAGCTAATCCGTGTGTGAAGTTGTCTATGGAGTTGGCCATTAAATTGAGGTAACCAGAAACCTGAAACATAAAACCATAAACTACATCAAATATTTATTTATTTATTTACACTCTTGGCAAACAAAATTAACATTCAAATGAATATTATAACATTTGCTCACTAGATCGAGCTCATTGCAATCCTACGATCTCTGCCAGCTGACCCCAAATATGTTTGTTTTAAAACTACTATTATTTCTGACTAGTACTAGAATTTACGTGAAGATGACAGCCTTTTGACAGTTGAAGAGTACGAAAATTTCTCATTTAGGTTCTTTCCCGATATCTCTCAAACTACTGACTCGATTTCGACAAAACAATCCACAAATAACAGTTAACAATTTGGCATTAAAAAGACCTTAATTTGTGGCTTTTGCATTAGAATATAGTAATTTTTTTGTTACATAACATGTTTTCTTTTGTAAAAAAACACTTTCTAATAAATAGCAAATTTCTTTAAAAAAATGCCCCATAATGTGTCAATTTTTAAGATAAACACAATTTGACATTAAAATACTGACGCCGGTTAGTTGGGTTATTGACCCACTATAGACCTATTGACGGTTTATAATTAACGTCATCTGTTATCTATCAATATGACTTTTAAACTAAACGATAACAATCGACACGTTTCCAGTATCAGTTAAAATTATCTCACATACAGATAAGTTAAACCATTTAATTACTCCATCAAGTACAGCTCGTTTTAGACGTACGAAAAATTGTGGATGCATACAATAATGATTTTATACCGTGTGGTGAGATACAGGGCAATCAGCTCTAGTTCACCCACAGTTAAGATTTTAAACATAGACGAGTTGATCACCTATTGATGAATAACTATAATTGTATTGAAATGCCTAACTACAGTGCATTTCGCTTTAGAAGTCCCCTGGTGCTAACTTGGTTTAGTGTTGCTTGATGTGATAATGCAATATGGTTAAATTTTTTCGCTACTTTCAAATTATATTTCAAAACTGTTGTTTAAAACATTTTGCCAATTTTCGAATTGTTAGAATAAACTGGCAACATTGTTTTTCTAACTTGTGGTGGCGGCTTGAAGGGATTATTAGAGTATTTTTTCTTTTTCCAACTCGCAAAACTATCTTTTCTTTAAAATGATTTCTCTAGCGCTACTCTGTAATATTTTCGGCATTGTAGGTTACTTGTAAAAGATACAATGTGAGAATATTGGGAACATTTGACAGCTCTTACGACAAGATTCGACAATCAGGGCTACCAACAATACAATCTAAACTCCACTTGCAGGTAACGTCAGAACGGTGGACAAGACGGATGGTACAGATAATATGTTTCTATATGTGCACTATCGAAGCCAGCCATAGTATACAAGCCTACACACACAAGTTCCATCACCACCATGATTGGTGACGTCACCTTGTATCGGTGACAAACACCTTGTCTCAGTGACAAGCACTTGAACTACGGAACATTTTTTCCCATACATTTTCTCCCACTCGTGACGTCATCATCGTCAAATTTCAGTTAGACCCGGCCTGTATGAACAATATGGCGCCGGCCTCGGCACTATAATGACCAATACATAAATTCAGATTATGCCATAGTTTTAAATATTCGACCAATTGTAATTCTACGCGGTTCAATGACCTTAGAAATACAAATGCATATTACAACAATTGGGAGAACATCCGCTGTCATTTCGGTAAGAAGACAGCGGTATTGAAGAGAGGAAGTTACTATTTAGTGTGAAAAAATGTGTGGGACCTATCCAACTGTAACTACGTTCCATACTAATTCTACAGTAAGATACTAGCGTACGGGTTGTGGATAAAATAATGCGATTTGCAAACTACAATAGTTTAATAGTATACATAAATTATGAGCACATAACTAAGGAAGGCCTGTACGTTTTTTTCAATATTAAACTCAGTAAATCAAAACAAAAAAAAAACTGATAACAGTTCAGTAGTATGCACAAATAAATGCAATACAGAACTGATAATATGATATGGCAGTAATCTTACAATATTATTGCACCTAATCGACATAGTATGAGATTAATAATTAATATGACCGGGTAAACGATTATGCAAGGCACTGTCTAAAGAATTAAATACTACCAATAACGTAGAATAGGGTACTTGCATTTTTTTTATCGTTCGAAAAATATATTAAATCGATAGTTCTACTTACTAGAATTACAAATAAAATTATGAAATGTAATTTTAATTCACCGTTAATTTATAATAATTAATTGAAAATGTTAATTTGGCGAGTTTTTCTCAGGAGCTCTGAAACGAGCGGCCATTGTTTAACGTGATTGTGACGTCACGACGCCATGAAATCCATAGTCAGAAATTGGATTGTTTGTGGGTTATCTATGGAGGAATTGGGGAAAGTGACGTCACAATATGGCGGCCAGTCAAAAACCTGTTTTTGCGCTAGAATCGAATATGAGACTTTATTTTATAAATATATCCACAAAGACAGAGAATTAAAATCTCAAATTTTCGGAAAACCTTAATTTATAGTTAATGTACCGAAAACCAAAATAAAAAAAAAACATGCAAGGACCCCATTAGGAATTTATATATTTATCGTTTGGCAACATCGAAGTATTGTCACATCGTTAAAGTCTGACATCCAGCACCTCCAGCCACTCACAGGAATTCAGGGGACAGGCTGGCAGCATTGTCAATGGTAGAATTAGGAATGCTGCATTATGACAATTTGTACAACATCAATAACATTGAAAACTAAGTCCTGATCCTGTCAGACACAGAGAGATGGGGTTACTATTTAGAAAAGTAAATATATAGGTCAAATTATAGGTACATTTCATACTAATTATGTCAGTACCATTCGGATACGCTAACATTTTTCAAATTTAATCGGGAAGTGTGTATAGCAAATTGTAAATTTGTCAGTCTTGACAGTCTTGACGATCATCCAACATGGTGAACTTGAAGAATTGTCGTACACGCATTTAGGAATGAGGGAATTCCCTGATTTAAGTTAGCGTTGATCCATGCAAGAGTGGAGCGTGTAATATTACGATAACGGATTTCCAAATCATATATTGCTACTTCTTCTATTTCGTCCTTTAACCTTCCTCAGACGAACAGAAGAAGGCGACAAAGTTTTACCATGCAAAACTGTCTGACAATACCAAACATTCAATATAAAAAATATTTGAAAAAATAAACTAACATGTTTCTTATCGCCCTTATTCTCCTTCTTGGCCTGCTGCTTCTCCCTAATTGTCCTCCCGATCCATCTGTTCCCCTTGAGGCAACGTCCTCGCACCACTCCGTCCGTCACGGCCCCGCCGCAAGCCTCCAATCCACAGGAGCCTTCTGTGCCATTGCTGTTGTTGTTGAATAGGCAGCTCTCGTACAAGGGAGCGTTGTCATCGTCACACAGGATTGCCCCACCATTCTTGACATGGTCCCCCAGTAATTTCTCTCGTTTTATCTTCTCTGCCTCTATAACCCTAATAAAAAAATCACATATCGATTAGATAAACTGGATTTATTTACTTGTTGACTGCAGATACATTTCCGATCTTTAAACCTTACAGTTTAGTATACGTATAGCTTACAAGGAAAAGACAGGATCGGTGAGATTGAGGTTTGTGGAAGCGCGGCTGCCAGAGACTGATCTGGATCTACCACGTCGACCAGATGCCCAAGGCTGGACGTGTTTTGAGTAAAATGAATTGTAGAGTCCGTACAATGAATGTGATGAAAGCGTTCTGTTCTCTTTGTCTACCCTGCAAGGGACGCAATACGTAAAAATAATGTTAGTAATTTTTTTACCTGTGAATATCTTCTATCTCAAGAGATCCTGCTGAAATGGATGCAGTCGCTGATCCTGAGTTCTTAACTTCGTCACTTTTACTCTTTGCTTTTGAGGCATCCGATTCATCTTCTTCACTCTCCTCGGCATCAGTCGGTTCTGCAAACACCTTCTCTACGATTATGAAGAGCAGGAGACCGCAAAGGACCCAGAGGCCACACTTGAGAGATACGTGGCCATTTGCTGAATCCGATATTCCTTCTAGAAAAAAAATGAAAAAATCTTTAATCTTTGTCAAGAAAAACGCAACACCTCTAATTGTATGCAGCTTGTTTTTATCTATATATCTATTCCATATAGCCTTATCTCTTTCGGGGTAAGCAAAGAGGACAGAGCACATTACACTTATCATCCTTACCATCACATTTCTTTCACTCAAAACCCACCTATGCTTGAGAATCTGGTTGACATGGTTGATTCAGGTCAGTATCGGACGGCCGTGCTTCCTTTCACCTCTTCTTTTGATCGTATATATTTGGTCATACTATCGTCATTGATTCACTTAACATGCCCATACCATCTTAGTTTATTCACTTTCATTCTAGTCACAACACCCGTCTTACAGTCACTCACTTCTCTAATAACCTCATTCCTTATCTTATCGGTGTTTTCCTACACATTCTTCTCAACGACCCCATTTCCACTGCATTCAACCCTGGTTAGTCCTTTTTCAGTCATATCCAAACCATCTAAGCATAATTTCCGATGCTATGATCGAACTGTCACAGGAACGGGATAACTACGTTGAAAAATCTTCTCTTACGCTGACCAAAATGCTTCATGATGAAAGCAGCACTCCAAAGACCAACTATCATCCGACATTCTTAAAACATGTTACATAACAGTCTCTAAATGGAGAAGAATTGCATAAGAGATGTGATTTTTTTGTGAGTCGAACCATTTGTGACGCAATTCTAATCGACTGTTAAGAGAAATGAGGAAAAATGTAAAGTTTTATTCGTTGCAACGTGACGATGCAATAATCATAGGAATTATATCAGGCGGTAAATAAACACTAGATATAAACCTAATCATGAAATAACACTGTGTAACAATTACAATACACTTATATATACCTACAGTAGGGCCTATTAACCTGGACTAACACTTTAAATAGTTTAATTTTTTTTTCAATTTGTTATTTGCAAATCTAATAAAAAATTACTGATTATTTCGACTTATTCTCACACCCTATACGAAAATGTGACTGCCATCACGGTTCAAAAAATCCATACAAATACGAAGTTGCAGAGCCTACCCCTACAAACATACAATGCACAATCATTTTATAAAGAACTTGAGTAGTTTGGACAATGGACATGCCATCACTGATGTTTTGAGGCAGTCTGTAGCATAGGCATATTATAAGATGGGAGCCAGACGATTTAGAAAAAATAATAATGACTGGCCGAATTAAGTTCAGATTATCGCTACTCCACTGTACAACAGTAAGTGTTTAAGTCAAGAAGTCAATTATTACAAGATGAAGTAGAGGAGAGTACCTATAGTATGTCAATGTATGTATAATATTTATCTCACAATAGGTCTGTATCGTAAACATTTATTCAGTAACATGTCATACTTGAGTGATAATACTTTTAAACGACAATAAACTATTTAGTAGTAAGAAATGTTGCCTTCACCACTAGTTGGCTATGTTCTTTTGTAATTTCCTGCTAGGTAACTGAATCCCTTATACATGCTAGGAAGACGTGGACATGGCTAAAGAAGGACGAATCAGTGGTGAATGCAGTGGAAATGAGATCCTTGAATGTGTGGGAAAACAGTGAGAGATCGGATAAAAAATGAGGTGTAACTGTAAGGCGGATGTAGTGACTATAGAAAAAAAGCGAATAAGCTTAGATGGTTTGGGCATGTTGGCACAATAAATGATAAACGACAGGATAACTGTGACGATCCTATATGGTGATATACACTTAAAGAATGTATGGCACCCATGTGGCGATATTTATCACTAAACGGAGCCAATAGGTGGTCCAGTCATTAGTATTAATAAAAGAAGTGGCAGGGTAGTGACTGTAGCGAGAAGGAATGTGAAAAAAGTGAAAAAAAAAATGTTTATCTTGTTTTCAGGGACTTCACTGGATGTCTGATGTAGGTAGTAATTATATTATCGTACAATATTAAATTAAAACAACAACAATATGTTGTTATTAGAAAAACATCACGCAAGACACATTTATAATGCAATGCCAAACATGGAATTCCCGACATACGCTTGACCTATAATGTTATCTGCAATCATTGTAACCTAAACATTCAATGAAGACTATCTCTACTCGCACTCGTCTTTATACTGATTCATACGCAAAGGTGGATACCTAATAAATATTGCCAAGTAAAAAACACAAGTACCTATAGTTATTTCAACAGATATACAGCCAATGATGGACTTTACATAAGGCTTATGTCTGATCGTATCACCGGCTGGTCCAGCCGTCCATCCCTGTGCTGTACATCTGTTGAGATAACTCCTTGAGAGAGTCCTTAGGAAGACCACCAAGATTCCTCATGCACTACTAAGCATGGAATACGAGGATAGGCTTCGAACATTGAGACTGACTACACTCAGGGCGAGAAGAAAAAGGGGTGACCTTATAGAGACGTACAAAGTCCTATACGACTATTACGACCTGCCCGCCCCCAGCGAAATGTATACATCCAACCACAATGTGAGGACACCAGCTGAAACTTAGTCCAACCACATTTAACTTAAATCCGGCCAAACATTTTCTTCTGAACCGTGTTGTTGAGGCATGGAAAAGACTGTCTGGTGATATTGTCAGTTCTCCAAGTGTTAATGTAACACAATAAGTTGGACAAGTATTTGAGAGACAATTGATTGTGCAAGCTAGATATGGGCATATCAGCTATAAGCTGCTCGCCCATTAGCTATAATAATAATCTTTGCCAAAAACGGTTACCAGTGTAAAGGTACTTACTCTCTTTGTGTAGATTGGCATAAAGCCACGCCTCGGGTAGAAGATGTAAGAAGACATCGCCCAGCAGAGCACCAACGGCAAAACTCAGCAGCACTTTCAGAGACGGAGAATTGGCTGTAACAAAAAATACAAAAATCTTATAATGCAGAATGACAAACTCCATCCCATGTAACCATTCTCGTTGCAATCCTACACCGCACGTATAAAGTTTGGTCCGACTGGACTGCGACCAGAACGGTTGCATGGGATATTATATAAGTGGTATCTCTCAGAAGAATAGAATACTGATTACATATTCGAACAATGAAATCGAACAAGATGGTTTGGACATGTTGAGAGAATGAGTGACGACAGGACGACAAAAAGAGTGTGTGTAGCTGAAAGGGGTGGTGTTAGAAAGCGTAGCCATCCTGGGATAACCTAGATCATATCGACCAAATACTCGCGGACGGGCCTGTACCGAGTAAAAGAAATAGACGTACATGTATGACAAATAACATGAATGTGACAGAAGTAAGAAGTGTGTGTAAGAATAGGACAGTGTGACGTTCTGTTCTATCCGCTTAGCCCGCAAGGGACGCCGTGTGAGAATATAGTTCAGTACATATTTGAATTTTGATAACCAATTATATTTCAAGAGTACCTACTTAAATATCAATGAATAAATTATATAAATGTAGGTAGGTATTACACTTAAATATATTTGGATTACACTTGACACGTATCAGAATGTACACCAAATTAACAATGAGATTGATAACTCTATATTAAGGTAACATATTTAAACAGAGCTCACATAATCAACACTATATGTTTAACTTGGACCATTAGAATGTAAGGCCATGTATTTGTTCTATTCAGCGATTCATTTAAATGAAAATCGTAACCCCAATGAGTAGCCCAACTATCACGTTTTCATCTATTGTTTTTTGTAGATACGACACAAGGTACGTACGACATAATGCCACATCCACACGCTTGGCACTCGTCGCAAACTCCAAGCCTCAACACGTGACAAGCACGTGGACACTTTGCAAACGCTTGAAGCCACAAACTTTTGTCGATTTGTGAAGGAACCAACACTCGATCCGATCCGAACAAACGCTCCATCCATACGCTTGAATTTGTGATAGCTTGTGCCGGCATAAGGTTATGTAGGATTACTTGGATACACAGGATACACAATGACGTTTCACCTTTTTTGACAGTTGGGAATAAAGCAAGATAAAGGCAACTAATGACATCACCAACGATAGTTTTAATATTATGGTAAAATATACAATGGTATGGTCATGGTGACATCACAATATTTTGACCAATGACCGTAAGACGGATAAAGTTTGAATTAAAAATAGGTATTTATTTAATGATTTACATAACCTATTTGTCAAGTGATTATAATAAATTAATATGTAATTATATTGATGGGTTAATAACTGTATAATTAATAAGGAAATTGTTTTGGTCTGAGTTAATAAACGAGTTAAAAAAATATAATTAAAATGCATTACATTCGTACCCAACTTATTTCATTGCTTCGTACTTAATGTAATGCACATAGATGTATTATTTTTTAACGTCACAATGTATTTTTCATGCATCTCATGGGTTATCTCTACGTTCAAGTGTTTATTAACCATGCCTTCACATCACACATCTTTCTTCACTTCTTCATTCACTACAGACGCGGCTAGACTATGGAATAACCTTCCACTTCCTATCAGACTAACTCCAAATATTATTTCTTCCAAAAGTAAACTGAGGCATCATTACCTTTCCATAATAATCCATCTAACTGACAATCCCTTGGTTCCTTCCTTGTCCTTCATCCCATCCGCTTATTTATTTATGTGTATTTTATCTAGGTATAAGTATTGTATTTATTATTATTATTTATTTATATTTTTCTTCTTCTTCATACACTTGTATACGTGTATGTATTTTGTATATCAAATGAATGTCACAAGTGGTTGGTTGGCAGACAAAACCCGCCATTTAGGAAATATTTTTTTGTGAGACCGTTGATTTAGTCATAAGCCTGATGTAAAGTTCATCCTTCGCCTTATCTCTGTTTGGGATAACTGCTTGCCATTGTGTTCTAACAAGGAACATTGAAGGATAAAACAGTAGTCACAGTAAGTACAGCTGTAGGTACATTACACATTGTCATTTTGTATCATCATAATTATAAATAATAATATATGTAGGTATAAAATAAAACAATAGCATGGATAATTTAACTGATATACGTACAGACCTATCTGTTATAAGTAGTGACTACCTAGTTTTTTATCATAAAAATGTAGTCAGACTGGACCATTAGTCATTTCATAAACTTATGAATCTATTTATTTATTTATTATTATAGCACAGATAGAGATTGCGCACTGAATTATTTTGCAATTAAAATGTATTCAATTCCAGTCCATCCAACTGCCGCGGCCGGGAATCGAACCCAGAGCTCCAACCTGACAAGCCGGTATTCTACCGCTGTGCTATGATCGTTGGTACTTAAATCGAGAAGAAACGTGTTCATGTACATATTGAAGGCTGAACCTCTATTGAGACTATTTTTGGTATCATAGCACAGCGGCAGGATACCGGCTAGTCTGGTTGGAGGACTGGGTTCGATTCCCCGCAGAGGCAGATGGATGGACAGGAATTGGTGAATGTAACTTAAGTGTAAAGTGATCACATTAAGCCAGCCGACTATCAGTCATAAGCCTAATGGAAAGTCCAATCTTTGCTGTATATCTGTTGAGATATAACTACTTGTTATGACATATAGAAAATTCCGATGTTCTCACAAAACGTAATATGTGGCTTTCAAAACTAAATTAATCTATGATCTGACAGAAAAATTGATCTTCATACCAATTAGCTGCAGGTGTGTACGACCTTATCAGAAATAGCACGATACAATATCCAAACGACTGACCTATCTCAATACGCTTTTAATTGTGTACAGCATTACAAAAAGCAAAGATTGCGCTTAGTTAGCATAGGAAATTCAGCTGTGTAAGCATTTTCAAATTGTAAACAAATAATGTTCAAGAGACGGGTTAA
The DNA here is from genome assembly GCA_963576895.1 of Ceraclea dissimilis. Lineage (NCBI taxonomy): Eukaryota > Metazoa > Arthropoda > Insecta > Trichoptera > Leptoceridae > Ceraclea > Ceraclea dissimilis. The sequence continues at coordinate 16,691,420 of OY756363.1, forward strand.
TGTCCTCAAAGAAACAACACTGTCATCATTACAATACTCGTAAAATAAACAAAATAGTTGCCAGGTATGTAAGTATATGTAGATATATATTTAATCAATACGTAGACGACCTTGTTGTTGACTTAATAAAAAGGCTGAACCGACAAGAATCAAATGTTATAGTTCATTCATTAGCATAATATTTTAAAATGAACTCTATGTATTTGCTAGATAGAGCATCAGTTTAATACCAGAGATCTGAAAGGGTCATTTTGTTATTTTTTTTTTTTGTTATTTTTTTAATACACAAGTTAAAAAATATTGAGAAATTAGTTTATTGTATAGCGACAAGTTTACACTCCAGTAAACATTTGTTAAATTATAATTATGCCTTACTACATTATTTTAAAAATTGTTGTACCTACGAAAACAATTATGTTAGCCGGAAAAATCACAAAGAAAGGGAGGCACCAAACTATGGCATTGACATGAGCTGGTTTGAGTGATCGCTTTAAGACAAAAGTAGACAGCTATTTTGATTCTATGTAACCGCATACATACTTTATTATTGAGTTAAAAGAAGACCGTATATCGATCACACGACCACAATCTAAATAACATCACCACAAAAGAATGCAAACATCATTCATATATACAAAGCACAGAACAATGATGCATTTAAAATTAAATGAAATATACATATTTGATACTACGAAACACATGTGTACACAATAGTAATAATATCATCATTGTTAAAAAGAACACACATGTATACAGGGATTAACGTATTACTCACATTGTTAAAACAGCCAATTTTACTGTCTGTCTCGTCAAATGATACCAGTTATGAATAAACATGTCTAATGCACACTGCACTGAATTTAGACCAATGAAATGAGTAAATAAAACCTTTGTTGACTCATTTAAAACTACAAATCACTGCCACGTCATTCGGCAGAGGAAACGAAAGCAGATCGGTCACACTCCTAAACGATACATTTTGAAAGACCAGCAGTAGCAGTATTCGTCAACTAGTGACTCAACACTTAGCTCGATTCCAAATGAAACTTTTAGGATACTACCAGGAATATGCACGCAGGTTGCATTCAGTTACAACATTTAACTTTAATGAAGCAATGAGTACAAGATTCATTCTTTAAGGAAGGCTAATCGTACAATGACGCAAACATATCCACTATATTTTCCCGTTTTTTTTTAGTTTTGGTGCAGAACCATATTTTTTCATACTAAATAATCATCTCTCTCCGTAATACTGTCTTCTTACAAATACCTCTATGTATGTAATATGGTCATAGAACTTTTCCTTAGTTTTGAATGTTACTGACATTCATATATAACACAATGTCATATTCTTAAAGAGATAAAATATGTTCTCTCGATCATAGAAAACATTGATTCAATGGTGATTCTTAGATTAAATTAACATTTATAAAATTTAATTCAACCTTGAATTTCCAATCATTTGATAAATAGATTCAGTTTTATAAATGAAATAGCGACTATACAATTTGTTATGACAAAACACGTCTGATATTTAATAAATGCTAATTAAAAACATATATTTTATACAGAGAATGTTTAATTATATACTTGTAATGTGAAGCACGGAAAAGATATTAAATATATTATGTATAAAATATTATGTAATATCTAATAGACTACAGATGAAAATCATTTACGCAAGGCAGACACATTGCGTAAACTGTCCAAACGAATGAAAATCAAGCAGCGTAATTTATATTCTGGTACACCTCAAGAATTTTAGGGTCGCAGGTTCGAATTCCCGCCACACAAACTTTTTATTCAAGACCTTTTTTGACTTTTTTTTGCATAGTCACGCGAAGTATCTACAGATTTATTTTATTTTATTGAAATACAATATATATCACCAGCACGCATGATATCAAACGGCTTTTCACCAGCCGGTGTACAGTGACACGTAAACAAAGAAGAAACAGGTCTTTCCTGCTTGAATGCAATTAAAAATGTAAATTATGATTACTTAATTAGCAACGAGAATGAAATACCCACTTGAATATAAATTAATTATTGAATTAAAAGAGGGGTTAGATTTTAGTTTCGAAATAACACACAAAATCAATACTTAAATCTAAGAAATCTGAATACAAGACTCCATAATGTTTGTATGAAATTGATTCAAAGGTCAGTGTAAGTGATTTCTGTTTTGATTATGCAAAAGTGAAAACTTACCATTTTTAGTAACAGCTGATTTCTCATCAACTGGAATAATGAGAAGGGGAAATATTCCACTCAATCCAACTAATAAAGATCCCAGGAAGGCAAACAGCCACGGATGATATTCTAAACTTTCTGTATAAGTAATCACATATTCCGGAAGAATATTCTTCACGAAATCATTGTACACAAAACCAAAACTTTCATCGGACACGTTAGCCATTTTAATTTCAATTTTCGATAATATAATAAGGCGATATCACAACAATTTCAAAATGATTACAAAGCTAATTTTGCATGGTTGATTATCGTTGACAACCGTGTCATTCACGCACAATTTGTTTTTAACAAAGTGAAACAATAATTCAAAAAGTAGGAACAGATTCCACGGGAATATAATATTTTCACAGTTTGCGCGCTCATTTGCACGACGTAGTTTGTCCACAATGTTTGACAGTTCAAATTTCACTTTGCGACTGAATGCGATAATAACGATTGATTCTTATTGAATATTCTTTTGAATGTACAATCACTAACCCGTTATCACATTTAGGCCGGCTAATCTTCACGGAGATTGAGCCCGGCAAGCAAATTAACTTAATTATGAATCCGTTTCACTCGACTAAATGACAAAGGAAACAACAACCAACAACATTACGCGGAGAATGACATTTTGTCTTCTTCTTCTTCTCTATTTACGTATGAGCGTGATGTTTCCTTTATGCATGCTGTGCAAAGATTGTATTCTCATGTTGTGCAGTGCGCACAAGACAATAACAATATTACTATCTCACGACGATTCAGTCAACCGTAAAACATTGATGTAATAAATTAAATAAACAAGAGCTACTTATTTATAATGTGTATGAATAATGTTAATCAACTATATTTCTTAGTAATTTATGAGGAAAAATGTTACGATATGCCTAGGTAGATTTTACTTCTGTTCCTAGAGGAGAACTCTTCTAGAAGATGTTACTAGGATTTTTGGTTTAAATGAGCTACTACTTAACTTATTTTGAATGTTAGATTACCTATTATTAAAGGATGTTGACACAAGCCTAATAAATACATACTTTCTTACACAATTCAAAAACCTCCAGCGAAAATGTGTTTTCACCTATTTATATGCAACCTCATATTCACGTTAGCGAAACTTTAATTAAATTATTTTCGTAACATAGTGGTATCAGTTATAGTCGTTCTGTATTGCATCTAAAATTATTTACATTCTTCTTCTAAATGAGCCCTGCAAGTTCCATTTCTTGATATAGGTCTCCCTCGTGTCTCCATCTACCTCTGTTTTTTGCCCCGGATATCCATTACGTACCGACTACAATAATTACTACCCTGCTAAGCAAAAATGCAGTAAGTTCGTGAAACATCATTTTAAAAAATAATCAATTTCAAATCTAAAAGAATGCAGTAAATGTTCCGTCGAAAGAGCCATAACGCAGTATCTTATCCAGCATAGTATATTATCGCTTTAAATCTTCTTGGGCCCCGGAGATACTGCGTTTTTCCTTAGTGTTATTGAAACAAATAAGATGATACTGCATTTTCGTTCGCTTACTTACTGTACTGTATAACTTCTAAATCTATGGATATTCCGCAATTTTTATAGAGCTCGACTATTAGACAAAAAAATTGATACATACAATATCATTTTTTTTTCGAGATACTGCATGAGAAAATTTACAACACATCTGATAAATGTACATGTTGTTGTTTTGTCATATCTGTCTCGGTAAATGTCAAAAGTTCTTAGATGAACTGTTTACAAAATACATCAAGGTATTTATATAATATGTTATAGGTATCAAGGTATATAAGTATACATAATATGACTTCTTACTAGGTAGGTACTATACAACGATACTGCTGCCAAAGCTATTGCTATTTTCATGTCTATCGCAGAACTTTAAAGCAATAAGCACTTATGTAGGTATCTAATATTGTATAGCAACAAGTGAATAAAAGTTGCATTTTATATACCTACCTACCTATCAGTGATTTAATCACCCGTAGACGAGAGGAACTCCGAAAGAATAGAGCAGAATAGAATGTGGAGCGTCAACATTCATCTCCATCAATCTACCAGAGGTTTTTTATGTGAACTCCCGTGGTAAGGCCACAGGATGGGCGTTCCTATGCTTACAAGTCGGCATCACTTTGTGCCCAATGCAACATTAAGTATCCATTGTTGTACAGCATCAGTTCTAGGGGTGCCCTTGGATTGTGGGGCCCTGGGCAATGGGAAAGAGAGGCCTGCATGTATTTAAAAATTGAGGAATTCCTCGATTTATAGTAGGTACCTACCGGTGATCCATGCAAAATTGAAGCATATAATATTTCCATAAGCCGTAGAAAATAAGCATCACCCCGAGAATGAAACATTTCCTGAAAACAATATGAAGAAAACTGATAATTCTTTAAACAAAGAGTTATAAAGAATACTGATATCAAAGGAATCTGTGAAATTTTAAGCGAAAAAAGTATAATTGGCTAAGAGTCAAAAAGTCTATCGCACCGAGCGACTGACGATTTCATTAACTTCTGAAATGTCTACGTCTCGGAAAATCGAATTACAATAAGTTCATTAAATTTAATTTATTAAACACAGAATTCAATATTTTGGTCTGTATGTTATAAAGAATTAATTTCAAAACAAAAAAAGGTGGGAAAGAAGTAATCAATCAGCTGTGAGTTCTTTGGTGATTTTCCACTGCGTGTATTTTTTTTTTCAAAATAAATTGAACTTTCGTCATCGGGCTTGGAGGTTTGTAGACGTTTACCACAGTGAGTTCACTGATCCTAACAGCTATGATTGATATGTCATCTACGTCTGAGGTGTGCACCACTGCCCAGTTTCGGGTGTTTTCGCGGATGTAAGTAGCGCAGCCATATTGACGATGGTGCAGTGCAGCGGCCAGGGTGTATCCCTGCAGCCTTCCCCTGGACAGGAGTTGTTCCTCATTTGCAGTATGCATTTCCTGCAGCAATATTACGTCAGTGTTGTTCTCAGTTGTCAGTCTTTGGAGATATTCAGTCTTAGCCTTGCTAATACCCTCGATGTTTAGTTGTAGGATCCGGACATTGTTGCCAATGTCCTTCGTCGAGTAGCCCTGACAAGGGCTGTTTGAGCAAGATCTTGTAACGGTTCGCTTCAGATTAGACTTATTCATTGCAATTTTCACTTTTCACTTGTACTTTGGTCGCTTGCTATCGTGGTAGAACTTTAGCCGCATTAAGGAATGCGTTGCCCGGGGTGTACCAGCATGGAGGCATTCTACCTTTACACCCCATTTATTTATTATAAAACAGTAATAACTACAACAAAAACAAAAGTAAGCAATGGATTTTATTGCCATTGTTTTTCACATTTTTTTTTTTTTGAGAAATCTATACAAGATAAAATAAATCTATTACGGTTATTCCCTAGGTAAAGGTTCAATGTGTCTACTCTATTTTTTCCAAAGCATATATTTAGGACCGTTGTCGAGATATAAGGTCTCCAGTTTGTAGAAATTTTTGAAATGTCCGTATGCGTACCCTTAATGTTTAATTGAATCAATGCGTGTTGTTAAATAATTTAAAAAACACAACGGTCATATTCTAAAATATTGCCACACATGGGATTTTGTAGGCGCAGTGACGATATATTAGATATGAAAATGATACTTACTTTCTTTTAATAACTTTTCGCACACCTTCTTCCTTATTATGATAACACTTCCACACTCTATACCACTGTGAAACGACAACTGACAAGTCTCTACTTGCATAAAAATATACTTATTGCATAGTATGATTGAAATGTACTCGAGTACTTGAAATTTACTCGAGTTCTTGAAATGTACTCGAGTACTTGAAATGTACTCGAATACTTGAAATGTACTCGAGTACTTGAAATGTACTCGAGTACTTGGAAAAGTATTCGAGTATTTTTTTTGGTCTAAAATGCGCCGAATACAAGTACAAGTACATATAAATAAATGTACTCGTGACTGAGTACTGAGTACACAAAAAGTACTCAAAGTACAATGTATGAGTACTTGTACTCGAGTACCGCCCAGCTCTGGTCCCAACTCTATCTTTAGAATGATGTACACCAAATATAAAAAAAAAAACTCCTTAGTTTAACTAAATCTAGCTTTCGACGTCAGTTTTGACGCTATTTTCACATAGGTGCAACATGTATCTATGTGAAAATAGCGTCAAAACTGACGAAAATAGCATCAAAACTGACGAATCATGTACCTATTCGAAAATAGCGACAAAACTGACTTAGTTCAACTAAGGAGTATTTTTTTTATATTTGGTCCTATTTTCCAAGCCAAAATCAATTTTGTCACTTGCGTTATTCTTATTTCGCGAAACTCATACAAAATTTGAAAAAGTTAAAGCGATAATAGAACGTTTTTTTTTAGCGGAACGAAGAATTCAAATTCTCCAAGTAATTTTCAAATGGAACGATGATGATTTTCAAAAATCTTTGTAATTTTCCATCAATTTTGACGTCTAGTTGGTACACCGAATTCCCTACTCCGTAAAACATTATGAATTTTTTCAGCGTTTTTCACCTTTCACAATATAAGATTTTCTTTGTAACTGAAGTCTTGCATTAAGAAAACAAATAAATTTAAGACTAGGGACCCAACTATGACGTAATGGACATTTCCCACGGCGTTAAAACGTTAAAAATGCATTTTTTTTACTTTTTGGGGTTAATTTCACTTCATTAAAAAAAATACAGTCATTCACTAGATTTTAATGCATATAATCGATACGAAAATGATTTTTTCTTTGATACTTTTGGGAAAAAGTTTCTGTCTTTGGAAAATACCTGAGGTGTTTTTCTCATTTTTTTTTATAAATCTGTACAAGGTAGGTATAAAAAAATACTTTATGGTTATTCCCTAGATAAAGGTTCAATGTATCTACCCTATTTTTTCCAAAGCATATTTAGTAGAATTGTCGAGATCTAACCTCTCCCGTTTTTTGTCATTTTTTAAATGTCGATATGCCTAGCTTTAAGAAAACAAATAAATTTAATACTACATTGTTTTTGGTAAACTATCTAGAAAATAAATAGGTAAGTATGCTTATTATACCTACTGCAAGTTATAATGTGTTATGAATTTCAAGACAAAGACACTTAGTGGCAAACGTCCAAATGAATTCAAAGGGCTCATACGAAGATATCACATCGACCAACTCCTCAATCTGTCGATGATTGAAAATAAACCATCGAAAAATTTAATAAGTTTTAAGGGGAATGTTCACTTAGTATGGAAAATAAAAACTCAGGCCCGGCGTAAACGAAATGTACCTCAAATGACAGGTAAAATGAGTAATAAAATACTGCATAGGGGGCATCATGGAAATTTCGAAATACCTATTCGAAGTTTAAAGGGGTCACATTTTTTTTTTTTTTTTTTTAATTTTATTGAAATTTTGACATTAATAACAATACATTTTTTTAGGTTCTACAGTGATTATCTTAAATAAGTATAATTACATTATACCCTCCCTTAAAAAGTGACACTTGTGTAAAGGGAGGGGAGCATGAAACATATTCCTAATAATAATTCCAATAATTACAACTTATAAATACAACACTTCCAATCATATCAATATTCAACAACATACATAAGCAATAGAAACTATAGCTAACATAATACAGTGCACAAGTACATTGCAACTAGGTAGGTACTTTTCAAACAAAAATCAAAAATCCATCCATTGAGACAGCATTTAGATACAACATATTTTTCAGTTCTACCGACAATACAATAAATTAATAATGTTACAAAGTTATATCAAAGTTATTATTCAAAGTAGATACCATTGTACCGTGTAGGTACCTAGGTATATATATATCACAATACCAAATGTATTTTGTTCACTTAAATTAATATTAAATAATAATAATTAAATGCAATATAAACTATTCTAAATCTAAACAGAACCTCGCAACTAAAACTGTTGGGTTTGGTTCTCTGTTAACTTTTCTTCCCGCTTTTTTTAAAAAAGTTTTTTATTTGTAATTTAAATTTATTTTTACACTTAATGTCTCTTATTTCATAAGGTAACTGATTATAAACTATTCGTCCTCTGTATGTGTAGTGGTGTTGCGCTGTAGTAGTTCTACATTTAAGTATTTTTACATGAATGTATTTTAGTAAAACGAGCATTAAACAGTTACAATTTCGGTTTAATGCGTTTTAAGTATAAGGTAGCCCGTCTTCATCTTCTTCTTCATCATCAGCTTTGGTCTCTTAATTAAAAACAATAATTTTTAAAAGATTGTTATAACATACCTATTCCTGAATTTATGCAATCGCTGTGCTTCCTGAATTTCGAATAGGTATTTCACACAATAAGGCATTGATTTCGAAGACGTCCCTATGCAGTATTTAATTACTCATTGGTTACAATTTGGCCGTCTTAGAATTACAATATTTGGAAATTCCTTGAATAAAAAAATATTCCGAAAGTAAGTACCCCGAAATTTACGGGATCTGAGGATTTTCAGTTAAGTTTTTAGATATAAAAGTTTAATTTAGTCAAAATATTGGTAATTATAATCTTAACAAATCGACTGTTTTAGATTTTTTAATTTGTTCCCAGGCTCTTCTTAAAAACGTAAAATTCACATTGACGCTTACGTTATTCTTATTTCGCGCTAATATTCTCATATAAAATTTGAAAAAGTTGAGTCGAAAATACTACTATTTTTGCTCAGTGGATACAATACCAATATTTTTCGATGACAATTAATTACTATATTGGCTTATTCACATCCCTATTAGCTTCATGGCTCGTAGCAATAATAGGCGAGTACGGCAAGTAGACGACACGGCTAGAACATCCGGAATGTCTCGTCTCGCGAGTTAACAGCTGTAAATTAAATAAAAAACAATAATGATTTAAAGTTTCGATAATTCTGTATTATTGTTAGGTATTTTTCTTCCATCTGTCAAAATATTCAGAAGCTGAATCATAAGCGATGAAAAATGTATTAAAATTTCCATTACAATGACAATGATATTTTAATAATGTAATATGAAACTAAGATGGTTTGGGGATGTTGAGAGAATGAATTATGAGAGGATGAGAAAAATCTATATTTGAGAGGTGTGAGGAAGCGCGGACGCGCTAGACTGACCTGGACCGATCTTGTCGACCATCAGATCCTCAAGGATGGACGCGTTTTGAGTAAAAAGAATCAGAGAGCGTGTATGACAAACTGCGTGAATGTGACGGAGGCTAGGAGTGTGTGTAAGGATAGGGCAGTCTGCCGCTCTGTCCTCTCTGCACACCCTGCAAGGGACGTGGCGTGAGGGTATAGACAGATAGATAGATATAAATAAAACACTCAATTTCCAATATTTATTACATGCCTCTAACGCTTTCGCCAAAAGGCAATCCTTCTGAAGATGACAAAAGCTGATGTCGCATTGGCGAAACCGTCGAACGAAAATAGGGCATAAAATACGTACATGTTCTGAAATTTTTAAACAGTGCTCATTTTGAAGTTCGCATAAGTAATTTTTTTTACTAGTTTAATCGGCCCGAATATATATCTGATTTCTTATTTTACATAACAAAACCTAAAACTACACAAAATAGACTATTTATCTGATTTATGATGTTAAGAATTTGACACAGCAAGCAGTCAGAATAATACAATTTGTAAATTATAGATACTTATGTTATGATTAGGCGTAAAAAAGAACTCTTTTTGCCCAATATTAATTGTATTGTTTTCTTGGCATACTGAGAACAATATACATGCAGTGGGCTAATTACCGTCAACTGCTAAGTTTCTAAAAGCTTTGGTAGAAAAAGCTGCGTTTGGATAGGTCAGCGCCAGTTGAGTCAATGTCAAATTCAAAGGATTAATAAAAAAAACACAGCATATCTCTTTTGGAGTAAACATAGAGAACTTTGATGATTTCGTTTTCTAGATCACGATTAACGAGACGGGAATTGATTGCCGCATCTATGTTTAGTTTTGCACACCTTGCACTAGGCTAAAAGCCTGTATCGCAAAAGTGTGGAATACATCGCCAGCGCCCGGGTTTGAACTCTGCACCTCCCGCTTGAGAGACTACCGCCTCAACCAACCGCGATAACCATGTAGGTACTCATGTTTCAAAAGACATTGTCGATATGGGATTGCTGATGAATGTTAATTTTGTGCTCTGTCACAGATCGGGCTCATCTTTACCATTGGCCATGCTGGGCAAATGAAGTGCCCGGTCCCCCGCGGTCTAAGGCGCCCTCTAGTTCCTTCGATATCACCAACTGATATTAATTACTGATAAATAATATATTTATTTTCATAGTCCAGGGGGGGTCCCATTATCCTAAACAGGTGTCTGATGTAAACGTCACACTTGTGGCTTCGGGTCCGCTCCACTTCAGGCATTCACTATTGTAGGTTTGAGAAACCCTTTCCATAGAGTGCTAAGTACCACTAGTTTGTGAAATTACTCTGTATCTGGTGAAAAGTCATTCAGATAAGAAAAAATATGGCAATGACAGGTTCGCTGACATTGAGAAGTTCGCCGCTACTCCGAGTAGTTTTAAAACATCCATTCAAAGAAACCATTTATCGTCCAGTTTTAAAAGTTCCATTTTTGAAAATTCCCTCTTTTTTCATTCCACTATTTTTCTTTTTTTCGGTTTGTGATCGATGCCTTCATCCGGAATGACGCCTAAAAAACCAAACACGGTATGTTTTTTTATTTATTTTTATTTTATTTTATTAATCTTACGAGTACAAACAGTTTTTCAATAAGCATAAACAATTAACATCAGCAACAAATACACCAGCGAAGACTCAAGGATTACCAAATTATCCGTGTCACAAAAGCAATTCATTTTTAAAGGAAAATTAAGATAAAAATCACATTATAGACAAACACACAATAAACCTAACTAGTCAGTTAACATTTTATAGCATGATCAAGTTATATTCTTGTTAAAAAATGTTGTTATTAACGTTTGTTTAGGATAGCGAGAATGTAGTTTTGTATATTCTAAATTATTGATTTGCCTTTGATCAAAATGTGATTAGGTACATGAAAGTATGTATGAGATAATTACATGTAATTTTTATGTTTGTGCGTTGTGCTCATATTGTGTAAATGACTGTATAATTAAAAAAAAAGATAATATAATATACCGACGTTTGTTTTTATACGTACCTCGTAAGATTGTACCTTAAAATTAATATTTACATTTTTGAAAATACCAGAATCTCTTTGTAGATCATTGAAAATATTCTAATAGTAAAGTGGGTATTGCATTGATGTTTGACCCTTCTATGAAATGCAAAAAAAAAACAAATAATCGAATCAGGAATACAATAAGAAAGGTGTTGTAGATTCGTCGAGATTTAGGTATCGGAAGCTTTACAGTGAAATTGTCCAACATTATTCATCAGTCAAGTCCTTAGATGAATTATTGGCCAAGGGACGACTTTGAATTATCTGCGTTATTGGTTATTGGTACATGTATGTAGGTAAGTATTGTTGGAGGATTCTGTCGTGTATTTTACAGTGTCTAGAATAAGGAATTTCAGCATTCTGCGTCCAATAAGAAGTATAGCCATTTTATTATTATAGCCTGTTCAGACATTATCGCACCAATCGCAGATACTTTAAATATTATTTAACTCTCATGAGTTGAAAGACAAAACACATTAGGCGATTTATTATGAGCATACAATAAGACAGAACACCCTGTCTATATAGTATTAGTACGTGGGTATTAGGCATATATAGCTCGCCAACTCGAGATTTCTCGAATTATCAGTTCTCAAGCTCATTCTCAAAGACGATGATAAAACTATACTCATTTTTTTCTTATTTTAAAATTCTCATTTCGTGATTGGCAGGGTCGGGAAGCAAATTACGATTTTGTACCTAGAGTTTTGCATGCTTCGCTCTCATTGGTCCGTTCGTGCGTATGGTCGGCAAACAATTTCCGCTCCCCCAAAGTAATCATTTCCGCACGCATAAGTTTAATATTTTGTAACTGACATGCTTGGACGAACCTGACCTATCTATAGCTACATGCTGCATTGACGATTCTCGTATTATCGAGAAAAGCGATCCCAGTATACACAATATATTTGAACAATCTACTTAATAGATACCTTAGTACGAGTATTTCTATCTTGTTTAGTCAAACGGATACACATTATTACTTATACATAGATCTACACTTAGTACTTATCATCGTCATCTGGTAACTTTCAATACTCGGTAATAGGAATCAGAGACGTTAATGTATAAACATTATATATCCGTTAGCTGGGCAGACAAAAACTCCTAGCCCAGATAAAATAAACATAGATAATAATGTAGTAATGTGGTGTTCGCAATACACTTTATTTGACGTGGAAATTGCGGTTAGAAACTTCAATAAAAAAACTATTAATTTTATTGTCTATGAAATTTTTTAATAAAAGTGTTCGATTTATCAGTTTAAAAATAGCGGCTATCCCAATTTAAAGTGTCGAGTGATAGATTTTCTAAGAACATTATTAGGTACGGTGTTTAAAAGTATGCGAAGGTGATAATTAAAAACAATCTATGCTATTTTTTAATTAGTGATTTATAAGTGTTTTCAATTAATTATAAGTAACGAAAGAAAATCTATTTTTCTTCGTTGTATAACGTGTGACAGAGCATCAGTGATTTTAAAAGAGAATCAGTTAATTAAAAGTGACTAATTTTGTTCAGTGTTTTTGATTGCGAATTTGTGATTTATAAGCAAGTATTTTCATAACCAAAACACCAAATCTATTCGCACATTTCTTAGTAAAAAAATCGGTAATTCACTAATTAAAACAATCTATATTTAATCAATAAATTAATTAATGACAAATGTCTTATTGATATGAAAAACCTAGTCACATTTACCGTATCCGTAAAGCAATAATTTCTATCAACTTTTACTGTAAGAAATAAAAACTTTTCTTACGCAAATTTCAGGTACCTACTGCCTACTGTATCGCTTTTTTATTTGGGAGTAATTAGATAGGTAATTTGATTTAAAAAGTTTTGAATGTAATGGCATTTTGATTTACGTCACAATCAAATTTGATTAGTGATTACATAAATGTGACAGTACTCGTATATATTATAGTTTGGCTTCCTATCACCCTTTCCTTTTGTTTTTAAGTGTCCGACACAGAATAATCGTGGTGTTATCAACTTAATATACCATTTTTAATCACTCCTTTTTATTCAGCCACAATTTAAAAAATCTGATCTTAATGAGATAATCCACGAAAATAATAAATCATTGTACAATGTATATAGTATACCTAAACTGAGTAAACTATAAAACTTATGACCAGGGACTGGAAAACATGGGTGTTATTTTTCGGGAAAATCGATGTTATTTTCTGCAAACGAGGGGTGTTGACTGTTTTTCATATTTTTGGCAAAATGTGGTGTTGTTTTTCGGTAGAGAGACTTAATTTCATTTTTTAAAACGTGTACATCCAGCCTAATAAGATGAATAATGATCATAGAATACGTCATGTAGGTCCTCTGTTTTGAGATTCTGAGACACCGCTTTTCATATTACAGTCGGGATTGAAGACGAAGCTTTGTGAATTTGTGGCAAGCATTCTACCCATAGATTTTTAAAAATTATTATTAAATTCCGTTTGTTCTACCACTGTGCTACCGATTCGTTTGAGGAATTAATTAATTAAGGAAGGAACCGAAAAAAACTTTTGATCAGTCTGATAGGAAAGTTCGTTTATGTTAATAATCATAAAGGAAAAGCGCTTCGGAAAAGCGACGCCGGTTTTTTTTATGAAACATAATATTGTGATTTATGGCTCGGACCCCAACTATGACGTCAAGGGTATTTTTTTTTATAAAATGGATCTGGGCTTGCATACACGAACCCAAATGCTTTCCTGCACACCTTGCACTAGGCTAAAAGCCTGTCTCGCAAAGTGTGGAACACATCGCCAGCACCGGGGTTTGAACTCGGCACCTCCGGCAGCATTAAGGTTCAAAATCAATCGCATGATAAAATGATAAAAATAGCGTTTTTTTTTACTTTTGGGGTTGATTTCCCTCCATTAAAAAAAAATTACGGTCATATTTACTAGATTTTAGTGCATTTTATCGATACAAAAAAAAAACATTTTGTATATTTTTGTACAATGAAAAATAAAAAAGATATTACTTACTTTCATTTTAATATTATTGTAAGAAACCTTTCGTTTAATTAATGATTGAGTGTTTACAGTTAGTTAAGTGACATGCAAAACATTACAATTAAATAAATCATAGAAGATGTACTAATAAATTTTACTGCAGTGATATATAAATACAAGTGAAGTGAAAACTGCAAGACTGGGTGCGCAAATAGAATTAGCATTCCTAGGATAACATTATAGTCTCGTGAGTCTAAGTGCATCAACAATTGAAGTGACTCAGCAAACCATCGTCAGTCACAATGGACTCCTGGGGGGCGCTGAGCGTGGACTTCGCGTCCACTGCGATCTCCAGAGATGATATGGGAGGAAGTATCAGAAGAAAAGAGAAATTCGTAAGTATTTCAAACGCTAATTATTCTACGGCGAAAGTAGGTATACTTTAGGTATACACACAAACTTTCCTGTGAAATTTTCTAAGTAAAAGAACTTCGAAAGTGTGTTCCTTTAGCGCCGTTAATAAATAAAACCAAATCATAAGGACTTATAGCCCAAGAAAAACACGATTTGTAGCGTCAATAATTCTCAGAGAGCTGCAAACGGTATCAATCTCTACATCAACGCGCAAAGAAGGTTTCTTGAAGTTTGCACCAATTTTCCGTTTGTGCTAAGTACAGGGTGACCCAAAAACCGAAAAAAAAATGTGTATTTTTTTCAGTTTTTTATTAATAACTTCTAAACGATGCATTCTAGGAAAATGTTGCTCTTTTATAAATTAAAGTACCTGATATTCTGCGTCGTTTGAGCATAAACACCCTTTTCTTATTTTCTCTAATTTGCTTGGACTATTACGAGTATAGTTGATTACCAAGCCGGGGGTTTCTTATCAATTTCAATAAGAAAGTTCTTGTGTAAAATATGTAGGCTGTGTATATAATGTCGTCTAGATTAGAAATGCCATAAACATATATAATTGCAAGGACGTAATTTGTCATGAAACAAAATGTAACATAGAATTTATGACCGTAAGAAAATCGTCATTTTTTATCGTAGCTTATTCCCAAGCACGCAAAATATCGAAATGGCCACAACCGGGTCAGTGGCCACAACCAAAACTTTCATGCGCACTTCAGAGTACGTATCTACGAGTATATATGGGAATCCCCTAAAAACAGGGATTTTTTCGTCTAAGTCTAGTGGGTAGGTACTTTTTAGAATTTTCTTTTTTCCGCCTTTCAGGATCGTTTGGGCGTATTATTATGTATAATGACTGTATTATAATTATTTATAGTAAATCATCATTGATTATACTTACTTTACTTACTTTTCGTACGGCATATGGACAGAATTTTTCACCGATTGCGGTTGCGTCATTTATTTCGTCTTTTCTATAGTCTCAGCTGACCTAGGTCCAGCTGCTGTAGCCAGTCCGTAACACCCTACTGTCCCGCTCCGTGGAGGCTGGTTGGGTCTCCTGGCAGTGGCAGATCCAGGATTCTATTTGGGGGGGGCTGAATGTCGTCACACGGTAAAAAGTACTGTCACTCAACGTTTTGGGGGGGGGGCAAGGGGGATAGACACTCCTCGACGGTGTGGCGGATTGTTTGATATTCCGCGCCACAATCACACTGCGGAGACTCCCTCTTTCCCCATTTCCACAGGAGATAGTGTTACAGCAGCTCAGGTCAGTTCGGATCCTATTGAGTTGCACCCAGGGTTTGCGTGGGAGATGGAAGCCGGGGACACGTCTGGTGGGATCCTGTATCAGTCGTTTGTTGCGAATATCTGTGTTCTTCCATAGATCCCTCCATTCGGTCTCCGAGTTAGGGTTCAATTCATCCACACATATTGGCTTTCGAGACCTGAGCCTAATACCCTCCGAGTGATGGTTTATGTGTGTAATACTGTGTATACACAGGGAGAACGTTGTTGTTTTCCTTTTTGATTTCCCTCACAGTAGCCTGCCTTAATAAGATTCTAGTAAGTATTATGTACCTACCCATTTTGTATCATGTTTATGATTACACACAATGTCGATATAGGAATTACTATACAATTTGTCTCTGACAGACAGGTGCACACCTGAATTGATACAAAATCAATTACAATCATCAAACACAAACAGAGCGTAGATCTGGGAACAACGATATTTTTATATCCCAATACTCTCACTAGTCGATTCCAAAAATAACTTCAGATCCAATCTGTTTTACAGTCATCTTTACTCGGTTTCGTCTTGTGTTTATTAAAAAAAGTTGTGTTTTCTGGAAAAAACAGTTTGGGTTAATTTGTGATAAGATTAAAAGGTGTAATTTGAGTTTAAATTCACGATGGAAGGTCAAGACATATGGGGCCAGCTCGCTCTAGAAGCTACTCAAGTGTATTTGGTTGATGGTGTGGCCCGAAGCCCTTTTGCTGACACGGTAATACTTTAAAAACATCAAAATTTGACAAATTTACCGTCAGTTCAACATCAGTACATGTTATACAGACATTAATTGCTTTAATTATCATCATTTTGATCTAAAATTCACACACACCTTCCAATTTCCATTATGAAATGCATTCTTGAGTTGAGATCATAATAAAATCTACTCATTTTCCTCGATTTCGGTAAACCAGAGAAAAGTTATTTTTGATAACCAATGAGTGTTTTTAATAAGATCACCGCGGGAAATTTGAATTCACGCGGAACAACTTCGCAACTGAATTAACCAAAGATAAAAATTTGACAGATGAAAGAAAACTTCACAAGAAACTTTTTTGACACGCATTTGTTTTGATATTTTGTTTACTTTTTCTGGTTGTGTTTAGTTTAGTAAACAAATATGTCTTCATATTGGTCCCTGTGTGAGGAAAATGTGTATAAATGGATAGTAACTTTACATTGTCCATTTGTTTCAGACAATAGAGAAACTTCCGGACAAGGTGTTGCTGAACATCTTCAGCTATTTGTCACACAGAGAAATAAGTCAGATGGCAAGAGTTTGTAAGAAATGGAGGATCATTGCTTATGACACCAAACTGTGGAAATACGTCAGCTTGAGGCCTGAGATATCTGGGCTACATGTCGGTGAGTTAAACAAATAATAATAATTGATACATTCTGAACCTTTTTAAAGTAGATTATCAGCCATTTTCTCTCATAAAAAGAGATTCTAGTACGATTCCAATTCGACGAGCTCAAACTGTAGCACAGTTGGAAAGAAAGAAAAAATATTCACTATTTTTTGTGTTATTACAAAGAGTAATTTGAGAGATAAAAAATGAAGTGTTAGAGAGATGAGCAACTGTGAGATAGATGTTGTAACTCGTAGAATGAAAATGAACAATTTGGGATGTTTAAGACTTGTAGAGAGTATGAATGATGAAAGAATATCGAGCCATCGTGGATGACCACGATGGGCTTGAATGTGTCGGCCAAATGCTATAGGATGGACATGTTTTGAGTAAAATGAATCGTAGAGTGTATGACAGATTGCATATGAATGTGACGGAAGCAAAAAGTATGCGTAAGGATAGAGAGAAGTCTGGGGTGTTGATCTCTTTGCCTATCTCACCAGAGACACGGCATGAAGGGATAGAATAGAATAAAAATGATGTCGTAAGTTTTATTGGGTTATATCTTGTTCTGTTTTTTTGACGTTTCGACGACCCCTTAGTCACTGATTTATGAACCATCAAATCTGACAAGACTTTCAACATTATGGATTGTTATGAAAATCTTCAACAGTGATTAATGTGATACATTGTTTTCAGGATCCTTGGAATCGCTCCTGGCTTTGATATCTGTGAGATTCGCAGCCTCGCTGCGTTACATAGAACTCCCCATAGAACTCATCACTCACACGGTTCTTCACGAATTAGCAAATAAATGTCCCAACCTGACACACATGCTTCTGGATTTTAGTACAGGTAACTTAAATACTAAAAAACATTTCATTATTTTAAAAGATTACAATATATACACCTGATATTTGTTATGCCATTAGCAATAATATAAAGGTAATGATTTTTTTGAACTTACCCAATATATGATGATCAGGGAACCTAGATATTAATGTAGGAAGACCTAAAGGTTATCATGTGGCCGCCATTAACCAAACTGGCGGACAGAAAATGCCGTCAAAGTATGAACTTGATAAAAAAAGTCATAGAATCATAGATAATGAAGTGTCTTATTTTGAATAGTTCTGACCGCTTTATGAATAGGTGCCTTTGAATTAATGGTAATGAAATAGGGTTTAAACAAAGAGATTACATATTAAGTACTAGAGATCTGATTCTATATATTTTCAATAGAACGGAAGTGTAGCAATTTCACGCTCGGCACTTTTTGGTGCTTTAAAGTCGCAAAACTCACACTATTAACAAGATATCAATAATAAAAACTAAAACATCTTTAAAACTATCGTTTTAGTCCTAATAACGTTAAAACGAATGCAGTTTTTAACTATGAGAGCAAAATTTCGAAACCGTTGCCCACAAACTGTCAAAATTTTCCATACGATTTGACAGTTTGTGGGCACTAGTTTTGTTACACTCCTAGCATTCAGTACTCTGTCTAGGTAGTACTTAATATATTATGTCGCTGGGTTTAAATGTTGCTAAATAAAAATGACTTTTTCTTAAATGTATAAAAAAATAGACGTAGAAATGCCCGCTTAAAATTAATTACATTCATGTAATTAATTACACGGTGTTCAGCATCGGGAAACCTTTGGAGATTGAAAAACATCACTAAAAACACTGTCCTGGAAACCACTCTTTATTGGCAAAGCCTGATAAAGACTTCTTTGCATTTTCACAAGCAGATATTTTATTCCACCAATTTAACAATAAATTATATTTGTAAAAATTCACACTGTGTTATATTTTTTTAGCCATGCAACTCCACGACTTCTCAGAAATGCAGGCCTTCCCGACCAAACTTAAGTATATGTGCATCTGTCTGTCTGAGGTCATCTTCATGGAAGGGTTTATGAGGAAAATATATAACTTCATTAATGGCTTGGAGATATTACATCTCATCGGTGAGTTAAATAATAAGTTTGTAAAAAAAAAGAACTTTTGGTGAGGGCGCTACTTGTAGCTTTTGGCAATCATAGTGGCAACACTTGAGGATCTGGTCGACATGATCGATCCGTGTCAGTCTCGGGGGTCCACGTTTCTAACCTCTTCGCTCATCCAAATACATATTTTTTGTCATCCTCTCATCGTTCATTTTCTCAACATTCCCAAACCATCTCAGTTTATTAATATTGTACCTGTAGGATTATAATATCAGAAACATTTTCTCATCTTCTCTCGTTTATCCCAGAAATGTGATAACCAGAAAATTCCCAATGTAGATTATACACACAACATTACGTCTATTGTTTATAAACCATGTACATATTATTTTTTTAATATTTGATTTTCAGGAACATATGAAAAGATTGAGGAAGAGGAAGAAGAAATCTATGAAGTAATTAACGTCCATAAACTAAAATCGGCAACACCAAACCTCCGTGTCATCAATCTCTATGGAATCAACTTCGTGGATGATTCACACATTGATGCATTCAGTTCTAACTGCATTCAGGTATAAATTCTTTCAATGCTTCTTTTATTACTTCATAATAAACTCCCATAGATGGTGCTAGTGTAGCAGACTAAATACAAAAAATTGCCATGGACCAAAAACGTGATTTAATCGAAGCCCTCCTTATTTCTAAGTCCTGACACTCAAATAACATCACCGTGGCAACCATCAACTATCGTGACGGTTGAAGGTCTCGGTCGATTCCCGGCCGCGGCAGAAGGATGGACTGGAATTGGCGAATGTTACTTAAGTGTAAAGTGATCACATTAAACCAGCAGACGATCAGTCATAAGCCTGATGGAAAGTCCATCCTTTGGTGTACATCTGTTGAGGTAACTACCTTGTTATTTAGGGTCTTCTTCAATGATATTTAAATTTTCTTTCAGTTGGAGTGTCTAGCTGTAAATTTTTGCAACAAAGTGACTGGATCCACCATGAAGACATTGTTCCAGAGATCACGCAGACTGAAGTGTTTACTCATGAATGGAACTAGTAAGAAAGAATATTTTGTAACCTCTTTACTATGTCAGAGCATTATGTTGTAAAAAATTTCAATAGATGGTGCTAGTGTCAGTTTTAGAATCTATTTTATAATCTAATGCAATTTCAGAAGAGAATTGATAGATGGAGAATTATCTATTTTATTAAGCTTTTGTTACATAGAGACAAGACTTGCCAACACACTTCTCAATATTATCAGCCAAAAAAGTCTAAACATTATCATTCATGATGGACATATAAACTCATCAGCCTAACACTGGGAAACATTCACCAACAGATGTGTATAATAATTGAAGATGAACATTGTCGGGAGACATTCACCTACAGCAGTGTATAATTAAAGATGAACATTGTCGGGCTTACGACCGACCTCGGCTGGCTTAAGTGATCACTTTACACTCGAGAAATATTAGCCCGGTCACCAGGTCGGTCAAAAGCCTGACAATGTTCATCTTCAATTCTACACTGCTATAGGAATACTGCATTATAGATATACAAAATGTTGAAAATCCAACGCTTTACAAGAATGGTTTATAAATTGACAATAATACAAATAAAATATTTGTATGTTTCCAGGTCTCCAGTCAGAATACCTGATGCAAGTGGAATGGGAGAAATGTTCAGTGCAAGAATTGGATATCACGGCCACTGATCTCTCCACTGAATGCCTCATCGACATGTTGACTCGGATTCCCAACTTAAGGTTCCTTAGTGCTGGACAACTTAATGGATTCAATGATTCCGTGCTCAAAGCTTTCATGGAATCCGGAAATGTAAGGTGAGAAGATGATATTTTGGCATAAATTCACATATATCGTAAAAATAACCACTCGTCTTCTTCTTCTACTACTTACCAGCCCGTCTCTCTGCATTTTTGGATACAGGCCTTGTCCAGATTCAAGGCACTTGCCTGCCATCCATGCGTCATGAGTTTTACTATGTCTTCAGTACATCTCTTCTGTGGTTTACATGCCTTCCTTTCCAGGGTCTCTAGTTTAGAATTCTGAGGATACAAATGTAAATTACATTTGTTCACTAGGGTGAGCCCATCGCAGCCAACCCTACCTACTATGTATATATTGTAATTGTATTAATTTTTCTGTCTCTTCCAGAAATCTAGTGGCTCTGGACTTAGACAGCTCGGACAATCTGTCTGATGACATCCTACACAAGTTCCTATCCCGACATGGACAGCAGCTGCAAGGACTTGTGTTGAGTGGGATGACTCACATTACAGATCAACTCTGGCAGAGTGTATTGCCTATTCTAAGCAATGCTAAGTAAATATACCATCATTCTATTAAATTCTACACACAATTCATTCTCATTGCTAAATGTTAAACATATCTTTTATTAAGGTAAAATGAAGGACTAAATATTTAGTTTAAAATCCACAAAAATGACTTTAAATTACGCGACTAGTGTTCGAGGATTTGCACCCTCATCATCGGGCGACTGTGAATCAAGTGATTACGAATAATGTGAATTATGATGAGGGTGCAAATCCTCGAACACTTGATTTTAAACGAAATATTTAGTCTTTCATTTTACCTCAAAAATGGACTTCCACCATGTACCGACAGTCAAAAACATTGAGATTATATCTTTTATTTCCTTTCTAATTTTAATAGTGTGTTGGTGACAAATGTCTTCAAATTATTCCTTGATATCTTAATGTTACAGAATTCTTATTATGGGAACTCAAGAGAGACTTGGGGTAAACATTCATGTTGATCAGGTAACTATATTTCATTGTGTTACATAGTAAATTATGGTTTATATTTTCCAATAATAAATTCTGTCGGACTTCAATCAGTCATTGAAATAAGTCATACAACAAATATAACTCGTTTGTTGGGTACTTTTTTAATATTACCAATAGTTCAATTGTAAAATCTCATATCCATATAACATATAATTCTGAACAGAAGTACATATTGTATTTATGATGAAAATCTAAAAAAAAATCTTATGAACTCTGTGTGACAGGCAGAGAAGTTCACAAGAGCCATCTATTGAATACAAATCAAAACTTTGGATGGAGTTGTGTACATAATTGATATTTTTTTTTAGTTGATGGATGGTATAGCAAACAGCTGTCCAGTGTTGGAGAGACTGGAGCTACGTTGGGATCCAGACAACCTGAGATTCTCTGACAAGAGTCAGAAGGCTATTGATATACTCCGAGTCAAGTGCCTCAAGATGAGGTGTCTCGTACTGAGGTAAGACATTTAACCGTTCTCATCATTTCAATTTTTGAATTTTCATCATACAATTGAATTATAACTTATATATGGTTCTTGTGTATACAAAGCTTTCGTTATATCTAAGCCATGACATTCAAATAACATCTCCATCGCAACCCCACTTTATCATAGCGTCCTGGTGATAAACACTTGGTCTGCGGAATATTTTTTCCTATACATTTCTTTCAATCCTTTGTGATGTCATCATCGTCAAATGTCCCTTAGACCTGGCTCCATAATATTATGCGGGCCTCGGTGCATATTATTAATTTGTGTTTGAATATTTTATTTTTCAGTGATGGCCGCTACTTTGAGATTGTCAAAGCGAACTTTGAACGTGCAGACAGGACGACTGTTGTGAGGACAACGACCAACTGCAGAGTTTCCAATTACTATCTCCTCTCCAACTACAAAGAACTGGTCTTCAATTGACACAAATCCGCAGTAGCTAACGTTCTCCAAAGAAAAACAGTGCCAAAAAAATTACGTAAAATGGTGTAAAAACAACATCATGTTGTACAAATAACATTGTTATCTAAGCAAGTTTGAACAGCGTTATTAAAATAAGTCTTTCTTCAATTTCCGAGCATGTATGCCGTGGCCTAATGCGGGTTTGAGATACCCTGATGACGGATATCTCAACCCACATTAGACTACGGCCTACAAGCCTGGAAAATGAAGTATTTTGTACGACACTGGCAGTGAAAGCCTTCGAGTATGTTTGTAATAAATAATTCATTTTGAAAAATCAAAAATAACAAAGCTTGAGAAATGCAACAAATACAATGTTCTGCTTAATTAAGGCTTACGTGGTCAGGCTTCTGATGGTCTTACTCAGAAATGATTTGTAGATCATAAAACGAAGCATAATGACACAAGTGCCATCTAGCGTAATGCATCCGAAATACCACATAGGACTATTTATCATATATAAATACACGGAATTTTAAGTCATTTGGTGTAAAAATCTAGAAAATGATTTTTTTGCACTTGTGACGGTCTTCTTCCAACCCGGCGATGTATAAATCGTTCTTAAATGATAAAACCCCTTTTAATTTGAGGCTATTTTATTTATGTAAATTGTATTTGCTATAAAATATTAATTTATTGAATGTTGTGTATTTATAAGTATTTATTTAAGAGAAGTCATGTTTTTTTTTTGTAATTTCCACTAAATATAAAATTTATTACATCCAGTTGTTTTATTTTTACTGATAGATAAATTGAAGTTATTTTCTTCTATAACATAGTATTGAATGGCTGAGAAAAAGGATGGTACATTATCTAGAATTCGTATGGAATAACAGATCACCATATTTCTACTCACTAAATAGTGACCTCTTCTCTCTATACTGCTATCTTCATAACGAAACGACATAGTCTTCTCCATATCTTTTTATGTAATGCGTGTTCTATCAATTTGTAATAATTCGTAGAGTAAAAGTTTTATCTAGATGGCATTGAGAGCATTCATGATGTATCTTAGAAACACAAGAATATTGTAACGGTACTTATGTTTGTAAACAATATTATTATGTACATTCGTAAGAGTGATAGTGCTCTATAAAGGTCGTGATTATTACAACATTATAAACGTTAATTATACTATTTGATAAAAGTTATAAACAATTGTTGCCAAACAGATAACTACAGATGGTTTCCTCTATCTTGGCCACTGTGCGGACGTTAGCTACAAGTGGAGTTCATGATTGTATTGTTTGTAGTTTAGTGTAAGGCGATACTATATAGTTATCAGAAGGTTGTTATAAGTAAAATGCGTGTTGTTGGGACCAAGGTTTATTGTAGACTGATTTATAAAATGATAAACAGAAAGATATATACAATACAAATGTCTTAGGATCTATAGAGTACCTAAATAGTTATACCTAGGTAGGGGGTGTTCATACCCCTACAATCCTCCCTGCCTAGTGATAACGTTACATAAAGTTTAGAAAAAGCATGATTATAAAATAGATTGTATGAAATATTAGTCGCTAAAGAATAAGCTAACTAACTCATCATAATACATTGTTTAGTTCAGTATTCATACTTGTATAATAAAACATCTTGTTGATATCGTATAGGTACATAAGATATTTGAGATCCCAAAAACATAGTAGGTAATAAATAATTCAAAGATAAACCATTAAAAAAAGTATTCAGTATAAGAAATCAAATCACATGTTAAGGGTCCTAAAAATATATGTGTGGTCTTTGTGACCTTCCAAAAACAAATTGATTTATATAACAAAATAGCAAAAAATCGTTGAGTGTAACATAATACATTTAAAATCATAGTTAAGATGAAATAATATAATCGATACACAAATTTTAAGAATAGCACATAAAAAAATGGTGTATAATATATCAGTGTATAATAGTTAACATAATGCGTAGGTATAGTTATATCGTATGTTAAAGGACATATGGTTTGGTCACGTTGACAAAAATAAGGGTCAATAATAATAATAATAATTCACATATGGTTGCATAATATCCTGAGTTAGATACTAGATAATAAGCATTTAGTTAACATTATTAATATTAGGTAGATAAAAATGTTGGTTAACATATTATGTATGAGTCAGTCTAAAAGAAAACGACCAGGCGAGGTTGCTCGACATTTTTGATTTTCTTTATTTTTTATAGGGGGACTCTCGAGTATTTTGTGAGTACAAATTCATTAAAAAAAATTTTTTTGGACTCATAGTTTTTTCTTGGCGGCCATTTGAAAATCTCAAATTTGACAAAATCGTACTTTGCAAGATCTTCTCTAACTTTGTTATTTATACAGATATCAAGACAATTCGAAATGTATTATATAGAAGATAAAATAAACTAAATAATTTGTAATAAAATTTTTTTGGTAAGTATTTCAGAAGGGCCCCAAAATGGATATGTAAAAAATATTTGATTCTAGAAATTTGTTACTTTTTGGCAGTAAAAAATATAATGAACAAACAGTTTTTTACCACAGTTTTTTTCTTTTCTGAATACATACTACTTAGCACTATCTTTTATGGCAATATGAATTTGGGCACTTATCCAGTTTTTCCGTAGAGCACTCGAAATATGACACTGAACGGCAAAAATCCGGTTTTTGAATTTAAATATCTCAAAAGGGACTGAGTGAAAAACGTTCATATTTTTACAAAATCATCTTTCTGTAGATATTAATACAATATCAAAAAATAATGAGTGCTTTTGGCCTGGTTCAGGAGTTATGAAGCCCCAAAGTTAGCAAAAAATGCTCACAGGTATACGTAGGCGAACACAGCTGAAGTGCATAAATGATATCCTTTTGCAATAAAAATTTCACTATGCTACTACTGTACCATCAGGGTATCTCTCAGTATAGGGGTAACCAGCAACTACCATGTACATATATATACACACAACATAATTCTCTATGGGCCCCCCCCTAAAATATAGATAAGTCATTCCAGCATCTTAATGCATGGGAAAGTCGGCAAAATTTGTAAAGTTTTGAAACCTATGCAGCTAGTATGGACGTGCTGTTTAAAAAATCGAGTGTCTATACCCCCCGGACCTGATGTGTCCCCACCCTGCCCCCCCCCAAACAGGGCACCCTACGTTTTTTTATATTATTTTTTATTTCTAAGCGATATGGTAAAAGATAGGAGAAAATAGTCAATGACAGAATTAATCCTTATTTAATTATCTACAAAAATGCACTATAATTATTTTTGGTAGGACTAGCAGTTTACCCGCAATGGACCGTCGAAACATCCAATTTTATCAGATTTTTTTTTATTATTTTATCCCAAATTACGGAAAATCCGTAAGAGTTGAGTGAAAAAAGTTAAAAAAATATTATACGCTACAGTTTTAGCTATAAAATGAGGTAAAATTTATTTTCAAAAGACTTAATAGTTTTTGGCCTATTGCAAAAAATTACAATAACAGAAGTGATATTAATAATTATAATTTAAGGATTTCTGTCACTGGATTTCTTCCAATACCTCAATGACTATTTGTCTTTTGAAAATAAATTATACCTCATTTTATAGCTAAAACTGTAGCGTATAATATTTTTTTAACTTTTTTCACTCAACTCTTACGGATTTTCCGTAATTTGGGATAAAATAATAAAAAAAAAATCTGATAAAATTGGATGTTTCGACGGTCCATTGCGGGTAAACTGCTAGTCCTACCAAAAATAATTATAGTGCATTTTTGTAGATAATTAAATAAGGATTAATTCTGTCATTGACTATTTTCTCCTATCTTTTACCATATCGCTTAGAAATAAAAAATAATATAAAAAAACGTAGGGTGCCCTGTTTGGGGGGGGGCAGGGTGGGGACACATCAGGTCGGGGGGGTATAGACACTCGATTTTTTAAACAGCACGTCCATACTAGCTGCATAGGTTTCAAAACTTTACAAATTTTGCCGACTTTCCCATGCATTAAGATGCTGGAATGACTTATCTATATTTTAGGGGGGGGCCATAGAGAATTATGTTGTGTGTATATATATGTACATGGTAGTTGCTGGTTACCCCTATACTGAGAGATACCCTGATGGTACAGTAGTAGCATAGTGAAATTTTTATTGCAAAAGGATATCATTTATGCACTTCAGCTGTGTTCGCCTACGTATACCTGTGAGCATTTTTTGCTAACTTTGGGGCTTCATAACTCCTGAACCAGGCCAAAAGCACTCATTATTTTTTAATATTGTATTAATATCTACAGAAAGATGATTTTGTAAAAATATGAACGTTTTTCACTCAGTCCCTTTTGAGATATTTAAATTCAAAAACCGGATTTTTGCCGTTCAGTGTCATATTTCGAGTGCTCTACGGAAAAACTGGATAAGTGCCCAAAATTCATATTGCCATAAAAGATAGTGCTAAGTAGTATGTATTCAGAAAAGAAAAAAACTGTGGTAAAAAACTGTTTGTTCATTATATTTTTTACTGCCAAAAAGTAACAAATTTCTAGAATCAAATATTTTTTACATATCCATTTTGGGGCCCTTCTGAAATACTTACCATAAAAAAATTTATTACAAATTATTTAGTTTATTTTATCTTCTATATAATACATTTCGAATTGTCTTGATATCTGTATAAATAACAAAGTTAGAGAAGATCTGGCAAAGTACGATTTTGTCAAATTTGAGATTTTCAAATGGCCGCCAAGAAAAAACTATGAGTCAAAAAAAATTTTTTTTAATGGATTTGTACTCACAAAATACTCGAGAGTCCCCCTATAAAAAATAAAGAAAATCAAAAATGTCGAGCAACAAAAATAATTAATTTTGGATGGTTAAATTTGGACCGACCCGTATACAAAAAAAAGATATGAGTTGATACAGTTAAAACTTTGCATATTGTATGAAATAAAATAAAACAAAATGTCCTAGTTGGACGTCGTAGTTCTTGCTTCGTTATATGATTTGAGGCATGATGAAAGTGAAGATTTTCTTGCTTCGTTAGCATCAGTAAGTCTTCGTCTTCTTCTCGAGCCTTTCTTCGTTCTTGTTGAACAGTGTTTTCCTGAAGCGAAAATGCAGCTGATGTGAGCTGGTTTGAGATGATGGAGCCGTGTGATCTGCACACGTTGTTGTATGTGATTTGCACATAATTTTGTTGTTGTCTGATTTGCAGACGTTGTAGTTTTGTTGTTGTCTGATTTGCAGACGTTGTTGTTTTGTTGTTGTCTGATTTGCAGACGTTGTTGTTTTGTTGTTGTCTGATTTGCAGACGTTGTAGTTTTGTTGTTGTCTGATTTGCAGACGTTGTTGTTTTGTTGTTGTCTGATTTGCAGACGTTGTTGTTTTGTTGTTGTCTGATTTGCAGACGTTGTTGTTTTGTTGTTGTCTGATTTGCAGACGTTGTTGTTTTGTTGTTGTCTGATTTGCAGACGTTGTGTTTTGTTGTTGTCTGATTTGCAGACGTTGTTGTGTGTAGTTCGCATGGTGACGAGCATGCCTTTCGCAAATGCTGTCGAGTGTGATGATGATGCATCAGTGGCTGGATAGACCGGCTAGTTGCCGACCGGCTAGTTGCCGTGGTCGTGACTGGAGTGTAGCGTGGCTGCGTAGCCTTCCGTACAAGTTCCAAATCATTCCAGTGTGCTGATGATTATCTTCTTTCGATGACAATGTTGTTCGTCGTGGCACTCGTGGCGTTGACCATTGTCATGGTGTTGGCCATCTTCAAAGAGTTGATGAAAATGCTGTATATGCTGTTGTTCATCAGTCGATGTGACGAATTGATAATGTTGAGTTGGTGAAGCACGTTGATGAGTGTGCTGATGAAGCAGGCTGATGTCATGTTGGATGTTGGTTCGTCTGCTTGTTGTGGTCCGGGAAGTTGAGAGGATGTTGGTCGCATCACTCTTTAGATACCGTGGAGTCCTCCAAGATTAATTTGTCGTTAATGTTGGCACGGCGTTCCCGAAGAAGTTTTATACTTGGTCGTTGGCATTGTTCGTGAATTTTGTCGTCAGTATTAGTTTCAAGACACATTTTTGTATTATTTTGATCGATATATTAACACATTGAACACGGTCACACTTGTATTGAGTAGGTATCGAGCAGGTAGACATTTTTTTTTGTATATCACGTCGGGATGTCTCCACTTTAGTGTAAGGCGATACTATATAGTTATCAGAAGGTTGTTATAAGTAAAATGCGTGTTGTTGGGACCAAGGTTTATTGTAGACTGATTTATAAAATGATAAACAGAAAGATATATACAATACAAATGTCTTAGGATCTATAGAGTACCTAAATAGTTATACCTAGGTAGGGGGTGTTCATACCCCTACAGTAGCCCTGATTGTCGAATCTTGTCATAAGAGCTGTCAAAAGTTCGCAATATTCTCACATTGTATCTTTTACAATGCCGAAAATATTACAGAGTAGCGCTAGAGAAATCATTTTAAAGGCAAGATAGTTTTGCGAGTTGGAAAAAAAAAAACTCCGATAATCCCTCTAAACCGCCATCACAAGTTGTCAGTTTAATTTAACAATCCGAAAAATTGGCAAATTTTTTTAAAGAATTCTGAAACTTGATTTGAAAGTAGTGAAAAAATTTAACCATATCTTATTATCAGATAAGCAACACCAAACCAAGTTTGCACCAGGGGACTTCTATAACGAAATGCACTATACACAATAGTATAAAAGATACAAATGGAAATGTTTCATACAATTTGAAACGACAAATTTGTACTGACGACACATGTAGTGTGTCCACACTGAAAGCAATCAAAACAATATTCTTTTTATTGGGGATTTACATCACCATGATGGAATTACCCACTGGCTATTTATATTCAGTGGACAAAACTAAATTAATGAATAAATTATGCAAAAGACATTACATAGTGTCAATAATTAAAAATATTGATATTCTTTTCAACACTTGTGGTAGGTTTTTTGCCAGATTTCTTTCTACCGACCACAGCAAATTTCCAATATGAAGCTACAATCAATTCGACTAAACTCGACTGCATCAAAAACAGCCTCGATTCTATTTTAAATAGACTATAACAATGAGGCTCCAACGGGGTCGCCCAAATACTACTTGGCGACGCTCCATGCTTGCAGAGTTGAGGGGAGCCGATCTAAAATGGCCGGATGTGAAGACCATAGCGCAAGACAGAGACCAATGGAGAGGTGTTGTTGACGCCTTATGCTCCCCCAGGAGTTAGAGAAACTAATGCTGATGATGAACAATGAGGTACCTAGACTTGTAGCGCGTTCTTCTGTCACGCAGTGGACTAAATCCCAGTGTCGACTTACTCCTTTTTTCTTTTTGGCCTTTATTTTGATAACTCAAGATTTACTAAAAAAAATATTAAACCTAGAAATTCTAGGTTTAATCTCAGCGTGGGGAAGTCCACAACAAAGAAAATGTTTCGTTTCACTGATATGTTTCGATTTAGTTTCTAAAGTGAAATTGCACGAGGCAATAAATTGCTCCGCTAGAGGCAATTTTACGTCACAATGACGTCACAACAACATCAAGTATATCGCGTCATTGTGATGTGAAATTGCCGTGAATGGAGCAATTTTTTGCTTCGTGTAAATGAAGTTATTGCTGAAAAATATTCATACAAAATTGAATTTCAATGAAGTTACGACTTGACACAATATTTCCGCATACTTTAGTATTCCTTAAAAAATATTTGACCTGTATAATTAATTCGAGGATCAAGTGTAACCAATGATAGAGTAAAAACAAGAGTTGGTAAATTTTATTACAAATTATAATTATTCATCAATCATTGTAATATACAAACACAAAACAAGGTTACATATCAAATTAAATTAATAATAAATAAGGTTACAAAATATACAAAGAAATATGCAAAACTGTGATTTTACAATAAGGAGCGATGTGCTATCATTACAAATTTAAAATCCATCGTCACTCAACATACGAAATGTGCATTTTCGTCATGCCGTCATGACTGTCTTTCGTCACCATCTTTTTTTCTGTCACGCGTTTGGAAAGTATTTGGGTTATTGTAGGTAGAATAGTAAAGTAGTGTAGTAAGTAGTGTAGGTAGCCCCAGGCTAGGTGGTCGGACGACACAAGGAAGGTTGCCGGGGGCGGATGGATGCGGTCGGCACAAGATAGGGAGCAGTGGAAGTATAAGGGGGAGGTCTATGCCCAACAATGGGCGCGAGAAGGCTGAGAAGAAGAAGGTAGAATCAGATCCCTGTTTGTAAAAAACAATATTAAAAAAAATGGTATTAAGTATATTGACATTTAATTTTTTTTCCAATTTAACTAGAATCACTGTAAAAATACATAAAAAAATACTGTTTCATTTATTCCACAGCGAGTTTATTGAAGAACCAAAGATCTTTCATGGTTTAGAATCTCTTCTTCAGTGGTGAAATTAAAACTTTTTTAACCATGTTACAAATAAGTTAGAATCGATACTCATTAGATTAGACAAATACGATCGCAATAAGCGGCGCCTACTGGATTTAATATTGTTCATGACGAAACACAGTCATGGAAGAATGACGAACTTGACTCATTGTGACGAACTAAAGTCACATATTATGGTGGTTTAAGCATAACTCCAGAAATTTATTATATATTATTCAAGTGAGCAAAATTGTAGACATAATCCGCCATCATTGACGACATACAGTACAACAATTTATTAAAATTTCCATATATACATGCAAACCCTTGCTCAAAATTTGACAGTGACTTGCTATCAGCTTGCTTGTGATAAAAAAACCTAGATTCGCCACTGATTTAGTGCAAATGCACAAGAAACAATAATTGTTATTTTGTGATAAATTAATAAATCAAATATATTATATATTACCGGAAATGTGTACAATGCCGGGTCAGTTTAGGAAATGCGTGAAATAATTTGTCACAGGTTCTTTGATTTATACTTTTCTTGGGAAATAAATATATGTTGCAATAACTCAAAAACGTATTGTTTTTTCGGCTAAGCTGGCACTTAGATAAAATCGAGAATAAAAACGTATCAAACCGAAGAACCTATTTATTTCTGCCGGTAAACTGGAGTCGCACTTAAAATTACGTAATTTGATATATTTCAGATTTCTGTTCAAAAAATGTACATAATTCCTAGTAAGTGTGTATAATATATTACATTAATACATAATATATAGGATTAATATAAGAAATATAATTTATAATACACAAGAATTACAAAAAAAATATTTCACACATTTCTTGCTGATTCTAGGCATTGTATACTCTTCCTTCATTGTATACACATTAAATTTATTAAAAAACAATTGTAGAAATATAACAAGGATTTATCTAACAAACTATTAATTTATACAGTGCCCAAAACACTATGACCACTTAATGACCTCTCTGTATTCCCAAAAGGAAATTTAAAGGGCGAAATAGTAATGATAAAATTAAATTGTGATAATGAATAATGACTAATAAAATAAGTAAATAATTAATCAAAAATTATTAATTTTAATTGCAAATTAAAATTATGCGGCATCTTTGGAACTGCTGTGATACAGTTATACTGCCGTCATAACAAAGAACCACGCATAAAACGTTGAGACTGAGATAATCAGATAGTGTTGGATAAAACATTTAGTATCACCCACACAATTCTAGGAATAGGGGGGTTGGAAAGAGGGGTTTGGAGTTGGAAAAGAGGGGTTAAGGGGTTGGAAAAGTGGGGTTGCGTATGGAAAGTTTTTTACAATTGAAATAGATGGATCTAAGGTTGAAATACCCGGTTCAATAAAAAAACTCATGACATCCAATGTTGGTTTATGCGTGGTTCTCTCTTATGACGGAAGTTTAATGGATGGGACATAATATATGTCTGTGGTACAAACAAGATAAAAATCTGATTGTTTAGTTGAAAATTAAACAATCAGTTAAAAGAAAATACAAAATATATTAACAGACTTCAAATATATTAACAAATATATTACATACCTATGTGTACAGTATGCAAAAACATGCTGGCTATCAAATCAGTTAATTTACACATAAAAAGGTACACATTATTATAAGGTGATAGATAAATAGCGCCGATTAGCTTTGTCGACCGTGCAGTTAGTCTGCGCATGCGCTATTTTATTGTATTGAGCATCAAACAAAACTTACATTCATCAGTTACCTTACAGTGAAAGAAACACTCATTTAACGTGAATGGTTCCAAAGTTGTAACTTTCTAAAATATGGCCCATCTTTTTCGGTGATGCTGTATTTTCTGTAATAATGTGATACAGTGAAACTCGGATTTTAAGTTTTTCTAGGGACCAGCGAAAAAAAACGTAAAATAGGGGAAAACTTAAAATGTGGGAAATGATATTTTAGTATGTCCTATAAAACCGTAGTTACTTTTCACTGTTAATTTCATTGTCATGTAGTAGGAGTGATTTCTTGACAGTAATTATGTTTACAAGAAACAAAAGTGAATTATATCATTAAAAAACTAAATTGAAAGAACTGAATTTTCAGAAAATACCCCATACAATAAAAGTCCGTTAATTCAAATTCCAAGGAACTGAAAACCGGAAAAAAATAGAATTACGCGACACGAACGTTTGAATTTCGCGCCAACTTTACCGAACTGACACCGAAAAAATACTGTTTTTCAAAATTTTCGTAATAAAATAAACTGAATAAATATTATAAGGAAAACTTGCGATTTTTCGGAAGCAACCCACGTGGATGTCGAACATTTGTCACAAATTTGACCCTCCAGATGAGAACGTAATTTAACGCGCACAAGACGTAAATCACGCGCATTTCACATTATCTGTGAGTATAAATAGTAGCACTTCGTACATAACACACTTTATATCGAGTAAACATTGAAACAGCTATTTATTACTTTTAGATTTCAAAAAGTCACTTTAGATTTAGAGTTTTTATTTAGACGCGTATTTATCATTAGGTACCTACATGTCCAATGACCTAGTTAAAATTTTTGCAAATATCAAATGGTGTGTCGGGTCCTTCCCGAGTTTCTTCTGAACATCCATTAAGGCTGACAATACACATCGCAATTGTGGAAATATAAATTGGAATAACCACCAAAGTCAAAGTAAATTAAATAGGAATTGATTTTTTTTTCAAATTCAACAAAATTGGTACACTAAAATTTCGCGAAAAGTAAATCACAAAGCACTGTTAAGAATAATACCCACGTGTAGGCATAGGTATATTAAATACCTAAATAAAATGAGTAATGTGTATGTTGTGCTACAATTAACTGGAAAAAAAATACGGAAACTTTAAAGTTATACTAAACACTTCTGGTGATTAAAATTAACACCATACTATGCGCCGCAAATGTTTAGATTCGCAGGAAACAAAGCGACCGGATGCACGCGGTGTATGTATACATAGTACACATACATAGGTACTACAAGTTCAAGACGTAGGGATGTAATGGGGGTGATAGGGGGAGATAAGATAACATCGGCCGAAGACATGTTGGCATTAAGTAAAAAGGTAGCAATGCGACTTGAAGCACTTTCTTTACGTAATATTTTTTGTCGAACTTTTTGACAAACAATTAAATTTTACATGATTTTGTATAGATATTTCAGACAACTTTACGGCTGAAAAAAACGTATAATCCGGGAATTGTTTTTGGCGGCTGACGTAAAATTCGGGAAATTTTTGTTTTGGAATGTATGGGAGTGAAATGGGACTGGCCAAAAAAAACTTAAAATAGGGGAAAACGTAAAATGCAGGAACTTAAAATCCGAGTTTCACTGTAATTCACAATTTACCTCGAGAAACAAAAAAAACATTATCTATAAATACCTACATACAAAACAACATTTTTTACTTCATAAGTAGTAGTGACTTGAGTAACCGGAATGCATATGTAGAATAATAATTAATGTAAAGATACAAAATGTGATACATAATTATGAAGGTTAAATTTAATATATTGTCAACTGAGAATAACAACGTTCTAACTAACAAACTTTGTTATTTTCGTTAATGTTTCTAACTGACATAATCTACGAGTGCAACTAACAAAAAAAAAAAATAACACGACTAATAAAGGTTCCATCCGTGTGTAAAAAATACAAGTGTTTGAAATTGATCTCATTTTTCTAAAGACTGCAGTCTCGTCAGTTATTACGTTGTTATCCTCAGGTGATGTTATTGATCGTATGGTGAGTTCGTTCAACTTTTTCATCTTTTAGTACGGGACAAATTGTCGAGTAATTTCTCAAATTCAAACAACAAATTTTGATATGAAATACATAAGGCATAGTAGCATTGTACTGAAGTTTGCAGTTAAACTAACTGCTACGATATTTTAACACGAAGTACGAAAAAACCCGAAAATGACAGTGAAAAATCAAACACACAATCAAAAACAGCTAAGTAAATTTGGTTACATTTGAAGGCAGAGGTTAAGAAATCTTAAAATTTAGGTGATTTCAAATAGTTTCCATTTTTTCACATAAACAATTTAGTGTAAAACAAACAAACAATCTACTTTGCACTCATTTTTTTATTTATTTTTCTATCATGCCACGCTAAAAAAACGACTTAATTTACGTTTCCCTGTTACGCTTTTCATTATTTATTAAATAAATACAATTTTTTTAACTCACACCATCTAACCTAAAAATTAAATAGGAATTAATATAAATTATTTTTTTAAAAATTCACCGCTAATCATGTTATTATATTACTATCACTTTGTGAAAGTTCAATTTATTATACAATACATAATAATTAAAATATTAAATTAATTTTGGAATATTAATCATATATACATTCACAACAACAAAGAAAAAAAAAATTATTTGGGTCAAACGATGCTAACTCAAAGTTTTATAAAATGACTCAAAACCATTCACATTCGCAAGTTTTCCGGTTATGTTAATGCAGAATTTGCTAATTTATATCATTTGCATAAATCATATATCCAATCTTTGCATAAAAAACGAATTTTAATTAACCTTGTATTAATGTGTGTACTCTTGTGATAAAAAATACCTCCAGCGTCAATTGAAAACTGAGCTTGACTTGATAAATGTTTTGACAAATGAGAAATACATATGACGAAACGAAATGGTTTGTTTTGAACAAGAGATCTATGAGTTGGCATCGTTTAAACTGGATTATCGTAACGGTGTACTGAAACTGTTTTTTTTTTATTAAACAAAAAAGCAGCAAATAAATAAACACAATATACAAAAATAATATACATTAATTCATTATTAACCTAGAATAATAATTTTATTTTAACTAAGTATCAGTTCTGTAATAATATAACAAAGCAAGTGAAGTACATTGAATTTCCTTTGAAAACAAAGTTATACTTCAACAACATATCGTACAATTATTTATTTTATTAATATGCATTCAATTGTGATGTAATATTGTGATGTTAATTTTACAGCAGTAGGAACAAAAAAAACGCTTCCAACAAAAAAAAGCAATAAAGAGAATTTAAAAACAAAAAAATTGTCGACATAATAACAATATTTTTTACTAAAATTTTATTTAACCGTAAAGACGAACATCTCTCTAGAATGTAAATCATCTGGCGTTGGGCGCCAAGGGGTCTGTGTCTCTACCTTCGCCTCCCGTCTCAAATTTGTACAAAATTTCGTGACACAACGGACATTTGTCTTCGACGTACAACCATTTGCGAAGACACACGCCGTGAAAGTAGTGATTGCATTTAGTTATCTTGGCTGTGCTCATTTCTTGATAACATATTGCGCACACGTCGTCCAATCTCTCTAACTGCAAAGGAGACGCCTCTGGTAGTGAATTGATTTTATTGACCGCCGATCGTCGCTTCATAAATACGGACCATCCCGCCTTAGCTTCGCACCAGATGTTGAAGTACGCGTGTACGCACATCATCAAAGCTCTTATGGTTCCCCCAGATTCAAATAAAAGAATCCAAGCCCCGTTGAAAAACAAAAATATACCGAAACAGAATTCGACGGTGTTTCCAAACGCTCTGATGTAATAAACATAATCGTCCAACTTCTCCCAGAATGTCATCCTGTACGCGTCAATTAAGAACAAGGCGTATATTACGAGACTCACAATTACTTTAATTATCACTTCAATGCTAAATGCACTGACTGCGAGTAACCACGTAGAGATGGTGTGATGCGACCAGAGGTAAATCAATAAACCCGTTGGGAATAGTATTAAAAAAGTACACACAGACAATGCTCTAAGATGTCGAGTTGTACTAGAGCTGTGTGATGCACTTAGGGACATTAATATTGGGTTTACAATGCTGTGTACAAAATGCATAAGAGCTGTGAACAACAAACAAAAATTTCTACACAATCTAACAAATCTTTTTTCTGCATTCAGAGACGTGAGACCAGTTTGTAATGCCAGTATGTAAAATAATATCGCAGATACGGTTCCGAAATTTTTTCCTTCTTCTTCCTCGACGAGTAGAATCCATTGGAAGAAGTATCCGATGTACTGACAGAAGAACGATATTACCGATGTCATTCCCAATACGGCTGTGATAGTCTCACACCCACTGATGAGGAGAGACTTAGCCATCGAGGCTAATGTTTGTATGGCCAGTAGTGATGTTATTCTGAAGCCTTCGTCGGACAACTCGTAGTTGTCCATCAGCAATATTCCGGCGTGTTCTATCACTCTCAGAATCCAAAACATCCTCAATACCGTGGGTACATTCATACGAACCCATTCTGTCTCTATTAATGCAGATAATCCATAGT
Source organism: Ceraclea dissimilis (assembly GCA_963576895.1). Classification (NCBI taxonomy): domain Eukaryota; kingdom Metazoa; phylum Arthropoda; class Insecta; order Trichoptera; family Leptoceridae; genus Ceraclea; species Ceraclea dissimilis. Next base: position 16,729,367 of record OY756363.1, read on the forward strand.
TATTCATGTAATTCCTGCAGTGCTGGTAGCCCATGTATAACGTCTGCATTATAGTGATAGCGTATGACATTAATATGAATTGTACGTAAGCTAGCGGCACGAGAGCCGCGAACACAGGAGCGTGTTGCAGTAAAGACACTGGGAGAGGTAGAGCAGCGAGTATTGAAGGCATCGTGAAACTGAGAGGCAGAATATACTGCAACGCCCAATGCCTCGGTCCTAAATATATTACATAAAACAACAAAGATAACATCAACTGCGAAACATAGTTTTCAATTATGGCAATACTAGGTCCCGAATAATCAAATAAACTCGGTAGATTTAGACTTAGCAATTCCTCTAACATGCTAAGTGATGTGGTAGACTTCCCCGCTGCACTCGTAATGTCTATAACGTGTTTCATAGTAGCTACATTACTCCAGTATGATATAAACACTATCCCCACGGACGCCAGGTATGTATACACAATGATCAGTTGCTTGGTTCTCAATACAAACATACATATTGCAGCAATACATCCTGAAACGTAAAGAGAACATATCATAGTTCCAATTCTCATACATACCTACAAAATATTATATGGTGAACTTGACATTGAAGTCATATCAGAGTAGTTGTGATGTCAATGGTGGAAATAACACATAAATAAGTATACTTGATAGTTCCAATTAGTTATAAATAAAAGGGACAGTTGCAGAAATATCTAGAAACCGCATTATTAATACGAGTATGATAATGAGAACTAAATTACACTTTATGTAGGTAGGTATGTTGACATGAACAGATGTGTTTTTACTCACCTAAACAACAGAAAGCGAATTTGAAAAACACTACGAATAATCCTTTCAATAAGTTTAAGTCATAAGGCAAAGCCTCGAAGAATGATGTAGTTTTCGGTTCCGATGCATTGGAAAACAGTAAAGGCTCTTGTTCAACAATATTGATAGGTAATTCTATACTGAGTTTTAACAGTTCGTCTACTACGAATAGCGGAGGCACTCGCAGAACAACCTCTACAAGGGCCAACACTCTTCTTATGAGCGGCATTTTAAATGCAATTTTGTTATTTATAAAACAAACACATCACTGCAAATTACAAAATCAACGTTTCAATATAAGATTTACTATAATATACGCGGCACAGTTTTGACAGTCACGAACCAATGTGACGAAAATTTTCGCAAAATTGACGAGCGACCATAGATAAAATGAAAATATTATGATTTTCATTTGACGTTATCGGCTTTACAGCTTCCGTCTTATTATCTATGGTTAATTAAACATTACGAAGCCTCCGCATAGATGGCGATAATAGTCAGATAATGATATAAAAATACTCGGAGGGAAAATCTTGCTTCTTTAACAGCGATGTCGAGGGAAAATCTTCGCATAGGTCCAATCCAGTGAATGACAAAATGTAAAAAAAACACATGACATTCAGAATGAAAGGCAAACCGCATTGCTGAAAAGATAATAAATAATCTATGCAAAAAATATCGTCATTCTGTTTATGTAACATAACGTGTTTTTTATACATAAAATCAATTACCTGCCTTGAGTGCGTAGTTATTATCGAGTACATTACTTGCCTACCAATTTTATTTTAGCTTCCGCATCGTTCAGCATTTTTAAGTGGATATGTATGTAGCGTATAGTCTCATGTAAATACTTAAACAATAAAATATCATGTTTTACATAAAGATAATAATTGACGCATTAGTATTGATATAAGTTTTACTACTATATTTATGCTGCCCTAATCTAACTATATATACTTACCCAACTTTATAATTTGTAAATAGGTAGGCAAATGGGCATTGTCAGGATGGGGCAGGGGGGCAGCTGTCCCACACCCCTAGAGAAATTAATTGGTGTATGGTACTTTTTCCTACTTCACAAAAAATCACATCATTACCACATCGTTTTCTCATCTATTTTTCACCATCAGTGCTGGGGCAGCTCGTTGGAGAGATATTATTAAGGGTTGTTGATATTATTAAGGGTGATGTTGGCCTAAAAGCTGTCATGCTGGAGAGTGGATTATTTTAGTAAACAAATAAATAAAAAAAAAATAGTATGGAAATCTGTTTTCCTAAAAAATTGCCTGCAGCGCTAATTAAGCCTATTGTTGTGTAATGTACTCCTTGTATCTACTAAACTTTTTTTTTATTTCACATAAAATAAATAAGATGTAGGATAACGATTTTTTTATACAGCTAATTATTTGCATGTCTTATGTCAGTTTTTTTACGAAAAAAAATATGTAGAGATAAACTAGATCTGCATCACCACAGCCTCACAAAAAAATGCTATTATTATTTACACTTTGCCACGTCTATATTAAAATTGACCCCCCCCCCCCCAGGCTTAGAAACTGGTGGCGCCCCTGTGTAGGCATGTACGAAAATGTAACAATCATGTAATATTACATAATGTTATTAGAAGTATTATTTAAAACAATAAATTGATAATTTGTAAGTAATTACATAACATTCGACCAGTATAGGAAACTACTAAGTGGCGGATACATAAAAATGTCTATTAAAACATACATACCTAATACTTAACAGCATTATAGATATTAGATTAGGCTTACATGCCTACACAGGGCCGTCCCCGAAGCAATAAATGCTTTAAAGTGGCAGGTTCAAGGGGTAACAAAATTTATTTTAAGAGTAGACATATTGATATTATAGGTTCATGGAACAGCAGATTCTTGGTGTTATTCTCCGGGATAGGTTAAGAAACGAAGAAATTAGAGGGAGAACCAAAGTTGCCGATATCATGAGTCGTGTGTCAAAACTCAAATGGCAATAGGCAGAACATATGGTCAGGCAGGGTGACACCAGATGGGCAAAGCCACCAAAGAGATGGACCGACATTGTCCAAATCGCTGGAGGAAGCTGGATGCGGAAGGGTCAGAACAGAGACGAGTGGAAACAGTTGGAAGTGAAGTGGCCTATATCCAGCAGTGGAGGGAAGAAGGCTAAGGAGAAGAAGACATGAAAAAAATAAGACCTCTGATCTCGACAACCTTAGTGAATATGTTTTGGAAAAAAAAATAGGACAGATACGTTAAACTTTATCTAGGAAATGACCATAAAAAATGTTTATATCTTGCATAGATTTCTCAAAAAAACTTGTGATGAACACCTCTGAATTTTTTTCTCTGCACCATTGCGATAAATGTTTGGCCTAGTGACCAAAACTATGTCGTTATAAGCCAAATTTTACTCTATAAATCAGATAAACAAATGAGATATGAGCAACATAACATTAGCTGTACCTACTTTTGTTTTATTTCTTATAGGTCGAAATCTAGAATCTGCTATGAATGTCCTACGTATGGGTTAAGCACTGAGGGCTACATCGTGCCTGAGGGAGGACCTGAGTCCTGAATATTACAATTGCCTAAGTATTTATTATGTTTTTCCTACGTAGATATAATACGCCTTATTCCACTATTGTTTCTTTGTTAGGTATAGTCTATAAAGTCACATAAACCTAGATTCTATACCTGTCCAAGATTTATTACAGATTTGGCATAGATATTCAATAGACATAAAAAAAGATACTTACTTAGGTAATTATAATAAAAAAACTTTATAATTACATATATATTAATTACCCAGAACAAACATAAAATAATATTTTATTATAATAATAAATAAACTTTACTTATTTTAAGATTACAAGTGAAAGCTGTCAACCCTGTTTTTTTTTCAAATACACTAGCAATATGACATTCCATTGGTTATGAATGAAATCTGGCCCCAGTTAAGCCAAATGCAGTGTCAATAAAGCCTTTATAGGGCACACACACCGGAAGTTCTGTTAAGGTCCTATATGTTGTCATCTGGCTTCGGCGTCCTGAATTGTTCTCAGCCAATACTGAGACAATCGTCTTGAAACTGAAAACAGTGATAGATGAAAGTATGGACTACAGATTGACTATTTTCAAATTATAGTATTTGGAATTCCTTGAATAAAAAAACATTCAGAAAGTACCCCTGAAATTTTCGGGATCCGAGGATTTTTCGTTCAGTTTTCCAAATAAATACTACTTAACAAATCGGCTGTTTTAGATTTTTTAATTTATTCCCAGGCTCTTCTTAAAAAGGTAAAATTCACATTATCGCTTATGTTATTCTTATTTCGGTGTTTCACTGTTCTATAATATTTTAGGCTTTCGTATTCGCCTGTAAATGAAGAAATGTCAGAAAATTACGAAATTTTGACAAGAGGTGACAATACGAGCTACCAACAATGAAATTCATAGCCTATAAGATCCGACAGCTGAAAATGTGACTAATTTGTTTTATAATCAGATTATGACTTAAATTAATGTTACCGTTATCAATTGCCAAAAATGTCGTAAGCTAGGTACGAGTATAATAGTCGATTTTTTTGCTACGCAAAAAATTTCAACCTTGACATAGGCTATTACGAAATTAAATTGAAACTAATCAAGAGATTATTTGGATCCATCTATATTGTAACATCCTATAAGCAAATTATTTAATAAATGAATGAATGTAAATGAAATAATGATTTAATTGAATAAATAACCGCCTATATTGAAGCCAATTACATAATATGTATAGTTAACGATTAACTTAGTAATTTTCTCATACATAGAGATAATATCTGATAGTAGTGCAGGGTTAAAATCCGATATTTTATAATACAGATTGATTATGTATCAAAAGTTTTTATACTTACATATATTCGGCTATATGCCGAATTTAAATGAATCAATGGAATGAGGTTGCTTATTTTATGGACTTAAATGAGATAACTAAGATAGATTTTAATAAGATTGATTTCATATACATTTTATAGAGTGCACGCAATGTACGTGCCTTGCGTAAATGATTGTCAACTTAATCATCATCATGTCAGCCCCCTGCGTCCATTGTTGAACATAGCCCCCTCACCCCCATTGATCTCCACAGCTCCCTATCCCGAGCAGACCGCATCCAACTGCCTCCCGCAACTCGCCTTTCATCGTCCGACCACCGTGCTTGAGGCCTATCAACACTTCTTCTGCCCGTTCTAGGTCGCCACTCCAGGACTTTCTCTGTCCACCTAGAGTCTGTGGTTCTTGCCACATGACCAGCCCAACTCCATTTCTGACTGGAAACTCTGTGAACGACATTAACGACCTTGGTCCTCTCTATGATCCAAACGTTGGTTTTCCTGTCTCTAAAATTAAACGTTTCTTGACATACCTAACAAGTACCTATCAAATAACTTCACGGATCCTGAAATAATTAAAAAATACTAATATAGATTTTCTTAACAAATCGGAATGACTCTATTTAAATTCAGTTGACAGATTTTTTGTATTCTGGCGAAATCAGAGCCCGCGGGGATGCATCGTCTATCATTACAAACATTACTGCTTGAATCAATACCGCACATAATTAATAACGCGAAAGTAGATTCGTTCATAAGAAGACTACTATACAATAATTTCCAGCTTGTCAATCTATCTACGTATTTATCAGGAGGAGAATAAATTAAAATATAAGTGTATTATGTACATATAGTTACTTATACATAATTACATTTCCCATCCTGTCCCCATGTTTTATTCTGTCAATCAACCTTAGCATGTATTGTATTAGGTACTCATAGTTACTACATAGGTAATAATAACAAAATTGATTCCTAACAAAATACCAACCTAGGTAGGTATATACAATAAGTCAAAGAGCAGACCAGTAAAGCAACGTCAGTTATTGTTGCCAGATATGTTGGACAAAAAAACCGGTCAATTTATAATTTTTGACCCCCCCTCCTTATTTTCTTTTGTATGCACGATTTGCGCCGCAGGCGAAAATTTTGCTAATAATGAGTTCTGAAGAGTGATATTTTCCTTAACAAAATATAAAAATATACCTACGTAAGTTGTTCAAAACAGTGTTTACTACGAGTAAGTAGACGATTTTATTTGAATGAAAAAATGCTATCTATTTAATTATACTCAGGTTTTCACAAGTAGGTGCCAACTAGGTACGTATGAAAAATGAGAACATGATGGAAATAATAAAGGATGGTATTCCTTTGAGAAACATTATGAAAAATAGGTAAAAGTCTATAGGCTTGATCGTGTTGAATTTCTTGAGGTCCATTTGAAAAAAACTGGACAGCCCTATGTCACATACTAGTGGATATCAATGTCAGGATATACAAAACATAGGTGCCCACATTCGACAAATTATGACTTATTATGAAATCGAAGCAAGAGCAGACACAGTAAGAAGGAAACAGCTTCTTATGAATAAAAACACTGCGATACCCAACGAAGAAATACGCAGAACATGGGTACATGAACATGAACTAGAGATTGGAATAGGTATATATTATTATATTATTTCATACTAAATGATAAAACCTCACAAAAAATTACATTATTACCACACGTTTCCTCATCATACTCGTAATCATAAATTTTCTAAAAATAAGTTTGCAAATCCATCGAAATACAATTATTTCATTAAAAAATTGCCTGCGGCGCTACTTTTTATTCCTTTTTTCACAAAAATCATTTTTCAACCATATTATTTAGCAAAATATCATACACATTTTTAAATAAACCAAACCATATCATGACCTTCTTCACTATGTCTCACAAAAAAAAATTCGCCTGCCTGGCTATTTATGCGTTCTATATGCTATATCAGATTTTAATTTTTTGTTGCCCCCCCTTAGATCCGAGGCTGGCGACGGCCATGACGCAGAGCCTGCATGTTTACTGACATCGTGAGATGGGGCAGGCAAAGATGACGGTACTGGAGGGATCGTGTCGAAAGGATGGACCACACAAGAATTCCTAAACTTGTTATTCAAGAAATCCCTGAAGGACGATGACTGAAAAAAATGGAGAAAAGGCTGGATCTCTTCATCACAGTAACAGGAGACTTCCGACCAAACAGATCGTAGATCTACTTAACGAGGAAGAAGTATGCGGCATAGTCTAATCATAGGCTGTGTCGTCATATTCTCAAAAAGGAGAGAAAAATGAATATGAAAAGAGGAAAGGAATTAGACAACTTATTTATCCACAGCATCGTTCAATTATTTTTTTTTATCAATATTATTTTAATTGAAAATTAGTGTGTCAGTACAGACATGAATTAAAATTATTTATTGACAGTTTTTTTTTCAATTCTTGTAACCTTGACTGTTTTGCGTTTTATCAGTTCTTATTAATATTAATATTTATATAATGGACGAATTAAATTACTGCAGTGACGATTCAAGTTTTTGAAGCGGGGCGGCACAAGGGTTGGACCTTAGAATAAAATCACCAAGACCTCATACGATGATCAACTGAGTATATCCGATTTTCCACATTGCAATTGTGACATCGTTATTTCAAGCTTTCCCTGTAAAGAAAATGGTTATTTAACTGATGTTAGACAATATGTAGATTTATAAAAATGAAATACATACGTGAAATACTGATGTTACACAATATGGAAATGACTAAATGAGCCACCTTAGTACGGACTTTGCCTAGTTAGGTGGCAAAATTGTAGTTGCATTTATTTTGTAAGTTTGAGAAATAAAATATTATTATTATTTTGAGAATTGCTCTAAAATCTGAATTAACATCTGATTTTTGCTCTAAATTTGATTTGCTTCTCCCTTTTTGGTAAAGTTTGCTCCTCAACTTCGTAATAGAGTTCGCTGTGAACAAAATAAGAGCATTTTTATCAATATCGTCATCGGAAGTAACTTACTTTACTTACCTGTAGACGTCAATCAGTCACCAGACAGCACTAATTACATTAATAAACACCAATTATTCAGCGACTATAAGTAGACCTGTTTTTTAATTTAATAAAATATGTATAAATTATTATAATGCTGTGTTTTATTTAACCACTCATTATTATCATAGTAGATTTAACAGTCGTATAATATACCTAATCGATTATTATATACTTTGTTGTAGTTTGTAGTTGCTATTTTACATATGAACATGGTTATGGCTCATTGTCGTTGAAATCCAGGCAGTATCCAAAATGATTTGAGATATACCTAAATTATTTTAGGTATTTATTTATACATGGCACACACACAGACAGCAACATATATAGACAAGACAGAATATACAGTATAAAAAAATCATCATTACCGCCCTATTTAAGGTGCGCACAAATAGTTATATTATTGTAGTCAATTTACATCATATTACATTACACTAACAACTTATTAACCAAGAAAAAAAAATAAAATAAAAAAGAACAGCACAGAAGTCAGGCAGTATCAAATTCATCAGCCATTTCTATTTGTATATTATTGATGTTCACCTAATCCAAAATTACATTGTCAAATCATAAAAAAAAACTGACAAATACAACATATAAGCAATAAATTATTTACAAAACAAGGAACCAATGAGTATTAAATTAGGTATGTAGTTATTATTCCATTCTCTATTAATATTTACTTAACCTAAAAATTGTATAGTTATCTTCCGGAACCGGATTTACCTTCATTGCACAGACGGAAACATCGGGTCAATGTGAAATAACTTTCAGCAGTAGCATATATACAACTTCCAAAAAAATACACGATTGACAGCAGGATGTGGTGGAATAGTGAACGTTGCCCTGGACATAAAGTGATCACTTAAGTCAGCCAAAGCCGACTCGTAAACGTCGGAACACCCATCCTGATGCTCCTCCCCAAAGGAGTTCACATAACGCCGCATTATGTGAATGAAGATGCCTCTCGTCTCTGTCGAGGAAAAAAATGTAAAGTATTCAAAATGTTATAAAAGCATGTTGGTCTTGTTTTAAACATATTCTTGTCATAAATTTTAAGAAAATGAACTTTAGAGGAGGCATATTGACGATTCCTTGCAACAACCCCTTTTTCCTTGTTAGGTCAGGGGACCGTTTATCCCCTGATGCGTCACTGAGACCAGAGTAGGTCTATTGTGACGTCCTTCAATGTTACATCTCGTCCTCAAGGCCGACGTATAGTATGTCTTGTGCGAGTAGTCTTGCCTTCTCGGAGTCCAGAGTAGGGCCCCTCTAAGTGTATGTGCAACCAACCCTACTATAAATCTCGTTTAGCGACCGTGAAATGAGGTTATCTCGTAAAGTTGCATAATATTACATTAGATAGTAATATGGACTTCTCACAAACGAAAACCTTTGGCACGCAATCGCGTGATTATTCAATACGTTCAATGTTCCAATCAATCACACTACTAGGTCGGTGTACTTCTCTCAAGATAAAATATTTAATATTCTCTCAATGACATCTTATAGATTAGGTATAATATTTTGCAGTAAGCAAATATCAGAATTAATTTTTCTGTTCAATGAAGGTTACGAAAATTAGAACTAATATTTTAACTTTTACGGGTCTATGGGGTGCCGCTAACACCCGAAAATTGTGTTTTTTTTTTCGAGTAAAACACTGGTAGTTATATATCTACATGAAATTCACGCTTTGACATTTATTATGATACGTATACCGATAACCAACTATAACTAAAATAATTACAATACATAGCACCATACCATCTACCGAAAATCTCAAAATCTCTATGAACGAATTATTTTGTATATTCTTCGTTGATTAATTCTACATGTAAAATAAAACAAATAACAAATTGTATAGCAGTTAGCAGTGATGGCGAGGATACCTGAGAACACAATTCCCATCGAGTTACCTTTTTAGTTAAGGATATAGTAAAGTTATACGTCTAATCTGAGATAATTCAGTAAAAAAATGTTAGCCACGGCTTTCCTCCTACAGAAATCTACTCTTTGCCACTGTCGGTTAGTCAAAATGTGAAGTCTGAATCGCGTTACAGCTACGAGTAAGTCTCACCTTTGCCGATGAAATCTTTTTATAAAATTATTGCATAGTTTTTTAAGATACTATATTGTATTTGTGTACCGGTTAAAATATTTAAGATAAAGTAAAGTTAGTATGAATTTACATGGGGTATTGCCAACACCCACCATCGTGGTTTCCGATATTTATTTACCTCAAGACCTGGAAAGTTTGTATAACAGATTATTTTGTCTCATAATTTTATAAGGACAGTCCGGTTAATTTCATTGATTTGTGGACAATCGTTACTAAAAGGGGAGGCCATACTTCAATAAATCCTTCTTTTTACCTCTCACCACAATATGCGTGAGAGGTTAATAATAATCAAACAGGAAGAGATAGCTTAAGGACACTTGTATTTTTCTTTTTTGCACTATGTTAACACTGCATTCATTCGACTTAATTATTTTTTAATTGGTATAAGTAACACAAAAAATATCGTAGTTCGCATAATCAGCTGAACAAATACAGTTTCAAGCAGAACCCTTGGAAGCATTTTTTATCTAATAGAATACTTAGTGGATGCATGCAATGGTCTGCCACCGAAGCTTGTATAGGGACAGGGACCCAACGACACGGTCATTTCCGAATCGCATCCAAAATCGCATGAACAATCGCACGATAAAATATTAAAAACAGCGTTTTTTTTACTTCTTGAAGTTAATTTTGTTTCGTTAAAAAAACTTTTACGGTTATTCCCTAGATTTCAATGTATATTATCAACACACAAAAAAAATCTCTTCAAATTTCGGGAAACGAGTTGCTGTCTTTCGGAAAAAAGATCAGAGGCATTTTTTACATTTTTTTATGAGAAATCTATACAATATATAAAAAACTTCTCATACAATATAAAAAAAAACTCATTCCCTAGATAAAGGTTCAATGTATCTACCCTATTTTTCTCCAAAACATATCTAGTAAGGTTGTCGAGATCTAAGATCTCCCGTTTTGTTTTTTTATGAAATATCAATACCCGCGTAGTTTAAACAATGGACTTGACAGACTGAATAAGATAAAATGTTAGTAAGATTAGACATATCAGCATAGCTACCTCTTTGATGCCGGGTTCGAATCTCTATAATGACGATCTATTCTAAAATTCAGAGTATAAGCATTTAGCCTACTGGTGTGCAGAATAATATAGCTTACTAATAATAGCTTGAATATGCGAGAAAAGTTCCTTAAAAAATCGTGTAACTTTAAATCGCGAAAATAAAGATTACACTCGTTTTATATTCATATAAGCTTATTGATTAAAAAGCTGCAAGTCAGGTTACCATAGATAAAATAATGAATAAAAGATAGATAGATAGTCGATTCTATTTATAAACAAATTAATTGTTAGATTATAATTTATTTAATGACAAGCTGATTATCATAAAGTCATGTTTATTCATAAATCACCAATCGGAATAATGTTACTTGCATATTAGGTTGCTTACAGAACCATTAACACCTTTGTACTTACGTTTAATTATTAATTATCTACTTACATATTTTCCATTCGTGTTAGATTGCATATATTATCTATATCTTCGTTGAGGTTTTAGCATTGAGGTTTTTATGTTTCCATTTACTCGCAGAAAAGACAGCTACTTATAATATGCATTTAAATATGTCTGGCGAACTCAGCATATATGACAGTATAATTCAACAAGTCTAGATTTAAAGCACCAGGAAGCTCATTAATGGCATATATGCACTGAGCAAAAATCGTTCAATTTTTGCTTCAACTTTTTTAAATTTTGTGTGAGAATGTTAGCGCTCAACAAGAATAACGTAGGCAACAATGTGAATTATACCTTTTTAAAAGAAACCTGGGAAGAAATTTAAAAATCTAAAACAGCCGATTTGTTTAGATTATAATTACCAGTATTTTGGCTAAATTATACTTTTATATCTGAAAAATTGAACGGAAAATCTTCAGATCCCGTAAATTTTAGGGGTGCTTTCGGAATATTTTTATTCAAGGAGTTTCCGAATCCTGTAAATCTAAAACAGCTGATCTGTATTCCATACTTTCATCTATCACTGTCTTCAGTTTCAAGACGATTTCCTCAGTATTGACTGAGTAAAATTCAGGGTGCCGAAGCCTAATGACAGCATAGGACCTTAAAATAACCAATTGCCCTGGCGTTTCGAGAGTTTCCACATAAATTTATTGTTAAATTTACGGTACGAGTATATCAGACTTTGCTACTCAGAGTGGTTTATGTTTTCAGAACACCATAGGAGTGCTGTTTTTCAATTCCCAATTTCAATTCTGCTGTTTGGAAAGACCCATATATTCTACACATTTCCTCGAAACTTTCATAGAATTATCTGTAATGTCGTTTCGAAATATCGGATTATTCTCTAGAACTATTTAAATTACTTCAACAAAAATCGTGTATACAGTAGAGACCCAAATATTTCCCTATACACTTCCCAGTAACTACAAGCTACAATCTTATCAACTTACTTCACTAAAATTATTATATGTGATGAAATAAGTGGCGTTTCTCTAGGACGAAACATCTAGCGTTCATTGCCCTGTCTCCGGAGATTACAAATAATAATAAGAATGAATTGCATTGAATAAAATCCACTATGCAGATTGATGCAATAAAAGATACATAAGCATAATACTATCAAGATTTTCCCTTCACCGACATATTCACCATATTTTAACAATGGCTTGCCGACATATTATTCACAATAATACCTTTGTCCATCATTTTGCGTGATTTGAATGGTAATTATCTGATTAAACACGTCATAGTTCCTACTATTATTTATAGGAAAATATACGTTTTCTTGTATTATTCTATATTCTTGTATTCATATACTTCAGAATTGATAGAATGTTACGCCCCAAATACAGCTCTCAATTATTTGGCTCATTGATGAGTGCAGAATTCCTATACTTATTCTTTACTTCGCGTCACACTTTTTTGGTTACGACAAAATATTTTGGTTTGGATACACGCAAGCCCAGATCTATAATGGATAATCAAATCAAAATAAATACTTATTGCATCCGTAGAGCTCGGGTATTTATTCGTTTTAAATTATTGTAAATTTAATGTGACACCCAAAATGGAGACCATGGGCAAACAGAAGAGGTATCGGAAGGCCCCAGAAGAGTTGGACGGACGACGTGACCTCGGCAGCGGGCAGACAGGTGGGCGCAAAAGGCGACCGAGAGGTAGGAGTTTAAACTCTTGGAAGAGGCCTATATCATGGAGGAGCAGCGCTGATGAAGAAGAAGAAGCGAAATGGGACTTTGGAAATAATGTCGAAAAAGTTAACATTTCTAAAGTTAATATACGAAGGGTGCGTTTTATAATACGCGACTAGAATTCGAAGATTCTCATCCTCATCATTAGGTGCTTAGAAACTTAAGGTGTACGATTCTGATAAAAAGTTGATTAAAAACGTGTGCAGCCTGAAAAATTTACTTAAATACTTTATTTTCACAATCCTAAATGATAATAATGAGTTTATAATGTATGCATGACGCATGAGTTTATTATTCATAAAGGGTACACATTATGCGCAATAAACGCAAAGTAAACGTAAAGTAATGCACAACGAAACCAATCGTTCACACGACCTACGTAACAACAGTAGGCTAGGTTAGGTATTACCGTATCGTATTCGATTGAATAAATTATTCATACATACATAATACATAAAACGATTCCTATTATGTAACAACATTATAATCTCCCATTATAATTCCTTTGACCGTTTTTTAATGGAGAAGTGTTTTATCGTTCTTCTTCTTCATCGTCAGCCGTGGTCCCTTCACTGCTGGATATAGGCCTCTTAGAAGAGTTTCCACTCTTTCCTGTCGCTTCCCTTTCGCACCCGCTACAGAGGTCACGTTGTCCGCCCATCTCTTCTGGGGCCTTCCGACACCGTTTCTGTTTTCCCAGGTTCTCCACTTTATTAGTTTGGATGTCCTCCTACTGTAATCTTTTTTTGCAATGTGCCCTGCCCATTGCCATTTCAGTCTAGCTGTACGACCCATGACGTCAACAACTTGGGTTCTGCGTCTAATTTCCTCATTTCTAATTCTATCTCTGAGACTCACACCTAGCATCTGTCTTTCCATAACTTGTTGTGTATGTTTCAACTTTTATTTTATAACCTACTTATTATATTTTCTCGTCTGTTTTGTAGTTTTGGGATGGAAAAACCGGTTACTTACCTGATGGGCAATCTTATGTAAATCATTACATTATTATGATCCATTTTATAATATTATACTGCCTCGTTGGTGACTATGACAAATTCTTCAGTGATAGTGACAAGGAAGGAAAACAGGAAGTAATCCTTCCTTACGTATAATAAATAAATTAATTAAGTTACTCAGATTTTCATAGTGTATACCTGCGTATTCGTTCTCTAGATAAAATATGTAGATACTAGATAGGTCTATTAAAATCAGTGTTCGTTACAGTTCGATATTTATCTAGTATAGGTAAAGACAATATCGGAGGTTTATTGTAAATATTTTGGATTATAATACCTGCTGGATCAGAGACAATAGAATAACTAATCTAATGTAAAAAACTGTAGGTACTCGAAAGACGAACTGTGCCAATTATGTAAATGACAATATCATTGTCTGTAATGCATTTATATAAATAATAATTAATTAAATCTTTATTAGCGACAAATTAAGTTGCTACAAAGCCAGACAATAATAGTATGCTAAAGGGCGGACTTGTGTATTGCAAAGCTATAATTAATATCTTACAGTCAACCCGAGAAAAGAGAAGAAAACTTATTCATACTTAAATCAATAATAAAATAAATAATTAACTTTAAATAAAATATGTGGATGCATATATCTACTGTTCAATTGCATCTGCCTATTGACTCTAGTATAAGTTGAAAGGGTGAGATGTCATACCTGTAACTTATTATATTTTCAATACATATATTTATATCTTCCTATCATACATCAGCACATTAAGATAGGAAGGCTGCGTTGGGCGGGACACGTGGCAAGAATGGATGAGGAGAGAGGTGCTCTAAAAAGGTGCTCTATTCCAAACCCCAAGGTAGACGCAGCGTTGGCAGACCCAAGCTCAGATAGTTGGACGGAGTGCGGAAGGATGCACAAGTGGTCGGCATCAGCGACTGGAGGAGCACAGCCCAGGACAGGGGGGGATGGCGACGACGGCTGGGGGAGGCCGTAGCCCACAATGGGCTGTAGTGCCAATGATGATGATCATCATACCAGCATACTGTATTTCATAAATATTTTTTTCATTTTATTTTAAAATTCTCTCCTATGAGAGATAATTTCTCATATTATAACACCTGTTGCGGCCCTGTTATTATAATTACCCAATTATTCATTATCAACAACTTTTATATCGACATAATAATAATAATAAAATGCATATTACACACATGTATACTATCATACTCGTAATGTGAAGGTTGCTCCCATTAATGTTATATTATTACTTTAAATTGTAAGTTCTTCTTCCTTCTTGTAAAAAAACAGGTTTGTGCGATTAGGTACCTATATTAAGCCTACAATTGGGTTTATAAGTCGAACTGAAGATATTGCAATTATCTACTATTTATTTATTTATCGTATGGTCACAATAAGTATATCACATCCCTCAAAGGAAAAAGTTTGAAGGTTGGGCATTGGGCAACGATAAATTTCGCAAGCAAGCTTGGTCGTCAGAAACTAAACTGAACCTCATTTATATAATCAGTCGCTGGCTCATTCATCTACTGAAAATTTGTAATGAGACCGTCGACCTATCGGATCGCGTCTGCAGAGAAATCAAACGACCTCCAAAGTACAGCCTTTGTTTATCTCAGCACATTTCCGTCCACTCCAGGACGAAGGGCTCCGAATTTCCTCCCAATGTCCTAATCTAGACTCTTCTGCATCCAATTGACACCTAAGTACCTAAATGTTTTACAGTCATTTCTCCATTGTAGTGGTGGTCTTGCCACACTCCTAAAGTACATTCATTACCTACATCTTGTGCAGAAAATTTGTTCTTATTTAGTACCTAGGATTCTTACATACTTTTAAATAAAACGACAGCAATTAGCGAATTGTTACAAAGCGGAAATTAGTATTTATTTATTTATTCACTCAATCACACACACAGAGACATAGAATTTAACACAAAGATAATCCCAACAATGCCCTAATAGTAGCAAAACAACAAACGACAATAAAATAATTCTCAAGTGTTTCAGAGAGGAAGTATTAAGGTTTATTATAAGTATTTATCTAATTTTATTTTACATAAATAATAATATTATATGAACAAGTCAATGCAATCACTTAGTTAATTAATAATTTTATTAGCATGAAGATTGATTCGTCTGGGAAACACAGCCTAGGTTAGGAATGTTTTGCACTTAAACTTACACACAGATTAAACCTGCAATTAGAGCTGCCACCTCTCCGGGTTTGAACCGGATTCTACGGGTTTGAATGGTATTCTCCGGGCTCCGGGTAAGCATCGTATATCTCCGGGTCAGACTGAGTGATAAGACAGTGGCTTAACTATCACCGTGCAGACCCCTGCCGACCTATATATGCGATGAATATCGATTAAATCTCATTAAAAATTAAACTGTTTCATCAAAAAAATTGCCTGCGTCGCTGCTTTTTTTTAGATTTAGTATTATTATTTCTTTTTATATAAAATAAATCTGTTTACACCACGACTTTCTTTGCTCAATGTCACAAAAATTTTCCGCCTGCGACGCTATTTACGGGTTTTTCTTCCACATTTGTACTACAGTAAAAACTTTTTTTAATATCTCCGGGTTTACCCTCCTTGAAAGGTGGCAGCCCTACCTGCAATATCCATTTATGTAAAACACAAAACGCCCTTAGCTACAATTATTATCTTACAAAGCGAACATTTAACATAATTATTTATTTAATTGAATATTAATAAATTGGTTTATTTATTTATTCACCTATTTAAATAGTTGGCTAAAGGAGATAATCTATCAATCAAATTGAATATGGTAGTGTACGATCCATTACATATAATACTCGTATTATCCAAGTCATGTAAGTATGTAACGCTAAGTTCGAATAATATGTATGTAAATTTAAAGCAGCGACGCCTTCGTTAGTGGCTAGAAGTTTTCGTCAAGTCTCACTTTTTTAAACTTTTATGAATGAAAATTTTGAAATATCGAATGGTACCATACCTACTAATGAAATTATGAATGAAAATAGTTTTGAAATATTTCTTTCGTGGAAATAATCAAGTAAGTACCATTTTATACAACGTGACAGAAAATGAAAATCGAATTCTCATACATACTCACGAAATAATATTTGATTAAGTACTTCAATAATCAAAGTACATACTATATGGTACCTATACACGTAAAGATTGCAAATCGAACTATTTATAGTACCCACCACCTATAGGTATGTGTGTAAATGTATGTAGATAGGCATGTAAGAGGAGTTTTGTGACTTTCAGGGGTGGGTGCCAACTAAAAAAGTCGACAATATGAATCTGGTCTTACAACTTTCATGACGATATTGGAGAGACGGGGAAAAGACGGAGCCTTGTGAACTTCTTGTCTTTACTCGAGGAACTTTGAAGGGTGAAATAGTAATAGATGGTTACACAAAAATATATTTAAGCAAGCCTCCGTGATTTTCACGGGTAGGTACCCTCTAGTGTGTATATCTTACTATTACATTAAAATAATGCCTGCAATTTCCATGTAAACCTGTGACAATAACAATTAAAACCTGAAATAGACAAAATTAATGGGAAACGTAATGTAGGTTGTCCTTGTACTCACTAAATAAGTATTTTAACGCAGATCTAATGCCTATATTTTTCCCTTTTAGCCAAGTTAAAGAATGGTTTGACGTATAATCAAGTATAATTCTATAACTTCGAACAATTAATGGGTCAAACAGATATCAATGGACAGAAATGACTTTTAAAGTATCGCATTAACCCTCTCACTACCACTGTCCTTCCTGGAGGACAAGACGCAAAAATAAATAAAATCCATTTGAAGCAAATTCTCATACTTAATCTATGGAAAACTTATCATAGAATGTTTATTGTGTATGACTGAATATGTTTTACCAGTAAATAACTACCAGTGTCCTCCGTGGAGGGCATGGGGCCAAGTCCTAAACGGAAAAACGCAATTTTTTTTTGTTCTAAATTCATATAAAAATATATAGATATTAAATCCCGTGACCGGATAAAAACCCATAAGAATATTGCTCAACATGAATAAATCCCAAAAAAGACGAAAGCCCTTCAGAAATTTGCTCAAGGGACAAAAGCTCAAATCTAATTGGATTTTGAAAATAAAATTAATTGTATCTATTAGTATACGATTTCTTTCAGTTTGTTAGAAACTACTATAGATTAGAAAATAACCAAATAAATAAGCGGATCTGAAATGGGATAGACAATAAAATAATCAACATTTTATAAAGAATTCATCTACTGGAATCCAACTAGAAAGTTTGGGCTTTTATCCCTTGAGCAAATTTCTTAAGGGCTTTTGTCATTTTTGGGATTTATTCATGTTGAGCAATATTCCTATGGGTTATAATCCGGGAACCATTAAATCCATAGTCAAAAAAATTCTATGACCCCTCTATTATATTCTGGTAGTGAGAGGGTGGCAACGTATAGGTCTACCTCTAGCTAGAGTATATGAGTTCTGTGGCGTAGGTCATGCTACCAGATAAAGAATAAACAGGTTGGCAGCCGGAGTTCCGGGTTGGAGATCGTGGAAGTGAAAATAGAAATAGGCCGGCCGCAGGACCCATGACATTATCCCCGTCGCGAGTATTGGAAGGATAAGAAAAACCCAAAGAAGCAAATTAGGAAAATTAAGAAGAGGCCATTACTTTGTACTCGATTAAAATAAACGTGGTAAAAAAAAACATCTTAAGAAACACGCTAATATTTCTCCACAAAAAAATAATTTTACCAGAATTAACCAATTGAAGCGAATTCAAGGTTAAAAAGTTATGCAACTTTAGACTGTCATTTCAAGGAGACATTCAAGTTGGGGAGTAATTAAAATTTTAAGATGAAAATGTAGAATTAGACACCAACAGCAACATCTTAACAGTTGTTGAAAAAAAGTGTGGTTGAAAATTACGTACGCAATTACACATTTCAACTTTCTCTCTCCATAGATTTGATAGCATTTATGTTGTGAAACAAATTCGGTCAAGGGTATATAAAAATAAGAACCGACAACTTTTATTGTAAAAGTTCAATCAACTTCCAGTTCATACTATCATTATGTATTTAATAATCACTATACCAGGTAAGTATGTATTGTATACATACCTACCAGTTACTTGTTTCTGCTACTATCCATTCCAATGTCATATGAATGAGGTAACACAATAGGTATTATTGATCGACTCAATAAAATATACATTATACATACAGCACAGTCTATAATTCAATCATAAAATAGTAGTTGAGTTATTAGAGAAAAAAATATGATAATTTTATTGCTATTGTTATACAACATTCCTTCATACTATGACTTTGAATGACTTTTTTACTTGGAGGATCTTAGAGTAACCAAGGGTCGAGTGTGTAACCAAAGGTAGAGTAACTTGCAAACTTTTTTTGGTAAATGATTTTTTTTTATTGGGTATGCAGCATTCGCTGTTTTGACCCAAGTGCCGGTTAAGTTGTGTTAATATTATCTAGTCTATGTATTCTTGAAGGTGTTGGTGGTTGGAGCAAGTACCACTGACTCTGGCAACTGATTCCAAGCACTGACAGCTCTATATTTTATAGTTTTCATGGGGAAAACTGAGATTGGGGACACTTTTCATGAATTTTCGCTGACTGTAAGACATTGCTTTTGCAATAAGTACTCCCTTTGACATACTACTGTGTCTAATGAGATTTATTTGTTATTTATATTTGGTCTGTGTCTAATAAAGATGAATTTATTTAATTTTATAAGGCTTTAAAATGTGGATTTTGTGATTTTGTAAGGTGATTTTGCTTTTACCATAGGATATTACATATTTTACGTCAGAATAGTATTAGTGTCATAGAGGCGAGGGCAGACACCGTTAGAACAAAGAGTATGCTGAGAACACTGCGAGCTATTGCCGGGAGGCTTCTGAGAGATCGGGTAAGAAACACTGCAAATCGAGAAATCTGTGATGTCCAAGATGTAGTCAGATGGGGACGACAGCGGCGGAGATTCTGGCACCAACATGTGTCAAGAATGAACAAAGTCAGACTCCCACATATCGCTCTGCATGGGGTGCCTGATGGTCAACGCCCGCCAGGAAGACCACCGAAGCGATGGAGAGACAGCTGGAGTTCCACATCACAAGAGAACAGTCCTGTCAATACAGACTCGCTGAGTCTAGACGCAGTTTTAGAAGAAGAATAGTATTATCTTAGTAGATTAATAACAGTAAAATTGCTCTATTATGAATGCAAATAAAGATACAATGAACATCACGCACTATTCAATAGGTGTTGATTATTTGTGATTAATTGTTGATGTAATACTCGTATAACGCAATATTAAACGATATTTCATAATACCTGTAGCTGTACTCTACCTAATAATTATAATTACATATCTATATTGTAATAAATAATACAACTATCATAACAATAATATAAAAAAAATGTTTGTGCGTTGATCCTTGTTTCCCATACATTTTTATATGTGAAACACCTACAGAGAAATCAATAGATAGAGGATTGCAGATACACAAAATACAATATGTCATATCAAATCTTCAATCAAAAGTTCAGCACGCACTAATTATAATAAACGTAAGAAAAAAGACAATTGAAAGTGTATAAATATAGGCCTTGGACAGATAGAAGGAGTGTCGGAAGACCACCAAAGAGATGGACCGATGACATTGTCCAAATCGCTGGAGGAACCTGGATGCGGAAGGGTCAGAACAGAGACGAGTGGAAACAGATGGGAGAGGCCTATATCCAGCAGTGGAGGGAAGAAGGCTAATGATGAAGAAGAAGAAATAGGTATATCTACAATAATCGTTACTCAATACTCATTACATTTTATATGTATGGATTTTTATATGTTTTGTATTCTTTTAATACTTTTTGTTAGTTGGCAAAGATCGCAGCCCTGCGATAAGTTCGCCCTAGGGAACAATTGTTCACCAAATGTGTAAATAAATAGGTACTTTTATGCGAATACAGTAATAGCTACACTCTCCAATAAAATACCTACATACAATAAAATTATCACACAATATATCATACAGAATTGACTGATAAATAAGCAAACATTTTTACAGATTTTGTTTCGATGTAAGTATCTTAAAATTAAAAAAGAAACATTTTCCTCGTGAATTTTCGCGGGTACGTATTAACTAGTTTTTATAAATAGGTAATTGTTATGTTATTGTATGTCGTTCAGACGTCATACAATAGGTATTTTTATATTATTTTAAATTATAGGCACAATACTATTGTTTCAAAAGGCCTGCTAAAACACCCGAAAATTTTGGCAGTTCATGGCCGATGCCTATAGAAAATTTTGCATTCATCTCCGTTTGTAAGCTCAACAACATAATTACTTACCTACTTACTTACTGCTAGCCACTTGAGTTCCACTGCTGGACATAGGCCTCTGCTAAACTCTTCCACTATCTTCTATCTTGGGCTATCTGCTGTCGTCTACGACCCGTAAGTTGTACAATGTCTTTTTGTCACCAATATAATTATCCAGCCTTATCGCTACCCTGGGTTGACACAGTTCTCGTATATAAAGAATGATAAACGCGTGACTGGTTCGCAAAAGAAAACATAATAAAAATATATATCGCGACAAGTTCGTTTTTGAATTCCGTTTCGCCAATGTTCATTTCCATCGCCATGAAATTGCAAAATTAATTTGAAAATTCGATAACAGATTCTCATACATCCATTTACACATTTAAAGTCTATAATTATGCAATTAAACTTGCATATAAAATGCACATTATTGTAAGAAATTCTTCTAAGTTTCACCAGAAATACTCTACACTTACTTATCTACTAATATACTTTTTCCAACAATCACCCGACAACGAGTTCAAGATTTATAAACACTCAATTACTTCTACGACCAAGTCCTGGCCTGATCCTTATACACTCAGTTCAGCATTCGATCGGCGCCGGCGTTTTGATGGCGATTCGATGATATGTAAAAATCGACGAGTACAAGTGCCCGACTCGGGCCTACGTATGATTGAATACAATAAACAATAAACTCCCGCTGAGTTTTAAGCATCTCCAAACCATCCTGTCTTTAGCAAAATAGGTTTTCACTTATTACCACTTACTTACTTAACGTGTCCGGGTGGGTCCCTGCCACTCCAATATGCAGCGACATACATCGTCTTGTCATTTCCTAGAATCAGGTCCCCAAGGGTGCAGCTCTCAGGACATAATTAGTAGGTGGCTGTCTACTTGCTTACCACTGACAATGACGTTGTCCATCATCGAACGCTTTCTTGGTCTTGACAATGACAATGACATTCCGTTTGAGATTTTTGGCTTAATTTAACCTAAGTTAAGCGAAATTAATCTAAACTTACATATTAGAGTAGGTTATAGGTCGACATGAAGAAACAAAACCGCTTAGCGAGCGAGTAGAGTTAAAAAATGCCACCCCATCAGGAGGGTACTGGGCATTCCAGTGAGACCACGGACTCATAGGTAATGCAAAAATTAAAGCCTTCGTTGCATAATAGGCTGTTCTTAATCAATATTTTTTGATGATCGCTGTTCTAAACAATGCATCAATTTAAATTTTGATTACACAACCTCGTCGTATGTAATTAAAATTATTGATTGATTGAAATTCAGTTTATGTATCAAACAAGGCCTTTTTAATCTCTATTTATTATTTATTTATTTACAATAAAGAAAAACTATGTAATTAATATTTACATTGTAGAGAGAGAATAAGTCACTGATTTTTATATTTTTCATTTGATATCGATTTTTACATTATGATATAAAATTTAAACAACTGTTACTAAATATGCTTTGGAAAAAATAGAGTAGATACATTGAATCGTTGTCTAAGGAATAACCGTAATAGATTTTTTATATCTTGTATAGATATCTAAAAAAAAAAGTGAAAAACAATTTTGATCTTTTTTCCGAAAGACAGAAACTTGTTTTGCGTTGATTTTTTTTTGTACTGATAATATGCATTAAAATCCAAGGAATAACCATTAAAGTTTTTTAATTGAACCGAAATTAACCCAAAAAACTGAAAAAAACGCAATTTTCACCATTTTATGCCGCGGGAAATGACCGTGACGTCATAGTTGGCTCGCGAGGTTTGAGATGTTTATTATCCAGATTGATGACAGATGTTAGCCAGATTCAAATCACCAAATAGTGTAATCAACCGGTTTTACACCAATGCCCCAACAATAGTCAATATCTTTCACTCTGATTTGTTTTGATTTCATAATAATATAATAGGTATAAGTAATTCGATGTATATGTCTACGAGTATTGTCCATGAGTAATTCGATGTTATATTAATCTATGTCCATTAACTGTTTCAACCAGACTTCCCTACGACCGTATAATAATGTATATTGCTATGCCATGCCCTACGATGTTTGCAATTACCACAGTGTTACTCCGCTTAACGCATGCTCATTCACATCGTTAAGCGGTTCGGCTCAAATTTCGATCGGCCAAATTTTGAATTCGGTGTATTTGTTCTATCGAAATAAAAAATCTTTTTCTTGTAACAATGCGTCCTAAGTAATAATTTTCAAATTCAAACAAATTTCGAAGGAGCTCAAAATATTGAAGTTAACACGACGATTTTTCAGTTCTTGCTCCTCAGATTATAATATGTAGTTTAACAAATTAATTGTTTTTAGGTACGTACAGTAAGTGAAATGTTTACATATTCATAACAACAAACAATAGTGCATGTTTTCCATTCGACTAATCTTATTTTCACCATAAAATTGATTTATCTAATTTCTGTGAAATCAATAGTTATGATGGAATTAACTATTGATTAAATTTAACACGCTCACACGCATTCAACGTATTCTAACTATTTCGTGAAATAAAGATCTTAAAAAATATTTAATTATTGCATTGTATTATTGGCCGTTTATTTAAATTTAGTTATATTCAAATTCTACTAATAATTTTTAAAATAAAATAATGTAGAACAATAATTGATGTGGGAATATTAGTTTAAAAAAATTATCAAATCAAATGCATGCTTATTGTTATTTAAAAATGCCACATCCAACTGAATGCTTGAGCGAAGGGCAGGATTCCACAGCTCAATAAGTATGTAGGTACAACAAAACGTACAAATATGTATAATTATAAACAACACATCAAAGCACGTGATATGCTCAATTTTGGAGTGAAATTATTTTATGTAGTTAGCATTAAGAATTATTCTTCTTATTTGTGCTATGTATATTGTAATTGTTTTTTGTTATAGAGATATACCGTTAAAATATCTCACAAATCAAAGACGAATCGAGTAGGTAAATATATAAATCTTTATTGGGCAGAGAAAATATGCATAGTTACAAAAACAAGACAAAGGTAGTGTGCCCAAAGGCGGACTTATTGCAAAAGCAATATCTTACAGTCAACCCGGTACTCACTTATGAAAGTCTTTCCATCTTGTTATACTATATGTATGTTTCACAATGTATATATATAAAACGTTGCAAGAGTACGTGTCACCGTTTAGAAAACAAAAAAAAACGTTAACCGAATAAACTAAAATCAAACATTTGCTGTATGCCCCTTAACAATATAACCGTTGTCAATCCTGAATCAATTCAATCAATTAACAGACACGTTTATAGGACCTCATTATTTAATCGTAGCCCAATAGTGATAGTAGTGTACGCTGGTCGCTAGTTGCTGCAAAACATTCCTTGAATAATTCGCTCTCCGATTATAATCGAAATATTATAACTATAAATTGTTTATACGGCTTATAAAGGAGCCCATTTTAAATTTTTAACTGTAAGACAGCGGTTCGGAGTGCTAACTAAATTTTATTACAGGGCACGTTATTTAGATAACTGTCGTTAATTTCTGTTACGGATTTTGCAACGTTAAATTAAAATAAATAAATACCAATTTATGATAATAATTTTAAGATTAAAATAGTTTCATTGTAGTGATATTTACGAAATAATAGCCACTAAAATATCTATAAAACTAAATATATTTGCATAATATAGCACTTGCATTTGACATCATTAAGTTGATTGGATTTTGTTTTGTTTTGATTATCTTTTATTTGTGTTCGATTTCTTAAATTTGAAATATTTCGTGTGTGTTTTGTTTCATCATTTAAGAGAAAGTGTTTTTGATATTAGTGTGTTCCTTTTGGCTTCTTTTATAACAATGTAAGTATAAATAATTTTTAACTTTATAGACTCGTAAGGTAGTCGATTAATGCTTTTGATTTTTACCATAACAATAGTCATCGATTATCGATTCGAATGCTTTCGAACTATCTACGATTACGAAATATTAATAGAATTAAGGCTTTTTTCTATATTGGCCAATGACCACTTTTTTTCAAATATCCCAGATTAGGATAATCGATTCGCTATCAAAAATATTTAAAACTTTTACTTCTAATTCTATCAAATGTTTATAAGGGGGGGGGTAAAACGTTATAATTTAAAATCTAAATTTTCAATTGTAAATTATGTATAATCTGTCAACTAATTTTACTTAAAAATGTCTTCTTCTAAATAAAAAAAATAAATAAAAAATGACCCAGATTAGGATAATCGACTCGGTATCAAATGTGTAAAACATTTGCTTTCTGTTTTTCTGAAGAAATTGCAATAGAGTATTTTATTATATGAGTTTTAAATATTAATAAAACTGATTTAAAAACAAAATCATTTACGAATAATTAGTACTTACTCCCGTTTTTTTTAATGAGCTAGACTAATTTTTAAGTGAGTATTGAATAAACTGAACACAATAATATTAATATAGATAGGTAAATATCCGATCTATGTTATTGTTATCTAATGATGTCATATCAACATTAAAATAATGTATCGTATTATAATTTTAAAGTTAATGCATATTTTAGATTCTACTTTTCCTAGCCTAATTGCTGATGTCTTAAGTAATTAAACAATGTAAATATTTTTAACATATTTGATTGATTATGTTTCATGGTATTTTAAACAACAAAAATTCTCACAATAAATATCTGCATATTTATTAATAATATTTAATTCCTATAGCCAGCGAGTGTAAGTAACAATGTTTGATTGTAACGCTAAGTACATTAAAATTTGAATCCCTGCAGAATATTCACGTGAAAAGGATCATCGTTTACAGCAGCCAGTAATATGTCTAAACGAAACGAAATCATCCCAATAAGATCACTTTTGTTCTAGCCACAACGTTACTCGTCTCCCCAATTAAATACTTTTTTTCTTAACCTATCTCTCAACGTTTTACCACACATAAAATTCCCCCCAACCATATAAATTATTTGTAAGAAATGCTTGATGTTGAGAAATTATTATATTTAAAAAACTAACAGCTTTTCAACTAAAAAATCAATCCTAAGTGATGATCAGTTACGACATTGTTTTTGTATTTAGTGATAGATAAAAATCAAAGGATTTTTATAACAAATAAACTTTCACACGGTTACCGTTTAAAAATTTATAGAATCACCTACTTAATAAATTGATATCACCTACTGAATTTATTCTTGAAGATTTGTGTCGACAAATATCCGTAATCTCTTCTCCATTCTTCTCGGGTGCACCGTGTGTAGATTGTCGAGGGCCTCAGAAAGTAGGCCGAAAGCTCGACAACATCGACAATCTACACACGGTACATCCGAGAAGAACGGAGAAGAGATTAAAAAGGACCGTGAAAACCTACAAAGCTAAGTATCCATAATTTTGACGGATCACCTACTAATAATTCGTACATAATTGACATGATTTGTAAACACTTGAACAGCAGGTACCGTTTTAATGTACCGTAATCATGAACAATAACAAACAAAACGCAATTATTCAATTCCTATAAATAAAATGGAAAGTTGCAAATTTATAAATAACGCCTAATTGTTGTTCATAATTTATGGATGCCTGGCTAGCTTAATAAGGTATGAAGTTGATTGCTGTATCCGCGAAAAACATCAGGATCACATTTAAATAAAATAACAAACAAAAATATATAGGAAATTATCTTTTAAGTATTTTGGACGTAGGTACTTTGATAAGCAGGGGTCGCGAACATTTTTAGATTTTAACTTAAAGTGATATTTTTTGTATGAACTATCTAAATGTTGTTTTGTTTTAAAATGCACGAAATAAAACGTAAACATAAACAATTGCATTTTCAAAATTTACATTTTATGAGAATTTTTAATCAAAATCGAAAATCGAAGATACAGTTAATGTAGATTGGGTGTATCTACTGTGATTATGGGAATGAACAAATATTATTTACCAAATATAAAATCTTCTGTACCTGCTCAGTCTCGGATTGACCGTAAGATATTGTTTTGCAATAAGTCCGCCTTTTAGTACACCAGCATTGTCTTGTTTTGGAACTCTTGATGATTTTTGGTTAATAAAGATTTATTTATTGATTTACTATATTTATTGAGGTACTGGCGTGGATCCTTATTTATTTAAATAAAGTAGAATCCCACCTTACAAGCGCTTACAGTACTTATGGACAAAGTGAAAAATCAGCGAACAGAAAACATTTTTGGGTTCAAAATGTTTTCTCGTTAGGAGGCTTCTTTCAAAAACACCCTGCCTATCTGGGGTTTAAAATATACCTCTCTCAGTTGTCTAGATGTACATAGCTCTGGGGCATATAACAGTTATGTTTTCTTGTAGAATAATATTTATTTATAAGCAATAAAATTCCTCTATATGAAATTATGCGGATTACTCGTATGCGGATCAATTAATGGCTAGTATAGGGTTGCCAGATTTCTCGCAAGTCAAACCGGGACAACCCCTCCCCCCCCCCCCTTCATCGTAAAAGTTTTTTGATGTATTTTTATCTTAGCGCTCTAATTTTTTTATCCAATTAACATTTTTCAAGGTCAACAGCTTTCGTCATTTAAGCGCTAAAAAAAACGCGATTATTTTACGAACCGCTAATGCCTAACTTTGTTTTCTACGTACTTCCTTACTTTATACACAAACGGTCAAAAATACCACAAAATGATAAAAATCGTAAGAATATACCGCAATATCCGAAAACCGGGACATTTAGGCGTCCCGAAAGGTTTGTTCGGGACACCGGGACACGAGGCGTAAAACCGGTGACAGTCCCGGTAAACCGGGACGTCTGGCAACCCTAGGCTAGTACCTACCTACCTAATTATTATAAAAAATAACATTTCTGAAGTAGCTTGTTCTTAATTGGTGTGTGATACCTCTACCTATATATTAATAAATATAGTACCTACTCGGATATGCCTGCCTGCGTACAATTATGAAAAACTTCCTTATTTTTATTCGCATCGATGGATACACAGAAATAAGTACGTAGACCTATAATCGATACAGTTGTATAAATACGCACCTATTTGCTATTTTTAAAATAGGTAGGTACCTATTTTTTCCCAGGAAGGTCAGGGAACCGCTAGTTCCTAGAGTCACTGCGACTAAAATAAGTATATGGTGACATCCTTCGATGTTACATCTCGTCCTCAAGGCCGACGTGTGTCATGTAGCTCACGATCTGTAACGGTGCGAGTAGTCTTGCTTTCTCGGAACTCCAAGAGGGTGACTTATTTTGTGAACGAGTGGGTCACAGCTACAGAGGATGTGAATGGGTGTTTCGTTGTCCTCTGAGCAGACTCTACAGACTGATGGGGTGTCTGATAGTCAAATTCTGAACATGTGTTTCCGCAGTCTGCGGTGTCCAGTCAAGGTCCTAGTTAGGATCCTTATTTGCTTTTAGGAAAGCTTTGATGGTGAATTTCTGCGAGTACCCTGTAATCAGTTGTTTCGCATCTTATACTGAATATTGAAATTAAAATGAATCATACTTTAAAATTAGGTGGTCCAATAGCTGGCTCTTTCTCCTACATAAATCATTTAGGCAATTACCTACATTTTTTCTCAGAATGAAACTCTCGTACTTTTGAATGACGTCAATGCTAAGTAAATTATTACTCACGCATTGCATGGGTGTCTCTCATACGGGTTTTTACTTGTACATATAAAGTTAAATGCGTATTTCTCTTCGTAGAATTGCAGCTTTAGCCATTCAGGTTTAAATAATGAAAGTTAAAATCTTAAATAACTTTAAACTGAGGAAAAACCTTAATAACAATTGGTTCCGAGAACGATTGCTTTGAGTACTTTGACTGCGTGTATATATAGGAGTGGTCAAATAAGGTAAATTAAAAAGTTATTAATATTTTGTATGAACTTTATCATTAAATTACTTACTGACTCATATTATGTAAGCCTATCGCGATTGTGCAATTTCATTCCACTATCCCAATTCCCAATATCGTGTCAATTATATCTACTATTGCACAAAATTAACACGCGATAAATAATATCTATTATGTCAAACAAATAAGTGACAAAGGCGCCACTGCAGGCGCCATGTCTTCATTAGAAAGAAGTAGGCAATTATTACTATTATTATCAGGCGTTTGATACGAGTATCATTACCAGTAGTGGACCAAAAAGAAATCCTTTTTCGTCCACTTGTTCTAGTTCATTGTTGAACGAGAGCCATCCCTCTTAAGAAAGAATGTATACTGATGTATATCATATGGCAGTGGAGAAACCACAGTCTGAGATTAAGATTCTGAAAGCTCAGGTATTGGAATGCCTGCGGAGAAAAGTAGTGAATGTCTGTGTGCTGCTGAGCCAGTGAAGCATTAGCTATCTTTCTGTCTTTTGAGCGATCTTTCTGATGGCAGGCAATATCCCACGGATATAGTATGATGAACATGCGAGCATGCATTGAGAACTCTTCAAAGTAGGAACCATGAGTCAATGATAATTTTAAGACTAGATATTAAATACTTTTTGCGGGTTGTACAGCGCAGAACTGTTTGTACAGTTTTTACAGGGAATTTGTACTCCCTTCCAAGGTATCTCCTTCGAGAAAAAATGTATAATTATCTGAATTACATTTGAAAAACCTGGCTACATTAAATTAAAACAAATGTAGCCTTAATTATGAGTGGAAACATTCCAAACAAATTAAACTTAATTAATTTTACTGTAAACCAAACATAAAACAATTTCGCAACCTCAATGGGAATTGGAATAATTGTGATATAAATACCAAATTATCGTTTGTTATTGGCCAATCAGATTAATCACCCTGCGCACACGCAATGCGTATAATACAAGTAAATTAATGATCTGACTAGACTTCGAATTGAAATGTAGATTCTGTGCCAAAGATATCTACTGTATTGCCTCCTACAATATCTGATATGTAATTCTAAATAAGAACCAATAATAATAAAGGTACGTGGTTGGTGCAGTAGGTTAGAGCGTGGATTTCAAAAGTGAAAAATGTCGGGTTCGAATCAAGGTAGTGAGCTTATAGCTTTTTGTAAAGAGCGCTTGCAGAAAATATTTGAGTTTGATCCCCATGATTGACCCATTATCGAAAATTATTGTTTTAGATAAGAAATACAAAATTCATCAACTTTGGAATAATCGACGATATTTTCTTTAGATACTTAAAACATATTTTATTACTACAAAAACGGACACACTCATATTTTTTTAGAAATTCTGCGTTTTTTACAAAATTTCTGCGATAATTTCAAATAGAGTAGGACCTATTGCCGAAAATATTATCGGGGAGGATTTAAAATCTTTATAAAGAAAGTTCATCTTCGTTTCCGGCTAGACTCTGTTTCTGGAGCAAAAATCGATCAGAACTTTTCGTGGGATAATTATGTACATATCTACCTATTTCATGGGTTTGTTGTCATATAAAACTTCAGGGTTATATTATACCTAAGTATTACAGTTATTAGTGAATGATAACAATAGCTACCTATATAGGATAAGTCTTAGTAATGTAGCAATACTTAAATTGTTAAGGTAGGTCAGCGCGCAGACCGGTTCAGTGATTGATGATGGATGGTGGGATTAACAATAAACGAGTATAACTATGCTTTAATGACTTCACTGGTTTATTATGAAATGTCAATAATATTAGAAGGACAAATGGAATATTTATCCCGAACTTATGTAAAACAAAATAAAAAATCAAAAAAACTTCGACACGTTTAAAAGAGAAATTTGGGGGCACCTCTCAAATATTCCTACAGTAAGATCTCTCATCTGTATGCACTCATATCTTAAGTAGGTACTCGTCTTAGTATGTTATTTTCAAAGCTCCCGAACCAACTATGACATCACGGTAATTTCCAACGGTATTAAGGTTCAAAATCGCATGATAAAATGGTAAAAATAGCGTTCTTTTTCCATTTTTTGGGGTTGAATCGCTTCAATCAAAAAACTTTTACGGTTATTCCCTAGATTATAATGCATATTATTAATACAAAAAAATTCTTCTCCGCGACTTTCGGGAAACGAGTTTCTGTATTTCGGAAAAAAAGATCAGAGGTGTTTTTCACATTTTTTTTTGAGAAATCTATACGAGACTTAAAAAATCTTCTAAGTATATTTCCTAGATATAGTTTCGATGTATCTACTCTATTTTTTCCAAAGCATGTTTAGTAAGGTTGTCGAGATATAAAGTCTCCCGTTTTTAGAAATTTTTGAAATGTCGAAAAAGAATACAAGTTTTATGCACACTTCCCTGTACAGTTACAGGAAATTAAAACATTGTGCCATGATGTGCAGAACACGTTATTGTCAGCACTAAGAAGAGAACCCGGCAGTTAAAAAATCAATTATTTTTTACATATTATTAAATTATTATTTGTGTCCTCCATCATGGATGGTTGACTGTATGTAATGGACCAACTAAAAAACGAATAGCGACCATGAGTGGTTTTAATAATTTATCGATGAGAACAAAACATATTTCAATCATTTCAATTGTGATAACCGATTAAAATAAATCAGAAAATGTACTACTAATTATATCGTGGCCTTAAAACATGGTCGTACTCAGAAGAAACTGGTAATTTGTGAACCTTGCTCGGTTTTTGTTGTAATTATTTTACTGGTATTAATAGCTATAGATCTAGATCGATCGACTGTAACATGATCTACCAGTTCCTTGAATCATTATTGTGTATTATTTATTAAGTTATTGGACGTTTGGAGTTTTTAAAGATCATTGATCGCAATAATGTCAGTTAATGATCTACAGGCAATCCTTGTAAACGTTTGAAATTTACAAAATTTGGAGGGGACTTCAGATACATCAATAGATGTTCTTTAATGTAATTTGTTATAATAATCGATTTAAGGTAGTTGCAAAATTACAAATGTAAAAAATATGTTTTATTTGTAACATCTTAAAGTAAAAAAATTAAAGTGTAGTTTAAATTCATAATAATTAGAAAAAAAAATGCTCAAAAAAGGACTGTTTTAATTTATATTAGGCTTAAGTTTAAGGAATTCGGCAAAAACCATTGTGATAAGTTCGTCCTGGTGAAGAATTTTGTATGGTTTGATATGCTTAATATTATTGTATGTAGCAATAACTTGAAATTCACTGATAATATGTATGACTAAATGTATATATACGAGTATTATAAAGGTGTTCACGTTGTGAAGCTCATTTTCGTAAAACAAATTTGAAAAAAGATCAATATTTTTACAGTTTGTTTACAACGAGAGATTTTAACCATTCAACAGGGACAACTTACAAAAATACTTTTTTTAGAACAAGTGTTTATAAGAAATAACGAAATTTTAACGTAAACTTAATTCAAATGTGACGTGCAATATTTGACAATAATCTACGAGTATTTTGGAACACAGGAAGCAAGGCTGACATAAAAACATGCAAGAGCAAACTATTTTTTATTCACAAGATTACTTTAGGCGGAAAATTAATTTATACTAACAAACGCGAACATAAATAATATGACAAAAGCATTGGTAAAACATTGAAATGATTTATATATCGATACTCGTGTTCAAATGACTCTAGTTATTTAAATTAGAGCAGATACATTGTAACTGTATTTTATTTGCGTAACAAGGATTGTACTCTAACTATACCTTGTATATTATGAGCCCTAAGAATTCACATATCTAATTGTTTTTATACTATCGTAACATATTCCACAGTGGCTTAATAACCGACCATAGGATAACGCCTCACAAAAATGACCCGTAAACCTACCAACTGAAAAATCTATTTATTTATACCTATCCTCTAATCTAATGCTGTTATTTTAATAGTTTACTCGGTCTATTCAACTGATTAAACTGTAATATTAACTGATTTTTATAGTCGATTCTCGATAGTTGACAAGATAACGATTTACGTACGTCGAAAGGCCATCGAAAACTTTGTGGTTTGGTCAACTACCTTTCTGCATTCTCAAAACACGACCCAATCAGGACCATTGTTTCATAGCATGGTCTTTGCTGAGTACACTAATGACTCGTACATTGATGACTCTTTTTTAGTTACCAAGCATCCTGATTAATGTTCCGCCCTTAAATGTTTTTCGTGGGAACACGGGGAGGGGGGCATTTGATGATCACAGCATCTAAATTATAAATGAAATGTCATCTGTGAAACTAGACCATTGTATAAATTTGCCATTAAACAATATGCATAACATTACAATGTATAAATTAGAGACGTAACAAATATTCGGTAACTATTCGGTATTCTGCCCCCTTTTGGAGTATTCGTAATACCGAATACCTAAAAACAGGGGAAAGAAAATAATAAAAACACACAAAATTAAGGGTGTGTACCATGTCTAGGTAAATTTATATTCGTGACGTAATAGATTCTGTAAATGTAATGTAAATGTATG
This sequence comes from Ceraclea dissimilis, assembly GCA_963576895.1. Classification (NCBI taxonomy): domain Eukaryota; kingdom Metazoa; phylum Arthropoda; class Insecta; order Trichoptera; family Leptoceridae; genus Ceraclea; species Ceraclea dissimilis. The sequence continues at coordinate 16,763,231 of OY756363.1, forward strand.
AGAATGTATCTTTGTGTAAGTATTATCAAAAATCAATTATTTATTACCGATATTTTCAGTTTTTAATGTTCAAATATTGGTAGGTACATTTTAGGCTGTTTATTTCAGCGTGCTAGTCAGAGAGCAGGATGTGCGATACTTGAAATAATGTGATTCGCGTTTCGTGAATGTGAATTCGTACGTGCGTTAAGCAGGCCGAATAGTTTGTACGAATATTCGGCCATTATCCCGGCCGAATATTCGGTATTCGGCTTGAGGCCGAATACACTATTCGTTGCAACACTAGTTTAAATTTGTCTTTATTTTGTTTAGATACAAGATACTTGCATTAACATAAATAATTATTGTGTTGCGTATTTGAATGTACTACCTGCCATGGGCGTCGCCAGGGGGGGCAGGGAGGGGCCGCCGCCCCCCTATAAATTGGAATTGGTATATAATTTTTCATACTAAATGATAAAACTTCACAAAAAAAATCACATTACTACCACACATTTTCTCATCATATCATAAATTTTCTAAAATAAGCATGAAAATCCATCAGTTTCATAAAAAAATATTTCCTGTTGCGCTATTTTTTTTAATTAAAAAAAAAACATTTTACGTTAGTACATATTGTTGTATTGTAAAGTATTGTATACCTACAATTTCAAATAAACAAACCACATCACGCCCTTCTTCACTGTCTCACAAAAAAAAATTACGCGCTGCAGGCGAAATTACGTACGAGTATTTTTTTTTTAATTTTTGTTGCCCCCCTCTAGCTCTGAGGCTGGCGACGCCCATGCTAACTGCGTATATTAAATATTGAAACAGTAAAATAATACGTCATAAATAAATGTATTAATAACAGTTAATTAACATAACACCATTATATTTGTAACAGGAATCTATAACATAGAATTATGTTATTAATCAACAATGTTATTATGCTAAATAACAGTAGCATTTCAAAAGTTGTTTTTCCTTTAAGGTGCTATATGCTGTCAATGGAAAAAGTGGTATTTATTTATTTATTTATTTATTCATGGCACACAAACAGACATCACCCACATGTAAACACAAATCAAACAAAAAACAACACAGATTAAGTTCAAGCGGTGCCCTATTACATGTGTACACAACTAGTCAATGCAGATAAAACAATATTATAATGAGAGTACAACAGTCAGTGCAAAAAAAGAGAAACAAAAACAGAAAAACAAAATAAAGTCAAGGTAATCAGTAGCAATATGCAGTCAAAACAATGTTTAGTCAAATTATGGAAGTCAGGCAGAAAATTGAAGCAAATCTTTGAATACAATAAATAAGGTCAAAAATTAATGCAAGTCACAAACAATCACATGGAATTAGAATATTGCAAACAAAAGAAAGTAAAATAAAAACAAAAAATAAATAAAATTAACCTAAAAATACTACACTACAACCTAAGCAATAAAAAAAGAATGAATAGTGTCATTAATAATAAAACACTAGTGTCGAATCCATAATTTTCCGCGTTTTTTGGGAAATTTTGCCGTCGCGAAGCACGGGAAATACAGCTAGTACAATAATATTTAAAACATTACCATATTTCATTTTTTTGTTATACAATATCATAGATTTTTTCAGCTTTATTTCGGCCTTACAGCGCTGTAATGGCAATAGTTTTTTGAACCATTAGTTAACCACTATACGCATTTATATACCAGCCTTCAATCTGTATCATTACACTCACCCAAATTGCAACATTCATAACTCAAGTTACAAGAATATAACTGCCTATATTTAGCAATATATTTTATAGTTGCAATTTGTAGACATAATGGAATAACCAGAGTTTAGATTAGAGTAGTTTACTTATTAATTTCGCTGTAATTTGCATACCTATATAAATATAATTAATTATACAAGTCTATACAACAATGTTACGTACGAATCATTTGTCACTGTCAAATGATATTTAATTAATTATTGGATTAATTGCAATAAAATATTAATAACAAATTAATATAAGGTAGTTGTTATTACTTTAACCTAGAATATTTAATAAGAGGTTAATTCTTTGGTCTGCATATTAGGGTATTGATATTAAAAGAAAAAAACTTAAAACGGGAGACCTTAGATATCGACAATCTTTCTAGATATGCTCTGGAAAAAAATAGAGAAGATACATTGAACCTTTATCTAGGGAAAGGTCGTAAAAGATTTTTTTGAATCTTGTATAGATTTCTCAAATAAAATGTGAAAACCACCTCTGATCTTTTTTTCCGAAAGACGGCAAATCGTTTCACGAAAGTAGGTGTAAATTTTTTTATTTCGTATTTATCATTTTGTGGTATTTTTGACAGTTTATGTATAAAGTGAGGAACTACCTAGAAAAGATACGCATTAGCGGTTCGTACAATTATCGATTTGAAACTTATCCCCAGTGACGTAACTAGGGACTGCGAGTGAGGACTTGGGTTGCCAGATGTGCTGGACAAAAAACTTAGAGCGCCAAAGTAAAAAATGCATCAAAAAACTTTTTCGTTGACGGAGGGGAGGGGAGTTGTTCCGGTTTGACTTGCGAGAAATCTGGCAACCCTAGTTATAAAGGGAGACCTATATTCAGAAGTGAACACGAGAAGACTGGATGCGTAAAACTGAATGGGTGATTGGTTGCAGTTAATGATTATCGTAAAAACAAGCGTGCGAAAAAAATCAACCATGAAGAATTCTGTACAATCTAAAAATATAATGTGGCGTGAATCTGAGATTAAAATAATTTGAATACAGTTTAATAAATTTACAAGGAAATGCATGATTCATTATTATTTTTTTAAATGTACAATTCTGTTATGTAATTATACACTTTGCGTTTTTTTATCGTTATAAAATGATTAGGTACTATGCTACTATGAATCTATACAATTTACCTTAATGAATGATCATATACATATACGATAAAGTTATTAGTAAACGATTACTATTTTGATTTCTCACATGTTGTCAAGGTTATATTTAATGGTTTTTAATTATTCAATATCATAATAGCTTATTTCGTAATTGCATTAAAAAAAGTTGGTGAACATTTCCATACCTTAGTTAGAACGTCAGGTAATCGATACATCAGATGCAATCAATTGTTTAAAAAAGTAGGTAATCGTATTATTTTTTTTCAAGAACCACACTTATATTTCTGGGGTTACCTGTCAGATATCGCAGCATTGCCGCCCTAGTTGAGAAATGTTATAATTTGTATATGTAATGCTAAAATATCCCTGTATTTGATTACATCAAATAAGTAAGCAAAAATTTTCTTCATATAAAAATTTATTTGTAATTCAAAATTACCAATTGAATCGTGTTTACTATAAAATACGATACTTAGTTCTACAATTTTAAAATGCAAGGTATGTAATTGAGTTATTGACAATTAAAAGAACCTTGTAATTGAAAATGAAATATGTATGGAACTCTGGTGGAGTTCTGTATATGTACACCTGTAACCTATTTTTTTTTAATTAATCAGTATTCCACCCATAAAAAACGAGTAATCTATACAACCTTAATTTCACGACTCATTTTGTCTAATATAAGTGCAATCTCTACCACACCATTGATGACGTAACCAGTTAATGCTATGTATGAGAGCTTACTTTCGAATAGGACAGAACAGTCACCCAAAATTCATTGGCGGCAGAAGGACGAACTAGAATTGCACATATTTGTAATTTTAATTTTATAGTTTAGGGCCTGGTAATGGTTTGCAACTAACACGTTATTTAGGCCTGATATCATAAAACCGTAACACCCACTCTAATTAAAGGAAACAGTCAATATAAAATACATTACAAATGTATTCTTTGGTTAATTGAGTGTTGCATGTTCTTCACATTAAAATGTATTCACACATCAAGCCTTTTAAGTCTACACAACCATATCAGTTCTATTCATATATTCAGCATTTCCACGATCTTTTTTACGTACATGGCTTGATCTATTTACTTTTATTAGACAATGACGTAAAACCAATAAAAAAAAACATCTAGACATTGTCGATTGTTTGTAATTTTCCAGTTATAGGATAAATTGTATTTTCGTAACTCTTGAGTTTTCGCCGGTTTACTTGTTATTTACGTCCAAACTACTGTTTATACTATAATTGTAAGAACTGTGTGTACTCTTAAGATCAATATAATAAATACATGAATAAATGAAGCCCAACGCTGTCCAGGTACCAACGCGAGTGAGGCTGTGGCTGAAGAAGGCAGACTCAGGTATAACTGCTGTCGAGATGAAATCGCTGAGAAGACTGTACGGAAAGATAGGATAAGAAATGAAGTGATTAGAGAGTTGAGTGAATTTAAAACACGTGACAGCAATGTAGAAAAGTTTAACTTGTGATATTGATGGAATAGGTTATCAGGGGGATTCGAACCACAACCATTCCATCCACACATAAATATCCATATATAAGTATCTCCATTCATATTAATTACTAGGAATAATACACCTGTTAAATTTCACGGTCACTATTTATTTCCGAAAGATCAGTAATGGCGTGTTGAATGGACGGAAAATTGATTAATCTGTATGTCCTTGTACAGCTGTTTTCTCGCAAGCCCGGGTGATTTATCAATGTTTTTTTACTCGGTAAATTTGTATTTCTATAATTAGAACTAAAATTCAACCGACAGCTCACGATATAAATCAGCTGTGCTAAAATTAAATCAGAATGTTTTGTTTGTTTAGGAATTCGGAAGGCATGTTGAGTTTATTTTTAATTCTTTACGATAATCTAACTTTACATATAAGACATGACCTTTTTATAAAATACTATAGTAAAGTGTTTATACCGAGTGCTTATTTTGCCATCGGCAAAATTCTTCTCAATTAACTAGTAGATTTACTATTGGCGCTTTGTACATATATTTTATTAGACATTGTTTTTTCATTTATTTTTTAACACTCTTGGTAAACAAAATACAGAATCATGTTAACATTACAAATATGAAATAGATATCATAATATCATTAACTAGGGCGAGCTGCAATATCTACCAGCAAACCTCAATGTTTCTTTAATCCGTATGGAATCCCCGAGTTGTATAAAATAGGCTCTCGCCCAATTTTTATACTTATCCAGCGGAGGAAAACAGTAATATAACTATGTACTGGTGCTATGTAAAAGTTCCGGTAGTCCTGGATTTTTTGTATGTTATTAGTGCTGGGACTATAATGTTAAGTTCAAAGATGGGACCTTCTAGGACTGTAATATGTATGAGCTAGAGGTATTCGTGAAACTTCCATGACATGTAAAAGCATTTTATTTACAAAATGGTTATAATACAATATATCGCCATTCATTCGTTACATCTACGAGTATGTTTGCGTAATACTAATTTCTACACACAGCATTTATTATTTTTTTATTCTCAATATAGCGTACCTACAAAACAATTTACTGCAGAATTGCCCAACTAGGTACAACCTGTATTTGGGTCAATCCCTCAAATGTACAACAATAATAGGACAGAAAAAACCAAAATAAGATCAAATAAGTAAAAAAGTAAGTTAAGGTAAGGTAAAGGATAATAAAGTACTGGTTAAATATTGGTATATATCGTGACGGTATTAGATTATCTTAGATTAATAGAACTATGATCCTGCGGATGAATCAATAATTATAATTTAGCAAGGAAATGAGCACATTAAGCAAATTTACTTATCTACGAATAAATCTACACATGTGTGTAATTAACAACACATTAGTTACCTGTGTATATTCTTTATAGCATCAGATAATCAATTATGGAAGTATTAGTATCTGTCTGTATATAGGCCTATTAAGTTGCCATTAGCTATAATGCAGTAATTACACGTTTTACGCTCGTTATTAATTGATGAAGTCTTATAATTACTATATTATTATTTTTGTAATATCATATCCGCATCATTTGCGAGTTTATTGTTGTTTTATCTAGATTCTAGATCAAATACTCGATTATCGATCAACACAGTAACACACTAGTCTATCGAAATATGTAATTAGCAAATCTCGATCAATGTCTCATCAAATATTTTTAAATATGTGAAATAGTGGGCGGAAAAAATAATATGCGTTTTTTTTTCGAAAAGATGTATCGACCATCCGTCTATCTCTAAAACTTCTTATTCTTAAAGAGTTGCGAAGGAACACCAGCTAATTATGATTTTCAATAGCTTTCTATTTTGAAACACAAATTGATTTATTTTAATCTATGTCTAATGATTTATTTTGATCTACATATATACCAGAGATTAAATTAATGATTTATGTTACTATTGTCTTTTTCTATATTATGATTTCTAGAAGAAAAAGATAGATATGTCACGAAGACCCATCAAAGTAGCTAAAAAAAGAGGGTCTACGAAATTTTATGTAGAAATCTCAATGTGTTAGTACAACCAAATTGTAAAATAGCCATGTTTTATAGAAATATCTATGCTTATTTTTAACGTGGCGCTTGATTCTGTTTATAATAAAACTATTTATAATAAAATATACAAGTTTTTATAATATAGACAAATTAATAGGTTAGGTAATTAAATACATAATATTCGTAAGATCTATTTTATCCACCTACCTTTGTTCCTATTTAATATTTACTCTGTAATCTACATACATAATTTATATCTTTAACATTACGTTATTATTTTATGACAGCAAATAAATCCATTGATTCATTGAAAGCATAATTGAAGCAGTCGACCTTAGATGCGACCAGAAAGCCTTAAAGTTTAACATAACAAAGATCCTATACAATCTCGTTTATCTTTTATTTAATACACATTGTAAAATTCTTGTAGTAACGCACGTACGTAGAAAAGTGCTTTTTCAGGTTTCGCGCTTACTATTGTGTTGCCGATTCCAATAAGTTACTTATACGTGCGAACACGAAATTGATGTATTCAGGCATTGTATTGTACATGTTGTACCCAAGGTTCTGCGTATTCCCAAGTTATGGATATACATCTTTTGTATTTTATTATCTCCCTAAGTGTTACCGGGTTGACTGTAAGATATCGCATTTACTATACTACTATTGTCTTATCTTGTAACTCTTGAACATTTATTGGCTTTCTTTCTTTCTTTCCGTGTCCGGTCTAAAGTCAACCACTCCAGTAAGCCGCGACTTTCTTCCCTTTGTAATTGGCCACAATCAGGTCCCCAGGTGTACAGCCCTCCTCCATCAGTGGACAATCAGTAGATGGCTGTCGTCCTGGGTTTAGCCACAATCGCAAGTGATGTCTTCATCTAAGGAGAGGTACCCCCACTTCTTGAGGTTTAAAGATAAATAATAAATATTTATTTATTTGTTTCAGTGCCTAAGCCATGGGTTCCCTCCCAGAATTGTCCATCATAAAAGGAGAAAAGAGAAACGTACGTCTTAAAAAAATACACAGGGAAATTGAAGAGCTGCTTGCAATAAACAAAAACAACGTCAAAGATAATGTCAGCATCATATTTGAAGGTGAGATTGAGTTAAAGTGATATTATAAAAACCATCTATTCCAAAATATTCTACATGCGGTTAAAAATTCCAGTTGAATGTCCACTAATTAGTTTCACTAACTATTTCAGATGTTGGAGTAGTCCGTGAGACAACATATCAGCAAATGAACGAACAGGCCAACAAATTAGCTAGAGGAATTCTTCACAGGGCGAAAGCGCATTCATTATCCGTCAATCCAGATGGTGACTACATTGTAGCTGTCTGCATGCATCCAACAGACAAGTAAGAATCAATCATTTTTTCTTATTCTCCACAAGTTCTCCACATTCATCCAAGTCGATCCCTTTCACTGTGTCTGTGTTACTCACAATTATGTTTATAAAAAAGAGATAGCTCTACGAATTTATGTTATTCACAGACTGCTGATAACTCTTCTCGCCATTATGAAGTCTGGAGCAGCCTACCTTCCGATTGATCCAACATTTCCTGAGCAAAGGGTCAAGCACATCCTCGGCGAAGCCAAACCTATAATGGTCATACATGATGATTCAGGTATGTCTAGAAAAAAAAATGATATTCTAAATAAATATTTGCTCACATTCAGAACTTCTACAATCGATTGAAGCCGACAAATTAGCCCAGTCCAGTTATTAACTTACTGTCTTTATAAATTTTCAGTTGCCACAGATATGTTTTCTGGAACAGAAGAACTGTCTCATTCCAAACTGGTTGAGGAAACTCGCGGTGAATCAACTGATAATATTCCCGAAGAAATTTGCTTCCAACAGACTACTCCAAACTTTGCCATTGTTTTATACACCTCAGGAAGTACTGGAACACCAAAAGGTAAAAGGAAAGATGGTCTATCTGATTCCTCTTTTTGAAAGATTATATTCCAAGATTTCTTTAAAGCAACAGTTAATTGAAGTCAAATTCAGAAAAAGTGACAACAAATTTAATAATTCGCAATTTCTGCAAGCTATGTCTATATTATCTATGTCACGTTATATTGAAATTTGTTTAAATTTCAGGTGTCAGATTACCACACGACATAATTCAAAACAGACTTCAATGGCAATATGCAACATTCCCTTTCTCAAAGACAGAAAAAACGTGCATATTCAAGACAGCTCTTACCTTTGTCGACTCAATATGTGAGTTGTGGGGACCACTTCTGAATGGATTAACTGTTCTCGTTGTACCAAAGGCAATAACAAGAGACCCTGAGAGACTGATCAAAATGCTTACAGATTATAAGGTAAAGATGTAAATCAATACAAAAGATAAATTTTAGAAAAGTGCTTTGAGTGTTGGCGACTTCAAATATCCCAAGTTCATGGAATGTTGATGGCATTTCTTTATAAAAAAAAAAACTCTTTTTTTTCAGATTGAGCGTCTAACATTAGTTCCTTCCCTTCTTCGCTCCATCCTTCTTTACTTGTCCCTCCAACCACAAGGTGCTGGACTGTTAAACTCCTTAAAGATTTGGGTGAGTTCGGGAGAATCACTGGCAGCCACTCTCGCTAAAGAATTCTTCGAATACTTTGGACCAGGGAAACAGCTCTGTAATTTTTATGGCAGCACAGAAATCATGGCCGATGTAACATATTTCGTAGCGACATGCATCGAGGATTTGAAAGACTACAACAATGTACCAATTGGTAAGCAAACATACCCATGAGCCACGAAAGTACATAAACGGGTTTTTCGTTACTTGGATTTTAATTTCCGCCTTTAATTGTTCTCAGGATTGCCAATTTACAACACAATTTTGTACCTGCTGGATAATGATATGAGACCTGTACCGCTGGGAGAAATGGGAGAACTTTGGGTATCTGGTCTAAACTTGGCTGCTGGTTACGTCTGCGGTAGATCTCCAGACAGATTCGTCAATAATCCATTGGGACAAAGTCAAGGTAGGTATTGCATATATTTTGCGGCGACTACTTCAAATTTCTAATTTAATCCTATGAAAAAATACTTTATTAGGTCCTCCCTTACTTTTTATTACAGAATATTCCAGACTATATCGCACAGGAGATTTCGCCAAAATGACAAAAGGAGTTATTGTCTTCGAAGGAAGAACCGATTCTCAAATAAAAATAAGAGGACACAGAGTTGATTTGTCAGAAGTAGAAAAGTCAGTATTGGCTGTTAAAGGAATTGAAAAGGGTAACTAATTTGTTCAGCATAACCCTCCTCAATAGTTGTCTGCTTAGAACCATGCTTGCCTTAATATTTTCCATTGCTTAGGGACGTGACAATTCTGATTTTGTGGTAAACCTTGACTATTTTATTTTCCAGGTGTTGTGTTATGCTACAAGCCAGGAGAGATGGATCAAGCACTGTTAGCTTTCGTCACATGCACCGACTCAGAGCTGAGCGGAAGTAAAATAGAATCTTTGCTCAAAGATAAACTAGCTGCTTATATGATACCGCAGGTAGACGAATTCTGTCTTCTTATAACGATAATAATAATTAATCGCATAATAGTTTCAAATTTGTGGTTCAAAAAAGGGGTTCACCAAGGATGCATTCGATTACCATTTCCAATGTTTAGTTTAAATTAACCGTACTTTATTGTCACCTTTTTCTATGCAATATTTTCATGAACGATTATATCGTCTTACAGGTAATAATTCTGGACAAGATTCCTCTTTTAGTGAACGGAAAAAATGACAGGCAGGCATTGTTGAAATTGTACGAAAATACAAACAATAATGGTGAGAATAAATATCAATACTTCAATAAACTTTGTACAATTTAGTTTCCCCATCATTCCCTTTAAGATCTCGAACCAATGAAGTGATCCAAATGTTTATTTTTCCTCAGACGATGCGTCGCCAGCAATAGACATTGATTTCTCTGGAGTTCCTTCGTCTAAGATGGCAGCTGCCGAAGTATTATTCAAGACGATTGGTTCAGTTATTGGAAGATCAGCTAGAGGAACTCTCTCTATGACATCCAATTACTTTGAACTCGGGGGGAATTCTCTCAATTCCATTTATACGATCACAAAATTGAAAGAACAGGGATACGAAATTGGTAAAGAATTTGTGTGTTTATCGTGCTCGGGACAAAAAACAATGAGGTTTCCACTTATTTGCTAATTCACTTTACATATAAATAAATGTAGTTTGTGTTTATAGGTATCAGTGATTTCTTAATGGCGGAAAATCTCGGTGAAATTCTGGGAAAAATAACTGGAAATCGTATGATGGGAAGTACAAAGGAAATGGACGACTTTTATATGGAACCACTGCAACATGATTTCCTGGAGGAAGTTGATAAGTAATTATTTTTTCTATAGTTTTCGATTCAATTTAGAGTGATTCTTTTTTTCTGATTCTAAGAGTAATATTCTTCACGTTTGCATGGGTCAGCGGAATCAGGGAAATGTCCATGGGCGTCGCCAGCCTCGGAGCTAGGGGGGGGCAACAAAAAATCAGAAAATTGATATAGGATGAAAGACGCGTAAATAGCGCCGAAGGCCAAAATTGTGAGACATAGTGAAGATGGTAGACACTTATGCGGTTTGGTTTATTTGAAAATATAATAATAATATAATTTTTTTCGTGAGGTTTTATTATTTAGAAAAAATATATACCTATTTTAATCTCTAGGGGGCAGCTGCCCCCCCCCCTGCCCCCCTTTGACGACGCCCATGAAATTCTCCCATACCTAAATGCATGTACGACAATTCGTGTTTAGACTGTTCACCATTGGATGATTTAACTTTTGATTGGGGAATGATTTCGTAAAAGTTAACCGTGTATTATTGGCTTAATTTGTCATGAGAATAATTCACCATTGAAGAATGAGCATCTTAATCTTAACATTATTATATTTTCCAGCATGATCGTCAACAGTTTCTATGAGAAAGCTGATTTGGAACGGTGGTTGAAACCAGCCATCAGAAGGCAAGATTATACAAATTTAATACAAGCTGTCTGGAAGGACATTGTGGAGAAAGACCTCAGCTTCATTGTGAGGAGGACAAGCGACAATTTAGGTATTGGAGTTGCTCTGAGTTTCGATGCAAGAGAGGAACCAGAAGTCGTTTTGGAGTCAGAGCTATTCACGATCTTTGAATTCTTGGAATACGTTGAAAAACCAATAAGGTATGTGAATTTTCACTATTAATAAAAAATAGAATAAAAACATTGGTCAGTAGAATATAGAAATTATTAGGATACCTGGTACTAGAATCTCTGTACATTAAAAGAATCATCAGTACTTATGGTTAATATTTATACAGGATGTCCCGAAAGTCAACGTCACCCCGTGAAGGTTTTTTTTTATATAATCCTGCTATTTGACACCCTGTATATCTTAGGCCCTCCACCGCTGGAAAAAACTAAGAAATAATAATGTTTAAAAGCTCGTTGCAACATACGCACTCCTGAATTTATAGAAACTCTGTGTATTGTCTAGGTATTTCACACATTAAGCCATTGATTTCGATTATGCCATCTATGCAGTATTTATTTATTTATTGTTTGTTCGGCTTCAAGCCTTTGGAAAATTTGCAATACAAATAATCAAACATATCAATACAATCGTGGTACATAGCCAAGCAATATACAGCAACAACAGACAAAAGAATCACAATTAAAACAATTTCCATTTTACCTATCATTTGAGTTACATTTCGTTTGCACCGGGCCTGTTTTTTTTCCCTCGGTTCTAATACACTTATGCCACCATGTCTGTAGTCTAGAGTCTAACACAGTTATGCCTTGATTGAAAGGCAAAGATAAATAAATACAGCTTTAATAATACATTCTCAATATTATAATTTCAGAGATGAACGTTTACCTCCTGGTTTGGGTAAGGTCCTCCACTCCTTCATGTTGGCCACACACCCCTCCCTCTCAACACAGGACAATGTGCTTATAATCAAAGCCATGGAGGAGGAACTTGTCAAAATGGCTGGAAGGAAAGGGTTCGCGGGTATCTTCACCACAAACACCAGCCCACTAACACAACAGCTCAGCAAAATCATGGGATATAAAACTATGTTGGATTATCAAGTCAACCAGTTTGTCCAGGCGTCGGGAAGGATTCCATTCCAGCAAGCGCCTGATCATCAAAGAGCCATGGTTTGTTGGAGAGAGATATAAAGCATTTGCGACGAAAAATCTCCTTAATATTTTATCATTGGACATTAACTGCATTAGAAGTAGTTAGTGCATTTTATCCATTGAAATGTCTTCCATTTAAAAAATTCGTACCTACACAATTTGATATTGTAGTAATAGGGTCCTTGCGTGTGTTTTTTTGTGGTATTTGGTACATTAACTACAAATTAAGGTTTTCCGAAAATTTGAGTTATAAATTTGGTGTCTCTGTGGATATATTTATAAAATAAAGTCTCATATTCGATTCCGGCGCGAAAACAGGTTTTTGACTGGCCGCCATGTTGTGACGTCACGTCCCTACCTCTAATTTTTAATTAATTATGTGAATTAAAATTACATTTCATAATTTGATTCGTGATTTTAGTAAGTAGCACTATCGATTAAATATATCTTTCAATCGACGAAAAAAATGCAAGGACCCTATATTATCTCTTCTACTCGTATCGTAAAAATCACATATTCTAAAATTTTCTTCTAAGCATTTAAAGCACATAAGTGGTTCATGGCTCAAAGCCCTTTATAAATAAGCTTCACATTAAAGTTATCGAGACGTACCTATTTGATATTTTATGAGTTGACAGTGATTTCCAGACCTGTTTTCCATAAAATGCTGTGATTTAAGAATTAAATTATAAGTGTAATAATTATGCTGCTATAGTTTAGAGAAAATAGATTAAAAAGAAATACAAATACGAGATAGTCGTCGAGTGACCCAATATTATTATTCTATGGAGTGACCCACTCCCGCAGTATGAGCTTTCGAAGATTGCTGTGAAGTTTGAAAATTTGCATTAGGGCTTATTTATTTCGACAACAACTAGATTCAAGGCCGGATTTGGAGGTGTGGAGGCCTCTGGGCGACAAAGGAGTGGAGGCCCCCTGGCCCCAAATTATCTTCCAAATAAAATGGTATTTTTTTTTCAGTCGAGTTTTCCAATAAATAATTTATTGTGAAACCAAGTATAGATTATTTTGAAAATTAGGAATAGTTCTTTACTAGTCTGAATTTGATTTTTTTTTCCGAAATCTCTATTGTGAGGGCCCCTTTTTTGTGGAGACCCCAGACAGTAGCCCCGGTTGCCTCCCCTAAAACTAGATTGATTATATTGAAAAAAAAAAACTACAGTTTAAACCCAATACGTTTGGGTTTGTGTACATTTCATAATAAGTAGACACATTGTTTTGTGGTCTGCAATGGGCATCGCCAGCAGAACCCTTAGCTGGTCTAGGGAGAAGTGCGGTCCAACCAACTGAACCGACTTTCTCGTATTAAATCGTAGGTATTTTATTCCTATTACCAAGCATTAGTATTTAATTTTACAAAATTGCAGTGGCGTTCATTCAAAGAGATGAACAAAGCTTGTCATATTACAGACATGCTTCCAGGCTATTCAAATTGATAGTTTTTTAGATGCTAGGGACCCTGCTGAAATTAGTGATTTATGTATATGTATGTATACCTACGTATATTTTTAGATAAGTGATGAAATAAAAAATATATTTTTGACATGATGTTAATTTAGATTTTAGATGATTTGATAAGGAAATGTATTTTAATTATTATAATTTATTAAGAATAAACCAAATTATACAATTAAAAAATGATGTCTTTTTTTCAACTGGTAAAACCACCTCTCAAGCCTTAGATGTTTCATGAGCTCCTATGTCATCCAGTCTCTCAAGACAAGTATTTAAGGTCCTATTTGCTTTCATTCGGCTTCGGCGCCCTGAACTCAGCCAATACCGAGAGAATCGTCTTGAAACTGAAGACAGTGATAGATGAAAGTATGGACTACAGATTGACTGTCCAAGAATTACAATATTTGGAAAAATAAAAAATATTCCTAAAGTACCCCTAAAATTTAAGGGATCTGAGGATTTGCCGTTCAGTTTTTCAGATATAAAAGTATAATTTAGCCAAAATACTGGTGATTATAATCTTAAAAATTAGCTGTTTTAGATTTTTTAATTTGTTCCCAAACTCTTTATAAAAATGTAAAATTCACATTGTCGCTTACGTTATTCTTATTTCGCGCAAACATTCTCATACAAAATTTGAAAAAGTTGAAGCGATAATAGAATGTTTTTTACTCAGTGCATATAGTAAGGTGACCATATTTTTAGGGGGGAGGCAATAAAATTAAAAAAATGGATACAGCATAAAAATGTGTAAATAGCGCCGCAGTCGAAATTTTTGTCATAAGACATAAGAATGTACCAAAAAGGGCCGTAATATAATATAAAAATCTAGTTTATTTTTTGTTAAAAATAAAAAACATAGGTAAACCTACGTAATTAGCGCCGCAGGCAATTTTTTTTATGAAACAAACGCATTTTAATGTAATTTATACTATAGTACTAGTGAATTCATGGTATGATGAAAAAACGTGTGGTTTTGAGATTTATTAGTTTGAATTACAGACTATTTAGTTTAAAATGTTAAAAAGTAGAAAAGGAGGACAAAAAGGAGGACACTTTTGGAGGGAGGACAGAACCTAGAAAAGGAGGACTGTCCTTCCAAAAGGAGGACGGTTGGTCACCTTAATATAGGTCCCATCTTTGATTATTGAAGTACTTAATCAAATATTGGCCCCATCAATAGGAATGGTAACACTTACTAATCTGTGATGGTAACCATGTTAACAATCAAAATATTATTGTTCCTATAGTAATCACCTGATAGATCAATAAACTTAGGAATATCCAAAAAAACAAAGCATCGCATCAAAATTGACAGCAATTTGGAGAAAATTAATTAAAATTCACATTATTTTAATAAAGCAAGATAACTAGGTTTTATAATAGAAGTTTTACTTGACGCAATCAGAATGGAGAAACGGTTAGAGCAATTAGTTACTGAGAAGGATATGATTGGCACACAGCTGGTGAAGAAGAATGATATCATCAGCCATCAGGATGATAAAATAAAAATGCTGCAACTTACATTGGAAAGAGGTAAAGAAAATAATACTAGATATGTATGTCGATGTTTGGGAAATTCCATGGTAGGAATATTTATGTATCTCTTTGGCAATTTGGGTCTTCAGTACCTGTAGTGTTTGGTAGCGTCTTTACATTCAGTAGGACTGATGCAGAGCCGTATTTACACCAGGATATCTAGCTGCAACCTAGGAGTCTCCACTATAGGAGTCTAATGCTGGATTTCACCGACTTCTCAGGTGAGGAATAGCGGAGATAGGAGCCAGCTAGCACAAATTTTGTATGAAAAATAATGATAAGTGGCTCCTATCTCAGCTATTCCTCACCTAAGAAGTTGGTAAACAGCGACATAATATATTAAGTACTATGTAATCTCTTTGTTGGTATAATCCAGCATAAAGATCCCAAAAGATGCCCTTCCCTAATGTAAACAGATAATTAAAAAACAGAGGCCTATTTCTTCTTCTTTCTCAGCCGTTTTAATTCCAATGCTGGACACAGGCCTCCCTTTGACTTTCCACAGATCCCTATCCTGGGAATGCTGCATCCACTTGCTTCAAACAATTATTTAATTATTTCAACACTTAAGTAGGGTTAGAGTTTTTATGATTCAGGAGCGTTTTCCTTTATTCTTATTTTGTTGCTTTGTATGTAA
The DNA here is from genome assembly GCA_963576895.1 of Ceraclea dissimilis. Classification (NCBI taxonomy): domain Eukaryota; kingdom Metazoa; phylum Arthropoda; class Insecta; order Trichoptera; family Leptoceridae; genus Ceraclea; species Ceraclea dissimilis. Next base: position 16,779,426 of record OY756363.1, read on the forward strand.
ATGGAATTCATAAAAATTGCCAATGTTGAATTCTTGTAGCGAATTCTGAAGTATAAGGCAATAAGTATACGTAAATTTAATTAGTAACCTATATGAAATAATATATTTTTCAGGAGAGAAACAATATCAACAACGCCTAGACGATATCAAACTGTTAAGATTAGAAATCAAAAGGTTGAGACGTGAAAAGAATTTGCTTGCGAGAGGAATTGAGAATATTACAGATTTACGACTAGAGGTTAGTGGAACACTTCTGTATTTGTGGACCAATCCAATATCAAAACACAAGCGAAGATACATGTAATGGGCATAAGATTTTCTTTCTTCTTTGCTTTTTAAAATAGGTGTTCAATTTGGAGAGAGACTTGAACCGTGAGAGACAAAGAGTGAGAGCATTGGAGGAAGCCTTGGAGACTCCACTAAACATACACAGGTGGAGAAAACTGCAGAGTACAGATCCCAGTAGTCTAGAAATGTTGGATAAAATTAAAATATTGCAAGTGTAAGTCAGTGAATATGTATGACAATATTTTTTTAAATAAGTAAACTACATACTGTCTCGGGTTGTAGAATATATTTAATATTTATTTGAGTGTCCTCTAAGAGTCAAGTACTTCAGGAAGACATTGTGCACATTTTCGGCTAGGTTCGCTAACCATTGTGAATGTCATAAATGTTTACACAAAGATAATGTTGTCGATGTTTTAATTTTTAAATCTTTTTACACCGTTTCAGAAAGTTGTTGAAAAAAGCCCACAAAGTGTCTGAACTTAATAAGGAATGTACGACACTGAGGGAGAGCATTGAAGATGGGAAGACAGACCCAGAATTAAAGGTACGATAAAAGGATATTACATTAACTCTATAGTAAAGATCGAAGGTGACTATAAATTCACACATCCCTCTGAATGTAGATTCTGTGGTTGTCACGAAACATTGTTGCCTGTTCTGACGACATCTTGATATCAAGATAACTCTGCCAATTTATCGACCCAACCAAGCTATAGTCTTTGTAGATTGTACTGTAATAAGTTTTGATGTTTTATCACGTTTCTTTTTCAGGAAGAAATAATCGCAAATAAAAAAGTCATATTTAATCAGCAGGAGAAAATAAAGAGTATAACTGCAGGTAAAGTGCATTTTTATAATATCTTTTCACTATTGACATCTTCATTTCGTTACCCGAGAATAACACGATTCAAAATGACAGGATGAAAATGTTGAGAAAAATAAATTCAAGGTTTCCAATGCCCAACCTTTACTCACAGATAGAACCTTATTAGTCTTGTTACTATTTCTAAAACTACCCCACTTTAGGGGGTTTTAGTTAAACACTCAAAATCACACAATTTGTTCGCTATAACTTGTTGTTCTAAGATGACGAATTGACTCAATTTATCAAAAACCTCTCACTATGACCTCTAAAATTCAATTGATCCCGGATGCCAACCTACTCCACTTCACGACACAAGCTCACTGTGAAGTGTACAAAGGTGTATTTGGGTTTACTTCAATAAACACAGATTCAATTAAAAAAAAAAATTGACACGAACATAACACCAGAATCAATGTATGTATGTATGTATGTATTTTGACATCACAGGACTAGTGTATTAGAGCAGTTTGTGAACTACTAGTTTATTAGGCATACTGGTACAACATTTTTTCTGCTTATTTAGATACTTAATAATTTATGTATTTTGTACTTTGTTTCATAAAGAACTTAACATGAGAGAGGCTCAGTTGACTGAATACAAATTGGACTTGGACAATGCAAAGGCAGAAATAAAGCAGCTGAAGGATAGAACATTTTACATGAAGGGTGATACGTATCCTCAAAGTCCCGTGAAGATGCCTAAGATCGAGTGCAAGCCGAGCGATAGATCACTGGAGGCTTCTACTCCGATAAGCCCGGCCAGATTCCTTGGCGGAGGCTTTAAGATATCTCCCATAACACCATCGCCCTCACAACACAAAACAACGGGATGCTTATAATAATAAACATTTGTTTGGAAATACAATTTTTTTGAACATTTTTCCTTTGACCTCGTTTCATTTTTATTTGTCACAAATTACTAATCCATTCGTTCAGTTTAGTGTATCCATTTTCAAAGTTATTCTGTCCTAAAATTGCAATATAATGGAATCATGAAGTGTGTGTAGAAATAGAAGAGTCTCGCTTCCTGTCTTACCTAAGCATATGAGATAAAGAAACAATGTCACAATTATTGCAAAAATAAAACATTGGAAATATAATTTTGTTAATTATTATACTTAAGAATTTTTTGATTATTATTCAAGCAACACCAAACTTGGTAAAACAATTATGTGATACAGAAATTATTGAGGCGTATGAAATGAAAAATACTGTGAATTTTGTTCAATCTTTTTATTCAAATGTATGTTTGGAAGATCCATACTAGACTACAATCTTCACTTCACTTATGTATTGTTATTTTATTATTAAACTCAATATTTATCTATTTCTTATAATTTCTTAAACTATTTCTTCATCCTAATCATATTCATTACATAATAATATTATATTATTATATTCACTAATGCCAGAAATCCAAAACTCTCATTTACTTAAAAACAACACATCCCATCTCTCTGCGAGTAATCAATCATTCTATGTATCGTATTCTATGTATACTTAATAGTTGTAAACAGCGCACACACCATTTGTTGCACTCATCCAGACACACTAAACAAAATACAATAATACATACATACATAGTATATCATAGGAATACATTACACGCATGCATAAACCTATGAATGCTGTACATTACTACAACTGTTGCAGGTTTTCACGATGATTCATATGTAGATTTGTTTTTCGGGTTAATCGTGTATCATATAATCGATGCTCCGACGTTTCGGCGAACACGGATCGATATCAATCCGTGACCAAGGCGGCAGTAGGTTCGCCGAAATGTCGGAGCATCTGATCACTACACGATTAAGCTTAAAAAGAAATCTACATTATTACAACAAAGCGTTGAGAAGACCTGTGTATGAAGTATGAGTGACGTATGAAGAAAAGGATTTTTCAGTATGCAAGAATTTGAGAACATACCAATTTAACGACATACTACATAATTCTGTATTAAGTGTCATCCAAGTACGCTAAACATTAAATGCAAGCGTGACGTGCATAATTATTCAATTCGATATCTCTGTAATGTTGTAATAATATACAGGTTCTTAATTTATGCACGCATGTGTTTCTGTATATGCATGTCCTGCACATATATTACAATATATAATTACTGCATTGGCCCAAATGTTGTGATGCGATCATCGAAAAAATAATTTGGAATTCACAACTATTACAAATAATAAAAAAAGAAAAAGCAAGAGTTGTTCAATTTACATATAGGATCGCAATCAACAAAAATGAAACATATTGTGTTCAAGATACTATATAAAAAATAAAATATAAGTTTATTTATATACTGATTGATGAACATAAAAAAACACAATATTCATTTACTATGTATTTGTTTATCTATTGCCCTAAATAAAACAAAAAAAAACTAACCAATGGACATTTCTATATATAATATGTATATTGTTATTGAGTACAATTCCTTAAGTTGCATTTTTCAGCACAGCTTACTCGAATAATAATAATATAAACCTAAAACTAAACGAAAAAAAATTATATATAAACTAAAGAATGTGTCAGTTATACAATAAAATAAAAATATATAAAGTATCCGCTAACTTATATACAATTTGTTTTTTTGTTGTTGTTTATTATAATCCATTTAAAATTCACATTGATTCTGTGTCACAATTATGAACTAAAAAAATACAAACAGTTGCAGTATAATAGCATAGTAGTAGTAGTAGGTAATTTTGAGATCAAAATGTTACATCAATTTAAACGAAAATCCGATACGGACAACTTTTTATACATCTAGTATTCCAAAATAAAAAAAAATCTGTTTCAAAATTAATCTTTAATATACCAAGTTATAGAAATTCATTTATCGGTGTCATATATTTTGAGTTAAATTCCCATAATCATACTCATGTAAGCCATAGCACACTATTATGGGCTTATATGAGTATCAAACACTTGCAGATAAAAAAAACTGAAAAAATTACAATTCACGTGGAGTTTCACATTTTAATTAGTGAATTTAAAATATTTTTGGACATTATGTTTTCATACAGAAAACTTTAGGAATTGTGGAGTATATAGAGGTTTAATTATAAATAAGATGACAACATCTAAATACTAGCATTTAGTAAAGAAAAAACATGGCACCTGAATCGTGTTTGTACTACATACACATCAGACATAAAGGTGTATAAGGGGATTTCGGTTACCACAGTATTCTATTTTCAGAACAACCACTCGTCTAAAGGGTAGTGGGATAAAAGAATATAAAAACTTTGGTAATAAGTTAGTGTTTTCATTTACTTAGTCCCAAATCATCAAAATGTTATATTATAAAGCTTGTAGTGCATTTTCATCTTTAGTATTATGACATTAACATCCAGTACCTTACAAAACAGACTTTGCATTCTCAAAATTATATTAAATTACAATACATATTTGGTGCACAAAACATTAAAAGCCAGGCGTGATAAAAAGAAACATTCTGTTTATAAAACAGAATTATCTACCCTATTTCCTACTATCATTGGTGTGGATATGTCAATCGTAAGGAAGTTATTGTGCCGTAAGTCTATATTGGCGTCATGAGAATACAGTCAATTCAATACCCTTCAAATTGGGTGAATTTTTCTTATGACGACAGTATAAATTTACTTATCAACATCTCCAACAAAAGAATGCCTTGGAGTTATAAACTCGTATGGAGGCTCTTTACAGATTTAAAACATTTTGTACAAAATGAATTTACCTAGTCCCATAGAAAGTATAAACAATATTACGCTCTTCAGAATGTACTCAATGGATGGACACTAGAAATATATAAAATACTTGTAAATATTTTGAGCAAAACCATTTGGCATTTTTGATGTTTGACATTTTATTTTATTGAAATGATACGTAAAACAAAACCCAAAATGTTGAATACTTCATTCACCAAAAAATTTGATATACTACATATGGTCGACAAATGATATTACTTGAACCTTTATTCAACAATAAACGTGTCTTTTAGATTTTTCTTTTCTCACTTTGTTGAATCGTGATTATGTATTTATTAGTGGTTGTTATGTACAACTAGAAAAACACCATAATCTAATAAAAATAGATTTTACATATGGATGTATTGCAAATACTGGGAGACATACCTACTTGAGCGGTACCGAAAAACATAAATCCATTTCTATTCTCGTTTTGTATAATGACAATATTGAGATACCTAATATGTAGTAATAATGTATATAAAGACATTCACGCAACCATTTACATTATATCTTTATATTTAATAATCTTATATAGTCCATACAACCAAATCAATGATTTTTTTTATTAATTACTATTAGGTAAATGAATGCAAGTAAAAAATAATTTTATTACACATAACATAATATTAACTAAATTAGGTACTACTATGACAAATCATTCTTCATCAACAATCAACCGTCTCGCGTGTGCGGCAAACGACACATCATTCAAACAATAATCCATCGATACAATTATTATAATTATAATTAAGTTACAATTACATTTATATAATACATGAAATAATTAATAAGGAATTTCAACACCAAGTTGTATCTTGCTGCATTCATTCGCAACAAGTTGTATTACATATATAATTATTTTAATAGCGATCGATAAGTTTGTAATGCCCCAACATAACACATTGTCCACATTATCCGAGCATTATTAGTAATCGATAGTATACCAGAACATCACATTGAAACACATTGAACATGTGAAATAATCTTATTATTATAATCACATCACATCTGCCGAATATTTCACAAAGTTTCACAGTCCACCACTTGTACTTACTTTCAATAGTCACATGTATGATTCACATCTTCCGTTATTATTTATTTCAAATCGTAATATTATTTTATTTTAACAATAAAAGATTGTAGTAAAACGTGAAAAACACCAAAAAATTTCCAACACACAAAACACCAAATTGTAGAAACAATGTGTGAAAATCAAAACAACCACCATTTGTCCAACGATGGGGGATGGTTACTTTACATTACAATATGTTCCATACACAACCACTGTAGCCAAAAGACAAAATGAAATTGGAAAAACACTACATCGAGATTTGAAACAACTTCACAATGAATATGTAATATAAGATAATGGTTACATCTTATAAATTTATTTTCTCTCTCGCTTACACCCTAATCTCTCCCTCTATCCCTCTCTCTCTCTCACATATCTGAATACATCTCTATTATTTAATCGTATCAATATTAATATTAACATAACTAATCTTTTTGTTTTTCCTTAACAACTAATTTAAAGTGGGAATAATGGTATCTTGTACAGTTGTATCCAATGTGTTTGTATGTAGTGAGTGTGTTGTATGTTGAGCAGTGAGCGCGGGGGGCTTCATACTGACTGACTGACTGACTGGTTGATGTGACGAATCATATTATGTTGTCTGTACTGGACACGTCGCCATGTAGTAGGAATCTGGTTCAGTGGACCTCGGAACTCTCTGGTTTAGGCTGGTGATGGTTCACCTGATCCGATGTGTTGATCGGCTGAAAACACAATGGAATTTTAGGAACATTGCCCTTAAAAAAAAGTCACACACCTTTGTGATATTAGAAAATACTCTCTTGATAGTATTTCATTTATTAAATTAGAATTAATAATGGTGAATATAATTCATTGGGAAATATAAATATTTGATTAGATTATCTATAGATAGTGAAATATATAAAGAGGATTGATTGCAAGTAGAATTATTTTATTGCACAATAAACTTTTAGAGTTATTATAGGATTTAATCTATGTGCTCATACAAATCTACAGACATTAAATAAAAAGTGGTTCACACAACATGCCACCTAACTCTGAATTTACTCTAGTCTACAGTCTACACATCAATAAAATGAAAAAGATAATCAAAACAATGGGTCAACAAAAGGAAAAGAACATTCAGAAGTATTTAACCCTTTTTTTCAGTTAGGCTTGTGTACCAATAAGATGAGATTATCACTCACTGGTTATCCCATTTTTACAATGCAATTTGATTACAAGGACCAGAATAACTGAATATAGCATTTACTAAATAGGACACAATAAGCTTAGTCACTGAGAGGGAGGAGACATAAAAAAAGCTACTCAAATGAAACAATAATTAATATTAATCAATCACTCAATAGAAATACATTGTTATTATTTACTACACTAAGTTGTGTGGCATGCTAGTGTATGATGTGTACTGTGTAGTGATATACTGGTAGATACTAGTACATTACATTAATCCAATAACAATGCCAAGCAAATATTAGGAATGTGACAAGTACTGCAGTGTGTTGTGTGTAATGTACTGTTGGACTAATGTAAGGTAATAATATCTAGTGGTGTGGTAGACAGAGACAGACATGTAGTAATAAATAAAATAGAAATATACATACATGATGGTGATAGTGATGTGTCAGATGTGGATGTGTCGAGTGTATAGTATGATGAGTGTATATCATGCATAGGGTAATAATGATGATGATTGGTTGAGACATTACCTACCAACGGGTGCTGTGGCGGCGGCTGCTGCGGCAGCGACGGCGGCGGCTGTGGCGGCCCGTGCGGAGGAAGGGCGTGCGGGGGCAGGGCAGGTGGGGTGGGGCCCGAGGAGCCTCCTCCACCGGCGCCGCCTCCACCACCGCCGCTTCCGCCGCCGCCCCCAGCACCCCCTGCTCCCGCACCCCCGCCGGCCGCCGCCGCCGCGGCTGCCGCTGCTGCTGCCTGCGCAGCCGCCGCCCCCGACTCGTGCGGTGTGGTGCTGTGAGCCTGCTGCACGGGCAGGCCGCCACCGCCGCCGCCGCCGCCGTAGTAGCCGCCGTTTATCCCTGCAAAAACATCACACATCGTCACACAGACATCTCGACAAACACTCTCACTTACAATATACTAACATGCCCTCAGTACAACACACTGTAAAGATCAATTCCAAATCAATGTCAACTACACACTTTTGATACAGAAACTCATAAATAACAATACAATTAATCACAATACAATATCAGACATTTTCATTTCCATCCTCAATAGATATATTTTATTTCTAATATAATTCATGACTCCTCAAACAGACTCTACATCCACATTCATCATTTCATCCAAACAAGTAACAGAATGTATGTAATGGAATACTATTGCTGGTCCTTAATTCACCACAGCGCACAGCACTACAATGAATTAAGATTTTTAACTGGCATTACGACTTTTACAAGCAAATAATACACATTGAGGACAAAATCCTTAGCTAAATATTAACAATAGGATATTTAGATCTAATGTTCAGACATTTTGTCCATGGATGAATCTGGATGAAAAGGTTGTTGAAAATATGCCAACATATAAAACCATCACATGACTGTGATGAAGAAAAAGTCCTTTGCAAGGTTCACACTAGGAACAGTAAAATTAAGATCATAGGTAATGTAGAACACAGCAGTAGACATTCTATCTGCTAGAGAACAAGACTTAAGAAGTTTATAGTGGAGAATGCAGGATTGTCTTTCAAATGAAATCTGCTTGTAAAATGAAACACCAGTCAATGCATCAGAATTAAAACTTACAAACTAAAGAAAAATAAAAAAATTTGATAACTTACGCAGATTCATACCTTCAGGGTAAGCCGGTGTCGGCCCCTGTGGTGCTCCACCCAAAAAATAGTCCTTATTAACACAATTCCTCAAGCACTCGGGGATTCGACCCACAATGGCCCGTCTTATTTCACTGGCGGCCATCTCTCTAAGTTCTGTCGCTGAGGCATCACTATAAAATGCAGCGTGGGGCGTACACAATACGTTGGGGGCATCTTTCAAAGGTCCCTAAACAAAAAAAATATATGTCAAATCACGTACAAAATTAATATGTTTAAAGTGTTGTATAATACATTTTGAATGTGATACTAACTTGGAATACATTGAAGGGTTCGTTTTCATGTACATCGAGTGCAGCAGCTCTTATTCTCCCTTGTTTGAGTGCTGCTGCTAACGCATCGTCATCAACCAACCCTCCTCGAGCCGTATTCACGAGGAAGGCTCCAGGACGCATCTGTTTAATTGTGAATTCATTTATCAGGTGATGATTGTGCTCATTCAGACTGCAGTGTAGGGAGACACAATCACTTTGGAATAGCAGGTCCTACAACAAAAATAACAATTATTACAACTACATCCCTTCATGGACACAAAGAAATAACAAGACACTACCACTCGCAATGGTCTTGTGAAAGAAACGATGAGAGTAAAAAATAATCTTCAAAGCTATCAGTGGTCGAAAAATTTGCTCAATACTGGCATACCAGGACTACCACCTCTCCCAACTTCTTAGAAAGATAACAGATATTTGCCAATTGAATTATTATACAATATGCGAACATAACACGTACCTGTAGTGTATATACGCGGGTGAGTCCCAAACTCTTCTCAATTCCGTCAGGTAAATATGGATCATAAAATATAACATTGAAACCGAATGCTTTCGCCCTGAGTGCCACAGCCGATCCAATCCTTCCAAGACCAACCACACCTAACGTGTCGCCTCTTATTCTTGCACATCCCTGGGCTGCTTCCCTCACCTGTTCTGGACCTGAAGCAATAAATAACCAACATATTAATATTGTAATGTATATTCAGATATTTCCTTCTCAAATAAGTTTAGACTTAATATTCAATTAAGTTACCTGTGAATTTCTTTCCATCTCGTACCATATTCGCTAACCAATATGTCCTTCTGTATAAGTTTAATATAAGACATAGCGTTGTATCAGCTACTTCTTCTACACCATAACCGGGAACGTTGCAAACAGCAATACCTACAAGAGAATATGATCATGACATAAACATTGGTAAATAAATATACTAGGTTGGTTGAAAAATACACATATCCATTATCAGTATACAAGTTGAACATACCTAATTCACCAGCGGCTTTGACATCAATGTTGTCCACACCACTGCCAATTCTAACAATAATCCTAAGTGTCTTGAATTTCTCCAAATCTTCCTTAGTGAGAATTATAGTGTGCCACATGAGCGCACCCACAGCCTCATTCAGGACCTTCTCATGAATCTCTGATGTGGACTGTGCATCACAAAATGCCACTGTGGCCACATCTTTCAAGATGGGCATCTCGATGGAGCAGTCTCTCCCGTCCAGCAGGGCAACTAAAGGTCTGCACAAAATAATTCAACAAGCAATGTAAAGTCTTGTGGTTAATCCAAAGAAATAATATCATAATACATAACCACTTGGAGAATATAATTACATTTTAATATTTAGGTTATATTGCAAACTAAAGGACAAATTGATACAAGAATCAAAAAAGTTGACAAAGTGCCCTCAACATTACATGAAGCCATATTATGTGTAAATAACAAGAGTATTGCTTACCTTGCCTGCATGGGTCCATTGGCAATGGGCCCACGCAGTGATTCCATGCGTGCTCTCTTGGGCAGCATCTTTCGTTTGTCCATCTATCAGTGGTGGTCCAGGGTGATGATTGATCACCAGCCGCTGCTGCCAGGCGGCGCCCCGCCCGCCCCGGGGGCCCCCGCCCCCCTCCTATGCACACGAGGGCACAACCACACACCTCACCCCAACGCCAATGCAATCAATGATCATTCACTACACTCGACCACTTGTATATTTATTAACACTACGAGTGTTTACACACAATGACACTAAAGATCCTCTTGTTATGAATAACACACAACTCACACAGCTATAACTTGATTCTACAGTACGAGTACTGATATCAGAAAATAAAACTATGTGGAGACATTATTTCCGACGCACCATCGTCAGTAGAGGTCTACAGATTAAATCTGAAACAAAATAATTAAGATATTGTCAATACATCATGTAAATATCACAACTAAAACTATACATACGAAAATAAACAGTGACTCAAGGCGTAATCAAATTTAACTATTAACCTAATGTTGATTGTTTTTCCGTAAATTATCTGCAATGTAATACAAAAATAAACCTCCACTCAGGTCAGAAGCAGAATAGTAACTAAATAGTTTTTGGGCCTTTCAGCATTTCACCCAACTCATGGGACATCCACACAATGAAGTGTCAAATCCTTCACAAATAAACCTACACACATACGCAGGTACTTAATAATTATTATTTACTTATGATGAATTGATGAGTCACGTCTGCCCTATATGGTAATCCGAAAATTAAGTAAATGAAACCCTAACAATAGTTCGAATCGCAAGGGCTCATATTTTTTTCTTCTAATTGGTGACCCACCCAAATTCTCAGAATTCAGTAATTAAGGTCCTATATGCTGTCATTGGACTTCGGCGCCCTGAATTTTACTCAGCCAATACTGAAGGAATCGTCTTGAAACTGAAGACGGTGATAGATGAAAGTTACAGATCGGCTGTTTTAGAATTACAGGATTTGGAAATTCCTTAAATAAAACTTATTCCTAAAGTACCCCTAAAATTTACGGGATCTGAAGATTTTCCATTCAGTTTTTCAGATATAAAAGTATAATTTAGTCAAAATACTGGTAATTATAATCTTAACCAATCGGCTGTTCTAGATTTTTATATTTCTCCCCAGGTTTCTTTTAAAAAGGTATAATTCACTCTGTCCCTTACGTTATTCTTATTGAGCTCTAACATTCTCAAACAAAATTTGAAAAAGTTGTAGCAAAAATACAACGATTTTTGCTCAGTGCATATGCCTCCTTAAAATTATTTCTACACAAAAGAAAATAGCATTCTGTGATAATTAAATGAATACACAGGTACCTACGTTATATGATCAACAATGTTTGTATATGATGTGATGAGTGACTTGTGCCAGAGAGAAAGTTCATTAATTAAACAATGAAAAATTCGCGGTTTTGAAACAGCGGGAGAGGCGGAGATGAGAGTGGAGTGGAGCGGTCCTCCCTTAGCCTTTTTAAAAATCAAGGGAGTCTCTGCACGCGGGGCGGCGACAGAATAATTACGATTCGTGGGAGGGGATTAGGGGAATAAATTTTAAACAAGTTTCAAACAAAAGTGAGATAAAACGTCGGAAAGTTATTACACTTTAATCAGATGATAGATAACTCCGCTCTAGATGAGTAATATCTCAAATACTATTTATAGATATTTTTTTTTTATTTTCCCTAAGTTGGCTGACTACCTTTCATTGTTCAAATTACTTACATCAAGAAGAAGCCAGTCAAAATTTTAAATTAGTAAGAAAATAAACAAAAAAAATAAGCACTACTGACATATTATATGTAATTTAATCATATATAAAATCACACATATACGATTGATAAGCAATTTATGTAGAACACGATTAGTTCTTGAGATATGAGGGTAATTACTGCTGTCCTCATCATAACAAACCTAATAAGTAACGTACATTACAGGCATATTGATATGTTCGCGGACAAACCAGACCGATTACTACATTAACAAAGTAATTTATTTCTGCACAGAGTTTTGCGAAACCGAAAATAAAAAACAATTTATTAAAAATTCCGAAATGAAGAAGAAATGTTATGATTGTAAGTAAAGTGCCTAGTGGTTGTTATGGAATGATGGGATGAATACCATGCTGAGTTTCGGTGTTTTCAATTAAAACTTTACCCCCGACAGCCGCAATATCTACCCTCGTGAGGCACGGCCCTCCAGCCCGCCTGTTGCCACCCATCCCACAAGGCCGAACACTGGGAGTTGTGTAGTGCGTACAATTACTACACTATTCTCTTTACACCATGATTAATTATACCACAGTGCAATTATATAAAAAATACTATAATATAATTCATTCCTTCGCAGCATAATAATTAGATTTTGTGATATTAACAATAAATAAAACAAACTACAAACTACCTAAAAAGTATAGGGAATATTATATCAGAATGCTCCATTCCATTATAAAATAATATAACACATCATAATATGTTTGAAGTTTTCATCGGAATAGTCGTCATCGGCGCGGCACAAAGTTAAATCTTCTCCCACATAGTCCAAGAGCCCGCTGCTTAATTTATGACGTATCTGTTTTTTGATCGAAATGTGGTACAAATGATAGCTTACCAATAGGGTATTACATCGCACTAGGGTTGCCTATCAAAATCTTGCCGCAACCCCCCCTGCCCCCCCCGAAAAGGTCCCTCTTCGCGGTTTTTCGTATTTTATAGGAATATGGTAAGAGATAGGAGAAAGTAGTCAATGACAAAAATAATCCTTACTAAATTCTCTACAAAAAATGTTAAGTCAATTTTTTCGTAGAACTAGCAGTTTACCCGCAATGGCCGGTCCAAAACCGAAATTAATTTAAAAAACTAAAAAAATGAATTTAAACTTAATTGGTTGAAAATTGATAAGAGCTACAGGAAAATAGTCAAAGAACGAATTAATTACCATAGTCTTAGCTACAAAATGAGCTATAACTTATTTTTATAAATCTAATAATTTAGGAGTTATCGCAATAAAACTCAGTGACGAAAATTCTTTAAATTTTGTTTTTCATAAATTAACCAGCGATATAGCGCCGCAGGCCAAATATTTTTTTTCCATAAAATGTTAGTGATAATGGGTGGAAGAAAGTTACAGAAAAAAAATAAAAAAAAAAATATTTTTTTTTCAAAAAATATCCTGTTTTTTGACCGGCCATTACGGGTAAACTACTAGTCCTACGAAAAAATTGACTTAAAATTTTTTGTATAGAATTTAGCAAGGATTATTTTTGTCGTTGACTACTTTCTTCTATCTCTTACCATATTCCTACAAAATGCGAAAAACCGCTAAGAGGGACCTTTTCGGGGGGAGTAGGGGGGGTTGCGGCAAGATTTTGATAGGCAACCCTAGTGCGATGTAATACCCTATTGGTAAGCTATCATTTGTACCACATTTCGATCAAAAAACAGATACGTCATAAATTAAGCAGCGGGCTCTCGGACTAACACCACGCGCCTCCCTCAGTTGGAATGAAAAGTTTCCCTACTCTCGGCCCGTGTACAAAGTTTCCATCGAAAGAGAGTTATTTCAAGTTTACGCCCGTCTAGATAGAACAAACTTTTACTCAACCTTTTCAGCAACAAGATGAAAAACACCGACGGACAGTGATGTACCGTTTTATGCCGAGGTTTGATGACTTGAAAACTTTGAATACGAGTTTTACATAGAATCTAATACGTAAATATCGTAGATAGAATTATTAAACTTCTATATCAATATAATATGCAGGGTGTAAAGATCCAATGTAACGTTTGAATTAAAGATGACAAGACCCATGTAAGTAGTGGTTAATATACATAAATGGGAATTATAAATACGCAGGCCACGCATACTCAATGATGGATGTCAATTTATTATAGACGTACCTACTGATATAGTTTATAGAGTTTTATTCTCATACTCTACATAATACTGTACTGACTTATTACACACTACACAGGTACCTAGTGATGCTGCAGATCTGCCCATGTTGAACAATATTACTAGAACTTCGGAGTTACTACATACGATACGAGTGTAGCTGAGTTACCTCTAACCTAATATACACTATACAGGTACATGTATATATAAATTAGCCAAACTTTTATTAGATAAGTTAATTAACGTTTATACTGTATGAAAGTTACACCTACAAGCCCAACCCTTATTATTTATATGTAGTATATCTAAATATAGTACCTACTAGCCATATTTATAGTATTATTTTATCACAATGTGAAACATATAAGTAAGCAGATTTGACTAGGAGATATAGTTTTAACAATAAGTTCGCTCTCTGTACACCACCCACTCCTGTCTTGTTTTTACATTTTGTATTTTTTTTAGATTTATGTATTATTATTTATGTAAAATATCACATTGGCACTATTCGCATACTACTGTATATACATATTTACTGTGAATAAATTTATTATTATGTATTACGTATCAATGACCGAGACACACAGAGATTACAATAAAAAAATATTATTTCTATATTGGTTGTATGCCCGTAATATTTGGAGTATGCCTACGGAATGAAAGGTTTGTGTTGTTCTGTACCTACTAAACCTAGTCAGTCGGTAGGACCCAATCGAAATTAGTGAGGAAACAAATATTATTAAACATAACTAAAAGTCGACCAAAACTTTATTACCATTAGCCAAAAACATTTTAAAATACATACATAATTAAAACTGGAAAGGCGGCTATCTGGTAGACGAGACTAAAACTAAGAAAAAAGTGGTGTGGGGTGAAGAGGAAAAAAACAACTCCGAAGAAGAAACTTTCCAATCGTGTTGGGGAACAAAGTTCTGCCATTCCAACAGAAACTTTTTCAAATACTTTGTAAGGGGGAAGGGAGAGGGTGCCACAACATGAGAACTCTTATTATTTACAGAATTTGTATAATAATATTATACTCGTACCTACTACCTACCCATCCAAAGCAGTTGCGTAGTTTAGTTGATGCTTTGATACCCGTATTATCATATCATCACACTCATACTCATACTCACACTCATTGTAATGTATTATTCTTAAACGTTGTTATTGTTGCTTCTGTAACGACGAATAGATCAAGTATGTTGATAGTGAATGTTACTTTGTAACTCAAGGTTACTTACATATACACTTGTTCCTGGATAAAATAAATTGCATAAACAGATTGACTGACATCCGGCGCATGAAAATCTTATAAGCTTCACAGTAACAAGGGAGATGATATTTAAATTTAATACCTACATTCGTTTCGCATAACGAAACCTTCGATTGCAAAATAGGTTCTCATCTCACACACAATGCTATTGAAGTTATAATCCATCTGAATATGTAATAGTTCTCCCAAGTAATCATAATCTACAATCATCTGACAGTAGAGACAATAGGGGGTTACTAAATACTAATGGAGTGAGAGAGGACACTGGTGGGTGCGGAGTGAGGACTTGAGGAGGATGGGACGTCACACAACCCGACTAAGCGAACACAACATTCAAAAGTTTGTTTAAGTTTTGCGTACAACCGTAATCGCTAACGGGTTCTATACCCCACTATTGGGGTAGTATAGCAGCTCCACAAACTCTTAGTATTAAGTAATAAAAACTTTTACTTGTCTATAAGTTATTCAAGTTCCACGATATTATATTTTTTCCAACATAAAAGAAAGCATCTACCTATTACAATATTCTTCGAAAATAACATTCTTCTACAATTAATTACGTCGAAATAACTTTACTCTTTAAATCTCAAACCGATAAACCACGGGGGAATTTGAAACTGAAAATATTGTGTGGACACCAATGAATAGAGAGAAGTTCTGCAACTACAATAGTAAAAAATACCAATAGAAATTCTAATGATCAAAATCATACACAAATGTGCATGCGCTATTATTAAAAAAAAATAAATAAACAATAACACGGAAATATGTTGTAAGTGGACTAATGTAGTAACAAGTTACATGTATAGTTAAAAAGTTGGTAGTATTGCGTTGATTAAGAAGAAGAGTTGTAGCGCTCAAATAACAAAGTCTGCTCTCTTTAGTAAAGTGAAACATTACACATTGGTTTACCCTCTCTGTTGAAACTGTTATCAAAAGTTAGTTTGACGAAGTTTATTACCAGAGTAGATACTAGTGACTGGTGGAGTTGGAGTCGTCCCTCTCCAGTCTCCATACAGATTCCCGAGTACCGACCCACACCCTACGATAGACTAAACGCTGAAACAAACTGTTCTTCGGCAAATTGAATGCTACGTCACACAACACAACACACCCATATAAAGTTACACATTATACAATTCCTTGCTATCATACTCGTATTGTGTTTTGATAATTATTTCGTACCAACTTACTGTACAGTGTACATTCTAGAGACATTTACTTATCTTCTCTGCGAACGTTTAGAATATTTGGAATAATTTAATAACTTTATACTAACTACAAAGCGTTAAATTATCATACGTATTCCTGTGTAAGTACACATCATATTAATATACATTATATTTCATCCTTACCCTACTTACAATAGGTGTGTGTGTGCACATATACCTACATATATATCTACATTTATCCAAACAGAAATAAATAGTTTTGAAAAATTGAACAAGTACACACATCCAGGAGATTCCAGGGCAAAACACATTCTGATATACTAATAGCACTGATAAATTATCCTCGAGTAGGGAAATGTAACATTAAGAGTTACGAGTAGATTAAAAACGATCATAATCTGAATTTGATTGTTTGTAAAAAAAAGTTCCACAAAAATTACGTAAAAAAGCATGTCAAGGTCGCATTGTTACCCTGATTATGAGATCAGGAAGAAATTCCGGATGTGTGCGGCCAGTCTTAATGTCAGGTCAGTGTTATGATGTGAGGGAACATGGTATATAATTATAGCGATCATTCACTAAACTTGATTCACAATGGACTAAATTAATTCACTGGTATCGATGTGAATCCAGTGTGATTTGTGAACTGCTGTAAGAAGTAGTACAAACAACATGATATCAATATTACCTATTTATGATTATTATACTTGGAATAGTTATCCCAAGTGTTGTTCTCTTCTCTTTACAAAAACAAACACATAAAAGCGAATGAATGTCCAAAGTTGTTAGGGAACAAGTTATTGCCGAAGTTAAGTTAAACGCTAACTCTCCCAACGGCAAGGGTCAACACACTACACACTTAACTTAAACTATCTAACTTGTAGAATGTAGATAGCACAACCCCTTTCCTTGCCGACCACCCATCACCACCTACTCTACTGACTACACCATACTCCGCACTCCGCACTCCATACACAATACACATCCTATTTGCCTATTATACAATACACTGACACACACTCTACATCTACATACTGTACTGTATACTTACCATTCTAGTTACAGCGATATAGATTATTCACAAACTTGCTGATTATTCTACTTCCCTACTTCATTTATTTTATACAATTGCCTACTGGGCACAACATACTATTAATATACTTCAGGTCACCAATACTCAGTTATTAGAGACTAAAGATAATAAATTCTTCCACTACTGCTGTCGAATATTTTTAAGACAATGTATTACTTTAAATGGATGCATTATGCACCAAATTATAGGTAAAACGACAGTGGGTAATGTTACTAAAGTAAAACTGGATATATTTAAATAAGAATTCAATAAGCAATGGAAATTCAGCGACGAGCATAGAATTAAAACAAACCCTTGAGTGAAATGGTTTTATATTAAAAAGTTTGTAAAGTGAAAGTTCAAAATATAAAAGGGATCTAAATATTATTCCGCGCTTCTTGGTAATCGCACTCGAGTTGTTTCAAAGTTTTTAAAAGATTATTCTTAATTACACAAAATAAACCCAAGCTGCCACTGGTTGGTCATTCGAGAGAGGAGGGTTGGGATTGGGACTGAGCAACATAAGTTCTACAAAACTCTTAATCTTAAAATCCATTATTACTAGCTAATTCTTGCTACTAATTATATCCGGTACATAATATTGTGGCTGCACATTATCATAAGTATGTACCTACAATAATCTAGGCATTCATTCAGACGTTCAAATATCAAATGTTTACGTTTCAAATGAACGGTTACGGTATAATAAACTGAGAAACGTAATGCAGGTATAAAACTAAGTTTCCTGAGCTATCAAAGACCACAAATCATTGCCCCATGAACACGATGGCGATGACTAAAAATAAATCCTAATAAAATAGTCACTTTGTATTACACGCGACACAATAATTCGTAATGGCGAATACCATCAACTTTGAAATAACACAAGAATCGACTAACTTACAAATATTTTTTCTCGGCGTTATACATTACATTAATCTCGTGAAGGCAGATGGGAGTATAAAGTTAAAAAAGAAATAAAATTTAAGGATTCTTTATAGTACAAAACAAAAAGTTTAGCAGTATCTTTTCTTTGAAATAAAAAGTTTAAACGTTGAAGGCGAAAAGAAAGTTTAACACAACTTTTTGTATGGATGTTTCTATTAACAGTCTAGCTTCAGAGTTTGATGAATAGGCGGAATAATGGGAAATATTATTATACCTATTCTATTTATTATTATAAAGTTGCCATTAGTAATTATATTTTACATAAAACCTGAACGTGAGGAATTCGACAGCGTCGAACAAACGAGGCAAACTTTTGAGGAGAAAAAACTCTAAATTAAACACGAAGGTTGGTAGGTACAAAACAATAGGATTAACAAGTATTGTAAAGCACTAGTTATATAACGGGGAATCTTTTACGGTTTTATACTGCCATCCCCATCACCAAACAATGTAGATAATAATATTAATGAAACGTATACCTACCAACACAAATACGATAGTCGAATTAACACTGAACAGTTAGAAATGTATCTTGAAAAAACTATACAAACAAGGCGTATTTCTAAATGATATGCCTAATCCAAGTCATAATAGTAAACAAACAAATGGAAACATTTATGATAATAGCCTCCAGGAAAAATATAAAAAAACGTATGAACAATTTCAAACAACGTAACATAACAAAGATCTCGGGACTTTTCAACTATGCGATGAAACATGAATATTGAAAGTATGAAACAGAGTTTCGACCGCGAAATCTACAAAGCTTTAACAAAGCAGTAAGCGGTGTAAGAAGGACTAAGTAGGTAGGTGGGTAGGTACTCGTACTAAATGTACAACAGAGCTTCACCACCCTCACGAAAAACTTACCAATAACTCGGCTTAAAGTGGAGGGCGAAATTTAACAACTTGTGTTGTTTGTAACTGAACAATCCCAAAGTTACTAAACATACAATCTAATATTTATGTAGATTACGTATACATACAACATTAAACAGAATTATAAGCATCTCTAAACAGCGACTGTTAATTTAATCAATTTGTCGATACAATAATAATAAGTGAACACTTCAATAAGTATTGCAATATTTTAATTCACTATTTACTTTTCCAAGAACAAGTGATTATCCTGTTCAGCTGGAATCAATTCACATGACTTTTAATTAAGGACAACACTAACAACGACGACCTACACCGGTACCCAGCGATATATCCCTCAACATTTAATAAAAATGTTGTCGTGATATTGGATCATTGGGAAGAAAACCATGATTAGAAATTGAATAGTAATTTTATAACTCAAGTCAAATCATCAGGAATCAGTCACAACCAAGTGGATTATGAACCCTAATCTTAAAATACATCAATCGGATAAACAGGTTTATCAACTTTAAAAAAAAGCATCAATATAAATCAACGACGTTGTTCACCTACACTAGAGAAAACATTATGTAAATACAAAACATTAATGTGGCTATTAAAAATTAACGTACGTATGATTTTTAAAGAAAATCGTTTACTCTTTTCACCAATTATATAGCAACCGAGTGTAATAATATCAAGGAGCTGTCCTCGTTGACCAGGTGAATGCCTCTCATAACCGGTTAGTACGAAGCAAATCATAGAGTAGTTCCTAGGTAGAGTTTGTCAGTATTCTAATCGTTTTATTAGATAAAATTATCATCTATCATTCACTTTCATGATCAATAATAATAACGTTAAACAAGCACCATGGAACTACTAACTTATTTGTTCATTACGAAACTCGTCAAGTCGTTGGAGTGCAGGCGAGGCGGTACATACATACTTAACTAATACATTGACAGCAGGTATATGACGACTACATTTCATATCACACGATAGACGTTATCAACGACAAATGATTAGCAAAGATACGTCACTGATGATCCATAATAATCCTGACATTAGTAATGCGAAAAAAATATTTATGGATTAAAATTTCGGGCGTGTAGACGAGAGAACAGAAATATCTAAATAGTGCTCTTTTCTGGAGAAATGATTGTATGATGAACAAACAATGAGTAATAATAGTTTAGGAAGTAATTAAACAATAATGTGATGTCCAAAATAATATCTCTTTGTCCATACAACATACAACACATTACACACACAATAACAGTTAACTATGAACAGTGAACATGAATTATTGTAAATACATATGGTTGTATGTATGTATGGAAGCAGTAGGTAGTTAACTTGCTGTTACTATTCCCCGCTAACAAGCAAACAAAGTTCAGGTTAGTTCTGTTCTGTGATAGTTGGAGAACTCAATACAGAAATTTCACCCCAAAAGTTTTGACAACTTTCCAAACACAACATTATTAAAGTTAATAGTTTCCAAAACTCATCTCCACTCAAACACTCGAAAAACAATGTGTTACATAATGTTTGTTATACTATGTATGTAATATGTATGTACCACTTCCACAATTGCATATTTCAAATTTAATTTATTTTATAGGTAGGTATTATTCAAACTTTACCATACGAATATTTATCTAAGATAAACCAATACCTCTAAGTATTATCGATATTTTTTCCTTAAACGAAGATAAATGTTCGGCTCATTTTGCTAAAACATCGATTGGTACCTACTCAAATCGGAAAATAGTAAAATCGCGATTATAACGAAGATAAAATATAATAGAATACAGAATGCCTAATTCAATTGTCGTATAATAAACTATGTGTATGTAGTATGTGTATAGGTTGGATATTCACATAGTGCAGACTGTAACGTAATATATTCCAAGTTTTCTCAGAACTCTTCATCTTCCATGAAGCAATATGTACTCAGTTATAGGTACAAGTATAAAAGTTCACAGTTCACTACTTACAGTCGTACACGGTTAACCTGACACGGGTACGTTGTATTTATTGCAAAACTTGTCATGTCAGACCTACGACTAATAGGTAAGTACTAGTATGTATGATGTATCTAGTAATATCTACGAATGTGAATTTATTATGCACTATAGTATGTGAGAGAGCACGGCCAACTATACACTCTATACAGGTATATGAGATATAATTTAATAGTTATGTTACATCATCATTAATCATACTTTCACGTCGCTGTTGTGGTCGACAAAGCAAATCAGATAGAACTAGGTAATAGGTGTAACAGTATCTATAGAAATCATTCCACGTAGGTAGATATTATTGTTATTCGTAGTCGTAGGTGGGAGTATAACACCGGAATAGTAACAGATCGACTTACAAATGGTTTAAAGACTAATAACCTAAACCATTCCTCTATCAATCCATCCCGAATATTATGTTAAACCTCCCAAAATGTTTAATTCATTGAACAATGTTACAAGAATTTTTCAAGAAATAACGAATGAAAAAGGTGAGTAATGAGTATTTAGCTATGTAAAACTATTATTTTAATTAGATTTTCAATACCTATAGAAAAATTATGTGCTGTGGCCCCACAAAATAAATCCGCGTTGTGATGACAATACTGCACGTAGCAACACACACATGATAGACACATATCGTTATAAGAGTGCTATTTCAGACCATTACAGGTGCTATGTCGATATGATAATGTAAATAATGCTAGGAAATAATATTACACACATATTTTTGATAACACCACCCATATCGCGTATATCTACTAGGTTGTTATGTACGTACTACGTATAAGTATTTATTATCTGGTATGTATTATCATTCATTGTTATTAGGTATTACAATTTATATAGGAAGGTATTGACTATAGATATATCCAGGTTTATCCGTCAATTATTATTAAAATATCGAGCTGTTTGCTCAACCGTTGCCATGGGCATATACCTACTTTATATTATTGTACACCTATGTACCATTCATTACCAAGTTTCATCAATAAATAAATATTATACACACACACATACATGAATCACTGACACTAAGTACATATGTATTTTATCACACCTAGTTCACTTCAGTTGTTATTAAAGTGTTTTATTGAGTGAAATAAATAAATGATGGAATGCATGATGTGAAACTTACCACTTAATCTTCCGAAACTCGTTTAGGTATCTGAAACAATAAAAGAAATAATTAGAAAACGTTATACAAAAATAAATGAAGATGTGCCATCTTAAATAAACATTACACAAAATATACACACTATAATGCCCAAACAGCAATCACTGCAAATCCCATCCTGTGGAAATGTAGTGGTGGCGATGCTCACTGCTCAGAAAGATGAAAAACGACTTATGGAACTTTTAGAACACCCGACTCATACAGAACACTCGAATAAATATGAAAAAAGAGTTGTGGTCAATTATACAACCTGGGGATTCCATAGGGAATCAGCTACAGACACATACATAACATAGTATAATGCCCATGCACCTAAATATAGAAATTACCATATCTTAACTTTTTAATCACTTGGAAAGATTGTCGCCCAAAGAGCGCTCCTAATAAGTAATAAGGGAACATAAACTTATTCAAAAGAAATTATAACAATTTCTGGCAACAAAAGTAATCTCAAAAGTTGTTGTTCGACGAAAAGTTTGTCGGATGCTCGCTCCACTCCCTGGGGTTGCCGGGCAGAGGGATGAGGAGTTTTAAGAGTTTCCCAGTGCGACCCAGGTGACGGGGATATCCGATAATAAAAAAATTACACGACTTCATTTTAAAGCAGTAATAATAATTTATTGACATAGTCACTAATATTGTAGCAAGTAACACGTGGAAAATACCTAACTTATTACTAGTTGACACATAGACATTATCATGGCAATCAACGTACCTATGTGTGTAAGTATATTATGTGTGTATGAGTACATTGTATAAGATATAGGCAAACTGCCACTATGCTTCTAGATATGTATATAGGTATATTGTAAGTATATTGGTAGTGCATATTGTAATTATTATTCGCATTAAGAGATAATGACATGTAAATGTGATCCAGCCAAGTTAAAGAACTCGAGAGTTTCCGTTAGAAAGAAATAAAGCTGATAATATTATGCAAAGAATATTATGAATATTTATTGTGGGAAACTAAGGATTCATGAAAGATCTACTGGCCCCGAATCATTATGCAAAAACTTTCTTTTCCTTTTCTATTATTATTATTACTACGCAGAAAGTAGCCGCAAAGTCTGCCGACTTACAGAACAATGCGATAAATCTTCTAGACTTTTGAATTACAAAAAATATATTTTTATTATGAAATACCTACCACGGCTTATTTTAGAACAATAGGTATATATGTACCTACTACATACAGATCAGTAAACATGAAATCAAACTGAATTTACCACTTCAAATATTCTTTTTCACAATACGACTACAAAGTTTACGCATATAGAAAAATTGGTAATACATAATTTGAATGATGTAAAATAACGCTCAAACGGCGAACTTGAAATTAGACAAAACCGGAACTGCCGCGGTGAAAAAATGAGATTTTATTAAACCGACATCATTATTAAACATTGATATACCGTAGTACACAGTACAGCATTGTACAAGTAATACATATAATGGTTAGCATATACCATTCACCTAACTACACAATATCTTTCTCTCTGTAGACTCAATATAATTAGATGTAGTAGGCATAAGTACCAATACAATATCTCTATCTATCGCATGTGATACGAGTACTAACGTTCGAATAACCATATTATATTAATACCTCCATCCCATACACACAGTATCAACACCGAACACACATTTAATAATAGTATAACAAAAGTAAATGTAGAAATATTATACATCTATGTATGTATCTACATTCTACACACAGAAATGCAATATTATTAAATTTCCATATTATAATATAGATAGGTAAAGTGGCGGTGACGAGTATGTGATATATTATCTACAACTGAGTGTCTCGATGTACATAGGTAGGTACTAGGTAGGTAGGTACCTACACCTACTATGCTAGATTATTATTTTACAAAGTTCAACGTCTCATACATACTAGTACAATATATGAATAACCCACTTTTCGTACTGGATACACTGAATGTAACAATAAAGATGATGAATCAGTCCTAAATCACTTATTTCTAACCAATACCTAACACGTCTAGGTAGGTATTTATGTACAATATGTATAATGTATGTTATACATACATACACCCAGAATGTTGTGAAATAATATTATTCTAATTTATCGCAATAACTTTCTATCATATAGGGAAATAAACATATTTTTCAACGTTTTCCATAGACGGCCTTTGCCTTTGTAGAATCTCTACAATACATGTTTGCAATTTGTACGTTGTAAATATTATATGGAGGTTATCATGAATAAATAATATTTCGTAGGAGATATAGCCGCCGAAATAGTAACTACATATCGGACGTTGAAACGTAAACAATCAAAGTAAGATTAAAGTATATCATAAAGCACAATAACGTACCTACATACATACTACATAGTAAAATGATAAAAGATACACATTTATATGGGCTAGACATTTGCGCAGATATCATGAAACCTCACACACAGAAACAATTCCAATATTGGTGAGCGTGTCTCAACGTTGTCTGAAAGTATTCTCAAGAATAATTGGGCATACTAAGGTCTAGTAATATAATGACGCGATATATAGCGACCCTACCTTACACGATATTAGGAAGATTATTCACTTGCGCTATTACAAATTATTTGATTTTTAAAGGTAATTAAGTATTAACTCACTAAGCCTTATGTATACACAAATGTCATGGAAAAAATTGTTACGAATTCAGATGATAGGTACGAAAGAAACAATGTAACTCTTATGGAAACTGGAAGGTTTGCCCAACTGTTATAGGAAAAGTGTAGACATAATCTTTCATGACTTTTATAAATTACGCACAATTTCGACAATAAACACGATAAACGATAAAAAACTATAGACACACCATTACGTTATAGTAATACAACAAGAGCAATAATTGTAACTGGTCAAACTGTTGGCGCTGTAGTGATTATACGAACAAACAGTGACGTGAACTTTCTACAATAACCGCTATTTAACTTAGTATTAAATAGATGTCAGTCAGTTTACCTTCTTACAACTTATATGTAGTATGGAGATTGTAGATATAATAATATGTAAGTGTAACACAATAAAATTGCTAACGCATAACTGTAACGTTTACGCCACAGTTTACATGATTTAGAAATAATTTATATCGAAACACTTCATACACAAGATGGAGCAACGCCAAAGCTTCGAAAATAGAAACACATTGAAATGGAATACATAAAAATAGACAGGTGTGATATAATATGGAGGTGTACTATATAACATACTACATCAAACAAACTTATGCATCTCCTGTGCTTGCACCTAATGTCTATTATAAGGTAGATTGTAGGAGATGGAAATGTACAGAGGTATGGTGTTGTATGGAGATGGAGACCTCGGTACCAATGGTTCATTTAGGTTTATTACATGTGCTATAATATTATTATCGTAATAGATGGCACTGTACAGTGTACAATGCAGGTACTGAGTACTCGTCTCGTATTATAGAGACATGCGAGCAATATAAATATACATATATGCAACATTATAGCATTATTATTATTGACAGTCCAACAGAGAGGTAAACCGGTTTAAAATAATGTTTAACTATGTACAATATATTATAATTACAATACTCTATACTAGTATAATACAGTAGATACTCACTCATAAGAAATGATCACTCAACATTCGTCTAGTAGACGTATAGTTATGATACTATAGATAGGTAGGTAGGTAACACACAACAGATACAAATACCCTGACTTTGTGATCTGCATAGGAGTGGAGCAGTACTGCAGCTGTGTTGTACTTATAGCTACATTACAATATTATACTTGTACATCCACATCATCTATTACTATTCTCTTCGCGCAAATGCAACATAAAGCAGATACAATGCATCATTACTGTACTCACTACTCGGTACTGGCCAATATATTGTAGGTTGTAGGGAGAGGTTATATCTCATATATAGACAGCTCATATCTCCAGGATATGAGCTGCTCCTCATACTTGGAGCTGAAGCGTTGTGCGGAGGACCGGGGGGAGTGGAAAGCGAGGTGTTCTTTGCTGCAAACAAATCCATTGGATTGAAACCTGAGAAGAAGAAGGTACATCTACGTACATTATAACCGCTGTTACTAATAATTAAATCCTACAGCAAAAATGACATTTTTCCGGGGTCATTTCTTTCTCTTGTAACAATTTTGAGTTGATAACAATGCCTGTAGTTATAAAAATGCACAACAGATATACAAAAGCATTGGGTTAAAAGGCCTTTGCGAAGTAAATTGATGACAGTGAAGAACTTTTAGATGATTGATTTTATCATAAACAGCATTCTAACGATACGTTGTCAAGTACCTTCTCACAAAATTTATTTTTAAACGTTTGGCTACAAGGTATTTAACAAATAATTTGACCACACAACAGTTTAATGCTTAATCAATCGGCCGAATAACGAAAGTAGTACGAATTACGTGTAAAAGGCTTCACCTAATAACATCTAAGTGACGAAGACAACCCAAACCTGATACACTTATTACAAATAGATCAAACCATTCAAATAAATTGCACACACTATTCTAAAATCATGTAGGTGAGTTATAGCTAACGATACAGTTAATACATGTACACTAATGTACTACAGAGTACACGTTAGAAAACCTAATACGTAGTAAATGTATAAGTACATATATCTGCTATCTTATACAGCCGATGGAGAAAGTGCGACATTATTATAATACTCACATCGAGATTATTACGATTCTTATATTAAAATATTAACGGCTCATTAGCGTTACAATAACCTCGTACCAGAATACATACAAAATAGAGAATATATTACACAGATAGACGCGTTATTATACTATGTGGATAATACTAATGGAATCAGAGAGTACAATGATATCCATAACCACATACTTTCGCATGCACATAATACTATTATTTTACAGAATTACAACTAGATATTATGCAGATAGGTTCCAGCGTACATACCACCAGGGTAAAGCAAATACGTACACTCATTGTAATAAAATAATCTCAAATTACTGGTAATTATCACACAAAATATAGTTTTAATAATAAACGATAACAACAGCTTATGTTCAATAGTTTTTCTACAAAGAAACTTCCAACTGAAACGTGCCAAAAATACTATTGACATCTTACAATTTTCTATCACAAAGAAATGTGGATACCAAATATTATGTGGTTTATATGATGCTCGATAAGAATTGCTTACGTGGAAGTAAAAATATATGACATTGTAGCTACGTAGATATAGAAATGGAGGAATGGTGCTAACACGCTGACGTTATGTTACGCGAGAGATAGCAATTCTTACAGACGCGTCTCTTTCTCTAATTCGACTACATTCTATAATGTGAATAGTCAGCCATTCTAGTGTTGAAGTTTGCAAAAATACATTGTAGAGACCGTAAAAAGATAGTACTTATCAACTAAGATAGTACACACTATATGAATTTGCACCGGCCTAATGATCTTGTATGTTTGCACATTCGTAGTGTAGTGTGTACGTGTATACCTGTCCTATAGTACGACACTATAAATCAATGTCAACAGTGTGTGGATAGATGTTACATGCACCTACTTAACGTGTGTATTCAAATGCATTTTTATATTTTGAGGTCATGTCTTCGTGTCACCAAATGATAATTCGTATTCCGCTACACAAAAAGACCCGTCATTACAGAGTTGCTATATTCTACAAAATGTTATGCGCTTTGGTTTACTAATTATTTGAGTAGGTATATATATACAATGAAATGTTACGTCGGCTCGGGATGGTAAGAAGTGTAATAATATTAAAATGCCTCACAGAATACAATGATTGACCCACTTGTTATGTCGGGCTATGAAGAGCACCCCATATTGTAAAGTGCATTCAGTAATATCTACGGTGTATGTGCGCTAAGATATTTATCGACGGCGACGGTAGGAAACATTGCAACTGAGTAGATATCATATTATCACTATTCACTACCAACTACATGCTACGTATATAGTATGAGTATCTAACTAGTACCTACTATGTTATGCGCAAAGCACATTTGGCATTGTGTGCCAATGTTATTTCGTTGACAAACACCTAGAAATACAGCACGTGTTTTCAAACCACATAGTAATTTTGCTTTTGCCACAGATAATATAAAACCTGCGTATAATGTTATAGGTACTAACTAATAAATATTACATATATGTACGATAGTACTTAATGAGAAGCAGTCATCGATATTACGGAGGCAATGTTGAACAAAACACATGCGTACCCACTAGTATTTCATATTCGACAATTATCCAAACGTGATCGACCTTTAAATTATTCGTGGATGCAGCGTTGCACGCAGAAAATGTTATTTTTCTTCTTCTTGCGGAGTAAAATACCTAATGACGAAGGGCTACAGGTACATTGCAAATAAAAATAAAATGAAGCAATTGTATGCATTCACCAAACAAAATCGTAATGATTTAAAGAAAAATCATAATAAGCAATTGTCAATTTTAGAACACCAACAAAAGTTGAGTTAAATTAAAGTATAACTTATTTTGATAAGAAACAAGGGCGTCGTTGTAATCTTCCCTACCTACCTCCCATTCCCACCCCGTGCTCCCCCGCATCCCGCCCCCTGTACCCACTAACTCCCTCTCCATGATGGGTTTGTGTGTATAATACAGATAGGTAGGTAGGTAAGTATGTAGTTATACATATTTATATGTACTTAAATAATATAATACCCGTATAGTAGAGTAGCTATATAGTATAGACATCTAGGTAGTAGGTAGTAGGTACCAGGGGTAGGTGTAACCCCTCGGCCTCGCTATAAGAGCACAATGTTCTCTACTCTCTACTCTACAGTGCTCACTGCTCAGTGAGGGTGGGTGGTTGGTAGCTTTTGTCGTGGGCGTTTAAATCAATAGTAGCCGGCAAGAGCCATACCGAGTAGCAAGTTCTCATCTGAGAAACATTACATTGCGTACCTATCTTCCTATACAAACATACTATTACCACTTACCTATCTACTCTACATATAATGGGATGGTACATACTCGTATATATTATAGGACACTGCTACTACTTACATTCGGAATATTAACTTTCACACGCATTTTATACCGACGCCGCTACTGGGCTATAATAATATCGCATCTTATCGATGAACACATCAAAAAGTAGTCTGACAAAAATATA
This sequence comes from Ceraclea dissimilis, assembly GCA_963576895.1. NCBI lineage: Eukaryota > Metazoa > Arthropoda > Insecta > Trichoptera > Leptoceridae > Ceraclea > Ceraclea dissimilis. The sequence continues at coordinate 16,809,604 of OY756363.1, forward strand.
TAATTAAACGGTGTACAGAATAACATAAACTACTTTTGCAACGTGTGTAGATAAGAAAACTTTTAAGAACAAACATAAAATTAAATTTAGCAGGCTCCTACTTAAATACTACCCCAAAACGTATGGTCCTTGTAACCCACTTAGAGCACAACACGAAATTATAAGAGTTTTTTAAAACATATTTCATCAATCAAAAACAATACGAAAAGTTAGGGAAAAACAAATAACTTGTTCGTATGAAAGTTAGATCGACGAAAGTTGAATAAAACTTTGTGGTACGTGTATAGATATACAGGCAGATATACTATGTAGGCGAGGTACATGTGTGTGAGCATGCCTGTATGAAACAGTAACCAACACAGAGCGCTGGAACTTATGGAGGTACCTACTTTAGGTAAATCTAGATGGATGGATATACATATATCTACACAGGCATTTACCTGTCCCCATATAAATATACAATATGTGAAATCATATCACTACATATTATTACTATTCCGTATGGCGTAAGCGTGTGTGTGTGTGTGTTGCGTTTATAATGCGTAGGTAACATTTGATATAATGAAAAGTTGGGTGTTGAAAGGAGGGAATAAAAGTTTGAGGACAAGTAGATACCTACATCCTACAGTACCTACATGACATATAGAAGAGGTGAACCGGTCGGTATATTTGCGGAGAGAATTTCACGGTCGTTGAATAAAATGAAATTACTTTTCGCTTTGTCATAAATTTGCTTGCAACTTTTGTATTCCTAAACTTTGCTTTGGAGAGAAGTGATGTTTAGCACAAAACCTACGACCCAACCTATCACGAAATGCGCTACCCATAATCGTATAACCATGTCGTGTAGGAAATGATGGCACTACTCAGAGAAAGTAATTATTTGTAACAGGTAGATTGTTGTATTATATAATACCTACGTATATGCTATCATACTACATTTATTTACAGTTCGCCACAGCCATCCTATTACAAAGGTTTAACTGTTTCAAATAACACTTCATTTACAATCAGATAAATACAATTTACTTTGGCCATCGATGCGAGCGACCCTTAAAAACAGATAGGGTTCGAAGAAGGCTACAGATAGTCCTGTAAGGTGCAACACCTTCGTTGAATTACATACTTAACATTCGAAATGTAAATAAATAAATGAAAAACACACAAACGTTCTCATAAAACAACAGGGAAAGTTTCCAGTTTACTAACTTAGTAAGCCTGCAAAAATGTTCGATAAAGATGTTCTTAGTTTGGAAGTTAGAATTGACGCAAAACTTAGTTCCGGATTGAAGGAGGATAGCGAAGAAGAAACTTCGCGTAGTACCTACTTTCAATCGAAAACTATACATCATTTCATACAAACTTTGTAATTTCATTATAAAGTTTTTCTCTTTAAAAATCGTTAAAAACTACTGAGATTCTGCTGCCATACTACGAGTACATAATAGACATAAAACATTACCACACTTTTGATATAACTTATTTATTATGAGCAGCAAAATATACACCCTGTTAGTTATGAATGTTGTGCATGCAAAGCAATTACATAATAATGATAAAAAAAGTTACACGTACGCGGTATAAGGCCAGGGTACACGCTTTACTAACCATAAATAGTCTAAAATACGCATTTACCTATTTAGAACTACAACATAGTATAACAATAAACACTGCACTTTGCATTTGTACGATGAGAATGCCTACATAATAAAATAATAATTTGTAAGCAAGAAACGCTTATTCTGGGAATTATGTATAACGAAATACTTCGATGGAGTCGATAATAATAATTGGCTGACCTTTCAAACCTCCAACACTACTATAAACAATATCTTTCTGCTCTAGAAATTGTTTACAGCACTAACCTAGAACAAGCTACACTGGTTACATATTAATTTAGATACATCGCCAGTTAACACTGTAGAGGAAGGTAGTAATAGTGTTGAATTACAACTAGGTATAGGTATATCAACATAGTTCCGAATTGGGATGCACTAATCGATGTAAGAAACAAAACCGTATGATAATGAAATGTGTAACTATAACAAATGACGTACATCATTGATCTATGTACAGTACATTGTACATATACAAACACCATACTGCGAGCTACGTAGACTCATCATCAGCACTGCAATCCCTGCAACTATAGTCTACTTAATAATATAATCTTGCGTATAATATCTCGTATCATCGGTTGTAATTATTACAACATAAAAATATACCTACACCTACTTACATATACCTAGGTCGTAATTCAATTAATATTCACATGGTATACAGTTTAGTATACACAGTCCAAACAATAGAAAGATATGTAAGTACACATTAACACTCGGTGCTTGGAATCAATACACCTAACCAACTAAGTAAAACATTGCCTGAATTAATGAGAATATACCTACATATTAATGTAATATTTGATGGCGTATGCGTGATAAATTGGTATACGAATATAAAATACAATTTATTTCTCCAATAACCGACGATATGCATCTATGTTTATGCCCTAATACAAAGTAGATAATATGTATGTAGGTATAATAATATATGCCAATAATAGATTCGTCTGATAGCTCTATATATGTATATTGCATTATAAGTATTATTATATTCGTAAACTTAATTAAAAGCCGCATTAGCATTTAGTTAGTGGCACAATATAAAATATAATATACCTATGTATTTATGTAGGTATGTGCGTGTATGAATAGAACGATAGTATAGTGGGGAGGTAGAGGGTAATACTATGTATTTTATGTGTATGTATCTACATATGTGTACTATATAGTGGTGTAGTGGTAATAATGGGTAACAAACAACCCCATCATGTCACAATAATAATATGTACCATGTCATATTAGGTATACTGGATGAGTAATGTATTGCGTATGTATGTATTGTATGTCTTATAATGAGTGTGCATGTTTATATACATTAGGTATTTGTTTTAGATACCAATACCTACATATATTCACCCCATTAATTGATTTGTATAGTCATTCTAATGAACCGCAATGTCTTCATCGAATCGAAGCACTTTTGAAAAAGGCAAACCCTAATAATTCGTCTATGAATCTATATACATTGTACATCATCCATTAAGACCAAATTGTTATAGCGGAGTAGGTCGAATACGACTTGCATCTTCGCAGTGGAACGCGTTCCCAATTCTGTTACCAGACACACTCAATACCAAACGTACAAGTCCATCCATATCCACATCATCACAATCATGAATCAATTAATACTCAGTGCATGTATAAATCATTGCTATAGTAATACAGTAGTATGGCGATGCAATAATAAATCACCACCACGTTAGCAAGAGTCTCAAATGCATATATATGCAGTGTGCGGTGCATGGGTCAGTGTACAAGAAACACGATAGAGAAAAACTACAACAGCATACACATATAATATGCACGCAAATACCTATACATGTATAACTAATACATATTAGATACCTTACTATGTTATAAATAGAAATAATATATATACTTAATTATAATAATAGTGAACGAGTACGATTATAGTATATCTAGTATATTATATTGTGTGTATATCATACGTATAATATAATAGTAGATATGACACGTTCATATACATATTATGTTTATTAGCAGGTAGGTAGGTAGATAATGTAGAATAGAGCCCGAAGCATCATGCATGATCCCACGATAGCACGCCACCAACCACCACGGTAGGAGCGCTGTTAGCACTGTTAGATGGAAACGTACACATACTACAACTAGTAGGATGGCTCGTATTCAATACATGTAGGTAGGTATAATAATGACATACCAAATTACTATCTACACATTACCATAAGAACATTCAACTAATTAATCATTCTACTAAAGGTGCGAACCATTGCAAATTCATCATACACAACAAAAATTTCAACGTGTTCTTTTCTTATGCTTTTCTTTGAAAGTTGTGTTTATTGTGAATTCGATATACCTAAGTAACAATAATATAGCAGGTAGGTATTGATAAATTCATGTCTTCGAGATATACCTGTGAAATGAAACATTTCATTGTACAAAAGATGACGCATTTCATTATATCTAGCATTTTCAGCATAAATAATATTATTATACCTAAAATAGAGAGAGGCACTGACTGTAATAATATCTGTATAGATACAGTACAATATTACGTGTATATTGTACACTAGATATATTACTATATATAGCTACACAATAATATCTGTGTATGTATTATGTAGTTAGATAGATACATAGGTAGCTGTATCGATCCGCAGTGGCAGTCAACGAGACAATATACCGGACCCGCGCCATTCTACTCTGAGGACGAATGAGTATTATGAAGATAAAGACAAGATAAGTAGGGAGCACTGAGCAATACCAACTATTGTATGTACATAGATAATACATCACATTACTTTATATTATTACATGGGAGAATGCTAGTTAGGTAAATCCAAGCTTCTGACATTTCTCCTCGTATATTTATAATTTATACACGCATTCACACTCAACATATTATTTTATTAATCCATGTGTAATTATTTTTAAACTAACGAATTCCACGTAATTACACAAACTAAAATATCAATGTTTCAAAACAGGATTGAGTCTCAAATGTCAATCACATTATTATGAACACGTCATCAAATTGATCTTCTAACAAGACAATTAATATAACTGCCTATCACATTAAGAATACAATCACTTTCAAATGTCTCACATTTGATTTAATATAAATAGTACCTACTATTTAATAATATGTACCTACTACCTGGACAATACACACATAACGGCATTAATACTATTGCATTCACTTTCTTTAAAAAGATTAAAGTAGATAATATGACTAAGTGTAACTAGGTATGGTATGGTATACACTATGGTAATATGATTAATAATACAATACTACGAGTCTACATACAACGAGGAGGTAGTTAGCATTGCATTGCAAGCGATGGTACTTTCATCCAATCGCAAACTCGACATGGCCAATAATACCTATTATATAGTATAGATACATGTACCGGTACCTATATTTTAAATAGTAAGTGATGTGATATGATATGATATCATGCCACACACCCACACTATAGATACTCAACTATACGCGTGATGCTATAGGTACGTGTATATATTATTATACTAGTACACACCATACTACCTAACACACAGATATGTACATTACATTACTACTATAAGGTCGTCGTCTTTGGCGCCGAGCAATCCGGTTTTCAACAATCTTTTTAACATTGGCAACACTGTCCCTATATAATACTTATTAGATGTTATAATCATATAAAATAGCTATAAATAATACACAAGCATCTACTTACTCGCACTCGGATCAAACGAGTTTGTTCACTGAAGATTGCAGATATACATTCATCACTTGAAGACGGTCGCAATATTTTAAAAAATATTGGTGATTAATATGTACGTACAGTGTACACCATCAGTTCAATGATTAGAATAGGTGTGTATATATTTCTATCTCAAAGTGAATGAATGGGAAATAATGTTGTAACCTAATATAGAACGTTATTGAGAACTAGTAATAAGGAGGTATTGGAGAGACAGTGTGTAAAGAATGAGGTGAATCCCCGGAATAAGGGGAAGCACTTAATTGGAACTTTCTACTTATATTTTATGTATATGTATGTGTACACTGTACAGCGTACGCATATAACACAGTAATTGTGATGTAATCAATGACAGAATGATTGAATTTAAAAGAACTAATGGTAGATATTAATATGAAACGTGTATAGTACAGATACCTAATATAACTATGTAAATATATGTAGTTTCTTAATTACCTAATGATTAATCAGCGATGGTGACGAATCCACTTCATTACTCGAGTGTGTATGTACTGTAATAAATATGAAAATACACATTATGAGGTTGTATGTAGAGAAAGACTAGCAACATAAATAATAAAAACTCGGGGATTATGCTATGTCATCATAATACTACCGGGTGGTGAAAAAAATAATACTGTTTAGTAATCAAAATTGGAGCGATAAGCGTGCCAAACATAAAAATCTGAAAACATTTGCAAAACGTGAATAAAAACGCTGACACAATGTGAAAATGTCAGACTTGGTGTATTCGGTATTGGCTACCAGTTGTGCTGACGAAGGACTTCATAGAACGCTAACCTTCGTCAATAGTATTAAAACATTATATTGTCACGTTGGGTTTTTATTTTATGTACGAGCAATATAAAACTCTTGATAACTACGTGTCCCACCAATATACTACTAAGTAAACTTTACTTATAAAAATAAATAATTTATAACAATTACAAGCACACCTGCTCCATTTCGAGTATAACTGCGATACTAAATTCTATAACCAGCAAAAAATGGTTACATGAAAGATGTTCGAAAAACAGTATTTCGAATTCCAAATGTTCGAAGAACAGTTGTTCGAAAAACAATAATCAGAATAACAATAGTTTGAAAGTAATATGTTCGAACTCACATTTGTTAGAAAAGCAAAATCATCGAATCACAATAATTCGATTCCCATTTTACAGGAATATATTTAATTTTCTGTAAAGTTTCGAGGCGGGTTATATAAATAGGATTGTCTTATATCTCAACCGACTACCAAAACCCCATTTTAGTCGCAATGTTTTGACTTTTCCTTACATACGTCATCCAACTGCGATTTATACAGGTTCCCTCCAACTGCGAATGAAGTGGATGAGTTCATAAGGAGCTAATGTCACTTTTAGTGTTACTAAGAAAATGAGGCGATTACTTACTAAGTACGGTACCTGATTATGAATATTATCAAAATGATTTATTTCCGTATTTTGACATTTTAGTTAATACAGTTTTTTTTATTACTAACTGAGTAATATTAGTAAAATAGGTATTTTAGTTAAGCACACGTTTTTTCTTCTTCGAATCATAATATAAACATCGTCATTTGAGGTGAAATCCCGGGACATACATCCGTTTAGTTTTTACAAAAAATATTAAATTAGCAAATTGTCTTTAAAATAATTTATTTAAAAATGCAAAAATAGTGTACCTTGAAATCCATAAATTAGTCTAATGATCTGATTAAAAGATTCCGGCGTAAATTAGTGGTAGTTTCTAAACTTTAAATTTGGATATACTTACTATTGAGATTTACGGCTTCTTACATTTTCTAAAAAAAAAATCTCATTATTTTTTGTACATATTATTATTTTCTTTTAACTAAAGTAGCCAAGAAATGACATTGGTACTTATTGAACTGAGTTTCGTGTCGCCATGTTGCCGCCTTTTGTCATTTGTTGCCAGTGAAAAAAAAATTGATAGAAAATTATCAGAGATCTTAAGGTAAGACCCTTTTGTGGTATTATTATTGAAACTCTTTTTGCATAAACAAACAATAAATTATGAAAAAATTAGAATTATGCAGTGTCTAAATACACATAACATTATACCTAGTTCACAAATTATATTAAATATGGTACAACACGCAGTTGTGTTGACGGCGACACTATATTGGCTTGCGCCTTTAGCCAGGAAACTTTTTTCGAACAATTGTAATTTCGAACTATTGTTCATTCGAAAATATGTTTTTCGAAATAAAGTGCGTCGAACTATTGTCATTCGAAAATTTGTATTTCGAATTATTGCCATTCGAAATGTTGTTTTTCGAAGTATTGTGCGTTCGAAAATATGTAAATCGAACAACTTTCCTGTCACCCAAAAAATAGTATCGTGTAACTGCAAGTTAGTCAACTACCTATTTACCGATGCATAAATTTAATATCAAATCTTCTATGAACACCGGATACAATTACTTCTATATGTATATCATAAGCCATGATTGACTGACAGTAGTAGTGACTAGTGACAAGGTTCTAAAGAAATTAGTACATCTAATAAACAATATAAAATCTAACATTGTTCATACTACAAAGTTTTATAAAAGGGGAAGCACTTTGACATACAAAATGTGGGTAAATAATATGTTGACTGGCAATGTCCACACTAGGTACATACAATATAATAGCTTCTCTATGTTCCCTGTTCCCTCCCATTGGTGTTAGAATCAATTTATCGCTGAGAAGTGCCGAATAAACGTTTCATAGAACAACTCCATTAGGCCAAGACAGACACAAAATATATACGATTACATATTATTATTATAGACGTGAATGTACGTAATGTCGACCTTATACTACACATTGTTATACACACGTAGAATGTACATATACATATAATATAGAACTCACCTATAAAATAACGTAACGCCGAGTAAGCAGTGATAGAATTGCCGAGCAACGATTTATTATTCTTCTTCCTCGCAGTTTTATGCTATCGATAGCGAAACTAATATGGGTGGGGAATAAAAATATATTATGCACCCATTTAAAATTTACCGAGTTACTTGTAATAAAATAACAGAAAATTATTATTTATATCACTAACAATGTAGGAACGATATAAATAATAGATATCACAAAAATACTACCTACTATTATTCTAATAAATATCTTTCCATGTAAATCCATACATATTTGTGAGCTTCTTAGACCCCTTCCTATAGTATAACTTAACATAAAGTACATACATATTACATACAAAACACGCTAATTAATTCTAGTATAGTATCTTCCGATTGTAATGATCGCTGTGTGAATAGTAGATTGTAGTATTAGACACGTCATAATATAATGTATAATATAGCGAGGTAGGTAGGTAGGTATATGCGGGTATAGGCATATACATTGTAATGTACTAATATTATTTAGTAAAATACTCCAAACAACATGACGTTATTCTGTATAAAGTTTTGAGTAATTACCCAACAGAGTATAACAATACAGGAGCAGATAATAATATTATAATAAAACTTTTCCACCAATAATAATATTATCGTTGTTTATAAAGAAAGTTGAGTCGTTAAAAATTTCAGCTCAGCTATCTAAACATTCAAACAACTTCACCGAGTCAAGTTAGCTTCAAATAACTTTCTTAGATGTGCTTTGCTTGTTTATAAATTTATATAATACCTACTCATTCATTACATTACCTACCTACTCGAGAGTTACATGTACAACTTTTATCCGAGAATTACTAACAAAATAAACTTCCTACCTACAGGAAAAACGTCCAACTATTCCAAGAGAAGATTATTATTACATAGGTGAGAGTTACATACATACTATAATATGTACAATACATTCACCATTACAACGGGTTTCACAAGATACACATTTCCTCTATCGATTGCTACAGTTGTTATAAATTTACCTACAAATAAATTGATTGAATAAACAATTGAAAGAAGGTAAACAGACGTTATTGGAAATAAGTGGGCGTCCGAAATTATTACAAAGTATACCCACTATACTAAGTTACCATTACAATTGAAATTATAACAATGTCGGTAGATATTATATTACACATTATTAGATACCTTCGTAATGTAATGTAAAGACAAGACTTCACTGCGGTCGGTACTGAACCGTGACCAACACAATGAATACCTCTACCTCTACTTCTAGTATACTGTCACAGAATGTTGAACCGATTTCACCTTTCTTATGAAGTACCTACATAGTACATATATCTACTTGTGTATCAATTCTATCTAAATACGAAATAAGACACGGCGTACGGCTATAAATACTCTACATGCTATTATTGTTATAAGAATATTATATATCAACACTGTGTACAACTGTGTAGTTATGCTTCTACAGTTGGGATTAGCAATGTTACAGACACATGCATAGCAATATTACTAAGTTGTGTACACCTTGTATATATAGAGCGTCATATCAAAGAAGAAAATAATATCTATGACAGACATTATAATTTCGTCTTTCCAGAAATTTCCAGACAAACCAACACATTGTAACATTAAAACATTGAAGAATTAATAATACCACGCGCGAAATAATAAGAACGCGAATCTGTTTTAAACGCACTGGGGGAGTCCAGAATGAACAACAGTAAATATAATCACTTTAGTAGATTTGATCTAATTAAAGCAGGGAAGTAAAAGCGTTCTCCACTTACATATCAAAATGTAGCAAAAATGCGAATGTTGTAAGAAAATCATTACTGCGATTGCTTAATTATAACATAACAAAATATATATTCAATGAAGCTGATATTACCACAGTAGAATAATATGTATGTACTTACTTATTAGATATGAAAATCCTATCCTACATTAATAACATGACATAATTATCTACTCAGTACCATCACCATCACTACACTACACTGGATATATCTAACAACATTATTTGTAATATCGCCATCTTATTATTTGTATTTGTTAATTGTTACGGATACCTAGTAGGTACACAGTACACACACACACACACATCAAGACTAGATAATAATCATATGAATCCTAACTAGGTATGTAATATAACTTGTATGTAGAATTAGTTATTATTATAATAATAAAATATGCACGTACTAGGAAGATCTGAATGGAATTTCCCTCAAGATATAGGTATTATGAACGTATTACATAAAGAATCACTTCCTATATACACATGATTAACTGATATCATACGATCCACCATCTCGGAAGTTACAATACAAATCTTTTTGCACACTACATGGTATATCTACATTCTACATCTCTAAATGCAACATTTTGTCATAATAATTGGTAATTGCATCATTCGTGATTAATAATTGTTATTCAATGTAGATTTTCTAACCCTAATTACATTACCAGCACTCTGCAGTTTGGTGTACTACATAGTATAATACGAGTACCGCGAGAGATACGACTCTATCAATATCAATCAGGTCATAAGTAATACAGTACGAGTGATACAAAATATTAAAATCCTGATGAACGTCCAACAAGACAAGACTCGGTCAAAATATATCGATGACTCATAATAATAAAAATACACGGAAACGACAACAGCATGTAGATTGTAGATATGAACATTAAAATATATTAGCTGATGTAACAATAAATAAACCAAAGAATATGGACTTGGTATATTTGGTGAACTACTCTCGATGGAAATGAATCATTTTATCAATTGAGTATATTGTATGTGAATGCGATATTACATATATATGTTGTGCGGAATAACACCCACCTACACTCATTTTATTTATCCAGAAAATCAAAACATTTCTTAAGGGCATGGCACCAGGAATGACGTCACAGTCTTTTCCCACGGCATTAAGGTTCAAAATTGCGTGACAATCGCATGATAAAATGGTAAAAATAGCGTTTTTTTTCCATTTTTTGGGGTTAATTTTGCGTCTATCAAAAATCTTTTACGGTTATTCCCTAGATAAAGGTTCAATTCATCACCATATTTTGTTCCAAAGCATATTTAGTAACGGTTGCCGAGAAAGGTCTCCCGTTTTTAGAAATTTTTGCAATGTCGATATGCACACTTTTAATCACATTTCGTGGGCCACAATAATATACAATAGGTACATAACAATGTGACGTGAAATTATTTAATCCAAATATTAATTGACAAATGGATTAATATTTATTATATTATCGCCCGACACGTGAATTTCATTGGAATCGACAATACGAATAGGATAATAAAGCGTGTGAACCAAAACGATAGTTCAAATCAAAGTATGCAGACGTTATCTTACATTTCTCTCCGTGGGTGTGCAAGCATATAATAACTACATTCTACATATCAGCAAAATACACCATACACCCTAAAGTGAGTGGATTATTACGACTAGATACATTCTAATATACTTACATTACTTACAGATAACACAGAATAATCAACAAAAAACCTATCATATAATTTTATTATGTGGCGAGAGTAGATTAAATTTACAATATGACAAACATAATAATATCATGAAAAAGGTCATGGCGATGTTTATCCACGTCGACACAATATTTCTACAATATCTGGTACATGGAGGCATGTATTATGTATCTAACATTGTGCTTATATGATTAGTTATTGGATATTCATTCACACCTCGCATACAACAACACATAATATAATATTTATTAAATATTTTGTCATTATTACACGATGAAACTGAACAAATATCAGAAAACGTTTACATAATTCACGATACGTACTTACCAACATAATAATAGCACATATTACAATAAATGCTATGTACATGTAGTAGGTACGTACATATACACTGCCCACATACCTAATGCCTTGTAGATCAGTAGGTACTAGGTAGGTATGCACACACTACACATGAGTGACATTGTCACAACTAGGTATGTAAAGAGAGGTACCCAGATACAGTGGTATGCATACATAGTAGTATAATATGTATTGTGAAGCACTAACAGGTAAATTGGTTGGTATCATTACTATTAGTAACACACAGGTGGCATTTATCTACGTGGGTACTAACACTAACTACTAACTAGATACTATGTACAATATGACTATCATTGGCTAAAAAAATAATACTCACATCAGCATACCTGTATAGCTACCAACGTATAGGTATTATATGCAAACTAACAGATCAGTGCTGAAAATGTTTAGATCAACTATATTTATAATGTTAAAAGATGTTTAGTGATATGCAAGTCATCAAACATCATCACAAATCAAACCAAATAAAAAAACATGTTCTATACGTAATTATTACTAGAAGAATTAGAAGTTTAAGAATTAATCAACCTCAGTCCTCAATATACAATAGCGTTATGACGCGTGGATGTTAAGTGTCCAAACACCTACTTATATAGAGGCCTAGATTAGCCGTTAGCCCTAATGTCGACAAAAAGCGTGGGAATCTTGATATGTATTTGATAGGAAAATAATGTCAAAACTATTCGTTTCTCATTAGCACCATGGCATTGTGGATATATTAAGTACCATTATCAAACAATACGCGTTGACATTCTTGAATCAATATGACAGAAAAGTATAATCGTGCCACCTAAAAAACATAATCAGGTATATAGGTAAACAATTGGTTTTAAAGATTGACTGAAAGAATTCACAACTTATAATTCACAGCTTATAATTCCATGCTCAATTACATTGTACCTGCTTCGTTTAGTCGAAGAATAAATAACATAAATAAAAATCCATGATACTGTAAGTACAAATTACACCACAATAATCTATCACTAATTCCTACTCAGATAATGATATCAGGCGCCAAATACTAATTTATTGGTATATAGGTACCTGGTACTAGGTAGGTAGGCACCTCACTTACCTATAATAAATAAAACACCTTGCAGATATTATTGTAGACGTACATTATCTCATCCTTGATAACAAATACAAGGCAGTACTAATCGGTTACATCTCACATCGCAATAATAACTGAGTACTCGATAGGTACATGATACGAATACGTTTCTATGTATGTATTCACTATTTCGACTCATATAATATTATAACAATGTTGTCGAGCGAAGAAAATAATAAGCGAGAGAACTAACTACATTATCATTAGGTATTAGTACATATAAGCAAAGCAATACATAGACACCAACTACTCGTAATACACGTGTATTATAAACACACTTCTAATCAATAATACTATGCATTACATATTAAATGTATTAATAATGGTAACAACAATGTATTAAAGTACATACTTGTGAAGCAGCTACATATATCTATCACACACCTAAGTATGTATATTTCTATAATTCACTACCACTTCACTATGCTCGTTTTTTACCTACTGCAAGTAATCTGTTATTGCGGAAATTGTTCACCTCAAGCACACTCGCTCCGAAATCAATAGTTTACACTTTCCCAAGAGGTTCGACTAGAGCTGAACCAACTGAATTCAGTTGGGTGCAATCGCTCAAAATCACTGTGAAAGGCAAATCCTGGTAGTCCAAAAGCACAGTCCAAGAGAAATTACCATACCTAACTAAAGAAAATTTCATCGAAAGTATTAAATAAACCTTCAGTTCAATGTTTTCTTATCTATACAATCTAGTCTAGTACTATTTATCTACCTACCAATGAGAACATAAGAATTCATAGCATCATCGATAGAACATCACGATTTGTACAGATATACAAACAGTACTATGTACCAGTGTATCTACTTAGTAATGGCATTAGAATGACTATAGCTACATTCGACTCGTGTATTACTTATAATGTCTTGTAGCAACAATTAACATGGCGAATAGACCGTGAGTGGCCATTAGGTAGAGCACTATACCAGTCGATGGAAATATAAATTAAGGCGATGGAATATGTATTGATTGGTAAAGGTGAAAGCCTGCGATTATAAATCACGAATCGTTCAACATTAATACATTGTATAGTGTATACTTACAGACCTACATCTATACCTGGATCTACAATCTACACAATAATATGTCGAAATTAATAACACGTCACATGAATTACCTGCACAGAATTAATAACTTACATAGGACATTCAATGAACAACAATTAATTACCTAACAATCTTACAAGATTAACTAAGTAAATGCATGAGTCATTTTGTAAACGTCAAGATCTAAAAGCAATACAAAAATAACTGATAATTCTTTAAAATAAAACAATATATTTGGCCTATAGTGAACATAGGGTAAATCCGCGTCAGTTCATCCACACCATGACACCCACCGTCTCAGATTTTGATGAAACTTGGCACGTTTGTTCTGTTCATTGATATAAGAAACCATACCAATTTTTTTGCTGTATCTCTAACGGTTTAGATTTTACAGCATCTTAAAGATTTTGTATTATTGCAATATTTTTTGTTCCACCGCAGAAAACTAAATCTGTCCTCCGACGAAAAATAATTCATATCTTTCTTAGTTTTTGACCAATGTAGATGATTTTTTTTTCTAGTGTACATCAATATGTCAGGAATACTTTAAAAAAATAAAAGAGCTTCTGAGTGTTTATTTGGACCCAGAAAAAATCCTAAATTGTCTTTTTTAGGATTTTCAAAACAATGTGGGGAGTTCTACGGTAAATTGAATATCTTCGAGAGGGAAAAGGATAATCATGACTTTTTTAATAATCTTGTACTAAGAGATATGTTCTACCACATGAAATAAAAAAAATAATGTTTATTTTCCTCCTTCTTTGTTTTTTCTCACTTCAAAGCGAAAAAAGGTTATAGTAGGGGAAAGTTGATGGCATATCTAGGAAAAAAATATAGAAGTATTTTTTTTTCATCGTTCCTTATGCTTTTGGGGGTGCTGAATCCGAATTTCAACTTTGCCACCTCGTAAATGTAATACTTTCTGAAAATTTCAGAAAGAAGGAGAAAAAATGCTTTTTTTTACAAAATTTTTCCTCATAACTCAAAAAGTATTCATTTTATAAAAAAGAATGATATCACTATTTATAGTAAATTTAATGCAGTTTATTCTTGCCTTGAGATTCTTTTCTCTAAAACGAAAACTTTTTGAGTTATGAGTAAAAATCTGTAAAAAGTGCATTTTTCCATCGTTTTTTCTGAAATTTTCAGAAAGCATCACATTTACATAGTGGCAAAGTTGGAATCCCGATTCACCGCCCCCAAAAGCATTAGAAACAATTAAAAAAAAGTTAGATCTTGAGAGTAGAATTCATCCCCGTTTTAGCTCGCCCTAGTGCTTGAACGGATTATGCCACAAAACATCATTATTTGTGAAAAATTTGCTAAAGTTTATTCTTGCCTTGAGATTCTTTTCTCTAAAATGAATACTTTCTGAGTTATGATAAAAAATCCCTAAAAAAAGCATTTTTTTACCTTCTTACTGAAATTTTCAGAATGAATTACATTTACGAGGTGGCAAAGTTGAAATTATGATTCAGCACCCCCAAACGCATAAGGAACAATGAAAAAAAAAATACTTCTATATTTTTTTCCTAGATATGCCATCAAATTTCCCCTACTATAACCCATTTTTCGCTTTGAAGTGAGAAAAAACAAAGGAGGAAAATAAACATTATTTTTTTTATTTCATGTGGTAGAACATATCTCTTAGTACAAGATTATTAAAAAAAAGTCATGATTATACTTTTCCCTCTCGAAGATATTTAATTTACCGTAGAACTCCCCACATTGTTTTGAAAATCCTAAAAAAGACAATTTAGAATTTTTTTCTGGGCCCAAATAAACACTCTGAAGCTCTTTTATTTTTTTAAAGTATTCCTGACATATTGATGTACACTAGAAAAAAAAATCATCTACATTGGTCAAAAACTAAGAAAGATATGAATTATTTTTCGTCGGAGGACAGATTTAGTTTTCTGCGGTGGAACAAAAAATATTGCAATAATACAAAAACTTTAAGATGCTGTAAAATCTAAACCGTTAGAGATACAGCAAAAAAAAGTGGTATGGTTTCTTATATCAATGAACAGAACAAACGTGCAAAGTTTCATCAAAATTTGAGACGGTGGGTGTCAAAATCCTCTTTTTCTGGTTGATTTGGTGCGGAATGACCCCATAATATGTTATACCTGAAACACAACTACCTGCAAATTAAACAGGCGCGGTAAAATTCCACTTACGCATCCACACAAAAAAGTCATCAAAGTGACCTGTTCGCCAAAAAAAAAATTTTTTAAAGGAATACGCTTTTTCCCTCGACTCATCCAAACTAAAAAAAAAGAATCCTCGTTCTAGTACTGACGGGCCAACATATTATGAAGACATAGATCTGTCATTTTACTAAATTATTTTTCTGTGACCTTTTCGCTCGGCCGGCGTATGACTGCAGTAATGGAATAGTACCAACAAGCAATGCACATAATGAAAAGGTAATAAAATATTATAGCTCATATTCACTATGTATACTAATATAATTAATTATAATCCATATTGCTCTCTAGTTACTACACCACAATGTAGTATATAGAATTTATATACATACAATAAAGCACCTAGATCTACACTCATCATCATGTATACATTGTATGTACAGGTAAATAACATTATAATATATCTATACATAGGTACACAGATGCACTGATGATATTAATACGAATAATATGACAAACACCTACACATATATACCTACCTCTATAATATACAAACAACACAATCGTCCTATAATATAATAGACAAGTCCTTCAGATTGAATGAAATGGTTTGTATGCCACAATCGAAGTTACCTAAGTTTTACAACACAATAAATGGCAAATGAGAAAACTGATGTGAGTCAGTAACGCATCTGTTGGTATTACATAATTACGATTGCTGTTTACGCATACGCGTATACCTATGTAAGTACTCTGCAGGCGTCTGGCCTCGTCTGCAGGGAGACAGTACCAGATTCATGCGTGTAAGCAACTTTTGCATAGCTATTAAAATTAGTTATTTCTTGAACATTCATTAATTAGTGGGAATCACATTGAGGGCTTCTAGTACAATATGTATGATACATTGTGATCGTAGTAGGATAATGTACCTACTTTCCATCTACCTACAAATATTATCGAACACGGTTAGATATTATATTATGGATAGGTACGCACCACATATTGAGTACCACACATACCTATCATAATATAATTGGATACAGAAGATTATATTAATATGTATAAATGATTGTAGGTATGTATAATAATGATGATATTACAACTTATGTTGTTTATACCGGCGCATACATAACAGGTATGTACGTACGTATCGATACAGCGCGCCGTGTGAATATAATACAAAATCAACATACATACATGACACGAATATATGTAGTAGGTATGTATAATATTATATTACTTGATATTATTATGTTGGTACTAAATATACATATATTTGATACGTACCGTACCTGTACAGTACCTACTAACAATGAAGCATTTTACTCTGCGGTGTGTTCCTATAGTATAGTGGAGGTATACAATACTACTTTACTTGTCTACATTAGCATTAATAATAAAATAACACTATTTCACGAGAGAGTAACTCAATACACTACTAACTAACTACATACTAATATAATGTGGAGAATTCACCGAACAACGGTGTGGCCAATGACTTACGACTCGGCACACACGTTATTTATCATTTATTATAAGTAAAATCTTCATTTTACACTATCTTCATAATGCAGACTACGTAATTATTAATTGAATCAATCTTTGAGGATTAATTTCTCATTTAAAATTATTAAAATGGATACAGATTGGTATAATTCAAACATAATAAGCAACAAATTGATACATACTATAAAATAAATACCACCGTTTTATAATTAACTCAAGGTTTAATACAATGTATTCTCTGCATCCGCTTTGGGTTAAACAGAGAGAGAATCTATAGACATTAGGTAACATCAATATCAAAAATATTCATAACAAATTTTGATATTGAATCAATGTTTGCTAAACTAAAAAAACGTACACCTGCTTAAACCCGTGAAACAACTGGTGTAGCATCTGTACACAAACTTAATTCCCGCAAAGTTCACAGTTAAGTACCTAAACTGCTTACATGAAATGCAGTAAGTATCGTCGAAAGTCAATTGCACGATCACCTGTTCTACAATACTTGAAACACGTAAAAATTTATTCATTTTCTACGATTTGTGTTCTTTAGCAGTGCAATCATTATAATTATATGAGATATGATTTCTGGGTCAATCAAATAAACACGGTACATACTTAGATAGGTATACAACACTCCAATGCATAATAAATAATACATGTTATGTGCTGGTACATTATATTATTAAGCACCTATGATATATACCTACATAATAACTAGGTATCCATAACGTGAAGTTAATTTTAGTGCGCCATTGTAACAGAAATAATAACGTATAGGTAGATAGGTATGTATAATTTGCAACTTGTATCTAACAGTGAACACCTCTACCATTCATTATCAATCTACATCGGGTATCCATCTATAAATTATTGTTGTAGGCAGGTGATGCGAAGTATAGTATGTTTATGAAATTATGATAGTACATATTACCTGAATTATCTTTCTACTCGGTCATTTAAGATCCTCAAAGGAAAACAGGGGTTTTAAAAGCATATTTCTAGAATGTTATCTTGTTTTGCTAAATACATTGACCTTCCTAGAATTTGTTTATAAAATGTTGGTATCCAAATGTTGCATGCGCCATTACTGGCAATGCCAAATTCCGCTTAGTGTCATAAAAATGATTAGACATGTAATTTTTTTTTAAACAAATTATATTATGAGTATCAATTAGTGATAAAAATATGCCAATGGTTACAATTTATCGGCATATGATTATGCATACTATACATATTACATATATGTGTGAGCGAATGTTATAAAATATGTATGAAAATAATTACATACTGCATGGGTACATAATGTTGTGTTAAGATTGGTGGAGCACTGTAGTAAATTTATAGTGACCTTCGTTTGTTTGTAAAGTTGAACTAATCAATTCCATTAAACAATTCGGATTGATCGACCATTACATATTATGGAATCAGGTAATACCTATTACCGATTTAATTTATTGGAATATACATACACGATGACGAATAAAACCCAATACTAGAATTTCATACCAGTACACAATAATGCGGGCGAAGTTAAATTAATAGAAATATTATGTATGCAGGAACAGGAAAATATGGAAAGGGGGTTGTTTCGGTGAACCCATACGGGAACGATACAATAGGATTAATAATAAACACACTTGGGTAATGTGAACAACAAATTAAAAGCGATATAATCAATTCGATTGCAGGAGGGAATGATGTGCTTAAGTCCGATGGCGGTAAACAAGAGATGCGTTCATCAAATCAAGTTTATATCGTACATACCTAGCTATATAATATTCAGTACATACAATATTAGGTATAATATAACCATACCGCCTTCCTTGACTTGACCATTGTATTGTAATACCAATGTATAATGATCCGGCACGCGACTGATGAAATTAAAAGTACCTGTTGTTAACGAATTTATCATACAATTTCACGGTTTACTCCACAAAAATCAATGAAAAGTATCTTCGGAAACTTTCCGTCATACAGAAAACTTTGTAATTGACTAAAGAATAATAAACACAAACAGTAAAACGTTACCGCACTATAAAACAGAAGAGATGCCAATATCATGTACTCGATAGGGAAGAAACTAACTTACGCGCTATACGATGTGGCATCGGTC
The DNA here is from genome assembly GCA_963576895.1 of Ceraclea dissimilis. Taxonomy (NCBI): domain Eukaryota; kingdom Metazoa; phylum Arthropoda; class Insecta; order Trichoptera; family Leptoceridae; genus Ceraclea; species Ceraclea dissimilis. Next base: position 16,829,648 of record OY756363.1, read on the forward strand.
ACTTATAACGCTGTTGGTATGTACATTTATAAGTGAGATAACGTTAATTATAAATACTGAAGGCATTATAAACATATTTGTAACGAATATAAACTTACCTCGATCACTGAATGGACAAAACAAAGAGTAGAATGTAGCCACGCGCTCTTCCCAGTTCCAGCTAGGCACTAAAACACGATGCACTGCGTGAAATATTCGCAAAACGCACTGAATTTATATCACTGGATGTTAAATAACAAATATTTTACTCATAAACGTATACTATCACGCGGTTTTCCCAGTAAATCGACACAATTATAAACTTTGGCAACAGCGACAACGGCAAACCACGACTGGCGGCATTCAAAATGGCGGATTTATAGAAATGACGCGAAAGCGTATGAAAATGGTGTTCGTAAACACTCGTGAATCGACAAGCTGTACGATGTCTCAGAGTATTCACGAACAATTTTGGCGCTAATTTCAATAATATTGTTGCAATGGAAATCTTTTAGTAATAATACTAAAGGCGAAGATACACACGAGAGATTTTGGCCTCCCGGATACCAAAATGACAGGTCTCTTGTGTGTAAACACATCGGAGACGCGAGATATCTCTCGATACCGCGCGCCTCCTGAGACGGTCTGCGCACGCAAGTCTCGCGTCGTGTATTTTACATATTTTCGTCTCAGGGGACGCGTCTCCGGTCTTTTGACATGTTCAATTTTAATCTGAGGTCTCTTGGAGATGTTTGCAACTGAATTGGATTGGCGCGCGTGGGCACGTGGTTTTTGTATTGATATATAATTTTAAACATTCCTGCGATTGTGACGATATTAGTACATTGTTAATAATAAAATTGTTAGTTGATTATAATTATAATATTATTTTTAAATAATGGCGGATTAATAACAGATTTGCATTTGAAATATGAATACAGTTGTGAAAAATACATTAACATTACGTGTTTTGTTATTCCCTTCATGTCCTACAACATTTATAGCAAACTGTGTTACCATTTCACCCTTTAATATTCATCGAAGGAACATAAGGAGGAAACAAAATTTCACTACTCACAACGGTTTCGGGTATGTAGTGCATACCGATACTTGCTTTGGCTTATGTCACTGATGTCATAGGAATGGTGTACATTAAAAGAAGGTCTAATTAAGTATTTTATTTCATTTACTAACGCAGAAAAGGAAATATACACATACGCATGTAAGTAAAGTACCGACCGACATATGCACATTACTGAATCGATAAATAATTTCAAAGCGGTATATAATTATATTTTTTAATCACAATACTCGTAAATACATGACACTAGAGTATGTACACAAAACTAAACGCCATTATGGCGCCAAAAATACTAATAGAATGAATGCAGCAACAGACCAAAGTCTCGCGTCTCGAGATAGTCCCGTGTATTTTAGAATTTGATGACAGGAGGCGATTGTCGGCCATTTTTAATAGAGATGCCGTCTCTAGAGACGAAAATCTCCCGTCGTGTATTTCACTGAAGAGACTGACGCCATTTTGTCAGTGCCTGGAGGCGCGTCTCCTGAGACCCCGTATATCCACACCTTTATACATACTACCTACCTACCTACAATATTTTAAAAGTTAGTCTACATATTCCTTAATTTTACTTGTATTGTTGTGTTTCAAATTTTCTTTTGCATAGAAACTTCGTTTTCATAAATTATTTAAATCGCTTAAAATGGTAAGTATAGAGTAAAACATGGAAAAATTTTGGAAAAGTGCAAAGCAATTTTACAATCTTTCAAGAATCAAGATCTAGAGATGGTCTCGGATTAACTTGGAATTGCAATTTTATGTGCTGCAACTTGCAACATGACATTAATTCTACAAGTTTTCCACTAATTTTTTTGCTAAAACGCTATGACAGCGCTCTCGTTAAAAGCTGTCTCTTTCTTGAGAAACTGGTAGGTAATACCTATTATAAGTTCCGTCATCAATTTTTTTATTTTATTTTTTCTTCAAGTGAACAAAGTGTATAGGTATGACAAAAAAATTAGACTTTTATAACAATTCGTAGACTTTTTTTTATCGCAAAGCTGCGATTTTGTTAAGGTGACCAACCGTCCTCCTTTTCTAGGTTCTGTCCTCCCTCCAAAAGTGTCCTCCTTTTTAACATTTTAAAACTAATCTGTTAATCTCAAAACCACACGTTTTTTCATCATACCATAAATTAACTAGTACGATAGTATAAAAATACATTAAAATGCAATTGTTTCCTAAAAAAATTTGCCTGTGGCGCTAATTACCTTTGCCTTTTGCGTACATGTAATTTGGTATGTCTTATGACAAATATTTCATCATCGTTTATGGAAAATATTTTCAAGAAAATAAATTAAACAATACACCGACCTTCTTCACTGTCCCAAAAAAAATTTCGCCTGCGGCGCTATTTACGCATTTTTTGTCCTCCTTTTTATTTTTAAAAATATGGTCACCTTAATTTTATGTAATCATTATTGTTTAACTCATCGAATAATTGAGTAAAAGCATAGATTTTTGAAAATAATTATTACCTACCTATCATTCCAATAAAATTAACTAGGTATTCAAAATCTTCGATATACCTATTCAGCACCTATTCTATTAAAAAATAATAACCACATATGCCACATATATAATTTTTAAACCACCTTTTTTGTATTCTTTATCATATTATTATACCTATCGGTTTAGATAAGTGTTTTATTTCGTTTGCGTTGTAATGTCCACGCCCTGGTTTATTTGTGCCTATTAATTTCCAAATATGCATTTTATTGAGGAACCTATATAAGTAAGTAAGATTGTGTAATTTATCAAGGAACAAGCATAGCATAGGACGGTTTGTGCATAATTAGGAAATTAGGCTTTAGGTGAATATTTTTCGAGCAATATTCGTAGCGCAGGTCACTGGCTACATACATAGAAATTTATAGACATTTAAGTTTTTTTTCTGGTACGTTTCGTGTTAAAGCGTAGTCGTGTCATTCCGTATCTTATTGTTTTCTCTATCTTACACATTATATTTGTAATTATTTTTCTCTTTCTATAAAGCCGAAGGACATATTATTGTGGAACAAATGTTAAGCTGTCAGCTGAAGTGTGTATATTTTACGTTTTGGTACTTCGTTCTAGCTTTTGTTTTTTTCTGCGTATTGTCAAATTGAAATTTAATTCGACATCCTCAACATCCTTTTAAATAATATTTTGACTCCGAGATAATTAAGTGTATTGTTAAGAAATTTGTTTAAAATTCTTTTCATTACAATGAACGACATCAAATCATTGGAACATTCCACATTAAAGGTAAAAATTTCGCCTTTCCTCTATAAAGCTAATATTACTTTGATTGTCACAATGATTTCAAGAAATTCTGAAGTATTTTGTAGAATATCTACCCATTTTGCAATCTCAACAGTTTAGGTATTTGTTGACACGATTTTTATTTTAACTATCGTAGGTTTAAACATAACCAAGACAAACACTGTTTCAAGGTTTTATTTCTCAGCTGGGCTTATTGCTACCCAGTCTAATATTACTGTTGAACTTTAAAGTTAACAAATTAACAATTTATCTAAGTAATATCTAGTAAATAAAATATATTGTAAAATGATTTCAATTTTGAATATCTCATTAAATTTAAAAAAGATTCAAAATGTCTTATTGTCACAAGGATCATATAAGCAAAGGACCATGAAACTATCTTGATACCCCCAAAGCATGGGCCATACTTTTTTTGAAGTATTTTTAATTTAACAGATAATTTATATGCAGTGTTGTAACTGTATTATGTAGGTATTTAATATTATTATGTGGAGGCAGGGCTTGCCAACACACTTCTCCGTTTTATCACTTAGAAAAATCTACACATTGCCATTCATGATTGATTTGTAAACTCATCAGCCTAAGGCTGGCCACACACGTCCCGAAGTTCAGTTCCGGAATCGACCGTTTTGCAAAAAAGTTCCGATCAAAACCTCTCTCTGAATTCAGCGTCACCCCGATTTTAAATTCAGAAAGAGGTTTTGGTCGGAACCTTTTTGCAAAACGGTCGATTCCGGAACTGAACTTCGGGACGTTTGTGGCCAGCCTAATACTGGGAAACATTCACCTATCTAGATATCATGGATATCAATGATTGAGTTCAGATGCGCGGGGCCAAAAATATCAGTATTTTGAGATCTTTCCTTTAAACTTATTATCCCAGTATAGTAGTGAACCACACCCTACATTTGCGTATTTTTCTTTTATCAGTTTTTTTCCCATATAATTCGACAAGAAACTCTATTTTAGTCAACATAGTATTCCCACAACAGTGTACGTTGTATATACTATGGCTGTAGTAAAAATCCAATGCTTTACAAGAGTAAATTTGTAAATCAAAAATAATTCTATTTTAGTGTTAACAGGCCAACATAAAACATCTGTCATTTTTTTTAATTATTTTTGTGTGACATTTGCACCTGATCTTGGGTGGGGCTGCTATTTTGGAATAGTGCCACTCTGCTTTAAAATGAACAATGTCTAAAATGCTTAGATGATTCTAAGATTCGGCTAATATTATGTGGCAAGAAACTGGCTTTATCACACATTAAAAACACAAGTCATCACAAAGTAGTTAAATTGTGAGAACACCCGTATGATGGACATGGAGAGAGAATAGAGATAAAGGAGGATGCTCATTGTTCATTTAGCGTAGAAAAAAATGTATTCAACACATTTAGCCATTGATCTCGATGATGCCACGTATGCAGTATTTAATTACTCATTTTACCCATCATTTGAGTTACATTTCATTTGCGCCGGGACTGGGTTTTGTTTGCGCATTCTCCTTTAAGTGTTAACCTACATGCAAAATGATATTTTAGATTGAAAGATGCACGCATGAAAGATGACAGATTGATTCACGAGTATTTCTTTTTTATAAAAAGGATCTGGGCTTGCACCTTGCATACACAAAGCCAAATACTTTCCCGCATACCTTGCACTAGGCTAAAAGCCAGTATCGCAAAGTGTGGAATACATCGCCAGCGCCGGGGTTTGAACCTGGCACCTCCCGCTTGAGAGACTGCCGCCTCAACCAACTGCGCCAACCATATAGTTAATTAATGAAACTAACTTATTGTTATAGGTGCCATACGAGATATTTAATAAGAAGTACAGACAGGCTCAAAAGGTTCTCGATGGAGAAGTCCGGCAGGTGCACATTGCCGTGTGCGAGATTGAAAATGGACTCAACAAGGAAACAGTGCAAGCTCATGACATCCAAAGACTCTTAGGTGGAATGGTAAGTGTATTTAATATCAATATCAGGGGTGGAACTTTCTAAAGCTTTCTTACCCGAAACACGCAGATAAAATGTTTTTGGAAAATGGCCCTTACAGCGATATAGATAAAGGCGCTTTTAGTTTGCATTTTATCTGCGTGTTTCGGGTGAGAAAGCTTAGAAAGTATCACCTCAGGTCTAATCTAGGATTACACTTTTTCTTTATTTTGTCCAGAAATCAATATGTTTTAGATGTAGATAGTATGTATTATACATGTATATATGATAATGTATATAGTAGAATTAGGATAGTATTGTTACATATTTATTAAGATTATTTGTTTAAGAGCACACGCCGACAAACTTGTTAGGTTTGGCGTGACTTGATTGTTGTAATTTGTATATATTTTATGACTAATAAAAAAGATTTAAAAAAAAAAAAAAAAAAAAAAATGTAGTTTCTTAGACCGGCCATTCAGGTTGACTGTAAGACATTGCTTTTGGAATAAGTCCTCTCTTTGGCATACTTCTGTGTCTAATAACATTTGTTATTCATATTTGCTAATAACACTTACGTTATATTTGGTGTGTGGCTAATAACACAATTTGAATCTACCAAGGCTTTAACGGCCGGTGTCGCGATGTAGAATTTCGAAAATTCTACACAATTTGAATCTTTTTTTCAGGTGGAACGTCTACAGACGATGAAACGAAAGGCCTCTGAAGCCATAAGTGATGAGTTGCAGGCCGGATGTGTCTGCAAACGAAGACTCGAACATTTGAAGGAACACGCCGAGGCTGTTAATGATCCTAACACTCCACCAGTAAGTCATTTGGTCATTGGAAATTTATATTTTTGTCACACATCAATATCATCTTGGGCACGAAGGATAGACAAGCTCCGCGCGCTGTGCCTGGTTAATACCAAAAGTCTATCCGTTTGGCGGACGGACAGTCCATGACCTCCCGTCCACGTCGAACGTCACATCCAACACGAGAATGAAACGAATCACTGAAAGCGAAACTTACATGCGCAATACCGAAAACAGCCCTTTTAAGGGCTCGAACCAAAACTCCAGAACACTGAATGTTGGGCCTGGAGCCAACGTGCTACAGCTGAATGTAGAGGGGCTGAGCAAAGGAAAATCCGAAGTGCTATCGAGACTTGCAATTGACCTTAACATTGACGTGATAGCACTGCAGGAAACCCACACCAAAGATGACGATGACATCCAGCGCCGTGGAAACATCCCGGGATACGATCTGGCTGGGGCGGCCCATCACAATAAATACGGGGTTGCAACATATGTGCGACAAACAGTACACGAATGGAGCACGGTTTCAGTCTCTGACCTGGATGATATATTCAGCGTAACCATCACCATACAAGATATAACAATCATTAACATTTACAAACCTCCAAACACACAGTGGCCCGATCGGGCTCTGCCGACGATCTCCCACCCAACAGTGGTTTTGGGAGACCTGAATAGCCATCATAGCAACTGGGGCTATAAAGAAAACGATGGAAATGGAGAAAGCCTTGTCACCTGGGCTGACAGCCAGAACGCGGCTCTGGTATACGATGCGAAGGGACGGGGCAGTTTCCATTCTGCTCGATGGAAAGCTGACTACAACCCGGATCTCTGCTTTGTGTCCAGAGACTCCACAAATGATCCGCTACCAACTCAAAGAGTTGTCCTCAACACATTTCCCAATAGCCAACATAGACCCATTAAAATAGCCATAGGAATTAATATACCCATTATACATTCAATACCTAAACCTCGTTGGAACTTCCAAAAAGCAAACTGGGATCAATACTCCAAACTACTGGACATGAACATACGATGGATCCAACCCAACGTAGGAAATTATGACAGATTTGTTAAAATGATCATCAATACAGCTAAGAAATGCATACCTAGAGGCTGCCGTAAGACATATATACCATGCTGGAACGAACGCACAGAAGAACTATACAAAACGTATAACACACAACCAAACCCTGAAACCGCGCGAGACCTCCTGAAGTCACCGGACGATCAGCGAAGAGACAAGTGGGTTAAGACAGTGGAATCAATGGATTTCAAGAGATCTAGTAGGAAGGCCTGGTCTACACTCCGTAGGCTAGGCTCAGCCTCCACACCACCACCACACCCTCCATCATTACACCCAAACCACATAGCTGATCGCATCAAAACAATGTCCAAATGTGGCGGCGATAAAGCACACCAACGCGCAATTAGGAGAGATCTACGCAACAAAGCTAAAAACCTACAAACTAACTCACAGTTGATGCAGCCTTTCTCCATGGCTGAACTCAACAAGGCACTGGGGGACGTAAAGTTCGGCAAGGCTGCTGGACAGGATGAAATCTTCCCCGAATTTCTGAAGCATACAGGCCCTAACACCAAGAAATGGCTCATAACCTTTTATACAAACATCCTCCAAACTGGAAAACTTCCAAAACTCTTCAAAGTTTCAAAGGTTATTGCCATTTTAAAACCGGGAAAGACAACAGACAACGCCAGCAGCTACCGCCCAATTGCACTACTAAGCGTTTGCCTAAAAACTTTTGAGCGCCTTCTCCACAACCGAATACACCCCTTGATTGAAAGCATCCTACCTATAGAACAGGCAGGCTTCAGACCCAAAAGAAACTGCTGCGATCAGGTGCTTGCACTCACCACCGAAATCGAGGAGGGTTTCCAGCGCAATCTAAAAACAGGCACAGCCTTTATCGACCTGTCTGCGGCGTACGACACAGTATGGAGACACGGACTACTGTACAAACTAGTTAACGTAATCCCCTGCAAAGGTCTTTTTAGCCTTATAAATAACTTGCTCACTAACCGCCAATTCATTGTCCACCTTGGGGTAAGCAACAGTAGGACCTGTATTTTGAATGATGGCCTACCACAGGGGTCAGTACTGGCTCCACTACTATTTAACCTATATATATCGGACTTACCACAAACAACATCCAACAAGTTTATGTTCGCAGATGACATAGCACTTACATTCCAAAGCAAAACTTTCACAGCATGCGAAACACAACTTACAAGTGATCTTAAGATCATGGAAAGCTATTTCTACAGGTGGAGACTGAAGCCAAATGCTGACAAGACCGAGGTTACCTGCTTTCATCTTGGCAACAAATGTGCCGAAACCAAGCTTAATGTCACCTTCATGGGAAAACAGCTGAAGCACAATTTCAACCCCAAATACCTGGGTATCACCCTTGATAGGTCTCTTACATACAAAGAACATCTAACTGGGACAGCTGCCAAGGTGAGGACACGCAATAACATCATACAGAAACTAGCGGGAACATCCTGGGGAGCAGATGCCCAGACGCTAAAGACGTCCTCCATGGCCTTGGTGTACTCTACTGCTGAGTACTGCTGCCCGGTCTGGCTTAATAGTGCCCATGTTGACAAAGTGGACAAGGAGCTAAATAACACCATGCGTATCATAAGCGGCACAGTCCAATCAACACCCGTAAACTGGCTGCCAACACTCTCAAACATAGCTCCCCCTGAATGCCGAAGACGCAGGGCCTTACAGAAGATATGGCTGACTGTTGCCAACAACAACGAGCTCCCAATAATGGAGCATGTGAGGGACCCAGCCCCGGCTCGATTGCGATCCCGTAAAGCCCCATGGAGACAGGCAGCGCAGTACCAGGTACTGGGGTACGATTTACAAGATGAATGGAGCATCAATTATAGGCCCGAGCACTCCGTCATACCCGTTACAAACCATACATCTCAACAGCCTGGTTTCCACCTGCCTCGCAGGCAGTGGACCGCACTCAATAGGCTAAGGACGGGTCATGGCTGCTGCGGTGACATGCTCCATAAGTGGGGAATGAGGGATGATCCACAGTGCGACTGTGGACACCCGAAGCAAACCATGCAGCACATCTTGCGTGATTGCCCCATACGTGCTTACCCCGGTACCATTGACAGTGCTGCCAGCCTGTCCCCTGAATTCCTCCAGTGGCTGGAGGCGCTGGATGTCAGACTTTAACGATGTGACAATACTTCGACGTTGCCAAACGATAAATAAATAAATCATCTTTTTGATCTTGTATGTATTTTTGTGGATTTCACAGTATTTTTTGTGAGAAACATTGGATTTTCTACATGTCATAGTTGGATAACAAGTACTTATCTCAACAGATATACTTAGAATGAAGAATGAATTTTCCATCAGGCTTATGGCTGATTGTCCGTCTGCTTTATGTGATCATTTTTCATTTAAGTAACATTCACCAATTCCAGTCCATCCATCTGTTTGCCGCTATTTCACTTCGTCCCAGTCCCTAAAGATGTTTCAGGTTAGAGGTCCTGGGTTTGAATCATAAAGTGATCATATTAAGTCAACCGTTGCATCAGCCATAGCCTGATGAAATGTTCATCCTTCGCTGTATATCTGTTAACAACATTTCTACTAAAAACTTAATGTTTGTTTGTGTCTAAAATACTGTGTTTGTTTTATATTGTCAGGCTACACTGAACCAATGGAGAAAGACTCGCTTAGATAGAATGCTGATTGAATATTTTCTCCGACAAGGATACTATCAGGCAGCAAATGACTTGGCCGACAAGACAATGCTCAGAGATCTTACTAATGTTGGTGAGTTCACATTTCCGTACATACATTGGCTAAACCACGTAAGGCCACTGGCCATCTAGTGGCGTGGTTCTTTCCTTTATACTCACATTAATGTTTGTCGGATCACTTTTAAAATAACAATGTGTTTTCGTTTCGGTCATTTGGTTCTTGTTGAACATTGACTCTAGTGGTGGCTGCATAGTGCGTACCCAAACACCCTTCATTTTACTCTTCCTTTTGAAATACATACATAAATTCAATTTTATACCAACACAGCTATAGTGAAATTATTTTTAATGCCAGAGCCGTAAGGTGCGAATAAAGCAGGTAGTCGTCCCTTCTCGGTCACACGTTTTATGACTGCGTTCGACAGTTAATTTCACTATAACAAACATCACCATATTTATTTATGACATGAAATTATTATATTCAATTTCTAAATTATTTTTTTACAAGTAGCATTGATTAGTAAACATATGGGACTGCATTAAGTATTTATTGACTATGTTGTGTAATATGATATTATTTATTGTAGATATATTCATGGTGGCTCGGGAAGTGGAACAGGACCTACTGAACCACGACACCACTCGCTGTCTCCAGTGGTGTGTGGATAACAAATCTAAACTGAGGAAACTCAAGTCTAACATGGAATTCAAACTCAGAGTCCAGGTAAGTTTTAATCAGAATTGTACTTGTTTGAATAATATTAATTTTTACCTTGAAAAAGAGAATTCTACTACATATCGTTAGTTGGCAGAGATCTCAGCACTTCAATAAGCTTGCCCTAGTGAAGAAATGTTACGATTTATATTCGTAATGTTAACATATCTCTGTATTTAGTTCACCAAAAGTGTAAATAAATAATAAAAAAAATCGTCAGTTGAAAATCTTTGTATGATCAACTATTTTGTTCATAATATCAGATACATAGTATTGCATTTCATTGTGTACCTACTGTTAATTTCCACTTGTTAATGCGAGTATATCTTCTTTTTGTAGGAATTCATAGAATTAGTTAGACAAGACAAACGACTGGATGCTGTGAAGCATGCAAAGAAATTTTTCTCCAACTACGAAGAGGGACAACTGCCTGAGATTCAGCAATGTATGGGAATGCTGGCTTTCTCGCAGGAAACAGGTTCGTAGTTTCATAGCTTCTCTAGAATATAAAGAATACTTATACTATTTATTTTCCTGATCTCAAAGATATGTAAAAAATGCTCATTTGAACATGAGAGCGGTCCCCAATTAGTGTTGTTTCATTTTCCAGAGGTACAGCCATATAAAGATCTGTTCAAAACTAGTCGTTGGGTGGATCTGGTCCAGCAGTTCAGACAGGAGAATTACAGACTGCTGCAACTCCCTGGACAGGCAGTTCTCTGTGTCACCCTCCAGGCGGGTCTGTCCGCCCTGAAGACGCCACAGTGCTACTCTGTGTCCAGCAGAGTTGCCTCGTGCCCCGTCTGCTCCGAGCCGCTCAACTCTCTGGCCATGTGTCTGCCGCATGCTCACTGCTCGCAATCGCGACTAGTGTGTCGCATCAGCGGCGATCCGTTGAACGAACACAATCATCCTATGATGTTACCCAATGGACAAGTTTATGGAGAAAAGGTGAGAGAAACTAACCAAAATCAGTTATTCCTGAGGGTGGAACTTAGAATTAATAACTCTTTATTTTGTTCATTTCATTTCAAACGTTTTTGACTCTTTTATCACAATGTTTGTTGCTTTATTAATCTGGGAAGAGGTTGTGGAATAGTTTTTTGAGCTGCAAAGCCTCGTAATCTGTGTTTCCGTTAGAATGTCACAAGGCAAAATTCTAGTTATAGTAATACCTAGTAGTAGCCATCGTGCGGGGTAAGGGGGGGGGGGGCAAGGGGAATAGGTATAAATTTTTTCATACTAAATGATAAAACCTCGTAAAATTTTACATTACTACCACACATTTTCTAATTATATCATAAATTTTCTAAAATTAGTATGCTAGCTCCGAGACTGGCGACGCCCATGGTAGTAGCTATGTTAATGGTTAAATACATTCATAAACTGAATGTGTGTTCTTAAATGTGTTGCTTGTTTTTGTAGGCTCTGAAGGAAATGCTGAAGGAACATGGTGTAATCACTTGTCCCAAGACCAAGGAAGTGTATTGTATGAAGAAAGTGGAGAAAGTGTTTGTGATGTGAAGTACAAATGGAAGAAACATTTCAATTAGTGTATATTATATACATTCTGTACTATATAATACATATTAGTCGTTAGACATTATATTATACTAATAGATTATAGTATTTATATAATACATTACGTACTCAGGCACCGCCTCCTAGAGTAGGTACTCTAGCCGTGCTGTAACAGTTGGCAACATAGCATAATGATCAAATGGGACCACCACTCCTGTCAAATTTCCTTACAGAATGCAATATGTGGTCCACCATACTCGTTTTAAGGGACTGTTATTCCATACATTTCCTTAGCGACGGTGACGACAACCTCGCCTATAATGTAAAATGTATTAATTCTACATCATGGCTAGAGAAAGAGAGAAATGTCAAGGTGGCGGTGACTCAGGTCATGTATTACGAAAGTGTTCGGTACTTTTATAACTTTTTAGGTTATCCTCAAAGTGATGACATTAAAATACTCTATTTGTATGTAGAGTGATGAAAAATATAATAAAACATAATATGGCTGTTGCGTACTATTAAAATGTCTGTGAAACGGTAAAACGCTGAAACTCATACCACAGCTCATTGGGGAGTTTTTTGATGCATTTTTTGTAAAATAAAACCAAATATACATCTTTGTACACTTTGCAGTAAGCTATAAAAGCTTGTGTCATGAAGTGGAAAATAAGTCCACTTTGGAAATGAAACCTGCACACAGCTGATTTAAGTTGAGCGCTTTAACGATGCGCTACCACCATCTGGAATGACCCCACATGTCTCCTACATTGTTTACAATTCTCTCTATGATTGAATAGTGCACATGAAATTGGTTTACCAATGAGTTGCTGTGTTTTGCCGTTTGATGTGAATAATGTAAGGCTTTTATTGTAATAATTGAGTGGTATCATGTGGACTGGTGGACTGGAAGTATATTACAATCAGCAGGTTGTATAAATGATCCAATGTAATATAATATGTATGTAGGTTTATACATATGTTCTGTGTGGATGATCTGATTTGCATTGTGAAAATATTATTGTACGTACATTGTAATATTATCTTATAAATACAAGTGGAGATTTGTTTTTATTTAATTCCTTCCATAACGGAAATCACTCTTTCCTGTAAAGATAAGAAAGTAATCAGTGTTACGTGCGAAGGTGAGCATTAATTTCATCATTGATAGATCTCGTTAGTGATTTCAAGTGCTGGGTTCATCGCAGTCAACAAATCAGCCATACGTTTTTGTGGTTAAGTTACAAAGTTATTCAATTTAGTTCGATCTCCTTTATCTGTGGGCTGTGAAATTTCGCAGTAAGCTGTGGAAATTTTATTGTTAAGCTATTTTTGAAAAAATGAGGGGTTACGATATGCATATCGCAAAATGTTGTGTTTACTGCCATCTGTGGAAAATTCAGAAAAGTAATAGAAGTATAGAGCCATCTATATAAATATAATAAAAGTTGTGTATCTACTGCCATCTACCGGAAATTTGGAAAAGTATAATTAGGTATAGCGCCATCTATGTAATTATTATAAAAGTTTGGATTTACCGCCATCTATTGGAAATTCAGAAAAGCTTTATATGTGTAGAGCCATCTGTGTAAATATTTTATAAGTTTTCTTTGACTGCCATCTATGGAAAATTTTAAAAAGTAATCTTGAGGATAGAGCCATCTATCGTAAACTTATAAAATTAATTTTTATTTATAGTGCCATCTATGTGAATATTGGAAAAGCTTCCAGAAACCTGGATTTGTGCAAAAATACCACAAATCCTTACGCATTTTCCTTAAACTGTAGGTGAATTTGCCTTCCAAACGGCATTTTCTCTCCATTCAACCATTTACAGTCAGTCAAGAGTTTATAATAATTCCAACAGGTCCAACCATTCAGAAGGACTCGGGTTTAACGAACCTCGCATAAAATAAAACCAAAATTTAACAGGTGATAATAATACATAGTTTATTGTTTATATATAGAAAATTTAACATTTCATATACATACATTATAAAATCCTTAAGTATTTGGCATATCAATTTGAGATATTGTAATTAATATGAATGCCAATGCATAAAATACACTATTATATTCTATTGTTATATAAATTCATCATAATAATATAATATTAAATACATATTTACAAATAATCTGTATTTATCATAGTCCTTACTACATATCAAACTTTACAAAATGCTTACTTAATTGACGACATTACAAACTATGTATGTATGAGATGAATACAGCATATAGGCCTCTACACTATGACATGTGATGATGTTAAGAATGCAGGTTTAATGATTTACTCATAAAGAGTTACACTAATACAAGTTATACACCAGAATTTCTTTTTCTTTTTTGCCTGGTTTGTTGCAAACACATTTGAGGCAGTGGGGGCTAAGCGGCATAACCCAAAAAAATATTAAGTCTATCCAAAATTAGCCCAAAATATGAAGTTTTTATAGTCTTTTACTGTCTTTATTATTCAGAAACAGCGGAGTGTTCATAGTTTATTTGGATTTGAGACAATGCAAGCAATAATACTGCCAAGAGTCTGTTGCTGAGCATGTCTCTACTCAGAAGAATCGCTGCCTCGTTTTGTTGGTCCTGCCGACGATGCCATTAAAGGTGACTATGGAGGCCGATTCTGGACAAGCACACTCTGTCACACGGACTCATTTATTATACATATTATGTATCATACTTAGAAACATACATAATTAAATGATTTAATTTACGTACATAGTATATATAAATAATGTTACTTAGTACATAATTATTATTACAATAACACATAGATACATACATAATATGCTTCTTCATAAGGATTTCTAAAAGGCATCAAATGTATATTACAATGTTTTATTTACAGTACTGGTTTTGTAAATAGGTATTCAAATACCTACATGATAAGATAGATAGTTTGGGAATACATAATACAATTTCTAATTAGGTAGAGAAGTATCTGTGTAGGGCACGGAAAAAACAAAATCAAACTTTCCTATATCGACACATATTACTTGCTTCCAACTCGTCATACACACTCTACGATTCCTTTTACTCACAACACGTCCGTCCTTTAGAATTTGGTCTACATGGTCGAGCCATGCGGTTCTTAGACGGCAGCGCTTCCTTACACCTCTTCTTTCTCCCAGGTATATTTTCATAGTTATCCTTTCATTGTTCATTCTCTCTACATATCCCAATCATCTCAGCTTGTTCACTTTCATTTTAGACGTAACATCTGTTTAACATTCACTCAACTCTCTAATCACTTCATTTCTTATCGTATCTCTCAAATTTTTCCACACATTCTTCCCAGCGATCTCATCTCGACAGGATTTAGCCATGTAGGCATAATCTTTTTCTCATTCTCTACACGTCCAAACAATCACAACTCATTCAAGAATATGTATTTTGAGAATAAGCGTGCAAACATTATTCTACTCATACCAATAATATGCATGAAAATCTGTTGTGACTTATGAAAATATTGTAATAATATGAAATAAAAAACTATATGAAAAGCTATGTAATGCGTTAGCCTCCATACATTGCCATTACAAAGTATAACTAAGTATATTATTATGTACATACAATCTATAAGAAATGTTTATAATTTAACCGTAATATACAGTAGTTGTGATGCACCAATACAGAAATCATTATTATAACACTTCAAATATTCACTAAAATAAATCTCATGTTTAAAACAATAATGCATAATATTAATTTAAACATACCAACTCGTTATTTCTCTTATTAAAAATGTTTGCATAATATACAATGTACTCTGGGCTATCTTGTGAATTTATGATCTAAATATTACCAAGTGTTAGGAACCATGTGATAAATATACATCGGGAGATTCAATGCCCTAGGTAGCTGGGACTAAGAGATGTGCAGGGACGTAGAGTGAACAAAAATATTATACAGTTTATTTACTTCGCAAATTTTGCTAA
This sequence comes from Ceraclea dissimilis, assembly GCA_963576895.1. Taxonomy (NCBI): domain Eukaryota; kingdom Metazoa; phylum Arthropoda; class Insecta; order Trichoptera; family Leptoceridae; genus Ceraclea; species Ceraclea dissimilis. The sequence goes on from OY756363.1 coordinate 16,845,669, forward strand.
AACTACCTGCATAATGCACGCTGATACAAGTTTCGTGGAATTTATTGTTTACACTCCACTTATTATTTTATTCCCCTATAGATAACGATGGTTGTATAAAATTCAGGTAAAGATGGAAACCCCCGTAATTTAAATTCGAAGAGAAATCACGACCCATCTATGGAATTAGAGGATTAGTAAAGTTTTCCTGCACCTCAGCAGTAAAACGGCATTCGTTTTCCCGATGTATATTGATAAAGAGGTAATATGTGTATTTTACTCTATTACAAATGCATGCGGCATCCCTTGTGGGGCAGAACCTGTATGTTTTATACAACTTCATAATGCTTAGACGCGGATTAGGATTTGTTTTAACATAAGATTCGATTAAGCTTTACTTGGTCCCCTATAATATTTGAAAATACAAATGATAAAACAAACAAAATAGTTTAACATTCATGGTGATGTGCAAAACGATAATGAATATAAAACGGAAGAATCAAATTCATAAAGGTGGTACAATCATAATATCTTAAATGCATAAAAAATCTGGGCTTGCATTTACAAACTCAAGCATGTTTTTGCACACTTTGTAGTACACAAATGGCTCGTGTCAATAATAGAAGGGTTGTTTGTAAAGCGACTAATTTGTCTCAAAGAACACAACTTTCCTTTATTTCATTGTCATTATGAAACAATAATTTGGCACTTAAATATAATATAAAAGATCCAAATGTTCCATAATTTGGGACAAAAATAAAAATGAAAAACTACAATAATTCCAAACATTTTTCATAGAGATCCTTATGAATCTTCATTTACATATTGAAACAATTGGTCCTTTTCTATCTTTCACATACAAAATTCATTACGTTAGCAGTGAACAAAGATAAACTCATTACGATCAATCCCATCTTATAATATCAACCATAAATCCCATCTTATAATATCAACCATAGATCACTTCGTCTACGCATTAGTACATTAGTTTCTTAATTCAGAAACTTTTAGCAATACATTCACTCTAGTACACACAAACTATGCATGTCAGTGATTGCATCGTCTTCAAACGATTATAAAAAATAAATATATAATCTTCTGAGTACTTTTAATATAATATACTTGTAATTCACGTGAGGCAATTACAGAACAGTACCTCCACTCTTGTTTTCTTTAACCGTTTTCTGGTATGAACTACGTTAATATACCATGCTCGGTGATGACAATAAACAAATCTTTATTGGCCAGAGAAAATGTGCATATGTATTTACAAAAACAAGACAATGGTAGTGTGCCAAACGGCGGACTCATTGCAAAAGCAATATCTCACAGTCAACCCGACAATCACTACCCAAACTGAATGTCTCTACTTATATGTGTCGGAACACACATTTCGTACATCCTTTGACAAGGCAGTGTTCATTTGATTATTCCACATCATGGAAAACATCGTGATCTAATGGATGGATGGGAAAATGAGGGTAAAACTCTCTCCACTGCTAATGAAACGACTTTTATACTGCATCTACCAATCAACACAAATATACATCTCAAAGATGTAATGTTTATCACCATAAACTAACTTATTCAAAATAATATAATTAGCCTTACACATACTACAGTACTCTAATATAAAGACGAAACACGAATGAGAAAATGCTACGCACACTTACAATAATTGAAACTAATAACTAAACAAACAGACAAAAAAAACATTTTGCTAACAAACTTTTACACGGAGTAAACATAAGTGATAAATATTTCATAGCATAACAAATAGTAATTCCTACATATATACAAATTATAATAATATAACCTAAGTCTCGCACTTGAGTAAATTGCGAGTTGTCTCTCTGTCATTCATTAGGGTACAAAGGAAGATCAACATTAACCGTTCAATGGTTGCGAACCACTGTCTGTTGTGACCTGTTATTAGTGATGCAAACTTATACGTAACATTTGACAAGCAGCGATTCTTACTTTTAAAGTCGATTACACATTGCTTTGTCAAATTATTAGAAACTGTCCTATGCTGTAGTGACTCACAGTTAAGTTTTGAGATTTTGAAGGGGTCTTAAATAAAAATAGATAGTATCGACATTCGGCATGCAAGACCGCAAAAGCGTCAATTTTGGCGTAAAATTTGTTTTTAAACAGGGGTCAAGACATGATCAGTGTTCAAAAATATTGATTTTACTGACCCAGCAGCCTGAAAATAATGACTTTTACTGACAACCTGAACGTTAAAAATGTAGGTGTTATGTATGAAAAACTTTTTCTTTTAAAAGAATCTGGGTTCACCGAAACAGACCCAATTACACTTTTGTGCACTTCACAGTAAGCTTTGAAAGCTTGCGTCATGAAGCGGAGCAAGTCGGCATCGGGGATCGGACCTATAGGAACTTATAGGAAACAGACAACTACAATCTTTGAGATGAAGCATGTCCCTCAATTGTCTCGACGTAGCGGTTATCGCAGTATTGCATGCCAAACGACGATACGTTTAATTATCTGCACAAAGTCTGATAGTCCAATTCAGTTAGAAACATTTTGATAATATATTGAGATGATACCTAGTGAGATGTGATTACAAGTTAATGTGCTTACGATGTGATGTGTTGGGGAATAGGTTGCGGGACAGCGCCCTCTATCGGTCGTAGCTTCTTTATTCTCATCCACTGCCCGTTGTTGTAGTTCATTTGGAAGTGAGTCTCGCACAACATCAGCAGATACGTGTTGTCCGCCTGTCGGACATTCTCCGGATTCTCCGATAGCTTTATCGTCACTATGTTACCCAGATTTGGACATGGATTGTCTGCAAAAAAATGTAAGTTAGATTTACATACATAAATACAGAATAAATTGTGTCCGTGTTGAGAGAATGAATGACGATAGAATGACTGAAGAAATAAAATACATGGGTGAAAGAAGAGGTGTGAGGAAATGCAGCCATCCAAGACCCACTTGGATTGACCATGTTGAACAGATCCTCGAGGGCTAAAACGTTTTGAGTAAAATAAATACCATGATGGTGATGGAAGTAAAAAATGTGTGTAGGTATCGGGCAACCTGGCTTCTCTGCCTACACCTCAAGGTATACGGGATAGGCAGAGCATAGTTAATGTATATTAGTATTGTATTATTTACCTCTTGACCCAGCCATGAAACCAAGGATCAAGGCCTTCTCCGGTCTCGTAACTCTGTTGGCATTCTTGAACATGTCTTGCGCTTCTATCATTTGCTCTCTCTGAAAACATTAAAAAAAAATGCATCGTTACACACATTGCTAATCGAAACCAACAACATAATTTCATAATACAGATTATGACGAATTACCGTCAGTGTCAATCCCCTCCTTGGCAAAAGATTGCCAGCTTGTGGTTGTTGTACTCTCTGTGCCGCATCTTGTCCGGCGGGCGTAGCAACAGTCTGTTGCTGAGCCTGTATTTGTTGAGTTCCCTGCTGTTGTGCATTCTGTTGTGTCTGTATTCCAACTGGATTCGATAAAACAAGACCGGGTGGATTTCCGGCAACCTGTTGTGTTTGGATGATAACGTTTCCGCCTTGTTGCACCAAATTGGGGTTCATTTGTTTGACGTTTGTCAACAAAACCGTCTTTCCGCCTTGTTGTGTCAATATTGTTTGTCCTTGTTGGTTTTGTTGGAGCATCGAGGAATTAGCAAATATAACAGGGACACCCGTCGAAGTTTTGAGAATATTTTGTCCTGATAACAATGTTCCGCCGGGTCCTGTTGTGACGAGCAATGACTTCTGTCCCTGTCCAGTGAATAACAACTTTGGTTGTTGTTGTATGACGATGCCTGTCGGTTTCTGTCCCGGAGTCTGTTGAATGATGATGGGATGTTTTGCTGTGAGTGATGTAGTGGTTTGATTGGTGGTGATTTGTGGTTGTGATATTTGTATTGTGGGTGATGTGATTGCCGGCGCAGGATGGGGGTGTGGGGTAGTCGGCGTGAGTGGAGTGGATGGGGAAGTTTGACCAGCTGTCGGTGTTACTGGGGTCACTGCAGGAGCCTGGGCAGTTGATAAAGGTGGTAGACCTGAAACAAACACAAATTTATTTATTATAACTTGTAAGGAAACGTAATTTACATCCTATCTTTATATTAAAGATGAATAAATAACAAAGATCAATTTCCATACCTTGGTCTTGTGGAGTAGAAGGCATAACGTAATTGTTAAGTCCTCTGGCATATTCGGGTAAGGCTCCTGCTTGTGTCGTGCCTCCCGCAGCTGTGGCAGCCTGTGGAGCGGCCGACACTTCAGCCTCGGCAGCGGCCTTTTTCTGTTGCTGCTGTTCTTCCGCTTCTGCAAATAAAAAAATACGAATTCCAACATTGTTTTCTCGATCAAGAAATATTTGACATTGCCCACTGATATAATGTCATATTTACCAAGTAACTTTCTCCTTTTCTTTTGATGTATTGTAGCGGGTTGGTCCGCAATATCGAGGAGTTTGATGCCGCCGTCTTTTCTGGCCGTGGGTGGAGGATTCGGTCGGGCCGGTGTTCTAATACCACCTCGTCCCAAGGACCACCGTGACGGAAGACCTTTCAACGGAGCTGAAATACGAATAGATTAATAACGGAAGAGACAAAACAATTTGCAGAACTGTTCCAACTATTTCACCACTCTTCATCAATTTAACTGCATTGTTGACACTCTTTAACTGCAGGGTTGGTCTGATCTAAATGCTTTCCCTGGGTGTAATCCCAATATGTAAATACGTAAGTTAATTTGACATAAGTTAGGCAGACTGTATAAATACATTGTTTATCTGCACATTGTTGTCCAGATTGACTGGAATACGGGTATTCTTCACAGAGCATCATTCCTATGACAACAAAGGAAGAATAATAATTTGTTAGTTATGTCGCACACATATAATACAGTAAAATAACATAGAGATAACTCGACAGACATAAAGTAAAGAATTGATATACCGTCGGCTGACTCAACGTGGTCGCTTTAGACCTTAATATCATGCACTGAATGCAGTTCTTCTGTCTGCCTTGACAAATAATCTAAGATAATAATTCACTTAAAGTTTCCCACTTGAGAGAAATAATATGACAGATAGATTAGTCACGTCCCTTGCAGGGTAGGCAGAGAAAACAGATCGTCAGACTTCTCTATCCTTAGACACATTCCTAGCCTCCGTCACATTCACGCAATTTGTCATACACGCTCTCCGATTCCTTTTACTCAAAATGCGTCCATCCTTGAGGATTCGGTCAACGTCATCAGTCCAGGTCAAACACATAAGAAAGATGGATTACTATGAGAGTATAAGATGATTTTAAAATATAATTGGTACAAACTTGTATCAGTCATTTTCCTAGGCATTCCTCTACTCCTGATTGGCACGGTGGGGCCTACGGACTTCTTCATGTTAGACATGGCATCAGCGCACTTCTGTAATAACTCAGCTCTCAGGGCGGCGCTCTTAGGTTTACGTTTTAACGTGAAGTGTTTTACAGGATTTGGTTGTTGCCCCACCTAAAAACAAAATACATCCTCTGGTAAATTCAAAACTTTCTCGAGAGATACGAGAAATTAAAGACTCGCACGACCCAGTAAGAGTAAAAATACTAACAATCAATGATAAAACTACAGTTAAACGAAAGATGAGTGAATAGATTTGGGGTTAGCTGCCAGAGATTGCGATTGCAATAAGGTCGACCTAGTGAACAAATGTTATAAATCTATTCTATTCAATCCTCCCACGCCCCGTCCCTTGCGGGATAGGCAGAGAAAACACATCGCCAGACTTTCCTATCCTCACACACACTTCGTGCTTACGTCACGTCTTGCTCTGTATTTTGTTCACCAAAAGTGGAAATAAATAAAAAGAATATAAATAATTAGTCACTAATACATTGAAAACCTTTCATTCATATGCACCTTTTTAGTCATTCATTCTTTCAATGTAAACTTTCCAAAGGCTTGAGGCCGTTTAAACAATAAATAAATTAGAAAATAATGATTTTAAGCAAGTAGACAAAGAGAAAATAGGAAATGTGAATGAGAAAATCAAACAAAAATAAAGTTCCAAACAGAATTCATTGTGTCGGGAAACATACCACAGAAGTGAGAGCTGGTTTGTTGAGATAATGGCACTCTAATGGGAGCATATGTAACTGTTCTTCATGTCTATTGAGGAGTTTCTTGAGATCGGTGACCATATCGGAAAACACGGGCCTGGTTTCATCCACTTCCCTGGGCCTGTGAGTGTTCAACGATCCCGTAGATGGCAATGTCTTCATCATCTCGGCCAACATGCTGACCCATAACTCAGAATCCAAGCTGGCAATCTCGAGAATCTCCTCCAGTTCATGACGCCACTAAAAATATTAACACAATAATACAGTTATATCTACAATATTTCAACAATATTCTCAAACATAATACAGTCAGAGATTTGCAAACATCAGCAATATCTTATTTAATCATAAGAAACAATATTATAGACCTAATTACTATGTACATCAAATGTTTGACAAATGTCAGATAATATGCAAGGTTTTCTAACCTATTTAGTGTTTAGATGGAGTATTTACTAATAATAAACGTTGTGCTGACGTTTAAATATATCGAAATTCATAAAAATACTATAATTAAAGTGAAATGTTACAAAATTGGCCGACAAATACACAGCTAAGTTGTGAATACGCGGATACAATATATTACAATATGTCAAAAGTACATATAAATAACGAAACGTATTATAGTTAGATTCCCATTATGCGACTTTGCAAGATGATAAAACTATATTAATTAGTATAAAATAATTGTAGAAACTAGAATTCCCTGATAAATAAGTGAATTAAGATTAAAAATATAGAAATGCAGTGACAAAACAAAAATGACAACAAACGAAAAAGTTAGTACCTCCTCAACATTTCTGCGCGGGATATGAAAGAAACTCAGAAGTAATTTGAGTTTCACTTGCGTTTGTAGATCTGGAAAACAATCTTTAATATTTCTTAACACTTCGTTATTAAGTTGTGTGCATATTGAACCTCCTGTCCACGAATCGTTTGATGTTCCGAGTTTATTATGTAGCCACAAAGACGTATCACTATCCCGCACATTCGCCATCTTGAACGTAAAAAACACAACTGAAACATAGATACAAAACGAATCGGAATTTTTGTGAAACGTCTTTTGAAACCATAGAAAAACCACATTGCCACACTAAAATATAATATATACAAAATGTTGCCATTTCTCCGAAAACTATTTTAGGTTCGAACCATTTGCTCACCTTGGACTCCAACCATTATGTTATTTTGGGCTCGAACCATTTCCATACTTGCGCCCCGCGCTTATTTAAAAAAAACGTTCCTGGTACTTGCTGGTACGAATACTAATATATCGTATTGATTTTTAAGTGTTTGAGTATTATTTTACAAAATAGAATAAACAATCAATTTCTAAGCATTTTTATTCCAAAATGGATGAAACGTCAGATGAATCAAATTTTGGCAGTAATTTTCACGAAACTGTAGATAATTATTCTGACGATTTATATTTTTTGAATAAAAATGTTTGTCTACCGAGACTGGATTTATTTAACACACAGGTAAAAACATAAATTGAATTAGTGCGTTCATATTTCCACAGACAAGTTGTCCGAAATCTCCTATTTTTATTGTCAATTTTCTGTTGCAGTTTTTATACTTGAAAGACAGTAATATAGAAAACATTCCCGAGGATTTCTTTCTGCAGTTACCTAATATAAAATGGTTAGATTTGAGAGACAACTTAATTACTAGCATTCCAACATCAATTGAAAATCATAAAAGTCTGGAGACGTTATTACTATTGAATAATCAAATAACATATTTACCAACTGAGTTGTGTACAGTTAAAAAATTGAAACATTTGCAACTGGGTGGAAACCCAATTAAATTTCCAAAATTTTCCATTGTCAACTCTGGAATAGAGACTTTGAAAGAATATTTACGGCACTTTCACAACAAAAAGTTGGAAGATACAAAAAATAATGTTGATTTGGAATGTTATGATGATCCTGTCGATGTATATGATGAAGATGATGAGAAAAACAATAAAAATAACAGATTGCTCCGGTTTCTTGACAATAAACAAGAAATTGATGACGACATATTATTAAAGCATCAATCTAATTCCACAGAATATCAACAAGGCGTCAAAGAAAAAAGGGGTGTATTACAAAATAATAAATCTGCGAATGACGGATTAAAATATTTAAACAGCAATAGATATGTAAAAAGACCTCGAGCTTGGAATAAACGTGAAATGACTAGAAGAATAAAGGAGAAAGCTAAAGAAGAGACTTTTGTTGAGAGAAAGAAGAAGGACTTGTGTGAAATTGAGGCTATTTTACAAACAAGAAAGTGAGTTATAATAATATGATTCAAAATGAAATTCTTTAAGAAAAATTCCAGAGCTTTTCTTTGAGCTCGGGTTAATTTTCTAATGTATTTTAAACATTTTTACATAGATGGCTCTGCAGTCAACATGATATTTAAAAATTAGAGACCGACCTGACCAAACGTTTGGTTTCGGCCAAAATTGCTGGCTTTGGCTCCAGTTTCGATTTTGGCCAATTGTCGAGAGCTTGGGTGTCGTGGTCCGAAAAATTGTTAACAATTACTCTATAACAGTATGTCAATAAAGAGATGGTCTCGGAATAACCTGAAACTACGATTTTCTGGTCATAATGACATTTCTATTGAAATTCTGCAAGTAATATTGCCACTATGACTGCTAAGAAGCTACATGCAGCACCCTTATCGGAAACCATGTCTTTCTTGACAGGCTGTATTCAGTCAATACTATTTACTTTGTTTTGTTAATTTCTAGGACGAAAGAAGAACTGAAAAACTGGAGGGACAAATACAAAAAAGAAAAATCCACAAGACCCAAAGCTGATTTCACTGTGGAGCTATCGCAATTACCTTACGGCACCGACGAACAGTTTGCAAAAATCTTCACTAGATCTCAAATATCATCCATCCAAGAATCTCTGAATAAGAGAAAGCAAACAAAAAATATATTCCTTAAAGCGGAGGACATTGACAAAGTGCCTTTGGATCAGAGAATGATGGATCTAGAAAAGTCTTTGAACGATATTGAAATAAATCGGGAAGGAGATTCGCCCAGAAGACACCAGAGGGACATTTCCCAGAAAATGAAACAGGTAAACTATTCTTATTTTTCCCCATCTTTTTATGTCCTTACCCCAGTTATTTTACTCGATTTATTTTACCACTAGTCTTGGGAATTTGAAAAGAGAATCGTACACGCAAAAGAGTTGATTTTAATTCAAATGAACATAGTTTTCGGTGTCGATAATTTTGGAACTAACAATTATTAAGAAAACTTCATACTCATTCGAAAGCTATAAGTAATTCTATGTTTCTTTTGATTGCCTATAATGCCTACCAGCGGCGTTATTAATTAAAAGAAAAACTAAGCATAGGTCAGAGATATTATAAAAAAAATATGTTAATTAAGAATTTTTGATATTATTTATTTCAGCTAAGCGAGTTACGCAAGAAAATTTCGCAGCTGAAGAGGGAAAATGAGAATTTACTATAGTTTTTTTTTTACTGCAGTACCACGGGCTATTTTTTCAAATATATAAAACAAAAACAAGTTATGTGAAATTAACTCAAGCTACGAGTTTATTACCCATGGGCTTCGTCACGGGGAGCAGGGGGGGGGGGGGGGTGGAAACAACTGCCCCACCCTGAGGATTAGAATAGGTATAGGAATACTTTTTCATACTAAATGATAAAACTTCTCAAAAAAATATATTATTACAACACGTTTTCCCATCATACCATTTTTTTCTAAAATTAGTATGAATCTTCTTCTTCTTGCCTCTTCCCAGTTTATCTGGGGTCGGCCCTTCTGGTACGTAGTCGCCAGACCTTACGATCCTGTGCCATCCCACTAGTAAGCTGTTGGTCCCTAAGCTCCTTTTCGATATTTGTCCACCAGGTGGCTTGTGGACGTCCTCTGGATCTGGACTGTGATGGTATGTCCAGTGCGAGCTTTACCACGTGATCGTTGTTACGTCTGCTCACGTGACCGTACCATCGGAGTCTTGTTTCTTTTAATTTCTCCGGAATTCGCGCGACCCCAAAACTACCCCGGATGTATTCGTTTTTAATTCTGTCTTCCCTTGTAACACCTCCGGACCACCTAAGCATCTTCATTTCTGTTGTATGTAATTTCTGCTCATGTTTTTTCTTAGTGGCCCAGCATTCCGATCCGTAGAGCATAGCCGGGCGGACGGCTGTTTTGTATATTTTGCCCTTGGTTTTTATGGGCATCTTTGGATCGCACATAACACCCGTTAGGGCTCCCCACTTCATCCAGCCCGTATTTACGCGGTGTGTTACATCTGCTTCTACGGAGGCATCTGGTGTCACAACGGATCCGAGGTATTTGAACTGGTTAACTGTTGGAAGAGGTGTGTCATCTATATATATGGTGGAGCTGCCCGTACTCCCATCGAAAATGCATGGCATGTACTCGGTCTTTGTTCTGCTTATTCTCAGGCCGTTGTCCTCCAGAGCAGCCACCCATCTATACAGAGACTCCTGCAGAGCCATGGGGTCTCTATCTATCAACACGACGTCATCTGCGTATAGCATGCACCACGGTAGTCGTTTTTGGATATCTTTGGTTAGGTAGTCCATCACCATTTTGAATAGTAGGGGGCTCAGTGCTGAACCCTGATGGACTCCGACTCCTACTTTGAAATCCTTGCTATAGCTCGCAGGACCCCTGACCCTGGCGTTACATTCACTATACATGTCCTTCAGGAGGTCGATATACTGTTCGGGAACACCATGCGCTCTCGATGCATGCCATATTAGTCTGCGTGGGACCCTGTCGAACGCTTTCTCTAAATCAATGAACACCATATGCAGATTATCTCTATTTATTCGACTCTTCTCTAGTAGTATTCTTATAGTCTGTATTGGATCTGTAGTTGATCTTTCAGCTGTAAAACCAAACTGATTGGGAGACAATTGGAGTATCTTTTGCAGCGTCATGTTAACCACTCTTTCCCAGATTTTAAATGTGTGGGCTGTAAGTTTTATTGCACGGTAATTACCACATTGACTAACATCTCCTTTATTCTTATAGAATGGAATCAGTGTACTATGTCTCCAGGAGTTGGGAATCCCGCTACCATTCAAAATGAGATTGTACAGTCTTGTGAGCCATTTAATACCGACTGGGCCGAGTTTTTTAAGAAGATCTGTCGATATTTCATCGGGGCCCGTTGCCTTGTTGTTTTTCGTATTGGAGAGCGCTATTCTAACTTCAGACTCGGACACTTCATGAATGGGACCCATCGTAGGTTTCAGAGTTTCTAAGTTTCTACTAGGGAACTCTTCGTTTAGCAGCTCGGAGTAATATTGCTGCCATCTGGTATTTATGTCTGCATCGGCGGTAAGCAGTTTTCCCTTTTCGTCTTTTATGTATTTGTTTGTCTTTATGTCCTTGGTTGAATTGTGCCGGTATCTAGCAAGCTTGAATATGTTTAAAATTAGTATGAATATCCATACAAATACAATTGTTTAAAAAAAAAAAAAATCCTGCGGCGTTATTATTTAGTGCGTTTTTTATAAAAAAATTAACCAAACTTATAACGACCTTTTGCACTCTGTCTCTCAAAAAAAGGTGACGTGTGGCGCTATTTGCGCATTCAAAGTTTTGAATTTTGGTTGCTCCCCTAGCTCGCGAAGCTAGCGACGCCCATGGCCCATGATATTAACATACAAAGTAATTTATTGCTATACCTATTGGGCCAACGTGTCGCCTTGAGAATGCTAAAGTAATTTAGCGAAAATATTTAGCTGAATAAATTTTGGTTTTTCGTGGAAAATATTGTGTTAATTTAATATACCTGCTTAGGTAGTATACCTACTTGAATAAATTTAAAATGGATTTCCTTGGCGTTAACACAAAAACTTAATTAAAATTAAATTTACTAGAACTATACCTATATGTCACGTACAATATGAACCATTTTTTAATGCGTACCTAATAGTTCTTACAAAAGGATTTAAATTAAGTACGCAAAAAAACATAATGTCATAAGGATTAGAAACAGAATAAATTAAACTTATGTTAAAAAAGCCTTATTTGTTTTAATATATTATGTCAATCAGGTATTTTATAATCACTCTAAAACCACGCATTGTACGTGTTTCAAAATAAATATTCATTTTAACATTGTATGTATTTTTTTATTGCGACTCATAAATATAACCTACAGAATATTTTAGTCCGAGTTGGCCGAATTGAAAAGTTAAAAGAAATGGGTGTCATGTGTGCAGTAGCATAACTCGGGGGGCGAAGGGGGCATCCAGGGGCGCGTCGATCAAATCGGTCGGTCAATTCCCGTCATTTTTCAATCCCTTTACAAATTTTCGAGCGAAAATCCTAAAAGCTTTCGCTGCGCAGCTGGCAATTTTGAGTCAAAATCCTAAAAATTTTCGCTGTGCGGTTCTTTGATACGTTCTGTTCTCTCTGCTTACACCACAAGGATGGGGCGTGACGGGATAGGATAGGATAGAATAGAATTTAAGACGAATAGAGTACTTCTATAAGTAGAATGATAATTTGTGTGAGATGAATAATGTATTTTGTACATCACTAGGTACTGCAGTAGTTTCTTTGTATAGGATCTCAAGTCTTAGGCGTCACATGGTCCTTGTTGTTAATCCTAATTTCAAATTCCATTCATGTATTTAATCTTATAGATATTCATAAGTCTTGACTTGTTCCCTTCAGTGGTGTCCCTTTAATGTACCGAGGCCTAGGAAATAGTAAAGGTTGTCACTGTTTTATAACTTAGGGCATCATTGATGAATGGGAGGGATGCTCGAAGATGGTGCGGTATTCTGATTTCTGTACAGCAAAACAAAAAATATTTTGCTGAACTTTATGAATTTGTAAAAGCGTGAAACATGCGAGAGAATTGAATGGATATTTAAATTTAGTTATAAAATTACAAAACCTCAAAAAAATCTGATTTCACCACATCGTTTTACGTCATATTTCCAAAATTACTGTGAATATCCGCTAAATCACAATTGTTTCACTTTTTGACTGCGGCGCTACTCATGCCTGTAATTATGTAAAGTATTCTATTATATTTATTATTACTTTAAGAACCTCCTTTACTAAGTTTCACAAAGAAATAGCCTGGGGCGCTATTTATGCCATATTAATAGCAAAGATTTTGTTGCCCACCCTAGCTTCGAAGCAGGCGACTTATGTACATGGGGCCTGCCAAGTGCTACATCGAGCGCCAATGAGGATCTACTACCTGGGTAGATAGTTATTAAATGTATGACTGTAAAAGTATTTGATTTAGAAAATACAAAACAAAAAAATCATTAGCACATTGCTTTACTTAGACTATGCAGCTTCTCTGAATGTTAGTCTTTTTTGGTAACAGATAGTTCAAACTTCAAAGGCCAAACGCTGAGAATTATTTACAAAGGACCCCTTTATGATAATCAAAACAATAAAGACTACGCCAACAGAATTGAGATGGGGTAGGAAAATCTGACATAAAATAGAGCAATACAATATATCTTGGCAAGCCTTGTCTAGTCTAAAGAAGAACTAAATTAATTGTTTCTTTGTGAAATTGTTATTCAGAACAATGCACTGAGATGATGACAGTATGAAATAAAATATCTTCTGTATTGAGAATAAGAATGGTCAGTGTTGAAAAATGATTGAAATAGTAAATCTTCACGCGAGAATTATAAGGTTCTAACTCGAAAGACCAATATGTTGAGAAAAATGAGTTCAAAGTTAAAAACTCATATTATATATTTATTTTACACAGAGATGGAACCTTATTAGTCTTGTTATTTAGGAAACTATCCCACTTTAGAGCATATTTGTTAATTCATGATAGGTTGATAGGTACTTACTTCCTACCTATACTCAACTTCACGACACAATCTTTTCAAGCTTACTGTGAGGTGTACAAAGGTGTACAGATTAATAAAAAAAAATATTACACCAGTTAAAAATGTTTTCAAAAAAAGAAATATCTCAAAATTAGTACCTTACACGTTATTTCCAGATAACGTACAGTAGAAGCAAGTGTCGGATGTTTGAGGAGATTAACTTTTTCAACATTTTCGCTCAAAAAGTACGTCAAAATCTCAAGATTTGCTAGTTAGCACCTTGTTATTCTCTGATGGCTATATTATGTTTATGATTCTCGTCACGAAGTCGTCAGAGCGTTATTGTTTAATAACCGGATTGATGCTTTTGCTTTTACTGAGATTGAAATGAAAAGGGGATGAATCAGACACTGAGGGTATTTTACTCCCGATTTATTCATCCAAAAGTGCTGTAATTTTTATACCGATTATTTATATGAAGACATTGTTAATTACTTTTCCAAAATTAACGTATTTTTTTAAATAAAGAACAAAGAATGCAAGTGGGAAAACTGAAAAATAACTGTACTCGTATTGACCTTTAAGTGGCGAAATGCTCTGAGTAAAAATAGTTCTACGATCGTTTAATTTTTTTTTAATTTTTGCATGAGTGTGTAATCGAAAAATGAGAGCAGGTAAAGGTAATGAAAGCGACTCAATCGATTTTGACTTATTGTATGAAAATGGGACCGAATATAAAACAAAATATACACTAGATTCACCTTAAACGTATTATCAACCAAATTACAGCACTACATCTAACGAACTACGGAAATATTCAAATTTCAGTCAATTTCAGAGGTAACATTTAACTATTTTTTTATAGTGAAAATTTACAAAAATCAGAATTCTAACCACTAGAGTCATTAAAACATATTCTCATTTATCCATGATTTTAGTTTCAGGATGACATCCTTAGTATTAGCTGAGTAATCTTACTTTTCCTGACTGAATTTTGCACATTTTTATAGGCATGGTACAGTTTGAGAGACCGATGGTCTCTTAAAAAGTTAAATAAAGGGTATCTCAAAAAGTGTTCCTTATTCAAAACTTCACAAGTTAATAGAATTTCGTGAGTCGTGCATACTATATTATGACTTATGTGATGAGTGCTTTTGATGAAATCAGATACATTAGTTTAACCTTATCAATCAAATTCCTCTGAATCAATAAGTTAAGTTATTCCAGAATATTATTGATCTCCACTACGTCATATGAAATAACATTGGGTAAGTATGTTTGGAAGGTCGGAGATGAGAGAGTTTACCAGTCAATGGGTTTGGTGGTACCTACCTACCTACCACAACACATAACGGAATAGATCGCTCTACTCTCTTATTACGATTGGGTGAACTTTTGGCGGGAAAATTCATTGAATTACATCAGGACTGTTTAAGGAATATTTTTTTTCTTCGTGTATATGAAGGAAAATGCTTAAAAAATCCAGGCCCGGAGCAAACGAAATGTAACTCAAACGATGAGTAAAAACGACTAATTAAATACTGTCTAGGTGGCATCATCGAAATCAATGGCTATAAGTTCGTTTCGGTCCACAGCTATACTCAATCTCGCTCACACACTCACCTCAGATTTTATTTTTGTTGATACTATGTAATGTAGATGTCGACCGGATTCCCGAGGATGAACGCGTTTTGATTAAAAGAAATCGGAGAGCGTGTATGACAAATTGCATGAATGTGACGGAGGCTAGGAGTGTGTTCGGCGCTCTGTCCTCTCTGCCTACCCTGCAAGGGACGCGGCGTGCTAGATAGCTGGCAGAGATCGCAGCACTGCGATAAGCTCGCCCTAGTGAACAAATATTATGATTTATATTTGAAATGTTTACATGTCTCTGTATCTTGTTCACCAAAAGTGTAAATAAATAAATAGTCAAATAGTTACTAATTCACTACCACTCGAATAAACTACTGACCTAATGCAAACAAGGCGTCAGAGACATCCCGACACAGGCATAAGGGGAAAAGTGTGGTATAATACGATTGGTATGAAAGTATAGTTCCGTAGACCAGAAAATATTTTACGATTCCATATTAATCATCCTTGACTGGCATCACACTAACAGACAGACTGTCTGTGGAGTGAAGTTATTATATTATAGCCAGATAGGGTTTCCAGATATGTTTGATTAAAAAATCGGACAATTTTTCATCCCCCACCTCCTCAATATAAAATTATTTTTCAGACATGCATACACAATTTGCGCCGCAGGTGATATATTTATTGATAATGCGGTCTGAAGAGTGATATTTTCCCTTAAAAAATTACTATACTTAAAAATATACTTACGTATGAAAAATGAGAACATAATGGAAATAATCAAGATTGTATTCCTTTGAAGAACTTTATGAAAACTATAGGTAATTGATAAGCCTTTAAAATTGATCGTGTTTAACTTATTGAGTTTCGATCGAAAATACTGGACAGCCCTATGTCCGGTTTTCCACGATTTTTTCGACCGGACAGATGTAATAAAAACCGGACTGTCCGGTCCAAAACCGGACATCTGGCAACCCTATAGCTAGAGGTGAAGGTTGGAGAGGAAGAGAACATGACGGGAAGTGTGTGTGAGAGTGAGATGAAATCATACCATTTTACTGGACACTGTGGCGCCGATACGCCAACGCCCGCGTCATACTTTCAGAAAAGCTCTCAATAAAAATGACGTAAGTCTAAAAACTGAAGGAAAACGCAAAAATACATGTTTTATTTTGTTATATTTTATGTAATGTTGCTGATTATTTGTTATCATCCTTGTAGCAGGGATATTGAAGGTGTCATTCCGGACGGTGTTGCTGGGGGGGGGGGGGGGGGGGGGGGTGCCCTTCCGGCTAACCCTGGGGCCGTCTGAGTAACTTTGGGCCGAAAGAGCGAATAAAAAGGCGCCTAAACCGGCGCCTGTGTTATTCGGGTATGAGGAGGGACCTTCAATATTCAATATGTTATATTTTACATTTTCTCAAACTTATGTATTAAGGATAGTTGGAAGAGATCGCGATTTCGCGATGAGCTCGCTATGGTGAACATTTCTCAGTTCATAAACTGTTATTCTAGTAATTGTGCAGATGGTGTCAATACATACCATAGACTTTTATATTAAGTACCCTAGACGTCTGCCTCCATGCATTTTCAATAAAAAGGAAGTGACGCAATTTCACGCTCGGCACTAAACTTGTTGGTAATTTTAGAGTCGCAAAACTCACACTGTTAACAATAGTTATATTATAACATAAACTACATCTTCAAAACTATCGCTTAATTCTTAAATATCGTTAAAACTGATAAAGTTTTTAACTATGAGAACAAAATTTCGAAAACTTTGCCTACAAAATGTCAAAATTCTAAAAAAACGATTAGACAGTTTGTAGGCATCAGTTTACTTCACTACTAGCAAAGTCTACGGTACAGACTATTTCTATTGCAAAAAGTACCTACAAATAATTTATCCCCAAATAGCTATGGCCAAAAAAATAAATTTAAGACAACTGAAAATGTAATAGTATTGAAAAGAACATTTTGACTTACTCCATGCTTCTTCTGACGAGACTACAGTGCTTTCAGAAAGTAAAGTGTATGTAAGAATATTGTTTATTTGAATGTCGCTGAAGTTTTCTAATGTGAAAGAGTCTATCACTTTTATATACACACTCCACAGTGTTGCCCGACGAAAGTATTGTCAAATAAGTAGGTATAATAGATTTATTTATTGTATGTTGGATCGTATTGTTGGATTTGGCTACAAATATCATTTTTCATCATTCTAATAATAGATGATCCTATCAGATATATAAAATATATTTCGTTTATTGATTTCCTTTCACTTAGGACGATAGAATATTCGGTTTTAGAGTTATCATTTTTTTCTTATCTTGTCTATGCATTTTATCTTGGTTTTAACTTTTAATAATATTGTATGATGTTTTACGTCTAGTGCAAATTATAAGTATTTTTTATCAACTTTTTTATTTGATACTAAATCTTTACGCGAACAACTTAAGTTAACAGTCTCAGTCAGGCTCGCGACCCAACTATGACATCACGGTCATTTCCCACGGCATTAAGGTTCAAAATCGCATGAACAATCGCATGATAAAACGGTAAAAATATCGTTTTATTCATTAAAAAAATTCTCCGCGACTTTCGAGAAACGAGTTGCTATCTTTCGGAAAAAAAGATCAGAGATGTTTTCCACAAATTTTTTTTTTTGAGTAATCTATAGCAGATAAAAAAAATACTGGACTTACCTGTCAATTCTTACATTAATTCATACATTTTAAAGTAAAACATGTCTAAAAATATAAAAAAAAACAATGAAGATAGTAATATTTACTTATCAGAATTCTTATTGTAAAGTAGGTAGGTGATGCCTACGTAAAAATCTTTCCAATTTCCCTGAGGCAATAGTTTCAAGTAAACAGAAGTAATGAATGTTCAAATAATAGAAGTAGGTAAGTACATGTAACATCCACAATACATTGCAGAGTCAACAACAATGAGGTACAACAAGACAAGAAAAAGTGGGTCTCTGAAGAATTTGAAATTAGTTGGATTCGTAATGAAACTATTTGTGTAGACACAAAACTACAACAGGCTTATTATGAAAAAGATTTTCACAATATCAAATTTGTATGAAACAGATGGGGCTCTTGATTAAAACAGCTGTGGGGTGCATTCACCCACTATTCTTCCCAGTGGTGGATCAGCTCTAAAAATTCAGGTTGCCATGTAATAGCGGGGGCCCCCAGTACCTCTTGATATTTTCATAATAATTAGCGACGCAGTCAAACATTTTTATTGAAAATTTGAAATCTTATGGATTTTTACAACAATTTTTGAAAATTTGTGATATGACCGACAACAATGTGATTTATCGATCCCTCCTGGTTAATGCCATGACTGTGTGTATAAATACATAGTACTTGTAAAGGCGCCGCAGGCGATGTTTTTATCTCATATATTTTCCATGAGGTAAGTTGTAAATATTTATTTTACTTGTTGCTACTGTTGAGTATTAATGCAAGTACTTAATTTAATTAACGATGTAATGTTAAAGGACGGGCTAAGGGGGCCCCTTTCTTGGGGTAAGGGGGGGCACTTGACAATCTGGCAACCTGGTCAGTCCACCACTGACATTACCTACTGTGCGGCCTTGTTGTATGAAGACTCAGAAGAAAGTTTTTTTTTTCAGATATAAGTTTTTCTATAAATAGCATGACGGATTACGACAGATGTAGTTAGGTAACTTAATATTCTGCTAACGAAAATTCGATCTTCCATCATTTTTTTTGAGCTTTCTTATTTTTATACTGATTTATAAATAATAGTGTTTTCTATTTCAATAAATCGGGAAGTATATAGTAAATACAAATCATTTATTTTTAGATACAAAATTAAATAATTCATATCCTAAGGTGCAGAATTATACCTATTTGTCGTCATAAAATCAACAATTTTCATTAGTAACTATACCTACCTACATATTATTGTGGCTATGTGTAACCATTGTTTTGACGAACAATAAACTAACTAGGGTCACATCACGACCTTATGTCTTATGGCAAAAATATCGCTTGCGGCCCTATTTTTTGGGTACATTTTTGATAAGAGAAAACAATTTTCCACAGTCCTACCTGTAACCACCGCTGCCCTACCTTAAATTCAACTCTAGCCACGGCCCTGTAATTTTCTCTTTATTTACAACCCGGAAATCAACAAGCAGTTGATGATAATTAATTCATAGTTTTTATTGGAAAACATTCATCTTTTCATTTCATCTTGTCGGAAGTTTTTTGATGAAACCACTTAGTGTTGGTCATTCATCAAAATCTTTAAGAGGAACTTAATACAATTTATTCCTTTTCTCTCTCAAAGACTATATTACTGAGTATTTGGGTCACCCATTTTAGTTTAGTGTTTAAGAACAACTTATGTTTATGCACAAATCAGACCTGCGACAATTATTGGGCTACCAGATTGCATTTTCAGAAAAAGAGTAAGAGTCATGTCGCTTTTATAAAATTAATGTTGTTTTGAAAATCACAATTTATGTTTCGTGAGAGCATCGGATTTTCTACATGTTGGTCAGGGATACAAAAGGTGATTGGAGCATACACTAAATAATACCTACCAAAATAATCTCAACTGAGGTTGGCGCACAAGGTATATACACGTTTCATCTCGACTCAGCTACCAGCCATCATATCGCAGCGGTGGAATATCGGCTTATCATGTTGGAGATCTGGGTTCGATTCCCGGCCGCAGCAGCAGATGGGTAGACTTGTAGAATTAATGCGTTAGCGGTCGATTTCTATTCCAGATTACATCCCTAATTCACATCAATGATTAGTTGACAGGAGTAATGAATGAGAACCTATCGTAGTATAGATATTACCGCAATGTTACCAGATATTCGTTACAACTCTTATATGTTATCATTCCATTCAGTATTATGTAGGAGTATTGAACGCAACATTCTGCATACAATGTACAAATGGAATTGAATCGCATAATTTACTTAAGAAAACGAAATAATATTATTATTTATGGAGGGAATTAGTCGGGAAACTTGGAATGCGTTTCCCTTTGCGAAAACATTAATTCAATAATGAAATTATGCAGTCAAACTGAAAATATCTTCAATATTTTCACTTCTCATCATTCAATATGATATAAAACATACAAGTTTATATAATTTTCACCTTTTTTGTTTCAATAATAGTACCTGAATCAATTGCACATTTCAAATTTATGAATTAGTTTTAAAATCTTGACATGAGCGGACGAAGAATGCACTCGAGTTTTTGAATAAAAAATCGTAAAAAAAAACTGTGTGTTTTTACATTTAATTTCACTACTGTTTTTGTTATCTCAAAATCCTGCAAAGCTAGAGTTCTAAAACTTTCACCATTTCGTAAACTTGATGAGATTACGATTCTGTATCACATTGGATCAGCCTTCTCCAGAGACAAAAAATATGTATATTTTTGCCATATTCTGCTTATATAAGTACCTAATTTTACCAAATTTACACATGAGTTGTATTATACCAGATCAGATATTTTATCCCCTATCCAATTCCTTATCCTTTCCCTTCTTTTCCTCCTCCCCCTTAAAATAAATAAAATACAACGTTTTAGAGGATCCAAAAGTTGTTTTTTGTGCATTCGTGAATTTATTTTTAATTCCTTCTTCTCCTTAGATAAAATATAGAAACTCTATGAAATTCTACAGGCGATTTATCTGATAACCACTATATTATTGTAACACTATTATGTGTTTCTTTACATTGGGAAACATTGACTGACTGACTAAAAGGAATTCCTTGTAAAATAAGCCTACCCTACAACCCTTAACTGAACTGTCCATATTTCCATCAATAGGAAATTCAATAAAGATCTTATTCAATACTACATTTCTTAATATAATTCTTTATGTATTTCGATTACATTAGGATACCAACTATGACTTCATGGTTATTTCCCGCGGCATTAAGTTTAAAATCGCATGGATAATCCCATGAAAAAATGTTAAAATAGTGTTTTTTAAACTTTTTGGGGTTATTTTTGCTCCGTAAAATCTTTTACGGTAATTTACTACATTTTAATGCATTTTATCAATATAAAAAAGTTCTCTGCGTTTTTCGTGAAACGACTTTCTGTCTTTCAGAAAAATATATCAGAGGCGTTTTTCACTTTTTTTTTAGAAATTTATACAAAATATAAAAAAATCTTTTACAGTCATTCCCTAGATAAAGGTTCAATGTATCTACCCTATTTTTTTCCAAGGCATATTTAGTAAGGTAGTCGAGATCTAAGGTCTCCCGTTATTTGAAATTTTTTGTGTGTCGATATGTCTAGGCTTATAAGACAAGGAAATACTTGTATTATTTGTTGAAATTTGAAGAGGAAAATTTAGAAGCAAAAACGATAGATGAAGCTAAAAAAAGCGCGAAAGTAACTGATTCTAAAACTGTGAGACACTATGATAAACCTACATCAATACTACTGGAACTGTTTACAGGGGAAGTTTTCGACTTAAAATTAATTAATAGAATTGAATATTATTAATATTAAGATTTGACAAACAAACATAAGAGAGATAGAAATTTAATAATTTAATAAACAACTTCTAATGTACCTATTCGTTGTTATGAAATTTACCAATATGCATATTCACTCACCGAGATACGTTTTACCGCCTAATATACTATATAATTTTCTTCTTCTCCGGTTTCAATGGTTACGATTGGTTTGCAGCAAAGCCCCATGTCTCCTTTTCCACTCATCCCTGTCCTGTTCGGTTCTTTTTAACTCTTTATATAAGTTATAAGAAGTCCATTTCATATGTACTCACGATTAAAAACATGTTTGACATAATATTTCGTGGGTTTAGAATGAGAGGGTTCTATTATTTATTTCTTGTATAATTCAAGTAAATAAAATAAATAAATCTTTATTAGCCAAAAATTAAGTTTATTTATTTATGCACACACGCAGACATTGAATACATATAAAAATAGTATGAATTGAAAAAGGATAGTCTAAACAATGCCCTATTTAAGGTGCACACATCTGGCCTTTGTATATGGACACACAATAATTAAAAGAAAGAAAAAAAAAACAACAAACAAACTACAGTTAAATAAAAAAAAAATGACAGAGTAAAAAGAAAATAAAGTTGTTACATAACCAGACAATATTAGTGTGCTAAAGGGCTGACTTATTGCAAAAGCAATATCTTACAGTCAACCGGATGATTTCGATGGATTCCATGGAGTAATAATTAGAGTTATTTTACGGTGAAGAGTAACGGCAAATCATGTGTGCATACTCGTAGATGTTACCCCTAAATCCACCAAACTACGCAGTAAGGATATCATTTAGTATATAAGGACATAGAATAGCATAATGGGAGGTCCTGAAGGAAGACAGTAGTTGTAGAGTCCTATGTACACAACTGAATATGAGGTAAGGTGAATATTAGTTAGAGTCAGACATCAATTAGTACAACTGTATGGGATCTCTTATTACCTAATAATATGAAGATATAACACTGGGTGTTATGTTTGCATTGTAACTCTGTCCATTTGCATATTGTTTCATCAGGTACTGTTTACAGTTCGACTCAAATATCTTCAGATGTTGACGTTTTACCTTAGCTGCTATCGTTACCTCAGTGTATCTCAGAAACTAACATTACATATTATCACTTTCTCGACGTTGTAATATCTTTTCGTCATTCGGTTTAACATCGGTAAGTCTATATTCACTTAACGAAATTAATGCCAGTGGTGTAGTAGCCAGAACAACATTGCCACACTGATTTTTGAAAAACACAATTTATGTTTCGTGAGAACATCGGATTTTTCCACATGTCGAGTTGAATACAACGAGTAGTTATCTCATCAGATATACAGAAAAAGATGGACATTCCATCAGGCTTACGACTGATCGTCGGCTGGTTTTTATTTTTTAAAATTCTAATTGTCTTTTTTTTTCACATTTTTAAATTTAATTTAATTTTAATTTTATTTATTAATAAAGTTACAAATACAAAATTTATAACTTAAAATTAACAATTACAGAATACAATATACATATTTTTTTAATAACTATAAAAATACACTTTCAGACGTCGTTATCTTTCATTCATTCATTCACACAGGTTGTCACGCGACCAAAGCCATTGATCTTTTTTCAAATAAGTAATTGTAACATCTCACCCGAAAAGTCGAGAGAGTGGCGGCCCCCCTGACGTCCAATGGCAGATTATTGAGATTATTAGCGTTCTGTTAATCGGGAGGGCGCGAGATCGATCCCCGATGCCGACTTACTCCACTTTACGACGCAAGCTTTTCAAGTTTACTGAGAAGTGTACAAGTATGTGTTTGGATTTCTCGCGATAAACCAAGATTAATCAAAACTTTATAATTAATTTATTTAAAAAAAATTGTCAGATAACAATCATATTGGTATACCTACGTCAACTAGACTATATAATATAGTAGATCTCGAGAAAAATATATAAATTACTTACTACATTGTGTAAAGTGTCCTTAAGAACATAGTTTATATTAACTAGTAATTATATGGTTGTGTACAGCCGGCACTATATCAAATTAACCCTTCTGCGACTGTGTAATTTGAACTGTTCATTTACTTACCAACTACTGACTTACGACTCCTACGACTAAAGACAGATCGACACGTTCGCGTAATTTTCGGACTAAATCGAAACCGAAATTTTTCTATCATATCCTTATACAGGATGTTTGATAGATAAATACAGATATCTTAAGAGGTGATAGTAGAGGTCATTTGGGATCTTTTGAGCCAAATTTAGCTAAGTCTAAAGTGTCACGGTTTTCGAGATATTCGAGATTTTCACATTATATGGAAAATACCTGAATTACTCAAGTTTTATTTACTCTAATATTATCGTAAGAATAGGAACCTACATACTTAGTCCAGTATAATAATGATTATAAAAAATATCGGAAAATTATTTCAAAAACGAGTAACGACTTTGGAGGGTATTTGCTTTAAGAAAAAAAATGTTTTCTATAGAAGTTAAAATCTGGGATATATGGAAAACCGTGAGACTTTGAACTAAGCTAAGTTTGGCTTAAAAGATCTCAAATGATGTCTTCCATCACCCCTTAAGATATCTATATCCATCTATAGTGAAATTCAATAAAAAAATACTTCCTAAACCCAATTGTTGTAGGAAATACAGGATTTTATAATAACACCTACTCATATCTTCATTCTCTTTATTCTTTAAACACAGAATTATTAGCAAGGGACCTCATTATTTTAAAAATAAAATATGTCCATCGAAATGGGGCTTATTGAATTATTTTGCTGATTTGGTTTGGCTTGTCAAAATTGTGACCCAATTGTCGAATATTTCGAAGCCGAAATCTGATGGTTCGTTTCGTTCTTGTTACTGTATAGAGATATCATCATTCTATATACATCATCCCATAGCTATAATATACGAATACACCTAACGTGGCTTCTTGTCCATCAGTAGGTAGAAAATTAGTAGGTTCACATCTGCCCACCTGTACAATACCATTGTTATTTAGAACGTTTTGAAGTAATTAGTTATATTCAAGTAGTTTCAAAAGCTGGTACAACTTTGCCCTTTAATGTTCCCCAAGCGAATACAGGAAGTCATCAAAAGTTTGTTAAATAACCAAGGGGTTCGTTCGCTCTCAAATTGTCGGATTTGATTGGTTAGAATTTTGAAATTCTATTATATTTTATTCTATTAGATTCTCTCACGCCACGTCCCCTGCGGGGTAGGCAGAGAGAACGGATCACCAAACTTCCGTATACTCACACACACTTCCTGCTTCGGCCACATTCATACATTTTCATCATACACATTCTAAGATTCTTTTCACTCAAAACACGTCCATCCTCAAGTGAAGTTCTTTTCTTGTAATTTAATGGATCAATAAGCGCGCTTCATAAAAGTTTTTTTCTTATAGCACTTTTTGAAAATCAATATCAGTTACCCCTTACATTCATATAAAAAAGTAGCCCGATACAAATAATTACATTTTACACTGTGTAAGAAAATTGTGTGTTAATTTGGAGAGAGTAAAGTTACAGATTAATGTGTATGTCATAGTTTAATAACGACATTATTATGTTTGTAATTAATTAATATAACGTCCAAGTGGAGGAGTGGTCTTAATCTGCAATATATTACCAGTAGTTGTCCTCTCGTAGTAGGTAACTTGCAAACTCATAATTTGTAAAACAATCTGCCCCTAGACAAACTAGAACCACACAACAAGAGACAGTGTGTTTGAAAATGTCGTTGTGTATTTTATAGTTGACCGAATATGAAACCGAATGATTTGGGGTTTGTTTACTGTTCATTATCGTCCCTAGGCCCTAGTTTCAGGCACTTGGACTCGTCATATTTATTTTTTCTGAGAGAGATAGCAGTATTGTGATAAGCTCGCCCTAGTACCATTATAGCGGTTTCTTTTTGCAAGATTTTTGGCAGGTTTCTGTGTTTTGTTCGCTTGAAGTATATATAAAGAAATGATCTGGCGATCAGGTAAAAAAGCGGTACAGAGTATACTATATTCACATTCTTCTTCTTTCTCAGCCGTTTTAATTCCAATGCTGGACATAGGCCTCTCCTTTGACTTTCCACAGATCCCTATCCTGGGCATGCTGCATCCACTTGCTTCCTGCGATTCGCCTCACATCGTCAGACCATCTTTCCTGAGGTCTTCCTACGCTCTTTTTGCTTGTTTTAGGTTGCCACTCGAGAATCTTTTATTATTTTTACGAATCTTTTTGAGTGTTCCCTTTGAGACTAGTAATCCAAAGTACAAATGAAAAATATCATATAAACATTTCGTAATTATATTATAAACTTATTCAGCAGCAGCAATTATTTACACAAGACATACACATTGTGTAAACTCTTGTAAAATGGTAGCAAAGTTCGGTTGATTTGATGCTAATATTTGAGGTCAGAGGTTCGTCCCCATTTACTGTCACTACTCCGCGGGTCGCATTTTGACGCCCGGCGGGCCGCAGTTTGGCCACCCTAGCTCTAGATGCTTTTTTACGAAAAAAAAAACCTTGTGCTGAATGCTGTTTTTTCCTTGCATAATGTTTTTTCTTTTGACAAGTAGTTACATCTCAACAGATACACAGCAAAGGATGGACCTTCCATCAGGCTTATGACTGATCGTCGGCTGGCTTAATGTGATCACTTTACACTTAAGTAACATTCACCAATTCCAGTCCATCCATATTGTTAAATTCAACTACGACATCTAGAAAAATTCCGATGTTCTCACAAGGCATAAATTTAATTTTCAGTTTTTTTTTTCTTTTGGTTAATACCGAAAATGTAACATAACATCGGTCAGTTTTACATTATAGGTTGTATAATAGGAGATGGTTATACTAGTATAACTAACACCAAACTATTACACGATGGTTGTTTGGTTAATTAATATGTTTTACTAACACAATGTAATTATCGACTTTACATCGTCGGTCGCCAAACTAAATATCATTTTACAATAATCATTTATGGGATTAAATTACATTTTACTGGTAACAATATAAGCTTTTAGGAATTAGAAAACCTTTGTTTTTTCAAAGACATTCGTGCAATGTTTTTTGACATTTTATTTTTGATTATCAGTTTTCGATATTTATAATTTGATAATGCAGATGTGTATTAGAACACATGTTGAAAAAATACAACCATAACAGAACTACCCTTTGGAAATATTTGTTACCTACATCACGATTTTTTCAGCCTAGGATAACCAGAAACAGTTCAGACAGTGTTTCTTTCTATTCCATTATATCCCCTCACGCCGCGTCCCTTGCGGGGTAGGCAGAGAGAACAGACTTCCTTAAACACACTTCTTGCTTCTGTCACATTGATACAATTTGTCATACACACTCTACGATTCCTTTAACTCAGAACACGTCCGCCCTTAAGAATCTGGTCTACATGCTCGAGCCATGAGTTTCTTGGACGGCCGCATTTCCTTACACCGCTTCTTGTTGATAATGTTCCTTGCCTCTATTTTATGTTTTAATTTACTGTACATATCTATTATCTATCCTCTTTTGTGGGACCTCAATCGGGGTAGGTAGGGATGTTTTTTTTTACGCATTTATTCGGTTTTGTTTAGATCCTTACGTTTACACGTGCCCGTCCTTGTAAAATAGCTCCATGATACTAGAATTAAAAGCTAGCCTTTGATTTCAATATGATTTTAATTTTAAATGCACGTAATTTAGCCCTTTCAGACAGTCTTAAATATTCTATGTTTCTTCCTGAACTTAATTTTTTCAGTTTATTAATTATTAATATAATTTACAAGGTAAGTGTATCTAAAACCTTATCCATATTTTAAACAAACAAGCATGAAGATATTTCATAGTTCTAATACAGTATAGACATTAAAAATATAGTATATATCACTCAATTAAAAATTATAATTTATTCACCGGGACTTATAGTTTAGCATCCTCATTCAGCAAATAATTTGCTGGTATAAGGGGTAAACAAATGTATCTATTAGTTTACGTTTCTTAAAACATATACATATTTTTTAAATTTATTTTAAAAAACATAATACACGTCAATAAATACACACACAACGGGTTTAATGACTACATCTGTGTTACTCCCCGAATATGAGTAAGATACTCGTGTTCCGAGGAGGATCAAACAATAATGTAATACATAATTTGAGCAGGAAAATATGAAATATACAGTGCAAAACAATAACTGCAATGTAAATTATTATTACAAAAAGAGGGGATACATGGAGGACGACACCTGTGAGTGCGGAGACATACAGGACAACCAACACCTAATAGTATGTCCTAAAATCGGGAGACATGCGCGCGAGAAGATCTTATAAATGCAAGTAGTCCTAGAGCTCGCTGCTTAATTTATGACGTATCTGTTTTTTGATCGAAATGTGGTACAAATGATAGCTTACCAATAGTTATATATATAGTTATAAATTTAGGAGTTATTGCAATAAAACTCAGTGACGAAAATTCTTAAAATTTAGTTTTTCATAAAATAACCAGCGATATAGCGCCGCAGGCCAAATATTTTTTTCCATAAAATGTTAGTGATAATGGGTGGAAGA
This sequence comes from Ceraclea dissimilis, assembly GCA_963576895.1. NCBI lineage: Eukaryota > Metazoa > Arthropoda > Insecta > Trichoptera > Leptoceridae > Ceraclea > Ceraclea dissimilis. The sequence continues at coordinate 16,874,334 of OY756363.1, forward strand.
AAGTTAATGAAAAAAAATCAATTTTTTTAAAAAATTTTTTCAAAAAATATCCTGTTTTTCGACCGGCCATTACGGGTAAACTACTAGTCCTATGAAAAAATTGACTTAACATTTTTTGTAGAGAATTTAGCAAGGATTATTTTTGTGATTGACTACTTTCTCCTATCTCTTACCATATTCCTATAAAATGCGAAAAACCGCGAAGAGGGACTTTTTCGGGGGGGGGGGGGGGGGCAGGGGGGTTGCGGCAAGATTTTGATAGGCAACCCTAGTGCGATGTAATACCCTATTGGTAAGCTATCATTTATACCACATTTCGATCAAAAAACAGATACGTCATAAATTAAGCAGCGGGCTCTTGGAGTAAAGTGACAGGGCCGTACATGTGGCCAACTATTGGATGTTTTTGATTTGAGGCATCCGGACACGGAAAGTAAGTAAGTATTACAAAAAGAAACATTCATGTATCATACGTAGAATTTATTGGCTAGTAAGATTATTGGAGTTTGTTGATAGCTGAAGTTGTATTTACCACAGGTAAGTAAATACAAGTCGATATTTCCAATGAAATGTGACTTTCACGTTATTACGTCATGGATTGAATAAACCACTAAATAAAATACTGAAAGAAGGAAAATACATTCAACGAACTTTCCTCCCACAATCTTCTTCCTTTTTGTCTACCTCTATTGCTTTCTTTTTCATCAATGAAACTTCGTAGTTACGTAATAAAATAAACAGGTTAGCAACAATACAACCTTTTATATTGAATACAATCTTAATACAGTGGACACCTGATAATTCATAAAGATTCTGTTTCTCACCTCTGGGCGTTACTGAGAATGTAGGTAATGGAGACAATGAGAGAAATGATACTCAATATTTTCGTTCTATCTATCAGACTAGGGACCCAACTATGACGTCAGGGTCATTTCCCGCGGCGTTAAGGTTCAAATTCGCATGATAAAATGTATATAAAAAAAAGAAAAAATATGGGGTTAATTTTGCCTCATTTAAAAAAAATTAGGGTCATTCCCTAGATTTTAATGTATATTATCTATAGATACAAAAAAAAAACTGTTCCACGACTTTCGGGAAACGAGTTGCTATCTTTCAGAGGTGTTATTCACATTTTTTTTGAGAAATCAAAATTTTGAGAAAAAATCTTTTACAGTCATTTCCTAGATAAAGTTTCAATGTTCATTTTGTCTCATTTTTTTCCAAAGCATATTCAGTAAGTTCAACAATCCTTTTTCCACATTTAACGACTATAAATAGAATTGTTTTATGAAAAACTTTTGAAAGTAGATCATAAAGTAAAAAACATAAGTTGCTAAGTTTATATGACATTCATCATCAACGTAGCGAATAAATGAGAATTTTCTGTAGAAACCAACATGAAAATATTTTATACCGTGTGTTGAATATTTTTTGGCACATTTCCAAAAATAGAGACATAATATCTAGAGACAAAACAAATAAGGTAATTTAGAATTACTGTTATAGGTGTTTCGGAAAAGTTGAACTTGAATACACGTTTCAATAGGTCAAGAAAAGTATTTCGCCAAGTATATTGTGAAAATTATAATAAGACTATTTTTAGAAACGAGTTTCTGTCTTTCGACAAAAGGATCTGAAGCGATTTTACACTTTTTTGAGAAATCTATACAAGATATAAAAAATCTTTTACGGTCATTTACTAGATAAAGGTTCAATGTATCTACCCTATTCTTTTCCAAAGCACGTTTAGTAAGGTTGTAGAGATCTAAGGTCTCCTGTTTGTTATTTTTTTTAATGTCCCAGGATAATAACCCAGGATGACAGCCACCTACTGATGTGTCCACTGATGGAGGAGGGCTGTACACCTGGGGATCTGATTGTGGCTAATGACAAAGCGATGAAAGTCGCGGCTTATTGGAGTGATAGACTTTCGACCGGACACGGAATGTAAGTAATGTCGATACGCACAATGAACAAGTTATTTTTAAAAAAATAATTTACTCTTGAGTTATTTCTAAGTCCAGATCCTTAGTAATTAAAACTAAATAAAATATTTAAAAGAAAACAGTAGAGTATGTAGGTACTCTTTAATTTAGTAAAATATGAATCATTTACCAATGAGTTACTTTATAATTGAGTACTTAGCCTATAAACTTTAATCTTCATATCCGGCTCACTGAATATAACTTTATAACAAAAGTAATTATTTAATTTATTGAACAAAATGTAGATATTATTAAAACCTCTTTTCCCGCAGCTTTCCTCAACACCAACGGTTGGGTTTTGCGTGAATTCAAATTTTATATAAAAACATTCCATTACACTTTATACTAATATTCCCCACGGACAGGTTTAGCTTTTTAGGAACCTTACATTTTCATTTTCCTTATTTTCATATTCTTTTATTTTTTAAATCTGATATTTATTTATTTTATGAGTGAACATATTAGGTACAATATTAAATACTATCATTTGTCAAGATAGTACGCAGTAGGGGGAACTCATCACTATACAACGATCTCTTCCAGCTAACTTGAATTGTATGTAATATTGATTTGTTGTAAGGTTTTCTACTAAATAAATGTTATCTACGATACTACTTTAATATCTGCAAAATATCTGCAATAGATTCATTTTCGATTCAATCCTACTTCACCTGATACCTCAAGTCCAAAAAAAATACGATATAGACAAATGGAACTAAAAAGTAGGAAATAGCACCGCAGGCGAATTTTTTTCAAAAATGGGTGAATTAATAAACCTCGGATATACCTACAGCTGTATAAATATACTCGGTATCTTAAGAAATTGTAATGTTACAGGTAATGCATCCTAAAACAGGATGTTAGTTGTATATTAAAATAGTTTAACTCACTAAATATTCAGGAAATGTCTTAAGGTAGGTTCATTCTGCGCAGTGTTTCACGGAATGAAATTTTACAAGTATCTATTACCTACTCATCCGATATTTTAGTTGAATTTATAAGACAAGAAGATAATTATATCAGAGAATCAGTTTAATAGCAGAGAATTACAAGAGTTTTGGACTAGCTGGACGAGATTGCTTATATAAACATCTCTCATTAGTGAGCATTACTTGTGTAATATCCTGTCAAATTATATTCATATGCGATGTTAACTTAAATTTTTTTTTTTTTTTAATGCATATGGCGAAGACCCGGCAATTACAAATTTAGTGGTAAATCTCTTAGCCAATTGGCAGCGTCAGCAGTGACCCCGTGGATTTCGATTAGACCGCGCTCGAAACCAAAAATTGGACACTCAACTATATGGCCCATCGTCTGGCGGCGACCACATTCACAGTCGGGGCTTGGGGAAAACCCCCATCGATGCATAAGGTCTGCGCATCTTCCGTGGCCTGTCCTGATTCTGTTAAGCGCGGACCACTGTTTTCGGGGCAAGTCAAATCCGGGTACACGCTCATGAGGATTTTCTATTAGGTGTCCATTTGGGACGTTAGCCTCATTCCAAAGGGAATGCCATTCCTCATTGAGCGTAGGAAGCTGAGGAGACGATGCCAGTTCCCTCCACAGCACGCTCCTTGATGGTAATCTGAGTGGAGGGGGTGAGAAAACATCATCATAACCTGGCAGTTGTGGGTTCCGTTCCAGTTTGGTTATCTCCCGTGACGTTATCTGCTTCCTGCGTAGATCAGGGGGAGCGATATTAGAGAGGATCGGGAGCCAGGGCAACGGAGTTGACCTGACCGTACCACTCACCATTCGCATTGAGTTGTTCAGTTGTGTGTTTACAGCAGCGACATGTGCGCTATGTGCCCATACTGGGGCGCAGTATTCTGCTGTGCTGTACACAAGAGCTAGAGTCGAGGTTCGCAGCACGTCCGCCTTGCATCCCCAGCTAGTGCCAGCCAACTTGGATATCATGTTATTTCTGGTCTTTAGTTTGTTCTTTAAACCCTCCATGTGTTGTCTATATGTGAGACTTCGGTCTAGTTTGACACCGAGGTACTTCGGGTTGATGTCACTAGGGACCTCCTCTCCACACATTGTAAGGTTAAGTTTTCTGTTGGCCTCCCTGTTATTAAGGTGGAATACTATGGATGCAGTTTTACTGGGGTTTGGTTTCAGATGCCAGTTTGAGAAATACTGTTCGAGAGTGTTCAGGTCCCTGTTCAGCACCTCCTCCAGTCTTTCAAACTTTTCAGACTGGTAGACTATCGCCACATCATCTGCATATATAAATTTTCTAGACTCTGTCGTTGGGATATCCGCAGTATATAGGTTGAAGAGCAGCGGCGATAGAACCGATCCCTGAGGTAAGCCGTTTTGTATGTACCTGTACCGGCTTGTTTTACCATTTAGGTGTACTCTGAACTTTCTGTCCGACATCATTTGCTCGAGTAGGTCCACCGTGCCTCTGCACCGAGTAGCTCCAGCAAGCTTCAGGAGGAGGCCCCTCTTCCAGACGGTGTCATAAGCTGAGGAGAGATCCAAAAAGACTGCTCCAGATTTAAGTTTTTGTTGTAGTCCATTCTCTATGAAGGCTGTCAGGGATAGCACCTGCTCACAGCAGCTCCTCCCCTGTCTAAATCCTGCCTGCTCCATGGGAAGTGCGGCCTCTATTAAAGGTGTCAATCTGGGCAGCAGCACTCTCTCAAACAACTTGTACACCACTGACAGCAGAGATATTGGTCTGTAGCTTTTTGGATCAGATGCAGGTTTCCCCGGCTTCAGAACAGCGATGACCTTTGACTCTCGCCATAGTTTTGGGAGTTTCTTAGTGTTAAGTACCTGGGAAAAGAGCGATGTCAGCCAAAGGATCGATTTTGGGCCCAAGTTTTTAATAAATTCTGGAAGGATCCCATCGGCTCCCGCTGCCTTACCATTTTTCATGGAACCCATGGCTTTCCGGACCTCAGCCTCACTCACAGGTTCCATCAAAGGCGACGTTATGCGACAGTCATCGTACATCCTCCTATGAGTTTGTTGTATCTCTGTCTTCTGATTGCTTGGTACCCTGATGCTTGATGTCTTATATAAGAGGCTAGCTACCTCATTTGGAGTCACTTTGTTCTCCCTTCGGCAAGGTTCCGCCGCTCCCAGGCTCCTCATCAGGTTCCAGCTTTTTCTGCTGGAGTGGGTAAAGTCCATCTCCTCCATCGCTTGTAACCATCTTCTCTCTCTCTCATCATCCAGTGCTCCCATTAGTTCCTCCGCGGTGTTCGCATCTTGGTCAACCTCATATTGTCGTAGCAGCTCCTCACACTCACTGGACCATCCAGGGATGTAGCTCTTCCGGTGTCCTCTTGGGATGGATCTTCCCGCTGCAGTTTTCAAAAGTTTCGTAAATCTCACATAGTTTTCTGGTAAGGGTTTGATGCGGTTAATGTTTGCATCAATGTAGTTGGTGTATTCCTGCCAGTTAGCCTTTTGAATGTTCCATCTGGGCATCTCCGGTTTATCTATTTTTGGAAAGTGTAGTCCCAGTTCTAGCAGTTAACTTAAATAATAAATTGAAGTATCTACAGCTGGTACAACTATGCAGCTTACAAGTATGCTGAGAACCACAGAAATGAGGACACTGCGAGCTATTGCCGGGAGGACACTGCGAGCTATTGCCGGGAGGACTCTGAGAGATCGGGTGAGAAACACTGCAATTCGAGAAATCTGTGATGTCCAAGATCTAGTCAGAGGGGGACGATAGCGGCGGAGATTCTAGCACCAACATGTGTCAAGAATGAACAACACCAGACTCCCATACATCGCTCTGCATGGGGTGCCTGATGGTCAACGCCCGCCAGAAAGACGATGGAGAGACAGCTGGAGTTCCACATCACAGGAGAACAATCCTGTTAATACAGACTCGCTGAGTCAAGTCGCAGTTTAAGAAGAAGAATTACAGCCGAAGTTATATGAAAAAATAAATCCAAAATATGAGAACCTGCCTGACAAGATCGAGTCAACTGTTCTTGTACGGTCTTGTTTCCTTGAAGCGCGAAGAAAAGTATTTGGGTTTGTTTATACTACACAAGCCCAGATCCTTAATTATTTAAAAAAAATGTTATCCTTTTTCAATTTTTTTTCATATAACCGAACCTAAAAGTTTTGGCTCGTATTTATTTATCTGGTTAGAAAAGCTAGTTGTAAATAACTATGTAAATTTGATATACGGAAATAACGGAAACTTGTTCATAACTAAGATCATCATAAGGTAGTATCTACGTTCATAGTAATTAATATGGTGCTATTTTAGTCTATGATTAATGATCTTAATAATATTATGTATACAAATTTCTTTGATGTTGGTTTATGATTCACAACGCACTTTAAAGGTAATGAATACTTTGCATTTGATAGAGGCTCTGTTACTCTAGTGGTTGTACCCCTAGACTCTAGACGAATTACAATGTGACTGATCCACATAGATCGGAATGAAAGCTTTCGATCTCGTCACGAATACGGAAGGTTGTCGACTTAATCGTGAAACTATTACGCTACAATTCCCTAGAGAAGTTGTGATCGATTAAGGCTCCAGAAACTGAGCCTCTACTATCTCTATAAACACTTCGTCTTTTTCTCACAACGTCTCTTTTTTTGCAATTTTTTAACGAAGTGTTTCGACATTACGTAATACGTATCTTTAAAGAATACGAAGAGCTTTTAAGAGTATGCATATTGACATTTCAAAAATTTCTAAAAACGGAAGACTTTAGATCTCGACAACCGTTACTAAATATGCTTTGTAAAAAAATAGAGTAAGTAGATACATTTAATGTAGGGAATAACCGCAAAGGATTTTTTATATCTTGTATGGATTTCTCAAAAAAGAATGTGATAAACACCTCTTATCTTTTTTCCGAAAGACAGAAACTCGTTTCCTGAGAGTCGCGGAGAATTTTTTTGTATTATAATATACATTAAAATCTAGAGAATTACCGTAAAAGTTTTTTGATTAAAGCAAAATCAACCCCAAAAAAATGGAAAAAAAACACTATTTTATATATAGATAGATTCCACAATTTTATCATGCGATTGTTTATGCGATTGTGAACCTTAATGCCGTGAGAAATTACCGTGACGTCATAGTTGGGCCGGGAGCTTTAAACTTCACTTTTTATTCAGATCAAGAATAAGTGTGTTAAAAATATTTTAAGTAATATAAAACTTTACTTACGGTACATTATGTAATTGATTGATCATGTGTACATGAATTATCGTTAAACATATCCGATATATAAAATGATCTTAATGTTGTTGACTTTATTAAGAAATATAGGAGCAAGGTGATTTGATTTTAAAATCCAGAAATTCTCTGTAAAAACTAATAACTTTTTAAAATATCAAAATCTCTCCAATATTTTTTTTATTGAAGTGACATTTAAGGAGGTACGTAGTAAAAATTAGATAAGTGAATAGGGCATACAGGTATAAGGACGGACTTTTTTGATTAATTGGAATTGGAGAGCGTTTTGCACAGTGCATGAGTGTGACAGAAGTAAGGTGTACGTGTAAGGATAGGGCAGCCTTCCGTTCTGTCCTTTCTGCCTACACTGCAAGAGATGCAGCATGAGGGGATAGATATATTGATAATATAATATCAGACAGGTAAAGTTTTTAGATAAATAAATAAAATTTACAAAATTTAATGAAAAGTATCAACACAAAAAACAATTGTGAATATTGCGACAATGTATGAAAAATGTGTGAAAATTACATAGAAGGCCAAAGGGGAGGTTTATTGAAAAAGCAGATATGTACTATTGATTCGGCACTGGTGAGGCACCCACAGAAATAACGAAGAATTCTGCACAATGCACATTATAACAAAAAAAATGAGCTTACTGTGAAAAATCTAGAAAAATGTGTAGTACTTGTTTTCTACGTAACCAGTCAACCTGAAAATATTTCACTAACTTCTATTCTTATTTCTACAGAATTTCTATTCTGTATTTCTACAGAAACTTCTAGAATCGCGTTATGACCAAATCGTTATTATAATAATGTTTACACATAATAAATATAACAAATTGATGGTTATCAGTTATAAAATATCTGTGTTAGGAGTATCTTCACTAGACAGTGTAATTGTAGGTATTGTGCATTGCGTGGGACGCAGAGGCCGCCCACATATCTTCAGAGTATCGTCCAACCAAAAGTCTGCAAAACCATCCCTCCGCTACCAATGGGTTGGTTGGTCGTAAATATAAATATGGAAGCCTTCCTGAAGTCATTAGATAATTTAGTGGCTTAAAATTTATAATAAAATATGTGAATGATTACTTATAACAGGACTAATACCTAATTGTTATAAGATCTTTAAATTAACACAGGAAATAGGTATACTTAGATGCATGTTTTCAAAAAATGTATTATTGTTTACGTATTCCTTTGTGTAGAAAGATCCATATCTTCGCTTTCGTGTGTAAGAAGTGTTTCAAATAGTGAAAAAAATGTGACAAAAAGCTTCGATTAATATTCCGGTCCGGTAATTTTTTTACGGCAAAAAAATTGAATATTTGACATCTATTCTAATACGCAATTGATTAGATAATCTGAGAAATAGTTATTTATATACCACAGGTAGTTGTGAAACTGATAGGATTATAAAAGAGTTCCAATTTTAACGGTCCACTTACAAGTACGACGCAATATTTTATATTACACAAACGGAAAAACCTGTGCAGTTTATGTTTTAAAATTTTGTATTCTGGAAGATTAAACAATTTGAGAACGCAGCGGAGAATAAAAGCGTCTCTCGTAGATTCATCTCTCACACATTTCATCCGAAGCTCCGTCGCGACGCCTCTACACGCGACGCTCTACGCCGTAGAGGAATAGAGGTACTTATCTACGCCAACAAAGAAAACTTTTACCAACTTTACATAAACTCTCCGTCAACATGTTTGTAAGCTTTTTGGTCATTTGATTTTAACACAAGTTGTTTTTAATTAATTTTTAATATTATTATTCACCGGACTTTTTTTTGGAAACTTTGTGCAACTTTTTTGGGCGAGAGAAGATTACCCCAGGAAAAGTAAGTTATTTTTAAATTATCCTTCATATTTTCCTAAATAAGCATAATATATTTTTATGCAAATTTTACTCGTAACAAAAAAATGATTTGATACCTATGCTACTTTTTTCTCCATTTAATTATACGAAGATAGTAATTCCCAAAACACATATATGTTTCGTAATACAACTTTTCGAAACTTCGTATTTACATAGATAATACCTTAAATGATTGAATGATGAAGTGATTTTTCTTAGAATCAAGCACGGCGATCCATAATTTTGTGGTCAAATACAAAATACTTAGTACCATTCTGAAATGAGCATGTAAGTGATTCGTAAAAACGGTTGTAGTTTATTTTATTTTGTACAGAAATTGCATATAAATTATACTAAATATGTAGTATTTTCAAAAATTTAATTATTAATTTTTCCACATAGTTCTAATTCTTATTAATTTAATTTAATATATTATCTAAATAACAATTATAAAAGACACAACAACAATGGAAAGAAGTGACTGATCACTAGGGCGAACTTATAGCAAAGTTAAGATTTCTACCACTTGTTCTTGAGTAGGTATAAAATAAATTGTTAGGTATATTTCTTCTAAACATCACACAAATAATAATCTGAAATGTAATTAATTTAAAGAACTTGATATACGAATAAAAAATGAATGAATTCAATTAGGTGCTATCAATGCACATTTGGGTAGATTTCATAATTTTCTACCAATAAAATTGTAAATATACAAATAAATACCAATAAAATTGCATTTACTATTTGAATAGGTATATTGTTGGCATTTGGTATAAAAACCCGCCAATATTTTTTTATTTATTAATTATTGTTAATTTTGTACAAACTACGGTATCATATTGAATTAAATAATTATTTACTTAGTTGTTAGTTGATTCCGTATAAATTTTCAAACGTTCAGGAAATCTGCATAAATGATTGCGACCACTGTTTCAAAAAAGAAAAAGAAAAAACTAAAATACTAACGTAGATTTAAAATAAAACCCAATGAAAATAATGTTTTTGTAGCTGCGAGCAATATACAATTTGAATTTAGCTTACTAACGTAAAAGTCTAAAAAATCACTGAAACTATTTCACGCTCTTTGCCTTTCTGAGAAATCCACCTCAAGCGTATAATTTACCTTCCTTACATTTGATATTTTATCTATTTAAACCTTATGTCCTTTAAGTGCGTAACATTAAACACTTGTCTAGGAAAAATGGTTTAACATTTTCTAAATAAATGGGAACAACAAAATGTTTTGGCCTTTCTAATAAAAAATACGTCGTCGATACTGAGATTAGACCCCAGAACTGACCATGTTACGTATAATCCTACAAGTAGGTACTAATTTATTTACTTATCGTATGGTCTAAAGAAGTATATCACATCCCTCAAAGGAAAAAGTTTGAAGTTTGGGCATTGGGCAATGATAAATTTCGCAAGCAAGCTTGGTACTAATAATTAGTACTTACGAGTATGGTTGGTGCAGTTTTTTGGATAGCGGGTCTCCGAACTTAGAAATACTGGGTTCGAATCCTGGAGCTGGCAACGTATTCTGTACTTCCCTATACAAGTTTTTGGCTTACTGAGAAGTGTGCAGGAAAGTAGGTCCAATTCGGTAACGAATTAGGTGCGTACAGACTAAAATAAGACGACCTTTTCTCAATTATTTCGCAGTACCTAAATTAATTTAAAAGAGACTTATTTTAATTCAAAAAGTTACAGAATCACACCTAGTGTTTGGGCGTATAAGAAAATATATTTACCGTAGCAGATAAATATAATATTGAATTTTGTAAGGATCATTATGTAACGAGTGCTTCAAGACACTCGAGTTAATCGTTTCCGTCGGAAAAAATGTAGGCAAATAATGGCTTAATAAATTGGAATTAATTATGAATTTAATAAAGTGTGGGTAAATGTAATTAAAATACCTGTCTTTCCTGGAAGAGGTGAATTAATAAAAAAGCTCAATTATAATACTTGGAAAAATTATGCCTGACATAAATATTAGATTCTTCTTTTTCTTCATTTTCAATCGTTACGATTGGTTTGCAGCAAAGTCCCATATGTCTCCTTCTCCACTCATCCCTGTCCTGTGCGGTTCTTTTTAACTATTTATGTGAGTTGAAGCCCATATCCTGGCACAGGTCGTCAATGGCACAATATTTTAATACTTCATATCCTAGATCCGTTTTTTGCGGTCTCCCAAATGATCACACGCACGCCCTTCCAAGGCGCTTGGGTTCCTTCATTCCGATGGCGCCTCTCACCAAGAATGGACAGATTCAAAACTTGTAAAAAGGTATGAGTTCTGGATCCTATCGATCGCTCAATGCCTTCAGAGGCTTGAGCTAGACAACATCTGACTTACGATCTGGATTTCTTTTCTAACGCCCTTTCATACGATTCCACAAATGACCCCACACGATCCTTGGATTCCCTCAAACGTCTTACATATATATTCTTTGTCTCTGGAAAAGGTCGATCCAATTTTGTACATAAATGAATTGTCACCGAGTTTACGTACGTTTTCAAAGTTTCAGGTTTCTAAGTAGTCAGGAAGTGGTTGAAAAAACGGGTGCAAGATTGACGTAGAGACAAACAAAAAATAAACAGATTAAAGTTAAGTAATATTAAAAAATGAGAATTGTAGATAAATTTAAATAAATTATTTTGCATTTATGCAACAATATAATTATTGCGTGTAGAGTAGTTGAATAACCGATCTTTCGGCAGCGATACAACTGCCATCCTCAGGGTGAAGTAGATATGTATCTAAAAGTCCGTCGAGTACTCTACACGCAGTAAGGAAACCCGAAGAACGAAAAACATAGAAATGGATTCATTACGTTGTGAAAACCTACAAGATTATTTAATACAAGAATGTTTTGCGTATCTGTCTTTACAGTGCACACAGAATAGTAATTTCGTTACTCTCTCGATAGAAATTAAAACATGAGTGTGTCTTTGAGAGAGTAGCACAAAGCATGTACAATATTAACTAGTGTAATGTTCCCTTATCGTCAATACGTGTCTTCACCTATGTAGATCCAATCTTGAATTCAACACAAACCTCCAGTGGAGTAGCGTGCGTTTTTGCCAACCGGGGCGGAAGCCGCATCTGCCGCCCCCTTATTTAGTCACAGAAATCCAATAATATCGAAAACTTACAGGAATTATAGAGAATTTCTAGGCTGAAGTAGGACAACTAAAATTTTGTCATGACATATTATAAAGATAGAAAAATTATGCCACTAGGTACGATTTTTTTTCGAGTTTTTAATGAAACAAATGTGATTCAATGGGTTTTGAAATTTTTATTGAAAAAATCTGCCCTCCACGCAACGCTACTGCAACCCCCTTGTTTTCCTTTTCTATCAACTTTGTCTCTCCTTAAACTATAATTTTGTGTATTATATCCCTAGCATGATTCTTTCTATAGGTCATACTTTGAAGGTTAATCATTTTACTTCTACCATCACCATGTAGAAGAGTTCCAATAAATTGGTAATGAACTATAATAGGTAAATAAAGATTTTTCGGTCTGGATCGTGTTGTAGAAGTTACAGTGCTTCCAACATTTCTGAGACAAATTTTATGAACACCTTCTCAATATTAAGAGGACGGGTCTGTAGTCTTATTTCCCGCAGCGTTAAGGTTCAAAATCGCATGATGAACAATAAAATTTATTTATTTACAAGGTGAACAAGATGCGAGGTTAACTTTTCGAATGTCAATCATAACATTTTTCACTAGGGCGAGCTTATCGCTGTCCTGCGATCTCTGCCAGCTAACTCCATGATAACAATCGTATGATCAAATGTAAAAAATAGCGTTTTATTTACATTTTGGAGTTAATTTCGCTTCAATCACTTTTTTTAAGCTCATACATATTATCATTGCGGAAAATAATTTCTTTGCGACTTCCGGGAAAAAAGTGGCTATCTTTGTATGTTTCACATTTTTTTGAGAAACAATACAACATATAAAGTATATTTTACCGTCATTCACTAGATAAAGGTTCAGTGTATCTACCCTATTTTTTTCAAAAACAGATTTAGTTTAGGTTGTCAAGTTCCAAGGTCTGAAAAAACTCTTAAAAAAAACTAAAACCCTACTCTTAACGAACGCTATTGAAGATTCAAAGCAAATCCGTGACCAAGGCAATAATAAACCATCAAGCCCATAAAATCTTCACACCATCATGAACCGTCATTAAAACCTTCAACAACTATTGAACTATCATAAAATTCATAAATAATGCATCATATTTACTTATAAAATAAACTCCTAGACTTTAGTATCATGAACCTTCGTCAATATTCACGAAAAATGAAAAATAAATAACCGATAAGAAACTACAATATTTATGAAAACTGAAATAAATTGGATATATGAATATTTAATGAACAATATGCAAAATATAACCACCAGTATTGTTAGTGTTGCCATGTTATTTTTAAAGATTCAAATTTCGAAGTGCTTTGATGAAGACACGAAACCGTTATTTGATATTCCTTGTTCGTTTTTTTTTCACTGGCAAATATGCCGTTCGAATTCTGGTTAAATTAATCAATTTTATTTCTTTTTTTTTCAAAGTAAAATGCATGCATTATCAAAATGTAATCTAAAATAATGTTTTTAAAGACTTACTGGCGTGTTCTTCGCAGTATCTCGATTTTTCTCAATTTGAAGGCATCTTCGGTTCTGCGTGTGCTAAATTATTTTCTGAATATACTTGTACTGACCGGTCGACTATATCTTTCTCTAAAATAAATACTTTTTGAATTATTACTAAAAATCTATAAAAGAGCATTTTTTCCTCGTTCTTTACGAGATAGCAAAATTGAAATTTCGATTCAGCTCCCCCAAAAACTGAGAAAAATCCTTCTATATTTTTCCTGTATATATACTCCAATATTTCCTCTAGCTACAGTGTTGAATATAGAATTTTGATATTTTAGATAGGAATCACAAAATGATCAAATTGACGAGTGAAAATATAGGGAAGTCTGGCGTTCTGGTCTCTCTGCCTACCCCGAAAGGGACGTAGTGTGAGGGGGATTGAATATAATAGAAAAAAATATATTTGACGCTAGCGGACGAGCTTTTTGTATTTGGTGCTTTATTCCAGCATATCTAAACAAAAAAGTCTAGAGACTGGTAGTCTCAAAGCATATGGTAAAGGTGGGTTTAGTTTCATAACAATATCTCACCTGATTTAGTTGATGTAGGCCTTTTTACGCATGAATTGTATAGTGGTTATTACTAATTGCCCACAACCAACAAAATTAATAACATTGTTTTCAGAAATCATGATTAGACAAAGAAACTCAAATATTATCTAATGATTCTTATATAAATATTGTAGAAGAACCGCTTAATTATACCAAATAAATCACCTGCGGGTTGCTGAGTCAAAGCTTTCCATTGAAAAGGTGAATCTTTGAAAGCGTGTTCAGTAAAAGCCTACGTATGATATAATGAATAACTCTATAACATATTATTAATACTTTTATCCACACACCGTTTCACAGATTCATTAGTGAGGTAGCCATCAGCCTTTGTTTTAAATTCCTGAAAGATTATTTTCAGTTATATTGTTATTAAACTACATTATAATAAACACAATAAAAGTGATTTATACGGAAAACCTGAATATGATTTATTATTTTAAATATAGTGGGAGGTTGTAATTCACGTATGTTTAATTAATATAATGTTTTTGATTAGAAGCAAATTTATTAAATTAACTCATTTTATTTCTGTTTTGAAATTTCAAATGAATTAATTGTGAATATGTAGAAATTATACTTTTTAATTTGACAAATTAAATCATTCAAAACACGAGGCTTTATTGTCATTGTGATAACATCGGAATTTTCTACATTTCGTAGTTGAATATAACAAGTAGTTATCTCAACAGATATACAGCAAAGGATGAACTTTCCGTCAGGCTTATGACTGATGATGGATGGACCGGAATTGGTGAATGTTACTTAAGTTTAAATTGATCACATTAAACAAGCCGACGATCAGTCAAACGCCTGATGGAAAGCCCATCCTTTGCTCTATATCTTTGAGATAAAAACTTATTATGAATTATTTTGAAAATCACAATTTATATTTTGAGAGAACATCGGAATTTTCTACATGTCGTTGAATAAAAAGTAGTTATCTCAACTGATATACAGCTTCAAATTAACAAACTCATATTGACAACGATAAACGATTGACAACAGATATGCAGCGAAGCATGGACTCATCAGACTTTTGAAAGTGATCAACCAGCCGGCGATCAGTCATAAGGCTGATTGAAAGTCTATCCTTCGATGCAAGTATATCGGTTGAGATTACTACAGTTATTTTTATTTTAATTTCGATATTGTCCAGTCGTTTAAGTTTGTTAATTTAAAATAACTTCCTCTTCATTCTTCTCGGGTGTACCGTGTGCAGATTGTTGATGTTATCGAGCTTTCGGCTACATTAGTCGTAGGCCGAAAGCTCGACAACATCGACAATCTACACACGGTACACCCGAGAAGAATGGAGAAGAGATTAATAAGAACAGTGAAAATCTACAAAGCTATCTAAAATAACTTGATAAACAATAATCTAGAACAAACTAAATGATATCACTACAGATTAAATTCACTTTAAATTAAATCTAAATGTACGAATGAGAAATAAAGGCTAAGACTAGAAGGACAAGAAGATTGACAGCACAAAGAGCTGGAATGTCTTATTAAAGAATTAATGATTCACTCAGAATAAGCGGATCTTGTGTTGTAGTTTGAATTGTATCGAATCAGTAACAATTTGAGCGAGAAACTATTTCTGATGAAGATTTTAGGTAGATTTCCACAAAGGAATTCTACCTATTCGTTTCTCCCGTGATGTCGCAGAATTGAAAAATTTCTACTTAGTATCACTAATTAGGACCAGGAGAACCCGAATCCGAACTTGGTTTAAAAGTTTATATATATAAGCCATATATATATATGTCCCTTTTCTTGTGCGCACGTTTGAGGCCAAACTATGCGTCGCAGAAACGTGAAACTTGGGTGGTAGATTTTTAGTAAGGGGTAGATGAACTGATAGGAGATTGGGTGAAATCCATTAAGAGGAAGGTTCACTTTTTAAGGCTTTAAATACAAAAACAATCATTCTGAGGGGATCCAATGATTGTGAGGGTCTGTGTCTGGTATCGCATGAAAGGGGATTAAATAAGGAATACATATCAAAAGTCAGATTTTGTCTAGCTCAATTCTTCGGACGACACTGATCGATCGAAAGATCTAGTTAAGTAGTTACCGCATAGGTACTAGCGTGTTTGTTGTCTTAGAAAAGTGCTTCACGATACGAGTAGAACTCACATCTTTTTTTCAAATTTCTAGTACTTAAGTACCGATACCAATCCATATTATGAGTTGAATGAAAATTGATTGATTGAAAATAATTTGATTTTTGGATTAGGTACTTCGATAATCAAAGAATAAACTACATCCATACTACTTCATCACTTCGCTGGTTTATTTGCTGATGATATTGTGATTGTTTTTATTATATGTACAGATGTACTCTTAAAATTAATAAAATAAATAAATCAATTGAAATCTACCTATGCCTGTGGCTTGCCAAAGGATTTTTTTTATTGTTATGAAATTTTAGCGAAATTAACGTTGAAGATGTGAGTCCTTGAATACTAGTAGTGGTAATCAAATCAAAATTCGTTGATTTTTAAACTATGTGTAAGTTCTCATCACGTTCCCTGATATAAAAGCCATTGTTTATATAAATTTTCAATTAAAATTATTTCCAAATTTCATCTCGTCTTTTAGTCTTTTATTTGAGGTGAAATATTACGTAGGTAAGTGCTCGTATATACGGAAATACATTATTTTTATATACCTACACAAATTCACTAGAAACTCATCTAGTTACTTGAAGAATACACGTGTTTCCATAAGCATAGGAATTACCGCTGAATATTTTTATGTTCATGATTCACTTAGGATTAAAGCCAGGTCTTAAGGGCCGGTTGCTCGAAACGAAACATGATAGTAACGGTAGATTACCGTTGCCGTTACTTGATTAGTAAACATATTTGAAGCGTTTCCCCACAACACCGACGACGACTAGTAAAAATAGCTAACTATACTAATATGCATTGAGACGTTTTGTTTCCGTTTCCCTTTTTATTACGTGCTCAAACGAGATAGCAATATTTAGTAACAGAGAACGCATCTATAGTGAAATTATTTTAAACTGTTAATCATAGTCATAAAACGTGTTAGTCGCCCCTTCTCGGTCACACGTTTTATGACTGCGTTTGACAGTTTAAAATAATTACACTATAGATGCGTTCTCTGTTACTAAATATTGCTATCTCGTTTGCTGGATCTGCCGGCAGCAGTAAGATTTTGACATAACGGATAGTTAGAAATCTTATGATAGTACATAACTTTTTTTGGGCAACGATTTTTGTCTCCTTACCGTTACCAGCCGACGATACTATTCTTCGAGCAACCGGGCCTTAATGGAAGTGCTATTATAATACCTAATATTCCCGTCTTTCATCCCTCCACAGTCCGCAGACAGAAATGTTTCTATTTAACATATTTGATGTAATTTATCATGTCAAATTATAAACAGTTAATCAAATAATCGTCCATGCGTTCTTGAAATGTTGCCAAAATAAAAAGATCGATAAAATTATTATACGCATTCTTCTTTTGGAAGCAACTGGACATTTTATATCAGCGGTTCACAAACCGTGGGTATACCGTAATTCCACAGTTAATTTTTTTTTTCACATAATTTTTGACTCACATCTTCAATACCTACATACTTAGTTAAGAAATAAAAAGATTATAATATTAAAGAGTACATGGTTGGCGCAATCGGTTGATGTATTCCACACTTTGCGATACAGGTTTTCAACTTAGTGCAAAGTGTGTAGGAAAGTACATATTTAGGTTTGTGTAGGGTATTCAAAGCAAAATCATTTTAAAAAAGGTCCGCTGAATAGGCGTCAATATTGGCATAATAGCCTGCGTTTTCAAACAGTGTCCTTTGCTATTGTAAATATACTATTGTACTCATAATAAAAAAAATCTATCACATTTTATTTATTTGTTTAAGATAATTCACGGCCTATGGCCCTTGACAATATGTAATATAAAATATTTGATCATAATGATAATTTGTATTAAAATCTACTGCATTATCATATCATAGAACTTTATTGGAGTAACCGAAATTGTCCCGAATAACCCTGATTTGTGAGCACAATACAAACTGTAATTCCATGCATGCGATTTTGAGCGTTAAATACATGGTATTTTTTCGAAATACTAGTTTCGAATTCTCGTATAGGTATGTCGATTAATCTTCGTGCGAAAATACGAAAGATTGAGCACCGCTCTCTTATACTTAACATTATTATGATAGAATTAAATAAACTTGTTGATGACTAAATGCCTCATTCTGAAGATGATATCTTCGTAGTAATAATTCATCCCTTTCTATTATTTTCTTATTATATTATTACGTGTCATATAAAATATATTGAGTATTACCAATAAATCTTCCTACGCAGTGAATTAATATATTGAATTAGATAGATGGCGTTTTTTGCTGTCTTATAAATTATTAAGTGATGGAGATTCAGCATTGTACTCCCAAATTCGAACTATTGCTAGTTTTACGCTTTTATTTTCGACATCTCGGCTTTACGAGAAACTTGAAAAAAATATTGGCAATAAACTGAAGTATTATTTTATGCTCGGCTCTAGGCCTAATCATTTTCATTAATGAATCTGGGTTTATTGAAATAAACCCAAATATACATATTTGTACACTTCACTGAAAGCTTGTGTTGTGAAGTCGGGGATTGAACCGGCGCCCACTGGATTAACAGTAGAGCACGTTACCAACCAGGCTATCGACCACCTTGCAAAACGTGAAAGTTATCATTATATCATATACAAATGATACTGTAAAAAATAGCCAACGAAATTATTTGTCTTATAAGATTTTTTCTGCAACTTTATAAAGTTGCAGAAAAATCCGTTGTATTCTCAATTAAAACAACTATATTATTTTTATAAGTCGAGATACTCGTATCTACTTTTTTATACATTTGACATTTGTAGTAATTTAGATTTTCGTGATTGATATAACAATAATTAGTTATTTCAATTCAGTAAGAATTATTCAATGAAAATAACTGGCGTATAATTTTAGGCAGTTGAAAGAAAAATAATATTCTTACCTACGCAAGAAAGTTAATTAATCTATTATTTTTGATTTACAAATTTTATTCGTGTAAAGCGTTGGATTTTTTCTACATTCCGTAGTATATATGTACAATGCACGCGCGGCCGCTGATAAAGGCAAAGGCGCACTGCGCTGCCACACTAAACATAAGAATATGCCTATAAATAAATCAATATTAAATGGAAAACGTTAAAAAAAATTAATCGTACCTTATACATTCATCTTTATAATATCGCACGTACGAGTACGTACAAGTACTCATACTACTGTGAAACTACTCTAGTGTGATAGTGTATGTGTGCGGTGTAGGTGGAGTAAATCTCACGCATGTGTATTGAAGGCCGCGTGCAGAATTTCAAATGCACAAAAAAATATCGATATTTGTACTAAAATCTCAAATCCTTCGCGAACGGTGAAATGAGGGAGAGAGTGTATCTTTGATAGAGAAATTAACGCGCTAGAAAGAGACGGAGGCGGCAGTGCGCGAGTCATCGATATAATTTAAAACATGCGTGATTCGCATGATCCGGAGGAACCTGGATGCGGAGGGGGAGAAACAGAGATGAGTGGAAGAAAATGGAAGAGGCCTACGTCCAGCAGTGGAGGGAGGAAGGCTGAGGAAGAAGAAGAAGAAGAAGTGATTCGCGACGCACAGGTCATAAAATGATTTATTTGTAGGAAGTTTTTAACATTAATTAACGCAAGTACAATGTTAGAACCGATTAGTATTGTGTTGCGTCGAACACAGCACAACACATTTGGCGCGTATTTTCATTGTTTACAAGTTAAACTCAGTCACTATTTTAGGTTGAATAAATACACTAATATCGATAATATTAAGAATAATTGAAGTGCAATCGAACGAAATTTGGACAGGTAAATGGTTTTATAGCATAGGTTACTGAAAGATTAAATAAATAAAGATACAGTTTCTCAATACTTTAACATTATTTTCATAGCATAATATGTATACTCGTATAGCAAATGAGCAATCGATTTATTAGATCGAACCGTAATTCGACAACTATTATTTATAATATGGTTTTCGTACAGTGTGAGTCGAAACTTGGTTACTCTTAGAGTACTGCGGCCCCACTCGCAGCTGAGTAAGAAGTGTTGGAAAATCCTTATCTTGTCTATGAATGTATCTACATACCTAGTGGGTTTTATTCATATTTTGTCAAAGGTTTATTATATGTTTACTACATTTTTTTTTAATAAACACGACTACTATAAGTATGACTTTTTCTGCCACCTCCGTGGTCGGGTGGGGCCGCGATAGTGGAATAGTGCCGAATATTTTTGTGGAATTTATTACTGTTAGTCTGCAGTCGACGTCGAAGTCAGATCAATAGGTAGATAAATCTATTTCTATTTATCCCTTTACGTCGCATCCTTTGCGGGGTAGATAGAGAGGACAAAAATCTCTATACCTAAACACACTCTTGCACATATAGCTTACTATATATACCTACCTACACACATTAATATCTTTTTGAGGTGGTCGGTAGCCTGGTTGGTAACGCGTTCGACTGTTAATCCAGTAAGCGCGGGTTCGATTCCCGATGCCGACCTACTCCACTTCACGACACAAGCTTTTCAAGCTTACGCTTTTCAAGCGTGTAATTGGGTTTATTTCGATAAACCCAGATTCATTAAAAAGTATATATATTTATTTAATTTTTTATTTATTTATTGATTTTGTTACAATTTACAACATTACATAATACAGCACAGAAATAATACAAGTAACACAATGTGAGAATAAAATATCCCCAGTCAGCAAAAGAGATTGCTGGTATGAGGGGGTATCATTTTTCAACAATTAAAACATATTTTATAACATTCTTATAAGGCTTTCTACTCGGCTGCGAGTAGTATGCGCTCCCTAAAATAATTTCACGAGCCGCCGCTGGTACAATGTAGTATTCCTACAACAGTGTAGAAGAATTAAGATGAACATTGTCGGTGTTCATCCTTAATTCTTCCACACTGTTGTGGGAATAATACATTAATTAATCTATTTTATACATAGTTGTGGACTGTCCACCAGGCTTTTGATTGATTGTCGGCTGGCATAATGTGGCAACTTTACACTTTCAACATACATTAATTCCAGTCCATCCATCAGCCGCCGCCGGCAATCGAACCCAGAACCTCTATCCTTAAATACTGATATATTCTACCGTTGTGCTACGCAGGCTTGCGTCTGGGGTACAGTCGAAATGAAAGAGGTATAGTGGCATCCGTTGAGAATTGGGCTGGTATTTAACATACCCATTTCATCCATCCTTCCCTGTATATCTGTTGAGATAACTACTTGCTATCAAACTGCGACTTTAAGAAAATCAGATGTTTCACAGTAAATATTGATATCTATCAATCTATTTGTTGAAAGCACCTACATAATAAAAATTTCAAAACGACTCTCAGTTTTCGATGAATCCAATAGGATCCTTCAGTTCATAGAAACTTTTAAAAAGAAGGGCTCAGCTTAAGCGCTTGGCACCAAGAATGACCTCACAGTCATTTCCCACGGCAATAAGGTTTAAAATCGCGTGAATAATCGCATGATAAAATGGTAAAAATAGCGTTTTTTCCATTTTTTGGTCTATCAAAAAACTTTTACGGTTATTCCCTAGTTTTTAATGCATTATCAGTACAAAAAAATTACTCCGCAACTTTCGGGAAACGAGTTTCCATCTTTCGGAAAAAAGATCAGAGGTGTTTTTCAAATTTTTTTTCGAGAAATCTGTACAAGATATAAAAAAATCTTTTACGGTTATTCCCTAGATAAATGTTCAATGCATCTACCCTATTTTGTTTAAAAGCATATTTAGAAACGGTTGTCGAGATATAAGGTCTCCCGTTTTTTGAAATTTTTGTAATGTCGGTATGCATACTCTTAAGCAGTCGAGAAATAGCATTATTGTTTCTACTCTGTACTACGATATATCAAACATTTTCTTTTCTACGAAACACTCAGAGTTATTAGGGACTGGTACCTCTGAATCAAAGGACTATTATAGTCATCATACAAATATTACTTTATTGTCATCAATTTGTGAAGGTACTCTCACCTGTGTATGATTTCCATTTGATTTGACTATAATATGAATATTGGAATTGGAATAGAATGGGAGTTCAATAATATGATAAGTAGGCAGACAGGTGTAATCATAGAAAGCGGGAATGTATTGTTGATAAGGAGGACCTATTGAATTATGTAAGTAATATTACTACGTCGTGGAATTTTTCTTTTCAAGCTTCTATGAAATAAGCCCATGAAGAATCGAGGCCGTCGCCATATTGTTCATGGAGGCCGGGCCCAACTGACATTTGACGATGATTACACCATCAAAATTGTATAGGAAAAAATATTCCGTAGTTCAAGTGTTTGTCACCGAGACAAGGTGACGTCATCACTCATGGCGGTGATGGAATTCGAGGATGTAGGCTTGTACTCTACTATCGCAGGCGTCGGAAGAATCACAATCATAGACAATATTAAGATTTTCGACCGACGTGTCGACTGTCGGTACATAGTAGAAGTCAATTTTTATGGTTGAAAATGAAAACAAATCTTACGACTGAACTAGAAAACTTATATGTGGTCTATCCCCTACACTTTGCCCCTGCATACATCATAGGGCTACAGTATTATAAATCGAAATTTGCTAAAAACACCGCGTGTCGAAATAACAGTAAAGGAAATATGAGTAAATATACGCAGTAATAAATGGAGGAGGCCATTGTTCAGGAGTGGACGGGAATAGGCTGATGAAGAAGATTTAGAAGGTACGCATATACATATGGAAATATACTCGTAGATTAGGTGGCATAGATTGAATAAATGTTTGAATTTATATTGTTTCATTACGCTTTAGTTTCTTCACCAAAAGTTCACTAACGTGCAATAGTGGTTGTAGAAAATCAGGAGCAAAATTAATTAATTTTCGTAGTATTTTCAAACGCGAGTTTTAGTAGTGAAAAAGTGCTCTGGTCTCATTTTCAAGTTGAAAAGTAGGTATAACGCGAGTCCATTGAAAATTAAAAAAAAACTTAACTGGTACATTGCAAATTATAATATTCTCTTTGGCGAAATAAAACAAATAGTAATTATCAAGCAATTCAAACATTTTAATGAAGACGGTTAATTTGAAGTCCCTAATGAAAGCACTACTCAAATTATCATAAATAATAAATTAATACTAGTACATTTATCCTACGTAATTGGGAAGTGGTGAAATACGAGTAATACTAGTTTTTTTTTTTTCGAAGAGTTTCTTGTCGACCTATCCGGCATAAAAAGGCAAATTTAAGAGGGCACTAATCCTAAATTTACGAACAGTGGACACTCAATTTACTATTACCTTCAAAACTACAAAACCTCACCAAAATCGCCTACTTAGCACATTGATTTTCGTCATATGTTGTGAAAATCCATTGCAAAAGTTTTTTACTTTTTTTTACCGGTTATTGTGAAAGAAATCTATACCACTGTCTTCTTCACTCAATCTCAAGGCCGTGCCCAGGGGGAGTACAGGGGGTCCGAACCCCCTCCTCGATAGCGTTATACCAGAAAAAATAAAATAAAAATATGAACTTGAACACGAACTTGGCTGGACCTCCCTCCGAAGAAAATCCTGGGCATGGCCTTGCTCAATCTTACACAAAAAAAAACGCCCTGCGGCACTATTTACACGTTTCTGAAATTACATCAATATTTCAATAATTGCCCTCCCTAGAAGCTGGTAATGCCCTTTGCTGGAAAGATACATCCTGCAGCCTGCAGATCTTTGTCGGTTGGTCTGTACGCTAAATTTGCTTTCATTATTCAAGAAACATATTACAGAATTCAAAAATATCTACAGCTACACACATACTTGGTTACCCAAAACGTTTGTGTTATTCAAGAAACAGACAAAATAATTCGAATATATTTACTAACATACACACACCGAAATTTTTAATTACGTTTTATTATGATAATTTATTTAAAGGACTCTTCCGTTTCTTTATAAAAATCCACTTTTTATGTAAGGGTTGGTTCATAATTTGCATTACTATTGTTTGCTTTCAGGCCAGTTGAATTATTTACAGGTACAATTATGATGTCTGTAATTAAAAATCTTTTTCTTTGTATTATTAGCTTTGATGAATCTAAGGAACAGCCTATCTACGAGTAGTACTTAAAGCTGAACCAGGAAAAAATAATATTAAAATAATATTTGCTTTATTCTGATTGTTTCCGTATGTATTTATCCATTTGTACTTCTTTTTATCTTTTCTTTTTGGTTATCCATATTTTCCTAAGTATGTGTACAAATTTTCTCATTTCAGTATCACAAGTGGTTGTTGGCAAACATTGCCTACGGAAATAAACCCGCCACTTGGAAAATCCTATAAAGGTTTTACTTATTTATTTAAAAGAATAACAAAATGTGTACTTCTGAAAATAATAGGTTTATATATTTAAACGGCCACGGACGGTTGTTTGAATGTTAATTGTATTCGGTACAGCGATGTCAATTAAAAAAAGTAATTCTCGTGAGCAAAAGTATTATTTCTCTTCGAATTTAAAATATGGGGGTTTCCATCTTTACCTGAATTCTATACAAGCATCAATATCAATATAGAAGTGAAAATAATAAATTCCAAGTAACTTGTATCTGTGTGCATTATGCAGGTAGTATTAACAAAATTTGCCAAGAAAATAAACTGTATGTGTAATATTTTTGTGGACTCTACTTCCCTGCACATCCCTTAGTCCCAGGTATCAGGGCATCGAATCTCCCGATGTATGCTAATAAAAGAATATCCTAAATTTGTATTAGTAGACCTAAGCAGAGACAAGATTGCAATGTATTACATTTTGTCTTCTAAGTATTCATATAGAATTTCAGTATTTCTCGTACCAGTAATCAATATCAATATTTCTCAATAAGAATTCCATTAGTTACCTCTGACATTACTCAATAACACTCTCCAATTTTTACACTAGACTTACATCAATTCTAAATTGAATTTTATGCGATATTGTGTTGTAAGTTCTGTTCTCTCTGCCTACGCGGCAAGGGACGGTGCGTGAGGGAATATAATATAATCAACATACACAATTCTCGTCGAAACCGTGTATGAATGTAATGTATGAAGGGACCGTGGCAACTTTTGCAAGGTTTTCGAGCATACGGAATTTAAAACATTTCAAGATCGCAGCGTCTTCAGCTATAGAAAATCATTCGGATAATACAATTTTTAATCATTTATATTACGAGATTTTAAAATGTTTTGAGCGGTTATCAATATGTGTCGACATTTTTAAAATTCGCCGCTAGCTTTGATTAATTATTGAGTTTAGCAGATAAACATTGATAACCATTATGTTAATTTTTTACATTTTGATTCATAACGTGAATTGGTAATTTAGTAGAATAAAAAATACAACGATAAAGTACATACGATACAGTACAGTCCATACAGTCTCTCGAGCGGAAGTTGCCAGTTTCTGGCGATGTATTCCACACTTTACGATACAGGCTTTTAGTCTAGTGCAAGGTGTGCAGAAAAGTATTTAGGTTTATGTATGCAAGCCCAGATCCTTAAAAAAACGTATGAATGTTCGTATAATAATGCGTAAGGGTAGGAAATTCTGGCGATCTGTCCTCTCTGCCTACCCCACAAACTGCGTCATTTTAGGATAATAAAGTATATTACTTTGCAGTTTTTTCCCCAACAGAGACGAGAGGCATCTTCATTCACATAATGTAGCGTGAACTCGTGAACTGTAATGTGAACTTCTCTCGTCTCTGTTGAGGAAAAAACTGTAATGTATTTCCATCTGTGCAGTGCAGACAAATCCAGTTCAATGCCTAAAATAATTTAGGTATATCTCAAATCTAAATTACTTTGTGTCATTTTGTAACTTGGTAGGTACACAAGTATAATTATTTTTTCAAACATAACCTACCTGTTTGCATATTTTTAATATTCCTCGACTCTCTTTATTAGCAGCAGGCAGTCTTTAGAAAAAAGTATCGTTGAAGGAAAAATATGACAAAGAACACGCCGGCCCGTCAAAACAAATGAACGGCCATTGTTATACAAACATAAAAGGTGAAGAAAGAAAATACAAATTTAATAAATTCATCGAAGCATCTTGCTTTATATTAGACTCTTGTATTTTATCAAAAAGAATGTGAGTAGGCATTTATCTTTATAATATAGTATAACTAGCTACGCACCTTGCTACGACTCAAAAGTCCTACCCTGCCTACAGTCCTGCGAGAACTGGGAATGTCACTATTCATCTCATCCATACTAAAAACTATGGATTCGATACTAATAACGATTTTTTGTTTATAGTATAACCAGTTGGTTCACAAATCACCCATTATTGGGTATAAAAAATAAATATGTAATTAGTTGGTTCTTGAAAATTTACTAAGGGTTAAACAGGTTTTTTGCACTAGATAAACGCATTCAAAATACTTGACAAAAGATTTATTTTGTGATGAGTTATCTCCAACAGTAATTGTAAATCGTTTAGACACGATTATTTTGATTGCTTTAGGTACTTCAAAAAAAAATCTCTTCGCTTTTAAAAATGAGACTTACGTGAAATTTTATAATTTTATAGGAAGCAAGCACACCAAAGAAAACATTTTTTTTATTATAAGTACATTGTAATCTAGACCATAAAATGCTACGTAAAAAGATATTTGATTATAAACAATTAAAGGATCGTGCATATTTGCGAAAACGTTGTAGGTGCTTATTTGAATATAAAAGAACAAAAAAACAGAACGTTTTTTTTAAATATGTTTTCCATTTGTCAATGTTGCAAAAATAAATGTAATTTCGATGTGCAAATATCTTCTTGTGTTATCTTTATCTAATAAAAATAAATGTAATTTCGTTGTGCAAATATCTTCTTGTGTTATCTTATCTTATATTGTCTTCTGAAATAATTCATTATTTATATAAATAAAATTATAAATAAACAGTCCTACATACGCACAGATTTTTTAAGCCCACAGATTTTTATGTAGGTACAATCTATCATGATTTTTCTAAAAGAAAAATGTCATGACGAAAAGAATTGTACGTTGATTAATTAATTATATTTTTACGTAATCATAACAGTAGTTAATATTGTTAAATAATGAAAAAAAGTGTTTTTATGTAAGATTTTTTAAATATGTCAACATTACATTGTACTTAATTCATTCCTTTCAAAATAAATTAAAGATTAAATAAGTTATCTAAGTTTTTTTAATAAATGTGTATGATTATGAATGAAGAAATGAAGGAAATTATTTGAATTCTAATAATGGGATGAAAAGTTAAAGAAAATTTACAGTAAATTTCAGAGATACTATGGGGTAAGCTGGCATAAATCGCAGCACTGCGTTAAGCTTGCCTTGTGAACAAATGTTATGATTTATACTTGCAATGATAACATATCTCTATATCTTGTCCACCAACAGTGCAAATAAATAAAAATGAATAAAATCCTTTTGGAATAGAGCAGTTCCTCTTACCTTAAACATTTTATCAACCAATCAGCATTATATCTTAAAAAAACTATATGAGAATAATATCAAGTTTCAGTAAACTTCAGGGGTAACTTTGAAATGTTTTTATAGCAAAAAAATATACATAATTCAACTTTCTAATCGCTAAGGCCTTTGTTCACACTAGTTTAATCGATTAGGTAGTGAATTAGTAACAATGCCAGATATACATTAAGATTTTATTCGGCTAAACTACTAACCTAGTGTTTAGGGGCCCTAAGTCACTAAAACATATTCTCATTTATCCATGTTTTAAGTCTTAGGATGAAGTATCAGCTGAGTAATCTTTCTTATCCCGACGTAATTATTCGCATGTCTAGTTACATTTTCTTGTAATAAAATTATACATACACAACATACGTACATGGACGATCATGTAAGTAAAAGCAAACACAACAAAGATTCCTAGTAAACTCGGCAATTAAATCGTAACATAACATATCGTTAATGTAGATACTATTTCTTCTACAATAAGATGTCCTCGACATAAAACTTGTGTTAGTACTTTTAATTAACCATAATGTCGTGTAGTAATTAGTACTGGACGTTTCTGCTGATCAAAGTCAATTGTAAGAATGTTAATCCCAATTAACAGTTTACGTCAATTGCTACTGTTAAATATGTTGAGGTGGTAGGTATTGCAATAAAATCAACGAGATCATCCGCTATTGTTAGATGATACGTAATTCCCGTGATTCAATTCAGCTGCCGCTTTCTGTGCCATCAGATGGGTGTTCCGACGCTTACAAGTCGGCTTTGGCTGGCTCAAGTGATCACTTTATGCCCAGGGCAACGTTCACCCATTACACCACATCCTGCTGTCAATCGTGTATTTTTTGAAAATTGTATATATGCTACAGCTGGAAATGTGTATCAATATTTCTGTTGACGCTAATAAGTAGCGCGGAAATTGTGGTTCATTTGTTTTCTTCTCGCGCGTTTAGAATATATCAGACATTGATCAGCGTCAGCAGATAGTACATTTTTATGTCAACAGTGTTGACGTGTTGAATAAGAGCAACTGTTAAAGATTACCGTTAACTGAAAAACGACACAGCTCTAGTAGTAATTCTCAATCCTGAGTGTTTGATTACAAGAAAAATAAACAGTAAAACTTTTTATAGTGTATTGAATAAAATATAAATCAGTGGTCCTATATTAAATAAGTACACAAGCTTCTCTTTTCACAAACATTCTTATTCATATTATAAAAAGAAAATAGTGACTATTTACTCTCTTAAGTCGAGTTTTGTTGTAGAATTTTTATTACGGAATTAGAAAATTACATGGAAAAGAGTTGATGTCTTTCGAAAAAAATGACCGGAGGTATTTTACACATTTATTTTGAGAGATCTATACAGGATATAAAAAAATCATTTAAGGTCATTCCCTAGATAAAGGTTCAATGCATCTACTCTATTTTTCTCCAAATAATATTTAGTAAGGTTCTCGAGATCTAAGGTCTCCCGTTTATAGAAATTTTTGAAATGTCAGTATGCCTACGTCTAAAAAGTAGTAACATTAAAGGATTTTATTGCAGAACTTTTCTGGCTGCAGTAGAAAAAGTAATACTTTGTCCCTTAACGAGAAAATATGGAACAAAATTAATTATAAACTTAAACTACCTACAACTTATAACACAGAAAAAGTGTGAAAACAAACCTTTAGCGACGAAACTAATGAGGTGGCCTTACAATTATTATAATTATAGTCTTAATTAAAATTACTAACATCAAGGTATAATGCAGGCGTTGTACAGTACCTAAATGAACTCGCAAATGTGCACCCACGCACAGTCATTCATCCAGTGAATAGAATTACTCAAAAGCTTTACAACTCCCTAGCGACATTTTCCTTCGCTGAATATACGAGCAACAAAACCTGAGGAAGTATGCAAAGACATAATAGGACTTAACTATACACTCCATACTAATTCTACGTTGTGCCACATCCAAATACTTTAAAATACTCACTTATTGATGAGCGCGAAAAGAGTTCGTTTTACATTCTTTATCAATTTATTAATTACGGGTTTCTCCTACTATATTGTTATTCATGCGTCCTGATGATGAGGGTGCAAATCCTCGAATACTAGTCGCGAAATCAAAAGTCAATTTTGTGGAATCTAAATATTTAGTTTTTTTTTTCATTTTCCCTTTAAAATGGACTTCCACCGACGGTCTAAAACATCGAGATTATCAATTTATGATAAATGGGTTTCAAACCTTACGTGTACATTACAATGCATATTACACATTGCTGGATTTGCAACCATATGTCACTTTTTATTACAAATTACATGCGTTATGGCTGCTTCGTTGCCATATAAATGTCCAGGATGCGAAGTTTTAGAATCGGGGCATTTTCACGTATTAAACCAATTTATGCAAAATCGATAGATTACTGTTGAAATACTAAGTGCTATAATATAATAAAATTTTATGATTGTTAATTTAAAACAAAACTTACCAATCGTGATTGAAAAGTTTAACAAACTATTAAAAGTCAATGGCATGAAGAAATGTAAAATAATACTAAGAGTCTGTGTACATTTATTTGTATGCGATAGTATTATCGTTCAATGGTCGTCTACATTTCAGAGTAGGCATATTTATATTTAAAAGATGTTTTTTTTGAGACCTTAGATCTCGACAACCTTACTAAATGTGCTTTGGAAAAAAAAGGGCAGATACATTGAACCTAGAGAATGGCCGTATTTTTTTTTTTCATATCTTGTATAGATTTTGAGGTGGTCGGTAGCCTGGTTGGTAACGCGTTCGACTGCTGATCCAGTGGGCGCGGGTTCCATCCCCGATGCCGACCTACTCCACTTCACGAGACGAGTTTTTCAAGCTTACTGTGAAGTGTACAAAGGTGTATTTGGGTTTATTTCAATAAACCAAGATTCATTTTTAAGTTTAAAAAAATAATAAAAAAATGTGTAGAACACCTCTGAATTTTTTATTGAAGGACAGTGACTTTTAAAAGTCACAAAGAAAAAAAAAATTTTCGTATATAGTATGAATTCAAATTTTAAATTCGGTAACTTAAGTGCGTACTAACATAAATAAAACTTCATATTTTACAATTATTTCATAGTAAAATAAATTTAAATCATTCGTTTTGAGTTCAAAAAGTCACAGAATGACCTTATAACTGAGCTATGCTGGTCACATTAGTTTAAAATAACAATATTACAAAGTGTAATGGACATGGGCGTCACCAGCCTCGTAGCTAGGGGGGGCAACAAGAATTGGAAAAAATGATGTAGCACAAAAAAACGGGCAAATAGCGCCGCAGACGAAATTTTTTTGTGAGACAAGTAAAGATGGTCGTGATATGTTTTGTTTTAAATTTAAAAATATATATAAGTACCTAATACTTTGCATAACAATATGTTTGAAAAATGTTAAGAATAAAAGATAATAGCGCCGCAGTCAATTTTTTTTAGGAAGCCGATGGATTTTCATATTTTAGAAAATTTATGATACGATGAAAAAATGTGTGGTAGTAATGTGATTTTTTGTGAGGTTTTATCATTTAGTATGAAAAAAATACCTATTCCAATCTCTAGGGGGATGGATTTTCAAACTAATTTTAGAAAATTTATGATACGATGAAAAATGTGTGGTAGTAATGTGATTTTTTGTGAGGTTTTATCATTTAGGTACTATGAAAAAACACCTATTCCAATCTCTGGGGGGAGGAGGGAGGGGGGGCAGCTCCACTGCCCCCCCTTGACGAAACCCATGGTAATGGTTGTGGAGGTAATGGATGTGAATGTAATGGTAATGGAAGTCTGGGTTTCCTTTGCCCTTCACTAAGAGACGGACGGTTAATTTAATTAATATAAAGTTACATTATTAAGGTTCCTGAGGCTTGCCAACTTTCTTCAGACGACCTCGAGTATGACAACGAAAGGAGAATATTCTATCTATATACAAATTACTTGAACATTTAATAATACTTAATAAAAGTTAGGCCAAGTGTTTCACATGACTTGGTTTTAAGTAAATTTATAAAATTATCATTGATCAATTCGCCATTAAAAAGTTTTTCAAACTTCTCCTTATACTCATTTACCTACAGTGTGAAATCGTACGAAGAATGCTCTAGGAGTAAATTTATATTTGTATGAAATAAATATTTAACAAGTAGTTTTATCTCAACAGATATACAGCAAAGGATGGAACTTCGATCAGGCTTATGACTGATCGTCGGCTGGCTTAATGTGATCACTTCACACTTAAGTAACATTAACCTATTCCAGTCCATCCATCTGCCGCGGCCGGGAATCGAACCCAGACCTCCAACCTGACAAACCGCTATTCTGCCGCTATGATATCAAGCTGTGTATCTGTTGAGATAAAACTAGGTATTTGTTAAATTCAGCTACGACATGTAGAAAAATTCCGAAGTTCTCGCAAAGCGTAAATTGTGATTTTCAATCTTGTAAAAACTTGTAAAAATTGTGAAAATCTTGTAAAAATTCAAATTAAAAACCAACGTTATGCGTTAATCAACGTAGTGTCGCCAAAAGGATATATTCCAGAACAAATAAATCTTCCAAATATCGGTAATTTGATGAAACAGATACCTTAACCTTCCTCGTGTGCATTACTGTAACCGATTTTTCATATCTTTCTCAGATTCCTGAAAAAAATATTTATATTGAAAATTATACCTCGTAATAGTGTATTGCAGGGCTGGCATAGAATAGTGAATGGATGTTCAGATTATTATGAATATTAAGTACAGCACAGCTTTTGTAGCAAGCGGTTTGGATTAAATATTTAATTGAATAAACTAAACACGTCGAATTATTATTATGAATAAGTAATATTATGAAGACGCCAAGTGGGTTTAAACCATAATTAAGTTCAATAAATTTTAGGGTTAATAACTTTATAATATCTACAAAGATATATATTCAGTAGTAGGCACTTATGGTGCTCTTACACGAGCAGTTTTTCGAGCAATAGTTGCGGCACCTCGCACAAATCGTATTATTTAACTATTATTTCGGCATTATTTTAAGCGGGACAAGGTGCAAACGGGAAAAAAAAATGACTAAAATGTCCAAACTGATTCAGCAATTCGTGCCGCCGACATCATGACAATTCTCTTTCTAGTTTGCACGGAGTTGTCTCGCTATGAGTATTGCCGAAAAAAATGTTGTTTATTGCGAAATAATGTTAATAAGTACGATTTGTACGAGGTGCCGTAATTATCGCTCGTAAAATTGCTCGTGTAAAAGCACCTTTAGAATTTAGATGATATAAACTGAGACATTGTGAAAATTCGCACGTAGGTAAAAGCTTCAAACAAGATTGTTCACTAAGAAACAAGGATAGAATGAAATTTGTGTGTTGACATTACAGCTTTTCCTTGACCGAGGAAATTCTTACAATATCGTTTCTTCTTCTTCTCCTTAGCAATTATTAATCCCACATGGTGGTGGGATCTGCTTTTCTTGTGTTTTGCCGCCACTTTGCTCTATCTTGCGGATCCTCCGATAGAACATCACTCTCTAGTCTCATGTCCTGCCTCACCACTTCCCTCCACCTGCGCTTGGGTCTTCCTCTGGATCTCCTACCGGTAACATTAAGCGTTTGTGCCCTGTTGCCAACATACTTTGGCGGTCTTCTGCTGACATGCCCATACCATCGCAGTCTGCTCTCCTGAATTTTGCCAGAGATGTCGCGTATACCTAGGCTTCCACGGACGTGGGATTTTAATTCTTACAAAATGTATAAAAATTGACAAGATTCTCTGACATTGATTTGTTATTTTTAGCAGCTGTAATATCACTTAGACCATTTTGCAATCTATAGTATATTATTATGTGATGTCCCAATGCCTTATACTAGTATAAGAGTATATATCTGCGGGGAAGATTGCCTTAAGAATGGTCTGTAATTTTAAAGTAATCCATCTTACTATACGTGGTATCTCCAGAATCTTCTCCGAGCTCTGTCCCCTCATCCATTTATTATCTACGCTCTGTGCAATGTGTCTCACATATCTTCATTTCTTCATTGTTATTCTTAAGCTGTATCAATTACTTTATTCTCTGATTGCGGACCTTTCTCCTTTGTTTATAAATATTTTATTTATTTATTCTATTTAAGGCCCTCCACTCGTTTGCGAGTGATCTTAGGCCTTATAAATATCTACAAGTGATCTTTTTGCTAAAATACAATGCAATTTTACTTTGCATCTACAAACCATTAGAGTAGGGGAAAAAGTATGAAAGGGCCAAGTTTTGAAAAGACCCAACGACACGGTGATAAACGAGTCGAGTTACATAGTTTGTATGAGTTCATACTCTTTTTGTATAGTGCTATTTTTTTAAATAAATAAATTGATTTAATATACGTACCTAAATAATTTATTATTATTAGTAGAAGATTTTGATATTTTTTAATAAAATATTTCAATTTTATTTCATTTTTGGTGCCTTGAGTTGGCCGAATGTTGTCAATTTTTTATATGTTTTTTTTATACTCCGCGACTTTCGGGAAACGAGTTCGGAAAAAAGATCAGAGATGTTTTTCAATTTTTTTTTGAGAAATCTATACACGATATAAAAAAATCTTTTACGGTTTTTCTCTAGATAAATGTTCAATACATCTACCCTATTTTGTTCCAAAGCATATTTAGTAACGGTTGTCGAGATATAAGGTCTACCTTTTTTAGAAATTTTTGAAATGTCGGTATGCATACTCTTAACTGAATTTTCGTGCGTGATAGCCCTATGACTACCTACACGTGTCATACAAAAACCCACCAATTTTAAAAACACCTTAAAATCTATAAATAAGGCTGATATACTATTACATAATTTGGATAGTGGTATAGGGTTAGAAGAAAATAGAATCTATTTTGAGAGATATTGGTAAATTTAACTACCTACAGTTTTAAATCGGAAAATGTTATTCGATGAGGGAACGAATTGTGAAATTTGATATTGTTATATTAAAAGTAGGCATACTGACATTTCAAAAATTTCTAAAAACTGGAGACAGAGAGAGAAATAGATCTCGACAACCTTTACTAAATATGCTTTGCTAAAAAATAGAGTAGATAAATTGAACCTTTGTCTAGCGAATAACTAAAAAATAATTTTTATATCTTGTATAGATTTCTTCAAAAAAATGTGAAAAACACCTCTGATCTTTTTTACGAAAGACAGAAACTCGTTTTCCGAAAATTACGAGATTTTTTTTTTGAATTGATAATACGCATTGAAATCAAGGAAATTACCGTAAAAGTTTTTTGATTGAAGCGAAATTAACCCCAAAAAATGGAAAAATACCCTATTTTTTACATTTTATCAGGCGATTGTTCATGCGATTTTGAATGCCGTGGGAAATGATTGTGACATCATAGTTGGGTCGCGAGTCTTCAGTCATTCATTCTATATCTCAATATAATTGAATAAAAATATTACCTAATATTTTTCCGCTCTATTTTTATAGTATTCCACGAAATATAATTATGTGAACATATTATTTTAAACAAAAACATTACGTCTTGTTTACTTCTTGATGTTTTTTTTTCCATTATTGTTTTTTATGTCTAATATCTTTTTAGTTTAGTTCTACCTACATTGTGTTTAATCTATAAATGTAAATTTATGCTGTAAAGTAAACGAAATTGTAATATATCTTAAGATAACAATAATAAAAAAATGATTTTAAATGTAAAAATACGAGTATAATATGTTATAAGTAGTTATCTCAACAGATGAGATTACTATATACTTTTTATATTCAACTACGACATGTAGAAAATTCCGATGTTCTCACAAAACATAAATTTGTGAATTGTGTTATGTTATGCTTATTTTAAATACTCGGATATTTTGCTGTAAGATAGCAATTGCTATTTCAATTACTTACCGTATTTTATTAGCTGCATAAATTATAAATATCAATATGCAAAATGTTTTAGTCTACCCCGCAAGGGACGAAGAGTGAGGGGATAAATTAGTAGATAAATATTATTTTATAATATTCTTCTTCTATCTCTTCAGCCCCGGTCTCTCCACTCCTGGATATAGGCCTTTACCACACGATCCCATTCATTTCTACCGCTCACCTTTCTCATCCACTGTCTACATATCTCAAACCGCAGCATTGCGATACGTACGTTCGCCCTAGTGGACAACTTTCTGTAATTTGATTAAATGTAGATAGTAATTGCGTTTTGAGTAGTAGAAATTGGCGAGTGTGTATGACAAATTGCATAAATGTTACCGAAGCAAGGAGTGTTTGTCTTAGGGTGGGCTGCCTACGTTCTGTCCTCTCTGCCTACCCCGCGAGGGTTATTATATAGAACAAAAACTTTAATTTTTTTGTACGTATGTTATTCTTGGAACTGTAATTGTTTTCTTTATAAACAAGAATGATAAAAATTACAAGTATTTACTTGAGCTCTCTTCACAAACTTATAATTCCTTGCTGAGTAATATTCATGTGCCTGTGGCAATGGAAACATTGTTTATAATTTCAGCCTCCACTCTTTATAAAACATTTTTTCTTTCCTGAAAAGTTACACGTTATAACAAAATTTTTCTTTGTTGAAATCACAGCGGTATGAACAATGAATATACCTGCCTAATTTAAATATATAAAGCAGAATGCCTTACTAAATGACGCATTGAATCATCAGCACACAGCCCGACGAATAATCATCTTCTTCTTCATCATTAAGGGTAAACCCACCTCCACCCTGGATGTTTCAAAAGTTTTAGCTCCTATATCATCCAGTATTTTAAGCAGAAACATTTTTTCAAAGTAGGGCTCAAGGTTCGCCGGAAGGGCTTCCCTCAACAATCCCCTCCCGAAACTACTCTGAACACCCTTAATATGCCTTGGAGGAGACTCTCACTGCAAGGATCTACTCATCTTACAATTACGTATTACTATGTACTTCTTCATCAGCCTATCACCGTCCACTCCTGAATAAAGGCCTCCTCCATCTGCTTCCATGTTGTCCTGTCCTGTGCAGACTGCATCCAGGTTGCGCCGACACGTCGTACCAGGTCCTCTCCATCTCAGCTATGGCCGTCCCCACTTCTGTTCCCATATCGAGATCTCCAATTTAGGAGGTTTTTGGTCCACTTTCCCTCTGCGCTTCTAGCCACGTGTCCTGCCCATTTCCACTTTAGGGATGTTATGCGGTGTATTATGTCAGTCACTTTGGTTCTACGTCTTATTCCTGTGACTGCTAATCGTAGAGAGGTGAAATCGCAAAGAAAGATAGGTTTTAATACAAAACCTTCAACAAAGCGAGAATTTGTCAGTTTTGTTTCTAGAGAGGTGAAAACAAGAGCTGAAAGTATACGAATTTCTCGGAAACTAAATGAACTTGAGATTTGACATATAGATTTTTCTATTTCAATTAGTCATGGAGTGGAAAGAAGTTAATACTCTCAAATAGGGAAATCTAGAGTTGTGTTTTTTATGGCTAATTCTAAAAAAATCGCGTAAGCGAAACTGCAGGTCACAGCTAGTTATTAATATATTAATTACCACTTTGGCATACTTTTCAAAGAGAATTATAAAAAAATTATACTTTATAATGGTACAAGAAAAAAGGATATTTTTTTTTCAGGTAACACTGTTCAAACACCTTTTTTTTCATCTCAATGTTGCCATTTAGCGTGCACCATTATTATTAAAATGCATTTTCAATCAGGTGGAAAAGTTGTGGCAACCCCTTTTCTAACATTACCACATGAAGTTTAATCTACAAGCTTCACAAAAGCTATACATAAATTACATTAATATGAACGAGGAGGAAATCATATTCTGATTTGAAATACTACGCAAAGGTAATATTAGATTCAGACTACATTTACATAATAATATTACTGTTTTAAATACATGTGGTTGTAACCTTACCTAAAGGTGCTCTAACACGAGCAATTTTTTGAGCAACAATTGCGGCGAGTTGTACAAATCGTATTGAATAACATTATTTCGCAATATACTCGTATAGTAATTATTTCGGCAATATTTAAAGCGAGACGACGATATTGCGTACGACCGACAAAGAGAATTGACTAAAATGTACAAACCGATTGCATACTCAGTGATTGGTGTCGTCGACATCATGGCAATTCTCTTTATTTATGCACCCAATTACAAAATATAGGCAAAATAATTGCTATGTGTTGCGAAATATTGTTAATCAACCCGATTTGTACGAGTTGCCGCAATTATTGCTCGTGTAAGAGCATCTTAACGTTTTCCCTGTGAGTTGAAATGAAATCTAAAGTCATGTACCTAACTACAAATCAAATAAATTGCCTAATTTTCGATTTTAATTGAAATCATCAAAACCTTAGATAGACATATTATGCTGAAGGACATCTAGTTATTTCAACCGCCCTTAATAATTAAGTTAATTTCACTTTATTCAAAAAACTTACGGTCATCTCTTAGATTTTAATTTATATTATCAATACAAAAAAATCTCTTCGACTTTCGAAAAACGAGTTGCTCTCTTTCGGAAAAAAGGTTGGAGGTGTTTTTCACATTTTTTTTTTGAGAAATCTATACAAAATATTTAAAAAAAATACGTTCATTCCCTAGATAAAGGTCCAATGTATCTACTATATTTTTTTCCAAAGCATATTTAGCAAGGTTGCCAAGATCTCCCATTTTTAGACATTTTTGAAATGTCAGTATGCTTACATTTAATGTTGTATTTCAAACTGAGGTAAAACTGCATAAAGTTAAAATAAAACTACATATTTTATGAATAAATCCTTTTGCTAGCAGTATGCCACAGGGAACAATGTGAAAACGAGTCTATTTCCGTATAATTTTGAAATGAAGTAAAATAATTAGTAAAATGTAAACCCAGAGGCTTACAAGTTTTAATTTTCAAATCTGCATAGTCATTTGTAATTGTAATTTGTAAACTTTTTAAATCAGAGTCCAAGTTAAAAAAAAAAAATTCTACCTTATATATTCATGGTACCAAATTTGCTGCGGCAAAATGTAGTATTTTTGCTGGATTATCAGCAATATTGTGGTAAGACAGGACAGTGTCGGATGGACACCTAAAATCCTGAAGTGGAGGTCCTGGGAGAACAAAAGAGGCGTAGGAAGACCACGGAATAGGTGGACAGATGACATTTTCCAGCTTACGGGTCGTAGATGGCAGCAGATAACCCAAGATAGAAGACAGTGGAAGAGTTGAGAAGAGGCCTATGTCCCGCAGTAGAACGCAAGTGGTTAACAGTAAGTAAGTATTGTGGTAACCAGGCATTTTGAAACATCACAAAAACTCTATAAAAGTATGCAAGATCTATAAGTATATCAGTGGCTAGTAGCTCGCGTGTAAATGTCAAAATCGTACTAACACTGCTCACAAGTAGGTAGGTACTGAAATATCTGAAATCGAAATGCCAAAATGGTTAGCGTACCGTAAAAAAAAATAATGAAAACTACTGCTGCGGTTCCGGCATGTTATGATAACACAAGGACAAAAAACACTAAAATGCGAGAAAATTGCTTTACTATGCGAATTCTTGGAAAAATATGAACGTGCACTTGCATTTTACTTGCTAGCTTCTGGAGTTTCTAACTCAAACTATCTTGTTTGCTATTCATTCAATTTTTGATACGATTTTATTGCAATCTTCCCCTGTGTAACTTCTACTCGAACAAGCTAATAAATAAAAATATTATATTTCCACGGATGCACTTTCAGTCTTGTTGTTTTAAAAACTTTATCGTTCTTTAAACCCCGGCAGCCTTTGCCCGTCACGAACGTAATAAATAATATCAGGCCTTTTATGATTTTAAGCACAACAACCAATCTATCTACTTCCCATCTCAATGTGCCAGAAAATGGGGTCATATTTTTACTTCAGCGTTTTTATTAAGGGCTTATATGCACTGGGCAAAAATCGTTGTATTTCCGCTTCAACTTTTTCAAATTTTGTATGAGAATGTTAGCGCGAAATAAGAATAACGTAAACGACAAAGTGAACTATACCTTTTTAAAAGAAACCTGGGAAGAAATTTAAAAATCTAAAACAGCCAATTTGTTTTAAGATTATAATTACCAGTATTTTGGCTCAATTGTACTTTTATATCTGAAAAACTGAACGGTTAATCCTTAGATCCCGTAAATTTCAGGGATACTTTCGGAATATTTTTTTATTCAAGGAATTTCCAAATATTGTGATTCTGAAACAGCCAATCTGTAGCAAATACTTCCATATATCACTGTCTTCAGTTTCAAGACGATTCTCTCAGTATTGGCTGAGAACAACTCAGAGCGTCGAAGCCGAATAACAGCATATAGGACCTTAACTCCTATAATTATCTGCATCTACGTTTTCCTCTATATCTTCTTGACCAGCACCTTGAAATTATGCACACATATTTTGTCTAACTCTCTTCTTAAACCTATCGTACTGTTTTATCATATCTCGTTTCAATTAGTAAATTTTAATTGAATCAACTATTTCAGATTCTTATACCTACCAAACCAAAGATACTCATTAACAAAGCAACCTTTACAACCTCTAAATGTCATCATTTGCTTAGTTCAAAGTTCGAATTAATGATGTTATTTTTTTGAAATCGAATAGACCAATAATGTAATTTATGCCAGGCGTCTGCTAACTTTTGATTGGTTAGTTCAGATTTGAATATCGAATTTTGTATTAGTGGAAACTATTGGCTATCTACTTATAAGAATTATTTTTTATATTACAGTATTTTCCTCAACAGAGACGAGAGACATCTTCATTACGACGTAATGTAACGTTATGTGAACTCCCTTGGGGAGGAAGCAGGATGGGTGTGAATGAAGATGCCTCTCGTCTCTGTTGACGAAAAAACTGTAATGTATTTCCGTCTGTGCAATGCAGTTAAATTCCGGTTCCATACCTAAAATAATTAATGTACCTATATATCAAATCCTATTTTTTATAATTTGAAAATGGGGATTCCAAGTGTCCAGGTTGACCTAGGGATGATACCTAAGTTACAATAAATTACTTCTTCTTCTTCCTCTTGTCCTAGGTCGGGTGACCTGTTTGTGACGGCGGGCTGTCCTGGGATGAGGAGGTCCAGCTGTCCTTCCATCTCTTGGGTGGCCTTCCGGGTAATCTTCTACCAGTGGGGTTTTCAGTTTTTACTGTCTTTGCCAGTCTGGTGTCATCCATTCGGTCGACATGGTCCCTCCAGAAGCGTCTTCTACTTCTCCCCCACCTTACTATATCCTCAACATCGCAGTCAGAGCGATAGTCTCATTTCTGATCCTATCTCTGAGTGTTCTGCCCGCGATGGATCGTAGGGTTTTCATTTCAGCTACTCTGAGAAGACTTTTTGTCCGGTTGGTATCGGCTCTCACTTCTATCCCATATGTCATATGTAAATTACTATTCTCATAAAAATCAAATGTCGAAAAATCTTCAAAAGCGCTG
Organism: Ceraclea dissimilis; assembly: GCA_963576895.1. Classification (NCBI taxonomy): domain Eukaryota; kingdom Metazoa; phylum Arthropoda; class Insecta; order Trichoptera; family Leptoceridae; genus Ceraclea; species Ceraclea dissimilis. The sequence continues at coordinate 16,915,673 of OY756363.1, forward strand.
ATTGTTCTTGTAACAAACTTTTCATTTTTAATCCACGGTTGAAGAATTCAAAACTTATACGTTGATAAACCGATAATCTGAATTGTACTAAGATTCAACTACATAATTATACAACTATATGGGAAGTTCATATATTTTATGTAACATTTATGCCCGATCCCACCAACTACCACCTAGGAAGCAGACCCCTAAGGAATTTCCATACAAAACCACAGATAATTTGAGTGATTATTATAACTGTCAAAACCTTTAAGATATAAATCCATACAAAATACAGCATGCAGCTCTACTTAGTTAGGTGCCCAAATATCTCGGCCCAGAATCTCCCTCACTTAAGTAGCTGCATGCTGTATTTTGTATGGATTTATATCTTAAAGGTTTTGACAGTTATAATAATCACTCAAATTATCTGTGGTTTTGTATGGAAATTCCTTAGGGGTCTGCTTCCTAGGTGGTAGTTGGTGGGATCGGGCATAAGAATCTCTGACTTTTATCAGTTTAAGACTCTAGAAAACTCCACGGAGTAATAATAATTATTATTATTCCATATTAAAGTTGAGATTTTTCATAAAGACTTTATAAGCGAACAGATAAGCGGAAAGTCAAGCACTGTGGTCCATAATATATTCCATTTAAGGGCATGGCACCAGCAATGACGTCACAGACATTTCCCACGGCATTAAGGTTGAAAATCGCGTGACAATTGCATGAAAAAATGATAAAAATAGCGTTTTTTCCATTTTTTGGGGTTAATTTTGCGTCTATCAAAAAACCTTTACGGTTATTCCCTAGATTTTGATGCATGTTATCAGTACAAAAAAGAATTTTCACTCCGCGACTTTCGGGAAACGAGTTTCCGTCTTTCGGAAAAAAGATCAGAGGTGTTTTTAAAATTATTTTTTGAGAAAACTATACAAGATATAAAAAATCTTTTACGGTTATTCCCTAGATAAAGGTTCAATGCATCTACCCTATTTTGTTCCAATACATATTTAGTAACGGTTGTCGAGATAGAAGGTCTCCCGTTTTTACAAATTTTTGAAATGTCGGTATGCACACTCTTAAGACAGGGAAACTTTCTATTAGGGTTATGGTGTAACAGTCTATGTACTATTGTGTTATCATTTCACCCCTACAGATGGGGGATAAGTAGAGAGAACTTGTTATAATATTGTGTTGTACCAGGTAATGATCTTTTATTTTTCCTTCTTCTTTTTAATTTTAATGAATTTATTTATTTATTTATTGAGACACTCACAGAGGATTGACATATATACACGAATAAAAACATTAAACACAAATTTCAGGTCAACCCCCCAATTACGAGTGTTCAAAGCATGCACGTAGATATATTATGTTACAAAACAACAAATCAACTAAGTACTTATAGGTATCAAAGTTAATAAAAACTGAGCAAAAGGTATAAAAAGCGATCAGACATAAACTAGGCAAATATGTATGTAGACCTAATGGCCTGTCATTTACTCCCAGCTGTTAATCCATCTCTTTGGTGGTCTGCCTTGGGGTTAGCCGGAGGGAGCCTGGATGGATCCATTCTCCTCACATGCGCGTACCAATATCTCCTCCGCTGCCTTCCCCATCTGACGACATCTTCGACCTCGCACATCTCTATAATTATAGTGTTTCTTATTCGGTCTCTGAGAGTCTTCCCTGCAATGTTCCTGAGGGTCCTCATCTCAGAGACTCTCAGCGCGCTCTTCGTTACTGTGGTATCTGCCCTACACTCGATCCCGTATGTCGCAATTAGTCATACAAAAGTTTTATGAATTTTGACTTTACTGCTCGTGTTCATGTCAGGGCGTCAGGGTTTTTCCATATTGATGTTTTTAAGCACCCTGATGATTCTCCGTTTGAATCATTTTACCTACGTTAGTCGTTACTTATTATTTTTTAAATTATTTTCCACTGTTGGTAGATGGTATCAATTTCCAATTTAACCCATCATTATATTTTTAAATTCATCAAGAACAGTCTACGGGTAGAAATTATTTTTTAGAAGTGGCGTTAATTTCCATCAGTCCCTTGGTTTTATTTATTATACTATATTTCATAGTAATAAGTAGTCTTCTTCTTCTTATCAGCCTACTCGCTCTATCTTGGGCTCTCTGGATCCAGTTGACACCAACGTACTTGACTAGGTCGTCTCTCCATCGTAGTGGTGGTCTTCCTACGCTCCTGGTAGTCGTTCTACGTTTCCAGGTTAAGACGCTCTTCGACCACTTATCATCTGGATCTCTAGCCATGTGACCTGCTCACCGCCATAATTAGTATGCACAGAAAGTTATTTTGATTCCATATAGTATGAGAAAGTGCATACGCCCCACACTGACCCACCATAGTGAAGTCCACCATACCGACCAGATGTGTATGACAAATTGCACGAGTGTATAACAGAAGCAAAAGGCGTTATGTAGGAATGGGACAGTCTGGCGTTCTGCCAATTATGCCTATCTCAAATTAATGCTTAATTTGCATTTTTTAGAAAAACCATGCTTGATTTAGGTACTTCTACAATATCAATCTGTGTATGTAAGCATGGGCGTCGCTAAGGATGGGGAGGCAGGAGAGGAGACAGCAGGGGGGAGGCTGCCGCCCCCTAGGGATTGGAATAGGTTTATTATTTTTCATACTAAATGATAAAACCCCACAAACAATCACATAACTACCACACATTTTTTCATCGAATCAAATATTTTTTTTAAATTAGTATGAATATCCATCAGTTTTATAAAAAAATTTCCTGCGGCGCAATTTTATATTACTTTTTAAAAAAAAATATCGTTTTTCATACATATTGTTGACATAAGTATCATAAACATTTTCAAAAAAACAAACCACATCACAACCTTCTTCACTATGTCTCACAGAAAAAAATTCCATTCTACATCAATTTTTTCCAATTTTTGTTGCTCCTCCCTAGCTCCGAGGCTGGCGACGCCCATGTACCTAAGTGTGTGCTCGCATTGGCAACAGTGGTCAATGATGACATTATGTGTCTCAACATGTTGGTTGATATAAGATAATTCTATAACTGCACAGACCACAAACCACAACCATCATAAACAGCTGTGGATTGCAATAATAACTATTCAGTAAATTTTCCTACTCTGCTTTGTCACGATTACAATACCTATCTACCGTTTGCTATTGTTATAATGCGCCAGGAATAACTAGATTTACTAAAACAGAATAGTTATAATTTAGTTACAACTTCCGAATGCTGTAATTAATAGTTTTATTATCCTTTTATTCAGTTAACTATACGGCGATATTTGGAACAGTAATTTTATTGTTTCACTTGCTGTGAATCACAATACAAACAGTGCGTTAAAATTACGCTGTTAACAATTGAATGTATAGAACTATCTATGTATATTAGTTTTGCAAAAGGTTTTCTCTGCAAATATTTCTAAAATATAAATTTAACGTTACTATAACTATTTTGAATAAGCTTGCACAATGCACACGGCAGTGATACTATATTAAAAACCTTTTCAGTACGCAAAACGATACGCGTATTGTCGTTTTAGTTTTTGACCCCGTGTCTCGACAATATGTATGAGTATTAAATAGTGACGGCTCAGCATTAATAACATTCAATTTTGAAAAACCTGCCCCTAAGTTAGTTAGAAAAATAGAGTTGAATTTTTAGAGCATACGAGTAACTTGAAACGTGGTACGAACTTGAGATTTAGTATGGAGATAATTATATCAAAAATTAATAAAAAGGTGTTTGGCCGCTTTTCCATACTAAAAATTAAAAGAGAGGATAATAAGGGCATAAAGAAAAAGGAATGATTTTTAAGTAACTCTTGAAGTCGCGGGTTCTTGATATTTCAAAATATTGCAATTAGTTTTTTTTTAATATTGAATTCACACTTGGGTGTCATAAAACCAGTTAATTAATCATATAAAATTGTTCACTAGGGCTATACTTATCGTAACTATATTGCATAATTCTTAAGAGTGAGCATACCGACATTTCAAAAATTTCTAAAAACGGGAGACCTTCTATCTCGACAACCGTTACTAAATATGCTTTGGAACAAAATAGGGTAGATGCATTGAACCTTTATCTAGGGAATAACCGTAAAAGATTTTTTTTATCTTGTATAGATTTCTCAAAAAAAATATTTAAAAACACCTCCATATTTTTTTCCGAAAGACGGAAACTCGTTTCCTGAAAGTGGCGGGGTAAATTTTTTTTTGTACTGATAATATGCATCAAAATCTAGGGAATAACCGTAAAAGTTTTTTGACAGACGCAAAATTAACCCCAAAAAATTGAAAAAAACGCTATTTTTACCATTTTATCGTGCGATTGTCACGCGATTTTGAACCTTAATGCCGTGGGAAATGTCTGTGACGTCATTCCTGGTGCCATGCCCTTAAGTTGTAAGTACACAGGAAAGTATTTTAGTTTATCTACAACATACTCATTAGTTTTACTGATAAAATATTAAATATCTATCTCAAAATATCAAGTACATAATAACTAAAAAAAACTAATATTGCCTTTGAAAGTTCCCCGTGGGTATTCAATATTCATATTGCAAAATGTTATTGGAAATAAAAAATGCAAAGTGCTGAAAAATCTTAAATATTTTAAGTTTTATTTTTATTCATCGATCTGAAACTTAGAAGCTTCATGACTCCCTAAGTAGGCTTAATTCTTTCTTTATCTTAGAAGGTTACGTTATTATTATATAAATTATTATGCTTGCAACCCCTAGAGGTTTTTATCGCGTTTTCAACATACTCGTACATACGTTACGTAGAAATTTCGGAAGTTTTTTTAACGTATAATGTCTGCTATAAAACAGTGTTTTAAATATCAGCTTTTGAATTTTCTCCATATAAATAATTTTAACTGAATACAAAAATGAAAATACTATATATTAATTTCATGCATTATAGTTTCAGAGCAGGTCTCGGCTTTCAACAACACAGAGTGACAGCTGCTAAAAATCCATACATTGATTTTGATTGACTACTAATTTTTACACTGCACCATAATGGTCTAAGTATTCCAATAATAAGGTAACCAGTGAACACTGTCTACCAAAAACACACACAATATTCTATTTGAGAACGCATACTCGTACTTCTTCTTCATAAGCCTTCTTCCCTCCACTGCTGGATATAGGCATCTTCCAACTGTTTCCACTCGTCTCTGTTCTGACCCTTCCGCATCCAGGTTCCTCCAGCGATTTGGACAATGTCGTCGGTCCATCTCTTTGGTGGCCTTCCGACGCTCCTTCTAACTGTCCAAGGCCTCCACTTCTATATTCGTGGCGTCCATCAACTATCTTCACACAAATTATTCCATGCTTGTTATTTTTTTATGGTGCATTTCTTGTAGGTAAGAGGGCAGTAGGTACTTCAATATTCAAAGGGTTTCCATTGAAACATTCAATCAAAAGTCTTTACAATTCATTCACAAGTTCTCTACTCGTATATCACGCTATTTGTGTATCAATGAATAAGTGGAATATAAATCTCTTGTTATCATATCGATAATGCAGTATCCTAATCTCAAGAGATGTGAATCATACAATACGCCATACTGTACAACTACTGCATGGCATGCATTCAAATTCATAACGATATATTTCTAGTTAGTTTGGTTGTATATTGACTAGGTATTGATATCGTGTGAAATGGCAATACAAATCATATTAGTATTATCTATTATCGTATCATGTTGTACCATAGCAAGGGAAGGCATTTGCCCCCAATAGAAGTGAATAGGTATTTACATTAATTTTTGAGTGCATAGTCCGTTTTCTATAAATAATTTTATTTCATGAAAATTAAATTATACGTGTAAGCCAGCCGAAGATAAGTCATAAGCCTGATGGAAGGTCCATTCTTTGCTGTGTATCTGTTGAGATAGCTACTTGTATACGTGTTTGTTTTTCACGACCTTTTTGTATTCATATTCTTGCGTGTTACCGCAAAAGTTTTCGCCTGCGGCGCTATTACTACATCGTCATTCATGTTGTACGATATACCTAACTATATGCGTTATTATTGAAAGACAACCAGGTTCATCAATTCGCTGGTATTTGCTCATTAATAACTATAAATTCGGTACCGAGTTAACATTGGAATTATTTTTAATCGAAAAAATTTACATAAATCAAATTTCTACAACTAGAGTCACTAAAACATATTCTCATTCCATGTTTTAAGTTTTTGGATGATATCTTTAAAACCTTTTGTGGGTGGGTGTAATGCCGAAAAAAAAAATCTTTAGAAACCGCACTTTTGTCATTTCGTTTCTCTTAGATTGAGTAGGTGACAAACCTCTTTTAAATACGCCAACGCACAGGAAAATTGCACACTTAAGAGTGTGCATACCGACATTTTAAAATTTCTATAAACGGGAGACCTTCTATCTCGACAACCGTTACTAAATATGATTTGGAACAAAATAGGGTAGTTGCATTGAACCTAGGGAATAACCGTAAAAGATTTTTTATATCTTGTATAGATTTTTCAAAAAAATATTTAAAAACACCTCTGATCTTTTTTCCGAAAGACAAAAACTCGTTTCCCGGAGGTCGTGGAGTAAAATTTTTTTTTTGTTCTGATAATATGCATTAAAATCTAGGAAATAACCGTAAAAGTTTTTTGATAGACGTCAAATGCGCGCGATTTTGAACCCTAATGCCATGGGAAAAGACTGTGACGTCATTCTTGGTGCCGAACCTTTAATTAATTGAATTTTGAACTCAAAAATTCATCGATATTTCCAGGTAACTGTATACGCACCAGTAAATCATCCCTGTTTGCCATTTGAAATATACACCTACGAGAATATTATACCATAATATTTGATTCACTAATGATGTTGGTTTTAATGACATTTTAAATATTTAAAAACACTAAGTGCTCTCATATTTTTCAGGAGTGGTGGTGCGAGTAGATACGGTCACATACTTTGAAAAAAGTTTCCGAATCTCAGGTGTTTTTTTGTCGTGGTGAAAAAGTATATAAGGGGAAAAATATACATAGCAATATTCAGTATATGTTTTGTACGTCTGGACTATAATTTCTACTATAATAGGTACTCTTAATTGAGTTATTTTGTGAAAATTTCTGACCAATATGACATTCATTCTTCTCACTTCTCTGCGATTTAAATTCATTTTTGTTATTTCTTTCATCCGTTATAATACAACTTTCCTGTGAAATGTCGTAAATATTAAATAAAAAAATTCAGTCATAAGTTAATAGCAGATCTATAAAAGACTACGTGACGCCTGCATCTTGATTGTTTATTTATTAATTGTGGAATAATTGTGTTATAAAAATTGTGCACAACTATATAGAAATATTTTTTCTCAGAGTACCTAACAATTTATAAAGGACTAGGATCTAAACCTGACAAAAGCTACTCTTAATTAACTGATTAATTAAATGAATTAATTTACAGTTTTCCCTCAACAGAAGCGATATCTACATTCACACAATGTGAATTCCCTTTTGGAGGAAGACGTATGGATTTTCCGAGGCTTACGAGTATGCCTTGGCTGGCTTTTAAGTCACCTCTTAATGCCCGGGGCAACGTTCACCCATTACTCCACATCCTGCTGTCAAAGATGTATTTTTTTTAGAATAATTGAATTGTTAGTTAGAATCTCTCGTCTGGGGACGTAAAATAAAGTGGTACAAAGTGATACGAGTGAAGATATGAGGAACGTCATTTTTAAATTGGTAGTGAAAAATGCGAATTTTCCCGAACGTAATCAAATTAGCGACAGTCCATAAAAACTCGTACAAACACGTATAGTCAAACGAATTCAGCTGGTAAATATTCTACCTTAAATACGTAATGTCGTTTTTTGATTGCATTTGAATAGCGTCGCGGAATTGAATGATCTGTTTCAATATGTGTTCTGCGAAATATTCAGGTAATTGGGTGATTGGAAACCAATCTGATAATTGATTTGCAATCAATCAATTATTATAAATGCTAAATGTAAATTTTTGAAGGAATTCGCCAAATGGGTGTTGTGTTTATTTTATTTATTTTTTATTTTATTTTAAATTACTACAATATACACTACCCGGCAAAACAGCTTTTCGCCGGGCAGATTGCAATAATATACTTAAATATGTTCAGTGTACAAGTAACCACTAACAGTAGTAACAGATACATAAGTAATGCACATACACAGAGTCGCCGCGCCGCTAGCAATAATTCACATCAAGAAATTTGACAAACTCTGCATATGTTACATTAAAAATATGAATATTGGGTTCCAGCTCTTTAAAATAGCGGACTACCCTGTTAAGTGGTGAATATTGTACAATGTTCGTTCTTCCTCGCGAGGGATAAAACAATAGATGGGAACGTGATCGACCGTAAGAGTTGGGGACATACAGATTGAATTCAGCTAGCATTGTTGGGTTGTTGATTATGGCTCGTAGTAATTTGAAAAAATGTCGACATAAATAGTCTTTTCGTCTTTTTTCCAGTGTATTGTGTAACCGTGGTTAGCTGAAGTATGAAATAACTGTAAAAAATGATCCAATGTTTTTATTTTTTTATGATGTCTATTGTATTCCATATAATCAATTCATATTCGAGTAAATAATAAGGATTATTTTGAATGTGAATATTTCTATTCTATTCCAACTCCTCACGCCTCGTCCCGTAACTTCCCTATCCTTACACACACTTTTTGCATCCGTCACATTTATACAATTTGTCATATACACATTCCACGATTCCTTTCACTCAAAACTCGTCAGTTCTGGAATACTGGTCGATATACGAGCCAAGTGATTCTTGTACAGCCGCGCTTACTGTTGTAATCAACCAGGTTCATCAATCCACCCATTATTGAAACATAAATTGCCTGTGGTGCTATTTACTAGTTCTTATTCCATTTGGCAATATATTTTTTTTGTTTTTCCTCCTACGGCGACGCTCATAGTTATTACTTATTGTCTCTGATCCAGAGCTCGAACCCCCCCCCCCCCACGAAATGAATTCCTGTCCCTGGTATTAATTACATCGTAAATTCGTCAATATTGTAATATTAAATAGAATATAATTGTTCATAGATTCTTTGAGTGAAATAATAATGTAAACAATAGAAAAGATATTTACTCCAATGATGGACGACCTCCCTCTTTGAGTATAAAGCGAAGAATCGCCAAGACAAACATTCTTATTTCTAATTGCCTTCATCACAAATATTTGCACTCTCTCCACGCTAATGAAATGATAATTGAATTGTCTTCTATTCCAGTTATATAAAGTCATCGTGACTTGGATAAAAAACAGAGTAAACTGTGTAATAATATAGTACCTAACTTCTTCTATTTAAATGTATTTCCCGAGAGTAATTCAACCGAAGAATGTGGGTAGTTATTGAATATAATTTTTATTCGAAGTGATCTTTTTCTATGATTGATGTGTTTATATTAGAGATGTAAGGAATATTCGGTTACTATTCGGTATTCGGCCTATTCGGCCCCTTTTTGGAGTATTCGATCGCATACTGTTTCGGCCTCTCATCATCAAAACTTCGCTTTCAATACAACGAATTTATTGGCACTGATTTATTCACGTATTCAAGTTTTTTTCTACAACAAAAACGTAAAATTGCGCATAATTTATGCGAATTTTGACCTTCGTCTCGTAAATCGTAGTAACAAAACTATTAGAAAGCTCCGGAAGTCATAAATATGAGAAAAAAAGCTCACCGAAAAGAATCTTGCAAGAATTAAGGTTAATTCTTTAAGTGTTTTCTATATAATCTACGAGTATATTCAACAAGTTTATTTTTTTATGTTTTAGTGTTAAATTTTGTGAAACTTTCTGAATGAATTAAAATTTTATAAATAACGCTACCTTTAAAAAACAACACCGCTATTTATTTTCTAATAGAAGACATTCTTAAAGTTTTCCTTAACAATTTAAAGTTCTATAATTTGTGCCTAAATTAATAAAAAAATCTTAAAAACACGATTATTAAATTATATTAAACTGTAATCTTTTAATTACAATAAAATTGGATTGTAATTAATTTTAAAAGTCAAGCTAAATTATTTATTCTCTGATAAACATTCAAGCAATTTAAATCAAAGATATCTTTCTTTGTCATCTTACAATAAATAAATCTTGATGATTTTCAGGGCAGTCTGAAACCTCTAAATTACCATTAGAAATTTTCCTCCCGTCCTAAAGTTTCGCTTATACGAGCAACTATTGCCCAAATAATTACGCAAAGTATGAACACCGGCCTCTATTGATCAGCACAAGCCTGATAGGAATTCCATCCTTTGCTGTATATTTGTTGACATAACTACTTGTTATATCATTGTTCGAGTCCCTTTACCAAGTGACTTCACAATCACAATACAGGCTTTTTAATATTTAATACCCACGCAAGAATATTAATATCACGTCACGCTCTAAAAGATTACTACGTTTTAAATAAAACATAAAAATTCAGACATTCGTAAAATAATAAAACCAAAAACGTGCCCATTTTCGTTGCGTAATCCTCGTGCTTTCATATAAACATTTTTAGAAATAAGTTTAATCCCGGGGATAACGTGAAAGTACCAATTATTTTGTCATGTGCAGATTTTTAAAGTCCGCACCTACGAATATAGCCTATGGAGTTTTTTCTACTTACTTATTTCAAATTCTCTCTCTTTTAAAATATAACTTCCGTAACAACATCAACATACATAATTCTTGTGGAAATCGGGTAATGATGTAACGCAGGCCCTGTGGCAACTTTTGCAAGTTGTTCGAATATATTTTATGGAATTTGAAACGTTCAATAAAATCTCTGAATTTTGAATTGTCTGTTACTATTGTTGTGACTCGAATACGTCTTATGGGCTCAATTCTCCTATAACTCGAGAGACTTTCAGATTTTGTCCAGCTCAAGTCGTAGAAGACACCAAGCGATAGAAAGGATCCAGTCACCGCATACCGCCGTGTTTGGTATCTCATGAAAGTGCTTCACTAGTGGAACTCATATTATATATTTTTATACATTTTGATTCAGTCTATTCTTAGTGGGAGGGGCCATTGGAATGAAGGAATCACTTTTTATAAATTGTGATTCTGTCTATTCTTGGTGAAAGGGGCCATTGGAACGAAGGAATCAAAAAACCTCGGAAAAATCTGTTTGGAAGATCGCGAAAAGCAGTTCAAGGATGTGAAGTTATAAAATCTTGTTATTAAATATTTTTATACGATTACTTATTTATAGGTACTCTATATTTATAGTATAGACGTAGGTACTCTAATTATAGTATGGGCGTAAATAAATAATTCAATATAACACGCAGCGTGCGTAATTAAGTTATAATTATTACACGCTTTTCATAAATAATACTTAATATATATAAGGATATTTATAAATTTTATTTTTATTTATTTATTTTAATCCAGGCAAATCTTGATATTCCGAAGTTGGTAATATTATAAAAATCGATTACACAAAAGGATAATAGAATTTTGTGGTAATGTTTTTGCTTCTGAACAATGAAACTGATGGGATAGCGAAAACCAGAAATAATTAAGTCATGTCTAGATTTTCCACTTATGTTTTATAGAATGGGTGTCCCTGTCCATTCTCAAGGAACTAACGATTTTTGATGAAAAAATGAATGACAATTATTTATTTTAAAATCCATATTTGATTCAATAAAGCTTTATGCTTCGCTTTATCCACGGTGGTATGCGGTGACCGGATCCTCTCGATCGCTCGGTGTCTTCCGATATACCTACTTGAGCTGAACAAAATCTTTCTTACAATCTCGATTTCTTTTCCATCGTGCTTTCATATGATACTACACAAGACCCCACACGATCCTTGGATCCTCCTGAAATGCTTTACATCTGTTTTGTCTCTGGAAGTAGTACAGAATCGTATTGTCGCCGAGTTTACGTATGCTTGCAAAGTTATAGGTTTCTAAGTAGTCAGGAAGTGGTTGAAAAATCATTGCAAGATTTGCGTACAAAAAACAACGCAGTGAAATTAAATAAAATCTTGTAAAATTACCACAATTTAGACTAATATATAGGACATAGGTAGGATTAGTCTAGTATAGAATTGTATACCTACAAGTATTATATCTTGATGTCTTATTCTAAATTCTATACCACATTCTGCCTCTAATGAAGACTCATCCTTATAAAGCAATTAATGAATGTGTTTGCTCAGATTTGTTTTTACAAGCATTTCGCTATTACATTGGAGAATAGCAACATCTGGAACGCTATAATACCATACAAGTACACCAAACAGTTTATATCATATTCAGATATGAAGTATAAGCTTGAAATATTACAGAAAAGTGTGATGAATGTGATGTATATAAAACAGTGAAATATGTAGGTACCTAGACTACTAGACCGGTGTTTTAACGTTAAAAAAGGGCGTATAGCGTAGATAATTGTCGGAAAGCTGGAAACTGTTTTAATCTCTTCATTAACAAGCAAAGAAGGTTTCCTGAAGTTTGCACCAATTTTACGCTTGTGCTAAGTACAGGGTGTCCCAAAAACAAAAAAAAAGTTGAACTTTTTTCAGTTTTTCATTAATAACTCCTAAAGGAAGCATTCTAGACAAATTGTGATCTCCTGTGAATTAAAGTAAATGAAATTCTTCGTCTACTGAGCATAAATACTACTCTCTACTTTGAAAAATAACTGAGAAACAGCGATTTAAAATTGTAATGTTTTTCTCAACATATGACAATTTTCTTATTTTTCTTGAATCGTTGTTGAATATCTTCTAATCCAAGCTACTTACAGCAAATTTTAGTACACATGATTCAATGGCCGGTTAATTATCTATAAACTGGCATTAAAATTTTACCTCTATATTAAATTGTTTAGGATGTAGAGGTATTTAAAGAGAGACGAGTGAAATAGAGAAATTTATTAAATGATGGATTACAATATGTGAAAGGTAAGGAAGACTTAATTTTGCTGCTCTGTCTTATTAACGTATATTTTTTTTAGTTAAAAACCCAAATTTCGCTATTGATACGCCACTGTGTAATAACTTATATCGAAAAGACTATTTTTTTTACCTTCATCAGTTTTACTAATATAACTCCTGAACGGTTGATGTTAGGAAAAAGATATTTTACTCAAAATATAACTAAAATTAATTTACTATAACTTGATTTCAAAATTAACTCTGTAACTTAAATAATAACTGAGTTACAGTGTTTGAAAAAAAACATTACTAAAAAAATTAAATTGCCTCGGCTATTTTTGTTGAATAACTCCTGAACCGTGATATAGAGAAAAAGTTCAAGAGATTTAAATATAAGGTAAATAAATTTTCTATAACACAAGCGTAACAAAATAACTTTAAAAGTTATAGTTAGAAAGTTATGGATGATCAAAGTCAATATTTTGTGTAGCCATTCGACGCTTGTTTAGATATATTTCATACTAGTATATGGCGAGCAGGTACTTTATTTTCATACTACACCGGCTCGGAGGTGCTTACTAGGCAAATATAATTGAATATAATTCATAAGCAAACGTCGAATGGTTACACAAAATATTGACTTTGATCATCCATAACTTTCTTACTATAACTTTTAAAGTTAGTTTGTTACGCTTGTGTTATAAAAAATTTATTAACCTTATATTTAAATCTCTTGAACTTTTTCTCTATATCACGGTTCAGGAGTTATTCAACAAAAATAGCCGAGGCAATTTAATTTTTTTAGTAATGCTTTTTTTCAAACACTGTAACTCAGGTATTATTTAAGTAACGGAGTTAATTTTGAAATTAAGTCATAGTAAATAAGTTTTAGTTAAATTTTGAGTAAAATATCTTTTCCCTAACATCAACCGTTCAAGAGTTATATTAGTAAAACTGATGAAGGTAAAAAAAATAGTCTTTTCGATATAAGTTGTTACACAGTGGCGTATCAATAGCGAAATTTCGGTTTTTAACTAAAAAAATTGTACGTTATTAAGAAAGAGCCGCAAAATTAAATCTATCTTACCTTTCACATACCGAAATCTATCGTTAAAAAAAATTCTCGATTTCACTCGTCTGTCTTTAAATACCTCTACATCCTAAACCATTTAATATAGGGGTAAAATTTTAATGCCAGTTTATAGAAAATTAACCGGAAATTGAATCATATGTACTAAAATTTGCTGTAAGTAGCATAGATTAAAAGATATTCAGCAACGATTCAAGAAAATTAAGATATTTGTCATTTGTTGACAAAAACATCACAATTTTAAATCGCTGTTTCTCAGTTATTTTTCAAAGCAGAGAGTAGTATTTATGCTCAGTAGACGAAGAATTTTATCTACTTTAATTCACAGGAGAACACAATTTGTCTAGAATGCTTCCTTTAGGAGTTATAAATGAAAAACTGAAAAAAGTTCAATTTTTTTTTTGTTTTTGGGACACCCTGTACTTAGCACAAGCGTAAAATTGGTGCAAACTTCAGGAAACCTTCTTTGCTTGTTAATGAAGAGATTAAAACAGTTTCCAGCTTTCCGACAATTATCTACGCTACAAAGCTAAATTTCCTGGGCTATACCTACAAGACTTAAAATTTATGTCTATAGAATTTCAAGACAAAATATGTATAATTTGTAAGAACTTGCGTAGGTAGATTTAAAACTTGGATCTGTCCTCAAAAAAATATAGTAACAATGGATCTTCTTCTTTTTCTTCATCAGCCTTGGTCCCTCCACTGCTGAATATAGGCATCTTCTATTTGTTTCCAATCTTTTCTATCCCACGCCTTTCTGACCCACTGCTTACCCGCTACCGAGGCCACGGCATCCGCCCATCTTTTCTGGGACCTTCCGATCTGTTATGTACCTATAAATAGCATAAATTTATATAATTAAGTAGGTATATTTAGATCAAAGGTTTTTTTATCTCCCTACAGTCCCTACTCCTTTGTAAAGAGAATGTGTTAGTACGATGTGATAATGATTCACTGTTTATATTAACAACGCTTGTTTTAGATAAATTAAGCCATGGTAAACCATTCTAAGGCCTCATTAATAATGAACAACACTTCAATAATTGGTTTAGTTAACGAGAATCTAACAGAGCGTTTTCTACTTGCTAATCGTTTGATCTGTAGAGTAATCTACAAAAGATAATATTCTCGTATATCTAAGAAGCAAATATTTACTCATGATTTTCTCTCCTACGTATTACAAAATGAAATATTGTTACATAATAATATGTACACATTTAGCATCCTCCTGAATGTATCAGACCTACTGCTCAATTTCGCATAGTCTAATCGATTTTTTCTTAGAAATATAATGTGTTTACAAATTTAGTAGCGTGGGCATATTTGTAAGTATAAGTGATTATATTTGATGAATATGTATATTATTTTTTAATATTGTAGGAACTCTCAGGAACAGAATGAGAAATTAAGAAATGTATCTGGAGTTGTAGACGTCACTGTGGATCATACAGCTATGGCCTAAATGGCAATGGCCATGGCACGTAGCAAGACAAAATTATAGTAGCTTAATTGACTTGGAGACCACGGGCAAACAAAAGATAGAAAAATGAAAGAAATACAAAATAAGGTCTCATAAAGTTCACCAGTGAAGTTCGCTATTTAGAATACGTCGAGGCAGTTGTGTGGACATGGGCATATAAACACAAAGATTTAAGTATATAAAAACGTTTTTGAAAAAAAATCTGACATTTAAATGTTTTGCCACATATCTGGTTATGACACTTTTGGGATCCCATTCAGTTTTTATATTATTTATAAAGCTGTTGTATTTGCGTAACTTTATTTTTAGTTATTCAATTTGTTTTTATTTTATTAATACTCGTATAAGTTGGTTTTACAGCACGCAGTTGACAGCTCAAGATACACCTGAAACCTATTCATCAAAATGTTTTTCGGGAATTTCTCGTAGCAGTGAATTGGGACAGAAGTTAAATATATATAAGTCTCGATTATTTAATATATTATAAGAATCGATTATTTTATAGTATTTCTATTATTGGCTGCATTCATTCGATTTGACGACAAGTGTTTGTTTTTTCAAAAGGATCTGGTATACACAAACCCAAATACTACACGAAGTACTGAATATATCGTCAGTGCTCATATTGAAAAAACCCAACATATAGGTACATATCATTTAAAAGAGCATAAATCAGAGAAGGTTTTTCCAGATTTCTGAATCTTAAGGCGATTTTTATCTCCACGAAAATTCGTCTCCAATGTCGTACCTAATTAACTCGTTTTTGAAATATCTGTTTCTCGGATCTTTAATCCGATTTTTTTATAATTATTGTTTCTCCAGATTGAAGGTAATGACTTCAATAGACTAAACATACATTCAAGTGACAAAAAAGAATGATAGAACTAAGTAGATATTAGAGAAAAACTTAGTAATTCGGGTATTTTCTATAGAGAGTGGAAATCTCGAATATCTCGGAAACCGTGAGACTTTGGACTAATCTAAGTTTGGCTCAAAAGATCTCAAATAACCTTTATGATCACCCCTTAAAATACTTGTGTCCATATATCGTTAAGGGTTGCTTCCTCTCCTTACCCTTGGATGGTACAGGAACGCCAGTTCCTATTTTATCCAATAATTGTATAAAGTAATACATACTGAGGAGGGCTCATTGATCTCCTGAAGGGCTCCCCCCAACAAACCCCTCCCCGATTTAAAGCAACCGTCAACGTTTACAAATGGTCCTTATGTCCTTGTATCTACATATCAAACACCCTGTATACATACACATACATACATATTTAAAAATATGGGTAATGTTGAACGAATTTAACAATGAAATTTCTTTTTCGTCTCAGGATGTAGATATATGCATAATAAATAATAATACAAACATCGTTTAAATAAAATAACATAGAAAAAACATATTCTTTCTCGAGAAAAAATACTTGTAATACTTTCATACTAATGGAATTTATATGTCAAATTAGTTGTTTATCTTCCTTCAAATACGATGTAACTTTTATCTAGAAAAAATTAAATTCGTTCTCATGTAAATTGAATTCATAAAGTTCTTTTAAAGTAATGGCAAAAAAATATTGTCATCATTCTCATTGTGAGTTAGGGAGGCCTTTTAAGACTAGGGAGGGACCCAACTATGACGTCACGGTCGTTTCCCGCAGCGTTGAGTTTTAAAATCGCATGAACAACCGCATGACAAAATGTTAAAATTAAAGTTTTTTTTGGGTTAATTTAGCTTTATTCAAAAAAACTTTTACGGTCATGCCCTAGATTTTTATGCATATTATCAATACAAAAACCAATTTCTCTGCGACTTTCAGGAGACGAGTCGCTGTATTTGGGAAAGAAGATCAGAAGGCTTTTTAACATTTTTTTTACAAACCTATACATGATTTAAAAAAAAATAGGATAATTCCTTAGATAAAGGTTCAATGTATCTACTCAATTGTTTTCTAAAGCATATTTAATAAAGTTGTCGAGATCTAAAGTCACCCGATTTTTTTTTGTTTAAATTTCAGTATGCCTACCCTTCAATCCAGGGTGGAAATAAATAGGTTTTACTTAAATTTTACGTACCTACTGATGATAAAATATCACAAAAATCACATTAGTACCACATCGTTTCCTTATCATGTTATAAATTTCTATAGTTATTATAAAAATCCATTAAGTACACTTCAATTGTACCATAAAAATATTAAGCCAGCATAAATATTCTGAAATATACAGGAGAAAATATAACAAATTAGTGACATATTAAAAATCTGTCTTTACTCAAATTCAAAGATATTGTAAAAATTATAATGTTTTTGCAAAATGCTTCTTAGCTGCTGAAGTGCAGTCGTAATTTTCAAAGTAAAACAGGGCAAAATGTTGATAAAAAACAAACATTGTTGCAGTTTTATTTTTTTATTTTTATTTATAGCAATATAGTAAAACACAATACATAAGACAACATAAAATATAAGAGCTCTCAGATGAGAGACCTTGCAGTTAAAATATGGGAAGCGCCCCGGGATTTCCTTTATAAACAAGTCAGAATCATTTTTTGCTTGTTTCTTTGATTTTGTTCGGCAAGGGAATTTCGTAAGTTTGGGATAATTATTTCATCTATCCTTTGTCCAAATAGTCATTTTCGAATTAAGTTGCTTGGAGTTCTCGCTTTGTTTTATTTTTTTTTATATACGTCGAACTTGGTTAAAGCGAACATGAAGGGACAGCGTACATTTGTTTACTATACCCGTGAAACGCTATACCCGTGAAGTAGGTATATTATCTAGGTACATCGTCTAGGTACTTACCCTGTTTATATGAGCATTGAGCATGTATAATATGTACTAAGGCTGGCCACACACGTCCCGAAGTTCAGTTCCGGAATCGACCGTTTTGCAAAAAAGTTCCGATCAAAACCTCTCTCTGAATTCAGCGTCGCCCCGATTGTAAATTCAGAAAGAGGTTTTGGTCGGAACCTTTTTGCAAAACGGTCGATTCCGGAACTGAACTTCGGGACGTTTGTGGCCAGCCTAATACATACAATTGTGATGATACCTATCTTGTTATTCTGACATAACAATTATGATAATTTAGTTTTCTGTCCCTTCAAGAATCCCAGTAATCGGTAGGGGAGAGTTGGGACCATTGGGCACTTTTTTAAACTTTCTATTCCAGATTTTACACTTTCGAGAAAAACTCACATCTTTAGACTATTAGTCCACACTATTAGCTTGTATTTATATTAAGACACTACATAAAAATCTCGTTTTATGCCAAAGTTATTATAATTTTTCTAAGACCATTCAAAAGTGCCCAAACCTCCCGGTGGTGGGGTGGTTTGGGCACACCGTTGAGAGGTTTGGGTACTACACTCAATGAACCTTTTTTTAAGCATATATTTGTAATATTTTAAAAGGAAATGTTAAAGAATGTAATAAACACACAAAAATTAAGGATACAAATATTTATTTTTGAGTAAAAAAATAAATAAAAGTGGAAATGGATGAAATATCGAGAAAATATTTATATCTAGATTGAATCGAGATAAAAAAAGTAGGTAAACCGATGAATTATATATTATTAAGTAGGTATAAGGATTCTTTTGGTCATAATTCGTCTGAATTGTTATTTATATATATTTTATATATTTATTATATCTTTGAGCATGCCCAATCCTCCCTCTAAATACAGTGCCCAATGCTCCCTATCACTCATTATTTTAAATATATCCTTATTATTCCTTTAGGTGAGGAATTATTAATATACTTTATTTAGAACAAGGAACTTAAATCATTGATTATTCAAATATTATATATTTAAAACCCATACCTCTAATAGGATTCTTCGTAAGAATTGTAACGAAAATTCGAAAAAAAAGTTACTTTTTTAACATGAAAACATGCAACGACTTGTAAAGTTTTTATTTGACGTAACTGATAGTTGATTTGACGTTTTTCGGTGTTGATAGTGAAAGAAATATTTATACCATGCGGAAAGATTGGCATAATTATCACATTTTGTTAGATACTTGGGTGTGCCTAATCCTCCCTACTGCCCAATGGTCCCATCTCTCCCCTATACAATGCGCGAGACAAAAATAACCGAACCGAATTTTTGGGTTTTTTGAATGAGAATGTTGTTTGAGTATTCAAAATTTGTTCACTTTACCCGTGAATCGTCTTTGTTATAGCCGTGACAATTTACGTACAAAATGCAAAATTTCAAATGAATGTTGAACATTTGTTCACTATTGCCGAGAATTCACTATATCAATGATCGTTATATCCATGTTCGACGTAGATAAATCTTAATTACGTATTTTTTTCATTTTTTTATTGAATTCTATATAGATGTCAACTTGCCAAAATAAGAAACGTGTCTCTGTGTCTATTGCACCATATTGAAACAACACGTTCGACACAGGAATGAAACTAGGAAAATAATTCAAATCGAATTTATAGTTCGTTACCCTTATTTGGTTTACCTGTAAAAAAATAGCGATCATGTAATTAGAAATGATTTAGTCATATTCATGGGCGTCGTCAGGGAGGCAGGGGGGCAGCGCCCCCCTAGAGATTGGAATAGTGATAAAACCTCATAAAAATCACACTATTACCACACGTTTTCTCATCATATTTTACACATTTTCAAGAAAATTCATCAAAATACAGTTATTTCATTTAAAAAATTGCCTGTCGCACCATTTGTTTCATTACTTTTTTATAAAAGGCATTTTTCATACATATTATTGTGCAAAATATTATACAATTTTTCAAATAAAGCAAACCACATCACGACCTTCTCCAATATGTTTGAAAAAATAGTGCCGATATCTCGCAAATGAGCTATTTTTACTAAGGTTATCTTTCAATATTCTGGTCAGTTATGAGCTGGTCTATCACCCCTTCACGGGATGACGTTGATATACGGGACACCCTGTATATTGATAAATATTGTTTAGTGATATGATTTGTACGTGTTGCCGCAATTGTTGTTCGAAAAATTGCCCGTGTAAGCGCACATATGTGATTTGGCAATTTAAATATAAGTAGAACTGAGAAAATTGATTTCTTACCATTGGGCACTTTTTTGGGAAATTGCCCACTTTCTGTACGTGTGATACCCAAAACCACATCTTTGGATGGTCAAACACGTCGCATATTGGTGTTTCGAAATCGATCACACTCGGTTCGTATCTGTTACCGCGTGGCTCCAAAGCACGGAAGAAAAGCTGAAAAGTTTAAAAAATACCCGTAAAAAAGAACTGCATTTACAATATTTTAAATATTGCAATTTTTATTTTGTGAGAAATATCGGATTTTCTACATGTCGTAGTTGAAATAACTGGTCATCACAAATTTTCAACCGCAGGAGAAGGGAGTCTCTACGACATGTTGCAAGTTGTCGACTTTTTTTTTGGTCATCGGAAACTATAATAAAAATAAAAGTACTGTCACGTTTTGGAGGGGGGGGGGGGGGCGCTAAAGGGCTAAAACCCCTACATTTGTTGTATATAAAGTACTGTCACTCATGATTTGGTCTAGTTAGTGTCAACAGATGTACAGAAAAGGATAGATTTTCCATCAGGCTTATGACTGATCGTCGGCTGGTTTCATGTGATCACTTTACACTTACGTAACATTCAGCAATTCCTGTCCATTCATTTGCCACGGCCGGGAATCTAACACGTCACTACACTAGCATCCACCGATTCCAGTTAGGGAACAAAAAGATGGTTGGAGTAGACGCTAAT
The DNA here is from genome assembly GCA_963576895.1 of Ceraclea dissimilis. Classification (NCBI taxonomy): domain Eukaryota; kingdom Metazoa; phylum Arthropoda; class Insecta; order Trichoptera; family Leptoceridae; genus Ceraclea; species Ceraclea dissimilis. Next base: position 16,936,939 of record OY756363.1, read on the forward strand.
GCAGGTGGATGGACTTAAATCGGCTGACAATCAGTCATAAGATCTGCTTTTGTATACTTACAGTCCCGTTGTTGTACAATGGCATGATAAAAGTAGTATTGAGGTCTAAAGTGTAACCTGAAGTTCTATTAACCCTCTTGGATATTGCGTAACAATCTGTTACGTAAGGCAACTTACAGGCAACAATCTCCACCCGTTTCATTTGGACTTCATAGTCTCTCTGAAATATTGCATCGTTACAAATATTGAACTTTAATTTGTAGGAATATTTATATGTGGTCAGTGCGCTGTTTAATCGTAGACTCTCAAAGTGCAGTCGAATGAATGCAGACTCTCAAAGTGCAGTCGAATGAATGCAGACTCTCAAAGTGCAACCGAATGCAGTCACTCGAGATGCGGATACATTGGAGAACGCTTCGGACTCTGGCCAAATTTTATTTATTTAATTAATTTTTAAGTGAACAACAAATACATATAAATATAAAAAATGGACATAGTACAGATTATAAATCGCTGTTCACTAGGGCGAACGTATCGCAGAACTGCTATTTCTTCCAGTTAACCAATATTGAGAGAAATGCAAGAGTGCTTCAAAGAGCGGAGTGAATAGATGCTGACTTATATCAAAATCCGAGGTGATCAAAATAGAGGTACCTACATCTACAAAAATTGAGTCACTCCTAAAAGATGTATAATTTACAATTTTAAATGTACCTACAAAAGATTTGACTAGAAATGTTAATAAAATTAAAATTATTTTACCATTGGCGCTACATTTTGTTTTGCAGACCATGCAAAACACACTAGTTGGTAAATGATAATTTTTATTACGACACAACCGTAAAAATACATGACTAAATGTCGAATAACTTAAATCAATGGTTGGGCAATTACATATTGTACTCATGAGTCATGAACCCATGTGCTTTAATTGCAGGTAGTACCTACCTCCATTATTGTCTCCACTCATACGCGAAAGCGCCTAACTGAGTGACATACTCACTCATCAACCCAAAGCCCAAACGGCTAACCCTAGAGAAGTGAAATTGTAAGGTAGATAGGTTTTAATACAAAACCTTCCACTAAGGAGGGAGTTTTTGAAATTTGAAAATGGGGTGAAAAATGGGGTTGAAAATTTGTTGAGTAAGTATACGAATATCTCGGAAACTGGACGTGGTACGAGCTTGAGATTTGGAACATAGATTCTCCTATCAAAATTAGTAATAGAGATGAAAATGGGCTTTAAGAAAATTGATGTTTTTTAAGTGTACATAAGGTAATAATTAATTTTACAAGAATGTCCAGAAAAAAAAAATTATAATTCGATTCTGAAAAAAGTCTATTAATAAGGCTTAAGGGGTGGGGGTAGTGTGTCTTTTTAGGAAACATTTCTTAGCACTTAACCATTAAAGCTCCCCTGGAAACGCTGGATAATACAGCTAGTATAAATATATAATAATTACCTATTATAAGTTAATGTACCTGTTACGAAAATTGTAATTTAAATATATGCAGGTAGTTTAATCTATATTGAATATTGTTATTTGTTTGGTCTGTACCTACTTAGTTCATTGGCATTGAGCAATTGGAAATGAATAGTTAATTCCCGAGATGAGGCTCATGGCCATAGGGGGTTGAGGGTTCAACCCCCCTTCCCGAAATATCTCAGCCAACCCACCGTTTTATACATAGGAGAAATTAATCACATATTACCATACTATTTTTCATCAAGTCATGAATCTTCAATAATTTATTATTGTGAAAAAAAAAGACTTTCGGGAAACGAGTTTCCGTCTTTCGGAGAAAAGATTAGAGGTGTTTTTCAAAACTTGTGTAGAAAACTATATATGTTATTTCCTAGATAAAGGTTCAATGTATCTACCCTATATTTTTCCAAAGCATATTTAGTAACAATTGTTGAGGTCTAAGGTCTCCCGTTTTTAGAAATTTTCGAAATGTCAATACATACTCCTAACACTCTTTTACGTAGTGGTACCTAAAGTACTTATTACTATATTTTATTTGAGCTGATTATCGTGCATATATAATTTCTGATTTTAATTAGGTAGGTAATTATTAGGATCGTAGTCGTCGAAATGCACATCGATCCCAACAAAATGATTATATTATCATTAAAAAGTTTAAAAATCGACGTTGTGTAGGTATTTTTTACGAGTTCATTTTGATATGAATCTGACTAGCGATTAAATCAGTATCAGATGTTTGAATGCATTCAATTGATTCAACATAAAAACAGATAAGTTTTTTTTTTTATAAATGTATTGGCCTCCACCCGTTCGCGAGTGATTTAGCAAAACAGATAAGTTCTGCGGGAAATATTTTCATAATATGATTTTAAATACATTATAATATTATAATGATGCGTAACGTAACTATATTTACTTACCACTATAATAATGCTCTCAAAATCTGTAATTATTATTTTTAATCGAGTGTGGAACTTTTGTAAACTTTTAATGCGCTTTAGCTCCTAAACTGTTCATCTGAAAAAAAAAAATTAAGTACGTTACTACGTATAGAAAATTTCCTATAATTTATTTTTGTCTCGAGATAATTTTCTCTAGATATGAACGAAAAAAATACTTTTTTTTAACAATTATCTCGGAACACATTTACAAAATTTCAAAAACATAAAAACCATCGAGAGAAAAACTTCTGTATTTTTCCTGGATATGCCGTACCATTACTATTGTGATACTTATATGAATATTGCATAAAATTTTAATTTTCTTTCCGTTTGCTCTTGAGATTTTTAAATACAGAATTTGTGTTTCTATATTTAATTTTCTTGGACAAAGATAAATTAATGAATCTCTAGAGTAGTCTAGTCTCTATGGTTACTGTATGCAACAAATTATCCGGACCGATACAGAAAAAAACAATAGTTTAGTAATAATTTGGGTTAGCTTGAAGAGATCGCTGCTTGCGAGAATCTCGTCCTAGTAATTGTTAATAAAGTCTACTTTAAAAGTATGTACTAAAAGTAACTTCATTCACAATGGCCTGATGATGAGGGTGCCAATCCTCGAATACTAGTCGCAAAAACAAAAGTCATTTTTTGTGAATTTTAATCTAAATATTTAGTTTTTTAATTATTTCCTTAAAAATGGACTTCCGCCAAGTACCAACGGTCGAAAACATCGAGATAACTTATAATTGTAAAAATGCATTATCTCGTTGCACTCCGTGTTATGTAATGTTCACTCGAAAAATAAATAAATAGGATGACGACCAGCGTTTCCCGCTAAGAAATGTATCTCAGAGAAATAGCGAATATTTGATTCCGAATAATTGTAAGTGTACTGTAGTTTGGCATTCATCCACTGGCTGCATATTATCATCGTGTCACAGTATTCAATTTATTATTTAATTGTAACTTAACTTTAGTATTCATATCATAAGAAGCGGGTAATTATTAACTGTTTTAAATAATCTCCTATTAAATAATCTCTCAAGCGATTTATTATCTTAACTAAGTTGTACTCTTTTGTCTATACTACTAATTAGTCCATTTTAAATTATACAGTGTATTTCACTCTTTCAGATGTCATTTATTTTCAGCGGGTTTTTCGAATAAACAATGTGTTCAACCATCCGTTAATTTTCACGGATAGGTGAAGCGGGCGCGAAGCTACCTAAGAACACGATTCCCATCGAGTTAACTTTTGTAAAAAAATATAGGTATACTATTGTCTAATCTGACGTAATCCAATAAGAAATGTTAGCCCCGGCTTCCCTTCTGCAGAAATCCACCCTCCGCCACTCTTATATAGAGACTTATATGAACTCTATTCATGTCAGTCTAAGTTACATTATTCGATAATGCAAATATTTATACGTACAAACGTGCATAGTAAATGTTCAGCACATCATCTGATCAGCTATCCAGTATCAGAATTGGAATGGTGCCAAGGGTTGTATGAATGAAATAATATAAAAAGATAAAACTAACCGACGCGACGTGTGCTTATCTATAATATCGATTTTATTTTATAACCTAGAAATTGATGTCTTTATAGACTATTTTTAAACAACCGAAGGATTGAATATACATAAGTAATGTGTAAAATATTTTATTTTATTTAGCAATTCTAAAAGAGATACAAATAAGGGGCAATAATGGGGCGTAATAGTTCAACTAAAAAATTGACGAAAATCAAATATCTAACCCCTTAAGTCACTAAAACATTTTCTCACTTATACATGTTAAGTCAGGGATGGGGAAATGGCGGCCCGTGGCCTAAATGTGTCCCGCGACGAGTTCCAATGCGGCCCGCGATCGATACTAGTGGGTTGTATTAAATTTATCCGCGTCAGAGTTTTGCATGCTGTTGCAATTTTTGACAACACAGTTCATTATTCACTCCTTTTACAAAATAAATTCGCCTCCGGCGCTATTTCAGTGAATGCCTGGCTACGCGGCCTTGCTTTCAATAAACCCGTATTGGCCGCCTATATGTTGTAATTTCTCGATATCGCCGTTCTCAAATTCTATTTCCTCATCCCTGTTCCAAGTCTTAGAAGTCTTCCATACTAGGTGAGAAGGTCTTCCTTTTCCTGACACAATTTACTATGGCCCCTCAAATGTCTACTGTTTTATCTAGATAAGTATAAATATTTGTGAAGAGCAAGGAAGATATTTCTGATAGCTTTGTAGATTTTCACGGTCCTTGTTAATCTCTTCTCCATTCTTCTCGGGTGTACCGTGAGTAGGTTGTCGATATTGTCGAGCTTTCGGCCTACTTGCGTAGGCCATCTTCAGGACTAATGTAGTGGACTAATGTAGCAGGACTACATTAGTCCTGAAGATGGCCTACGCAAGTAGCTCGAAAGCTCGACAACATCGACAACCTACACACGGTACACCCGAGAAGAATAGAGAAGAGAAGATATTTCTATTTGACTCCAAATGGGACTCATTATTTTCAAAAGAAAATGTATCGTGATAAACATAAGGAAGTGACATTATTTTTCACTAACCTTTTATATGGCAACACTCTTCTCTCTTAGGTTATATTGTTATAAAGTGCATTGAGTTTGAAATGGACCACAACCAGGATATATCGCCATACTTAAGGCTCGCGACCCAACTATGACGTCACGGTCGTTTCCCACGGCATTAAGGTTCAAAATCGCGTGAACAATCGCATGATAAAATGGTGAAAATAGCGTTTTTTTTTATTTTTCGGAGTTAATTTCGCTTCAATCAAAAAACTTTTACGGCTATTCTCTAGATTTTAATGCATATTATCAGTACAAAACAATTCTCCGCGACTTTCGGGAAACGAGCTTCTGTCTTTCGGAAAAAATATCAGAGGTGTTTTTCACTTTTTTTTTCGAGTAATTTATACAAGATATAAAAATACTTTACAGTTATTCCCTAGATAAAGGTTCAATGTATTTACTCTATTTTTTCCAAAACATATTTAGTAACGGTTGCTCAGATCTAAGGTCTCCCGTTTTCAGAAATTTTTGAAATGTCAGTATGCATACTCTTAACCACTCTTCGTATGAGATTATTGTAAAGAATGTATAAGTATTATATACGGGAATATTAGAAAGTACATAATGTTGTTTGTTGGTAAAACGGAAATCCATTTACCTACGGGAGCGCAAGAGATATATTTGTGAGAAGTCGTAAGAAATAACGAAGTTTAGAATTAACGATCATTGTTTGCAATGAGAAAATAGGAGGTAGCAGAATCATACAATGATCTTGGAAAAGTAGAAATTGGGACGTTTGGCGAAAGAATTGAAATTTTGTCTCAATATTTAGGTATACAGTTATAAAAATCATTGCTGGATGTATTATGGATTTGGAAACAGAGCATGTTCATTGTTCCATTCATTTATTTTTATTTTTTAAGTGGGTCAAGACCAAGAGGGTCGATCCGATTTGAATTGAAAGGGATAACCTATATAAGACGACCAAGGAAAGAATGCCTGGATGACCTGTGCCAGGATATAGGTTTCGACTCACATAGAGAGTTAATAAAAAGAACCACACATGACAGGGATGAGTGGAGAAGGAGACATAGGGCTTTGCTGCAAACTAATCGTAACGATTGAAACTGGAGAAAACAAAAAGTGAACGATACATATAATATGAATTCATAAGAGAGTAGTAGGTACACAGTAATAATAATAATAAGTAATATAATAAGTAATGCTAATTAGGGCGAGTCTATCATTATGCAGCGATCTCTCGCAGCTAGTCCAACCTATAAAAAGAAGTGAAATAATACAAAATATATATTGGAAAAACAGAGAAAAACAAAAACTAATAATGAAAATACATACCTATTATGACATGGTGAATAAGGACAAAAACTGTATTAAAATGAGAAACGATATACATGAGGGGGAAAAAGTTGATGGATCTTTTACAACTCGCTTGAATGAGGTTGTTGGGATTTGAAGTCGTAATGCAAGCAAAAGTTATGGAATTTGTATGTACTGTGAACTTGGCATATTTCGACAAAAGTCAGTTCACAGGCTTTGTTTGTAACCACTTTATCGTAATACCAATGTAGCTATTATCTGGTCCAATGTTATAAAAATAACTGACAATTTATTAGATCGCTTGTTGTCTTAGGTCAGCGATGAACTTCACCAAGTCACCAATACTATAATACTTGCAATATTGTAAGACGATTTCTAAATACTGATATTTCAGGCAAAATGCTTGTATTTTAGGCCCCGCGCATCTGAGCCTAATCCTGTGATATCCGTGATATCTGGATAGGTGAGTGTTTCCCAATATTAGGCTGATGAGTTTGTACGTGAATCGTGAATGATAATATGTAGACTCTTCTGGCTGATAATACTGAGAAGTGTGTTGTCATGCCTCCGCGTTAAAACTGTTCTATCGATTGTGAAAATATTTGAGATAAGTTATAATTTAGGTATCTATAAATTATTGATTCTACATAAATGACATGAAAAGTTTTTCAATAGTGGAAAAAGCTTTTGAATGATGCCATCCTAAAGGTGGGAGGTCAAATAAAAAATCCACAGCTTTTCTATTGGATTGAACGTGTTAGTCTAATTCTATAACCTTTTAGACAAATATGTTTTAAATTTAAAAAAGAACGTCTCAAATCTTACTACGCACTTATTTAGTTTCAGAATTGTCTCCACGCAATATTATACACATCAAGTGAAGGACCACACAATTGTATACTTTTAATGGTAGAGCATACAATTATTCTTCTAGTTACGGTGAAATAGTTAAATGTCTTAATTCCACAATTTAATGAGCACATGTATGAACATTACAATATTTACACCGCATTATACCTACAGGAACTAATTACCGTAAAGCAAATAGTACATTTCTCATATTTTTCTAACAGATATTACTGAAACTGAAATATAGTACGTATATCAAAATCTCTCGCCGCTTATTTAATTTTTACTCACAATTATACATACATACATATCCACGTCCGCTCCCTATGTGTAGCATGTGGTGGTCACCCAGTTTGTCCAGGCTTTTCTGTCCTGGGCCAACTCCGTAGCCTGTTCCCATGTCATTCCAGCCTGGCGCAGCTCTGATGTGTACAGCCTCTGGATGGTCATGTTCATTGCAGGCCTGCTCAGACTTCTGTAGCCTTCAAGGCGATTTAGGAGACAGCTGTTGTTGATGCCATCAGCGGGCATACGTAGAATGTGCCCGAATCAGATTAGCCTAAGAGTCTAGGTATCACTTGAGTGATAAGTGGCTGCTGTCTTCGACCCCTGACTATATAGATAGTGACATAGTCAAACCATCTGACTGCCAGTATTCGCCGCAAGTATCTGTTCTCAGCGCTGAGAAATTTTCTATTATGTGCTTTAGTGAGATGCCAGGATTCACATCCATACAAAAATATTGACAAAATGCACGCGTTGAGAAGTCGGCATTTTCTATACGCAAACAGTTATATGAAATTCAGAATGGGTGAAGAACCTCATTGCCGAAAGAGATATCTTATGGAAATTTTACGGCAATTTTTTAATAATAATAAAATGGGGATATCTTTAAATTTATTCACTTCCCATCCATCAATAATAATATTTAGATTTTGTTTACAGTAAACAATCATTTGACAGTTAATTAATCACGCCCTCTGCATATTTTCGCGATATATCAAATAAACACTTTTTCAAAAGGTAACGAAAAGGTGTGGGAACATAAAAAAATTATAACGCGATAAAGTCAGTCAATTCTTTATTTAGAAAAGAAGTTTAGTGCAAGTGAACGAGACTAGATATTCTGTATAATAGGTATTGGTACAAAAAATAAACTGTTTCTTTACAAACGTAAAGGTAAATATACTCGTAGTTCAAAAAAGACAAATCAAATATGAAAAATCTGACCAAGCGACGCATTTCACTTCATATTAATCATTATTTTCACTAATTTGGAGCTTTGTATCTAACAAATTATCAACAATAAAACTGTTAGAATTAGAATTATTAGAATTTTTCAGAGCTGACATATTTTTTAATAAATAAATAAATATTATTTTTTTCCAAAAATCATGTTTCTGGTGGTATTAAATACTACACCATATTCCCAATTGTTTTAATTTTAAGGTGATACCACCAATATTAGTTGAAGAAATACACATATCCTGATTTCTAGAGAAGCGGGGGGGGGGGGGGGGCATAAATACAGAGACAAACCTCCGTACAAAGGGGGTTACCAAATAAGCAATAATTTAAACACTTATTTGACCTGTGGAGCTTGGGTTGTAAATAAAATGTCAAATTATCTAAAAATATTCAGGTTTGATCCTTATTCGTCAAACACACACCTACAATTAATTTACAAAATACACATTCATGACAGAAATTTGTTAAATAAACATTAGGCACATACTAATTTGCAAAACACATAGTTCTAAATTCCAAAAGGTAATACAACCTCTATATGGTTTGTGTGTGCCTAACAGTACTGATTGTGGTTTTACCTTATATAGGTGGAAAGCTAGCAAATTTTTACTCTACATAACTAGTAGTTATATCTCAACAGATACACAGCAAAGGATGGACCTTCCATCAGGCGTACGACTGATCGTCGGCTGGCATAATGTGATCACTTAAGTAACATTCACAAATTCCAGTCCATCCATCTGCCGCGGCCGGGAATCGAACCCAGACCTCCAACCTGGCAAGCTGGTATTGTACCGCTATGCTACGAAGGCTGGTAGTTGAGTCGAGGTGAAACGTGTATACCTATATTGTATACGGCCCTCTATTGAGGTTACACTTTTATGCTTCGACAATATCAGGGTAGATGTTATTCAAACTTCATGCAACCTCTATAATATTGTAATACTTTTGGGTTCCGTTATAGTCCGAGAGCCCGCTGCTTAATTTATGACGTATTGCGGGTAAACTGCTAGTTCTACGAAAAAATTGTCTTAACATTTTTTGTAGAGAATTTAGCAAGGATTATTTTTGTCATTGACTACTTTCTCCTATCTCTTACCATATTCCTATAAAATGCGAAAAACCGCGAAGAGGGACCTTTTCGGGGGGGGGGGCAGGGGGGGTTGCGGCAAGATTTTGATAGGCAACCCTAGTGCGATGTAATACCCTATTGGTAAGCTATCGTTTATACCACATTTCGATCAAAAAACAGATATGTCATAAATTAAGCAGCGGGCTCTCGGACTATACGGCCCTCTATTGAGGTTACACTTTTATGCTTCGACAATATCAGGGTAGATGTTATTCAAACTTCATGCAACCTCTATAATGTTGTAATACTTTTGGGTTCCGTTATTATTGTGAATTACTTGACTTGTTGAATAATGAGTATTGTATCAAATCTGTTGGGACCAGTTGGGTACACATGTATTGTTTAAGAATATAGAACATCGTTTGATCTCATCGGTTTGTATATTGTACCTAATTCTTTCAGCGTTTCATACATTGGTGATGTCTGTTTGTGTGCCCTGTGAATAAATATTAAATAAATACACACAGTATAATTGAGTCTATTTGAACCTTATAAAATGTACATCGATTTAATACGGGTAGATTCCTTACCAACTTTAAAATAGCATTTATTTAAGAAGGTTTCACTTCTAATTTTAGGCTGGTAAATCTTTTTTTTTTTTCATATTTCAATGAGATAATATATGGGTATTTATAGTGCTTTCGACAGTCCAATGTTCAATTCTTTAATTTCGTACTGTGAACCATGCTAAACTTGTCAACAAGATATACGAACTTACAAAGGACTTTCGGTTGACATCTGTAATCCGCAATTTCCTGAGTAATAGACGCTTTTACGTAACACTTCAGGGCAAGGATAGCAGGTGGCGGTCACAAATGAATGGCTTACCACAGGGAAGCGTTCTAGCACCAATCCTATATAACATCTACACGAATGACCAACCCACACCGATAGAGACCAGGCAATTTATCTACGCTGATGACACCGCGGTGGCGGCCCAGGAGGTCTCTTTTGAACTAGTGGAAAAAAGACTCACTCAAACTCTCAATGCGCTTGGACAATACTACGATGCGAATAACCTTAAGCCAAATCCGAGCAAGACGCAACTCTGCGCTTTCCACCTACGAAACAAGGAAGCAGGAAGAGAGTTAAATGTCACATGGAAGGGCGAGAGGATAGAAAACTGCCAGACACCTAAGTACCTTGGCGTCACTCTGGACAGAACACTCTCGTACAAACAACACTGTTCCAACACCAAACAGATAAGGTCTCAGCCAGAAACAATATCCTGAGAAAACTTACCGGCACATCCTGGGGAGCATCCCCAACTGTTCTCCGCACCTCTGCCTTGAGTCTGTGTGTCTCCGCAGCCGAGTATGCCTGCCCAGTTTGGCAGACGTCAGCACATGCCAAACAAGTAGATGTTGCTGTAAATGAAATGGCACGGCTAGTGTCCGGCTGCCTGAAACCTACAGCAGTACACAAACTATACCCTATAATAGGTATAGCTCCACCTAACATCAGGAGAAAGGCGGCGGCGGACGCGGAGAGGCACAAACAAATCCACGATACCAGACACCCGCTCTACGGCCACGAGATGGCGACACAGAGATTGGCATCGAGAAAGAGCTTCCTGAAAACAACCACTGATCTGGATACCTCAATAAAACAATACAGAGAGGACCAATGGAAGCTCGAACTTGGTGACAGACTTTGGATAGCGCCGTCGGAGGGCAGTAACACCGCGCAAAACCTCGACTTTCCAACCTGGAAAACCTTGAACAGACTGAGGGTGGGGGTGACCAGGTGCAGAGTGAACCAACGGAGGTGGGGCTTCCTCGAGGGAGATGACGCGAGTTGCGACTGTGGGGCGATGCAGGACGATTTGCATTTGCTGTCGTGCCCGCTGATGAGGATGGCATGCAATATGGAGGACTTAAAAACGGCAAATCACAAAGCGATATCTGTCGCTGCACATTGGAGTGGCAAGGTCTAGAGTCCGGACCCGTAAAGTAAGTAAGTATTTCGTACTACCCTTAAAAATAGCTACTGGAACTATTACAAAAATCCTACCAAAATTAATCACTGTCAAAAACACGAGAAATTCATGTTGAGTAGGGACACCGATTCAGGAAGTAGTATACCTGCACTGAATCTGCTCTTAAATACCTCAGTATAATATAACTCAGGTGAAACTTAAATGTCACTATATAGACTATTGAATCTCGTGTACATTTCCATTTTTTGGGGTTAATTTCGCTTCAATTAAAAAACTTTTACGGTTATTCCCTAGATTTTAATTCATATTATCAGTACAAAAAAAACTTACTCCGCGACTTTCGGGAAACGAGTTTCCGTCTTTCGAAAAAAAGATCAGATGTGTTTTCATTTATTTTTTGCGAAAACTATACGAGATATAAAAATTCTTTTACGGTTATTCCCTAGATAAAGGTTCAATGCAACTACCCTATTTTGTTCCAAAGCATATTTCGTAACGGTTGTCGAGATACAAGGTCTCCCGTTTTTAGAAATTTTTGAAATGTCGGTATGCTTATTCTTAAAAATAAAAACAAATATCCGAATCCTAAAATAATGTAATTTTATTTACTGAAATACAAGCAGCATCTCTCCTTAGTTCACGATGATATAGGAAATGGTAATATTATTGAGATAGTATTATTATATAAAGGGAACTCTTATATATTGATACTCCTGGATGTGTAATAAAATTCCCTTTGTTCTTTGATATTGAACTTTATTGCTGCACCAAATTTCATACAATCAAACCTCCATACGACATATCACATTACAAAGATGCATTCTGTCACATATTGTATTTCATTTTGCGATAAGTATACGTACCTGTGCCCTCGTATGTTGAAGCACCTTGTAACTAGGAATTGAAATAGTTTGACAAGTCAATATTTATTTTAAGGACGTTTAGATATCCTATGCTCCAAAGACATAGGATATTACTTCAACTTTACGATGGCAGAACAATTTCCTGCAATTTTTCTCATATAGACAATTGTCTATTAGTATTTGCTCTCCGCAATACTTCAGTGATGGTTACCTTGTGGGTTGGTATTCTCTTTTTTTTAAAGGATCTTCTGGGCTCGCATACACAAACCCAAATACTTTCCTGCACACTTTGCAGTAGGCTAAAAGCCTGTAAGTATCGTAAAGTGTGGAATACACCGCACAGCGCCGGTGTTTGAATCTGGCACTTACCGCTCGAGAGACTGCCACCTCAACCAACTGCTCCAACCATATACTCTTTTGGTTCAGTTCAAACTAAAGTTAATCCGTTATAAATTGGGTAATACTTATATATGGTTCAACATAACAATTATTGGATAAGCAATAATAATGCTAGTTTGCTCAAACCGCAACCAAAGGGTTCGTATTAATAATATATTTTAATATTGCAATCCTAATGTTAGATCAACTAGAAAATGGAATACATCTTATGTTATATTAGATATGTAAATATATTGCTTGATTAGATTATTGGGAATGTTGTTACGGAGGATATTATTACAGTTGATGGTCTAAGGGTCAAGCGGAGGGAAAGTGGACCCGTGTGAAATGAACCAGAAGTAACTGAATGTTGAGGAAATGAATATGCATGTATCATGTATCAAAACAAAAATAAATATTATCTTGATCTGATAGTTACATCGTTGTTTGTCTATTCTATAATGATAAAAAAATATTTGTTAAATAAAAAACACTGTTTTTTACTTCCACTATTTATTTTTGAGAACATACACCAGAGATCTTTCAAAGCTAATGCTTTATCTTCAGTAGTTATCTGTGAACTTTGGTTATGTATCAGTTCATAGATAACCACTGAAGATAAAGCATTAGCTTCGAAAGAAATCTGGTGCATGTTCTCAAAAATAAATAGTGGAAGTATAAAACAGTGTTTTTTATTTTACAAATAATTTTACAATGTGCTTCCATAAGGTTAACCTTCAAACAATCAATAAATTAATAAAAAAATGTTTTTATTAATTGAATTTGTACATTTTTTAACATTACATTTCACATCGAAACATTACAGTCCTGTGAATTTTCGCACAACCTTCCCTAAAAAGTGGATACTTTTATGTGGGAAGAGCGAGTCGTCTCTAATACATGTTTCTCTTCGAATTGATAAGTTTGTCGGACCGTTTATTTACCTGGTCTCCGCCAGTACAAAAAGTACAATAATATGTAACTAAACATCTAGTACACGTACGCTACATGAATGGCGTTATACAGAAGGCAGCCAGGCCACATAAACATCATTTTGAGATATGACCACTTTTGTGTTTGCGAAGATCTTTTTAAATTTATTCAATTACTGATTTAATATTAAGGTAACTAACTATTCAATCAATATCAATATATTGTCTACTTACAGACACAAAAAAATAAATTTGAATATTTTAGAGATGTTTGCGTTTTTAAACAGATAATTTTTTTCTACAGTACACGTGTTTTGTGAAACGCATTTAGCTGAAGACAGCCAGCCTCATATAAACACCCATCGTTTTCAGAATTACCACTCTATACATACGTAGGTTTTTGCCATTGAAAAAATATTTACGTAATAATTTTATGGAGGCAGAAGGTACATTCTTTAATTTTTTACCGTATGTACAAAAAATTCAAAGAAATTGAAGATCCCGTTAAAATGAATGTACGATCTACATCTCACTGTGGTATAAAAAGCATCATTTTCAAGCTCTTTGAAGTTATTATCAAAATATCCAAAGCATTCTCCTATGAAAACTAGAAATAAGGTCATAGGTAATTCTTTATTTTTTGGGTTGATTGTAAGATATTGTTTTTGCAATAAGTTCGCCTTTTGGCACAGTAGCATTGTGTTTCTTTAACCAATAAAGATTTAGAACAAACAATAACTATTTCACGTATAATAATAGGCAATACATTGATGATAATGATTAATTACATTAGACAAAGAGTTGAAAAACACAAAAATATGTGTAGATATCTACATTAAAATATAATAAATTAATATTAATAATGTGACAACAAAGTGAACAAACGTATGGGCATTAAACATTTTTTCTATAATAGGTAGAATAATCACATTAAGGCAGTTTAAATATTTACAATGACACCTACATTTCTCCATAAGACAAAAGCATTCTTAATCCTATTATTAAAATTACAATCTCCTACATACTAATCAGTAATCATTGAGTAATCAATATAAACATCGTTATTGTCATTAACGAAACACTAATCTACAGAAGGCTCACAGGCCGCCTGACTGCGTTCTGCGAATTGTGTTATTGGGATACGTCGGCCGACGGCTAATGGTTTTATTGTTTTAAAACAATAGGTCAGCTACCTGCTGCTGGGTTTTGGTTCGTATACTTTAGAATCTCGGCCAGGCATCACCTGGCTGCGTTCTGTTAAATGTACTTGTGGACTTTTCGATGTGGGAATGCCCATACGGAGTCTGTCTGCATTCTACGAAATGTGTAATGGTAGATTTTGAATGAGGTGATATTTTCAAATGCGTTTTTTGAAAAATATTTATATGGAAGGCTGCTGGCTTATTTTTCCAGAATAAAGTGTTTCAGATTCTGCATGTGCTAATACCAAAAACTCGATTTATACCTAATTGTGGACTGGCTGCCTTCTGCATAACGCCATTCAGTCATAATCCTTTTACAACTTTGTATTTATTGCTTGTTAAAGACAAGAAACTGCATTATTAGTATTCGTGTAGGTATTTAATATTACCTATAATGTTTAATTGCAGGTATATGATTTATTAAAACTAATTACTATGCAAGTACAGTACTACAGTAGTACAATAACTTGCTCAATTTATCAAGATATGAGTTTTGTAAAGCTCTATGCAGTGTATGTGGAATGTATTAATTACATAAATTATTACAGTGCATTTCGCGTTAGAAGTCCCCTGGTGCAAACTTGGTTTAGTGTTGCTTGATGTGATAATAAGATATGGTTATATTTTTTCGCTACTTTAAAATAATATTTTAGAACTGTTGTTTAAAAAAAATTGACAATTTTCGAATTATTAGAATAAACTGGCAACATTTTTTCAAACTAGTGATGGCGGTTTAAAAGGATTATCGCAGTATTTTTTCTTTTTCCAACCCGCAAAACTATCCTGCCTTTAAAATGATTTCTCTAGCGCCGCTTTGTAATATTTTTGGCATTATAGGTTACTTGTAAAAGATACAATGTGAGAATATTGGGAACCTTTGACAGCTCTTACGACAAGATTCGACAATCAGGGCTACCAACAATACAATCTAAACTCCACTTGCAGGTAACGTCAGAACGGTGGTCAAGACGGATGGTACAGATAATAGGTGCTACTTCAAGAATCGTAGATCGCTACGTTAGCATTAAGAATAACTTGGGAAGATCGCTGAAGGTGATAAGTATGGTTGTCTATATTATCTGAGGCAGTGGCAGATTCCGAAATTTTTCAAAGGTGGGTCATTAGGGGTAAACCCACCTCCACCCGTGGATGTTTCTCGACTCCTATGTCATCCAGTCTTTTACGCAAGAAAGGACGATGGTAAGGGAGATACAGTCGGTGGATCTCATAGATTGACGTCACTAACCTAACTCAAGGATCCCATACCTACACTACAATGCTCACGGTTTTCCTAGACATTTCCATCAGTCATACTTGTCGCCCTTCTAATGGGGGCGTATAGAAGACAGAATGGGGGCGTATTTTTTCCCACTCATAGATGGCGCTGCAGTAAATGGAGGTCTTCACAACTGTCATAACAAAACAAACCATTTGTTTATTATCCATAGAATAATAAAATACAGCACCTGCCGTATCTATGCAGACCTCCATTTACTGCAGCTCACTCTGGTGGCGAAAAAAATCGAAGAGGTCCCCATTCCAACATGCCACTTTTCACAAGAGCATTGACATTGCCACTAGCAGGTACCTACTTACACGTAGTTAGTATTTAGTTCCGTACTAACAGTAAACATGACGCTGCACCATTTTAATTTGATATTTTAATTACGACATTACCGCCATCTCTGTACAGTGGTTAGTCACATGACAACCGACGGTGTAATGTGACAATAATAATCACCCCTCAGGGAACGACATTCGCTCCCTCTAGTTCACTATTAATTGCAATAAAATACACGGCAATAACTTGTTAGCTGTGACAAAAATCAGAACTATAACAAGTAAATTTAAAAAACGTGATAACACTCTTTTACATAAAAAGATCTGAGTTCTACTTGTGAAGTTCTTTCATGACTGGATCCTCTCGATCGTTCGGTGTCTCCCGATACGCGAGCTGGATGTAATCTGACTATCCATATGGATTTCTTTTCCAACTCCCTTTCATACGACACCGCACAAGACCATCGTTTTTGTCTCCAGAGAAGGCTGATCCCAATGTAGTACAGAGTCTTAATAGTTTACACAACTGGTGAAAGTTTCAGAGCACTAGTTAATCTGAAAATGGGGTAAAATTCGATTGGAAGATTCGGAGACAACAACAATACTATGAACGTACCTGATAGAAGCGGGAGATCTATGAAGGATAGAGGCGTGTAGCTCTCCATCCTCTCTGCCTAACCCATAATGGGTTCAGCGTTATAAGATAGATCCATCAATTGGTTGACCTATGATTGTAAATGGGGTTAACTGGAAGAAATCGCAGTTCTGCGATAAGTTCGCCCTAGTGAACAACGTTTTATAATCTGTACTATGTCCATTTTGTATATTTATATGTGTTTGTTGTTTGCTTTAAGTTTAAACAAATAAATAAATAAATAAATTGTAACATTTGATCTGACGATAGCAGCGCTATGTCTTCAAGAGCTTTTAAGTTCGTAAGCTTTACAACAACCAGGTGAACGTTTCATTATACTACAATGTAGGTAGATCTATAATGATCGTAGTATTCAGTTACACTGTTATTAATTTATCATTTTAATACTCAGATGATCTAATTAACGTGCCATTAACATCTTCTAATTGGTGTGATTTATATTGGTATTTAATTCTGTACAAGCAATTAAATAACTATCTATCTATCTATACCCTCACGCCACGTCCCTTGCGGGGTAGGCAGAGAGGACAGAGCGCCAGACATCCCTATCCTTACACACACTCTTAGCTTCCGTCCTAATAACTAATATATAATATAATAAAATATAATAAAAATAATAATAAATGTGACTTCAAAAATGTGGTGACGAATTAAAAATGTATCTACAATAATCTGCATATTAGGCAATCGATCTGTGAGAAATGGTGTTATGGTCAAAAGACTTCATATACCTAATTATTTGTAAAATAAAAACACTGTTTTTTACTTCCACTATTTATTTTGAGTACATACACCAGAGATCTTTCAAAGCTAATGCTTTATCTTCAGTGGTTATCTATGAACTCTATATATCTATGAACTTCCTATACCTACCTCAAGACCGCAATACCCATCTTGTTGTTCCGGGATATACAGATACACTGAGAAAAAATCGTTCGATTATCGCTTTAACTTTTTCAAATTACATATGTGTGAGAATGTGAGGGCGAAATAAGAATAATGTAAGTGACCAAATAGATTTTGGTTTGTTGTATAAAAATAGAACCGATTGTAAAAAAATATGCACTACTCACTGCGTTTTGCCCAAATTACAGCATTATATTATCTCAAGTGTGTAAGAAAAATCTCAAATTTCAGTAAATTTCAAAGGTAATTTTAGAATTATTTTTCATTGAGTAAATTAACGAAATTTATATTTCGAACCAACACAGTCACTAAAAAAATATTCTAATTTATCCATGTTTCAAGTCTTAAGATGATATCTTTAGTATCAGCTGAGTAATCTTACTTTTCCCGACGCAATTTTTCACGTCTTCAGGTATCTTAAGGATAACATAGATTTCTTAGGTGTCATGTACTCGTAAGTACCTAATATACGATTATTCTTAAATGTACTGTACATTCTAGAAGTATTTTAAGTGAAGCACGATTTGCTCATATATCGTTTAATACCCATTTGAGGATAACGGATACTCTTATATGGAAACGTTTTATGACTTATAACTACATAAGTTATAACGTTATAAGTGCAAAGAATTACCCACAATATCTCATATATGTCAATATATGTCACACTTTCTATACAGAAATATATATTTGTTTCATAGACGTATTACGTACTGGAGAAGAGAAACTGGGCAGATAAAACCATTTGCCACTATTGGCCATTTGCCACCCCGAATACTTCACCGAAGAGGACGTGACAGTACGCGGTCAGAATTTTACGGTAACCAGACAGAAACTCACATGACAAAATCTCAACTGTCAAAAGGGTAACCTACTATTGACAGAATTGACTGATCATCGCCGGAAAACCTGTTGCCGCCAATTTCAATATTGTTGGGTTAGGTTCGTTAGGTTGTTTTTTTTCACACAAAAACTAAACAAAAAGAAACAACGGCATCAGATTTCCCGGTGTTGAGTTGCGATTCTGTCAATAGTAGGTTACCCTTTTGACAGTTGAGATTTTGTCACTTGAGATTTTGACATGGAACCGAATTTTACGAAGTGGTTTCTTCGTCAAAAAAATATTTATCAGTTGTTAATCAATAAGAAGCGTAATTTTGACACATACTCGTACATATGTGTCGAAATTATGCTTCTTATTTGGTGGCTGCAAGTTTCAAACTGATAATTCGCATGGAATTGCGCTTCTCTAGTACCTATAATTTCTCTATAGTTTTTTTCTCAAATTTTGGAGAACTTTTGGTTTGGAACGTCGCTTCTGCTCAAACGCATGGTTCAAATTCTAATTTAAGCAAGGGTTGTCAATTTTTTCACCCTTACCTATAACCAACCATTAGCAACTTCAAGAAGGTGTCTTTGTTGGTACCTTCCCAATGGGAAGGTACCAACAAAGGTAGAAAGGTGTAGGTAAAAAAGTGGTAAAAAAAACCTGTTGAATTGGAGAGCACAACAATAAAACATGTGCAAGGCGACCAAAACTAAGATGGAGTGACGACTTGTTAAAAATATGCGTACCGACATTTCAAAAATTTCTAAAAACAGGAGACCTTATATCTTGACAACCATTGAACAAAATAGGGTAGATGCATTGAACATTTATCTAGGGAATAACCATAAAAGATTTTTTCTATATTGTACAGATTTCTCAAAAAAAAAATGTGAAAGACACCTCTGATCTTTTTTCCGAAAGACAGAAACTCGTGTCCCGAAAGTCGCGGAGTATAATTTTTGTTGTACTGATCAGTAGATTTTAATGTACTCGTATATTATCGATAATATACGAGTACATTAAAATCTAGGGAATAACCATAAATAGTTTTTTAATAGACGCAAAATTAACCCAAACAAATGGAAAAAACGCTATTTTTACCGTTTTATCATGCGATTGTTCAGTGTTCACGCGATTTTGAACCTTAATGCCGTGGAAAATAACCGTATGACGTCATAGTTAGGTCGGGAGCCTTAAAAAAACACAAAATTCTGGGAGATCATTGATCGCTTTTAAAAAGGTCATATTTTTTTGGATTAAATGTCGCAACTCTAAGGCCTCGTTTTTAAAATAAAATACTGTATTTTAAAAATGTCCCTTCATCTTTCTAAAGAGAATAAAAGTAAAATAAATTTAATTATCCGAATTCACATCCAATTATTGATTTGACTTTAAAAATATATTTCTTTTCCTTCTATAAAACGCTGTAATAAAATGGACCGTTCAATGTTCGATACATAATTCGATAAATTGGTTAGACAAATTCACAATACTGAACTACGTTTATCTCATTTATTGGAAATGCTCTTCTTAAATACTTAATTCCGTCTTAACTTTTATAGTAGGGACAAACACTCATATAGTTTGACCTCCAAACAACCTTCATACGATTTGCGCTCAAACTAAAAATACCGCACACTTTATTTTATTTTATTTTATTTTATTTTATTTTACAATCGTACACGGCCTTTAGGCCATTTGAACAAAGTATATTGCAAAAATCACACAAAAAAAAAAAATCAATCAATAAAAACAGTCGAACAATTGTGCATTACACATAATTCATCAATTACAAATTAACATCATAACACAAAACCACATACAAAAAAATAGTCAGATCTAAAAAGGAGACATAGCAAACTGATTAAACTGTCATAAAATGTAAATAACAAGTCATTCTCAACAAATAAAATCAATCATACAAGTTGCACTGTATCAAATAGGATCAGTGACAACACACCAAGTAAAATCAGCCAACAAACACATAAAACACAATCAGTCACATATAGCATAAAATATTATTTATTTTATTTATTTATTTAATCTTTATGTGAACAACAAATACATATAAATATACAAAATACATATAAATATATAAATATACAAAATGACATAGTACGGATTATAAATCGCTGTTCACTAGGGTTGACACGGTTGGTATTCGTCGCAAACTCCAAGCAGTCCAAGCTAAGACGCACAAACCTGTAGACACTTCGCATGCGCTTGCCGCAACCTACCTTTAATTTGTTAAAAAAACGACAATCGATGGGATCGGCCACAAGTGCTAGCAAGCCTACACAAACCAAGACAAACGCCTTTTAATTTGTGTTGGCTTGTCGAGGTTTGGCCAGCATGTGCATTACGAACGCGTGCTACAATTTGACAATTGCTAGATGCTGTGTGACGGAAGAAACGAGTGTGTGTTTATAGGGTTAGGGCATCCTGGCATTCTGTCTTCTCTGCTTACCTTCTAAGACGCGGCGTAGGGAAATAATATGGATAGACCATTGAAAGTTATAATGAACCTTTTCTCCATTCTTTTCAGAACATCATGCGTCTCCAAATTTCGATCTTCGCATTTCTTCTCCCGCTGGTTTTGGCTGCTAAAGAAGTACCTGGGGAAGAATTACCATCCAGTGATGTCTCGTTACTTTTAAAGAACGAAAATGAAGACCACAACTCTGATCAAACTCCTTCAGATGGTCAAAATTCTATGGTGAAGAGGTCCATCAGTGAAATAGCAGCGAGAAGGAGAAGCGCTCTGGATAAATCATTCATGAGGTTTGTAAATTTGAATGATTTCTACCATCTTCATCTTTAAATGTGAATCGTTTGTAGTAAATCTGTATTTTTTCCAGGTTTGGAAGATCAGATCCTAGCATCAGTGAACCTCGAGTAAAATTGAGCGGAAATTTGATGAGATTCGGAAGGAGTAAACAAAATAGTTACCTTCGCTTGGGAAGAGGACGACCTCAGGACTTCATGAGGTTTGGAAGATCAACGGGAAATATGATGAGATTCGGAAGAGCTGCGAACCTGATGAGGTTCGGAAGAGGAGGGAACAATATGATGAGATTTGGAAGAGGTGGTAACAATATGATGAGATTTGGGAGAGGTGGGAATAACATGATGCGCTTTGGCAGGGGTGGGAATAACATGATGCGCTTTGGAAGAGGTGGGAATAACATGATGAGGTTTGGGAGGGGTGGTAACAATATGATGAGATTTGGGAGATCCGACAATGACTTTTTGAACTATGAAAATGACCCGGAATTCGATATTGATGATGAGATTGACAACGAAGTTGAAAATACTCCCGCTCCAGCCGATACTTACGCGAGAGTTGAAAGATCCGTTGATATAGACAAGAAACCTAAGTCATCTAACTATGCTGATAGACAAAATGATAACTTTATGAGGTTGGGAAGATCTTTATTGGAGAAGAATTATTATGACAGCGATGAGGACGGTAATGAAAATCAAGAGCAATATATTGCTTCAGCTTTAGATAATGAAAACGATAAAATATCAAAAACACAAAAAAGCAAAATGTACATGGGCGATAATTTTATGAGATTAGGAGGCGAAAATGCAGAAAATCCTGATGAAATCCAAGACTCCTTCGAACTAATCTTTCCAGAAGAATCCAGATGGAAAAGATCATTGATCAAGGTTAATCCAACCAACAAACCATCAGCAGTCGCTTCAGATTCATCTGATGACCATCCAGAAGTATCTTCAGTGCGGCACAGCAGATTAGACGCCATGGAGAATTGTTCTTCTTGAAATCCCTCATCTATAAACAGAATTCAATGCATCATCCGATGGTGCTCCAAAATCAATTCACTTTTTGTTGCGTTACGAAAGAGGCTCTTAGCTGCACTGTAAACTATTTTATAAATCCATGCAACCAATTCTTTATTTTGCAATTTGTTATAATTATCATTATTTTTTATAATCTTTAAATTTTAAACTCAGTATTTTGGAATTTCTTAGCTCAAAAGCAAAGGCGGTAATCTGTTATGTTAGCCAGTGCAGTCGCCAGTCCAATATTGTTACTCCGATAAATAAACAAAAAATATTGACTGGAAATTCACTACGTAATATCTAATTGAAACCTATCACATGACTTGCGTATTGTTGTACATTAAATAAATTTTTATCGTTGTAAAAAAATGGGTTGCCTGTAAGATATTCGTTTTGCAATAAGTCCACCTTTTGGCACATTAGCATTGTCTTGTTTTCGTAACTATGCATATTTTTCTTTGGCCAATAAAGATTTATTTACTTAAAATTAAATTAAGTTGAATTATGTTTTATTTTTACTTATTTACTTAATCATTTTTTTCGTGGATTGATTACATTATTTTTTACTCTACCCTAAATTCTGCTCTTGTTACCATGGCTGGTTCTTTAGTTAAATAGTATCATAGATTATTTTATATATTAATAATTTATTAAGTAAAAGAAAATTATAAATAAATGCACCCAACAATTTCAATTAGGTGCCAACCCTAAATAATTTTCATCTACAATACGTCACGTAAAAAATATTTAGGGATTAACTTTCAAACTAAGCTAAGTGAAAACTTCAATATCAATATTGTACTAAAAATAAATGTAGGTACCGAAAATGTACTTCTTTTTTTAAAAGAAAGTCATCACTTTTGTTTTGAAAATGTAGTCATTGACTTCAAAAAAGAAATATAATAGGTACCTATGTTAATTGATTTTTTCCAATCAGTCTCCTTTTTCTACATTTTATCCTTGTACTTTTTGTAAGATGCTTCAAGTCATGGGCGTCGTCAGGGGGGCAGCTGCACCTTCCCCCCCTAGAAATTGGAAGAGGTATTTAATTTTTCATACTAAATGGTGAAAACTCATGAAAAATCACAGTACATCTTATTATACCTGCTACAGAAAGACAACTACATTCATCACTTCACACATTTTTCTTTAAAAAAATTAGCCTGCGGCACTATTTACTGTATTTAAACCAGACTACATCATGGCCTTTGTCATTAAGTCGCACAAAAAAAATCGTCTGAGGAGCTATTTACGAGTTTTTCGTACTCTGTCAATAGTTAAATTTTTGTGCCCCTCCCCCCTAGCTCCGAAGCTGGCGACGCCCATGCTTGAAGCTTTTTTTTATTTGAACAATACCAAATAATTACTCATTGTATACCTGAAGTGTTCTGTCTGAAAATGCTCTCTTTAATATTCAAATGGATTGTTTCAAGATTTCCAATCATTATTGCAGGTACTAAGTACTTTCATAGCGAAATTGTCAAAAAAAGGAAAAAAAGAGGCACATTGTTTTGAGAAAATACTTTCACAATTTTCGAGGTTTCTCATTTCATACTCCATTGCTAAAATACATAGTTTTTCAATGGAATTGAACATGAAAATATTAGTTTAATATTTTATTTATCCGAAAAATGTTATTTATGAGAAAACACAATGGAAGGATCATGGGTATTTTGTTTTGATTAAATTAATCGTTGGAAAAATTGTAAAAATATCATTACTTAATCTGCCCACGTCAAACATTCGTAAAACCAGGACCCTATGAAGAAAATAGAATATCTGTGTTATACCAAATTCCAAAAACATTTGGGAAAATCGCAATTATTACCGTAATTTTTGAAAAATCGAACAATAATTACGAGTTACGACACAGCTCACTCATCAGCCGAGCGGAGTCCAATATTATTATTCTATGGCGGAGTCTAGCCGTGCTGTAACAGTTGGCAACATAGCATAATGATCAAATAGGACCACCACTCCTGTCAAATCTCCTAACAGAATATAATGCCTGGTCTGTCATACTCGTTGTTAAGGGACTGTTATTCCATAAATTTCCTTAGCGATGGTGACGGCAATCTCGCCTATAATGTTTAATGTATTAATCCTACAATGATCCTACATCACAGCTAGAGAAAGAGAGAAATGTCAAGGTGGCGTTGCCAGAGTGCAATAATTTATTTAAAAAATCGCAACTCGTCAGTCGATCCCGTAAAAAAAAACATCGCAACTATGTTTGGAAATACCTATATTAATTATATTAATCTTAGTAATTCCTCTGCCGATGCTTTAGTCTAATATTATAAAAAATAACATAAGAAATCTCAGTAGGTATTTTTAGACGTAAACAATACCTACATAACAAAATTATTCTGACGCAACTTTTTTCGGCTCTTCGTTAAATTAATCCACCACTTACAACTTATCACAATATCCTCAAACAATGGTGCAATATAATATACCACAGCTCCTCAAACTCATTCGTACTATTTCTTTTTTTTTTAAGAAAAAAATGTTTTTAATATCGACATTTTAACAAGTAGTTGTCTCAACAGATATACAGCAAAATATGGACTTTCCGTCTGATCGCATGACTGATCGTCGCCTGGTTTAACGTGATCACTTTACACTTAAGTAACATTCACGGATGGACTGGAATTGATGAATGTTACTTAAGCGTAAAAATGATCACATTAAACCAGCCGATGATATATCACAAGCCCGACGGAAAGTCCATTTTTTGCTGTATATCTGTTGAGATAACTACCTATTATATTCAACAACTACATATAAAAAAAAATCCGATGTTCTCACAAAACATGCTCCACAAGTGGGAAATGAGGGATGATCCACAGTGTGACTGTGGAGACCCAAAGCAAACCGTGCAGCACATCTTGCGTGATTGCCCCATACGTTCTTACCCCGGTACCATTGACGGTCCTGCCTGGTCCTGCCGGCCTGTCCCCTGAATTCCTCCAGTGGCTGGAGGCTCTGGATGACAGACTTTAAGGCCGTGACAATACTTCGACGTTTGCAA
The DNA here is from genome assembly GCA_963576895.1 of Ceraclea dissimilis. NCBI lineage: Eukaryota > Metazoa > Arthropoda > Insecta > Trichoptera > Leptoceridae > Ceraclea > Ceraclea dissimilis. The sequence goes on from OY756363.1 coordinate 16,962,576, forward strand.
ACGATAAATAAATAAAATCAAAACATAAATTATTGTGATTTCCAATTAATCGACATTGTAGTTCTGCAACGCGTCAGAGTTGTTCCGGTAGATGAGTTTATAGCGATTGAATAACTTTTGCTGTGTTTAGTTCGAGACGAATTGAAAACCAAAATCTAGTTATAATTTTCAAAGCGTTTTAATATTTCTCCAATTAATTCAACACAGATACGTAGGGAAATTACTGATCAAGTTTCTAGTATTCATCGATAAAGTTACCCCTAGTGTTCATCTATAAAGTTCCCTGTAATAATGAAGAAAGTGGTTTGACAAATAATGGGTGGAATGTAGAGAGACATAGGTATATTAAATTTACTTTGTCTACTAATGATTTGTCACCTCGTTTTTGCATACTCATCTGTTTCAGTTTACACACACGTTTGTGGTCAATTAGTAAAATACATTTTAAACATAACTTTGAGTTATTTGTAAAGATGGTTTATTGATTTTGTTTCTCCTACATCATGGCAAGGCAGTCCTAAGGCAATCTACGAAAATGAGGCCCCAAAAATATGTGAAAATTAATATCTAGGTAGCTAACCTCGGTAACAGTTTTTAAATTAATACACAGTAGGGAGAGCAACCAAGATTTTAATATTGATTTGGAATTGAAACAAGTGAATAGAGCCGAAGGCGAAACGTCTGTAAAAAAATATAGGGGTGCTGAGAAATTTTTATACCAAACAATAGTATTCATTCAGATTGCCACGTTTCCTCGATTTGCCGCCCCTTCAGAGTGCCGCCCTTAGGTTTTACCTAACTTGCCTATTTGGTAGGGACGGCCCTGATCACGGTAATATACCTTTCTCCTTTACTTATTTTCATAATAAGTATACAAAAATTTGGGTCGCTCTGAACAACACAGGTGTCAAATTATCGCATATTTTTTGTTGCAAACTTTGAGAAACTCTCAGAATCTCATATAAAGTAGTATAGTTTCTTAGTAAAATAATATATTAACTCACAACTTAATATAAAAACACGCCGGGAGACTTTTATGGGAAAGGAAAAGGAAAAACTCATGAAGATGTTTTCTCAAATTAATCCGCTAGGTACACCTAGGTAGGTACTATATTCAATTCCCAACTTAAGTTGGGATTTTATTATTAGCTCACATGACAAACATCTTCTGAAAGGCTGTATAAATAAAAAAACACACTTTATTTTCTGGTATATAGAAGAATACCATGTATATTTATATTTTACAGGGTGTTTATTTAATCAAGATGTAGAGGTACTAAACTAAGTTTTGTTTATTTTAATGTTTGTTACAATTTGGTCAGATTTTTTTAAAGGATCTGGGCTTGCATATACACAAACCCAAACACTTTCCTACACACTTTGCACTAGGCTAAATAAGCCTTCATCAGAGCCGAGGTTTGAACCCAGCACCCCCCGCTTGGGAGACTGCCGCTCAACAGAGAAAATGAAGCAATATCTACTTATTTGACAGTTGAAAGGACATTTCAGATTATGTATCAACAGCTTATTATTTAAAATAAAATCTGAACCATTTTTACATTGCTGAAAAACCTTCAGACATTTTTTTAATATAGTACTTAATACGTTCTCAAAAAATCTATCAAGAGTAAAACTGATATTATCTTATAATAAGATTTCCCAGAAGATTCAAAATTTCTGTTGATTTAACAAATCGAATCTTTTCGACAATTTGAATCGATCATCATACAACTTGAATTATTAATTTTTGAATTAAGAATTCAAATTATTCTAACGCCGGGAGAAGGCAAAAGACTAAAGAATTAATATTTAATTACTAACAGGTAAATGAGTTTATAAGAAGAGGTGAAATTTTGCCGGAAAGATACCATAATGAAATATCCATTGAGATAAATTAAGTATTATAATTTATACTTATGCAACAATCATTTGACACAGAAATTTGTATTTTTTTTTCTATTTTACCAGTAATTCAACATTATTAACCTAGTAAAATATATTAACAAAAAAATCATTCATAATTAGGTACAACAGATTGCCTACAAGCAAAATATATTTTCGTTTCGTTTCGTTACCATAACTATTTCTTACCAATGCTTGTGTGTGGGATTTTTTTTACTAATTTATGGTATAGTCCAAGAGCCCGCTGCTTAATTTATGACGTATCTGTTTTTTGATCGAAATGTGGTATAAACGATAGCTTACCAATAGGGTATTACATCGCACTAGGGTTGCCTATCAAAATCCTGCCGCAACCCCCCCTGCCCCCCCAGAAAAGGTCCCTCTTCGCGGTTTTTCGCATTTTATAGGAATATGGTAAGAGATAGAAGAAAGTAGTCAATGACAAAAATAATCCTTGCTAAATTCTCTACAAAAAATGTTAAGGCAATTTTTTGTAAAACTAGCAGTTTACCCGAAATGGCCGGTCCAAAACCGAAATTCATTTAAAATACAAAAAAAATGTATTTAAACCAAATTGGTTGAAAATTGATAAGAGCTACAGGAAAATAGTCAGAGAACGAATTAATAACCATAGTCTTAGCTACAAAACGAGCTATAACTTATGTTCATACATCTAATAATTTCGGAGTTATTACGATAAAAATCAGTGACGAAAATTCTTAAAATTTAGTTTTTCATAAAATAACCAGTGATATAGCGCCGCAGGCCAAAATTTTTTTTCCATAAAATGTTAGTAATAATGGGTGGAAGAATGTGAAAGAAAAAAAATCAAACTTTTTTTTTTATTTTTTCAAAAAATATCCTGTTTTTTGACCGGCCATTACGGGTAAACTACTAGTCCTATGAAAAAATGTTTTTTGTAGAGAATTTAGCAAGAATTATTTTTGTCATTGACTACTTTCTCCTATCTCTTACCATATTCCTATAAAATGCGAAAAACCACGAAGAGGGACCTTTTCGGGGGGGGCAGGGGGGGTTGCGGCAAGATTTTGATAGGCAACCCTAGTGCGATGTAATACCCTATTGGTAAGCTATCGTTTATACCACATTTCGATCAAAAAACAGATACGTCATAAATTAAGCAGCGGGCTCTCGGACTAGTACGGTTTACTAATTTATCAACGCTCAGTTTAATCAATTTATAAATGAATAAATAAATAAATTCACTGATAAATAATACTTAATATGATAAATTTATTTTGTAAATATAACAACTTTGAATGCCTACATATTTATAAATTATCACCATAAAGATATCTTTAAAGCAAAATTCTATTCAAATGGCTGGTGAATGGAATGCTTTAAAAGTATTTTTTGTAAAATAAATTTTTATTCAATTTTTATAATGAAATGAAACAATTCTTTCATATTCGTATTTTTATAGTAAAATATATTATTTTTAACGATTGTAGACTATTTTTTAATTTATCAGATAAATTATTTTGTTATCCTAACCCAAATCTGTCAATTATGTTAAAATGCTGTGAAATTTTATTTGGAGATTATCTGTATCAAAAAGATATATTTTAAAATAATATTTATTCAACTAAATATTATCATATACCTACTATTTTTATTACCTACGCTTAATAAAATGATTATTTTAATATTCCATTATGTTCTTGCACATTAGATTTATAAATAAAATGACACATTATAGCTATACGTGATATAACTGTATTATCTAAATGTTATAATTCTAATGAATTAATAAATACTTAAATTGTATTTTAAGATTATAAATTTAATAATTACACTATTGTATAATTATGTATAGCAAATTTAAATAAATCATAATAAATGTATTTGGGCAATCAATACCTACACATATCTTTCATTTACCCTATCAATCCAGTCAGTGGCGGATCCAGGATTCGATTTGGGGGGGGGGGGGGTGAATGTCGTCACATGGTAAAAAGTACTGTCACTCAACGTTTTGGGGGGGGGGCTAAGGGGCTGAAACCCCTAGATTTGTTGTATGTAAAGGACTGTCACTCATGGTTTTGGGGTGGGCTTCAGCCCCCTAGCCCCTCCCCTGGATCCGCTAGTGAATCCAGTCAAATTAAAATCAATGCAGTAGCATTGGCATTTTGTAACTCATACTCGCTCGCATCGTATCGTATTTTTATGAAACTAATGTTTTTTTATAATGTTTTGTATATCATTTGAAAGAGCATAAATCAAAGAAGTTTTTTCCAGATTTCTGAATCTTTAGTATTTTTTTTCTTATCGAAAATCCCCTCCAAAGTCTCAACTCGTTTTTGAAATATTTCTTTCTCGAAACATTGATCGTATATTATGTACCATTATTGTTTCTTCAGATTGAAACTAATGGCTAAAATAGACTAAACACATATTCTAGTAACAAAAAAGCTATCGGCGTTAAACTTTCGGGGTTATTTAAAGTAATTCGGGGTTTTTCGATAAAAAGTTAAAATCTCGAATAACTCGAGAACCATGCGACTTTGGACCGAGCTTAGTTTGACGAAAAGATCCTAAATTATCTCTACTATCACGCCTGAAGATATCTGTATCTATCTATCAAACACCCTGTATATCGTATAATTTTATTTTATTTCACTGTTCACTGATGGTTCACTGTTAAGTATAGATAAAAACAGTATTATTTTATTTTTGCTTTTATTTGCACGCAGTTGAAAAGCATTGCTACCATAGATTATATTTCGTTTTGTGTTTGACAGCTAATTTTATCTATGACTGTTCATAACCTCAAAAACCTGCATGCGCCAATGCAATGTGCGTCGTATTGTAGTGACATCGTGTTGGTTTGTCAATGTTTTTCTCAATTATTAAAATATTTTGACTAAACAAATCATTTCTGAATTCAAGTAAATCCATAATCCTATATTTAATTGTGAATAAATGAGTGTTATCTGTTTCATATGAGAAATATCGTGAATAATTCTCAACGTGTTTTCCTTTTTGTTATCATTGCCGCAATGGTAGTATAAACATTTAGTTTTTTGAGTAAAAAGTGTTGTTTTAGTACAGTGCGAAGATGGAATACGAAGTAGGAAGTATCGCTGATTTAATATCAGGTGATCGTACACCAAATCGACCAAAAGTATCAAAGAAACCGCTGACTCCTGTAAAACCCTCCACGCCGCCATCGAAAAACGTTACACCACGTGAAAATAAAAGTTTTAACAAAGCAAAAACTCCAAAAATCGCTTTCACACCTGAAGTTGCACGCTCGCCACGTGCCATAGCTATGAAAAATCAAGCAAAAAGTGAATTTGAGTCTCCAAAAAGCGCCAGCAAGAAACGCAAATCAAAGTTGTTTAATAATCTTCTCACACAAGTTCAACCCGAATCTGGAAGTGATGATGTGGAAAAAGAAGTGAGTAAACAACAGAAGAAAGGTTTGAATAAGTCTAAAAATGATTCATTCTCAAATGTAATGGGGAGCCCTAAAAATAAAGCACAAAAGAGAATGAGCAATGTATCTGTTCAAAACATTTCCCCGCCAAAGAAAAATAAAGGCAATGCGTCCCCCGCTGATAATAAACGTAAATCTTTAAATGGTAGTGTGAACAAAAAAGCAAAGAAAGAAAGCAGTGACGAGGAAGAAGAGGATGACGATGTTTACGGTAGTATTCCTGGAAGTGACGATGACAATAGTGAATCTGAACAGGAATCAGATGATAATGAAGCTCCCGTACAATCAGATGACGATAGTGAAGCTGAGCAAGAGTCAGAAAATGACGATGAATCTGAAGAAGCGTCAGATGACGGCGATGAGTCTGAAGAAGCTTCAGATGACGAAAGTGAGCCTAAACAGAAGTTAGATAAAAAAGCTATTAAACAGAAGCTAGATAAGAAAGCTGTGAAACAGTCAGGCGACGATAGTGAGTCTGATGACGATGAGGAGTCAGACGACGAAAATGCTGTGTCAGATAATGAAGAGGAGGTTAAGGAAGAGGCAGGGGTTGCCGAAGGTAGTGACGAGGAAGCGGAACCGTCAGAGTTTGAAAAGGCAGCAGCGAAGAGAGTTGAACAGAAGGAAAGACGGGAAGAGAAGTTTGACCCACAGTACATTGATAGGACATTATTTGTTGGTAATATTCCAATATCCATCTTGAAGAAGAATCACGAGAGAATATTGAGGAGTAAATTCGCACCTTATGGAACTGTCGAGTCAGTTAGGTAAGATATTTTCATTTATCTATACTCTTGGTGAACAAAATACGGAGATATGTTAACATTACGAATATAATTAATCATAACATTGTTCACTGGGGCGAACTTGTCGCAATGCTGTGATCTCTGTCAGCTAACCCCAAGTCATTTGTTGTTACTGTTAAGTTGTATTAGCATTATATTCCTTGTGGAATTGTCGTCAGGGTGCAGAATTGAACACCAGACTAACAAAAAAACCTGTAAATTTTGCCACATTCTACTAATTTATTAGAATGAATGTAAACAAAAACTTGGTAGATGAACGGTAAAATTGTTGTTGTGACGAGAATGAATGTGAACAAATTAAGATGGTTTCGACATACATATTGAAAGAATAAGGTCTTGGTCTTAGAAAACGTGGCCAGCCTAGGATTACCTGGATTGATCGCAACGACCAGATTTTTCAAAAACATTTGTATTGAGTTAATGAGATACATATGATGAATTGCATGAACGTTACAGAAGCAAGGAGTGGTAAGGATAGGGCAGCGTGGCATTCAGTTCTCTTTGCCTGTCCCACAAGGGACACAGCGTTAGGGGATAAAATGGCACAAAACTATTATTTTACTGATGTACCTAGTTCTTCTGTGAATGATTCCAAAGATTTCAGATCAACTCTTAAACATTGATCAGCTCACCAAGTACCCCGTATTCAAAGTAGAAAAGCTTATTCAAATCTTGACGTTTATTTACTTTGTTCATTCACTTATTTATTTACTGTTATTGGTTTAAATTTTAGGATGCGGAGTATACCAGTACCTGACATGACAACCAAACCCAAGTTAGCCTTCATTGGGAAGAAATTCCACGCAGAAAGGACTACTGTGTCTGCGTACATTCAGTTTGCGGATGCTGCATCTGTTGAAAAGGTGAGTGAAGATTTGCTTTCGTATATCACTCAACTATGGATACACTCATAGATGGGGTATTGCCATTTTTATAAAATTGTGTTTTTAATGATACATTATTTGTATTTTTTATGTGTAAGAAATTGAGTGTATTTAAACAATAAATGAGAATTTCCATGAAAAAAGATTTATTTAGTCACAAACAATCAATTAAAAGTCAATGGATGGTGTTAATTGTCAGAGGTACAGAAAAAATGGCAACGTCTGGAATAATACTCTATTGAAAATTGTTGCCATTTATAGTACATTTTTTGTGTTTCCAGGCTTTGGCAGAGAACAATTCTATACTAGAAGGGAACCACTTGAGGGTGGACAGATGTTACAAGGACAAGAAGGTTCCCGTGGATCCTAGGAGGTCTCTGTTCTGCGGAGGTCTGCCATTCAGTATAGAAGAAGAAGAGCTGAGGACGTTCTTTGACAAGTGTGGAGAGATTGAGTCCGTCAGGATTGTGAGGGACAGGAAAACACAAATGGGAAAAGGTTTGTATAAATTGAACATATTAGATAGGGCGTTAAGTGAGACGAGTGGATGTAATACAAGTGTTGTGAAAGGATGAAGATAAACAAGTTGTTATGGTTTGGACACGCGAAGAGAATGTCTGAGGATAGAACGATAAAGAAAATATTTAAGTCTAAAAGAGAAGCTGTGTGGGAAAACATGTTCATCCAAGAATTAACATATTGTCCAGATAGTTGAGGTCGGACATTTGTTGAGTGGGGAAAATAGCAGAAGGTACATGATTACTCTCTGCTTATCGCATAAGGGATAGTGCTTGATGACAGATAGATATTATTTTTTAACCATGAAACTAGCACCAACTATTCGAGTTTGCATTAGTCTTATAAAATGCAATAAAGTTGCTCAGAGGTATTGTTGCTAAGTTTTAAGTGGTGTCCTTTTTTTTTATTTTGTAATTTTTAACATTAACTATAGAATGTATTTATTTACAGGGATCGCTTTCATAAACTTCGCAAGCGCCGATGGAGTGGAACTTGCATTGTCCATGGATGAAGAGGATCTCAAATTAAAGAACCGACAGTTCCGAGTGAAGCGGTACAGCGCGCCGGAGAAGAGAGAGGGGGGATTCAATAGGAACAATAATAAGTTTGGAAATAGAAATAGGTTTGGTAACAATAACAGTAATAATAAGAAGTTTGGAGAAGGGAGACAACCATTCCATAAGCAAAATCAACAGCAGCGTGGTGATAATAACTATAATAAGGGCGGATTCGGGAAGAAACGAGATGAAGAGGTATACATTTAATACTTTGCTACTTCTTATCTATTTTACTTATCTACCGACCCTTGCGGGATGGGTAGGGCGTACGGAGCACCAAACCGCCCTATCCTTACACACACACACCTCGCTTCTGTACCGTTCGTGAAATTCATCATACACTCTCCGATTTCTCTTACTCAAAAGGCATCCGTCCTTGAAGATCTGGTCCACATGATCAATCCAGGTTAATATAGGACGGACACATTTTCTTTCAGCAACGTACACTCTTTTTGGTCATCCTATCGTCACCGATTCTCACAATATGTCCATCTGTTTACTTTTATTATTGCCGTAACATCATTCTTACATTGACTACTTTTACCTTGCCCTGAATGGCATGTAGAGATCTTCGCAATACAGGCTTTTAGCCTAGTTTGTAAGCAGTTCTTACTTAGAATGGCAGTATTCAAGCCCAGATTCTTTTTAATTAATGAAAATTCTGTCATCCACATCTCAAATCACTAAAGCAATTTTAAATTGTGTTATTCCAGGGAAATAAAAACAGAAAGCGCAACTTTGACGGTAACACATTCAACAACAAGAATCAAAACGACTCGTCCAATAATGAAGGTCCAGTGGTGAAGAAATTCAAGAAGAATGCTGAGAAGGTTGAGAAAGAGAAGGTCGCTGATAATAATCAGAATGCTCTCACAGAGGAGCAAAGGGCGGAGAAGAAAAAGAGTAAGATGGACAAACAAATCGAGTACAAAGGACTGATTGCAAAGAAGAAGAAGGTTAGTATTTTACATGTGAATTCCATTCCTATCCTTTCTACATCTTCCCTATCCAATTACCTTCTCTTGTTCCTGTACTTGTATACATAGGTACATTGTTTGTTGATTGTGAACTGTGTGTGAAATTGATGTGTTATGATGTATGGTTAGGGACAGGAAAAAATCGGTGTTATTTTTCGGGAAATGTGGCGTTATTCTTGCAAAAAGGGGTGTTATTTTTCCCAATTTGGCAAAATGTGGTATTATTTTTCATTTGTATCATTAATGTGGACAATTTTGCAGCTTTTAATACAAGAATATAAAAATATTTTGTTGGTGAACAATATTTTGTACAAATATCACTAAAACGATAAAATAAAACTACATATGTAAATTGAATATACAGAAATACTTAGACAAATAAGCATTAAGGTTCACCACCCGTTTTGAATGTGCTTTCGTGTGATGAGGCAGTTGTGTGAGAAAGAGCACATGTGTCATTCAACCTGTCGCTGGTTACTCCCAAATTGTGAGAAGTTTCTAATAAGATGATTGTTTTTTGTTACAGAAAATGAAGCAGGACAAGGCAAACTTACAAAAGAAGAAGATGAGTAAAATATTGACTCAACCTCCTAAAAATGTCACATCTGATTAAATGATATTAAACTTACAACATCTATTTACTTTGTCTCTTTTTACTTCAGATTTGACTTAAGTTGACCATATTTTTTTGCATTTATCATTTTAAGATTAATTTTTCTTTATCGTTTTGGTATCCTGGCTGTACCCAAAATCAATTTTATTAATTTGTGTATACACATGCCATACACAATCATTTTTGTTACAAAGTTTTGCATTTACTATAAAGTTACCTTGAGCTGATGAATTGTTTAGATTTGAAATTGTGTATATATTATTTTATTTTAATGTATAAAATGAAACGTTTTCCAACATTCTAAGGATTATACAATTGTGAAGTTACTCATCTGTAATTTAATTACTGAATGTTTAATGTGTTTATTTTTATGAATAAAACAAATTGTATTAAAATACCTGTTTATTCATTGCGAAAGTCACTACCTGCTAAGATACCTTTAACGATTTTTGCAAGGGGTTAAATGCACTGAGAAAAAATCGTTCTATTTTCGCTTCAACTTTTTCATTTTTGTCCGAGAATGTTAGCGCGAAATAAGAGTAACGTAAGCGACAATGTGAATTTTACCTTTTTAAGAAAAGCCTGGGAAGAAATTTAAAAATCTAAAACAGCCAATTTGTTAAGATTATAATTACCAGTATTTTGGCTAAATTATATGTACTTTTATATCTGAAAAACTGAATGGAAAATCCCCAGATCCCGTAAATTTCAAGGGTACTTTCGAAATATTTTTTTATTCAAGGAAAAAAAATATTGTAATTCTAAAACAGGCAATCTGTGGTCCATACTTTCATCTATCACAGTCTTCAGTTTCAAGATGATTCTCTCAGTATTGGATGAGAACAATTCAGGGCGCCGAAGCCCAATGACAGCATATAGGACCTTAAGTCAATGACAATGGACAATGCTCATTTATTATGGAAAAAATTCCAGGCCCAACGCAAACGAAATGTTACCCAAATGATAGGTATAAATGAGTCGCAGATCGCTCCCCCTTGGATGATGACGCAGGAGAGGTTGTGGCTTTCTGGGAGCGGAGGGGGATCCAGTGAATGGACTGGGAGCATTAAACAGTTACAATTAAGGTTTAAAAGTATAATATGATGAGTATAAGGTAGCCCTTCTTCTTCAGCCTGCTGGATATAGGCCTCATCCAAGCGTCTTCACTCCTTTCTGTCGCTCGCCCTTCGCACCCACTATACAGGACGCATTAAATAACAAAAAATGTATTTATTTATTTATTCATAAGTCACGATTTTTACAACAATTATTATTACAATGATAAAGACAGGATGAACTTGTGACAAGCTGCATATCTACCACCTAACACTTAAGTTAAAACTTCTCTTTTGTGAACACCCTCGTGTAAAATACATTACATACAAAAAAAGACAATTATATTAGGTATGTAATTGTGATAAACATTTGTTTTTTCGTACCATTGTTGATACTTAAAGTTGTTGATAAGTCTTTCACCGTCAAAAACACGAAACAAGCAATAACTGACTTCGTAATGAAATTTAGAATTTGCAGGCAATCTGTCACTGCTACCAGTATAAAAAATGTGTACATAATTTCAGAGTAATCCACGATCATCTCTTTTCTGACAGACTGCAGATTCATTTTTATATTTAAAAGCCATACTTGCTTACTCTATAAAATTATTTCAAACTGTCGAATGCAGTCATAAGATTTGACCGAGAAGGGACGACTACCTGCTTTATTCGCATCTTATGGTTCTGGCATAAGTGCGAACAAAGTAGGTAGTCGTTCCTTCTCTGTCACACTTTTATGACGGCGTTCGACAGTTTGAAATAATTTAACTTTAGGATCGGATTGTTGTATTCTTGGTGTACGTGAAATTATTTTCTGACGAGTTTTATAGAATTACACAAAACAGTTTAAGAGAGACAATAATATTTATTTATTTATTTATATACAATTAATGTATTCTTTGTTCGATACATTTTGAATCTTAACCCTACTGGCATAAAGCTGCACTTCTTGCAAAACCTTTTCTTAAACATTAACTCTCGATCATTCATAAAAATGTTCACTCCCAACTGTCGAACTTACAACACCGTGAATAATGTTACATACATTCGACAGCCAATGTATATAGCATTTTTCATTCATGCTTAAATGAGACTTAACATAGGATTCTAAATTCTATGTTAAATATATATTCTTCTGTATAATTGCACCATGGCCATTTATTAAAAAAAATATATAAATTCTAATGTATATTTGTCACAAATAAAAAAATAGTAAATGGATAAAATAGATGGTTTGTATAGAGAATTATTATTTTTTGATCTCGTCCAAAAGAATTGAATAACTAATTAAATAAAACTACTACATATTCTTTATTATTACTTATAACGATCACAGTCTAATTCATGCAATGAATTCATATTTTACTGCAATCAATTGATATACATGATTGTCATATAGGATCCTGACATTATGTAGTACACTTTATAGATCACAGACAAAAATATAGTAGAATAGTACATGTTCTAAATTCAAAATTACTGATTTCCAGCACAGATTCTAAATATTAATGTGATTGGTCTTAATTTTGAAATCGAATTCTACATTTGAATGTAAATGGACATGATTCTAAAATTGATTTCAATCTTGGATTCTACATTTTAATGTAACTGGAGTTGATTTTAATGTTAAATTCTATATTTGAATGTAAATGGACTTGATTTTAAAATTGAAATCGAAAATTGTGTCTTAATTTTTAATCTATCTTGTACATACTAAAAATTTTTAGAACTACGAAATTGCATATTAATCCTATATGACAAAGGCATATCTGAATGATTATTTATTTGATCAGTAAAATCTACCCTAACTTAAATAAATCATAATTCATTTTATAAATCTAAACAAAATACATAAGACATTTTTTCATGATAGTACATAATAATTATTTCTTGAGCAATCTTTACTTCCACAAATAAAATTAATATTTAGATATTAAAATTAAAATAATATCCCTTAATAAGTAAAAAATAAATTTAATGTACACAAGTCTGTATAAACAATCATGTAAATAATAATTATTATGTAAATATATACTTTTTATTTTTAAAATAATTTGAGCAATGGCACCACTTATCTATTAGTTTTACTTTTTTGACTAAACAATAGTTATTATTTCATGAAAAGTTGCTCAGTTTATAAAACAGAATTACTAGTATCACAAAAAGTTTTTAACGGTTCATCAACAGTGTCATTCTATTTATGAATTCAGCCAAAGTTTAATTCATTCTATAAATTTTAGTCAAAAACTTCATTCATTCTATAAATTTTAGTCAAAAGTGTCATTCAATCTGTAAATTTTAGTCAAAAGTGTCATTCATTCTGTAAATCTTAGGCGAAAATGACATTCATTCTGTAAATTTTAGCCAAAAGTGTCACTCATTTTATAAATTTTAGTCTAAAATATCATTCATTCTATAAATTTTGTCATTCATAATTCTTACTTTTGTGATGACACATTTGATGCGCAAAATGTTATTACAAAGGACAATGACGTTATTTAATATATTTTTTGTGCAATTAATTAAGATTTAGCTGTCTGTTTTTGTCATTTTTTGCTGCAAACATTTGGTAACTGTTATTGAATCATTAGTTTTTATATCAAAAACATTAAATGAGTCATTAATACCCCTTTTTAAGGTGGGATGTTCTGCAAAAAACTTACATTATTCGAAGATATGGTAATATATAGGAATATAAAATATAATATATTTTTATGTCATTATTCTCGTTTTTATCGAGTACTTAACTAACTGTGCACCACATTAAAGTTGATAATTTATTACCTAAAAATGTATATACAATTTTATTCTAAGGTTAAATAGTTGAGAGTTTTAATTTCCATTATTTTTTATCATTCAGTTAAGTCTAAATAATGCAAAATAAGTTTTTCTTTCAAGTGTAATAATCAACCTTTGATTTAATGTAATTTTTTTGTCATATTAGAGCTCTTTTTAGTAATTATTTAAGTACAAATTAAGAGAATTTAAATAGTAGTCTTAATACAAAAACTATGTCTTAAGGTTATTAAGTACAGTATTGATTCAACATCGAAAATTTGTTTTTACTAGCTGGCAGATGAACAAAATAAATATCTACGGCTTACAGTGTAAACCTGCTATATGCCAAGGATGAATTTTACAGGGGGCAAAAATACATTGCCAAAAAAGAAATTAAAATGACGAATGAAGTCGACAGAATCACAAAGTTTTTATTTCTTCATTTTAAATTCTTCGATTACTTTTTCTTTTACGATTTTTGGCAGTGTTTTTATTGCCCGATGTACAATTCATTCTGGTGCAGATACATAGCAGATTTACACTTTAAGCTGACTTTCTCGTTGTTGCAAATCTCAATGTTATCATTGGTTGAATAAAGAGATTTGTCAGACTAATAGATGCTATGTGTAGAATGTCTACTAGTAAAAACAATTTTTAGGTTAAGAGACGATATGTATTTCTTTCAGCTGCCGTACTAGCACAAACAGTTTAAAACAATAAATTAATAATGTATAAAAAATATCACGCCGTGAATCATAAAACAACAAACTACAACGTACAAAATTTAATAATGAAACAATTTTAAATACCTAAGGTGTTGCTATATTAAATATCAACCTCGTTTTACTTTTAATATCATTAACGTTAAAACGAGGAAGAACGCTATCCAAGCAATCGTTGCAATGAAACCGTTGTATACATCCGGTTCCGATATCACCCATCCTCTCGTTAATATTGATCTCAACGATGTGGTCGCCATTGTAAGCGGTAGTCCTAGAGCGATGTAACGTAGAATGATAGGCATTCCCTCAATCGGCCAGATGACGCCACTGAGCAGTAGAGTCGGATAGAAAGATCCGAGAGCCAATTGGATGGCGTTACGTTCCAACTCGCAAATTGCAGAGATTACGAAACCGAAGCACATTCCACATAGACCTGGAAAAAATACTTTCTTTTATAAAAAATGTTGGTGATTTTCACAATAAACACTGAGCACATTCTTTTACTGCACGGTTTTATTTATTCGAATTTTAAGTCATTTCCGGACTAGCTAGAGCTCTGAAACTTTCACCAATTGTATAAACTAGACAACATTGCGATTCTGTACCCCATTAGATCAGGCTTTCCCAGAGACAAAAAAGATGTAAAGCTTTTGAGATGATCCAAAGGTTGTGTGGGGGCATGTGTGGTATCATTACAAAAGAAATCCAGATCGAGACTCAGAGTTTGTCCAGCTCAAGGTAACAAAGAATATAAAAGCATCTCATCATTTTTTTATTGAATTTGCTTCCCTCCTAAGTTTTAATGATTGTGTAACAAATATGAAGATATGTCAATAATCAGCTGTTCAAATGGAAGCCATCTTTGATTTACTATTAAGTTTGAAAATAGAATGTATACCTTGCAAGATAGTTAGAGTGATAACCCAGAAGATATTTCCTTGACATTCCACGCCAAACACCAAAATCATGAAGATCAGTACGAGAGCGGTCTGTCCACACATGACAACAAACTGCGTGATGACGTGAGATGTGAGGATCTCACCGGGAGAAACTCCAGCTACCCAGGATCGATCCAGAAGACCTTCAGTTCGCTCGATGATCAGCGCTGACGATGTTAACGCCACAGCCAAGAAGAACACAATTCTGCAAATTCACAACACAAAAGTTAGTAATCGAACGTAAGAAAAATTGTATCTGGAAAATTTAGATTACACGGATAATACAAAATATATCATCCTAAGACTTAAAACATGGACAAATGAGAATATGTTTTAGTTACAAATTAGATTTATGTAAATTTTCTCGATAAAAAAATATTCCAAAGTTACTTTTGAAATTCACTAAAACATGAGATTATTCCCGTAGTTTGTTAGATGTGGTTCTGTAATTTGGTTGATAAAATGTTTAAAGTAAGACGCAGTGACTCTAGTGGATATTTTTTGATAATTGGTCCTCTTTTAGTTCAGTAAGCCAAAATCAAATTTACATTATTCGTATACTTACGTTAAAATAACACCAGGAGCCACGAAATCAGTAAAGGATGGATTACTCTTGCCATAGATTGGGTCCTTGAATTGAATCGGGATGTCACCAAGTTTTTCATTCTCTTTACAGTCTGTGAATAGGTCCTGAAATTACACAAAAACATGTTAAATTTTTGGCTCATCTAACTCTAATACTGACAATAGTGTAACTCAAAAAATTATGGACTATCAATTAATTTACCTTAGCAAAGTCTCTGTATGAGAACTGCAGATCTCTGTTCAACATGAGACCGATTTGTTGATTGGACATGTCCAACCAAACTCTAATCTCAGACTGGTCCAATGTCTCGTCATCGGCGTCACGTCCTGCAAGAGAAACACCATACCACGTCATTATAGGGTTAAAATTAAATTATGGTGAAATCCAACGCAATTATTTGGGGTTCGAAATTCGTATTCGTTATTGCCGAAGACATAATTTGGACTTTACAATTCAAACAATTTAGTTATTACAAGTAACTATCTCAACAGATATACAGCAAAGGATGGACTTTCCATCAGGCTTATGACTAATCGTCGGCTGGTTTAATTTTATTTATCGTTTAGCAACGTCGAAGTTTTGTCTCATGGTTAAAGTCACAGACATCCAGCCACTGGAGGATTCAGGGGAGAGGCTGGCAGCACTGTCAATGGTACCGGGGTAAGAACGTATGGGCCAATCACGCAAGATGTGCTGCATGGTTTGTTTCGGGTGTCCACAGTCACACTGTGGATCATCCCTCATTTCCCACTTGTGGAGCGTGTCACCTCAGCAACCATGGCTGGTTTAATGTGATCACTTTACACATAAGTAACACTCACCAATTCCATTTGAACCCAGACTTCCAGCCTGTTGTTGATATATCAATATAAAATTTAAAAAAAAAAATCGAAAAAAAACAAAAATTTTAGAAGGTGGGATCATTGTGAATGAATCCTTACCTAAACCTATTCTGGCAATCATGGCATCTGTGAAGTTGTCGGTGAAGTAGAGAGCTCCCCAAGCGTCTCCAAGTTTGACAGCTTCTATGGCATCGGCGACAGTTGGATACGGCTCTTGTATTATAGTCACATTGTTGAGATGTTGCAGATATCGACATGATAAGTTCTTAAACGTACAGCCATGTAATTCCGTACAGAATCCACCGTTTCCCCAATTTGGCACTTCTTCGTTGACAACCGCCTGAAAAAATGATAACAAATTTAATATTAGGTACTATTCTTGGTATTAGTTAGGCAGCATTCGGCGTTTCGACCCAAAACCCAGTTAAATTTAATTTAAACACAATTATCCGGTCCATTCTTGAAGGAGTTGGCGGTGGGAGCAAGTAAAACTGACTCTGGTAACTGATTCCAAGCACTGACAGCTTTTTTGGTTAAGAAGTGTTTTCGTGGGTTACTGGATGAGAATCTTGCTGTCGTCAGCTTCAGTTAATGTCTTCTCAGGTGCAGATTAGAGTTTACAGTAAACGTAACTGATATCGTAACATATGTTTTCTTAATTTCTTAGAACCCATTCACCACCATTCACCATTGTGTTCAGCAAGACATTTTCATATACCTACTGGTAATAGTATATTTTTGTAACATACAGTATTCATGAGTCAGTTATTTATTACGCTATCGCCATCTATGGAAAATATAATACAAATGTTTTTATCGCAACTACAATGAAAGAGGTAAATCCCTCTTCAATAATATTCAAGTGCCAGTTTTATTTTACTTACAATTTTCAATCCAGTAGGATCCCTTCCCACAGCCAGACAGAACAGAATAACTTGCATGACAGGTAAAGCAAAGATGAAAAGCATAACTCCGACATTTCTCCACATTTTCAAGAAGTTCTTTATTAACAGCGCCTTCATTTTACCTCGAGTTGTTATCTGAAAGCATTTTACAAAATTATTAGCATAACAAGTAGTTATCTCAAAGGATATACAGCAAAGGATGCACTTTCCATCAGGTTTTTGGCTGATCGCCGGCTGGTTTAATGTGACCACTTTTCCATTCCATACATCTGCCGCAGCAAGGAATCGAACCCAGACCTCCAGCCTTACATACCGGGAAATATGAATAACGTAAGCGACAATGTGAATTAGAAAAACAGGGCCCAATTTAAAAATTCAAGACTGTCATATTAACCAACATTTTTGTTAAATTACACTTCAACATCTTGCAAATTGAGCAGATAACCCATGCATTGTGCAAATTTCAGAGATGTACATTCAAAGTTATTTTTTATTCAGGGAATTATTTCCGAATATTGTCATTCTGGATCTGTCAAGATGTAGTCAATATTATCATGTTTACCTGTCTTCATTATCAAGACGATGTTCTCAGTATTGGCTGAGAAAACCATGTTTCTTTGAAACCAATTTACAGCATATCAGGCCCTTATGGTTAGAGCTTTTTAATTAATTTGTGTTGGCGATTATAAAATTGACTTACATTGAGACAAGACGAACAATCGCTGCAGTCCTTGCAATCCATTCCTAGATCAGGTGTTGTGATTTTGCCATGCTTCTGTGAGTGATGAAATAAAAATGTTTATACAACATGCATTTTGAGTGCATTAAAAAATAAATAAGCACATGAATGTTCACAGCAACTTTATACAGATAAAAAATTGGGAGAATTCAGAATGACATTAGCAGTTTCGAATTTATCTTCCGATTGATGAATTAATAAAATAAAACTTTAATCATCATGATGATCATTTTTTAATAATGGTTTGAATCTTTTTTGTACTGGCAATACATGCAAGATGGCGGACTTCATCAATACCACCAAAATATCGTATAAAAAATGTACATGAACAGGAATTAACAATGGATTTCGTATCAGTTTGTGGAGTTTTAAATGCACTTTTTTTATAGGCAACGCATCCGCTGTCAAGTGATAGAAAATACTATAAACAAGTCTCCATAAAAGTTAATAAAATACTGTTTTTGTCTTACATCAAACGGTCCCCCTCCATTGGAACTGTCTTGTATGAGAATTTCTTTACTTTGGTGGAAATTCAGACCTACGACACCGGAATCTTCGATTACATAAATTGGTTCGTCCTTCTTCCCCCAGTTGAGAGACGCCAGTGAGATATTGTTGCTAATATTTAATTCTACGGGCTGGTTGGCTTGTCCTGAAATTAAAACACAACATTATTATCATAACCACCTGAATCCTCCTTAAATAATATTCATGAGTCATTTATTTAATACGCTATCACCATCTATAATACAACGTTTTTGTCACAAGTCACAACTACACTACAATGAAATGAAACAGAACTACTAAATTCTCATTCAAAAATTTTAATATGTCAATTTTTACTACACTAACACCATCTATGGAAGGATTAAATTAACTAATTTAAAAATAACTCTTTCTTGAGATTAGGTTAGGTTTAAATACAACATTTTCACCACAACTACAATGAAAGAGAACTACTAAATTCTCAATCAATAATTTTCATATGTCAATTTTTTACTACACTACCGCCATCTATGGAACAATAAAATTTATGTTTCTTTCAGTTGAAATTGTTACAAATAAGTAGAATGATATTTAATTTTTCATTACCTCCTTTCTTTTCCACGTCTAATATAAAGAAAGCGTGAGACAAAAAGCATACATTTCATTTGATACAAATTGTATTGTCGTTTGTAATAAGCTTAGGATAAATTGAATTGCTGTTGTTATTACCTTGCCTCCTTGATAGTTTTAAGAACACCTCTTCCAGGGATTGGCATCCGTACATGGTGAGAA
Source organism: Ceraclea dissimilis (assembly GCA_963576895.1). Lineage (NCBI taxonomy): Eukaryota > Metazoa > Arthropoda > Insecta > Trichoptera > Leptoceridae > Ceraclea > Ceraclea dissimilis. Next base: position 16,982,137 of record OY756363.1, read on the forward strand.
GAACCTGGGGAGATTCTTCAGCCAGCAGTCTGCCACTCCTCATCAAACCAATCTGGAAGATTCAAAATTTGTTTGTCACAATACATTTATGTATGTCTTTCCTAACACTACTCAAAGTGTTTTTACTACCAATCTATCCCCTCATGCCACGTCCCTTTCAGGACTGGCAGAGAGAACCAAGCGCCAGATTATCCCATTCCTACACACACTCCTTGCTTTCGTCACACTCGTACCATTTGTCATATGTTCTCTGGTTCATTTTGTATTCATCCTGTTGTCATTATTTCATTAATTCTCCCAACATGCTTGAACCATCTTTGTTTATTCACTTTCATTCTAGTCATAACACTATCTTATAATCTCTCATTTCTCTCACAATTATAGCTTGCAGTCCAATTGGGCGGTTAGATAAATATCCAATCATATGAAGTTTCTCTATGTATCCAGTTTGATTTTCAGTTGATATGTCGCCAAATTTCATTGGTAATTTCATCTCCTTGTCTCAGTATAAAATGTATAGAATATTATTTGTAGAGAATAATTTAGTAAGGATTATTTTTTGTCATTGATTACTTTCTCCTATATTTTACCATATTCCTTAAAAATGCGAAAAACGCGAAGGGGGACTTGTTCGGGGGGGGGGGGATGGTGGGGATGCGGCAAGATTTTGATAGGCAACCCTAGTGCGATGTATTACCCTGTTGGTAAACTATCATTTAAACAACATTTCGATCAAAAAACAGATGCGTCATATTTTTTGCAGCCGGAGCTTGGGCTATTATGCGTGCAAACGAGACAGGAATATTAGATAACAGAGAACGGTGTAATCTGAACTTACAGCATGCGCCTGTCTCGCCTCTTCAATGTAATGTGTGGTGATGATTACTGTCTTGTTGCCATCTCTGGTGATCTGCACGAGATGGTTCCAGATGGACTGCCTGAGGAGGGGATCTACACCAACAGTTGGCTCATCGAGGATAAGGAGTTCGGGATCGTGCATCAGAGCTACGGCGAAGGAAACACGCCTCTGTTGACCACCACTGAAAACAATAAATAAAACTTTATTGACTGAATAATTTCACATTATTTTCAGATATTAAAAACATGGAAGAAACAGAGAAAGGTTGCTTATAATTATTTGTGATACCTTATATTAATATCTGTCTAAACTATACCCGAGTTGACTGTAGTCTGTAAGATTGATTGAAGATATTGAGATATTATAAGATTGAAGATAATATTGCTTTTGCAAAAATTCCGCCCTCAGCATACTTATATTGTCTTGTTTTGTAATTCCTCATGATTTTCGGCTAATAAAGATTTATTTATGAAATTGTACGTATGTAACATAACATGAATAATTGTATTTGTTTCTCCCCTATCCTATTCCTCCTCCTTTCCCTTCCTCTCCTCTTCCCCGTTCCATTATATTTTCGCTATTTATGTATTTGCTTAAGTTCGTGTTTTACGTACTGTTGTTGTTTGTGTACAGAATGATGTAATTGGTCAGTTTTGTTAATAATTTTACTGTTCTCTTTGAATTTTTATAAGTGACTGCATCTGTACCCTAAAATAAATATAACAAAATATACAAATGGGGACATACCTCAGATTCTTGACAAGACGATTCTGACTCGGCAAGTCCAGGAAGTTCAGCAGGAACTGGAGTCTCTCATTGATTTCTTTGGTGTCCATACCGAATATCCAGCCGAAGTACATCATAGTTTCTTTGATACTAAATTCTCCATACAGAGCTATCTCCTGCGGCATGTAACCAACTCGCTTTCCGGGGACCCCAGAACCTGAAAATAAACATAGAAATATAAATACGCATTTATGAGTATACGGAAAATAAATAGTACCTATTAGGTACACCAGAAAACTTCAGAAAAAAAACGCATCATTATAGCATGCCGCAAAAATTGATCTACCTCTGTCTGTTATTTAATGGAAATGTGATTTAAGAGTATGCATATAGACATTTCAAAAATTTCTAAAAACGGGAGACCTTAGATCTCGATAACCGTTACAAAATATGCTTTGTAAAAAATAGAGTAGATACATTGAACTCTTATCTAGGGAATGACCGTAAAAGATTTTTAATATCTTGTATCGATTTCTCAAAAAAAAGTTGTGAAAAAGCCTCTGATCTTTTTTCCTAAAGACAAACTCGTTTCCCGAAAGTCGAAGATTGTTTTTGATTGTTATTCATAAAATGCTTCAAAAATTTAAATCTAGTAAAATACCCTAAAAGTGTTTTGATTGGAGCGAAATTAACCCCAAAAAGCAAAAGAAACGCTATTTTTATTATTTTTTCATGCAATTTTTGAACCCTAACACGCAGGAAATGGCCGTGACGTCATAGTTCCACATGGACAGTTGTTTTGCATTAATTGAACATAATACTATTATAATAAATTCTGTAAGAAAACAAATAATAAGTTAATAACGCATCTATAAGCAATAACACTATAATAATTGCTATAGATCAATCGACCCCGACGTATAGTACGGAGAATCTAAGTAGGTGTTGATATAGAATTTATATGATGGCTAATTAGATCATAAATACAACTTGAGTTGCTCATATTGATCTTCCTGTGTTTTATTGCAATATTACTACTCAATTATACTGTCAATACCTGATGCAAACAAACATGAGGCGGATTGGCAACGTGCGACATTTTATAATAAATTATTTATTGTTGATTGATATGAATAGTTATTACAAGAAGTTTACGATTTTTATGCCTGAGTTTTATGCAAACTCAACAGCCCTAATCTCTTGTATATTTTATGGCTATGCACTCATCTGCGAGGGATTTTTTTAATGAGTGAATTCATGGATTTGGTTGTCGGTCAATAGTATCTCATCTGGGTTATTTCCCATAAGGAAAACGGCTAGCACCTCAGGCGAAATTTTTGTCATAAAACATAAGAAGGTAGATGAAAAAGAATCGTTAAAAAATCCAGTTTATTTTTCGTGATAAAAAAATACTTATGAAGAATGAAATGCATAACAAATCCTCATTTGAATTAGCGCTGCGGTTTTTTTTAATAAAACAAGATTTTTTATTTTAATGGATTTTCACAATAATTATTGGAAATTCTAACATGATGAAAAAGCGGTGTAACTTTGTTTTAATTTGATATTCTTCAATTCCTTCTATGTACCATATTTAAAAGAATTATAAATTTTATCTACTGTTTTCTTAAGATACTCACAAAATATGCCGGCAGTCCAGATTCGGACCATCACTTGGTAACACGAGGTTTAAAAGATATTTTTGTTGGATAAATTAAATGTAGCTGTACTGGACATTATAAACACTACCCTAAAGTTTCATAATAACTTGGGAATTTTTGCAAGGTTCACATATATCTCATAAAAAAAACTTTGATTCTGTTTGTTCTCGTGGGAGGCACCATCGGAATGAAGGAATCCAAGCGCTTCGGAAGGGCGTCTTTGGTATCGTTTGGTGACCTCGAAAAACAGTTCTAGGATGTGAAGTCATAAAATCTTGTTTTGCAATATTTTTTTTGCGATTACTTGTTAATACACATGAATCAGTGATTTCGTGATACGAGTCCGTCCCGTTGTATAGGATGCAACGTCTGTATAATTTATATCAAGTAATAGCATACCACAATACAACATACTATACTGCAGGTAGATCACATTGATATCTGCTCTTGTACCTACTCAGCTGATATTGTCACTCACTAGTCACTACTATGTTCTACAACACCTCTCAAATAGAGATGGAAATCATCGTAGCAAAGATATCGATTTACATACCAGTAAAAAGTAAATATTGAGGTCTATTATTCTTTCTTCCTTTATTCTAAAAGCCGACGATATTAGGTTCCACAATGTAACATTCTATCCTACGCTATCAAACAATTTCATTACCAATTTTGTCTCGAATATTTTCTAGTATCATCTCGCGAGAACTACCCTACAATCAATATTTTAGAGATTTTATCTTGCAGCAATGCCAAAGGTCATGAGCGGGGTTCTTAAATGCGGGGCCTGGTTTACAATTAACAAAACAATAGAAGTTGAGTAATTTTCCAATAATTTAGTAATCTACACGTTAAAGGACCTGCATAATGGATTTTCCGGAAGCCCCATGCTACCTAGCGGCACCTCTGCCATTGTGCCACTAAATGTACAACATTGAAATAATGCATATAATAATAAAAAATCCATAAATGATCGATTATTAGAAGTTATTAGAACAAGTTGTGACATATAGTTTTTCCGATGTATTGATGCGCATTGATGCATCTCTAATGTTTGTCACAGTCTTCCATACCATAACACAACACAAGACAACAAGATATCAAAGGTCGTCCATATAATCTGATAAGACAAGGTAAGCTCAATTAATATATACTCAAGGTGGACCATACAAACAAACTTACCACATTGGAGGTTAATTATTATAAATACTTATACTTGTTTTGTATTCCTAGACATAATAAACATTGCAATATAAATACACCTGTGAATGCACCGTTTTATGCACTCTATCTAATATCTCCATAACTGAACATGGGAAAACTTGCGTCAGGAAAAGTAAAATTACATTATTACCGGAATTTCGACGGTTTTAGGCTCGCTCTAGTGAACGCACAAGGGTGGGGAGGTCGTCATGTCCCTAAAAATGCGAAAAACCGCGAAAGGAAACCTTTTCAGGCCTTTCAGCGCCAAGATTTTGATACTCAACCCTAATGCGATGTATTAGCCTATAAATCATTTATGTCACATTTCGATCAAAAAACAGATACGTCATATTTTGACCGGCCGGCTCTTTGGATATAATACAACGATTTTATTCATTAGGTATATCTTCCCTTAAGTTACATGATATTCAGGGAAATCAGGGATTACATTTTGACTGTATGTAACTATTTTCTCAATAAATTTATGTAATTTTTAATTTCAATTCTGTTATTACGAACCTTTGGTTCCAGGTTTCCCTCCAAGCACCCATATTTCTCCATTGTCCAGTCTTCTTCTGCCAACTATACATGACAGCAGTGTTGTCTTACCACAGCCTGAGGCACCCAGGAGACCATATCTGGAAAAGAAGAAAATATTCACATAAATAAAAGTTATGATTATCGCGGAATGAGGTTATTAGGGAAATGAGTGACTGCAAGACTGGTGTTGTGACAAGAATGAAAGTGAGTAAACTAAGATGGTTTGGGCATGTTGAGAGAATGAAAGATAACAGGATGACAAAAAATATATATTTGAGTGAGCGAAGAGGGGTAAGGAAGCGCGGCCGCCCGAGAATGACCTGGTCCGATCATGTCGACCAGATCCTTAAGGATGGACGCGTTTTGCATGCATGAATGTGATGGAGGCTAGAAGTGTGTGTAAGGATAGGGCTGTCTAGCGCTCTGCCCTCTCTGCCTACCCTGCAAGGGACGTGGCGTGAGGGTATAGATAGATAGGTAATAGCAGTTAGCAACAATGGATAAGTACGAGTAGGTATATAATCCGCCTTAATCCTATTTTTGGGACTTGAGAACCAATCTACATATTAATATTATAATACATCATCGAGTACACTACATAATAAATAATACGGCAACTTCTATTCCGCAATCACATTACATTTCATGGCACGCGTTTTGATTGCAAAGTAGTCGATATACCTTATACGGATCGACTCCGACGTGATCACTTCTGCTCATTGGTAACAAATAAAATATAACACATTACTCTGAATAGAATTAGCACAAATTAATGTAATGTATTCTCCATAAGGCCAATACACTTTAATTTATCAAGTACGTGAATGAGGGGTCCTCTTGGGGGTTGAAAAACAGCACAGTTTTTGGTATTTTCCAGAATTTTCAAAGCGTTATCCAGTTGACACCATCGCAACGATCATTTTTCCAAAGTAATGGAGATGACATGACATATCTACATATGTCATATTATAATTCGGTTTGATATGATATGATTCGATCCGATTAGATTTATGACAAGGTTCGTCTACTACCGCATCAAGGTAAAAAAAAAAACGGTTTGTAGTGTGACTGGGATTCGAACCTGCAAACCCAAAAATTCTTGATGAGATGAACCAGATATACTTTATCTTTGCTACTTGATTTCATGCGAGGAGAGCTTATCGCGAAATTGATCTCTTACAGCTAACCTTAATAAATAAGTTTGAGAAAAGGTCCTTGTCCAGGTATCATAAAATGCTATCCGGTAACAGCGACATTCAGGTGCTTATTCAAATTTGGACACCTGGGATTCATTCTACATCTATTCATACGGTTTTCGAAATAATTCAATGATTTTAAAACAGGTAGTATATAATTACAAATGTAGTCGTATTCTACTCGTATATAATATGATATATAAATGCCTACAGCAGTTTAGTTAGGAACAGTAGCTACCAACTTAACGATAATGGAGTAGGTACTAGATGGTACAGAAGTACCAACCTAATGATGAGGACAGATTGCATTAATTATTTATTAATGAGTTATTCTTTCAAGACATCTGATTAATGTCAAGTCATCATGGACGAAATAATATTGAGAAATAATATCTCTATTTAATTTAATGTTACTAGGTTTTGTAGCCAGGTATAGACCAGTTGAATTGATAAACGAACAAACACATCGCGTCACTAATTTTATGCAATAGAATTTTAGTATTCGATATTCGAAAAACAAATCAACATTTTAAATTTGTGTACCATCACTGTTTTCCCAATAACTTTTTACCTAATTGAAAAATGCTCAACATATGCATGTGGGTGCCCACTTTCTCACACTATATAATATGTTCAGTGAAATATTGCCGCAAATACCTGAGTTGAGGAGTTATTCAACGACCACTCGAGAAAAATTGGAATAATGCAATTTGTTGAGAAAATTATCATAATTATTATTTTTAAGTAGAAAAGAGTATTTATGCTCAAACGACGCAGAATATCACGTAATTTAATTTATAAAAAGACAACATTTTCCTAGAATGCATCGTTTAGAAGTTATTAGTAAAAAACTGAAAAAAAGCACATTTTTTTCGGTTTTTGGGTTTCCCTGTACCTAGCACAAACGGAAAATTGGTGCAAACTTAAAGAAACTCTTCTTACATGCTAATGAAGAAATTAAAAATACTCGACAAACATCCAGTGTGAAGATAAATAGAGGAAGATTTTACGAGAATGAAGGAAAATGGCAACACTTGAGAATCAAAATGACGTTTCTGTAAACTTATTAATAACCATATCCCACGTATTCCGCGTGTACACAAAAGCTTTTCACACTTTGAATCATATGTTATATTTATTTATCGTTTTAATATTTATTTAAACAATTAGCGTCTCACATCCCATCTCATACATTATACAATAAATAATCAATATTTATATAAAGAATCTATTAGGCGTCATCGCAGAATGAATTAATGCGGAAAGAAAGACAAAGAAAATTATGAGAAATAAAAAGACAGTATGATTGGATATGTATATCGTATATGGCATTGGAGAGGCTAGAGTCAGAAATTAAGATCGTGTGTGCTCAGATATTGACGACAATATAGGAATGATTTAGATATTGATGAGAATAAAGGACAATGGTTCCAGATTCTCAGAAAATATTCATTTTGTTTTCTGTCTATTTTTTTTTATTAGAACTCGAAAACTATTTGTAAGTTATCTTTCTACTAAAATGAAAGTACGTAAAATTTAATTCGAAATTTTTGCCATGTTTCGTCACCAAATTTTATTAGCAAACCTCGGATTCGGATTCAGCAGCCCAAAAAACGTATAGAATGAAAGAAATCCAGACTACCCCACACTAGCGGATCCAGGGGAGGAGCTAGGGAGCTGAAGCCCCCCCCCCCCAAAAACATGAGTGACAGTACTTTTATACACAACAAATCTAGGGGTTTCAGCCCCTTAGCCCCCCCCCCAAAACGTTGAGTGACAGTACTTTTTACCTTGTGACGACATTCAGCCCCCCCCCCCCAAAATTGAATCCTGGATCCGCCACTGCTACCCCACAACTTTCCTTCGACGGGCTGTCTTGTGTTTATCCGCACCGTATTATTGTGGGATAACCAAGGAGCTGATTGAATAGTACCTACTTATCTTTTGGTATCTATGGCCATTTGGGTAATTCATGTACACTTGTCATTATATATGGTAGGGCAATACAATACATATTTGTGTCTAGTGAAGCCAGTTATTTGTAGCGTTGTTTTGTCTGATTGCTTCTTTAATTTTTCCCAAATAAAATTGTTAATACGGTGCTTTTAGATTTCTCGATGGAAAGTTGTGGGGTAGTCTGTTTTTCTTTCATTCTATACGTATTTTGGGGTGCTGAATCCTAATCCGAGGTTTGCCAACAAAATTTCGTGACGGAACATGGCGAAAAATTGGTAAAACGGCGAATATGTACATTTCCTGGCGAATTCTGGATTTGAACTTAAAAACCATCAACTTTTTGTGGGTCACCTTTTTAGCAGAATGAAAGCACATATAATTTTCTACAAATTTGGTATATATTTTTTTTCAAAACAACTATCAGCGGAGCTGTCAAGCTCCAAAAATTGGCCAAATTTTCTTGTTATTTTAAATTGTGAGAATGGAAAATGTATGGAGAATAGGTCACCTTGTTCGAATTATCACCAAATTTTGACAATTATTCTTCAGATTTATGATACATATTTTACCTCGTTGGAATTAGTAAATATGGAGAAAGGTTTCAGGATAAATTTTATTTAAAAATATAGTGAAGTCTTTACGCCAAAAAGGTTTAAACATTTTTAGCCTAAACAAATTACTATATTTTTAAATAAAATTATTTAAACATGTCTAGCTCAAATATTTCACGGTATTTTTAAATAAAAATTTCTTTAATAGCTTTCTTTGTGTTTTCTGATTCCAACGAGGTAAAATATGACTCATGAATTTAAAGAATAATTGTCGAAATTTGCTTATGAAGGCAACAAGGTAAACTTTTTCAATACATTTTCGATTCTCGTAATGTAAAAAATAAGAAGATTTGGCCATTTTTTGGACCTTGACAGCTCCGTTCCTATTTATTTTAGAGAAAAATTTTATAGGGCAATTTTGTAGTAAATTTAACGTACTTTCATTTTACCTAGAAAAATAACTTACGAAAGTTGTCAGTTTTCGAGTTCTTATAAAGAAATCGCCAGAATACGAATATTTTCGCCACTTTTTGTATTTTTCGCCATGTTCCGTATCGAAATTTTGTTGGCAAACCTCGGATTCGGATTCAGCATCCCAAAAAACGTATAGAATGAAAGAAATCCTTACTACCCCACAACTTTCCATCGAGAGACTGCTTTGTGTTTAATTTCACCGGATTATTGTATTCAATGTTACATTTCGAGGTACAGATACATTGAGAGAATGTTCCAAGAATCAGCAACTGTTAACATATTGATTGAAGAACCTATAGATCTGTGTATCCAGTCAATACATCATTCTTTACTATCCTAAAACTCCACCTTTATTTACAAGAATTCACATATTTCTGCAGTTTTATTATAGGTAGATACATAATATTCATTGTACACAAAGCATTATCGCCATCCATTCATTTTCCGTGTAATTATTTGTTTAAAAGAACTATGGATATTATTTATTTCAAAGGCGACATACTCTGTAACCTAACCTAACGTAACCTTGATGACGCTATATGCCATTAAGTCTTCAAACATTCAAACATCAATAGTAATAATTACCGGATGAAATCATTTCAATAAGAAGATATGTAGGTATTTTTAAGTGTATGTACTGAGGATGCAGTGAATGATAAAAAAAGTTTTGATATATGAAAATATCATTAGGTATTCGTCAACAAGATAAATCATATTCCTAGAAGGCAATGGCGAAATAGCCTAGCTCTAGAAAATTTTGTTTTTTGGACATTAAAAAAAATCCAAAAACGGGAGACTTTATATCTCGACAACCTTACTAAATATGCTTTAGTGTAAAATAGTATAGATATTAGATACATTGAACCTTTATCTAGTAAATGACCGTAATTTTTTTTTTAATCTTGTATAGATTTCTCAAACAAATGTGAAAAAGACGTCAGATCTTTTTTCGATCAAGGAAAGAATACCTGGGCGACCTGTGCCAGGATATCGCCTCACATAAAGAGATAAAAAGAACCGCACATGACAGGGATGATCGGAGAAGGAGACACGGGGCTTTGCTGCAAACCAATCGTAACGATTGAAACTGGAGAGGAAGAAAAGCCAATAAGGCGTTGATAGATATATGAATAAATTAATAATATCTAGGTAAGACATTCGATAAAGATAAACTGATGTACGGAGAAACTAAAATGTACACAGCGATTTATGGAGAGGCAAATGTTAGGCGTAAGTCTGAGAGATAGAATCAGACGATCACATAGAATCAGGAAATCAGACGCCGGACCAAAGTTGCTAATGTGATGGATCGCATTACCAAACTAAAATGGCAATGGGCAGGTTATGTTGCTAGACAGGGAGTGGACAGATGGGCACCCAGAATCCTGAGATGGAGACCGTGGGACGTGAAAAGAGGATAAGGCCGACCGCGGAAAAGATGGGCCGATGATATTATCCCTGTCACTGGTAGCGGGTGGATCCGGAAAGCCCAAAGAAGAGAGGATTGGAAAATTTGGAAGAGGCCTAGCAGTGGAGGGATGGCTGAGAAAGAAGAAACTGATGAAGAGTCTAATGATACAGGTGATTCTTACATCAGCACGCACTAAACAGTAAAATGATAAAAATTAGCATAGACAAACACATAGTAAACTGCTGTATGTAGCTGAGTTAGATGTGAACACAGATAGCAACATTATACATAGAAAAAACACTTGTATAGTGTCATGTAGACGCAGCAATTGACCTTTGCAATGAATATAATTCAAGGTTTCATCTAATAATTATGTTATTATAATATTTCAGGCATACGTAGGTAATATTAAAATTAATTACTCCAACATAAGATTATATGTAATAAGAATAAATGTAATTAATGCATATCTGTAATCTGTAAGAAATAAGTAACTTTGTAACAGATTCCTAACTAGTTATGCATTGCATGGTATTTGCGAGTATAGATTTTCAAAGAGGGGATGTTTACAAATGATAAAAGATAATAATGTATAGCCGAAGAATAAAAGAAGAAAATGTTTAAAGTGTATTTCACCTAACATTTTATATTTAAAAATATCTCAGCATGCGCCTGTTCAATAAATTGCCTGAAGAAATGAAGTCTCTGAGTGATAGTAAATTTGGGGGAGCAGTGAAAACGTACCTCGTTGAAAAATCGTTTTACTCTATCGAAGAAATGCTGGAATGAACCATTTACATTCACTCCAGCATTGAACTGACTATATCATAAATTGTTTATTGTGCTTGATTTATATAAGTATGGAGTCATCCAGGCTCCCTCACATTGTGCTGCACGGCCAACCCCAAAATAGGCGACCCCCAGGCAGACCACCAAAGAGATGGATAAAAACCTGGGAGTCAACCTCGCAAGAGACAAGAGACTTAACAATTCCCAAACAACAGGCTATGTGTTATTAATTTTTGATACTTTATTTTCATCTTACTCAAATGTATTATTATGTATCTTGAGAAATAAATTGAATTGAATTGAGATGTTGGTCGTCTCTTTACATAAAAAAATATGTAATCCATATTATATCTTTATCCCCCGTGTAACATCTGATCTTATGTACGAGTTAGAATGATATATGATCTTTTTAAGGTTAACATTTAAACATCGTATGTATTATTCATATTAATAGATACATGTGAATGTCTACGTCATAAAAGAGGATCAAAGTTTAATGACAGTATTAATATGCAACCTATACAGAAGTATGGATGCCTACACATATTCATCTGAATAAATCAAAGGTCTATGTCGTGTAAACGCATACAATCATTACAATATATTCTACAGGTTTTTTTTTTACTTATTTATTCATCAAGCGAATATGAACTATGTTATATAACTTGAATAAAAAACACAGTTGTAAAGCATTGTTGTGTAAGTTCTAAGTTCGAACCCTGACTGTAGAGCGAAATGAGATTATCCAACTATTTCAATTATTATCTGCTCCTGTTCTGGCGTCCGTGGCTCGGTAAACGCCCTAGAGGTTGACCACAGATGCGTTGGACAGACGACCTGAAGTTGACAGCTGACCTCAAATGGACATTCGAGGCAAAATCCAGAGACAGATGGAGACGAATGAGGAAAGCCTATATTCAGAAATGGAAGCTGCAGGGCTCGTGAAGAAGAAGACTGTTAATAGTTGATATCTAATAATGTTTGGGTTAATTAGAAGGGGACCATTAATAAGCGAACCACATCAAATTAGTGACCAGAAGGCGTTTTTCAACCAGAAGGATTTTTAACGGCAAAGTTCGTAATGCCTCTCTTATTAAAAAATAACATTGTTATTCATAAGCGGATTTGTTTAATTTTTTTTAAACATCTAGGCTTGCATACACAAACCTAAAAACTTTCCTGTACACTTTGCACTAGGCTAAAAGCCTATATCGCCAAGTGTGGAATACATACCTAGCCAGCGCCGGGGTTTGAACTTGACACCTCCCGCTTGAGAGACCGTTGCCTCAACCAACTGCGCCAACCATGTATTGCTTAGAATCCATCTCACAAGAAGAGCAGGTTTCTTGAAAAATAGACCAACAGGGTCTACACGAAGGACGAAGAAGAAGGCAACACATTGAAGACGATTGAAATGACGTAGAGAGGATCCTGGCTTATCTAATCCACTACTTAGAACTTATATATCAATGGTGACCCCCTTGTTTTCTCTAGTGAAACGTCAAAGGGCAAAGTGGTAAAGGTGTATAATAATTATCAGAATCATCAGTTGTTAATGGAGACATTACGTAATCCCTAATGGTAACCACCAAATAAACTTTAAACGTTAAAAAAATAACCTTTACGAGTAATTCGGAAGGTGCTGTTAAGAAAATAAAAAACATTATTAAGTTAGGTAATCGATAAATTGATTATGTATCATTCAGATTCTAATAATGTTTAAGATGACAATGAATTAAGTGTTGTTTACGTAACTAGTTGAGGAACCTCAAACATCATTTGCCTACGTGTGTTTCAACATAAGTGTCTAATCTGTTTGTAGGTAAATAAACGACAACTTCTCAAAGTAATTTAAATTTTAAGACGTCGCGTTAATACTTCTATTATTAAAGTGTAATAAACAAGACGACCAGATTCACATCCTTATCAAATTGGTAACCATAGGTCATAGACTTTCATATTAAGTACCCTTGACGTTTGACTCCAGCATTTTCAATAAAATGGAAGTGAAGCAATTTCATGCTTGGTACTTGTTTTTTTAGAGTCGCAAAACTCACAATATTAACAAGATATCAATAATAAATACTAAAACATCTTTAAAACTATCGCTTAATTCCAATAAACGTTATAACTAATACAGTTTTAAACTATGAAAACATAATTTCGAAAACGTTGCCTACAAAATGTTTGTAGGCACCAGTTTACTTCACTATTAGCGATGAGTACTGAGTACGCCATCTAGGCTACTTCATAATATAAAAGTCTATGCCATAGGTACAGCAAATATTATGCGCTATCCATTTAAGAAATTATCAGGGATTTAGACAATGATCGGCGATAGGAATCGAATCAACTGAAAAAATGGACAACGCGAAAATGTAGAGCAAGATGATAATCTTTTTATTGCGTTTGTGTAACCAATATGTAGATTTAAATCGTCATGATTTTAAAAACGTATAGACCAATAATTTGCCAATTCACGATAATAGAAATTTTACTGATTTATTTATCGTATGGCCAACATCACGCCTATATCATTTAACATTCGTTATGTCAAAGTGTAAAACATGTTAGAAGCTTTTTAGTTTACTGAAAATTAGATTGACTAAAAAATTATAATCTTAACGCTACGTAGAAATTATTTCAACGTACGATGTTTTGAAACCTGGACACATTTTCAGCAATGTATTTTTGTATGTAGATTGAGAGCTGTGCTATGAGCTTCTATGTAAAGCAATTAATTAAACAGATGGCGTTTAATAAAAAAATGTAGTTGCTTAATTGCAAGTAAGTACAGTACACCCAATGAAACTTTAACCTTATAGGAAATATGCACCCCTGGTTGTTTCTTTTTGGGGGAAGAATAACGTTCATAAAATCACACGATTAAAACTCCTAATCTTTGGTGGCAATATTGTAACAACACATACAATTAACGAATACTTTTCATAATAAAGATTGTACTTACATGGTTCCTTTGGCAACTGTCATATTTAGATTACTAAGTACGGGATTGGCATTTTTCTTAGAGCCATATGATTTGAAGGCATGCCTCACGCAAACAGCTTGCTGTCTTCTGGTCCATAACTGAAAAATAACAACACAATTAAAATATATGGAATAAAACCTTTCAAATGGTTTAGATTGTTTTTATAACATTTTAAAATAATCAGACTACATAAATATCAATAGAATCTATCAGAAAAGAGTAAAAAAAAAACTTTTTAGAATCTGCGCTTATTTTTCCCCATATAAAATTTTAATTATTTAACAAGAAGTTATCCCAACAGATATACAGCAAAGGATGAACTTTCCATCAGGCTTATAACTGATAAAAATAACAAAATATAATTAATGAAATAGGTATTATTCCAGTTATGTGTTGCGATGTAATGTAATTAGTTTATGTAAATAATATTTATTGTGAAAAGATGAAAGAAGATCAAAATAAAAAGGATGAAATGCTAAAATACAACCAACTCGTAGGTTGTATTTTAGCAGGGAAGGAAAGGAGTAGGGATGAGAAAGAGAGAGGGAAATGGGATTAAGGAGTGTGTGTTCCATATGTATATACTACTGCATCCCATCTGAGCGCACATATGCTTTCTTTTCATTTGCACCACCTATAATAATTAATTCCGATGATGTTTTGTCTCTCTGTGTTTTTCTTATCTGATACACGTTCGGTAAAATCGACAAGGCATTGCTGGCATATTCTATGTTCTTATTAAATGGTTGACGTGTTGTTAACTGTTTGTACTCCCCTGATTGAATAATTAAATTAATAAATAAGTCCCAACCCAATTTAACCTATAAAACCCCGCCTCGCCTCGCTACAGGAGATATATTTGATTGCTTTGAGCTCCGGATTAAGAAAAGTGGAAGAATATAAAATTGAATACTTACTGAACTCTGTTGTGACTGTAATGACTTGTTATTTGCATGATTTAAATTTGCGTCCATCGTTTTGACTAACTTAGGGTCTTCCACCACAAGACCCGGCGCCGCTGTCCCGCCGTTCATACTGCCGCTCTCTCTGTAAATAAAAGAAATTATAAATTAGTTTCAATTCCTTCATTACTTGTCAACAATTTTGTGGAAGAAATCGCGTAGGTATGGAGGAATGAATTAATGTACAGGGTGTTTGATAGATGGATGTATATATCTTCAAGAGTGATAGAAGAGGTCATTTGGGATCTTTTGAGCCAAATTTAGCTTAGTCCAAAGTCGCACGGTTCTCGAGTTATTCGAGATTTTCAACTTTTATTGAAAACCCCGAATTACCAAAGTTTTACCCCAATAGCTTGGTGAGTAAAGGTTCCTACTTCCGTAATTATTTTTTGTTACTTGAGTATATGTTTAGTCTATTTAACTCATTAGTTTCAATCTGAAGAAACAATACTGATACAAAATATCGGTTAAAGTTTCAAGAAAGAGATATTTCAAAAATGACTTTGGAGGGGATTTTCGATAAGAAAAAGATTGACTAAAGATTAGAAATCTGGAAAAAACTTATCTATTTTATGCTCTTTCAAATGATATTTTATCTATCTATCTATCGAACATCCTGTATATACAAAATTGTTCGCTTATTCACTAGGCCAATTTTTTGCTGTTACCCTTTTATCACAGTGCTACAATTTATTCTAGTTAACTCCACAAACCAACAAATATAAACACAAAAAAAAAACACTCACTGAAGACGAATAAACATTTTCGAACATAAAAAATAAACAAAAATGGATGATATTAAAACACTTGTTTGTGTGCAAATTGCAAAAACAAACTAATGTAAAATCGGATATAACATTATGCAGGAATTGAACACTGTGACACAAATTAGCTAACATAAACAATATTCACTACACCACCAAGGTTAAAGTATAAACCATTACGATATTTTTATTATATTGTATTTATTGTGTACAATGCGAAGTAGGTACTTCGCAATTCTATTGACAAAGTAATTTTCTTTACGGCCGTACGTGACTATGGCTAAATAAAGTATCTTCCTCTATGGCCCAAGGTAAGCAAAATATATTATGTTCAAACATGTCCTATAGAAAGACGGTATTTTGCTTGACAAATGACATGTAGCTAGCTGCTAGATGGATACCCAAAAGCGAATTTTGACAAGCTTGTTGTTCAGCCTTGTAATTTGACAGATCTTAAATAGTTGTTTTGGAAAGTTTTTTTTTTAATAATTTATGGTTGGTTTATGCTGAATATTACAATAGTGTCTCCATACCACCGAGATGAGAATGCTGCGCTGGTCACTCGGGGTAACTAGATTAGACAAAATCCGAAATGAATACATTAGAGGAACTATGAAAGTTGCTCCGATTGACCTAAAAGCGCGAGAGGCCCGACTTCGTTGGTATGGGCACGTGCAGAGAAGGGACGAGGATTCCGCCCTGAGGACGTCAACAAACTGGTCTGTGGAAGGACCAAGAAAGAGAGGACGGCCAAATAATTCCCTTGAGGAGACCATCAGAGGGGACATGGAACATCTGGAGCTTACTCTAGAAGACTGCTTTGATCGGAGCAGATGGAGAGAGAAGATCCGAGCTGCCGACCCTAAATAAATGGGATATGGTGCAGAGAAGAGATTACAATGTAATCGAAGACAAGAGAGTAATAGTAATTTCAGGACTTTAAGGGCTTATATCCACTGTGCAAAAATGATTCTATTTTCGTTTCAACTTTTTCAAATTTTGCATGAGAATGTTAGCGAGAAATAAGAATAACGTAAGCGACAATGTGAATTTTACCCTTTTAAGAAAAGCCTGGGAACAAATTAAAAAATCTAAGACAGCCAACTTATTACTAGGAATGTAAAAAGTCGTATCTACAAAAAAAAACATTTACTAGTTTTGTGCCCGGCGGGTCTGCGCCCGGATTTTAGGTTTGATGCAACCACTATTGCATATGTATTTTGTTTTGTAATTAAAGACATTTTTCTCTCTAACCAAAATAGGTATTTTAGAATTTCAATTTCTTATGTCCTAGCCCTAGCCATATTAGCGCGAGAGTTCTCCCTTGTAAAACTGATTCCTGGACGTATATGCATTAACCTATGCAACCTTGCTAAAATATTATATAGTGATATTGCATAACAAATGTACCTATTTTAAGTATGTTGTCAATACAAACATAGTTGCATTAATTATAATAATTTGTATGTAGTCACTGGTTACATACTTACGTGTGAACATTCGATTGCATGATGATGAATCTGATACATGCATTATTATTATAAGTAGTGAAAAGACACTCAAGGTTATTTTTCTATGATTATGTTGTAGATTATAATCTATTGTTTACATTAAATTACTGCACACGCGTCGGAAACGGAAAATCTGCGCAATTATGTATATAATATTATGCATTATCTGGACAGGGATGAGACGTGTGGAGGAGATGTTCCGAATTGTGCAGACAGATACCTACATGGTTGGCGCAGTTGGTTGAGGCGACTCTCAAGCAGGAGGTGCCAGGTTCGAACCCCGACGGTAGCGATGTATTCCACACTTTGCAATAAAGGCTTGTAGCCTAGTGCAAAGTGTGCAGGAAAGTATTTTGGTTTGTGTATAAAACCCAAATACTAATAAAAAAGGTCTTTGTTAGAGTGATTGCTAACATTATAGGGACCTAATAAGGCACATGGTGAAGAAGAGATTTTCATTTTTAACACCTATTTTTAAACTGCGTAATAATTATCTACATCTCTAGCAGAATTGTACTAGTATTCGTAGTATTTTCTTTAATGTTAGTTTCGGCAAAGTCGTAAACTTAAAAAAGCTTGACATAATCTAGCCTGGAAAATCAACAACGACATAATACGAGTACCGTCATCAGAGAACGACAAAATTCTCTGTAGTATGGAAAATAATGGCATTTTGACTTTGTGGGAAAAAAATTCTAACTGACATATTCTATGAATATGCAATTAACAAAAATACCCTGTAGTAGTTAAAGTAGTTTTGTAAATAACCGGACTAAAAGGTGTTTGAAACGTTGATCTCATTTTTCTCATCTAAGGGCTATAGAATACTTGAGAAATATTGACGCCGAGCTCTGATTCTCAGACCATTTGTACAATGGTTGTTTCGCATACAAAATAGAAAGAGGTCACGTCAGTCAAAACCTTGGTATAGTGAATCGTTTCAAAAATCTTCGACATCTTTTATGTAGCTTCAGGTGAGAACTAAGTCAATGGAAGTTAAACTGAAATAGCTATGGAAAATATGAAGAAGAAAAAAGTTGTGTCCAAACTATTCATATTGAACATTATTGCTTGGTGAAGATTAACTTGATCGAATTTTCGACACACCTACTGGTGTCTTCCTCTTTTCTGAAGAGAGTGTCATTTATTGACAATTCATACTGAATTATGTTATAAACTCTGTACACCTAATAGGGTTTTATATAAATAGGCATTAAGTATGAACCTTCATCATACTTGCATACATCTGAAAACAGCATTGTTTTAAAACAAACAACATTTAAAATGCACTTTAAACGCATTGTTTTATCAGCCGATTTTTCTTTCAATATATTTGTAATATTGTAATCCTTTTTTGGTAGACAGTGAGGTCAATGTGTGACTAATGAATAAATAATAAATAAAAGTATTGAATACAATAAAGACACGAATGTCAACTGGTTTTTTGTTGCATTACGAAAAAGTATAAGTTAAACAAAAAGTAATAATTAAAAAGTAAACTGCATTTTTAAGTGACACAAGGTTAACACAATAAATAATATTATTTTCCTTACTTTTTTTCACTAAATAATGTGAAGAAATGAATTGAAAATTGACCCTGTGCTTATAACTTTTTGCACATTAAATAAATAAAAATTTATTGAAAAATAATAATTTCCAAATGGCGGGTTTATTCCCATCGGCAATTTCTGGCAACCAACTACAAATCATACATATTTAAGTGTATGAAAACGAAAGATAAAAAAATAAATTAATAAATATAAGCAATAATTACAATACATTTACCCGAATAAACACAACATACATTATATATACATACAAATAAATAGGTGGATGGGATGAAGGACAAGAAAGGAAGGAAACACGGGATTGTCAGTTAGAAGGATTATTTATGGAAACGTAATGATGCCTCAGTTTACTTTTGAAAAAAAGAATAGTTGGAGCTAGTCTGATATGAAGTGGAAGGTTATTCCATAATCTAGCCGCGTGTGTAGTGAAACATAGGTGTATGCAAATTATTGTAATTGTGATGTTTGGCATACGAAAATAAAACAAATAAGAAATTGAGCATTCATTTATAGGTAATTCGTGCATATTCTTAACCCCATTGCGTACAGTAAAATATAGTAGTATTGAATTTAGGTGGTCGAGATCACAGAGATACAATAAGCTCGCCCTAGTGTTAATTTAGCACCTAGTAAGTTATTTTTTTCTTTTTGTTTTCTTTTTATAAAAAGGGATCTGGGCTTGCATACACAAACCCAAATACTTTCCTGCACACCTTGCACTAGGCTAAAATCCTGTATCGCAAAGTGTGGAATACATCGCCTTGTTATGTCAAATTACTGATGTATTCTGATCACTTGAAATGTGAATAAATAAACAGTGTATTACGCTTGATGTACTAATATATTTTTAAAATAATATCCAAAAATTCTTTTTCTTTTCCGAATAAGTCAGTCAGGCACTTTGGTTTATGGATAGAGGATACTTATGTGGATTGACACATATGGCATAAGAAAAATAAATATTTATTTTTCAATACAAGAAAAATCTTACACCGGAAATAGAGAATTTCGTGCCTAAATGATGATCGACTAAAGATAAGACAACATTTTTTAGTTTAATACAGTTGAGTCAGGAAAAATAACTTAACAACGAAATCTATAGACAATCGAATTTTCTTATTACAATGTTCAATCATTGTGGTCGAAAGTGTACTTGAGCGTAAAATGTCATGGAAAAATCAAACATTAGTAGATAATTTTATAATAATGTCAACCATTGTTCTCCAGTTTATGTACTCGTACCTGGGGATGATTAGCGTAAAGCATGATAGAGCTTATTATTCTAATTGAGTTATAATATTGTGAACATTAGAAACAATCTGACGTAAATTGGAAGTCTGATATCGAGTAGGCATTTGGTTATAGGTATTCGCGTCTTATGACTTTGAAATTTCGCTGATGGTGTTAGTAATAAGTACCAATACTAATAAAATCTTATGTGAATATTGAATAGGGTACGGCACTGCTTAGGAACTTCTTCATTCGAATTTCGAATTCATTTGAATTTTAATTATATGGTGGCGAATAAATGGGCAGCGAAAATCATTGCCAAAAAAGGTGTGAAATGTCCTATATAGGAGTTTTACCAATACCTGACATTTACAGGATCGTAAAAATTGGGGCCTAATTCTACAACACTTTAAGATAGACAAGGAGGATTAGCTTATACTCTAAATTGTCCAGTTTCTAACGTGAGGAAAAAATCGAGAATTTTTATTGTTTATTGTTGTTTATCGTCCTTAGACCCTATATCGGACACACGGACTCGTCAGTTTTACATATAATTAGACAAATAATAATTAAATGGAATATACAGCAGGTATTATGTACAATATCAATGCTAAAGAGTGTAAAGGGCTCTGTTAGCATTTCGTCAGAGACAGTAACATACTCGTAGTATGAAGCAACCAAAATATAAACGGAAAGAACTAAAGTTTTTTCCGTTTATATTTTAGCCCTACACAATTATCAAAGAAATAGAGATCTAGTTGTATAAATAGTGAGTAAATTAAATATACTTACATTTTAATAATTGACTAAAAACAAAGAACTATAAATATATCACAGAATACAACACATTTTATAAAAATTATAACAATAAATTATTTAAATATCTAAACAAAACTTTTCACACAAACAACAATACTGTATAATATAATATTAACTAATTAATTAAATAATAACTTGGTCTAATTTCATAAAGAATTACGTAAATTCACATAATAACATAATCATTATTATAAGTTCACTTTTAATTTCGTTTCGCATGTAACAAATAATATACGTACAACACGTAATCTTGTAACGTAAGAAGCGCAAATCAAAACAATACGTATTACATTTGCACACTATCACTTTTTATATGAAAATTAGTTTTACTTTCACGAGTCAGCGAGCGATGTTTGCGAGTCACCTGCGATGAGTTAGTGCACGACTTGCAAGACTTGCCGACCCGACGGCGATCGGACGATTAGTAAACTGGCAAAGCGTTGCGTCGGTTGCGTCGTTGCGTAGCTTCAGTCGACAAGACGTTTGTTCTCAAGTTGTGGGGCGACTCACTACGTAAGAACGGATTTTCCCGCAAGCGTGGAAATGTTGCGATCGCTTGCCGGAAAATGACTAGCCATATATTTATTCAGTTCGATAATCATCTGTCTGTCATAGATTTTATCTACGTTTTATTTATATTTAATTTTGACATTTCCCTGAAGGATGGAAGAAATTACATATTTTTTATTATGCATGCAATTTTAACAGCAATTTTTTTCCTGCTACCGACTGCATCGCCTAACTATGACTCTGTAGCAAGATTTTAACAACGAACTGAATGAAACCTACGTTACGATATATTACACTGCTATCAATTAGGCCCATTCTAGAAAAGAGTACTACGTCACATATTTAAATTAAAGTATGTCCTGAAAACTACGATTTACTAATGTTAATATTTAGTAAATATATTTAGGATTATAAAAATAGCATTTAAGTAACTTAAAGGGGTAAGCATTAAACCAAAAAATTGAAACATTCGTATGTAGGAAGAAAACAAACATGTCAAAACTCTGGGGATTTTCCTTAAAAATAAGTATTTTTTATCGAGCAATAAACCGAATGAATCATAATTAAAACAGTTATTAAGAGATTTACGTAAATGCCAAATTATATTAAAGCTAACAAAAAAATACAAAACATTACGTCACACTTAATAGATTTTAAAAAAAGTAAGTGCTTAAATTAAAAGGAAAAAATGCATTTTATTTGTAAAAATTTGAACATTTTATATTATTTAATATTGTGATTTGCATAGCAATAAATAATATGAGTAATATAATACAATATTATTACAGCGGAAACCTTGGATATTCTTGTGGAAACACTGTTTTAATTTATTTATCTTCAATAACACTTCCAAGTCTCTTGTGGGTAAATATATAAAATAACTAGTTGAGTTACCCGTGCTTCGCAACGGCACGGTGTCTCCCGATAGTTTGAGCTAGACAAATTGCCATATTTTGGAATTAAAAAATCTTTATAATAAAAAAACCAACAAAAAATATTGAAATATGAATTGAGTCTATGGTTTGATTAAGTGAAAGAAATGTAGGTAGAGATTTTTTTTAACATCTACACTTGGAACAAATTACTATCTACGGTCTGTGACATCGGACATCGCCTGTCTACTAATAATAATCTATGGTTATAAAATGAAGTTCATTATGGATTCCAAGATGTCCGCCTTGTTTTAGTGCTCTTCATATTTAGATTTTACAACATAAAATCTCTTAAAAATGATTTTTTTTTCAAAAATGGCGCCGTTTAAACCTAGAGCAGATCGATACAAAACTTTTTGTGTATTCTCACAGCAATCCATCTTAAAATGCACGAGTTTTACGAACACTTACAGAAAAACGGACTTTGTTTTATTATATAGATAATAGTATAAGTATGAGAAGTAGAATTATGTCGGTCATGGGCGCTTAGGTTGTTTCGCAAATTGGAGAGTAGTGTAGAGTATAAGATGGTTCGATAGTTGACAGGTAAAACCCGGAGGTTGACATAATAATTATTATCCGATTACAATATGTTATGTTTTCTCAATGGTCCGAGTGAGCAAGATACAGTTACAATGAAATACAACACATATAATGGTTCTGAGGTGACAAATAGTGCTTTAACCACTTTTTCTAGGACTAGTACTGGAGAGCATGTTGATGGAGATTCTAGTATAGAGACGAAGAAGACACGGTGCCAGAACATAATGTAGGTACAAGCAGCTATGCAGAGGATCATCGAGGGGGCCTCGGCACAGGCGCAAGCCCAGTGAGACTCGTCGATGAAACAACATGTACCTTATATTGTAAAACACATAATACATTGCCATGTTAATATAATAAAAAAAACACAATAAAGTTAAAGTTAAATCTAGGACTAGTGTTATGGTGGAATCAACGATTTAGGAACTTCCTATTTTAATTTACATAAAATTTGATGCTCTTCTTCTTCACTTAAGTCTCGCGACCTAACTATGACGTCACGGTCATTTCCCGGGGTAAAAAGGTTCAAAATTGCATGAACAATCGCAAGATAAAATGGTAAAAATCGCGTTTTTTTTCAACAACTTTTGATGGGCAATCTAATATGGAAACCGTGGGTATAGGCAAATAAAAGATGTTGGGAGGCCACAGAAAAGATGGCGAGAAAGGCGAATGACAAAAAAGAGAGGAAATATTTGGAAGACACAGTGAGACATCATGGTTCAATTAGAAAAAGATGATGAATAATATTCAGAATAAAAAGCAACCTAAATACAAGGACACATATTTTGCGAATACCTGTTGTAATTTACAATGTCGCGGTGAGAGAAGAGCTCAGGTAAAAAATCGACATCCTGGCGGGGTCATGATCTTTTGACAATATGTGTTCAGTGTTCAGACCCCATCGACCGTCTTGCCTGGTCAAGGATCTTGTTATTGCAGTATCCATGACCGTATAGTGAGACAGAGCGATCTTGACTTTTGTACTGAACCTGCAATTGATATAGTAGTTTATTATACCTTGTAATAGTCTCTCATAAAGTTCTTGACCCTGGCAATAATTTCTAACGTCATAAGTCGTTTTCCTCAATGCACTTAAACCTGCCTAAAGAGGCATTCATGAGAGTTTGTCAGTTGAAACATTTTACATTGAATTCGATCAATTATAAATAAAATCTTTATTGATAAGAAAACATATCTTCCAAATGGCGGGTTTATTGCCGTTGGCAATGTCTGCCAACCAACCACTTGTGACATTCATTTGATATAGACATTACATATGAAAAATAAGAAAAAATATAAATAAATATGAAAATAATAATAATATATAGAATATTATACATACATTAAAATACATACATAAATATATATGTGGAAGGGATGAAGGACAAGGAAGGAACCACGGGATTGTCAGTTAGATGGATTATTTATGGAAAGGTAATGATGCCTCAGTTTACTTTTGAAAGAGAGAATAGTTGGAGCTAGTCTGATAGGAAGTGGAAGGTTATTCCATAGTCTAGCCGCGTTATATCTAAGTTCTTTAGAAAAAAAGTAGAAAATATTCCTGAAACCTTTTGCAGCGTGATGAATCTATCGGTGTGTGTTTTTTAGAGGTTTTTCACTGCGTGTGTCATTCGAAATAAATCAAGCTTTCGGCGTCGGTTTTGACTTCATGTAGGTAGGTTTTTTTTGGTAGGTACTCTAATTCTGGATTTCACCAATTTATAAATTTGTTCTAAGTGGCTCCTATCTCCGCCATTACTCACCTAAGAAGTTGGTGAAATCCAGCATTAGTCCACCTTTGATCCTGGAGTCTATAGCAATATGTCCCGCAAAAACTACTTAAACTTAGCCATAGTCTTTCGACTAAGTCTGTAACCCCTGGCCTTACTCACTACGAAAGATATAAATCTAATGACTATTTGATAACTTTATGAAGTTATTTTGAACACTTTACGAGTAAGTGATGTAACTTAATCTTTAGATAGGTAATCTAAAATAAGGTAAGAGCCTTATTGTTATCTTGGTGTGATAAATCATACGTAAACAAATAAAATTTTGTAAAATTGATACAAGTGTTGACGTCAATCGAATTTTGATGGAATTGTATGGTAGGAAAACATCAAAGTCGTGTGTCAAATTATGTAAATATAAAATATGTGATAATTTTCCATACAGTATAAGTTCCGGCTGCTCAAAATATCACCTATATTGATATAAATGTTATTTAAATGCAAGTTTACACATCAAAATCTTGCCGCGTCCCTCCCTGCCCACCGAAAAGGTTCGCCCCTACGCAGTTTTTCGCGTGTTTTAGTAATATGGTAAGAGAAAGGAGAAAGTCGTCTATGACAAAAATAATTCTAACTAAATTCTCTTTAAAAAATGTTTCACACATTTTTTTATAAGACTAGTAGTTTACCCGCAATGACCGGTCGAAATTCATAACAACGGAAATAAGCAATTAACCTTCGGTTGTATGTCGAGCGAAAAAAATGTGTCGTGAGGCAATCCACTCTCTAGAGTTAATTATGATTTATCGAAGTAAAGTAGCATTGAATTATATCAATTAATTGATAAAGAATTGCATTATTATTAAATAATTACAATAATAAGCAGGCAACTTTATCTCATGGTGGAAGTTCCAAGAAAAAATCAGTAAGAATCGTCATATCGTCCACACGCGAGATGAAATACTCGCAATAAAGGATTCAGTCAAGGCTAGAAGCTAGGATATGGAAAGACCCTATAAAGACAAAGCCAATTATAGGCAAAGTGAATCACACCTTGTAATGACTAATTAAGTTTGCTCTTTCATCATTCCTCATGGAAATACACGGATGCCCAAACCCTCGTCTTTTAGGGGCGATCTTATGCCATCTGTTTCCCTCTCTCTGAGAATAACGAGGTTTTAAATAACAAATTTTGATAATTTGATGTTAGACAATGTTTCTAGTCGACATTATCTATGACTACAATTAACAAAACACCCTAAACTGGGGTAGTTTTTTTAAATAACGAGACAAATAAGGTTCTATTTCTTATCGTATGGTCAAACAAGTACAGCACATCCTTTAGAATGACGCCTTGTCATTCCTAATAACCTTCTGGAGTCGCAGACTGGTTGCACTCTTTAAGTCTCTGACAAGCAGGAAAATTCACCCTGCACTTTTATTTTTTTTTACACTTTGACATAACGAATGTTAAATTATGTTGGCCATACGATAAATACACATACGCCATACTCTTCTGAAACACTATTATTATCCTACCGAAGTAGCAAAAGGATTTACTAAGCCCAACACAACACAGAAAAAATATTAACATACGTAATATGAACTTAATTAATTTATCGTGCAAGCCGACGGTATAATCATTTCATAGAGAAATCGGAAATCGTTTATTTGTAATATCTGTCGAGTACCTACCCGGTGTTAATAGTATATAAATATTAATGTCAAGGATTCTACTGTACTGACGAGACCGCAGTGTTGAGGAACTATGAAATATACAATACGCTCCCTCTTATTCGGCACACATCTTAAGCATATTCTCGTCAATGTAAATAAAAACGAAAGTAAAAAACTTTACAGTTCAATGTGCACGAATGTACAATATACACTATGATGAACTTACTAGCAAAACCTCTTAAATTAAACGTAAAGTAACAAAACCTCTTTGAGAGATTGTTATTTTTTTTTTACTAAAAAGATCTGAGCTTGCATACACAAACCCAAATATTTTCCTGTACACCTTGCACTAGGCTAAAAGCCTGTATCACAAAGTGTGGAATACATCACCACCGCCGGGGTTCGAACCTGGCATCTCCCGCTCGAGAGACTTTGTTTATACGGATTTTTTCAACTTGTAAATCTCTTTTTTATGTCCTTTTTTGTGTGAAATGTATTAAAGATACAGATTATATACGAAGTATTTACTTGTCTATTATGATTTGTCTTATCCACATCTGCTTAAGAGTGAAGAGCACGCTGTACTTATAATATTTTACATATAAGAGTAAAAGAAAAGTTCAAGAAAATTCTGAAGTGTTCTGGTAATTTGAGTACCGGATAATAAGAAGTTTATTGTAAAATCATGTTGAATCATTGTAATATTGTAATAAACGCAGTTGATTCATTAATTTATTGTAAATATGTGTAAATGTAATAATATATTGTAATATTGATTCAATCACTTTACACGAATCATTACAATTTCATAAGAATTCCACTATGAAATCTTACAAACTAACATGTTAAGTAGAATGAATTAGAATAACATACTAACATAATTTACATGTATAATATGTTCAGTAACTTGTAAGGAGTTTTACATGACTTGGGAAATTCTGGTCAGGAAGTCATGTGATTAATAATGGATTTTCTCCACAATCGTGACAAAGTGTTAACATTCACAGTGTTTTTATATTAGTCAACCCTTACGACAAACCTGCAAGCATTGAGCCACCATGGGGGGGGGGGACAGGATTGAAATAGGTTGCTTAATTTTTATTTCACTAAACAACCCAACATCGACTCGTAAGCCTCGGAACACCCATCCTGCTTCCTCCCCGAGGGAGTTCACATAACGCTGCATTATGTGAATAAAGATGCCTCTCGTCTCTGTTGAGGAAAAAACTGTAACCCAACTTCACTTTATCATTATAATAAACTATAAATTACAACTGAAATATTCATTAAAATGACTTAATAGCGTACACTCCATAGACTACCTTTGAGGGGGTGTAAAAAAATTGGACCAGAAAATGGACCGACAACATCCGGATCCTTAATCTTTGATGTATCCCAAGGATGCGGTACTGGCGAACGCCAGGGCTATTCGGGTGACTGAATATTGGGGGCTACAAATTTGATGGTGTTTCGGACACGGAAATTAAGTAAGGAAATCAATGAAATTCGGTCCTCATATTGTTCATACGAAACTGCACGTAGCTCCTGGTCTGCTAATTATTTTGCATATTCTAAAAGAAACGATTCGGAAACATATGTAAACAGGAATATATAGAATCGACATCAACGCACGTAATTGTTACTATCTTAGTACAACATAACCACATAGCTGTTTACAAAAACGTGAAGAATTACGTAAGCCAATGTATTGTTTTCATTATAATATAATAATGCATAGTTATTTTCAACTCAGCGATTTTACACACGAATGTTGAGACAGGTTAGATTGATTATATGATAGTTATGATAGGTCAGTGATTTACTATAGCATAATACTACAAGTATGAGATTTATTGTAGTATTAGTAATTACTAATACTAATACTAAAAACAATAGCCATAGGTGTAGTTGAGTGTATAGGTATATTATGTATATATGAGGTGGTCGGTAGCCTGGTTGGTAACGCGCTCGACTGTTAATCCAGTGGGCAAGGTTTCAATTCCCGACTTATTCCACTTCACAACACAAGCTTTTAAGCTTTCTGTGAAGTGCACAAAGATGTATTTGGGTTTATTTCGATAAACCCAGATTCATTTAAGTAAAATAAAAAAATATATGAATACGATACTTAAAAAAGCATACCGACATTTCAAAAATTTCTAAAAACGCCGGGAGACCTTGAACTCGACAACCGTTACTAAATATGCCTTTGAAAAAATAGAGTAAATACATTGAACCTTTATCTAGGGAATAACCGTAAAATATTGTTTATATCTTGTATAGATAACTCAAAAAAAATGTGAAAACCACCTCTGATCTTTTTTCCGAAAGACAGAAACTCGTTTCCGAAAGTCGCGGAGCACAATTTTTTTTTGTACTGATAATATGCATTTAAAACCAGGTAATAACACATTAAGCCAACCGAAGATCAGTCATAAGCCTGATGGAAGGTCTATCCCTTGCTGTATATCTGTTGAGATAAGTAATTGAAATAGATGTTTGTTTCGTAATAAAGCATATCTTTCTGAGTAGACAGAGAGGATTCAGATCCATAATCTTTCACAGTATATCGCTTCCAGCACATTATAAACGCTTAACATATTTTAAAATAATATAAGACTTACAGTTAATTGTTATTTAATTATCCCGGGAAGGTTATGTGCGCGTGTGTGTGTGTTGTTTTATAAATATTTTCCAATAAAATGGAACTGCTTAGAACCTTGGCATAAAAATTCATTAGCAATTCATAATCTAATAACATAGTTAGTGTATTAATCAGATTAATATGTTTTAAACGCTTAACAATCATCATAGTTGTAATTAAAATTATTATTTATTACATGAGACGCTGTGTATTTCATATGTCGTAATTTATTATGAATCACCCTGTATAGAGGCAGTCTTAAAAATCTTGTAATATTGTAACTACATGATTGATTCTTGTAACTGGATTATCTATGAAAATCTACAGTTAATTTATTATATCCTGTGATCCCATTTTGATTAAGACCTAAGAGTGTATTAATTTACTAGGTTTGAAAGTTATGAAATAAAATAAAAATAAAATAAAATAATCTTGCTTGTACATAAAAAACATACAAGGGGCGGACTTATTGCCAAATGGCAATTTCTACCAGCCAACCCATAACAGAAACCACAATGAGAAAAAAACTTATTTTAAACTTTGTACCGAAAGGGAACCTTAACTTAACTATAATTGAGCACATAAAAATACATATATTGTAAATACATAAACATATTATACATATATAAATATGTACATAAATGGGACATGGGATGGGATGGGGAAAGGAAGAGATGCTGGGTTCAGGAGGGATGGGTAGTGGATAGTTATATTTATAAATTTAATTATGGACGACATCTATTCATTAATTTTAAAATACATAGACAACAATCTAGTGTACACAAGTCTAGCAAATCATCTACTTGATTGCATGCTTTTATTTTACTTCACTTCGCATCTCCAAACCTTGCCATCGAATTTGAACTCATTTCCAAACCAGCCAGAGCTCTGAAACTTTCACCAACTGTGTAAACTAGATGACATTACGATTCTGGTGTCACATTGGATCAGCCTTCTAGAGAGACAAACAAAATGTAACGCGGAGGAACCCAAGTATAAAAGGGCGTTGGAAAATATATTCAGGTCGAAATTCGGATGATGTTTCGCTCGACGTTTCCCGATGGCTTCATTTTTCATCGGGAAACGCTGAGCGATCAAAACAATCGAGTTTCGTGTCTAACAAATCTATTAAATCAGTAATACCTACATTGTACAACTCAATATCAATCAGTTAGGTATTATGTACATATGTTACAAGCAGAATATAATCGTCTGAATTAATTTATTTTCTTACATCAATAGCTACCTACTAAATGCGCTGTTTTAATATCGATTATTTCCTTTAGAAATAATAATATATTGTAATGAGTTCTCATATGATTACTAGTTACTACCTTTCGAAGGATACAGATTTATTATCCTATTTATTTTATTGCTCAATTAAATAAAAATGATTAAAGATTATAAGGTGTTGAAAGTCGTGCATTCATTAGATATTTTATAGTTTTAGTTTATCACTAGTGTTGCCTGTTAAAACTGGCGCAAATATCATCGAAATACTCGAAACAGAATGAACAAACTAAGTAAGCAATACCGGGGGCTGGTCTTTCTGAAAACTCTAGTAGTCCTGGCGCTCTGTACTCAAAATTGCCCCTAGCAGTAGTTTGGACAGTTGTTCAGCACCCCAAATTTCATGTAGCTTGGTGGAAATTAAAAGTACCCCACAACTTTCCCGGTATAAACACAATTTGCCTGGACTTGGGGCGCCCACCCGGGTAACAGTTGGAAGCTATGCGCGGATAAAAAGACGCCTAACTGTGCCTGTACTTAGTGTACTATCCGAAGTTCAACGAATGT
This sequence comes from Ceraclea dissimilis, assembly GCA_963576895.1. Lineage (NCBI taxonomy): Eukaryota > Metazoa > Arthropoda > Insecta > Trichoptera > Leptoceridae > Ceraclea > Ceraclea dissimilis. The sequence continues at coordinate 17,013,182 of OY756363.1, forward strand.
GGTTGGAAAAAAAAAATTATATTGAAGGTCTCTCCGTACACCCGAATAACACAGGCGCCAGTTAGGATAAAAGAAGGCATAATTTAAAGATATTGTGTAGACCACTCTTTGGTAAAAAATAATATTTAAAATATACTGATCTCAGCGCTCTCTAACCGCAGCTCCTCCAGTTCTCGCGTATCGCCCCTGCTGATGGCCGATTTAACCTAGCCGAAACGTCGGGCAACCAACGCAACGGTCCTTTTCAAGACCAACCCAATGGTACGCAGAGTACCCAAACGATGTATGTTAATACTGTTTTCAATCATATATAATTACAGTGGCATGGCTAGGGTTTCCACGTCAGGTAAGCCCACGTATATAAAAAAAGAAAATTTAAAAAATACATGTGTAATGAAAAAAAAATTGCATGACTAAAAATTTTCGGAATCTCCTCCGGTAACTGCGGGTAAACGGCTAGTCTTATGAAAAAATGTAGCTAACCTTTTTTGTAGAGAATTTATAAACGATTATTTTTGTCATTGACAGTTTTCTTCTATCTCTTACCGTTTTTCTAAAAATTGAGGAAAACCGCACAGAGGGGGGGGTGGGGGCGGATGGGGGGACGCGTCAGATGGGGGTTCGGACACTTTTTCGGACACTTTTTCGGACAGATTTGAAATATTGCTAACTTAGAACTGCATAATGACTGAACTATTCGAAATGACCGAACTATTAGTAACTTAAAGAGTTATTGATAAGTTTGATATTGGTTTTGGCGAAGTAATAATATTTATTTAGTTATTCTTTAAGAAAACAATAAATGAACATTACGATTATAAAGAATTGTTCACTGGGGCGAACTTATGGCAGAACTGTGATCTCTCTCAGTTAACCCCAATATCATTATTTTTAGTAAAAGTTAGTATTTTCCTCTTACCTCTAATCGCCAAAACACCAGTACACTTTATTTCTTCGCACCTGACAATAAAACACTCACCCATTTTATTAAAACAACATCTAATATAATATTTTTAACCTCAAATAGTTAAACAATCGAAAATCTAAGAACTGTTTGAACATTTACCGCATAAAGTTTGTTTTGACATTCAAATGCAAAGAAAAAGCATATTAGAATAGGATGATTAATATGTGAAAATATTTTTATGTTGGTTCGCCTGCAATTTGCATCTATACTTATAAGCCCGGCTTATGAATTCATACAAAATTTTGACAGTTGACTATAGATACTCATATTAATGGTATGTATGTTACTAATATCGTAATAATGAGAGTGAAAAGGTAAGGGAGACAAGCCCAAATGATAATAGTGGGATAGAGTAAGATGGCTGTATGATTGTGTGACTGTAGTTTACATGTTTTTCGCGGCTTCACGGAATTAGGATGCGTGAACTAACGCCATCTAACGATAATTGATACATCTTCGGCATTGAACCACGCGATATTTAAATGAATGAGAACCATCGGAAAACGCTTTATATAATATTTCGGAGATTTATTTCTTATTTCCACTGGGTAAGCCCGGCTTTTGGGCATGTATGGTAGCTCCGCCACATTAATACTGTATCTACAAAATATTTTACTATACAATCAACGCCTCCTAGAAAGACTATCTAGGTGGCAGTGATACAATGTAAATTTAAATTGTAAAAAATATCTGTACACATTATCAAAAGTATTGCTATACATAATCATCTTGTGCACTGTTTGAAAGTGAGGTGGAATGGAATAAAAAAAATTGAAGAAAAACATGCACCAAAGTTGTGCCAATACGTGGGTACAACAATATTAACCTGAAAAATACTTCTGGATTACTCGGAGAAGGCAAAGTACAGCAGTAACAATAGTTGTGTTGACGGGATGAAGAATAAGCTGCCTTACACTTTTGTCCACTTCTTGTTTTAGTTATTGTCTGGTAATACTGATTTTCTTTCACATTATTTGAAGGTATTTCTTGGTAGATATTACTCTGATCAGATTCTCTGGCATAAACTCCTCGCTGACAATCCAAATCGTGAATGTATTTGGGAGTGCTGTAATAATGATTTTGAACACTTGGAACTCTGTTGTTCAAATTATGGTAATGATAGTGGTGATGGTATAATGACAATTCATATAGTTGTCTAATACACAGACGACATCTGTAGATATTACAGCAACAATGGTGATGCAAATTGTTTCCTATATTGTTTTCACTATGGAGTCTTGATTTGCTGGTGTTTTTAACTTTTCTTGATTTGTTATTTTTGATAAACATAGTTTATGCCATTTTCACTTCATAATGCATTTTAGACTTAATTGTTTCTTGTTGTTAAAGTTTTATTTTCACTATAAACATGTTTTTTTTTTAATTATTTTACTCTTTCTATACATGGACTATCAACAGGTTAACAATAATAAAATATGATTACAAACAAAGAATGCAAAAGAACTCAATAACAAACAGACACAAACGCAATACAAACATACATGCAATGAAGAGTTTATATACTTATGTTTCGTTCTCCCTATTTGCCTTTTTTTATTTTTTATTTCTCCCTATCTATCCTTTCATTATTATTTCCTTTTTTTACTATTTTTCCACCTTCGTTTATACGCACACACATACACTCACAAATATCTCACTGTGTTAGGTTCAAAGCTCGTTAAACTACATATGTAAATGTAAGGCCTAACATGTTTTAATATAAAATGCTATCATACACATATTATATCCTTCAATATAAAGAATATAAGTATTATTTGTATATGTGTTAATTAATAGTACATTGTGTTTAAAGTTATTGGAAGCACCTAAGTCTTTGACCAAAGGTGTATTTTTTTAATCTATAATTTTAATGACGTATGTATCGTTGCTTACTCATCCTTAATTAATTATTAATATTATTTTTAAGAGTAACTAGCTGAGTTACCCGTGCTTCGGAACGGCAATTTTTACATAGCAACCCGGCACACTCTATAGGCTTGAGCTGGACAAAATGTGAGACCTGAATTTATTTTCCAGTGCCCTTTCATACGATACTTAAGAAAAGCTTGTATGTTTTGACTATACCATTTTTTTTTTATATTTTATTTTGTATTTTTATATGAATATGTATCATAATATGGACCTGAGAGGCTTGCACAACCCACCTTCAGATCTGGAATAAAGATACTATTATTATTATTAGTATTTATCTCCAAAAACCGGCGACGTTAGAACACAGCCTGTATTATCGCAAAGGATATTCTAAATTTTCGCAGCAATTCATCGTAAAATGCAGGAGTAATGCGAACACTTACAAAAATCAGACTTTACTTTATATACGAGTATGTAGATTACGACACTAGAATCATAAAATCTTACCAAAACCCAATAACATTTAATGTCTTTCTTTACAAAAACAAAACAAACATTTGTCCTCAATCAACGCATACATTTATTGACTTAGAATATTTACAGTTAGTTTCAAATAAAAACACGTCAATTATTTCTTCGTAGATGTCCATATTAATCTACTAATATTTTGTAGCAAATTTCCTTCATACGTCATTATTCTTTGTCCTGTAAGCAACACGTGTGCGAATGTTAATATTTTCTGTGGAATTTCATCTGTACATAAGAATTAGCGTTCACATGTGAGATATGAATAATAGTCCAAGAGCCCGCTGCTTAATTTATGACGTATCTGTTTTTTGATCGAAATGTGGTATAAACGATACCTTACCAATAGGGTATTACATCGCACTAGGGTTGCCTATCAAAATCTTGCCGCAACCCCCCCTGCCCCCCCCCCCCCGAAAAGGTCCCTCTTCGCGGTTTTTCGCATTTTATAGGAATATGGTAAGAGATAGGAGAAAGTAGTCAATGACAAAAATAGCCCTTGCTAAATTCTCTACAAATAATGTTAAGTCAATTTTTTCATAGGACTAGCAGTTTACCCGCAATGGCCGGTCTAAAACCGAAATTCATTTAAAATACTAAAAAAATGTATTTAAATTAAATTGGTTGAAAATTGATAAGAGCTACAGGAAAATAGTCAACAAACGAATTAATTACCTTAGTCTTAGCTACAAAACTAGCTATAACTTATGTTCATACATCTAATAATTTCGGAGTTATTGCAATAAAACTCAGTGACGAAAATTCTTAAAATTTAGTTTTTCATAAAATAACCCGTGATATAGCGCCGCAGGCCAAAATTTTTTTTCCATAAAATGTTAGTAATAATGGGTGGAAGAATGTGAAAGAAAAAAAATCAAACTTTATTTTTTATTTTTTCAAAAAATATCCTATTTTTGACCGGCCATTACGGGTAAACTACTAGTCCTATGAAAAAATTTACTTAACGTTTTTTGTAGAGAATTTAGCAAGGATTATTTTTGTCATTGACTACTTTCTTCTATCTCTTACCATATTCCTATAAAATACGAAAAACCGCGAAGAGGGACCTTTTCGGGGGGGGGCAGGGGGGGTTGCGGCAAGATTTTGATAGGCAACCCTAGTGCGATGTAATACCCTATTGGTAAGCTATCGTTTATACCACATTTCGATCAAAAAACAGATACGTCATAAATTAAGCAGCGGGCTCTCGGACTATAAGCAGTCTTACATTTCTGCCAAAGAGTGATCAAGTGCTTTGTGTGGTCTGTTTTATTGTACGGATGTGAACCGTGGATCTTGAAAGTCAATTCAATGAACAGACTAGAAGCATTTGAAATGTGGCTCCATCGCCGAATGCTCAGAATTCCCTGGACAGGCATGGTTTCTAATGCCGAAGTCCTGAGGCGAGCTAGAGTTGACAGGGAGCTGTTGTCATCTACCAAGGTCCGGAAGATTTCATATCTAAGTCGTGTGCTGCATGGAGAGAAATATCACCTTCTCCAACTGATATTGGAAGGGGAAAATTGAAGGACGCCGAGGGCCCGGTAGAAGACAGATGTCCTGGCTGCGGAATGTAAGGGAATTGACAGGCATCCAGAGTGTAGGGGAGCTGTTCCGAGTGGCGCAGGACAGAGACAAGTTCGCCCTAGCGATCGCCAACGTTGGTTGGGGGGACCCGAAGGGCACATGAAGAAGAAGAAGTCATACATTTGTGTCGATACGCGAGTCTATGAAGGATACCTATTCCTTCTTCTCAGGACTTCTCAAGGACTTTCCCGATCTTTCTATCAATACAAACTGTCTTGTAGTCTTATTCACTTTATTTGTAATCGTCTGATGATGAAAACATGAGTCCTTGAACACTCATTGAACGCGAGTATTACAGGGATTTTAAACTAGGTAGGTACATAATAGTCTTTCACGTTTTTACCTTTCTTCTAAAGATCTTTAGTACCCAATATCAAACGATTGACATTTACGCAAAAACTCTCGGAATAGATTAGATAGTCAGGCGATTAGATTGAATGGTCAGGCTTAGTTTCCCCCCCAAAGTTAAATACTAGATCCTCCCCCTCCCCAAAAAGAAAAATTATATAAATCACTAGGTACAGAAATACACTGTAAAATATTTACAAGTGGCAAATGATTGACAATGTTAATATCCGTAAAATAATATTAATGTACATATAAATTTACTATAAATACCTACAGAATATAATTCCAAGGAATTACCAAACTTGTGAGATTCCTTAGCCGATGGTCAAAGACCGTGTCGACATTACAACAAGCATCAGCATCTAAAATAATTGTACAATATAAAAAGTTACTAACTAATTAATTGAAAAACTAATACATTGCTAATAAAAAAATAAAACTTTTTTACTAACATGTTCAAATACTGATGCAGAATGATCGATGGTAATTTTACGCATGACTTGAATCATAATATTGCAATTAAAACTGCGCCACCTGAATCAAAGTTTATTTCATTTCTACGTATAAATATTATTACATATTATAATAATTATCACATTTTGCGGATTGCGCTTAATTTATTAGTATTGGTTTTGCATTATTTGATGTAATTAATGTGTCCGAAATTGTTGCTTCGGACCCCCCTTTTGATAAATCAAAGTGGTCGACCTTACTTTACGTCGCTCTGTGGAAATAAAATAAATTTTAATTGGGTACTGACCACTGACTGTCAGGTGCAGGTAAGTCAAATAAATAAATATGCAAGGCAAAGGTCTCGGTTCGATTCCCAGCCGGGATGAACTGAAATTACGACTGTTTCTCGAGTGTAAAGTGTACATTGTTCTTTCAACAGATATACAGCAAAGGACGGCTGGTTTAATGAGATCACTTTACACAATATTTATGTATAGATATCTGCAAAATACATACATACCTATATACCTTTCTTATCGACTCAACTACTAACCATCATAGCACAGCGGTAGAATACCGGCTTGTCAGTTTTGAGGTCTGGGTTCGATTGCCGGCCGCGACAAACGGATGGACGGGAATTGGTGATGTTTTTTTTTTTTTTTTAATATAAAATGAATCTGGGTTTATCGAAATAAACCCAAATACATCTTTGTACACTTGACAGAAAGCTTAAAAGCTTGTGTTGTGAAGTGGAGTAGGTCGGGGATTGAACCCGCGCCCACTGGATTAACAGTCGAGCGCGTTACCAATCAGGCTACCGACCACCTCAAGCTTAGTTTCTTAAGCGTAAAGTGATCACATTAAGCCAGCCGACGATAAGCCTGATGAAAATTCCATACTTTGCTGTATAGTGTATATCTGTTGAGATAACTGCTTTTTTTATTAAAAAAAAAAAAAATTGTGATTTTCAAAAATAATTCTAATGTTTTTAAACGAGTGACTGGAAGTGTTGTAAAAAATGTGTATACGAAAAGCACGGAAAAACCTTCGTAAAATACCGCCATTATTAGATCAGATTAGATCTTCCAGCGAACCGTGGCTAAGTATGTAGACAATGTCATATTAATAAAACGTAGACAAATCATTTCGTAAGTTACGATGTGTCGTAGTGATGACAGAGTACGCTAACGACAACACAAAATCAAAACAATCGCATTTCATTGTGTGTATTAACAATTAGTATTCAAAACGTGAAGTAGATCAAGGCTCTTTGGATTACATTACCAATAGATATTTTGGAGGCGTGATATATCGAAAGTGATAACTATTTAAGTAACATTCTTTAAGTTCGTAGTATGACCTATCTATCTAAAAGTAAATGCAAATATTCAGACTGGTGCATAATATTATAATGTTAAAAACAAAACAATATTGTAAAAATGTGAAGGTTGAAAAAATTCGAGCTAAAATGTGTTTAATGAGTTTCTTCAGTAATTAGATATACGATACACTTCACAGTGAACAAAATAATTTTGCAGTTAAGTCAACATCAAGATTCGAACTCGTTCACGTGGAGGTTAAACCAATTGAGCCAAGATTATAGGTACTTAAAATGTAAAACTAACTACGCATTTATCTCAGAGATGTACAATATAAAATTGACAAATCTACCGGCTATTGGTTGACTTAAGTGAAATACATTTTTCTCTATTACTTCGGGAGCAATATCCAGATATTTTGTGATCTTGTTTACGACTTACAAACTTCTAACCTAGTTCTTTGCAAAAATATAGGACATTGTGATTCTCAAAACCAAAAAAGAGTGCTCATTTAGCATGAAAAATAAACCAGGCCCGGTGCAAACGAAATGTAACTCAAATGATTGGTAAAAATGAGTAATTAAATACTGCATAGGGACATCATCGAAATCAATGACTAAATGTGTGAAAAATATTCACATTTGTCGCCGTCCTGTAAACTTGATTTTTTGTTACATGGCACGTATTATCAAATCACGATATGCACCCCAACCTGTTGCGGGCACTGCCTAGTAGGGTGGGGTAAATTGTAAAAACTTTTATTGTTCAATTTCTTGTTCAATGACTGACTTACTATAGTATAGTATGATTCAAATTCTTTCAATACTAGTACTTACACACACATGTATGTAACGTGTTATGATAATATGTAGGTAATACTTACATAGAATTACTATGTAGTACATTCTATTGAAATCCGCAACATCTTATATATTTACCAACAAACCATCTTCATACCTTTCTAGGTAGGTCCTACTTCTAAATACTTTGTCGACCTAGTGTGACGACATTTTGGCATCTTTGGCCTAGAAAAGACTTGCGTACTCGAATGGGTACCTATACCTTACAATAATTAGTATAATACTTATGTAGTATAGGTACTTGCGTATCTCTAATATGATTCGAGTACACATGCACTGAATATCATTAACTAAACTAAGTACCCACGTACATGTAGGTACATATGCCAGTACATGATAATGTGGATGAGGCATTTCGATAAAATAGTATTACAATATTAAACTGTGTTAAAAATTTGAAGATTTTGTAGGACCACAATTATTCTCGAATAGCAACCTAGAATGAGCAGAAGGAGCGTAGGAAGGCCTCAGGCAAGATGGTCTGACGATATGAGCCGAATTGCTGAAAGCAGACGGATGCAGCATACCCAAGACTGTGGTAGGTCAAAGGGGAAGCCTATGTCCAGCATTGGATTCAAAACGGCTGAGAAGAAGAAGAGAAGTAGAGAAAAATGTTTGCTAAAAGTATGTAGGCTTTCGCAGCGTGATGAATTCATATCTTCGTAGAAATGGAAAAAGTATGGATTAGTTGGTTTTTTCTGCACGTTATTCCAAAAAGGATTGCAGTTCGATGGTAGTATAGTGTACATATTGATAATTGTCCTTAAGGATGAGACAAAACTGAAATATCTGCATGAAAAACCTGATTTTTTTCACATGAGGTAAAAATATAATAATTATAATCACCTGTACCAACGGCACTCAATTTAATTTCATTATACCTGTTCTAACTAATTACGTAGTTAAATACTCTTTATATTAAACCAACACACGCTATCTCTAGTCGTTCCTCTTGCAAGTTCCCTACAGCTGATTTAATGTAAAGACAATGATAAGTTATTTGATTACATTACAAGTTACAAGTATATAATGTTTAATGAGTTTTATTAATTAGTTACTACTTCATTAGGTAAAGTGATTGCTGGTTGCTTGTGTTCAATTTTATGTTATCACTAGCCCCCTCTCCCTTCCCCAAGTTAAAAATAATTATTTATAAACGTTTTTTTAAATGGTCTCATCTGAGATGGCCCGGACACGTCATTCGGATGCCAGAGGAGCGTCTTCCATTAAAAGCTCAGGAAGCCGAGGGTACATGCAGAAGACCGGTGGGCCGCCCCAGAAATAGCTGGCAGAAGCAGGTGACTACGATGTGCGACGAGAGACTGTGGTTGGAGTGGCTAGAGGTCCTGGAAACTGCAAGTAACAGGGGCCTCTGGGGAAGATACACAGATGCTTTGAGCCCCCGACCCAACCAAGGATAGAAGGGGAAGAAGATGTATGGGCTGTACAAATTAATAACCCTTTCTCTCTCCATTCTGAAACGACGGCGTCAGGACTTTTCCTTATTTTTTAATGCCATTCATATTCTATCAAATGTATAATAATTCTATGAGCAGAATGCTATTTCTATATTTTATGCATCTAAAATCTGAGCGGAAGATTGTTGCAACAATATGGTAACTATGCTGATTACTTGCATGATGATTGCATATTAGAAGTAATTAACACTGTACTTGCATATTAGTATTATTACAGAATGAAATATGCAAGCATAAAGTAAAGTGCATGACCTCTTACGATCTGTTGTCCATGCCATGCAATAAACTACCTTATTATTGTATCTCGTGTTTCATTGTCTTATTTAATTACACAATTCAATTACCTTTATTAACGACAATTTATATTGTACATCCGTATTTATTTACTGAACAATTAACAATAATATGCGGGTAAAGATCATTCAGTTTCCATGTGGAGACCATGATGACTTGTGTGGGATCCATCTTTAATAATATTCCAAAGTGTCCTGACTGACTGACCGACTGGCATAATCACTCATCAAAGCAGAGCCCAAACGGCAAATCCTAGAGAAGTGAAATTTTGAACACAGATAGGTTTTAATACAAAACCTTCCTCTAAGAAGGGATTTTTGGAAATTCCGCCCCTAAGGGGGTGAAAAATAGGGTAGAAAGTTTTTTAGAGTATACGAATATCTTGGAAACCAGACACTGTACGAACTTGAGATTTGGCACATAGATTCTCCTATCAAAATAAACTTGTGGAAGCTCGCAAGCGGGTGGCGGTGACATAATTTTACTTCAACAATCCACTCGTAAGCGAGTGATCTCTGAACTACACACTTAGGATTGTGTTTGAAATTCTAAATAGGACAATTACTATATTTCAGATTTGAGGCAATATATGAATTTCAATAATGTACTCAGTTAAACATAAAGCAAGTATGGCATTGATCTTAAAAACTGTTTTATATAAAAGTTAGTAAGTATTTACCTCCACTGTGTAATTGAGACTTCAGACATTGACATTGCTTTTTATGATTCAGATTGTCCTCACTAAATAAAATTAATGCTTTTCCTCATTTAATATGTAACTCTCTGAATAACTCATCGTCTATTAGCAGTAGTGATGGAAAATATTGGTCTTAGTCTTGTGGTCTTCAGACCAAAAGTTTTTTCTAGTGTACGGAAAATTTCTAGAGCTTTGTTTTCTGAATAAAAAAACTGTTTGGTATTAAGAAAAGTTTATTACAGTTTATTTAGATTATAGATTAACTTGATCGACGTTTCAACACTCCTAGTGGTGTCTTCCTCTTCGAACACTGTTCACCCGATAACCAAGTAAAGCTGCCAAGAGCTGGCCGTGAAAACCTTCAACAATTTATTTATGCAGATCAATTAGCTTTCACAATTCGCTTGTTAGGCAAAAGGTCTTAAAACAGAGGATAATACTGGAGTAATTTAGCCCGCTTATCGACTGCGAATTCGTTCACTGTTACATTCGATAATTTGGTCGTAAGTATTTTAAGTATTTTGCACAATAGGACATGCAAACGATAAGGATTTTATTAAGATAAAAGATTTGGTCTAAAATTTTGACCTGCATCGTAACTACAAAATACTCTTGAGTCCTATAAGATTTATTGATAAGATTACTTTAGTCACAGTGAGACCACAACATAAACTGACTTTTCTCAGCACTATATCTCTTTAATATAAATATTCATAGTGTACCGAGCAACAACGATTTGTACCTTAAATTGTGTAGATATTTCGTTATGTTAACATTATAATCCTCACAAGAAACTCAACAAACAATTTCCACGGCTAAAGCTACTCACAAAACAACGACAAAAAACGTAGGTACTCGTAAGTACAGATAACACATCACTAAGTGTGTAGACTTTACGTAATGAAGGTATAGAAATTATAGATAGAGAAATTTTTACATGTAAGTACACAGATCTAAATATCTCTCTATCGTTTTGTGGGTTTTTTCTACTTGATTATTTTTGAAAGTCACAATAGGTATGTTTTGTGAGAACATCGGAATGTCGTAGTTGAATATAACAAGTAGTTATTTCAACAGATATACATGGACTTTTCATCGGGCTTATGACTGATCGTCGGCTGATTTAATGTGATCACTTTACACTTACATAGATAACGTTATGTCAGGTTTTAAACCTATTATTTTATCATCCGAAATCAAAAGGGTACTCGATGAGAATCGTTTCCTTAAGTGTATTTGCGCTTGGTATATAAGTTCACCTATGTTTATCATTTGGTATTATTTTTTATGTAAGTAATAATCTAGGGATAGGTATTTTTAGACCTATGGAGACGTGGTGTGATATTACAGACTTATTTTTTAAAGTAGTACAGAATAATATGTCAAAAAAATAAAAACATACAGTTATTGAAAGGTATAATGATAGAATGTACAAATTTTCGCACACTCTTTTCTTAGGTCACGTTCGCACAATTTATCATAACCATAACATAACATTATAAGACGAACGTATCAATGGAAGATTTCGTGACGAAATGTATCATACTTGACATTGTTCATCAAAAAAAGATGTTTCGCGAACAATAATTTGACATATTTTTAATCTTATTATTTATTTAACATTGCACGCAGTAATGTATGCGACTTATTTCCTTACACATGTATGCCCGTAAAAGGAATTTAAAAGATCTTTTTTTTTCTAACCTTGCAACAATAAACGTATACATGTCGTCTATGTAGAAACGCCAGTTAAAAGGTGACAAGACACTGCTTATGGTAATCATAAATCATTTCCGTAAAATCCACACATATCGAAATGCCTATACAAAGATCACGTATGATGCGCATTTTTGTTGTAAACAAAACGAAAAAAGTACTTAAGGGCTTATATGATGCACTGAGCAAAAATCATTCTATTTTTGCTTCAACATTTTCAAATTTTGTATGAGAATGTTAGTACTCAGTAAGAATAACGTAAGCGACAAAGTGGATTACTTATACCTTTTGAAAAAAAAACCTGTGAAGAAATTTAAAAATCTAAAACAGCCGATTTGTTAAGATTATAATTACCAGTATTTTGGATAAATTATACTTTTATATCTGAAAAACTGAACGGAATATCATCAGATTCCGTAAATTTTAAGGGTTACTTTAGAAATATTTTTTTATTCGAGGAATTTCCAAATCCTGTAATTCTAGAACAGCCGATCTGTAGTCCATACTTTCATCTATCACTGTCTTCAGTTTCAAGACGATTCCCTCAGTATCGGCTGAGTAAAATTCAGGGCGCTGAAGCCCCTTGACAACTTATAGGGCCTTAACGCCGTTCACAAAAAAACGCAGATATATTCATTTTTTTTCAATTTCAATATTATCAATATGCTTACAACATTTTGTTGCAAAAACATGTTTTTTTTAATTGGCTTAAGATAGTTACAAAAACACTGAAATTTTCCACAATGTATAACTTATTATGCCAATCCTTTTCGTTAAGTTATACTACTATTATTTATCAAGGCCAATTCTCGAGAAAGGAAATTCTAGAACGATCTTAATGATTTAAGATTTAAGGGGAACAAAGAAATTATACCCGGGAGAAAGAAGAGGTGTAAGGAAGCGCGGCCGTCCAAGAACCACATGGCTCAACCATGTTGACCAGATTTTTTTTTATAAAATGAAACTGGGTTTATCGAATCCAAATACATATTTGTACACTTTACAAAAAGCTTGAAAAGCTTGTGTTGTGAAGCGGAGTAAGTCGCGGATTGAACCCGCGCCTACTGGATTAACAGTCGAGCGCGTTACCAACCAGGCTACCGACCACCTCGTATTCTCAAGGACGGACGTGTTATAAGTAAAAGGAACCGCAGAGTACATGTAAATCACTTGTTAATCGGATTATTATTGAGTTACGTAAGTTAACATAATATTCCAAAATATAAAGCTATTTTACCTACCAATTTTAAAGTAATCGTATGTTAATGAACCTGCAAATGTTCACAGGTGAGTAATATACAATTATACATCGTACATGTAGTTATATTGAAGGAATAAAGGTTAGAACTATACGCTCGAGAGACTTACGAAAAAAGTTAATGTTCTTTTTTATCATCAGTACGTCATAATCAGACGTCATTAAATGTACATAATAAGAAATACAATTATTGTCAATAATAAATTACTATTAGGTGTCACCAAATGTCATAACTATTTGAGAAAAAAACAAAAAAAGATAGAATATTGGTGGCTAAGTCATTACCGAGTTACTATGTGGAACCGCCAGACAGGAGTCAAGAAGTTCAAACTCGCTATAAAAACTGACGCAAAGGGGAGTTATTTTCAACTCACGAACGTTCCATATTAGTCTGAGAACCCGTTAATTACGTTAGATGGCGTTAGCATCGAAACCGAAAAATTACGTTAGATGGCGTTAGCATCGGAAAATTGGTTCATTGTGAAATAGTTTCCAGCTGTAGCATATATACAACTTCCAAAAATTACACAATTGACAGCAGGATGTGATGAAATAGGTGGACGTTGCCCTGGGCAAAAATTGATCACTTAAGCCAGCCAAAGCCGACTCGTAAGCGTCGGAACACCCATTCTGCTTCCTCCCCAAAGGAGTTCACATAACGCTACATTATGTGAATGAAGATGCCTCTCGTTTCTGTTGAGGAAAAAACTGTAATGTATTTCCGTTTGTGCAATGCAGATAAATTCCGGTTCCATACCTAAAATAATTTAGGTATATCCCAAATCAGATAATGATGTATCTGTTTATTAATCGAAATGTTGTTTAAATGAAACTTTACGCATAAGGTCACACATCGCCTTATAGGTTTGCCTAGGAGTCAAACCCCTGCCCTCCGAATTTGTCCCCCCAATGAGATTTTTCACATTTTTTTGGAATACGGAAAAAGATAGGATAATATGATCGATGAGAGAAAATGTACCCTACATTTTTTTTAATAGGACTAGCGGTTTACCCGCAATGCGTACTGACTTATAAAATCTGAAAAAAACCTATTAATAAAAAAATGACCCATTTAAACTTTGAGTTTTGACGTTCTCCATTCTAATTCAAATTCTTATTGTAAATTAGATCTCATTCTTAGTTTGAAATGTGTAGAACGATTGTTATTTGACAATCAGGTATTCTTAACCATAACGGTAAAAATTAACGTTCGTTTTTCAAGAATGAAAACAATTGTATTGACAATATTCCGTTCTTTTTTTGAAAAACGAATAAACCGTTATGTTATATTTATTTCAGTTCGCTTTAAAATGTTGTTCTCATTGAAATTCATAAATATTGTTTTCTTAATTTGGTCAAATTTAAAAAACAATCGAACACAATTCAATTGTTTTATTATTGCTTGTTATTAAATATTCACATAAGAGTATGAGAATGTATACAAATAGGTATCTTAAGGTCCTATATTCTGTCATTCGGCTTCGACGCCCTGAATTGTTCTCAGCCAATACTGAGAGAATCGTCTTGAAACTGAAGACAGTGATAGATGAAAGTATGGACTACAGATTGACTGTTTTAAAATTACAATATTTGGAAATTTCTTCAATAAAAAAATATTCCGAAAATACCCTTGAAATTTACGGGATCAGATGATTTTCCGTTCAGTTTTTCAGATATAAAAGTATAATTTAGCCAAAATTAATTATAATCTTAACAAATTGGCTGTTATAGATTTTTTTATTTGCTCCCAGGCTCTTCTTAAAAAGGTATAATTCACATTGTTGTTTACGTTATTATTATTTCACGCTAACATTCTCATATAAAATTTGAAAAAGTTGAAGCGAAAATAGAACGATTTTTGCTCAGTGCATATAGGCCCTTAAGGTTCAAGCACTTGTCATCTTTGCTTAGCCACAAGGGATGCGTCATTCTACAAAGTCTATACAAGTAATATTAATCGTTATAAGTATGACTAAACAAATAATTTTCCACTGATAACTGAAAACTGATGTAAAAACCGCATTGTCATAATACCTACGTATAATGCCATCTGGTGAGACAATAGTCAATTACAATTTAAGTTATTTTATTACTATAGAATTGATATGAATCTAATAAATTATACAGGTGAATACACTAGGAGTCATTTTCGCAGAATTTATAAGTCATCACGAAAAGTTATCCCTAAGAATTCCGTTATTGAAATATAATAGGTAAGAAAACTTCATAAATCGTAAAAAAAAATGTTTTTTTCCAAAACTATGACTATTTTGACGATGCATATAACTTTCGAGGTCCCAACATAGTACTCGTATTTTCCCTCATTTATTATGTTACGGTTATGTGAGCCAAAAACTGTGAAATAAGAAAGGACGAAAATGGATCGAATGCCTTGGAACCTCTCAAATTCGATTTGAATATTTTTTTTCGTATCGAACCCAGAAAAATCAATCGTCAAGCCGATATCCAGTGCTGTGCAAAAATCACAGCATGTGGAGATGTAAAGAGATTCGTCCTGTAAAAAGCCTGATCGCTTCCTCTTGTAAATAAAAAAAATATATATACAGTAGAGTCTCGCTAATCCGGCACTATTAAAAACCAGAGGGTTTCTGGATTCTATAGGGAAATTTGAGGTAAATAAAGCATCACATGTGTATGTAGGAATAGGCAGATATGTGTTTATTTACCGCATAATTTAATGTGACAATCGTCTTACTTAACAAATTTAACAAAAAATATGTAGTTATTAAGTGAGCATAGGGAGGGGTGGAGATAGCAGAGGCTAAGGGTGCCGGATTACTGGACGTGTCGATGTACTGAAGTGTCAGATTAGCGAAACTCTAGCGTATATAACAATTGATATACGAGTACGACGTACTCAGTACGTGCTAAAAATACTTTATATACGCAAAAAATTAATATGCGTACTTGTACTAAAATTTTTAATATGAGAATAAAATACTACGGATTATGTTGATCGTTTGTGATATAATCAATAATAAATTAATTAAAATAATGTATTACTTATACATATTAATTCCGCTGTTACAATTATTATTATAATGATTATTATATGCTACCTACATTTATGTATTTAATTACAATAACATTTCCTGAGTTGAATTCATTTGAAATAACTAGTCAATAACTATGTAAGTACAACTGACATATATTAATTCAGTTACACGTCACATCAAAGCAGTAGAACCTCTCATAATTAATATTCGCAATTCACATAACGAGCAAAACAAATCCTGAAAAAGCGGGTCTCTTAACGAGCGACGTAGAAAGAGGAAATCCCCTCTTCACGTCACGTCGAGAAAGTCTTTAGTGTTACATTGATGGAAAATCCCGCGGGCTTAAGGCCCTCCACATCCCCGGGTAGCTCAGGCGCATAATTAGCGACCTCTTTACCTGCACTTATAGGCAAATCTTATTAAGAGGTGGGCCCAGGGTAAACATATGTAAACTTTAGTACTTAAGACTTGTACATGTAGAAGTAATTAGAATTTAAGTCTCTTATTTGTAAGAAATGAGTTGTAACCTCCTTGGATAAGGACACTGAAGGAATGTAATTTGGAGGTGGGGTTTGCCGGGGGGCTCCCTTATGGCTAACCCTTTAGAGTCACAGGACCAACAACATGGAACAGACTGTCGCACGTCGGACGAAGTACCAATGTACAAACCGATTGGAATTTCAGCAATTCATGTCACCGGCGTCATGAAAATTATCTTTCTCATTGCACGCAATACCATTGTCTCGCTTAAAATATTGTCGAAATAATTGTTAGGTATTGCGAAATAATTTTAATCCATACGATTTTTACGAGTTGCCGCAATTTTGCAAGAAAAATTACTCGTGTAGGAGCACCTTAAGACTTCTATTAAAAATATACCTTAGTAGTTATTGTCAGAAATTTACATATATATTATGTTTTTAAAAAATAAACGTACACTAATTTTTAATAAACGCGTCTTGAAAAAAAAATGTACTAATTATTTTTTGCGTGGAACGCATTATCGCATTTTGCGTTAATTTATACGGCAAAAAATTGTTTTGCATTACGCGTAAGATTCTGCTAGGAATTATATCGTTATGAGAGGTTCTACTGTACTTCCAACATGCAATCTTCTTGTAATAAATCAAAGATATTTTATTATATCAATAATTTATGGAGATTTTATTCTGTGTTTAACATCTCAAGACTCACGCATCTGATTGCCTTGTTGTTGTGCAGTCGACCCTACTGAACAAAACTGCCTTGTATTGTAATCAACGCTAGTAAATAAAATTATAGCTTTAAGACCTAGACATCCCTACTAAAGAAAATAGTCTGTATATGAGAATTGTGGAAAACTTGGTAAACAAAATTGCGCTAAAGACAGGATGTTTGATACTTACTTTACTGATATATGGATATAGATATCTTAAGGGGTTATAAGTAGAGCTCCGTTAGGAGTCTCACGATTTTGAAGATATTCACATTCTACAGAAAATACCCCTATTACTCAAGTATACTCTAATATCATCGTAAGAAAAGGTACCTACTTAGTTATATCATTCTTTTTTGTTACTTGAATATGTGTTTAATCTATTTTTACTCATTAGTTTCAAACTGAAGAAACAATAATATAGTTAACGCTAGTAAACAGATAAAGGTGTGGATGTAGTAAACAGAAGTGACTTGTAAAACCAAAAATAGCAATATAATGGTCAATGTCGGTAAAAAATTCTCATAGATCTAGAATTAAAAAGACCGGATTACAGACGTCAAAGATGGTTAAACAAAATCCTACAAAAAAGTGTGATTAAATTGAGTCTTGAAAATATTTTTGTCATGGGTTGCTTCCTTCCACTTACCCTTGGACGGTACAGGAACTTCAGTTCCTATTTCATCCAATATATTCATCCTATGTTCATCACTACCTTATATATACCATTTAAGCAATGGAATGTTGCACTGAGCGATAGCCAGATTCACATACATTCAACTGTCAAAATAATGTCCAATAATATAATTAGATTCGAGTCAAGTATGTCCAAGAGCCGACAGAATGCAATTCACTGGTCACCGTCCCTGGTACTACGAGTGACTTGCAGTTGTTGTTATATTGCAATGGCCTAACGTTGCGCAATGCCGTCTAGGAGTACAACTTCTTGCCTACATAACTAAGTAGTGTGTCGGCATCATACCAGATAGTTGCATACCAATATATGAGGCATGATAAACCCAAGTATAATATAAAGAGATATTCTTGCGGTCAACGCATAAAATGATAACTGTTGGGACATCGTATTATACAATAAGAACAATGCAGTCATATACATGGGCGTCGCCAACCTAGGAGTTAGGGGGAGGGCAGGGGGGGCTAGAGATTGGAATAGGTATATATCTTTTCATACTAAATGATAAAACCCCACAACAAAAATACATTACTGCCACACATTTTTTCATCGTATCCTAAATTTTCTCTAATTAGTATGAAAATCCATAAACTTCATAAAAAAATTGCCCGTGGCGCTAATTTTTATTACTTACTTTTTTATTTTTTTCTCATTTTTCATACTTGTAAAAATTTCATTGTTGTGCAAAGTATTTTTATACATTTTCAAATAAAAAAAAAACACATCACAACCTCTTATGTCTCACAAAAAAAATTCGTCTGCGGCACTATTTTCGCATTTTATATGTTATATCAATTTAAAAAAAAATGTTTGCCCTCCCCCCAGTTTCTGGTCATATATACTCGTACAATATAACATGCGTCTTCACACTAACACCAGATGAAATAGCAGAGATGTTCTCGACGGTGATGATATTAAACATTTAGGTAGGGGTGGACTGATGATACTGATAATCTCGCGGAGCATTGATGGTAGCGAAGTGTCAAGAACAGAAAGACGTATAAAAATTGCTGGAGGATGTTTATATCTAACCATGGAAGGAAACAGGCTGATAAGAAGAAGGTGCGATCAATGTTTTCTGTTCTTTGTATCAATTGTAGATTAAATTGTTGCTAAGGTATCCTCTGCATGAATCCTTGCCTCCTTTAGATCTCTTGTGATTGTGGACATCCAAGTAGTCAGGGGTCTACCTGGTCAAGTATCCACCTTGTATTCACAATCAACATAAAAATCAGAACATAAATCAAAGCGGGAATACATCGTAATAAAATCGTAGCCGCGGTCGGCAAATACGTAGAGCGTCGTAAAAGTCATATAGCGTAGAACACGTAACCTTATTTTACTCGTAAACTACGCATAAGTTGTGTAAACATTCAACATCCGACAAACACGCCATTTAGATGTGTCATAGTAAATGCAATAGATGACCTATAAAATGTTATTATTTAATTACTGCGTGAAGGTGGAATCACTGTGATATTAAATAGATTATTAATTAGTTGTACCTTCAAGCTTAGTAAGAATCAGAGACAAAGGTCTGTCCTATCTACATAGCGATAGTCATACTATGCTGTAGTTTCAAGAACAATGCAGGATAGAAAACACGTCCTGAATTAGGCTCGGTTGCTCGACGAATAGTATCGTAGCATACACAAATCCAAATACTTTCCTGCACACTTTGCACTAGGCTAAGGCCTGTATCTCAAAGTGTGGAATACATCACCAGCGCCGGAGTTTGAACCTGGCACCTCCCGCTTGAGAGACTGCCGCCTCAACCAACTGCACCAACTTTGCCCTTTCGCTTTATGTTACCGTGCAACCGAGCGAATGAGGAAAGAACTTAACATTTGGAGTAGGATCTTAGTCCAAATCCTAAATGTGCTCTTACACGAGCAATAATAGCAGCAACTCGTACAAATCGTTTTGATTTACATTTGCCGCAATTATCGCTCGAAAAATTACTCGTGTAATCCCAATATTAACGTCTGAAAATGCTAAGTCTATATCAGGAGTAGTACAATTAAAAAGCAAATTTATACAACAGTGTCAATACAGCCAATTATGTATATTTTCACTTTAAACCTGAAGATACCTTTATAAACTTCACAGTAAGCTAAAAAAATGTTTTATTCTGATACATGGGAAGGGATTCCAATCAAAGCAATCGAACTACAGAACATTCAATGACAGACTATATAAATGAGAACTCAATCCTAAAATTACCATACTTTGCAAGGCACTATTGCTATTACATTCTTAGTTGTTATTTCAATCATACTATTACAATAAAGTATTTATCTAGAGATACTCGTATTTATCTGCGGTTACTACAAGTTATGACTCACACATTTCTTATTCAATTACTAGTACATTTCACAATAAAAAAATATTCGCAGTAATTGCAATTTGCGTACGAGCAAAACGATGTGATGTAATACTGCAAATACTCAGATGAATGTCTAATACACTTTATATAAATTGACAACATTACATTGTTATTATGAGAAGTTGATCACAAATAATTTTTCAATTTTATATATGTTGTCGTTTAAACAAAACACGTATGAGTAGGTATACTGATATCTAAAAATTTCGTGAGACCTTAGATCTCGACAACCTTACTAGATATGCTTTTGAAAAAAATAGAATAGATACATTGAACCTTTATTTAGGGAATGACCGAAAAAGATTTTTTATATGTCAAAATAAAAAGTGAAAAACTCCTCTGATCTTTTTTCCGAAAGATCTCGTTTTCCGAAAGTCGCAGAGATTTTTTTTGTATTGATAATACTCGTATGCATTAAAATCTAGGGAATGACCGTAAATGTTTTTTGAGTGAAGCGTAATTAACCCCAAAAAATGGAAAAAAACTCTATTTTTACCATTTATTCACGCGACTGTTCATGCGATTTTGAACCTTAATGCCGTGGGTAATGACCGTGACGTCATAGTTGGGTGGAGAGCCTTTAATACTGCAGCTTGTTGCATTAATTTCTTATGGGGCCGCTTCACGCTCGGCGACCTTCCACGAGTTTTGTGAGAATGAGTAAAAGGACGTACGGACGAGGTGGTTGTCTTGAACTGTATACGTAACCGACGGTTAACGCCTTTTTACTCATTCGCGCGGGACTCGTGGAAGGTCGGACAACATGTGGATGAGGCATTAAAAATATTCCACATAAAAGTACGTCAATATGTAACGTGGGGAAACCTATGAATCATAACTTCTCCTATCGAGTATTGGTTGTGAAATGAATGAATGCAATACCTACATTAAAACAACCCTGAGACTCTCATATTGACATCGTATTCACATAATGAAAACTGGTATTACAATCATATCTAGAATGAGAAATATTATGATGGTCATAATATTTTTTTGTAATATTCAACAATGACTCTAGTACTTTCATTAATTAAATCAATAGCAAATCGGATATTTATCATATCACATTAAATTGGGCACTGTTATACCTAAGTGTAGCGATTATTTTAATAGGGCATACCAGCATGGGCGTCGCCAGCCTCGGAAAAGGCGAAAATAGCGCCGTAGGCTAAATTTTTTTGTGAGGCATAGTGAAAAGGTCTTGATGTGCATTGGTTTACTTGAAAATGTACATAATACTTTGCACAATAATGTGCACTAAAAAGTCTTTTATAAAAAAAGTGATAAAAAAATAATTGTATTTTGATGGATTGTCATAAAAATTTATGTTATGATGAGAAAACTTGTGGTAATAATGTGATTTTTGTGAGGTTTTATCATTTAGTATGAAAAATATATACCTATTCCAATCTCTAGGGGAGGGGGCAGCTGCCCCCCTGACGACGCCCATGCATACCAGTAGGTCTGGAGTAGCACTTCGTAACTCAAATCACTCAAATATTCATACGCTTCATAAAGGAAAGCAATGTGCACCATCGTAGGTACTTTATAAACACCATTTTACTCTTAAATCTTTCTCCATAAACGATCTCGCTAATAGTGCCTACTTGATAAAATTTGGGGTGAGTATTCGCATCAAAAGTTGTTTTGAGAGTTCTGTTGCTGGTTGTAGGAAAAGCTATGATTGTATAGACATAGTAAAATTTATTTTCTAGCAACTCATCATGTAAATGTTGATAATGTAGGTGCATTTATTCTATTAAGTCATCAAAATACGGAAAGAAAATTTTATTGTAAGCATACATGTTAAGTTACAATAAGCGTGTTACTAAATAGGCATGTCTAATGATCTAAATGTCTAGTGACTTACAAATGCTGTTTGCAAATGGAAGATTGTTACAATCATCGTGATGCATCAAACATAGACAATACAATACACGCGATTACATATGATTATATGATTATGGCATAATGCAAATCATTATTAATGTTATTGTTTGTTATATGAATTATCATACATGCAATATTGATCATTGAATTTATTCACATATTGTATGATTTTATTTCAGGGGCGCATTGGCACAATAAACTACTATTAGCTAGAAGACTGGGATCGGTATGGTCATTGAAGGAAAATCCCGCGGGCTTAAGGCCCTCCACATCCCCTGTAGCTCAGGCGCCTCCTATAGAGACCTCTTTACCCGCACTTCTAGGCAAATCTTATTAAGAGGTGGGCCCAGAATTAGCCTTAAGGGAGCCCCCCGGCAAACCCCACCCCTAAATTACGTTCCTTCAGTATCCTTATCATGGCCAGAACAAGAATTCGAACGAAACGACGATTTCAGGACGTATCCTTAGTTTTGAATGTTCTCCACGATCTATCTTCTTCTTCTTTTCTTAGATCTTGGGATCTGTTTATTCAACAAAGCCCTCATTCTTTGGAGGCTGAAGTCCAGCTGTCCCTTCATCGTTTTGGCGGTCTTCCGGAGAACCGGTGACCAGCTGGGATTTCGTTGGCCACGACATGGGATTCTGGAGTCATCCATCCTATTTAAGTGGTCCCTCCGGAATCTTCGCCTGGCCCTATCACGGTCCATCAATTGTAATAATTTTGTGGCATTCATCTTTATCTCACGTACGCTGCGCTCGCCATGTTGGTACGCATGGATGGATGGACATAGAAGTAGATTATGATTTGATTCCTGCACTGGTCATATCAATCTATAGATTAATGTATGAATTGATAATGCTGTAGGTATTGATATGACGTAACATAAAACCGGACCAACGAGACCAAGAATTATGTGTTACGTTACACAGATGTTACATAGTTCAATGGCCGGTTGGCTGGCTAGCATTTTTATAATACACAAGGACCTCTTCGTGGCTGCAAAATTGACCATCAATTTTATCCACAATTAACGACTAATTTTGCCGGATGTCGAACACATACTGTTGCCATTCAATTGTTATAATATTAAAAATGATACTGGGGTTAGCTGACAGAAATCGCAACACTGATTTGAACTCGCCCTAGTGAACAAATGTTATATAACATCTATTACTTGTTAACATATTTCACTGTTCTGTTCACTTAAAGTGTAAATAAATAAATAAAGTAACACCATCATAGTAAAACACCTCTGCAACACAACTTTGATACTGGGTTAGTTGGATGAGATCCCAGCATTGCGATAAGCTCACCCTAATGAACAAATATCATAGTTTCTGATACTTGTTTTTTTAAGCATGTTTCTGTATTTTCTTCACTTGAAGTAAGTGTAAATAAATAACTAGGAATACTCTCCGTAGTCTCGTTTTCTCCAATGTTAAAGAGCATATAATAAAATCATTCGAGAAGAAAGATCAGTAGGTATAACTACATCGTTATGATCATTTTTCCTTTACTAGGAGTAGTACCTACTGATATACCTACATAAGTGTTATGTTGCAGTTTTGTACAGTTATTAAAACACTAAATAAGTGCACTCATTTTTCTTTCGCTATTTTCCAAACCAGTTGGTGCGAATCACAGTGGGGGCTTCTAGTCTATAAAGTAATACAGAATATAAGAATGAAAGTAAAACCAATGTTGTTGTTGAATTAAAATACATTTAAACAGTCACGAATAAATGTGTCTAGGTATAGGTACGTTATAATATAACGGTGCATAGCAACATCTGTTACCTTTAAGATCTGAGATGCAAGTTTATTTATTGCTCATGCAGTATGGGTGTGCCTTTACGATTCAATAGTGTAACATTCAATCAATGAAATAATGTAACCGAGATCTGAGGTTATGCACTACGTGGAGAGTAATAAAAGTCTGCATTACAACCGTTTTGTTGTATGGAGTGGAAAGGTGGACTCCCAAAATAGCAACTGATATATTATAGTTGGAAAGGTGGACTCCCAAAATAGCAACTGCTGTATAGTTGGAAAAGTGGAGTGGACTCCCAAATTCTAAACTGCTGTATAGTTGGAAAGGTGGACTCGGAAATATCAACTGATTTAATATAGTTGGAAAGTGGACTCCCAAAATTTCAACTGATTTAATATAGTTGGAAAGGTGGACTTCCAAAATCTCAACATCTATATAGTTGGAAAGGTGGACTCCAAAAACCTCAACTACTGCATAGAGTGAAAATTGTTTATTGTTTATTGTTCATTATCGTCCCTAGGACCTAATTTCGGGCACTTGGACTCGTCATATTTAGGTACATAGTTATAAGTAACAATAAAAAGAGTTTTGAACAATGTGGACAAACAAATGTGGACTTTCAAAATCTAAACTGCTGTACACTTGGAAAGGTGGACTCCCAAAATCTCAACTACTGTAGGTACTACATGAAAATTCTACATGTAAATTCGAAGCTGCGACCTATGATTTGTGGTTTGACCGCAGCTGCAGCTCACCTTGGTAAATTTATATATTCTGAAATGATGTGTAAGATGTTATTAATTAGTTGTGAAAATATAGGTGCGCCCTCTTTAGGTGCGTACAGTAAGTATATAATCAAAGTCCTTCACTAACTGGTTAAACATCTTACATGATAACTTCATAAGTTCACATTGGAGTGACATTAGGTTCAAATTACAAAGTGCTAATTATTACTTCCTGATACCCAAACTTTGATTCATACGAAAAGCTCACAAGCTTTCAGAAAATTATTACATACTCGTATCTAGATGATTTCCTGACTTTTTATATATCCGTATATGCGGATTTCAATAAAATGACATTCGAAACATCTTGTCACAGCTCACAGGAGATAAGGTTTATTAAGGAGTCCACTTATAAAAAACACGGTGACATGTCCATCAAAAATATACACATTTTTATTTTCAAAGAAAACAGGAATCTGTATGAGTGACAAAGTTTAAAGATTTCATTCGACTGGTCACTTCCCTTAAAATCAATGTCCAACAAACATATTTTGCAAACCTAGAAATGCATTAGGTATCTATGCCCCACCTACATTAATTTTCTACCTGTGAATATACACAAATTATCATACACAAATTAAAGTGTACACAGCGGGCCATGGAAAGGCAGATGCTCGGCGTGAGCCTTCGAGATAAAATTAGGAACGAGGAAATAAGACGCCGAACTAAAGTTACCGACATTATGGACCGCATTGCAAAATTAAAATGGCAATGGGCTGGACATATGGCTCGACAAGAGGATACTAGGTGGGCACCCAGAATCCTACAGTGGAGGCCCTGGAACAAAAGGAAAAGCATCGGAAGACCTCCCAAAAGGTGGTCTGATGACCTAGTCCAACAAGCCGGAAGAACCTGGATGCGGAGGGGGAGAAACAGAGATGAGTGGAAGGAAATGGAAGAGGCCTACGTCCAGCAGTGGAGGGAGGAAGGCTGAGGAAGAAGAAGAAGAAGAAGAATATACCTACCTACCTATAATATCATTCCTGAAGTTAATTAAGTAATCGTAAAATATAGGTACTTTTTAAAACCAAGATTTTATGATTTCACATCCTAGAATCGTTTTTCGCGGACTACCAAACGATACTAAACAGGCCCTCCCAGGGTGCATGGGTTCCTTGAATCCGATGACGTCTCCCACCTAAAATTGACAGATTCTAAATTTATAAAAAGATATGAGTTCCAGATACCAAACACGGCGGTATGCGGTGACTGGATCCTCTCGATCGCTCTGTGCTTTCCGAGGCTTGAGCTAGACAACTAATAATCAATA
The DNA here is from genome assembly GCA_963576895.1 of Ceraclea dissimilis. Classification (NCBI taxonomy): domain Eukaryota; kingdom Metazoa; phylum Arthropoda; class Insecta; order Trichoptera; family Leptoceridae; genus Ceraclea; species Ceraclea dissimilis. The sequence continues at coordinate 17,039,564 of OY756363.1, forward strand.
ACCAATAATCCCTTTAAACCGCCATCACAAGTTTGAAAAACCATGTTGCCAGTTTATTCTAACAATCCAAAAATTGGCAAATTCTTTTAAACAACAGTTCTGAATTATAATTTAAAAGTATCGAAAAAATGTAACCATATCTTATTGTCAGATCAAGCAACACTAAACTAAGTTTGCACCAGGGGACTTCTGTCGCGAAATGCACTATAAATAAAATCTTGTATAAACAAAGTGCTTTATTTACTTTATAGCTAGTAGCTACTATTATCTCTTAACCATCCATCACACACTGTATGGTATTAAGTACCCATTATTGCTTAATGTCAAAATGTCAAGATAATAAAAAGAAGACACTGTGTTCGTATTTGTACAATACACCGAATAAATGAAACAATGAACTTATATAATTCATACAATACTCTTAATGATATATGGTCAGTGACATTTTGTGGTTAGACAAAATATATGGACGTTAAAATGAATACCTGATTATTGACGATGTATGCAATGATAATGAGTACAGAAATAGAATAAGAGATAATGGGTTGTTTGTTTTACTTTTTTGCCACTAGGGGCGCACTGCCAAATAGGGTCTATTGTCAAAATTAATGTCTGAAAAGAATTCATGACCTCAAACGTCAACACATATTAACTATAATGTTTTTTTATGCGTTATAAATCCAATGAATAAGTGATTTTGCGATAGAGCTACAAGTAATACCATCAAGAATCCAACTTCCAAACCATAAAACAATCGAGTACGCAACTTAACGCAACTGTTTAAGCCTAGTGTGATTTTTGACTACAGAAGATAAAGCTTTGAAAGATCTCTGGTGTATGTACTCAAAAATAAATAGCGGAAGTAAAAAACACAAATAATAATGATCTTGTAGGCTTTCGCAGCGTGATGAATCCATATCTTTGTTGGTTCTATGGGTTTCCTTACTGCGTGTAGAGTGGTTGAATAACCTAGCTTTTGGCAGCGATACTTCTGCCATCTTCAGGGTGAAGTAGCATCGCTGCCGAAAGCTCGGTTATTCAACAACTCTACACTCAGTAAGGAAACGCGAAGAATCAACGAAGATATATATGATAGTATTATAAATTTTAGATTAGTTTCAGTAACAAACTACGTTAGTAATTGAGGGTTAATGTTGTTAAGAAAAAAATGACTAAAATGAACTTACGTTATAAGCATAATGATCTATTATCCAGGGTGTAAAACTCCAATCAAATAATGGTGAAGAAGATGATGATAATTGTTTATTAATCAACTTTTATTTACTGTAGTCACCTGTTGAAAAGTCACATTTTTATATTTTAGGAAACTGTTACAACTGGCGGTAAATTAATATTTCGTTTCGTAAGAAAAACGCAACACCAAAGTTCAATCGAAACGCTTGTTGAAAATTTTCACTCCATTTCACAAAATATTAATGAATATGTTAATTTTACGACGGGAAAATAAAACATATAAAAGCAGGATTCGATGTGGTCATAGCTGGGTTGGTAACGCACTCGCCTAACAATCGGGTGAGCGCGGGCTCAGTTCCAAATGCCGACTTACTTCACGTCACGAGACAAGCTTTTTTAGCGCCTACAATAAGTATACAAAGATATATTTGGGTTTATCGAAATAAATTAAATGGAATTTGAGGATTCATCGAGGAAGTATTACCAGAATGAATAAAAAATAAAAACCAAATAAACCCTAATCAATTTAGAAACTTCATATTTTTTTGTTAAACTTAATTGTATTAAAGTCTGAATTTTTTTATTGTTCCTGCTTTTTCCCATTTATAACAACATATTTTCATATTTTACCACCATACTGTAACAACTGATACTACGTGTATTGAAACAACATAATTTCAAACTGGCAAAACGAATGGATCATTTGAAAGTTCATTAACCGTATCGGAGGTTGAATTGGAGATTAGATATTTTAAAGTATTACAAATCAATTACAGGTACAACAAACCAATTCAAGTACTATTGATTCAAATACAGGTTGTTTGATAGCCCCATCGCGCATCGTCGAAAAATATTGTGTTTTTCCGACCTCAAATTAACTCATTAAGGTTTCATTATAAAATGTTAAAATGTACACATTAGGGGGCAAATTCTTTTACGAAAATCGATGATAATTGAAAAAAAAAATTGATAACAACACTTTACTCTAAGGCAAAAGGCTAAAATTAAGTTCTTTATCGAAAGCCTAAAATTTTTACAATGATTTTACTTTAGTTTTTTCAAAATGGAGTCAGCATTTTGTGAAATATTGTCAAATAACCTAAATGATAAATTTTCGTACTCTTCAATTTTCAACAGGTCATATCTCCAAAACGGTTGATCGTTGGTCATGCGTTATTTTAACTTTTTTCTTCATAGTTTTTAATTCTCTATGACCTCTCAAGAGATTTTACATACGGAAGGAAACACCATGTATAATGAGGTACTCAATATAACACGTAGATTATCAAGTGAATATTTTTGGTTGGCGTTAACAGCTGACCATGAGTGGCCAAAGGTGCGCTGAAGGTTGTGCGCACTACTGTGTACATTATACCAAGAAGGTTATCACATATTATAATAAGATAGTACTTTTAATATAAATATAATTATACTCTGAATATAATTTATAATTATTAATTGCTACAAGTGCCACGTATAAACAGATGTCAAAACACGTGGATTTAGGTAGTGGCCACGTAGGACAAAGTCGAAGTTTATTAGACGTTTTATTAAAAGTAAGCATATTGACATTTCAAAAATTTCTAAAAACGAGGGACCTTAGATCTCGACAACCCTACTAGATATGCTTTGAGAAAAAAATAGAGTATATACATTGAACCTTAATCTAGGGAATGGCCGTAAAACATTATTAATATCTTGTATAGATTTTCCAAAAATAAATTGTAAAAACACCTCTGATCTTTTTTCCGAAAAATAGCAACTCGTTTCCCGAAAGCCGCGGTTTTTTTTGGTATTGATAAGAATATGATCTCTATCTAATAGACCTAACACGCTGCGCCGGAAAGTCCATCCTTTGCTGTATATCTGTTGAGATAACTACTTGTTATTTCAACTACGACACGGAGAGAATTTGATGTGTCTCACAAGAAAAAAATATAATATTCAAAATATTGGTATCATTTTAAGTATGAGGGCTTTAGAAGAAGATTTCACTGAAATATCAAAGACATTCAATACACAAAGTTATATCTAAAAGCCGATAACGACTGTATTACTCATGGAAGAAAAGGGTGCTGTAAGAAGACTCAACAATCTCCAAATAACATAACCTGTTGTAATGGGTGTAACCCCTTTAAAAATATTACGTACAACATCGTAATAGAGACATTAGATAATAATTATACACTACCAGCGCCAACGCGGTAGGTGAATGTACTAAATCAATGACCTAGTTCCTCAGTTGTAGTACACACACATACAATCAACGACGCTATTTTTATTCGAGACAATTTTATAAATCTAATTGGTAAACAAAACATTGCGGAATTAATAGAGCCGCTAAAATTTAATTAGCATCGAAGATGTTTCATCACTAAACAAAAGCGACGGATATTTCATACGAGTACTTAATATGTTCTCGTAACTAATGTAGTTAAATCGACATTCTCTATGTAAAATGCTTATACTAAAGATAGTAAATTCGTTCGCCTTGTTCCAAGTAGCATTACCGGTATTATGAAATTTCATAGAACTATAAATAGTCAGAATTAGTAGAAATACTGTATAGTGGCAGAAATTAAAATATATTGTTAAATATGTTTATTATTCTAGGCTTACACAATTGTTGGATTTTTTTTTCATCAAGAATTGTAAGATGGAGACCGTGAGACAAAAAGAGAGGAGTAGGTCGGCCACAGAAAAGATGGGCCGACGATATTATCCCAGTCGCGGGTAGAAGATGGACTCGCAAAGCTTAAGATAGAGAAAAATGGAAGCAAATGAAAGAGGCCTATATCCAGCAGTGGAGAGATGACTGAAGGAAGAAAATAAAGAAGAGAAATAAGGATCTAGATTTGAATATGCAAACCCAAATAATTTCCTGCATACCTATGAAAGTAATAAGCTAATGAAAATTATTGTACGGAATGAGTGACTTCTAGATGGGTGTTGTGTCGAATGAATAAGAGAGAATTAATAAGATGACATAAAAAATATACATGAGTGAGAAAGGTAGTCCAAGAATGACGGATCATGTTGTCCATTAGATCCTCCGTGGGCGGACGCGTTTTTTGGTAAACGAAATAATGGAGCGTGAATCATAAATAGCATGAATGTGGAGGTATTATTTAAGTGAACAAATTATATACGTATAAAAAAATGGACATAGTACAGATTATAAAACTTTGTGGCAATCCGGCATTCTTATCCTCTCTGTTTATCCGCAAGGGACGCGGCTTGAGAGGACATAGATACCTATTTAGTTTATGTTGATTATTATAAACATCAGTAATCAAATAGCCTGAGATTATGTGTGTCGCGGGTTATATAACATCATCATTCCGCAAAATTCATGTCAGAAATTATCACATAGACACAATTACTTACCCTACATTCCAACACTGAATACAGTAGTATATAATATCATACACGTAGCTATCTACGTACATACACCTTACTTACAATTTACCTTTCTTATTACTACACTACACGTCGTAGTAACGCTAATTTTATTATAATAATCGGTTAAAAATAAAAGTCAACCTAAATTATTATTGTTCTTGCAAGTGTTGGGAAATTATAATGGCCGATATTTAATATGTCTCTGCGGCTAGTTAGGCATGTAGGTGACGTATTTAATATACAAGGAATCGAACATACGAGAAAAGTACGCAATGACAAAGAATTTAAATCTACAGACTGTAATGTAATCTACACCCATATTGAAATTAGAAAAATAGTAGTACGGAAGCCATTTCCATGTTGTTAGTTTTTCGGGTTTCTCTGCGGGTCGAGTGGTTGAGTAACCGAGCTTTCGACAGCGATACACTACCGCCATTTTCAGGGTGAAGTAGTTTTGTAAAAAAAAAAACTACTTCACCCTGAAGATGGCAGTAGTATCGCTGCCGAAAGCTCGGTTACTCAACCACTCGACCCGCAGTGAACCCCGAAAAACTATCAACATGGAAATGGATTCATCACGCTGCGAAAGCCTACAAGATTAGTAGTACGAAAGCTTTGTTTGTTAAGTTTTTGTATGGAAAGACATCAACGAATGGTTATTGTTGTCTCGGAATTTGCTTGTTAGAAGCTACATATAATTTTGTAAGGTATTCTCAGTCATTTTTTTCGTAGAACTAGCAGTTTACCCGCAATGGCTGGTCCAAAACCGAAATTCATTTAAAATACCAAAAAAATGTATTAAAACTAAAATTGGTTGAGAATTGATAAGAGCTACAGGAAAATAGTCAGAGAACGAATTAATTAGCATAGTCTTAGCTACAAAACGAGCTATAACTTTTTTTCATACATCTAATAATTTCGGAGTTATTGCAATAAAACTCAGTGACGAAAATTATTAAAATTTAGTATTTAGCGCCTCAGGCCAAATTTTTTCTTCCATAAAATGTTAGTGATAATGGGTGGAAGATTGTGAAAGAAAAAAAATCAAAGGATTTTTTTTTTTTTTACATAAAATATCCTGTTTTTTGACCGGCTATTACGGGTAAACTACTAGTCCTATGAAAAAATTGACTTTGATTTTTGACATTTTTTGTAGAGAATTTAGCAAGAATTATTTTTGTCATTGACTACTTTCTCCTATCTCTTACCATATTCCTATAAAATGCGAAAAACCGTGAAGAGGGACCTTTTCGGGGGGGGCAGGGGGGGCTGCGGCAAGATTTTGATAGGCAACCCTAGTGCGATGTAATACCCTATTGGTAAGCTATCATTTATACCACATTTCGATCAAAAAACAGATACGTCATAAATTAAGCAGCGGGCTCTCGGACTATATCACTGTCTTCAGTTTCATGACGATTCTCTCAGTATTCGCTGAGAACAATTCAGGACGCCGTAGCCGAATGACAGCATAAAGGACGTTAATCAGCAATGAGGTTCACCATTGACTGTCATGAATGTCATATTAATTTGTACAGAACGTTGCATGTTTTTATAAACATACATAGAATCCACACGTTATCCCACTATTGGGATATACCGTGATGTTGTAATAGTTGAAGGTCGTATGGAACATTCATGTAGCAACACTATCTTATAATGTTATGTAAGAACTTTTTATAAGTGCATTCGAACCTTTGTGAGAAAAAACCGTTAGACGAATCAAAATAATACATTAGTAGATAATGTTCGTGTCGAACGCATGTTTTGTTCATATCTGTTTAGTAACACGGGTGTATCTTAAAAAGTCTTCAGTACCTTAGAGTGTTATTACATTTAAGATGATGAATATCCCGTGAACATTTACTACGTCTTTAAGGTTCAAAATAGCATTCACCATCGTATGATGAAATTTTGAAAATAGAGTTTTTTTACAGCTATTAACTTGATTTTAATTCAAATTATTACTGTAAATATTTTTTTCCACTTTTAGGAAGGGAGACCTTTTCTTGTTTTTCAAAGGATTTGTTTCATTTTTTCATGAATATTTTGTATCGTACCTATATCGAATGGCATTGGTGAGACCAGAGTCAGATATTAAGTTTGTGAGATCTCAGGAGACAAGTTGTGAATGTCTTCCATTTTCAGGACAGGACGGCATGGAGAGAAAGAACTACAATGCTTGGTACAAACCAATCTACAAGATTGTAACTACATCATCATCAAAGGAATCTACATACTGTAATACGCTTAGGTAATTGTAATTGGACCACATTTTCAAAATAAACAGTACAGTTATCAAATTTTATGTAGTACAAATATTAAAAGGGACCATGTACTACATCTTACAACCAATCATTCTACATTCTAGACACATTAATGGTTGTGGGTACAAAACAAGAATAATTATTAAAAACACGAAATCCAATACTAGAATAATTCAACTTAATGACTTTTTGTTGCGTCACACAATTGGTAAAGGCAAAACCTTTAAGGTCATATGTATGTAGACACGACAGTTAGCAGCATTATACCTCAACATGTGAGAAGGTCTTCCATCTCTCTTCATCTCTATAATAGTAAGTAGAATAATCAATTTCTTTATCTCTCTCACTTAAAGTCTTATAATATTACTAGCTGAGTTACCCGTGCTTCGCAACGGCAAATATGACAAAACAACCCGGCATACTTTTTAAGACTTTTTATCTCTCAATTTCCTCAGTGCGTTCATTTGTTTCAGTGCCATTAGGACTATTGCCTTACTTTTCGTCATAATAGTACAGCTTGGTTTCATGTGATGTGCTTCCGCTTTTAGTAACAAACAAATAAATTTTGTTTTAGAGGTATTGAGAGTTAAAAGATTTGCGTTCAACCAATTGGCAACTTTACTGAACCCTCGTTGTCCCACTTCCATCACTTCTTTCCATGTTTTATCACTGAAGACTGAAGAGTAACACCGTGTCATCGGCGAAGGTAATTACATTTCCTTTGTCCAAATTCACACTACACAGGTCATTTATGTATACGAGGAAGAGCATTGGTCCAAGGATACTCCCCTGCTGCACTATTTAAAAAAAGAATGCGGGAGTTATGCGAATACTTACAAAAAATCAGACTTGCTTTTATATATATATAGATTATATCAGCGTATTATATCATAGCGTAACACCGTCATTACATAACGAGCAATCCATAATATAATAAAACATGTATGGGTACACAATGTACCCACCTGTATTTTATTGGATAAAGTATTAAAAAGATGCAGTCAACAGTGACGGGCTGAGGAACAATTTTTGAATTATTGTTCCGCATCGACGTTCATTTGTTTTTATGCTCATTCAAATTCACTGCAAATATTCCATTTTTTTAATTAGTCTCTCATAGAATTTCATTTCAATCACCGATATTGACCCGAAAATGGCCAAAAGCACTCATTATTTCAGCAATAAGGAAAAATCATGTTTTCAACAAATTACAAAATATAATTAATAGGTACTTACACCGGTATTATTGTTATTTTCGTTATTAAATTTAAGTATAGTTTTCCTTAGAAAAGGTATTTTGTGTTCCAAACAATATAAGACACAGGCTTTTAGTTTGCTCTGAAGTATGCAGGAAAGTATTTGCCCCTGTGTATGCACAAATAAACAGCAATGCATCAGACTTCCTAACCCTTAGCAACGAAGCAATACAATATATAAGAAATCTAGATTAAGTCTCTGACAAACAATTCACCCTGCGCTTTTAACTTTTTTTTACACTTTGACATAACGAATGTTAAATGATACAGGCGTGATGTTGGCCATACGATAAATAAATAACAGCAAAACTAAATAAATTACATTTTTGCGTCGTAATTTTCAACGTCCTAGGCAACTATTGATTAAGTCTCATAACTGAACACGGCTCTGAGTTTCGTATATAAATGTTATATTAAAAATAAGTTGTAGTTTCTTGCGTAACTTAGCCCATGGGTTATCTGAATGGATGTTAAAAAATACCTCTACATATATCTACCTATAAAATTATTACAAAACAAGGCAATCATTAATTGAACAGTTATGTTGTTCCGTTCGGTAAATGATAACTGATGTATAATATATGAAATAATAAAATGACTATTGTCCGTATGTCTTGTGGTCAAAATTTTCAATAGATGTCAATATTCTGCGCAATAATCTTGTGGGATTTCGCGGCGTGATGAATCCATTTCTATGCTGTTCGTTCTTCGGGTTTCCTTCTCTCTACTCATTTCAAAAGATTTTCAGAAGAATATCGACAGATGGAAATTATATTACTATTAAGGTTGTTACTTAAGTGTAAAGTGATCACATTAATCCAGCCGACGATCGGTCATGAGCCTGATAAAAAGTTCATTCTTCGCTGTATATCTGTTTAGATAACTATACTTGTTATCTGGACACTTCCACGAGGAGATACTAAATATTGTGTCTCATTTCAATATTTTTACAATGAACTTCCAGCAAGAACCTTCAGTCTAAACATCCAATTATATTATTGTGGAAAAATAAATCTTTAACCTATTAGATTCATAATTAAAATTTACGCATTCAAATATTATACCACACTATTATGAAATAACATACTAATTACTTTACATTTTAAACATGTTATAAGAATAACATATGTATACCTATAACACATTTTATAATTATACATCTAATACATAAAAATCCTCATTAAGTATTATGAACCTACTATAGGTACCTTATTATGTTAGTTATACCTAGGGCTGCCACCTCTCCGGGGGAGTCTACGGGTTTCAATGGTGTTCTCCGGGCTCCGGGTTAGCATCGCATATCTCCAGGTATGGAGGAAACCCGAAAGATTTCTTCACACTCAATGAATCAGCGACTGATTATTTAAGAAACAATACTTTTAAATTTGATTTGAAGCTTATTCTCCCACCCTTTTCCCAGCTTTTCCTAGAAAGACCCGCCTTCGTAGACGATATTTTCTTGCAAGGTCAATGAGGCTTATTCTCCCACTCATTTCTCAGCTTTTTAGGGCCCCTCCCCCCCGTCGACGATATTTTCTTGCAAGGTCAACAATTTTAGTCTTTGTAGCATTTCCTAGGAACCCCCCTTCCGTCGACATTTTTTTTTATGTTTTTGTCATAGAGCGCTAAAATAATTAAAAATGTATCCCAAAAATTATTCTTCGACGGGGGGGGAGGGCGACAATTTTTCCGAAATGAAATCTCCAGGCCTATCCTCTTTCAATGGTGGCAGCCCTAGTTATACCTATGTTACGGTCTATTTGAGAACCTAATATGATATTACTCGTACATACATATAAGACTGTACACGCATTAATTACTACGCAGGTAATACGAAGAATCAAATCAATCCTATTATGTAATTCGATATACGATATATCATTCTATTCAAATAAGATCTGATGGTTCAGTGTGCTGGTGGAATATTTCTGAGATTAATTTGTATCATGATAATGTTTCTTGCGTTTTTAAGACTCCCGACCCAACTATGACGTCACGTCACCAACGGCATTAGGGTTCAAAATCGCGTGAACAATCGCATGATAAAACGGTAAAAATGGTGTTTTTTTTTTTCCATTTTTGGGGTTAATTTCGCGTCAATCAAAAAACATTTACGGGCATTTCCTAGATTTTAATGCATATTATCGATATAAAAAAATATTGTTCGCGACTTTCGAGAAACGAGTTTCTGTTTTTCGGAAAAAAGATCAGAGGTGTTAAAATAAAATTATTTGAGAAATCTACACAAGATATAAAAAATCTTTTACGGTTATTCCCTAGATAAAGGTTCAATGTATCTATCTACCCTATTTTGTTCCAAAGCATATTTGATAACGGTTATCGAAACATAAGGTCTCTTGTTTTTAGAAATTATTGAAATGTTGGTATGCATACTCTTAATCAATACGATTTGTACTTTGTATGCGCCTTTTGCTTCATATTTGTTCTTTTCACTCTAACTTGTAAGATGGCTGAGATCACTCGCTGACGAGTGGATAGCCGTAAAGAATAATAGAATAGAATAGAATAGAATAGTCGAAAAATTCCTAGTGTAAGAGCAATATCATTAGGTACTATAATGTAGTATGCATTGTATTAATAAACTAATTACTGCAAATAATTATTATATCTATTAATTACTAATGACAAAAGGAAGAGAGAGTTTATAGTATCGAAGGTTCTAATATTATTAAGTATTGGTAGGTTAGTAGTCAGTATACTGAGGGTCGTTAACATTCTGTAGAAGGAATTCATACATTATATACCTACATATCTATATAACAAACATGAAATAATACAAGACTTATGTACTCGTAACGTACCGGCGAGGTCGTATTTAAAGTAAATAATATAATATTATTAAGTATAGGAATATTAAGTTAGTTATTTATTAAGTACTAGTAGTAACCTGTCAAAATGACGGATTACTCGTTCTTCCCCTCAGAGCACGAGCTTTGCTTTGCACTGTGATAAGCTCGCCCTAGTGAATAAATTTCACAGCATCTTTTACTTGTTATGTTAACATATTCACATTTTTCTTAAAGTGTAAATAAATATATAAGATATTTATGTATGCCTTCGTGACCATATTTTTGTCAGTGTAATGTACTGTATGTATGATTGCTGGGAGTAGCAAAAAGGTTAACAACTGTAATGTCACTTACTGTTTTTATTACTGAAATGATAAAAATAAGTCGATTTCCACGTAGAATAAGTTCGATGAATATGCTACGAGTAAGTAACGAAAATTGTGTAAACGTTTAAAAAGAAAGTCATAACTACTGAACTCATTTGACGAAATTTCGAAAGCAATATAACGTTAGAAACAAACATTGTAAGATAGGCAATTATGTAGATGAATAATGGACAGTAGCGTTGGTACTTAACTAGTTAAATGAACACTTGGAGAATATAGTTAAATAGTTAATTACCATTCTGGTGATCGTTAGCAAATATTGCAAAACTTGGACTGTAATTCGAGTACCTAGCTCTACCTATAATACTTGTACCAATAGATGAGTTGTCGCTTTATACAAAGTTGTTTGAAAATATTGACACAAAGTAACGTGTAGATTATATCTAGTATTGAAAATATCTATGATTCTGTTTCTGCTATTTGATTTTAACGCTGTAGCTCGACAGAAAGCGATGGATGAGAAAAACGAGTGAGGGGAACGAGAAATTGAAAGAGGTCTCTATACAGAAGTGCAGAGACTTTGGCTGACAATGGTGCAAGACAACACACAGCTGGAGGGCTAAGAAGTGCTGAATTGTAAAGTTTCTCAAGAGTAAAGTGGTCACGTAAACCATCCGATAACTGGTGTTCAAGGGGACTAAGGGGTTACGCAATTGCTAAAATCATACGAAGAATGAAGAGAAACCCATCAATTTACAACAAAAATGATGTTTCGCAAAATAAAGTAAAGCATGTTCTGTTTTTATTGTCCATGTGAATTTATTAAAGATTTGTTCGCTTGTACGTAATTTCTTAGAGCAGACCTCCACGCTTTTGTGGAAGATACGTCACTGATTTTTTTTTAATTTCCAAAAATCGTGTGATTATTCTGAGTGTCCCTAGTTTTGGATGTTATATATTCCTATTTGAAAAGTGACGCACCATGATTCGACACTAGCATTAACATAATATCTGTATTTGGACGTAGGTTTGAGTACTATTTAGTCATACTTTTGGACAATAATAATTACAAGATTGTTCCTACATAGTCACTATCAAAAGCCTACTTAAAATCTTACTCAACCACTCGTGAAGTAAATTTAAGATAAATGATTAAAATATACAGAGGTAGGCCAAATTATTACACTCAAACAAAAAAAAATATATTGTTTTATATATATTTGAGAAAAAATGTAGTATATGTTTAGGCACATAGGTTTGTGAATATAGTGTACTAGAAATTTAAAAAAAAAAAGATAACCCCTTTAGCTTGCATGACGGCTTTCAATGCACGATATGGCCACTTCCTGCAGTTTGGCCACTTCTTGCAGTCCGATCATGTCGACCAGATCCTCAAGGATGGACGCGTTTTGAGTAAAAGGAATCGAAAAGCGTGTGTGACAGATTGCATGAATGTGACGGAAGCTAGGAGTGATGTGTAAGGATATGTCTGTCTGGCGCTTTGTCCTCTCTGCCAAACCTGCAAGGGACGTGGCGTGATGGTATAGATAGATATATAGAAAATAGACGTAGTACATAAAACTATCAGCATTTTGTAATACTCTGTATGTAGGTACTGTAGGTAGATAGTATAGTAAGGCAAAGATAATAGGACCATAATAATCTCGAAGCAATTACAATTAGTATGTTGATGTGTGTAGTTAGTGCTATTGCAACCTTTCTAGAAATATTACGTTACTATTACTCACCAGCTGTAACCCGTCAAAAATTATGCGGTTTGCGGGGTAAGCAGAGATAACAGATTGTCAGACTTCACTATCATTACACGTCATTTTATGCACATTAAATTTTTATTTAGGATACTATTCTAGTTGATTTAAGTATGTATACTTTTGACAATTTTGTTTCTCTTTTCTCGGATTGACTGTATGACATTGCTTTTGCAATAATTCCGCTCTTTAGCATACTACTATTGTCTGGTTTTGTAACAACTTAATTTGTGGCTAATAAAGATTTATTTATTTTATTATTAAAAAATGTTTGTACTACCTACAATATTTATAAAATTCACTTTATAAAACAAAATGTACAAATTTAACGTAAAGGGGCTCAATGTTTACCTGGTAAACTTAATTATTAATTCCAAATTCAAATTGTGTAGTATTAGGTATATTATTTGTATATTTTTTAATTGACCTAATTGAGAAAATGTATTTAAAAAGCGTTTGGCCGTTTGTAATCTAATAAAGAAATAAAATGTCTACATCTATCGATGACTGCTTAAAAATTTTTCGCAGGTTCCTAATGTGAATGAAAAAATGTGGAATTTGCCGAATAATTTTCGATGATAGCTAAATGTTTTAAATTCCGTAAGCATATATTCGAACAACTTGCAAAAATTGCCACTGTGTCCTGCGTTACGTTCATACCCGGCTTCAACGAGAATTATGTAAGTTGATTACAAATAACAATTGGATTAAACAACAACATTATTTGGGCAGTGAACAAATCGCGGAAATATTAAAACGCTTTTGTCGCAATAATGTACTAAATATTTGTATTTATTTTAGCGACGTTCGGTGCTGCAAACACTGTACAGCAGAGCCTCTATAATCCGAACACCGAAAATTTATACCCTGTTCGGATGTATGAAGCGTTCGGATTATAGTATTTAGACATTTTGAAAGGCATTTTTCGAAATAAGAAAAAAATATTTTACATGATGGTGTATTTATTTAAGTATGTATGTTAGATACAAGGCTATTCATCACACTTTTTTTAAGGAATCCCAATATAGTGCTTTGACGAGTAGTGTTTATAGGGACATAGAAAATGCTTTATCCCTTTATTTAAGACAGAGACTGTGCGAAACGGCGGTTTGCAGGGTCGTTCCGGATTATAGAGGCGTTCGGAATAGCTGGGGTTCGGATTATCGAGGCTCTGCTGTATTGTGATGCGTATCAGTCATAGACAATTACAGCGTGAAAATACGTATCGTTTACTTTGTGTCTATGGATGTTGAAACACAGATTAAAATGTTCATCTTTATCTATGATTCTATGCGATTATCGTTGGTCATTACTGTTGCGGTTTTACTGTCATCAGAGTCGAAATAAGGTATTCTTTTTTAAACAAGAACACCCATTATTATACCAAACACCCTCTCGTCATCAAGGCATTCAATTCCATTCTATCCCCTTGCGGGGTAGGCACAGAGAACAGAACGCAAGACTTCCCTATCCTTACACACACTTCATGCCTCCGTCACACGTAATACACCCTCTACAATTCCTTTTACTCAAAACACGTCCGTTCTCCAGCAACTGGTCAACATAGTCAAGCCAAGTGGTTTTTGGTCGACGGCGGCGCTGTGCCTCTTTTTTTTTAAATACAATAAATTGACACATGATAGAATAAATGACAATAAATGGTGGAACAACTTAACTTTTTATAAGCAAAAAGGTATAGGTAAATCTATAATGACGTCATAAAAAGATGATTGTGATATCAAAATTAGTTAAACTCTGGTGCACTCGTTACATACTCGTAATTGCATCTGTGTTGTAAAAATATATATTTTGGCACACTTACATTTCAACGTGTCAGGCCTTTGCCATTTGTCGTCTCACCCTTGTCCCGGCTCTGCTAATAGTACAATGTATGCAATAGTATAATAATAGATACACATGTAATGTAATAATGCAACAATGCAGTAGAAATCGTAGATATTTCAACTGTTAATTCAAGGTTTCAAAAAATAAACGCATGTTGTTTAATGCAGTTTGAATAATCTACCTTTTTATAAATTAGGTACAACTCTATTCTATTGGGTGGACCATTAATCCTTGCACTTTTGATATGGCCCTAAAAATATAAATGAATCGGTAATTTTGAAAAGGGCGTTAGTCCACCAACCCTAATTTTACAGGAGAAGCTAAAAACTATCTGGTGAAAAAAAGATGTATGTGCGGAGATTAGTATTTTGTTACATTATTTAGAGCTATAATATACTGTTCTATACGTGATTTAATTTTTTAAATTTTTAAATTCATAATACATGAGATATTTGACACATCACAAATTCTCATAGAGTGGAGTGACATGCGCCATTTTCGGTAAAATAATGTGTTACATACAGGAGAATGTCTCCTCATACTTAACTCAGTTTGTCCAAAAAGTGTGACTTCCGCCCTTTTCAAAATAACCGATTCAAATACAGTTGGTATTTAAAAAAATTGAATACAAACTGTATTTTTATTTTTAGGGCCATTTTAAAAGTGAAAAGATTAATGGTCCACCCTTCGTATATTATTAGACTACCAAATATGACCCTCTACAGTTCTTCATGTAAACAGGGGCAAAAAAAGCTTTTTTGTACTTCTATATTTTTGTATTTGTAACTATTTTGTACTTCTGTCTTAACGCATCACCCCCCTAGGCCCCTTATAGGTTCCCCTGCACGGTCTCTCTCTCTCGTGGCATTTTTTAGAAATATGGTTAAAGATAAAAGAAAGTTATCGATGACAAAAATAATCCTTACTAAATTGTCTACAAAATTTTAACTGACATTTTTTCATAGAGCTAGCTTTTCACCCGCAAAGACCGGTCCAAATACAGATATTTTTTTTTGGGAAACAAAAAAAAACCTGTTTTGATGTATGACCATAAGTGAAAACCTTCAAATCACATTTTGATCAAATAACAGATAGGTTATTTTTTGCGGTGTTATCTTAGGCTGCAAGATGAAACACTGGTATAAAATTTAAATATGCCTATGTGGTAGTGACTAAATAGGTATAGGTACTCACATCTCATTACGCTATTCTATTCTATTCTAGAAGAGCAAACAATACCGAGGTAAATTGATTATTATTATTAAATTATATTTAATAATGTAATAAGTAACAGCAGTAATGATGTGATGCGGACTTTACACCTAAGTGTCAATAAAATGAAACCTTTAATAGACGTGTGTCACGTGGAGGCAAAATTCCCAGCCAGTAGCGTAGCGTGGGGGGGGCAGTACGCCCCGAGTGGGACTGTGAAAAATTCCAAAAATCCATTAAATCACATTTATTTCATTAGAAACCCGAAAAAGATTCGCCCGCAGCACTATCTTCGCTCTTTTTATACTATATCAATATATAGATTTTTGTTGTTCCACTTGAAAAGGCTCGATAAAATTTCGCCTCCGTCTCTGTTTTTTCTCTTTATATGCCATATCGACATCAAAATTTTAGCTGTCCCAATTTAGTGCCTAATAGAAGTTCTTTATAGTTCCTGCAAATTATAGAGTTTTGGATTTACATATCTTCCGCCCCGGACGGCAGAAATCCATGCTACGCCGCTGTTCCCAGCTCCAACTAAGAACTATCTTTATTCTGCCATTATTATAACAATAGGAAAAATAAACAATTACATATAATTAAAAAATCATAAATTATTTTTAATAAATACCTGCATATAATTAAATGTATTGTGTATTTGGCGTGTAGAGGCCCGTTGGGAGGTGTTTTTACTTCAATTTTCTTCGATTTTGGCGAATTAAGTAAGAACTAAACAAGAATCGCGAATATGTTAAAATAAGAAAAAAAACATATGCACGTATTGCACATTGCACGTGGAATAATGGTGTTGGAAAAAAAGGGTTGCATTAGCAAATTCGAACTGTTTATGATTAAAATAGATGTAAGTAGGTATCTAAGGATGAAAAAAAAAACTATAAATTCTAAATTTGACTCATACTCGGTTTTTTTACTTATTTCACGCTACATCTCTTGCAGGATTGATAGTGAAACCTACCTACTCGACTGGAATATACAGATACCTACAGACCCTTCTAAGATATAATTTCAGAACTGCCTAATTATATCATTTTGTGAATACTAGGCCACCTATTGTGACAAGTACTCAAATTGTGACCAAATTGTGGCATATTTCGCAAATAAAATGTCGCATTGATACGCACTATAGTCACAAAACCTAAAGAGACGTAACTGAGTTACGCATTCGGTCACCCAGCCATAAAATACTTGCGTGTGCGCATGTACCAATGTATGTAGTAGGTGTGTAGCCTAACTACTTTATTTTCGACAACTTCACGGTAAATTAAGCTAGTTTTTAAATACCCACAACTCATTAAAAGGTTTATGGGGAATGAAATATTTTATCAAACCTTTGGATGTAATTGACATTGTTTCTTGGTTTTTCGGGTGAACCGTGTGTAGATAAACTAGATCGACGTTTCGACACTCTTACTAGTGTCTTCCTCTTCGGAACTTCCTCGTCGAAACGTCGATCAAGTTTATCTACACACGGTTCACCCGAAAAACCAAGAAACAACGTCAATCGCACACCGTGAAAACCTTCAAATTTTACTTACTTTGGATGTAATATTAGACGAATTGAATGCAGTGGAAATAAGGCCGTTGAGAAGAATGTATAGGAAAACACTGATAGACAGGATAAGGAATGAGGTTAGCAGAGAGATGAGTGATTGTTAGACCGGGGTAGTGACTAGAATGTTACAAGCTTAGATGGTTTGTGCATGTGGAGAGAATGAATGAGGACAGGAAGAGATGCGAGGAAGCGACTGAGACTGACCTGGACCGATCATGTCGACCAGATCCTCAAGGACAGACGTGATTTGAGCAAAAGATATCGGAGGGCATGTACGAGTATGACAAATTGAGTGAATGTGTCGAAAGCAAGGAGTGTGTGTTAAGATAGGACGGTCTGGTGTTTTGACATATCTGCCTACCCCGCAAGTGACGCAGCATTGGGGTATAGATATATTAGATAGGTTTCTAAATATTTAACTAACACTCGTAATAACTTATTCATGTAAACCATATCTTTAAATTTCAAACACGAAAATGTACGCGACGTACATAATAACTAATAAGTTTTAGCGAGCTTTTTTTAGTTTATTTTAAGTCGGTATTCAGATATTCTGTAGCGAAATTTCATTGTTTCAACAAGTGTGAACGAACGGAATTTAAAGTTTTTTTTTATTACTGTTATTAAAGAGAGGTATGCATACAAATTAGGAACAATAATTTAGACACATTTTTAAGCACTGCATATTTTTTATGTATTATCTTTCGTCTTTTGAAAAACCGCTGGCAATAATACCATAGAATAGACAATTTACTCAAATAATGCGGTAAATTCTATGACCAATTAAGTGCGTTCTAACTAACTAGTTCTTTTCAACCAAATCTTAGTAAAATAAATTTAAAACACATCATTTTAGTTCAAAAAGTTATATAATTGGACCTAAAATGTCAACCAACGCTAGTTTCGAACAAATGTGTCTTCTATTTTCAAATATTTAAATTTATGAAATTTGGAAACAGACAAAAGAACAATCTTTGATTCCGTATGTTAATTATGCTATTAATTATATAGAAATCACTAATTTTATACATATTATTAGAATATACATACTTAAACTTTCCATTATATTATTATAGAGATTCATAGTAGTATATAATTTATAAGTAATAATTATAATCCCACATAAATATTTCAGTTCGTAATATGTATGTATGTTCGTATTTTTCTCACTCCCCGTTACACATCATCCCTCTCATGGGTTTCCATGGATACAAAAGTTTTTCCATAGAATTACTACTGATCCAGCGTACAACATACTTGAAACAGAGAATACTTTCTGTCCAATTTCCACAATTTCCAGTTAATTCATTCCGGGGTAATCTTTTATATGAAATAGTTTTGTGCGTTCATTAATTGAGTGGATTTAGTAAACATTTCCAAGATACACATAGGATATAAAAAATTTAATAATTTGTAGTCTTGATTAAGATATTTCATTACACAAATCATCAAAATACAAGGTTTTTCAAAAAAATGGCCATCAGTCGTGTCCAGTCCAAGATGTCAGTTTTTAAAAAGATACATTGTTTTTAAATTAATGAAAGGTGGTACAGTTATAAAGTACATTGTGAAATGTAAAAGTATTATTTACTTACATTTTGCAACTAAAATTTTAGCTCTCTCTACATAAATAAAAAAAGATACAACAAAATATAGAATTATCATAGCAATATTTCATACCAACCTTTCATATTTTTTGCATCAGAGATATCATTATTCTATAGAGTGGCTTAGAGTTTTTTCTCTTATTATCAACAATTGTGTCATATCTATACATACAACACTCAGGATTATGTTCTACTTATTTTTTTCAAATATTTCATACTTGCCATATCACACCACAGGAAATATTATTTATATGGACTATGGTACCTACCTAATGTATATTGAACAAAGTAGATACCTACTAAAGGCGCTAATTTTTATAGGAGAAAATAATTAGTATTCAATGAATAGAATTTGATAGAATACCTTTAAGACTGCATGTCTGATGTGTATTTTCATATTCTTCCGTTATTATCTGCAGCACGTGGCATTCATTTACTCAATACTCACAATAGTATCACGAAATTATTATAAAACAACGCTGAGTTATTGTTTCATTAGGATAAAGTTATAATTTGCAACTAAAACAAGGTTAGAACACATCTCCTCCAAATCCAGTGACATTTCTAACGTAAACAAACAAACAAGTACATATTGTGTCATGTGAAGTGTCATGTCATGTCACAGACAGGATAGGATGCCAACGTATGAGAAATTATCGTTTTGCCAAATGAATTTGCGAAACATACAAGTTTGAACAACAAGTATACACCTCTTAACCAAATTTGTATTTATGAAAAAATATATTAGTACAAAAATACTGCGATAATTTCATTAAAAAGTCGCCCAATTTAATTAACATCCGATATATCGGCGTTGCCTTGCTTTTAAATATATGGCAATACTAAGGCATTGGTTATGTATCGTAGGTTGGTAGCATTGATGTCGCGGGTGACAAGTAACAGTGCCGTATTAAGTTTGCGCGAAGCCCGTGCCAAAGATATTACGTCACTTTCTCCTATGTAGAAACGTATGAAGCAAAAAATATACATTGTTGATATACGGATTTTTGAGACATAGTCAAGAAGGTGGTGATACAGATCTGGTTTATTTCATTTTAATAAAAATGTTACGCAATAGGTATGAAAATTGTTTACTTATACATAATGTAGTAAAAATATAGCGCTAAAGGCCAAATTTAAAACATAAAAAGTCCGCATAAAAGAGGTAGTGATGTAAAATTAGTTTATTTTTCATAGGTAAAATAAAAAAACACATCAGAATACGAAATACGCATACGCAATAATAGGTATAAAATAATAAACAATTGTAAATTTACCTACTTCGCTACTAGATTTAGATTGATAAGTAATTGAAATATTTTTTCTGTCAGGGCGCGTGGCTCCCAAAAGCGCGAACCCATTGGTATTAACACCAGTGGTACTATAGTTGATGCGGTTCTGCTTTTGTTTGTTTTGTCAAGTGTCAGTTCGAAACAGCGGAGATATTATATTTACTTACGATATAATGCGAATGTTTGCTAATATAAATGTAAAATGACAATATAATAATTGTATATCTTTAAGAATAATACTTTTAATAACACCATGTGAATTAAAGTGAGTATAAGGTTTAAAGTATTTACTTATTAACGTCTGTTTTGATTTGGTGGTTCATAACCTCAATATTCATTATTTTCTTGAAACATAATAATATATTTGTTTGTTAATTTATTTCAGATCTAAAGATGATTTTGTATTTCAAGATGTAACCTAACCTAACCAGCTCAGTGTTGATGGTATGATCATCTGTGTGTCATATTATGCAGAGGAAAGACAACAAATAAATTTTCAGTTACTTTTTATTGGATAATCCTGCTAGACGCTTATCGGCTGATGTTCTTTTGTTGTGATTTCGTCTCGCTGTAAATCTGCTGATGGAAATATTTAGTAGTATTTATGTGGGATTAGTTCAAGTCTATTTATTTTTATTTATTTACACTTTTGGTGAACAAGATACAGACATACATATGTAAACAGTTTACTTAATATGCATTGTACATTTGTCGTACATGGTGAACATTCAATAATGTCTATCATGGCATTTTTAAAACATAAATACAAGGGAACTTAAGACATTATACTGAAATTCTACGTCGTCGGTAATGTGAGTTTATGAGTAATTGTTAGACATAAGTAAGTAGTATTACAATATTAGGTATATTGTGTGATATGAAGTGGTAAAGCAAGATTCCTTTGACTCTGGGAATATATTTTCAATTCGGACTACAGGTGCAAATTATTATTTGGGTTTGTGTGTACAAGCCAGATTGTTTTTCTTTAAATGCAATGCAAGCATAATATACTGCATGTCACTAAAATTTTGCTTTCTGCGCTTATAATATTAATTCTCCATGGAAATTAAATTCTTTTACACATAAAAACTTCTGCCCAAATATGATTTATGAAGCAAATATTGTGAACACACTTAAAATATTTCTGCACAGTATAAGTATATATGTATTTACATCAAGGAGTGTTTTCTTTAAATGCTACTTATAATTGTTCTGCAACCAGCCGACAAAGGGTACTACATAGTTACAGTAAAAAGGATTATTAAGGATAAGCAAAAACTGTGAGTTATAAATAAAACAGAGGTTTGTACGTACGAGAAATCTAAACTGATAATTTTAAAGTAGATAATTCACCATAATTTATTGACACTAACCGAATATTCATTTTATCTAAGAACATACAGCATCTGGTCATTGATAGTTACATGAAGAGAATAAGTTTTAACAAATTAGATCCTTTAGACAGGGTAAAGAAATGTTTAAATGATTAAAGAAAATAACGTTCCCCTTGTATGATTTCTCGACGTAGATTGATACATTAACCATTATTCTTAAGTGTTTGTGTACGCCTAATGCTTATATTACCTATACTTCCATAAGGATGAACTCAAAGGTTGCATACAAGGGAAATGGAACATATCAGATAAAGGTTCTCTATCCAAGCCCATGATGTTAGAAGTTAAGTAGATGGGCAGTCTGAATGCTCGCAGGCTCATGATTGGTATGTGTGAAAGTCACCAAGGGAGGCAAGTATTATGATGAGAGCAGGTATAACTCATTACTTTATGATGTGATGTGATAGATGGATTAATGTGTTTCGGGTCCCATTGCTGAACTACTCCTTCATCCAAACCCAACATTTGACAGTAGCGAAGCACGGGTTCTTACGCTAGTATTAAATATATATTCTTATTTTCTTGTGTAGGTATTTAATTTAATACCACACTTTAGTCAAAATTACCATTTGTAATAGGATTATATAAGATATGCAATATGCATGTTTATAAGGATGTGCCTCTTAACATAATTTGACAAAAAAAAAACATCAAGAGATTTTTTAGTCGTCGTTGAATATGTCGTAGTTGAATATAACAAATATTTATCTCAACAGATATACAGCAAAGGATGAACTTTCCATCAGGTCGTCGGCTGGTTTAAAGTGCAACGTTAACATTTCATAAATTTCTAAAAACGGGAGACCTTGGATCTCGACAACCGTTAATAAAAATGCTTTGGAAAAAAATAAAGTGAATACACTAAACCTATATCTAGATAATAACCGCAAAAGATTTTTTATATATTGTATAGATTTCTCAAAAAAAAATGTGAAAAACACCCCTGATCTTTTTCCCGAAAGACAGTAACTCCCTTCCCGAAAATAGCGGAGAATTTTTTTTGTTTTAATAATATGCATTAAAATCTAGGGAACGACTGTAAAAGTTTTTTAATTGAAGCGAAATTAACCCCAAAAAATGTTTTTAAAAAACGATATTTTTACCATTTTATCATGCATTTGTTTATACGATTTTATACCTTGATGCCGTGGGAAATTACCGTGACGTCATAATTGGGTCGCGAGCTTTAAAGGACAGAGGTCTTTTTGGTTTACCCAACTGGCACTATCGTTTACCCCGAGATAATTTATCCGGGGCTTTTTTGGGTGCGGCGACTGCATCATTATAATTCAATTCAAATTTTCTTCCATCGAGTATTTATGAAAGTGTAAGATATGTATTTACAAATCATTGGTATACCAATCTAACTATATATTATTATATTATATTATAAATATATATACATAATGTTGGTATGTAATAAAGTATTACAAAATTATGTAACGTGTCTAAAACGTGTTTCTATGTTTTCCTAACCTCAATTCGTAAAAATGCCAATCTTACAATATAATGTAGATACTAGCTGAGTTACCCGTTCTCCGCAACGGCAAATTTGACAAACTAACCCGGCATACTTTATAGGCTTGAGCTGGACAAAATGTGACATAAGTTCTGAAATTCTTTTCCAACGCCCTTTCATACGACACCACACACGACGCCATACAACTCTTGGATCCTCTCATCAACACGGCATCTTCTAGGAAAAGCGTTTTCTCAAAAACCGGTGACGTTAGTAACAGCCTATATATATATTTTTTTAATGAATCTGTGTTTATCGAAATAAACCCAAATACATCTTTGTACACTTCACAGAAAGCTTAAAAGCTTGTGTTGTGAAGTGGAGTAAGTCGGGGATCGAACCCGCGCCCACCTGATTAACAGTCAAACGCGTTACCAACCAGGCTACCGACCACCTCTAATTTTACCATTATCGCAAATGTTATTCTAAATTTTCACAGAATTTCATCGTAAATACGAGAGTTACTAGAACGCTTACAAAAATCAGACTTTACTTTATATATAAATATAATAATACACCTAATGTAAGACATGAAATGTAAGTGGATATGTATCTATTACAATTATGCAGATAAAATACCTTCTTGTTCCTAATTAACTATTTTGCAAATTGAGACAATATGTAATAAGGTGTGTAATACGAAGACGAAATGTAAATTCAGTAACATTCAATTACTAATATCTTGTTACTTTTAGCCACCAATTTAGGGTCAGACGGTTTTGAACGAAGTCCCAAAAGTTGGGACTAAAAAAGAAAATTTTGTTCAATAAATTGAGTGTACCACTCTGGGCACATATAAACAATATCCCAAAGTTTAAATAACTTGGGAATTTTGCAAGGTTCCCATATATTTGCAACCTATGACGATTGGACTAAAAATGGAGGATGGCTAAAGGGGTCACTTATTGAAATCTACGATTAGGTAAAGGTATGCAATTCATATTGACATTTCAAAATTTTCTAAAAACGGGAGACCTTAGATCTCGACAACCGTTACTAAACATGCTTTGGAAAAAATATAGTAGATACATTGAATCTTTATCTTAGGAATAATCGTAAAAGATTTTGTATATCTTGTATACATTTCTCAAAAAAAGTGAAAAACACCTCTAATCTTTTTTCTGAAAGACAGAAACTTGTTTCCAGAAAGTCGGGGAGAATTTTTTTGCCTGTTGATAATGCATGGGAAATCTAACCTATTTTTTTTTTCAAAACATATTTAGTAATGTTTTCAAGTTCCAGTTTTTTTCGTTGATTTTTAAATGTCGATATGCCTAGTCTTAATATGTTTTAATCCTATAACACCCTGAACAAAAACTGAAGGCAAAAACAGATAATCTTAGAGGAAGTAAAAAAGTACTTAATAATATATGTAGGTAAGAATAGTTTTTGCAATATCCAAGTATTATCCGAGGTTATTAGGGAAATGAGTTACTGCAAGACTGGTGTTGTGACAAGAATGAAAGTGAATAAACTAAGATTTACAGGGCATGTGAAGAGAATGAAAGATGACAAAATAAAAATTGAGTGAGCGAAGAGGGGTGAAGAAGCGCGGCCGCCCGAGACTGACCTGGTCCGATCATATCGACCAGATCCTCAAGGATGGACGCGTTTTGAGTAAAAGGAACCGGAGAGCGTGTATGACAAATTGGAAGGGAACATTAAGGGTGTTCACTGTTCAGAGTAGTTTCGGGAGGGGTTTGTTGACGGGAGCCCTTCCGGCAAACCTTGAGCCCTCCTTTGAAAAAAAATAGTTTTTGCGTAAAAGACTGGATGACATAGGAGCTGAAGCTCCTGAAACATCCAGGGGTGGAAGTGGGTTCACACTTAATGTATGACAAATTGCATGAATGTGACGGAGGCTAGGAGTTTGTGTAGGGATCTATCCTCTCTTCCTACCGTCCAAGGGATGTGGCGTGAAGGTATAGATAGATAGATAGATAGAAGATCCAAGTACGTCTGTTTATGTATTACTATTTACTATTTACGCAATTATATTTGCTCATTGAAATCGCAGTAAATAATACATTATCTATTACTATAAGTAGTAAATAAATAAATAAATAAACGCGAATAAAATTTAACGTCACTCTTGAAATGATTGCGCAACTTATGATGCAACGTTTTTCTTTCACAAAACTCTTATTAATTTCCGCGTTACACTCGATAATATGGTATAACAATAATAGCAATAAAATATATTAGATATTTATCAAATTAATCACTGTGAAAAATCACTGTTTTAATTTATAATCAATTAAAACAAAAATACAAAAAAAATCACTTAATGAAAATTAAAATTTAATTACATCAAACACAAAATAACATAATAAACAATAATAATATATTTACTTTTTGTTTTGTTTTTCTCAGCTATTTTTTTGCACTTTGAAAATATTTAATGTTTTCTTTTTTTCGCACAAAAAGTTAGGCCCTTCGTCCACCCGCTTCGATTTTTTTTGTTGATGGTCGGCGGACTCCGGATTAGGCGCGCGCGCGCAAAAACTGATTGTAGTAAATAAAATTATTTTGATTGTTTGTAGACGATTGCGATTGTGTCGGCGATAAGACGGAACAAGTTAAACTCAAGACAGTCGACTTAAAACTGAAGCACACACAATAATTTAACTACAACATACACTTTGTCTCTAGAGACTTACAGTATTGGGAGTAACGCAATACTATACAACACCTACAAAACTCATTTCACTGTAAGACTCATTCTTCCATGCACTGGTGAATGCAATGAGTATTGAATATGTTGAACATGGCGAATGCATTAGTCGTGGGAATAAAGCCTCTACGACTATGGAATCTTGTGTGCAAGTTGTTTGTAAATAATTTTACCTTATAACATTGTGACGACATCGTAGTAATATTATTATGTATTAACTTTACGAATCGGCATAACATTATTGCTTGGTGTTGAAATATTACATCTTCGAAGAAATGTCTGATTAGTATTCATAATCGATACGAAGCCAAGGTTATTGTTTTTGCCTTTTTTATAAATGTTGACACATTTTTCGTACAGTTCGCTTTTAAATTTAGGACATGTTAAAATAATTAGCACTAAATAAATAATTAGTGGTCCCTTTCATTGATATGAATATGATATATTATAAAACACAAATTAAATGTAACTGAGTGGTCCGAGGTCCGATGTTTTATGTTAATGATATATTTTGCACTTTACTACGCAAGAGATTCGATTCCTGTGAAATGTGGAAGAAAATATATAGGTTATAGACTCGAGTTAAATGACTCGGACTCATTTCAACTCGGCAGTTCGATATTTTTGAAAGATTTTAGACTCGTCTCGAGAGTGGTCGCAAAGACTTGATACTTTGAGGTGGTCGGTAGCCTGGTTATAACGCCCTCGACTGTTAATCCGGCGGGAACGAGTTCAATCCTCGATGCCGACTTACTCCACTTCACGACACGAGGTTTTCAAGTTTACTGTGAAGTGTGCAAAGATGTATTTGCGTTTATTTCGAGATTCATTTCTTTAAAAAATAAAAATAACATTGCTAGATATTTAAGACTAATTATTATTACTTGAAGACAAGATTGATTAGGTATTGGTAAGTACATATTCAAACTACTACTATCATACCATCACAGTATATCCCAAAAAAATGGGGTAAATAATAAAAATACACATACATTCTCTAATCCTCTAATCGTAAACATGTATATGACATTCAGAATCGGTGGCAAACGGCAATGATGAAAAACATGTGAAATGTTTTTACGAAACCTTATGCTTAGAGGATACTCATATCAAAAAAAGAATGGGAGATCAATTCTACAACCTGGAGATTCCCACGGGGAGGAGAGATCAAAGACTCAGGAGATAGGACCTCTGACGAACGTGCAATGAAGTTTTGAGCCCGCATGAATACCTCAGAATTCTTTAAAATCACTGTCATCAATGGAATGACCAGAACGTTTCAAGTGAATGTATCTTGGAACCATGTCATCAGTAAGGAACTTAACAATAGATTAGTTAATCAAGTCATTACACCAACATTCCTTAAGTTCCTAGAAAGTGTCATACAGTAATTATTATCACTTAGTTTATAAACAGACGCATAGGGAAACTTCATACAATAATAAGTAGAGACCAGATTATATGCATTCGCATATTTGCATGCCCATTTGCATATTTTGGTAATTTATCCAGGATTTTGCATATTTCGACCGAAATGTGCAGATCATGCATATTTGGGTAAGTATATTTTCTTAAATTCTAACTGTATTTGTAAAATTTAAACGTTTCAAAAACAAAAATGTTGGTGTCTAGTTGAAAAGGTAAATAAAGTAATTTACTTAATAAAAAAATATGCCCAATCTTAATTTAATAAAAAACAAAATTTTATGACTTCTCATCGTAGAACTATTTTTCGCGGTCTTCCAAACGATACTAAACATAAATTTAACAAAATCTCGTATGAGAACGTTAATTTATATTATTTAAATTTATGTTGAATATTTTGGTACTTTTTGGTGATTTTATATTTCGAGCATTTATGATGCATATTTGCATGCATATTTCACCATTTTAAGTTGCATATAATCCGGTCTCTAATAATAAGT
Organism: Ceraclea dissimilis; assembly: GCA_963576895.1. NCBI lineage: Eukaryota > Metazoa > Arthropoda > Insecta > Trichoptera > Leptoceridae > Ceraclea > Ceraclea dissimilis. Next base: position 17,067,629 of record OY756363.1, read on the forward strand.
GATAAGAGTGATAAGTATTTTGTAGAAGAATGCGTTATATTTTCTATGAATAACGCACTTGCGCTCGCACACATTGTTTAATGTTTTTCTTTTATTGCATCCTTTATCAGTTTCCTTGGAAAATGTGAAGATATTTAACACAACTCTACCATACAAATTTATAATTTTATTATGATGTAGTATTCCTACAACAGTGTAGAAGAAATAAGGATGAACATTGTCAGGCTTACGACCAACCTCGACTGGCTTAAGTGATCACTTTACAGTCGAGAAACATTCGCCATTTCAATTCACCCTGGCCGGTATTCGAACCCAGACCTTCGTCTCGCATAGTACAGGGATCATATCCACTACACCACGAAGAGCGACGGAGTGTTGTCGAAACTATACGAGACGAAGGTCTGGGTTCGAATCCCAGCCGGGGTGAACTGAAATGGCATAAAGTGATCACTTAAGCCAGCCGAGATCGGTCGTAAGCCCGACAATGTTCATCCTTAATTCTTCTACACTATTGTAGAAATACTACATTGTATATACAAGGATTTAAGAAAAATCTTAGGTTTTACAATAATAAATTTGTAAATCAAAATAATTCAAGTTATAATTGTGATTCCTACACTATATACCTATGTTTGAAGCTATATATTATACATCTCTTGAATTTCCTTCATTTAGCATCCTTCCTTATTGATCACTGATCAATAATAGTGGAACTAATAGATAATCAATAGATACAATTTAATTAATAACATGATAATTTGTGATAGATATGTATAGACTCACAGATATCTCATGTATTTAACTACCTATAGGTAGGTACATTTAAAAGGCAACAGTAACTGAACGCCCGCAAAAATTGCGTCGGGAAAAGTAAGATTACTAAATTGTGTAAAGGTGAAACTATAAGTATTTGGTGAAGGGTATTTTTTTAGAGAAACCTAAAAATCATGGTAATGTTAATAAAAATTGCATTGAGCACATGCTATTGTTTCGAGCATATGTGCGCCACCCTGGCTCCAATGTCCACCTTGTCGACGGGGGGGGTCTAGGAAACTTGACCTTGACAAAATTTCCTGGTGATATTACTTTTTTCATTATTTGTTAATTTCTATGCAAAAAAGAAAAACAAAAAAAATAAAAACACAACAAAAGATAATAAATACTAAAATTAGGTCAAAAAATACTAAAATGTACCAAATTTTCAGGAAATACTAGATTTTTCAAAATGCCTCATAAAATACTAGTTCAGTTTTAAAAATACTAAAAACGGCAACACTGACGTTGGCTTGAAAGTGGTGTCTTTGACTCGTAGCATATCGGCTTGATGATTAGACGCGGAAGAAACTAGAACAGTTAGTAAGTGGACGTGGAACTGGAACCATCAGGTGATAATATGTAATTAGTCTGCTGACTGCTGATTGATAATATGAATAGGTAATTGTAGTATTATTATTATTGATTGATCAAACGACTTGCGGATATTTAGGTCATGTATGGTGGCTGTCTATACATACTCGAGTATCTTTAGTATCTTGGATCGTGTAACATGCTAAACAACCCAATAGGGCTGCCAATATACCAATTAATATAATGTGCGAAAATTAATTAGCAGTTTACGTTAAAGTTGACCGAAAAACGTTGTACATGTTGTACTTCCGTCCATCATTGATACCATGATTTTTCCATGTGAGGTAACCAGCGATTGTTTTACTGAGTTGTGCATTTGGTTAATAAATAGCTACAAGTGCAACGGCCTATGTCACTATGAGTGGTCCAGTGACGTATACAAGATTTTCACTTCGGGGGGAGGGCTATATAGTGTTGGACTTTGGGGAGGGGAGGATGAAACTAAACCTGATCATTCAATCTGAATAATAGCGCCGCAGTCGAAATTTTTCGTGAAGGTGAGTGGTCGTGTTATGGTGTTAAAATTGTGAAGTAATGGTAAGCATTATACTCGTAATTGTCGTGTACAAAAACTACAAAAATAGAATGAAAAATAAGTTTTTTATAATAACGATTTTTATATCATTGTTTTACATTTCGGGGCCCTTCGCCACCCTACCTTCTCCCTATATACGCCCTTGGAGTGGCCTATCTTTTTTTTATGACGAAGTGCTCAAAATTCTTTTTGTTTTTATAACAGTAGATTTGAATAGAGCTATATAAAAAAATTGAATATTCGAACAATGGAACGCATTTCTTTTCATTTTTTCTCATTTTTCGCAAACTGCAAAATAAAATCGGAACGATAATTTTATAAATCTGCCAACCCTGTTGGTGTGTACGCGAATGAGTAGGTACCTGCCTACCAGCGGTTCACCATAATGACCAATCAGACATTGGTGTAATAGTGAAAGTGAATGAGTACTAAGTAGGTACCCCCTCACTACTCACATACATAGTAGTGTCTTGTAGTAGTGGTGGTGGTATATTATGTATGATGACAACATGCCATTACTAACACCATCACAACACAACATACATATACATATCTGCAAACACCATAATATTAATAAAATGCAAGTATCCATCTTACTGTGCCATTATTTCTTTTAATATTTTGATATCGCGAAATTAATTCGAACGACATGGTAATACCACGCGAGCGTGTTCGCAAACACTCCCGCGGGCTTTGACCAGATTTTGCCCACATTTTGACATGATTTTGACAATGCATTTTTCCAGTGGAAACACGAAAATATTTTTGTTGAAAATAATTAGAACATAATATGTGTTTTATATTTTTCATCTTTAGATGGTTGGAGCATGCAGAGAGGATAATTATTATTACTAAAAAAGATAAGCATAGAAAATATACTAGAGACAAAGAAGAGGTGTAAGGAAACGCGGCCGACCAAGAACCACTTGGTTCGACCATGTAGACCAGATTATCAAGGACGGACGTGTATTGAATAAAGGGAATCGTAGAGTGTGCATGACGAATTGCGTGAATGTGATGGAAGCAAGAATTTTGTGGAAGGATAGGAAAGTCTGGCGATGAGTTCTCTCTGCCTACCACCCCAAGGGACATTTCTATTTCTTCCTTGGATTTCAGATTCAAGAGATTTCAGATTCAGGAGATTTCAGATCAACGCTAAACAATATGTGCGGCATAAGAGGATAGAATAGAATGGAATATAATGGAATAGAACGGAATAGAATGGAATATTTTTTTCATGTGTCCACCAAAACGTCAGACAATTACCAACCATCAGAATTCTTTTAACGTGACGAAAAGGTTATTATTAAAATTATCCACAAAACTATTCTGCAAAGTGTAAATTTAATAAACACCAACCAATTAGGTACGAAATACTACAGCAAAATATGAATTTTATTAATTCAATTAACACGTTTTGGATGCCAGTACTGAATATAAAATTACAAACTTCTGACAGAATGAAATAAAAATGTTAAAAACATTCTTTTCAGAATGAACCGGTTCCAAAGTAGGATTACTCACGTGGGATTTCCGGCCAACTTAGCGACCCAATGTGAAATTTAGAAATATTTTATTTATTTTTTTTGGATGTCCCAATTTACTATATGTAGGATCATACGGTTTTTTTTTATGTCGTAGTTAAATAACAAGTAGTTATATCTCAACAGATAAAAATAAAACACAAAAAAGATCTCGAGAGTTTAGGGTATTGTTATTGTGTAGTATCGTATGAAAAGGCGTTGGAAGAAAAAATAAGAATGGATGTCAGATTATGTCCAGCTCAAGAAAAGAAAGTACGAAAGAAGTGATGGTTAACATTTTTGTAAACAAGATTTTATGCCTTCAAACCCTAGAACTGTTTTTCACGGTCTTCCAAATGATACCAAACACGTCCGTCCGAGATGCTTGGATTTTTTCATTCCAATGGCGCTTCCCACCAAAAATAGACGGAACCAAAATTTGTAAAAAGATAATAAATACCAAACACGATGGTATGGAGTGACTGGATTCTCTCGAACGATCAGTGTCTCTGGAGGCTAGAGCTGGACAAAATCTAACTTACGATCTAGATTTGTTTTTCAACGCCCTTTAATACGATACCACACATGACACCACACGACCCTTGGATCCCCCTCAAACGCTTTGCATCTTTTTTTGTCTCTGGAGAAAGTTGAGTTTACGTACGTATACAAAGTTTCAGCTCTCTAAGTAGTCAGGAAGTGCTTGAAAGAAAGATTGCAAGATTTGCGCATAAACAAATAAAAAAAATAAAAAACAGCTGAGTAATGTTAAGTAAAAATCTGTCATACACATTTGAAAAGCCATTTTATTGGTTTACTTCTCGTGTACGAATATAACTCTTAAGGTAAGCACCTACATAATCTTGTTACAGTAGGGTAGCTATGTAGGCCTTAATGAAAATCACCGCATTCGCTTTCAAATAACAACAATAGTGCAATAATAATTATTACTAAATATACCTACATCATAATAGCACCTATTCGGTGGACTTATACACGCAAGTAGATATGGGAATTCATATTGAAATGAAAAACTTATAAAGTTGTCCCCGTGCAGAGCGACACTTCTAAATACAAAAATACGTAATTATGTCTATTGTAAGTAATTGTTGAAGGTTTTCACGGTGAACGTTTGAAATGACTGCTTCTGATATGCGGGAGAACCGAGAAAGTACTTTCATTTTGATTGACATTCCTGCCGCTGCCTATTTCTTCACGCTTCTTATCTGTAGTACACACGGTTCTCCCAAAAATCAGAAGCGGGCATGCTGTAATGTCTATTTATGAACCTTGTTTTTTTTTGTTGTTATTCATACTTTTTTATTTTGTTTCTAAAATATTGTATCTTTAATGTCAAAAGGCCTAATGTCCATTCAAAGATATAATAAATAGATAATTAAGCAAACAGTGAGGCACAGATAATAAAAAAAACTTTAACAAGAGATTGCTGGCCCTAAATGCAAGAAAATTGTTGATCCTTGAAGTGGGAATCTACTCCAAGGCATTAATGTTGTTAAGAGTTATAGTAGTTATTGGATTGTCGTTAATTGTTCATTATCGTCCCTAGGCCCTAATTTCGGGCACTTGGACTCGTCAAATTTACATAGTTATAGTCTTTTGAGGAAACAAGAAAAGATAAGCACATTAATGTTAACAGAGTGTAGAACGTCTGCTAGCATTTAAAGGGGGGGTAAAGGGGGGGATCAGGGAACCCTTCTAATGAACAGATAGTGTATGTTATGAAGTGGGTAATTTTTTTTACGTAAATTGAACATACGCTAAACGAATATACGCTAAAAGGCCTAAGTATATGATGTCCTATACGTGCGTGCATACATAATCATAATATTATTATGATAATAAATGATAACTCGTTTATTATGTCATACTACATATAGGTGGCAAGATATAGACCTATATATACATACCTGCTTCAAGTTAACGTACAACAAAAATGATAAATTTCTTTATGTTATTTACCTACTTACACTGTATGTACACTCGATGTGTTAGTGCAAAGATATTGCACGTCAAGTTTAGTGAGTTAGTTTTGAGAATAACAGTTTTTTTTTCTATTCTGAAAGGTTGTTAAAAACAAGTATTTCATGTTTATAGAAAAACGTTGCATGAAGCCTCGGGGCTAGGGGGAGGAAGCAAAAATTTAAAAAAATGATTTAGCATGAAAAAAAGCGGAAATAGCGCTGCAGGCGAATTATTTTTGTGAGAGAAAAAAGTCGTGATTCGGTTTGGTTTATTTGAAAATGTAAGTATATAATGCTTTGCACAATAATACTCGTAGATATTTATGAAAAATATTTTACAAAAAAGGTATAAAACAAAATAGTACCACAGGCAATTTTTTTTATGAAACAATTGTATTTTGACGGATTTAATGAAAATTTATGACATAATGAAAAAATGTGATTTTTTTGAGAGGTTTTATCATTTAGTACGAAAAAGTATATGCCTATTCCAATCTCTGTCTGTGAACAATGGGACACAACTGTTCACAAATGTCTTGTTGAAAAGTTCAAATGCGACACTGAGAACCTGAACAAAGGACAAAGCGATATCTGTCGCTGCATATATTGGAGGGCAAGCTCTGAAGGCAGGATACGTAATAAAGTAAATACAGCATAAAGATATAATGTAGATTTTATATGAACATTTTGTGTATCATAACTTAATTGCGCCAAAAACTGAACGTGCAATATCTGCGCACTAACCCATCGATATGTAGTATGAGTCTGTTTGTCCGAGTCGGGCTGATGATTTTGGCCCAGTTTACAGACCCGAGACATGGCATTACCTGCTGAATATATTACATATTATTATCACATACCTACAGTTTTAGTGTTTTATGTAACGATCATAATAAATAATTTTGTATGTGTAATTAATTTCTTGTTACCTACCGCCTTTTACTCTGATCTGACGGGACACAATATATTTGTGAAAATTATCGTTTTTCTTTCTACCTGCCACGTCGCTTGTGGTGTAACCTGAACAGAATCAGAACGGGACACGGAAGGTGCGGCCTTCTCCTCCATAGATGGGGCAAAAGGGAGCACCCATATTGCCCCTGTGGAGGGGTGGAGTCTGTCACCCACATCACCAGGGAGTGTCCACTCACCAAGTTCAGCGGTACCATCGAGGACATACACAACCTGTCTCCTGAGGCTCTTCAATACCTGAGCTCCCACGATCTTAAACTCTGACTCTGCCTTCTTAACGCCATACGATATACGAGATCAATTGTAACTTAAGGATCTATAAATTTATTCTTTTTAACCAACGGACGTGGCTGAAGAAGGACGAATCCGGGTTGAATGCAGTGGAAATGAGGTCGTGAAGAAGAATGTGTGGGAAAACGCTGAGAGATTAAGAAGGAATGAGGTTATTACGGAAATGAGTGACTGCAAAACTGGCGTTGTGGCGAGAATGAAAGTGAATAAGCTAAGGTGGTTGAGAGAATGAAGGATGAAAGGATGACAAAAAATATATAGTGAGCGAGCGAAGAGGTGTGGGGAAACGCGGCCGCCCGAGACTGACCTGGTCCGATTATGTCGACCAGATCCTCAAGGATGGACGCGTTTTGAATAAAAGGAATCGGAGAACATGTATGACAGATTGCATGAATGTGACGGAAGCTAGGAGTGTGTGTTAGGATAGGGCTGTCTGGCGCTCTATCCTCTTTGCCTACCCTGCAAGGGACGTGGCGTGAGGGTATAGATAGATAGATGGTTGTTTTAAGACTTACCTCTGAACTAATATTTTGTATGACGTATCAGGTAATTAAAACAAATAACTCTTAATTATTTGTATAAATATGACATAAATACATTTAGGTCAAATCAATAAAAGTAATTGCTAGGCATATGTAGGTGTTATATTAATTGTTATAATTATTACGTGAACTCTAGTCTTACTAATAATAATTAAACAATGCCCTGGTCGATACCATAACCCTTAACACAGTTACGTAGAGACGCAGAATACATCCAATATAATGTGCAGAATAATATGCAGGATAATATGCAACGAAACAGGTGACAAGGGTGTGCGAGGAGAGACTGTGGTTGGAGCTGAAAGTGACAGGGGCCTCCGGCGAAGATATGTATGTAGATGCTTTGAGCCTCCGACCTAACCAAGGATAGAAGGGGAAGAAGATTGTATGTAGGTATGTATGAATATAATATATGCTAAATACTATGCAGTCGTGGAATCTATGCAAAATAATATACAGACGTAAAATAATATGCAGAACAGACGTAGAATATATGCGGAATTTAATAAGCAGATGTGAAATAGTACGCACAATAATATGCAAAAATTATATGCACATTGCGAAATAATATGACTACTTTATTTTATGTACATCATCACCATCAAACCTCCAGCGTCAATTGTTGAACATAGGCCTTCCCCATATATCTCCACAATTCTATACGATTGGAGTTTATGTATATTCGTACGCATTTTTTTTTATTTATTTCCTTTCCTTCCCTATTTACTATCGTAGCATCCTAATTTGATTTTTTTAAACTATATGTTTACGATGTAATTCATAGTCACTAAAATTTATTTTTCAATTTTTCACTCTACATCTCTTTTTTATATTATGTACTAATCTCTTATGCAGTGCACCTGTTTGATACTCAACAAATTTAAAAAGATATCCAAAATATGCAATAGATTATTTTTCGTATCCATTCAATAAATTTTATAAAAAGCGAATATTTTAACGCAAAATTTGAAATATGTATGCGATTATCAATTAATTTATTGCAAACCTGTTTGCACAAACTTTGCAGTGTTGTTTTTTTATTTTAATTCTTCCAGATGCAATTTAGGTAGCGACTTTTCAAAAAATTACGTGCATAAACATGCGTGTATAAATTATTGAAAAACGTGCACAAAAAAGCTAAAAATCATGCAGTCTGAATATTTGCATACTTGATGCATGCATATTTTATCATTTGGACGTTGCACGTAGCGCGTTCTCAAGTAGGTAAGCAATAATTGGAAATAAATTACGGTTTTTAATTATTGAAAAAACATGCATAAAAAAAGCTAAAAATCATGCAGTTTGCATATTTGCATACTTGATGCATGCATATTTTATCATTTTGACGTTGCACATAGTACGTTCTCAAGTAAGCAATAATTACAAATAAATAACGTTTTAAAATTATTGAAAAAACCTGCATAAAAAAGCTAAAAATCATGCAGTTTGCATATTTGCATACTTGATGCATGCATATTTTATCATTTTGACGTTGCACATAGTACGTTCTCAAGTAAGCAATAATTACAAATAAATAACGTTTTAAAATTATTGAAAAAACTTGCATAAAAAAAGCTAAAAATCATGCAGTTTGCATATTTGCATACTTGATGCATGCATATTTTATCATTTTGACGTTGCACATAGTACGTTCTCAAGTAAGCAATAATTACAAATAAATAACGTTTTAAAATTATTGAAAAAACTTGCATAAAAAAAGCTAAAAATCATGCAGTTTGCATATTTGATGCATGCATATTTTACGTTGCACGTAGCACGTTCTCAAGTAAGCAATAATTAGAAATAAATTACATTTTTAATTAAGAATTACATTATTGAGGTTTTAGTTCAAGGAGTTATGCATACGGAAGGTCGCCGGTTGAGAAACTGTGCATATTATAATGAGTAGGTGATCTGTATACTTTGGACTCCCCCAAGAGATTAACTTTTATTTGAGATCAAATGCAAAAAAACGTCTCGCGATCATAAATATGCATGCAGCGCAGGGGTACTCAAGGGTTTAAAAAAATGTCTCTTAAATATGCTCTCTCTATATAGTCTCTTATATATCTATTTATTTATGCACATGGAACAGATACAGTCACAAAAACAAATATTGACAGGTACATCAGTACAAAAATATACAATTTACGAGACCATTAACATCCGTTCACAATTAACACACACGCATAACAAATAGATTACATTACATAGTTAATATATCTTATATCTATGAAATATTAATGGTAGTAAATATTGATTTTGTGTCTCAACTGCTCAGTTTTGGGGAGTAGTTATAGTTATAAGTGTTCAATGCCTATTTAATATTGGTTTAATTAGTAATTGTGATTTTTTTAGAATAAATAAATAAAATGGATTTGCAGCTATGCCCTGCACCAGTAATATGATGAGTTTAGTGGGTACTTTTTTGAAATTTTCAAATAAAACAACCAAATACTGAATATCTCCAATTTTGTGTACTTACAAAAACATTAAAAGAGTCTAGATGATCTGCAACAGATGTCCGTAACTTTTCACAAAATAAATGTTATACATAAGAGGATTTTTTTACTTAGAACGTAATTATCATTTTAACAATTATGTAGTTTCTCAACTAACGAACAGTGTAAGATGGGCATGTTGGACTTAAAACAGTAGAAGTATAATAATACAAACACATGTGTTAAGGGCTGAATGGAGAACGTTTCTCGAGAGTAAAATGATCACCTAAACCAAACGATGGTTGGTCGTAAGTCCAGCATGCCCATCTTACACTGTTCGTTAGTTGAGGGACTACATAATTCTTAAAATAAGTTATATTATAAGTAAGGTGGTCGGTAGCCTGGTTGGTACAGGTTCAATCCCCGATGCCGACTTACTCCACTTCACAACACAAGCTTTTCAACCTTTCTGTGAAGTGTACAAAGATGTACTTATTAGGGTTTATTTCGATTTTTTTAGTAAACAGTCTTGAAAATTTTGATGAAAATAAATGTCCACACATTGACGAGACCTATGTTACCTAAGCGTAGAGGAAAAAGTTTATGCAACTAAATGTTTTTTTCGTATTATATTTTTTATTCGACATAATACACTCTCAAAGCAAAAACTTGTTTCAATAAATACTATATTTTAAGATAATTATTCACTTTGCACAAAATATCAAGTTTTAGAATCGTAAATTTCTTGCATCGTATACTTAATGTTCTCAAACTCGTTCAAAATTCTAGTAGATTACCTAAGTAAGGACCCCATTTATTTTAAATGCAAGTTATATTTCGATCTTGTCGAAAGCGTAATGTCGAAGTGTCGTCATTTTGAATGACACCTGTAACCTGATAATGAAAATTGTCGATAGGTCGAGAAACAAGCTTTGGTTAAAAATAAAGCTCTTAAGGCTCCCAACCCATCTATTACGTCACGGTCATTGCCCACGGCATTAAGGTTTAAAATCGCATGAACAATCGTATGATAAAATGGTAAAAATATCGTATTATCCATTTTTGGGGTTAATTTCGCTTCAGTCAAAAACTTTTACGGTAATTCCCTAGATTTTAATGCATATTATCAATACAAAAAAAATCCGCGACTTTCGGGAAACGACTTTCCGTCTTTCGGAAAAAAGATCTGAGGTGTTTTTCATTACGCAAGATATAAAAGAAATCTACGCAAGATATAAAAAATCTATTTTTTTCCAAAGCATATTTTGTAACGGTTGTCGAGATCTTAAGTCTCCCGTTTTTAGAAATTTCTGAAATGTCAATATACAATATACTATACATACTCCGCTACTCATATATTTGAGCAGTGCATATTATATCTTCCCACACCATTCCTAACACTTATTTTTACATAGGAACGATGTACTTGGAAAGATAATTTACCAACTATCCGCTTGAAGAACCGCACAAATTTTAGGCAATTGTCTTTCGGCATTCAAAAACAGGAAGTGTTTCGCTTGCAGACTAAACTAAATGATGATATTCGACACATCAAACAAAAATATGTCATCTGTTGCATGGTATGATGCAAGAACAACTTTCAGAGGAAGTCGTTGTTTAATATTATAGTATAAGCACCTTGCGTTGTTATTTTGCAACTGAGAGAGGTTGCATCATAAGAATATAGCAAATGCCACTCGTGGCAACTGCATGGTCGACACAAAGAAAGGAATAGATAACCTTTATTAAGCAGTTTTGCTGTGACTGTCGTCTTTTTTACAAGATTTTATTTACGAGTAACTTCACTCCGTTGTTTTTTTTTGTCTGTGCACTAATCTTGCAATTGATTTTTCAACCACTACCTGACTACTTAGAGACCCGAAACTTTGCACACATACATATTCAGGATTTTGCATATTTCGTCCAAAATCTAATGATCTTGCATATTTAGGTACATTTTCTAAAATTTCAACTGTATTTGTAAAATTTTAACGTTTTCAAAAACAAAAATGTTTGAGTCTAGTTGAAAATGTAGAAAGTAAATAAAGTAATTAAAAAAAAATAAGGACTTTAAATCCTAGAACTGTCTTTCGCGGTCTTCCAAACAATACCAAACAGAAATTAAATAAAAAAATAAATTAAAATCTTGTAATAGTGGCAATTTTTTATATTTATTTAAATTTTTGTGGCATATTTTGGAACTTTTTGGTGATTTTGATGCATATTTCGAGCATTTATGATGCATATTTCAACCATTTTAAGTTGCATATAATCCGTTACTCTCTTATTACTAAGAACGGTGTCGAGTGCCACTGTTGTCCGACTGCTGTTGAGAATCGACTGCATGCCACTTCCACTTGCTTCATCCAACACAATTGTCCTCTTATCTTTGTGGCACACCACTTGTGTCATTAAGGAAGGATCTCTGTCATCTACGAGAATTCAATACCAATTAGTATATCAACACATAACATTATATCAACATTATAGTCGTCTTATAAGGACATGATCATCTCATAGCTTATCTCTACTTTCAAGTGGACGCCGTTTGTTAACCATACCTTCATATCACACATATTTCTTCACTTCTTCTCTCACTACATACGCGGCTAGATTATGGAATAACCTTCCTATCAGACTAGCTCCAAATATTCTTTCTTTCAAAAGCAAACTGAGGCATCATCACTAAGAAAAGGTTTCATTGGTGCCAACAAAAAAACACATAAATCGCGAAATAAAAAATAAAAAATGCGTCGTAAATACGGAAATATCTACTATTTTGAAGGGCTTTTGACAAACTCAGTACCTATTTACTATTATATGCCAATTCATGGGATGGGTCAAATCTAAAGGCACGATGCTACACTAAATAAACACAAAGAAATATAATAAATCACTATAACACGCAATAACTATTTGCTTATGACACTTCCCAAATCGTGAAAATAAATAAATGATCTATGAAATTACTCTTTTGTCCTTCAGAGTGTACGTACTAAGCATTTAAATGATCCATAATAGAAAATAGCATGATTGTATTCGTAGATGAACATGACAATGCTACAACATTTCTAACACATACATAACGCACGTAATTTTTTTAATAGGATCTGGGCTTGTGCCCACAAACCTAAATACTTTCCTGCAAACTTCGCAGTAAGCTTAAAGCTTGTGTCGTGAAGTGCAAGATACGTCGTCAGTAGACTAGATAGAGTAGAGAGATTCTAACCCAGTACCTCCATATTTGAAGTCCGCGCTCCATCCAACTGCGCCAACGATGGTGGCACTAATGTTACATTGATTTTTTGATCCTATACAAATTTTTTAAAACTATGTTTTTCAGGAAGATAAATTAAAAACACTAAATATTTATTTTCATAATTTATGTAATGTTCAATGACGGGTTTGGGGCCCCAAAGGCTAGGACCCACTTGCCATCTGGTAAGCTGGCAACCTGGCCAGTCCGTCCCTGGTAGACAGATATCAATAGCTAATAATTGACTAATAGATGCTTATAAAGCAGAACAAAAAGCGATTAGATTATAATCAAAACAATAACACAACACTGGCGGGTTAGACAAAGAGACATAAAAATATGTCACACTACCAAACTATTTCTATTGTTTAAGATTCTATAGAGATAATACTGTAAATTTAATGGTATTTTCTCCTTAAAAAGACAGAGAGGGTCTAAAAATAGTTTAATATACATTGTTCCGTACGTGATGGAATCAAATAACTGATAACACGTGTAAGAACTGAACAGGAGTCCATCTTCATTGTACTATACCTGAAATGTTATCTCAAAAATATGGGGATTAGACGAGTTTCCCCAACACAATTCTCGATTCTTTAAGGTTCAAAATCGCTTGCACAATCGCATGATTGAAATTAAAAAATATATTTTTTTTTGCTTTTTGGGGACAATTTCGCTGTAATAAAAAACTAGATTTTAATGCATATTATCACTACGAAATAATTTTTCTCTGCGATTTTTTTAGGGGGTTTATTTTCCTCAAAAAATATAGCAGAGCAATTTTTTTCAGGAATCTATACAAGATATGTATAGGTATATCTCATCCAGCTATCTCAAATTAAGATTGTAGGGATATTTGTTCTAAAAAATACATTTTTGATGTCACTTCATTAAAATATAATGCAGGTATCAAGCGCTATAATCTGGACCCGAACGTCTGAACGTGAATAGTGAGACATCTATCGGACTTTTCACAAAGCTACAGTTACGATCTACGGAGAATGTACGTCGAATTTAAACGTATGTTTTCCTTGACGTAGCGGTATTGAAAACTATTGGTTTGCGCCGTCGCTAAGTTAATACAACCTTTACATTACGTTGGTACGGCGTTGTTTACGATTGTACATAATAGATGGCTTTCGTTTGATCGAAAAAATCCTAATTAAATACACGTGCCTCATTCAGTGGTGGATGAATGATAATAAACAAGCAATAGAATAATGCAATTTAATTACAACATTTTTTATAGTTTTAAGGTGCCCGGCAGAGGCCGATTAAATTTTTCATATTAATTTATTTTCATGAAAACTATTTGCAAGGTAATGGGTAAATAATAATTAAATAATAACAGCTCCAAATTCAAAACAACGTAGGTCCTTTTTTTATATGACAGCTAATTTTTTCTGAGAAACATCAGATTTTCTACATTTTTTAAAGCGCAATGTCTCCCAAACATTTACTTGTGACATCAATTTGAAATACATAAGTATATGAAAAAGAAAAAAACAACTAAATAAATTTAAATAATCATATACATACATAAATATAAATAAATGGATGGATGGGATGAAGGCTAAGGAAAAACAAGGGATTGTCAGTAAGATGGATTATTTATACAAAGGTAATGATGCCTCAGTTTACTTTTGAAAGAAAGAATAGTTATTGGGGCTAGTCTGATAGGAAGTAGAAGGTTATTCCATAATCTAGCCGCGTGTGCAGTGAAATAAGAAGTGAAAAAAGATGAGTGATGTTAAGATATGGTTAAGGTTAATTGGAAGAGATAATTACTTAGGTATTCGATAACACCTTGTTTACCCCCGAGGGTGCAGGCAGAAGACCGGTGGACCGCCCCAGAAATATCTGGCAGAAGCAGGCGACAAAGTTGTGCGAGGAGAGACTGTGGTTGGAATGGCCAGAGGTTCTGGAAGCTGCAAGTGACAGGGGCCTCTGGCGAAGATATACAGATGTTTTGGCCCCCGACCCAACCAAGGATAGACGGGGAAGAAGATATATGTATGTAAAACCCTGTTTTTAACATTTCCCTGTGACATACAAGTAATGCACATACGCTCATAAAATTATGATTATCTCACTCCATTCGTGGTAATAATAATATAACAAAGCAATGGGCAAATCTAAGTTACATAGTAACAAATAGTAACATCATTGTACACGCGAAGGTTACTTACACTATAATTTAATCAAACTATCTATGTAAGTATATGTTGGATCAAACTATATAGGATTATGTATCTAGATATCAGTCAGCTGATTGTAACGAGCGAAATAAAAAATCTATTGTGTTGATCATATTCACGTTATTAGATTTAATTAACAGATCCACTAACCTACAGCCAAATATCGAATGATCAATGATTGATGATCAAATTTATACGACTTTTTTATTACTTAATAATTCCATGTTAAATTACTTATTACTTAATCCCCGAAAAAAGCCCTACCCCCAGAACACATCTATCCTGGCCAGCGTGGAAAAGCCTCAACAGGATCAGATCTGGGGTAGGCTGCACTAGGAAGAACCTCCAGAGATGTGGAATAGCTGAGGACGCGACGTGCGACTGCGGGCAGTTGCAGGACACTGAGCACCTCCTGACCTGCCTAATGGTTCCTGGGCGGTGCACACGGGAGAGTCTCGCAGATCGTTCCCCCTTGGACGATGACGCAGGAGATGTTGTGGCTTTCTGGGAGCAGATGGGGATATAGTGCCTACCGACACGATAATAAGAAGAATCTCCGAATGCTAAACATGGTACGTGGATTTATTTCGATCTACGCCAAAAGAGAGGTGACTTCCAGCCAGTGTGCTAATTGTAATCGGTACCTAATGATGAGAAAATATAGTTTTATATCGAAGCAATGTAACATCAACGCATGGTTAGGTATAAAATGATCACGATAATGACAGATGCATTATTATTTGCGGTGAATAATATTTCACGATGAATACTCAATTATGTGAATGGATAATATTCATCAAATATTTACTTACTAAACAATGTGCACTTTACATACATACATTGTATCATGTCCTTGACAAGAATTATATAATGAATAATGTCAATATTACCATTACAGGGGACATAGGTCCATCATTATTTTACTAAATTATTCAAATGCAATAATGCACAACATAGTCATATTTTGACTATCATTATTTATCGGCCATATTATCATTTTTACAAGAGTATTTTTGGGATCTCGTACCCAAATTATGTTTACAGGTTTCCATTAGCTGGCTTAAGTGATCACTCATAGCAACGTTCACCTTGAAATCACATTGCAATTTTTCACATGTACACAACGTATCATTATGTGAACTCCCTTGGGGAGGATAAAGAATGGGCGTTCCGATGCTTACAAGTCGAACTGTACGTTTGACGGCAAGATGTGGTAGAATAAGCGAACGTCAACTTATAAGATTCACACAATGCAGCATTATGTGTACTCCCTTGGGAAGGAGATTGGATGGGCGTTCCGATGCAGTTTTGATCACAAGTATGACAGCAGGATACGGTGGGATGAGTGAAGGTTTACTGAGCATAAAGTGACTAATACTTTGACTTTATGCAACGCCTCCTAGAGTAGGTACTCTAGCCATGCTGAAACAGTTGGCAACATAGCAAAATGATCAAACAGGATAACTAGTAATGTCAAATTTCGTAACAGAATATAATACGTGGTCCATCATAATCGTTGTTAAATGACTGTTATTCCATACATTTCCTTTGCGACGGTGCGGTGATGGCAACGCAGCTTAAAACGAAGTGGTCTCGAATTTCTACAGCATGACTAGAGAAGAGTGTCTAGGTGGCATGCCTTCATGTCATAAAATTCTCAAAATAAAAAATAAATGAATGAATGAATGAATGATATACGACACCTAATAAATTTGTGGATGAATTCCAAAATGAAATTGAATAACGTGTAATAAAACTCGTTTGTGTCGAAGAATCAATAAATATTCTAGACGTCCTCCAAATGACACGCAGGTGTGGAGTCATGGTCAGGTTAATTCAGATAATTCACTTTATTCATGAGGAAAGTATATTTCGGAATCTACACGCGAAACATATTTAATCCGACGGATTATATGATTTTTTCTAATGTACGTATTTTTTACAGTAAGGTCAACAGCCCGTTGCGTAGACGTTATAGCATAGGCGAAACATTTTAATGAAAGGCCTGAAATAAGTTTCGCTTTCTAGAACACAAACTTTTAAAAAATGTCACTAAAAGAACGTCTGTAAGAGGGCGCACATCTCGTGGGAGCCACATTTAAAGATAATTAATCAGTAGTATTCATATTTTTTTTCTATATTTCTCCCACTGGTCCAGTATAATTGGGGTTAGCTGGCAGAGATCGCAGCACTACGATAAGCTCGCCCTAGTGAACAAATGTTTTGATCTAAATAAAAAAATTAAAAACTTCATTGAAATAAAAGATTTTCCAGTGGCGGATTTATTGCCGTAGGCAATGTCTGCCAACCATCCACTTGTTCACCTATGTGTGAATAAATAAAAATAATAAAAGAACAAAGTACTACTATGTTGACAGATAAGTACCTAGAAAGTTAGCATTGGCTGGCTGAGTTATTGCCTTATGCCCAGTACCAAAGATTGGACAGTCAATGCCGACTTGTTAGCGTCGGAACGCCCATCCTGCGTCCTCCCCCAAGGAGTTCACATAATATTAAAATGTAGAAATTTATATACCTCTCACTACTTTTGACGAAAAACTGTAATGTGATTTCAACTACGCAATGCAAATCAAATAAATAATTCAGGTTTTCCCAAAAATATTAAAAAAACAGTACTAAGTTCACAGCTCAAAAAACTAAACAAAAAAACATATTTAAAAGTATACAATTAATTATTTAATCAAACATTCTACTGTACTGTAGTAATGTTTTATTGTAATTTTATTCAGTTTTAAACATTTACGAACAGGTAGGTGTTGTTAATTTATATTATTTATACGCATTATTCATAAAATAGTCGTTTGATGATAATGGTATGAATGTGTGGCTTCGCGTCCATATAATAATGAATTATGCAGACAATTAAACAACAATTACAAGTGTTACTTAACAAATAACAATGCAAACCCATCTTATACACTGTTACGTATGACATAAAGACATAATAATAATAATAAAGAAAGTACGTATGAACCGTCTTTAATGAATTCCATAGACAGTTCATGATATCGATTGACCCGCCAAATGTATATAAGAGTGGATGTTCGTAGAACTAGGAATTTGTAATATGAAAAAATTCAAATCTGTGACTGTTCCTACAACTAAAAAACGCGGGAGTTTCATAAATTTCAACATAATATTGTTTTATCCCTTATTTTATTCGTGACGACAATCAGGGTAACTGGTTTACGTGATCACTTTACGTTTTAACGTAAACTTAAGAGAAAAGAAATTAAAGTAGACTTACGATACAATACTGCTTGACCAGCTGAACATCCTTCTCAACCTTTCCTGCTTCACTTCTTCCGTCTCTTCAGGGGCTTCCGGTTCGTGTTTGGTCTTCATGTTGTCAATATTTCACCAAAAAATTCTAAATTCAAAAGCAACACAAAAAAAACACACGACGAACACTGAACAAAAACAAAACTAAACAACGCACTAAACGATTGTTTCTAGGTGTATTTTAATGAAAATGGCACTTAATGGGTACTGTCATCACACATCTACTAAATAACACAGGTGTTATTCAATGGAAAATCTGAAATGTGGAAAGAAAACATGGACATTAAAATATTATATAATAATTATGGTATAATAAACTTACTCGATTTCCTGTTCAACGACAATTTCCTCCATCTTGTATGACAAGATGCTATAAAACAAACACTTTAATACTTCAGTAGTTATTTGAATTTCGAACACTATATTTTGTTCTAAAGTACGGTTTTACTTTCGAATGCAATATTTAATTTTATAAGAACCGAAGAGTGTCACATTTATATGTTACGTCAAGAGTGAAACAAATTTTTAAAGGATTTTTTTTTCATAATTATGTCATAGTTATTGAAAATTACACAATGTTTAGAATGATAAACTAATTATAGCTTTACAATCTATCAAGAAAGAGAAAGTTTCGGATTAATTTGGGCCCACAAATTTATGTGTTGGCAAAAATGACATTTCTATTGAAATTCTCCAAGAGTTGCCACTATAGTTGCCAAAAAGCTACGTACAGCGCCCTCATCAAAAGTCATATCTTTCTTGATAGACTGTACTCATTTTGTGTTTACTGAAATATTGGTACAACAGTTTTCTAATCATGCTTTTTACACAAATACAATATTAACATACATACAAAACTTTCCACACTACTCACAATAACAATATTATTACTTACTTTAACAATTAAATAACAAATGATCACTAAGGCGAGTTTAGCTAACGTTTTAGTTCCATCTTAACATTTGGGAATACACGTTGTTAAATATGTAAATAAAACACTTTTTGTTTTACCACTTGTTTTTTTTACCAGTGTACAATATTGTTTCAACCTGTACTAGGTCATTATCAATAAATAAATAAATAAATCTTTGTTAGCCAAATACAAAAAAACAAATAAATCCTATTAGACACACAAGTATGCTGAAGGTTAACTTATTGCATAAGCAATGTCTTACAGTCAACCCGATTAATACTGTCAATACTTTATGTGATTTTTCAGGGGTATCAGCTGCTAGTGTCATATTAAAGTATCTTCAGTTCAAGAAATCAAACAAACACAGTCACAAACGAAATGATTTGTGTTTCAAATCATTAACTTCAAAACAGCCTATTGTCTTATCATCTCACGAAATTCCATACGCACTCTTGTCAACTTTCAAACGCAGACTCGAAGACACACACAACAAACTCAGTCACGAAACACGACAAACATTTAACTGAACATCACTCGTGATAAAGTTATTAGAGTATTGTTTCTAATATTTATGACTAAACCTACTTGGAGACACCTATAATGTGACTGAGTAATTACTGTACCATAGTTAATTCAATTCATACTATACTGCTTAACTATTCTATGCTGTAGGTTCTAGCATGTACATAGAAGCATCACTATTCGATAACAGTATTATGATACTGATTATCGAATGTCCTACTAAGTTCTCGAAAAGGAATATGCGTTACAATGTGCACCATACTGCGATATGTCAGGAAAGTTCAACCTTGCGCTCTTTTCTTTATTTTGTACAAATAACAGTAACTCAAAATTAACAGAGGTAGATATCATTTACACTCCGAGCTCTTCACTGACTTAAATGTCCTGAAAAGATTAGAGAAAAGACATAGCCTCATAGGCTTCAAGAAACTTCACGAAATGGCTTCAGAGTATTTCAGAGCTCTGTCTCCAACTGCCGTCAACCCGTATCTCACAGACAAACCACCCTTAGGACCCTCTCAGATATAACCTCAAAACTAGATGATTTACACCTAACCCCGAAGCCCTATCTTATATTTAAAAACAATAAAGGAGAATGCGCATTTAGTATGAAAGAAAAAACCGGGCCCGGCGTAAACGACATGTAACTCAAGTCATAGTTTAAAATGAGTAATTAAATACTGCATAGGGGGCATTATCAAAATCAATGGCTAAATGTATAAAATGGCTATTCGAAGGTTTACAGGGCTCACATGAAAATATTAGTAAAAGGAGCATTAAACAGTTACAATCGCGGCTTAAAAGCGTATAATATGATAAGCATAATTAGCTCGTCCCCTTCTTCTTCGTCAGCCTTGGTCCCTCCACTGGTGGATGGAACTAAAAAAATAATGATTTATCAAAGATCGTTGAGGTATTTAACCAGCATTATGTTTCCTGACGCTCGTTACCCCAAATTGTGAGAAATCCAGTGATGGTATTATGGTTAAAATTACACAGACCAACATTACATTAAAAAATGTGTGGTACTTCACCCTCTAACGTTTTTCGAGGGAACATAAAGAGGTCATAAGGCCCCACTATTCAGAGCAGTTCACAACATTATTAATTTTTAAAATTCAATACAAAAAAAGCCCTTGAATTAAGTGACCCTTACATTCACACAATAAAATTATAATGTGGACCAAACTTTATACGAAGAAAGTGATACATTAAATTTGTATTCATCAAACGACTTCACAAACTGAATCAAATTATGTCATAATCGTAAAAATGTTTAATCATTATAATCGTAAAACATGAAGGAGTACTTAATCAGTCGACAACTTTTTATACGTGTACGTCAATTTATATAACGTTTCAACGTAACACTTGTCAAACTGCATTTGACTTCCGTTATACAAGAGAAGACTTTCGCTTTTCTTCAAACTACTCGAGAATGTGTTACAGGGAATGTATGAAATCTAGGCATTGTATACAGTTCCTAGATATCATTTAATATCTGTAGATTTGATTTTCGGGTTAGTCGTGTAATGATCAGATGTTCCGATTACGATACACGATTACGAATCTGATACACGATTAACCCTAAAAACAAATCTACATATGGATCATCGTGGAAACCTGCATTAACTATTGATCATTTAATATAATTTACATAAACAAGAAATACAACACTACCAATCTAATTGACGTTACTACCCCGTCTGATCGCAACATAGGCCCAAAGGAGATCGAAAAACTTAGCAAATACCAAATGCTGAATATGGAAATTAGTCGCACGTGGAACATGAGAGTGACAGTGGTACCTATTGTTATGGGAGCGACGGGAACAATAGCGAAGAATGAATGAAAATTATTTTTCCAGATATACAACAATACGCAAAAACAATAATCCTTGACATATACACATATAAATACTCGTAAATCAAAACATCCCATGAGGCACCAGTCGCTCAACTATCTGGTAAAATTTTACTGCCTCACTAGACCGAAGTCTGTTCTAAGGCAGTAGACGCCGAATCAATTTGTGTACAGAAGTATAAAGTTAAAGAACATTGACAATTAGCTGAACAAGTTAGACGAGGAAATTAAGGTTGTTATAATGCAACGGCAGGCAACTATACAAACTGTGGGGATAGTGAGTAAGGTTTTAGTAGATGGCACCGCAGTCATTTAGATCAATAGAAGTTGTAGTGGTATGCTCCTTATTCAGAAGGCCTCTGGACGGAGCATTCTCAATAATACCGAGCAAAAGTCGAGAACGAATACTCCTGGGAGAAAGATTAATAGAAAAATATTATTTTAAATGTATAGTACGAATTACAGCTATTGAAGTGGAGGCCTTGGACAGATAGAAGGAGCGTCGGAAGGCCACCAAAGAAATGGACCGAGGACATTGTCCAAATCGCTGGAGGAACTTGGGTGCGTAAGGGTCAGAACAGAGACGAGTGGAAACAGATGGAAGAGGCCTACATCCAGCAGTGGAGGGAAGAAGGCTGATGAAGAAGAAGAAGTAGAAATTACTAAAAAATAAATTTATTTCACGCATTTCCTGCTGATTTTAGGAATTGTATATATTTCCCAGCAATTGTACACAATGACGGATTTCATACATTCCCGGTAACATTTATATGAGAAGACGTGGATATCGTCACCTAGTGACTCCAATAGAACTGGTATGAGAAAATAGACCAATTAGACAGAAAGTCAAAACAAATATATTAATCAAACAATCAGAATCATAACGATTGTTTACCTTTTTTATTAAAACACTGTTCCGTGTATTAATCTATGTCATTAGATCGAGTCAATTACTTTATCAATAAAATAATGAGGCTGTACGATGATCTCTACATCAAAGATCTAGGATCAATCAGTCAAACATCTAGTCCAAGTATTTTTAGATTAGTCTAAGATCCGACCGCTAAAAAATGACCTGTTTGTTTTTTAATTATTTAATTAGAGATTGGTATAGGTATATAATTTGTTCATACTAAATGCAATAAAACCTCACAAAAATCACATTACTACCACACATTTTTTCATCATATCATAAATTTTCTAAAATTACCTACTATGAAAATCCATCAGTTTCACAAAAAAACTTCTTGCGGCGCTACTTTTTATGAAAATATTTTTTTATACATAGTAATATAATATACAAAGTATACATTTTCAAATGAACGAACCACATCTCACGACCCCTTCACTACGTCTCACAAAAAAATCACCTGCGGCGCTATTTACGCATTTTTAATGCTAAGAATATCAATTTTAAATTTTTTGTTGCCCCCCATGAAATCTACATAATTTATTATTAATTTGTACCACACCTAATACAAACACAGCGTAACTTACAAAAAACAACTACATGTATGTAAATATAGGCGTAAGTCATACTGTTTAATAAGGCATATCTATAAAGACAGGTTTACACTAGTAGGTCTAACTTCCCATTAAGCGTTGTTCCACTTATAAAATCTATGTAAGTAAGTAGTGCCTACCTATATCCAGTAAGTACAGATCAATTCCAATTCTCCTTCCTTGTTTTCCTCAGTTCATTTAATATTATATTATTGTACCTTTAAAATAATTGTTCATGTACCAAACGAGTACCTCAGCTAAATATTGTAGGTTTAGTTAATAATATTTGTACTTGTAAAAACAGTAAAGTCTTACTTGTATGCAAGATGAATCTTAATTTAATTACTGCTAAAATTCTACGTACAGTTCCAGTAGAGTAACTATAAACAAGCTGGTCAAGTTGCCAAAAAACGATTGCAAACGTATCCTTGGCACTCAATTTCATTTACAAAAAACGATTTGCACTCAATTTAAATGGATTTGGGTACATCGTTCATGATTACAAAATAACCCCAAAAATGTGTCATCCGTATGCATAATGAGATGCAAGTTTTTCACTAACATCCCCTAGTAACAATTTAGCTCCTAGATCGGTTCTAAAGCAGTCCTGGAATCGTTAGAACCAATCTTGGAGCTAAATTGTTACTAGGGATGAGAAATATCTAAGATAAAAAGACAATTTCTTTAACTTAGTGAAACCTATCGAAAAATTTGTGAAATCCAGGGTTTACCCAATTATTATAAATACTAGGCTTTGTTTGAACTTTGATTGATTGCATATTTGTTGTTTTTTGTTAACTTTCTGTGAGTGTGCCCATAAATGAATAAATAAGTTACGGATTCATACGACTTTACTGTACGTAGTACCTAATGAGAGCTACTTTAAGATATTCAAAGCCATTACTGAGAGCGCCTTCATCTCAGGGCCAACGAACGATTGGCCGCGTGAATGAGAGTGTTTGTGTTTGGTAATTCATTAATTCACGTTTAATTTCCGCTACCGAGTTGATTGAATGCAATACAATGTATAAAACCCTGATATGAAAATATCGTCTTTGAATATTTGAAATGTACACTGAGAGAAAGGGTTCATCATAAAACAAGTTTTCTCAGTGTAAACTACATTTTCTATAGGCCCGTTGCAAATTGATAATTTCTCAATATATTCTAAAATCTGTTCCGATGGATTAACGATGGGCAAATCCAAGAACAAGCCATTTTAATTAAAATTTCAAGGAGCCTCGAAAAACCAAATTGTCATCAGCTGTGAATAAAAACAATTTTCATATCGTGTCGTGCAAATCAAGGAGCGATATATGCTCTGATAAACAAATCTTTCTGTTATCGCTTCAACTTTTCAAAATTTGTATGACAGTCTAAGGACAAAATAAGAATAAATTGAGCGACAAAATATATAAATAAAAGAACAGAATATCAAAATAATATCCACTAGAGTCAATGCATCTTAATTGAAACAGTACATCAACCAAATTACAGCACTATATCTAACAAACTACGGGAATAATCTCGAATTTCAATAAATTTTAGAGGTAACTTTGGAATTATTATTTTTTATCTAGAAAATTTATAATAATCAAATTTCTACCCGCTATAGAGTCACTAAAACATATTCTCATTTATTCATATTTTTAGCCTTAGGATGATATCTATAGTATTAGCTGAGTAATCTTACATTTCCTAATGCAATTTCACACATGTCCCTAGATAATAGGTATTATAAGGTTACTAGGTATATGGCCCTTCAAAATGAATGAGTAGTTGCATATAATTATTATTTCTCCATTTCAGTTACAATTTTACATAATTTTAACATATTATAGGTATAGGTTCATACCTTTAACATACTTCTACGTAATATGCAAGTATGTCAGACCATAGGTCAGTAATATAAATAATTTCTACCCATTATTAAGCAGACACATTGCATATGCATATGTCAGGTATATTAGGTACCTATTATATTATTGCGAATATGTTATGCTAATGTTGAAGGGAATTTAACCTATGTATAGGTCATCGCATTTCTTGTAATTATCTACATACGTATCTAACTAGTATGGTTCAAAATCGCATGAACAATCGCGTGATTAAATGGTAAAAATAGCGTTTTTTTT
The DNA here is from genome assembly GCA_963576895.1 of Ceraclea dissimilis. Lineage (NCBI taxonomy): Eukaryota > Metazoa > Arthropoda > Insecta > Trichoptera > Leptoceridae > Ceraclea > Ceraclea dissimilis. The sequence goes on from OY756363.1 coordinate 17,093,015, forward strand.
TTTTCATTTTTTGGGGTTAATTTCGCTTCAATCAAAAAACTTTTACGGTCATTCCCTAGATTTTAATGCATATTATCAGCACAAAAAAAACTCCGCGACTTTCGGTAAACGAGTTTCTCTCTTTCGAAAAAAAAGATCAGAGTGTTTTTTACTTTATTTTGTGAAAAATATGCAAGATAAAAAATCTTTTACGGTTATTCCCTATGGCCTAGATAAAGTTTCAATGTATCTACTCTATTTTTTCCAAAGCATATTAAGTAACGAGGTCTCCCGTTTTTAGAAATTTTTGATATTTCAATATATGCATACTCTTAAATGTCACAAGTGGTTGGTTGGCAGACATCGCCTACGGCAATAAACCCGCCATTTAGAATTATTTCCAATAAAGATTTAATTTATTTACTTATCAAAGTTTATTGTTTCATAAATACCAGTAAACGACATTGATATAAAAACTTTAATTAAAATAATGATACACGAGTAGGAGGAACTTATGAGTACGCATACCGACATTTCAAAAATTTCTAAAAACCGGAGACCTTTTATTTCGACAACCGTTACTAAATTTACCTTGAAACAAAATAGGGTAGATGCATTGAACCTTTATCTAGGGAATAACCGTAAAAGATTTTTTATATCTTGTATAGATTTCTCAAAATAAATTTTTAAAAACACCTCTGACCTTTTTTCCGAAAGACGGAAACTCGTTTCCCGAAAGTCGCGGAGTATTTTTTTTTCTTGTACTGATAATATGCATTAAAATCTAGGGAATAACCGTAAAAGTTTTTTGATAGACGCAAAATTAACTCCAAAAAATGGAAAAAACGCTATTTTTACCATTTTATCATGCGATTGTCACGCGATTTTGAACTTTAATGCCGTGGGAAATGACTGTGACGTCATTCCTGGTGCCATGCCCTTATGTTAAGTAATTAAAAATTGATGTAATCGATACAAAGTTGGATGTATTATTATTTAAGTAACTATTGGTTTAATTTAATAGACCAGATACATTATCATTCCTTTACTTACTTTGTAAATTAATATTTAATCAAAATACAATCGATCGATTAAATGATTCGATTCATTTCTTCCTACATGTTTCTATTAATAAAAGAAAAGCTAACTTTATATAGAGATTTTGTGAAGTGTTCTAGAATGGCAGGTGCCACATAAACTAAGTTGGAGACAGGTTCTGATACGTCGGTGTGCCCTGGGTACAGTCTGCACAGGACAGGGCGACATGGAAATAAATAGAGGAGGCCTTTGTCCAGGAGTGGACGGAAACGGGCCGAGGAAGAAGATAACCGTTAGGTTACTGTGTCTTCTATTTAGATTAGTCTTAAAACTAAGCTTTCATATACAGCTTCAAACATGTCCATAAAAACAAATTCACTTGATTGCATTTTTATTCTAGGTTTTAAATTATTTTAAGAAACTTTTCATGAACACAGCTTTTTCATCAAAGCGCGAAACCTGTTATAGAGTTTTTTCATCCAAGGCTTCAAAAAATTTGAAAATTTTATGAAAATGAGAGTGTACGGCTATGACGCGGATGTTGTGACTAAAATGAAAGTATACATGTTAAAACGGCTTCGACATGCTGAAAAAATAAATGGCGATATACATGTCCTGGGTTTATCAATCAAATCTTCAAGGATGAAAGCGTATTGAGTTACAAGGAACCAGTAAGGGTATACGAGATGACATAACAAGCATGTGCTGTGCATCAAAGATGGTAAATCAAGGCCGAATTTCTGTTCCCTCTGCCTACCCCGGAAGCAATGCAACAATAATTAAAATGCAAATTACTGTTTTAAATATTTACATGGACTTCGACAGGCACAAAGGCTTGCATGATGATACTTGTGTAGAAGGAAAAATTCCTTAAAATTAAGTTGAATCATAACACAGTATTATTAGCTAGTAGCTATTAATGTGCTATAAAATATTTATGAAAAAACTCCTAACTTATTTTACCGAATGACTATATAAAGTCAAGGTGACTACAATGTACGTAGTTTAGTCATTACTAATTTACAACTACGAGTAATACCCCAACTCAACCCAGTGACATAATTTATTAAATTTGGAAAAGGCTTCTACAATATTTTACTTATTTAGAAGTAGACATGTTTAAGTACACTACATTGGCAGATTATAGAAAATTTACAACTAAAATAGATCTTAAAGAGTATGCATACCGATATTTCAAAAATTTCTAAAAAACGGGAGACCTTCTATCTCGACAACCTTACTCAATATGCTTTGGAAAAAAAAATAGGGTGGATACATTGAACCTTTATCTAGGGAATAACAGTAAAATATTTTTTTTATCTTGTATAGATTTCTTAAAAAAAAATGAAAAACAACTCTGATCTTTTTTCCGTACTTTTTGCAGTTGTAGCTAGTCGTAAAACATCAGCGAACAGGAAACATTTTTGAGTTACAATTGTTGGGAAACTCCTGTCAAATGCACACTACACACGTAGGATTGAGAAATATGCATCATGTTGACTATTTAGTTTTATGCTCAAATAATTAAGTTTTTGTAGCATGATCATAGTATGAACCTGGTACATAGCGAATGAGGAAATTTTTGACTAATATAATAATACACTATGAACGATACGATAAAATATGTCGTTTATATTAATTACCTGGCACCTCTTTGTACTACACCTAATCAACATCCATGAGGACAAAATATATTTTGCTTTAATATCTACCGGTTTGAGTAGGTGCATTTTATTTGTTTATTTATTTTAAGTGAATAGAATGCAAAAAATGTAAAAATAGCAAGTAAGAGATACTATGTATCCGAACATCTACTATTGGAATCAAGCTGGTTCATCAATTCACCCATTTTTGAAAAAAATCGTCTGCAGCGCTATTTACTACTTTTTACTAGTTCCATTTGTCAATATCAAAATTTTTGTTGTTCTCCCTAGCACCTCCCCCCCCCCTCGAAGCTAGCGAGCCCCAGGATTGTTACTTACTGTCTCCGGTCCAGGGCCAGAACCCAACCGAAACGGTGTGTAGGTAGTAGGTACTAACTAAAATAATACGTTCCATTTTCAATTGCTTTATGTAAAACAATTAAAAAAAAACACTTACTTTTGTTCGAAAAATTTCAGTATTGGGCCTATTGTCATTTTTCTGACTAAAGTCATTAAGGGGCTACAGTACGTACTATATATTATTATTCTATGTACAGTACCCAATTCGGCTTCGGCGCCCTGACTCTTACTCAGCCAATACTCAAGAAATCGTCTTGAAACTGAAGACAGTGATAAATGGAAGTATGGACTACAGGTCTGCTGTTTACTTACTAATCTGTGACTAAAGTATTGCGAGTCATGAACTCAAATAATTTCAAGATCATGAAAACCTGACTTGGCAAATAATAACATTACCGCAAAATATAGACATAAGATAAACAAACAATAACACCAGGTGAATTATGTATAGGTAGCATGGTCGTCGTCAGGGGGGCAGCTGCCCCCTCCCCTAGAGATTGGAATAGGTATATATTTTTTCATACTAAATAAAAAACCTCACAAAACATCACATTATTACCACGCGTTTACTAAAAATGAGTTTGAAAATCCATCAAAATACAATTGTTTCATAAAAAACTGCCTGCGGCGCTACTTTTTACTGTTTTTTAATAAAAAAACATTTTTCATGCGTATTATTGTGCAAAATATCGTACACATTTTCAAATACGAGTAAACCAAATCACAACACAAAATTCTTCACTATGTCTCACAAAAAAAATTCACCTGCGGCCCTTTTACGCGTTTTTCATGCTACACCAAATTCAAAATTTTATTGCCTCCCCCCCTTAGCTCCGAGGCTGGCGACGCCCATGATAGGTAGTAATAAATAATATAACTAAACTACTCAATAATAACTTTCTAAATGTTCTACCCAGCAATATCTCTATACTACTTCTATATATTCTATGGTACCCAGTAAATTACTCACCGGCTAGTAGTAAAATGGCGAGAAATATTTGTTTTTTATCTCTCATTTCGTGGTAATAACAATGACCTTGTTCCATCATACCTTCATCAGATGTACATACATATAGTCCAAGAGCCCGCTGCTTAATTTATGACGTATCTGTTTTTTGATCGAAATGTGGTATAAATGATAGCTTACCAATAGGGTATTACATCGCACTAGGATTGCCTATCAAAATCTTGCCGCAACCCCCCTTGCCCCCCCCCCCCCCCCCCGAAAAGGTCCCTCTTCGCGGTTTTTCGCATTTTATAGGAATATGGTAAGAGATAGGAGAAAGTAGTCAATGACAAAAATAATCCTTGCTAAATTCTCTACAAAAAATGTTAAATCAATTTTTTCGTAGAACTAGCAGTTTACCCGCAATAGCCGGTCCAAAACCAAAATTCATTTAAAAAACTAAAAAAATGAATTTAAACTAAATTGGTTGAAAATTGATAAGAGTACAGGAAAATAGTCAAAGAACGAATTAATTACCATAGTCTTAGCTACAAAACGAGCTACAACTTATTTTCATACATCAATTGATTTAGGAGTTATTGCAATAAAACTCAGTGACAAAAATTCTTAAAATTTAGTTTTTCTTAAAATAACCAGCGATATAGCGCCGCAGGCCAAATATTTTTTTCCATAAAATGTTAGTGATAATGGGTGGAAGAAAGTTAAAGAAAAAAAATCAATTTTTTTTTTTCAAAAAAATACCCTGTTTTTTGACCGGCCATTACGGGTAAACTACTAGTCCTATGCAAAAATTGACTTCACATTTTTTGTAGAGAATATAGCAAGAATTATTTTTGTCATTGACTACTTTCTTCTATCTCTTACCATATTCCTACAAAATGCGAAAAACCGCGAAGAGGGACCTTTTCGGGGGGGGGCAGGGTGGTTGCGGCAAAATTTTGATAGGCAACCTAGTGCGATGTAAAACCCTATTGGTAAGCTATCATTTGTACCACATTTCGATCAAAAAACAGATACGTCATAAATTAAGCAGCGGGCTCTCGGACTAATACGTACTATATTACACAGTATGATACAGTGAACTTTGTGGTATATTAATAACTCAACAATAAAAATAATAAATAAAAAAATAAAAAAAGATTTTATGACTTCATCACATCCTAGAACTGTTTTCGCGGTCTTCCAAACGATACAAAAAACTCCCTTCCGAGGCGCTTGGATTCCTTTCATTCAAAATGCGCCTCCCACCAAGAATTCCCACGGAATCCTCCCACGGAATCAAAATTTGTGAAAAGATATGAGTTGTACTCATGAAGCACTTTCGTCAGATACCAAACATGGGGAGATGCGGTGACTGGATCCTTCCGATCGCCCGGTGTCTTCCAAAGCTTGAGCTGGACGAAATCTAGCTTACGAGCTGGATTTCTCTTCCACCGCTCTTTCAAAAGATTCCCCTCAAACGCCTTACATCTTTTTTCTCTGAAGTAGGCTGATCCAATTTGGAATCTACAGAATTGTACTGTCACCGAGTTTACGTAGTACGTTAGCCAAGTACCTAGTAAGGAAATCTTGTAAAAAGAATATTGTCTTGTATACACAAACCCAAATATTTACCTGCACATTTCACAGTAAGCTTGTGTCGTGAGGCGAACTCACAATGAAGTTTAGGATAGAAGAAGCGACATTATTCATGGTTTAATTAAGCCTTTTATCTTAGATTATATTATAATTATAATTCTATGCCTTTTATCATACATGCTTTCCCTACTACACCCAGGCTTTATCAGACTTCTTAAACTAGTTCCAAATCAATGGTATTGTACAGTCAATACCCTCGTTTTCTTCTAAATCTTGACTCCAAAGATATTTTTATAATATGTCGAGAATCTGCAGCGACATGTACTCATATAATATTTACATACATAAGTTAGCCAAGATTCCAACTCTCAAACCTGTTTTCACTTAGGACAATACACTTGGAGTCGATAAACTAGGTACTATCTTCTTAATAGATCAGGTTAGGGTTACGTACCTACGGGAAAATCTAAAATAGGATCCTGCCTACGCCAATTTAATAATAATACCTATATTTATGTTTTAAGGCTTCCGATCCTACTATGACGTCACGGTCATTTCCCACGGCATTAAGGTTCAAAATCGCGTAAAAATGGTAAAAATAGCGTTATCTCCATTTTTTTGGGTTTTTTTGGCTTCATTCAAAAAACTTTTACGGTTATTCCCTAGATTTAAATGCATATTACCGCTACAAAAAAATCTCCGCGACTTTCGGGAAACGAGTTTCTGTCTTTCGGAAAAAATATCAGAGGTGTTTTTCACAATTTTTTTTGTGAAATCTATACAAGAAATAAATAAAAATTACGGATATTCCCTAGATAAAGGTTCAATGCATCTACCATGTTTTTTTTTTCAGAGCGTATTTAGTAAGGTTGTCGAGATCTAAGGTCTCCCGTTCTCAGAATTTTTTGAAATGTCAATATGCGTAAGTACCTACTCTTAATTTGCCAAAGTACCTATTCTTGTATGCAGTTTTTACTAAAGAATCTTTAACAATTACCTATTTGTAAATGTGATAGAAGGAGCGTCGGAAGGCCACCAAAGAGATGGACTGACGACATTGTCCACATCGCTTTAGGAAGCTGGATGCGGAAGGGTGAGAACAGAGACGAGTGGAAACAGTTGGAAGAGGCCTATATCCAGCAGCAGAGGGAAGAAGGCTTATGAATAGGGCTGCCACCTTTGTAAGAGCGTAGACCCGGAGATTCGGAAAAAACGTATTTGTGACCATGGTTGACCTTTTTTTTTTTTTTTTGGTCCTCACCATTATTCCAAACCCGGAGATTTACTATGCTGACCCGGAGACCCAGTTTTTCTATGGGGGGGGACCGGGACCCCGAGTATTTTCCTTTTTTTTTTTTTTAGTCCTGACAAAAATTTCAGACCCGGAGATACACTATGCTAACCCGGAGCCCGGAGAACACCACTCAAACCCGTAGACTCCGGGTCAAACCCGGAGAGGTGGCAGCCCTACTTATGAAGAAGATGAGGAAGAATGTGATTAGGCTTTCTGCTTTATATGTCTGAAATCGTACGTCTGAAAGGTCCCATGAAATTCTATGTCTGAAATCGTAATCAAAAAACGTGGTGGAGAAATCAGAATAACGTAAATAGTACTTCATACAATAGCTACTAAAAGAACATTGGGTAGGTATATTAAATTTAGAGACGTATGTTGACTTTGAAATGGACTATAAAAAATAAATAAAAACGAATACAAGGAAAAATTACTAATATAATATGTTTACATTAAATATATGGAAATTCTATGATTTTCTGTTTAATGTACCTAATAATTTTATTATTTCTTTAGCTTTGTGTGGGTCTAAATTATTAAATATAGATTATCCAGTAAAGTCGTTATATTAAATCGATGTATTTGCATATAATCATACGATTTGATAAAGAATCATACAATTTGCTGAAATAATCCTAAACGAATAACAACAATAAGGAAAAAATTAAAAACTAAATATTTAGATTAAAATCCACAAAAAATACTTTTGCTTTCGCGACTAGTATTCGAGGATTTGCACCCTCATCATCAGGCGATTGTGAATACTTAATTCACAACTTTATTCACAATCGCCTGATGATGAGGGTGCAAATCCTCGAATACTAGTCGCGAAAGCAAAAGTCATTTTTTGTGGATTTTCATCTAAATATTTATATTTTCATTTTTTTTCCTTAAAAATGAACTTCCACCAAGTACCAACTGTCGAAAACATCATTAATAACAACAATATCTTTTAAAACACTGAAGAACTCAGTGACGCATAAAACCACAGCCTAAACAGAAACCTTGATACCTAATATTTAGGAAAACTATGTATTTTACACTAAATTGCAACGTATAGATGCAATACACAACAACAACAACAACAAAGAAATTAAAACATACCAAAGAAATCCATTCATAAAAATAATAAAACAATTAAAAACTACACAAGTTTGATATAAAAACAAAACGAAAACACAGTGCAATAATAAATATCTCAGTAAACACAAAATATAAAACATCGAACGCAAATTAAACACATGACAATACTGTAGAATGATTTCAAATTTCGAAAATGGAATCATTTAATTTTTAAATTTAATGACACTTGATAAGCCATAGAAAATATTGATTAAAAATAAAAGAAAAATAATATAAACAAACATGTAAGGTTGTTGATGAGGTTGGCACTCAGAAACTAATCATCGCTTTGGCGTTTCGACGGCGACCGCGACGCAACGAACCGCTCACGACTGAAGAGGAACGGCGACTATCTGAGGCTGACATTACAATTATTATTCTCGAACAACTATTATATTGTGTATTGTATACCTACCGTAGAACTTTCATCTCAGAGGCGATTATTGTATACAAACAACCATGGGCGTCGTCAGGGGAGGGCAGCTGCCACCACTAAGTGTGTTTTGTGTTAGTGTTACCCTGATTTTGAATTCAGAAAGAGGTTTTGGTCGGAGCAGTGGCGTAACTAGGGGGGGGCGAGGGGGGCGGTCCGCCCCGGGCGGCGCATTTCAGGGGGCGGCAAAATGGCACAACATATAAAAAAACATCTTGATAAAACACACACATTAAAAAAACTCTGAATTTTCTGAAATTATTATGAAAGTCTATTAAATAACAATAATTTTCATAAAAAAATTTGCCTGCGGCGCTGTTTAATCCTGTTCGCGTCTCTAAAAAATTTCTCTTTTTCTGATATTTTTTAAATCTTTTTTGTGATATGTGTTTATTTTTTTACTTATATTTTTATTTAAAGAAAGTAAACTAAATTACAACGTGACCTTCATTTTCATTTAGTTTTATGAAAAAAATTTCGCCTGCGGCGCTATTTACGTGCTTTCTTATGCCACATCTATATTAAAATTTTAGTAGCTCTCGCCTAGCTTCAAAACTGCAGACACCAATGGGTAGGTATGTAGGTACTTTAGGGGTCGGGTGGGGCGGCATTTTCAGAGTCCGCCCCGGGAGGCACTAATGCTAGTTACGCCACTGGGTCGGAGCTTTTTTCCAAACGGTCGATTCAGTTAACTGAACTTCCGGACGTGTGTGGAGAGCCATAGAGTTCGGAATATGTATATATTTTTTCATACTAAATTATAAAACCTCACAAAAATCACATTATTACCACACATTTTTTCATCATATCCTAAATTCACTAAAATTAGCATGAAAACCCATCAGTTTCATTAAAAAAATTGCCTGCGGCGCTACTTTCTGTTCCTTTTTTATAAAAAACTTATTTCATACACGTTATTTAATTGTGCAAAGTATTCAAATCAAATAAACCAAACCACATCACGACCTTCTTCACTATGTCTCACAAAAAAAATCGTCTGCGGCGCTATTTACGCTTTTTCCATGCTACATGAAATTTTAAAATTTTTGTTGCAACCTCTAGCTCCGAGGCTGGCGACGCCCATGTATACAAACATTACAAGCAACAACTACGCCAGTAGACTCCGGTCAAGCATGTACAGACGAACTATATTATACACCTACATGAAGAATAGACAATGCGTAGAATACAAGTTTACAAGCAATGTTGTGACCGGACGTTGGTATTTGAAGGAACTATAATAAAATTCTCAACTGCAAGTTACAAGGTCAATTTGCTTCAAACAATGTGTTCTTTATTCAAAATTCAAATATGTTCATATGTTCATTCATTCGAATATTATACTCTTATATATGAGTAATTTTGTTGTAGAGCAATTTAAACATGATTTTAAATGCCTTTTTAAACAAAAATCTATTTTATTGAATGATTTTTTTTATATTTTTTTACTACTATGTCATCACGATATATCTCAATAATGAGGTAACCAGCAGCTGCTGTCTGATTAAAAAACACAAACAATCAGGTAATTCTTTTTGCGCTAACATTTATTGGCACTCAGAATGAGTGGCGAACGTCATTGCTGAAATGTCACTGCACGTTTGACGAACATCTGATGTTACAAGTTACTCGAAAAAAAAATTGGGGAGCGTTTTGCAACCAGGGGGTCTCACAGGGAAATTTTTCAGTCAATTTCCAAATTCAATACTAGAAGGCTCGTACTATGTACTCGTAGGTATATCATATTTTAGATTACATATTGTTTTTTAGCTTAAGAAATCTTAAAAAAAAACAATTTACCAGGTGATTCTATAGCACTTCCCTTAATTCTTCCACCTAGCCTCATTTACATTCTAAAGCTGAAAAAAAATGTGTTAGAAATAAATTGATGGTATCGCTAATCAATGATCTTATGGTCACCACACTAATGAATTGCGTGATTGGTTCGCCGCAAATTTCGAATTTAGAACCATGTTTGAATTCGTTCCACACACATTTTCCAAGATCATTCGGCAGACTGGCAAGGCTCCACGCGTATGCGATATAGCCACCTATTTGTGCAACTGAAGATCAATAAAATGCCAATATACCAAGGTCACATTGTAATGCATAGTATTTTTTTACCTAATTAATAAAATAAAAACTAGTAAACAGCTTTTTTTATACGATGGAATTTGTATCTACTCTTACGGTTTCCATGCAAAAAAATTTGAGGTTCGTGATGATTCGTCGAAATAGATAAAAATTCTTAATTTGTTTTTTATTTATTTATTGAAAATTTACTTGGTTGACAAAAAATATTTAATGTATTTTATAATGACAATAAATTATAGTATTTAAAGCAGTATGTACAGACGGACGCGTTTCGAGTAAAAGAATCGTCTGGACTACGCTATTCCCATACATTTTTACTAAAAAAAAATGACGTCACAAACCTGAACTCTTTCAGACGGTATATAGCCTTAATTGACAATAAGTGGTACTTCTATACGAATTAAATATGTAAACCCAAAACAAAAATACTATAGACTGAAGGAAGATAATAGGATAAGGATCGTAATCAAGGGAAGGGAAAAGGAAAGGCTAATGGTATAAAACTATACAGTGCAAAACTTCAGCGACCCATGGGCAGTGGCGGATTAACCTAGTGGCGTAACTATCATTAGTGCCGCCCGGGGCGGACTCTGAAAAAGCCTCCCCCCCCTCCTCCTTACCCATAAAGTACCTATAAAAGTACGTACATACCTACCCATGGGTTAAAAGAAATTAAAATTAAGAAATTAAAAGAAATTAAAATTAAGGTAGTGTTGTAGTTTTGTATACCTCCTGGACGTTATAGGAATGACACCTTCAGATGTCGCGGTCGAATATTGGAAACGAACTAGCTACTGAGCCATCTATCAATCAGAGGTGAACAAAAAATTACCAATTCTACTTGCGCGCGCAATTCTGCTAGGATCAGCATTTCATATATAGAAAACATCGTAATAATATGTACTTATAAAATATCTAATAAGTAGGAATTATGTCGTATGTATATTGTATAGTAATGAATGTAGGCAGTAAACATTATGGGCATTAAGTGAAGTCAAAGTCTCCTCTCCATGGGCGCCGTCAGGGGGGGCAGCTGCCTCCCCCCTCCCCCACTAGAGATTGGAATAGGTATATAAATATACTTTTTCATATTAAATGATAAAACCTCACAAAAATCACATTATTACCACACGATTTCTCGCCATGTCATAAGTCTTCTAAAATTAGTATTGTTACATAGGAAAAATTGCATGCGGCGCTACCTAACTATATTCTTGTGTTGCACGTGTTCTTTACCAATACGTAAGTATAGGTACCCTTCACGAAAAATAATCTAGATTTATATATATATTATGTATAACACGAGTCACGACCCATTTTGGTGCATGTTTATGTCATTTGACAAAAAATTCGTACGACACCAGGCTCATCACTTTTCAGCCATTTTCTTTAAAAATTTACGTCTACGTCGCTATTTCTGGATACATTTATAGAAATCTCTAAAAGAAATCGCCTTCGGCGCTATTTACGAGTTTTTATGTTGTATCAAATTTTTAAATTTTTACTGCCCCCCCCCCCCCCTCCCCCCCCCCCCCCTAGCTCCGAGGCTGTCGCCGCCCATGCTCCTCTCTATACAAACACAATGTGCACTTACAAGATTGTCAACATAACATATTAATTTATTTATTATCATAAAATAACAAACATCGCAACACTTTTTACATATGTGTGAAGTTTTTTTTTTATTTAAAAAAATTAAACAAACATTCTTATCCCATTAGTCATTCATTTAGTCGCCCTTTGATTTGATTTCACCTTTGATTATTGAAGTACTTAATCAAATATTTTTTAGTCATGATTTCACTAGCAAAACACGTACTTACTCCTGAAATTATACTAACTCTGTAATCAAAACTAAGTATGGATGGATACCATAGCCATCAGGCGCGAAGCTACCTAAGAACACGATTCCCATCGAGTTACCTTTTGGAAAAAAATATTGGCATAATAGTGTCTAATCTGACGTAATCTCAATATAAATATTAGCCCCGGCTTCCCTTCTGCAGAAATCCACCCTTCGCCACTGATAGCCATAGAATATATAATCTAAGATGGATACCAAAGTTTTTGCTTCATTTTTGTTTTTTGTTTTCTTAAATAAGATGTAAAAATAAAAAAAACGTAAAAACACCGGAAAGGTCGAAAACATCCGTTCACACATATGATTGACATAAATCTTATTAGCCAAAAATGGCGATATTTTTTTTATAGATAAATTCTTAAAGTTAATACCAGACTAAAAAAAATATCTTGGTCATTAATAATAAATAAAAGGGTACTTGCATTTTTTTTTATCGTTCAAAAAATATATTAAATCGATAGTTCTTCTTACTAGAATTACAAATAAAATTAAATTATGTAATTTTAATTTACCGTTAATTTATAATAATTAATTGAAAATGTTAATTTGACGAGTTTTTCTATGGTGCTCTGAAACGAGCGGCCATTGTTTAACGTGATTGTGACGTCACGACTCGATGAAATTCATAGAAAGAAATTTGATTGTTAGTGGGTTATGTATGGAGGAATTGGGGAAAGTGACGTCACAATATGGCGGTCAGTCAAAAACCTGTTTTTGCGCTAGAATCGAATATGAGACTTTATTTTATAAATATATCCACAAAGACAGAGAATTAAAATCTCAAATTTTCGGAAAACCTTAATTTATAGTTAATGTACCGAAAACCAAAATAAAAAAAAAAACATGCAAGGACCCTATTACATTTCATTTCACCTTACTTGTCACACTTTTTCTATAGAATTACTATGCAGCCAGTGGCCAAGTTATTTGAAACCAGGAGTATACAGGTATGTATGTATTATACATACCAAAATTTACCTAATCATATTTTGGCCGAAAACTGGTTTAACAAGTATTTTTATTCATTATTATTTTTATTAGGTAGTAATTTGTCCATTTTATTATACGTTGAATTCAAACATTAGGCAACAACTTGCTATCCAAAAAAAACATTTTAAAAATTAAAATTTTTGAAGGTCAAATACATTTTTCACTGCAGTTGCAGACTTACAGAAGAGAGACTGAATTTTTGCAGTATTTTATTCATTTTTTAAAGTGTTGTCATTAAATTATTAATGATGTTCATCCTGTGATTAAAAAAATCACAGCCTTTTCTGCGCTTTTCAATCTAAACATGAGTAACGGAGTATCTGTTTAACAACAAAGAATTGTAAGGGTTTACATCAGAAACTCTTCACCACCTTGTAATAGATTGTGCAGCTTCTTAAGCTTATGGATGGAGGGAGAAAATTTGACCTTGTAGGTCACATATATGTAAATTCCCGAATTTATTATACATCCGAATTTGGATGCCCTTTTACTGCCGAGGTGCAATAAATCATTACTAATCCCCTAATTTCACAGATGGCTGGTGACAAAAAATATTATTTCTCTTTGAATTTAAATTACGGGAGTTTCCATCTTTACCTGAATTCTATACAACCATCAATATCTATAGGGCAATACAACAATAGTGAAGTGTAAACAACAAATTCCACGTAACATGTATCTGCGCGCATTATGCAGGTAGTATTAACAACATTTACGAAGTAAATAATATGTATAATATTTTTGTTCACTCTACGTCCCTGCACATTTCCTAGTACCAGGTACCTAGAGCATGGGATCTCTCGATGTACAATAATGTTGGACCTATGTAAAAAGAAAATTTAAAAGAAATTAATTGTTTCCTACGAGGTATGAAAAACTAGTGACAGAAATAAAACAAATAGATAAATTTAATATAAAACCATACGTTTATTTATTAGTCATCATACCTATTCACAAAATAAAAAAACTATTTTATATTATTACAATTATTTATCAATTATTCTAACCATTTGTGATATTAATATTAATTATTATACAGTGTACTCATTTCGTTTCATTTAATATTAATTATTATACAGTGTAACGAATACGTTCGACGGCGTTCCCAGCAACGATCAATCCTGTCAGTAATACAGGAAAGACGTTGGTCGTGGCTGGGCCATGTTTTGCGAATGCCCAACGACAGCTGGCCAAAGAGAGCGCTGTTTTTCCACCCACAGGGGTCCCGACGCCCCGGAAGACCCTCTTTCACAGTGCACCGTTCCTATGACAACGAGATCAGAGCGTTAGGAATGACGTGGAGAGAGGTAATATCACTCGCACAAAATCGCTCTGAATGGAGACGCCTGGTAGCCTCCCTGTGCTCCCGAATGGAGACATAAAGGGCGTAGTAGTAGTAGTAGTAGTAGTACTCATACTAATATGAATAATAAAATAAAATTGTCATATTCAATATAAGTTTCTATAGATATCTTACAGTTATAGTAATACCACTATAAGGCCGATCTTCTCCCCATACATATTTGAATGGGGAGAAGATCGGCCTTATGGTTGTACAGGTATAGCTTTTTACTATGTATGTGTAGGTTAGGTTCATAACACCTCCCCTCTTAAGACGAAAGATGTCAACCAACATCTTCATCCTTTGCCCATATTTCTAAAAACGGTCATGTTATAGATTTCCTTACCAAGCGAGTATCCTTTCACACTGTTAGTACAGTAAAACCTGAAAGATGTATTTAGGTTTATCGAAATAAACAGATTCAATTCACATAAAAAAAAATATATCGTTCCCAGTGGCAATTAATTCGTAAATATATGTAATTTCATACAAGTAGCTTTGTAAATTTTCACGGTCCGTGTAAATCTCTTCTCCATTCTTCTCGGCTGTACCGTGTGTAGGTTGTTGATGTTGTCGAGCTTTCGGCCTACTGAGACCGTCTTCACTACATTAGTCCTGAAGATGGCCTCAGTAAGTAGGCCGAAAACTCAACAACGCCGACAACTTAGACACGGTAAACCCGAGAAGAATGGAGAAGAGATTTCATACAAGCGTCTGAAATTCCAAATTTGTCACAAGTAGCCATGGTAAAGAGTTAAGACAACATTTTCAACCAATTGATCTCAAAAATTTGTCTTCTAATTTGCCCAATTTAAAAGTTATGATTGACTTTATGGTACAATATAAACATTTGCAATTTACTGAAACAAATTAGTACTTAAACTACTCACACATATTACAAACTGAAACTGTGAAATTAAAATTAGCGATGGATTGACTAATTTCTGGCAGTGAATCAACTGAAGTGAGAAAAGTGTTTACATTGTTTTGGCACATTACTCTTCTTATGCTCTAATGCGTGTTCGCATTAGCCCAGAAGTTTAGTCGAGTAGGTAGTGAATTAGTAACAATGCTGGACACTCCTTCAGTTATTATCCTAGTATAGTATATCAGGTATTGTTACTAATCCACTACCTACTCGACTAAACTACTGGACTAATGCGAACAAGGCATTAAGAGCAGTTTGGAGTGTCGAGTGTTGAGGAATAAGCATTATTCTCCCCCTTTAATAGGAGTTTGGGGGTGTAATTAACTGTGAACATTCAGCAATGAGGTTCGCCCCAAATTTGAATGTTGTGTGAGCTTCTATACACACAGTATTTACTGGTTACCCCATTATTGTGTTATTCCACAATGGTATTAGCAGTGGTACATTTTTTTACAAAGTTACTTAAGTTATATTCGAGTCGTGTGCTATCAAAAACAGCAATGTGATCTCAGTCTGATTCGGAGTAAATCGGAAAAACGTTTTATCCAAATTGCTGCTCTTGACTCTCATATATTGGAAATATTGGTGTATTTAAAACCACATCACTTTTTATATTTAGATTTTATGTGGGTTATGGCTGATCTTAATGGGAACATTTCCAAGCTCTTAACGCAATTTACACAAAATCGACAGATTGCTATTATTGATACAGTAGGTCCAATTCCGTAGCTAATAGAACTAAAATAAGTGTGTTTTAAATTTATTTTACTATGAAATGACTGTAAACAAAACGTCTTATTAAGTTAATATGCACTTACTAATTAACTACAGAATTGGATCTATTACGACTCGTTTATGACAACAGATTTACACAGTTTCTGGCGGAAAGCAATGAAATGATCTTAATATAATAATATTAACAAAAACTTATAACAAAGTCAACCTAAAGAATATATTTATATTTTATTTCATATTCTAAACCTTTACAAATTTATTACAATATTACACTTTATTTTATGTATACTAAATTAGATAAAAGGTTAAATAAAATATCTATTTGTTCCCTTTTCCTACAACAAGAATAAATTGAAATAAAAATTACAGTTTACGTTACAGCTTTTCCTCAACAGAACCGAAAGGTATCAACATTAATACGATACATCATTACGTGAACTCTCTTCGAGAGGATGCGGGATGTATGTTTCGACGCTTACGAGTCGACATTGGCTGGCATACGTGATAGCTTTATGCCCAGGGCAACGCCACATCCTGCCTTTAAACGAGTAATATTTTAAGTTTTACATATTCCACAGTTCAAGAACGTTTCACAATGCTTCAAATTTTTAATCCTTTCGCCATCTATTGAGGAATGGATGCAACTAAAATAATAAATATGTTACTAGACCATTTTTAAAAATATATTACGTAATTGTCTTTGACGAAAATAAATTATGGTGAATTCAATTCGATTAAGTCTAAATATTTATGAAATTAAATTAGTAAAGGATCTGGGCTTCCATACACAAACACAAAAACTTTTGAAAGAAGCAAAATTAACCCCAAAAAGTATTAAAAAATGCTATTTTTAACATTTTATCATGCAATTTTGAACCTTAACGCTGTGGGAAGTGAGCGTGACGTCACAGTTGGGTCCCTAGCTTTAATAAGTCAAATACTAAATTAATTAAATCTGTACATCGCTGCCCAAACTGTCATCTACTCACAAGACAATTAAGAGAGAAATTATCTGTATCACACATAATATTACAACATAGAAGATTTATAATTTAATTAAATACACACACAGTATGCATTGATTTTGCATTGCAATATAATAAACATTATTTACACACATTATGATGCTAGTTAAACACACATATTAAAATTCCCAACCATGTATTTGTATATCTCCTTACAGCCCTGATATTTCTGTTTTTGTTATTAGGTATAGCCATTAACAGATACACAATAAAGTTCCATAAACTTTCTAGTCCAATAGAACGTCAGCCTTTCTGGTATATCTGTTAGGATAGCTGCTCGCTAAACAATTACAATGTCTAGAATTTCCAGTGTTGACAATAATTAGTAGATAAAAAAGGTTGGCCTTTAATAATTGGGATGCTTCATGGTCGGCCTGCGACGGCTTGTGGATTAGTGGGTAGAATCCTTGCTTCATAGCCGTGGTTCGAATCCCACCCAAGGTACGAATTTTGCAGAGTATAATAAACTCTGAAAAAGGTGTAAGATACACACGCAGGTGTTAAGGGCTGAATGGTGAACGTTTCTCGTGAATAAAGTGATCACCTAAACCCTACCGATGGCTGGCTGTAAGTTCAGCATGCCCATCTTACACTGTTCGTTAGTTGAGAGACTTCATAATTATTAAAATCAACATTGATTTCGTGCAGAAATAATTATAAACATTTAATCAAAAATCAACATAAAACTCATAGCTTAGTAAATTTTAATTTTTAAAAATAACCTCAACATTACTTTACACTTAAAATATATTTCATAAGTTGTTATTTATTTATTCTTTAAATACATTGTACAATCATATCTAGCGTAGTGTATAACAATATAACATATTTAATTAAATATAAAATAACATTAAAAAACACCTAATTTACATAATTTTAATGAATTGTTGTTATTTTTGAATGACCAAAAGAAATCCAAAAAGACAGAACCATAGTCGTAAAGCGACAATCCCAGATTTGAGTCTTTATACCGCACACCAGCTGGCGAAAAGGCAATAGCTGTCATGCCGGTTGGTGATATATTTAATATATTTTAGTAAAATAAATTAATCAAAATTCATCCTGAATTCGTCTTACATTCCAACAATTTTTTATTTATTTATGTTAACCTCACAATTCGCAATTTTTTTATTTGCAATAAAGAAAAATTGGTAGACAGGTTTAGATGCACAAATAAAGGTTTTTTCTTAAAAAAAAACATAATTTTGAATTTTATGCAAGTTTTTCCAGAAAAACTAGGTTGGACCAAAAGGTCTCCAGGACAATAAATAAATTAGCAATGCCGGGATCTCGCGAGATTGTAATTTCTAACCTCACGAGATCTCGAATTTGCGATCTCGGGTCGAAATTGCATTCCCTATGCGCAAGTAACCACGGAATCGGACTTAGTAAAATATCTGGAAAAAATCCGGTTGAATCACATATGAATCACTGCGCATTGTAGGGTAAACACAATTTCTAGCCTCTTTTAGGTTATTGATGGCCTGATTCCGGGTTATCACAAAATTTAAAAAGAAATTTTAAAAAAATGTTTTTTTACATTTACACTTTTTAAAGAAGATCCATCAAAAATCTTTACGTAATTACATATATAATTCATCTTTACAGTTAGTAGACTCTCTTTCAGATAAAAATTCCACGACAATTTAAATTGACGTCACTATTTTGGGAATTTTTATAAAAAGTATTATTTCGTTTCAACCATCATTTAACAAATGAGTCTCAAATAAAAATACCCCGTTTACAAAGTGCCCACACAATCATGGCGGTTTTATTTGTCGATATGTCTATCGATATTCGTATAAGAATCCGCCGAGAATTCAAATAATGTGGGGCACTTTGTTAAAAGGTATTTTTATTAACAGTCATTTTTACACTAAAGATCGAAATAAAACAATACTTTTTATAAAAATTCACGAAATAATGACGATTACTTGAATTCTCGGCACATTCTTATATGAATTCCACTCTACAAAACCTTGGATTTGAAATATATTAATCAGGGTTCGCCGACATAATATATCATGACATAAATCCGATTTTTATACCTCGATATGTATCAAGTGATTTTTATTATTAATTGATAACAAATATTTTAATTAGTCCAAGTTTTTTGCTCAAATCCTGGATTTTCATGCATTTTTATATGAGTAGACAATCATTTAAACAAGGCACACATTGTGCAAACTCTAGAACTGTGTTTAAAATCAAGTAGCGAAGTTAGTATCCTGAAGAATTTAGGGGTTTTTTTTTTCAGATTTTTCATCTTTTTCAGAGGTGTGCCTTGTGTAAATGATTCTCGTCTGTTGTATACTCATATAACACCATCCTGTATATTAAAATTCGTAAAATAAGCAACCACATTTCAAAAAGTCAGTTTTATATTGATATCAATCGAATATATATCAATTATTGATACATATCCGATCTTTATAATAAATATAGGATTTTAGCGAACCCTGAAATTAATAATATTGGAAATGATGTAAGGTCATGTACAAGATCGACAATATACCGTATATTAATATACACCAATATACCATCTACAAAGAAAGAATACACATAAGTTTAAGAGATAAAAATTACTTTTAAAGAAGTTCCAGTCATTTAGTGATGATTTTTGGCCTAGGTTAGAGACCTGATAGCCGCGTGCATATCTCAACACATGCGTATGGAAAAGAGTTTGTGAGAAGTGATTCACATGAAGAATTCTTCGGTGGAATGAGACAATGGGAGTCATGTCGCGTTGCTTGGTCGATCGAGAACCGAAATTTCAATAAGCCTCAGACCTCGCGTGCACGGGTCAGTCAAGTAAAGACCTCTAGGTCCGTATACCCTTTCGTTTTGTGATGCTACGAATTTTGATACTTTCCGGAGACACTGAAAATAAAAAAACAAGACACAGATGTAGAAGATTCTTGTAGGCTTTCGCAGCGTGATGAATCCATATCTTCCTTGTTGGTTCTTCGGGTTTCCACACCAACAACGAAGATATAGATATAGAAGAGTATTTTTGAAAATCACAATTTATGCTTTGTAAAAACATTGGAATTTTCTTCATGACGTAGTAGTTGAATGTAACAAGTAGTTATTTCAAGAGATATACAGCGAAGAATGGACTTTCCATCAGCCTTGTGACTGATCATCGGCTGGTTTAATGTGAATGTAACATTCACCAATTCCACTCCATCCATCTGCCGCGGCCGGGAATCGAACCCAGACCTCCTCAACAATAATACGAAAATGTTATTGATTAAAGTGTGATGTATGAATTACCTTTTCGTAATGTGTTTCCGTACAAATATATATTAAATAAGCTGTGAGACACGCCAGACATCCCTCACAATATGTACTGCAAGCTGCTTTCTCCGCTTCGGCAAAATATGCATTCAGTTGAGTTATCGTGTAGTCAAAAGCTTGACGGTCAATCTGAAATAAACACTAGTCATGAACAATGGGTCATCACACAGATTTCATTTGTGATTTTCACAGTGCCAACACTAGGGTTGCCAGATTTCTTGGAAGTCAAACAGGGACAACCGAATAATTTTATGAGCGGCGGGTGTACCCCCGCTCATAAACCCTGCCTTAAAGTTTTTACCTTACAAAAAATGCACTAAGTTTTCAGCGCTGCAAGCGAAATTTTTGACGTGACCTATCTAATTTGAGTAGAGGTGGACGAAACGTGGCTATCCGAAAACTACATGGCTTGATCATGTAGACCAGATTCTCAAGGACTTTGTTGAGTATGTAAGGTTAGGAAAGTCTGGAAATCTGTTCTCTCCACCTACCCCGGAGGTGATAGGATAGGATAGAATAAATTTTGTACTAAATTTTAGTTTATATTTTCACATGTGAATACAACATATTGATAATAAGCCTTATCTACAACGAGATACAATATGATAAGGCAACGCACATTTATACAATTCATGTGAAATTCATAGAAAACATTTTTTTTACATTGACTTTATGCGCTACTGTGAATAAATATTACAATTCATCTATCTTCTCATGCCATATCCCTTGTGGGATAGGCGCAGAGGACAGACTGCTATAATTACGTTCACTTCTACCTTGCTTTTGATGCATTCATCCATTTCGACTCACACACATAGACATCTTTTCTATCAAGACGAATCTGGCCTTTAGTTAACCGTATTTCCCTGTCTGGTCTGTCGCCATTAACTTTAACAATTAAAACCAAGAAATTCTGCAGTAATTGGGTGTAAATTTGTGACACAAAAGATGAACATTGCCCTAAATAAACTCATCAACCTGGTCACTTTTTATACACGTAAGAGTTTCGTCAAATGCTGGATTTCTGTTGTTACTACCTTATCTTCTAATTCAGGAGGAAATCTAGTTTGGAATTTCACTGACGTCCCTTCAGAATAATCTCTTTGCACAAACACTTTGAGACACTGTTGTGGAGGAGTCTGTTGACTGCCCGGAGTGTTCGGACCCGAAGGTAAGCGATTGTTCGACATCATATAACACTAAGGAAATAAAGACACAACAATAATAGAACAATTTGAGTTGATTATATACAAATAACGGTGAAAAAACTGGTTAATATCGATATTGTAATAATATGTTTCCACTTGTACACTGACACTGCCCGACAGATGACAGTTATCTATGGTTATTATTCATAGACAATATTGACATTCCAACAAGAGTTTTACAATTATTGTTGATTAGGTATTATTTAGAAATAGGTAGGTACTATTCCTTCTCAATAATTTACTTAATCGCTTTATATAATTTTTGGTAGGAAAATAATAAAGGTTTTATCAGCGCAGTTAGTGGTTATTGTAATTTACATTATATTGCATAAAAATGTTAGATAGCACCATGGATAGCACTTAGCCGTCTCTATGCGATAGCACCTAATTCGTATAGCAACACTGAACACTCGTGTCTTTTGTTTATGGAAAATAAATTAAAATGTCAAATTGAATCAAATAATGTCAGTGGTGATTTGTTTTTAAACTATTTTTTTTATTTATTTTTTAATATATTTTACGATTAATTCGACATCTAAGTTCCAGAATGAGAAATGTAATAATAATTCGTGAATATAACAAAAATACCGATAGAATTGGATGTAAAGAAGTGTTACAAAATGCGATAATGTCGCACACCTCATCGGCTTTCTTTACTTTCCTGTTTAAAGAGGTAAATTCGCTGCAAATTCGTTCTTATTTAAAACGTACAGTTACCTAAAGAAATCAGTGACCTTTTGAGTGTAAAAATATATTGATTATGTTTTATTTACCGCTGTAGGCTGTCTTCCAAGTGATGGTACTACTGGCTGCTATTTGCTTCATCTTCCTAGGCCTCCCAATCTACTTGTGTATAAGCGTGGTGCCCCTGGTCGCCTTTTCTGTTTACATCATAACATACTCCACTCACTATTTCAAAGCTACGCAAGTTTCAGAGGTAATTACATCAAATATTTATCATTTTTGTTATTATTCAAAGTAACAAATTGAATATGCCTATGTAATGTTTATTCTTTTAGTCTCAACCTCTAAAGCGTTGGGTAGCAGAAGCATTTGAACCATACTTCATGACTTCTCCACCCAAGGATATCAAATATGGTGTTTTCAATGATTACGATTACAAAACAGAGGACATTGATACCACCACATACTCATCACAGGTTTGTTACTTGAAATATGTAATTTGTAATATATTAGTAGCTTAACACACCACTTGTTCTTGAGCCTTGTTCCCTTCACTTCTAGATGTAGGCCTCTTGCATTTACTTCCGCATCCAGGTTGTTCCAGCTATTCAGACAATAACATTAGTTTACCACACTTATACGTACCCAATAAAATTGGGGTTAGCTGGCAGATATCGCAGCATTGCAACAAGCTCGCCTTTGTGAACAAATCTTATGCGTAATGCTAACATATCTCTGTATTTTGTTCACCCAAAGTGTAAATAAATAGTAAATGAACTCCTAAAAATATTTTACCATTATGTATCTCATTTCAGATTGTGGGTGTTGTCAGTGTAAAGGATTTTTATGGACCTGATAATAGTTTATGGCTGTATGGATTGGCCGTCAATCCAAAGTAAGTTATTATTTATTTTTTTAAACATTATAATTATGGGAATGAGTTAATGTAAAACTGAAATTGTGACAAAAATCATAGTGAATAGTTAAGATGGCTTGGGCATGTGGAGGGAATGAAAGATATTACTATAGTATTATTATTGTACAATATTGTGTTGAAGAATTGATACTTCGGATTCACATGAACATTTTGTAATAAGGTCTTTATTTTTATACTTTTATATACATACTTATATCTATTATGAATTTATTGTTCCGTTATGTTAGCACTCTATTGTAAAAAATGTGTTTATTGGCATTATTCTGTACATTTATAATAACTAAATAAATAACGGAAGTATGTATCATACATGGGTGAAAGACGAGGCATTAGGAAATAGGACTGTCCAAGATTAACCTGACTTTAACATGTAGACCAGATTTTCGTGGATGATCACGTACTGACAAAATGTAACCGACAACTGTGTATGATGTATTGGATAAACGTGGCGGAAGCAAAGAGTATTTGTCGGGATAGTCTAGCATTTTGTTCTCTGTGTGAGGGAATAAATCTAACAATGAAGCATTTACTGCATCTTGACTGCTGATAAAATTATTGTGACTGAATTTTAATTTAATGATTCCAGATATCAAAGGAAGCACGTAGCTACAATGTTGGTGAGGAGATTAATAGACGACGCTGCCAAAAGTAATTACGACAGTATTGAAGTTATAACGACTGATTTACAGTGTGAAGCAAGACTTCTACTACAAAAGGAAGGGTTGGTACTTTTATTTTAACATACTCTGTCAAGATGGACATGGTGCATTTTATAGATCTTGGCAGCCGGCGGAGGTTGGCTGCAAATGGAGTTCAAGATTATATTGTTGGTAGCCCTGATTGTCGAACTTTGTCATCAAAGGTCCGCAATATTCTCACATTGTATATTTTACAAGTAACCTACAATGCCGAAAATATTTAAGAGCGGCGCTAAAGAAATCATTTTAAAGGCAAGATGGTTTTGCGAGTTGGAAAAAGAATAAACTACTCCAATAATCCCTTTAAACCGCCATCGCAAGTTTGAAAAACAATGTTGCCAGTTTATTCTAACAGTCCAAAAATTGGACAATTTTTTAAACAACAGTTCCGAAATATAATTTTAACGTAGCGGAAAAATGTAACTATATCTTATTATCACATCAAGCAAATCCATTCCCGGCCACGGCAAATAACTGGAATTGGTGAATGTTACTTAAGTGTATAGTGACCACATTAAACCAGCCGATAAGCCTGATGGAAAATCCATCCTTTGCCGTATATCTTTTTTGTTGTAATGCATTTTAAGGGCGCAAGCCACATATGTCAAAATAAATATATCTTTAGAGATTTGTAACTTTATTTTTGTTTCAGCTTCCAGATGAGGCAGATTTACCATCGTTACATAATGGGCATGATACCGATGGGCAAATATCAGATGTCGATACGACTGCCTTGCAAGTAGAACATTCCATGGAACACAGCCAACCAAATCTCCAATAATAAACTAAGTTATTCCACTAGTTATAAGAAATATACTATTTTTTGATACGCAATAAACCTCTGCTTTTCCAATCACAACTTAATTCTAATTGTTTCCAATTAGGACATCCATTTCGAAACTCCGGAATCTTGGAAAGATTTTGGTGATATTGCATACCCTGTTTACAATAGTTTTATAAGGGACCACAGTATTGGAAAAGCAGAATTTTATTGTAATATATAAAGTTAAGAATTCTCGAACAATTTGACGACTGAATGTAAAATAGCTTTTAAAAAATCATTTAATATTTTATGACTTTTCAAGTTTTATACATCTTTTTAATTAATAAATTATTTATGTCACAATTTTTAAAAACCTGTTTTTGTTTTTATGAAATGCTGTAAAATTTTATACAAAATGTATTGAGAAATCGTCTGTCTATTCACTATAGACCATCAGGTGTCAATAATGGGGTAGGCAAAGAGGATAAAACACCACACTTTTGTCTCTGTCATTTTGTAGGTATAATATTTGTAATGTATGTTGGTAGCTACTTATAGCCTATCAAGAGAGTGTTGGTTTTCGATAAGGACGCTACACATAGCTTTCTGGAAACCATAGTGGCAACACTAGTAATATATCTGTAGAAATGTCATTGTTGCCAGCAAACAAAATTTTACTTCCAAATAATTTTTGTCATAATCTTGAAATACGACAAAAAAATTATAATTCCGAGGGATCATGAAAAATTAACAATATCCTGGTTAACAACTGATGCTCCGATATTCAAACAATATTTTATGTGGTAATGTTACTGGCAATTCTTATTCCTGATGCATATTATTTTTTAACACTGGCAATTCTTTTGTTCCGGTTACCATAGCAACCGTGCAGCAAATAAAAACAAATGAAAAATAATTATTGATTGAACAGAAATGTCAGTTTGAATCAAAATAAAAAAATGTTTGACGAGTCTGTAGATGTGTTGAATGCTCGGGAAGTAAAGAGTTCCAACAGCAACTCGGATCAAGATGAAATTGTCGAAGTGATGGGCAAAATGAAACCCCACTCCAGGGCTGAAAAGAGAACGGAGAAATATAAGGACATGAGTGATTCTGATTCGCCAGAACCCGAGAGATTCATCAATGATTTGCCGATGCAGAGAAAAGTAAGACCTATTTACTGCTTAATTAAGGGCTTACGTCCACTGAGCAATAATCGTTCTATTTTCGCTTTAACTTTTTAAAATTGTATGCAAATAAGAATAACAAGCGACAATGTGAATTATACCTTTTAGAAAAAATCTGGGAACAAATTAAAAAATCTACGACAGCCGACTTGTTAACCTTATATATACCAATTACCAATATTTTGGCTAAATTTTTACATCTCAAAAACCGAACAGATAATCCTTAAATCCCGTAAATTTCAGGGACACTTTTGGAATTGTTTTTGTTCAAGCAATTTCCAAATATTGTAATTCTAGGACAGCCAACTTGTAGTCAATATTTTCATCTATCACTGTCTTCAGTTTGAAGAGGATGCTTTCAGTATTGGCTGACAAAACGAGTAGAATGAATAAATTGTGGCAATTCTCTATACAATTTCGCAACTTTGATTGGTGCTTTTAAATCGTTATCGTTTTTTCTACAACAGACTGTTTTTGTATAACGATCTTAACTTTTAAAGCAACAGCTCTCTGTATGGGTTCAAAATAATGTTAATAAATATCTCCGTTGTTTTGAATGAAATGATGCACTTAATTATTGTTTCTTTTCAGTCTCCAGAAAAGCCGCAAAATATAACTCACATGGCCAGCAAGCGCCCACAAGTTTCCAGGCAGGTTTCAAGAGAGCAAAGTGGTAACAAAAAGAATATCAAAATCAGCGACTCTTCGGATAATTCAGGTCTGAATAAATATCATAATAATACCTAGCAATGTAAACTTTTATTAGATTTTTTTTCTGATGGAAAGTCCATCCTTTGCTGTATATCTGTTGAGATAACTACTTGTTAAACTTCTATTGATAGATACTAATGGGTGCCCCGTCAATGTACAGAATTTTTTTTTACGATTATCAGAACACAAGAGGCATCAAATTTAGGTATTAACGAGTAGTTTCAGACTGCATATTTAGTTTTTAATTATAGAAGTCTAAAAGTGGCATCATAATTGAAAACTAAATATGCAGTCTGAAACTACTCGTTAATACCCAAATTTAACACCTGTTACGTTCGTATATTGGACTGGGAGCCCTCAGGAACGCGCCGACGGGGTCGCCCAAATACTACTTGGCGACGCTCCATGCTTGCAGAGTTGAGGGGAGCCGATCTACAATGGCTGGAAGTCAAGACCATGGCCCAGGACAGAGACCAATGGAGAGGTGTTGTTACCGCACTATGCTCCCCCAGGAGTTAAAGGAATTAATGATGATGATGACGTTCGTATATTTGTAAAAAAAATCTCCGTACACGACATCTTAACGTACGCTAATGTGATTTTCATTCCAGATTCGGACAGCAATGAACTTGACGAGATTGGTATGGGAGCTAACAGGATACGAGGACGGACGGCAATGGTAATACCAACTGAAGGAGCTTATGATCCTCAACAGTATGCAGATCTGGACGTTGGACCGGAGATGAATGAAATATTCCAACACATTCTAAGGTATGATATTTTCTGATCATTTTATTGTGCTTTCGTCACATTCATGCAATTTGTCGTACATGTTCTATGATTCCTTTTACTCAGAACGCGTCTGTCCTTGAGAATCTGGACTTTAATGGCTGGAGAATCCATAATCTCACTGCATTTTATATTGTCAAGTCTTGAAATCATTTTTCATTTTTTAGATATGCGCCACAAAAAATAGACATTGACTTCAAACTGAAACCTTTCCTCCCCGATTATATTCCCGCAGTGGGAGATATTGACGCCTTCATCAAAGTCATAACGCCTGAATACAATTTGCAAGGGGAAAAGTTGCCACAGAAGACACTCGACAAAATATCTGAGCTCGGTAAGAATAAAATGTCTCTACAATATAGATGAGATAGAAATCACTTACTATAAGTAATAAAAATAGGGCAGATAGTGATCATTAAAGGCAGTTCGTAGGCCCAGGAATTACAACGTGAGGTGGTCGGTAGCCTGATTGGTAATCCAGTTGGCGCAGTTCAATCCCCAATGCCGACTTACTCCACTTCACAAGGTTTTCAAGCTTACTGTGAAGTGTACAAAGGTGTATTTGGGTTTATTTCGATAAAATCAGATTCATTATATAAAAAAAAAATGTGTGGAAATCAAGTTACTCTCTGAAACGGATAATATAAAGATTATTTTTTCTTGCCTTTAGGACTGGTTGTCTTAGATGAGCCTGCTTCAAATCAAAGCGATCCAGCTCTACTCCACCTTCAGTTGAGAGCTGCTTCCAAATCTAATACAGATAAACAAACCATGGTGAGATCTAGATAAATCTTCACTAGTTAATCTCTCCTGCTGAACGAATCCTTCTTCTAACATTTCTGAGTTTTTTTGCCTATCCTTTACTGTATAATTATTGTACTGCATGAACTATAGTATGTTTAACCAACGAATGACTGGTTACAGTATCTCAATGTGATTCATATTTTAATAAAATGTATTTCAGGTTGTCAAGAAGATTGAAAACGCAGATAAAAACAGCAAAGCTATTGAACGTTGGATAAGAGATGTGAGTGAATTACATCAGTCTAAACCACCACCAAATGTTCATTATACAAAGTGAGTAACTATACAAAGGCATAAATTAATTTAGAAAAGTATTATGTATAGTATAGTGCAGTGAATAAAAAAATATTCCAAATGTACCCCTGAAATTTACGGGATCTGAGGATTTTCTGTTAAGTTTTTCAGATATAAAAGCATAATTTAGCCAAAACACTGATAATTATAATCGTAACAAATTAACTGTTTTAGATTTTTAAATTTCTTCCCAGGTTTTTTTTTAAAAGGTATAATTCACATTGTGCTTATGTTATTCTTATTTCGCCCTAACATTCTCGTACAAAATTTAAAAAAGTTGAAGCGAAACTAGAACGATTTTCGCTCAGTGCATATAGGCCCTTAATATTAGGTATGCGAGATAAAAGTAAAATATTTGTTGCTCTTGGGTTTAACAGGTTGAGAATAAATGTTTTTCATTCCAGACCAATGCCAGACATAGACACACTGATGGGGGCCTGGCCCGAAAAGATGGAAAACAAACTAACTGAAGTTGGATTCCCTCCAGCGACATTAGATTGTTCTTTAACTCAATACGTGGACATTGTGTGTGGAATATTTAACATTCCCGTACATCCAGAACTAGGACTCAATGGAAAGATCCAAGCCTTGCATGTTTTATTCACATTGTACGATGCTGTGAAGAGTGAGCAACATTTCAAGGAAAAACGTGAAAATGAATGATGAAATAACAAAAACAAATAGATATTAAGGATAAATTTTGCACTATTTAATTCTAATAATCATGATTTAATTTATCTGCATATTATTTTGTTTTGTTTCAAATTTTAAATAAATTATTTTTGCTGAAAAAGTATCTAATTTTTTTAATACTGGCAACATTGTATATACGGTTGAACTTTTCATTTTTGTAAAGTTCGTTGCCGCCTTAATGTTGGAGAGACCAATCATATCTCCTGAATCGTTTATTGATTCATCGCAATTCGTTTTGTTCCTCACTTCATGTCATACAAAAATGTCATAATTGCGGATCAACCGCATTATTTGTCATTGCGAAGTTTTATTGTTGTTTCAAAATTTGCTTTTATTGGCACTAAGTATGTCAGTGTCCAATTTTATATCGCAAATACCCTCTCTGTACGGCACGATAGGAGGAGTGTTTGGTGGAGTAGTGTTGATAAGATATTATATTAAAATGTCCGTCGGAAAGTGTGATAATAGTATTAGGTTAGATGGAAAAACAGCCATCGTAACAGGAGCCAATACGGGTAAGTCGTGACTCACGATAATTTATCATTTACTGCGTTTTATTTAGCTACGTATTTTGTATTGTGGGTACTAAAAAGTTCCATCTCCATATTAATCTAACCTTACTTATATTGTAAACAAAAGCATTCTCATGGTTCACTTTTGAAAGTAGACTTAATTTTAACGTTTTCCACAAACTCTGATCTTATACACTCTGTATCCCACTGATCCATCTATTGCATTTGTTATGTGAGCCTCAGAATGCTTTTTCTAACTCGTCCTTAAAATACTCATGAGACAAAGATATCAAAGCCTTAGTAGTTTGAGGTAAAATGCATTTGCAAAAAACTGCTCAGAATGGTAAATCTTAGTGACATTGTCTGTTGTTGGCAATGCGTTTAATTGATTTGTTCCCAGGTTCTTTTTAAAAGGGTATAATTCATATCAGCTTACATTTATTCATATTTCGCGCTAACATTCTCGTACAAAATTTGAAAAAGTGGAAGCCAGGCCTGGACTGGGACCTAAAACCGGCCCGGGCATTTTTTGAGATGTCGGCCCCCTACTTAACTAGTAATGAACGAAACTAATAAATAGTGCAAATAGTGAAAATTTTCAAAAATGAGTAATGAACTTGGTTGATTTCAATTCTAAGGCATCTGGATATAAATATGTCTGGGTTAGAACATAGAACGTAAGAAGATAGATAAAAAAATATTGTTTAAAACTGCAGTTTCTTTTTTGTGAACAAACGATTTTTTTTTGTGAGATTGTATGAAGGAGGTGTTTTATTTAGTAAATTTATTTAAAATAGTATATTCTTTTACACAATGTAGTCAGTCAGCGCTACTGGCCAGACGGCCCTTTGGCCAGATACCGGCCCTTTGAACAGACGGGCCCATCGGGCATTTGCCCGATCTGCCCTTTGGATTTTTGTTCAATGCATATCGGCCCGTATTTACCCGTAACTACCTCATAGTTCAGTTAGTCAACAGTATAGTGCGTCACATTACACTCCAAATAACTGTTATGTAAAGTTGGATTATCAAAGTATTAGAGTCTCCCATTAAATTGTTATATAAATGATTACATTATATATCTTTTATCTTATCATATTATATCAATATGTACCTGTTGTATACAACAGCGGCTCCCAATTCTTTTTGGCTACTTGGAGCCCATATTAGTCGACCTTTTTTTGGGGAACCCTATCTCGACAACAAAAAAGCAAATTGACAAAAGTTACATTTTAACACCCATGACACGTTTGTATGTTATGTTCGACTTGAAAAGAAAAACTATGTTTTAAGTTAAAAATCTTTACTGCACTTAGGTGTTTAATGTAAGGAATGAAATTTCAGCATTTACTACGACAATACGCTCTAACTCTCGGAGTCCCTGTGACCCTTCAATGTAACAATTTAGGAACCGCTGATGTACAACACTTCCTTATATAACAAAGTACCTATGATGCGTAGACGACTATAATGTACCATAAATTTGTTTGCTAATCTAATCGCCTACACTATTTATTATTGAAACCTTTTACATAACAGCTGTATTGACAACAGTAACTTATCACCATAGCCTCGAACTATTTTCGAAGTGTGTATCCTGTTCTTCTTCTTCTTACACAATGAACTCTATATAATAGTGATGTAAATGCTAAACATTAACATCGATATTGAAAACAATCGATACCATTTTCTAAACGTGTTGATGAACATGTTGTGTTGTATTGGTAAAAAAATAAAAAGGATTAATTATATAAATAAATAAATTTGTATAATGTTACCAACTAACTTAATATGCTGCCGCTAGAATTAATAATTAATTTCATTACGTAAATTAAATTATTTACATAAAACAATTGTCATTTTATAATTAATGATTCAGATCCAGAAATTCAAGCTGTCTAAATGTCGATCATATAATTACCCAAGAAACCAAATTCGGTCACGAAATTTGCAAATCGGTCACAAGTGGTCACATGTGGTTGCCGTGTCGACACTGTGTGCACACAAAAACCCGGTCACAAAACACACACATTGTGTACGCTTTGCGACCAGATTTGGTCGCAGAGTGTACACACTGTGTGGTGAATGTGTCCGAACAGAACTCGGTCACAAAGCGCACACATTGTGTATGCTTTGCGACCAGATTTGGTCGCAGAGTGTACACACTGTGTGGTGAATGTGTTCGAACAGAACTCGATCACAAAGCGCACACATTGTGTACGCTTTGCGACCAGATTTGGTCACAGAGTGTACACACTGTGTGGTGAATGTATCCGAACAAATTTGGTTCAAATTGTTCGAAATATATTAGTCCACGCTATAAGTAGTTCTCAATCTGTTTCTTGTTCAGTCGTGTTTGTTATAGTGTTGAAGCGAATAGAATCCATGGCTTTTTCATATGTTGGAATATCTATAACTTTTGTTCGGCATTTTATGCGCTTCCAACCACTTTCAGGCACACTGTCCTCGTTTCTCCTGGCCTCTTCCAATATAGTTTTCCGTATAAATTTTGGCCAATACAAAATTCCCTCCTTCACCCAACCACTAAGAACAGCAGAAATCACAACTGCCGAATTTTCCTTTGTTGTGACGAGCGTATACGGCATTTTATACAAAGACCGAAGACGTTCTGACATGAGGAGCGGAAACTGTTTGAGAATAGTAGATCAAGAACTATGGCGGCTAGCTAATGAAAAGCATTGTGACCGCTTTTGGTTACATTCGGTCACAAAGCGGTCACAACTGGTTACAAGTGGTCACCTTTGCGACTACTCCATATTCTACGAAATTTTGATAATTATGTTCATTAAAATGCATGTTTAATCGTTTTACAGGATGAAATTTGTTTGGATTATAGCGTAATAGGTCAAAATTAAGGTTTCTGCGAAACAATGGACTCATTGGAAGTTGTATAGAATTTAATATAAATAAATATGACTATCACATTAATTTATTATTTGTGGTTAAAATTAATAATTAAAAAGGCGCGTTAAAAATAAGCCACCTACTTCACTAAATTACACGATAAATTTTGTTTCGCAATGAAATTCGGATATTACTTAGCTATACCCGTCCGTTTTTATTTTCACTAATATTATATCATGGCTGTAAAGTATTTTGGTGTTAAGAATTTTGTTGCGCATCCATGTTAAAATTATAACTATATATATTTATTTTTGCGGGAAACCGCAAATACGACGCGCCAGCACCGGCGGGCCATTCAAGTGGTCACATTTTGGTTACAAATGCGTCCGAATGCGACCGGATTTGGTCGCATTTGTAACCAAAATGTGACCGAATGCGACCAGATTTAGTCACAAATGTTCCCCACTTTTGGTTGCGGTTTCGGAACTGTGTACGAACAGCGACCGAATTTCCGATTAGTGTGCACACAGTAGTGTGCGAACGGCGACCAAATTGCGACCGAAATGGTTTCTTGGGTATATATTATCCTGCTTAAAAACAATCATTTCGCCCACCCAAGACAACATTGAAGGTAATAAAAATATACTTTACATGCCCAAATGTCGTGTGGAAATGCAGATTACGCTAGAAAATGTAAATATATATTTTCTCCTTCGTTAATATCATTATTAATTTATACGTAAAAAATATTGGAAATCGCTTATAATTCGTAAAATCCCGGGAGCGTACTTAAAATATCGATGGCTCGATGTGTGATTCGATGATGATATCACGTGCCTATGGCAGATGTAATTTAATAAAAATATATTATTTGCGATGTTATTTTAAGCGTAAAAATGAGTCAAATAACTAAATAAGCCTTACATGTCGCATTTTTAGTCGAAAGGTGCATAAATCAACAATGATATCAACGTAAGCTTACCGATAGAAAGATACATTACAATTTGGGGCTTAATATATAACCACAGTCTGAAAAACCACGTTAGGGGATAATAAAATGTTTTTTTTAATTAAAATGCATCCTTAGATGAGCGAAACAATTGGATATTAACGTTAAAATATCTAATTACAATCACATTTTGACACTGTGAAAATTGTAAACGTCAAATATCAACAAAAGAATACCTTATTGAATTTTATGAAAACGAAGAAATGACTTCACACACATTTTCATAGTGTTGTATTGAAACAAATGCTTTACAACTGATCTAGTCAGTATGACTAAAAAATATTTGATTAAGTACTTCAATAATCAAAGCTTATCACTATACATCGGGAAGACGAATGCCGTTTTACCGATGAGGTGCAATAAAATCTTCCTAATCCTATAATTCCATGGACGGCTCGTATGCAAAACTATTATTTTTCTTCGTATTTAAATTACGAGGGTTTCCATCTTTACCTGAATTCTATACAACCATCAATATCTATAAGGGAATAACACACTACGTGAAGCGTGAACAATAAATTCCATGTAACTTGTATCAACGTGCATTATGCAGGTAGTATTGACGAAATTTGCGAAGTAAATAAACTATATTTTTGTTCACTCTGCATCCCTGTACATCTCTTAGTCCCAGGTACCTAGAGCGTTGAATCTCCCGATGTATACTTAGCACAAAAAGAAGGTTGCGTTATGAGCCTTAAGGACAAAATTGTTTAAATTGTATGTCTAGACCCGCCCAGGTATTCATATGAGTAATAAATAAAAATTTGTTACCTGTAGTAATATTATTTGCCCTCATCAGGTATTGGATATGAAGTGGCAAAAGATTTTGCACGCCGTGGAGCTCGAGTCATCCTGGCTTGCAGAGATGTCACAAAGGCCGAAGCAGCAAAAGACACAATCGTAAAAGAGACACACAACAATCAAGTTCTTGTAAGTTTAATAAACATTATTTCTGTTTCTAGTTTATATTGTATGAACTACAGTTCCGTAATAAAGTATTTATAAGTCTTAGGCCCATCACACACATGCTGAATGTTAAGATTCTAACTTTCCGTACGTGTGTGGCTAGCCGTCTTAATATCAGATTACTTTCTAGTACCGTAGACTGATGTTGTAGTAGTCATAGAGAATATATGACATTAAAAGAGTTTTAAAATTTCACACGATATTTTTGTTTTTTTAAAGGGAACATAAATTAGTATGAATCTGCCAAAAAAAATTTAATGAAACAAATTGAACAAAAATTTGTACTAATCTGTCAGAGCTTTTAGGACCGCACCGCTAGAGGTGCTGCATTCACTTTACACCCATATTGGCTAAAGGCGATCGCCAAGCGTGTCCCTCATCGAAAACCAACCCCTTCTTGACAGACTACGTTCTGCATTAATTCAATGTTGAGTATCATCCAGATACGTTAAAATTTTATCATACCTGTGGAAGGCAAAATAATTCATTTTGGAATCTCGGTAAAATGCTATATGTAATAATATAAGTTGGTAATTTTATTATTTTAGGTAAAAAAAATCAATTTCGCGTCATTAAAGTCAGTGAGAGAGTTTGCCAAAGATGTTTTGGAGACTGAGAGTAAACTCCACATCCTCGTAAATAATGCGGGAGCAGCTGGACTTGGAAACGTCAAATCAGAGGACGGACTTCATCTCGGATTGCAAGTCAATCATTTCGGACCGTTTCTTCTTACAAATCTTCTATTAGGTGAGCAAGTTTTGAAGTCACTCCGAGACAGGCATTGCCTAGTGGAGTGACCTATTTGTATGTACGTGTGTTTTTTCTATATAATAAAAATTTATTTATTTATTTAATATTCTACGTAGATACGAGTATGACAAATTGCATGAATGTGATGGGAGCAAAGAGTGTGTGTAGGCATAGGGCATTATACCGCTCTGTCCTCTCCGCCTACCCCACAAAAGGAGAGGAGTAAGAGAATAGATAAATAGCAATTTTTCGATCAGTTTATTTACTAGAGCTCTGGAAATTATCACTACCATTATTTTGCGACAATACTATACTCAAGTAACAATTTAGCTTCTAGATTGCTTCTAGAATCATTCCAGAACTGTCCTAGAACCACTCTAGAACTAATCTATAACTGTCCTAGAACCATTCTAGAATTGTCCTAGAACCATTCTGGAACTCTCCTAGAACCACTCTAGAACTGCCCCAGAACCATTCTAAAACTACTTTACAGCTAATCTAAGAGCCAAATTGTTATTTGGGGTATTCAGCAAAAATCCAATTGAATATGTCATGTTCTTCGTTCAACAATAACAATTCCGTTAATTATTTACATTATATTTGATTATTTCCAGGTCGTCTTCACGAGTCGCGTCCAGCCAGAGTAGTGGTAGTGTCTGCAATGGGACACAAGTTTGCCAAAGTAGACTTGGATGATATCAACTTGGAGAAAAGTTCTGCCAGAGATACCCTCGTTTACTGCAATAGTAAACTGTTCAACATCGTGATGGCCAATGAAATTGCTAGGAGATATAAAGGAAAGGGTATGTAGCAAACTCAACATTTTTTTTTTAAAGGATCTGGGTTTGCATACACAATCTTAAATACTTTTCTGCACACCTTGCACTAGGCTAAAAGCCTGTATGGCAAAGTGTGGAATACATCCCCACCGCCGGGGTTTGAACCTGGCACCTCCCACTTGAGAGACTGCCGCCTTAACCAACTGCGCTAACCATGTACTCAAACTACCTATAGACATGGCCGAAGGCAGGGGGGGTTATGGGGATTCAACTCCCCCCCGAAACTGCCCTCTTTTATACATAGGCGAAATGAATCGCATTATAACCACATCATTTTTTTATCGTGTCATGAATTTCCAATACAGAATTTTCCTCAACAGAAACGAGAAGTGTCTACATTCGCATAATGTAGCTTTATGTGAACTCCCTTGAGGAGGAAGCAGGATTTATGTTCCGACGCTTACGAGTCGTCTTTTTCCAAAAATACACAATTGACAGCAGGGTGTGGCACAATTGACGTACAAGAAGTGCACCATGAAAAATTGTGAGCAAGGTAACCTAATGATGACATTATATTGTTTTAGGAATCATAGCGAACTCAAATCATCCTGGTGTTGTGATGACAGAAATCTTCAGAAATCTACCCGCATGGTTCAGAGTGCCACTACATGGTTTAATCAAATTGTTCTATAAGGTACTATAATAGTAGAAGTATATAGATCATTAATCCGTTATGTGTTCACCCACTCAACTTGTGCATATTTCTGAGTGCATATTTAGTTTTTAATTATGATACCACTTTTAGACCTCTACCAAGCCCCTAAGATGTGAAAAATGGGGTTTCAGGTACATTTTTTTATTCTTAAGGCCTGGTAGAGGTCTAAAAGTAGTATCATAATTAAAAAGTAAATATACAGTCTGAAACTACTCGTTAATACTCAAATTTTAAAACCACTTGTGTTCCTATATTCGTAAAAATTAAATTCTCTCATGTCCATATCTGTCGTTTATATATTTTATTATTTATATTTGCAGACACCCGAAGAAGGAGCACAAACCACAATATACTTGGCCGTGTCTCCTGAGGTCGAAGATGTTACTGGGGAATATTTCGTCGACTGCAAGAAGGCCGTTATGTCGGACCAAGCGAAAGACGAGGACTTTGCGCAAAAAGTGTGGGAGATCAGCGAAGAATGTGTGAAACTTAAATTTTAAACATCACGCTATATTTATTTGTAATGTCTCAATCTAAATAACGCACAAGATTAAAAATATCTTCCTCTGTGATATACCGTTGTAAATTTCCACCGTTCAACTCTTAGAGCTCCACGTACAATTAGCTCTATGTCAAAATCACAAACAATTAATTTAATTTTTTTATGAAGATGGACTTGAAGTGTTTTACAATTACTTATTTGTTTTATTATTAATTCATCCAAATCAATCTCAATAGATAACTACTCGTTATTTCAGCTACGACATGTAGAAAATTCCGATGTTTCGCAGAGTTTCGCACAAAATCAAAATCATACCTCTCGAGAATACGATGACGCCATTCTAGTTCCTACAACCTTCCAACAGTCACTCATCTCTCCAATAACTTCATTCCTTACCCTGTTTCTCAATGATCCTATTTCCATTGCATTCAACTGATTCGCTTTTTAAACGTGTTTTTTGATATTTTTGTATAATGACAGAATTTCGCTAAATTATTGTGTAAAAGATGTGTAATTTTATAGTATTTTTTAGGTTTAAGAGAAAATTGTTACCCTATTTTGTTATTTGTATATTAAATGAGTTTTTAAGAATACATTGTGTTTTAAATTCTGTATCAAACCTAGGAAGATGTTCTTTCGTTGTACACCATTCATTCATTCATTGGGATTTGAAATATTTGGAGTCACAGAACTACCGACATTCGAGAGCACCATAATACTTGAGTTTGATTGAAGAAACACTGCGCTGGTGTCGATAGGAGATAGGAGCCACTTATCATTATTTTCATACAGAATCTATACTAGGTGGCTCAGCTCTATCTCTGCTATTCTTACCTAGAAGTTACCAAAATCCAGCGTAAATCTCCTATGTCTAGAAATCAGTTTTACAAGGGAGAACTTTCAGACTACAGATAGAGAAGAATCCAGGTTAGGACATAGGATATTAAAAAATCTAATACCCATTACGGTTAAAGAGAAAAATAACATTTATTTCAACATGTATGCAATAGTGGTTGCGTTGAAACTAAAATCTAGGCGCGTATTTTTTAATAGTATCTAGATAAGTAAGGTACCTCTATTAATAAATATTATAGTGTAGTCGGGTGCTTTGCCTGTAGAAAAAGGAGATAACGAAATACATAATATGTATAAATTCTACATACATATATAGACACACGTTTTTTCACAAGCATACATTAATTTTGGTTATAGATTTGGAATATTAACAATAGCAGACTCTCTTACCATCTCATATGAAAGAGTTAATAAGTGGTAGTAAAGTCCAACGCTCTCGAGAGTGGCCTATGTTGTTATACTAACACGTATAATACCAAATTTATCTCGTGTACCTATAGTATTATAAAGATACAGTGCCGATCCACCAAACAAAGGAGGCAACGGCCTCGTGCGTCGAAGATTGTGGGGTATCATAATTTATTGACATTATTATTTTTTTAAATGAATCTGGGTTTATACAACTTTGTACTCTTCACAGTAAACTTGAAAAGCTTGTGTCGTGAAATGGAGTAAGTCGGCATCGGGGATTGAACCCGCGCCCGCCGGATTAACAGTCGAGCGCGTTACCAACCAGGCTACCGACCACCAGGGTGGAGGTTGGTTAACCCTTAATGTGATGTAATCCATTATTTTGTAATAATTTGTGATTTTTATGGCACTTTTGTTATCAAAATACCTAAAACATTGTTAGGCCAGTTAGTTGTGGAGCGAATTTCTAGGCAGGGGTTGCTGAGTTCGAATTTCGATGATGACAATTTATTCTACGCTTCACGACACAATTAAAAGCTAAAAAGTTCACTGTGAAGCGTGCAGGAAAAGGGGGCTAAAAATCTGATATTGCCTCAGCGGGCATATGGTTGTCTTAAGCTGTCACTGTAAAGATACATAACTTTCTCTATTATAAAAACAATAATGAAATAACTTCTCGAATCTTCTAAATAGTAGGCAGGTTGTTGAGAA
Organism: Ceraclea dissimilis; assembly: GCA_963576895.1. NCBI lineage: Eukaryota > Metazoa > Arthropoda > Insecta > Trichoptera > Leptoceridae > Ceraclea > Ceraclea dissimilis. Next base: position 17,132,547 of record OY756363.1, read on the forward strand.
GTCAATGCCCTCCCAAATGGTCAAAATAACGAAACCAAACACACGTACACCTACAATATAATCATTAAGTATTAAAAAATACCAATTTGGTCGGTCGCTGACCAATTCTCGTTTCACACAGCGATGCTATTTTTAGCAAGTAGTAGTAATAAAAATATTGTTATTTATTTTATAAGTTAACAGTAGGCAATAAGACTTTATTGATTTGAAACGTTTTCACCAATAAACTGATGTACAATTATGGTACATTCAGTGTTTATACGTAACAGATATTTTACCCAATCTGTACGTGTAGTTTACGGTCTACGATGCCGTAACTAAGGGCTTATATGGACTGAGCAAAAATCGTTCTATTTTCACTTCAACTTTTTCAAATTTTGTATGAGAATGTTAGCGCGAAATAAGAATAATATAAGCGACAAAGTGAATTGTACCTTTTTAAAAGAAACCTGGGAAGAAATTTAAAAATCTAAAACAGTCAATTTGTTAAGATTATAATTACCAGTATTTTGGCTAAATTATACTTTTATATCTGAAAAACAGAATGGAAAATCTTCAGATCCCGTAAATTTTAGGGGTACTTTCGGAATATTTTTTTATTCAAGGAATTTCCAAATATTGTAATTTGAAAACAGTCGATCTGTAGTCCAAACATTTATCTATCACTGTCTTCAGTTTCAAGCCGATTCTCTCAGTATTGGCTGAGAACAATAATTCATTGCGCTGAAGCCGAATGGCAGCATATACGACCTTAAGTTATAGGTTACGTGGAAATATATATCTCAATAGATCTGCTCTGGTCGCAGTGACACAAAAGTCATGGCCTGTCCTTTGACCTTCTTTGGAAAAAAAAACACCCAGGTTGCCTTATCAGAGGAATCATTCTCGACGACTTGGTGCTTCGTAGTTCGTAACACGTAAAACAAAATCAGCTGAGTTTCAATAGCGTCCTTCCAAATATAAGAAAATAATTAAGTATTAGGTACACCTCTATACATAACTTTATGTCCTTATGTATTCTGTCTGTGATATCTACTTCAATAAATATCTATGTACCTTTGCTCTCAAGAGCATCCACTACCTACAACTCAAGAGTAGATATACCTAGTTCAAGATTTAAAAAAACACCTTTCTAAATATAGCTTACTACCATTATATAAATAACTATTTTCTTCATGATGAACCTTTGTCTCCAAGTGTGTAGATACACACTCGCCAGATACTTGATAAAATAAATACTTAGGTATTTATTCATTTTCAATCAGTGGTGTATACGCTAACAATTATAGATAAGTACCTATAGGTAGGAATGTAATAAGAAGGCCTCTCATTCAAAAATGAATGTCATGTACCTACCGTTCAAGAACCCATAAGATCAACTTATATAATTTTGGTGGAAATCGGGTACCTAACAGTGTAGCGCAGGCCCTGTGGGAACTTTTCCAAGTTGTTCGAATAATACGGAATATACAGAGTTTTTTTATCGTGTGAGTGTCGGGTTAATAAATTCAAGTTCAACCTCTATTATGTTATATTTATTTATAGCAAAATTTTAGTTGTCCCGCTCGAAAAGGCTAGAAAAAAATTGCATGCGGCACTATTTTTCTCTTTTTATGCCATGTCAATATCAAAATTTTAGTTGTCCCACTCCTGCCTACAAGTTCTTTATTATTCCTGTAAATTTTCGAGAATTTTGGATTTATATGCCTAAATAAGGTGGGGGGGGGGGGCAGATTCGACCTCCGCCCCGAGCTGCAGAAACCCACGCTACGCCACTGATTTCAATAGTAAAAGTACCAACCTAAGTAGGTCCAGTGACGAAGGGTGGATTTATGCAGCAGGAAAGCCGGGGCTAACATTTCTTATGGGATTACGTCAGATTAGACACTATTACACCTATCATTTTTATTTCCAAAAGGTAACTCGATAGGAATCGTGTTCTTAGGTAGCTTCGCGCCTAGCTAGGTACACTAAACGCCAAAGATAATATAAAGTAAAAAAAATGTAATTTGGAACTTGCTTTGGAACAGTTACATACATTATTATGATGGTAGGTGTAGATTTCTGTTCTCCAATAACCAATTGAATAACATGCCGACATAACGGTAAATAATATTTTACGACTGCAGAAAAAATAAGGTTTAGTGCATTCTACAACAGCATAGCAAATATACTGCAATAAAGTCGATTGGTGAAAATATTAAGTACAAGCTGAGTTACCCGTACTTGGCGACGGCAAATTTGGTCGGCGAAGTAGAACAATTGCAATGTTAGGAGGTACATTTATTAAGAACTTTTAGCCAAGACCGTAAAATTCAGATTCTTGCATAATTTATTCATACAGAAGGAATAAGTTTAATACTGAAACATAATAAACTAATATGTCTCTGTTTGTTTGGTCACATTTTTTTTTTACAAATAGCAGCAGTAAAGACTCCTAAATACGTTTGGTAGGTATTATGATTGACACTATGGCAGATATTTTTGCTTCAATAAATGTCAAGTTTAAAATTATAGAACATTACTCTGTTTCAAATAACTTATACTCTCTGTTACAAATAACTTGTCCACTGGATACTTGATTCTAAGTAGTAATTCTATGGAAAAATTTCGTATCCATGGAAACTCATGAGACAAATAATGTGAAACGGAAAGTACGTGATATACGAATATATAAATTTACGAACTAAAATATTTATGTAGGAAACATGAATCATGGGAAAATGACTTGTAAATTTTTGGTGAAATTGGCACACTGAACTGCATACAAAATTACATTCACCTTTGATTTGGGGAAAGCGCAGTGGCATAGAAATTAAAATTAATATACTTTTACATATTATTTATGGAAGTGAATTAAATAGCATGGTTTGAACATGTTGAAAGAATGAATGACGATAGGATGACAAAAAGAGGAGGCATTTTTTTCTGGGCGATTTTCTAGGCTTTCATCACTTGGGCGATGAAAAACCTGGGCGATGGATACTTGGGCGATGGACTAGCCCTACATGTCATGGAAATCCAGAGAAAAGAAGGATGCTTGGAAGACGCCCCAAATGACGGAATAAAGACAGTTAAGAGTCCACATCACAAGAGACGACAGAGTCTGCATAAACAGTCTTCAGAGGCCTTCGGCCCGGAGCCAGATTTACACTTTTCACGGGAGTAGGCCCTGACATTTTCGCCGCCCCCCGTCGACGAATTTTTTTGTGCTCGATTTTTTTTTTGCTTCCACAACATTTTGTTTTCGGCGGGGGGGGGGGAATATTATCATGTAATTATTATCATAAGCTTTACCTTTGATGTAATGGAAACTCTAGGCACACCACTGATTTAGCTATCTACCTACAGCCTACTTCTGTTTACAATATTTATTTTTGTTTTGCATTTCTTCTGCCTAATTACGACTCGCATATCAAATCTACTTTTTTATCTTATTTAGACGTTCACAAAGTTTTTTATATCTAATTGGAGAAAGTACAAGTAGCTAATGTAGCTATGTATAATATAATCTATGAAACATGTTTCGTTTCTTTGAACATACCAGGTCACCGTGCGTTGATGTTTTTTTGTTGGCAAATTTTTTTCTCAAGTTTTTTTTCGTTTATTATAGAATTTTGAATGATATGTACGTGTATGTACCTATTATTACAATTATTGATAGAACATGCATAACATTCAAAACTAAGGAAATCTCTTGATGCTGTGTCGTTTCGGTCTGGACCAATCAAATTTGCCGCCCCCGCATTTAAATCCAAAATGCTCGAAAATTTACAGGAATTCTAAAAAAACCCGTCATTTTATTTAAAAGACGGATTCAAAATTAGTGCTAGATCAATGTTCAGTGTATTCCAAGTGTATTAAAAACAAAAGTCTACTGTGTAGAACCAGTCTGAGAACATTTTCGTTCGTTCGAGAAAAGAATACCTAACTGTACAACTGAATTTTATTTACTTATTTTATTCTTAATAAAATCAAAGGCAGGGTAACACTAGATGGGCGCCACGAATATTGAAGTGGAGGCCTTGGGCAGATAGAAGGAGCGTCGGAAGGCCACCAAAGAGATGGACAGACGACATTGTCCAAATCGCTGGAGGAAGCTGGATGCTGAAGGGTCAGAACAGAGACGAGTGGAAACAGTTGGAAGAGGCCCATATCTAGAAGTGGAGGGAAGAAGGCTAATGAAGAAGAAGAAGAAATCAAAGTAGGCTTTTAGCCTAGTGCAAAATGTGCAGGAAAGTATTTGGGTTTGTGTATGCAAGCCCAGATTCTTTTATAAAAAAAAAAGGTATATAAGTCAATTTAGATACCTACGGTAATTCCTTACCTACAAAAGAATACCTGTTTGATAATAAGTACATAATATTATAACAATTTATAGAAAATGTGAGTGATGATTAATATCTAGGATTCTTGTGAGTAGGAAAATATCTATAGGTAGCAGGCGCGAAGCTACCTAAGAACATACGATTCCAGTCGAGTTACTTTTGGAAAAAATGATAGGTATAATAGTCTAACCTGACGTAATATCCCATAAGAAATGTTAGCCCCGGCTTCCCTTTTGCAGAAATCCACCCTTCGGCACTGAGGATTATATTTATGTACCAATAATATAGCATAGTTGGGTATTTGCTGGATACGTATTAAAGCTAGGGACCCAACTATGATGTCACGGTCATTTCCCGCGGCAATAAGGTTCAAAACCTGCATGAACAATCCCACGATAAAATGTTAGAAATAGCGTTTTTGAAACTTTTCGGGGTTAATTTCACTTCATTCGAAAAAACTTTTACTGTCATTCCCTAGATTTTAATGCATATTATCAATACAAAAAAAAATCGCTGCGACTTTCAAAAACGAGTTGCTGTCTGCGGAAAAAATATCAGAGGTATTTTTCACAATTATTTGAGAAATCTATTCAAGATATAAAAAATATTTTACGTTCACCACCTAGATAAAGGTTCAATGTACGTAACGTACTCTATTTTTTTTTCGAAGCATATTTTTAGTAAGATTGCAGAGATCTAAGGTCTCCCGTTTTTTGATTTTTTTGGAATGTCAATATGCCTAGTTTTAAACTATTTAAGCCTAGAAATAAATGCAAAAGTGTTTATATATGATATAGCGAGACAATAAATAATTATTTAATATTATATCTAAAATTATAATTGACTCACATAGACATTTATCCATGGCAGGTATGTGTTGGTTTGAATCATTCATGTTTCATTCTTGAATGCTAATAATACCAACTAACAGTGTCGCATCATCATAATAAACACCAGGGCCTAATTAAGGACTCAGTAAACCACCGGAATTTTTCATAATAATATTATTTTTAATTATACGTACATTCAAGACTTTCGAGTGTCGAGAGGGTAGAGATGTCCTAACAAGAAGTTTGAAGGGGTTCTTATAAGGAAATCCACAAGGTGACGCCGAAGGAAGTATATTGACGCATGCATCAGAGCTAGATAAATAGAACGATATTTACGAAAGAAGAAAAAGACCTGTAATTTTTTCCAAGTTTGGAAATTATCACCTACATCATCAACCTTTAGGTACCTACGAGTAAGTACATTATAATATATCGATATTAATAGATTTTGAAGATCTTCTCGAAGATCGATCTCAACTTGGTCCCCTCATACCAGCTTTTAGCTGTATGGGGACCTGTCACCTCAATGAGTATGTAATTTAGTGTTGTAACCATTATTTGTAAACTGTACATATTTTTCTGAATAAACTTATTATTATTATAACTAATGACTGAAAGAATTAACTTTTGCAATGAGCACGCACTTTGGTACACTACTTCTGTTTTGTTTGTAATTTTTGTATTTTTTCCTGGCTAATAAACATTTATTTATTTATCATCGTTTGAATAAGAGTGACAAGTTTCTGAAAATCAAAATAGAGTAAAAATGTATCGAAAGTACAGAAAAAATATAATAATTAGTAACTAAAAATAAAACGTGTAAACATAAAAGAACTGAAAACATACAAATGACACACAATATGTATTGAAATAATAATGTTAATGAGGATAAAAAGAGAAATAACAGAGAATTAGACGGGAGGAGGGAGGAAATGGGAAAGAATCAAGGCAGATCAATTGATATTTCAAAAACGATAAAAAAATTACCACAGAATTGTGTAACTTGGGCAATTACATCTACTGCTTATTCCTTTGATCGCCTCTGCATTATAACACTTCCTTCTATCTTCCAAACCAAACATTCAATAGAATTTTGTACCGGCGTGTCTCACTCAGTCATAAGTAAAGCCTTCGTCTGCTAAAGACGTTGAGATACGAAACTCGAAACGTTTCTAGTTTTATCTAGTGTTTTTTTCTATTTAGGCAGTTAACAAACAATAATTCGTAAGTACAAACATGTATTATTTTCCTAATTAGGTTCGTAAGTGTAGCACGTTCTTAAATTACGTTGCTCATCTATAACTTTTTGCCGGATTTTTTCTTAACAATCATCCATAGTTTTTCCTTTCAACGAGGTTTTTATCTCATTTTTTGGATAGCTAGTTTACTCGTAATAAATACCTACGTAGGTAGGTTTAGCCAGCGTAATTAGCTATATTCAAACGTATATACGACTATTAAATTACTTTATTTGATTCGTCCAAATTTTGAGTTTGAATGTGAATTTTCTCTTTACAAATTTTCGGGTATCTTTCAAAGGTAGGTTTCCGGGAGTAAGATATAGTTTGTCCAATTTTCCTCAATTTTAATTGACAATTTAGAAATTAGAATTAAAAGAAATCTTAATTCACTATTTAAATAAATTAAATAAAATAAAATAAAACACTGTTTTACTTCCACTAACGTATTTATTAAATTATAACGTTTTCAAACCTAACGGTTCATCTTCAGTAACTTTACTACTAACACTAAAACGTTATAATTTAATAAATACGTTAGTGGAAGTAAAACAGTGTTTTATTTTATTTTATTTAATTTATTTAAATAGTGAATTAAGTTAAAATGTCCTTCCACAAGGTTACACTCACCAACTTACAAAATCTAAAAGAAATCATTTAGATAATCTTGTTTAAATATCTGTACAATATTATATTCTGTAGAAATATAGACAGTTATTAATATCGCATTAGGTTGACGAAATTCGAACCACATTCTTAAAAATTGGCACCTTCCAATCAGATCATAATCAATGGCAATGTATAGCAAGTTTCATTATAGTATGTATTGTGATACTTATACTAATTTTGCGGTGGTGCCCCAATTATTTCGACTACAAGTTAACGTAGTAACATTTTTTGTTTAAAATTATAATTAGCTCTGTAGATTCATCTTAATGTAATGTCAAGGTACAAGGTTGAATTTCAATACCCAATCAGTACTTAAATAGTTTGTCGATACTACAAATTACAAACTTAAAAAAACTGTTTAAATTGTACATACTAAGTATAGTTTTGTCTCAGTAGATGATGTTACGATTTTGATACATGTATTTTTAATTGGTGTGTAGATATATGTTAGGTACCTCTAGGCATATAGGTAAATTCTTTTTTTTTTTAATGAATCTGCGGGATTATTGAAATAAACCCAAATACATCTTTGTACACTTCACAGATAGCTGAAAAGCTTGTGTTGTGAGTGGAGTAAGTCGGCATCGGGGATCGATCCCGCGCCCACTGGATTTACGGCCAAGCCCGTTACCAACCAGGCTACCAACCACCTCGTATAGCAATTCATATAGCAATAGATCTAATCATGTAATTATTGTAATTCATCTTGAATCAATTACAAATTTAACCTTGATCTGTGAACTCCTGTACCTATACTCATCTAATTTTAATATTCTAGAGCACGATTCGATCGATTGTGCTTTGAGTACCTATAATCGCGGAATCCCAAAGCATGTGTGATAAATTGCATGTATGCGATGGAATCAAAAAGTGTATGTAGAGTATGGCTTGATATTCAGTTCTCTCTGCTTACATTGCAAGGGACGTAGCCCAATGCTGTTTCTATTTAGGGTGTCATGAGAATGAGGCCATGGCTCGGACCCCAAATATGACGTCAAGGTCATTTGGGCGGCATGTAGGTTCAAAATCGCATGCAAAAATGTTCAAATTAGCGTTTTTTTTTTTACTTTTTGGGGTTAATTTCGCTCCATTCAAAAAACTTTTACGGTCATTTACTAGATTTTAATGCATATTATCAATACAATTTTCAGAAATGTGTACAAGACATAATAAATCTTTTGAGGTAATTTAGTAGATAAAGGTTCAATGTATACCTTTTTTTTTCCCAAAGCATATTTAGTAAGGTTGTCAAGATCCGTGGTCTCCCATATTTTGAAATTGTTAAATGTCGATATGCCTAGCCATAACGCCCATAAGAGTAATGCAAGTACACTTGCACTCTATATTCGGTGGCTGCCTATGAGTATTATTGTACTTACTCGTATGTAGGAAACTCAAAGATAGTACGAATGTATGGATGGACGTTTGGTCACAATGGACCATCATAAGACAGACTTTGTACTATGTACGTAGCTGTATCTTTAGATCCATGGATTAAGTTTTGTCGTTCTTATAATCAAGATCAATGAACTCATTAACATACCCAGTTGTCTATTTCGTACCAGAGGGGCCGTCAGCTTAAACTTGACACCAATAGTTGTAGTAATATTTAATACATACAGTATGTTTCGTAGATGGAAATACATAATAGGTATAAAATGATGAATGCGGAGAATGGACCATACAAAACATTAAAGGGGATAGTAACAAAACATGCGAAAGACTGCCTCTAGAAAAGTAAGATTACTCAGTTAACACTAGCGGACCCAGGGGAGGGGCTAGGGAGCTGAAGCCCCCCCAAAACCATGAGTGAAAGTACTTTATATAGAACAAATTTAGGGGTTTCAGCCCCTTAGATCCCCCCCCCCCCCCCAAAACGTTGAGTAACAGTACTTTTTACCATGTGACGACATTCAGTCGTCCCCCCCCCCCCCCCCCAAATTGAATCCTGGATCCGCCATGTTAATACTAAATATATCATCCTAACACACTTAAAACGTGGATAAATGAAAATATGTTTCAGTCACTATAGCACTTCAGTCACTCACTATCTACTTATTTTACTTATGATTTTTGTAAATTTTCCCGATAAAAATTATACTTATTTATTTTATTACAAACAAAAGCACAAAACAGACAACAACTTTAGATATAAGTAATAATATGTAGATAAGACAATTAGTCCATTCATAATTCAGCTGTCATCCACAAGTATGCGCTACAGTTAAATAAAAACATATAAGTTCATTCCGGTCGTCTCACACACCCATACTCAATCTCGCTCACACACTCACCCATCGCACACGCACACCTCAGATTTCACTATTTTATTAAACAAAAAAAGAGAAAACCAACAACAATAAAAAAAATAGTGCCCAAATCTTATTTTCTTTTTAATTAGTTGTTAGAATAATTTTGATGAAAGACGCGAAACCCGAAACTCATTAGCATTAAGTACGTTCGATCGGTTATTTTGAAATGTCTGTCATTGCAATAGTTCAATAGTAATTTAGCAATATAGTTAAATGTATGTAAACTTTCTCAATCACTAGCGATGTCAAAGGTAAATAGATCTGTATACATACCTAAGCATATGTTTCTAATGTTATATTGTAACGTAAGTAGGTACATAAAGTGATGTGCTCATAACAAAATAAGTAAAATACAATATTGTGAACCACTTATTTATTATAAATAGCATCAATAGAACGTTTCTTTTCTCTATGGTAAATAGAGATTGTCTATGCTTAGAATATGATCGATGATTATTGAATTCAATTTAATTTTCTTATATTCAGTATGTATTTATATTTATTTCTTACGCTGTAACTATTTATAATTATAACATATCTATTCAAATCTTGGTTGTTGGTTCTTCGGCTGACCCGGTGGGCTCGAGTTCGATCCCTAATGTTGACTTACTCCACTTTACGACACAAGCTTTTCAAGCTTACTGCGAAGCGTACAAAGATGCAAGTATTTGAGTTTTTTTCCGATAAACCCAAATACAATTTTAAAAGTAAATTAATGATATAGGTACCTATACCTACTACGATATGATAAATTAAAAAAAAAAACAAAGAAAAGTCCTGGCGCCCTTATTCCAGTCCTCAATTTTTGTGAGCAGTTTTGTGTTAGTTATCTACAGTGTTTGCAGTCTTATTTTAGAAGGTGTTTTATATTTCATGTTGCTATTTTATGGAACTTTATATAATATTTGATAAAAAAGAGAAATTTACTTTTATTTATGCAATTTAAACTCTGAAACATCAGACTAATGTTAATCTAAAATATAATACACAGGTATGGGTACAAAACATGCGCATTAATCAAAATATGACGGTACTCTCTAATACAGGGGTCCACAACATTTTCAGACGTTATGTCGACTACCTATAAGCTGTAACTACCCTATATCAAATTCTTTTAAGAATATTCTAATAGAGACATATAGAATTGGTGAAACTCTTGGCTGAAATTAACGAGATGTTAATTTGTCTTTTGTATTTTTGAGTAGACAGATGACAATAGTTCACAGAAGGCACACACTACCCAAACCCTCTTAGAGGCTACGTAGCGAAGTTACTATATTATCTGATTCATCTCAAGAATTTTGGGGTCGCAGGTTCAAATTCCAAGCCACCCCACAAACCTTGATGGTAGGTAGAAGAGGAACCATGTTAGTTGATAAAAACCATTGCAAAGTACTAGAAAATTCGGAATTTCGCACAACAAACAAACTTTTTTTTTTATTTATCTCATTTTTTTATTGCTAGTGCGAGCTATTAGGTAAAAAATTATATTTCATTTCGATAATAATCAAACAAATGACTCTCAAATACAAATTTAACTTAATCTTTTTAACAAGGTCCATAGATTGTTTTGGCATTCTTATTTGACGGTGGTCTACTTAATTAAAAATAGTGAAAACACTATATTCAGTTGCCCCGCTAATAATCGATCTGTCAAAATCATAAATGCTGAAAATATTATGATTCGTTTTAGTACCCGTACCGATGGTTTCCAACGTCAGACTTTTTATACGCATCTAGACAATTTATATGATGAAAAGTCTAACAAATTCTTAATAAGACAAATTTGTAAGTTAATATCCACGACTTTCTATTAAATTATTATTAAATAACTGCATTTTAAAGTAAATTTTAATTAATATTGTTTAATAAACAGACGAAGCGACACAAAATTATAAAATAGTTGCATTAAAAGTTCTTTAGCACATAACTGTATATTTTTTCTTTGTGGTTTATCATGATAATACGTATATACAGTATACACTCTAATTTGCGGTTCAAATTTCTCTTAAAACTCTTCATAAATAAGATTTGGAAAACGTATATAAAAGCTAGCAGTCCATAATACCTAACGACTTTATTTCATAATTAGCTGAGGAGGGAAATTCCTATAGTTCACTTCATGAATAAGACAGTCAATTTTAATATAGACACGACTTACCTACTAGCAAATTCAGGGATTCCCCGAATTCCAGAACCAATTCCGGTATTGAGTCTCCAGTATCAAACTTAGTTCCGGAATTGAAAACCTACCGATATTGCATACCCTTATTTTGATAACGTGATTTTTAGAGAAAAACTCTTCTTTTATAGTCGCACTTTCACTCTAGTCTCAAAAATGTGACTCAGCTCGAACAAATTTATACTAGCAATCTGAGACATCAAAACTAAGTAGGTATCTATCACTGATCCTGCGACAGCTGCTGTACGTCCAAGATTCTTCTTATACATATTGTAACATTTAGATTAAAATCCACAAAAAAATGACTTTAGCTTTCGCGACTAGTATTCGAGGATTTGAACCTTCATCATCAGGCGATTGTGAATAAACTTTACTATCGCCTGATGATGAGGGTGCAAATCCTCGATTACCAGTCGCGAAGCTAGTCATATTTTTTGTGGATTTGAATCTAAATATTTAGTTTTTCATTTTTTCCTTAAAGATGGACTTCCACCAAGCACCGACAGTCAAAAACATCGAGATTATTGTAACATACTCTTATTATGTACCTACATAAAAATTCATTACCAAAGTGCATTTCTATCATATGCCTTCATCGACGGTAGACGTACGTCTTTTTTTTTCAATTTTTACGAAGTCATCGTTGACTATAATAAATAAAATGTCGAATCATTGTTTCTTTCGCCACCATATTAACTATTTATAACTCGTCAGAGAAAGTGAGAATATTAATATTTAATTATTACGTAACTCCGTCTACGTAAAGATTCACAAATATATTTAGTTTAGTTGCGATGGGGCAGTACAATAATCTAGACATAGATAGCCGGACATTGAATTACTTTTTTACATTGAATAATTTCGTGTCGAGTGTCGCATTCTGCAGAGATATTATTGATTATATTGTCACTAGACGACACGAAGAGGTAATTGTAACAATTGACTAATCGATTATGTAATCACAACACCGATTAATATGCTTACACCAAATATACACATCGCACACCAACTTTCTAATAAGTCTAATGCACTCTTTATGACAATGTCTTCTAAGCATGAATCAAATTATTTTGAAAATCACAATTTATGTTTTTGTGACGACATCGGATTTTCTACATGTCTTAGTTGAATATAACAAGTAGGCACTGATGGCCAAAGAGCAGATCGGGGAAATGCCCGATCTGAACATAGGGCCTATGGCATGGGCGTCGCCAGGGGGGCGGCAGGGGGGGAGCCGGATGGGGCAGCTGCCAAATGTGTTGTAGTGATGTGATTTTTTATGAGGTTTTACCATTTAGTATGAAAAAATATATGCCTATATTCCAATCTCTAGGACGGAGGCAGCTGCACCATCCTGCATCATAAATGGTAAAACCTCATAAAAAATCACATCACTACAACACATTTTCTCATCATATCATAAGTTTTCTAAAAATTGTATAATAATTCGTCAGTTTTATAATAAAAATTGCCTGCGGCACTATTTTTATCTCTTTTTCATAAAAAATAATTATTCATACATATTATTGTGCAAAGTATTATACTTACACATTTTCAAAAAAAAAACAAACCACATCATGACCTTCTTAGAAGAAAAATAAAAGAATTTCGCCTGCGGCGCTATTTACGCGTTTTTTTTGCTTTATCCCCTTCTGATGATGCTCATGGTTACTATGAATGATAGCGTGTACCTAATGTTGGATTATAAATACTAATGATAGGCGGTATGTAGATAGCTATAGGCTATAGGTATAAATAATATTGAGAAATTAAATAATCTTTGGCCGTAGTAGCAAAAAGTACACCTCGACTGTTCATTTAACATCATTAGATGATTTTAACATTCCATTTATTATATTTTACCTACGAGTATATTTTATTTATTGACTAGCTCATTAAGACCGTTTCACCTGGTGATTTCGGTGATCTATTCCCACCCATCGCGTTCCTCTTTGGAACAGAGGAAAGTCACCAATCCTCGCCACTCAAAGTGGCTTTGCCTACTACGTAGATACATAAGTACCATCTTTCCCTGAGAAGAACTGTATACTGCTTATATGTGGGGTTTTTCCAGACAGATATTAACTGGCTGATGTTAAATATTTTTGTTCTTGCTGTGCCCGTATGATGAAAAGTACATATTTATAGATACTTAATAAGTACTGGCCTCTGTTTTTCACCCTGGACATAATTAACTCTATATAAATAAATAAATATGCGTACGTAGGTACATAGTATGATAACATATTAATATGAATATGTATATTGTCAGGTACATTAATATATTATTTAAATTGTCAAGCAAAGAAAAGTGAACAGATATAGGCAACCATCACATAAAAATATACCTATATACTATTTCTTTCTTCTAAAGGTTTTCGAACAATCAGAACTACAACTCTAAAACCTGATAAATACTCTGACATGTTATTTTGATTCTACAAAGCTCAAATCTCTTTGTAACGAACACCGAAGTAACGAAATTCCTGTATAGCGTATCTTCAATTTGCCGTGAAAACATTCATACATACAAAATGCTTAGAAAAAGTACTCGTATACCTACTAAAGCTCTGCACTATTTCATTGTAGTAAAGTCTGACTTCAGAAGAACGATTTTTTAATCATGCATTTCAGAGAGCTAAAAGATAAAATATATTTATTTACCTCATTGCAATATATTAATTAAAATATAATATATATACACAGTCAAAAAGCGTTGACGATTGCTGTAGCCAAGGTTGATATGTTATTCTGTTCAACAATGTATAAGTTCATCAGGATAACCAGTCGAAGCGTAACAGTCTACGTAAGCAGTTCATCAGGTGTTGGTTCATCTCGTTCTGATACATGTGTGTGACGTACGAATAGCTTTACCATAGTAGTGACGTTATAATAATACCTGTACATTGTCTATTGTTTATTATTATTTCATTGTCTATTGTCAGAAGTGTTCCATATTCGATTTGATCATTAGTTATCAATAAAAGCGCGGGAACTTATTCATCACAATGGCGTGCGTGTAAGTACAGCAACTACTAACCTATTATTATTGTTATAATTTAACTGATGCATTATTGCATTGCAAATAAAATTATTTCTATACGATACCAAATTGATTGACTTTACAATAAAGTACAAAACATTTCTGCACTCTCATCTTAATGTTGTATTACTTATATCCTATACAAAGAATGTTCATTCGATTTTCATTAAAGAGATTTATCACAGGTAGCAAAATATTACCAACTTTCTTTGATTAGAGTTTCCATTCATACAATTTCATTTCAATTTCTCTAAAATCTTGTCAATATGACGTATTTGTATGTGCATGTTTTCTTATATAGTTACACAATAGCTCGCATCAAATTTCAAGTTTAAGATCGGAATGAAGTAATTCAAATTCACAATTAAAATTGGAACATGGAAAATTTTGAATTCAAATTTGGAATATAATTGATAGTTGTTCTCCGAAGATCAGAAAAACCTGATAGCCTGTTTACTATATAAATGTTGGTTGGGTAGATTTAAATAAATTAATATCCGTGATAGGTATTGTTCAGTGAATTATCAATTATCATCAATTTGTATTTACGTCAGCGCCGACATAATCATTACACGCTCGTGTGAATTCATGTAACGTCACGTAGGTAAACTAAAAGGTAGATTATTCTTAGTTAATTTGCTTTTTATACAATAAGGAAATATAAGATGACAATGATTAGCATGCAATCAGGTGAAGAAGACACAATCAACAATGGAGTGTTCTCCCTCAGTAAAATCTTGGCTGTTAAAGTTAACAAACGTATTTCTATTATAAAAGTACTTATTCTATTCCCTCACGCCGCGTCCCTTGCAGGGTAGATAAAGAGAACAAAATGCCAGACTTCCCAATCCTTACACACACTTCCTGCTTCTGCCACATTCATCCAATTCGTCGTACCTACATACTATACAATTAGTTTTACCTACACAAAACACGTCCGTTAAAAAAATTGTCTGCGGCGCTATTTTTTAATGCATTTTTTGTGAAAAAATATACCAAACTACCTTCATATCGACCTTCTGCATTTCGTCTCACAAAAAAATCTCCCGCAGCACTATTTCCGTGTATTATCAAAGTTTTGAATTTTAGTTGCCCCCCTTCCCTACCTCCGAAGCTAGCGACGCCCATGCGAGAGAACCTATACTTCTAGCTTTGTAGATTTTCACGATCCTCTTTAATATCTTCTCCAATCTTCTCAAGCCGAAAGCTCGACAACATCGACAACCTACACACGGTACACCCCAGAATAATGGAGAAGATACTATACTTCTAGGTATATTGAGCCCCACTGATGCATAAGAAGGTACCTACTTCATATCAGATAGGTACTGTACTACTATGTTAAGCCGAACATTTCTTCGAAGCAGTGAAAGTGAAGGTCATACTGTTGCAACACACTTGTATGGATGAAGCAAACCTGACGCCCTTGAAGGGATTTCACGGGTGCACTTGCCCAGAAGTTTACCTTTGCCTACTATTCGAGACGCATAATATAGAAATACTTATATAAAATGCAGTCGAACCGGTCGTCTCGGAAATTATAATATTGTCAGATAACTATAGACGTGTAGGGAAATTAATAATACTAGGTACAGATGTAGGTACCATTAGGTAATTTGAGGAATCTACTACAAATGGCCGAATGCCAAACGGCCGACATGGACAAACGGCCGACAGAGACAAATGGCCGACAAGACCAACTGGCCGACTGGTACAAATGGCCGAAAGACGAAAGGCCGAAATCCAAACGGCCGACATGGACATATGGCCGACAAGTACAATAGGCCGACATCCAATAGGCCGACACGGACATCTGGCCGACAAGGACGAATGGCCGACAGGACGAATGGCCGACAATGACGTTTTCAATCAAGAT
Source organism: Ceraclea dissimilis (assembly GCA_963576895.1). NCBI lineage: Eukaryota > Metazoa > Arthropoda > Insecta > Trichoptera > Leptoceridae > Ceraclea > Ceraclea dissimilis. The sequence continues at coordinate 17,149,025 of OY756363.1, forward strand.
AATAGTTAACAAGCATCGCCCAGCAGACATGGGACATTACTGTAAAAAAAATAATGTTGACCGGTTATGTTGTTTTTTATTTATACTAGTAAGGTTTAATTAAGCGCTTAAAGGCACCTGCAGCCGAAACAAATGAAAAACCGTTTTTAACGCCTAAAAATTGTGTACCTGCATGTTCGCTGGAAAGTTGAAAAAATAATGTCCCATGTCTGCTTGGTGTTTTTGATCTAATTCGTGTAGCGGCTACTCGCGGCGCTAGTAGTAGGTAATTCTTTCAAGTATGTCTCATACTTATTAAGTATGCAGTGGTTACATAAATTCAGGAGCAGATTCTATTTAACCTTGGGTGCTATTGGCAAAAACAGTGTTACCGTTGTCTTTTTTTTTTCAGAAGTCTCACCGAAGCCTGCGATAGTAGAGTACAAGCCTACATCCTCGAATTCCATCACCGCCATGAGTGGTGACGTCACCTTGTATCGGTGACAAACACCTTGTCTCGGTGACAAACACTTGAATTACGGAATATTTTTTCCCATACAATTTAGATGGCGTAACCATCGTCAAATGTCAGTTGGGACCGGCCTTCATGAACAATATGGCGGCGGCCTCGGTCTCACGGAGCAAACTTGGTTTAGTGTTGCTTGATGTGATAATAAGATATGGTAACATTTTTTCGCTACTTTCAAATTATATTTCGGAACTGTTGTTTAAAAAACTAGCCAAATTTTGGATTGTTAGAATAAACTGGCAACTTTGTTTTTCAAACATGTGATGTGATCATTATTTCAATCTTTTTTTTGTGTCGGCCATTCGTCCTGTCGGCCATTCATCCTTGTCGGCCAGTTTTCCGTGTCGGCCTATTGGATGTCGGCCAATTGTACTTGTCGGCCATATGTCCATGTCGGCCGTTTGGATTTCGGCCTTTCGTCTTTCGGCCATTTGTGCCAGTCGGCCATTGGTCATGTCGGCTATTTGTCCGTGTCGGCCATTCGTCCTGTCGGCCGTATGTCTTGTCGGCCGTTTGTCCGGATCCCAATTTGAGAGATACATATATGCGTATACCTTTTGGTAAAATCGTAGACTTTTATATTAATTATTAAGTACCTAGACGTCTGACTCCATGTATTTTCAATGGAAAGGGAGTGATGCAATTTCACGCTCATCTCTTTTTGGTATTTTTGAGTCGCAAAACTCACACTATTACCAAGATATCAATAATAAAAACTAAAATATATTTAAAACTATCGCTTAATTCATAAATAACGTTGAAACTACCTAATACAGTTTTAAACTATGAGAACAAAATTTCGAAAACGTCGCCCGCGAAATGTCAAAATTCTTCGGTTCCATGACAAAATCTCAAGTGACAAAATCTCACATGTCAAAAGGGTAACCTACTATTGACAGAATCGCAACTCAACACCGGGAAATCTGATGCCGTTGTTTTTTTTTTATTTGTTTTTGTGTGTAAAAAAAAAACAACCTAACGAACCTAACCCAACAATATTGAAATTGTCGGCAACAGGTTTTCCGGTGTTGAGTTGCGATCAATCAATAGTAGGTTACCCTTTTGACAGTTGAGATTTTGTCATTGTGAGTTTATGTCTGGTTACCAAATTCTTCATACGATTTGACAGTTTGCGGGCACCAGTTTACTTCACTACTAGCATTGAGTACCCCATCCAGGTAAACTTTATACAGGATACCGATATCCACGTTATGTCAAAAAATCCATAGACAACGCGACATTGCTTCAATATGAAAATATTGCGGGAATCCCCTGATATGGAGAGCTGGGAACCCCTAAAATTTTCATTCAATTCAAACACGATTCCTGTTAGATTCGTCCATGTTTGCTTCTTACCAAATAGATATGTGCAAAATGTTAAGTCCAATGTACAATGAGATTTATCTTTAAAGTTGTAGTTGCCAGGTCTTTTGCAATATGCATTTAAAAAATGAATGAATAGAAAAATAAAATGTTTTACTTTTAGTAGGTATTGATAACAAATACGTACATATGTTTAAAATATTATTTGTAGAGTGTACTTTGTACAACGTTTTTTTACTTTACCTACGTTATTTGTCTGCATACACAAACTACCTACATATTTAATCAACTTGCGCATACAAATTACTTACAATTTTCGTTTCCTTCTTTACAGAGTATGACCTGGTGGGACTGGGGCTATTTGTATATCATTATACCTGGAGTAATTGCTATCTCCCTGCTTGCGATCTTTGCAATAGCTGCTGGAGCTGCTGCCCTAAGACTGTACGCCTATCTGACTTGCGGAAAGTGTAAGAGTCAAGCCAAAATGGAAGGAAAGACTGTCATTGTGACTGGAGCCAATGGTGGTATTGGGAAAGAAACAGCCAAGGAGTTGGCGAAGAGGGGAGCGCGTGTCATCATGGCGTGCAGGAACTTGGAGACTGCCAACCAAGCGAAAGGTTCGTACATTAAAATACACTAAAAATCTTTAATGGGGGCGTATTTTTTACCACTCACTAAATGGTTTACCTCGGTTTGATTACGTTTTGATTCTCGATTTCATCTATGTCCCAGCTTACCCGAAAAAATAATAAGGTTTTGAGACCTATATTTCTTAAGAAAAGTATGAACTAAAGAACCCGTGACAAATTATTTCATACATTTCCTACTTTTTTCAATATTATGATAACAGTTCTCTTTGAATAATTCCCGAATTTATCATTTTTCAGATGAAATAGTCGAAGCCACCAAGAACGAAAATGTCGTCGTCATGAAACTGGACTTAAGTTCATTAAAGTCAGTGAGAGAATTCGCCGAAGAAATCAACAAGAATGAGAAACATCTCCATGTTCTCATACACAATGCTGGCTTTGCCCAAACCTTCAAAAAGACTGTTACAGATGATGGTCTGGAAACTACCATGGCCACCAATCATTACGGTCCATTCTTGCTGACTCATCTCCTTATTGACTTGATGAAGAAGAGTGCCCCAGCTAGAATAATCGTCGTGGCTTCAGAATTGTATCGTTTAGCGTTCCTAAACTTGGAAAATCCGAATCCAGTCACTACATTCCCAGCTTACTTATACTATGTGTCAAAATATGCAAACATCTGCTTCACTAAAGAGTTGGCTAAGAGACTGGAAGGAACTAAGGTTACAGCCAACTGTTTACATCCAGGTATGGTCGACTCAGGAATCTGGAGAAACGTACCATTCCCACTCAACTTGCCTCTCCAACTGATCATCAAAGGATTCTTCAAAACTCCCAAACAAGGATGCCAAACTACAGTGCATTGCGCCGTCGCCGAAGAACTGGAAAACGTCTCAGGAAAATATTTCATGGATTGTGAAGAGAGAGAGGTTCATTCTGGAGCCAGTGATATGGCTAAAGCTAAGAAACTTTGGGAATTATCTGAAGATCTCGCTAAACTTCAGCCATCTGATCCAAAGATATAAATTCATCGTCAAATTTTATTATTTTTCAAAGGATAAGTAATACGAATGATTGACAAAACAATATGCTTATTAGATTTGGGAGTGCTTATTGTGTTTTAATTTATTGAAATTGTATGATTGTCATACAGACTGAATGAATGAATGTTTGCAATGGAATTATTTTTATACATCAGATATTATACAGGGTTTCTTTTAACTTTGCTGTAATGAGATATTTTTTGGATCTGCATACTTTTTTAGAATAATTATATACTTTTTTTAACAAGTGCTTATTTATTTACTTACCTTTAAACTAGTGTGTTAAAATATTCAAAGGGATGATGATGTCACAGCTTTATTCCTGAAACGGCCCACTCCTGAACGTAGGCCTCCTCCAAGCCTCTCCACACCTGTCTATTCTGCGCCTTCTGCATCCATGTTCCACCTGCAAACTTGACAATGTCATCTCTCCAGCGGAGTTGGGGTCGTCGGGGTTTCTTTGTGATGTTCTAGGGCGCTAACACAAGAGGCGTTTCGTTTCAAAATTATGCTAGCAGTAAAAAAAAAGTGGCAGCCCTATTGTAAAACACAGGGATGCCAAATCAAAGGTTTTAAAACCAGAGACATCTTTACAAAAAAAACAACAATAAATTTAATATCAAAAAATGTATAAAAAGCAGAAACTCAAATCAATTTAAAGGACATTGTCAAGATTGATCAAATCGTTTGATATGGAAGATTCTTGAGATGTTTTGGAGTGACTATCTTCACTGGATAATTTGGACGTATAATTGAGTTCCAACACTGTGCCGAGATGCTCGGGCCTCGTGTCCATGAGCGACATTTCATTCTTCTTGGAGCGCAGCGCTTTTCTCGACATATTCCTCTGCAGCTCGTCAATGTGGTTGTCTTTGCTCTTTAAGAGATCTTCGAGATGTTCCACCTACAGAATACAGAATAAAAAAAACACACCACTCTGAGTACATGGTTGGCGCAGTTGGTTGAGGCGGCAGAGTCTCAAGAGGGAGGTGCCAAGTTCAAACCCCGGTGCTGGGAATGTAGGTTTTTTGCACACTTTGAGATACAGGCTTTTAGCCCAGTGCAAGGTGTGCAGAAAAGTATTTGGGTTTGTGTATGCAAGCCCAGATCCTTAAAAAAAAACTTCATCATATGGGTATACTTGTAAGTTCGTGAGATAAGTGAGGTAAGCCTCAGGAGACAAGTTGTGAATGTCTTCCATTGTGTTGTTGAACCGACATTCTTAGACAATGTGGATGCATAGGTAGTAAATCTCCTATGTCCAGGGATTAGTTTGAAGCTTATTATTAGTTTAAGCTCAGACTACATATTTTGAGAAACAGTAGAGGAGAATCTTGGCTAGGATATAGACTATTAAAAAGTCTAATACCTCTTACAGTTAAAGAGAAAAACGACTTTAATTATAAAACAACATGTATGCAATAGTGGTTGCATCAAACATAAAATCCAGGTAATCCATTCATTTACTAAAGCAGGTAGGTACATTAATATGGAAAATACTTTAATTGGTTACCTTCTTTCTCAAGATATTAATAGCTTCATTCTTCTCAGAGATTTCGCTGACTGCGGCCTCATAGTTTTCATACAAAATAACCTTTTTCTTGTGAACTTCATATTTATCGTCACCCACTTTCTTTCTTATCGGCACGAGCATAATGTCACCTACGTAAAATAATTCAATACATCTGGGATTCTCAGTACTAAGAACAATAAATCATTCAATACAGAGAATGGAGAAATTTTTACTAAGTATGACTGGGAATGCTTTCTCATCTCTTCAACAGATGGCAGTGGATAAAAAAAATGGTTGGCCTTTATAATTGGATTCTTCGCAGTCAGCCTGAGACGGCTTGCGCATTAGTGGGTAGAATCCTTGCTTCACATCCGGGGGGTGTAGGTTCGAGTTCCACCCTAGGTGAAAAAGGCGTACAAATACACGCAGAGGTATTAAGGGCTGAATGGTGAACGTTTCTCAACAGTAAAGTGATCACCTAAACCAACTGATGGCTGGTCGTAAGTCCAGCATGCCCATCTTACACTGTTCGTTAGTTGTTACAATAATTAAATACAGGAAAATCTAATTAACTTGAGACAAGAAATAAAAAATACATATGTCTATATAAAAGTCCAAATGTTAACGTTTCATCCAATAATACATTTTCTGAATCGTGGACCACAAACTGACAATTTTTTGTACGACGAAATAGAAACCGAAATATTTCTTTGTTGAGACAATGTTGTACGTACAATTTTCATCGATAACTTCCACATCGTACCAGCTGCCATCACTCGACATCGTATCTTCTTCTTTCTTAGTCTCGAAATCAATTTGTATTTTATTTTTCAACTCGAGCAATACGTTGTCCACAACGCCAGGAACACTGTTTGATATTTCTTCCATCATCTTCTCTGTCACACGAATGTTTAACTTCCTCAGCACTTTAGACTTGAGCAACTTCCAATTGTTTATTTTTGCAGCATATTTCGAGGTGGATATGTAATTGTGTATGTCGATGAGATTAGGGTAGTGTTTCTTTATTATCAAAGCGCACAAGTCTGAAATTATAATTCATATCTTATATTACCACGTACAAGCAAACAAATAGATTCAGTATGATAAATCCCAGACATTTGAATCACTGATATTCAGACAATGTATTTTTTTCGGTCAATTAATATTTCTAAGACACCATAGCATCTAAGCACCTTACAAGAAATCACTCTTACAGGGTGAATGACAAAAAAAAGGCATTAAAGTTTATATTATCATTAATCAAAACGACACAAAATGCGAATCTACAGTTCAATTTAAAAAAAAAATAGGAGTTCGGTCACAACCTGCTTAAATGGGATATTTATTCTCGTAGACCCCCAAATCTATTTTCACTGTCATAGACCCCCTGGAGCTCAAAATTGGCTCCTGGGGGTCGATATAGACCCGTTTGGGAATGACTGGTCTAAATTAACTCTTGAATTATAAATACATTTTTTTTTTAAATTAATTTATCGAAATAAACCCAAATACACCTTTGTACATTTCGTGTCGTGAAGTGGAGTAGGTCGGCATCAGGGATCGAACCCGTATGAACAAATGTAGGAAGATTCCATATAACTACAGTCGATGGTTTTCAATGAGGGTACTACGTGTGGGTTTTTAGCAGCCATATTGGCAACACTTCAACAGAAATATCATTGTTACCAAACAAAATTGTTGTTCTCAATCAACCCGACAGACTGTACTGCCAAGTATCTTTATAGTACATATATTAAGTGTTCATTGAAACTTACATCCATCAGAGAAATCTCTGTAAATTCTCTTCTTCGGACGACACAGGTTGTGTCTGTTCAACCATTCTTCTAAATCGGTTGGATCATTTTTTTGTGGAGACGCTTCTGAGGCTCCGCAGGGTGTAGACATTTATAAATAAGGCAATACTTAACACCGTAAAAAAGGCTATGTAAATAAATAGCAAAACACGCCACTCACTCTCACACATTCATTATAAAAACATCAAAAAATCTTCCCATGACATTTCAACATCAATACATTCTATTTTATTTGAATTAATGAAAATTCTATTATAAATTTGAAATCAAGCACTTGTCGTACAGTGAACTCAATACTCTACTACTGAAACAACTCTTCAGCTAAATATCTGTGTCTGTAGGAGGGAGTAGTGCAGATATATTAGACTTTTTTCTGTCTCATTCCTATTCACACAAATTATAGCGAAAAACTCATGACTAATTCGTGATTTAAATTTCATTACCGGTAAAACGGGGTGTCTTTGTGCCACATCTATTGTTGAATTTGGCGCTTTAATGCTGGATTTCACCAACTTTTTAGGTGAGGAATAGCAGAGATAGGAGTCACCTAGCACAAATTTTGTATGAAAAATAATCCTATCTCCGCTATTCCTCACCTAAGAAGTTGGTGAAATCCAGCATAACTCTTGCAAATTAATTAAAACTCTTAACTAGTTCGAAAATGGTTCTATTACTGCCATCTATTGAAGGCATCAGAAAGTTAATTAAAACAGCTGTACCGATTTGAATTCTCTGCGCTGCACAATGACTGCTGAAACTTTTGGTGTATAATTTCTAGTTTTTACTTTTATGAATAATCTACAAATTAAAACTGACACTGGTTGGCTTAAGCAATCTCTTTCTACTTCAAAAGTCAGATTTTGTTCAGCTCAAGGTTACAAACACTAAGTGTGTCTTATTTTTTTTTAAATTCTCTTGTCCATACCGATATTGACGACGTTAAAAATTACAAATGGATTTTATGTCTTAGAATAAAAAGAAAATTTTCATGAAACTGTAATAAATTTTTATTCATTATTATACACATACAATTACAATATTAATTAATAGTGATTATGTTTTATACATCATTAAATTAATAATAATTATAGCATTGGGATTAAATCAGTCTTTCTAAATTACACAATATACAGACAATGGGGGTGTATTTTTTACCACTCACTAGATGGCGCTGCAGTAAATGGAGGTCTTCACAACTGTCAATACTGTCATAACAAAACAAAGCATTTGTTTATTATCCATAGAATAATAATATATAGTACCTGCCGTATCTATGCGGACCTCCATTTACTGCAGCGCACTCTGGTGGCGAAAAAATCGAAGACGCCCCCATTAATATACATCCACACCATGCAAAACTATGCCACAAAGAAGCAACTATTCTATTTTTTATAGTTGTCCACAACAGCCAACGGCGCACTGAGTCATCAGATTTTGAGACGCCCTCCTTTAGGAGACATTTGGATAGCGAAAGAGCCAAAAAATTCCCCTAATCGATGGAAAATAAACAGCTTTTTACACAATATAACTGGTACATTATTTCATGCATAAAAGTAACGTGATTAAAATATTGGTTTAGTACAACTAAAAATAATGATAAAATATACATTATATTAGGCTAAAACATTAAAGCGTTAGTTAAAGCTTGCATTTTACAATGAATGATACCATATTTGCTAGCAGAGAATTACAATTCAGAGTAAATTATACACAACACCGCATGCATTTTATGAGAGACTTCTACCATCATCACTGGCCAATAAAAATGTATTTGTTTCTCTACAGATAACGAAAATAAAACAAAGGATCTAACGGTGCTCTTACATGAGCAATAATTGCGACAACTCGTGCAAATCGTATTGATTAACATTATTTCTAACTACATTTAAAGCGAGACGATATTGCGTGCAAACGAGAAAGAGAATTATCACAATGTCAGTGACACGAATTTCTGAATATCAAATCACTTTGGTCATTTTAGCCAATTACCTTTCACGTTTCCACGCAATATCGTTGTCTCGCTTTAATTAAATATTGCCGAAATAATTGCTACACTATATTGCGAAATAATGTTAATCAATATGATTTGTACGAGTTGCCGCAATTATTGTTTGAAAAACTGCTCGCATGAGAGATTGATGATCATTAAGTATCGTGAGACTTAAAGACTAAATTAGGACTAAGCAAGTCGGGGACGGTAGATAACCTGGTAATCTCAGAATCCTTCTTGATCACTCTTTTGTTTATATTTTTATTATCGCCTAAATCAAGTTTCTCTAAAAAAGAATCGGCCAGATTTTTAGAATTCGTCCCGACGTTCTTATCGCTAGATTTCGTTCCTAAACCTCGAGATTCCTTAAATTTTTTATATGTGTCTATCAAAGATTCTACAGCTTTCTTCCTATTGGGAGTGATTACTTTGTCCTTGGGGGTGACGTCATCCGATATTTCTGTGATTTCTATTTTATTTTCTATGCAAATTGTTTCTGTTATTACGGTTTGATGATTTTTCGGCACATTCTCTTTATTACCTTTATCAGAAACATTACCTTTATCGGAACTATTACCATTATCCGAACTATTACCTTTATCAGAAAGGTTTGGCATTGAGCCAAGATCAGAAAGGAAACTAGAATAATCAATTTCCTTTACTCCGGAAATTCTTTCAGACACGGGTCTATTGATTCTCGACCTAAATTTCGTTTCACTATCTTCAGTAGAAGCCAGATTAGGTGACGACTGAGTTTTTTGTAGTGAATTACTATCTGAGCTCTCATTGAACAAGTTGCCCCACGTTTTACGAAACAGTCTATCGCTGTGTTCTCTGTCGACGTTAGTCATGTCGGGAACGGAGGATTTCTTTTTAATAGACGTTAACAAATACTTCCTGTGGTTTTGTGAGAAGACAGATTGCCTCCTGTCTGTTCCCAACCGGCTCATGGTTGTCATATTATGCTGTGGGGCATTGAACGTCTTATTGGCGACGTCGGCTATTTTGAACATATTCCTCTCCAACTCTTCAATATTCTTGAGATACTCCGGCTTGGCATCAATCTTCCTGGTGATCAGTGGCTTCTTCATTGAACTAAAGAATCCCTTCTTAACGACAGACTGATTTATTTTACTGATATTATGAAGAGACGGATCTTTCTCCGCTAGATAATAAGTTTTCTCAGATTTGAATGGATGTTTAAACTCGGTGAATTTGTACTTATCCAGTGACTTTTGCCAGAACTCCGTACAATTACTGGTTGCTACGGATGGCACAGAAAATGATGGGATGTTCAAAATATCCAAAATACCGGAGGCATTCTCGGAAGCATAACATGATGAATCTTGGGAGTCGAGGCCATCCTGTAAAAGAATAAATGCAATAAAATTAATGATACACAACAAAAATATTCTAACGACACCATACACGCTTTTAGCATTGAGAACTATTAAAAATATATCTGGCTGTATTTTGATTAATTCTTTTAAAACAAAGGTTTGTGCTCAACACATTATTTTTTTACATATATATTTTATTGGATACAACAGCTTTACAAAACATTTTATTAAAATATTATACATTGCATTTTTTTTATTGGCAATTAATGTATCCATCTTTTGGCTGAAACTAATTCATACTTTGCAGTAAATCTTGAATTTCAGAATACATCGTTAAAACCTATGATGGCTAGTTAAAGCAATGGAGTCGATTGATCCAATTTAACTATGAATCTACCTACTTATATAAAAAAAAAATTACCTTCAGTTCATTGTGAAATTTGAATACTTCATTGACTAAATCCTTTGATTTCTGATTGACCAACATAAGAACATTCTTCTTCTCGTTTAGTAAACACTCGAAGTATTCCGTGGATTGACTGGGAATGTAATTATCAAAGCAATACGAGATGACGATCGCGTAAGACTTGAAGAAATTGGGAAGATGTAGAACTCCATCTTGTACTGTACTTCGCAATATTGCACTCTGTGACGAACTCAATTCATTCTCGTTACAAGACGGTATACTGAACGTATCTACGCTGGGATTAAACTCTAACACGTAATCTTTATTAGATTTCTTTAAATGCATTTGTATTAATTGTTCACTTCTGCTTTTACACTTTTTAGATTTGTCGATAATGGGTACAAAATCCTCGTCCCATTTTTGTTTTAAAGGACTAATTTTCTTATCGATATCTTCTCCCCAACATTGTAAAAACGTTGACGGTGTAAATATGTCTGACAGCTCTTTCCCAATACTACTAGTACTGCATTTAGATACGTTGCTAGCGAGAGTTTTTAATATGTTCTGTTGTCGTTCCTTTTCTGTCTCAACGACGGGAATATATTTCAAATAAATCTCTGCGATCTTATCCATGTTGATAGCATGAGTTCTCCACCACGATATTTTGTTTAAAACGCGTTCCTCTATTTCAACATTTCTAGATTCTTCCGCATTATATTCTTTAATATTCAAATTACCTTTTGTGTGCCTCCTTCGCAAATGGACTTTCAATGCTACTTGTGATAATTCAAACATTAATTTGGTCACTTTGGCTCCTCCGGCATTTACAATCCACGACGCCATGATATGAGAAATATGACCATTATGTTCCTTGGATAATTCATTAACAAACTTCAGGAATTCACTTCTGTATTTAGCTTCAATTTTTATTTCAAACATGGCCCATGAAGATGAGGACCCCACCTTTGGGTTGATAATTGACATCAAATAATACGATAAATGGTGAAAAGCAGCGCTATTCGGCTTCTCCAGCATACCTTCTTTGTAGTGTGATATCAAATCCTTACTCATTGGATAATATAAACTTAATAAATAAATGTTTTTATGCAAAGCTTTATGAAGCTTGGCGTTCAACGCAAGTTTCTGATTTAAAGTAGCCATTGTTATTCGATTAACCACACGAATCAATAAATAATTCAACTGTTCATCACATTACTGGTTTAATTAACCACACATAACTATAAATTCAAAATAGGCAATTAATTCACTATTCCACAAATTCTTTCACTGACATTTCCGCACAACAATCTAAAAAATCCGACATTTTGAAACAAATCCGTTGGATTTTTTGAACTGTTATTTATTGCCATATAAAAAAAATATGCTGTTTGTTTATTTTTTAAACTTAAAATATTCAATCAAGGCTTCATATGTACGATATTAGGGAAATTTCACTTCAAAAAAATATCTTTATTGACGACAGAAATAAATTTTACTAAAACCTGCTTACTTTTCATCTATAAAAATTGAAATTCTTTGAGTTAAATCAAAATACTGCATGGAACATTATTTTATAATGGCAATATTTATCATTTATCTTTGCTCTTTGTATTTCTATGGAATACAATTGTCAAAATTATTATGACATCTGTCATGTTTCATCTTATTTAGTGCATTTTATCGATGGACTTTCGACCAAATAATTTTAATAAAAAGTCTATTACATGGCTTGATACCGGTTCATTGTAACTTTGAAATATCGCAAGACATAGCCGTGTATTGTTTCTTAATTTTATTCCGAAATTCGTTGTCAATTTCATGAGTATGCTTCAGTAACAACTGAACAAAAACTATGCAATGGGTTACAAGATAAGGCTCTCTACAGTCCTCATCGTTTGCGTTAGCACATCATTTTTAGTGACATGTATGGTGGCAGTTCTTCCACTTACATCAGGTAACAAATCCATAAATTTGTGACACATTTATTCATACAGATGCCCTGTATTTACACCACAGTTCGGGTTTTCACTTGTTTTGTCTATAATAACAATGTTTTGTTTCGTATTTTGTAGATGGATGTATTTGCACATTGGAAGACAAAGCGGCAGAAACAAAATCGTACAAAAAACTTAACAACAGCCATAAGAAATATGGGCATAATTTGGCGTTAATCGTTCCATTTCGTGACAGATTCAACGAATTATTAGAATTTGCGCCGCACATGAACAAATTCCTAACCAATCAGGGTATAAATCACCGCATATTTGTTATTAATCAAGTAGATCCGTATCGATTCAATAGAGCGTCTTTGATTAACGCAGGATTCTTAGAAACTAAAGATGAATACGATTATATGGCAATGCACGATGTAGATTTGTTGCCACTGAATCCGAATTTGAGTTATGACTATCCTGAATCGACTCCGTTTCACGTAGCCAGTCCAGACTTACATCCGAGGTATCATTACCAATTGTTTATTGGAGGGATATTATTGTTGAAACGAGAACACTTTGAGTTGGTGAACGGAATGTCGAACAAGTATTGGGGCTGGGGTTTAGAGGATGACGAATTCCACGTAAGACTGAGAGAGGCCAAGTTGAACGTCTCCAGACCTGTTAATATTCACACAGACACAACTAATACTTTCAGGTGAGACATTTTTTTTATACAATCTATCTATCTATACCCTCACGCCGTGTCCCTTGCAGGGTAGGCAGAGACGACAGAGCGCCAGACAGCCCTATCCTTACGCACACTCCTAACCTGTGTCACATTTGTGTTCTCTCGATTCTGTTTACTACTATTTTCATCTCAATGTTTTCCGTTTTATTTTGCAGCCACATTCATGACAATATTCTCCGCAAGAGAGACATGGCAAAATGTCACAACCAACGCGAGGAGACTCGCAAGAGAGATCGTATCACTGGCCTACACGACATTATGTACGAAGTAACCAAAAGACACGAGTTAATCATAGACGACGTACCTGTTACAGTTATTAATGTTAGGTTACATTGCGACAAAAGTAAGACACCGTGGTGCGACTGTACACCTCCAGCTAATAACACAAACGATAGCAAAACTAATGGAAAGAAATCTGTCAAGAAAAAATCATGATATTACCGTAAAAATTAGCCAGAGATTAACTACTACCATTGGGTCAAATGTAAATTAAGAATAGCTGGGGACATCGAAGCTTCCTTTTGCAATTATCTGTACCATATTTGAAATACACATACATATCCAAGTATGTGGTCGTCACCCAGTTTCTCCGGATTGCTCAATTCTGGGCCAACTACATTGTCTGCTGAGATTGAAATAGTAAACCTTCAAATTTTAATCTCTAAGAAGGGTTCGTATGGTGAGTGTTTTGACTGAATTTCAATGTAATATTATTAAAAAGAAAACACAGACTTTGAGTTTATTAAATAGGTGACTAGTTTAGTCCTTCATCAGACCAATTCAAACAACTGATTTGCAATTCCCGCCTGGTTTTTCCTCCTACCATTGCTTTCCACAACTTGTGACATCATCAGTTTCTTATATCACTTAGTTGAGGCCTCTGTAATATTCATGTAGATTACTCTATATGCTTGATTTTATGCTATGTCCATTTTCATAAATTGTGATGTATGAATTATGTGATTTTTTTTAAATGAAAATCTTTATTGACCCTTGTTTTCCATATTACATCTCTGAAATAGGATTAGTAAACAAACTCCAGTGAAGGTTTTTCGTTATCAAAAATGTAAGTACATTTCTAAGTAGATATTTGTAGAACATAATTTCAAGTATAAAACCTGATTGTTTTAATAGTTGATCAAATACTGATTATATTGTTGTGATTTTTTTTAGTTAATGTAAATAATTATAATTAAGAATTGTCGTTAATTATTGTAAATGCAGAACAAACTATAGTATTAATCCTTATGTGATCTCTTCCAATATTACGCTGACACGCACAAAACTATTACGACAATAACAATGTTAAATGTTGCATAGTTTTTACTTTACTTAACTCTCTTTATATTCCTTGTACCGAATGGTCGAGGTAGTCAAAAGCAAACGATAATGATTTGAGAAGTTTTTGTTAGATAACCATGCTGAAATTCTTTTCCCAGTAACGATGTTTATTATTCATAGAGATAATGAGAAAATTCAACAGTTCATAGCTAGTCTATGAGTTATCGTCATCCCTATAATGAGTTGTCGTCATCCCTACAATGAGTTATCGTCATCTCTACACTGAGTTATCGTCATCACTGAAGAGTTATCGTCATCTCTATAATAAGTTATTGTCATCTTAATTACGAGTTATCCTCATCCCAATTATAAGTTATCGTCATCTCAATCATGAGTTATCGTCATCTCAATCATGAGTTATCGTCATCTCAATCATGAGTTATCGTCATCTCTATAATGAGTTATCGTCATCTCTACACCGAGTTGTCGTCATCTCAATTATGAGCTATCGTCATCTCACTTATAAGTTATCGTTATCCCTATAATGAACTGTCGTCATCTCCATAATGAGTTATTATCATCTCTACACTGAGTTACCGTCATCACTGAAGAGTTATCGTCATCTTGCCATATCTACGACTATGGTTTTCCATTTTATGAACAATTTTAGTCATCAATTCTTTTTTCCTTACTACTTAAGTTGCTACTTTTTTTACATGTGCTGGACATTCGTGTATTTTTACTCTAAAATTCTTTAGCAAACTTAAGTAATGTTTTTTCTTGTACATTTACTGTGGAAATGAAGTAATTTTATTTATGTGCCATAACTTGTACCTCTATATTGTTAAGAATACCAAAAAATATGACAAATAAAATAATCCACGAGATGATTTTTATTATAGGCGACACAATTTGTAAACCCATGATGACTAGTTGCTTTTAATAAAAGATGTCTTGTGGATTTTAAATAAATATTGGTTTTTTATTTTTGTCTACATATATATTTTCCTCTTGCCGGACGAAAGACGAAGCCTTACCTGTCAATGGCACCAACCCCTCGAGCAGGCTTATGGCAGGCTTCTAATTTTGCACTAACATTCTCATACAAAATTTGAAAAACTTGAAGCGAAAGTAGAAGGATTTTTGCTCAGTGCATATAGGTCCTTAAAAAGAGTCGGGAGTATTTATTTTGGGAATTGTAAATAAGACGCGTTTCAGTGTTGCTACATTTATTAAAATATAAAATAAATAACAAACATAATTTAAAATAGCATAAAAAATTATCTGGTGAAACATTTATACATTTTATTACATAAATAATCTGTTTATTCTAAGAGGGTACAGAATCTTGCAACTCCGTTGATATACAAAATGACTGCCTTGAACGGGAAAAGTATTTACTAAGTATATACTAACGAACGAAGAAGTTCTCAACAACATCAAAGGAGGAAGACACCTGCTCAATGCAAAACAGAAAGACATGCCAGATGGATCGGCCACATAGGGCGTCAAGAGGGTCTCCTATTTGAATTAATTGAAGGAATGAACGAGGGGACAAACTACAGAGGACGACCAAGGAAAGAATACCTGGACGACCTGTGCCAGGATATGGACTTCGGCGGAGAAGAAGATGGACTTAGAAAATTAAATTCACATCGCTTCTAGCCAGGAGTCACAAACATTTGTATATCAAGGGTTGCCAGTGTATTAAAGCTGCATACATTAAAATATTATAGCACAATCATAGACAATATTTATGGTGAACTGATTAAAAAGTATTGCGATATACATAAATAGTATTTTTAAAAATAAATCATTGGTCAATTTATACGAAATGTGCATAAATTCTATGTTATTCTCTAGGAGACATGTAGGTATATATTATTATTTAGTTCTTATAATTTTAATGAGAAAATAAAATACATAGAAACATTATTCAACTAATTATAAACATATTTCATAAAATGGCAACATTATCTTTATTAACAATAAAAATATTTAAATTAAGTAAAGACTTGAGCAAAATAAATAGGAAATATAATATGTATTATCATATTAAACATTGATAAGAAATCTTGTAACAGGTGATGGCCTGAATTTTATTGCGTTCAACTGTCAAGCGGATGGACACGGTTCAAATCTTGGTGCTGACTGCTCCCACCATCACAATACAAGCTTTTCCAGCTCGCTGTTATGTCTGACAAGTTGTATTATTTAAATGAAAGAGTGACAGAGGCGAGAAATGTATGTAAGTGTAAAAGTGTGTGGCGTTCTGTCCTCTCTGACTAGCCCACAAGGAACACGGCGCAATGGGATAGATATCTAGTCATCAGTGAGTGGATTCCTGTAGGAGGGAAGCCAGGAATAACGTTTTTTATTAGATTAAGTCAGATTAGACCTATTATTTTAATATCATCCTAAATCAAAAAGGTAACTCGATGGAAATCATATACTTAGGACCCTTCGCCACTGCTAGTCATACACACACATACAAATACATTTTTTTTCCAACACACTTCGCAGTAAGGAAATCGCTAGCATTGTGAAATGCGGAATACAGTTTTGAACCCCGAGATTAGAAAATAAACTCCGATGCGGTTGATTTTTTTACAAAGCATAAATATGAGAGAAGAAACAATAAAAAAGAAGCTAAACGAAAAAATTAAAAAAAATTAACATAAGTACATAATTTAAATAAAAACATAGATTCTACAATTTTGGAAATTTTAAGTACTTAAACTATTGTTAAACCTAGGAATGAGACACATATTTGAGATCAATTGTTACTATTTAAAATGAGATAAATGTTTAAAAAAAATAATTATATATTCATAATATGAATCTGAGATTAATTTTATCAAAACCTAATATCACGTAATAAGTGTACAGAAACATGTACAGTAGAGTCTTGCTAATCCGGCACTTTAGACATCGACACGTCTAGTTATCCGGCACTATGCACAATTATTAATCTGTATATAAAAAGTAAAGTCTGATTTTTTAAGTGTTCGCATAACTCCCGCATTTTACGATGGATTGATCCGAAAATTTAGAATAACATTTGCGATAATATAGACTGTGTCCTAACGTCGCCGGTTTTCTGAGAAAAAGCTTTTCCTTGGAGATGCCATGATGATGAGGGGATCCAAGGGTTGTGTGGGGTCGAGTGTGGTATGGTATAAAAGGGCGTTGGAAAAGAAATTCAGATCTTAATTCATATTGTGTCCAGCTCAAGCCTATAAAGGGTTGGCTTGTTAAATTTGCCGTTGCGAAGCACGGGTAACTCAGTTAGTGTCTACATATTTTAAAGACAAATTATTGAACAACCCTATAGAATCCAGTAATCGTAACTTTCCAATAATCCGGAACCCTCTGGTTTTTAATAGTGCCGGATTAGTGAGACTCTACTGTGCTACATAATATATAAAATATGACGTCTTGTGATGAATTAATTACATTAAGGTATAGAAAGAAAAGTGATATTTCAAATCCAAAAATAGAAAGGCACTGAAGTGTTCTAAGTTTTCAGCATGTAAGAAACTGCTACATAAATTCAACACAGAAAGAGAAAACGGCGTAAAATTACGAAAGCAACTATGTAGGTATTTTATATCAATATGCTGTAAAAGTTCCTCCTTTGACAGTGATCTTTATAAAACAATTTCGACAAAAATCTTCATAACTTTGACGAAAATCTTCACGAAACAATTTTGACAAAAATATTCACAACTTTGACGAAAATCTTCACGAAATAATTTTGACTAAAATCTTCACAAAATGAATTTGACAAAAATCTTCACAAAATGAATTTGACAAAAATCTTCACAAAATGAATTTGACGAAAATCTTCACAACATAAACGTCAAACTTATTTAAAAAAAAATTTATGTCAAAGAACTCTTACACAATAATCTGTAGTACCAACCTAAGCATTAGAAGTGCTAATTCTTATTTTAACAGTGCATCAATCTACGTTGTCCTTCTGACGATATATTGGGAATATTTTAGTAAAAAGTTTTTTTACACTACACACCACATGTATAATAATTTATTTATTTAATATAATAAAGAATAGCATTGTGCAGTCGTACCCTGTCCCGATTAAAAACTATCGCAAAATTATATTCACTAATAATCTGAATTTTTAGATTTCCAATTGTTACCATCCATCTTTCTGGACATAGGACTTCCATAAAGGTGCGCTTAATCGAGCAATTTTTAAGCAATAATTGCAGCAACTCGTACAAATCATATTAATTAACATTAGTGCGCAGTATAAAGCAATTATTTCAACAATATTTCAAGCGAAACAACGATCTTGTGTGCAAAGAGTAAGAATATCGAATAGGTTTGGACATTTTAGACAAGGCTCTTTCTCGTTTTCACGTAATATTGCTTTAAATATTGCCGAAATAATTGCGAAATAATGTTAGTCAATACGATTTGTACGACTGTAACTATTGCTCGAAATTTTGCTTGTGTAAGCGCACCGTACCGTAAACATCAATAACACACTAAAACAGCCATACCAATATTGAGGTTATATACCTACCACCAATTTTACATAAATATTAACAAAAGGGAATTAATAATACGATGCGTACACGTAATATCTTTCATAATAAATAAAAAATTTAAACAAGAATAAATTTTCTACAGAATGTTAAATATAAAAATGCTAATTACTATCAATAAGATACCCTAAGGGTACAAAAACTATGTACGGAATAATTTCGATGAGATGAATGATTGTACGAGTCGTCTAGGAAGCTTATAGCATGAAAGAAATCTAAACAAGTAATACAGTAGAGTCTCGCTAATCCGGCACTTTAGTACATCGACACGTACAATAATCCAGCAAATTATTGAATATCCCCATACAATCCAGTAATCGTAACTTTCCAATAATCCGGCACCCTCTGGTTTTCAATACTGCCGAATTAGTAAGACTCTACTGTATATATAAATAAGGTAAATAAGTACAGTGGCTCTTTGACATAATGCAGTTTCAATATTTGCTGCCTTTTTCAAAAATGTGAACCCCGCATATTATGTCGATAGACCACTGTAATTGAAGAAATATATTTTTGAATATATTGCACAAAAGTTAAATTATAAATACAATGATGATACATATAAAAATACACACACAAAATAGAAACAGTAACCTTTTTAACGTATGTATTCATTTTGCAATTTTAAGTTTTCAATCACCAAAAATGAGAGTAATTTAGGATGTTGGTGGTTAAAAATTACATGTACAATCTGTTAAAAAAGAGTTGGTTTTAGATGAGGGCGCCACATGTAACTTTTTGGTTACCATAATGGCAACACTTGTATAATTTCAATAGAAGCGTCTTTATCATTCAACAAAATTGTAGTTCCAATTTAATCCGCCACCAACTGTTTTTTGACAGACTACTTCATTGCTTGTGAATGTATTTTTATTATAGCTGTAATTTATAAGCCAGATTATATGCATTTGTACTATAGTTATTTATTTGTTTATTTGCACTTTGAATGAACATTTCAAAACGTTACAATAATTTTAACAATCGGACAAATCATACAAAACTGTTCACAAGGGCGAACTTATCATAATGCTGCGATTTCTTTCAGTTATTATTGCATATGCCAGAGTTTTCATTCATTTTTTGTGCTGTGCTGGTAAAATAATAGATTTAAAATTTCTGGCGTTTTCAACTGGTTAAGAAGCAGGATCAGAAACATTAAGCCCCCAAATCATATTGATAGATGCATCAAAGAATCGAAAACTTTTGTTTAAATGCACGACCTCAAAACGAAAATTCTGGATACGCCACTGTGCTGTTGCACTGTGGTGTTGCATATTTACCTTCATTTATTTAAGTGCATCGATCATTGCTGTTCTGTTGTCTACACCTACATTTTCCTCTTCAAATTTCAATAATTTCCCAATATCCCAGCACCTCGATTTTTGGCTTAAGGTGACATTTTAAAATTGTATTATCGCGAACACGTAAATTCAGTAAAGTAAAATCAGTAAATTTTAATTAATTTTATTTTTATACAAGAAAAGCAGACCCCACCACCATGTGAGATTAATAGTTGCTAAGGAGAAAAAGAAGATTTTTTATATAAGCGTGATTCTACGATTAGGCATTAAGTATTCACGTACAAGTTGCATATAATCTGGCCTCTGATAATAATGACTGTATTCATATATTGTAATAAATATTGTTGCAATTTCTTCTGTCTTCGTGGCTCGCTTTATCCGGGTTATCTAACAACACAGGGCGGCCGCACGTTCTTCCAATAATCAGCATAATGTCGGCTAAAGAAGGCATGCAGTGTTGCGCTCCTGTAAGGACATGCAAACAGAAAACAGAAAGGCTACACAAAAGTAATAATACTATATAATTAATAAGATGGATTCGTTATATTACACTCGGTAACTATACTCTTTCACTCCGAAATCGACAATGCATTGGATGCACAAAATATCTAAAAAGTTAGACTATACATCGGGAGATTCAATGCTCTAGGTACCTGGAACTAAGAGATGTGCAGGGACGTAGAGTGAACAAAAATATTATACAATTTATTTACTTGGCAAATTTCGTTAATACTACCTGCATAATGCACGTAAATACGTGGAATTTATTGTTTACACTTCACTTATTTTTTATTCCCCTATAGATATTGATGGTTGTATAGATTTCAGGTAAAGATGGAAACCCCCGTAATTTAAATTCGAAGAGAAATAATACTTTTGGTCATGAGCCGTCTGTGGAATTAGAGGATAAGTAAAGTTTTATTGCGCATCAGCAGTAAAATGGGCATTCGTTTTCCCGATGTATAGTTGTGACAAGTCCATTAGATATCTAAGTCCCACGTTTCGTTAATGATTCATTTTGTTTATATCGCATTCAACCATTCATTCACGTTAATCTCACTAGCAATAAAAATAAACTCGAGTATTCTTACAATCAGGTTAATGTCACAAGTGAATATATGAATATTCTATTAGGGTTGTGTGGAGTTGCATGTCTAGGAGTGCAGTGCCAATAATAAGGTCATTGGAAAACTTATCAATTATGCATTTCTACAACACAGGCACAATCATTACTACAGAATAGAATTTCACAATATGAATATGTAAACATCAAACTACGTATATGGGAAGTAATTTTAAAAAAGCATAAGTGATGCAATACTACTAAAAAATATATGAAAAAATCTATAACTACGTAATATTATTGTTGGTCCAATAAGAAAAGTCTTGCACAATGTTTTAAACGTGATAACAGGAGATATTTTTTGCTAGATGCACTGAAAAAACATGCCAAAATGAATTAAAATATAGGTCTAGACGAAGCCAGCGATAGTATACAAGCCTACACACACGAATTCCATCACCACCATGATTGGTGACGTCACCTTGTATCGGTGACAAACACTTGAACTACGGAATATTTTTTTCCCATACGTTTTCATGGTGTCATCATCGTCAAATGTCAGTTGGACCCGGCCTGTATGAACAATATGGCGCCGGCCTCGGTCTAGATAATTCAAGCAATATAGACGCTAAATTGATGGAAAGTCTATAATCTATGGAATATAGATATACGGCAACACTAGAAGATGATTTTTGGTCCGAAACTATGAGAAAAATGTCACACTGTGACCTATAATACACAAATAATACTATTTACACATTTCTGCTCTCATAATATTATAAAAATATTGTTGCCTTGGAGGCGAAATTAAGACCCAAGCGTTTTCTTCAACTAAATTTTATTGCAATTTTTCTCTAACCATCCCATTTGTGGCTAAGTCTTCGTTCTGCATGTGGCACACTTAAAATAAGTATCTAATGGGAAATTACGGTGAATGGGAGATAATATAATAATCATTTAAGTGCTAAGGAGGTTAAAACATAAATAAATTCATTATTATATAATGATGCTAAGCTAATTTCACTACGTATTTAAATACAAAAATATCTGAGCTTGTAAACGCAAGCTCAAATACTTTCCTGTACACTTGACATTAAGCTAATAAGACCTTGTTTTGCGAAGTGTAAAATAGTACATCGTCAACACTGAGATTTGGACCCAGCGTTAAGAGGGAGAAAACCAACAGGGCGAACCATATATCATTTACTAATAAGATTACATCTTCTATAATCTATACACATAGTGAATACTTGGTAGAAATTGACAAGATTCTTTAGAATAGTTAGTAGATGAACACAGAACTACATATTTTTCTATTGCTAATACTTTTCATTTAATAAAAATATATTCGGCTATCTTTTCCCAGTCTATATTAAAATACTATGTAATACCTAGGTAATTATTTACATCTCAAAAGCAATATTTGTCTAAGAGATAAGAAATATTTTCCACAATCCCACATAAACATTTTAGAGATAATTAAAAAATAATCGTAATAAAAAACTAAGACTATGTTTGGCTATCTCCATAAGTTCATATTTGACGATCGTGGAGTGGATAAGAAAAGAATTTATAATGGCACAAACTTGACTTCTTTCGAACATATTTTTTCGTAACTTTCTCACAGACATTTAATAAAATTTAAAAACAATACAACAAATTCTACTTCACACAACTCAAGTAAAAGGAATGTCGTACACACAATTACAATGACTAATTGTATAAATCAATGTTGTATTTACAAAAAACTTACAGAAATATTGACTACTAAAGACAATTTATAAAAATATATTAGTATGTTACATAGGAGACATGTATATTTTATTGGTTCAGAGGAGAAAGAGTCTAAAACATTTAGTACATCGAATATTTATTTATTCTATATATTTATTTTTAAAACACTGACAACCTACACAAGTAATGTAATTTTTATTCCTAACATACCTACTAATTAATTTAGATACGTTATCCATAACATATTGCATTACATTTTTAAAATAATACTGAAAACTTTGTTTGGCAACACGTTATTTAGGATAATTATCTGATGTGTTAGCAGTAATTAGCACCTGACGATGTACATTCAAAAACTCACGAAACCAGTCGTGCAGTAACACTCTAATTGGCAGCATTAAAGTGCTCTTATGCGAGCAATAATTACGGCACCTTGTACAAATCGTAATGATTAACATTATTTCGTAATAGGTAGCAATTATTTCGGCAATATTTAAAGCGAAACAACGATATTGCGTGCAAACGAAGAAGAGGATTGACCAAAATGTACAAACCGATTAGATATTCAGCAATTCGTGTCGCCGATATCATGACAGTTCTCTTTCTCGTTTTCACCCAATATCGTTGTCTCGCTTTACATGTTGCCAAAATAATTGCTATACATTGCGAAATAATGTTAATCAGTACTATTAGTACGAATCGCCGCAATTGTTGCTCAAAAAATTGCTCGTGTAAGAGCACTTTTAGGTAAGTTATATTACATAAATTTATTATTCCAATAATTTTGGCATTTGGCATTAACGAGATTGTATAGAAACAATCAGAATACAACTACCATTTGTCAGACATAAACCAATCTATTTTCAAAATAAAAAAACATAATTTAAACTATAATTTCATAGCTGTATTTCTAGACAAAAAAAATGTTATTAATTCAGTTTAATTAGCAAAAAACTTGGACTGATGCCAGAGATTGTTAAAAAAAAAGTTAATGTAGCCAGATTATTCTTATCACAAGCGATAATAGATTCTATTTTCTCTCAGTAGATGGCATCACCAGTAGGTATATTTAAAATCTTAGTTCTATACGATAGTCTCTTTATCACTCAACACTTGAATGCCATGTTCGGAGAAAATAAACTGAACGACATCATTATAACATCTTAGAGGACTAGATACATCACTGTCTAATAATATATTACTATCTCGTCCATTCAAATCCCTAATATTCAGTTTTCCAATGACCATGGATAAGTTATCAGCATCGATCGAGTGCCTGTGTGCATCTCGTGCATTGGTTGAGGTAGTGCCAGGATCGGGACGACCATTACAACACAAATATATTTCATTCGTTTGATTATCAAGCATACTATTATCACATACCTTATTGTTTTTACCTCCTACAATCTTATGTACTCCCGATAGGTCCGTTATGACTTTGACAGATTTCCTCGTGACCGGGGAATCTTCGTTCATGTTGTTGGTGAAATTTTGATTACTGTCCGAGCAGAACGACTTGGGTAACGGATCAGCCGTTGAGGACACTTTATTTGTGAGCCTCAGTCGCTTTTCTTTGAAATGATTGACGTTCGTGTACACGTCATTACTGTCCGTTTCGTCGACTCCGATCAAATAATTGATGATCTTCGAAGAGATGTTAACGGATCGTGATTTTGTTTTTTTTGTGGGTGATTCCATGACGATATCGTGCGGAGACGGTGAAGGAGTGACAATGACAGGTTTAAGATAAGGTAAATGCAGATAAGACTTACTGTTTATTAAATCCAGCGTGGAATCCAAAGGTGAAAGCATGTGAATAAAAAGAATACTGTGTTAGCTCATCGACTTTCCATTGTGAAATGATCTGAGAGAAAACAAATAACATATAAACGTTACGACATGGTTACGACATTACATAGAAAAACACTTGACGTTTCTGCTATCACAACCTTACCTTAAAATAAAGTATCAAAAGATAACATGACTGCGACATCTGACTAAGGTTAATTAGCAAATGCATGTAATTTCGTTCAAGTGTCATATTTCTCCCGCATGTATGCAATCAAAGAGTTAATAATGGGAGTAATTGGCGTGCTGTTGCTAATTATATTGCTGATAGTTTTTTTTTTCCTTTACAATTTGACTAGATTATTGTGATATGTAAAATTTAGAATAATACTGTGAAATAAAAAAAATAAATTTCCTTTAAATTTTTTGGGCTTGTATACATACACAAACCCAAATGGTTTTCTGTATATATCTCACTAGGCTAAAAGCCTGTATCGTAAGTCAGCCCTGTGATTCGAACTCGGACCTCCCAATTGGTAGTTCCCATTCCGACCAACTGCACCAAGCATGTACTCGATACTTTTCTGTACACTTCGCACTAGGCTAGAAGCCCGCATCACGAAATGCAGAATACATGATCAGTGCTAGGATTCAAACTGACTTGGGAAAAAGGCACTCTTTACAACTGCACCAATCATTTGTTGTCTTTATACAATTTCACACTTGCTACTTACAACAAGTCAATTTTTAATACATTGTATATGAGTTGTCACTTACTTGTTCTGAACTGGAGAATACCCGAACAACTGATATTGTTTTATATAATGAATAATCTGATCATCTATCAGATACTTCACACTCTCTCCTCGTCTCAGCAGTCTTCTGATCATCGTGGAACTCACTTCATTGGGAACCCAATTTGTCACTATTGTTATATTTCTCTGTAACACACACAAAACATTTTTTTCTCAATGTCTCTACCAGTCTATATCACTCGGGGTGGATTGCCTTTTAGTGCCTTTTTTTTTTTTTTGTTGTTTCTTGCCCGTAGTTGAATAGCTAGTAGTTATCTCAACAGATATACAGCAAAAGACGGACCTAAGGTGCTGGGAAGATAATGACAGAGGAAGTTAATAAAAGTGTGGTAAAAATGAATACAAAACGAAATCGTTGACAGGTTATTGCGGGTTGACTGTAAGATATTGCTTTTGCAATAAGTCTGCCTTTTAGCACACTACTATTGTCTTGTTTTGTGACTCTTCACGATTTGTGGCTAATATGGATTAATTTATTTATTAATGTTGTCAAATGTCTTCTTCTTTTCCACAACCGGCTATCAAACTTCTTACTATCAAAGTTCTTTGTAGCGAAAATTGAATAAAATATTTAAGACTTTTCATACTTACTTTAAACCTAGTAAGAATGTCTGAATCATAAATAAATTTCTCTGGATTTGATCCACTTCTACTAATCACAATCAAGCCGTGTTCATTCAATATCTTCTCCAACTGAAAAAATAAACATTCAGCCATATAATACAAAGAAAATAAAACATCTTCGTTATCGGTTCTTCGGATTTCCTTACTGCATGTACAGTGGTTGAATAGCCACGTTTTCGGCAGCGATACTACTGCCATCTTCAGGGTGAAGTAGTTTTTGTATGTAAAAGTCTGTCGAGGTACCAGTAATTTACTACCGCAGCTTGAGCAGTGGTGTGTTGAAACCTGAAGAATGAACAACGAAGATATGGATATGGATAGAAGGGGTTCAATAGTTCTTCCCACCTTTATATAGTAGGTTCCATTAGTAAGACTATAAGTATCTAAACACATTTGTTGTCACATTTGACAGCCATATAGGTTGGTAATTAAATAAAGTCTGGTTCTCACAAAGAACTTTACGGGGGATAATGTAATGGTAGGTATTACCACAAACATGTACCCAACCATAACAAGATAAACAGATAACGAAAACAATGCTCACGCTGCGATAAGGAATCGACAATTCATAAATAAATTAAAATACGTATTTAGATAAACTTAATTAAAAACAAACTACGATATCATGACGTTAATAATAGCAAATGTTGACAAACAATTTATTCATCGACAAAACTGTTTTTGATTACGAAAACGAGATAAAGATATTGATTGAGCGATAAACAAAACGATGAAAGCCTTCTGGAGAGTTTCGTTACGGGAAAGGTTCTGTTTTTACAAACGAAAGTTCATACGAAAATACCACGGTTCACCGATACATATCATGATATAAATCCGATTTTTATACCTTGATATATATCGAGTGATTTTTATTATTGAGAGCAAATATTTTAATATGACCAAATTATTTTTCTCAAATCCTGGATTTTATGCATTTTATACGAGCAGACAATCAATTAATCAAGGTACACATTATGTAGACTCTAGAAGAGTGTACGAAATCAAGTAGCGAAGTTAGTATTCCAGAGAACTTAGGGATCTCAGGTTCAAATACCGGTCACCCCACAAATTTCAGATTTTTCATCTTTTTTCAGATGTGTGCCTTGTGTTAATGATTCTCGTCTGTTGTATACTCATATAACACCATCCTGTACATGAAAAATTTGTAAAATAAGCAACCATATTTCAAAAAGTCAGTTTTCTATTACAAATTGGACATATATCCGGACATATATCCACTTTTGATATATGTCTATAAATATCGGATTTTAGCGAACCCTGAAAAATACTACTTACGTCTTCATCGGCCCAAAGTCCCGGCTTAGCGAAGGACTCCAACAGATCAGCTCCGCATAATAATTTCACGGTGACTTGCCCATACCGTCCAATCCTCTCGGGCACAACGTTTCCGTTATTATTAATATAACCAAAGTTTGGATTATCGACGCTATCTTCGTTTCTCATCAACTTGTCCATAATTTCATCAGGCAGCCACGAGTGTGTGGTGCCGTCCAATGTATCGGCGATTCTGTCGTTTAATATGGCGTTTATGATACCCTGAAAGATGACCAAAGATAATTGAAATAAAAAACTACTCACTTGATGGTTCTTATAAACGAGTTCCTTATTAAACTCACAGAGCAAATTACTGTGATTAAAAGTATTCTAGGTGCACTACTTTATTTTCATATCATTTCGTAATAAGCAAATTTATATTATATAAACACTAAATTAATTTTATTGCTCAATGACCTCGAATTGTTTTGATTACGAATTTTTAATAGTGTAGCAATAAAAAATAGTTAGGTAAATCAAATTTAAGGAAAACTGACGAAATATACAAAGCATTTGAAGTATATTTTTTGTGTGAGGTCACCGCTGCCCCCCACGGTGCAATAGTGCAGAAAAGATGAGGTCACCGGCGTTTAACGTGTTAGAGTGTTTACACAATGTATTTGCCCAAACAATTGTTGTATGTTGTCTACTCATACATACTAGAAAAACTAATTACTAACTTGGTGATGCTGCAAAGACTGTATCGTCCGGGACCAGCCCTCTTGATTAATTTCCCAGTCGGACACTTTGATCCAATCTGATGACTTGAGTGCCAACTTGAGCATAGACATTCTGTGACATGATGAAACCAGATCTTTCTTTCCGTACGCATCGTGCACTGGAGACACTATGCCACCGATTACGTTGTGTGTACCCAACGATTCCAACTGATCTTTCGCTATCTCTGTAACGATGTATATCATGTAAATAGAACATTGGTTTACTTCTGTCACTTTGAAACATAACCAATCGGGAGAATAAGGATCAGTCATTTTGAAATACAAGATAATTTAAAAAATCTGTACAAAATAACACATAATTACCAAACATCCGAAAGTGCATCGGAGTGGGCGGACTGTAGGACCCACACGCCATCAAAACAATTGACCCTTGTGACATTGTGCATTTATTCAGATATCTCTTACTAATAGTTCCATAAATACAACACCCCTTAATTTCTCTGATCACCACACTGAATAAAATATTAGCCACAGCTTAAATTAAATCAGAAACTTTCCAGAAAAATCAATCGTAAAACTTCGTCCACCGGGTCAATAAAATGAACAAAAAGTAGAAGGCCAAGTAATTGAATAATTTTAGCAATGAGTTCACACGCGACGGTGACTGTATGGGTTATTAATAAAAAAACTATATTACAGACGAAGCTAATCAGACGTTTTTAACGTATAATCGTGGCAAAATAATTATAAACACACGAAAATAATCAACTATCAACCCACAGAGACCAAAACCACATCAAAACAGAAAGCGAAAACGTCAATCGTCGTAAATGTCACTTCTGCTTTTTTCAATGTTGCCGTATTCCAAATATTTTTAGCTGTAGTATTTACGTCGCACGTCTGCGCAAAGCAGCATTCTTCAATATTTTGAGGTTAAAAAGGTAACTCCGCATCGAGTTTCACTATGTAAAGTTTGTAAATAGGTACGTATTATAATTTACTGAAATATGATGTCATCCTCATATTGTAATGCAATAATATACCTACCTAATCGGTTGACGTCATATACCTGTTTTTGATGTCAAATGATTCATTAGTTCGATTTAACTTTAATTTCTATTCTTCTATTTCTGTTTATTTGTGGAATTAAAGTTAATAGTCCACATAATGGACCTATATCACTCACAGATGTAATCTCTTTGGGCTGTCGAGGTGGTTCTCGATGAGGGCGCTACTTGTAGCTTTTTGGCAACCATAGTGGCAACACTTGTAGAATTTTAATAGAAACGTCATTATTACCAGCAAGCAAAATTGCAAGGGCATCTCTTATTAATTATGCACTTACATTGAAAACAACCATTCAGGTACTTATGTGGAATTTACTTATCGAACTGAATTCAACCCTGATAAGTTTGATTTTTTCATTACCTTATGCTGTACCATTGCAGTAATCTCTTCTTTGTATCAACTGGTATCAACCTGTTTCTGTCCACTGCTAGGTCTGTTTTAAGTCTCCCTGTCCTTGATGCTTAATCACCATTCATGCTTCATGAGTTTTACAATGTTTTCAGACCAAGTTAATTATAGTAAGATTGTGCAGACACCATTTCAAGCCTACCACAATGATCAATATTACATTTTTAGATTTCCCAAGGAAACAAAGGGAGGCCACAAAGCATGTCTTTGCAGCAACGAACCTCAGGAACTTCATTCTATCATTTTCTAGTACTTATATTTACAATCATTTATAAAACTAGGGGAAAATAATGAAAAATAATCAAGATTTAGAAAAGTTTTGTTTTATTGTTACGAATATCATCCTTACATTATATATGTACAAAAGAAAATAAAAAAATGAATGTATGAAAACTAGTATGTATTTTTGTATTACGGATAAGAGCTGGATTCGGAATTACATAGTGGTAGTAGAATTTGTATCTTTTTATTTGTAAGGACTCCTCACAACAAAAGAAAAGATGTAATGATGACTTCTTAGATATGAATTTAAAACCTAATTATTTATTATTAAGACTACGAAGGTATGGTCTCTGGTAATACAATAATTACTATTTATTAGGAATGAATGGAATTATAAAACACATACATAGTGTTTAGTAACTTGTCTATAGAGAATGTGTATTCTCAGATATTATCGTGTAGTGAATATATAAAATAAGTATTATTGTAGTAACTCCTACTCGGGTAGAGCGGGGAGAGGTACTGCGTCAAGACAATTATGATTAACATTACAAAAATAACATAAAATTTCTAAGAAACTAAACTAGTAGTAGTAGTATCTTCTCTATCTCTCAGATGAATTAATAATGTTGATCACAATAATAATATTATATTCAAATTAATCATAATAATAATAATAAGACGTGTCATCCACAATATCTAAAGGACATAACACTCATTAATCCTAATCCTTACAAAACCCTATTCTTAATTAGCTCCTGTTACTGTTCAACTATACGAGTATGTATCCACTATCCACATTATATCATAAGGTAAACTGTTACCTGTTACCCCCAGATTCTGTTACCATAACGTTACCTCCTTACACATTACATTTATATGTATTATTAAATTATAAAGTAATTAAGACATTGTATTACATATTATTATATAGACAAGAATACTGGAACTGGCTTTACATTGTTGAACAGTAAAACGGCATAAAGCTTAAATTTAAATACAACCGAAACAGGTTATTTAGAAATAAGTGATGGGAGATTTAGTTTATGAACTTCACTTCTTGGCGTTCTTCTTAGGCGCTGGTGCTTTGCCCTTGGCGTTGTGAGACAGTTTACTCTTCTTACTCTTGGGACCGTCTTCCTCATCATCTTCATCGTCCTTCGAAAACAACAAAACACATTGTCAATATAAGCGAAATCATTCCTCGAGTACTCTAAATACACCATACCCAAATAGATATGTACAAAGTATGTATAAGCGATAAACATTTAAAACAAATAAATTATTACGGGAGCCTATTGGACAGGTGGGTGTACACACAAAGACCCATTGCGAAGATTAAATGAAATAGAATTACCAACTGTGGGAAGAGTAGACAACACTAAGGTGGGATTGTGGGGGCAGTTGAACTAGCGTAACCCACATCAACAACCCCATCTTAGTGTGTAGAGGAGAAAGCGTCTAAGAGATGATATTATATCATGCAGTGTTCTCTCCATTACAACATAATACAATATACAATATAATAATTACGATACATTATTATAGCCATGACAGGTATAAACATATGTACCTCGTCTTTCTTGCGTTTGTCTCCTCCCCTCCCCTTTTTCGCATCAACCTGGAAATTTCACCAAGCTTAATATTTCTATTAGAGCTTGGAAACCTCGCACGGGTAATCGGTTTGATGCCAATCAATACAAAATAGTAATCATATTTCTGTCAGTCAGACAAATGCCTCGAGAGATCTCGGTAAACTGTCACGCCAGAACGGCTTCTAGTTTATCTCAAACATTTATGGTAAATGTTGTCATCACCCCGACAGTAAATATTTGTCTTGTGTTTTTGAAAACCGACTATCCTCATTGAAACCAATGTTCAAAATTATTATCAAACTACATATTTGAACTTTGGTCCCAAACAATACTTCACAAAATATAATACCATGTATGATAATGTTAAGACATAATAATTCAAGTTAACAAAATAACTAACTTTGTTTTAAAATTCACATAGACATAATTAAAGGTGAACTATAATATTTAATCTATTGTACATCCCACCTACCTCTCATTTGTGATGCAATAAACTACTACACTAGCATAACAATTTTTTTTTAAAATGAATCTGGGTTTACCAACATAAACCCAAATACATCTTCGCACACTTCACAGCGAGCTTGGAAAGCTTGTGTTGCGAAGTGGAGTAAGTCGGCATCAGGGATTGAATCCACTCTCCTAATTGACAGTTGAGCACATTATCAACCAAGCTACCGACCAACTCAATTGTCACATCATTGTATATCACTAATATCTATGGCAACACTGGCTAGTATAATATACTCACATGTGGTTCATCTCCCTCCTCCTCGTCCACCATCTCCTCCTCCATATCGTCCATGTCTTCGAACTCCTCGACAAGGGCGCCGAGCAGGTGCTGCCCTATTAGATGGACAGGTCCCGAGCCCTGGACCAAGGTGAAGGTGACTGGGGCATCTGGGAACTCGAGGTCCAACCTCACTTGTCTGTTCTCACCGGCCTTCAACACGGCTACTGGAATCTTGACTGTGTCGCGCATGGACATTGTCTCCACCTGAATACAAGACAACCAATATTAGTTTTATACGTTACTAGTAATAATGATGATTAGAGGATGCGGTGAGAATGTCAGACAAATGCCTCAATGTATCTCGTAGAACAGGGAGACCAGTACGGTCTGTGTCCTAATCAATAAATGTAATGGTAGTAGAAGATATCATCATTCAATAACCTGCACGAAATAGTGTATTACACGGGTTTGCTGAAATAGATCACTGTGAACTTGTCGATAAAACTGTTTCACTTTTTATGCAAAGCAATGTAAGAATAAAAGTTTATTTCTATGCATGTCGCTAAAAAATTATAGATAAAAGGATAAAAACTGGGTACTCTTCCAATATTGCGGACCCACCCGCAGCCGAGCAGGTCACAAAATACATATTTTGTTTAATTTAAGTGTTAAAAAGGCTGTTTTTAAGCCTTACAACCCATACAAATTTTTGTTCAATTAGGTTATGATTTATTTCATTCAAATTTTCTTACAGATTCTGCGTAAGCGGATTTATGTTCCGCTTACAAAATAATGATATTGTGCCACACTTTTACGTGACATTACGAAGTAAAACAGACCAATATTTGACTATAGAGTTGCACGTATAGTATGGAAAAACGCTGTTGACAGTTGAACCGTATTTAGTGAGTGATGGTCACACTTTACACCCACATGGTGAAAGAAGAGCAAAACTGGCGCTATAGATAACTGACAATCATGAGGTGAACTCTTCGAAAGGTCAAGATTAGACATGGTGATCAAAGCCATGCATCAGGTGGTTTATAGCTAACAATCCATAGAGAAAATATCATGTATTTGCTTATTTACCTGTACAACGTTGAATTCTCCCTCCTTGGCCTCTTGTCCAAGAAGTGCCTGTCTGATGACCAGCTTGTTGGTGCGGGGGTACTCCTCTGTTTTGATTTCGGGGTCCCATGTCTCGGTCTTGCTGGCCTCAGTGAGGGTCACACCTAAAAAAGTAACAAAAAATTACTACATGAACCAAAATTCACACTCATGTTTTAAATAGGAAAATTTAGTGTAATGTCTATTTTTCAAATTATAAGAGATAAAACTACATATCTATTAACAGTAATTATCAAATGTGGTTCGCCCCACAAAATTATGAAACCTCATGGAAGTAATCTAACATGAAAATGTTGAGGTTATTCTGTCATGTTGCTCATGAACCGCATGTATGGAGAAGTTCACCACATTTCTAACATGTAAACACACAATTATTATGTAATTTACAGGCCAATAATACTCTATAATACCACATAACATAAATCAGGAAATGTTAGCTGAGTAGTATGCGCTATATTATACAAAACCGAGTAGAGATACCAAGTTCCGATTCAAATTAGCCGCCACATGCTGCCAACACATACATCAATAATTACACACATAAGAGAATATTCCAGAATATATAACGACACGCATTACGTAGACATTTATAACACGTCTAATTACGGATAACATCCAATAATCATGACCATTACACACCCAAAAAACATACAATACATAATGTTCTATCAAAGGTGATAAAAAATGGCGGGTTTTTTCGGCGAGTTGAATCGCACATTACGGAAACTGATTGAAATCGTTCAATTACATAGTGATACAACAATGCATCGAAGTAAGGCCATTAATTGTAATGTATTTGATACCATTATAAGGAGAGATACAACACTAGAACAATATAAACTCTTCGCTTTGCAAATATGGCGAGAGCCGGCAACTCATAGGAGACGCCCCGTGAGATCCATAATTTGCTGGAAAAGTATAGCTGATTCGATATAAATAAAGGCACAAAATTATAATTAAGACACTAAAGTATCACACTAACCGTAAAAATATTCATCAGACATGGTGATTGTGAGTTTATTATTGGATTTACCGAGACGAGAACACACAAACGCCGGCTGACGAAATTGTGAATTGAAGGAACACTGAAGGCGGTGTTACCATACGACAAAACAGTACACGATTTGAGAATATTATAAAGCTCTGTTTACAATACTGGTTAAACGTCTTGATTTTGTGTCATGCGAAACAAAATTTCTGTACTTTAGAAATTCAACAGAAATTATTCGCGAATTCTCAAACGTGGAGTCTGTAGCTCAAAGTGAACAGGAATCTGCGATTTTTTCAATCATTCGCCACTAAATGAGATCCTCCTCGATTATCAAATCAAATTAATCAACTTTTCGTTCGATTCAAATATCAACGAAATCAAATGAATCAAAATATTTTAGAAATGGATCGAGAATACAATTACCTAATGAGAACAAATTTCATTGATGTTGGTATGGGATGGTTTTAAAAGAGATGGACATTATAGTGATAATGCCATATTATGGAAAATATAATATAAAAATGTAAAACAGGGGATCGTAAAACTATAATTTTAGATACCTAGGTAACGAAAATTTCCTTCGTTTGTCTTTAGTAAGGTGACCAATCGTCCTCCTTTTGCAAGGACAGTCCTCCTTTTCTAGGTTCTGTCCTCCCTCCAAAAGTATCTCCTTTTTTTACTTTTTAACATTTTAAAACTAATCTATTAATCTCAAAACCACACGTTTTTTCATTATACCATGAATTAACTAATACCTACTATAGTAGTATAAAAATTCATTAAAATGCAATTGTTTCCTAAAAAAATTGCCTTCGGCCCTAATTGCCTTTACCTATTGTGAATATGTAATTTGGTATGTCTTATGACAAATATTTCACCTATGGCGTTATTTTTTTGATACATCCTTTATGGAAAACATTTTCAAGAAAATAAATCAAACAACAACGACCTTCTTCACTGCCCCAAAATAATTTCGCCTGCGGCGCTATTTACGCATATTTTGTCCTCCTTTTTATTTTTATAAATATGGTCACCTTACTTTAGCCACTAAAACAGAACTAGTAAAACAGCTATTTGACGAGGGGATCAGAATGTCTTTTCTTTTTTTTTTGATAAATAAAAATAGTTACCTATCTTGTTGGTTTATACAATTTTCGATATAAAAATTACAAGTCTTTCTTTTAGCATTTCGCTTGGTCCTGTGGGACACTCAACTCCCTATCCCCCCGTTCAACATTTTTTTCCGAGCGGGGTTAAAACCACTTTCCATGATGGGCCTTAGGGGTAATGAGAAATGTTGGGAGCCTAGGAACTAGAAAATGTTTTTATTTTATTAATTTCATCAATAAAAGAGAATTATATTATTGTTGCTTAATAAAAATATGTTCGGACTTCCTACTACATAGAAACAAAGGTATAAAATATCTACCTACATACAGCACAAATAAATATAATTAGCATTAAAAAATATGTTTATCTATCCAATGCGACCCTGGACATTTTTCATTTTCTAGTCAAACATTTTTTAAATATTCTTCATTTTGGCAACACTGTTAAATAACGGACGCGCTTTTTGGCCGTTTGTTTTTGTCAACGCGTCGCCATTTTTAATTTGAATGGAAAGAAATAAAGCCGCCGCTTGGTATATGTTACGCTTTTTAAGTGATAATTATATTGTGAGTATAACAATTATGCTATTAAAATTTCCCGTTTGCTTTTCATATAAATACGGTGTGAAATTGGGCTCGTAGTTTTTCGATCTAGTGTTTTTATTTTGCTTTCGGCGGTACATCGTCTTCATGAATATTTTCACGGTGATAACGTCAACAACAAAAATAAAACAATATTGATAAAAAGTTCTGTGAATCCAAAATTTCATTATGCTGCAATTAAGTACGTAGGTAATTCAATGAATAACGATGTTTCTCCGGATAATAGTTTAAAGTGTGCGTTATCAATTGCAGTATTCAAATTAGCCTTTGTTTACAGGGAATGGGCTCTTGTCTAATATTTTAGGACTTTGTTGAATTGTGTTGATAAAACTTTCGTTATTTAATACAAGAGATTATACTAAATCTTAAATGTGCAAGTTAAAAATGCCTCTGAGTGTTATTTTGTTATGTAATGTTTTTTGGTTATGTTTCTTTGTACAAGCTTAGTGATCTGTTGGACTGATTGCCCCAAATTACTTTAATGGAGCCTAAAGTGTGTGATTATGTATTAAAGTTGGGTGCATTATATTTCAGAGGAGCAGTGTGTGAAACGTGATGGCCGGTAGTGGCCAGATAGTGGTGATAAAGAGAGACGGAACCGACGGTCCAGTGTATCCAGTAGTTCAGGGAAGTATTAGCATAGGAAGCAATAAGGGTTGCGATATTAGAATACCAGTCAAAGGACTCTCTCCAACTCAGTGCACCATCACTGTCAATCCAAATAACGTGAGTACAATTTGTAAGAATTTTCATAGAGCTTTTTAATAAATATGCATCGGGAATTTTGATGCCGCTTGCCTGATGAAATGCAATAAAAAACCTTACTAATCCTCTAATCTAATTTACAATAAATAGATAAAAAAAAGAAACCTGGAAAGAAATTTAAAAATCTAAAACAGCCAAATTACCAGTATTTTGGCTAAATTATACTTTTATATCTGAAAAACTGAACGGAAAATCCTCATATCCCGTAAATTTCTGGGGTACTTTCGGAATATTTTTTTGTTCGAGGAATTTCCAAATATTGTAATTTCAAAACAGTCAATCTGTAGTCCATACTTTCATCTATCACTGTCTTCAGTTTCAAGACGATTCTCAGTATTGGCTGAGAACAATTCAAGGTGCCGAAGCTGGATGACAGCATATATGACCTTAAGTAATTTGTTATGAATGTTTTCCAGGCGACAATAAAGAATTTATCGGGAAACACACCGACACTGGTGAACAGTGTTAGTATCACGAGTAAGGTTCTCTCACACGGTGACATCCTTACATTCAATGTAGGACAGTTCCGCTGGGATTACTACAATCATAAACAAGCCAATTCAACCGCAAGCATGAGGAAGTCAAAAGGTAATATATTTACGTATTGATTATCTTAAACATAAGAGGCCCTTAGGCAGTATTTGAAACGTCATTCCTTCCTACTTACTTTCCATGTCTGGATGCCTCAAATCAGGAACCTCCAATAGTTGGCCACATGTACGGCCCTGTCACTTGCATTTATGAGATCTACTCGCGCGCATGTCTCGCCATTTTCGGACATACTAGGTGTCTCTTGTTCTGTACGTCCCCGCACTCACAGGTGTCGTCCTCCGTGTATCCCCTAGTCTATAAAACACGTCCAAAATCAACCGCTCTTCGTTCTATTTGCCATACATAAGTCTTGCCGCAACACATTAATTGAGATTGTGGAAGGTATGAAACAAACCTACCAAAGATATTTTAAGTTTAACTCAGTTTTGTGCCCAACCGTCGAAAGGTCGTATTGTTTTGTCCTCTATCTGTCTACCCCTTTATGCTGCATCTCCCACGAGGTAGGCAGAGAGGACAGAATGCCAGGCTGCCCTATCCTTATGATCAGTGGTTCCCAAACTTTTAATTTCGCGTACCACACACGAAATTATAAATAAGTAGCGTACCACTGAACTTTAAAAAAAAACCTTCAAAATGGTAAAGTAATAAAAACTGCAACAACTGTTTATGACAACATTATCATTTATTAATTATAGGAATAAAATACAATATTCTTAGTGCGAAATCTGGTGCTGCATGTTCGAGACAAGATAGGAAATATCTGGCTTAAAAACGTTTTATCTAATTATTTACTGTGTATGTCCTATGGCCATGGCTGCTTGCGTACCACCTTTATAATTGTCGCGTACCACTGGTGGTACGCGACAATTATAGTACCATAGTTTGGTACCAGTACCATAGTTTGGGAATCACTGCTTATGATCATTGCTCCCACCATATGAATATCATTTATCATACGCAGCTTTGTTTTATCCTAGTGTATGAATTTTTCAGGAAATAGTACGAGACCCAAGTTTGTGGCGAAGAAGGGTAGGAAGAGTATCGGGAAGAGAAAGAGCTTCCCCGCAGCAAAGAAAGCAGACTCACAAATAAAGAAGTTGATGAATGGAAGAAACAGTTTAGACGCTCTATTAGGTAATTTTATTTTTTATCTCACTATAACAATATAACACAGCTCATTGTAACAGCGATTAATTAGCCTTTGTGCTGAGCTGTGTACAGAAAAAGAGTATTCCAATAACAGTATTCAAAACATAAAAGGTAGAAAGTCTACAGATACTCATCACTGAACCTGTCTTGGCTACTGTATCGTAGCATGTTCAAATCTGATTAAATATATGTATTATCATGTAGGTAAATCACGTCAAGTGGCTGTGGTGAAACCGCAGAGACGAGATGACCAGTGGAACAGTAGCAGCAGTAGTGGTGGACCGAGCGCCGAGGCTGCACACACGCCACGAGCGGCACTCGTCAGCCCCAAGGGTACTCCTTCCAGAAACAGGACCAATACCCCTACGACAGGTCAGTAAATTATTATGACCTCTTCTCCATTCTTCTCGGGTGTGCCGTGTGTAGATTGTCGATGTTGTCGAGCTTTTGGCCTACTTGCTGAGGCCATCTTCAGGACTAATGTAGTCATTACATGGCCTCAGCAAGTAGGCCGAAAGCTCTACAACATCGACAATCTACACACGGCACACCTGAGAAGAATGGAGAAAAATCTACAAAAATTATTATGACGTCATTTCGCTCTTGATTACATTAATCTGTTATAGTCAGAGAGAACAGATCACCAGAATTTCCATACATTTCTTGCTTCCGTCACATTCATGCAATTCCTCATACACACTCTACGATTTCTTTCACTCGGAACACTTCCGTCCTCAAGAATCTGGTCTTACATGGTCAAGCCACGTGGTTCTCGAACGGCCGCCCTTCCTTACACCTCTTCTCTCTCCCACGCATTTTCTTTGTAATCCTTTCTACACGTCCCGACTATCAACTTCATTCTACTCGCAACATCCGTTTTACATTCGCTCGACTCGAAATGAAGTGATCAAGAGTCTCAACGTTTTTCCACACACTTTGTTAATCATTCGTTATTTAATATTCTAGGAAGGAAGCAACAAGCCAAAAGGTTCAGTACAAATCTTGTATCGGCTGATATGGACTCGTCTCTCATCACAAATAAACGAAGAAGAATAAATGATATTGAAAAAGTGGATACGCCTGTCATTATTGGTTAGTTTATTTATTTGTCCCCTATAACGCCAAAAAGAATATATTTTGGTGAAGTTTATATTGTTGCCGAGTATGACTTTTTAAAATATTGTATTACCTGCTCTAGTTTCATTTCAAGGTCCAGTGTTATTCCCAGGAAAACTTTCCACAGCGTGTTATGCCGGGAATTTGTTTAGGACAGCAGTTTTGTACCTACGTACTTAATTGTAGTATGATAGTATGCTCGTATGTATACTGTTTCCTTAGTATGTGTTGGCTTAAAATTTGTGTTGTGGTTAGTTTCATTAATACTTTGTTCAATTTAAATACATTTTCTATTATTTTATCGTTTGTATTGTGTATAAAAATTGTTTCTCTTCCAGTATTATTACCTACTTAGTTCCATTGTTATAAAGCGATCTTTATTTATTACAGATAAGAACAAGCGAGCTGCGCTGATGTTATTGACAGGCAAAAGTCCTAAGGGCAGAGGCACTCCAGCCAAGATTCACGCAAGTAATACTGTGGTGGAGTCAGTCGTACCGGATCTTAATATCAGAGCCACTCCCGTCAAAGAGAATCTACCCAAAACACCAAGGTCAGTTATCAAGACAACTCCGACAAGAACACCAAAGTCTCAAACACTTACAAAGGGCCGAGCTAGCAGTGCAGCTAAGGTAATTGTAGATAAACCAGCCGCAACACCAAAACGATCCACTCCAGCATCAACTACATTCAAAGACACACCACGACCACTTCCAGTCTCCACACGTAAAACTATCAGATCTACACCAGCAACTGCATCTAAAGTTGTCAACAAATCTGCAGTGTCTCTTGTGAGGGCAAAATCTGCTTCAGTGTCCAAACTGCCTCTGAAGAACACTTCCAAGATTGCCGTTTTGAAGAGCAGTAGCGCGTCAGCGAGTAAAACGTCAACCATTACAAGGCGTTCCATTGGAAAAACTATTGCAAGTAAGCAGAATATTACTGCAGCTGCAGCGAAAAGTACACCAGCTTCATTGGTTGTGGTGAAACCGGCGACTGCGTTAAGTGAAAGTAAGGCAAAGTCCGCTGTTAAGGAGACTCCGAAACAAAGTGCAAAAACACCCAAAGTCAGCAGTGTGATCAGTGCACCAACGTCAGCAAGGTCCCTTAGACCTACGCCATCAAATCGTAGTGCTTTGAGTGCCAAGAAACAGGTCACCACACAAAGTACTCAAAAGAAAATTGTATCCAAATTGCAGTCACCTAAAAAGGTAACAGGATCGAAATTGATCCCTAGAAAAATATTAGCCATCCATCCTAAGACGTTTTATAAACGTTCATCACCTAAAAAAGATGACAAGAAGACACAACAGGCCAGTTCTGTGTCACCGAAAAAAGATGCAAACAAAGTAGCAGCACCCGCAAGTGCTGCTAAGAAAAGCATTGCTGCTAAACTGACTCCGAAAGCCTCTCCAAGATTGGTAGTCTCTCCAAGATCTCTGACACCTAAAGCCAGACTATCTGCAAGACATACCATCACACCAAAGTCTATTGGCAAAGGTAAAACTCCAAAAGTTGCATTGACACCCAAGTTGAACACATTAACACCAAAACTTGCGAAAAGAGCTACTCCAGTTTTAATTGTTAAGACTGTAACACCTAAGGTTACCCCTAAGAGGGCTACGCCAAAATCAGCTAAAGCTACTCCTAAGGTTGCAACACCAAAATCAGCTAAAGCTACTCCTAAGGCTGCGACACCAAAATCAGCTATAGCTACTCCTAAGATTGCAACACCAAAATCAGCTAAAGCTACTCCTAAGATTGCAACACCAAAATCAGCTAAAGCTACTCCCAAGAAGGTGACCCCAAAATCAGCTAAAGCTACTCCCAAGAAGGTAACCCCAAAATCAGCTAAAGCTACTCCCAAGATTGCAGCAAAGAATATTGCAACACCAAGATCGGCTAAGGCTACTCCGAAGAGGGTGACACCAAAATCAGCTAAGGCTACTCCCAAAATTGCATTAAAGAGTGTAACTCCAAAATCAGCTAAAGCTACTCCTAAAAGTGCGACAGCAAAATCGCCTAGGAACATGACTCCAAAATCAGCTACAGCTACTCCTAAGATTGCAACACCAAAATCACCAAAAATTCAGACACCGAAATCTTCACCTAGAAAGCAGATCCCAAAGTCTCCTTTAACATCACCTAAGGAACAAACAAAAACACCTAGAGGTCAGCCAGTCAAGTCCCCGAGTCCATCAAAAGTTCAAAAATCAAAGTCTCCAAGGGTATCTAAAGGGCAGACTCCTGTGTCAAAATCACCATCACCCTCAAAACTACAAACTCCAAAGTCAGTACCTCCAAGGGCATCAAAGGGTCGGACATCAAGATTCTCACAGACACCGAAACATACACCAGTAAAATCTCCCAAACAAGCTAATAAATCTGCCTCGAAAGGGCGAACTCCACAGTTTGTAGTTAAGCCAAAATCTCCGAGGGTTGTCATTACACCAAAGGCAGCTTCTCCCAAATCTAAAGCTGCAACGCCAGTGAATTCTCCCAACAAGCGGGTGACTCCTCAAAAGACGTCACCAGCTAAGAAAACACCCACACCTAGAAAGTCAGAGAACAAACGTGGCAGGGCTTCGCTTCTTCAATCCGCTTCCAAGAGTGTGAAATCCAGATTAAGCTACAAATCCGTAAAGTTCCTCGAGTCGAGCGGAGACTTTAGCGAGTACGAATCTTTCTCACTAGCGTCCTCACCGATTTCACTGGTGTCAAAGAAAAGTGCAAATAGGGTGTCTAAAACCCCCAATAAGTCACCAGTTAAATCTGCCACACCCAAAAATCAAAGGTTGTCTTCTAGAAGTCAAGCAATCGCGGGATCCTCACCCATTGTTTCACCCAAACAGAGGTCCCCAAGAACACCAGACTCATTGCCCATCCCAGACGATGACAATATCAATGCCACACCAAATCTCAGTATTCTTTTTGATATAGAAGCTTCCACACCCAAAGATGCGCAAAAGTCTCAAGGACGAGGAAAGAGAAGCTCTCTAAGAAGATCATTGATGAAGTCTCCAAAGGTGACTAAAAACTTCATTCGTAAAGTCAGAACTGAGCCAAGAAAGAATCTTACAGCTGCGCAAAAATCTAAATTACGCAAATCTCAAGGAAACAAATCAGTGGATCAAATATCCAACAGTTCCGACGCTACGGATGAGAATGCTCCACGTCCGGATAACGAAATTGTTATCACTCCTAAGAGTACAGTCAAGTTGATTCCGGAATTGTTGAGAGAGAAGCATTCAACTGCCAAGAAATCCCTGTCGAGGAAGGCTATGATTGATCACCTGACAGCCTCCCCAGAGATTGCGAAGGAATTAT
Organism: Ceraclea dissimilis; assembly: GCA_963576895.1. Classification (NCBI taxonomy): domain Eukaryota; kingdom Metazoa; phylum Arthropoda; class Insecta; order Trichoptera; family Leptoceridae; genus Ceraclea; species Ceraclea dissimilis. Next base: position 17,192,198 of record OY756363.1, read on the forward strand.
TTAAGAGCCCAGTGAAGAGGAAGTTGTCTCAAAGCATCAGAATATACAACACTTCGATAGCATTGGATGATGTGCAGGATGCTAGCATTGTTAGTGCCGCTCGAGATGTGTCCTTTGACTCATCCTCCATGAACAGAAAATCTAACACTCCTAAAACGACACCAAATAAATCTTTGAACATTTCTGCGAAACGTAGTCGTGTTTCTTTAAATGTTAAAACTCCACAACAAAGTAAGAGTAAATCTCCTCAAGGTTCTGCTGGAAAGAATCTCAGAGGCAAATCCAAAACTCCTTTGCATTCTGTGGCAGAAAAAAGTAAATCGATTACCAAGAGTAAGTCAAAGATTGTGGCTGTTAAGAAAACATTCAAATCTCCTAAAAATGATCTGACTGACGTAGCCGGAGTGAAGAAACTCATGAAGACGCCTCGAGCACCAAAGTCTCCTAAGAATGATTTGACTAATGTAGTTGGAGTTAGAAACCTGTATGGAACTCCACGACCTCCGAGGTCTCCCAAGAATGATCTGACCAATGTTGCAGGTGTTAAGAAAATCTTAGGCACTCCGAGACCTGCCAGGTCACCCAGGAACGATCTGACCAATATCTCTGGTGTCAAGAATTTAATGAAGACACCTCGCGCTCAGAAATCACCCAAAAATGATCTGACAAATGTTGCAGGAGTGAAGAAAGTTCTCAAAACACCACGAGTTACAAAGTCGCCCAAGAATGACTTGTCCAATGTTGGAGGTGTTAAAAAGTTATTGGCCACACCAAAGCAACAGAAGACTCCCAAGAATAGTCTCATGAATGTCTCTGGAGTCAGGAGCTTATTGAAGAGTCCCAGAGGTACCAAGTCTCCAAACAATGATTTGTCCAATGTTCAGGGAGTCAAAAATCTATTCCAATCGCCTAAACAAAAAGCAAAATCACCTAAAAATGATTTGACCAACGTCGCTGGAGTCAAAAAGATATTCCAGTCTCCAAGACGAGGCGGCAGGTCTCCCAAGAACTCGTTGGAGGATTTGTCCGGTGTTGGCAACCTCTTTGGAAACAAGAGCGTGTCGGAGAATCTATTTGATTCATTAACGGGAAGATCTCCGGTGAGGACATACACTAAGAAGCCCACTATTATTGTCACATCTCCTACACCAAAGAAGAAATCCAATACGTCTGCGAGTCGAGTGATCAAAACACCCGACACCAGTGACACATCTAGATCCAGGAGACAGATCACAATAGATCGAACCAACTTCTCTATCGAAATTTCCAAGGTGGAGCTTAATAAGCGTCCCATTACCAACATGTCTATCCTGGGGCAATCTACTCCGGCCAAACCCAAGAAAGCCGCAGTCAACATGAGTGAAATAAATATTAAATTACTCTCACCCATACCAAAATCCAAAAGTCCAAAATCATCACCTGCCAAGAATAGATCTGCAAGGTTGGTCCATAATCTTTTTTATCAAATCTCTTAGTTAATTTCATATAGTTTGGACGTTGTTGAACTCGTTTTCTGATTGTTATGATCTCTTTTCAGTAATGACAGTGCGGTGTCACCCGTGAAAGTCGTTAAAGGTAAAAAAGCCCCCAAGGCCCAGAAAGTTGAAGATAAACCCGTAACACCGACGAATAAAAGAGGAAAGAGGAAATTGGACTCGGTGGTGCCAGTACAGGCCCAAGTGGACACAGCGACTGAGAGAAAGAGAGGCAGACCCAACAGGAAGGCGGTTGAACCGATAGACGTATCGCAAAATTCAACATTGCAGGTAAATACATTTAACAGTTATAAATACAGTGCTTATCATTTATACTCCGAATTATATGTCTTCTATCAACCAGCTTCAGCTGTCATTTTATAATTTGATTGCTATATCGCTTTGTACTTAGAATCTGTGGAACATAATCATTTTTACACTCAGTCACAACGCACACCTTAAACTTAGTCGAACTACGTTCAACCCGAATCTGGCGAAACATTTTCTTCCAAACCGTGTTGTCGAAGCGTGGAACAGATTGCCTGGTGATATTGTTAATGTGTGTGTTTAAAAAAAGTTGGACAAGTATTTGAGATTAATTGATTGTGTAAGCTAGATATGGGCATATTAACTGTAAGCTGTGAGCCCATTAGCAATAATAATTGTGAAGGGTGCAAAGCTGTGGCCAAGAGATGGCGCAAGAGACATGATGTAGAGGTGTCATGGTGGCACTTTACAATATGGCCGATGGCATTGTTGAGAGTAGATGTGTATTATTGATGTAAATTGATGCTATATTAAAATTACGAAAATACAGTGTATTATATTCTTTACAGAGAAGCATTGACAAGAAAAAGAAGGTAACCTTCGCATCAGACGTTACTAAAGTAGCAGACGACAGACCTACCAAAGCTAGGAATACGAGGAGCAGAGCCACGGGTATGACCTTGTCTTATAAAATATCTAGTGTTTCAATGTAGTAATTGTTATTTGTTGTACTCATTTTAATTTGTTGATGTTCTGTTACAGCACCCCAAGTAGATGCCGTTGAGAAGCCTAAGAGTAAAACTGCCGGGAAGAAATCTGCCAAATCGAAGACTGTGAACGAGGTGTCAGTGGAATTAAAGATTGCAGTAGGCGGCAGAGGTGAATATTAATCTCTTTTATCATATTACTTCACGATAATCCTTACACTGATAACCTGAAATGTATTGTGCAATATTGTTTTAGGTCGAAAGCGTACAGCAACAGAAGACGTAGCCCCAGTTGAAAGCAAAAAGACAAAGAAGGAAGCCTCTCCAGTTAAAGCCGGGAGACCTTCAAGAGCCAAGGCTTCGGAACCAGCCAAGAAGGCTAGTAAAAAAGCTGCAAACGCTTCACCTAAATCTAAATCACCATCGCCAGTGAAGAAAGCTAAAGTTACTGCCGCTAAAGCTGCAAAGACAGTGGCCAAGGCTTCCAAGAAGGTCGCAGTTAAAGTATCTCCCAAGAAAGCTGTAAAGGCGTCACCTAAAGCATCCCCGAAAAAGACAGTTGCTAAGGCAACATCTAAGAAGGCCGTTGCTAAGGTTTCCCCTAAAAAGGCTGCAGTTAAAGCATCCCCGAAGAAGGCGGTTACTAAAGCTACTAAAAAAGCTGCAACCAAGGTGTCTCCCAAGAAGTCTCCAACTAAGGTGGCGTCACCTAAGAAGGCTGCAACCAAGGCGTCCCCTAAGAAAGCTGCAACCAAAGCGTCCCCTAAGAAAGCTGCAACCAAGGCGTCTCCTAAAAAGGCTGCAACAAATAAAGTCGCAGCTCTCAAGAAAGCAGCCACTAAAGTGACCAAGAAAACTGCAGTAGCAGCAAAAAAAGCACCCACCAAAAAGGTTGCGGTTAAGAAGTAAGTTAAGAGATGTTTCTGTAATTTTTTGCAAATATTTTACGTAAGAAACGATTTTGACTGATTTTATTGTTTTCCAGATCTCCTAAAGCGACAAGAGCGACCAGGAAGAAGTGAATTATTGACCGCAGAAGAATATTGAATTGACGAGAGTGAATTTGATGACACGTATGTGGTTAATGTTGTATTTTATTTGAATGATTCTAAGTACAAATTACGTAACCAGATGTGCTAAACGGTGCATCTTAATTATTGTATAATCTAAGGTCCACGGCTCAAGTGCGATGATAGTGAAAACAAAATGACAGGACATTATTTTTTATAGGGCAATATTACTACTACTACGTCTATGTTATATTTAATTGTATATTATTGACACATTCACCTCATGATCGTGTTTTGCAATGTTTTACAATTTTTATTGAGAATTTCTCCAAATGAAGTCGAACACCGAATCATGTTTAGTTTAGAACGGATTGCCGTTTGAATCAGGCATTGGTGTTAGAAAGATATAGTATAAGTAAAATAACATAACAATTGCAGTGCAAATTTGACGAGATTCGAGTGTTATTTTTTTTTCTAACGACCAATGAAATGAATACATGTATTTTGTCATCATTTGTTTGCCTGTGTTAAAGAGCCTACATCCCAAAGTAACAAAAAAACCACAATACACTATGGAAAAAAATTAGGGAAGATACCTCGAACCTTTTTCTAGTGCACGATCTGTGTAAATTTTTAATAAGTAGTGCAGATTCTTCTGAAATTAATTTTTTCCAATTGGGTTCCATCTATCGCTGTCTTCAGTTTCAAGACGACGCTCTCAGTGTTGGCCGAGTAAACGCCAATGCCAAATGGCTGCATATGTTTCTTAAGCGGATACAAAGCAGTTTCGCAAAGTCTTAACTTCGGGATGTTGGGTTCTAGCGCAATGGCAATACAAGATACAACAAATATGGTTGTGTCTGTACTACTAATACATAATTATAATATTTTTAGTGTATGTAATGAATTTAAGGATTCGATATTTGAATTGTATTGAACGATGTCATAGCTTTAACGGTTTTTTTATTTAAGTATTGTTTGTCCGTGTGACGGCATTCTGTTCCGTCTGCTTATCCCGTAAGGGATGCAGCGTGAGGGGATAGAATCCGTCATTAATTTTTGACGAGATACTAATTATGCTTTCTTTTTTTTGTGTGTGTGCGTTTATGAGTGCTTTTTTTATTATTATTATCCTATAGTTTAATTGACATATTTTCTAATCCTTTGCAAGTAATATACAAAATCCATTGAAATAAGTGATTTTTTTTAAACTGTGCGTCTGTATTACGGAAATTGGCTTTTAACTAACTCCAATTTACTTTGTTTCTTTTGACGGGTAAATATTTAACTTCTGTCATTCTCATACTAGGAATATTACAAAAACTATTGTAAATTGAATGAATTTATATTTGCCACATTAGGCCAGGAAACTTTGTAGCGTAAATAATTCTCGGAAAGCTGGAAACGGTTTTAATCTCTTTATTAGCATGCAAGAAGAGTTTCTTTAGGTTTGCACCAATTTTCCGCTTGTGCTAAATACAGGGTGTCACAAAAACCAATCTTTTTGTACTTTTTTCGGTTTTTAACTAATAAATAATAAAGGATGCACTCTAGGAAAATGTTTTTTTATAAATTAAAGTAGTACATATATTTAAGCTTTCCAAGAATTATTTACGCTACACTCCCTTATTTTCTCTACGTTGCCTGGCTCACATATTTTTCTAGTTTTTTTCACAAGTGTCCTTCTACATCAGAAATATTTTATCATTTCTTGTAATCGGTTTTCATTTTATATCAGTTTTTTATCATTTAGTATTAGCATTTGTTATAAAGCTCAGACCTGAATGTACCTACCTCCCAATGAATGCCATATATTTTATGATTTTGTGACTTGTGTTATTATGGTACTATGTGTGCATGTGTGTGTTTAATTGACTTAACTGCAGGATCGGAAATACATGAATTATTATACAATCAAGATTCTTACAAAATACCGAGGTATTCTCCACTGTGTGGGGTAAACAGCAACAGATGTACTGAATCGTTGCACCCTCAATAGAGATACCAAATGTTTGGTGACTCCCTTATGGTGAACATTGCAAGACGCTTAATTGTGAGACACTCGACAATTATTGCTTACTTTGCTCATTGACATTCCTCGAGGGAATATAAGGAGGTCACAGAGTCTTACCACTCGCCGGTTTTGAGCACCGTCTCTTCCCATGTAATCCCGAATGCTTTAATGTCATTGTAAATACGTTTGGTTTTTCCCAAAGTGAATGAAATTACGAACAATGTCTGAGTCATATTCCACATCTGATTGTTATTAATTTATGCATTTCTGTGTCCTGCATAAATCAAGTAAGATCTCTATACTTTAATACATAGTTTAATTTACATTATTATTATTATATAGAATTGTGTAAAAAGGTTAGTTTAATAACATTGTTGTGTAATATGTATTTCCTCGACAAAGACAATCTCGTGGAAATATATTTATTTTTGTAGAGTGATGTTTACATTTAATATAAATAATATCAAACTTTGTTTAGTTTATAATAAAAAAGTGCGTGCAATGTACGTTCACTCGATATTGCTGCAATTTTTTTTAACACGGTAATGTAACTATATAATTAATTTAATCTTTCACATTTTCTGCTTCATTTTGTAAAACGCTCAACCGTCTTTTGTTCTATTGTTATACGAAGATTGACTGATGTTTTATGTATACCTTAACCAAGGCCCGTTTGCTCGATGAATGGTATCGTCGGCTGGCAACGGTAAGGAGACAGAAATCGTTGTTCCAAAACCAAAGTAATGTGCTATCGTAAGGTTTCTTACCTAATATTGCTATCTCGTTTGGGCACATGTCAAAAAGCGAAACGGCAAACAAAACGTCGATGCGTGTAAATATAGTTAGCTATTTTTTAACTGGCGCTGTCGGTATTTTGAAGCAACGCATTTAATACGTTTACTGATCAGTAACGGCAATGGTAATCTACTGTCACTATCGTGTTTCTAGCAACTGACATCACGTTGTCGATTGATTGCGAGGGTGTTACGAAACAATCAGTTGGTATTCGTAAACATATGTTTTATGTCATTCGATGTTTGTCAATCATTTACCCAACTAGTGGTTCACATTGCAATATAACCAAATAGTTTTTGATAAAAAATATGTTGAATATTTTTTATTTCATTCCTTTTATCCAGTGTCCGAGACAGCACAACTAATTCAGTATGATTTAATTGTGTACTTAGTTTTTAGTTTTAGATAATAATAAACTTAATAATTATTATGTACGTATTAGTTAACTTCAATTATTTGTGTATAATATTATTATGTATAACTAGTTCATAGTTTACGAGAGATAATACGAAAAGTACAAGTAGATTTATAAATTAGTTAATAAATACTACTTATAATAATAATGAATGTTTAGAAGTACATTACTATATTATAATAATAGAAGTAACTTTGAGGTGAGAAGAACAGTACAAAATATGTTTATATTAAACATTTTATAGAGAAAATTTATTAAATCTAAATTCGGTAATACACAGTACAATCGTTAAATAAATATATTTAAGTCAATTGATTATTAGTTTTAATAACACTATTATGCAGTAATTTTCAAGCCGATGTGCAGCGAAAGATGGGCCCTAGCCATTTAAATGCATGTCGTGAGTCTGGGAAATGATCATCGTTCACTGTACATCGTTTAGAGTAATTTCGCAATAACTTGTACGTACAAACTTAAGAATGTGTTACATACTTGACAGAATACAATGTTAACACTGAGATTTAAACCCGAACGCTTCCGATTAGTACAAATTGTTAAAAATGCTGTGCAATTTTGATAAACATTCTTGTATTTTGAAATTGAATTGATCGTTGGTTTTTATAAAATCTTTTTGTCTTTATTTATTGAGGAGGACGGATTTTCTTTAAGTAAATAAATATGTACGCACGTTAAAATTAAGTCAAATATTGCTACGGTTTTGCCATAACATTTTTGTGCAATGTATATTTCTAACATTTTTCCACATCATTCCTAACGTTCTGATCTCACTGTTGAATAGGGGTTATTGAAAACCCGTAGTCGAACATAATTCCTAAATTTTTTTTTTTATACCCGTTATTGAAGAATAATATTTTTATTTGTTTTGAAACCGCACAATAAAAGTATGTGCCTTACTACCAGAGCATTGCACAAATAAATAAATAAATTATATTTAAATAGAAACATGAATTATTGACACAACTATTTTTGTATTTCACATTTATTTTGTAATTGTAACGACATATCATATAATAACTCAATTAGTAATTTGGTTTGTGCTGTTTTTCTATGTAAATAATTAATTGTGATGTCGTAATTTTATTTCATTTTCCAAAAGTATGAGTTTAAATAAATATTTTTAATATATTTTTGCATTTATTATTTTGTTTCCCTTTACATTTCATGCAGCTGAGGCGAGTCGATCATTCAAAGACGATAAAGTATTAAGGGCCTATATGCACTGAGCAAAATCGTTCTATTTTCGCTTCAGCTTTTTCAAATGTTGTATGATAGCTCAGTCCTTTTGCAGCACGAAGTCGGCAAAATTAATAACAGATGGGACTCTATGCAGTATGATACCTTAGGGTGGGATGTTTCAGAATATCAGGCGTCCCCCCCGCCACACCTGACGCGTCACCCCCCTGGCCCCCCGAATAGGTCCCCCTACGTGGTTTTCATCTATTTATCAAAAAATTGTAACAGATAGAAGGAAAATGTTAAGGACAAAAATAGTCCTTAATAAATTCTCTACAAAATAGGTAAAGCACATTTTTTGATAGGACTAGTAATTTACCCGCAATAGCCGGTGAAAATATCGTAATTTTTTAATAAGAACCAAAAATTTTTTATTTTACTCAAATTGCTGAAAATTCATAAGAGCTACAAGAAAATGGTCAAAGAATGAATTAATTGCTATAGTTTTAGCTATAAAATGAGCTATTATTTATTTTTGCACGGCTCATAGTTTTTGAGTTATAACATAAAATTCCAATGACAGAAGTCTTAAAAATGGAACTTTTCATACAATTTGTATTGAAATGCTGTGATATTAAAATTTAGGTTACGCCTGTTTTTCACAAGTATGTGAAAGATAAAAAATGTATTGGAGTATGACTGGATTTTGTAAGTATTTTAAGGTATAATTCTTTAGAAGTTCAATACACTTTTGCCAGCCATATTTCAAAGCCGTATCCCAGTTTTGCAGAAGGATTCGTCAAGATCATTAAAGAAGAAAATTTAGTGTATGTCTGTGTAAGATACGAGGTTCGGCTGAACACTTCGTAGCCCTGAGAAAAAAATGTACAGACCAGTTTAAGTTCATTATTGATATAGATAATTTAAACTTCATTAGGGCTATTTACAAAATTTGAGATCGATAGGACGACGCTGGCACTCTTGGCACCATTTTTATTTCAACGTGTTTGACATTTTTGTGAAAATGTGAAATTGTCAGCTGCGATCCGTGATAAAATATTATTTTATCTAAGGTCATAGACCGACACGAACCATAAAAGAAATATCGGGTTCATTAATGGAGTCTGTTCCATCATATGCCATGATTAGAAAGTAAGTGCCAGATTTTGAATGGGCACAGCAAGGTGTCAAACACAACCCTTGAAGCGGAAAGCAATAAAATGCAGTAGTTCTGGAGAACGTCGATAAAGACATGGATTAATTTTTCAAAGATCGCGGAATTATTAGTTAGGTGATAGCAGAGATTCCAGTGATCTGATTTTAATCAGTAGTGTTCATCTTAACTTCAGAACAGGACTTGTACAAACCCTCGAATCGCCGGGTGCCAATGCTTTTGACCCATATCCTAACCTTGAGGAATCCTTCTGGAAAACTGGGATAATGGCTTTGAAACATGACTGGCAAAAGTGCATTCAACTTCGAAAGGATTATATCTTGAAATACTAAAAAGACCCAATCATACTCCAATACATTTTTTATCTTTCACATGCTTGTGAAAAACAGGCTTAACCTAAATTTTAATATCACAGCATTTCAATACAAATTGTATGAAAAGTTCCATTTTTAAGACTTCTGTCATTGGAATTTTATGTTATAACTCAAAAACTATGAGCCGTGCAAAAATAAATAATAGCTCATTTTATAGCTAAAACTATAGCAATTAATTCATTCTTTGACCATTTTCTTGTAGCTCTTATGAATTTTCAGCAATTTGAGTAAAATAAAAAAAATTTGGTTCTTATTAAAAAATTACGATACTTTCACCGGCTATTGCGGGTAAATTACTAGTCCTATCAAAAAATGTGCTTTACCTATTTTGTAGAGAATTTATTAAGGACTATTTTTGTCCTTAACATTTTCCTTCTATCTGTTACAGTTTTTTGATAAATAGAGGAAAACCACGTAGGGGGACCTATTCGGGGGGCCAGGGGGGTGACGCGTCAGGTGTGGCGGGGGGGACGCCTGATATTCTGAAACACCTCACCCTAAGGTATCATACTGCATAGAGTCCCATCTGTTATTAATTTTGCCAACTTCCCCATACATTGATTTCCTAAAGTGACTGAACTATGAGAATGTTAGTGCGAAATAAGAACAACGTAATCGACAGTGTGAATTTTACCTTTTTAAGAAGAGCCTGGGAACAAATTAAAAAATCTAGAACAGCTAATTTAAGATTATAATTACCAGTATTTTGGCTAAATTATACTTTTATATCTGAAAACCTGAACGGAAAATTTTCAGATCCCGTAACTTTCAGGGATAGTTTCGGGATATTTTTTTATTCAAGTATTTTTTTTTCATTTTCCAAATATTGTAATTCTAAAACAGCCAATTTGTAGTCCATACTTTCATCTATCACTGTCTTCAGTTTCAAGACGATTCTCTCAGTATTAGCTGAGAATAGAGAGTATATGTGTTCTGTGCTGAGAATATTTCAGGGGGCCGAAGCCGAATGACAGCATATAGGACCTTAAAGAGTTAAGGGGCTGACCCCCCCCCCAAGTACACAAAAAATACTCTGATTTTATTTGGGTGTTAAATGAAAAGAACAATAACATAGGTACACAAGTATATTTATTGCTAAAGCAGGTATAATTATTTTGTAACAATCATAAAAAATAATAGATTTTAATAAAAAATAAATCTTTACAATAGCTCATTGAAGATGTAATGAACCTAGGAAAAATGCGCAAAAATTGTAAAAAGGTCTTTATGATTTGCTTTGTATTTCAATTCGAACAGTGTAAATAATTTGACCTTTCAATTATTGTTTTGTATTTGTAAAAAGTGCGCTTTCTTGGCTCAACTAAAAAGTACAAAAAACAGAATATATATTAAATTTTTAGATTTCCATCAGTGGCGTATATAGGATTTCATTTCGGGGGGGGCCCGATCAAATATTTGTCTTTGGGGGGGGGGTGGAGGCAACAAAAATTTGAAGAAAGACGCACAGCAAAAAATTATAATAGCGCCGCAGGCAAAATTTTTTCGAAAATGTAAGCGAAAAAGGTCGTGTTTTGGTTGGCATTAATGTTGTGTGCAGAAAACACAAAGAAGAATAGCGCCGCAGGCGAAATTTTTTTGAATAATGGGTGAAGTGATGACCTTGAGTAACTTTCATGTTTTCAAAAAACGTTTTTTAAAGAATTGTTCAACATTTCGGGGGGGGCCCGGGCCCCCTCGGCCCCCCCCCTCTATATACGCCACTGATTTCCATAGATCACAGTTTGCGGAATACAAGTTTGATTAAATGTCTATGGTTCGGTGTTGCTATCGCAAAATGACAGCAAAGGGTGGAATGTGCAACAGAAAAATAAAAAAAAATTAAATACTATTGAGAAGAGCTATGGACTTGGATATACATAGTATTGAGAAAAAATGTTCTATTATCGCCTCGACTTTTTCGAATTTTGTATGAGTGTTAGCGCGAAACATGGGCATCACCAGCCTCGGAGCTAGGGGGGGAAACAAAAATGAAAAAAAATGATATAGCACAAAAAACGCGTAAATAGCACCACAGGCTAATTTTTTTAGGCAAAATTCACGGGCGAATGGAGGTGTCAGGTTCAAACCCCGGCGCTGGCGATGTATTCCGCACTTTGCGATAAAGGTTTTTAGCCTAGTGTAAGGTGTGCAAAAAGTTTGTGCATGCAAGCCCAGATCCTTTTTTATCAAAAAAAAATAATTTATTTTTACTAATTTTCATACTTGAAATTATCATAACATATAAAATTTTGGTTCTAAATATTAGTACAAATCCTTACATAATTTCTTTAAGTATTTTAATATTCTATTAATTTTTTACACAGTAATTCTCAAAATTACAACTAATTGGATAAAATGCACCGTGGGATATTTGTTTAAATAAAATATACTAAAAATTTCATGTTCTAATAATGCATACAACATATTATTGACTAAAAGTTTATTAAAATACGATAAAGACATTCATAAAATAGATATAAAACAATATAATATAAAAAATAATGACTTATTATGCACTATATATTTTTTTTGTGAACATAACGGATGTTACACAAGGTTTTGGAGAATTGATTATTTTTCTAAATAAGTAGGTAATCGTAATTATTTTTAAAACAAGATTTTATGACTCAACAACCCGGAACTGTTCTTCGCGGTCTTCCAAACGATACCAAACACGCCCTTCCAAGGCAATCGGATTCCTTCATTTCAATGGCGCCTCCCACCAAGAATAGACAGAATCAAGTTTTGTAAAAAGATATGAGTTCTGCTCCAAACCAAACACGGCGGTATGCTGTGACTGGATCCTCTCGATCGCTCGGTGTCTCACGAGGTTGGAGCTAGACAATAACTGACTTACAATCTAGATTTCTTTTCCAACGCCCTTTCACACGATACCACACATGAGCCCACAGAACCCTTGGATACCCCTCAAACCCAACCTAGAAAGAGGAGGAAAGCCTGGAGAGACTTTGTTGTAACCATATGTTCCATTTAAGGAGCAGACATGGCAGAACAAGACAAAGTCCTTATCATGTTTTTAAAATAAAAAAAATAATTTCATAATGTATCCAGCCATTTTAAAAAAAAGTCGGCAGTTTCGTTTACTTAATTAAGATATGATGCACCACCCATTTTTCAATACAGTGCGACTATACAGTATTGCTTATTTCAAAGGATTTACAAGAATTAGGGATTTGGTCTCTACAATAATTAGACTCCTAAAGATTTCTACGCAGCAGTGTTGAGATCGATGTGACTCCACAACTTGTAGTGTCTTGCCAGGGCCATGAGGGGAGATCCCGTGGGTTCTTCGGGAGCGATGCCGGCGCTGGGGGCCATTTCTAAATGTGAATATTTTATGTCTACGCCTTCCAATCCAGAGGCGATCACTATAAAACCGGCCGGTTTCTGAAAACAGAAAAAAAAATACAAACATTACAGTTTTTTGTCAACAGAGGTAGCATTATGCAAACTCCCTAGGGGAGGACGCAGGATGGATGTCTGGTGCATACGAAACGGCATTGGCTGGCTTATGGATCACTTTGTGCCTAAGGTAACGTTCATCAAACACACAGAAACACTCTTGACCAATAGAGCTGTCAGTGCTTGGAATCAGTTGCCAGGGTCAGTGGTACTTGCTTCCACCACCAACACTTCAAGAATAGACTAGATAATATAAACATAACTTAACCGGGACTTGGGTCAAAACAGCGAAAGCTGCCTACCCAATAACAAATAATAATAATATGTAATACATGGTTGGCGTAGTAGGCTGAGGCGGCATTCTCTCAAGAGGGAGGTGCCGAGTTCAAACCCCAGTGCTGGCGATGAATTCCACGCTTTGCGATACAGGCTTTTAGCCTAGTGCAAGGTGTGCAGGAAAGTATTTGGGTTTGTGTTTGCAAGCCCAGATACTTTTTTTTTAAATAAAAATAAAATAAATACAAAAATATATGTTTTACCTGATGCCCTCTATCAGTGGCAGTGGAAGCACCATTTGGTGACTGCAAGGCATCATCCCCTTCAAAGGTTCCTCTGTGTGCTTTGAAGTCGTCTCTTCTCATCGTGGAGATCTCAAATGGATCAGCCATTACATCGCCGTTCTTTTGGAGAGTTCTGTCGTGGCCCTCGGCTCTGAAAAAACATTTACATTTTAAAAATTTAAAACGTTTTACTGACATGGTGAGTTTGTCAGTATACATTGATGAACGTGAAATGTTTCAGTTATTACAGAACAGTTAGAGATAACTCAAAAAAATACAAAGAAAAATCTATGTTTATAAATTTAAGTATAGTCTGTCAAAAAAGTTTTGGATTACATTTTTTTATTTAAAAAGGATTTGGGCTTGCATACACAAAACCAAATACTTTCCTACACACTTTGCACTAGGCTAAAAGCCTGTATCGCAAAGTGTGGAATCCATCACCAGCGGCAGGGTTTAAACCTGGTACCTCCCGCCGAGAGAGACTGCCGCCTCAACCAACTGCGCTAACCATGTACTCCAATTGTAACTACAGTTTAGTCCGCTCCAAACAATGACAATTCTACTAAAATTTTACAAGAGTTGCCGCCATAGTTGTCAAAAAGCTACAAGTAGCACCCTCATCGAAAAACTATCTTTTTCTTGGCAGAATGTAAATGGAATAATCGTGGAATGATGTAAAGTTGCCAACAGTGTAAAAAAAAACAAACCTGGCTATATGATTGTCGATGACAACATTGTATCCTATGCCGACAGCTCTCAGGGAATGTCCTGTCAGTGTTGCCACAGTGTAGAGGTGAGGGTTGACTTCATTCTTGGCTTCCTCCATCATCTGGAATTACAGATAATTTTAATTCAAAGACAGGCAATTGAAAACCTTTTCTTTAACAGTATAAAATTGGAAATGAGGTCGTCGAGAAAACACTGAGAGATACGATAAGGAAAGAGCTTATTAGAGAAATGAGTGTTGTGATTAGAACGCAAGTGAATAAACCAACATGTTGAGAGAATGAATGATGACAGGATGATTGAAAAATATGTATTTGGGTGAGCAAGCGCAGCCGTCCGAGACTGATCTTGACCGATCACGTCGACCGGATCCTCAGGGATGGACGCGTTTTGAGTAAAACTAATCGAAGAGCGTGCATGAATGTGACTGAGGTTTAAAGTGTGTGTAAGGATGAGGCTGTCTAGCTTTCTGCATAGAAAGATAGAAAATTGTAATACTGATTTTACAAACCAGACATAATAAGTCAGCCATGACCATTCTTCCTTCTGCGTCCGTGTTTCCAATTCGCACCCTGCATCCGCTCCTGGCGATGACCAGCTCATCTGCCACGTAACTGTTCTCTCCGATGGAATTTCTCACAACGCCGAGGGCGGCAATAGCCTTAACGTGCTTAGGACGGAGTAATTGACAAGCCTGGAAAATAGAAATGATAAAATAAGCAAATAACTAGGGACTGGAACATTTTGCGAGTATTCATGATTTTACAGGAATAATGTAAAAGAGAATGAGCAGAATTGGACCAAGGACCTCCACTGGCGAGACTAGGGAGAAATGAAAGTACATACGTGTCTTATCATTCTGGCATTCTGTCCCGGGAGAGTCTCGCTGTTGGGTCATTCCAGATTAAAACGGACATGGGCATTTTTTTTTCTAATGTGTCCTGTGCATGATCTATCTATCTATCTATCTATACCCTCACGCCACATCCCTTGCAGGGTAGGCAGAGAGGACAGAGCGCCAGACAGCCCTATCCTTACACACACTTCTAGCTTCCGTCACATTCATGCAATTAGTCATACACGCTCTCCGATTCCTTTTACTCAAAACGCGTCCATCCTTGAGGATCTGGTCGACATGATCGGACCAGGTCAGTCTCGGACGGCCGCGCTTTCTCACCCCTCTTCGCTCATACAGATATATCTTTTTTTGTCATCCTGTCATCATTCATTCTCTCAACATGCCCAAACCATCTTAGTTTGTTTACTTTCATTCTTGTCACTACACCAGTCTTGCAGTCACTCATTTCCCTAATAACCTCATTCCTTATCTTATCTCTCAGCGTTTTCCCGCACATTCTTCTTAATGACCTCATTTCTACTGCATTCAACCCTGATTCATCCTTCTTCATCCACGTCCACGTCTCACTAGCATACATCAGGGTCGGCACCAAGACAGCATTGTGCACTAGCACTTTTGCTTTCATAGACACATTGCTACTACTAACAATCGGACCGAGCGCACCATTCGTCCTAGTACCGGCCAGCTTCCTTCTTTCAATGTCTCCATCACAGCGTCCATCTCTAGTAAACAAACTTCCCAGATATACATACTCATCCACTTGCTCCAGACAGTCATTGTCCTGTGCATGATCTATAACTTATATTAGGTTGTTCTTTGTACCCTAACTTACATTAGGTTGTTATGTTATTATTGTACCCATTACAAGCGCTGACAATGTAGTCAATGATTTGGAATTCGGAAAATAGCATACGGCTCAGTATTTTGAAGCAGAAAAGTGTATAAAACATGCATGAAGACGAGTTAAAATAACATCATGGAAAATAGGTTTTTCGGCACATGTGGAAGAATGGTCGATAAACTGAAGTATTCTGATTTATTCACTCACTCAGAAAGTGATCAATTTGGAAACCGAGCTGATTAAAACGATGTCAAAAATTGTAATTTTGTACATGTAACGACCGTTACAGAAGAACGTAACGACCGTTACACCATTATTATTATTTTTTTATTTTATTTAGTACATTATACTGTCTTTAGATTTGATATTTAGACTTTAAATAGTGTCATGTTTAGATGGTAATTTTGTGGTGCCATAAAACGTTCAAAATTCGCAGTTTTATTTCAATAAAGCATGACACCTCACTTTCTATGTCCAATTTTTGTAACAACCGTTACAGCAACTCTTGATTCTATTTCTTCCTTATTATACTATGTACATTAACTTTAATTATTAGGCATTAGCAATTGATAAAGGCTTTATTTATTTCATGTTAAAATTTTAATTAAAGGATATTATTTTACAACATAAATCCAATTCAAACATTTACAATTGTAACGACCGTTACAATGGAATGACCCTGTTGTCATTTTTATCCCAGGTCCCAGGAACAAATAATATGATTTAAGATTAAACTTTGTATTTTCTTGCAGATGGATGGACTGGAGTTGGCGAATGTTGAAACGAAAGTGATCACATTAAACCAGCCGACGATCAGTCATAAGCCTGATGGAGGTCCATCCTTTGCTGTATATCTGTTGAGGTAACCACTTCGACTATTTTCCAGTACCTAACTACAATTAATTTAAAAAATTGTTTGCTGTTACAAAATATTACATGAAAATTTTTCCACACCTTCATGAAGCCAATAACAGCGGCTGCCCCGCTCTTGTCCCGGGACATGCCGGCCATGTTGCCTCCATATTTCACATCAGCACCACCTGTGTCGTACGTGACTCCCTTCCCCACCATCATCACCGTGTCGGTAATGCCTGAGGCTTCTTCGGGAGTGTATCTGATGAATATCACACGACCTGCAATAATACCATCAATTAGAAACCTAATACAATATTTGATGCTCATTTCATTACATAATACTGGTACAATCCAAATCTTATATGTATGTAACACTGGGCCGTTGACAAATTTTGTAAGTTGTATGAATATGTATGTAAATTTAAAGCAGCGACGCGTTCATGGGTGGCTAAAATTTTTTGTTGAAGTCTCAATAAATAAAAGCGTTTATAACTAAAACATGGATTTTGTTCTATAACTAGGGTAAAAAAACTGGTTAAACAGACACCAATATTTACATAATAGCCTGTGTTTCTTAACAGGGTCCTGATAGTAAAATATAGCTTGGGTTGGCTGGCAGAAATTGCAATAAGTCCATCTTTTGTATGTTTTATATACGCAGTAAAGGATATCATATTTAAAATGGAAGACATCTATTCAAAAATTTTACAACTACGGTCAATAACCGAGCGAGCACCAAACTTTCAGAATTTTTCAGTGAGTATAGACTACTTATTACACCTTGGCAGTTGGGTATTCGATTGTATCCTTAGTAAATCTATTGTCAAATCTCGAACAAAGATTTATTATTGTATGTCTGCCGAGCTAATTACGTAATAGACAATGGATTTACAAGGTGCTTAATAATATTGCCATGCTTAAAAATTAAATTTCTAATACAACATCCTAACCTCTATGTCTCTCGACTTCATTAGCAGCTCTATTGACAGCAGCGAATAGAGGATATTCCTTCTCCAATAGTCCCAAGTCGTCCTGGACTTCAACGGTGATTTGTGGATCCTCCTGGAAGGCCTTGCGGACGTAGGCCTCCACGTTGGGAGGACACATTCTCTCCGGATCACCCCCAGCTATGTCTCTGGCAACGATTCTGCAAATAAATAAATATTAAATTCCCTAGATTTTAATGCATATTATCAGAACAAAAAAAAACTTTGTTCCGCGACTTTTGGGAAACGAGTTTCTGTCTTTTGCAAAAAAGATCAGAGGTGTTTTTGACAATTTTTTTTGAGAAATCTATACAAGATATAAAAAATCTTTTACGATTATTCCCTAGATAAAGGTTCAGTGTATCTACTCCCCTACTGTTCAGTGTAAGGTCTCCCGTTTATAGATATTTTTGAAAAGTCAGTATGCCTACTCTTAACAAACGCTATGATTTTATAAATTTTCATTTTTTTTTTTAATTATAAAATTTTATTTTTCAAAATCTGATAATAAACTGTTGCATAGTGAACTAGTATACAAACCTCGCTTGGTCCAAATCCACAGCCAGTTTTAACAAGCTCTGCACTGATTTATCCAAATCATCTCCGAAGACTCCTAATTTGTCTATCTTGGTGCTTACTCCACTGTCTCTGACTTGCAGTGGCTAGAAGATAAATCGATGATACGATAACACCGAGATGCGAAATAAAAAAAAAGTTCGCCGCTTTTCATTCTGATGGGTGATTATGAAAGCAGTAGGTATATCTTTAATATCTGCATATTTAGTTTTTTCTGGTCACGTCGAGATTTTTAGTAATTCTCGATAATGTGTTACTATGGAAGGCCAGAAAATGAATATAATGAATTATTAATAAAGGATTGTAAACTGCTTTTACTTACAATGTATACAATATTTTTTTGCAATAAATCAAGAACATCTATCTCTCTCGTTACATCCCATCGACCTTGATATCGAGATTCCACGTCTTTAATGTCTTGATGAAATCTCTCACCTTGTTCTTCGCTTACATCGCCTAGATTTTCTGGAAAAACTTTTCATGATTGTGCTCTAATCTCGATATCAAGGTCGATGAGATGTTACGATGATGGCAGATTACTGCTGGTTACTGAAATGGGCTAATATTCATACACAGCATAAAAGAAAGGCCACTAAGCGTTATTTCATACCGACTGATTAAAGCTCACCTATTAATTATTTAACATATTAAGTTTTCTTGTTTATAATTAGTTTTTTGTATTCATATTATTGTTTATATTAATTGTGTTTCTATTTTATTTCCAAAAAATGCGCATTCTGAATAAAAAATAATAAACACATACATGTTTTACGAGTCTACATTTTCTTAATTTCCACCCCTTCATTCATATGTGCCCTGGACCCCCCCCCCCCCCCCCCTCTTCCGCCCCGTGAAATCATCCTGGTTGGTCACTGAGATAGATGTTCTTGATTTATTGCAAAAAAATATTGTATACATTGTAAGTAAAAGCAGTTTACAATCCTTTATTAATAATTCATTATATTCATTTTCTGGCCTTCCATAGTAACACATTATCGAGAATTACTAAAAATTTCGACGTGACCAGAAAAAACTAAATATGCAGATATTAAAGATACACCTACTGCTTTCATAATCACCCATCAGAATGAAAAGCGGCGAACCTTCGCTGACCGGTGTTATTAAATCATTATACCTAATTATAAAAATTGATTTTTAATATACAATAATTCGGATTGTTGTTAATGAGTTAAAAAACTAATTATTATAACAACAAATAAATCAAAGATAAGGATAGGATAGATAACAATCTGTTTTGCGACCTTTAGTCAATTATATACTCTCTATCTTAATACGGAATCAACAATCTCAATTATTGTTACTAATTACGCAAAATGTTAAGATTACTAAAAAAATCTTCCGCTAAAATCTTTGCTATTGATAGATATATACTTACGACATACAGAGCATCCAATACTCCAATCAAGAGGACCAAATCACTATCTGGGAACTCTTCTGTGCTTTGCACGACTAAAATGGGTTTCTTAATTCCCGCCTTGATGGCACGATTCATTCCTTTCTTGGCTGCTTCGTAAACACTCCTGAAATACAACAAATAACAATAACAAATATCGCTTCAAGTTTGCAAAATTTTGTATGAGGATGTAAGGGCAAAATGGATTTTGTATAAGAATATAAGGGCAAAATGAATTTTGTACGAGAATGTAAGGGCAAAATTGATTTGACCGCACATCAAAAGAATGTCTATCAGTCACTGCGTCTTACCTTAAACATTTTATCGACCAAATTACAGCATTATAATATCTAAAAAACTACAGGATTAGTCTTAAGTTTCAGTAAATTTCAGAGGTAACTTTGTAATTATTTTTTTATATAGAAAATTTACAAAAATAAAATTTCTAACTACTAGAGTCACAAAAACATGTTCTCATTTATCCGTGTTTTAAGTCTTAGGATGATGTCTTCAGTATTAGCTCAGTCATCTTACTTTTCCTGATGCAATTTTTCACATGTTCAGTTGAGGTCCTATATGCTGTCATCGGGTTTCGGTGCCTTGAATTGTTCTCAGCTAATACTGAAAGAATCGTCTTGAAACTGAAGACGGTGATGGATGAAAGTATGGACTACAGATTGACTGTTTTAGAATTACTATAATTGGAAATTCCTTGAAAAAAAAATAATTTTGAAAGTACCTCTGAAATTTACGGGAACCATTCAGTTTTTCAGATATAAAAGTATAATTTAGCCAAAATCCTGGTGATTATAATCTTAACAAATTGGCTGTTTTAGATTTTTGAATTTGTTCCCAGGCTCTCCTTAAAAAGGTAAAATTCACATTGTCGCTTACATTATTCTTATTTCGAGCTAACATTCTCATATAAAATTTGAAAAAGTTGAAGCGAAAATAGAACGATTTTTAGGCCCTTAAGCAGTAGAGTATATATAAGCGATGTAATTTAGAGATGTAGTAAAAAGGTATTTACGTACCTGACGTCGTCATACGGTGAGATTGGTCCAGTTGGTGAGATGACGAGCCTGGAGCCTGACACTAAATCACACGGAATAACTGCTATCTCCTGTAAAACAATGGGTTGATTTGAATTACTTAATCCGTCATACACACTCTCCGATTTCTTTTACTCAAAACGCATTCGTCCTTGAGGATCTGGTACACATGATCAATTCAGGTCGGTCTCAGACAGTCACGGTTTTTTACACCTTATTCACTCATAGACAGGGTGTCCCGTCAATCAACATCATCTCGTGGAGGGGTGATAAACCAAGTCATAACTGACCAGAATATCGAAATATGACCTTGGTAAAAAATAGCTCATTCTGAAGATATTGTCACTTTTTTGTTTTTAGTGCAATTCGACACCTTCATCCAGTTTTTCGATCGCCACAGTCACAAATTTCAATGTTCTACGATTATAATTTTTGATTTGTAATCCTGAATAATCCAGCTATTTGATTATACATAGTCCAAAATAAAATGTCATAATTTTGGAAAAAAATAGCATCTTTCCGACTCTCGAGTTTTTTGTTTTTTATTAGCAAATTTCAGCTCTTTTACACTGTAAAAAATATGTACTGCTTTCATTGGTCACCACACCCGTCTTACAGTCATTCATCTCTCTAATAACCTCATTCCTTATCCGATCTCTCAAAGAAATGAAAACAAAATAAATAAAGTCATAGTTCTTACAGACTTGAGTCCATTATCGAGTGACATGGCGTGGGAGACCACATCCTTCAGGAGGGAGGGAGCTCTCCTGGTGATGGTGTCGGGGTATGTGATCATGATGACCCCATCATACTCCTCGTGGTCCAGGCTCGCCACACAGCGGACCGTTTGATCCATGCACAGGTAATACTCATCGGGGGAAGCCATTCTGAAAGAAGCAAAATATACGCTTATATACACAAAAACTCCTAAACATTTTTACAAGACAGTATTCCTACAACAGTGTAGAAGAATTATGGATGAACATTGTCAGGCTTACGACCGACCTCGGCTGGCTTAAGTGATCACTTTACATTCTAGAAATGTTCACTCTAAAAAAATTCTTCCTTGTTTAGCTAATCATTAGTGACTTATTTTCGAATAAAACTATGGGATATCTAAACAAAACGTAACCATACACAAATCATGTATCAGGGTCAAACCGCCTACAATTTTTGTTCAGTTGAAACGTTTGTGAAGTTTGTTGAAAATGGAAATAAGAAAACACAAATAAGAAAAAGGTAACAAGAAAAATCCCTACGATAAAATGAAAAATTACACAATAAAAAATACTTGCATTGAAATGACAGAGTAAATGCACAAATGTCCTTCCTGAGGGTAACAATGCAATACGACTAATGCAACGTTGACTCACACACTAAGTGATAACAATTAGTAGCAACATGAACACAGATGTTAATTATTATGATTTGCACATCATTTATGAGTTATACATAAATTATTAGATAATGGGTACTATGTACAATAGGCTGGGCCGTTTTCACTTTTTTTGACTTTTCCGTGGGGCTTTTTGCAAAAAAGGTGCCAAATGGCTTTAAACCAACGGGTGCAAAATATTATTCCATTCTGATAAGATCTTCTGCCTCCGGATCGTAGTTAAGTATTCGGTTTTTTAGCACTTTACTATTGCTTTCTGGAAGGAAATTATGTACTAACAATCGAGTTAAAAGTTGATTTCTAAATCAAATTAAGACTGTATTATAGTCAAAATATAAAATAAAAACATTATATTACCCTGCGTACGCAAAAGTTGAGGGAAGAGGGCGAAGAAAAAATCGCCAAATAATCAAATATAATAGAATAATAAAAAATCGAAAAAAATATTTCTACAGACACTTTGTTGGCGATGATAGGGTGTGATGGAACCAATGTGAACGTTGGTAAGCAAGGAGGCATTATTCGTCTTATCTAAAAACGATTAAATAGACCATTACAATGGATCATATGTCTTCTTCACATGAACGAGTTGCCTTTCTGTCATTTGTTCCTGCACTCAGACGGCAAAACTTCAGGACCTCAAACACTTTCAAAACCCATTGAAAATTGTGAAAAGAGACATGTGTTGTCCAATACCAGCCTATTCCCGCGTTTTTACCCGATGTTTCTGCAGAAGATATGAGCGCCGATCAAAAATATTTGTACAGAATCGTGTTAGCGGTAACAACAGGAAATTTTCCTTCTGATTTAGCAAACAAATCGCCTGGGAAAATGTCTCATGCCAGATGGCTAACGCGGGCTAATTGAGTTATGCGGTTGTATGTTTCCATGCAATCTCCGTCTCAAAACCTGATTGTTCTCGCAACGTACATCGTCAAAGCTTACGATCCGACTTGGTTCAAAATCAAAACACATCCTTTCTGTAAAGATGGAGCACGACACCTGTACCAACCATATCCACCACTAGATACTTGCCAGCAGAACTGAAGGCAATAATAGATAAGAAATAGCTACTTCGCCCATCCTGAAAATATATTGTTAGCAATGTTAACCGATCCACAACAGCACATCCGTGAAATGGGGGGACGTCGCATATTAAAAGCTCGAAGTAACAAAGAAAATACCATTCGACTGTTCCAACTAAACCTTGATGCATCATCCTGCATACATTTATATCATTCAGTGGCATGATAATGATAAAATCACAGACCCACCGCTGTTAAAACCGATACTCAATGAAGAAATCCTACTGTTTGTCGCACAAAAAGGAGAAGGTGACTTGCCTCTTCTACGGCTTCCTTGCCACTCTCAAGTAATGGAAAGAGCAATGAAGACTGTCACTGAAGCTTCAGCCAAGCCAAGCTAAGCACAAAAAGCGCTAGAGAAGGCTATATCTCAACCCAAATTGAGCCTCGAAAATCTATGCCAAAGTTCGAAAGTAAGAAAGATTTTCGTGCTAATTAAAAATATTTATTTTTATTTTCTTATACTATATTTCTGTGTTTTCTTTTTGTAATACATCCTTAAAGCTTTAAAACATGTGTTTCAATGTTAAAGACTATATTGTTCTGCCTTTTTATCCCGTTGCGATGACTTAGAAATATCACGTATTTTTTTCATAATTCTATAATTTCAAACCCAATCCGGAGGCTGAAGGTGAAGTCCTACCGAGACCATATTTTACATGTAATATAAAGTAATCATTTGGCACCTTTTCCGCGAAAAGCCCGAAAGAAATCGAACAAAAAAGTTTTTTCCATACAAAAGTGGCCCAGACTAATGTACAATACAATGACAGACTGCAAACGGCTTACATTGCAGAGATAAATGTTATCTAAACAATAGTAATATAATACCTAATTAATTATATGACATAAATAAAACATACAATCCTAAAATTAGAAACCTACGTAATTACCATGTATTATCATAGAGTTTTAAAATCAAATTATTTTATCCATTTAACTTAAATGTAGATGATGGGTACATACTAATAATTGGTATGGAACGTACATAGGTCCCCGTATTTTAGCGTACTAAGTAGCGACCCTCTCTTACTTAGTTTTGAATTTTATCTATGTTCAATCAATTCTAATAATATCCTAATTCTATCTATGCATCCAATATATTTTTCTATGCAATTTTTTTTCAACTCGTAGACCGTGTTTCTCTGGACGCAGTATACAATGTTTAAATTCTTTGCATGTTTTACTAATATCATTTGTTTGCATGTTTTACAAATTTTAATAGGACACTTGATAAACGTTTGTGCACAAACATCGTCAGCACTGAGATTCGAACTCGGCACCTTCTACTCGTGAGCCGATACTCAAACCAACAGTGACAATCATGTACTCAAAATTATGTTGTAAAATCAGTAGATACCACAAATATAACTAATGCAACTGTTTATATTTAGCAAACGTCTGGTTAAAAAACATATAATTTTGAAAATGTTATAAATGCAAATCCTTACCGATTCTTTTTCGCAAGTGGCACCAAAAACAAAATGAATAACTATACCACAGTAACTGAACTTTATCCTATACAAACCTACACTAAAGCTAATAGGATTAAATATCTACAATGACGGTTATATAAACTGTTTTTCCATCAACGACGGGCATAGTTTTTTACAAAATTATTAATAAAATTACATGCAATGTAAGCAAAACGTAATGATGAAATTAATAACATTGATTGCAACATAATGTACGTTGCAATCTTATTAATTGCTTGCATCATTATGCATTACTGGGTCCTTAAAGGGGGGTCATTAGACGAGGGTGACAGTGGTATCGTCGTAAAATTAAAAGCTGTAATAATTACAGTTTGTTAAGGAGACGGTCTCGGATTAATTTGACATAACAATTTTATGTGCCGGTAAACAATGACATTGCTATTAAAACTCTACGAGTATTGCCGCTATAATTGCCTAAAAGCTGCATGCAGAGCCCACATTGAAAACCATATCTTTCTTGAAAGACTGTAATTGATATGTCTTAGTGTCCTATATCTCCAAAACATTATAAAAAAAAACTAAAGATTCCTCTGAGAAATCCTAAAAAAATTGTTGGTTTTAATTTAAAGATTGCAACAATTCAACTGAGCGAAAATAATGTTTAACAGTGAAGGTTGTCAAGGGGTTAGATTTTTCATATTCAATACTATTTTTTCAAAAAGAGGCAAGTAATATAAGCGCAAACACATTTTTTTACCCCCTATTTCTCAATATTCGAAATAATTTGATGAGACGTGTTAAATCACACATCTCCCTAATTACCTCATTTCTTACTCTATCTCTCAGCTTGTATTCACAGAGTATTATAGTGATATAAAACATTTGTGACGTATTGACAATAATGTTTAAAAAATATATAAAAAGCTTTGTAAACAGAAAAATGTGAATAAACTCTTAAAAAGATAACACTGATAAATAAAACAAACACAGTGAATATACAGTAACTTGGATCTTCAGTAATTTGATAACAGCGTAATTTAAATCCTATTACTTTTGCATTACGTACAAAAAAGTTATTAACCTACAAACCGACTCTGTAGTTGAGAGTCAATTTCTACACGGAATCGAAGATGTTTCAACTGACAATTAATAATGTGATTTTTATCTCACATCAAATCAATAAAAAGTCCCAGTTAATGTTTTGCAATCTTTTAGAATGTGTCTGTGGGGTCTGATCTGTCGAGCCCCTCGTAAATATCCGGCATCGTAAATAAAAGGCCGGATCTAATTAACATAGGAAGCTGATGACGTCTAGATTTGTGTCAATAATGGCCAACAGTTAATCTTCAACAGTTGTTCTTATTTAACACGTCAATACTGTTGACATAAAAGTATATTGTCTGCTAACGTTAATTCACGCTAATACCGAAGTAAGACTTTGCTTTTTTTTTATAAAAATGAATCTGGGTTTGTCGAAATAAACCCAAATACATCTTTGTACACTTCACAGAAAGCTTAAAAGCTTGTGTTGTGAAGTGGAGTAAGTCAGGGATTGAACCCGCGCCCACTTGATTAACAGTCGAGCGCGTTATCAACCAGGCTACCGACCACCTCATAATTGCACTATGTCCGCCCTTATTTGGCATACTTCTGTGTCTAATAAGATTTATTTGTTATTTATATTTGGTCGCTGTGACTAATAAAGATTTATTTATTTATTATATTCCTGTTATCAATTAGCTGCGTAGTTATTAGTTATTACAGGAATACAATTGCAAACACAACATCATTATCTGTATGATAGAGTTAACATTGTTTTCGACAAATATCTAAGTAGTATGTACATACACGACACAATGGTAGGCATATTCTAAGGAGATAGCAACAATGTTATTGTGAATAATTATATTAGGTATCATAAATCCGTTTATAATTGTTTTGTTAATGTTTAATATTATAAATATACAATTCTATGAAGGCATTCCCGATAATGTTGGACAAACAGGAGAATGATATATCATTACTATACATCAGGAAAACGAATGCAATTTCACTGCTGAGGTGCAATAAATCTTAACTAATCCCCTAATTCCATAGGCAGCTCATGACCAAAAGTATTATTTCTCTTTGAATTTAAATTACAGGGGTTTCCATCTTTACCTGAATTTTGTACAACCATCAATATCTATGGGGGAATAAAACAATAAGTGAAGTGCAAACAATTAATTCCACGTATTTTGTATCAGCGTGCATTATGCAGGTAATATTAACAACATTTGCGAAGTAAATAAATTGTAGGTATAATATTTTTGTTCACTCTACGTCCCTGCACATTTCTTAGTCCCAGGTACCTAGGGAATTGAATCTCCCGATCTATAGTTATTAACATTGATAAAATATGAGTAACATTCAAAACTAAGAAAATCTAACACTGACATTTCAATGAGAAGAGCAGAATGCAGAGAGAGAGAGAGGGGATCGTAATTTAGTATGAAAAATATGCATACACTAATTCTACCTACATACCATCTACCTACCTCAAAGTAGCAGCTTATGGATTGTGGATAAAATAATCCAATTTGTAAACTCTATAATACTATATAGGTTTTTAACATACCTACCCCCGTTTTCACCATCTTTTACCTAAGAAGGAGACCCCTAAGAAATTTCCATACAAAAACAGAGATACCCCCGTTTTCACCAACTTTTACCTAAGAAGGAGACCCCTAAGAAATTTCAATACAAAAACAGAGATAATATTCTATTTATTGACACGCAGGCCTACCAACCACACCCTAATTCCATACAAAATGCAACACGCAACTCACCTACGTTAGGTGCCCAAATATCTCTGCCCAGGCTAGGTGAGTTGCGTGTTGCACTTTGTATGGAATTAGGGTGTGGTTGGTAGGCCTGCGTGTCATTAAATAGAATATTATCTCTGTTTTTGTATGGAAATTTCTTAGGGGTCTCCTTCTTAGGTAAAAGTTGGTGAAAACGGGGGCTAATATTCTATTTTTTGACACGCAGGCCTACCAACCACACCCTAATTCCATACAAAATGCAACACGCAACTCACCTACGTTAGGTGCCCAAATATCTCTGCCCAGGCTAGGTGAGTTGCGTGTTGCATTTTGTATGGAATTAGGGTGTGGTTGGTAGGCCTGCGTGTCAAAAAATAGAATATTATCTCTGTTTTTGTATGGAAATTTCTTAGGGGTTTCCTTCTTAGGTAAAAGTTGGTGAAAACGGGGGTTAGTATATTTAATAATGGTAGGTATTTACTATAAAATGTACAAAGATTAGATAAATAACAAGTAAAAAATAAAGTACTTGAATACAAAATTAATGTTAGAAATCTTATTGAAATCTAATGAGATTAGACAAGTCATGAAAATGTACAACAATAAACACGGTTTATTTCACACAGAAAAGATAAATAGCGTCAATTTACTTAGAAATAATGTCTTTATGTTTAGGATTAATTAAAAATATTAAAACCAGAATGAAATATTATATAAAAATAGAGAAAATAAATAAAACTCACGTAGATGACTGACGTCGACGACTGCCGGCAATACAATACTTTCGTAATCAAAAAACGTCTACTTTACACTTTGTAACGAAACCAAACAGGTAGAAGGAGTCAATAAACTCGATAAACCGATAACCGCCCAATAAATACAGATTATAATGACAATACTACAATTTGTATTCAAAACCTGATTTCAACTCGTCTGTCAACATGACAAGACATTCGGAAAGCAAATCAATGACTTGACAGTAATTTACAGAAAACTGCTTCATAATGGTTCGCTACTTTGCTAAATATATTATTTTTTCATGATTTTACGAGCACCCGTTTGGAAATGACAATATTTTTATAATTTATTAAAAATTAATAATTCATTTTTAATGGCTGGCTACATAACACACGATAAGAATAAAATTGTAAAATACATTTTTAAATACATAAAACTGATTGTTTAGCGCCATTTTTAATAATAAAATACAATATTAATACTATTTTCCAATAGATGTCTATAGCCTGCTTTTTAGAAAATTATAACACGAATAGGTACACATTTGACATTATTCTTACTTTTGTTGCAAATTGACCATCTTTTCCTACTTTTCATATTTTTTCTAGTGATGGGCATTCTATGGATAAGGCGGATTAGCCGATTAGACGAGTAGTCGGCACTCAAATGGCCGATCAGTTGGCCAACTAGAATAATTATTAGCATCTCAGCTGGATAGTGGATAGTTGGCTTTCCCGACTAGTCGGCGACTATAATCGGTACATCTCTACTAAATATGAAATTTAATAATGAGTAGAGGTACATATAATTACTTGAATTTCCCATATAATAGTGAAATTCCTAGAAATACAAAACGTACCTACTTAGGTTTTGTAAATACTGTCATTTTTTTTATATCCTGTATTCCTGTAGGTATTAGGTACCTACCGGCAAAAGTCGGCACATTCTGCCGACTAGTCGCCGACTATAACCTATAACGTAGTCGGCATCTTTGGCCAGATAGTCGACTTTTTCGACTAGTCGGCGACTAATCAGACATCTCTACTTTTTTTTTTAAATAAAGCGAAATAAGATAAATTTTCAGGTCTGTTGAGGATATTGGAATTGGAGAAATTTGGGGTTATAGGTATATCTAGTAGATATTATTATTATATAATAGGTATTACCTACCCAGTGTTTTTCTCGGGTACCTACTACTTTTACACTAGGTATTAATACCTACTTATAGTTTTTTTCGTTTTTTTCCTGGTTGTCATTCAACGCATCTATATGATCTTATAGATATATTTTTGGGTTACACCACGGCAAACTACTAGAAATTTTGTCATAAAACTTAAAAAGGTGGACAAGAAAGAATAGAAATAAAAACCCCAAACCCAAATAGATTAGCGCCACAGGCGAGTTTATTTTCAAAAATTGTCGAATTGATGAACTTGTTTTTCCGTAGTAACGCATCTATCTGTCCTTATATAGGTATATCTGGGGTAAAATTTTGACATAGGTACTTAAGAGGATGCATACCGACATTTCAAAAATTTCTAAAAACGGGAGACCTTCTATCTCGACAACCGTTACTAAATACACTTTGGAACAAAATAGGGTAGATGCATTGAACCTTTATCTAGGGAATAACCGTAAAATATTTTTTATATCTTGTATAGATTTCTCAAAAAAAAAAAAATAGACACACCTCTGATATTTTTTCCGAAAGACGGAAACTCGTTTCCCGAAAGTCGCGGAGTAAAAATTTTTTTTGTACTGATAATACCTATGCATTAAAATCTAGGGAATAACCGTAAAAGTTTTTTGATAGACGTAAAATTAACACCAAAAAATGGAAAAAAACGCTATTTTTACCATTTTATCATGCGATTGTAATGCGATTTTGAATCTTAATGCCGTGGGAAAAGACTGTGACGTCATTCTTGGTGCCAAGCGCTTAAGACGTGTAAGAAGGTATAGATAACACAGGTTTAGTTTTTGGAAATAAACGGTCACTCCGATTAGAATAGCGCCGCAGGTTTTTTTAAAGAAACAACTGTTATTTAATGGATTTTTACAATAGCTGTAAATTTCGGGGGGGTGGGGGGGGGTTGAACCCCTCTGGCTACGGCCATGTATGTGATAGCCCTAATTTACCAATTATTTATCAATTTAGTATTTACCACTCT
Organism: Ceraclea dissimilis; assembly: GCA_963576895.1. Classification (NCBI taxonomy): domain Eukaryota; kingdom Metazoa; phylum Arthropoda; class Insecta; order Trichoptera; family Leptoceridae; genus Ceraclea; species Ceraclea dissimilis. The sequence continues at coordinate 17,222,548 of OY756363.1, forward strand.
TGTTTTACGGGGAAAAGATCATATTATTATAGCTTATAGTCCGACGACTCGCGTCACCTTTTTAGCGCGACCAACGCGGGGTTAAATAAATGAAGATAGTACAATGTTGAAAGGCACTGGTTAAATTTCAATATTTTTCTACTTAGATAAACCTACTTACTACAAAGAAAATCCATCCCACAAATTGAATGCCTTTCCGAATTACCTGTAAATATAGGTACCTACCCAAGCAGGCCCCTAAATAAGTAGGCACCTATGTATCAGTGGCGTATATAGGATTTCATTTCGGGGGGGGGGGGGCGATCTAATATTTGACTTTAAGGGGGGTGGAGGCAACAAAAATTTGAAGATAGACGTACAGAAAAAAAATATAATAGCGCCGCAGGCAATTTTTTTTCGAGAATGTAAGTGAAAAATGTCGTTTTTTAGGTTGGTATCAATATTGTGTGCAGAAAGCACAAAGAAGAATAGCGCCGCAGACGATTTTTTTTAATAATGTAAACTTGAGTAACTTTCATGTTTTAAAATAAGGTTTTTTAAAGAATTGTTCAACATTTCGGGGGGGGAAGGGCGGGCCCCCTCGCCCCCCCCCCTATATATGCCACTGCTATGTATGTATAAGTAAAACAAACTTACTGAAAGAAAAATGAGTTTATAATAGAAATAATCGTCAATCAACAATCAACTTGAATCACATTATCATCAAATACAACAAAGTCGAAATCCCTCTGTAATCAAATCTGACCCCCAACCAATAGCAGTTTGTCTGGGCGTGTTCATGGCGGGGCGGTGAAAAGCTGTGATTGGTCGAAACGTTACCATAGCAACGTTGTTGTATGACCACGTGGTCGGTGTTCTATTGTTATTATGATCCAATTAAATCGTCAGATCGGATAAATGGGAAATTTGGGTTCAGATTACAGTGGCGTGTCTTCCTTTCTAGATACTCATAGATCGTTTCGAATCTGGTGGTTTTATAAACCCTCTTCATATGTCAGTTCTGTTCTTTCTACGCTACTACCAAATCAATATCTATGCGGGTTTTTAAAAAACCAAGGTTTCCTATATAATTTCATCAGCACTTTTCACGTGCCAGTTTCTTTCTACACTGCAACCATCTGTGTGACTTTTTAAAAAGCCGAGTTTTACCATTTCACCATCGTTGTTCATATGCGAGTTCATTTCTACACTCTCGCCATCTATGTGAAATTTTTGACACCTCAGTATAACCATTTCATCACCATTATTCATATGCCAGTTAATTTCTACACTATCGTCATCTATGTGGAATTTTCGGAACCTGAGTATAACTATTTCACCGCCGTTGCTTATATGCGAGTTCATTTCTACACTACCACCATCTATGCGAAATTTTTGGCGCCTGAGTATAACCATTTCGCCGCCGTTGTTCATATGTGAGTTTATTTCTACACTGTCGCCATCTATGTGGAATTTTTGGAACCTGAGCATAACCATTTCACCACCGTTGTTCATATGCGAGTTCAGTTCTACACTATCGCCATCTATGCAATTTTTTTAGAATCTAAGAATAACGATTTTACCACCGTTGTTCACATGCGAGTTCAGTTCTACACTATCGCCATCTATGCAATTTTTTTAGAATCTTAGAATAACGATTTTACCACCGTTGTTCATATGCGAGTACATTTCTACACTATCGCCATCTATGTGAAATTTTTGAAACCCGAGTATAACTATTTCACCACTGTTGTTCATATGCGAGTTCAGTTCTACACTATCGCCATCTGTGTAATTTTTCAATTAGCTAGGAGTTAGAAATTAATTTTCAAAAGTCTACTTATAAATTATGATTGGTGCTATTATTATTAGGAATTTGTTTTATTTGCTCAAAGCTGTGACCTGTACCATACTTAGTATTAGTATCGGATCGGCCACCATTAGTCTTAGCAAACCTACAAAGTCAAGCCAAACGCTCATTCACAAATTTGAATTTGTGATGGCTTGTCGAAGTTTGACAAGCGTGGAGACCCAGAATTACGTCATACGAAATTTTAAGCATGCCAAGAGCATTTTTTTTCATTATTGTGCTATGTTTTCAAAAAGCAATCTGCAGTTCAAGAACAGCAATTTAAATGAATGAATGAATGAAAGATTATTTTCTCCAGAATATACACAAAAAAAACCTTCAATACAAAAATATGTAAGTACACAAATAAATCATCAGGCTGGGTATCCACCTGCAAGAAAACTTCTGCAGGAAGGCCTTACATGTGGCACAAAGTCACTTGAACTATCCGGAGAAAAAATGACACCGCCTCACTAGACCGAGGTCTGTTCCGAATACATAAAACATTTTGTCCATTTCCTTTGAATCAGTTCAAGATCGGATCATTTGCTGTTTTCGACCATACAAAAATAAAGTTTTAGGTGTGCATATACGATTATATGCATAAAAAGGTAGGTATACCAAGAGGAAGCGAGTGAACGATAGAACTTCCATCTCGCTCCGACACCGCGGGATGATAAAATCATGAAAATTTACAAAAGCATTACAACGTAATCTCCGCTTTCCATACAACAGCACACCAAACAAAACAACTTTACACACTAAAACCCATAAAGTCAAAATGTACACACCTATTTGACTACAATAAAAAACAACTTCACAACTCCCATCCATAACTACACCATCACAAACATACACATCTCTTTCGCACCCCATACTGTGAAATGGTGTGGAATTTCATACACCGTCTCCCTTACACTAAATCTGATTCTGGTTTCATCCCCTCCCAAAACGAATTGACATCGAATGGTTGTTTAAATCAGTTTACATTCGAGTATCGCGGACTGTGGTCGATATGGTCAATTGATTCGTTTTTATTTATTTTTATTTTTTATAAATGAGTGCAAATAAATTAATCGATTAATACACGCATGATGTTGATTAAATAAAACACGTTTGTTATGTTAATTATTGAATGACTAAATAAATTAACATTTATTTTGACTAATTTTGTTAATGGTGCAAAAAGTTGTGAGCATCGCAAAAAAGTTTGTAGATATACCTAAACAAGTTTTTTGTTTAAACATTATTGTGCAAAATTTGTAGGTATTTGTAATTTTTGTGCTTTTGTGAAAGCTAATTTAAGAATTAATTTAAAACCAATTTTCTATATTTTTTGTAGTGTTTACTAAATTTCTATTCTGGAACGACTCTCACAATTTACCGGTAAAAAAATGTTTACTAACTTGGAGTGCTAAATGTTATACATAAAATGTTAATTTTTAGAACGATCTCATAGATATTTAGTCAAATAAGCAGCACTAAGTGTGAACATTTTAGTTTAATTAGACAATTTCAAAATTACTCTACGCAAAATGTCTTCGTTGCATTCAGAGGACGAACAGGAGGAGATCAATGTGGATGATACAGATAGTCGCCTTTCTGGCGCAGGAGAACATTCGGACCATGAGTCTGATAAGCACTCCGATGTCTATAGTCCGAGACATCACTCAATCTCACCATCAGAAATCCATAGGAATCATTTATCGTCACAAACGCACCCAGCACAAATATCACTACCCTTCAGTATATCGAGGTTATTAGGTAAAAGTTATGACGATGATAAAAACTTAGTGAATGTGGCCAGAAGAGGAGTAGATGATATCATAATGGATAGATTACATAGAAGAGACTCCAATGAGGAGACGACTGACGAAGAAGGAAGATTGAGAAGTGATAATGAATCAGAACATGGTAGAGAAGAATACAGAAGGCACAATGGACAGAATCCTGATAGTGAAGCAAATGATAATGAATCAGAAGGCGCTAGAGATGAATATAGGAGATTAAATGGGGAAAGTGAAATGGACTCTGAATATAGAAGATTAAGGGAAGGTGGTATGGCGAATTGGATGGGTTCCATGGGGTATGGTGTGCCTGGGTTCTATAGCGGAGGTGGTGGTGTGTTGAGAGTTCCTGCCCAGAGAGCGTTAGGCGGACTTCCTTGGGGACTTCCTCTGGATCCAAGACAAGCTGCTGCAGCGGCGTTTGCTCATCAGGTTGTTAAGGATAGACTCAATGGTAAGTCCACACACAACACAATTATATTATTATCCATATGAATCAATGTCAAGATGTTATGATATGCATGAATGCTTATTTCGCTTTTGACGTGAGTTAATAATTATGATGTGGACTAATTAATGCCAGTTGTAATAATATACACACATGGGGTTGAAATTGAGACACCTGTGCCAAGGTATACTTATGGTCCTTATGTCTGTATAATAAAGAACGAAAATGCTTGAACAATTATTGTACCTGTCTATATGAATTTTAAACTTAGATAAGCAAATTTTCTATTTCGTTCTGACCCTTTTGGGACCCTACTGGGTCTTTCCACCTCTTGAAACATGGCCAAAATATGATAAATTTAACAGTGCTTAGTAATAGTGTGTTAGATTACTGTGAGAGTGCGCTGTAGTACCTACACGGAAGTGAAGAGATTGGCGAGTAACAGGACAGCGTAGAGAGAAAGAACTAAAATGCTCGGTACAGACCAATCTACATGATTGCAACCAGATCAGTAATAGTGGTAAAGAGTTCTTAGTTAATACTTTGCACTGCATAAAAGATCCATGTTAGTGATCATGCCGGTCGACGATATTCTCAGCATTCTACGGTAGATCTTTCAGTGTTAACTTCCATGTAGAAAGTACCGAGCAATATCCTGGTATGGCGAGGATCTCACACTACATGGTGCAATAATAGGAAGATCCGAACCTATTGCCGGGACCATATACGCTTGCCAAACCTTGACAGCCCAACACAAATTCGAACGTGTGGATATGGCGTTTGGCTTGGCTTGTTATAGGCTTGCTAGCACTATATAGTGTCAGGGTACAAGTTTTCTGCAACAGTGGTACCTATTCTAATTAATTTGTATACAAAAGAGGAGAAAAAAATCTCCACAATCTATTGCATATACCTATATCTCACTTGGGACAATAAGCGGTTCAACTCCAATTGTCCATGTGGTGGGGTGGGGTCCGTTAACCACATTGACGGGGAATTTCGGTTCACTAGGTTCAGTGGCACAATGAAAGACTCATGGTCTTAATCTCTGACTCTAGGCTCTCCAATGCCATACGATACGATGTAGTTACCAATTTTTCAGTTTCTTCCTCCGGTAAAAGTGTGACGTTTGCTGCACAAATGATATCTCCTGGTTCTGGGCACCATAGCTCCGGAATCGTCTATCCATGGTTAACTCCTAAACACTTAATGCACGTAGATTACCCTATTATTTCGATTCATGGTCTTCTTGGTCCCGTAAAAGTTCTGCAAGACTCTTGAATTTCTTTATATTATATGCGTTCTTGTTTTTGATGCGATTTTTTTGCTTTGTGGGGCGCGCCGGGACATTCTTACTGCAGTTCATTTTGATAATAAAATTATTGTAGATTGCTATCTAGCAATACCTACATCTCGAGACCTCACACCAACTTAATATTCACTTTATCAGACTATGCTACAGCTTCCTTTTTGATTAAATGCCTACCTAATATCAACTCTGGTAGATATGTATCGAGTTTGCATAACATTTATTAATTACAGTTCAGTAGATTATATACCCCTATAGATAGTATGTAGTTATATAGTACACAGTATTATTATCTCGATTCTGAATTAATTAACCAATAAAATTAATGTTTGATTGCGTCGTTGTTAAGTCCAAATAAAAGATAACGCAATATTGATAACGATTAATCTACCGCATTGCGAGAAAGAAAGGACAAAAATATATTTGGTACGTATAGAGTTGGATTTGGTTGTACAAGGCTGTTACTGTTCTTTGAGAAAGATTTGAATATTCTCCCGTGGATTTGAGATGGCTCGGCAGTAACGAGTTTCTAGTCCCGTAGGTATACGTTGCATCTCTCAACTCCATAAAAAACTGGGCAAAGGAGAAAATGTTTTGCGAAAAACTAATGCCATAATATAAGGACGGGTTTCCACCTGCAGGATTTCTTGCAGGTGGGATTGTTAAAAAACCTGTATATACCTAAGTATAGTTATCTCAACAGATATACAGCAAAGGATGGACTTTCCATCATATGCCGCGGCCGGGATTGCCGGGGACGAATCTCCAACCTGAGATACCTGTCTACTAACTGCTTGTTATATTCGACCAAGACATGTGGAAAATCCGATGTTCTCACAAAACATAAATTGTGATTTTCAAAATAATCCTGTATACCTATAAGTAGTATAGGTCTACACCCTACTGAACTTGCTATATCTTATTGTATTGTAGTAGTAAGGTAGGTAGGTAAGGTATAGGTATTAGTAAGTAGTAAGATAGGTAGTAAGGTGGAAGAGAAACAGTAGTAGCCTTAATTACAGTATCAGATGTCTCAGATAAATGTTAAGCGCTACCTGAATTACAAAAAGGGTTTTTATATCCTCCACTAATTGTTCAATTATGTTACCTTGTTTTATATTATTACACTCTACCTCCACAATACAGTCTTTCTATACAACATCTGAGATTTTTAAACATTAGGTAAAATGTGGATTTTTTTCTTTAATATTTAACATTAAATACAAAGAAATTACCTACTCTTTAAATTAAAGTGTCGAATTTTAATTTCACTACATAATATATACACCGAAAGCCAAGATTCATAAAAAATACCTGCTTTGTTTTTATCTCAACTGATCAGAAGGTAAATATGTAGTAGGTATACAGCGAGAGATGGACTTTCCATACAGGCTATATATGTAGGTACCTTCCTAATGAATGATTGTCGGCTGGTTTAATGTGACCACTTTACACTTAAATAATATCAACGACACGTAGAAAATTCGGTGTTCTCACAAAAAATAAATTGTGGCATTAAAAAAATAGGAGAAAAGAAGACCTGTGGGACGACCCCATAAAAAATGGGTAGATGATGTTGTCCCAGTCGCAGGAAGATACTGGTTGAAAAAAGCTTAAAGCAGAAAATTTTGGAAAACGTTTGAAGAGGCCTATACTATTCAGCAGTGGAGGGATGGGTGAACAAGAAGAAGAAGATTAAAAAACAACCTGCTATGTATTATTCTTCTCACATTTGAGAAACAGTGTTTTATGACGATTTTTGTGCCGGGCGGAGTGCGGACATCAACACACACACAGTCCCTTACAAATTATTATTATTTCTACCTACCAATCTTTAATAAAATAATATAGACAGGAAGGTACCTACCCACAATATCATTATAATATCAGTGTGCAACGCGGATAAAATTAAATAAAAAATCGGATAAAAAAATCGTGCGGTAGGTAGGCGGCGGCGGATGTCGAAACAATCTAATGTAGGATTGGATTATAATAATATCTACTAATAGTTTAACATTTATATTTAGGCAATCCACCTACCTGACTAATTATTTATCTTTTATTATTATTAACAGTAAATATATCTATTCTATTCTATAGAACTATATTACTCAGGAAATTCTTTCTCGGAATAATCGTTTTGTGAATTGCATTTTGTTTCTTCCGTTAATCGATTATGAATTTTAGTGCCTACCTATCTATCAGTGGCGAAGGGTTCCAAGATATAGTATTTCCATCGAGTTACCTTTTAGATTTTGAATGAAAAAATAATAGGTCTATATTATGTAATGCAATAAAAATTATAGTCTCGGCTTCCTTTCTTCAGAAATACACTCTTCACCACTGTTACCTATATATTTCTAACGATTAACGTATCAAGAACTTGTATGATATTTAAGGAAATTCATTAAAAACATTTGAGTTTGACTTTTGAACTTGAAAAAATATGAAAAAAAAAGAATAGGTCTAGAGCGGAGGTTTTCTCTCGCTTGGGGGCGCCGTAACTTAACAGGTGGGACAAGATACAGATATATGTAAAAAAAAATCATATATAAATCACAACATTAAAAGTTAACATTAAAAATATTACTTAATTATAGCATTAGTTAATAATTAACTTATCCCAATGTTGCGATCTCTGCCAGTTAACCCCAGATATTATAGATAAATAAATGCCCAAAAACAGAAATTTTCATTTGTTTCAGAATAAAAGAAAATCGTTCGTGTTTCAAATTATATTTGTTTTTTCTTTGTTGTTTTGTTTTAATATAACAAATGAAAGAATAAGAGTAGGTATTTGTACTTATATAAGTTAAGTGCCCATATGTTTTAATATTTTTATTATCTCTGCTGAAGTAAGGAAGGATAAGGAACTGTTTAGAGGGGTGGGGGTGGTAGGGAGGTACTGAGGATTGCAGGAGAGGGAGGGGGCATTGTAGTAATCTTTTCAGCTTCCACAGGGGGAGAGGGGGGGGGGGGGAGGGAGACTTATTAAGAAGCAAATAAAGATATTTATTCTCAGCCATTCCGTAAAAGGCAAATGAAAGGCTATATAATTGAAGTCGTACTAAGATATTCATAAGGTCTATCGTATACAGATTATATCTTGTTGCATTGATTTAAATTTATTTATAAGTAGGTACCTGGGTAAACGATAGATCCATTCACTAGCGAATACAGGGGGAGGGGCTAGGGGGCTGAAGCCCTCTCAAAACCATGAGTGACCACATGTGATCACATTGTTACCACGTCGTTTTCTCATCATGTCATGAATTTTCGAAAACTACTATATTGTTTGGTAAAAAAAATTTGCCTGCGGCGCTAATTATGCCGACTGTGTGTTTCATATCACTTCATACTGTTGTTATTGGTCTTGTGTATTGATATTTTTGTACTAATGTACCGGTAAACGTTTGTTATTGTGACTGTATCTGTTCCATGTCTAATAAATAAATAGATTTTCTTCCTACGCTGATAAATAATCTAAAATTGTATTTTACTTGCGGCCTGTCGCTCATTTATAATTTCAAATGGCCCTTGATTCAAAAAGTTTGCCCAGGGCTGCTATAGAAAGACAAGCAGGTTCATTATTTCACACACTTTCTAAAAAAATATTGCATATTAGACATATTAGGTAGGTACCTACATAATTTTCTTTTTCGCATATATGATGGTACCTAATGGGCACTACCTATATTTATTCAATTTGCACTACCTATATATTGTGCCTATATTTGTAGGAAGGAAAGTATTAGATACATTTCAACGGGGATGAAAAGCTTTGTGCATCCGCTTTTATTTTTTTCATTGCACCCCCGGGAGACACTATGGCTTCGTGATGTTCACATATGAAAACCACCAGAAACATACCTACCAATCCACCTAAAAATCTACCTTCCATACTCTCCTACATACATACTCTACCTAGACCTACCAAAGTATCTTCGTACTCTTCCAACTTATTCGATTACTCACATCTGCCATTTCTTTCTGATCTTCTATTTCAAAGAATCGCTTGTATGTAGTTGAAAAACAAAGAGAACGTTGTACTTTACTTAAATTTGTTCTACGATGTTCATATTGGGAACACAAAAGTATAACAGAGCTTTTTCATTAAAAAATGTTTTCTCTGGGGTTTTTTCAAAGGTTTTGACATTTCTAAAGGGATGCTAAAACATAATATGGAAAATACAAGTGCTAAATATTATCATACTCGTAATAAAATTTCATTTTTAGTAGAGATGTCGCGACTAGTTCCCGACTAGTCGGGAAAGCTGACTATCCGGCAAAAGTTAGCGACTGTTTTAGTCAGCCGACTATAGTCGGACATTTGAGTGTCGACCAGTCAGCCAAATCCACAGTCTGTTAATAAACAATATTTTCTTTATCAATCTATACCCTGACACTCTCTCCATCTTGTCAAACCATCTCAACTTGTTCATTTTCATCCTGGTTTCAACACTCGTCTTTCATCCACACATCTTTCTAATAAATAGTAGACCTCAATGCAGACACTAATATTCAAATAGATGTCATACATAACATACACCTACTCGTAAGTACATAATATGTCTAGGTATATATGGGTATTTGATCCATATATATTCATAAGGAACGTATAGATATGGGTATATATGGAATGGTATCGCCAGTTAAGAAAATCGGGTTTCTCTTTTAAACCCTTTGGGAAAATATTTTACCGTCGTATGAATTTTCTTATACTAAAGCAATTTGGTTAAACGGTTGGGTTCGTGATGTTGTCGGTGCCTACATAATCCTATAGATACACAAGTATATGTTACCGGAAATGTATAGAATCCGTCATTGTATACAATTCCTAGGAAGATTCTTTTTTAAACAAAAATAAATGTATACAATGCCGGTCAATTTAGGAAATGTGTGAAATAATTTGTCACAGGTTCTTTAATTTATACTTTTCTTAGGAAATATATGTTTTAATAACTCAAAAACTTATTATTTTATTCGGCTAAGCTGTTACATAGATAAAATCGAGAAAAACGTAATCAAACCGAAGAACACATTTATTTTTGCAGGTAAACTGGAGTCGCACTTAAAATTACATAATTTGATATGTTTGACATTTCTCTCTTTCTGTCTTTCTCTAGCCATGATGTAGGATTAATTCATAAAACGTCATAGGCGAGGTTGCAGTCGCCGCTTCGCTAAAGAAATGTATGGATGGAATTACAGTCCCTTAACAACGAGTATTATTATTATTATTAATGGATAATTTATGGCGCCGTTTCATGGATTATCCATCTCAAGGGCGCGGGAAACTGGTCCTGAAGAGCGACGTCTTCAGCTTGCTCCTGAAAGTTGTGACGGTCTGGTCGCTGCGCAAATCCACGGGAAGTTGGTTCCATCTGACAGGGCCGGCTACGCTGAATGCTCTCTCGTAGAAGCAGGACTTATTAGCCCTGCTGCGTTCGATGAGCCTGTTGTTTGCCATAGCTGCCGAGCGCAGAGGTCTTCTCGTGGTAGTCTCCGGTTGGCAGAGTTCGGAGAGTGACGGTGGTGCCATGTTATTCAGTGCCTTGTACACCATGAGGCACAGCTTGTACTCCACTCTTTCTCCCACTCTCAGCCAGTGAAGCTTTTCCAGCAAGGGTGTTATGTGGCAACTTTTGTCCTCACGGAATATGAGCCTCGCAGCTGCGTTGAATGCCATTTGCAGGCGATGTAACAGAGTCTGGGGCAATCCAGCGTAAAGAAGGTTGCAGTAGTCTAACCTGGAGACTACAGAGGCTGAGATGAGCGTTCTGATGGAGTCCGTTGGCAAGTTTCTGGATACCGAGTGTATCTGTCTTATATAGTAGAACGCAGAGCTGACTGTTCTTGAGACTTGAGGTTCCATGGTCAAGGCGCTATCTATTCGGGCTCCGAGTATGGAGACCGCAAGAGACGGTATGATGTCTGTACCGGATACTGAGATGGGATGGTTTTCTAACAGATGTTGTCGGCCAGGCGATGCAACCCATAAGAATTCCGTCTTTCCCGGGTTGAGTTTTAGGCGCCTTTTTGCCATTTGAGTCGATAGCTTGGATATGCACTCTACTGTTCGAGCTTTGAGAGCACTTGCTTCCTCAGGCTTGCAAAACCCTACAAGGATTCGATCGTCCGCATACGCATAATTGCGGAATCCTGTCTTCTCCAGCATTCGGTCGATGTACCCAATGTAGAGTATGAAAAGAATTGGTCCCAGAACCGAGCCTTGGGGTACTCCTTGAGTGGTTATGGCCTTCTGGGTGTTGTCAGCTCCTGCTTTGATGGACCACTCCCTCCTGGTTAGGTAGGAGCGTAGCCATGCGAGCACATTTCCCTTTAACCCGTATTCATTTTCCAGGCACCTCAGGAGCATGTCATGATCGACAGTGTCAAAAGCCGCACTCATATCTAGAATAGTCACAAGGGCAATACTGCCATGGGCTACACCTTCTATCAGATCTGAAACGAGCCTTGTGAGGGCTGTTTCCGTAGAGTGGTGTTTTCTGTAGGCAAATTGGTGCTTCTGATGTAGTCCGTTACTGTCGAGATAACTGCTCAGTTGTGAGGCGACGATCCTTTCCAAGACTTTTGAAAGGAATGGTAGGTTGGATATGGGCCTGTAGTTCGCAGGGTCATCTGAGTCCAGAGTGCTCTTTTTAAGCAGTGGAGTGATTTGGGATTGCTTCCACACTGATGGGACGATGCCTTGAGATAGGGACAGCTTGAAGATATGGGCTATGATGGGGTACAGAATGTCCAAAGATTCTTTAAGAAGCCATGTTGGGATAGGGTCTAGCTCACATTGTTTATTGGGACAGTTGTTTATTATCCTTCGCAGGTCTACTTCGGTTACAGGCGCTAAGTTACTTAAGACGGTTTGACAGATGCCCGCCGGCACGAAGTCACTAGGTCTCCGAGGTGGAAGAGACAGGGAGATTGCCTCCAATTTCTTTCGGAAGGCTAATTCGAACTGGTCCGCAGTTATAGTGATAGGCAATGCCTGTTTTGGGGTCTCCATAACGCTTTGGAAGTCTTTCCATAGTCTGTTGGGTTGGCCTTTGTGCGAATTAATCTTGTTTTTCCAGAAATCAGATTTCTTCTGATTTATGTGATATTTGTATAACTTTTGTGCTGAAATCCACGTAGTTCTGGATTCTGGAGTCTTCAAACGCCTGTATTGCCTCTCATGTTTTCGGACCTCAATCTTCTTAGCTCTACATTCTGAGTCGAACCAGAGGTACTTGGGACCGCGTACACGAATTGTCTTTGATGTGATTGGGACAAGGTCGTTGATTAGGACTGAGAGCGTGGTATTGAGTTGTTTTGCGAGGCTGTCGGCGTTATCAAACGTTTGGATATTTTGATTACACAGGTTAGAATTTTTAAGATGATTTTTGAAAGTGTTGGAATCGAAGTCTTTCCAGCTTCTGCTGCTAATGGTTTTGTACATCGGAGCTGGAGTAATAATGTTAAATTCGCCGATAAGTAATCGATGGTCGGATAGACCTATATCGACCGGTCTTGCATATGAAGGTATAAACTCACTAGGCGTGATTAGAAGATCGAGTGTTCCTCCAGCGTCATGAGTGGGGGCAGTTATATGTTGAAGAAGATTCGCGTCTTTTAATATTTTCTTCAACCTTAGTGAATGCGGATCGTGTTGTCTCTCCACATGTACATTCAGGTCGCCGATCAGCAGGGCAGGGACTTGATAGAAAGATATCGAGCTTACGAATGTTGACAATTCGTGGAAAAATTCACTCGTCGGAGGTTTTGAGCCTGGTCTGTACAATGTAAGTACTATGAGTGCTTTGCTGTTGAGAGATACTTTGCAACCGAAATATTCGAATGTTTTGTATGAACCATGGTTAGCTATGTTCGAAATGTGCAGTTCTGGTTTACATACTATGGCTACTCCTCCATGGTTGGACGCGATGGAACAGTCTCCCGCCGGGTCTCGGGGTCTAGCTTTATCAAGCACCTTGTAGCCATGATTGCGTAGGGCATTAAGTGAAGTAGAGTTACTATCATCATGCCATGTTTCGTTGAGTGTTATTAAGTGTAGATGGTGTTCAACGAATAAATCGTGAATGTTCTCAATCTTATTGTTGATAGATCTGGCATTCCAGTGACCAAGCTTGAAAGTTGTGGATGTACTAGAGTGACGTTGAGTAGAGTGTTTATTCCTTACGCGCTTACCTCCTCTGCAGCCTCGATGTCGTCTTTTGTTGTTATTAGTATGACTGCTCCTGAGAAGGTGTGGAGGTATACAATCGATTTCGGGGGGGCTGTGTACATCGAGAGAAAGCAGTTGTTCTACACTGTACCGGATTGTTTGATGATATTTAGAGTTGTTTGGAAGCGGGGACATCATATTATAATGAAGATATTGACATTATATTGACGATGATCATAGGATTGTTCGTTAGGTACATACTAGGTATAGTTCTTTGAAAATGAATGCAATATTTAGTATATATCTGAGTTTGTGAGAAGCAGTTAAGGGTGCTGAATAATAATATTGTTATGCAGCGATTGACGCTCGATGATAGATGTAGGTACGATTCTGAAACGAATATTGTTATTGCCGTCACTGTCACACACTGGGCAGTATAGCTGCTATCTCTGTCACGCTGATGGACTAATTTTACACAACATATAGAGATCACAACGGGGGTTTGCACATGTTTTGGGGACACAGGCACTTTGCACAGAGATTAACTTTTAAAACACTGAATGTGTGAGATTATGATAATAGCAGAAATACACTATGGCGGTTAGTGAATAATTGTAATTTATTGTTTATAGGGGGATTGGAGTGAAGCACGGAGGTTTAGAGTGAACCGGAATGCGCGGAGGTGATTACATATGTTAACTCTCGTAGACGAAGACTGTGGGACCGTTAAAACCCGTGAAATCACGTAAATTTTCAGGAGCGATGTTAACCGTGACCGGCTGCTGCGAAGCGCCATGTCTACTCGGGTAGTATGACGGACCACGTATTATATTCTGTTAGGAGATTTGACAGGAGTGGTGATCCTATGCGATCATTATGCTATGTTGCCAACTGTTACAGTACGGCTAGAGTACCTACTCTAGGAGGCGGTGATTGTATCCATACGTCATTTCATAGGAATTGTATACAATGACGGATTTCATACATTTCCTGTAACATATGCCTTCAGTAATATGAACGCAGGTGAAAAATGAAAATGATTTTTCGGTAATATGTTACGACATTTAATATTTTTACTCTTTTTTACTGCGGCTAAGTAAACACCTACCTATTTTCTTACCGTTTTATTTTCCTCGTAAAAAATAGGCATCAGAAAAATATCGTCATATAAAGTGGGCTCTCAATTTTCACGAAAATATTTTCTTTTACTGTAGACACTTTCGTTTTTAGTTAGTTGGACATTTTCGGCTGAATGCAGTGGAAATGAGGTCTTTAAGAAGAATGTGTGGAAAAGCACTGAGAGATAAGATAAGGAATGAAACTATACTAGAGAAATGAGTGATTGCAAGACGGGAGTTGAGAATGAAAGTGAATAAACTAAGATGGTTTGGGCATGTTGAGAGAATGAATGACGATAGGATGACAATAAGAGTGTACGGAGCTGAAAGTGATGGTCAAATAAATAAAATTCAATTACAGCGTATACAGAATAATCTCAAGTTTCAGAAAATTTTACATTAACTTTGTAATCAAGTTTTATCGAGAAAATTTGTAAGATATCCTATACTCACTAGAGTCACTAAAACATATTCTCATTTATCCATGTTTTAAGCATTTGGATGATATCTTTAGTATTAGCTGAGTCTTCTTCTTCTTCATCCTTCTGTCCTCCACTGCTGGATATAGGGCTCTTCCATATTCCTCCATTCCTTTCTATTGTTTGCTGCTTGCAGCCAGTTTTCCCCCACACAGCGGCTATGTCGTCGGATCACCTCTTTTGGGGTCTTCTGACGCCTCTTTTACATTCTCCCAAGGTCTCCATTTTAGGAGCGACGTGTCCCGCCCATTGCCATTTCAGACTTGCTACGCGATCCATGACGTCTGCTATACTTTGGTTCTGTTCCTTAGCTGAGTAATCTGACGCAATTTTTCTTAAATGCTAATTCCTAGATCATGGCTTCATTCTGGAAGCTGCACCATTTAAGGGACAACTTAATAGACATTCATAAGATTGGTAGTATCTATACCTTAACTACCTGTGATACTTTCTTCTCCACCATTTACTCCCCATTTTCTCATCCCTCTTCTACACCCCCCCCCCCGTTGTTCTTGCTCCCCAACAACATCGCCCCCCCCCATCATGAATAATAGATCGTCTAACAAGAAAAGACGAGAACCTGATCCTTGAAAAAATGTCAGGTCCGCACGGAGGCGTCTGTCGTATGCAAATTTCAACACATTGACAAAAAACTGTGATGTGTTTTACTTATTTGGGCTTATTTTGCCATCAAACTCACAGGTCGCTTTATTTTGTGAAGATTTTTAAATTTCGAGTTCTTTTTTGCTAGAAGGTACCTACTTATTAATCTAGAGCAATACCCACTTATAAGTCATTTAATAATATCACCGTACTTATATCCCAATAATGGGGTAACCAGTGAATGTTGTGTTTGGAAACGAACACATTATTTAGGTACCTACATATTATGATATTCAGAATGGGTCATGGTATTGTTGAAAAATGTGATGAATGGCTTATGGGAGTTTTTGAAACACCTGAATTTTACAGGGCATAAAATATAGGTATAGGTATGCCTACTTGCCATAAAAAGAGTTAGGGACCAATAATACAGCATCTCCATGGGGTACCTACATTGAGACAAAATATGTATGAAGTGATCAAGTGATCACTTAAAACAACCGATGATGGCTGGTAGTAAGTCCAGCATGCCCATCTTACACTGTGCATTTGTTGAGAGACTACATAATTGTTAAACAAAATATCTAGTGAAACTAATCAATGAGTTCACTATACAGCAACTTGAGGCTTGTCGGCAGTTCGCCTATGTCGTGATGGGTGTGTAGAGATTTTTTTCTTGTGTAATCCAGTATCATTTCTAGATTGAATATTTGGTAAGAATGAGTAGCAAAAATGAATAAATCTGTATATACCTAATGAATGGTGATAATGTGCCTCTGTCTATCATGTTGTACAGTCACAGTATAAACCAATCTTTATATACGGTACCTCTAAACGTAAGTATATTATTATATAGGTTCCTACCTGCTTACAATATATTTTATAGGAAGCGATCGATTTCGTGTTTCGTCGCTTGTAAATTTAAAAAGCCACAGTATAATTCATCAGGCAACCAGCTGATACTATGAATATTCCATACACGCGAGGATATTCACAGATTTGGGGAAATCGTTTACAAGGGTATTTTATTCTCAAATAACTTACACAGATATATTTTTATGTTATTCGATTGATTACGTAACATGAACATGTGTGTGTTTTTATGTTTTCCTTTTATTATTAAGTACTAGCTCAGTTACCCGTGCTTCGCGATGGCAATTTTGGTTAGTAAAGTATAGAAAAATTGCAATGTTTAACATCTACGGAGGTGCATTTAAGAACTTTTAGTCAATACTGTAAATTTCAGATTCTTGCATAATTTATTTATAAAGGATTAAGTTTAATACTGAAACATCTTAGTAGTAATTCTATGGGAAAATTAGTGTGTGTGTAAGGATATAGGGCAGTCTGGGGCTCTGCTCTCTCTGCCTATATACCCTGCAAGCACTAGCGGATCCAGGGGAGGGGCTAGGGGGCTGAAGCCCCCCCCCAAAACCACGAGTGACAGTACTTTATATACAACAAATCTAGGGGTTTCAGCCCCTTAGCCCCCCCAAAAATATGAGCGACAGTACTTTTTACCATGTGACGACATTCAGCCCCCCCCAAAATTGAATCCTGGATCCGCCACTGCCTGCAAGGGACCTGGCGTGAGGGTATACATAGATAGGTAGATTACTGTATAGCGATCGCTCGCCCTAGTGAACATTTGTTATTATATAACTAAGTATGGTTTGCAGCAAAGCCCCCCATATCTCCTTCTCCACTCATCCCTGTCCTGTGCGGTTCTTTTAAACTCTTTATATGAATCGAAGCCCACATCCTGGCACAGGTCGTCCAGGTATTCTTTCCTTGGTCGTCCTCTATACTTTGTGCCCTTGTCCATTCCTTCAATTAATTCAAATATGAGACCCTCTTGACGCACTATGTGGCCGATCCATCTGGCACGTCTTTCTGCTATTGCATCGAGCAGGTGTCTTCCTCCTTTGATTTTGTTGAGAACTTCTTCGTTCGTTATGACGTGTTATATTCGTTCCATACTAAATAGTATTAAATACTTTAGGTACTATACCTACACGTGTCGACTTTTCGGTCCAATGAATGAGAAGTTAAATTCTCGAATGAATGATTTACTGTATCTCGAAACAGTGCATTAATTATTTTTAAGATAGTTATTGTTTTAACTCTACGATCAATGATTTCTGAAGTTGTTGATGATTGCGTCGTAAAAATTAATGACGAATAGATGTAAATGATCCTTCACTTGCTGATTTGATTCAGTTACAAAATTTTAATTGAAACTGGGTTATATAATATATATTTAGCTATATACCTACTAAGTGTAGGTGGGCTATAAGTATATTAATTGTTTATTGTACCTATAATAAATGGCTATATCATTTGTGGGTCAGATGTGCCAAGAAACATTAGCAGTGACAAATAGGACAAAACAAACAATTATGTGTTATATAGGTAAGTATCTATTTTTTACTTTTTTTATGGAAGAGTATCCGTTGTCGGGTGATTTGTAACAAACTATCGTAGCTTCCAATCAAATAATGTAAAAAATTGTTCATTAGGGCAAGTTTTTCGCTAAGCTGCGATCCCTTCATGCTCACACATAATTTCGAGAAATATATGTAGAACTACTTTTATGGAACATCACGTCATGTTTTCGATAAATCCGAAACTATTTGTTGGGAAATTATTCCCGATGTTTAGAGAATTAGGACAGGCATTTTATTTTAACTGCGGGTAACTTTAATGTTCTGGTATAAAAGTTTATAAATTGTCTTGTCATATAGTGTTATAGAAATATTATTGGGTACTATGTGTACCTATAGGTATTTATTCAGCTTATTCTGCACGCGATATACATATGGATATCTATGGGAATAACGAATAGGGTGACTCGATAGTCTATTACAATATTATGTGTATCTAAGAACTATCAGTTACAATCATGTTAAAAAATTAAGTCCTGATCCAAGTGTTATTTTGTATGAAGACAGCTGTATGAGACAGGGGATCACTATTTAGTAAGTAAAAATATGAAGACTTATCCGACTACGTTGCATCTATGTTAAATTTTTGACCAGTGGCGGCTTTGTCGTACCTATCGTGTACGTAGGTGAGTGCTATAGCTAGAGCTGTTCCTTGTGCCTCATCGTGTGGTTATGAGTAAAAGTCGTGAACGGTCCGTTACCTACACGAGCTAAGACAAACACCCCATCCCCACGCCTTTTTACTCATGAACACCTGCTCGGCCCGCAGCTTTCCAGGCGTGTGGCGTGGGCGTTAGGTTTCGTTCCACACAGTGGATATTTTTTCCATGTGAGATTTCTTCCATGCACCTAAGATTTTTTCCGTGGGATTGTTTTCCATGATATATATTCCTGTGTGGTTTTATCATGTAACCATATAGATAGATAGTACCTAACCATAGTAACCTGTATCTCGTGAATATTCCACAGGGAAGTTATAGTTCCAATATAGGGGGCGAAAGCTTTTAACAGTTTGTATAAACTACCACTCAAGTTACTTACAGTTCAGGACAATCTTAGAGAGTACCTACTTCTATCTATTAGATACGAGTAATATGGGACCTAATTCTGAAATATTGCTTATCCATCATGAGTGTTCTCTTGTGTTCCCTAAATGGGGACTAGAAAATGGTGATCGGTGGTATTTTTCAGAAAAGTGGTGTTATTTTTTGGAACAACAAAATTGCGAAAAAAATAAAGTGCCCTTTTGAAAAATGGTTTCCGATGAAGTTCTTTTTAAGGTGGCTTCCACACTCGGTGATATTACGGATCGACGCCGATTTTTGTTTACCTACACTTGTATAAAACGTCCATCTGCAATATCACGGACCGTGAGAAGCTACCTTTACTCTCAAAGCCACTTGTCTTTTGATGTTTTTTTTTTTCAAAGTAAAGGTTTAAATTCGCGATAAATATGCGAAACCGCGCCGTATTCGCGTAAGCTATAAAAATCACGATATCCGCAAATAAAATCGATTTACCGAAATTTTTCGATATTCACATTACAGAGCGACAGATTTTCTTGTATCACTACCACTAGGTATGAATTTCTGCAGAAGGGAAGCCGGGGCTAACATTTCTTATGGAATTAAGTCAGATTAGAAATTATTGTACCTATCATTTTTGCCAAAAGGTAACTCGATGGGAATCGTGTTCTTAAGTAGCTTTGCGCCTGCTAGGTATATGCAGGTCCGACAGTTTCTTTTGTTCAATACGTGCTCGTCCTTGAGAATCTGGTCGATATAAAATTCTTAGCGTGAATATTTTTTATGCTCATACCATAACTACCTTTTACCCGGGTTTTATATGATACAGTGGCGTCCTACTTACTCGCTATTTAAGTACAGTAGCGTACGTTCATTTACTTTTTGTTTTAATATAACTAACACAATGATAACCTCTGGAAAAAAATCTCCTTATTTCAGACAATAATAATACGCGTTTTTCTCATCTCTGATTGGTCGGCAGAGGTTGTGGGGTGATGAGATGGGGAGAGTGTGGGGAGGGGTGAAGAAAAATGGCGGTTTCGTTCATAGCGTGGAGGATTATGGGGTGGGAGACCCAGATATACTCTCCAACATACCCACTACCCAGTATAAGTATAGATAGTCAGCGTAAATTGAAACAGTGTTAAATTACCCAGAAAGACGATCCGTATATTTCAGTTTAAGCGCCATCTATACTTTCATGTATCTGTGGAGGCATTTTATTATTTTAACACATTTTTTTTTAAATAATGCGGGTATAGGTACATACTATTGTTTTGTTCGAAACTTGTTCTGTGTGCACTCTTCGGCGCAAAGGCTGAGCGCTGTAATGCCGAAGAGTGTAATATTTTTACTTAAATAAATAAATAATAAATACATTGTCTTAGCGTATAATTCTCTTTTTCCTCATTTTTATTTTATTTATTTATTTAAACTTAAGGTGAACAACAAATACATATAAATATAAAAAATGGACATATTACAATAAATCGTTGTTCACTAGGGCGAACTTATCGCAAAACTGCAATTTCTTCCAGTTAACCACAATAATAACTCATAATTTTTCTATCTATCACTTCCCTTGCAGGGTAGGCAGAGAGGATAGAGCGCCAGACAGCCCTATCCTTACATACACTCCTAGCCTCCGCCATAGTCGTGCAATTTGTCATACACGCTCTCCGATTCCTTTTACTCAAAACGCGTCCATCCTTGAGGATCTGGTCGAAATGATCAGACAGTTCAGTTTCGGGCGGCCGTGCTTCCTCACCCCTCTTCGCTCACTCAAATATATTTTTTAGTCATCCTTCTTCCAACATTGGTGGTGGAAAATAATGCTAAATACATCTTCAGATCCAAAACGTCCTATGACTTTTTAAGATGTCACGTAATTACCACTATATATCATCGCCGGTTGAATACCTAGCCTATCATTGCTAATTATTTTCACGTTTTAAATAAAGTTGCAGCAGTGTACACACTACACAGTTTAAGAAACAGTGAGGGGTCCAGCCTTTTAGAATTTAATATGGTAAGACGGAATACCCCACCTCGGCATGAGATTCAGCAGGTGCTACTTTGCTACCAGCAGGATACCCAGCTACCTACCCTATTCCACTGGGGGTATGGAAATTAAATAAAGCTCCACCCCTGCAATCTTTCTCTCTCATATTATAATCTACCCCCCCCCCCACGCCCCAAAACCCCCGACCGACGCTGGATGTGTTATTTTTATCTTACTCTGAGTCATTGTTTTTAAAAGTATTGTGTCTCTCTCATACGGCACAGTGGCGGCTGAGAGGACGGGAGACGGGGGTTCCTCCTATCTCCTCACTATTTAATATTAAGTGAGTACCTACCTCTCTATCTTCATAATGTTATTATGAGTGGAACATTTCCTATTTCGGGTTTATAAAAGAATCGCGTTAAAATTATGTGTGCGCGCAGCATGCATGTAATTACTTTGAAAAGAGAATGTTGGAATATATCAAAGTCTCGCCATCAATCTCATCTTACTAAATTATAAGACACTCACCTGGATAAAAATAGAATAAACATACTTCACGAAAACTTCAGAATTTAATATAGGTACCTATTCCTGAAAATTAATTCCCCGTTTTTTTTTGTTTTGATTATTTTTGCTTCGCGTAATGTACAACACGTTCGGCAACATTATGCGAGTTGCATAAAGCGAATGAATGAATCCCGCATAAAAAAAGGAATGTTTTTTTTCATATACCTACTTGCCCTTCTCCTAAATTTTTTGCCATTCCACTTGGTCCATCGCCCATAACTTACAGCTCGTCATACCTATTACCCTGAGTTCATTTCTCCGCCATCTCAGCTTGAGCCTCGTCTTCTATTTGATCGTGTGCTGAGAAACTTATTTTTGGGCAAGTAAGACAGCCTTATTTGGCCAATGACGCATCCTTATTTGGCCAATGACACATCCTTATTTCGCCAATAACAATTTTATTTGGCCAGTAACACAATCTTTTGACGAATATTTTTTCTGCATACTGGATACATACATCCACATATTCTGGAACGTACTTTTTGGCACATCGAAATGAAAAAAAAACAGTGTACTTGACGGATAAAAAAAATCGAGAGCGATATTTTTTCGGTTTTTATTTCGTCACAGCGTTGTTATTAATTAATAACAGGGTAGTTTGGTGGCGTAGTTAAATTATACGACCAGGTACGTACTCAGGTATTATTAAACCCACCTGAATAATAAGATCATTAGCTTTGCAAAAGTAATTATTATAACATCCCTCTAAAATTTCCTCTTCCATTTAACCCTTTACGGCACGATTAGCCTAGGCTTAACCCCTTTTAATGCGGCCGGATGATGTTTGGTGGGTGGGTACCTACTCGCTCACTTATTACTTATTATAGTAGGTATATTATTATTGTTGATGGTAAAGGGGTCTGTTTAGAATTAACACCCCTTTCATTTGTCTGTATCAGTGTGCACCTACCCACTTGATGAAACCTAACCGCCCCTGGTATTATTTGTTACGTGTAATTTCTGTATCGTTTTTGAAATTAAATTTAATTTACAATTGCATTATCACTAATCCCTTTTTTAAAATTAGTTTTATATATTTTTTATGTTTTTATTTTCCTCTATCCTCTCTGCCTACTCTGCAAAAGACGTGGCGTGAGGATATAGATAGTTAGATAGAAAAGGTTCTAGGAAAGAATTTGGATGAACAAGCCCAGATCCTTTTTTTTTTAAACAATGGTAATAATAGGTAGTCGCTGGGTTGGTGTCACACTCGACTGTCAATCGGGTGAGCCTGGGTTCGATCCCCGATGCCGACTTACTCCACTTCACGACCCAAGCTTTTCTATAGCTCACTGTGACCTAGGCCGACATGTCGGCGCAACCTGGATGCAGTCTTCACAAGACAGAACAACATGGAGGCAAATGGAGGAGGCCTTTGTTCAGGAGTGGACGGGGATAGGCAGATGATGATGAAGAAGAAGAGGTGTACAATGTTATATAGGCTATGGGATATCAATAGCTAAATTTATGGGGCAGATAAAACCTATAAGTAGGTACTGTACCTATATCGATTTTTTTTTCAAAATGGCTCGACCTCCTAATTTCAATTAAGCTGGTAGTTGTTGGTGTATAAATATTGTTAACTCAATATTTACCGCTATAGGGATTTTCAACGCAGGGCAATTTGGATTCAACGATCATTACTTTACTTTGGCGTAGCGGGGGCGGACATAACAGACAAAGGGGTAATTTAGGGGTTAAATTTATTATTGGGGTAATACAAATGATAGGAAAATTTGTTTATAATCATACTAGACAACTACCCCTAGACTTGGGGTGCGAAATATAATCACTGTGAATTTGAAAATTAGCATGTAATATCGCCGCAGAGTATGACATGGAACAGACCGCCAGAAAACCTTCGCAACGACCAGCCCATCGTCTCTAGAAGCAAGCTGAAAATAGCAACATTTAAAACAAAAAACCCCTGCATTATATTCGTATTTTTTACATTTACGATGTATATAAACCGAAATAAGGTCACAATTTTATTGTTGGAGTCGAATTGATTATTAGTCGAAAAAATTGCTAGTATAGGTAGTCGAAATAGATATTAGTTGAATTAGCCATTAGTCTAACTATAGTTTTAGCTGAATATTTAGTCGATTTTCTTTTAGCTGAACTATCATTGGTCGAGTTTCATCGCGTTGAATCGAATTAAAGTCGACTAATGGACCAATAAATAATACCTACCTCATTCCGGTATAAATGGATACACGGAAAAAATCACCTATCGATAAAAATCACAGTGATTTCATATTTCATGTCAAACCTAGTGTATGGTAAGTATAAGTACCATAATGCTACGTTGTCGGTATTTAGATATTCCTACCAATAATAGTCCACCTTTCTTTCACTGTCAAAATTCAAAATAACCCTTGTTAGGTAATAATTCATTTCACCCCTTTTTTGATATTTTTGTTTTATTCCGGCGGAAATTAAACAAGATGAATGATTGGACGATGTTGTGATGTATTGCTTTCTTACTGTATCTCCTTACACCAAAATAGAAACGTCGGGAAATTTTACAAAATTAATTATTTATGTGAAATTATTAAGTGAAGGTCTGAAGGGGTTAATAAATAATACAACTCTAGGTGTTCGATTGAGATTTATTATCTTGCAGATTTTTTGAGGAATAAAGTTAGAGATTCTTGGATTTTTAAAGAATTAATGTGGTTTAAGACCATTTACTACAATCGGATCTACATTGAATAGGGCAGAAGTGTGGATTGTGCCCATCTTTAAGGTTTATCACACAAACATGTTATGTTATGACTTTAACTTTTAAAAATTGATGTTTTTTTTATATCCCAATATGTTGAACAAATATTTAGGCATCTTCCTACGTGTAAAAAGTACCTATATATGAATGAGTTTAGTACAAAACTTGAAAAAAAAAAATACAATTTCACCAGTTTTGCCCACTTTTCTCCGGTTGTGCCCACTGGTATAAGTCGGCTTTTCTCTATATATAGTATATACCCAGACTAATATTTTCTTTGTCATTCTCTCTACATGCTAAAACCATCTCAACTTGATCACTTTCATCCTAGTCACAACCACTTGTCTTGCATCCATTCATCTCGCTAATAGTTTTTGGTCCTTATTCGTATACTTATACATATGAAATACCTATAAGGATACTACCTTCATAGAAAACTCGTGACCGGATAAAAACTCATATGAATATTGCTCAACATGAATAAATCCCAAAAAAGACGAAAGCCCTTCAGAAATTTGCTCAAGGGACAAAAGCTCAAATCTAATTGGATTTTGAAAATAAAATTAATTGTATCTATTAGTATATACGATTTCTTTCAGTGTGTTAGAAACTACTATAGATTAGAAAATAACCAAATAAATAAGCGGATCTGAAATGGGATAGACAATAAAATAGTCAACATTTTATAAAGAATTCATCTACTGGAATCCAACTAGAAAGTTTGGGCTTTTATCCCTTGAGCAAATTTCTTAAGGGCTTTTGTCATTTTTGGGATTTATTCATGTTGAGCAATATTCCTATGGGTTATAATCCGGGAACCATAGAAAACTATTTAAAATAAACTATATTATCCTACATAGGTTGGTATTATATACGGGTGTGATCATAGGCTATAATATTTATATTATAATATAATAGGAAGGTGGGTATAGGTACCCAATGCTTGATCACGTGATAAGATCGTTATAGTCCTCGTTCGACCAATGCGGTGCTCGGGCTTAATAGGTTTTCGTATATTAAGCTGATGGTAGTATATATGCCGACTCTATATAGAAGCATTTCATAATGTGAGGTACCTACCTAATCATTAGCTAGCTATGCTATAACAAGTATATATAAATAGCTATCCATTATATAGCTAATCGTAGCTATGTGACTTGGGATTATATGATGTCTGATGTCTAAGCAAAGGGCAGTGACGTTGCTTGCGCTTCCAAGTCCTGGCAAGCCGATGACGTTTAGAATAAGTTGTGTAAAGGAGAATGCTAAACAAAACTGGCCCGACGTAAACGAAATTGTAACTCAAATTATAGGTAAAAATGAGTAATTAAATACTGCATAGGGGGCATAATCGAAATCAGTGGCCAAATGTGTGAAATACCTATTCGAAGTTTACAGGGGTCACATGAATGTATCTATTAGTAAGAGGTGTATTAAACAGTCACAATTGCGGTTTAAAAGCGTATAATATGACGAGTATAAGGTAGCCCGTCTTCTTTTTCTTCTTAATCAGCTTTGGTCCCTTAATTAAAAAATAATATTATTTAAAAGATCTTTGCAACATAATCATTCCTGAATTTATGCAAGGATGTCTCCTGCGATTGCGGAGAGACCCAGACTGACGAACACCTCCTCGTATGTCGAGACATGCCAGTGAGGTGCGATGCGAGGGACCTGATGATGGTCACTGACAATGCCGTTATGGCTGCTAATTTCTGGAGTGGGGTGGCCTAGTGGGGGGTAGCTCGGACCCGAAAATGAATGAATTTATACAATCACTGTGCCTCCAGAATTTCTATTTTTACCATTTTATCATGCGATTTTGAACCTTAATGCCGTGGGAAATGACCGTGACGTCATAGTTGGGAGGTAAGCTTTATATTACAAATTAATGTCTTTAGAATACCATCAGACAAATAGGTAGATATCATAGATATTTTAATACAAGTAAATAACCAAGACATTACCCATAATAATACTTAGGTATATTTACTTATAAACACCGCTAGCTGTGTATTACTTATGTATCTACAAGTACATAATACATAGAGTTATGCTACATTATGTATCTAGCTATTATATAACCATTTTGATACATCAATTATATACCTATCTAACCGAATGGAACAGGGACGTTTCTAGAAATATTCAGCAAAATTTTGTCTGTAATTTTAAAAATAAGTTCTGTAGTGTAAACTGTGAAAATATGTTTTCGTAAAACAATCCTAATGCCTCATCCACATGCTGGCTGAGCTGTCACGTTTTTTGTGTGAATGAGTAAAAAGGCGTTAACCGTCGGTTACGTATACAATCATCCCGTCCGCACGTCTTTTTACTCATTCACACAAAAATCGTGACAGCTCAGCCAGCATGTGGATGAGGCATAAGGGTTTTATGCCATAAATATTAATCACGAAAGAGATTTTATCAAAAAATATAAAGTCGTAAAACATTTCTAGTTCCATAAATATGCCTAAGCGAAATTTAAAATAGAAACAAAAAGAAATGTAGGTTAGTAGAATCGTATTATGACAAGCTCGCGTTCAACTTATTATTTTGTATTTTAAAATACCCACTAATTTTAAAGAAATATATCCATCTACACAGATTTTGGAACACTCTCTGTGAAAACATATATCTATCTCACTTGCCGATTGTGAAAAATTTGTGAAAATTTATCTACTTACCTCTAGTAAAAATATACGTCTTGTGCGAATCATCCTAATGGGCATTAGTATCCCTAGGCACACCTCTGTACGTTCATCTACTTATGTACCATATTAAATATAATAATGTCGAGCTATTATTTTGATGAAGCGACTATACTATATACATTATATATACACAATTGTATATACTATTATATTATGTGAAGCGATTTACCTGCATTCGTCATGGGCAGGCTTCAGCTAGTCATCAAACTATATACCTACCCCAACCTAATACCTTTTTACTTCATTTGGGTAGCAATGCATAGGTATATTAGGGATGCAAAATTAAAAAACAGTGTAATCGAGTCATATTATAATCGTATTTTATATTAACAAAAGCAAATTTTTATTGTTGCGCCACCTTAAGATCCGTCAAATGGTGGCTGTGGTTTAGCTAAGAATATCCCAGAAAATTCGGTAATATTGTCCTCTTTTGGTATTTTTTTTAGCTATAAAACTTTAACTTATGAAGTCAAACGCATTAAAAATTAGTTTTTTAATATAAGATCTACTTTTTGCAATAAGTATCTGATGATAAGTATTTACTTTACTTTTCGTGTGGCGCGGTGATTGAAATATGTATCTTCACCCATTCGGGCTGAGTCAGGAAGTGCTCGTACTACTACAGCCTTGGATCCAGTGCTGTCAACCAGTCCACTGCCTCCGGCGTCGCCTCATGGATGTCTTGGAGGCTTCCACTGAAGTTCTTGATGTGGCACTCTTGCACTACGTGTCTCACAGTCTGCTTAGCTCCACACTCACAGTAAGGGCTGTCCCTCTTTCCCCACCTCCAGAGTGAGTAATTGCAGCATCCGTGTTCCGTTCTTACTCTGTTCTGCTGTACTCAAAGTTTACGTGGAAGATCGAAACCTGGTACTCGGGTATATACTCGTATATAGGTAATTTCGACGCACAATTCCCATCCCTAATACATCCACATCGCAATCAAGGACTCGCAATAGTCATACATACTATATAGCAATATAATAACAGCATTGTGAAAAATAACATGAGTTCATTTTAAAATCACATTATTTAATAATTGAGTTTTTTATTACTATGAGCTTTATATTAGGTACATATCAAGTTACATAATTCTGGTGGAAATCAGGACGGGATATTTGTAACGCAGGACTGTGGCAACTTCTGCAAGTTGTTAATTGATTTATTTATTTATTAAAGTATAAAATGATCTGGACCAGCTTAACAGCGACTATTGTTGCCTTAGCGCCAGTCCAGTTACAGGTTATATCAACAAAGTGGCAGGTACTTACATATATGCTAATACGCGGATGTAATAACTGACGTACAGAAACACCACAATATATATATTTGTAGTAGGTATTATTTTTTTTTAAAGGGCCCGACCCAACTATGATTTCACGGTAATTTTTCACGGTACTAAGATTCAAAATCGGATGAACAATCGCATGATAAGATGGAAAAAATAGCGTTTATTCCGTTTTTTGTAATTAATTCCGCTTCAATAAAAAAATAATAATACGCACATTCCCTAGATATTAATGCATATTATCAATACAAAAAAATTCTCCCTGATTTATGGAAACGAGTTTCTGTCTTTCGGAAAAAAGATCAGAGGTGTTTTTTACATTTATTTTGAGAAATTTGTGCAAGACATAAAAAGTCTTTTAGGGTTATTCTTTAGATAAAACGCGTCGTTTTTGACGGGTTATAGCTAGTACGTAATATTATCCATTTGATTGTTTGGATTTTAATTTGTTTTGTATTATTATTTCCATAATATCATATCTAGAATTATTCACCGACCATCCAGCGAAGGAATTACCTAGATGCCAAATAGTTTTATTAAAAAAAAGTAATTTTATTTAAGTTAGGTACCTATATTAAATCTTTTAATAGAGGTACCTGAATACCAGCAACCTATTAAAATGTTACAACGATTTTTAATACGGGCTGTTAGTCTTTGTAATGGCTTCCGTCTTGTAATGAAAATGCGGATAAAAAAATGTAATTTGTTCACTAAAATAACTCCAAAAGTATAAACTTTTATGTACTAAATAAAGAACTATGTATTAAAATATAGGTTCAAAATAATTGTTTCAGTAAAAAATCATGAATTTGTTAGTCATCGCCTAAAAGCAAAACATTGTTATGTGTTAAACAGTGTTTTTACTGGCTTTTTTATATGAAGGATTGTCTCGTCATTTTATCATCTCCCGCTGCATCCCTTGCGGGCTGGGCAGAGAGAACAGATCGATAGACTTTCCTATCCTTACACACACTTTGGGGTTCCGTCACACTCATGCAATTCGTCATACACACTCTTAATCTATGATTCCTTTTTATTGAGAAGGCGTTCATCCTTGAGAATCTGGTCTACATGGTCGAGCCATGTTGTTCTGGGACGGCCGCGCTTTCTTACACCTCTTCTTTCACCCCTTCTTTCACCCAGGTCTATTTTCTTTGTTGTCCTTTCGTCGTTCATTCTCTCTACACGTCCCAACCATCTCAACTTGTCCATTTTCATTTTCAATCATCTGAAATTTAAAACTCAAGATTTAATCATAAACTAGAAATATGTTTTATGAATAAATAAAAAAAAAACATTTTAAAAAGTCTCTCGTAAAAAAATATTCCATCCCTGAAAAATCTGAATGAAGGCGTTTTTTCGGTAATTTGTTAGAATATACGAAGTTCAAACATGGTGAAACTGAATTTAACACGAGTGAGAAGGGGTTACTATTTAGTACGCGTGGAAAATAAGTGTAGGTTCCACACTAATTCTACGTATCTACGTATCTATCATAATGTATGCTGGACTGTGGGATAAAATAATTATATTTACCTATTCTCTGTGAATTTCCACGGACACAAATTAGTACCTAGTAGGTAGACTACAATAATTTATATGAATTTAAATCGTAAAAGAACCCCCACTAGGTATAGTAATTAAAATTTAATTTATAAACATGAACCATTTAAATAAATTTAATTCGACTATGTAACATTTAAATGAATCCTAAAGAATTATATGTACTCGTATATGAATAAACCGCAGATCCAAACACGATCTAATACTAGGTAATTATATTAATAACCTACCTATAGATACAATGTAGGTAACTGGTAAATACCTACATATTAGGTAGTAGGTCGGTAAAATAATCCATAATATAATCTAATGATAAAGTCTATTATGATGAGAACAATAACGTAATAAAAATATAATTAAATGATAAGCCATATACTGTAATAATACCCATATATAATACACATGTCATTACTCATTACTAGGAGCCCTCAATGTGATTCGCACTGACTGGATAAAAAATAATGAAATAAAATAAGTAATACAGTAGAAATAATTTTTAAAAACCAAGATTTTATGACTTCACATCCGAGATCCGTTTTTCGCGCTCTTCCAAACGATATCAAACACGCCCTTCCGGGGTGCTTGGGTTCCTTCATTCTGATGCCCCGTCTCTCCAAGAATAGACATAATCAAAATTTGCAAAAAAGATACGAGTTCTGCTTGTGAAGCTCTTTCACGAGATACCAAACACATTGCGAGTTCCCCCTCTCGGAAATATCAAACAAGGTTTGCCATCTACTATATAGAAAGATCCCAGGTTCATCACTTCGCCTATCTTTAAAATTTTTTTTTACTTATTATGCCAATTTAAAACACAACCTTTTCACTCGCCATCACGAAAAAATTTGGCCTGCGGCGCTATTGTCCATTTTTTACTACGTCTATGTTAAAAAAATTTTTACCTCCCTCCGGAGTTTTTTCGTCTTTAGAACTTCAAACCCCAGTACTGGCGATGTATTCCACACTTTAAGCCTATAGTGCAAGGTGTGCAGGAAAGTATGTGGGTTTGCAGCCCAGATCCTTTTTAATTAAAAAAAAGTCAAATACCAGATCGCCCCCCCCCCGAAATGAAAACCTCTATACGCCACTGAATATTAAGTACTTACCTACAGCAATGCAAGATGGCGACTACCTAGTATTATGGTGCTTACCTGTAGGTATAAAGTTAATAGGTAAGTAAAGTTGTAAGTATACTTGCTCACTACACAGGGCGGCCATGTTTCAATTTGTAGTCAGATTACGATCTCTCGATTATGATTTGTTGTTCATATAATCTAATGGAGTCAATTCATGTTGAAGAATAATACCTATATTAATATTAATATGGGGTAGGTAGATATTACCTACACGTTTATCAGTGGCTCTCAGACTTTTTGCATGTAAAATACAATATCCTTGTAAAGGAATACGATTCCACCTACTTAGAATCAGGTATAATATTTAACAGCATATTGAAGGTCCCTCCGCACACCCGAATAACACAGGCACCAGGCATGCATTTATTCGCTCTTTCAGCCCAAAGTTACTCAGACGGCCCCAGGGTTAGCCGGGGTTAGCAGTATACCCGCCATGGCCCGGTCAAAAATATCGTTTTTTTCGAATTAATTTAAAGATTGAATGAGGCCGGACGCCATATTGTCATACAGGCCGGGCCCAACTGACATTTGACGATGATGACGTCACCAAGATTGGGAGAAAATGTATGGGAAAAAATATTACGTAGTTCAAGTGTTTGTCACCGAGACAAGGTGTTTGTCACCGATACAAGGTGACGTCACCAATCATGGTGGTGATGTTATTCGTGGGTGTAGGCTTGTATACTATCGTTGGTTTTGGATCGATTCACGGTTATGAAATTTTCGTTTACGGATGACGCTGTCTTGTAGATTTGTTGGTATTTCCATCACAAGACCGCAACTACATTGAACAATTTAATCGCCTCGATTGATTTGGTACGATTATTTGTTTTTGTTACCATCAAAATGTTAAATCATTACTTATTACTCAAACTTTAATAGACACTCAAGGTAATACTTAAACTCTTACCTACACCTATCCAATAAATTAATTTACCTAAATAGAGCTTAAATTTATCAAACAGCTTATAGATCCTCAAGGACGGACGTGTTTTGAGTAAAAGTAATCGTAGAATGTGTATGAGGAATTGCATGAATGTGACGGAAGCCCGAAGTGTGTGTAAGGGTAGGAAAGTCTGGCGATCCGTTCTCTCTGCCTACCCCGCAAGGGAGGTGGCGTGAGGGTATAGTATAGTATAGCTTACACTTAGTTTAAATATAGAATCAACGTGTTCACAGGCTCTTTACAACCTTCCCGAATTTTTCGTTCCACCAATGTTTTCAAAAAGCTGGTAGAATATGTCATTAAAGGCATGGTGATTCATTATATACCTATTTTTTTTACTAAAAGTAGATATATATACGTTTATATCTAAAAGCGTATTTAAGGGTAATTAGGTAGGTACCTACTATTAACACAATAATACGAATGGCGGATATATCCGTTCCCACTATTGGACCATTTCAAACGTTTTGCCAAATGATCTAGAACTAATCGATAAAACTAAGGTTGGTATATTATATAGGCGTACCGATTCAAATGATACCTATCTAAATTAAGTAATTCCATAGGTATCTAATTCTATATTTATAAGGTACTCTAGGTAGGTACTGTTCCACCACGGTAGATATGTTACCTATTAAATTATTATACTTGAACCCGGTCCATGAGTGATAGGTCCACAGTGGTCCAATCAAGGTGCCAAAGTCCAACGAAGGGTCTACACGTTTTTTTAAATATTTTCGTATATACCTAATTTGTTTTATCAAAATTATGCTACGGTGGAACTATTTACATAATTTGCTTTCTTATATAATAGGTATCTTTAAAACTTATTAGGTTATGCTACTTCATAGTTCAGTGGTCCAATGATAGAGCCTTTACCCTATATGTACATATCAAAATAATATCCTCTCCATTCTTTTCGGATGTACCGTGTGTAGGTTGTCGATGTTGTCGGGGTTTCGGCCTACTTGCTGAGGCCATCTTCCTGAAGAATGGAGAAGAGATTAACAAGGACCGTGAAAATCTACAAAGCTATCATCCAAATAATAAGTAATCATTACATGCTGTATGTGCGCAATAACATATACCACATTCTCCATGTTGAAAAAAAAAAGATTTAGTTGTTCAATGTAGGCATAGTCAACCGCGGAATTTTCTGATTAATAAATACTAAGATATTGTTTCTTGATTTTCGGGTAAACCGTGTGAAGAAAAACTTGATCGACGTTTCGACACTCCTACTGGTGTCTTCCTCTGTGGATGAATGTATGAGAAATGTGTTCTTGTACTGTGGAGTGTTAACTTGTGCAGCGTGAGCAGGTGTAGTGTGGGTGTAGTGTGTAGGTATAGTGTTTGTAGTGTATGGAATTTTAACTTGTGCAGCGTGAGCAGGTGTAGTCTGTAGATGTAGTATTACGTAGTATATGGGGTGTTTGTGTTGATGTGTGATGTGGAAGACACCAGTAGGAGTGTCGAAACGTCGATCAAGTTTATCTTCACACGGTTTACCCGAAAATCAAGAAACAATGTCAATCGCACACCGTGAAAACCTTCAACATGTACTAAATACTAAGATAGTCGCAACATATTTGATTAAAAACGATATTTCCAAATAAATTATGGTAGATATCTAGATATACCTAACAAAGAAATATAGATACCTTAATGATTAGATAGATTGTTATATAGGTAGGTTATATAGCTTCTTGTGACGCTAGGTTAAGCAGAAGAGAACAATTATTTTATATTCACTATAAGTACGTAGCTATCATTTAATACACCTGTCAATTTGTTTCCGTCAAACCGCAAAAATGTTTGATGTTCACGACTGTAACTATGTTTACACAGAGCCGGTACCAGTCGTCGATAATATTTTACAGTGAATAAAACGAAAACGTATTTTTAAATGCTACATCACTCGCGAACGGGTGGAGGCCAATAGAAAAGAAGATGTATTCTTAAGTGAGATGTAATATATTTTATTTTTAATAGTTGTTTTATGAATTTGCTGGGTGAAATATATTCACAGGAAATTATCATGCTTTCTGATTTTCTTTTAATTCAATCGTTGAACGTAGGATAAGACCACATGATTCGGTGATTATTGATCTTCTAAAAGCTGATTCCTTGGACATATGACACCTCAGGCACGGGGATATACTTTCAAGGGACCAATTGTCAGTGCATTTATGGATAAATTAGGTATAGTTAGTATTTTTTTACTTGGGACTTCACCAATCAAGTGTTATCGCCCACAAAGTTAGTATGTCCACGCACTATGCAGAAAAAACATATAAAAAATATGAATTGGCTTATTTCTTACAGCATAGGTATCTACGTTAAAATAATTCATTATTGATAAATTATTTGTCGAAGTTATTCTGCCCCTGAAAAAAATAATACCGATACATAATTTAAATTTGTTTTCAATTATTTTTTAATATTTTTTATATTTATATACTTGAATATTTAACTTACCTGAAGACACCCCTGTCTCAGGTAAGTCCTAGATCTACCTATGTCGTATTTAATAGGTATTTGAGATGGTTGGTACGTACTACTTTTACCTGTTATAAGAATTATGAATTATAATTTATAGTCACGTCGGTTTTGCGCAATATTATGCCACAGTAAAAAGAGTTTAAGAGGCTCTTAATGGTTTGTGATTACAGCGTTTATTGCTCGAAAATAATGATTGCCGTCATGAAGTTGGTACCAGGTATACCTGCGGGTAATTGATGTACTATGATGATAGTTTTTTTGTAGACGTAACCCACGGTATAGATATTTAGAGAGGTATGTATATTTATTCTGTGAAATTTGCGACAGGGGAAAAGTGCGATTTAAGACTTTCCCATATCGCATCTTTCCTTTCTCGCAAATTCCCGGTCACCATGTTTACTGCATCATATAAGTAGGTATTGTTGAATAATTTAGAGAACGTATTCTAAAAAGTCAATTGGAATTCAGAATCTGCTTAAATTGATAAACACCTTCCCCAAGGGAATAGCAGGGAGGTTTCAAATTCACATAAAAATCCTTCTTGGACCTTTTCACAATCAAAATTACAAGTTAAGAAACATGACAATAGTAGGTAGTGTGTCAAAGGGCGGACTTAATTCAAAAGCAATATCTTCCGCAGTTAACCTATGGCAGCACCTAACTACTTATTTTTCAAATTAAACAATAACATTTTCTTTTTTTTCAGCTTCATTTCCAATCACCCGACGTATTGGTCATCCCTACCAAAACAGAACGCCACCGAAACGTAAAAAGCCACGCACATCTTTCACCAGGTTGCAGATCGCTGAATTGGAGAAGAGGTTTCACAAACAGAAGTATTTAGCCTCGGCCGAGAGAGCAGCTTTGGCCAAGACCCTTAAGATGACTGATGCACAGGTGAAGACGTGGTTCCAGAACAGAAGAACGAAATGGAGGTAAATTTTACCTATTTGTTACCTATTTGATTAACTATTTATTTAATTTTCTTTCAAGGATTACTAGGATAAGGGTAAAAAAGATGAGAGTTTGGGTATGTGGAGGAAAAATGTCTGACGATAGAATGAAAAACAAAACTCGGTATACACAATTTTGAAAGAAAGGGTGTAAGGAAACGTGGTCGTCCGAGAGTCAAACGCGTGTTGACTGGGAGAAATCGCAGAGCGTGTATGACGAACGTCATGAAAGCGAGAGATATAGGATAATAGCGTGTATTGCTCTCACCTCTCTATCTATCCCGCAAGGGATATGCTCTAATGGAATAGATATATAGGTATTTATAATTTATGTAGTTGTGAAGACATTTTTAAATACCTATGTAATAGGTACTAGCATAACGTCCATCATTTGACCATTTATGTACGTTTAGGTACCAAGAAAATGCCGGGTAGTAGAAACTACCTATAGGTCGTTTAAAAAATTAATGAAATTCTTATGTTACGAAGTCTCAAGATAGTCACATCGTTTGAACAAAATTCATTCATCATCATGAATGCTTTAATAAATATAAAGATAAATAAGTAATGATGGATCTATAGATCATTAGTTTATAATACACAACTACTATACTTACTGAAAAAACAAACAAATAAAATATTTATCATTCGTGTAGAGCTTTTGTTTGTATTATATTATGTAGATCCATTTAAAAGCTTGTTTATGTTTATCATTAACGACATCTCGAGGTGACACATTCCTAATTTCTTATCTTTTCATAAAACAACTTTATTTTGACACAGGTAAGTGTGACATGTTTTACTACCTACTGACGTATATATACCTACTTACCTACAGGTAGAAATTACCAAAGATAATACTAAAAGTTAACACTTGGATACCTACCTAATAACAAACCTCCATTGACTTTTATAATAATATATTAGTGACCATGTCCAAATTTCTATGCAAGAATCCTGGGTTTCTGTTGTTTTACCCAAATGTAATATCTAGGATTTAATATAAGATTCTTCTACTAAAAGGTCATAAAAATAGTTTGTACAAACAAGAAGACTGTGACTTATCATAACTACTACAATACAATCTTATTAATGGGGTTACCAGTGAATGCTGCATCCGTTCATTTACATTCAGATTGGTTAGCGAACCTCATTTCTGAAAAAAAAGTGAAATCGCTTATGGTACCTAGTTTAACAAATATCTGGCTTTATATTTTTCACAGCCACCTACCTATTAGGTATACAATACATCTATAAAACTTTTATCAATAACTTATAGGTAGATATAACTTAGTAGTTATCGTCTGGTATCAGAGCTCACAAGAGTGGAATCTATTATCACCTCGGTGGTCAAATGCTAATAACAATCATTGTCATTCGTATGGGACGGAATCTCCGTTAAATTCCGATTAAATAATATTATTACGTAGCATTACATATTGAATGTTTTATTCTGATAATGCGTTGTGATTACCATGTTCGATTACCGCGAGAGCATTCTGATAATAGGTAATATCTACTTATATGTCGTTGAGAGGTATCTAATGTTTTATACTACTAAATATGTCGATTTGTAGTCTAAATTGGAATAAATAACGAATATTTTTTTGGTTAATAGGATAGGTATTATACATTTTAATTGATGTTTATAACATTTTTGAAAAAGATAAGTATATCTTCTTCTTTCTCAGCCGTTTTAATTCCAATGGTTGACATAGACCTCCCTTTGACTTTCCACAGATCCCTATCCTGGGCATGCTGCATCCACTTGCATCCTGGGATCCGCCTGACATTCCCAGACCATCTTGCCTGAGGTCTTCCTACGCTCTTTTGCTTGTTCTAGGTTGCCACTCGAGAAAGTAGTATAATAGGCAATGAAAAATTATACCTATAGACATACCACGATAAGTTCGACCTTTGCTAGAGCTTTTTGAGGTAGAGAGCGGGCTGCGGTGCAAACCTTATGCCGGCAGCTACAGTAGGTACAAAATACACGTACCTGCAAAATACCTATAAGTAGGTAGGCACATATTAATTTTTACTTCTTTTTTTTAACTTTTACTTCTTATTAATTGTTCTATGATGAAATAAGTATTAATGAATGAATATGGATAATTAATTAATTTTGTAGGTATAATATAATTTCCGATTCCACCCTGTAGTGATAACATTAATTTCCTTATCTCATTCCTTAAGGACACAGGACATTTAATGGACAATCTATGTTTCTCTCGCTGCTGTATCTCGACGTGGCGCCACTGGGCGTATGAGTATAACATCGAACACGAGACTATAATCGATGCGATGCGATGACAATATTCTATAGGGAACTCTACTTAAACTTATCTAATTCTCGTCAAAGCCGAGTATTAATGTAACGTAGGACGCAGGACAATCGAAAATGCACGGAATAATTTAAAACATTTCTCGATCGTTGTGCCTTCAGCTGCCATAGAAAATTGTTCGTCTAAGTAATACCACATCTTTTCATTGACATATAATACCTACTGTTAGTACATATATCTCATACGCCGGGATGACAACACGTTTAAAGCATGCTCCTCAGCAGCGCGGGTCTCCATACATTTACATTGATTTACTAAATAATAATGACGTCACGAATCTGTGAAATGTTTATCCTATCGTACAGCAACTACAGCCTCAAGTTTGCTGTGGTAAACGTAGAGCTCCTCTATGTTAAATTTGTACATTTTGTTTTATTATAAAGGGAATTGGTAAATATTGTAGAACATACAAATATTATTAAGTAGAATAGGAAACACTATAAATTTATTCTACCATAAGAATGTACGTATAATAACGTGTAAGGATGGGGAAGGCGATCTGTTCTCTTTACCCAGCCCAGCCGCGTCGTTTTTGACGGGTTTCAGCTAGTTATAGTATAATATCGATGTTGTCCCTTCACTAACGAGATTTGTATAATGTATTCAAACCTTTTTATAAACATTAACATTAACATAATACTTTTAAATATGTGTAATACTTAGGACTACCGCTTGGTGTATTAATTAATTACCTACCTGGCTAATTAGATATGTAAAAAAGTCATTTATACATTTGTTGTCTTCCGTATAGCAAATCGAAATCATATTGAATCGTATAGCATCAATTTCAAGTAAAATAATGCCGTCAGAAGAACGCTACACTACCCTATTCGAATACACATATATTTTTTGCTTCAGTCACGTTCATATGCAATTCGTAATAAATGTAGTTCTATCAGTCACGTTGTCCAAAAAAAAAGCGCTAGAGTCAGAAATGAAGAAATAAGACGTAGAACCATGCAAAGTGACTGTCATAATACATGCACCGCATAGCATCCCTAAAGTGGAAATGGGCAGGACACGTGGCTAGAAGCGCAGAGGGAAAGTGGACCAAGAACCGCCTAAATTGGAGACCTCGAGATGGGAACAGAAGTGTGGGACGGCCACAGCTGGATGCAGTCCGCGCAAGACAGGACAACATGGAGGCAATTGGAGGCCTTTGTTCAGAAGTGGACGGGGATAGGCTGATGAAGAAGAAGAATTACTTCTATTCCAACTATTCAGTACGCTCCCGTCCCTAGTCAATATTTATATACGTTACTCTAGGACAGCCATTACGATTTCTAACACGCCTCTTTCAGGTACATACATACTACATTCATTTTGTAATCCTATCGTCACTCATTCTTTTAATGTGTCCGAACCATATTGACTTTAGTGAGTATAAAATGTAAATAAATATGTATTAGTTGTAAGTTTTCTCGATAAATAGTTATTCCAAAGTTACTATTCTAATTCCAAAGTTATCTGATATCAAAGTTACTACTCGTACCTATAATGCCATTTTTTTAAAACAAATCTTCTGTTAGGTCCATACATTTTTACATTGCCGAAAAATAGTTTACACCCAATTTGTTTGAAACCAATCAAATTGGGTTCAAGCACTCATTTTAATGACGGGTCACCAAAAAATATCACTCTTTTTTGGACAATTGCCTATTATTCATCATTTTCGAAACATGCACTAGCCAGGACCAACGCCACCTACATAATAATTGATATGAATAATTGTACAATCAGAACTAGATACTTTATTTCGACGTTTATTTGCGTCCAAGGTTTTGGTACAAATTGTCTATAGTTATAATAGTAGGTATGTTTTTAAATACATTGGTCTTTGTGTAATAATACCGCCTACCTATCTATTGATTTAGGTACCTACCTAACCTCTTTGAAGGGTAGACAAAGAAGTCATGACATCTCGACACGGAATTTCAATAATTGGGAAACCATGACGAGGGGTCGTGTAAGGCTTATCAGTTATTGTATTGTACCATAGATATAAAATACACTGGAAGATGGATTGTCTATGAATTATATATGAGAGATGTACTTAATAAAAGTTAAAAATATTAATGAAATGATAATGTCGGGTATGTAAAATCAGAGGTGATCAAACATTGTGGTTCGAGGACCGCCATATATGGCCTTTTCATAAAATTGAGTGGCCCGAGAGTTTTGTAACATTACCAAAATCACCGTCGATTTATGTGATAG
This sequence comes from Ceraclea dissimilis, assembly GCA_963576895.1. Classification (NCBI taxonomy): domain Eukaryota; kingdom Metazoa; phylum Arthropoda; class Insecta; order Trichoptera; family Leptoceridae; genus Ceraclea; species Ceraclea dissimilis. The sequence continues at coordinate 17,262,732 of OY756363.1, forward strand.
ATAATGTAGCCCACGCTAAACGGAACATTTGATGTTCCACAATTTTGATTTTGTAAGTTATTTGCGAATATTCTTACTTTTTCCTCTTATTCTGTATTCATCAATTATTCTGTTCGCGTTCTATTATTTTGTCTTCAAGTAGGGACGTATTAGTTAACTGTCATTGCGTGTACTTATAATAATTATAGCTAGTTGTTTACACATATTGAGTGTCGTGATTTCGTAGTTCCATGAATCTTACGCCGATTGGTTAGTGCAGAGATACCTATTGCACGTCTATTTTTCTCTTAATGCGCAGGTGAACATTTTGTGTATCATAACTAAATTTCGCCAAAAGGTGGACATTTATTATCGGTGCCCTAAGTTATCTACATAAAAGTAATATTTGCTTGTGAGTTTGAAACGACATTGATATAAAAATATTGCGAACCAGCATAGGCTCGCAGGCCGTAGCTTGATAACCCCTACATATAAAAGATGTATAGGTACCGTTTTATCGGAAAACAAGTAGCACATTGCTCTATCAGTCTCATTAATACACGTCGTTGATATTTTTAATATCAATTTATTACCTATGAAAATAATGAAATTATTTAATTTATCATTATTGTAGGTAGGTACCCATGTACACTCGTAGATTTTAACTGACTGCCTAGGTACCTAATAATGTGATGGTAACAAGGTAGGTGGCAGCGGCTTGGTCTCTAGTTGCCCCATCTTCTTCTTCATCAGCCTTGGTCCCTCCACTGCTGGATATAGGTCTCTTCCATTTGTTTCCAGTATTTTCTATCCATCGCCTTTCTGACCCACTGCCTACCCGCTGCCGAGGTCACGTCGTCCGCCCATCGTTTCTGGGGCCTTCCGAAACCTCTTCTGTTTTCCCATGGCCTCCACTTTACGAGTCTGGGTGTCCATCTATTTTCGTCTTGTCTTGCTATGTGTCAATTTACTTAATATCGTGTTTTTCTTTTTAGTAGTACCTACCTACCTAGTTGGATTAGAAATAATAAGATTTTTTCGAATATTTTCCGCATCAGGTACGTGCCTATTGTTGACACAAATAGGTAAGTATAGTATTTCAATGAAGTTCAATTTTGGTCTAGCAAGCAAAAAGCGATATTTGTGTCGATTGTCGAATCCTTTAGTTTTGGGTTTCGAAAAGATGAGTAGTAATACTTCCAGCATCCATAGGGGTTCAGGGTCGAGTGGTCGGAGATGTGCGATGAAAGCGATATTAGTATCCAATCCATAGTTTTTCGTGTCGATCAGATGAATAATAACACTTCTGATACCAGAAAGACTGTAGGGGCGGGGGGGGGGTGTAGTATGGGGGGCGCGAGTCTATTAAACAATTAAGTGCATATATACCTATGTATTTCATACTTCTTCACGGATTTACAGATGTCTTACAGATGTAGCAAGGCGTGCAGGGTACAGCTAGTTGTAGATATATAAAGTGCATTCACAATAATACCATTTCAGGTAACTGCTTTCAGAAATTCACGACTGGATCTTATTTATTATTTCGCCAGATGGCTTACCTACATGCGCTGGCTGTATACACAAAGGTAGAAAGGTTTTATAAGTATCAAATATGTATCAACATCAATTTTAAAACTCAAAATTGACACTGACACTTTATTGACGCCTCAAAATAGAAAAGAAACCTCCCCCTCTATTGAATACAATAGTGAAATATAAAAAGAAAGTCTTCTGTCGCTAACGTTGCCAGAGTCTATTATTTTTATTGTTATTTTAGAAAGTGACACGGTGATGACATGTGGGATGTTTTCAAAATTTCCTCACTTTTTTTTATTTCCCACATTTCAAGGAAAACTGTCAAAATGTTTAGTTTCGTTTTGTTTTTTTTTTCTTTATTTTTATGGGACTCCATTTCTCAAATCAACGTCAGTCGTTGTATGTAGGTTGTCTATGGAGACGAAGAGCATCATGATCTTTGAGTATTGAACCTACCTACCAGGCGCAAAGCTACCTATAAACACGATTCCCATCGAGTTTCCTTTTGGAAAAAATATAGGTATAATAGTGTCTAATCTGACGTAATCCCATAAGAAATGTTAGCCTCGGCTTTACTTCGGCAGAAATCTCCCCTTCGCGCTTCGCCACTGGACTAGGCAGTCTATGGAGACGAACAGCGTCATGATCTTTGAGTATTGAACCCACCTACCTAAGTCCAGGCGCGAAGCTATCTAAGAACACGATTCCCATCGAGGTATCTTTCAATTTAGAATTTAAAAAATAATATTATTTTCTGTTTATTTAAATGTAATATATGTATTTTTTTTATTTTTTCTCTCTAGCGATTTCAAGATAATATGTCCGAAGCCGGACAGTAGGACAAAATAATGTGTTTAGATGTCCGTTTCCTGATTTACCAAATCTTCTCCAAACAAATGGATGCGACAAAAAAATAAAGGGGTTGAAAATGTTCCGAGTGAATTGTCCTCCGATGTCTCATATCATTCGTCTCACTCCCTCCACATCGTGTCTCTCGCTCCCTCCCCCTCCACACACAAAGCTTTTCTATTGTATAAATATTATATGAAGAACACCACTAGCCAGTTTGATCGCCTTAAATATTAAAAACTCTACAGATCCGTGGACACCAAACAAGAACAGACATCTTGATGCGTCCAAATCCTCATTATGGGCTTGGCACCAGGAATGTCGTCATAGTAATTTCCCACAGCATTAAGGTTCAAAATCGCGTGAACAATCGCATGATAAAATGGTAAAAATAGCTTTTTTTCCATTTTCTGGGGTTAATTTTGCGTCTATCAAAAAAAAATTACGATTATTCCCTAGATTTTAATGCATATTATCAGTACAAAAAAAAATACTCCGCGACTATCGGAAAACGAGTTTTCGTCCTTCGGAAAAAAGATCAGAGGTGTTTTTCTTTTTTTTTGAGAAATCTATACAAGATATAAAAAATCTGGTAAGGTTATTTCATAGATAAATGTTCAATGCATCTACCCTCATTTGTTCCAAAGCATATTTAGTAACGGTTGTCGAGATATAAGGTCTCCCGTTTTTAGAAATTTTTGAAATGTCGGTATGCATACTCTTAAACTATTTGGTTATCTTGTCACTCAGTAGGTAACAAAATTAAGGACATAATTCACTGAGCAAAAATCGTTCTATTTTTGCTTCAACCTTTTCAAATTTTGTATGAGAATGTTAGCGCGAAATAAGAATAACGTAAGCGACAATGTGAACTTTACCTTTTTAAAAAGAGCCTGGGAACAAATTAAAAAATCTAAAACAGCCAATTTGTTAAGACTATAATTACCAGTATTTTGGCTAAATTATACATTTATATCTGAAAAACTGAACGGAAAATCCTCAGATCCCGTAAATTTTAGGGGTACTTTCGGAATATTTTTATATTCAAGGAATTTCCAAATATTGTAATTCTGAAACAGTCAATCTGTAGTCCATACTTTCATTTATCACTGTCTTCAGTCTCAGGACGATTCTCTCAGTACCTATTGATTGAGGACAATTCAGGGCGCCGAAGCCGGATGACAGCATATAAGACCTTTAATGTTCGATTGTTATAAATACCTATAGACTGATTAGTCTTTCTGTCGTTCAGAAAATGGTGGACATATTCCGTAAAGTCACATTCAATAGCTGTTTTATTTTCCATCAATCCTTTCTCAATTTATCCTTCTGAATAATTAATACGTTGGCTACGTGTTATGGGGATGAGATTATGGGGGAGCGGATGGAAAATACAGCCATAGAAAGTAGCCTATATAGACATGGGCGTCGTTAGGGGGGGCAGGGGGGGGCAGACGCCCCCCTAGTTATTGGAATAGGTATATATTTTTTCATACTAAATGATAAAACCTCACAAAATCTCATTATTACCACACATTTTCTCATCATATTATAAATTTTCATGAAAATCCATCCAAATTCAGTTATTTCATTTAAAAAATTTGTCTGCGGCGCTATTTTTTACTACTTTTTTATAAAAGCTATTTATCATACACATTATTGTGCAAAAAATTAAACACATTTTCAAATAAACCAAACCACATCACGGCCTTCTTACTAAGTCTCAAAAAAAAAAATTCGCCTGCGGCACTATTTCAGCCTTTTCCATGGTGTATCAAATTTTTTTTTTTGCCTCCCTAGCTCCGAGGCTGGCGACGCCCATGTATATAGATATAAATATAAGTCAACTTTATATTAGACGTATAACCACATTGGTCGCATTTATTTTAAGGAACCAATAAACTCGTATTGAATTGGACGGTGGCGATTTGTAGTAAATTGTGAAGGGATTTGTTTTCAGTTGTAAAATGAGATTTTATCCGTCTTTGAAAAGAGATTCTACGTTTTGATTTTATAGTGTTAGGTACTCGTTGGCATTTTTTCTCAGTATCGTAATTGTTTATTTAAGATGTTCTTAGATTTTTTATTGATACCGTAATAACGGCTTATAGTGTGTCCGCCCGAGTTTTCTGGAGATGGTAAGTGAAAAAAAAAACAATTAGGTACCATTTTTAAGGAAAAAATGAAAAACTAAATATTTAGATTATATCCACAAAAAATGACTTTAGTTTTCGCGACTAGTAGTCTAGGATTTGCACCCTCATCATCAGGCAATTGTGAATAACATTATTCACAATCATAAGTCATTTTTTTGTGAATATAGTCTAAATATTTAGTTTTTCCCTTTAAAATTACTTCCACCAAGTACCGACGGTAAAAAACATCAAGATTATAATTACTTATGATTGTTTCCAGCTAAATATGTTTTAAATAGTGGCTCATCATCAGGCAATTGTGAATAACATTATTCACAATCATAAGTCATTTTTTTGTGAATATAGTCTAAATATTTAGTTTTTCCCTTTAAAATTACTTCCACCGAGTACCGACGGTAAAAAACATCAAGATTATAATTACTTATGATTGTTTCCAGCTAAATATGTTTTAAATAGTGGTCTGCATACACTGGAAAATCATAATATACCAAACTAACCGAAATCGTAAATTTATCACAATACCACGTCATTATATAAAAGATTTTGAGAACATTTTTCGCTCTCCTGTAAACTTGAGACCATCTCTATTGTTGTTTCTTTTAGTGCGGTTGTTAGCTAAGATGCTCATGGCAAGAGCACAAAGCAGCTTAGCTATTAAAATATCCAAGGGTGGGTATATGTTTCATTAATAGGTATTCTCATTAAATTATTATTTAAATGAAAACTGTACCTCTAGTTTGTACTATAAACTTGCTCACACAGATGGCGTTATATACATATTTAACAGGAATACCTGTCATGTTATAATTATTACTATGTTTGGTACAGACCTACCAATGTGTAATGTGTATAGGTAACGACAATATGCTGACAGGTCCCGAAGTCATTAGAGAATACCTGAACCTTCCTACCTACAGGTATCTATTACCAAACATGGTGTAGACACTGTAGACAGGTACTTATGCTCTAGCTAGAATATTGTAGTTAGATTAGTACCTACCGATCTATTTCAGAGCTGATGCTCAATTAATAAATTATTATTAGGGACGTCTGGAGGGAGCAAGAACTGTGATTCAGTTCCTGTGCGAAATGTGCAAATGGGTATTGGTGTAGTAACTAGTAAGTAATTGAATGCGTTTCTTCATACATAGTAGCTGTCTAGGCGTACATCTACAGGGCAAAGTCCTGTTTTATATTTTTTTTATTATTGTATTTTGAATCTTGTATAGGTTGCAGACACATTTTCTCATTCCCACGTTGAATTTGATTCTTAGAAGATTGTTACTATGTAGCATGTCCATAATCCACCTTCCTTTTCTCCAAACTCTTTTCCACGTCTTCTAAATGTTTTTCTCAATGGCCATATGGTTATGTTTTTTCGGTTCCGGCAATCCTCAGCAATTAAAGCTGTTCCATCCCCTGTGTACACTTGGACAGCCATATGTTAATATTTCATTTCCCGTCCTGTTTCCCCGTGAGATCCCTGCGTTGTAGAATTGTAAGGTGAGGAGTTTGTAAAGCTTCGATCAGACATTTTCAGTAATAAACCCATTCTGAATACAGAGAGAATTTAGATTGTTTTTATTACACAACACATACAGAATTTACCGGCTAACCCATTATTGAGATTCAGCAATAATAGCATAGTACCTAGTATTAAGTATAGTCGTCCTTCTTTCGCATCTTATTTGTATCGCAGGCAACAAATATCGCTATTATTTGTATTCACAGCAGAGCCATACAAGAAGGTGCAGTGTGGCTCTGGCTCATATCGGTGCTGATTACTTACATAAAACGTTATTGTTATTTTTGACTGTTACTCACATAAGTCTTACAAAACCCCATAGTGATATCAATATCACCAACATCCCTAACACTTATTAGTTTAGTACCTACCTAAAATCTAATGTGATTAACAGCGCTACCTCGGTTGCTACGAGTATATATCTACGGATTTCTCTGGGGGTTTAAGTAGCTACCGAATACTCAATCTAATTGACGAGCAGCTTTCGTCGACTATTTCACAGTTGTTCGTCGGTTAGTAAAGTTAATTACAGTTGGACAATGATGTAAATTTTGTGAATCTAATGATGATAAAACGTAGATATCATTTAATCAACATTGTTTAGATTTGTGGAACAATGAAAACCCTTGTGAAATCATGGGATATGTGAAATTACTCTCTGTTTCAAATAAATTTGCCCCTGGCTACGTACTAAGTCTATAGAAAAAGTGTGACAAGTAAGGTGAAACGCAATGTACTTTATGTAGTTTCAACAATCAACAACTATGATTGTATTGGTTCCCAAATTTTTTTTCTTTGCCACCTGCGATTGGTGAGGAAAGTTTGTGGGTTATACTAGTGGCGAAGAGCCTTTTTTGTAGTGTGAGACAGCGTAACTACACGCAAATCCGTACACGCAGTTATGGTAGTTTAGTGAGCGCACAATGAACAAGAATGCACACAGATGCGTTCACCATTCAAGGCAGGTATATCATTCCTTTCACGAACACTACAAAAAAGGGTCTTAAGCTCGCGGGACTAGTATACTTAGCGGTATGTAAATAATCAATTAAAAAAACACGCTTACCTATATTTCTTAAAATTTACCAATTGAAACGTGCGTAAGATCAAACAATAGGTAATATAGGTACCTGTATCCTGTGTATAGGTAGATATGTGTGCAAAATTTTAAGGGGCCCAGAAGATGAAAATGTAGACGTAGACAACAGCATCAACGACAAATGAAGTTCATCGTAAAAATTGGAATGATCTAATTCCATATACGAACTTAACGTGATAATTATACGAGTATCAACACTTGAAAAAGGAGTAAATTTTAGTCTGCAGAATGCTCGGAAAAAATCAGAATTGTTATATTGATGGGCTTACCTAAATTCAAAACCACGGACACGCTACTGCTCCTTATAAAAATACGTATTTTTTGTTATTTTTATCATAATATGACGCCAATTGTTAGAAAAAGTAGACAAAGTAGTAGAAGAAAAGTACCTACCTATCTGAGTAGAATCCCAGAAGGTCGTTACAGTCCCGCAAAGAATCTAAACAGTGGAGTGCGTACTATATAACAAACAGGGTGCTCCGTCTTTATTTGATTATACCAGCTAGGCAATGTACAGGATGTTTCACATTTATTTGATTACACCAGACAGTATATTCTGTCTAAATAAAATACCCCCCTTGCCATAGACTTGTACAGGAGTTGAAAACCTGAATACCAAAAATAATCTCAACGGAAGTTGGCGCGTAATATATTTATTTATTTATTTTAACCATTTTTTGGGGTAAGTTTCGCTTCAATCAAAAAACTTTTACGGTCATTCCCTAGACTTTAATGCATATGTATTATCAATACAAAAAAAAAATACGCGACTTTCGGGAAACGAGGTGCTGTCTTTCGGAAAAAAGATCAGAGGTGTTTTTCACATTTTTTTTGAGAAATCTATTCAAGATATAAAAAATCTTTTATCGTCATTCCCTAGATAAAGGTTCAATGTATCTACTGTATTTTTTTGCTAAGCATATTTAGTAAAGGTTGTCGAGATCAAAGGTCTCAAATTTTGGAAATGTCAGTATGCATACTGGGTTTATACTTGTATTTTGTCGCTGTACATTTTGTATGTGTGCTACTAAATGTAAAACGAAGCAAGCATGGCCGTAGTCAAGGGGGGTTTTGGGGGTTCAACCCCCCCCCCCCCCCGAAATTCCTCAGCCAACCCACCGTTGTAATGAATCACATACCAATCATGTCACGAACTTTCAATAATTATTGTGAAAACCAATTAAATCACAATGGTTTAATTAAAAATTTGACCTATACGTAATTAAAATCAAACGATGATTCCATTTCCTAGATTATTGATCATTAGATTCATTATACCTAAATGGAGAAGGGTGAAAGTCTTCGAAAAAAGAAACACGGAAAATTCTTTTTTTGTTGTTACCTAGTGTGAGTACCAACTTATTTATCTAATTTAAAAAGTTTCAAAAGTCACAAAATAAAAATAATTTATACCTCTAACAACGTTAGAAATAAGAAGTTTGTTTAGTAAAGGTACGAAGTTAAAAGGTTCATATCTTTTATTGTTGTTGGTAGAACTGATACTCGCAGCAGTAGTAGTATTGCCCCAACTTCAACCCTAATGATAAGAGGGAGGCTGGGTGAGAGTTAGTGGGAAGTTGTGGGAGTGAGATTGGGGAGAGTGTGGTGGATGGATGGAGAGTGTCGGGGGTCGGCCACAGAATGTATGGAGAGCGAGTGGGGTCGGTTGGGAGTGAATTAGGTAAATGGGCGTAGACAGAAGAGGTTCAAATACATTCCCGTCTCAGTGTTGTCTGCCAATACATGACTTGCTTTATTGCTTCTTACATTTATAGGGGACAATAAAGTCTATTAGCAAATCATGAAATGAAACGCCTGTTTCCTTAAGACACACATCTTCCTTTTTATTTTTATTCTCCACTCTTATTTCCTTCGATTATTTTGTGATTTTGCCGATAAATAGATTTGTATTCGGTTACACATTATCACTTCTACGGATAGTGGAAACGTCATAGTCTGATTGTTTTTCCGGAGGATATTCATTATGGCTCCCGACCCAACTATGACATCACGGTAATTTCCCACGGCATAAAATGGTAAAAATAGCGTTTTTTTTTCATTTTTTGGGGTTAATTTTTGCTTCATCAAAAAACTTTTACGGTCATTCCCTAGATTTTGATGCATATTAACAATATAAAAAAAAATTCTCCGTGACTTTCGGGAAACGAGTTTTTATCTTTCGGAAAAAAGATCAGAGGTGTTTTTCACATTTTTATTTTTTGAGAAATCTATACAAGATATAAAAAATCTTTTACTGCTATTCCCTAGATAAATGTTCAATGTATCTACTCTATTTTTTCCAAAGCATATTTAGTAAGGTTGTCGAGATCTAAAGTCTCCCGTTTTTAGATTTTTTAAAATGTCAATATGCAAACTCTTAAAGTGTTCATCTTTGTAATTTACCTACTATCCAGTTGACATTTAAAAAAAATAATTACAGTGCGCATAATTGTCTTTGAAAATTTCTCAAAAAGCATCTAACATTGTATCTAATATAATTTGGTAGAGAAGAGATAAAACAAAACGTATGAAATGCGATTAAAATTTCACGACTCGTTATGGAAGTTAAGTGAATGAATATAAAATGACGGTATAATATTCACAAATGCTGAATTCTCGTAACAATGATTATATTTTACCAGTCGGCTTCTAATTAAGTAAGGGTGAAATCTTAATTAGTTAAAACACAGAGGATTATATAATACTTATTACTAGAAAGAGCAGAAAAGCATTTCATGTTTTAGTAAATGAAGATATTAAATTTGTCTACTGAATTCAACGATTTAGGGAACCTCAAATAGTGAGCCAATGATCGAACGGGTGTTCCGTCCATATAGGCGTCGCCAGCCTCGGAGCTAGAAGGGGGCAACGAAAATAAAAAAAAAAAAAGATATAGCATAGAAAAACACGTAAATAGCGCCGCAGGTGAATTTTGTTTTGTGACACATACTGAAGAAGGTCGTGATGTGGTTTGTTTATTTGAAAATATATAATATACTTTGCACAATAATATCCATGAAAGTGTTTAATCATTAAAAAAAGTAATAAAAAATAGCGCCGCAGGCTATTTATTTTTAACTGATTGATACTACTTTTAGTTAATTTATGAAATGATGAGAAAATGTGTGGGAGTAATGTGATTTTTTGTTAGGTTTTATCATTTAGTATGAAAAAATTGTATACCTATTCCAGTCTCTAGGGGGAGGGGCAGCTGCTTCCCTGACGACGCCCATGGTTTCGTCCTTACGAGTCGGCTTTGGCTGGCTTCAGTGATCACTATATGCACAGTTGAGTGCATTCATACGCGAACGCAAGCGATTATCAAAGTTGTACTTTATTCACAATCGCCTGATGATGAGGGTGCCAAACCTCGAATACTAGTCCTGAAAGATAAAGGCATTTTTTGTGGATTTTAATCTAAATATTTAGTTTTTCATTTTAAATAAAAATGGACTTCCACCAAGTACCAACGCCAACGGTCGAAAACATCGATATTACAGTTATTATGTCATCTGAGGCTACGGTCGTGCGCTAAAATTTGATTTAAAAATCGAGATATTTGAGTTTATGTTTTTTTTTTAACTTCACTCTTCCCTGCAGGTTTATAATCGAATTAGTTATTCGAGTACTCGTTAGTAAGTAGTAGGTACCAAAAGGGTTAAAAAGTGTTTCGTTGTACTAATGAAAATTACCAAGGATTTTGTTTTAACGTTAACTGTGAAAACAAATTAACGAGTCGGTCTGACAGACCCTCCCTACTTTGTTAAGAGAACAATATCGGGTAGGGTATAATTGGTTCCTACGTAATATTATTATTAATAACAAATTAAGGGGTTAGTAAATAAAATTAAAATAGATATATTTTGTAGACAAGATACCGATACATTTTTTTATTCATTTTTATCTACTGAGAAAATTATATCTTTTGGGCAATATTTGCATTTAACGATGTACAGTACATTTTCTATATCATGGTAGCTGGCGGACGTTAGCTGCAAGTGGGGTTGCAAGATTGTATTGTTGGTAGCCTTGATTGTCGAACCTGGTCATGAGAGCTGTCAAAGGTCCGCAATATTCTCTCATTGTATATTTTACAAGTAACCTACGATGCCGAAAATATTACAGAGCATGCGCTAAAGAAATAATTTTAACGGCAAGATAGTTTTGGGAACTGGAAAAAGAAAAAAAAATACTCCAAAGATCTTTAAACCGCCATCACAAGTTTGAAAAATAATGTTGCCAGTTTATTCTAACAATAAAAAAAATGCATTTTGCATGCATGCATCCATGTCTTATTATCACATCAAGCAACACTAAATCAAGTGTGCACAACCAAATAAGCTCATTTTCGTATTCGAACCATATTTTCTACGGTGTCAATAAATAATGTAGCCTGCGTTTTTAATCAAAAATGAACATTATATGATTCAGGTTTGTACCTACTGAAGAAAAATACGCGGTTAATTCTTTTATTTTTTATGGACGGCAACCCTAACCACACAAGGCGGGAAAACTTTTGAAAAACGTTCTGACATTGACATGAGAGTCTCCGGCGCTTTATTGTTCTTTTTATGAAATTTAATATAACAATCTATGCCTTTTCCGGTTACGTTTCATTTAATATTTACGGCCGATCAGACATGGCCATTTCTACCTGGTACTTACTTACCTACGTAGATATTGCCAGACGGCAAAATGAATTTGAAATTGGAATTTTAGATGGAATATTTCACAAATGTTGCCTGTGTTCTGCTGTTATTTATGACTGATTTCAGCAACATTAGGTAAGGTAAGGAAAAAATATCGAACGTACCCAAATATTTAGGGAGAGGTATCCTAATTTCGCAATATGGACGTTGAAATAAACATATACCTACTTACCTACATTTTGTGCACTTCACAGTATAAGATAGAAAAGTATACGTCGTTAATCGAAACAAGACGTAATCGGGGATCGAGTCCGCATACATGCTTGACAAGCAAACAAGCTCAAGCTATCTTTGTATTGTCAGACCATTTCTATCCACTCCTGGACAAGGGCGCAGTAGCGTAGCGTGGGGGGGGCGGGGGGTTCGGTCCGCCCCGGGCGGCACTTTTTAGGGGGCGGCATTTTTTGGGGAAAATTACAAAATTCCATTAAATCACATTTGTTTCATTAAAAACTGGAAAAAATTTCGCCTGCGGCGCTACTTTTCTCTTTTTGTACCATATCAATATCTAAATTTTAGTTGATTCACTTGCAAAAATTTCGCCTGCGGCGCTATTTATCTCTTTTTGGCCACATCAATATCAAAACGTTAGTTATCCAACTCCAGCCTAGAAGTTCTTTATAATTCCTGTAAATTTTCGGGAATTTTGGATTTGTATGCCTATATAAGGGGGGCGGCGGATTTGATTCCCGCCCCGGGCGGCAGAAACCCACGCTACGCCACTGCAAGGGCGTCAAGCGTACATTCTGGTTCGATTCCCGATGCCGCCCCATTTATCTATCAGATGTTTTCATTCCAAAGTTCTCCTTTTAGGAAAGTACTTTTTAGGTACTTTTTATTTTATTTTATTACAAGTACAAGCACAAAACAGATAACAACTACAGATACTCGTAGGTATAAGTAAAACAATAGGTAATTAGTCCATTCATAGTTCAGCTGACACCCACACTCCGCTCGCCTCACACAACCATATCCAATCTCGCCCACACACTCATTCATCGCACATGCACACCGCCATTAATGAATACTATCACCGCCTCCTATTAGAGCAGGTAATCTAGCCGTGCTGTAACAGTTGGCAACATAGCATGATGATCAAACAGGACCACCACTCCTGTCAAATCTCCTAACAGAATATAATACGTGGTCCATCATACTCGTTGTTATGGGACTGTTATTCCATATATTTCCTTAGCGACGGTGACGGCAACCTCGCCTATAACGTTTTATGTATTAATCCTACATCGTGGCTAAAGAAAGAGAGAAATGTCAAGGTGACGGTGATACTATTCAAAATAAAAATGGAGCAAGTATACCTATTTCGTTGGCTTGAGCCAATTTTCAAAACTGAATATCTCCTAATCTTGTCAAAAATTTAATTCATAAAGGAGCAAAATATACGGCGTACTTAATTCAAAACCTTGAGGAATATTTCAGGGCAATTTACTTAACCATAAATTAATAATTTTCAGCGAAAATAACAAAACATCAACACAAAATATGGCGCAGCACATTTAGCAAAAAATAACGTTTCCGTAATTAATTATAACAGAAACGTAAATAATTAGATTAGCGAACGCAGTGGTGGAACGCAGAGGTGGAACGCAGAAAGGAGCCCTGCATTTACACACTTTTGGGCCTCGTTCAAATCGTTTCAAACATTTCTATACATTCCTACCTAGAATTTAATAGAATTTAAATTTCAAATCATAAGTTTGACGATGTAACAAGGTCATCATCATCATCAGCCCGCGTTTGTTCACTTCTGGATATAGGCCTCCCCTCTTCTCCTCCACTCCTCCCGCTTCTGTGAGATTCCCATCCACTGGGGTCGTGGTTGATGTAACTATAGGTACCTACGCGTTAATCTTTTTTTGGTAAGTAGGTAATAAAAAAATAATATCAAAGGTTTGTAGAAAATTAATCTCGAATGCCTTGGTCGGGATTCGAACCCAGGATCTTTCCACGCAATATGTACCAATATTTTCGAAAAAAATCTTACAGACATTACCTACAAATCTTTGCTAGATTTTTCATTAGCAAACAAAGTCTAATGCTGGATTTCACCAACTTCTTAAGCGAGGAATAGCGGAGATAGGAGCCACTAATCATTATTTTACATAAAAAAAGTGTTAGGTGGCTCCTATCTCCGCTATTCCTCACCTAAAAAATTGGTGAAATCCAGCATAAAACTGCTTAGTAAAGTGCAACAAACAAATACAAGAAGAAAAACATTCGTAATTTGAAAACTAATTGTAAAGGTAGGACCTATTTGATAGTTAAATATGTCAATACACGTACATATAGTTTTCAGTTTATGTATTATAGGTTAGGTATTATAGGAATACATATTACGGCTCCTTTACCTCTCTATAACTAAACTACGTTTAAAACTTTTGTTACCACGCCCCTGAGTTATTGTTCGAGGCAGATTATCGCTCTCCTTTTCGCACACTCTCCGTTTAGTCTCGCGTCTCTTTCTCTTAAACTCCTCCTCACTCTAATGTCATTAATTTCACGGGTAGCTGTAATAAAATTAACTTTGCCAAATTTCTGCGGAGTGATTAATTATTTAAAAGGGTTTAAACGTACCGAGGGTACCTACCTACGTATTACGTTGTTTCCAAATTTGAATAACTCACAGAAAAAAGGCTTACCTATACTTACCAGTGGCAACGAGTGAATTTTTGTAACAGGAAAGTCATGGATACATTTTAACGCTCCCGACCCAACTATGACGTCACGGTCATTTCCCATTGATTCCCATGATTTTTAAATGTTGTGTGTTGCTTTTGACTGCCCAGGATTTGTAATAAGTAATATTTGAGTCATCACTGGTTTATTTGCAGGTGATATTGTGATTGTTTATATTGTATGTAATAACCTAATAACTGTATGCACTCTATAAGATTAATAAAATAAAATAAAATAAAAATTCAAAATCGCTTGAACAATTGCATGATAAAATGGTAAAAATGACGTTTTTTCCATTTTTTTGGGATTAATTTCGCTTCAATCAAAAAACTTTTACGGTTATTCCCTATAGATTTTAATGCATATTAACTATACAAAAAAAATCTGGGCGGCTTTCGGGAAACGAGTTTCTATCTTTAGTAAAAAAGATCTGAGGTGTTTTTAACTTTTTTTCAAAAATCTTTAAGGTATTTCCTACTAGATATAGGTTCAATGTATCTAGTCTATACTTTTTTTAAACATATTTAGTAACTGTTGTCGAAATCTAAGGTCTCCCGTTTTTAGAAATTTTGGAAATGTCAGTATGCGTATTCTTATGAGTATAACTTTCTGGACGTGTGTGATAGGCCCGATACTGGATAAAGTGGTTCCATATAAAATGAAATATTTACTACATATTGAAGTAGGGACTGTTAAGTATATACTAATATTATGAAGGAAGATATAAAGCTCTATCTATCGATTGATAGTAAAAATAAATCAAATTATTTCGTTAATAACCCCATTGAGAGTTGACGCTAATGTCTCAATAATCGTTAAAAAGGCTATTAAATTCGTTAAAATATATTTTATTATGTCATCATCTTCACCACCATCTTATGGTACCTACTTATGGTACCTACCCATCCTATAGATAGTCTGATTGACTTGTCAGAACCATAAAATTACTTTAATGTCACCGATATCAACTCATATACATCTACCTACCTAGAGTATAAAAAAATAATAATCTTTATTGTACAGAAACATACAAAGGGCGGGCTTATTGCCAAATGGCAATTTCTGCCAGCCAACCCATGACAGAAACCAAAATGAGACATAACTAATTATAAATTTAGTACCAAAAGGGTACCTTAACCTAACAATATTTGAAAACATAAATCCATTGATAAACATATTATACCTATATAAATACATATATACATAAATGGTATATGGGATGGGATAGGGTAAGGGAGGGATGCTGGGTTCAGGAGGGACGGGTTGTGGATTTGAAATAGAAAGGTAATGCTGCTTCAGTCTACCTATCTATTTAAGTCTAATGTCTATATAATTTGTATATAAATTGTTTTTTTGTACCAACGAGTAGGTTCTTAAGTGATCACTGATCACTTAAGCCAAAGGCGACTCGTAAGCGTCGGGACATCCATCCTGATTCCTCCCTAAGGGAGTTCACATAACGCTACATTATATGTGAATGAAGATGCCTCTCGTCTCGGTTGAAAAAAAAACGTAATGTATTTCCGTCTGTGCAATGCAGATAAATACCGGTTTCATACCTAAAATAATTTAGGTATATATCAAATCATGTTTAATGCTCCTTTTACTAATAGTTTCATGTGACCCCTGCAAACTTCGAATAGGTATTTCACACATTAAGTCATTGATTTAGATGATGCCTCCTATGCAGTATTTAATTACCTACTCATTTTTACCTATTGTTTAAGTTACATTTCGTTTGCGCCGGACCTGTTTTTTTCCATACTAAATGAGCATTCTCCTCGACATCCATTTACATACATCATCATCTAGAAATAAATGTGGATTGGATCAAGAAAGGTATATAGGTAATAAACTTTCAATGAGATTTATTTCCATAGCGAGTCAATAAGGTAGGTACTTTATCATTATCAAAGAGTCACTGATGGAATAAACATGTTACAGTTAGCACGGTTCTTGCTGTTATTTGTTACGTTATTACTGTGGTGCGTTCATACAGGAATGCCCCAATATATTTTTTAATAAATGAACAATCATGGTTGTGTTGAAATGGTAATGTTTTTTGTATTTGATTATGTATTTGAGAATATTAAGATTTGACACTGTGTACCAACAAGAAATTTTTAAAGGCTTTAGCCGTTGATGTGTAAATAAATAAATAAATTCTCGAAAAAAATTTTTTTTTGTATTTGAATGTTAACACTATAGTACGATTTATTTATTTATTTTATTTCAATATAGGTACATAATGAACACTTAAAACTAAGTACCTACACAATTATTTACAAATCTACTGCACCCCATAGGCAACTGAATGCTTGGGTGCAGGATTCCACAATTAAAACAATGACTCATCTGATTAGCATGTGATTAGTTAAATACGATCCTAAACTGAACACTTCAATTAAAAAAAATGATAATATTTATATGCCATCAGCAGTGGCAATCTGCTACAATGATTTTTTCGATATGCTTAAGTGGTTTTTGAAAATATTTTCGCA
The DNA here is from genome assembly GCA_963576895.1 of Ceraclea dissimilis. Classification (NCBI taxonomy): domain Eukaryota; kingdom Metazoa; phylum Arthropoda; class Insecta; order Trichoptera; family Leptoceridae; genus Ceraclea; species Ceraclea dissimilis. The sequence goes on from OY756363.1 coordinate 17,279,783, forward strand.
GAATTTGCAAGCAGATATATTGAAAAGAATAAAGTCATTGAAAAATCAGTTCATATTACCGAAAATGCTGGATGAATGAAATAACGAAAATGCTTTTATTTGTATAGTTTACTCAGTCAATTAGACTGATTTAACTGTATTCATAATCTTATGTGATACATTAGTCGGTATATAGATGGATTCTCAGCTAACCGATTAGTTTTTTCTGCCATTTTTTGTTTGGGGATTTATTAATGTCAGACATTTACGAATGCCCCGGCATATTAATATATAAACTTGCGACACATTGCCACGGACCATGAAGATATCATGTTTATAAACCTTAAGCATTGATTATACCACATTTTATAAATAACTACCTACCTCTATCACTGATAATCGTAATAATATATTTCACATATTGTCTACACATGATTCCAAATATCAGTTGCTGTTCTTCGTCGATATTTAGTCAAAATATAGAACAGTGAAATTTAACAGCTGGCACGTACTATATCTGCGTTAGAAAAGTTTGTATCCTAAGGTATTGCTTTGAGTTCTTCGGTTAATGCTACCTTCCTTACAACTGACCACAATCTCTAACATTTTTGTAAAATGAAAATTAAAAAAAAAATACCCTACCTGACCTTATGGAAGAAAAAAAAACATTTAGTTAAATTCTGTGACTAATTAATTAAAATTAGGCGTCCTTTTTTCAATTATTTCATACTAAAGTAAATTTAAAATACACTTTTTTTTATTCAAACAGTTATATCCGGAATCGCACCTATTGAGAAATTTAGCATTGTTTATTTTATTTTACCTACTCTTTTCTAGAGATCAGTAATTTATGACTTACCGGCATAACGCCTTTTCTTATGAATTTTGATGGATTGGTGGAGTAGAGTTCGATACATTATCTACATATATATTTTTTTTCATTTGTTTCAATCACAAAATAACCGACATAGCAATCGATTTCCCTTTAAACATAATGTTACTGCTACTTTTCACTGTTACTCACATTCAATAAAAAAAGGATACAATAAAAATACTATTCTTCTTAATTTAGAGCTGTTCCTTGTGCTATATCTCACTGCTGTGTGATGAATAATGCGTTGTCTTTAACGTTTGACATTTTAATGTGTCACTTTTTATTATGGTTTTGAATAACATTATTATAATAGATATTATTGTATTATCATTATGGTAATAGACCAGTTCATCCATTAACATTTATTACAATGCCTGTTAATACCCGTCAAAGAATGACAGACTTTTTCATTATCTTCGTAAAATCCACGAAAAAAGCAATCACCTATGATGAGGGTGCAAATCCTCGAATACTAGTCGCGAAAGCTAAAGTCATTTTTTGTGGATTTAAATCCATATATTTAGTTTTTCATTTTTCCTTAAAAATGGACTTCCACCAACGGTCGAAAACGTCAAGATTCTCTTTCACGATTTATATATTAACTCATCAGCTTAATAAATACTGGGCAATATTCACATATCCAGATATCATGTATATCGAATAATAAGGCTCAGCTGTGCGGTGGAGGGGGCCTAAAAGTAAACATTGTGCCTGAAATAATTATTACTGTTATGGTAAAATGTATCTATGTACTACGCCTGGTCCCATTATGTCGACCAGATTCTCAAGGATGGACGCGTTTTGAGTAAAATGAATCGGAGAGCGTGCATGACAAATTACATTAATGTGACGGAGGTTAGGAGTGTGTGTAAGGGTAGTGACACCTGGCGCTCTGTCTTCTCTGCCTACCCGTGAGGGTGTAGATAGATAGATAGATCTACGTAAAATAACGCGCACATGAAAAACAATTGCTTCTAATCTGAATACATACTGAAGTATGTACCTACACAATATTTTATGGAATTGCACGTCCGTCACGGCTTGCCCCAAAGGCAAGTTTTGAAAAGAACTATCAACCTAATGAGAATTTACACCAGAAAATGTACAAATATTGGGCAGAACCAAGTCATCATACTATGAAGACATCCAACATTTTATAAAAAAAATAATGACAGCGTTACATTCTGACATGATTTCTTTGAAAATTATTATACTAAGTTAGATGATAGTGATGGTTTAAATCTTTAAAATAAAATATTTACATATATAATAAAAATAAAATAAATTTAATTCCTTCAAACTGGCGTCACTTTGATAAGGTATAAGATTTTATTACAATTAATATTATATCGCTAATCTATTGTTTTATTCTTATTCTAAATTTTAACACTTTTAGATTTTTATTATTATAATGTTCATTAAAAATGAGAATTTAGAAAAGGTTCATTGCCTTTTCTACGCAGAATCCGTGAAATTCGTAGCGAAAAAAAAAATAACAGCAAAAGGTTTATTGATTTTTATGATGAATTCGGTTAATGATTGTAATAAATTATCTAAGCATTATTTTATAATATTTACATCAGTGACTGAAACATCACACATCGACGCTTTTAACAAATTTTAGAAAGTCAATAATTACGTCTTAGGTCGGGTTTCTACCTGCAAGAAAACTTCTGCAAGAAGTGTCCGAGAGTCTGTCTGGCAGTATCTTGCAGGTGTAAACTCCGTAGTTAAAGGCAGAAGTGTCCGACAGTCTGTCAGACAGTATCTTATGTACCGTAGTTAACGGAAGAGGTGTCCGACAATCTGTCAGACAGTATCTTACGTACCGTAGTTAACGGAAGAAGTGTCCGACAGTCCGTCAGACAGTATCTTACGTACCGTAGTTAACGGAGTTTACACCTGCAAGATACTGTCTGACAGACTATCGGACACTTCTTGCAGAAGATTTCTTGCAGGTGGAAACCTGGCCTTAAAAACGCAACTTTATAACTGCACATCAAAATCTTTTACCTTTTTAAAACTTAAAAAAAAGTTGTATTGATGGTGTATTTTGCACGTCACGACACAAGCTTGTAGCTTAATGTGAAGTTTGCAGAAAAGTATACGGGTTTGTGGGCCCAAGCTCAGTTCCTTTCTTCGTTTATATCAAAACCGGTATTAATGAATATATTTTCTTTGTTCCAGACGTCAGACTGCTGAAGAACGCGAAGCTGAACGTCAAGCTGCCTCCCGTCTCATGTTGTCCCTTCAAGCAGAAGCATTGTCCAAGGGATATCATCATCATCAACAACAACCTTCAGTCGTATCTGGACAGCAAGGACCGGGGGCACCGGCACCAGCATTGGCTGCGTTGCAAGGGTTACAGCCGTGGGCCGGTCAAGGAAATACAGGGCCGACTTATCTTCCTGCCCCGCCACCGGTAGCTGAACCTATTTGTTGAATCTACTCGATGGCCTAACGATATAGTAGAATCTGTTAAAGAGACTTCCTCTCATCCTTCAGCCCTGGTTTCTCCACCGTTGGATGTAGGCCTTTTCTAAAAGTTTCCACTCCTTTTTGCGGTGATGGCTTTTTGCACCCACTATTATCGAAGCTACGTTGTCTATCCATCTTTTAACACTAGCTTAGGTGGTTGCACTGAAAAAAACGAGCGGTTCTGGTTTAATGCTTTCAGCAATTCACGAAACACCAAAAAGGTTACAAACGACTATTTTATTTTCTCTTCCCACTCATCTTACTCCATTCCTATCATATCGACGGAGCTATAGATAAAGAACTGGGTGACGGATATCCTCAAGGTACGTTTTTTGGTCCCCACACCCATCAATCTCAAAACATGCCTCAACCAGAACTACAATTATGGATAGTCTCTTTGAAAACATGTAAATAATTATTAATTTAAAACATTAATATCATTTGTAAATATATTAATTTGTGCAATAGAAAATTATTAAGCTTTTAATTAATAAAAATTACTTAAGTCACTGTATATAATAGAATTACTATAAATTTAGTAAAAACGGCTTTATTTGAAAAAAAAGCTAATGTCATTAATAGGAATTAAGTTTTTGCTCATTTCCAGCGAATTTTGAATAGCATTGTTTAAGTAGAATTAGATTCCTAGGAATTGTAAGGAATCGTCTCTCGTACTATTCATTGTAATTTAAATAATTTAATTGTGATTAAGTTTCCATCTTTGTAAATAATTTCGCACATGTTGTAATTTTTTTAATATTGTAAAAAATAGAGGATTGATTATATTCATTTGGTGAACACCAAAACACTGTTTTTAAATTGAGAGATTATCGCATCCAGATGTCCAAAAAATTACACGATTGACAGCAGGATGTGGTGGAATGGGTGAACGTTGCCCTGGGCATAAAGTGATGACTTAAGCCAGCCAAAGCCGACTCGTAAACGTCGGAAAACCCACTCCGCTTCCTTCTCAAGTGAGTTCACATAACGCTACATTATGTGAATGAAGATGCCTCTTGTCTCTGTTGATGAAATAACTGTAATGTATTTCCGTCTGCGCAATGCAGATAAATCCAGTTCAATACCTAAAATAATTTAGGTATATCTCAAATAAGAAAAGATGGCCTTTTTTTAAAAATTAAATGTAATAAAAAAAACACACTTATTTAAGTTTGAAAACTTACTATCACTGTCAGACATTTCCTGAGGTATTTTTTTTCTGCATAACCATCATAAAAATAGTAATTTATTTTAGGGAATTTAAAAAATAGTAAATAGGTATTTCTTAGCTACCTATAATTAATACTTAGCTGTTCTCAGGTGTAATATAAATTGTACTTAAAGAATAGTAATAATTATGTTATGTATGTAATTTGTAGGCATATGTTACTTTATTTACCTATTATTATACATAGATATTTAAAGTAGGTACTTATAGGTATATAGATTATACTGTTAGGTATGCAGCATCATGATTGTATTAAATTAAACATTATTGATAAATAAATAATATTAAAAATAACGTTTTATTTTCTTTACTCCACTTCACGACACCAGCTTTTCAAGCTTACTGTGAAGTGTACAAAGGTGTATTTGGGTATCATTGAAAAAAAAAATTCTTTGGATATAAAACATACCAAATGGCGGTTTTATTGCCGTAGGCAATGTCTGCCAGCGAACCAGTTGTGACAATAAAATGATTATTATGTTTACAATTATCTCAGAAAGATAATTGTAAACATAATAATCAGATATCTCAGAAATATGGAAACTAAAAGAAGATAATAAAAATATAAAATAAAACAGGTTGTGGAGGATGGAATGAAGGACAGGGAAGGAATCAAGGGAGTTGAAAGTTTGATGGATTATTTATGGAAAGGTGCTTCAGTTTATTCTTGAAAGAGAGAATATGTAGTTGGAGCTATAGTCTGATAGGAAGTGGAAGATTGTTCAATAATCTATAGCCTCTTCTTTATGATGATTCTTATTAGTTATACTATGACCAAACCAAGGCATAACCAAAATGGGTAATTTCGATCTTGAACTGAAAACCCACCCTTTGAGGTTTCAACTTTTCATGCCTAACACACTGGTATTCTATCCGCTGTATCATGAAGGCTCATGATCTACGGCTGCGGCAGATGTATGGACTGGAATTGTTCAATGTTTCTTAAAAGTGTAAAGTGATCACGTCAAACCAGCTGCGAAACTCCACCCTTTGCTGTATTTCTGTTGAGATAACTACTCGTTTGTTTAGAATACTTACCTCGTTTAGTCCAATCATACCAGAGAACGAAGAATTTTCTTCGGGTAGCCGAGATGAAAACTCTCAGATCCATAGCCGGTAGAACCCTCAGAGACAGAATTAGAAACTCTGTCATGAGAGAAACTTGCGAAACACTTATGGGGATCTTTCGACAATTCCACTTGGTATAGCCACTTGCCACATCTTCTGCAGCACAGCCGGGAATCAAACACCAAACTCAGACCTCTAACCTCACCCTAGTAATGGATTCAACGTGTTACTACTAAGACTGTAATTTCTATCTATCTATACCCTCACGCCGTGTCCCTTGCAAGGCAGGCAGAGAGGACAGGGCGCCAGACAGCCCTATCCTTACACATGCTCCTAGCTTCCATCACATTCATGCAATTCGTCATACACGCTATCCGGTTCCTTTTACTCAAACAGCATCCATCCTTGAAAAACTGGTCGACATGATCGGACCAGGCCAGTCTCTTCGCTCGCTCAAATATATCTTTTTTGTCGTCCTGTCAACTTTCCTACTCTCAACATGCCCAAACCATCATATAGCTTATTCACTTTCATTCTCGTCACAACACCAGTCTTGCAGTCACTATTTCCTTAATAACCTAATTTCTTTTCTTATCTCTCAGCGTTTTTCCATACATTCTTCTTAACGACCTCATTTCGACTGCATTCAACCCGGATTCGTCCTTCTTCAGCCACAGTCTCGCTACCATACATGAGGGTCTGCTGTAGAAGTAATTAATAATGCAGAAAAAATAGCTAAATAAGTAAGTACCTCAGCATTAAGTAGTAGGTATAGGTATTATGCAAGTAAAGTTGAGTATCAACGATTTCTAATACTCTAGTAACAAAGCCCACCTGTTTTATTATAGGAGGAATGATAGTTAATCGTTACTGTATCCAGTTAGCTATCATATAATATAATATTATTACTAAGTATAGGTAACAGTTGTGTGATATGAAACAATGTCATTGTCTGATGATACGTGTAGTGTAATTATATTAATTGTGTTCGATAGACAGAAACACCTACTTATCCTCTATTCCACATGCGTGTAGGTAGTTACCTACATATACTATTCTATGGTTGTCATGTTTAAAGCCTGGCTAGTGGCTAGAGACCTCTATAATTTTACTTCAGCGGTTATCGTTTTCACTTTTCTAATATTTATTTCTCTACCATCTTCTAAGGCTTATAAATTACACAGGTTGGGTACTCCCGATGATCCACGATCATTAGTCAAAATATTGTGACGTCACCACACCACTGTACGAGGCCATACGACTGTATGATATTTCGCCATAATATGAAAACTACGAGTACCTATATCGTTTATATCGCATTTATATCGTTAGTGACGTCACGAGTTTTTTCACGAGTTTGCTTTGTGTTTAACTGTCAAAATTAATAGTGAAACGGCGTTTTGTATGGGAGTACGCAATCCTATGTAGCTTTGACCATCTTTTCCTTATCCTTGGTTGCAGCCAAGAAAATCAGACAGAATTAAGAGTTGGCATATTGACATTTCCAAAAATTTCAAAAAACGGGACACTTTAGATCACTACATTACTAAATATGCTTAGGAAATAATAGGGTAGATACATTGAATCCTTGTCTAGGGTATGACCGTAAAATATATTTTATATCGTGTAGTATAAATTTCTCAAAAAAAAAAATGAAAAACACCTTTGATCTTTTTTCCGAAAGACAGCAACTCGTTTTCCGAAAGTCGCAGAGATTTTTTTGTAATGATAATATGCATTAAAATCAAGAAAATGACGGTAAAAGTTTTTTGATTGAAGCGAAATTAACCCCAAAAAGTTAAAAAATCGATTTTGGACCTTAATGCCGCGGGAAATGATCGTAAGTCATAGTTGGGTCCCTAGTTTTAAGAAAATTCTTCAGGAAATAATTAATAATAGGTACTTACTTACTAAAAAGTGTCGAACGGAGATATGTACAAATAACTTAATTTATAGAAAAAAAATGGCACCAAAAACAATTTAACCTCCATACTTATACATTATCCTAACATATCTATGAATTGGTTGATGTTGTATTAGGTACATATAAGTGTCCAATTAGGGCCATATGTTATTGTTACCTATACGCGTATTAGGTATAATATTTATGTAGTATTATTGTCAGTGGGTAATTTGGAAAACAGAATCATTCAGAATGATTAGACGGGGGTATAATTTAGTTAATAGTGGTGAGGAGGATACAATATAGTAAAACTAACTATTCAATAATCATACAAAATGATCAAATTACTATATATTAATATGGCGTACCTACTATGGTTTGTTTTATACCCGGCTTAGCTCGGGCACCTACACAAATACAAGTATCTACAGGGGTTTGTTCTGGATCCGTTAAATTTCACTGAGTGATTCGCTCGATTGTTTATGGTTCCATTGTTCTCCGTTCTATCATCGGTGCGAGTCAACCGGTAGAGCGATTCAACCTGTTTTATGTGCATAGTTGACACGCCTGGTTGTTGCGAATAACACCCAACTATTTTGTGGATGACATTCGCTCGCCATAGATAATAGAGTGGTCCGCACGTGCTGTTCACTCACTCTTACTAACACGCAATATGTCCATCCCTTTCTACCAAAGAAGAGAGCTGTTATATCTGAGCTATCTCAACTCACTCTTATTAGTATTCTCATATCACTATCTCTGTTTGACAATTCCAATTGGAACAATCACCCAAATGCGTTCTGCTTTGTGCGATAATCGCCCGTTGACTTGCTGAGTGATAAAAAACGGATCCGGATCGAACCCCTGTACGTCAAGAAAAATATGTTCTGGGATCAATACGGAACTACAGTCTATTTTTTTTCAGAAAGTCACGGAGCAAATACGGTTTATTTTTGCCTGATGTGATAATAAGATATGGTTACATTTTTTCGCTACTTTCAAATTATATTTCAGAACTGTTAAAGAAAAACTAGCCATTTTTTGGATTGTTAGAATAAATTGGCAACTTTAGTTTTTCAAATTTGTGATGGCGGTTTAATGGGATGATCGGAGTATTTTTTTTATCCAACTCGAAAAACATCTTGCCTTTAAAATGATTTCTCTAGCGCTGTTCTGTAATATTTTCGGCATTGTAGGTTACTTGTAAAAGATACAATGTGAGAATATTGCGGAACTTTGACAGGTCTTATGACAAGATTCGACAATCAGGGCTACCAACAATACAATCTTGAACTCCACTTGCAGCTAACGTCCGCCGGCTGCCAAGATATATTGAATAGGTAATATATATAATTTTATTTGCAGGCAGCAATGAAATTTCTATTAACATTCTATGCGTGTTGCTACTAGGTATATCAGGAGATTATTGAATGGTGGATTTGTTCATGGTCTCTGACTTGGAGCTGCGGTTTGATCTTGATTTGTCCTTGCAGGCTGACCGAATAGTTTGGCAGTTTGGGTGAGTCATGTGCATATTTATCAATAAATCTAGTGAAGCCACAACTATTTGTGACTTTGGGTTTTTGTATGTGTTTTTTTTTGCATTTTTAATGACGTAAAAAAATCCTGAAATGAAAATAGAGCCTTGCACACTTGACAGAATATTTTGTCCCGTCACTGTTTCTGGGTGACCAATCATACTTATTGTCGCGTCATGAAATGACACTGAAGGTAATTTGACGCATCAGGTGAATATTACTTGGATACCTATATTATATGTATATCTATGTATTTTCCTACCTTAACTAATAATCTAGCTTATGTGTTACATATATAGTAAGTATATATTAGCATGATTTTTCTGTATAAAACTAGGCTCGCGACCCAACTATGACGTCACGGTCATTTTCCACGGCATTAAGGTTCAAAATCGCATGGACAATCGCATGATAAAATGGTAAAATAAGCGATTTTTAAAAAATTTTTTTGGGATTAATTTCGCGTCTATCAAGAAACTTTTACGGTTATTCCCTAGATTTTAATTTTTAATGCATACTATCAGTACAAAAATAAATTTTTACTCCGCCACTTTCGGGAAACGAGTTTCCGTCTTTCGCAAAAAATATCAGAGGTGTTTTTCCATATTTTTTTTTTTGAGAAATCTATACAAGATATGAAAAATCTTTTACGGTTATTCCCTAGATAAAGGTTCAATGCATCTACCCTATTTTGTTCAAAACATATCAAGTAACGGTTGTCGAGATCTAAGGTTCCCCGTTTTTAGAATTTTTTTAAATGTCAGTGTGCGTACTATATTAACTACGTAGGTTTTGTAGAATTCTTCCACCGAATATGGTATAGATAGCTGTAGTAACTCTACGCTTGCTACGGAACCGTCGGCGTCGGCATCGTTGTATATGGCAGGGCCACTTTTTAGTGAATATGAGGTCGGTTTAAGAAGAATCAGAATGTGTGGGAAAACGCTGATAGATAAGATAAGGAATGAGGTTATTAGGGAAATAAGTGACTACAGGATGGGTGTTGTGAATTTTCGAACGATATTTCTTCAAAAGATTTCAATTACCATTATTATGAAAAATCGTATGCAATTATTGGAATAAAGATTACAATAATTGGTCGTTGTGTGTTGCATTTCCGTTAGATAACGATCATCCCATAATGGTGTGATTTTCATATTACATATAATAATAAACTTATAGGGTATGTTTCATAAAACAATTATCATCCCTTATACCTTTTTACCCCGTTATCTAAAACTAATTATATTTTCTTACATTGTCATTGCGTAACGGTAAAATGATCAAAAAAGGAGGAAAAAAAAATCAAAGGAGGAAGACACCTGCTCAATGCAATAGCAGAAAGACGTGCCAAATGGATCAGCCACATAGTGCATCTAGAGGGTCTCCGATTTGAATTAATTGAAGGAATGAACGAGGGGACAAACTACAGAGGACGACCAAGGAAAGAATACCTGAACGACCTTTGTATCAGGATATGGGTTCGACTCATATAAAGAGTTAAAAAGAATCGCACAGGGCAGGGATGAGTGGAGAAGGAGATATGGGACTTTTCTGCAAACCAATGGTAACGATTGAAACTGGAGAAGAAGAACATGATATACTGAAATGAACTGTTCAGGATTTTACCGAGTCACTCTCTCATCTGGTTCCGATAATTCTCACTGCGTGATTGACGGTCTCTCCTGAAAATATTTTTAAAAATTGGAACTCACAACTGCCATCTTTTCTGAGAATGACCAGAAAATATATTATTTTTTAAATACTTACTTACGAAAGGAAAATGTTGCCAAAAGTACAGGATCTACGAAGTTAAGTGTGAAATGATATTTTGCCCTAATGCACGTGGCCGCTCTATACAAAGACCTTGGTTTGCAAAATTAGTACTGCGCATATTGTCAACCCCTCTACACTTTACTCTACATATCTCTATCGTGGCTTGGATTTCTCGAGAATTAGGACATTTGACAAGATTATAGATATTGGCATATGAATCGTACAAAAAGTAAGAGAATTACTAAGAAAACAATAATATGTGTCCTAACCTACAAATTTGTACTTTCGTTTATTACAAAATTATTTCCAACCCGTCCAATTACGGGATTTCGTTTTGTTTTATTTTTAAGAAACTTTATAAAAGCGACAAGTTAACATAAAAAAACTAGAAAAAACGATTTAAAGAAGAAAAAAGCTAATTTTCCAACATTTTAAAATGTCATTTTCGTTTCTTCGTAAACGTTTTATTTTTTGTAGGTATACAAATTGCTTCTAAGGACAATATTCTGATCATCAGATTAGCTGATAGGTACAATCAGGGCCGTCCCTATCTAATACAGGCAAGTTAGGCAAAGCCCAAGGGCGGCACTCTGAACGGGAGGCAAATCGAGGAAACGCGGAAAACTGAATTAATACTACTAATGTTTGGTATAAAAAAAATCAAATGCGGCTTTAGTTACACCGTAATTTGTATTGTACAATATAATTCGATGCAAACATGTTCATCAGCACCCCCATTTTTTCTAAAAAAAATCACCTGCGGCAATTTTTAGTTGCTTCAATGCTAAATCAATATTAAAATCTTTAAAAACTGTTACCGAAATTATATATGTAGGTGTAGGTATCTATTCTTCTTCTTCTTTTTCAGCCTTTGATTCCAATGCTGGACATAGGCCTCCCCTTTGAATTTCCACAGAGATCCCTATCCTGGGCATGCTGCATCCACTTGTTTCCTGCGATTCGCTTCACATCGTAAGACAGTCATACCTGAGGTCTTCCTAGGTAGGTATCTATTAGATAGATAGGGATAGATACTTTTTTCAGTCATTTCAGTGCACATACAAACATGGATGGGTATTTCAATTCAAGGTATAACGACATATATCAATATGTAAATTGTTCATCTACGTTTGAAAGCATAACCTGGGTGAACTAGAGCTGATTGCCATGTATCTAACCACACGGTATAAGATCTTCACAATAATATAACCGTCACAGGAGTAAGCAAACTACAATTCAATAATGTTACTAAAAACTATAATAAATTCAATAATTCCAAAGTACTATTAAAAACAATAAATCTAAAAGATTACAATTTTAATTTACACATATTTTTGGGGGCGGAATTTTCGCACTTGCCATAGGGCGGCATTATACCTACGGACGGCCCTGGCTATAATAACAATATACACGACATTGGGTTGACTTGGGGTATGTAATTTAGAAAAACGTTAAATTATACATTTGAATGAAATAAAAACAATAAAATAAAAAAAGAAATGATAAAATTATTTATTATTGTTTTCTATCTGTTGTTTTATGTTTTATACATGAGAACAAAGCGCGCCATACTTTAAATTGGTTACCCTTTATACGTACAATCATATTGTAGTGAGTTTACCATTCAATATTCAAAGAGGAACATTGGTATTAATATTTAAAAAAATATATTGCGCTTGGATTTTAAGTTTTTATGCATCCACTATTGCTTGCTCTCTATGAACGAATGACTGGAAATGAAAGATGACAGGATGACAAAAATATACATTTGAGTGAGCGAAGAGGGGTGAGGAAACCCGAGACTGACCTAGTCCGATCATGTCGACTAGATCCTGAAGGATGGACGCGTTTTGAGTAAAAGCAATCGGAGAGCGTTTAAAGTTCTTAAGGACCTAGAATTGGTTTAACTACCTACTTGCCAGAACGGGCGGGCCAGATCGGAGTGTTGGACATGCTCGAAAGAGCCACTACGCTAAAATGGCGCTGGGCTGGTCATGCTGCCCGTAGCTCAAACGACAGATGGACGAAACGCCTCTTGTGCTGGCGCCCTAGAACATCACAAAGAAACCCCGGACGACTCCAACTCCGCTGGAGAGATGACATTGTCGAGTTTGCAGGTGGGGAACATGGATGCAGAAGGAGTAAGATAGACAGGAGTTGAGAGACTTGGAGTAGGCCTACGTTCAGGAGTGGACGAATTCGGGCTGAGAAGAAGAAGCGTAGTTAATAAATAATTAAAACATTGTATTGAAACTATTGTTAGTGATTAGATTAGTTATGTTGTATAATAGGTAGTATGCGAGGCAAGACAAGACATCATCCAAGCAATGATCTTTTAAGGTGACTGGAAAGACCAACTGCATAATTTAGGTACTTTTCGGAGGTCCATAGCGCCGTACTCTTAAAAGTTAGATCTCTAAAAAATATATATGTTATTCCTTAATAATCTGGCTCTCAAGTAACCATTTTATTTTTTTTATATTTTACGTACCTTTTCCGCAAAATATTTTTAAAAAATACCTGTTTTTTTAGTTTTATCGCCCACAACTCAAAACCTATGAGGTTTAGAAGCATGGTTCTTTTTTTAAAATAAAGGTAATTAATAATTCTAATAAGTTACCATTTTAGTTTTTGCGTCATGTTTTTACTTTTCGTGTAAAATCAAATAAACCGTATTTTGCGTGATTCTAAAGAAGCTTCATTGAAATACACTGACTCGTACGCATTGGATTGTAATCCTTAGCGACGTACATTCTCATACAATAATTTCAAGGATTCCATTTACATTAGTTCAGTCCCGCCTTCGTCCTCGAGGTGGTCAGACGTGGAATCTGCGCCGAGTGTTTTTAGGTCTTTTATTGTGAAATACAGAGACGATGTACCTACTTACATAGTTATGCTTACTTTTTTTCATACGACTAGTAGCTGACTAGTAGTAGACCCGCTAATTTGTAATATAAAATATAATAATTACCTAACCTACTTTTATTTTAAAAAGTCCACTCTTCGCTGTATATATGTTTAGATAAATACTTTTCATTCACCCACATCATTTAGAAAATCCGTCGCACCCTAAATAGAGACATTCAGAATAAATTAGTGATGCTTCAATGGAATAGTTTCGAAAAATAAAAAAAAAAACAAAATACATAATGCTAAACTTATGATTCTCATGAATTTCTCCAATACCTATTTTGATTAAGGTTATCTCCTATTCTAATCTAATATACCTATACGTATTACGTACCTAATAAAATCATTTATGAAAATGACCTACTAACATTGCAATACGTACTAGGTATATATGTAGGTAGATTAGAGAAAACAATTTTAAAGACCCATAAATATTACAGGATTCACCTTTGCCAAAGAATTCCCTATGCAAAAATCGAATTATCGCACAAAAATGAACCGACCACTCAACGAATTGTCATAGATTTAGGAATGGAGGAAATTTCTTGTTTATAATTATATTAATTATAATATTGGTGAACCATACAAAAGGGAATCGTGTAATACTAAAGATAGTAGAATAGTTTTATTATTAGTATAGATAGGGTTATTACTTATTATTATAATATAATAGATAATAGGTTGTTTAGTAATACCGTTGTTGTAGTTTATGATGGGTACCTATGGAAAAATATTGCAGTCAAGTGGTCTTATTCTATTATTGTCTTTTGTCGTATTGTCCCGCTAATTACCTTTTATCATTTTTTTGTTCTTTTGTAATTTTACTACACCTGAGTAGAAGATAATAATATGTAATAAAATAATTTGAACACTACGAACATTCATTCATGAAATTATGATTCATGAATTCTCTATGTACCTATGTATTTTATTTTCACATTGTACCTAAACTTTTGCAGACTAAAATATAGATACTACGTCTTTTTACATCATTTATGAATTTGTTTTTACATAAGTAGGATTGGTACCTACTTATGTAAAAACAAATTCGTAGGTACCTAAGTTTTTTTTTAATTCTTGTGTCAACAGCAAAATCACCCATTTCCATATAAAAATATATACCTAAGCAGCACGTTTGTGATTCTTTATTTTGATCTTTCATTTTTTTTTCCGTAAATAAATTTAACATCGATTAGGTACTAATAAACTATATGAACTATGTATGTAAAATCTATCTATCTATACCCTCACGCCACATCCCTTGCAGGGTAGGCAGAGAGGACAGAGCGTCAGAATATGTAGATCTTATTCTATGATGTAGATATTATGTCGTGGTTTACGTTCTTCGATATTGTCAAATATAGAAATACACAGAATACCTTAGATATCGTCATAACAGTCATAACAACATATAAGATAAGATAAGTCATAATAACAATAGCATTCTCAAAATAATATCGTATTTTTTATATACTTAATTTGATTAGTCGTCTACCAAAGTTTATGAAAGGTGCAATTGGTAAGAAATAAATGACTGATTTCATTATACATTATAATATAAAATCTAATTCTGGACATTAAAAATAATAAGTATCTTACCTACCTATAAGTATCATAGCATGTAAACACGACATAATAGATATTTTGAAAGGTGAAATATTTTTATTTGTTTGGTCATTAAAATCTTCTTTATGAATAAGGATTATGGATTATGGACTGTCAACGAAATTTTTATTTCTTTATTTTTTTATTATTTTTTTTGTAATACAAAATATACCTATTAATTACCTAACCCACTTTTCTTTTAAAAAGTCCACTCTTCGCTGTATATCTGTTTAGATAAATACTTTTCATTCACCCACATCATTCAGAAAATCCGTTGTTCTCACAAAAAGTACATTATGACATTCAGAAAAAAAAACTATTATTTGTTTGTTCGAGAAATCGACTAAAAATGTACATACGTACGAGTATGTATTCGTAATTCGTTTATCCTAATTAGACATGAGCGCCACGCCGGCGCGCCGCCGCTGATCACGGTCGGCGCGCCGCCGCCGGAAAAACGCTTACGCCGGCGGCGTGGGATCCGTGTAACTAAAAGTATTTATCCTGCGTTTCTCTACTACTACTACGTACTTTACCAGTTAAAAAAAAATTAAGTATTCAGCTGTGGCGACGCTAGTATTCAGTAATTATATAAGACATCGAATAATAACTAATGCAGTGTTAACCCATTCCGTCGTCTCAATTTCGTTCATTTGGTTTTGCATAAAAAAAATCGGGGAATTTTCTGTGTCTTATTTATTCAATACTAAAGCAAGAAATAGGATGGGATGGAGGTATTAATAGTTTGGTTCTTCGTGGTGGAAATTAAATAAAAAAACAAACGTTTTTTTATGTAAGTAATTTTATGTTTTTTTGATCGATTTTTAGGACACCGGTCGATTTTACCACGCTGAAATTTTTAAACCACGTGAATTTTGGCAGAATATCTGACCAAAATATGCGGCCTCTCGTCTTTTCGGTCAACCGTTCTCTCTTTTCATTAGTTTAACCTTTGATTATCGAAGTACCTAATCAAAATTATTTTTATTCCACTTAACTAGATTCGCTATACGTCATTTGTTTCAATACAACACTGTGGAAATGATAATGACTCCTTTTCTCTTGACAAAACGATATTCATTTGGTAATTTTTGACGTTTACGACCTTCAAAGTGGCAAAATGTTAATATTATTAAATATTTTAACGTTAAAATCTAATTATTTCGCTCACCCAAGGCTACATTTCAATAATAAAAAAAATACTATCACCTAACGTGGTTTCTCAGACTGTGATTACAGACTACTCTCAAATTGTAATTTATCTTTCCACCGGTAAGCATTACGTATTTCGGCTGATATTATTATGAATTTGTGCATCTTTCGACGAAAAACGCCATAATTTATGTTTATTCATTAATTATCCTTATTTTTACTCCTTAAATAACATCGCAAATAAGATTGCAAATAAGTTTAATTAAATTACATAATTTTATTAAATTACCCTTCAACTACAAACAATAGTTCATACAACACATATGTTTTTACAGCTTATGCTCAAGGAGTTTTGGATTTTGTGGAAGGTCGACCTCGTCATCGCAATTCTAGACTTTATTTCAGAGTTTCAATTTCACTCATCGTATAGCTAACAGCCCAAATATTGCCAAATGAGAAACCTGTTCGACTGCACCACTGCCCATAGTGGGGCTCATTCTGACGCGTTTGACTTTATGGCTTGTTTTTTTTTTATTTTAATCTGTTTATTTATTTAGTTTAGTTTATTTTAATCTGCCCTCCAGTACCATGAAAAAGCAATAATGAAATTCTCCATTATTTTTCAAATATGGGCTTTTATTTTACTTTGTCATTGAAATAATCATAGTTTATCAAAATAAATAAATCGATTTTATTATTATCCTTTTCACATATGCGTATTTAATCATTTAAAACAATAATGCAAAAAAAATCGAATGCTCCCCCCCACTTTGTATCCACGCCGCCGGCGTGGCGCCGCCGCCGGCAATTTTAGACATGGGCGCCGCCGCCGGCTTTTTTGCAGCCGGCGCACATGTCTAATCCTAATATTCCTAATAGTATGTATTATGAAATGTTCGGTGATTTAAATCTTCATTAGGTACGTACGTCGTACAATGTGCTATTTCATTTGTCGTATTTGTTTTTACAATTATGTATTACCTACTTGAATATCGATTATTTTTTATTGCCCTTAGAAATGCAATCACTGTATAGGTAGGTACATAATATGTACTTATTAATTACCTACATTGAAGGTAAGTACCTACTTATCTAGGTATACAGTATGCACTCGATTTTACCTGCTAATTTGGCTCTTTAGGTACATTATTTATCACTAATTAGAGCAGAATTTATAAATACCTCCAATATGTTGATTTGGTTGTCTCTTACTCCAGTATACCAAATACCTATTTATTAGGAATACCTACTTATAAAATTATCTATTAGGTATATGCTATATTTAATTATCTTGGCAATCAACCCGTAAAGAGTGATTTGTGGCAATACAAAAATAAATGAAATTAAATCAATGCAATTATTAGAATAATTTTGATAATTATAGGTAGATTTGTGAAAACAAACAAATTGAAAGTATTCCTTTTGTTATTGAAATTTTAATTTTTGATGGGTACCGCACCTATAGTAAAAATAATATTGTAGTGGTAACGCTGATAATGGAAGAATATACTATTATTGTTGTATTGTCCGGCTAATTGCCCAGCTGTAAAATTATTATATTTTGTTATTTTATAATCTACTACTTATTGACTATTGTACCTACACACTTGAGTACAAAATAATAATAGTACTATAATAAATAAAAAGTGTGAACATTCATTCATTCATGAGTATTTTATTTACGCATTGTCATTATTCATTATAATCATTCATTATACACTTTTGGAGACTGAAGGTTAGACGCTATTTTTTACAAATATGTATTATTTTTATATTATTTACTAATTTATACATACGTTTTGAACTGGGCATCTTGAAATTTATTGAAGTAGATACTAATTACATATCTAAATACGTACTCTCTCTCTCTCCCTCTTAGGGCAAAGCACCCGAGCTCGAGTGATACATGAAATTGATACCTAATAATTTTAATCCTATACAATATACCTACCTAGTACCTACTATTCTAAAAATTCATAGTATGAACTGTGTAGTAGCTCAGGACGAATATTATGAAATAAAAAAAATATGACATGTTATTTTATGTCCGAATTTTGTAAGGATTCTACCGTAGAATTATTCTACATTACCTGACCGCTGTAGTATCTACTGATCTTAGATCTATTGTCTACAATATTATCTATTGTCAGAATACCGATAACGGCGATAACACTTACTGAGCACAGGTAGTTGCTATACAAAATAAACTTAGGACCGTAAACAATACAAAAGGGGAGGTCCTTTGGTGCGGTGTGAAGGGGTTCGAGGGGAATTTTTGTCATAGCCCCACCCATTTGCGAATTTTGTTTTGCTTTTCTATCTGCCTTAATGTAGATACATAAACATTATGAAGCTACATTACCAATAATTTCATTCACATATTATCATCATCAACCTATCTACTATAACTCGGTATATAGACAACATTATCAGGCCCCTCTCACAGTGGGGCCCGGGGTCCAAGGGGGCCCCTAGTTTCGCCCAGGTAACCGATAAATATATAGTTTTCAGAAAATCAAACGATAATTACTGACTGTAAAATTAAGTAATTACCTAACTATTCATTTAATAGTCTGCGAATTACCTCCGTCATATCGTATAGTCAATGGCGGACTGGCCAATTTACCCAAGTGGGCCCCATCTACAGGGATCCCCAAGCACAGTCATTTCCCACGGCATTAATGTTCAAAATCGCGTGAACAATCGCAAGATAAAATGGTTAAAATAGCATTTAATTTTTATTTTTTGGGGTTAATTTCGCATCAATTAAAAAAACTTCACTACGTTCATTCCCTAGATTTTAATGCATATCATAAATACAAAAAAAAATTCTTCGCGACTTTCGGGAAACGAGTTTCTGTCTTTTGGAAAAATATCGGAGGTGTTTTTCACATTTTTTTTTGTGAAATCTATGCAAGATATAAAAAATCTTTTACAGTCATCCCTTAGATAAAAGCTCAATGTATCTACTAATTTTTTTTCCAAAGCATATTTAGTAACGATTGTCGAGTTCTAAGGTCTCCCGATTTTAGAAATTTTTCACCTACTCTTAAACGCCATATCAATTGGCTCTGTATATTCTGGGTACCACTATACCTACACTCCGTGAAAATCTGAAGAGGAAGGTACTGGGGCCCCCTCATCTCATACTCATAGGTCATACTCATAGGAGAGGGCCGTCCAATATGCCAAAGTGCCCAGGGCCTCGAATAGGTTAAAGACGCCACTGAACATTATATACCTGACGTCTACTAATAATCTTTATTCTCATATATTCTTATTGTTGTTATTAGTACTATAATATTAGGTATCTATCTCTCTATATATAATATGTATGATGGGTTCAATACATAGTTTCTATATAACAACGACATTCGTACCTACATTCAATCAAATTGCTTTTATACGAAACCCTTACGTGCTTGGCGTTGCATGACTATTTTTTTTTTCATAAATACCTGCACTGCCAGTCTATGTTAGAACAGTCAAACAGTGGATGACTATGATGTATATACCTAAACCAAAAAGTTGAAACACAGAAAATCGTAACAAAACATCTTGTGGATCGTGAAAATTATGACAGAAAAAATCAATTGCTTGACCAGGTTCCAAAAACAACAATTCTCGATGTTTTGTTTATGAGATTTAGCAAAGAAAGTCTTGGTTAAACAGCTTTATTTTCTATAGAAATAAATATCAATACTAAACCTATGAAAAAGGTAGCGTCGCAGGCTAATTTTTTGATGTAACAATTTAATTTTCAATGAAATTTAAAGGATTTTGATAATATAAAGATCGGCAGGGGTCTGCCCGGTGATAGTTAAGCCATGCACTGTCTGATCCGGAGATATACGCTGCTAACCCGGAGCCTGAAGAACACCACTTAAACCCGTAGACTCCGGGTCATTGGTCAAACCCGGAGAGGTGGCAGTCGTAAACAAAACCTATCACATTTTTTTTTATCAAAAAATTGAGTACATGGTTAGTGCAGTTGGTTGAGGAGGCAGTCTCTCAAGCGGGAGGTGCCAGGTTCAAACCCCGGCGGTGGCGATGTATTCCGCACTTTGCGATACAGGCTTTTAGCCTAGTGCAAAGTTTAGTGTGCAGGAAAGTATTTGGGTTTTGTGTACATGCAAGCCCAGATCCTTTCTTTTAAAAAAATAAATTTTTCTACGTTTCTCTCAAATAAAGTATGTAAGGGAACACACATACACACAATTAAACTGCAGTATTGTGATATTGGATTTGAGTTGGTGTATTATTCACAAACAATAAGTATTAAAGCATTTATGGAAACATTATTGAATACATTTTTATGAAACATTAATTTGTACGCCACGAGATTTTATGGCAATCGCTTTGTTCCACAATCCATATTGATTTGATACAACTCATGTATACGAGTATTTATCTATCTATTATGTACGATCTTTATCGATCTGAATCATTCAATGATTATTAGGTTATTATTATTACCTGTGCTTCTCAAATATATTTATTTATTTATTCTTCAAGTGAACATTAAACATGGGTTGGTTGGCAGAAATTGCCATTTGGCAATAAGCTCGCCCTTTGTATGTTTCTATATACAATAAAGATTATTTTATTTATTATTTTTACTTTAAATCATGGGCGTCGTCACGGGGAAGCGGGGAGGGGGGGAAGCTGCTGCCCCCCCTAGGCATAGGTATATACTTTTTCATAATGAAAATCACATTATTACCACACGTTTTCTCATCTTATTATACATTTTCTAAAATTTGTATGAATATCCATTAAAATGCAATTGTTTCATAAAAAAATTGCCTGCGGCACTACTACTGCGGTCGTTTGTTTCTTGCATTATAGATCATATAGATCACCTACTATAGAAAGACGCCAGGTTCATCACTTCACACATTTTTCTTAAAAAAAACTCATTTGTAGAATAAAATATTATAAACAACATTAAAAGAATTAAGCTCCAAGATTTTTTTAAATGTACGCCAACCCAAATATTGTTCTGCACTCCTTGCAGCCTAGTCTTTTAAGGCTTTTAAGCCTGTATCGCAAAGTGTGAAATACATCCCCAGCGCCGGGGTTTGAACCTGGCACCTCTCGCTTGAGGGAATGCCGCCTTAACCAACTGCGCCAAACATGTAGTCAACTGACGCCAACATCTACTCAAAGATTGGTTCTAGAGCAGTCCTGGAACCGTTTTAAAACCAATTTAGGAGAATTGTTACCAGGGTTATAACTTACATATAATAGACAGGTATTTATGTATAGTGTTTATATTTTGAGGTGGTTTGTGTTGGTCTAGGTACCCACTAGTAAATACGTATAATGTAATAGGTAGGTACTATTAGTACAAGATCAGGTCAGGTTTAAGGAGGTTTAGCTCCACATGATTGATTGGCTGTCCGCCTCGCTCTGACAGCCTCCCCCCTCAGCTCGGCCCTGGATAATCCCGTAAGGGTGAAGCGTGACGACGGCCCTGGTCGCCACTCAAACGTCATCAAATTGAAAGACGGGAGATAAATTGTTTTTGTGGTATCAATTTTGTACCTAGATCATATTTTGGAAAATATATAGGTAATGATGATATTTCAATAGAATTTGATACGGTAGGTATATATCCACTTATTTGTCTACGTTATCCTTTAGATATATAGATATTTACCTACTGATAAATATACTGGGAGAAAATAAGATTTTCGACCGACGGTACAAGGTGGGAGTCCATTATTAAAGGTAGAAATGAAAGATTGCTGTTTAAAATTTACGTTTTTGATAAAATTTTCACAATTTCACTTCACAAAAATTTATGGCTTTGTGTGCAGAAGCCTAAATCTACTTTTTTTTTCTTGTAGGTATTCCGTCGAAAGATCTGCGGAAATTATTGTAGAAGTTCTGCAGATCCAGAAATTGTTTCAACCCTGAAATGGATAAACTAGAACCTTTTTGAACAAAGTTCATTATTATCATCATCATTCGAAACAGCTACATAAATAGTTTGTCTATTACAACTTGAATCCGTTCCTTCATCAGGGATCAACCGTTTTCGTAACAGCGACTGGTATGGTTACTTGTGTGCAAAATAATAACGGTTGGCGTTTCGTAACTGCGTCAGGATTGAGACCGAAATGGTTTCTTGGGGTGCGAGTCAACCGGTTGTGCGATTCAACCTGTTCTATGTGCATAGTTGACACGCTCAATTGTTAATCATTCACTATAGATAATAGAGTGGTCCGCACGTGCTGATGTTCACTCACTCTTAGGAACACGCAATACGAGTATGTATACCTATCTCTTTCTACCTTCTACTTTCTTTTGTATATTTTTTATTTATCAACTCACTCCTATTGATATTCTCATATCTCTCTCTGTTTGACAATTTCAATTGGAACAATCACCCAAATGCGTTTTGTCATCGTGCGATAATAGCCCGTTGACTCGCTGAGTGAAAATTAACGACAAAAAACGCAGCCCTGCAGAACTTCCACAATAGATTTCCACACTTTTATTGCAGAAGATCTGCAGATACAGAAACACACAGATACAAACACAGATTATAGACAATAATACTTAAATATGTGATTGCTTGGTATATGTTCGTAATATTGATGCGAAAAAGCATGAGAAATAAGAGAAAACAATAATACATTGTTATTCCCGTATTACAGAGAGGTAATCTGATAGTCGTGCGACAAATGAAATAAATAAAAAGTTATTATTGAGAGAGTAGATAAATAAATAAATAACTAAATACAATACACTTGTCGTTATTGATAATGTATATGTTACAGGAAATGTATGAGATCTGGGAATTGTATACAACTCCTAGGAAAAGTATACGATGCTTAAAATTGACAGGAAACGTGTGAATGTTTTTTTTAAAGGATCTGGGCTTGTTTACACAAACCGAAATACTTATGCATGTATGAAATCTAGGAATTGTATACAACTCTATACAATGCCTAAAATTGACAGGAAAATGAGTGAAATTAAATGATTATTTTTTGTATTATAAATTACTTATATTTGGTATATTGCTAACACGTTTTATTAGGATTTTTTTTAAATTTCCTGTGCGAGAGTCGTAAATATATTAAATTGTGTAATTCTAAGCACGGCTTCAGTAAGGCTGCAAAAATATATAGTTTCTTCGAGTGAAATACGTTTTTATGCTCGGCTTTATAGGAAAGTCTGGCGATCTGTTCTCCCCGCCTTCCCCGCAAGAAATGCGGCGGGAGGGGATCGGGTAGAATAGATAAAAGAATATATTTAAAAGTTCCTTCGACAAATCATTTCCTCGGAATTGTAAACAATGACGGATTTCCTACATTTTCGCTAACTTAATATAATAGTGTCATTGTCATTGTATCTCTCCAGCCCTCAACCCCGAGTCAGAGACAAGAGCATCAGTAGGGGTGGATCCCTCCCCGCCTAACAACAGACGACTAAACTACGGTATCATCCACCCATCATCCCTGGGGAGAAATTAAACAGGAGGAGTGTTTGTATTTGTCCCGTTTAGCAATGGGACGGAGCTAGGTTGGGATCGAAATTGAGTGACGTTGATGGGTGTGAAAAAGAGTGGCAAAATAGTTCATTAATGAAAAATATAACTATACCTACCAGTGGCGAAGAGTGTATTTCTGCAGAAGGGAAGCTGGGGCTAACATTTCTTATGTGATTACGTCAGATTAGACACTATTATACCAATCGTTTTTTTCAAAAGGTAACTCGATGGGAATCGTGTTCTTAGGTAGTTTCGCACCTGATACCTACCTGCGACGAACCTGTAAGGAGATTTACTCTTCCTTATCGTGATGTCAGCCATCAAACGATGCAAACAAATCATTAAATAATTCTCGATTGAGAGCATTTTGTTCTGGGTTGTGAATAAAACACTTACAAGGGTTAATTGATTTTTTTAAGTAACTACAATGCTAGTTCGAATTCCGTCGATTGAATAATATATTCAGCAAAATTTATCTATTTATTTAATTTAATAATGTGGCGAGAGCAACGGATGGCAAATGGAGCAACAAGCTCCTGTTCTGGCGTCCGTGGCTCTGTAAACTCTGAAGTTGACAGCTGGCCTCAAATGGATATCCGAGGCAAAATCCAAAGAGAGGTGGAGACGAATTAGGGAGGCCTATATCCAGAAATGGAAGCGCGGGGCTCGTAAAGAAGAAGAAGAAGAAAAATTTAATCAATATAATTTGATTTGATATCTATCATTACGTCACCACATCTTTAACAATAAGCACCTAATTTTTTTTAACCACTGTTCTGCGATTTCTACCAATCTCTGAAATTTTATCAGCAGTAAGTATTTAATTTTCTAATCTTGTCAAAATTATTTCAAAATTTGTATAATTTCTAACAATAATAATTTGTAATATATGATAAATAAAAAAAGGAAATATCACAGAAAAGTCGACTTCAATAAAATCTATAAAAAAATTAAATTATTTTATCAATAAGGGCGCTTGCTAACTGAAGCTGTCCCCTGCATTAGGGGATGGTAGGTAAGTACGGAATATTGTAAGTGTCGTACGTGCATATATAATAATAATCTAAGGGTGGGTGTCGGAGGGTGGCGTCGGGCAGAACATGAACCTGCTACCGTTCCATTAACATAACACCACTGAGCGTGTGAATCTTTCATGAGATATTTTTCGATGCTTAAACGATTTTGATCCCAGAAGAATTTATACTTGGTATAATAATATACTTAGTATATTTTCTAGTATACACCTAATATTATGTGAATATGCACAAGGGAGATACATTATAAAATGAAATTCATCGGAAAACACTGAATTCATGAGTACCTACATTCTCCATACGTTGTTTTTATTTTATACGCTCAATAAGAAAAAAAAGAACATTTTTATGTGTGTGTCTATATATGTATTTCATTAGTTTTTTTAACACATATTATTGTTTAATAGTTTGGGTTAGCTGGCAGGGATCGCAGTACTGCGATAAGCTCGCCGTAGTGAACAAATGTTATAATTTTATTTTAGTGTTTACATACTTATGTCTGTATCTTGTTCACTAAGAGTGTAAATAAATAAATAAATAAATATATATAACAACAGGAGGTATAGGTATTTATATATACTCATTTGATGACATTTACCGTGCAATAGCTCAAAATACTAAGGTGATGTTTTTGTAAGATTTTTTTTGTAGGTATGTGCGTAAATTTTGCAATCGATTTTTCAACCACTACCCGACATGTTCCCGACTACTTAGACACTTTGAAAACGTACATGAACTCGGTGACAATACGTTTCTGTATATAACATTGGATCATCCTTTTCTAGAGACAAAAAATATGTAAAGAGTTTCAGAGGGATCCTAGGGTTATCTAGGGAATGACCGTAAAAGATTTATTTTATCTTGTATAGGTTTCTCAAAAATAATTGTGAAAAACACCCCTGATCTTTTTTCCGAAAGACGGGAACTCGTTTTCCTGACCTTAAGATCTTCAATGACCCAAAGCGTTTTTTTTATTGAAGCGAAATTAACCCCAAAAAATGAAAAAACGCTATTTTTACCATCTCGATGTTTTTGACCGTCGTTACTTAGTCGAAGTCCATTTTTAAGGAAAAAATGAAAAACTGAATATTTAGATTAAAATCCACAAAATAATGACTATAAGCTATTTTTACCATTTTATCATGCGATTTTGAACCTTAATGCTGCGACGTGAAATGACCGTGTCGTCATAGTTGTGTCGCGGCCTTAATAAATAAATGGCTCAATGTAATCATTTTTAAATTTCCTAATTCCCAACGTATGATACACACACGTCGCTCTTAAACCAACTGTAAAATTAAATAATCTTTTGTAAATAAATTAGCAGGTCCCTGTCCAGTGTATTCCCCCGAGTGTGTGCCGCCGTAGGTAGCTCCATACAGATGAGCTGAATATCTGCACAACACAACAACAGTGCATTAATATGGGGTGTGCCAGTTTATTTGATTACATTTTAATCAAGGACCGATTGAGTTGTATAGACTTTATCAATTTCTATTATACCTATCTACATACCCTTCATATAGTTCATTCATAGAAGTACAACCATTGGCATACGTACTTTCTTTTTTATTTTGTTAATTTATCAACCAGTTCGATTACGTGGAATATCCCATAATGTGGATGAGTGGCCGTTGACATGTACAGGCTTGCATTACAATCAGAAAACTAACGCTTAGCAAAGTTCGATTTTAACACGGCTAAAATTAAGGCTCCCGACCCAACTATGGCGTCACGGTCATTAAGGTTCAAAGTCGCGTGAACAATCGCATTGCAAAATGGTAAAAATAGCGTGTTTTCCATTTTTTTGGGGTTAATTTCGCTTCAATCAAAAAGTTTTACGGTTATTCCCTAGATTTTAATGCAAATTATCAGTACAGAAAAAATTCCGCGACTTTCAGGAAACGAGTTTCTGTCTTTCGGAAAAAAGGTCAGAGGTGTTCTGCACATTTTTTTTGAGAAATCTATACAAGTTATAACTTTTTTTACGATTATTCCCTACACAAAGGTTCAATGTATCTTCTCTATTTTTTCCAAAACATTTTTAGTAATGGTTGTCGAGATCAAAGGTCTCGCGTTTTTAGAAATTTTTGAAATGTCAGTATGCGTACTCTTAAGTTGTTTGTTGTATTTATTTCTTTTCAAGACAAATGTGTCTAAGATTCTGTAAGATGAACAGCACCCTTATGCTTTGGCAATCACATACCTTTAACATACCGCATCAGACAGGATACTATCGTTTGACAAAATTGTGCGAGGAAATATCTACTGTGGTTGGAGTGGCCAGAGGTCCTGGAAGCTGCAAGTGACAGGGGCCTCTGGCGACGATACACAGATGCTTTGAGCCTCCGACCCAACCAAGGATAGAAGGGGAAGAAGTTGTATGTATGTATTGCTTTATGAATTTTACAAATACCTACCAACGGTTACGGTTTCCTGTGAATGTTTTGTGTGTAGACAATCAGTACTCGTATAAGGGGTGACCGACAGATTCGCTGTTGGGATAACAATACCCAATGAATACTAGGGGTGCTGAGGACTATAAGTAAGTAAGTCACTCTATATTCAAACACATATAGAACGTTAGTCAACTGTTTTATTATTGTTTGATTGTTTGATGTGATTCCAATTCAATTGTTTGGAATAATTATTTAAATTTCATAAACACATGTTAGTATGATCTGTCGTTCATTTTGTTATCAATTTAAATAATTGTACTATGTCTGTCTGTCGGTCCATCTGTGCGCAGCGCGCGACGAAAATAAATAGTACCGTGATTATTATGCAAACTAACGGATCGAATCTATGAAATTTTGAAAATGTTCTCTACACTAGCGCTTTACATCGGACGAAAAGTGTTGGTTCAACAATACGTTTGACGTAATGTGAATTCAAACTTTTTGAAATTTCGAATTATTGGTACTTGGTGAATACAGTAACTTATAGGTAGGTACGTACCTACTTGATACAGAATGCATCGAGTTTTTCGAATCATACCTACATACTATATATATAGTAGGTACGTATAGCCAAATGGAATGAAAACAGTTTTGAATAGGTACTATCAGTTGGTTCGTATGATTTTGAAACAATCAAGTACTACATACATACCTACCTACCTATTATATTAATTATTGATAGAGTCATTCAAATCATAATTACTGTAGGTATAATAGGTACGTATGTAAAATTAGTATGGAAAGTAGGTAAGACCCTATATTTTTTCACACCAAATAGCGACCAATTCTCCACACCTCTTACCGAAAAGACGGTAATGTTACCTTAGATTATTTTTAGTGTTTATTTTTTTAACGTGCCCAAACCAGAAGACTATCAGACCGATCTTCAATACTGTGCGAAGTGCACAGCACATGGAGTGGATATGTATCAAATACATCCTATATAGTGAATGTGAAGGGACATAACGATTCACGACAACGAATTAGGGGATTCAAAGTAATCCATATACCTACTATATTCCAGTTCGCCAACTGTAAGAAGATGTTGGCTACGAAAAGTTTCGCATGGTCCTATATTCGGCATGTTCCAATAATACAAGACACACAGGGTTACCCATGCTCAGGAACCCCCTTGCTCTTTACGATACATTGTTCCTATTACAATGACATCAGAACATTGTCAGGGCAGCATTATCAACAGCAATAGCAGGGGCATGGGAAAAGACTGAACCTTGTGATTTCCCTGATGTGTTCCTTCGATTAACTTTAAAGACCGTGGTAGAGTGGCAGTATGAGTATGGGAATGACACAGGTAAAGAGGAGTCTTGTGGCTTTCACGGGTGGGTACCAACTAAGAAAGTCGACGATGTGAATCTGGTTCTACGACTTTCTTGACGATATTGGAAAGACGGGGAAAAGACGGAGCCTTGTGATTTTCCTGTGTTCTCTCGAAGAATTTTGAAGGGTGGAGTAGTAATAGTGGTTACACAAAAACATATTAAACCAACCTCCGTGAATTCACGGGTAGGTACCCACTAGTTTATTTATAATACAGTGATCCGTTTCACTTTTAAGCATACGATTTTAGAATAATAATGTAATAGCAACATACATAAGTGGAATCACAGTGTTCCCTGCGCCTCCTGGAGTGGAGTAGATGGAAACACAGTTGTTCCTACTCCACTTCACAATAAAAAGTAGGTTGCAAATGTTGAATCCTCAGCAGATGGCGCTAGCATCTGAAACATTGGGGCAATGTGAAATAAGTTCCAGCAGTAGCATATGTATACAACTTTAAAAAATTACACAATTGACAACAGGATGTGGTGGAATAGGTGAACGTTCCCCTGGGCACAAAGTGATCAGTTAAGTCAACCAAAGCCGACTCATAAGCGTCGGAACACCCATCCTGCTTCCTCCCCAAGGGAATTCACACAACGCTACATTATATGAATGAAGATATGGCTCTCGTCTCTGTTGAGGAAAAAACTGTAATGCTGCTTAACTTTAAACCAACTAGGTATCGATAATTTTACTAGGTAAGGTACCTATCTTTTGAGAGCTGATTTGGGTACCTGTATAAAAACATGCTGAAAATCTTAAATTTATGGAATTAATGAGGTGGTTGGTAGCCTGGTTGGTAACGCGCTCGACTTTTAATTCGGTGACTGCGGTTTCGATCCCCGATGTCGACTTACTCCACTTCACGACACAAGCTTTTCAAGCTTACTGTGAAGTATACAAAGATGTATTTCAGATTATTTCGATAAATATAAATCCAGATTCATTAAAAAAAATCGCTGAGCTCTAAATTTACGAAACAATGACTATCAGGTACAATTCTTCATCTTTTTGAAACAGAACCTCTTATTTTAGTTAGTAGTTAGTACTCACTTAACTAGTTACAGAATTAGACCTAAATTGCATGTGTTAGAAGTGATGGAAGCAAGGAGTGTATATAAAGGATTGAGGGGTAAATCATAAAAATATTAGGTAGGTGTTTTAAAAAAAAAACTCTTTTGTCAACCCTATCGTAAAAACAGGGGTGAGCCGCGTTTAAAGTTTGCCCCCAATCATATTGTGTATTATTTTTATAGTGCACTATGAAAATATGATACTAATATTATCTCCCAGCTAATCTGTTAATATTTTTCCATCAGAATAATGATTCTGCAACGCTTCATAAAGATTCATATAGCAGATGAGCTGAGAGGTAAACATGAGGTTCTGTTTCTCGTCATCCACAGATCATATCCCCGTTAAGTATATTTTAGATAATACCTATCTACTATTGAACTACTCGAATTTATTATTGATTCTAGTAAGGTACTTGTTTATCAATACTCACTTACAGGCACCGACTGGCCTCAGGGCAGTTCGGGCAAATGCCCGAAGGGCCAGTCGGGTCAGAGGGCTGGTGGGTCATCCGACAAAAACTATATGCAAAAGAAATTGAATTGTAGCGCCATCTAGAAAATGTTCTGTTCAATTGGGGACAGAGTAGGTACTAAGGGGACAGGTCCCGATGTCTCATGTCCCTATCTTCTTACGTTTTATGACAAAATTTCGCCTGCGGCGCTCATGTTGTAACCCAGACATATCCATCAGATGCTTTAGTAGTAAAATCAACCAAGTTTATCAATTCACCAATTTTAGAAAAAAACCTATATCCAGCAATGAAGAGATCAGGGCTGAAGAAGAAGAAGAAGATTCTACAATTTAAAAAATTTAATTTTAAGAGTCGATCAGTCAAGATGGAGCCTATATTGAACAATATTGATTCACAATATTACCTATGGAGGTATCAATAATGACATATAATGACATATAATTGACTTTAGTATGACAGGGAATTATTGTACAGGCATAATTTTATTGCCATAGTAAAGTCACGCTAAATACTATGTTTGCTAATCGCTGCAAAATTTTAATTCGATGAATGATATTCATATTATAATTTTAAAGCAGATAGCGCAATTGATTTGCCATTATTGAATAGTAATTTCTAACAGCCAATCACTTACTAATGAGTTAATTAGATTCCTGATATATTATACATACATATATTCATACAGAATAGGTACTTTAATGTGTATACAGGAAAACAGTGGCGTACATGCGGTGTTAGTCAGATAGGCTTGAATGACCTGTTATGAAAATTATGTGAAAAAAATATTTATATAGTCTGTTCGTATGCAAATTACACAACATTTTATCTGTAAAAAATGTGTTACATTCAGAATGGGTGGCAAACTTTAATGCTGAAAAAGCGAATATGGCGGAATAGAAGTCTACTAATAATATTAAAAGTGGGCGAGTTTATTAAAATTTCGCGATTATATGAGAGAGTTTATTGAAATATCGCAAATATCAATAATTGGCGAGTTTATCGAAATATCGCAATTGTTAGCAATGGGCGAGCTCATCGATATAGTGCAATTATTAACAATGGGCGAGTTTATCGAAATATCGCAATAATTACGACAATGGGCAATTACATCGAAATATCGTGATTACGAACACTGGGCGAGCTTATAGATATATCGCAATTATTAACAATGGGCGGGTTTATCGAAATATAGCACTGATTACGACAATGGGCGATTACATCGAAATATCGTGATTACTAACACTGGGCGACTTTATCAGAAATATCGCATTTATTAACAATGGGCGACATATTTATACCTAATTGCGATATTTTATAAACTGGCCCATTGTAAATAATTGTGATAGTATTTCGAATATCGCAATTTCTACCAACTACATAGAAAATAATTATTGAAATGATTCATTCGATCCACTCCTCCCTTGTTTGAATTAATAAATAATTTAGTAGATACGATTGAATTGGAAATGTTATTAATTGTATAATAAAGTAAAGTAATTTGACATTCATTTTAAATTTAATTATAATTGACAGCAAGTAGTCACTAATTGCTTGACATTTTATAATTATAATTACTTATATTGTTGTAGTATTTTGTGTGTTAATTGTATGGAATATTGGATTCGTATGTTTTGTTGAATAGACTGCTCCGTATTAAACGATATACATATATCGAAAATTTTATTATTATTAAAACAAAAAATATTCAGTATTTATTTCATTTATGTAAAACCAGTGGAAAACCCTCAACAGGATCAGATCTGGGGTTGGCCGCAGTAGGAAGAACCTCCAGAGATGGGGAATAGCTGAGGACGCGACGTGCGACTGTGGGCAGCTGCAGATCACTGAGCACCTCCTGGCCTGTCCAATAGCTCCTCGGCGGTGCACATGGGAGAGTCTCGCAGATCGCTCCCCCTTGGAAGATGACGCAGGAGAGGTTGTGGCCTTCTGGGAGCGGATGTGGTATAGTGAGTGCGGACCGACACGATAAGAACAAGATCTAACAGGATCTCAAGGAACACCTAACACAGACACGATTTCCCAAATAACATAAATACGAAACAAACAATAAATTGTCACTCCCCGTAAAATGAGTGATACCTATTCGCATTTCGGGGAGGATCTCAATTACAATGAAACAATAAAAGTATCTTACTAATCTCTATTTTTTTATTTATAATTTATTTATTTATTTATTTATCGTATGGTCAAAATAAGTATATCACATCCCTCAAAGGAAAAAGTTTGAAGGTTGGGCATTGGGCAATGATAAATTTCGCAAGCAAGCTTGGTCGTCAGAAACTAAACTGAACGTTATTTATATAATCAGTCGCTGGCTCATTCAGGTATAGGAAGTCTTCGTAGCTCCCTTCGTATTTATAATAAATACTACGTATAGATCAGCAAAGGTTCCACATATCAATGTTAAATTTTTCACTTTTCAAATTAAACAAATAATAATCTAGACAGGACAAACACAAGCAATCCTATATTTTAGCCATGTATGTATGTTTCATACATTTATTTAACCTAGGAACCTATTATTTAATTTCATATATTAATATTATGATAGATAGATAGAAAGATAGATAGGTAAAGCATCAGGAGATTAGGAGATAAGAGGAGGGAAGCGTCAAGTAAAATTATACATATTAAATTTATAACTACCAAACACCCTTAATTCATAATGCAGGGTTGTTCAATTAGTGACTTAATCAGTATATTCATGAGTGTCATGTTTTTTTTGTATATCTTATTTATTTATTTTCAATCATATACGGGTTTTTAGGCCATTAGTACAAAATATATCATATAGTAACAATTAAAAGGTAAATCAAAACATAAATCAAAAACATTGCAACACACATATATGTGCATCCAAAACCTGTAATGAACTGGGTACATATTATATTCAATTTGAGAAATACATGAAACATGTCATATAAAATAAGAAGGACACTAACGCAAATATCAAATCATTCATAAAATATAAAATAAATTAGTCAATGATCATACAAAATATATCTGCTATATATCCACATATAAAAGAAAATCATTCGTAATCTTCAAATAAAAAAATAAAATAATTACAACAAAATCACATGAAATAATATCTTGTTTCCATCACATTCGTGCAATTCGTCACTGGAAACTATTTCAAAATGTACCAATTTTCCGATGCTTGAAAAAAAAAACACACGTAGGTACCGATCTAAAAAAGCTGTAGCACAAAACAAACACCGTGTAAAAGAGGAATTTTGTTGCCTGACCTGTACATGTTTGAAATAGTGTTTTTTTTTATATATAATATGTATTGTTTTAGTAGCTAAATGTGACAGCACGTACATGGCTCTGAAAGATTTGCATTTATATAGCAGGAAAATATTTTTCTGGAAGACACCAGTAGGAGTGTCGAAACGTCAATCAAGTTTATCTACACGCGGTTCACCCGAAAAACCAAGAAGCAACGCAATATTTCGAAATATATAGCAATTATTTCTGCAATATTTAAAGCGAGACAACGATATTGAGTGCAAATGAGAGAGAAAATTGACTGAGATTTCCAAACTGATTGAATATTCAGCAATTTGTCTTGCCGACATGAAGAAATGCAATAAATGCTCTACTCATTGCTCCACTTAATTACCCCAACTGGAGCAATTAATTGCGCAATTATTTCATAATTTTTTCATACTTTCAATAGTTGCTCGGCAACTCGGGGCAATTAGTAAGCGAACCTTTAACAATTGAACAACCCTCAAATCAAAAAGGCAGAGCCGGAACATTGGTTCATATCGCCCCATTTTCCCCTCACTTCGGCCGCCAATAAAAATGCAATTTTATATTATCATGTATTTCCCCTTTTTAATTTATTATCTGTACGTATTGCGAAATAATTAAGTTATAAACCCTCCACCGTTCATAATAATATCTGCTACTGTTGCTGAATTTTATATCAATTTATTCTCTTCCACCCCCCAGCTCCCCTCTAAACCCCTCTAGCTCCCCTCTAGCCCCCCCCCCCAGGATTCATATACAAAACAATCGTTTTATCATCATTGCCAATGTTATGGCAATTGGAACGTTTTTGAAATAATATTATTATTGCACAGTAAACGTTATGTTATTCGTCGAAGGATAAACACGTTTTTTTCAGTTAAGTATGTGTCGTTGAAATAACTTTCATCTTCTTCATTAGCCTCCTTCTCTCCACTGCTGGATATAAGCCTCTTCCAAATATTCCCACTCGTCTTTGCTCTGACCCTTCCGCATCCAGGCTACAAAATATTGTGCCCTATATGGACTAGGAACCTGGTATGATAGGGGATAAATGCTTTTATAATACTTGAAATTACCATCCGTTAAAAAGCACCGGAATGGATGTGAACAAGTTGAGACGGTTTGGGCATGTGGAGTGACTGTCTGAGGATAGAATGACAAAATACAATATACTCCATCCATGTGTGTGTGTGAGGGTGTGTGTGGTGACTGGTGTGAAAGAGAGAGTGTCTGTGTGCATTCCTTATTAATTTATTGATTGAATTCATTATTTAATTTCATTTTATCCACTTAATTCATTTTATCTGTTTTTTTACTGTTTTGTTTTTTTTATTGTTTTTTTGTTGTGTTTTTGTTTCCTTTTGTTCTACGTTGCACGAGAACGAGTTGTACGTTGTACGAGTTGCCGAAATTATTGCTCGAAAAATTGCTCAACTAAGCGCATGTTTACTTAATGAATATCATCAAGTGTGTAGTGTCGGTAGGTTATTTAAGACATTCTCCCCTATAATCGGGGATCGCCTGTACCTCGGTACAGTACAGTAGGTATAATGAAATTATGAACAGACGTGTTATTAAATTATTATGTAATTAACAATGAGATCTTAATTTGGTTAAGGACTTCGAGTTTCAAACATCTGGATTCGGTCGAAATATTATACAAAAGTAGGTACCATACCATTTCATAAAGTTGTATGAGAGTAGATGAGATAAAGTTAATTAGAAGCGCTCTATTATTTCATTATGGAGGTAAGTACCCAGTGGCGTGCCTAAGGTTTTTAATAATAAGTACATTTTTTAATAAGTACACGTTTTTAATAATAAGTACTCACCTCAATATCTCAAATCTAACTTCACACCCTTGGCATCTCATGGCCTACCTCTACGTTCGAGTGGACGACGCACGCTGGCTATACCCTCGCACCATTCTTCTTTTTTCACCTCATCTTTCACTACACATGCAGCCAGATTATGGAATGATCTTCCTCTTCACATCAGACTCGCTCCTACAATTCACTCTTTTAAAAATAAATTGAAGCATCTTTATCTCTCCCAAAACAATTCTCCCACCAATCTTACCCAATAAACCCTTTTCCTAATATCCTTTCCCTTCCTATATCCTTATTATTTTATTTTATTTATGTATGGTATATTTTATTTATATATTCTTTATTTGTGCATGCTATTATTATTCTTACGCTTGTTTATTGTTTTTTTATGTTTCTTTTTTCTGTACGCTTTGTATACACATTTTATCATACTTTTGTAATCTCCAAATTGGTTGGTTGGTAGATATTGCCACTGGCAATAAACCCGCCATTTGTAATGTACTTTTTATTACAATAAAGCTTTTTATTATTATTATTATTATTATTACATTAGTATCCATTAGTATCCAACGGTTCGAAACTGTGTTTCAGGTGAAATCGTGACGGATATGAAATGGATTTCTCATAAAAATGAGATTACAAAGTACCTATTCCAGTGCAGAAATTCGTATCTTTGTGTTTCAAAGAACATAACCTAAATAAAACGCTCTCCGGATTTTTGATAGATTAATGCTGGATTTCAACAACTTTTTAGGTGAGGAATAGCGGAGAAAAAAGCGGCTCCTATCTCCGCTAATCCGCTATCCCAACTACTTCTTAGGTGAAGAATAGCGGAGATAGGAGCCGCTTTTTTCTCCGCTATTCCTCACCTATGAAGTTGGGAAAATCTAGCATATAACTCTTCTATAGTTCTTAAATGGGTCAATCCTTTCTTTAAACAACTATATCAGTTTAAGTACCCTATTATGTTTAAGGCGGCCATGTTTTGCATCTTGTTCTAGATTAAGCGAAGATAAACAACTAGGTGTAAATGAAATACCTGCATCTCTTTCACAGTCATGTTGCATGTGACTTCAGCTCAGCCAGGCAGGCTGATACATGATTGGTGATAGGATGGAGAAGGACAGGTTGTGGGAGATATAAGATGGGGTGGGAAATTAGAGATGTTTAAGCTTTCATATCAACATCGATCCTTTAAAGGTGTGTATCGTCTAGGCGCGGAAAACCCTCGACCATCGCCACACAAATTAACAGATTTGCTGCGGTCGAACATGATGGCTTTTAAGTGTAGTGAAGACATTCTTTGAAGCACCATATTCATTCACTGCACGTTTGCTCTATGAAATAAGCTGTAAAAGGGCATGTTTTTTTAGCATTTTCAATACCGACTTATTACGATTGGTAAAAGCTAGGGATGAAATGAAAATAATCTAAAACTTGGTCCCAAATATCCACCGATATTTTAGAAAAAAGAAATAAGAACTCACATTTGTAAAATCTAGGGTTCGTGCAAGAATGGAGGACAATAGATGGACGAGGAGACTGCTGGAGTGGAGACCAAGGGGCCACATAAAAGACCACAAGGGAGACAACCTACCAGATGGATGGACGATATTAAGAGGTTCGCTGGACCCCAGTGGATAAAATGGGAATTGCACGGGATTGGGATTGGGAGTGGGAGCAGTAGAGTAGAAAATGGGAGGGCTATGTCCAAAACGCGTGCTGATGATGAGGCTTCGTCCAAAAAATTGAAAGTATTCCAATACCATCTCTCAAAATATCCAAAATGAAAACATATCGGAAAAAACATCGGGTTTGTGAGGGTGAGTAATTTTCGATGTTTCATTCTTACAATATAACATCGATAAAACATCTTGCTATTTGCATCTCTATGGTAGAGTGACGAGTATGTTAGGTTAGGTACAATGATACTCGTGTATGATAGAGGAGGGTGAACAGAGAGGACACGAGTATTCTATTAGATCAAATATATTATTCAAACATATTATATTAGGTAAGAAAACCTATACATATTGTTGTAGTATACCTTTGTGAATCTATAAGTTTTCTCGTGTTTTTCTTCTTATCCTATATGTGTTATCCTATAAGAAGGATGCTATATGATTTCATGCGATGAGTATGTAGAATCGACGTACTCAATAAAATAGCAAATTATACCTATTTTTATTTATTTATTTACACTTTTGGTGATTTTTTGTGAGACATAGTAAAGAAGGTGTTGATGTGGTTTGTTTATTTGAAAATGTATATATACCTATTCCAATCTCTAGGGGCAGCTGCCCCCCCCCCTGACGAACCCCATGGATATGTTCATGGTATTGTGGGTAAAATGTAGAATCTTTAGTGGTCTATTTGTTGTTGATATGTTGATTAATATAAAATTTATTGTTGTGACTGTCTGATTCTGTAAATAAAATAAAATAAAATATGTTAACATTACTAATATTGATCAAAACATTTGTTCACTAGGGCGAGCTTATCGCACTACTGCGATCTTTGGCAGCTAACCCCAGCATTGCAGTCACGCTAGCTAATCAAGCAGTTGGATTTGAGTCTCAATGCTTATGGTTCAGTCAAAAGTAGCTACCCTGGCAACGTCGGGTAATAGAGCTAGTCTATATATGTAAAGTATCTCTGTCTGATTTTTAGTATGTGTTCGCATAACTCCCGCAAGTCTGATTTTTGTAAGTGTTCGCATAACTCCCGCATTTTACAATGGATTGCTGCGAAAATTTAGAATAACATTTGAGATAATATAGGCTGTGTCCTAACGTCGCCGGTTTTTGGAGAAAAAGCTTTTCCTAGGAGATGTCTTGATGATGAGGGGATCCAAAGGTTGTGTGGGGTCGAGTGTGGTATCATAATATGAAAGGACGTTGGAAACGTAATTCATCTGAATCGTACGATCTCGTAAGTTACATTTTGTCCGGCTCTAGACTATAAAGTATGCCGGGTTGGTTTGTTAAATTTGCCGTTGCGAAGCACGGGTAACTCAGCTAGTATTATATAAACGAGAGTTATCTGTTTGAGCTGAACAATCCTTAATGGAGTCTGCTCTGTATAAACACTAAAGCATCCTCAGTAATGTGACATCCAGTAATTGATTTGCCATCAACACAACAGATAATACATTATTATTCCAACCAACATTCATACAGTAGCTCAGCTTATAGAGTTCGTGTCGCTGCCTACCAGTCCAATTCCACACACACGTAATATATCATCGCTTCGTGGTGATAAAGGATGAATTTTGAAATGGTCCCAGTCCAGTTTTTTTAATTACATTTATTTTTTTATTTATTTTTGTGGACTTAAAATTACACCGAGAAACATTACAGCTTTATAACCTTGTTATGTTATGTTATTTACCGTACACCGTATCTGTAGTCTGTTGGTAATGTCAAATTATTTCATACTGTCGAACGCAGTCATAAAAGTGTGACAGAGAAGGGACGACTACCTGATTTATTCGTACTTATGCAGAGCCATAATGTACGAATAAAGTCGTCGTAATA
Organism: Ceraclea dissimilis; assembly: GCA_963576895.1. Taxonomy (NCBI): domain Eukaryota; kingdom Metazoa; phylum Arthropoda; class Insecta; order Trichoptera; family Leptoceridae; genus Ceraclea; species Ceraclea dissimilis. Next base: position 17,318,828 of record OY756363.1, read on the forward strand.
AGGTAGTCGTCTCTTCTCGGTCGAATTTTATGACTGCGTTCGACAGTTTGAAATAATTTTACATTGGTGATTTTTATTTTGAATTTAGAAGGATTATTCAAAATCGGAACTATTACTAAAGTTTATATATTCCAGGAGATACCAGAACATAGTTTACTTCTACCGCTTTACCATCATGGTTTATCCCAATAGTGGGGTAACCAGTGAATGCTGAGTATATAAAAACACACACGACATTTTCCTTACTCAAACATTCATATGACAAAGAATGACATATATTATGCAAGTTTTAGGAATGCTACATTTTTCCAGGAGAAACAAAAAAATATAAAAACAGTAGGGTGCGGGGGGGAGGGGGAATTCTACAACCTGGGGATCCCATGGGACCAATGAATTTATTTTTTTATTTATTTAAATTATGATTAGGTAGGCAAGCCATATTAACAAAAATATCGTAGATAATTTACACATTTTTTTTTATGTAGTTACAGTTAAAAAAACGACTTGAGAGATTTCAGCAACAAGCGATTCACAGTCGCATTATTGTTTCGTGTTATTAAATTGATTTCCCATCACAACATTATGTGATAACTAACACATGCAAAGCAAAACACACATACAGATATACACATAGGTATTAATATATCTAGGTACATAATTATATTATTATAATCAACTAGGCACTTAAAATTAATTTATATTAAAATACATACACAATATACAACGCAGGTGACCACCTCATACGATTATATTACATCATACCTACCTAGGCTTATACGTAAAAACACAAGCATCGTCACTGGTTACGTCTTCCTATACTAGATTGGTCGCTAGATCATGTATTAAAAAAGTAGGACTTTTTAGTGGAGTTTTTAGAAAATTTTGTTACCAAAATGATAAGTGAAAATTTGCCTAACCTAATGAAACATTTTTATAAATCAAAATGAATAAGTTTCACTTTCTCAGTTTCAGATATGTTGTACTCATGTTAGATTGAGTAGATGGTTGGCGCAGTTGGTTGAGGCGGCAGTCTCTCAAGCGAGAGGTGCCAGGTTCAAACCCCGGCGCTGGCGATGCATGCCACAGGCTTTTAGCCTAGTGCAAGGTGTGCAGGAAAGTATTTGGGTTTGTGTATGCAAGCCCAGATCCTTAAAAAAAAAAATTGACCTATTATTTTATCTACAGGACGCTCGAAAAAAAAAACATAAAAAGAGTGGAGGCCACACGTCGCCAGGTGCACAAATAATAAGATAGTCTCTCATTAAAGAGGAAAAATTTATAGTATCTTACAGGATCTTCAGAATTCGGCTGGTCTTTCGTGACAAATTATCTATAGTGCCTAAGGTATAGTTACAAAATTTTATTGACCCATGTTTTTATGTAGGTACATCTACATCCTAAAATACATTTTTTAAGATCACGAACTCGGCATATACCTACTTTGATATAGTAATAGGTAATTATATTAGGTATTTAATCTTCAATTAGGAGTACATAAACCGGTTTGGATCTCTGCTAAATACAGGAGCTATGACTATCACGAAACACACCTAAAGTTGGTAAGCGTGTATTAATGATTAGGTAGTAATGTTTAAAAGATAGACAAATGTTATTAGTTTCGAGATGTGGCGCTGTGATCGCTTGACGTCAACGACAAATAATTAACAATGTCACTAGTTTTCCATACTGAACTCTCGCAGAGTTTTAGGCTCTTGGTTGTGACCCAAGAAACTGTTTCCTCCGAAATTCAGTAAGCTGATATCTCAGATCGAGTCTTTTTTTTTATCCTGTCCAGTACTACCGCCTAACGTTGGCGATTACTTGGGAGAAAGTTTCTCTGTCCTGGGCAGTGCGAAACAGCTTCGTACAATTCTGACCCGTTCCATTCTCCAATGTTTCAAAGCCAGGCAGTGGCGTAGCGTGGGTTTGTGCCGCCCGGGGCGGAGGCAAAATTTGCCGCCCCCCCCCATAAAAAACTCATTCTTTTTTTCATTTTTTTCATGAAAATATGACCTTGTGGTATTACAAATGTGAACAGCGCCGCAGGCGAATTTTTTTTTCAAAATGTGTGAAATAATAATCCTAACTGTTTAAATATTGAACCTAAAACTTTTTGGATGAAGGATCATTTGAAATTATAAATGAGCGACGGGCCGCAAGTAAAATATAACTCTAGATTATATAACAGGGCTGGTATAATGCGCCGCAGGCGAAATTTTTATAGAGAAATCGGCTAAGTGATAGGATAAACGCAACAGATTTAATTAGCGCCGCAGGCGAATTTTTTTTATCCAACATTGTAGTAGTTTTAGAAAATTCATGACATGATGAGAAAATATTTATATGTAGTAATAATGTGATTCTTCGGAAACTAGTTTTATATAAAGTGCTGTCACTTGTTTTGGGGGGTAATCCGTCGTCTGAATTCGCTAATAATGAGAAGAATATTATTTTTGAGTTAAATGAATACTCTCCAGTTGCAGCCTTTTCTGAAAAATGCCGCCCCCGTCCTTGCAAATTCTGAAATCTGCCGCCCCTAGGCCGACAGTCTAGGGGCGGCAGTTACTCTCGAAAAACTGACACAGACAGATGAAAGTTTAAACAAAAGAACAAACGCAGGAACTTTGCTTGTTACTATGCAGTCATTTTCTTTTATAAATGCCTCCCCCCGTCCTTGTATATTCTGAAATCTGCCGATAGCCTAGGGGCGGCAGATTTGTGAAATTAGCCTAGTGCAAGGTATACAGGAAAGTATTTGGGTTTGTGTACACTAGCCTAGATTGTTTAAAAAAAAATCCCGAAAATGCCGCCCCTTGAAAAGTGCCGCCCGGGGCGGCCCGCCCCCCCCGCCACCCCCACGCTACGCTACTGAAGCCAGGAATACTCCTACCTTCCGACCTCTCTACGGCCCTCTGTCTTCCTGTTCATGACTAGCTGAAATATTGAATATTTTTGGCCTGTAATTACATGGCAATATAATGTTTTAGGGAGCTTTATAGTACTAAATAATTGTCTATTAGTATTTGCTCTCCTAACATGGCGACCATGGGAGAACAGAAGACCTGTAGGACGACCCCAAAAAAGATGGGTACATGATATAGTCCCAGTCGCAGGAAGAAACTGGTTGAGAAAAGCTCAAAGTAGAAAAATTTGGAAAACGTTAGAAGAGCCCTATATCCAGCAGTGGAGGGATGGCTGAACAAGAAGAAGAAGTATTTTCTCTACATAGTTCTTCAGTGTTTGTTACCATGTCGGTTCAAGATATTTTTAATATAGTGGTTCTCATTTAGTATCGACTAGCGATGTCTTTGACGTTGTGTTTTTTAGTCCACTTTCCGTTTTGACTGTTCTCATATGGACGGCTCCGTTCTGTTTAGGTTAGTTCCCTTCGGTCCGGTCACCAGCAAGATACCGGGCAACTTAGTTCACAATTTTGGCACTGGGCATCTATTCTTGATGGAGTTTACGCAAGATTCATAAGTAATAACAAGTTGTCATATCAAAAGGATGTGATGATTTGTTTCTGTCTGTTGGGTGGAGGTAATACTATTACCAACTCTTATTATAAATAATTTATACGAGGTACTAGCTGTAGCCTGCATATCTTACTACGCCTTCCACTTTGATCTCACCCTTTACACTCATACGAGTGCAAAAGTGGCACTATTCATCTCATCCACACCAAATACAATGGATTCGACACTAATATCGATTTTTGCATGTCAGCCTCCCCTATCGCACTCCTACACTTTTGCAGGTGCAGGGAGTGTCATAATTCATCTCATAAATAAATAAAAAAATAAGGATTCGACACTAATAACGATTTTTGCCTTCCTCCTGCTCCCCCCTACATCGCCTCTTCTTTGACGATGCCCGTGCTTCTTCTCAACAAAAATCTGTGAATACTTACACGCATTTGTTCAGAATCCAGAAGAATCAGAAACTTTCCCAGGCATTCGCACAACAAGCTATTACTTACTTTACATCGCCTTGTCATTCCCTAGAATCAGGTCCCCAGGGGTGCAGGCCCATCAAGGGACATATTAGTAGGTGGCTGTCGTCCTGGGTCGCTCCGCAGTCACAGAGGATGTTGTCATCAGGCAGGTACCCCCAACGTTGGAGATTCTTTTTACAGCGCGTAACACCCACTCTTGATCTGTTGAGGGTTTAACAACATTAACAACCTATTAATGTTTCATTTCAATCGAATGAACCGTTTAGGAGTTTATAAAGGACAAAGAAACAGACACTCTATTTTATAGTATAAAGATAATTTATATAAGGTATAGCTGTTGGATAATATGCCTCCGTGAGCCATCAGCTACCTGTGTTTCTGTAATGACATCATCATTAGCAGCAGAGACACAGACATGCACCACCACCACGCCAAGACAAATTAACATGAGATTATTATACCCCGAGATCATTTTGAACTTTGTCGTTCTTTTAATGGAAGTCATTTTTTACGTTTTTAAGGTGTCGTAAGTGTTAAGGTGTTAAGGCGTAATGATTATGTCAAAGAAATCTATACGTAGGTAACTAAGTAATAAGTATGTATTCATGTGTAAGAAAGACTTATGCTGGATTTTACCAACTTTTTAGGTGAGGAATAGTTGGGATAGGAGCCACCTAGCACAGATTTTGTACGAAAAATAATGATAAGTGGCTTATATCTCCGCTATTCTGCACCTAAAAAGTTGGTGAAATCCAGCATTAATGTTATAGTCATGCATTTTATAGACCTACTGCATCATCAAAACACAAGCTTTTCAAGAGAAGTTCAGTTCAGGTGGTCGCTAAGACTCTCACCTTTTTGGTCAGTCATCGACGGGAGATTTTTCCAGTTTCAATCGTCCCGATTGGTAAGAGAAGGCATATTGACATTAAAAAAAAGAGATATTTGAGACCTTAGATTTCGACAACTAAATATGCTTTGGAAAAAATAGGATGGATACATTGTACTAGGAGTGACCGTAAATATTTTTTGTATCAAGCATTTATTTTGTCGCAAAGATAAAAATATTTTTAGTATTGATAATATCCAATAAAATATAGGGAATAACCGTATAAAAGTTTTTATGAAGAAGCGAAATAAACCCCTAAAAGTAAAAAAAAACGATATTTTTAACATTTTATTATGCGATTTTTCATGCGATTTGGAACTTTAACGCCGTGGGAAATGACCATGACGTCATAGCTGGGCTCCTAGCAGACTATGTATTAACACACTTCATACAGAGAGTGTGACAATAAAACAATAATAATTTATGATATTGTGAATCATAACATAACATGATATTGATATGATACTTATCATGATTACCTGCAAACACATTAAAGCAGGTAACATTGATATACAGGGATTTAACTGTTAAACAATTATTGATTACAATGATTACTAATATGAGGATAAATTTAATGTAGGTATCAATGGGTCAGGCAATTAGATTTATAACTGTCATTGTTTTATCCATATCTTACCGTATACCTACACATAAATTATATCAATTCGAATTCATTCACATCCTTATGAAGTTGCGAAACTTTTTTCTTTTTAACACATTTTTTTTATTTAATTTCATCTGTTGTTTCCCTCAGTCTGCGTATTCATTTTTCTCTTCCTTTATTGGCTTCCCAATGTCCCAGCACCTCAAAAATATTTTCCCAGATATTTGCGTTGGGTGACAGCATAGGGTTTTAAATTTTATTGCAGTTTACTGTTTTATCATAATTATCATAAACATATTTAAGGCTCCCCACACACGTCCAGAAGTTCAGTTAACTGAATCGACCGTTTGCAAAAAAGCTCCGAACAAAACCTCTCTGTGAATTCAGTCTTACCCTGATTTTGAATTCAGAAAGAGGTTTTGGTTGGAGCTTTTTTCAAACGGTTGATTCAGTTATCTGAACTTCCGGACGTGTGTGGTACCTAAGTTGGTAAATATTAATTAATTAAATTATGTTTCAAATTTTATACTCAACTCAAGTTACTTCTGAATTTAGGTAAACTCTGGAACGTCCAATACCGCGCTCCGATTGGTTGATAGCCAACTGGTCTGTTCGCATGTTAATTTGTTAGATTGTTTTTCAAAATGTCTAACTTGCCAGAAATAATATATGGTATGGTCTTATAACCAAAAGTGACTGACATAACACACCACATAGCATCCTTAAAGCGGAAATGGGCAGGACACGTGGCTAGAAGCGTAGAGGGGAAGTGGACCAAGAACCTCCTAAATTGGAGACCTCGAGATGGGAACAGAAGTAGGACAACATGGAGGCAAATGGGGGAGGCCTTTGTTCAGGAGTGGACGGGGATAGGCTGATGAAGAAGAAGAAGAATGTAAAATATTTACAAATAGAGACATATCTATCAACTTACAAAGATTTTGATTTAAAAATTAATTACCAATGTTTTCCGACCCCTGCTAGATTACGATATGAATCACATAACGACCTTTCAATGTTGTTTGATAATATTTTTAGGTAAAAAAAGAGCAATAAAGGATGGGACTAAATAGGTGAAATAAAAACAATATTGAACGTAATTGTTTTTGGAATTGATTTTTTACACATTCGTTCGAATTTTGAATATACACCTATTTAAATATAAGTATCATGAAAACAAACGAGATACAGATTGGTAGGTCCTATCAATAATGTGTGTCTGGGGTTTTAAACTCAAGCAAGCTAATCTATGAGTGACTCTATCTAATCAAGCTAGCAGGATGACACCAGATGGGCGCCACGAATATTGAAGTGGAGGCCTTGGACAGATAGAAGGAGCGTCGGAAGGCCAGCAAAGAGATGGACTGACGACATTGTCCAAATCGCTGGAGGAACCTGGACGCGGCAGGGTCAAAACAGAGAAGAGTTGAAACACTTGGAAGAGGCCTATATCCAGCAGTGGAGGGAAGAAGGCTGATGAAGAAGAAGAAGCCAATCTATCTCAAAATCTATGTGAAATATATAAGGGCTTACTTGTAGCGTCCCAGACTTTTTTTCGAAAATTATGGGGTTTGCGAAGGTAGAAAAAAATCATAACCTAAAACTAATTCTGATATACGAAATCCCAGCTGGTCACCGGCTCCCCGGAAGACCACCAAAACGATGGAGGGACAGCTGGACTTCAGCCTCCCAAGAATAAGGGCTTTCTCGAATAAACAGATCTCAAGATCTAAGTAAAGATGAAGAAGAAGAAGATATACTTCTTTTGACCATACGATAAAAAAATAAAAATATAAATCGTGTCACAAAATTGTCATCACGGACCGCAGGTTGTGCGGCACTGATGGCTACAATATTGATTGGTAGGAATTGTACCTAAAAATGATGATTATGGAGTCTGTACTCTATCCAATGCCAATCCGGATGTAGGCTGAATGATAATATATTATTTTATTATTATTATTGCAATCATTTCATATAAAAATCACAATTATATTAAATTATTTCGCAGTAATAACATTCACATTAATAATTTTGTATTTTTACATTTCCGGCAATAAAAAAAATACCTAGTATTTTTTGTACGCCATAATAATATCTGTTTATATGCTTACGTATTATATTATAATATGCAGGTAGGAAAACCCCGTTTTTTCATAAAGTACATACAAAACTCTAATTTTTTATAGCAATTGTCATCCGAGAAAGACAATTTATTATCATGCTTTTATTTAACTTCTTCTGCTGTTGTTGTGGGCATCTACATTTTCCTCATCAATGTTTGATAACTTCCCAATGTCTCAGTAGCTACTTTGAAATTCCGCCCCTCCAGGACTACCAAAAAAATCAAGTTTCAAATCATGGCAGAACTTTTGTGCTAAAGGGCGGACTTATTGCAAAAACAATCTTATATACATAGTATAATAAAAATGGACGTACGTACGAGTATATGGTATGTATGTGGGTAAGTTGGTTCCATAGCTCTGGAACGCCTGGAGAAATTTTGACCAAACTTGGTACACGTGTACCTTGCTATTTGGGAACGAATACTGTGTGGTAGAAACTTCTGGAAAAGCGGGATCTTCTGAGAAATTTTCCTGGGGATTCAAGGGTTGTGTGGTATCGTGCAAAAGGGCACTGGAAAAGGAATTCGGATCGCAAGTTATATTTTGTCCAGCTCAAGCCATCGGGAGACACCGAATGATTGAGAGGATTCGGTCACTGCATACCGCCGGGTTTGGTGTCTCTTGAAAGATCTTCACCAGTAGAATTACTTTCTCTTTAGAATCTTTTGTCAAATTTTGAATCGTTCAAGTCATAGTGGGAGACTCTCAGAACGAAGATATCCAAGCGCTCAGAAAATTACGTTCGCAAAGATCGCCCTAGTGAACAAATGTTATGATTTATATTTGTAATTTGTTCATCAACCAGTAATTTGTTCTCTGCATTTTGTTCACCAAAAGTGTAAATACATAAATAAATAAGTTTTTTTCACCTAAGGTGGTTGTAGACTAATTGAATAGCCACCTAAATCTCTCTTTGTTAGATTGATGTCTTAATTGTGCATCACTGAGGTGGTCTTTTATAAGAAATAATGTCCGACACAATGATTTGATCCCATCTCATGCACCATGTGGTCCCTGGACTGAACCTGGGACTAAGGTGGTGGTTTTTATTTAATTTGACACCGCTCTTTAATTGGTGAGGACTTAATAAAAGGACCTTGCCTACGGGAGATTTATTTAATAGTGAATAATTGCTAGAGATTTGTTCATCTGCTGACGATGTGGTTACTAGGTGAATCGTGTGTTTGATGTGAACTTTTCAAATATTTAATTGATTGCGTGTATAAATATTAGATAACTGATTGAATTATGTTGGTACAGAGGAGGTTATTAAACTTCATTTTATGTAGAAACAAAAACAAAAAAATAATGACGAAGTTACATCTGTTTGATTATTTAGAATTGAAAGGACAACGGGAAACAGTGGTCCTAGAGCCCATGTGCGTTGCTAGCCTCGGAGCTATGGGAGGGTAACAAAAATATTAATAGCGCCGCAGGCGAATTTTTTTTGTGAGACATAGGTAAGAAGGTCGTGATGTGGTTTGGTTTATTTGAAAATGTACATAATAATTTGCACAAGTATTAAGAATATTTTTATAAAAGGTAGTAAAAAAGTAGCGCCGCAGGCAATTTTTTTTTCATGAAACAATTGTATCTTGATGGATTTTCATGCTAGTTTATTAGTAAGAAAATTTATGACATGATGTGAAAATGTGTGGTAATAATATGATTTTTTGTGAGGTTTTATCATTTAGTATGAAAAAATATATAACTATTCCAATCTCTAGGGGGGGCAGAGGGGCACGGGGGCACCTGCCCCCTGATGATACTTGCGGATAATGAAAGTACATCCTACTTGTCTTGTCTTCATTCTGGCAAAATACTAGGTTTCAAATTCTGTCTCGGGGGGGTTCTAGCTATGATTATTTTTGTCCCAGGTCCCAGGAACAAATAATTTGACTATCGATGGTCGTTCCTGGTAGGAGAGAGGACTGGGAAGCTTCGATTCCAGACTCCCGGGGCCTGGTGCAGGGGGTGGGGGTACCGATTCCTGGCTTTGACCTCCCAAGGCATCAATGTGTAACCTTAATAAGCCATACGAAATAATAATAATTGATGCACCTTTGAAAAAAATGTAGATGGTAGTGCACACTGCACATACGTACACCTGTCACTGGTTACCCGAAGTTGCGAAAAATGGCGTGATTATATGGATGAAAGATGGATTAGAAATGGCAATTAAATTTTGAGAGCTCATTCATTCATAGATTCGAGAGGATTCCGCTCTGAGGACGGCAACAAACTGGTCTGTGGAAGGACAAAGAAAGAGAGGACGGCCGAAGAAGTCCCTTGAGGAGACCATCAGAGGGGACATGGAACACCTGGAGCTTACTCCAGAAGACTGCTGCGATCGGAGCAGATGGAGAGAGAGGATCCGAGCCGCTGACCCCAAATAAATGGGATATGGTGCAGATAAGAGAATTCATTCATAGGTTCATTCACAAAGTAGGCATGGTATTTTCATTCATAAATTTTATGTATACATAATACGAATGTATCAACCTACCTGAACGCATAAAAACATAAAAAAACGTAGTTTTTTGACACCAGGTATGAAAAAATTTAACAGGTTTGTAAAACTAACAAGCCGGCGTATAATTTGCGGAAGTCGCATAAAAAAAGGTCGTATGTGCGTTTATTTCGTGTAAATGGTAGTTTGCTATGTAGACACCCTTCTGGTGACCCATTCATTATGTCGGCATCATTAGGCGCTACGTCCTTACGACAGATTTTATCGAGTTTATATTATTTTTTTTATCTTTGGTCTTTTTCCGCGAAGGTAATTGTCAATATTTATCTTAGTTTTTTTTCTCTTATTTGCGGTTTTACAAGATCTCTTAAGAACTCTTTTCGATATAAAATATTAGGCAGTGGCGTAACAGTATTAAAAATCAGATTTTAATTGACAAAACTATACATTAATCAAATGAAATCGTAAAATTTAAATTATCTTACTTTTAACATACCTAAATCTATCATTTAATAAATTTCTTTATTTCACCCGTCTTTCTTTAAACACCTGTGCATCCTGAACTGTGTGCCGTAGGTCTAAACTTTTAATCACAAGTTAGAGGAAATTGACCCAAAATTAAATACTTTTAGTAAAATATTACCGTAAATACCTGAGTTGGGGAGTTATTCAACAACAAAAGTGAAAAATACGAATATTTCAATTTGTTCCGAAAATTAATATGTACTTGGCAGTGTCTGTATCACAATAATTTTTGAGGTACAAAGAAGTATTTATGCTCAAACGACGCAGAATATTATGTACTTTAATTTATAAAAAGACACCATTTTCGTAGAAAGCATAGTTTAGAAGTTATTACTGGAAAACTGAAAAAAGTACATTATTTTTTCGGTTTATGGGTCACCCTGTACTTAGCACAAGCGGAAAATTGGTGCAAACTTCAAGAAACCTTATTTGCATGTTAATGAAGGGAATCAAATAGTTTCCAGCTTTCCGACAATTATCTACGCTATACCCCCTTTTTTAATGTTAAAACACCGCACAGTAGATTCTTTCGAGGATTTAGAAATCAGAAAATCATAACAGTCGAACTATCAATAAATTTATATATTTTTTGATGTACGATGATTAAATAGACATTATTTTATAGATATTACGTAATTACACTCAACAAGCATGCTTGCGGTGCATGCTATGCACATATAACCGTAGGCTTATGTAATGGAAAAAATACGGTGAATGGCAGCTTTCATAAAACCTGGTTCCGGAACTGGAAAATGATCCAATTTTCGATTTATTAATCAATATTATCATCCTTTATTTGTTTAACACTTGTTTATGAACATAACATCACTTTTAGGTAAGGCCTAGAGTCAAAAATCTCTCGCAATAATCACGGATATTCACCATACAAAAAATGCAATAACATTGTGCAGCAAATCTTGAAACATAGCCATTTAGCATTGTCATTGCACATTTTTTTTATTCCCGATTCATTTTCCACATAATACTACCTATTATATAATGCCCATATGATGTAAACACGTACGAGTATGTCTATCCTTATAAAATAATACTTAAGTGTGCCAAAATTATTATTATTATAATAAAAAACTACCCAGAATACTCCCTAAAACTATTTATTTTACTAATAAAAAAGTTAATAAGCTATACCCAATACTTTTTATTTATTAATTAACAAAAATATATAATGAATACCCAAATGCATGCAAAGTACAAAATTACTCTACAAATAATTTCGAGGTGCGATTTGATTTATACAATTTCCTCCGTAAATGTGTACAAAATGAAAATATTGTTCTCTTATTTAATGTGTTATACAGTCCTCAATCAGATAAACCTAATTTATTATGAATGTATGCTCTTAAAAATTGAGAATGATAGAACAACGATTGAAGATCGCCGCATTGACTAAGAAACGTAACCATTTCTAGGCGATTTATAGCGCGACTTCGCTCAGCACAAATTACAAAAACCCTCGTTTAGGCACCTATCGGCAGCCAATTTTTTTACCACTATTAGTAGAGATATTGGGGCTTTAAAATATTAAAAAACTAAAATGTACCTCGGTGTTGCAAAATAGTTACAAGCCTTTAAAAAAATATTTATATATTCTCAATTGACAAATTATATGAGTTTTTTTTATAATTAATTAAGTACATAATATGAAAATATTTCCAAGATATTTTTTTTTCAAATGTACATTATGTTTATTGAAATTCGAAATGACATAAAAAAATAAAACTGTTTAATACAAATTTACTGAGAAAAATGCTCTCTAACGCACAGCAATAAACGAATTGAATTGTTCTCAAATTTGATCTAGCGCGTGAACTTGTATTTCGCGATGTTGTTAAAGTAACCTAAAGGATGCACCAGTGTTTTCTTTGGTAGTTTTGGATTCCACATTTATCTAGCTATTTGGAAATACATTTATTTTTATCACATTATTTTAATCAATAATTAGGATTAAAATAATGTGTTCCACGGTAATCATATTATGGTCACCCTACGGTGGCACTACTTACTTGAGTAGCGAAACATAAGTCGAACATTAGATAGTAGAAAGCAGTGTGGGGTGACCTCCCCTCCTCGTGGACACAATGGGACAATAGGAATTTTAGTCACGTATGTGAATGAAGGAATACACTAACTTATTGTTTGCTTTCATTCATTATTACTGCATTCTATTCAGATGGTACCTTGGATGCTGAAACTTTGCTGAAAAAATATTTGAAATTTTTTTCTTGTTCTTTCAGGCGTCATTCAAGCTCTTAATTGTTTTATTTATTTTATTTTTATTTTATTACAAATAGAAGCACAAAACAGACATTCCACACTTTGCGATACACAGGCTTTTAGCCTAGTGCAAAGTGTGCAGGAAAGTATTTGGGTTTGCATATGCAAGCCCAGATACTTGCTTTAAAAAAAAAAGTAATAAATGAAGATAAGACCATTAGTCCATTCATAATTCAGCTGTCACCCACAAGCATGCGCCACAGTTAAATTAAAACATATATAAGTTCATTCCGGTCGTCTCACACACCCATACTCAATCTTGCTCACACACTCACCCATCGCACGCGCACACCTCAAATTTTACAATTTAATTAAACAGAAAAAAGACAAAATAAACAAGAATACAAAAAAAAGAAAGAAGATTTCGTGATGAGAAGATGAGGAGGGGGGAAGGGGGAGGTCAACACTAAGTTAATAATTGTCAATAGATCATTTTACTTCCAATTTAATGGACAGATTAAATGCATACGTCATTTTACTTATGCATTCATTATTTAAATCATTTCAGTGATGAGAAAAACTAAGACCAATACCGATTATTTGCCGGTCATGACAACTTCTGCATAAAAAAATTTAGTTTGTACTAGGTCCAAGACCAAAGTTATGAAAACCTGCACTTTGGTTCATCACTAATTAAAATCTTCGTTCATCGCTGTTTTTGAAGCAGAGTTGTCACTCTAATGCTGGATTTCACCAACTTTTTAGGTGAGGAATACCGGAGATAGGAGCCACCTGGCACGAATTTTGTATGAAAAATAATGATAAGTGGCTCCTATCTCCGCTATTCCTTATCACTAAGAAGTTGCTGAAATCCAGCATAACCAACTTATTTAATCAAAAATATCTAATAGGAACTGCTGTAGATTGTAAAGGAAAAAACATATATTCAATCTTGGTTTTTCTGTACTAAATTTTATGAAGCAATAATAAAACTTTGAGAAACACAGTTTTCATGTTGTAAACAATAAGTCTTTGTGTCTAATATGGTTTTATTAGCAGCGCTACCCATATATCCAGATCCTCTCAAACTGTAACCACAATATACCACACTTCTCCGGGTACATACTTTACCGAATAAGTCTTGAAATTCACGAAAATCTTTAAGGAATTTTCCTCTTACTTCATGTTTAAATAAAAAACGGACTTTCGAGTGTGTTTTTCAGACAAGCGAATGGAATTAAATTGGTTGAAAAAAAAAGAAAATATTGTGAAAACACCTGGTCCTCAATGAATTGGATGCTGTGGTCCCATCGTCGGGAAATATCGTGTTTTTTAAGTCAACTTATCAAGAACTCGTAAAAAGTTTTTTTTTTACAGAAAATGATTTTAAAAAAAATATTCCATACGCAAAAGTCACAAACTAAGATCTTTGTCGAAAGCTTAAAATGTTTGCTGTGATTTTTGTTTAGTTTTTGTTAAAATTATATGTTGTACTTACCTAGATTGCGATAAGTCAAAAAATACAGAAAGAAATTTTCACACTCTTTTAAAACAATCGATCTTTGTTCATTCATTAAACTTTTTTAGTATAAAAGATTTTACATGCGAAAAACAACATTCTATACAATAATCAAGAATCCGCGTAGGTAATTAGTAATTACTATTCTATACTCCATTCTTTTTCTTATTTTTTTTATTCTGTTTTTATTTTTTCTCACATATGTATGCATGTATATATTTTCTACTTCATATATTTTTATTCAATTTCTTTTTGTTTCTGTTTTTTCCTGGGGTTAACTGGAAGAAATCGCACTTCTGCGATAAGTTCGCCCTAGTGAACAACGATTTATAATCTGTACTATGTCCATTTTTTATGTTTATATGTATTTCTTGTTCACTTAAAGATTAAATAAAATAACAAAATCTGTTACTATAGTGTTACCACACAATGTGTTGTTTTGAAATCGTGTAAATGGAGGTACATAGTAAGTTATATCGCGGCATCGTAGTACTCGAATATCTACTACATCACGTGTTCTAGTCTCGTGCGCGACATTTACGATCTGCAGATCTACGGAATATATAATAACACAAGGATACTATACAACTTGTAACATAATATAAACCTACATATATATTACTATTATATAATATGTTGCCTTGTATTCATATACCTGATACATAGATTCGTACCTATTACATAATTCATACATGAAATCCGATAAACTGAAATATCTCATTATATGCGAAGGCTAATATAAAGTAATGTCGAAACAATAAGCTATTAATGGAATTTTCATTCTTCTGTCCATAAAACATCACGGTATTTACCATCTTCTTTCTCTTCTTCTTCTCAGCCTTCTTGCGCCCGTCGTTGGTCATAGGCCTCCCCCTTTAACTTCCACTGCTCCCTATCTTGTGCAGACCGCATTCATCCGCCCCCCGTATTAGATATCTTATACTATGCTAGTAACCATGGGCATCGTCAAGGGGGGGGGGGGCAGCTACCCTCCCCTAGAGATTGGAATAGGTTATATATTTTTTGCTACTCCATGATCAAACAGAGTCAATACAATCTCACAAAAAATCACATAATTACCACACGTTTTCTCATCATATCATACACTTTCATAAAAATCCATCAAAATACAATTGTTTTATAAAAAAAATAGCCTTCAGCGCTATTTTAATTATGCACTTTTTTGTAAAATACATTTTTCATCCATAATATTGTATTATGCATATATTTTTTTTCATAAACTAAACCACATCACGACCATCTTCTTAATTATGTCGTATTTCTTCAAAAAAGTCAGTTAAGTCCACTCAAATGTCGTTGGTTAACATAAATGGTTGGTATTTTGATAAATATCATTATGGTATCAATAGACTAAATAAATTTCATCAATTACTATTGAAAATTTATAATACATTTATCTTCCGTAGATGAAATAAACAGATAAATATTAGAATGAATGTCCATAGAATCCTAGAGTACCTACATACATTGTTGTACTAATTAAATTATATCAGAGTTATTATAGGTTCAGAAACAAATTCAAATCTCCCGCGTACAGATTAGACCAATCACAAGGCGAGAAGCAATTTCACTCAATACTGTATTGGTTGCGCGATTTCAAAAATCGAATTAACTTTATTGCATATGAGCTGAATCGAATGACTTCGCAATGGTTTTTATTTTATAATACTAAATCATAAAAGTATTTCAGGTTAATCCTATAACAGGGCATGGGCGTCCCCAGCTTCGTAGCTAGAAGGGGCAAGAAAATTTAATTATAATTATATAGTACGGAAACGCGTACATAGCGCCGCAGATGAATTTTTTTTAGACCACTGAATGAAGAAGGTTAAGATGTATCTAGTTTGGTTTAAATACAGTTCTTAAAGAACGATGGTTGTTGTCCTAAAACCAACCTGTATACCCAGATATGTGTACATTGTGTACACAGTATGATAGTAGGTATAAGTTGGAAAAAATACATATAAATGTAACCAATTATTTTCTAAAATGACTCCTTATAAACCCAAGGATCTAAGAAAGTGCTAAAAATACGCTGGAGCCAATTATTAAGTTTCAGAAATGCAGTGCATTGGTAAATCGAGCACATTGTATGTTTTGAGATAGGTATTTTCGATTCGCAAGCTTTTAAAATCAGGAGGTTGATATTAATTTAAAATCTTATAGTTATCAAGCACTTTTGATCAAAGGTTCTTGGCGATTCATGTAGGAAGTTTATTGTAATAAATAACTAATAAGTAATTTCTAATTGAATGACTGTCATTTTTTTCAAGATAAAATAAATTTAATCACATTTTACCATTTCGTTAAATTGATTCATTTTAGATTTGACGCGCACTAGACAATAGTCGTTGAATTTTTATAGCAGAACAAATGAACATTCCCCTGAATTTTATTGCCCCATATTAATATATTCGGTCACGGGGGAGGATGTCACATACAGGGGCCACAACAAAATACACACGATTAATAATAATTATTTATTTTTAGATCCAATATAGGCTCTTCTCTTACTCAAAATCTTGCATTCCTTGCATCACTCGGCCATTAATTGCTATTTATTTTATTTATTTATTTATATTATTGTTTATGCACATGAAAAATACGATACAAATCTGTATTTTCTGTTTCTACTTACAGTTATCCGCAACGCGAGAGTAGGTTAACTAATTCATAATTTTTATTCTGTAATATTTTTTTATTTACATATTTGGATAACATCGTAGACTCTCGCAGAGTGACGAATCCATCGTTTTATGTAGTTTTTTGTCGACAACAGGCTATGAATTACTATCTATATACACACATGAATGATACGAAAATGATTTTGAATGTGAATGTCGATTTTGTTTTTGCGATTGTATTGTTGTTTATTGCACTGTAATTGTTATTGTATTTTTATTTTTGTAATGAACTGTTTCATTGTAATTGCAGTGAATGGCTTTTAGCTGTAATGCCACTCACTGTTTTGTTTTATTAGAATAAAATAAAATAAATATTACTTACTTTTGACAAACTAACCTATAGTATTCAGAGAATACCACAAAACATTAAAACACCTTACCAAATTAGGTAAATTTAAATTATTTTTTTTTTATACGCGGAAGCATGGCTTTGCCAACACACTTCTCAGTATTATCAGCCAGAAGAGTCTACATATTATCATTCATGATTCACATATAAACTCATCAACTGGGAAAAATTCACATATCCAGATATTACGGATATCACAGGATTAGGCTCAACTCGGGGCCTAAAATACAAGCATTGCACCTGAAATATCAGTACTATTAAGAAATCGTCTTACAATATTGCAATTAATAATAATTACAGATTGTTGCATTTTTACGTATAAATTTTCCGGTGAATCTTTTTTATTTTTTATTATTTATTAGGGATTTTGGTATTATACCTGTAGCTGATAATATACAGTAATATTTTTCTCTATGCATGGAGTATTATTATGGTATCACCCTGTATATAGGGGTGATTGTTATCCTCTTAGGTTGATTGCTTTATAATTCGGTTTGTATCGAACATGACTCCAATACAGACACGTGTACTGTACATACATACGAACATACAGACATACACATTAACATGTTATTATATCTACATAACATAATGCACAATGTACGTACGAGTTGGATTATACATATTGTATTAAGCTATATAGAATCATCGAAAAAGAAGGACCTAACTTTGGGACCATTCGTCAAAAAAATTACGCCTGCGGCGCTATTATTTAGAGCATGTTTTAAAAGAAAATAAACGAAACTACCTTTACGATGATCTTCATTTTGTCTCAGTCACAGAGAATGAAGGATGACAGGATGACAAAAAAGATAGGTATATAGTTATCTGAGCGAACGAAGCGGTGTGAGGAAACGCGGCCGCCCGAGACTGGCCTGGTCCGATTATGTCGACCCTCAAGGATGGACGCGTTTTGATTAAAAGGAATCGGAGAGCGTGTATGACAGGAAAGATAGGGCTGTCTGGTGCTCTGTCCTCTCTGCCTACCCTGCAAGGGACGTGGCGTGAGAGTATAGCTGATATTGATAGATAGACACTTTGTCTCACAAAAAAAAAAACGTATGCGGCGCTATTTACGTGTGTTCGTGCTATGCCAAATTTTGTATTCCGGTAGCCCTCCCTCCCCTAGCTGCGAAGTTGGCGACACCTATGTACTTAACAGAAATAAGCCTATATCCATCCAGATTCATGTTTTTTAGTTTCCTTTAAGATCTCTTCCAAAGCTGTACAAAAATCATTTTCATAAAAATATTTGCCAACGAATGTACATACATATATAAAAAAGAGCAAAGGTTAATAATTGGATGAGGTGCCAAGAACGGTGAACGCCACCGACGAAATATTGTAAAGGACAGGTTGACAGGTAGAAGAGGGGTGACTGGAAGGTTCCAAGTTTTGCGTAGGTAGGTAGATACCTGCTACCTACCCAAATAAAAAGGGGTTGAAAGTTTTGATATGTTAATTAGAATTAGTAGAAAGTAAACTGCCTCGTCCTAAATCAGCCCTATATAATACGATTAGTTGATTTGATACGCAATTACGTGAATTAGGTATTGTTTAAAAAAACATTGCTTTGCTAATAATTATTTATGCACAGAAAAAAGTAATAAGGTATAGATATATTAATATAATGAGATTTATAATTGAATAGCTTTGTAGATTTTCACGGTCCTTGTAAATCTCTTATCCATTCTTCTCGGGTGTACCGTGTGTAGATTGACGATGTTGTCAAGCTTTCGGACTACTTGCTATGGCCATCTTCAGAACTAATGTAGTAGGCCGAAAGCTCGTCAAACGCAGTCATAAAAGGCTCTGGCATATGTCCAAATAAAGCAGGTGGTCGTCCCTTCTCCGTCACATTTTTGTGACCGTTCGACAGTTTAAAATAATTTCACTATAGTATTGGTTCATTATAACTTGGCAGCTAGTAACATAGTAATTGTATGGAAAAATGAGACAAGTTATCGACAATATACACACGGTACACCGGAGAAGAATGAAGAAGAGATTTATAATTGTTTATACTTTTGCCATGTTCTTGCTTTGTTTTTTATTTATTTATTCGTTTTAACAGAACGTTACATAACATATAATTTAACACTTGATAACACATATTTATAATAATAAGTTATACTCACCAGGGTGAGCTTGTCGCTGTTCGCTATATCGTCCAGCTAACCCAACTATTTTTTGGTGTTTAAATTGTAATTCTATCTATAATGGCATATTAATACAATTCATAGACCACATGAAAAACATCAAAAATAATGGTGAGTCCTGAGTCCTGACGCCGTAAAAATACAGCAGTATGGAGACAGGGGGTCACTGTTTAGTATAAAAAATACTGGGGCAACGACGTATATAGGTACATACGTACAATACTAATTCTACATAGGTACCACCCTACTTAATTAATTGGGGTTAGCTGCCAGAAACGTGGAACTGCGATAAGCTCGACCTAGTGAACAAATGTCATTGCATCTATTACCTACTTGTTTTGTCAAGATATTTCTGTAGGCACCTATTTAGTTCCCATAAAGTATATATAAATAAATAAATAAATAAAAAATGTGTCGCGTAAAAAATAGAGAAAAAGTCTGCGAGGGATATAAAAAATATTGTGTTTCATTGAACTTCAACCAAGAATCTTCGGCCAAAACACTCAACATACACCTTTAGTAAATATTTATTATTAATTGGGGTATTGTTAATGTGCGATCAATTATATTAGTGTTTTATCAGTTGTTTATTATTAGGTAGGTCCCATTATACTTAGTAGGTAAAGTATCTTTTCTATTAGCCAAGTTGGTATCTCCTCGTGCATGGGCGTCTCCAGCCTCGGAGCTAGGGGGGAGGCAGTAAAAATATTAAAAAATAATATAGCACGAAAAACGCGTAAATAGCGCCGCAGGCAATTTTTTTTTGTGAGGCATAGTGAAGGAGGTCGTGATGTGGTTTGTTTATTTGAAAATGTACATAAAATTTGCACAATAATATGATTTATATAAAAAAAGTATCTAATAAAAAATAGCGCCGCTTAAATGTTGAAATGATTGAAAAAATTTAAATGATTGATTTTCATACTAATTTTAGAAAATTTATGATATGATGAGAAAATGTGCTGTAGAATTGTGATTTTTGTGAGGTTTTATCATTTAGTATGAAAAAATATTTATTTATTTTTATTTATTTAAACTTAAAGTAAACAACAAACACATATAAATATACAAAATGGACATAGTACAGATTATAAAACGTTGTTCACTAGGGCGAACTTATCGCAGAACTGCGATTTCTTCCAGTTAACCCCATATAATATATACCTATTCCAATCTCTAGGGGCTCCCCTGACGACGCCCATGTTAGTACCTACCTACCTATCTATTCTATTAGTCAAGTAGGTGTCTCCTCTTGTGTATATGTGTATGTGTGTGGTAGTCTCTGTCTCTTGAGTGGAGACTATTAACTAATTATACCACATTCCTCTATAGGTTTATAAATCTGAGATAAGTCCACTTAAATACAGCGATAACAACTAATCATGTTGTTACTTAGACCGCCTCTCACTATACTCTCAATTGTACAATACACTGTACAATAAAATAAGTGAGATTATCGTCCGACGCGATGGTTCAATATGACATTTCAAATCTATTTTTGTACGTAAATGTAAGAAAGCATTGCTCAGTTCTTAAATCCACTAATATTTTTAATTACTAAGCTTCACTGGAGTTAGCTGGCAGAGATCGCAGCACTGCGATAAGCTCGCCCTAGATGATTTATATTCGAAAAGTTGACATTTTTTTTTCCACCTAAAGTTAATAAATAAGAATTATTTCAGGCGAGTGAATGATAAGGTAATGATAAGATAATTAATTGATAGGTTAACTGTAAGAAATCGCAAGTTCGCCCTAGTGAAGAGTTCTATATACTTTTTCGATTGTGTGCTTGTATTGTTGTAACATTCTGTATTCGAATGTAAATAAATAACAAGATAAGCAGCACTTTTTTTCAAATTTCTGATGAGGATGATATAAGAGTAGGTACTCGAACACAGCTTTTAACTCATTTAGACTCCAGAGGCTGGACAAGAACAAGATAAATGCTGCAAAATATTTTCAATGTTAGATTATTTTTTTTTTTTAATTTCCAAATTAAAAGAAAAAATGAAATTGCCGACGAAAATGGGCAATTTTAAAATTATTGCGTTAGATTTCAAGCAATCAAATAAATTGTATTGAATTTTCGAAAAAAAGAAAACTAAACATACCCATGAAAATCTGAGAACATATAGAAAATTTCATTACAATTTACAATCAAGATTCAAATTTGGAATACAATCTTTAAAATATATTTTGAACACAAGATCGTACGGAAAATCGTACGTAAAACGATAGATGACTACAACAATCACATTCAATACATTGATAATACCACGTGACTGGATTGATACATACTTTTAAAGAATAGATCTTTGTAATATAATTGTGGATCTTAAAAGCGAAAAGATTTAATTAGGGTTGTCTGGTATTTTTATTAGCCTTCTACAGATTATGTTGTATACGCATTACGCATATTATTTATACCCAATCAATACATTTATACTTACGTCTTATTGACTATTTAATATTTATTATAAGTGTAGCTTTTTACCTACATATTAACAAAGTTTTTGTAGGCCTATTTGTGTCAGGACATACCTATATGACGACAAGTGGAATGCAAATAATATTGATTGGGTACTTCGATACCCAAATAAGTTGCCAGAAGTTAAAATGCACACAGCGATCCATGTAGAGACAGATGCTGGGTGTGAGCCTCAGCGATAGAATTAGAAATGAGGAAATCAGACGATGAACCCAAGTTGTCGACGTCATGATGGATCGTACAGCAAGACTTAAATGGCAAAGGGCAGGGCACATAGCAAGACAAGACGAAAATAGATGGACACCCAGACCTGTAAAGTAGGGTAGGCAGTGGGTCAGAAAGGCAAAGGATAGAAAAGACTGTAAACAAATGGAAGAGGCCTATATCAGACCAAGGCTGACGAAGAAGAAGACATCGATGATCAAAGTATATGACTCTTTTAGAAAAAAAAATATTGAGAGTCATGCACTACATTCTAAACCACGTTATAACTTGCGCTACTGATTTCGGACGAGACCTCTGTCATTATCGAGCGCCGATTATGAAATTATTTTAGAAACTACCACAAAGTTAAAGTACGTAAAGAAATTAACTAAATTTAATATAGGTAGGTAAATGAAATGAGCCACCTTAGTACGGCCTTTGCCTAGTTAGGTGGCAAAATTGTGATTGTACATATTAATTATGTAAGTTTAGAAATAAAGTATTATTAATATTATTAGTGGGGCTACGCTGGGTGTATAAGTTAAACTAAGTAAGTAGACTAAAATATGTTGAGATGTATTTGTATACTCATAGCAATCTTATTTATTTGGCTATTTTTAACATATCGATAAGATGAAATACTTTATATAAAACTAATACTTATTGTTATCAACATGATATTATTGTAATATGAATAAGAAGAAATGTTTGATAGCATATTAATTCTATGTAACTTGGGAGGTAGAATTATTTCATACCTGATGGTATATCGACTAAACATACCTACCTATTTTTTTATACTTACGATGTTATAAGCTGATTATAATTATCTATAATAATTAGCAAGACGTGTGTAGGTAGGGCAGCTGCCCCCCCCCCCTAGAGATTGCAAGAATAGGTATTTATTTTTTCATACTAAAGTATAAAACCTCAGAAAAAATCACGTTGCTACCACACATTTTTTCATCACATCATAAATTTTCTAAAATTAGTTTGAAAATCCATCAGTTTTATAAAAAAAAGATAAGCTATTTTTATTACTTTTTTATAATAAAACATTTTTCGTACATATTATTATGTACATTTTCAAATAAACAAACCACACCACGACCTCCTTCACTATGTCTCACAAAAAAGTTTCGCCTGCGGCGCATTTTACGACTTTTTTTGCTGTGTCAATTTTTAAATTTTTGTTGCCCTACCTAGGTCCCCTTTCCCATACAAATGTTTTTGTACTTATACAAATTTGTACATTTTTACAACTTTGAGCATACTCGGTTGTTGTTGTGTTATAAAATTATTGAATAGATGTCGTCCAATAATAAGTCGTGTAATATAAGATTAGAAAACCTAAATATTGTAAAATAATTTAGGAAGCGATAGATGGTGCTGGCTAAAAAATGTATACCTATGTCGTTCTGATGTCCTCTCTGGCTACTCCGCAAGGGAAAGGGATGTTTTTCACACAATCTCTCTCGGTAAGATCATAAGGCATTAGGCAACGAAAAAAAATGCGTATGGACGTGGTGTCGGCAAAGGGTATGTCTTTATTGAGACATGACATTTATTTCTAATCTTAAAAACATGCGTTTGGGTTACGGTCATTAAAGTCATGTGGAGTGGAATGTTCTATCAGCGGCTAACGAAAGGGATGCATTTTTTCACCGATGCGAGGATCAACCCCAAATAGCATATGTAAAGGATTTAGAAAGCTTTTTCTAATCTATAATACGGACATTGGATATAAAGACCTTAACCATTTTTTCTAAACTTGTATAAACAATTTGACTTTTTTTTCAGTTTCTCCCACGTTTTTTTAAGGAAAATAAAGTCGTTTTTTTTCCTAAAAGTCACATACAAATCTGTCGTTAATATGGATATTGGTGGCACAGTATAATGTGGCCAAAATATAAACATACTTCGAAACTATACGATGAAGCTTAAGTACCTATATAAATATATATAATATTTCTCTTCTTCTTACTATTATAATCGCTCTGTGGCGTATATAGGTTTTCATTGGGGGGGGGGGGGCGATATAGTATTTGACTTTGGGGAGGGGGAGAGATGAAATCTAAACGAGACCATTCAATCTGAATAATATAGCGCCGCAGGCATAAATTTTCGTGGTGAGTAAAAAAGGACGTGTTTTGGTGTTTTAAAATGGTGAAGTAAATATACACTACAAAAACTAAAAAAAGAGAAAGATACAATATTTTTTTGAAAAATGGGAGAAGTTTTGAACCTGGGCGTCTTTGTAAATGTTTTAAAGTACTCAACGCTTTTTATGTAATTGTGTTAGATTTCGGGGGGGGGAGGGGGTATGGGCCCCCTCGCCCCCTCCCACATATACGCCCTTGTAATCGCTAATGAGTTACTTCTATATGTAGGTTAGGTTAGGTAAAGTTATGTTGTGACATTCTTTTTCGATGACCGTGTATTAGAAAAAAAAAACTCTTTTCGGTCACCTTTTGTTGAGCTACCAGTATCATTTTGATTGATTGTATTTATGAGATATTTAAGAAGAAAAGGATATCTTAATTAGGCATCAGGTACCTTCCAATAGTTCCAGCGTTACCTACCTATAGGTGTGTCTCCATATTATGGAAACACAAACACATAAAACTTTAATTGTAAACTCAGGCGCCAGATGTCATTAATGTCGTATACCTAATAGACACATCACTAATTGTCTATGGCTATTTATTTATCGAAGCCTGCGATAGTAGAGTACAAGCCTACATCCTCGAATTCCATCACCGCCATGAGTGGTGACGTCACCTTGTATCGGTGACAAACACCTTGTCTCGGTGACAAACACCTTGTCTCGGTGACAAACACTTGAACTACGGAATATTTTTTCCAATACAATTTTGATGGTGTAATTATCGTCAAATGTCAGTTGGGCCCGGCCTCCATGAACAGTATGGCGACGGCCTCGTATTTATCAGAAATTTATACAAAATAAAACAATAAACGCCGCTTTTAATGTGACAGTGTTATATGATCAATTAATTATATATGGTAGCTAAGTACTTATTTATTTAAATCAATATACACCCACTAAACTATTAATGCAGGATACATTTTATCAAACAAATCATTGCAATTAGATAGGTAGATATATAAAAGTGACATGGGCGTCGTTAGGAGGAAGGGATGGGGGGACGGGTAGGGTGATGGGGAGGGGGGTGAAGGGGGGTCGGGGGGGCAGCTGAATATGTTTCTGGGATACAACATGGTAAACGACTATCACCGCAGGCGAAAATCTTGTCATAAAACATAAAATGGTATATAGACAAATTAAACAGGATCGTAAGTCTAGTTTATTTTTTTTAAACAGGACCCTCCCCTCTTTTGAATTAGCGCCACAGGCAAATTTTATTTTAAAAAATGGGTGAAATGATGAACCTGATTGATTTCAATGGTAAGGCATTTAAATATATTTCTAAAATACAACCTGACAAAGGACTAGCGCCGCAGTCGAATTTTTTTTATGAGACATAAGAAGGCGGTAGATATGTATAACATAATCGTTTGAAAGTCCATTTTATTTTTCGTGAACAAGCATGATGAAACTTCTTTGAGTGGAAGACAGTAGAGAAATCTTAGCAAGATTTTAATGATCATGCCTAAATACCCAAGGTCATTCAACTATGTAGGTAAGGCCCTAATTTAAAATATTAAGTCTCCAGGCGAAATGTCAGTTGGTATATAAGCCTTTCAAAAATAATCATTTTGATTAGTGATATTCCTCTCTATATCATCATGCATCATAAAACTATACAATACTAAGGTAAGGTATATCATATTACATAGTGGTAGATACTCTTTAGGTTAGGTATCTGAACTGAATCATAAAACACAACAACCTGAACATTTTATTATTCGGCTTCCGAAATAATATCAAATGAAATAAGAAAGAAGTAGTAATTAGGTTTATACATCTATTATTATTGTAGTAATTGCTACTCGTAATGTTGTTGTCAACGATAGAATTCATGTTGTTCATTCACGTTTCTAGATAAAAATCTGATAAAGCAAATAATCAATACTTGAAAGAAACACTGTCAGTAACCAACGGCGAATGCGAGTTTTGATGTAGAAATTGTTCTTACAAATTACGAAAATTACATTTAGTTGTGGATATGGAGTAGTTTCGGAACGACAAAAGATAGAAAGTACGCTCCCTGATACTGTAAACGGATCGTGACCGAGAAATAAATAAAAAATTTCGCTTTTCAGTCAATGCGTTGTCAATTTTCATTTTCGTTGACGAAGTTATCTTCCCGATGTCGAATGATTTATTTATTCTTTCAGTGAACAATCTCATACAATAGTAATTCAGCACAAAACAGATAATGCTATAATAATAAATGTCCAGAGAAATGCTCACTAAGGCGAGCTTAACGCCAATTAAAGATTTTGGATATCAAAATAGTTATTCTTTTTCTGCACAGAAACTATCTTGTTTTTTTATAATTGTTCTCTCTACTGTATTTTCTATTGGAGATTTTACAAAATTTATTTATTTTATCGTATGGCCAACATCACGCCTTATAGGATCATTTAATATTCGTTATGTCTAAGTGAAAAAAAAAAGTTAAAAGCGCGGGGTGAATTTTCCTGCATATCAGAAAGTTAGATTAGATTTCTTATACAATAGTATTGGAAGTCTGATGGATTGCCACAAAATTATTATTGTAGGAAGGACTTTTAGAAAGTCCCAAACTTCCTGAGATTGACTGTAACCAATTTATTTATATCTCACTAACTCGAGAAAGGAAGAGGATGGGAATAATAATAACAAATGATTGCGTTTTTTTGGGTTTTTAATAAACGGAGTTTCCGTTAAAAGGATGTGGTTGATTGAATCATGGTTTAAAATTATACGATGGACATTCGTAATAGAGGCATCTACTGAATAGGTCCATTATAATATGGGGAATGGATATCTAGGAAGAGACCTCATAAAGAGATCCAAGGGTTGTAGAATTAGACCCCCACTGTGTTTTTGAGTGTCTTGTAAGAGAAGAAAGTCTGAGAGAGTAACCAGGAGTGAACACATTGACGAGATACTCAAAGATGGACGCGTATTGAGTGGGAGGAATCGCACAGTGTGTATGACGAATGTTATTAAAGAGATGTAACCGAAAGATGAAAAAAATATTTCGATTATCTGGTTTGGGCATGTTGAGAGAATGAATGCTGAGAGGATGGCAAAAAGCTATATTTGGGGTGAGAGAAGAGGTGTGTATGATCATGTCGATCAGATCCTTAAAAAGATGGATGCATTTAGAGTAAAAGGAATCGGAGAACGTGTATGACAAATTGCATGAATGCGATGGGACTAGGAGTGTGCGTGGACGTGGCGAGAGGGTATAGATAGATAGAAGGGTAGAAATGTGTGGCGTTCTGTCTCCTCTGTATACCCCGCAAGGAATATAACGTGGTGGGTAGAATAGTTTTACAGATTTTAATAGATCCGTGACACACGTGAATATCCATTTTACTTTTATTTAATTTATTTATTTATTTAAACTTAAAGTAAACAACAAACAAATATAAATATAAAAAATGGACATAGTACAGATTATAAAACGTTGTTCACTAGGGCGAACTTATCGCAGAACTGCGATTTCTTCCAGTTAACCCCAGGAAAAAACAGAAAAAAAAAGAAATTGAACAAAAATATTGGTAAAAACAGAAAAAAAATTGAACCCATTTAAAAAAAACATTGATATGTGGGGTTGGATAACGGCCCACCAGCGGGATTCAGGGATTGAATAAAAAAAGCCGTCGGCGATACTCCAATTGAACCGCAGTTCCTAGTAGATATTAAATCTTTACATCATCATGTCATGTGGTATGGAATCATCTGAGATTATTATTAAATGCTTTATTGTCATAAATCGCTTTATTATATACGATATATTATTATTTCTCTATATAAAAGTAGCAATCGTATAGATTGTGTATGAAACATTATTGTAGCAATAAAATAAACTTATTTTATTATAGGTAATACTTAATTGTGAGAAATAATCAAGTGGCTGAAACATTGTGACCAAATTGTGGATCAATGTGGAAATTCTGAACAGTGATTGTTGGTTTTTTTTAGGATTGTTTGTTGAATACTCGTATGAGTGAAAGAAGAGTTGCGAGGAAGCCTGATGATACTGCGAGACTATGTCGACCAGATTGTAGTACCTACGGATGTGTTTTGAGTAAAAGAAATCGGAGAGCGTGTATACATGATGTAACACAACGTACACAACCAGTGGATCAACCGAAGCAGGATGATAGAGGACCTCAATTCTTATTGTATCTACCAAGGTACATTATTCACCTAAATATTCTTTAAAAAAAATATGTTTGTATCTCAATAATTGGTCTCTGCGCCCAATAATGTCTTGCAAGTCGGGATTTGGCGCAAAAGTACGAAAAAAATTCATAACTCGAAAACTACAAATCGCTGAACATACATGGGGGTCAAATCGATAGGTATTGAGGTCCTCCATCATTCTGCTTCCGTTGATCCACCGGTTGTGTTCCACCGTGTATATGAGAAATTGCATTAATGTGAAGGAAGTAAGGAGTGTGTGTAAGGACAGGGAAGTCTGTAGTTCTAAACTATGTGCCCACTGCCCACCCTTCAATGAACTCGGTAAAATGAATACATCAGAATTTTATTTCTGAAACTGAAGTCTTACCATCGATACCTCGCTCAGAAACTATATATAGCAAGTATTATAACGATACTTCAACCATGAACATTACACAACAATAAAGTTAGATAATATACATAACTATAATAATAAATGTTCACTACGGCGAGCTATCTCTTACAGCCAACCCAGTTCTTATGCTGAATCAGTCTCAACAAATTACAACGTATGGTCATTTTATATAAAAATATTACACGGAAGATAAAGTCTATTGAGAGATGACCACCAGTGATACCAACAGATTGATGACGGACTAAAGAATTTTGCCACCTCAGGCACATAACCAATTATTCTATACGTAATTTTTATTATTTAAGTTTAGATATCTACAACAATCATTCTATCAAGATTATAGTTTGTTGATATTGTGCCTATGTTTGTATGTGCCAACTCCAACAATCAGTATTGTTACGCCAAAGATCTGCTAGTTAAAAATCTCAGGTGTTAGAACAGCTCCTTTTTTTATATTTTTTACACCCCTTGAGCCCTTGAGGGGAGAGCATGCAAACGTTTGTTTTTGTAGAACCCCTGAAAAAATATCAAAACTTCTTATCCTACTCGAAAAGGATGTAGGGAACATTTTTTGTACATACAGAATTTAGTAAGAAATATTTTTGTCATTGAGAGCTTTCTGCTATCTCTTATAATATTCCTAAAAAATGCGAAAAACCTCGAAGGGACCTTTTCGGGGGGGGGGGGGGGGGCGGTAGGCAATCTAGGGCGATGTATGACCCTATAAGTAAGCTATCATTGAAACCACATTTCGGTCAAAAAAGAGATAGGTCATGTTCTAGCAGCCGGCTCTCGGGCTATCACGGGGAAATTTGCTAGGCTATCACAGTGCACACTCTTTTTTCACGCGGAGACAGGACTCGCCAACACACTTCTCAGTATTAACAGCCAGAAAAGTCTATATATTACGAGTACCATTCATTATTGATATTTAAACTCATCAGCCAAATACTGGGACTACATTCATACATGGGAGAATACATTCACCTATCCAGATATCATGCATATCGAAGGATTGGGTTCAGATATACCTACTACTTATATAAAATACAACCATTATGCCTGAAATGTCAGTAATACTATAATTTTCTTACAATATTGTTTGTAAAATAGGTATATCTTCCAGGCACAATCGCTATAGGTACTAATTTTGATGAACGATAGTATAGTTATCATTAAAATCTATATTAATTTATCCAGGCAACGCCGGGTACACGCATTAGAATAAGATAATAATATAATAGTTGTGATATATAAATGGAGTAGATATTTTATTGGGCGTAATAGGCAATCACTTAGTATAATATAATATTTCTACATACAGATTTTTTGCCGAATTTACAAGCGAAAAAGAATTCATGCCTTAAAAAATAATCCCACAGTAGTGCAGTGGTTAAATGTAATTAATTCATCTAACACGTTCCATGTAGAAATACACCTAGGCAATATATAATAAATATGCATATTTAAATTCAATCTTTTTTATAACTGCAATTTGGGTTAGTTATTCCAAAGTCAACGTTCTAATGCCTCGTCATGATCTATCTGTCAGTCGATGTTTGACCAGACCCGTAGTATTATTGACTGATGCGAGTCTTCTGGAACTCGATTTCACGTGCATCTAATCAAACGTTTTTACACGATTTTAATTAACTTCACTCCTTTGTTTTCTAGTTATCTTGCAATTGATTTTTCAACCACTTCTTGACTAATAAGTGTCTTGAAACTTTGCAAACGTAGGTACATAAACTCGGTGACAATACGTTTCTGTATACAACACTGGATCATTGTTTCTTGGTTTTTCACTTGGTTTTCACCAGTAGGAGTGTCGAAACGTCACTCTAGTTTATCTACACACGGTTCACCTGAAAAACTAAGAAACAATGTCAATCGCACACCGTGAAAATCTCCAACATTTACTAGCATTGTATCATCCTTCTCCATATTAAACAAAAAGAATATAGGGCGTTCAAGGGGGATCCCAGGGTCATGTGGGGTTATGCGTGGTATCGTATCTTCAGTCTTCAGTTTTCGTCTGAACACCTCTAAGTTCCATGGATAGTATGAGATATGATTTTGTGTTCTTGCAATTTCCATTTCCCCACTTGAGTATGTACTTATATTATTACAAAACAGCTCCATGAAGCCTTATCATTTTTATTATACCTATACGAATCCTGAGTCTGCTGTATTGAATATAATACATTGTATATAATAGAGGTGTGGGGATATTCATATGAAAGCAAATACATTTATTCACATCAATTTAGTGGTCATATTTTTGAATGCACGATTGCTTACAACAGGGGTATACAATCTTAATTTTACTGTATTATAGATGTGACAAAGAAGTAATCGCAAAAATAATAATTTAAAAACAAGATTTTATGATTTCACATCCAAGAACTATTCTAATGGTGCCTTCCACCAAGCACGGCCGAATACCGATATTCGGCCAGGAGCACAGCCGAATAGCCGAATTTTCGACAAAACTATTAGGCTTGATTAACGTAAGTACATTAATAGTACACGAATTTTATTTATTTATTTATTAAGTGAACAAGAAATACATATAAATATAAAAAATGGACATAGTACAGATTATTTAAATCGTTGTTCACTAGGGCGAACTTATCGCAGAGCTGCGATTTATTTTTGGCGTGCAAACCACATTATTCCAAGTGTCGCACATCCTGTTCTCTGATTATCCCGCTGAAATAAATTGCCAAAAATTTGCCAGGATTTGACCGGTAAAAACGGACATTTACATAGGTAACAAAATAATTGGTCTTTGCTAATACGTCACGAATATGAATTTACCTAGACATGGTACACAGCCTTAATTTTGGGTGTTATTATTATCATTTTTTACTCCCGTTTTTAGGTATTTGGTCGAATACTGGTTACTGTTCGGCCGAATACCGAATACTCCAAAAAAAGACCGAATATAAAGGAATACTCATTACATATCTAAGTATTACACAAAAAAACTGTTTTCAATTTCATATTGCAACCAGGGTCGCAAGAACAACGCAAGTTTGAATCTAGTAGGTATTGCAAGAAGTGCTTACGTTTATCACCTCTGCTTTTACTAACAGGACAAAAGCATTTTTATACAAACCACTTGGTTTTATCTTATTCCATGTCCGTGTTGATATATCACCCAGTCTACACACACTTCCACTCCAACTTCATGCACATCTCTGCTGCAACGATTCTCGGTAAAGACCCTCTCCTCTCCGTGCTGATAACAGACCCGATGGTGTTAAAAACCTTAAGAGCACTCCCCAGTTAATTTATTGTAAAGCTCAAATATAAGATTCAATTAATAACGCATCGGTTTAATGACCTATTGAGTGTTAAAAATAAAAATACGTAATACCTCTCGACTAATAATGTGCTTCAAATAATTATAGACATGCAATGATTGCAATTTTGTTAAAGGATCTCTTTAACGCGAGCTTTCTATTTAAGTTTCTGTGTAATTTGTGTACCTAGACATGAGCGTTGTCAGGGGGGGCAGGGGGGCAGCCGCTCCCCCTAGAGATTGGAATAGGTGTATATTTTTTCATACTAAATGATAAAACCTCACAAAACATCACAATACTACTACACATTTTCTCATCATATCATACATTTTCTAAACTTAGTATGAAAATCCATAAGTTTCAAGAAAAAATTTGCCTGCGGCATGATGTGAATGATAAAATATTATTAAAAATAGCGTTTTTTTTTTACTTTTCGGAGTTAATTTAGCTTCATTCAAAAAAGTTTTACTGCCATTTCCTAGATTTTTATGCATATCATTAATACAAAAAAAAAATCTTTGCGACTATCAGGAAACGAGTCGCTGTCTTTCGAAAAAAGATCAGAGGTGTCACAATTTTTTTTGAGAAATCTATACAAATCATATATTACGGTCATTCCCTAGTTCAATGTATCTACCCTATTTTTTCCATAGCATAATAAACGTATGGTCACAATATGTTTCACTTAAATACTTTCTTAGAACCATTTCATCTCACATACACTTAGTGCTCTTTACATTTCATGAGGCGTTAATGAGTTTTAAGAATCATTTAATCAGTACCTTTCTTTGAGTTATGATTATCTACATGTACTACTCACTTATACATTCATACTACCAACTTTACCATACATTAAATCGATGTATCACGCGAGTAACTATTGATTTACTTAATGATGTCTTACCAACAAATAAAGTACCTAATGAGGCAATGTATGAACCTATACCTACCTTACCTGTGATATTTTAGAGAATTTGTAAAAAGGTGTACGCTCAGTAAGACACGGATATCTGGCTGATGAAGAAAACATACTTATTCTTATCAGCCCACTCCTGGACGAAGGCCACCCCCATCTGCTTCCACACCGCTCTATCTTGGGCTCTCTGGATCCAGTTGGCACTAACGTACTTGACTAGGTCGTCTCAGTACCTCTTAAACTTCTTCGACCACTTATTTTCTGGGCCATTCAAACAAACTTAAATCTCAGTACTGAATTGTTATTAAAAAAGAAAAAACTTTGAGTTTTTGGATTATTTTAGAGTTACGCATTTTGGCCTACGTAGCCATAGTCGTACTCTATATGGCTACGTAGGCCGAAACGCGTAACTATTTAATGAAATCATTCAAAAACCCTAAGTTTTTTCTTTTTTAAAAACAATTAGGTACTTAAATTAAAAATGGAGTTTTACAAAACAACCACGCAAACAGTATATGAAACATAGGTATCTACTGTTTTTTTTTTGTATGCACAATCGAGAAATCCTGTACACTTTGCACTAAGCTAAAAGCATCGCAAAGTGTGGAATACATCACCAGCGCTGGGGTTCGAACCCGGCACTTCCCAATTGGGAGACCGCCGCGCCGCTCCGGCCATCTGCGCCAACCATAACTTGGAAATTCAAGTTTTCATTAATTTCGTAATCATTTCTATATATTCACTGAATAAGGTATAAAACGCTTTTACCAGAGACTTTTACCTTTTACCAGGCGGATCCAGGATTTCATTTTGGGGGTGGCTGAAGATTAATTTTTTTTTTCCGAGATTTCTTTTTGTTGACCTTTTTTTTTTTTTTTAACGATCGCAGACGGGGAGGGGGGGGAATCCTGCCGTAATCAACTGATGACCTTTTTTTTTTGGCGTCGTCTAAAATTTGTTGACTTTGACGCCTAAAAATTTGTCGAGCGGGGGGGGTGAATTGCATTCAGTATACCAGATTTTCAGTTTAGTATTCAAAGCACTAGAAACGTCACTCAACGTTTTGGGGGGGGCTAAGGGGCTGAAATCCCTACATTTGTTCTATATATACTACTGTAATCCATGGTTTTGGGGGGGGGGGGGCTTCAGCCCCCTAGCCCCCCCCCTAAATCCGCTAGTGGGAGTGAGCGAGTATGGCAGGCATAACATGGACATAACAACTACTAATTATTGTTGAAGTTTTATGTAAGCAATTTCAAATAACTTCGGGGTAAGTTGTTAGCGAAATAAATTGTAACTAAAAGGTATTGGGAATTTTAATGAAAACACCTAATCACCCAGATTGTTAATAACAATGTTATTTTAACACAATGTATGGGTTATATAATCTAAGATCCGGCCGCCAGAAATATGACCTATCTGTTTTTTAATGATGTATGTACAGACAGACTTGGTTGTATGTGGAAGGAATGAAAGATTATTTGCTGTGAACATTGTGGGCGCGGTTCGAATTGTTGTAAATGAGTATGTTTCTGGTGTATGAATGTTTTATTTTGTCATGTGAATGTTGTCTGGTGTCTGAATGTTTTTCTTTTATTTTGTTGCTATTATTGTGGAGGAATTGACTTTTCTGTCAACTGTGGAGTGTGTATGTATTTGTATACGTAGACTACAACTATTTTGATTATTCATTGGTTGTGTTTGATTGAGTCCTGCTTTCCACAAAAGCATTCGGTATTTAAACGGAAGTTTACACATAAGGTCATATCCATTACATCTTACATCACCATTTTGCCACGTCCCCGAATAGGTCCCCTACGCGGTTTTCGCATTTTTTATGAATATGGTGAGAGATAGGAGAAAGCGGTCAATGACAAAAATAATCCTTATAAAATTCTCTACAAAATGGTTCGTACATTTTTTCGTAGGAGTAGCAGTTTACTCGCAATGACCGGTTTTCAACGGATATTTTTTGGTATACAACAAATAAATTTACATTCTCCTTCTTATTCTTTCTCAGCCGTTTTAATTCCAATGCTGGACATAGGCCTCCCCTTTGACTTTCCATAGATCCCTATCTTGGGAATGCTGCATCCACTTGCATTCTTAAAATAGATCCAACAACCGATTAAAAAACAGATGGGTCATAACTTTTGCAGTAGGATCTTTGACTAATATAACTCGTATAAGATATTATTCACTACATGGAAAAGAATTCATACAAATGTATTTTTTTAAATAATAAAGGTTCCGCTAATCATGCTCTCACGTTTGCACCAAGTTCGCCTTTAATTGGGTAAATTGCACAGCTTTTTGGTGGCAATGGAGAAGTACCTAGAGGTACCCTTGTGTTATTATTTATCCTTTTCATTTTAATTTCTTTCACAGAAGTGTGTACGAAAGTATTTAAGAGGTCTACAACGCGTTGTTGACGAGGAGCGGTCAATCAAAACAATCAACAAATCGTCGATAGTTACCCCATTCCACTCGTTCTTTGACACACATTTTTTTTAATGTGTTGCGAAACAGCGGAGAGACACTGTCCCTATCAATGGTGCCCCACAAAATATTTTTCATATCGTTACCTGAGAATAACAAGAATAACTAACAAATTTGGAAATTCTGACTTTTGAGTGCAAATTTTTCTAACCTAAGTTTTTAACTGACATAATTTTTGTGACATTCAGAATGGGTTGATCATTGCCGTAAAAATGTGAAATGCCTTACTGAAATTTTACGAACGCCTGACATATTTCTTTAAGCGAACATTACCCACAATGCAATTTGACAAGATATTCTATCCTCTCACGCCGCATCCCTTGGGGGGTAATCAGAGAGAACAAATCACTAGGGTGACGTCAGCGGTCACGCTATAAAGCGATCTCTTCCAGTCAACCTGTTTCTTTCAGGTGTACTAGTTCGGGGGGGGGGGGGGAGGGGGCCTTCCTGGAGTAGCCCTAGCGCCCCCGTG
This sequence comes from Ceraclea dissimilis, assembly GCA_963576895.1. Taxonomy (NCBI): domain Eukaryota; kingdom Metazoa; phylum Arthropoda; class Insecta; order Trichoptera; family Leptoceridae; genus Ceraclea; species Ceraclea dissimilis. Next base: position 17,354,991 of record OY756363.1, read on the forward strand.
GAGAAAAAGTTTTATTATACCTACAATTTCAATTAATAATGATTAAACTAAATAAATAACTATATGTTGGTAGGCCTCAAGCACGGTGGTCAGATGATGTAAGGAGAGTTGCGGGAGGCGGTTGGATGCGGTCTGCCCAGGATAGGGAGCTGTGGAGATCAACGGGGGAGGCTTATGTTCAACAATGGACGCAGGGAGGCTGACATGATGATGATGATGAATTATTGGGGCGTTGCTCCCCCGAAAAACAAAAATGCCCCCCCCCCCCCTCCCCCCAGAGCAATTTGTCTGAAAAAATCACCGATTTCGTAAAACTTACATATGGATGGCCATCTAATGTTATTGAGTTTATTGAAAAGGTTAGCGTGAGCTACAAAACACATTACAATATAAAATTAAAGTGGTAGGTACCTATGTGGATAGTGGGTAGGTACCTGGTACATATTGAACTAATGTAGGTAAGTTTTTAAAATGAATTTAACAAGGCATTATATTAAATAGCTTTTAACATTCCTGTGTGTTATCTCAACACGACGACCATTTGGGAAGATAACAAGAGTCATAATACATAGATACATTATACAAGAGACCCGTAGGTTGGGTAGGGTATACACAGCTAGTTATACCAGCTGATGTACCCAAGTATTGTATTAGGTATATTAATATATAATATTACTGTATCAATTTAAAAGTAAGTAGATTGGCCGGTTCATAATGTTCATGTTAATATAATCAATAGATTCAACAACAAACGACATTTTGCCCTCCCTAGAGAAATGAATAGGTATATATTTTTTCATACTAAACGATAATACCTCACAAAAAATCACACTGCTACCGCACATTTTCTCACCATATCATAAATGTTCTAAAAATGAGCTTGAAAATCCGTCAAAATACAATTGTTTCGTAAAGAAATTGCCTGCGGTGCTATTTTTTTCATAAAAATAATTTTTCACACATATTATTGTCCAAAATATCACACACATTTTCAAATAAACCACACCGTATCACGACCTTCTTCATTATGTCTCACAAAAATAATTCGTCTGCGGCGCTATTTACGCGTTTCTCATTTTTATAAATTTTTGTTGCCCCCCCCCAGCTCCGAGTCTAGCGACGCCCATGCATACGAGTATAATCGATAGATTTAACAACATAAGACATTTTGCCCTCCCAAGAGAAATAAATAGGTTGCATATTTGCCCATAAATTACAAATTGACAAATCTTCACAAAAATCACATTATTAGTAAAATATTTTGTAAGGTTCGGTACATCGACATTTAAAAAAAATAAAAAAAATCGGGAAACCTTTGATCTCGACAACCTTACTATATGCTTCGGAAAAAAATATAGATAATTGAACGATTGAACCTTTACGTATCCAGTAAATGACTTTAGATATTTTTAATATCGTGTATAGATTTCTGAAAAAAAAAATGTGAAAAACACCTCTGATCTTTTTTCCGAAAGACAGAAAGTCGTTTCCTGAAAGTCGCAGAGTTTTTTTGTATTGATGATATGCATTAAAATCTAGTAAACAACCCTAAAAGTTTTTTTGAATGAAGCGAAATTAATCCCAAAAGATTAAAAAAACGCTATTTTCAACATTATTTTGAAAATCACAATTTATGTTTTGTGAGACCATCGGAATTTTCTACATGTCGTAGTTGAATATAAAAAGTAGTTATCTTAACAGACACACAACAAAGGATGGACCCTCCATAGGCCGCGGCAAATGGATGGACTGCAATTGGTTCACATTAAGCCAGCCGACGATCAGTCATAATTAAGCCTGATGGAAGGTCAATCCTTTGCTGTGTATCTGTTGAGATATAACTACTTGCTATTTTCAACATTTTTTCATGCGATTTTGAACCTTAATGCCGCAGGAAATGACCGCGACGTCATAGTTGGGTCCTTTGGTTGTTTTCTCTTAGTAAATATTAAAATCACGAATTTCTAAGTACATTCTATACTTAGGTACACATAGGTACGTTGTTACCTCATAGGGGTAGATACTAATATAGGCATTTGTTCATTACAAGTTCAGGCACATAGCATTTTATTACCCCAACAATGCCTGAATGGAATGATATATGGACGACATATCAACTCTTACTACAAGATTTCACTACATTTTCCCTTAACTCCTTAGGGACCATACCGCACTACATAGCATTCTTATTATTGTAAGCATTACATCAGAAGCCTACAGTAAAACAAGTAGATGGGACTTGACTTGAAGTATACGTGATTCTTTCCACATGAGTTATGTAGGAAGAAAAAAAATAGTAGATACCTACCTACATATTATTTTATTTTTTCCTCTAGGTGTGCCTATTGCAGGGGTCAAAACAGGTTCAGTGTTCAAAAATACTGATTTTACTGACCCAGTAGAGGTCTAAAAATACTGACAGCCTGAAGTCTGATCGTTAAAAATGTAGATGTTAAGTAAGGTGCGTTAGGGTAAGATCGGAAATGGGGAAAGACCGAAAAATTGAATTTGTGATGAACTCTGGCAACATTGTTTATACTGACCATATGCATTTGAAACTTTATTCTGTTACGCCCCGCCTCAGCTCAGTCCGATTTGTCTCTTGAGCTGAGAAGATGTGTAGTGAGTGATTTTGTAAAAGTCAAATTTTTCCGCGAAAATTCGAGATTTCCGGTCTTTCCCGGTCGGCTACATTATCGTTCCCAGGTAAGTTATGTGTTTATATTATTGATATTCATGCATTTTATAGCTGTAAGGTCAATGTATGTAGAATGACAACCCGTTATCTGTCGTAGTTTAAGCTGTACGTGTTTTTTCGATCTTTCCCCGTCAGAAATGTTAGGGGAAAGATCGGAATTCAAATTATCCGTTCTTTCCCCATTTTGGAACTCCATACTAAATTCCATAGCTTTCCAAACTATTGCTATCTTTTCTACATCAAAAAATAAAACCGCTATTTTTTAATGTGACCATCTGTTGAGTTAACTTCCTACTTTTGAAATACTATTTTCAAACTAATATTAACAAAGGTTTATTTCTTCGAAAATTGTTATGCTCTGCTCTGTACCAAATAAATGCATATATAGTCCGAGAGCCCGCTGCTTAAATTATGACGTATGTTACAGAGCTGTTCCGAGTACAGGCAAAAAGTACTCGAGTACTGAGTACAAGTACTGTACACAAAATGTACTCGAGTACAAGTACAAGTACTCAGTAATAAGTACTCGAGTACTTATACAAGTACAGAGTACCGAGTACATCACTGACCAATGAAACACCAAATTTCATTACATTTTTTCATTCTTCTTCTTCTTTCGTATGCACACGACCATTGTACAAATTTTGCTATAAGGTTCGCAGATGCACGGGCTGGGCGATTTTGGGAGGGGCTCTGACCCAGCTTCCGAAGGAGAGCCCAAGCCTTTCGACTTGAGTGCTTGAAGTCTAAGCTCTCCATCAGTGTAGACCAGCGATCTTTTCGGGCTGTGTCGAGAGACTCTAGCAGTTGGTCCGCTACGTTTTGATTTTAAGTGTTCAGAAATTCATTATAGAGTCTCTCGCACTCTTCATTCCAGCCCGGCACATACGCTTTTCGAAAGCCTCTGGGGATTGTTTTCTTCGCTGTGGCGAGTATAAGGTCCACAATTTTTTATAGTTGGTAGGGAGTGGATCTAGGGTCTCAATTTCGTTGTCTAAGATGGTCTTATAAGTTGCCCAGTCCGCCTTCTGGAAGTTCCATCGGGGTTTTGGTATGGAGTGTATGACTGTGAGTGTGTGTCCAATCGTAGCCATCACAGGCCTGTGTTGACTATGGGGAAAGTCCCCGGCCACGGTACGAGAAATAGGTTGGGATCTACCCGAGCCGTCCCTGGTGACAAGGCACAGATCTGGATTATAGTTGCGGTTCCACCTGGCAGAGCGGAAGGTGCCCCTCTCCTTAGCATCAAATATGAGCTGCAGATTGGTCACATCCATCCACTCCACAAGCTTCTCCCCCTCCAGGTTTTCGCTCTGGTGCCCCCAGTCCGTGTGGTGACAGTTAAAATCTCCCATGAGCACAGTAGGATGGGACACAATGTTCGGGAACATATTCTCTGGCCAAGAGCGGCTTGGAGGTTTGTAGACGTTTACCACAGTGAGTTCATTGATCCTAACAGCTATGATTGATATGTCATCTACGTCTGAGGTGTGCACCACTGCCCAGTTTCGGATGTTTTCGCGGATGTAAGTAGCGCAGCCATATTGACGATGGTGCAGTGCAGCGGCCAGGGTGTATCCCTGCAGCCTTCCCCTGGACAGGAGTTCTTCCTCATAGAAATTTTTGAAATGTCCGTATGCGTACCCTTAATGTTTAATTGAATCAATGCGTGTTGTTAAATAATTTAAAAAACACAACGGTCATATTCTAAAATATTGCCACACATGGGATTTTGTAGGCGCAGTGACGATATATTAGATATGAAAATGATACTTTCTTTCTTTTAATAACTTTTCGCACACCTTCTTCCTTATTATGATAACACTTCCACACTCTACCACTGTGAAACGACAACTGACAAGTCTCTACTTGCATAAAAATATACTTATTGCATAGTATGATTAAAATGTACTCGAGTACTTGAAATGTACTCGAGTTCTTGAAATGTACTCGAGTACTTGAAATGTACTCGAGTACTTGAAATGTACTCGAGTACTTGGAAAAGTATTCGAGTATTTTTTTTGGTCTAAAATGCGCCGAATACAAGTACAAGTACATATAAATAAATGTACTCGTGACTGAGTACTGAGTACACAAAAAGTACTCAAAGTACAATGTATGAGTACTTGTACTCGAGTACCGCCCAGCTCTGCGTATGTATCTGTTTTTTGATCGAAATGTGGTATAAATGATAGCTTACCAATAGGGTAATACATCGCACTAGGGTTGCCTATCAAAATCTTGCTGCAACCCTCCCGATTCGTGGTTTTCCGCATTTTTTAGGAATATGGTAAGAGATAGGAAAAAATGGTCAATGACGAAAATAATTATATAAGTACACCCATTAAAGGACACCTATATCGCTTCCCTAGTTCAAAAGTAGGACATCTTGAACACACTATGTTTTGAGATAAATGACATTTAAGTTTTTGGCAATACATAATCATAAACCAAACTGTAATTATCATATATTTTTTCTTTGTATAATATTGTTCTGGTATAAAATTGGGTGTTTTATCAGATTTTAAAGAAAAAAATATTCAAAACTTTTTTTTATACTTTAAATTTTAACATGTCCTTGTTTTGCACCAGGATTTCTCCTATAGTTTTCTATAGTGAAATCATACTTTTAATTAATTAAATTAATTAAAGCACAGCTTTTGATATAGAAACAGTTCATCTAATGATTTATAACCAAATGAGTCCATTTGAATTATGAAAACATTTTTTTTTAATTTTTTTTTTAAGATGTCTGAGTTTTGATCCAGCTCAGGTAGTGGATTTACTATGTGGATCTATTTTCATACTACTGAAAAAGTAATGTAATTTTTTTATATACCAAATTATCTGTAATTTTATTTCAGTTAACTAATCTGGAAGGCACTAGCTATGCTTATAATATCTTAATTATAAACTATAAATTGAATTCCATGGGAATAAAATGTATTTCAGTGACGTCACTAAGACATTTTAACATGTCTGAGTTTTGAAGTGAGTTTGTTGAAGCATTTGGTTCAGAGTCATACTAGGATATTTTTTTTAAAGCATTAAAAAAACTGAATTTTGAAAATCCAAAAATGAGGAAAGATAGAGCTTTAAAAATCCTATCGAACCTCATATTTAACTCATTTTCACTTTTTTTTAAGATGTCCTAGTTTTGAATTGGGGGAGCGATATGTCGTAGCTAATATTGTTACAATAGTAAATATTAAAATACCTAAAGCTTCGATTTTAATGACATAATTTTACTTTTTTCTTTACTCATGTGAATAAAATATTATTGCAAACAGTTTGGGAATGTCAAGGTAGTTCAAGGCCGTTTGGGGTAAGACCGGAATTCATAAATCATATATTTCTTAAATTCGGGAGAAAATAGTTTCCTATAAAGAAATAATTAATGTATTTAGTCATTAGGACAACATACCATTATTGTCCCAAAATCTCAGTGCCCTAATATGTCTAATAGTGATTTTAGCATGAACTCCGGTCTTACCCCAGTATTTTCCGTTCTTACCCCATGTGAGGTTTTATTTAAATCATAAATATAACTGGTTTTTATTAATTAACGATTACGATTCTGACGATAAAAAATATACTGTAACGAAGAATGAAGCCTTATGTTTACCAATATTTAAAAAAAAATGTGCTAAACCTTGTGGACTGCATGTGATGAATGATACAAATTACCATGTGCCATCTCACCAAAAAACCATTCGGACTTACCCCAACGCACCTTATGTACCTATTAAAAAATACTTAATATCGTGCCTTCGTGGCAGAAAAAAATATCACGAAATTCGGGACCACTGTCATGAATCGTTATTTTTTGTCGAAGTGCAGAAAAAATGGTAAATAGCGCCGCAGACAATTTTTTGTCTTGTGAAATTGCAGGAATGCATATCTGGTTTATTCTCTTTAAAAATAAAAAAGCATACGAATAACAATAATACGCATATTAAAAAAAACGGAGGCGATGATGTTTTAATAGTTTTCAGGGCTCCAATGTTTAAATTTCGAGTGTCAAACCCTAAAAAACTGACAATCTTAAAAAAAAAGTGACTTACTGACCAGTTTCAAAAATACAGACTTCTACTGATTATACTGACCAGTTTTTACCCCTGGAATCATCACACCATATCTTTCTTTTCTGGGGTAGAAGGCAGAGAGGACAAAGTACCACATACTTTAATCCTTACCCTACAGGGCGTACACACAACTCTCGCTTCCACAATGTTCCAAAACATTGCAAAGAACCTTGGACAATCGTTGAGTTTCAATAAAAACGTTTGGGGTAAAAAAGGACCATGTAAAAAATGAAATACTTTGCATAACTTGAAAATAACATTGCTTTATATAATATAGTAATCATAATAGGTAATAATATATTATAGTTACATAAGTTCACCACATGAATTAATTAATAGATTATTAGACAATAAAAGGTACATACAGGAGAATATTACAATATACATAGTAGGTACATAATCATTACAACATAATTCATTATATAGGTATTTAATCACTCCTCAATCAAAAATCAAGGAAGGTACATTAGTGAGATAAATAAATCTTTATTAGCCAAAAATCATGAAGAGTTACAAAACAAGACAATAGTAGTGTGCTACAGGGCGGACTCAGTGGCGTATATAGGGGAAATGTCAGAATATGATTCACCCATCTTTAAAAAAAATTCATAACACAACACTTATAATGCCAATCTAAAACATGTCAATTTTCACTCGCCTTCGTCTAAATCAGATTGAACAGTCAGGCCCCTAAAGTCAAATACTAGTTCGGCTCCCCCTGAAATAAAAACCTATATATGCCACTGGGCGGACTTATTGCAAAAGGAATATCTTACAGTCAACCCAAACATACAGTTTGTGAAGAAATAATGGTCTTGATGTGCTGGCAACACTGATATTTCCATTGAAATTGTCAGTTGTCACTATCGTTGATAATACCTGGGAGAAAGGAGAGGTGTGAGGATGTGCAACCGTCCGAGAACCACATGGCTTGACCATGTAGAACAGATTCTCAAGGACGGATGTGATCTGAGTAAAAAGGAACCGTAAAGTGTGACTGATGAATTGCATGAGAGTGACGGAAGCCCGAAGTGTGTGTAATGATGATAGGAAATTCTGGCGATCTGTTCTCTCTGGCTACCCGCAAGGGATGCAGCGTTAAGGGATAGATTAGAAAATGTATTCTTATATGAGAAAATATTACAAGATTATAAATTATTAGTAGTTTTAATTACAAATTAATGTTTTTTGGCGTTTCCTTCAATAAGGTATTTTTAATTACTATACATAGCGTTACATATACACAGTATTAACATATCTCTTAAATTCAAAATAACAGTAGCAATTAATATGTGTCTTATACCAAAGCTTTGCAATATGCAGGCGTCAAATAACTATACAAATAAAATCAATTAGCGTTAGGTCATAAATTATACAAATTCAATTAGGTCAATTTTAGCACACATTACAAAAAATCGTATTTTAGAAAATTAGTTTTTGCATTCACTTGAAAACATGCTCGCAAATATTCTTTAATTAAACATCGGTGCTATCAAGTAGCTAGACACAGGTTCAAATCCCAATGCTAACCTGTGCATATAGATCGGAGTTAGCTGATATCGTGACCGGACAAAGACCCATAAGAATATTGCTCAACAAGAATAAATCTCAAAAACGACAAAAGGCCTTAAGAAATTTTCTCAAGGGACAATAGCTCAAATCTAATTGGATTTTGAAAATAAAATTTATTTTTAATTTATGTTAGTACTTATATGATTTCTTTCAGTGTACTAGAAACTAGCAAAGATTAGAAAATACACAAATAAATAAGCTGATCTAAAATGGGCTAGACAATGAAATAGTCAACATTTTATAAATAATTCATCTACTGGAATCCAAATAGAAAGTTGGGGGTTTATCCGTTGAGGACATTTCTAAAGGGCTTTTGTCTTTTTTGGGGTTCAACAAACCTTGATACAGGGTTAATTTTGAAGTTCAGAATACTTCAAGAAAATAGTATTGCGAATAAGTCTGACTTAAACATGTGTTATTTCAATTTCAAAATTTAGGATATTGTTGAAAATTTAAACGACAAATAAAATTGTTTTTCTTACTTTTCTTGGTCCCAAAAACTGATATTTTAAAACGTTTCAATATAACAACAATTATTTCTAACGACATCAATTTACGATGCAATATTTTACTAGACAAAAATGAGCAACGTTAAGTATTGCGTAATATTTTGTAATTACATACTAAGCGTATTATTTTTCAAAGCACATCAAATTTTAATTAGAAAATTTAAATTTAATTAGAAAATCAAGCCTAATTCTAGAATTTCATAGACCAATAGTTTTTCTTCACAATTGTGCAAAAATATTCAACCGATAATCAAATTTAGTTCGTTTTATAAATGAATCTTTTAGAATTACAAAATTTCACTTCGAAAATGGAATGAGCATTTTTTTATAAGTATCGTAACATTTTCAAAAGTAGTGTGTATCTTTAGACGATTTACAACAGATGACAGTAAATTTTCACAAAATAAAGTGATCAGCAAATAAGTTCACATTTTTCACTATGTGTCACTTATTTTCAACAGGTTTATTTTTGAAAATCACAATGTTTTTTGAGAAACTCTGAATTTTCCACACGTCATAGTTGAATATGGCAAAGTAGTTATCTCAACAGATATACAGCAAAGGATGGACTTTCCGTCAGGCTTACGACTGATCGTCGGCTGGCTTAATGTGATCACTTTACTTTTAAGTAACATTCACCAGTCCGTCCATTTGCCGCAACTGGGAATCGAACCCAGATCTCCAACCCGACAACCCAGCACTCTGCAGCTGTGCGATGATGGTTGGAAGTTGAGTCGAGAAGAAACGTGTATTTATGTATGTATATTGTACACCGACCCTCAATTCAAATTATTTTTGGTATTTGGTAGTACATATCACTTAATTTCAGGTCTATTTATTAAAGAACTCTCTAAATTATCACGGGTACAAACTAGTATACGACAGAAATATTTTTGCACAATGAATGGAAACAATAAAGATATCTTCAGAATACCTATTATGTAGTTAACACTCAATTACTATTTAAAATTTATTACGGGACTACAATTTTTAGAAATTTTCGATGTATGAAGTATGGGACCATTGAATATTACAAAACCGTTAGAAAATACAAAAGAAAGAGGTTACAAATTTAAAGCCAAGTTTTTTTTTTATTGTAATAAAATCATTACTTTGAATTGTAAGCTTACTATCGTATTGTAAAACAATAATTACAGGTACATTAAATAAATAATTATAAATTCTTAATAAAATCTAAACATTTGTTATCCCTTGTGTCTTTAACAATTTACAATTTTCAGTCATTCTTTTGTTACGATAGTTCTAAAAAAAAATAAACACAAACGAAATTCTAAATATGAATTTAGTGCTTTTGATTGGTTGAAATCATAATGAGGATTATAAAGATTGAAATGACGATTAAAAAAAATCGTCTGAATTCAAGCGTAGAAAAAGCAAAAAATACAGTCATCGAAAAAGATGGACCCTATTTTAAAAAAAGCATAACTTTGGAACCATTTATGTTAAATGAGTGATTCTTTCACTCTATGGTAACTGATGAATGTAAGTTTCGTTTAATGCACAATACAATGCAATAGCGTATGCGTAGACTAACTGTGCAGTCGACAAAGCCAATCGGCGCTATTCATCTACCACCTTCCAATGTGATTGTGCAAAAGAAAGCAGTGCGATATTTGATTCGCAAAGTCAAAGTCAATTTTCAGTGTACAGAGGTTCTTTGTAAGAACTTATAGAGCACATTCGACTGACCGACCAAGAATATCGGAAGAAAATGTTGAACGTATCCACCATTCTTGTATCACAAACTCAATTGCTTGACAAGATTCTAAAAATAACGATCCGAAATTGCAAAAAGAATCAACTCACTGTGCTTTCCGTTGCACGATCAACATTATTTAATCTTTTTCGATGACCCTGTATAAGTATTCTTTAAGTGTTAAAAATGTTCATACATATTTTACATAAATTTTCTATACTAATTGCAATGGAAGAAGAATAATATATTCAATAAACAAACATTTTCGTAAAATTGGTGTTTTTTTTGCTACAGTCAAATTAATTTTGGAGTATATAGAGCATTTAATTCACAATTTAAAATCAACTCAAATATAGCAGGTACTAAAAATTGCCAAGATCTTAAGCATCAAAAATAAAAATTTGTTTAATTTCGTCGAGAAACACGGACAAGTCAATTTTTGGATTAAAAAATAAATTGAATAAGTAAAATTGAGAAAAGTAAGTGAATTTTGAGGAACAGACAAACATAAAAATCAAATTCTCAAATGAATTCATAAAATTAGCTACCTATGTATATTCACTGTACGGATTAAAAAGGTACAGTTTGTCAAGAAAGGGTTGGTCTCGGATGAATTTGAACTACAATTTTATTTGCTGGCAACAATGACATTCCTATAGGGTCCTTGCATGTTTTTTTTAATTTTGGTTTTCGGTACATTTACTAAAAATTAAGGTTTTCCAAAAATCATATTCGATTCCCTTTGTCCAGTTTTCCAAGATTCTTTCGACCGGACAGATGTAAGAAAAACTGGACTGTCCGGTCTAAAACCGGACATCTGGCAACACTACCTACTCCACTTCACGACACAAGCTTTTCTAGTTTAGTGTGAAGTATACACAGATTCATTTAAAAAAATAATAATCCGAAACCATCTCTTTCCAGACAGACTGTAACGAAGTTGAAATTTGCATTACAAAAACGTGAAATGGACTTCAAAGATACATTTGATAATGACAGATTGAATTAAAAATCACTGTATTCAATAATTATAATATTATTTATACTATTTACAAAGCTTACAGGTTAGAATATAAAATATCTCTCGTCAGCATTTCACCTGACGTTCTGTCGTCTCCCTGACGACGTTTGATTGCTGGTCGGAATGACGTTGTGATTGGGGCTGTGTTTGTGTGACGACTGGAAGCACTCTTCGCACACACGGACGGGTTTCATTTGACCGAAGCGAGGGAGCGGAATGGAGTTGGAGCTGCACGACGCGCAGAAAACTTTACCTGGAAAAAATATAATAAATAAATAAATCTTTATAAGCCGGAAAATGTTCATTTTACAAAACCAGAAAACAGTAGTGTGCTAAAGGGCAGACTTACTGCAAAAGCAATATCTTAAAGTCTACTCGAATCCGATACCACAATTGGTTTTATACATAAAAACGAATGTTTGGACACACAAAAAAAGTCTCAAAAGACACTTGTGCTGAAATAATATCCTTAGGAGTATAAACTACAGCTCAGGTGGTTTGGAAATGTTGAGAGAATGAATGATGATTGGATGACTAAAAGGAAAATAAAAGAGGTGTGAGGAAGTGCAGTCGTGCGAGACTGTCCTGGATCGATCATGTCGAGTAGATCCTCAATGATGGACGTGTTTTGAGTAAAAGGAATAAGAGAATGTATATGACAAAAAAAAATGACGGAAGAATGGAGTGTGTGTTCAGATACGGCACTCTGTCCCCTCTGCCTACCTCGCAAGGGGATAAATGGATACAGTATGGATATAAAAAAACAGTAACTACCTCATCCATAATTTTTTTTCACAGGTCATACGACCATTATACTAAAAACCCATAGTATTACGAACTTCACATACCGCAATTCCTACAGTGGTGTCTTCTCCTGAACGCCGTGAAGTGGATTCCGCATCTCATGCAATCGGGAGCTGCAATGTCAGGAACCCACTCAGGAGCTCTCTCCACGCCTCTAGTGTTACCACTGCCACTGTTGCCGGTGCTCTGCGGTATCAACTGTCCCCTGGCGTTAGATCTGAACTCGCTGTTCGTCAATCTCTGATCGGGTAGAGGAATCCTACTAGAACTTGAATTATCACAGTCGGTGCTTTGTATTCTGCTGGCTTCGGAACTGCTCGAAGAACTGCTCGGAGTGCTCTTTCTGTGCGTGGATCTAGGACTATTGCTTTGAGTGCTTCTGCTGTCGTCCTGATTGGAACTCCTAGATACATTGTCGTTATTACTATCTGCATTTCTAGAATCCAAGGACTTTTGAGAATTCTGTCTAGATTGTCCAGATATCCTACTAACAACGTCACCGCCAGTTCCAGCCAAACTCTGTTGAGATCTTCTAGTGGTCGGACTGTTGTTGTCTGCGTAAACTTCTTCAGCCGAGTAGATGCTATCAAAGGAGTCACCATTAGTCAAAACTTCCGATTCGGACGCTTGGTACTCGATGGCTTCTCCCGTGCTGGCATTCGCCCCTGAAGCGGACACAGTCGTCGGGACAGTTTCTTCGGGTTTTTCCGGTTCCGGTTCCACTTCCACCGTTTGATTCATAAGGAATACAGACTTGAGAATGTTTCGAAGATCGGAAGCGAAATTGGTTTGAAGTTGATCGGCTACACCGGCGATGCACACAAACAGTCTGTGGATGATATCTTCGCTGGAACTGAAAGAAAAATAAAAATTACAATCACAAGCGTCAATCTAATTACACGAGTATAATGTCTCAAGGATTGCACGATAATACTACCTAAACTTGGCTCTTGTGTGATGTCTGGAAGCCAACTCCTGAGCTTGTAAAGCCAGAGCTATTTCTTCATCATCGGCACACTCGGAGTGGAAAGACGAAGTGGCGCTGGATTGCGAGGAATTCCAATCCACACTGGAATGTAAAACATCATTAGAATATCTAGATTTCATTTCTGAATAAATAGATCATTATGGCATTGACGAAAATCTTACCTATCATCAACATACTGATCCAAGTTCAGTTTGAGAGGTGTTCGCTGCTCTCTGGGTCTGTTATTCTCGAGCACAAACCGTCCTGGAGACCAAACTCTAAATTCCCTCGAAGACCCCCTCGATCTTGAACCTTTTTTCTTATTCTTAGGACTCGAAGACGACGATTTCTTCAATTTCCGCTGTTTCAAAACACCGGTAGATGAAGAACCCTGAGCGACAGTACTACTCACTCCGCTCGAACTAGGAACACTGTTTCTACTACTGGATTCTCTAGTTGCCGGTATACTCGGTGTGTTATCAATTTGTATTAAAGTCGCGTTGTTAACTACCTCCACATTAGAACTATTAGCACTTATTACATTATTATCAACGTCAGCTGTTTCGTCACTAGATTTAGTCCTCTGCGTTTCCGCAGAATTATCTACAAAACTACCTTCGACATTAGCATCACTCTCGGAATCATTTGAACACAAGTTTTTATCACATGTTTTAATATTATTAGTAGTAATAGGATTTGCACAAATATCCGCAATGTCTAACGTTTCGTTGGAGCCGTGGATGAATTCTGGACTCATGGTTTGCGAGGATCCAGCTTCGTTCTTCTGAACATTCACCGATCCTTCGGAATAATTGATAAACGAGCTAATAACACCTTGATCACGTTCATAGCTATTATTTACATTAATATCGACACTCCCTTTGTTATTCGAAGAGAATGAACTACCAATTTGACTAGTGGAAACATCTAATATAGTTTTGTCTTCATTACTCAGTCTTTGATTATTGTCGTTGGACAAGATACAGTTTTGATCTAAATGTCCCCAACTGTTATTTGAATCGATTCTCATACTATCTAATTGTAAATTACTTTCACTACTTTGAGCCTTGAGATTTTGACTGTTTAATTTTTGATCAACAGTCGTCGCCGACGTGTTTGTCTTTGCGTTGTCGAGATCTTTGACTTCCGAATCTGGGGATCTGTCTAGGCTAGTGTTCTCGGTGCAAATGCCAGAATCGGCTGGAGTTTTTTCGTTACAGTCGCTCTCGTATCCGACTGAGAACTTTGCCCTCTGATGAGCGACCTGTTGTCCCAATTCGTAGTTACCGACGACGTCAGCTACTAAAGTATCATCATTGTTTGTATTTCCAGTAGCTTCGTCAATGTTCCACAGCATATTGTTGGGCGATTCGTAACTATTTTGTGACAGCAATCTGTTTTGATATTCCTCGTTCGTCAGAAGTAAGGAGCTAAGGTTGGCATTTGCTACGGATATCGAATCGCCGAATATTTCATTTTCTATACTAACTAAACTAATACCTTGTTGGCTTAAAGTCATCGGATTGTTGATTGGATTTAAGAACATTTCATCCTCCAGCATTGGGTTATTGTTGGCGAGCGTTGCGAGTATAGCCGGCTCTTGACTTATAGCATTAGGTATGAGGTATCCGTGACTAGTTGAAGGCATATTAACGTGTTTATCATTGTTTCGCGAAGGTGAATAATTCACATTGGTCCTTGATATTTGAAATTCCGTATCAGACGTTCTAACAGCTCCCAAATTGGACACGTCGTTTGATGAAAAAGAGTAAATCTGACCGGACATTTGATCTTGCAGTAAATTGCTTATCGAAGAATCCATGAGTGAAAAGTTTCTCATATTGTCTAAAGAGTTTTCCGGTATTTCTCCATAGGTTATGTGTGAGAGTTTATCAGCTATCTCGGAGACTTGATCGGATAGGTTAGAGATGAGCATCTGGTCAGGTATGAGTACATTATTATCCGACGGCATTGGGTTGATGTTAATGGAACTCGTGCTAGTGGCTGCTAAGGGATCAAACATTGAAAGACCATTGTGTGAGAGATTTCTAACTAAATGTTCACCATGACTGCTACTGCATATGCTTTCGTTTCTACTAGATTTCCTACTGCTCGCGATGGATCTGTTTGAATTCCGTCTTTCCGTGACTGTGAGAGTTGAACTGAGGTTGTCTTGAGTGGTTTCCAGTTCGTTCTCTCTCCCTCCGGTTGGACTTTCTTCATCTGCTGCCTGCACACTGAGTCTGATAACATCGTCCGTCCGGCAATGCAAGTCTTTTTCTCTATTCGTCTCGGTATCTAAATTAATCTCCATTTCTACGGTCGGATGAACTGCTGTTTCTTTATTTTCCGACATCATACAATTGACACTGTCTGTAGGGTCTTCTTCCGTAATATTTCTGATTGTATCATCAGGAGATGTTGGTTGCTCTGGCTTAATGTTGAGATCTTCGCAGACTGTGTTAATGCTGGAAGAAAATAAAAAACACAATGTTCAACAATTACACTTCATTCTCTACATCTACACCTGAATCCCATCCCTATCCTCTCCACATCGCCCTAATCCAATTACCTTGACTGACTCTTGTACACGCATTTGTATATATAGTTCGTTGATTGTGTAGTGTGTGTGTGTCTTGTTGTGTGCGAATGATTGATCTTTTATGTAGGTTTATCTGCGGGCTTATGATTGTTAGGTGATGGATGAATGAAACATGTTATATTAACACGTTGAGCCGCACTGGGTATAAAGGATAGAACGCAATAACACACAGCGAAAAATGTATGGAGAATGTGATGACAGGTATATCAGCCGTGTGAGGTTACAACGATTTTATACAACTATCCAATCTGGTACAATATCACGAGCATAAAACCAAGACACATTCAGGAACTCACAGGATACTAACTGACCTAAACATGTATGGAGTCGTAATGTGTACATCAGCTGTGTGTTCTTCCGATGCAACAAAATAGTAATACAATTAATTATTGGTCAAAAAATGACAAATTTCAAACAGTCCCAAATCTCTCTGTATGATTCATTAGATTTTTATTCCTGGCTACTTAAAACCACTGGTGCATAAGGTATATTTTTGCAAAAAAATAATGTACGAGCACCATGAACAAATAAATAAATATCTTACTTGCTGTATTGCGTAGAAGATGAACTAGGAGCCCCCCACTCGCATCCGACCATCTGATTCATCATGACATCCTTACAGTGAGCATTATCGGAATAGAATCTCGTCACAAACTCCGATATATCGGGATAGCCGTCTCCCTCAATTCCCAAGGAACCTGGAAACACAGCAATTTGAATTTGTGCTCAAAACATGTGTCAGGAAAAAAATACACAGAAATCACATAGAAAGAATTTCACAGGGAAGAAATGATGTGTACAAAAATATCACAAGAAGAAATAACACATTTTTATACAAAATTTATTTATTATTTTTAAAACACTATAATTGCTATTAATTAATTAAATTTAATGATCTATCTAATTTACCGTTTACAAAAATTATAAATTTTATCAATATTAATAGAAAAATAAATTTGGAATAAAAATAAAAATATGTGTTATTTCTTCTTGTGATATTTTTGCATGTGGTTTTTTCCACGTGATATTTTTCCCATGTGATTTTATCGTGTAATCCTCAAAATAATCTATATGATAATGAGACAGATAGAAGGTTAAGTATGAAGAATAAACAAGCTCCTAAACATATAATACAATATTTCTTACCATCGGGGTTGGCATCTACACTGGATCTGATGTTAGCAATGTCTTCATTGGTGCAAAGCAATTTTTCCAAGAGGTACAATTCTCTCTTGTCCAGAGTCAATAGGAGCTGCTTGATTGTCTGAAGGAGGATGCGGAACGGACGGAACATATCAGACATTTGATCTGAAAGTAAAATAAAGTGAGCAATTAAGAAATTTATACTATTTGAATGGCTCGAAGGAACTTAATTTAAGGATCCTAGACGTGATGGGTGGATCTCATTGGCACACAAGGTATGAGCACTACTCCCATGAGACACTAACAGCTATGTTCACCATGCGCACCTGAGAGGACCTAATGTGAAGCTATAGACAAGAACAAGATTCACATCTAACACACCGAAACACTTCTTGACCAATAGAGTTGTCAGTACTTGGAATAAGTCAGTAGAGTCCTCCTTCACACAATTTAACCAAGATTCGGGCCAAATCACCATACAACAAAACACCATATAAACATATAGTCAACCATGAAATTCAAACACTGACAATCCACTCCAGTAAAAGCAGAGCTCTAATCTATTTCATCGCACTCCTAATACTATTCATGTTAGAAATAATAATCATTACCTGGAGGTTTATCGATGCTGAGTGGTCCACTGTAGTATATAAGGAGACCGCTGACGATTGCTAATCTCGGAATAGCAAACATCAGAGCCGGATCATAGTCATCCACCTGTAGACATAATGTGAAATTGAAAGCAATTACACAATAGAGAAATTAACTGACTTGAAGCCTGTTTGACAAAACGCTGGTTGGAGCTATTTACACTCTGATCAGATCGTGAATCATTATACAAAATGTTGACATAGGCTTGGTTGCTCGACGAATAGTATCGTCGGCTAGTAACGGTAAGGAATATTTTGCTATCTCATTTGCGCACGTAACAAAAAGCAAATGGGCAAACGAGATATCAATATTCCTTGCTGTTACTAGCCGATGATACTATTCATCGAGCAACCGGACCATAGTCATCACGTTAGAATGGTAAGCAACAATAAACGGTTATAAGGCTGCAAAATAATTACCTGTTCTTGTGTAAGCAATCCTATTCTCCTCGCTCTCTGCAGGGTCTCAGAGAACAGGACGCATATCAGCTGCTGGACCTCAAACTCTTTGGGAGTCTTCACTGGCACCATGGCACTCACGTAGCACAGCTCAAATTCAGCAAAGAGCCTGAAACAAATACATCCATTGATAAAAGTTAAGTTTACTAGGAGAAGAGTTTTACTCTTAGACACGGTTCACAGATGCGGCATGGCATTTATAAAGGTGTGTCATACAACAATAAGTAATGAACGAAATTTACTACTATAGTAAATTATTTCAAACTGTCGAATGCAGTCATAAAATTTGACTGAGAAGGGACGATTACCTGCTTTACTCGCACCTTATGGCTCCGGCATAAGTGCGAATAAAGCGGGTAGTCGTCCCTTCTGTCATACTTTTATGACCGCATTCGACAGTTTGAAATAATTTGAGCATAGTATAAATGTTGACAGAAACAGCTCTGTAGGATGATTACAGACTGTGAATTATGGGTTGAATTTGCAGTCGACGTGATAGTATAAAGTTTATCAAATTCGGAATGAAATATTCCAATTTTATGCTATCAAAACTAGTCACATACAAGTTAACCAAATTCTAGCTATCTAATTATCAATATCCTGATAAGTGGGGGTAACCCTCTTGTGGGGGTAGGCAGAGATCCTTATGAACACTCTTTGCTTCCATGACGTTCTGGATGGTACTAAATCTTGGGAGGAAAAAATCTGATGAAAAAATCTAACTGAAAGAAGTTATTTCAATATGAGTCTGAATAGCAACCAACCTGTCAAATATTTTGAGACTCTCGTGCAGCATTTCACTGCAGCATGAGATGAGGGAAGCTCCATACTGGTTGCACCTCAGACAATGTTCCCTCAGCAGGGCTCGCACGGTCTCCAGAGATCTCGTGAGAGCCTTGGCAAGAGGCCGCATGGCTGTCGACTCTTCCTCCCTGTTCATTATGGATGATCCAGCCGCCAGACACTGAAACAAATACAACATTAAATTTACATTCATTGAATTAATGTGAAATTCCCCGATATCCATAAATCATACTACTCTATTGACTAGATGTTGTCTGACTCAGTGAATTCATCGTAATTGTGTTTATTAGTATTATCGCTTGTTGACGAAATGCAGTTAAAAATTAAATTAGGTATTGATGTTGCTCACCTCGGCTCCAAACCAAAGCTGACCAGCCAGATTGTCCTGAAGCACATCCTCAGGGAATTTGACACGGAATCCTCTTGCAACTCTCTCACTGCCGAGAAGTTGGTCCATTATTTGACTGGTGATGTTCAGGACATGCTCCTACAAACAAAAACATATTTAAAAGTATTGATGAATATGCGATAAGCTATGTGAATCGGAATCAAATTCTTGGTTCAGGGTTTCGTTCGATATAGTTCGTTTTTCGCTGAGCAATTGATTCTCCATTCTATCATCAGTGTGAGTCAACTGGTTGTTTCAAACACCATGTTCTATGAATTGACACGCTCGTAGATAGTAATAAACACTTGCCTATTTGTATCACATCAAATAGTGCTGTTCACTCACTATTATTAACACGCGGTATGTCTATCCCTTTCTACCAAAGAAGAGTGCAGGTAATATCGCTATCTCTATGTCTATCTATCTCTGTGGGAGTACAATAGATCTTATAGGTCGCAGTACATAATACACCCCATCTAATAAAAAATCTATTTTTACATATTTTAAAATTCTAATTAGAACGATCGCCTAATTGCATTCATTCAACGTGTGACACCATCCAGAAGGCACTGCAGGAAAAGATGTGTACCTGTGCGTGTCTCAGCTGGTTGACGAGGGTGGAGCATCTCTCAGGATCTTCTCTGCCGTCAAACGAGTCCAGTTCTGCGGCCACCATGTTGAGGGTCTCGTCGGCGAAGAAGAATTGGGCCAGGAGCGAGCGGTCATCTCTCTGCAAAGAAAGAAACACCAATCGATTAATTAGAGATCAAAACAGAAGATGAAAATTTTGGCGGTAAAGATTCATTCAGGCAAAAAATAAATTGTCTGTGTAGTAATTTCTTCCTACAATACAGCAAAAAAATTCAATTACTCGTAGCATTGAGACTGATTGCGGATTAATGGCAGTCACCCAGACAAATGAGAATTGTGAAAATACTCATTGAACAAATTAATCATTAGACGTACGAGATGTCAAAATAATAATTGGAAACGGCATTTCCTATAAACTAATGAATCAAATACACAGTATTTCATACTATGTAGGTTAATCTCTTAACAATAATAGTCTCAAACAAAAATGTGTAATAGTATTAGATTCGCTCGACTCTCTGGGATCGAACGAATCACGAATCTTGAGCAGAAGCCAGAAAGAGAAACATACAATTCAATGAATTTCAAACATCTTTACATTGAAAAAATAATCTCAGGTTGTGGGGAAATAGTAGTACCCATGCATGGATATTCGTGACTGTAAATGATTCGGTTATTATAATTAAAACAATATTAATTTATTTACACCACTTTTATTTTTACCAGAGTCAACATGTTTCGGGAACAATATTCCCTTCTTCAGGACTTATACAAGAATATATTTGTATTATTTTTGTAGAATAGTAGAATATTTTTGTAGAATTTGTATTATATTTGTAGAATATTCTTGTGTAAGTCCTGAAGAAGGGAACATTGTTCCCGAAACATGTTGATTCTGGTCAAAATAAAAGTGGTGTAAACAAATTAATATTGTTTTAATTATAATATAATGTCGCCACAAAGTAAAACCTTCAAAATCAAAGAAGTGATTCGGTTATAACTGAATAGAAAATTGATTTAAAGAAGACAATAGGTAGTATAAAAAAATGAGTCGTTTATGTAGTATCAAAAACAGCAATCGAATCACAGACTGATTAAGAGTACGTTGAAAAAACGCTTTATCGAAATAGCTGTTCTTTACTCTCATATCATGTCACTTTTTATATTAAAAAATTATACGGGTTATGGCTGCTTTTGTCGTTATGTTATTATCTTAAAATGTGCAGTTTTAGAATATTGACATGTCTACATTTTTTTTTAAATGAATCTGGGCTTATCGAAATAAACCCAAATAAACCTGTGCACACTTCACAGTAAGCTTGAAAAGCTTGTGTCGTGAAGTAGAGTAGGTCGGCATCAGGGATTGAACCCGCGCCCACTTGATTAACAGTCGAGTGCGTTACCAACCAGGCTATCGACCACCTCATTCTTAACTCAATTTATGCAAAATATGATATCATATCGACACATCGAAATGGTTCGTAGTTGGCCACTATTGATTTTTTCAACTAACTAGTATCTACTTTTTTCTACAATGGTAAAAAACTTTTTGATATGAATTACAATGGTAATAAATTGATATGAATTTAATAAAGTTAAAAGGATTGTCCTAATAACATACACACACACACACACACCCTCACACACACCCTCACACACACACACACACATCTATAAAATAATACAATATAATTTAGATTATAAAAAACATTAGTACTCGTACAGTACATACTAGACAGATAGGTATGGCAAAAAAATATTCAAGGACATGACAAATAATAACATAACAAACAGGTGGCACACATTGTGTGAATAATTGTTAATAAGTCAAATTATGTAAGGTGAACTTGTTGTATGGATTGGTGAATCAAAGGTTAATAGGAAGATCGTGTCTTGGTGCCAAATGGCATTCGTAGATTCATAATGAATGAATGAATGTACATAGTGCGCTAGTTACCATTTTTTTTACAAAGAATCTGGGCTTGTATGTACACAAACCTAAATACTTTCCTGCACACCTTGCACTAGACTAAAATCCTGTATCGCAAAGTGTGGAATACATTGCATACACAAACCCAAATACTTTCTTGCACACTTTGCACTAAGCTAAAACTAAAAGCCTGTATCGCAAAGTGTGGAATACATCGCTCGCGCCGGGATTTGCACCTGGCACATCCCGCTTGAGAGACTACCGCCTCAACCAACTGAGCCAACCATGTACTCAATTGTTTCGACATGGTGACGCATCATTTTTCAATTCAATGACCATCTACGAATTTTCAACAAATCATCACAGTATAGGTATCTATTGTTCAAATGACACAGCTCAGTGTGACGACCTTGTCGGATGGCTAGGTTAGTTACACACCAAGGCGAAACGCTGTCGGGAGACGGCCCTGAGCTGGACTGAATGACATTTTGACTATAGAAAAAAAAAACTACGACAAGATAATGATGACACGTATGATAACGGTATCATCCAAATACCTATATGAATACATCGCAAAATAATGTCAAAATAGAGACATGTTGTAAAATTTACAATACTAGTGGATACACGCAAATATTTTATGACGCACCTCGCAGTTATACATTGACATCATCATCAATATCTCTTTTTTGATACTTTTTCAATCTCTTGCAAAAACATGGAGTCCGTAAAACTTACAGAACACAATTCACACCTAGACGCTGCTTCCGCCACATTCATGAAATTTATCCTACAAGCTTTCCGCTTTCCTTTAGCCTAAACGCGTGCGTTCTTGAGGGCCTGCTCGTCATGGTCGGTCCACGTCAATCTCGGACGGCTACGCTTTTTTTCGCCCATGTATACCTATTTGGTCATCCTATCATCATTCATTATCTCAAAATGGCTAAACCATCTAATGGTAAGTAGAGTAGGTAGTAGTCGTCATTATTAAAATCATCGATCTTATTTTTCGTATGTTCGTTCTCGAACGTGTGTGTTCTAAATCTCGTCGCCTAACTTTCGACTCTCCTGCCGGCGTCATCTTCAGACCGACTGTGAAAATCTACATACGAAATCATAATCCAAATTCAGAAAGCAATACTAGTAGTTTAATCCGCGCATTTGAGCCTAATCCTGTGATATCTGGATAGGTGAATTTTTCCCAGTATTAGGCTAAAGAGTTTATATGTGAATCATGAATGATAATATGTAGACTCTTTTGGGTGATAATACTGAGAAGTGTGTTGGCAAAGTCATGCCTCCGCGTAAATGAACTAATACGAAACTACAGAGTAATTTACATGTTATGTACTACAAGAGTTCAGTATACTGCGAACGCCTTTACAAACAAACCTATATTAAAGTTCAATAAAATAATACTATATATATTTTATTGAACTTTAATATACCAGGCAGGTATACCTGGTAGTCATGTTTTGATAATATTATTTCAATTAGCAACATCAACAAACATACGTAATGTACCGTAGGCATTCGGCATCATATAATATACCTGCACGAGTACAATTAATTCTACAACATTAAAATTACCTCGCCGTGATAATAAATGAGGACTAATTAGCTTTATAATATGACGACTTTTCATACACGAATAATTAAGTACCTACTTAAGCGTGTGGGGGGAAACGAAAGGTCATATGAAGTGCGCGCTAACGAAATTTGACCCCGGGGAGCGAAATATTGTACAACTATTCTCGTTTTAATTATTAAGAGGCCAAATGCTGCCGGCTTTGGCATTTACTCAGCCAATACTGAGAGCATCGTCCTAAAACTAAAGACAGCGATAGATGAAAGTATTGACTACAAGTTGACTGTCCTAGAATTACAATATTCGGAAATTCCTTGAACACAAAATATTTCCCAAAGTACCCCTGAAATTTACGGGAAGAATCCATTACTCCTTCAGTTTTTCAGATGTATAAGTATGTATAATTTAGCTAAAATATTGGTAACTATAAGATTAACAAGTTGATCGACACATTGTCGCTTACGTTATTCTCATTTTGGGTTTACACTCTCATACAAAATTTGAAAAAGTTGAAGCGATAACTAAACGTTTTTTCGTCAGTGCATATATAGGCTCTTAATTGGTAGTTATTTTGCCTACCAAAGCCCGTTGGAAAACTTAGTCTATTGGCAGGCCTTTAAATGCTAGTTTAGAAATAAAAACTCTAGTTAATTAATACAGCTATGTGTAAAAAAGTATGTAACAAAGGTTATTACACTCTCAAATACAAAAAACGGGAAAATATTGATTGGAAATGTAAACGAAATATAAAACTCAAATAATAGGCCAGTAAAACGAGCTTTGTAGCGTAAATAATTCTCGGAAAGCTGGAAACTGTTTTAATCTCTTCACTAACATACAAAGAAGGTTTCTTGAAGTTTGCACCAATTTTCCGCTTGTGCCAAGTACAGGGTGACCCAAAAACTGAAAAATTTTAGAACTTTTTTCAGTTTTTCACCGATAACTCCTAAACGAAGCATTCTAGGAAAATTGTGTTCTCCTATGAATTAAAGCAGTTAAAATTCTTCGTCTAATGAGCGCAAATACTACTCTCTACTTTGAAGAATAACTGAGAAACAGCGGTTTAAAAATGTATTGTTTTTCTCATCAAGTTGTAATTTTCTTAATTTTCTTGAATATTTGTTGAATATCTTCTAATCTAAGCTACTTACAGCAAATTTTACTGAATATGATTCAATGGCCCATTAATTTTCTATGAACTGACATTAAAATATTACTTCCATATTAAATGGTTTAGGATGTAGAGGTATTTAAAGGGAGACGAGTGAAATAGAGAAATTTATTAAATGATAGATTTCGATATCTGAAAGGTAACGTAGGCTTAATTTTGCGGCACTTTCTTATTAACGTAAATTTTTTTTAGTTAAGAACCGAAATTTCGCTATTGATACGCCACTGCGTAACATTTTATATCGAGAAGATGATATTTTTTACCTTCATCAGTTTTATCAAAATACCTCCTAAACAGTTGGTGTTAGGAAAAAATATTTATTTCAAAATTTATCTTAAAATAATTTTCTACATCTTGATTTCAAAATTAACTCTGTAACTTAAATAATAACCGAGCTTCAGTCTTTTAAAAACAGCGTTACTAAAAAAATTAAATTGCCTCAGCTATTTTTGTTGAATAACTCCAGAACCGTGATATAAAGCAAAAGTTCAAGAGATTGAAATTAAAGGTAAATATTTTTTCTATAACACAAGCGTAATAAAATAACTTTAAAAGTTATAGTTAGAAAGTTATGGATGATCAAAGTTGATATTTTGTGTAACCATTCGACGCTTGCTTATGAATTATATCGCTGCTAGTGAAGTACCTTCTCGGCAAACTAGTATGAAATAAAAAGAACATTTCAATATTGTGTACCGAAAGTTGCATCAAATAATAAAAATTGGTAGATTTTGATAAAAAGCGATCCGATGCTATGTATGACACTTAATACCTGGAAAGATGCATATGGTTCTTATCCCTTCATTTGCTCGTAAAATGAGTTTTTTGAGGTTTGCATAAATTTTCTGCTTGTGCTACGTAACGCATGTCCCAAAAGCTACGGAACTCTTCATCTGTCTCCCACTGATAGGTACTCTAAAATAAGTATTTTAAGCATCGGAACGCCAGTCTTGCGTCCTCCCTAAGGGAGTTCACATAACCCTACGTTATATAAATGTGCATACCACCGATTCTCTCGAGGAAAAACTGTAATGTTGATTTATTATTATTCGCTGACGTTTTCTGAATTATTTGTTAATACTATTCTACATACATAATTGTTGAGTGTTGATGTAATGTAGGCATACTTATTATATTACCTTTGTCAATCAACGCCGTTATTGTAAATACTTATTTTTTATTTTATGCTATGATATGGATAAATAGAGCTTTTGATACTTTGCGTCAATTTTTTAATTATCCCAATGTACCTATATCTTTAATTTCAGATTCCGTGATTCAAGTTTCTTGACTCGCTAGTAGGAATGGAAAGGTAGACGACGTCTGTTGAACATTGTCGTACTATACCTACGGTCTGGTACATAACGATTTGATACTATATGATACTAATATCATGATAAACAAACATACATATACTCGTACATCAAAGAGTACCTATCAGTGGCAGACTGATAAAGGGTTCCGTAATTTTTGGGACATGCGTTACGTAGCACAAGCAGAAAATTTATGAAAACCTCAAAAAACTCATTTTGCGAGCAAATGAAGAGATAAGAACCATTATGCATCTTTCCAGGAATTAATTGTCATACATAGCATCGGATCGCTTTTTTTCAAAATCCACCAATTTTAATTATTTGATGCAACGTTCGGTACACAATATTGAAATGTTCTTTTTATTTCATACTAGTTTGCCGGGAAGGTACTTCACTAGCAGCGATATAATTCATAAGCAAGCGTCGAATGGTTACACAAAATATCAACTTTGATCATCCATAACTTTCTAACTATAACTTTTAAAGTTATTTTATTACGCTTGTGTTATAGAAAAAATATTTACCTTTAATTTCAATCTCTTGAACTTTTGCTTTATATCACGGTTCTGGAGTTACTCAACAAAAATAGCTGAGGCAATTTAATTTTTTTAGTAACGCTGTTTTTAAAAGACTGAAGCTCGGTTATTATTTAAGTTACAGAGTTAATTTTGAAATCAAGATGTAGAAAATTATTTTAAGATAGATTTTGAAATAAATATTTTTTCCTAACACCAACTGTTTAGGAGGTATTTTGATAAAACTGATGAAGGTAAAAAATATCATCTTCTCGATATAAAATGTTACGCAGTGGCGTATCAATAGCGAAATTTCGGTTTTTAACTAAAAAAAATTTACGTTAATAAGAAAGTGCCGCAAAATTAAGCCTACGTTACCTTTCAGATATCGAAATCTATCATTTAATAAATTTCTCTATTTCATTCGTCTCCCTTTAAATACCTCTACATCCTAAACCATTTAATATGGAAGTAATATTTTAATGTCAGTTCATAGAAAATTAATAGGCCATTGAATCATATTCAGTAAAATTTGCTGTAAGTAGCTTAGATTAGAAGATATTCAACAAATATTCAAGAAAATTAAGAAAACTACAACTTGATGAGAAAAACAATACATTTTTAAACCGCTGTTTCTCAGTTATTCTTCAAAGTAGAGAGTAGTATTTGCGCTCATTAGACGAAGAATTTTAACTACTTTAATTCATAGGAGAACACAATTTTCCTAGAATGCTTCGTTTAGGAGTTATCGGTGAAAAACTGAAAAAAGTTCTAAAATTTTTCAGTTTTTGGGTCACCCTGTACTTAGCACAAGCGGAAAATTGGTGCAAACTTCAAGAAACCTTCTTTGTATGTTAGTGAAGAGATTAAAACAGTTTCCAGCTTTCCGAGAATTATTTACGCTATACCCCCTTTTCTGATGTTTTTACACTGGCCTATAATAGAAAAAGAAAAAGTGAGATTTTTTATCCATACTAAATACACGGACAATATTCCCAAATAAAGTGATAAATAAATGTGAGTGTTATCATCTTTTTTACTTCTACACAATGCAATTCATCGTTCAAACAGTCAATTAACTTTCACTAGCACTGAATTACAAAAAAATACTAAAATTTGTAATGCAGAGTTTCTAAGATACAACGTTTATTCAAACTCGCTTGGTGATCTCTAAGTAACTACGTTGTAATGGGATTATTAGATTAGCTGGTAGAAGATGTATTATACTATGTATGAAATAAAGCATTGCTATCGTTACGGCCTAAATACTCACGTAATTCAAGAATAACTAGACTCAATAATATATTAAATCTTCGCTCTTACTATAATAAATTGCCTAACAAAAAACTAATAGTATCTAACAAGTTATCATCGAGTTAGCTATTAGACTTCTGCATTCTTCGAATGAAGCCTTGCTTCCTCAGACCTCTCGATATTGAGGGCATCCGAGTGGTCATGGGTCTGCCAGGTCTTACTTATATGTTCATAGATTCATAGTTCAAGATATTATTATCCTGTGGTAATCTTATAATGTGTCCGTATTTTTTTCATTTTCGTGCGGCTTTGTAACTACGGTTATTCTTCACCATACCGAACCTTGCGGTCTATTGAGCGTTCTCATCTCGATGGTATGTAGAATCTGATGGGTTCTAGGGCCCAACAATTATATGAGTATGTCAGTGTTGGCTAGTCAGCTATATTAGACTAGCCTGAATAAACATTTGCTGTATATACTCTAATGCAGATACCATGACATGCTTTCTTAGTAAAAAAATATTGCCTCAAAATCTGAAGTAGGTAGGTACCTACCTAGTAGAAAAAACATAAAGTAAAAAATAAGTAAAAGTGCGCGGTCGCACAGGCGAGTGACAGAGGATCGAATTTCGTGCTTCCACCGAGACATCTGTGGAAAAAAATGTGGGTTTGAGAATCGAAAATTCACAAGTTCAGAAAAATACTCGTCAGTAAAGGATTTTCCGTGAGAAGATCAAAACATATTTTTAACCATGGGAATGTCGGCATTTCAAGCCAATAAAGATAAAATCTGTGCGTTTTTCGTCAAAGACGGAAACCATAACCGCTTACTGGAAGGAAAGGCTCAGCGATGTTTTAACTTATGGCTTCCTGAAATGATTAATAAAACGTCGCTGACAGTGACAATAATATGATAATTGTAAGGTACGAACAGTATATTAAGTAGGTACACAGGTGATAACGACTTAATTAGGTAGAGTAGAGGTATTCGCTGTAAACATATATTTTTATATAAACGTTCTTGAATGAATAATACCTACTTAACAACAACAATGTTAACTTAACATATATTAAAAGATTATCATTCTACACTAACAACGTAAATGTTACAAGTTCAAGAACGCCTATAAACAATATAGTCGTTGCATTTCACAATATCATATAGACACACGAGAGGTATCGCACTAGTACTTTGTACCTACATTACATATCATAACTACTAGACAATAGAGTTAAGAGCTTTTTAAAACAAAGAGCCGAAAATCGATAATACGTCGTATTATGGAAATGTCAAGGTTGACGGCGATTGCAAAGTAGGCATGCCTACTGCTGCAGCTGTCTTACGTGCGATGCAAGGGTCGTTACAATGTTATTAACATTAGCATACCGCGAATAATCAAGATAAATTCAAGTGCAGGATTCGGTCTTGAAACAAGTAGGAACGTATGGTTGCTATTTCTAGAGTAATTTACACGAAACCCTCGCGACACGCAAACCCTTACCTTCTAACATGTCAGCCAGTCGCCGCCGCATTACGATTTGCAGTAATTATGATGCAAGTTTGTAATCTCTTGTGGATTTGGTAAAAAAAAAAAACCGCAGCTAAATTAGTCGTCTTTGAGTTATTGGAACTCGTGTGACCTCATCCTTAGTTTTGAACTATAATTATTGGGACATGATGTTTACGTTTTCGCATAGTTACAATACGCAATTATATTTTTAGAAACGACACGATACGAACAATCATGTGCGTGTTTGATTGAAAATTTATTACGAACAGAATAGAAATGATTGGCGGTGATGGCATCTATTTCCCTATCGCATATCAAATTGATAGGAAATGCCGTGACTGAACAAAAGTACGGACAAACAAATGGGTGCCTCTAGCTAATAAATTGTTTTATGAAATAACACCAATCTTGCTGTACATCAGCTGCTAATTAAATAAACTGTGATAAATGCTACGAAATAATTAGCGCCTTGTTTCACAAAACGAAACGATTAAACATTAATGTATGTTCAGTCAGAGTCCGATATTAAATTCGTGAGAGTTCAGATCCTGAAGTGCCTCTGGGGACAAGTTGTGAATGTCTTCCATTGTGCCGATGAACTTAGTGAACCTACATTCTTCGACAATGTGGTTAATGGACTCCACCCCACCACAAGGGCGGTTGGAGTTATCCCGCTTGCCCTATAATAGAAATTAACTTGTAATTTCTGATAACAATACGAGTTACATATTCGTAAATCAGAATTGCTTGCTATTAACATCATGGGTGCTCAGCTCATAATATATACCTGTTGTTACACATTACGAATTAGGTAAAAAAAAATAGATCATTAGTAAGTAGTAGTAGTAGCCAGATAGATAATTCACTTTACCATGACGTCGTACTATTAGTGAAGGTCTTCGATGCCTTGAGTCACGACGAGGAAACGACAAAGCAGTTACGTTGAAAATGCAATATAAATAGTAATATTATAACAATAAATATATGGGTAAATACATACTTTAAAAGTAATTATATTGTAGTTAAAGTTACCCACATATATACCAAGTGGTACCCACATCAGAGTTTTTCATTAGATTATAGTCTATACGAGAACATTGGAATACCATAGTAATATCTATTCTAAATACTGACTTTGGTAGGAAGCCCTGATTGCACAGAATCATTACTACGAATTCGAGACGACCTTACGAATGTCACGCAAGATATGTACGTAGGTACATAACTATTGCGACAATCTCCTTAATAATTGTGGATTTTCGGCAGCGTTGAGTATTTGACAAAACGCCGTCACAATCACATCGGAACGTTATTTTGAAAATTGTATATATACTGTTTACAAAAAACATTTCGCATTGCACCTAATTTAATTTTGTTTTAATTATATACGTACAATACAAAAAATAGATATTCGTATACGCCACTGACTTTGCACGAGATTGTATTGATATTTTGGATAAAAATATGTGCAACAAAGGGAATTATTGATTTATAATGATTTTTTATTTCATTTCTGATTTTATAAAACATCACTACCGCCATCTATGAATCATACATGATCCGGGAAAGAATGTGAAAAAAATTACGATTCGCGTCCGGAGTAAACATTAATACCAGACGATTTTAGACATCCATCTATTAAATAAACTTACAAATGGAATCTCGGCTTCAACATACGCTATTAAAATAATATGATTTGTATCGTGGTTTGGTAAAATTATCAAGTTTTCCCAAGATACTGAATTCTATCAAGTTAGTATGAAAATGAAAGAAGCCATTTAAAGTAGTCCCGTTAATATGGTTTTTAAATTTGTTTGCGTCGTTACATAATCTAGAACTAGGATATACATCTAAGGATTATTTTTATACAATGTTTTTGCTCTACAAATACTTCTGTATGACTAAAAATGTGTCTATAATAATTAAAAAAATAGTTTTGACATTTGCTCCGCGGCACTTTCTGTCGTCGTCTGTTTTGACTCGCGTGGTGTAGGGGCTAGCGTACTTAACTTAAATTGAGTGTTATGCGATGCGAGGGTACGAGTTCGATCCCACTCCATACCCAACGCTTTTTTCTTCTTTTTTTTTACTATCTTTTTGTGAAATTTGAATTGAGCAGAATCCTATATACATAAAAAATAATTTTACTAGGTAAAACAAATATATTTCTTCCTATACCTATGCCAAAAATTTATTGCATTAGGTATTTAATTCTAAGACGATGTAACTTCACCACCCGTACACAATTTTAGCCGTTGCGAAGCACGGGAAATACAGCCAGTAATGGAATAATACGACAAACATTATCCATTATGTATTTCATTTTATCAGTTGGCCACATTCAATTCGATATATATATATATATCATTGCACTCAAAATATTACGAGTTATGACCAATGGCAACAATTCGAGAAATTCGTTTTAAAATTATTGTTTTTGTCTCATCTGTAGGGCCTTATATCAGGAACTGGGCTCGTCACATTCACATGATAATGATAGATCATAAATTGGATTAAACATTAATATGACAATCGACGTAATGCAGAGTTTACAACGCTATCAGTATCTTGTAAATTCTAGAAATACAACACACCATGACTAAATATTATAGTATTATAAGAACGTCCTAAAAACTGAAATTTAGAGCCGCATAATCAGACGTGCGCGTATGACGAATCGCATGATCGTGACGGAAGCAAGAAGTGTGTGTAAGGATTGGGTAGTGTGGCGTTCTGTTGTCTCTGCCTACCCCGCAAGGGACGCGGCGTGAAAGTATAGTTGAGTAGTTTAGTCTGATTTTTGATACGGGCTAGGAAACCGGTTCATCCAATAAGGATTTGAGCAAAATACAAAGAGAGAAAGATGTCGAGATGGCGCTGGCAAAACCCATAAACTACGTCAAGTTTTTCCACGTAAAAAGTATATTTTGGGAACAATGGACTTTCAAATTTGTACTCTCATAATAATATGACCTACAACAAATGGAATAAATTGGAATCATACGTCAATGCAATACCTTGAAAAACGCGGTTGCGTGACCGCGAGTCTGAATAAGGAAAATCGCTTCATGCTGGGAAATCAGCAGGTTTTCAAGATATAAATATTATTAAAACGAGATAACGACTAACATAAAATTGCACAGATAAAATAACAATTAAAAAAAAAAACAAAACAAACAGGTTGAGTCCACACGATAAAACTAAAAAAATAATAGTGATAACGCATATCATTAACAAACTACATGCATCATTACATAAGTCATCAGGTAGATAAATTTAGTGGTAACACTGACTGAAAATAAATTATGATAATTTTAGGTACGCAAGTAAACTTTCTCTGCGTCGCATCTTATGTGTGTTGTTTAGTTGTAGTATAGTAGTAATGAATTTATTACATTTAGGTGCACATAATATACGTTTATGTTAACCAATGCTTGAAATTAAATCAACAAATTTCATTTAGAAAACATGATAGTTCAATCAAGAGTCGAAACTACCTTCTTAATTACTTTTTAAACCTACAAAATTAAGGCAATACAAAAATTATTTATTGATCTCTTACACAATTAGGGTTGCCCACATATTTAAGGGTAAATACAGTATTTTTTCAAAATAAATTATTAAAAATATAGTACACTCCAAAAAAAATAAATTATTTTTTAATAGTATTTTCGGTGGCGGATTAAGGCATCCAATTAAGACCATACACAACAACAGATATGTTGTGGGTACCTCTCCCGTGGACGAAAAAAGTGAAACGCCGCAGGCGATAAATTTTTGTGAGATTGTGTATAGAATTAGGTAGTAATTATATTTTTTTAAAACTATACCCAATACGCCACACAATAATAATAAACAAGAAAATACATTTTTTTATAAAAAAATATAAGTTTTTATGAACGCATGTGAATTTAGGCATTTTTTTAAAATCTCAAGTTATTGATGTAGGTACCTATTACTCAGATTACCGAAACAATACCCGATACTGTGAATGGATATAAAAAAACACTTCTGTGGAAATCAATTACATTTTCCGGTGATTCACACACGGAATAATACCCAAAAATAGCGGTTTATTTATATCGAATTAAAATCCTATTAGTTCCATACGAATCGCTTTGTGGAAAATTGCGGAAAAATAATGAATCATTGTACAGTCGATCGAAAATAATACCTAATATGTAATACTATACATTTTTGTATACGCCAAGATCATTCACCTGTAGATATCTATTTTTTTATATTTTTGTATATTAAAAAAAAGTTCTGAGCTTGTGAACACAAATCCAAATACTCTCCTCCACACTTCGCAGTGAGCTAAAAGCTTGTCTCGTGAAGTGAAGATAATATTTAATCAAGTATACCTATTGTATGAATGTTTTAACTAAAATGAAAGTGAACAAGTTGAGATGGTTAGGACTTGCAGAATGTAGGTACTTAGGTAGGGTGCATGACCAAGAATAGCAAAGAAAGTATACATTTGGTTGAAATGAAAAAAGATGTGTAAGGAAACGCGGGCGTCCAAGAACTACTCAGTTTGACCAAGTCGACCAGATAAGGTAATTATAAGACGGACACGTGTTTTGAGTAACACGAAATGTAGAGTGCGTATGACGAATTGCACCAATGTGACGGAAGCAAAAAACTGTGTGTAAGGACGAAGAAGTCTGGCGTTCTGTTCTCTCTGTCTACTCCTTAAAGGAGCGGTGTGAGGGGATAGAAAAGAACTAATATATAAATATTCACTATTATTCTCAATAAAAAATGATCTAATCAATTAAATATCCAGATTTATAATGACCCAAACACGAACTTTCGATTTAACGGAGGTTATCACAAAACGACGCAAATAATGATTAATGAATGACACCCAAATTCCAATAACAATTGATACGTTTTATTTGCGTATTAACTTCAAATACACGATACCTACACCTACAACGGAAAAGCTGCATGACAAACGGGGAAAAAATGTGTCATACAACTGACGTACCGATGGAAATAACTTTTCTTGTGAATTTGTATTGTAACTTGTAACCGATAGGCCAGACCAAGAATGAGTAATACTAGGTATTCCTACCAATTGTTTAAAGACGTCTCGGTCTAATAGTTACAAGATACTTTACTGCTTCAAACACAATAATACAATCGACAATGTTCCTTCTCAGTGGATGTTAACAGAACTTTAATCTAATATCTACAGCTAATCTAATATCTACTTCAAGGTATTTAGGTACATCGCAGTTATTTCGCAATTCAGTATGACTAACCGAAAAATAGTGAAATAATGAATAAGAGTGCGAGATTTAAAACGGATACATCTGATGTTAGCCAAAGGTTTGCGTATGCAAACCGACATTTCAAAAATTTCTAAAAACGGAAGAGCCTATCCTGACAACCGTTACTAAATATGCTATGGAACAAAATAGAGTAGATGAATTGAACCTTTATCTAGGGGATAACCGTAAAAGATTTTTTATATCTTGTATAGATTTGTCAAAATACATTGTGAAAAACAACTCCGATCTTTCTTCCGAAAGACAGAAACTCGTTTCCCGAAAGTCGCGGAGATTTTTTTTGTATTGATAATATGCATTGAAATCTAGGGAATAACCATAAAAGTTTTTTGATTGAAGCGAAATTAACCCCAAAAAATGGAAAAACGCTATTTTTACCGTTTTATCATGCGATAGTTCACACGATTTTGAACCTCAATGCCGTGGGAAATGACAGTGACGTCATAGTTGTGTCGCGAGCTTTAAAACGGATGTTTCAGATGTTAGCAAAAGGTTGATGAGATGATAACGTAAAATCTAATGAAAAACTAATTCTGTGACGTATTATTCTTGCGGTGCATACTAGACGAGGTACACATAGTTTCAATTCAACAGTTAAAACGAGAACTGTATT
This sequence comes from Ceraclea dissimilis, assembly GCA_963576895.1. NCBI lineage: Eukaryota > Metazoa > Arthropoda > Insecta > Trichoptera > Leptoceridae > Ceraclea > Ceraclea dissimilis. Next base: position 17,390,193 of record OY756363.1, read on the forward strand.
ATCTCTCACGGTCGACTGCCTTGATAATGCTGCGATCGAAAGTGAAACTCTATAATAGTGTTTGTTTATATAAAAGTCATTGCATTATTTTGACCGTCAATCTGCAACACATCATCTTAAGATTTTGTTACGTTAATTAATCTGTTTGACCGAAGCTTCACGTGGAAGTTCATCGTAATAAAGTCAACAGTATTCGTAAACTTAACCTTTGGAAATATTCTCATTCTATTCGATTCTGTTTCAGGGCATCCACTCGATCTAGGCATTATATTGATTGGTATTAATAAAATTAGAATTATACCTACAAGAAAATACAATGAAAATTTTGTGCAATGAAATGAAACAATAAAATTTTTGTGAAAACACTGTTTCATAATCTTTGTAACTTTCAGCTGGACAAAATCTGACTTTCGATCTGAATTTCTTCTAACGTCCTTTCATACGAAACCACACAACCCTTGGATCCCCTCAAACGCTAGACATATTTTTTGTCTCTGGATGATGCAGAATTTTAATGTAACCTAGTTTGCACAGTTGGTGGAAGTTTCAGAGCTCCAGCTAGTCTGGAAATGAGTTAAAATTCGATTGCAAGTCAAGCGAAGTTTAACAAAAGCGTATAAAAATCTGGGGTCTACGAACTAAATATAGGCACGTAATTATTTTTCAGAAAACTTCATAGTAAACATACGATGTTCTGCAAATTACCTACTAGTTTATCGAAGGTAAAAATATAACATTAGGTAGGTATACAGAATACTAAAAACTAAAGAGTCATGTTTACATATGTATTTTTACATTCCTATGTATTCACATTTCACACACACACACACTCACTCACAACACCGTGACCGTCGGTGCAGCAATCGTGTCAAATAACGTGAAAGTAAAGGTGATTTTCTTACATACGGTGTTTACTGCAATATCATGATACTCATCATAATTATTGTTAAGTTTATACAAAAACAAACGCAGACATTCTGTAAGTAATACAGTAATTGGTAAGCATGCAGAATGTGAAGGAAAAAAATGATATCTATCGACAATCGTAAGCTACGTTGCTAATAGGAATCTGAATCGGGAACTCGGAAAAGACAGAAAGCAAGTATACCCATTTACAAAATTACGGATACTTTTTTTTTCATACATAATTAGCTCCATCACTTGTGGAGTTTCCCAGATATAAGCGACTTATTAAAAACTTTCAACCCATTTTTAATTTAATTAATAAATAAATAAGCGGTTTGGGCTGAGCAGTGCGCAATGATCAGTCACCTATCAGGGCATTTTGTTTTATATATTTAGTGAGATTATTACTTCCAAAAACTGTTCTAGGATATATAATACAGGCAGAGTGACATTACCAATGTCATATGTGAATATTATTATGTATGTACGTAATACGGTAAGTACGGGTACTATAAATATATGTATTTATATACTATTAGTAGACAAGGCGTATGTGCATACTACAAAATATAACAGTACACGTATGACTAACTTACATAATTCTCGTCAAGACCGAGTGTGAATGTAACGCAGAACTGTGGTAACTTTTGCAAGTAGTAGTTCGAATATCTACGTGAATATTTCGAGATCGCAGAGCTTTCAGTTATCTTTGAAAGTTATTCTACTAATACCACATTTTTTCATTGACAAAAGAAATAAATAAGAGCCTACAAAAAAGTTTTACAGACGTCGATATTTTTGAATTAGCGGCTTTAATCAATATTATTGCTTACCAGGTGATATTGAACTCATTTATGTTTAATTTGTATCTACATTTTGCCTTTATAAAGTAAATTGGTAAATATATTAAGTAGAATAGAAAATACTGCGCTAAATAAAAATTTAATTTACCGTAAGAATGTAGTCCAATTATACGTGTAAGGGTGGAGAAGTCTGGCGATCTGTTGTCTTTGCCTAGCCCACAGAGTGGCAAATGTCAACTGTATGGAACCACAACAGCAGACCCCAACAAGCAACAACCTGGTTTTACACTACCTGGAGAGGTATGGAGCTCCTCAATAGACTTAGGTGATATCCATCTTCACCAATGGGGGCTAGCTGACTCTCTTATGTGTGAGTGTGGCGAGGAGCAGACAACAGAACACATTATGAATCAGTGCGTCCTATACTGTTACGACGGAGGACTGGAGCAGCTCCATCTACTAACGGACGATGCGGTGACATGGTTGTGAAACCTGGAGGTGAGGGTGTAGCGACTAGTAGCCCATAAGAAGAAGAAGCGTCATCTTTGACGGGTTACGGCTAGTAACATTATAATATGCGATGGCACATGACGGGATTATCAGGCTGTACGGCGCGCATAATATAAATCAACGTAACATAAGGCCGCGCGGACGAGGTTAGTGAGGTCTCATAGTCAGAGCCGTGACAAGGTCTCCAGGCGCCTGCATTAATTAAAAACATTCGGATAACTTTATTGGCACCATTCAGAGGCTGAAATAGCTTCGAGGACGCCTCACACAATATTGTTATATAGGTATATATATTGTATACCTATATACACCCTATATTTATTTATTTAATAAAGCAAAAAAAGACCTGGACCAGCTTAACAGCGACTATTGTTGCCTTAGCGGCAGTCCAGGTACAAGTAAGTACTCAAGTAAAATATGTATAACACAAAAAGTAGTAAACAAATTTTACATATTAATCTGAAACAATAATTGAATATCCCTACCTATTTGCGAATTTTGTGGACGGTTTTTAATCAGAACAGAATGACAGCCCATAAATTAGGAACAGCTATATATCATAAACTGAACGCGAATTCAAATCAAACTCTTTTCATGGGTATGTACAAATTACTACTATGAGTGTAGTTAAGTTGTAATATTTTTTTAAACTAAGTAGTGATTCCGTCCCTCCACACCGCTGCCTTCTTAACGAAACTTCTACGTATGCATGGCCACAGGACTTTTCTTAGATTTACGTTCTCGGTTTATTCAACTGTAATAATCATCATCATCATCATGTCAGTCCCCTTGCGTCCATTGTCGAACGTAGGCCTCCCCCATTGATCTCCATAGCTCTCTATCCTGGGCAGATAATATAACGTTCTAATTCTATGGGTTAGCCTAATTATTAAAGGTATTTTGTGTACACGAAATCTGCATGTTTTGCCAATTCTCTGTATATGTCCAAATGAATATATATCTATGTACGTAATAAAGACACCAAATTTCGATGCACCCAGAGCAGCAGCTGAGGTTAGTAATGTCAGAGCCTCCTCCTAGTTCAGGCTCTGTTCTCAATATGTTGGCACTAGTGGAAACTGGACTAGTGCCATGGAAAACGAATGAGTAACTAGCTGGTAAAAGTTTTTGACCAATTGTTAAATTATTAAAATTAAACAATGTCAAGCAAAAGTATATTGTATGGACCTCAAAAGTTAGCAGAGAAAATAGATTGTGTATTGTGAAAATAGAATAGATGGATTGTGGTTCCCAGGATTTAGTCTGGTCGCCTCTTATATTTTCATCCCATTCAGTTAGGTTAGGCCAAGGCAAGACTGATATTTTTGTGCTATACTGAACATAGTTATAGCTCGAAAATCGAATCCCATACTTACATGCAGAGGTGGGCACCGTTAATCAAAAAGTTAACTTCGTTAATCGATAATCCGTTAACTAAAAAGTTAACTTCGTTAATCGGTAAAGCGTTACATTTTGAAAAATGTAACGGAAGTTAACGTTAATCCGTTAAAGCGTTAATCTAAAAAATCGCTGTTAAATGGCATGAAGTAGAACTACATAAGTACTACTACTATCACACTATCGCGATGTACCTAAAGTGGGTACACAAATACATACAATGTGCATACAATAAATAAAACACACGGAATGGGTGGCGAGTCTCATTATTGAATAAAATGTCTTACAGAAATTTTACAAACACCTAGGTGCATTTTTATTACACTCGCTCATTGACGTGCTTCAGAGTTTGAAAAGCGCCGCAGCCGATTTTTTTTTCGACAAAATTCGACTTTGGATCTGAAATTCTTTTCCAACGCCCAACTCATATACGACACCACACATAACTCCATACAATCCTGTGGATTATCTAATGCCAGCACAGCCAGTGGATGATGTCTATACAAACAATCAAATATTAACGGACTTAATTAACGGAAGTAAAATGTAACGGAAGTTAAATAGTCCGTTAAGAAATTTTGCAGGTGAGAAAAGCGTTAAATCGTTAACCAAATAGTTAACTTCGTTAATTAACGATTAACGGATTAACGCTTTTCTGCCCAGCTCTGCTTACATGTTTCTACGAACAAATTGATGGCTTCTTTATAGTGGTTGAGCTATAGAACTACAACATATTCTATTCTATCCCCTCATGCCACGTCCCTTGCGGGCTAGGCAGAGACAACAGATCGCCAGACTTTCCTATCCTTACTTACTCACATTCATACAATTTGTCATACACACTCTATAACGAAACTTAGACATGTGCGCCGGCTGCAAAAAAGCCGGCGGCGGCGCCCATGTCTAAACGAAACCTTTTACAAAGGACATGCCTTAATACATACTGATAATACTGTATGGCATTATGAGGGTTAAAGGTTGCACATACCTACCAATTAATACGTAGGCGCCTACCTGACAATTAAAAGATAATTTAATTCACTGCATTAAGGTCCCACATTGCCATATGATATCAATAAATATGTATTTAATAAGGGGGAAGGTAAAGGTATTCGCTAATTAGCAGATCAGTGTAATATCAAGTAGGTATATATGTAATGTCAATGACAACATTGACATTTCATAAAAGATCATAAGAAATACATATTTAAAAGTACCTAGACATATTTTAAAAATAAAAGTACCTACATATGTGTAAAAAAGACATTATTTGACGACATGAAAACAAAATTAAACTCATGCATGCAGATGACACATGATTTTAGTTGTATAGAATTTGATTGGTCCCAAATAGCTTCACACAAAACTACATAAAAAAAACTCAGCTGATTGTGATTAAAACATCAGTCATTGTTATCATAAATCAACATAAGTCAATACTGAAGTAATCCTTTGTTTTTACAACTTTATCAGTAGCTTTCAACAGAAATGTGTTTTTACTAGCAGAAAAACATGATAAATTGGATGGCCAATTGTAACAATCAGCCAAATGCGTTCTGCTTCTTGCGATAATCGCCCGTTGACTCTTTGAATGAAAATTAACAGATCCAGAACGAAGCCCTAGTGCAGAGTGTGCAGGAAAGTATTTGGGTTTGTGTATGCAAGCCCAGATTCATTTTTATAAAAAAAAATCATACTGTTATTGAAATGCTGCTGGTTCCATAGTGATCACAATACGAGACAACCAATGTGCTATTGTGCATTCTCATTGCTCGAGATAAGATAACGCACAAAGAATAACTCGACTACTGATACAAATATATGTAGATGCAAATTTTATACAATAGAGTCTGTCACTATGTTCTATATTATTGTTTGTATAAATAACAACTTGACGTAAATGCTCGATGACTAAGTTGTCCTGATGTTTATATTCATTTGTCATAACAATAAACTGTACATCGGAATCATAATGCAAACATTGAAATGTGTAACAGAACATATTATTACGAAGTGGATATTTTAAATACCATTGAGTCACAGAATAGGGATTACGATGTTGTATACTAGTCGCGGGAGGTTAAGATCCTTTTTTGTAGTGTGAGACAGTGTAACTACACGCAAGTCCATACACGCAGTTATATATAAATTAGTAGGATTAGTGAGTGCACAATGAACAAGAATGCACACAGATGCGTTAGGCAGGTACACCCGTCCTTTACGAACACTACAAAAATGGCTCTTAAACTCGCGACCCTTCTATACAGTTGAATAGGTATGTACTGTGGAACTATGAAATGAACTTAGAGATGTGGAACGTGGAAAAAGATGGCATCGCACACGATTTTTTTTCAGAAATTTGATGAAATGATGGATCTGGTTTTCTCTCTATAATTTATACCTCATCTGGTTATATTTTATGAGGGAAGTGATCATGTAAGTAGTCCCGTATTATAAATTTTTGTTGTCATATGACATTAGCGTGTACCTGACATAAAAAAACGATGTGATGTAAATCTTGTTTAGTTTTATCGAAATAAAAAATAAGTAGGTACTGATGATAGTAATGCAGATATGTAAAACAAGAAGTGTACCTGATTGGAACCGCAGGCACTTTTTGGGAAATAATAATTGTAAAATAATGGATTTTTGTAATAACGCTATTGTTATTAAGAAATTCCTGACCGGGACAAATGACTCTCGGACCGGGACATATCCCAGTGTACCGGGATGTATAGCTGCCCTACCTTACAGGGATGCGGAGTGATTGTTTGGTATAGCACTGAAATTTTGTGACGTAGAAGAGTTTTATTTGTTGTCATTACACGCTTAGTACTATTTGTAAACAAACAGCTGATTACGAACAATAATGAATAAGCGATAACTAATAATTATAATATGGGACACAAATGCCTTATCACTGATAATACCTACATAATACTTTGATCTTCCATTTACAATTAAAACAAATACCTAGATTATACTTATTTATGTCATTTGATATTATCTACAGAACATAATATTATCATAGCTCTATATAATATTCTGTTGCAATCTGACATGATTGAATTAGTAGCAGAAAAACCATACAAGGCAACAAATTGTTGCTATTCAATGATGTATTGTATGTGGATTATATCTTAAGTATTTATCTATAGCTCCGTTAATGAGATTATCTATAAAAAGTCGTAATTTATGTACATCAAGGCCTCCACTGCCATCAAGATCGTACATAATTGTCATTGTGAAATACGTAAATGAGAAATCTACTGTAAAATTCATTAATTTAAGGGCATATCATTCCCAATTTAAGATATTTTCAGCCCCTTTGTGCAATATAATGCAAATATTAAGTTATTAATTGTATTTTTTTAGCTTAAATTGAAGATAAATGACTGGATTTTCGGATGATAGAATAATTAGGTTGAGGGTAATGTAGGTTAGGTTACAATAATATTATCATTTTATGTGCCTTACGCTTCTATGTTTACATATAATTAATTCTCTAAAATGAAGATTGTGGTCACGCAAAAATAATCGAAGAAGATTGGAAAAAAATATTGACATATCGAATAAAAACAAAGTGATAATACAATGACATACCTTTGGTTTGTAAAACCATTTCCGCAATGACTCCATTGCAGTAGATTTATATAACAATTTCATAAGATACAATCACTTCACTGCAATGCACATTTTAAACACAATATCACCGCAATAATTGTTCACTACGTCAAAAAATAATACACAAATCTGTGTCAAACGGCGGACATGTTTCTCGGAAGAGAAATGGTTTTCTTTCGCGATTTGTGAGTCATTTCTTTGTGGTCCAAATGTGTCAGCATTATAATTGCGCGCGCAGCTTACATTCAAAATGGCGGTGAAATTAACAAAAGTAATTCTAATGTATAACGTGAAATTAGATACAGTTGTTATTTTAAGCCAATCATCAAGGAGATTTCCTGGTTCGACTGCATTCGCTTCGGAAATTCAGTGCAAATTCATAGAAAAATATCGTAAGCTTTGTGACATGACCGTTGAGACTGTCAAAATCAATGTATAGCGGGAAATACTTTTTTTATAAAAACAGTTTATGAAAAAAGTTGCAGTTTTATTTAGTAAAACAGATGTAACTAACAATCGAAAAAAAAATGTAGACGAAACTCGTAATTACTTATATTACGTTCAGAACTAGAGAGTCTATAAAACAAATAGATTGTAAATCTAAGAAATATTTAGAGCCATCTCTAAGACTTTATTTATAACATTTTCTAAAGCTGAAGGAATGCGAGGTAAAACTTGAGAACACATACAATAAGTTTAGTATTACATAGGCGACCTTTTTAAAATAGATAATATTAAATTTTATAATTTTTGAGATAAAATTCAACAGGTGTCAAATGATAAAGGTCTTGTGTCTAGGGGTACCTACCTGTTAATTTTCCATAATTTAAATTACTGCTCTATGAGTTTTCATTCAAAATTTTCTTTATCTTTGATTTGATCACTTGCTTCAAGTTCATTTGTTTTTTTGCCTTCAAAGTACAAAAACACAGTACCATCACAGTACCAATACTTTAAAAGTTATTAATTCAATTGTTAAGATTTAATGATGAAAATGGGTTTTCCTCTACATGTAGAAGTTGTGCAGTGTCATAAATCATATTTCACAGCAGATGCTGTGGTAATCCTTGCGGAAAGGTTTGTGAACTCCCTGGAAATAATTATTCCCGGGAAAACCTACACCTTGGGAGATTTTAAAAACTGTGCCCCTTTTGGATCTGAGTTGGACAACCATATTAAAGCAATCACAATTTGTGATTTGGAATACGATAAACCCTTTGCTAATGTGATTGGGTTGTCTACAAAGTTCTATGTTTACAAATTAGATATTGAAGGACACCAAATCCAAAATGTCGACATTGGTGGTGATTTTTTTAATAACAAAGAGATGCCAGCTGCTACTCAATGGGAATTACCTTCTCAAGACTTCTACGGCCTGTGGGAGAGTCTCATATATGACTCAAAGATAAAGAAAGATGTTTTACGTTTCATTCAAACAACATTACTCTACTCAGATAACAATATTGATTCAAATCTTGTGGTCTTGAACAGAGTTCTTTTACTCCATGGACCACCAGGAACAGGCAAAACAAGTTTATGCAAAGCCATAGCTCAGAAATTATCAATCAGATTACACAACAGATATAAAACTACACAACTTGTTGAAATAAATAGCCACAATTTGTTTTCAAAGTGGTTTTCGGAGAGTGGGAAATTGGTGATGAAATTATTCGATCATCTACATGGTTTGGCGAGTAATCCTCATATTCTAATTTGTGTATTGATCGATGAAGTGGAGTCGTTGACTCATGCTAGGACCGCTTCGTTCTCTGGAGCAGAACCTTCAGATTCTCTTCGAGTTGTGAACGCAGTACTCACACAACTGGATCTGATGAAACGATATCCAAACGTGTTCATTATGACCACATCAAATATAACAGGTGCTATTGATTTGGCGTTTGTGGATAGAGTTGGCATCAAACAATACATTGGACCGCCTTCTGTAGCAGCAATATACAAGATATTTTCTTCGTCGATTGAAGAATTATGTATGAAGAATATAATTACAGTGAAAGAAAAGATCTTAGACTTCAAAGTATTGGAAGAATATCAATTTCAAATGAATGTCGAGACAGATTTGAGTTTAGAAATTTTATCTTTGGCTCGGAACAGCGTTGGTTTGAGCGGCAGAAGTCTGAGGCAGATTCCGCTGATTGCTCATGCTTTGTACGTAGACTCGACAGTAATTCCAGTAGACATTGCTTATTTCCTTAGTGCTATGAATCGAGCGATTACAAGACAGAAGTCAGAAAGTCAACTGGTTGCAAAGAGTGAATAAACAAAACGTACGATGATTTGAGCGCATGGTTGGTGCGGGGTCTTCTAAGTGGGAGGATACTGGTTCAAATCCTGACGCTGACGATGCACTTATTTTACTTCAGAATGTAGACTTAGTTTGAAGATTGCGTGTAGGTACAAGGCCAGATCCTGACTGAAAATGACCAACGATTTGAGGCAGACAAGCCACCTACTAATTTTAATTAATTTTATTATTGGATAAGTTAGTACTTAACATTAATTTTACTTATGTTATTGAATTAAATTAAAATTATATTGAGTATAGTATAGTAAATTATTAAGATTATTCATTTGTCTGAAAAAAAAATTGTGTACATGGCCAGATCCTTATTACTAGAAATGACCAGTGGCATGTCAATTTGTGGCAGACAAGCCAATTAATTTTATAAGTTATGTTACCATTAATTGCAGTTATTGTATTTAGGTTTAATTATAATTCAATTATAAAATTATATTATATCAACATTATTTGATTGCCAAATTTATATGTCTACTTTTATTAAATTTAATATCAACAATTATAATTCTAATTCTATTATTTATTATTAACCTATCAATTTGTATTTTCTTCGGGCTTGTAACAGTAAAGTCACATGTCCCAATAGACATTCATAGAGTAGGTGACTGGACAAAAACCCATAAGAATATTGATCAACATGAATAAATCCCAAAAAAGACGAAAGCCCTTAAGAAATTTGCTCAAAGGACAAAAGCTCAAATCTAATTGGATTTTCAAAATAAAATTAATTGTATCTATTAGGATACGATTTCTTCAGTGTGTTAGAAACTACCATAGATAAGAAAATAAATAAATTGGGATAAACAATAAAGTAGTCAACATTTTATAAATAATTCATCTACTGGAATCTAACTGGAAAGTTTGGTCTTTCATCCCCTGAAGATATCTCTAAGGGGCTTTTGTCCTTTTTGGGACTTATTCAGCAATATTGAGCAATATTCATATGGGTTTTTTTCCAGGAGCCCACTGTTCACACCGTCATTCCAACAAGATTTTCAGAATACTAATCAAACTCTCAATTATTAACCTTACCTACTATTGATTGAGATTTGAACCTTCTATATGGATAGTGCGAAGACCGAGTATGAGACTTTTAGGGCTTAATACCTGTTGCCAACTAGTTTTCAGGCCCAGAATTGAAAGACAGAAGAGAAGAAGAATAATTTTTTTTTTTTACATTTTCTTCTACTAATTTGGTATGTGAGTAGGGCTGCCACCTTTCAAAGAGGGTTAGCCCATAGATTTCGGTAACAATGCATTTTTTATTGCAGTACAAATGTTGAAGATAACTCGTAAATAGCACCGCAGGCGGAAAATATTTGTGAGATTGTGCAAGGAAGGTCCTGGTACAAACAGAAACGAAATGCATCAAAAAGGTAGCGCCGCAGGCGATTTTTTTGATGAAACAGTTTAATTTTTTATTGAGATTAAAGTAATAGTTAAGCCACTGTCTCACGACCCGGTGTGACCCGGAGATATACGATGCTAACCCGGAGCCCGGAGAACACCACACAAACCCGTAGACTCCGGGTCAAACCCGGAGAGGTGGCAGACTTATAACGTGAGTATGTCTTTGACTTATCTTCAGGTTTTACAAGCAAAATTACACTACGTAACAAAGCAAATATGTAGGGTTGCATGTATCCCACAGCATTTTCGATGGTTTTTATTCAGAACACATAATTATATATTAAAACAATGACTTCTTAATTAACAATACCACGACTACATAATGTGGCAACATTAGAATAGTGCAGGACCGTTCTTAGAATACATTTCGCCCCAATTAAAAAATTTATAGATGCAATTTTTCATGGTTTTGTGTTTTGTCTATCTATCTCTCTTTCTATCCCTGAGAACACAGAACGCCAGACTGTCAATCATTGTACACACTCCTTGCTTCCGTCACATTCACGCAATTTGTCATACGCCAATTCAGAGAAAAGAAGTTTGACGCAGGTAGGTACGGGTACCTAAGTACTCGTATAATATATAATATCCATCCATATCATCATGGTATTTGCCACAATCAGTGATAACCAGCGAAAGGTGTGTGTTTGTGTCGGTGGCATTAACTTATAAGAAGATGCAATCGTGAAAAACTAATAGCAAGTAAGCACAATCTACTGAATGGAAAATTATGTGAGTGTGTTCGAATTTCGTTGTACAAATTCTGGATTTCCGAATCATATTTCTAAGGTTTGATTTGTATAGCATATTATGAAAAAACCTTAGCCAAACGTAACGTACACTGGACAACAGGTATGCATAGTGTCCTACACTTTTTTGGTAGAAAAGTGGGAGAGACTCACAGAACACATAGAAGGTGGTAGAGACTGAAGTATGATATTCCCCTCCCACTCCCCCGCTCTCCCTCACATTTGCTGGGACAAGGAATGATCTGAAACCAACTAGCAAAACTTATGTTTTTCTCTTTCTCATAGAGTATTTTTAGTAGCAGTTAAAGGCAGATAGCATGAGTCTACTCATGCAGAGCTTAACCGTGTCATCTCTATACTATGTTACTCTGAGGAAAAATCTTAACAGACCTCAAATATTTAAGAGATTTCTCACGATGAGTGATATTGATTGTGGCTATAGCTCCTCGCGCCAAAACGCAACGCAAGATAGGTACTCTTTTAGTAAATTTCCCGCTCTCAGGAATATGCACGACGTGTAATGAATCCTAGACTCGCCTCTATCCCTTAATAACCCCAGAAAAGTGGACTACGTGAGTAATTTCCTACCCTACGGTGACGACATTATGACAATGTTGTTTGTGGCGCCTCAAATCTTTAGTGTTTTACAAAATATCATCATGAGGTTAGGCACCTACTCAAGCAATTACGAGTTTTCTACCCACACCAGTTAATACGACATTATTATAAGTAGATAGTGATTTTCATGTCTTCTAAAGCATTTTATATACAGTACAGACATAAACTAAATTGCGATTGAAAATGTAGTATGTCCCCGTAAGGTCCCATGGATTAATCCATCTATCTGTCTAATCTATCTATCACCTACGCCGTGTCCCTTTTGGTAGACAGAGAGAACAGCACGTCAGACAGCCCTATCTTTACACACAAGGCCGTAGTCAGGAATTCATTTCAAGGGGGAGGGGGTTGAGCTCTGGACCAGAGGTATAACCATGGGCGTCGCCAGCTTCCAAGCTAGGGGGCAGACAGTTAAGATTTTGATATTGCCAAACAACAACAAACCGGTTGCTAAGTGTATCGAGTGTAGGTATCCAGGAATATTGTAGATGTTTCCATGGTGATCATTCAACAATGAGAAGTATTGGCGATCACCAATCTGATTGTAAGCCCGTATAGTGAAGTATTTTTTATCTCTTTCTTCCTGACCAATGTTGACTGAAAATCGAAGACAGAAGATATAGGCTGGCCACAAACGTCCCGAAGTTCAGTTCCGGAATCGACCGTTTTGCAAAAAGGTTCCGATCAAAACCTCTTTCTGATTTTAAAATCGTGGTGACGCTGAATTCAGAGAGAGGTTTTGATCGGAACTTTTTTGCAAAACGGTCGATTCCGGAACTGAACTTCGGGACGTGTGTGGCCAGCCATAGAGTGTGTGACATATTATTGTTTGTGAAGAGTCTGTGCCCCTGTGCTGTGCCCAGTCCCACCAACTTTTACTTAGGAAGGAGAGCCCTAAGAAATATCCATACAAAAACAGAGATAATATTCTATTTATTGAATAAAGAACATCAAAGTGCTCAGCTACCTACCACAGCCAAATTCCATATGAAATATTTGTCTAGGGATTGAAAATAATGTAGATAGGGTAGGGGTGGGACCCATTGTTAATAATTAAGCGCTAATTAATAATTAATAGCCACCAAGAAACAGAAACAATACACTTATTTCCTTATAATCACATCACTATTGTTATAAGACATCGGATCTGTTTTTGCATGGGTGTATGTAGGTATGTATGTTGATTGTAGACTTGATTTTTAACTCTCTCATTACCAGTGTACCTACTTAAAAATGTAGTCACATATTTTTTTGTAAAAAAATCCTTATCTTTCGATCGACATAGAAATATTCAACAAGAAACTACACATGCATAATTTCTTTCAAGTGAATTTTTTTTGTGTATGTAATTTTATGCCGTATTTTTTTCCCAACAGATATGATTTTGCCTTATTGACACCATGAAACAAATAGTAGCTGCCTACACGTGTGAGGTTGTTCTTTTATTTCACAAGAAATTTCCTTATGATTCATTTTTTTTATTTGCAACCCAAGTTATTTGTACCTTTAAATTATATACCTTAATATAATATTTTGGGGGAAATTGTATATCACAAAACTGCGCAAAATAAACAACAATATTTCATCAAAACAAGTAAACAAATTTCATTATTACGTACGTAACTACATCCAGTCGGATACACCTACGAGCACCTTACAAAATTCAATTTCATGATTGCTTGTATACCTAGGTAATATTTTTCTGTACACGTTTACCATTGTTTTATAACATGCAAAAAGGTATCGACTAAATCAACACAGAGCAATTTGAACCTTATTAGATTAAAAGGTGTATTACATTAGGTGTATACTAGAGGATAGAGGATTTTTATGTTTTCCTTTCAATTTTATTGAACCTAATTGAATATTGCCTCCAGCCACAATTCATTCCCATTTATTCGATTCGGCTATAAAAAGTAATACCCCGTTGAGCATCTTCACATTTTTATCCCTGATGTGTGTATATCGTATAGCATTGTGCATTTTAGAGACCAGAGTCAGAGATTAAGATCGTGAGAGCTCAGGTATTGAAGTGCCTCAGGAGATGAGTTGCGATGTCTTCCATTGTTCCGTTGAACCTAGTGAGTCGACATTCTTCGACAATGTGGTTAATAGACTCTACCCACCACAGGGGCAGGTCGGGTTGTCCCGTTTGCCCCACCTTTGGATGAGGAGGCCACACCTTCCATGTTCAGTTCAGGTTGAATCAAAGGTGGCGTGGTAAATGGCAACCAGATGGCATTGTTGTAGGGTCGTTTATGGGTCAACGAGTATTGATGTTGGTATCCCTCCAAGAGGGACTCCATTCCTCTTTAGTGATAAAGTTGATGATTATTAATGTTTTCATTATCTGCCAATATTCTTGTGTCTACATTACCTTACTCCCAATCTCCCTTACTCTTTAAATCCTTACACCTTTTTCCTTTTATTCCTTCCTCCTTGCAAGCATTTAGGTTATAATGTTGTTTTATTTTTAATTATTTGACTTAGTTCATCTATAATTTGTAATTAGTAGGTTAATAGGTAGGTTTTTGAAAAAGTAGTTAAGAGAATTTAATTTAGATTAGGTAGTTTCCTTTATATTTTCAACAAGTAATTGTCCCCATAATATGAATTCTTTGTGTACACTGTAATAGGGCTTTGAATGAACTATATTTGATGTACCTAATGTTTTTCTTTAGGCTAATTTGTGTTCAGTGTCTGTAAGTGTGCCTTGCTGATGAATAAATAAATAAATAAATTATCCCACATGGGAAACGCTTGATGGTGTGAGCTACGAGATCCGTACAAACGGGAATCCACTGTAGGGGATGTGCGTACTTCCTCTAAATGCTCTTAGATAATTTGTGTTGTTTCGAAAAATCATAAGAGCTAATGGTGAATAATATTCATTTAGAATAATGGAAATGTTAATGGGGGATCTGAGTGTTTTACATGAAATAAGAATATCCTTAAATATCTTATTAATGAATTTAATGTAGGATTTAAAATCAAACTCCCACATACCTAGGTTCAAAGTGAAAAAAATCATTGGCACCTTGTGCTATTTTTATCCCTAAAGGTACACAACAGGTGTGACGTTATGGAATGACGTTAGAATGACGCGTGACGTAGAAGAATGTAATGTAAGTAAAACTTCTTCTTTTTCTTTCGTATGCATGCGAATACAACCATTGTACAAATGATCTGGGAGTCAGATGAGCTCCGCGTCACTGTTTCTCAGATGTTCAATTGCCCTTGGCGTCACATCAAAATTTCCCAAATATCCCCCTCGAACTTCTTGATGGGACAGTGCCCCACAATGTGTGATCGACCATCTGAGTCTGCCCGCACTAGCATTTTTTTATTTTTTTATTTATTTATTGCCTTTGGGACACATACAGACATCACATACAAATAAACACAATACAATTACACACAAAATGAGTTGACTTCAAATGATGCCCTATTACATGCGTTCACATTTAGTGTCAGAAAAAAGAGATCATTATAAACATTTCAAAAAACTTCCTAATTAATGACTATCAAACAAAAGAAAAAGGAAAAAACACATACTAACCTTCCCTTACCGGTACCATTGCACAATTGGGGCCCCAACCATAGAAAAAATGCAGCCAAAAATCTAGGCCCGCCAGGCTGCTCCCTCTTTCTTTTCTCGCAAAAAAACAAAAAAAAAACAACCCAACAAACCCAACTCAACAACACTGCTGGCGAATTATTTGCTTTTTCCATACTTCATTCGGAGGGATCGCGGTCGCGTGGTCTAGCCGCCGGCACCGTGCGGCCTTAATTGGTGCACTGATTTTCTGAACACTTTGTGTGAAGGATATTGAAATTTCCATACTTCATATGTCACTTTTTGGTATATTTATGGTTGGGGCCCCAACTGTACAATAGTACCCACTTACCTACCTATCAATACTAAGAATAGTCAAAGAATAAGTCAAAAAACATAAAATAATAAACAAAACAAAAAAATAATTTTAAAACATTATCAAACAGAAAGAATAATATAAAAATAGCAACGTACCAATCACTAAAGGAAGTAAGGGAGAAGGAAAGAAAGGGAAAGCATTGGGGATTTTCCGTCTTGCCTCATTTATGGAGGACGTTCCCACATGTACAACGTACAACTGTACACACTACCCAGTAATCGCTAGGTAAGTCTTGTTATTTCCTTTTGTGCCCAGAGAAGTACGTTTAAGGGCGTTGATGAAAACGAGAAAAAAAGTTTGTGATGAACTTTTTTGAGCGAAAGAAATCGGAAGGCATGCATGGCAAATTGCATGAATGTATCGAAAGCAAGGATTGTATGTAAGAATGTAAGGATAGAGTTATGTCTTCTTTGCCTACTCTTTAAGGGACGAGGCGTGAAAGGATAGATAGATAAACTTTTTTAGTTTATTAAAATGATTTCTTAATTTTTCATATGCACCTGCATAAACCACTATATTAACCAACCTACGAATAAATTATGATTTTCCTGCGTAGATTTCAACCCCCTTTTCTACATTAAAATTTATCATGTAAACTGCATGTCTTATGAATGCATCAAGGAGGGCTGTTTTCCATCAATATTATGTAATTAAGTTAATATTGTCACCACCATATAGGTATTAGAATATGTAATACATATTTGTAAACAGGTGTAGGTATCTGAAACGAATCCTTATCAGTTGTGGAAATACATACTTAAATAAAGGGATTTAAGAATATTGATATACTTTTTATATTCCTATTTAATTTCGTATTCGTAAATATCTCAAGTTGACCTGTTGAAATGTCATACCTACTAGAGCTGTATCAATAATGGTCAACAGTTAATCTTAAACAGTTGTTCTTATTTAACACGTAAATACTGTTGACATAAAAGAGTAGGTATTCTCTGCTAACGTTAATCCACGCCAATACCAGAGTTAGTGTGAATATTCCAACCAAACGCACTAGAAGATAACTAAGCAAAAAACACAACTGCCCCACTTTTGGGGTGTTTTTGTTGATTATACTGTACTCAGATAGATTTTCTCGACTGAAAAGTCGAAATCTCAAAATTTGCTAGTTTGAACCCTTTTATTCTCAGATGGCGATTCGTCAATTATACGTATAGATAGACGCTTCAACTAAGAAGTAGGCATACCTTGGCTGAAACGGCATAAGTACTATACCTTACGTATTTTGAAGGATTTGTCACGGAGCTTTATAAGTAAGGAACAAGGTAAGTAAGGAAGTATATAGAAACGTATTATAGTTCGTGCTTTAGATAGGCAAGTAAGTAAAACCTGTGATTTTCGTGTGGCCGTGACCTTCGTGAAAATTTCCTAAGGCTCTCACACTGAAGCGAAATAAAAAATGTGTTGGCGAAATAATAAATGAGCAATTTAAGCAACAGACCAGGAAAAATATTCACCCAAAAATGTCATCTCTATTAGTGCAAAAAGTAACACAATCATGAATAAATAATTAAACCAGCATACTCCATAAGTTATAACGTCATCACTTTCTTATGTCACTGTGTAAAGGCCTACAACCGACAATTGTCTTTGGTTTTCATACGACTTGGTATAGGTACTATACTATACATACATTCATATATAGAAGTTTACCACTGGCTGTAATTATCGTATGGAAATCCGGGATTACAGAAATATGGTACCCC
This sequence comes from Ceraclea dissimilis, assembly GCA_963576895.1. Classification (NCBI taxonomy): domain Eukaryota; kingdom Metazoa; phylum Arthropoda; class Insecta; order Trichoptera; family Leptoceridae; genus Ceraclea; species Ceraclea dissimilis. The sequence goes on from OY756363.1 coordinate 17,408,184, forward strand.
GAGATCTAATTTACATATTTCACATAGATTTACATCACTTTAATTACATTATTTTATACACAGGTATATCTAAGCAGTGAGCACCTATATGTACCAGTTCGTAAAGGTAGTAGGTCAGTGCCGGATTTGCCGAAAGGCTGAGTAGGCCGGGGACTATGGGCGGCAGAGACTTCAGAGGGCGTCCGCCCCACATTTGCATTTTTTGGTTTTCACGGAATTCTCTTCGATTTTTTTTTCCACCCCCCCTGTCGACGTTTTTTTCTTGCAGAAGGTCAACAGTTTTAGGGTTGGGGGGAGGGAAGGGGAAAATGTCTGGGCCTACTCCTATGAAAACTGTAAATGCAGCCCTGTATCTGTATTACCTATTAAAATGCACCCCTATTCAGTTGTATATTCAGTATATTGCATACAGTATTGTGAATATGAATTAATATATACTCGTGTAGGTACTATGGTGTTATGGAGCTGACTCTAGAAGCTCGCCCTGGTGAAGAATATTGTAAGTATATTAACTAGTTTTGAAAACATTGTTTTTCTTCAGGACCTGAAAGAGAGAGAGAGAGAGAGAGTTAATTAAAATCACTGGACGTATCAAAGCAAGTACCTAGACTACCTAGCATATTATGTTCATCATAAAATAGAAAAACTATAGATGTTTTTTTTAGGTCCAAACCTAGTTACAACTTTCAATACATAGACATGAGAAGAAATTGACATACGGAATAGGTAGCGGACCTCTTTACAGAAACATATTATGTGAAATATTTTATGGAAGTTTTACGAACAATGGCTCTTACAGGACATTCGCAAAAATGACAAAAAGAGTGGGGCTCAATTCTTAGTTACATACTTACTGCTAGCCACTTGCGTTCCACTGCTGGACTAAACTCTTCCACTGTCTTCTATCTTGGGCTATCTGCTGCCATCTACGACCCGTAAGCTGAACAATGTTATCTGTCCACCTTTTCTGTGGTCTTCCTACGCCTCTTTTTTTTCTCCCAGGGCCTCAATTCTATAACCCGGAAATCCCGCATCATAGCTTATACTGCGTTAATCACAATTTGGGGTAATCAGTGAAGGGTGTAAAATAATCTTCATTGCATAATATGGGTCAAGCATTTCCAGTAAAAATTTAATTGGCAATAATTATTAGTTAGTAACCTACATTGCAGATTCATTTTATTCAATAGTAAGTTTACTATTATTTTCAAGTTTTTATTAGACATATTTATTAGTAGTCTATTTGTATAGATCCATGTTTATTAGCTACGTGATAAAATTCATGGCATAAAATTAGCAAATTAACAAAGTCGTATAAGAAGACAGTAGGTAACATCTTGTTGGTAGTGATTATACTCGTAGATGTTGGATACAAAGGGTGTAAAAGCGGCAGAAAAATTAAATAACATGATGGAAAACTGTGATGACGGTGAAAAATAGCAGGTACACAAATATTACAAAGCAGCGGATGCAAACAAAAGTAGCAGATGTGTCAGCTATCGCCCGCTCATGCCACGTCCCTTCGAAGGTAGGCTGAGGGGCAGAACATCAGACTACCCTATCCTAGACTTACCATTCTGTCACATTTATATAATTTGTCATATACCCCCTATGATTCCATTTCCATAAATAGACTTCGACTTTTTATTTGAATATTTTGAAAGCATTACAATTCTTAAGTACGAGTATTTAATTTATTAAGTAAGACAAAGGCCTCTTCTAAACTCTTCCAATGTCTTCTGTTTTGGGCTATCCTGTCGCCATCTACGGTCCGTAATCTGGGCATTCGACATTCTGATGGTTCTTTTGTGACACGGACATCCACACTAGCGGATCCAGGGAGGGGGGGGGCCAGGGGGCTGAAGCCCCCTCCAAAACCATGAGTGACAGTACTTTACATACAACAAATCTAAGGGTTTCAGCCCCTTAGCCCTCCCCAAAACGTTCAGTGACAGTACTTTTTACCATGTGACGACATTCAGCCCCCCCCGAAATTGAATCCTGGATCCGCCACTGGACGTCCAGCTGTCGCGCCATCTCTTTTAGGGTATTTAGTTTCATATTAATCACCGTTCCAGAACTGGTCTCTCCACGTGGCCTCTCCAGGAGTATCTTCTTTCTCCTTTCCATCGCACAACATCCTTGACATCGCACGTTCTCCGTATTTCGGAGTTCCTCACTGTGTTTCGGAGTGATTTTCCCGCAATGTGTGGGAGATTCTTTATTTCCGTGGTTCTTATGAGGTTTCTGTTTTGAATAATTTATTAGCGAAAAATAGCAGTTGTTATTTTAGTCACAGTGAGAACAAATAGCAGATACTAAGTAATAGTGGTGGGATGTGATGTAGGAAGTAGGTACATATCTAATTAACAGGGGGGTATTATATTAGGTACTGCTACTACTAATATTATAATGATGAACATAAGACATACATGTACCTAATATTAATAATATCTATAAGAATATATGACATAATTAACAGGGTGTCTGAGGGTAAATTGTTGCTACTCATTATTATTTTCTCTTTTATATCTCTACTACTACTCCTACAAGTTTATAACCAACAACTACTACACTTTGAAACAAATGCGGATTTTTAAAACATGCTGAAGAAATCGAAATAGTTTGTGTAAGAATCATCTTCCAGATATTTTTTTCGAAATCGAAATAAACCCAAATCACTTTACAGTAAGCTTAAAAAGCTTGTGTTCTGGTGGAGTATGTCGGTATTGGAGATTGAACCCGCGTTTGCCGGATTACTTGTCGAGCGCATCACCAACCAGGCTACGGGCCACCGCGTTTATTGAATAGGTATTTATATTTATATACACAAAAATCACATTATTACCACATATAAAGTTTTGTGTAGGTATATCACGAATTTTCCAAAATTGTGAAAATCAGTTAAATGAAAATCCATGAAAAATATGTCTGCGGTGCTAATTATTTGTTCTTCGACGAATCTTTATCAGATGTAAGTAGGTACCTATATCAAGACCGTCTCACAAAATAAGTAGGTAAACTTACTTATATATTTATTTATTTCGCAAAAAATAGATTACTAGGTACCTCGCAAGCTTTTTGAGACCAAATTTTCGCTTGCCACATTCGGGTTCATCACTTTAGCCACTTTTGTAAAAAAATTCGCCTGCGGCGTTCTTCACTTATCTTTTGTTGCTGTCTCCAGCTTTGAAGAGGTGATGCATTTGGGTAAGAATTCTTTCAGCAGTGTGTAGGGTAAAACCGCTCTATTGATAGAGAGGGTGAAAAATAATGAACAGAAAACATTGAATAACATTATTGACTCAAAATATATGAAAATATTATAATGTGTGTAGTATTATGACATTAAAAACTGGCATTTTAATTATTAAATGAAACGTATTATTGAATCAATGCACGTGTTTGTAAATAAATGATTAACTATTCGTGTATCTTACGTGGGTGCATATTGAAAAACCTGGACGTCTTTAAAATGTGTACAAGGGAGATACAAATCGTCTAGGGGGCGGCATTGCTCCCTCCTGCTGAATCACATTCGGGGATATATAAGAGGAGGATTCCTCCTTGGGATATCATAACACATCCATCCAGTCTTGGAGCAAGTGGGATCAAAGTAATCCAGTGAACTTTTTAATAACCCAACAAATTATTTCCAGTCAGTCTGTTTGTGTTCTTTTGGAGTACGCCACAAGTGGTAAGTTGAAAATTTGCATACTTATTTAAAAATGTATTTTGAAGACATCAACATTTTTGGAATGTGACAGATTTATTTTGAAAGCATCAGATTTTCTGGTGTTGTGTTCTCTCTGCCTACCCCGGAAGGGACGTAGCGTGAGGGGATAGATTGTTTTCAAATTTATATACCTACCTACCATTTTAGGTAGATTTCCAAAAGGAACTCTACCTATTCGTTTCTCCCGTGATGTCGCAGAATTGAAAAATTTCTACTCAGTATCACTAATTAGGACCAGGAGAACCCGAATCCGACCTTGGTTTAAAAGTTTATATATATAAGCCATATATATGTCCCTTTTCTTGTGCGCACGTTTGCGGCCAACCTATGCGTCGCAGAAACGTGAAACTTGGGTGGTAGATTTTTGGTAAGTGGTAGATGAACTGATAGGAGATTGGGTGAAATCCATCAAGAGGAAGGTTCACTTTTTAAGGCTTTAAATTAAAAAACAATCATTCTGAGGGGATCCAATGATTGTGAGGGTCTGTGTCTGGTATCGCATGAAAGGGCATTAAATAAGGAATACAGATCAAAAGTTAGATTTTGTCTAGCTCAATTCCTCGGACTACACTGATCGATCGAAAGATCTAGTTAAGTAGTTACCGCATAGGTACTAGCGTGTTTGTTGTCTTAGAAAAGTGCTTCACGATACGAGTAGAACTCACATCTTTTTTCAAATTTCTAGTGCTTAGGTACCGGTACCAATCCATATTATGTGTGGAATGAAAATAATATGATTATTGGATTAGGTACTTCCTTTGATTATTGAAGTACTTAATCAAATATTTTTTCGTCATACGGTACTTCGATAATCAAAGAATAAACTACATCCATACTACTTCATCACTTCGCTGGTTTATTTGCTGATAATATTGTGATTGTTTTTATTGTACAGATGTACTCTTAAAATTAATAAAATTAATAAATCACTTGAAATCTACCTATGCCTGTGGCGTGCCAAAGGATTTTTTTTTAATATTATATTTTATTGTATAGTATCAGATTTTTCTACATATCGAAGTTAAATAACAAGTAGTTATCTCAAAAGATATACAGCAAAGGGTAAATTTTCCATCAGGCATCTGAGTGATTTTCAAGTGAAGTTAATGTGAAGTCCATCCTTCGCTGAAAATTCCGGTTGTCTGTAAGATATTGCTTTTGCAATAAGTCCGCCTTTTAGCAAACTACTATATTGTCTTGTTTTGTAACCACTGATAATTTTAATGCTAATAAAGATTTATTTATTTTATTTATTTATTTATATCTGTTGAGATATATAACGACGACATGTAGAAATGTAGATGTTTTCACAATAAAATAATTTTTATTCTACCAAATTTATAATTTATTATGTAATTTGAAAATATATCATTCTTACCCCTCACGCCGAGTCCCTTTAGGGGTAAAAAGAGAGAAAAGAACGTTATGCTTAAAACCATGTCATCATTTTTGAAAATTGTGTATCTTTTTCAGTAGAAATGATTTTCATATTTCATTTGCCTCCAAAATTATCCTGAATTACCTATAATAGTTGTTTTCTGTGTCGTTTACTTCTCTTATCTAAAATCCGGATAATTTTAGAAGTCTAAATACATTTCCTGATTCAAGAGAAATTCCCAGCCTGAAACTGAAAGTATATTAATTGAAAAAAAAAAACAACAAAATTCTATCAATGGATTTTCTTTTAATTCAATTATTATGTTTATCCTAAGACGCATATTAAAAAGCACTTTATGCATGAATGCCAATATTGCATTAGTTTCTATAGCAATAGATGCAAACACTAGCGTATCCAGAGGAGGGACTAGGGGGCTGAAGCACCCCCCAAAACCATGAATGACAGTACTTTATATACAACTAGTTTCCGAAGAATCACATTATTAACCCCTCGTTTTCTCAACTTTTCATAAATCTTCAAAAACTGCTATACTGTTTTGTTACTATTTCACACATTTAATAAAAAATCGCCTAAGGCGCTACTTTTTGATACATTTTTAATTTAAAGAAAATAAACCAAACGATGATGACCCTCTCCACTCAGTCTCACAAAAAGTCGCCTGCGGCGCTATCCACATTTTCTATACAAGGTCAAATTTACATGTGACGACCTTCATCCCCCCCCTCCCAAAAATGAATCCTGGATCCTCCACTGGATGCAAAGATGCATTTTCTTATATTAATTCTAGAGTCGGCAGATTATTAAATTCTCGCTTGAAAGAATTCTTTGAAAGGACGAATAAAAAGCGAAGAAAACTGTATTGCTTGGTATCGTTCCGTTCCATACACATTTTCTCTATTCTCGTCTTCAAAATGTATTTATTTTATATTTTGATGGCTAAGGATGAGATGCATTTTAAATTGTGAGTTCAAATTGTAAGCTTTTGTTTCTGAAAATTCATTATTTTGAGTTTGATGGCATTAAAATTTCTTGTAACCATTGTACATATTCAAGGAATTTTATAAGATTTTCTATTCCTATAGTTTTGCTTTGTAAAAATTTACGACAGAATAAATAAATAAAACTTTATTGGCCAGTAAATATATGTGACAACAAAAACAAAACAAGATAATACAGTGTGCCAAATGGCGGACTTATTGCAAAAGAAATATCTTACAGTCAACCCGAGAAAATAAAGAAAAACTTAAATATGGACTAGGTATAATAATAAAGAATAAGAATGATTTATAAGAATGAATTGTATTGTTCTGTATCGTCTTTCATTTTTGAGAAATGTTCGAAATGTTTATATCATCCTCATCATCATCAGCCTTCCCTCGTCCAGTGCTGAACATAGGCCTCCCTTTCCGACTTCCACACTTCTCTATCTATCGCTATTCTGTGCCACTGGTGTCCTGCCACCTTTCTGATGGCATCAGACCATCTCGCCTGTGATCTGCCTGTATTTCTGTAGCCGGTTCTCGGTCGCCATTCTAGGGTTCCCTTGGTTCATCTACGAGTATCATCCGTAGTTCTTATGATGTGACCAGCCCAATTCCATTTTAATGATGCCGTTCTATGTATGTGCTATACGTCCGTCACCTTTTTCTTGTCTCTGATCTATTCATTTCGTTTTCTGTCTGTTATGCCTATGTTAATATGCCTACTCTTAATACAGGCGTAGGTAATAATTTTTCCCGTAAAACATAGTCAATATGTCAGTGCATACTAATGGAACAAACATCCCATAATATGTTTTATTGCCAGTCTCTTTGCGTTGTCGCCCTACGTAAGTATACTTTTTTTTTACTCTCTTTCGAATCTAAATTGCGAGAAAATACTTTCACGACTTCGCCTTTATATGATGTTCTTTTCAAATGAAATTTTTTGTATTGAATTCATATTCTGGTTTGGCGCAGTAGGTAATAACATCATTATCAGATAATGTATTCAGATGGATGACTATGAAATACAGACCGTTGAATAGAGAATGAACATGGCATTTTTGCCGATGCATAACTTTTTCAATAATAACATTACGAAAATACTTAATAAGAGAAAGTTATAGGAAATTTAATATTCTATAATTCTTACTCAATGTTTTTTTCGCTAGGGTGCACGGGGTTCACCTGTAAAATGTTATAATCATTAAGCTGAAAAACAGCCGGAAATTCGTCGGTTTTTGGCTCGCAAGGGTACTTTGAACGCACAAGGGTAGGGAGGTCGCAAACTTAGATTTTGAACCACAAGATCGACCTATATAACATATATCCGAAAATCAGAAATACTTCTCGAGTTGCAAGGTAAAATTCTTAATATCGAATTATAATATCATTGATAGAATAGACATAGAAAAATCTTTTATGGTCATTTCCTAGATAAAGGTTCAACGTATCTTCTATTTTTTCCAAAGCATATTTAGTAACAGTTATCAAGATCTAAGGTCTCCCGTTCTTAGAAATTTTTAATACAGCTTCCTAACTTTACGCAGTAGGTACAGTATTTTCTAAATCTAAACGTTGGTATACGTGTTTTTTTCTGAAACCTAATTTAAAGGCCAACATAAAAAATGAATCTACTTACTTTTTTGTTGTTGAATAACTTATGTACTGAATTAAAAAAAAAACAGACGCGAATCAGTCTGCGTGTTTTTTAAAAAAAAATGTACATGGTGTGTGGAAAAATCTTAAATGAATTACGAGGGTGAAGTTCCTAATTTTTAAAATAAACACGTGGAGGTTTCGCGCTAAACATTGTGTAGCTAAAAATTATTTAAAAATATTGTTGAACTGCTATTTTTTTATAAATAAATACGAGTATCAGCTTTTATAATTCTGGTGGAAATCTTTTTTTTTAATTTTTAACGAAACAAGCTTATTTTAATGGATTTTTGAAATTTTGCCCAAAAAATGCCGCCCCCTCTCCTCCTCCCTTCGCTACGCTACTGCCCCTAGGTCCTACTATGGAACATACTGCGAGATCCAATAAGCTCACCCTAGTGAACAAATACCATGGTAAGTGCCACATGGTACCACAATAAGATTATTGTGTGCCATTTTAATTATATAATAATAATATTTCTTTATTTGTTCCATGATACAATGAAAACTTTTTGGTATTCACTTCGGGGCTTTGTAAATGCAGTCATAACTTATGATTATCATTAAATACCCATTAAGAGTGTGCATACCGACATTTCAAAAATTTGTAAAAACGGGAGACCTTATATCTCGACAACCGTTACTAAATATGCTTTGGAACAAAATAGGGTAGATGCATTGAACATTTATCTAGGGAATAACCGTAAAAGATTTTTTATATCTTGTATAGATTTCTCAAAAAAAATAATTAAAAACACCTCTGACCTTTTTTCCGAAAGACGGAAACTCGTTTCCCGAAAGTCGCGGAGTAAAAATTTTTTTTTTGTACTGATAGTATGCGTGCAAATTTGACAAATGAATCCAGAGTGCATGGTTGGCGCAGTTGGTTGGGGCGGCAGTCTCTCAAGCGGGAGGTGCCAAGTTCTGCGGTCACGATGTATTCCACACTTTGCGATACAGGTTTTTAGTCTATTGCAAGGTGTGCAGAAAAGTATTTGGGTTTGTGTATGTAAGCCCAGATCCTTTTACTAAAAAAAACTTTATAGGCTTGAGCTGGACAAAATATGACTTAAGAACTGAATTTCTTTTCTAACACCCTTTTATACGATACCATACATGACCCAACGCAACGCTCGGATCTTCTCATCATGATGGCATCTCTCAGGAAAAGCTTTTTCTCAAAAAACCGGCGACGTTAGAACATGGGGTTAACTGGAAGAAATCGCAGTTCTGCGATAAGTTCGCCCTAGTGAACAACGTTTTATAATCTGTACTATGTCCACTTTGTATATTTATATGTGTTTGTTGTTTACTTTAAGTTTAAATAAATAAATAAACATCGCAAATGTTATTCTCAATTTTCGCAGCAATCCGTCAGTAAATGCAGGAGTAATGCGAACACTTACAAAAAAGACTTGCATTTATAGATAATGCTGACACTCTCCTGCGAGTAAACCTATATATAGAATTTTAACATCAAAGAAATTGCAGATTTAATTATTTTGTCCACAACGCACACGATACATTTTAAACGTATATGAATGACAACCACTTACTTAAAATTACATTCTATTTTCACTTTTGAGTATTACTATAGTAATACTAGCTGTACCCTACGCGCCTCGCTACTCCTCAAAAATCCCGCGTAGCCGTCGCACAATTATTTACCAAAGTTCCACCGGGCAGACAAACATCCACTAATATTGATTTATCATGTCACTAAAACATAACCTAACCTTGAAAACCTTGCAAAGTTAGTTTTTTACTCGGTTAAAATGAAATGTTTACTAAGAAACATTAAAATACAAAGGACTTGGTATTGTAAAATTCACTCAAGTGAGCATTGTTAAATTCTCCAAGACACAAATCATATGTAATGGTTGAAATACATGGTTTTAAATAAGCTTTTATGAACTTAATCAGGTTTCTAGCTTCTTGTGTAAGGTCCTTATGGTGTCAATATGGTAACTAATTTATTTTCGATATTTTCAATAACGCGTTTCAATAATCCATTAGGATATACATTATCTCGAAGATCCCGAGTGGGAATTCACGTAAAAAAACTAAACAAACAAATGAATTGTTTAAAAAAAATACTTTGAAATATTTTGTAATCATCCGGGAATAGATATTAATTTCCACACCATTAAAAGAATATTTTCTTTTTCAATAATATGATGAAATAGTCTTGACGTGTTAGTTGATGTTGTTTTGTTCAAGAATACCCCAAGGACCCCAAGGCTTTTAAAGATACAGCAGCTATACATTATACTTCCTGCAAAATTCGTAGCTAATTTCGTGGAATTCACATTTTACTACTGTTTTTGATGGATTTCTATTACCGGCACCTACTCACTCATAACGAATTTTTCAATTTTTGATTGAAATTCCCATGAAATTTCTTTATTTTTAGTGATACGCTAATGCTTTTCAATTCAGCTCGCTCCTTATCCTTCCTTTTGGAAACACGAGGACTTATACATTTGCAAGGCTACACAACAAATAATTTTGTTCTATCTATTTGTCTACATCGCATTTGATCAATTATGGCTTTTCCCAGTGTGAGGTGTGAGGTGTGAGGTAATCCCTGACAAGTGTTCGGATGTGCAATACTTTTTTTAATGTATTCGTTATTATTTGTTTCGTCAACCTCTAAATAGAGACATTAAAAATTTGTGGTGAATATTATGAAATATTTATTTTGTCTCTCATTTTCAATTTCAAAGACAGTTTAGTTATTATGGACATTCTGGTTTAAAAAATTGGAAGCACTGTTCAGAGGTCCCACCAGTCCTGATTATAACATAACCTAACGAAACACTTCCACGTATCTATACAAATTTCAAATTTTTATTTATCAGTTTACTTATTTATTCATACTTTAAGTGAACGAAATACAAAAGATGATCAAATTTCAAGCAATAAACTATAAAGTATGGGTTTATCGGGAACTCTACCACATAACTACATTTTACCAATATTTTCTGTTTTTTTATCTGATTTATTGCAACAAATTTAATTCTAAATATTGTTTTCTCTTTGTTGTTCACAGTCAATACTAAATCTATAGAAAATGAATTCCTACAACATGGTCTGCTTCATCGCTCTCATGGCGCTCATGATCAGCTCATCTGCAGTTTCTGGACAAACTTTCCAATATTCCCGAGGCTGGACTAACGGCAAGAGGGCCGGCATGTCAGGCAACGGTCTTTATGAAATGAGCCTTATCGATAGATTGTTATCCAACCCATGCCAGCTTGAGAAGCTGAGGTATATCTTGCAAGGAAAGCCTTTGAACGAAAAGGTATGTATCAGATAAAAAAAATAATCATATCAAAATTGTCGATGTACGCGCAATACTACTCTACAATATTATTGACTATATGGATGGCTAGAAAACGCCATCTGTCAATTGAACCCCTGTTTTTCAACCGCCCTGTTCACGCGTATGTGTGGAATTACTATTAGGCGATAATATATGTTTTTCGCGATTTCCTCAGTTTCAGCTTTTTGGCGTATGAGTGATTCTTGTTGAGGACGACTAAAATAAAATTTAAGTTACGACTTTCCCATGGATAACAGAACAATAATTAAGATTATTAGCTTCTATGCACAATGTAATACTTTGCATGATTTTTAATTAGATTTTTTTTTATATTTTCCAGTTGATGGTACCATGTGATATGCTCGAGAACGAAGGTGAAGGAGCCGGAATTCGTCTCAGGAGATCAGCCTCTGATTACGAACAAAGGAACCAAGAAAACAGGCCAGGATTTGTGTGATTTGCTGCATAGGAAAACCATCGTAAATAAATAAATAAATAGATAATTATACTTATATCATAATGTAAAGAAATCTACAAATAATTGTCCAAGAACTTGAAATATCGACACAATTTTTAATATAAGACACCGCTTATTCATTTGAAACAATAAATTATATTATTTTGAATTTCGAATACGATCTTTTTTGATATAAAAACCACTTTTATCCTTACTTCAAATTACAAAAGAATTACTTGAACTTGAACTGTGCAAGTATGAAAGAAACAATTAATAAAACGCTTTTATAATATTCAAGTGTATCAATAAAATCGTTGTTACATTTTTATCAATACGATATTTTTTTACCTGGTGTCGAGTTGCGTTATTTGATTTTAATATTAAACGTTTAAGTGTTTGAGTATCCATAAGATAAATTTATTTACACGTGACTGAAACTATAAATAAATTTTATTGCCTATTTCAATTAATTTTCTTTTTGTATTACGTCACAACTTAAGGAACTTAAGTCATCAAGGGGGCGGGGAGGGGGGGGGTCAGTCCCCCGTAGAGATTAGAATAGGTATATAATTTTTCACACCAAATAATAAAACTTCGTAAAAATCTAATTATTACCACTCTTTTTCCCATCATATCAAAAATATTCTAAAATTGTAATGAAAATTCATTGAAAAATAGAAAATTTTGCCTGCAGCGCTATTTCACGTTTTCCACGCGACGTGTTTTATTTTTTGTGGCCCCTCCCCCCCTAGCTCCGAGCTGGCGACGCCCATGGCAGTAATATTGATACTTTTTTCAATGAATTTTCTTTCAAATCATCATTACTACTACAGATTTTTGAGCCCAACAAATCAATCGCAAACATGTCAAATTTATTTCGTATAGTTTCAGCTGTCGTATAGAAAGTCGTAGAAGGAATCTTTTGATTTAAAAACGTATGTATATATATTTTCTTCTTTTTTGATTATCATTTATTAAAATTACAAATTTTTCGCGTACTTTTATGTACACGTGGTACAACCCTAGTTAGCATATTGTTATTAGAGCACCTTTTTTAAAAAAATATATATCTTTTAATTTAAATCTTCACGTATTTTTTCATCATTCATTCGCTTGTTACATAATATTTATAAGGCATACTTTCTTTTCTCGTTCGTCATCTATTTATTTATTTATTTAATATTTAAGTTGACACCATCGTAGAAAAATTATAAATAAATTTATTTATTTATCGTATGGTCATTTCCAGTACATCACATCAATCACAATATCAATTTCCAATAATAGCTCATGTTTGATTGTCAGAAATTAAAAATTAAAAGTATTGTTTCTTAAATACTCTTAAAATAAATAAAAAAAACTTCAATGAATTATTGGTAAAAAGAGGAGCTTTTGAAGAGCGCGCGATATCCTTGATTTTTATCCAAATCATTTTCTATAAATATTCAACAAAATCGACGATAAAAAAATATATTCATGTAAGTAAATAGTTTTTTTTTTCTATCCAGTATCTATTTTAAAATTTTCAATACATCATTCATTGATTAACGTTTTTTTTCGCGGATTTTACTTTTTTCCTTCTATAGGCACTATACTCGATTATCGAGTGATTTGTGACATTTTTTTTCAGAATCTATTTTGAGTTTTAATCATGGATACTTACTTTGTAATGTTTTAGTTTTTATCAGAAAATGAGACTATTTTAGGATATTTCTTTTAAAACTATTTTTAGGTAAAAACTGTGAATTTACGTTGCCAAAATGCTTTTATTTTATTGCTTCGTTATAAAAAATAGCGAAACAACGTTTATAAAAAACACTGTTTTGAGACGCATTATAGAATTTAGAACGTTTTAACGCACGTTGGCAAAATTGTTATTTTCACGAGGACAAAAATATTAACGCACAGTGTACGTTTTTGTTAAAAAAAGAGTTTTAAAATAACTAATTATTTTAACACTCACACAGGACGAAAAGTAGTTTAATTAAGTATAATTGATTTATTTATTATATTATTTATAAAATAAAAAAAATTGGTCATCAAATAAAATTCTAAAAATAAATGAAAACGAAAATTTATATATGAACTCTGAAGACTGGAATGTAGTAACTTTTAGAATTAGAATTGATTTTATTGGTTAGTTTGAATTTGTTCTATTTATTAACATGCATTTATTTTAAAAATAACCAATAATATGTATGGCTGGACATAATATTGACGTTATTTTAATTTATTTATGATAAGTTTGAATTAAATGTAGGAAATTTTTGGAGTTTTGCTTGCAATTTAATATTTTTTGCACAAATTACTTAAAAATGCAAAAGTTGTGTCGATGTGAAAATGAGTCTATGAATAATTATTATAATAACAAACTATTTGTTTATTGTAATAAATAAATTGTATTAATTTGACAATTTATTATGGTAAATAGACAAGTTTGTTGGTATTGTAATATAACTTAAGATTATAATTATTATCATCTGTTATATTGTGTGCAATTAACATGCTTTTATTAAATTTTTATGATACATCAGAGTTATGTATTATGAGTGTTAATAAAACTGAAAAATAATAATAAATGAGACGAACATTGCGAAATACATTGTTTTACTTTTCTTCACCTTCAGCACAAATCATTGATAGTCTATTTTTTTTAAATGAATCTGGGTGTATCGAAATAAACCCAAATACATCTTTGCACACTTCACAGAAAGCTTAAAAGCTTGTGATTTAAAAAGTTAATAATTGGTGCCTACTAAAACCACACAGTGCGATAATTTATTTTATTACTAGGTAATGAATGCCCGAAACTATAAAAGAAAAAGTAAACCTACAGTTACGAATAGGGTTGCTAGATGTACTTACTAGACAAAAAAAACCGGACAAGCTTTAATTCTCCCGCCCATAAAATTTCTCCAATATTTCCGAAGATAGTTTTGTGCCGCATGCGAAATTTCTCCGATGATGGAGCTCTGAAGAGTGATATTTTCCCATAAGGAAATATAAAAAAAAATGCCTTCGTAAGTAGTTCAAAATATGTACACAGTGTTAAGTAGCACCGTAGGTGAATTTAATTTTATAAAAAATGCTACGTTAATACAAAAAGTTTTCACAAGGAGTGTATGTGCGTACTAGAAATGAGAACACGATGGAAATAATCAAGATTGTATTCTCTTGAAGGACGTTATAAAAAAAATACTGAGTGTCCGGTCCAAAACCGGACATCTGGCAAACCAAGTCGCGAAGCGGATTAGTCATATTTTCGTGGGTCCTAAGAATCTGAATAATGTACTAAAGGGATTGATTGAAGGCACGATTGGCAGATGGCGACCTCGTCGAGAGTATCTGGAAGAAAAATATGCTACGCTAAGAACTGCACAGTATTCCTCCCATACAAATTTGAAATACACAGCAGCAGCTAAAGACCGATTGGAGCGGAGAAATATACGAAGGGCTGTGCTGCAAATCAATATCCTGAATTTAAACAGAAGAAGAAAACAATAGTTAGGTACTTTACCATCTATTTTTCTCGACGCGGTTCGCTCATAGAATGTATTACCGACGAATAAAAAGGTAAATTAGCAGGAAATTAAATCCTAAAATTATAACTATAGAAGCAACGCGGAATAGGGGGATGCTTTCAACTTTGACGTTCACCATAAAACCTTTTATTTAATGATTAAATTTATGAACAACAATAAAATAATTTTATAATTCCACAAGAATGTGCGAGGAGGTATCATAATAATTTGCCAATAAAGTATGTAAATGCCTAAATGGGTAGGTAAGTACTCACTACTTTACGTCGAGTATCTCTAGTAGGCAAAGCTGTACCTAGTATGTAAATTTTCACCAACGTGGAAATTTGCTAATATGTATTAGTAGCAATCTATTTAAGTTATTGTATCGTATTTTTATGAAACTATAATGTTTTGCATGTCATTTGAAAGAGCATAAACAAGACATGTTTTTTCCAGATTTCTGAATCTTTAGACAATTTTTTTCTTATCGGAAATCCCCTCCAAAATCGTAACTCATTTTTTAAATATCTCTTTTCGAAACTTTAATCCGATATTTTGTATCACTATTGTTTCTTCAGATTGAAACTAATGAGTAAAATAGACTAAACAATTCAAGTAACAAAAAATAAAGATAGAAGTAAGTAGATAGGTATCTTTACTTACGAAGTTGTGGGGGCAAAACTAGATTAATTCGGTTTTTTTTTTTTTAAGTGAAAATCTCAAATAACTCGAGAACCTTGCGACTTTGGACAAAGCCAAGTTTGGCTTAAAAGATCCTAAATGTTCTCTACTATCGCGTCTGAAGATATCTCTTTTTATCTATCAAACACCTGTATATTCGTTCTAAGAATATTCACCTAACACTATTTACCTATTGCCTTTTAATTAATTTTGTAATGAGAAAAGTCTATAAATTAAATAATTAAATACGATTGTCTATTCCTCTTAAATTCCTGTTGTCTATGGTAGTTTTTGACAGATTGTATGAAATGTCAAAAATAATATAACCTCAAAGTTTTATATTACTTGCGCCGAGTTTATCAAAATAAATTGAACAAAAATGCCGTTTATGAAAGGATTAGAACCCGTAAGGCGGTCGATTAAATACTTAGATTCCGGAAGACTCGTGTTGAAAGATAAAATCAAAGTATTAACAGTGAATTACAATTCATTCGGCGAACATCATATGGGCGCTAGAGATTTCGTTTTCTGGTTCTTACCACAGATTCAATACAAAAACCCTACAGTTCAAGTGGCTACATTTAGAAATTTAACACCGACACCATTCATCAAATGTTATTGGGAAGACGGCAAGAAGATGATTATAGACATTGACGATAAACCGAAAGAGGAAGTGTTGGAACATTTGATCAAAGTTGTCGGTAAAAACATGTCACAGTTAGCTGAAGAGGCTCTCCAGAAGGAAAAGAAGGATAATCCTGCAAACTTTGGCGCTGGATGTGAAAGAGCGTGTATATGTGAAATCAAAGGACAAATCCCGTGCCCCGGTGTTCTTCAGTTCCCGAAATGCATGCGAGGGAAATATATAAAACCAACAAATTAGTGACTTAACTGTTTTTTAGTGTGTATAGAATATCGTGTTTATACCAAATGTCGAACTGTTACGGCCCCACTTTTTGGGAAATAGGTTTTTTTATATTTAAAAAAGCGCTTAAAACGGTATCATTTTGCTTGGCTCGTCTGCGGGTGGGGCCGGACGAGCATAGAACTTACTCAATGATATGTTGTTATTTGTATGTCATGTAGTTATAAGGATGTTAAATAAAAATATTTAGTTGATTCTGTATTATTTTAATGCATCATTTTATTTATATTTTTACTTTTGCTGTACTGCTTAAAGATACAGGCCACCTCTCTGGGTTCGACCCGGAGTTTACTGGTTTGAATGGTGTTCTCCGGGATCCAGGTTAGCATCGTAAATCTCCGAGTCAAACTGGATGGTGAGACAGTGGCTTAACTTTTACCGGGCAGTCCTCTCCTGACCTATATATATTATGAAAATCTGTTAAATCTCATTAAAAATGAAACAGTTTCATCAAACAATTCACCTGCGGCGCCAGCTTTTTGATGGATTTAGTATTGTTATTTCATTTTATAGAAAATAAATCTGTTTACACCACAACATTCTTTGCTCAAACTCGCAAAAATTTCAAAGATGGCTGGAATGCAGATTTAAAAAATAAATATCTAAATTTATTATTGACGCTGGAATGCATCGCTAAAGTTATTTAGTAATTAGTAACAATAAACGAAATTAAGTAATTCATAATCCTAAAGTTCTACACAAAGTATAATATTTCTTAGATGATTTTGGATTCTCTAGACATCCGTAGAGGTCATTAATCTTGAGACAATCTAGTTTACTGAGTTTTTTCCGTTGTCCGATGGTGGCGCCCTTCATCTTGGGTGAAATCGTCGGTTTGCCACGTTGTTTTGTAAAGTAGTCTGTTCCATAATGCATTATTGAGTCGTAGTCGTATTCGAAAGATACAGTCGTATTTGCTTTCTCTTGTTTGAGGAAATTTCCCTTGAACGCTAAAAAATTGTATTAATAACATGTTATTTAAAACATTGAAAACAATCTGGCAAGCCTATTAAGAGGGGATGTCTATAGAACAGACATTTCCTCTCAAGAGTTCACGATTATTGTAGATTGTGTGAGAAATTGAAATCATTTACCTGGAATAATATTATCATCGTGTATCTTGACATATCTGTCTCTATCTGGTCGAGATTGTTCGTGAAATATTCCTATGGCGTGCATTATTTCATGAATAGCTCTCGCTTCGTTGCCAAGACAGTTTGCACCTCTTTCGTTCGGCGGTTGCAACGATAGCATTTGTACTCCGCCTAATTTGCCAACAAATGACCAACATCCCTAAAATTAAAATCAATGCGAACAAATTAAAAAATCTACAGCAGTCAACTTGTTAACCGTATAATTTGGCTAAATTAAACTTCTACATCTGAAAAACTGAACGAGTAATGGATTGTTCTCGTAAATTTCAGGGGTACTTTCGGAATTATTTTTTGTTCAAGGAATTTCCAAATATTGTAATTCTAGAACAGACAACTTGTATTCAATACGTCCATCTATCACTGTCTTGGGTTTCAAGACGATGCTCTCAGTATTGGCTGAGTAAATAAGTAAACACCAAAACCAAATGGCAGCATATGACCACTTAATGGTTCTGTACCTATTTAAAGTTGTGATACTTACAGCTGGATATTTCACCGGCCAAATCAGCAAATAATCCTTAGCTTTTCCGTCCCACGGAATAAACTTCAGGCAAGTCATGAAGTTGAATGTTCTTATTGCTTTGTAGATCGTTACATAATCTGAAGGATCGTACAGATCGCTTATGTGATATGGAACTGTTTTATTTGGCCATAATTTCATCGGGAAGACGTCGAAGTTTAGTCCGACTCTCCAGAATTTAAAGGCCTAGAATAAAATTGCATCAACAATATTATTAAATAAAGGATAGGTAACAATATTGTGGTGTTAAAATTATTTTGAAATCACAATTTATGTTTTGTGAGAATATCGGAATTTTTCTACATGTCGTAGTTGAATAAGTATAACAAGCAGTTGTCTAAAAAGATATATTGCGAAGGATGGACCTTTGAAGGCTGGTAGTTGACTCAACTCATAAAACTGTGTATTGACAGAAAACATAGCCTTAGCTCGGTAAGTAATGAATATTGCTGCGTTTATATTTAGTACCTAGGAAAATTATTTAAGG
Source organism: Ceraclea dissimilis (assembly GCA_963576895.1). NCBI lineage: Eukaryota > Metazoa > Arthropoda > Insecta > Trichoptera > Leptoceridae > Ceraclea > Ceraclea dissimilis. The sequence continues at coordinate 17,427,028 of OY756363.1, forward strand.
GAATTTACATAAAATTGTTAATACATTGTTAACTTTGCTTATATTAAATTTAGGGTAACATTGCATCAATTAATTACTTGTACCTGCTCATCCAAAGCCATATCTCCTTGAAATAAACCAGGCCTTACTTCAGGGTCTTGAGAGGAAGCTTGGAGCAAATCCAAGGTTTCTGGGTTCAATCTGTCTAAAATATGTTAAAAACGGATTGTAAATAAGAAAGTAATGGATATTCATACATTTTTATTTAGTTTTTAAGTAAATAAATTGAAATTATTCATACTTTTGGCACAATAATAAAAGATTGAAAATATTGGTTCACAAATAAAAATGTATACCGCCATCTATGAAAGCTAATTATAAGCTAGCCATGAAAAAGCTTTCGTTACTTACAGTTAGATGGCACTTGTGGTTTTACGAGGACGTTCGGTATGAGCGGGGTTCTGTCGCCTTCGCACAGATGGCAGTGTAAAATTATTAGTATTTTTACCGCCAAAATAATTTTAAATTTGAAATCCATCTTGACACGTTTTTTAGGCAAACTGTAAGAAAAAATGTTGCGGATTAGAAACAAGACAACTGCATTTTGTTTTATGATAATGAGAAAATTCTTACCGATTCCTCTAAATAATGTTTGTAGAATTTCGCAGACTAAATCATTATGAAATTTTTTCAAACACAGATTTTGTTCTCTTAGTTTTAGAACGTTTTTTTTATCCCACTATTACTAATGTTAATCGTTAGTGATTTTTTGCGCTATTTTTTGCTCTTAGACAACTTGTAGCAACTATAAATCAAAATTTTGAACTTCCACCAGCTTGTCAAGTATTTGTCAACGTCGAGACGGTCGCGAATTCAATAATAAACGATAACACAGTGTAGATAAGGCCTTGGAAGGCTATCTAACTGTATCTTGGCCTGAAACTTGTTCTTTTTATGGGTGCATTTAATATACACGCTTTGATTTCATTCTAGGGATACGACATAACCCATAATGAAGATATTGAATTGTGGCACCGAGGCAATTGGGCCCCCCTGGACATAGTAATAGACAAGAGCGTATATAGGGGGGGATTATGGATCTCATAGCCAGATTAAAGTGGCATTGGGCTGGACAAATAGTGAGACATCAGGATAGCGATAGATGGATACCGAGAGTATTAAAATGGAGACCGGGCAAATAAGAGAGGTGTCGAAAGGCCGCAAAAAAGATGGGTTGATGACATAACCTCGGTAACGTGTAAACTGTAAACAATGAATCAGAAGAGCGAGTAAAAGAGAAGAATTGAAAAGTTTGGAAGATGCATATGTCTAGCAGTAAAGAGAGAACAGGGCTTAGGAAGAAGAAGATACTAATTAACTTTGGGGCTATTTAATCTCAGTTGATAGACTTTGTTTACATGCCACGCCGCCAAACGCAGCAAACAGATGACCCTTATAAAATAATAACAATGATGGTTTTGATATGAACTAATATCGAGTTGCATTAGTCCATGGCCGTGACCGCACTAACGGAGTCTAAGTCGGAAATACTGTATTTTAATAATAAATCGCTAACCATCCACCTAACCTAATATAATTAACATGCATCGATATACATTAATCGACTGTAAATGAACCAGCCATGTGTGGATCAGTGATCTAGCTAGGTAGGTACACATAAACAAGTCATGCGCGGCTGCAAGTGTCAGGTGCGGAATGTGCGTACTACTTGCGTAATAAACAAGATTAACAATAATTCAACGGTCAATCAAAATTATATTGTAATACTCGTAACCGTGTTAAATCTTTTTTGAATATCATTATATTTGACTGTCCCATTTTTATTGAAATTAATCTGGGTTTATCTGGGAATGTGGGTTGTCGAAATAAACCCAAATATACCTTTGTGCTATACCAGTGAGCTTGAAAAGCTTGTGGCGTGAAGTGGAGTAGGTAGGCATCGGCGATCGAACCCGCGTCTCCTGGATTACCAGGCTACCAACCACCTTATAATATGACGGTACTTACTTAGGTACTTACTTCCACCACCGGAACACTAAACTAACAAACATGTCGAGAAATTCAAGAACTGTAAACGTACCCAACCAAACAAATCCTAGCTCAAAAAGGCCTTTATCAAGGCCAACACTCATGACAATCTCTATTAATATTGAAGGCTTATCATCTGACAAGGAAAATCTGCTATATAATGCATGGCTCTCAAGCACGCACCTGCAGACTTAAGTCAAGGAAGAGCTTCCTGGAGTCCACCTCCCCGATGGAAGGTACACTGGAGACCCGACGGGTGCACCTCTGGCGTGAATGCGCTGGGCCCACACAGTTGCCTACAGTGGAGGGTATGGCGGCTGGTCACAGTCTGCCGTACCCAACCTGGAGGTCACTTAATAGACTGAGAACAGGTGTCTCCCGTTGTTACAGTAACCTCAAAAAATGGGGTTACAAAGAGGAAGACACCTGTGAGTGTGGTGCTGTACAGGATCACAGTCACCTGTTTTCATGTCCCCAAACAGGAGTGACATGCACGCCCGAGGACGCACTACTGGCGAATACCGGGGGTGTCCGGGTGGCCGAACATTGGAGATACAAAATTTGATAGTGTTCCGGACACGGAAAGTAAGTAAAGTAATATGACGGTAATGGTGAAATATGATGGATTCAGATAAAAGAAAAGTGATGAGAAGAGGGTTCATATTGAAAAAAAAAATTTTTTTTCAAAGGTTTTTATTTTTTAGTAAATTGTTCCTATATTAAATTCACAATACAATTATTACTACTGGAATAGAAAATCCTCATTTTTAATTACGCCATAAAAAATATATAATAAATATAAATGATAACAAAAATCATCAACATCACAAACAGTCATCAACTAAATGACTCTAAATTTTTTAAGACTTAAGTCATCTCTGATCAGATTCCTTTCGAAATCTCGAAATCATTGTTAATCTTTCCAGCATGGTCTTCATCCTTTATGCCACTAGTTTTAGCTTCTCTTGCAATAATATTTCCAACTTTCAAAATCAGTTTGTTAAAAGCATTAAAATCTTCATTTTTAGCTTTTCTTCCAAATGCTCTTTCGTTTTGATGGTCTTCTATTTCCCTCTTTCTTCTATCAGTTCTTATTCCCCTGAGGATTTGTGGTGACTCCCATCCTGCTCGGTTCTGCCACTCACCATTAGCGTTGTACCCACCACCACCTCCCCCACCGCCGCCGCTACCGTGCGAGTCCCATCCGCCCATTCCTGAAAGCATGTAAGTGCAACAAAATTTAGAACAGAGAAGATATGACTGCTTAATCTGAGCAATCTACTACACGACCTAATCTGATAGATTTTCCTGCTTTTTCAATTGTTAAAATGGTCCACAACATTGCGACGAAATCATCCCTTTACCCTAGATATTTAGAAAATACCATAGAGACCATCGAAGACGTCCCAAAATGTGGTCTGACGACATAGTCCATTATGCTGGCAGAACCTGGATGCGAAGGGGGAAGAACAGAGACGAGTGGAAGGGAATGGAAGGAGCCTACATCCAGCAATGGAGGGAGGAGAGCTGAGCAAGAAGAAGATAGAGATAGAATATACTATCAGAACGTTACAGGTCTCATTTTTGGCGTTCTACCCATAAGCCAACAAGTCGCAGTGGAGTTGGGCAAAAAACTCATTTTCTGGGTGAATTAGGATGCTCAGTTTGAAGGTTTTGGGTTGTGGGTTTTATTTTTATTTTTGGAAAAATGGCTCACTGCTGAAATTCAAATTCCATACAAATACCATTATGATGACAGATATTTTGGCCAACTTTACGTGGATTAAGATGTTAGCTTTCAAAATTTGGTACTGCTCATGTTGTCAACCCCTCTATCTCATTCTATGTTTATGGAATTATTTATACAACCTCATTTTGGCTATACTTTTTTGTTATTTATTGAGAAGCTACGCTCCAATATTTATTTCAGTATACCTTCAATCCACATCACCATCCTCTTAAATCAATTCCTCTTAATTTGGTCTTTCAAATATTTTATGGTTTCTTGTTTTTTTTAAACACCATTTTAAAACATGAATTCAAGAATATAAATTTCTACATACCTCCACCGGATCCGCCACTGGGCATCCAAACGGTCTGAAATTAAAGCAAAACGATTTATTTTAACCACACTAGGGGACGTGCTCGTTTTTTTGTGCAGATAAAAAAGGTCTTGGTAGATTAACGTAGTCGTGGATGAGTCTTATGACTGCACACGAATACAAATTAGGGCATTTTATTTAAAATTCACTCAAATTCGTGACAAATTAGGTGGTCGGTAGCCGGTTTAATAACTCGCTTAACTGTTAATCCAAGGGGCGCGGGTTCTATCCCCGATGCTGACCATTCAGGGCACAAACTAAAATCTTTTTTGTTTAAATAAATATTTTAAACAGCCTGGTGGATGGATAAATGAAGGTAATACCTGGCTCTCACTGATGGAGAAAAAGAGGGAGATTTTACCTCTGATATGAGTTACTATGAACTAAATAAATAAGAAGATCATACTACATCAGCTCCGTGTCCGGATCCTTGTCCTCCCATCTTCCCTCCTCCACCGCCCATCATCAATTTCATGATCAACAGAATCTGAAAAAAAAAACATGTCATCACACGTCACTTCAGAATATCTTCGGGTCAGAAGGGTTGTAATTTAGTAGAGAGGGAGGTCATGATGGGTTATCCTCAAGGATCTGTACTTGGTCCTTTTTTATGGAATGGGCTATTTGAAGACCTGTTGACTTTAGACTTTTCAAGACAATGGACAATTATGACATATGCTGTCGACACACCTTTAATGATGTCTGGGAATACCTGAGCTGCTTTGGAGAATACATTTTTAGTGGTTGTGAAACGGTTTCTCAATTGGGGTTGGGCAAGGTTAAATCTTCCTACTGTCTCTCCTGCTAAGACCTCAGTGATGTTGATGAAGGGGAAAAGGGGGTTTCGGATGAAAGAACAGCAATCTTTCTCAATTGAAAGTCCTGAGTAAAGAGTTCTATTTTATAGAGATCTAAATTCAGAAAACAGTGCAAGTTTTGATGTCATTACCTTAGATATGAGAAGTGATATAGCTCCCAGAATTAATGCTTTGAATGCAATGATTCCCGTCATTCCCATCATTGCTGGAACCATCTGAAAAATAATGAATTATTGCTTACAAATTCCTTGCCATCTCGTAAACAAGGGTCTGATCGTTCACTTCAGATAAAACTATTTTGCGTGTTCTTGTTCGGTGTCAGATAATGAATGCAGACTGATATTTACGACAAGTCATATTGAAATTTAGGAGAACAGCTTTTCTGTGATGGAATATGGAAGTACCAAAAGAAAAGGAAGTACCACAAATGTTTTAAATTTATTGACAGGAAATGGTTTAAGCAGTACACTTTAAAATGACTGTCCACATGTCAATTTATCATTAAATCTGTTTGGCAATTTCCTGTGAGAGTGCATAGAGATTTATTATATGAAATTGTACCGAAAATAACTTTGAATAGAGTTTTCTTATTATTATGGTAACTGCGACTTCAATATTTGACTCTCTGGCATGACAGCTTTTTGTTGGAGATTTTCACGGTGAAAATCTTATCGACTATTTCTAATTTTCGGATAAAGTGTGTGTTGGTTTTTTTATCGACGATTCGACACTTTTGCTGGTTCCGACACTCTTGTCATTTATCCAATGTTAGAAATGAAACGATGTGTCTTAAAGCTCTCGTTAAAACAACACACGGTTCACCAATCACCTGAACATCAAAAATCAGTCATGTCGAGCTTTTAAGCCTTTCCATGAGTGTAGAGGTACACACAATATAGGTATACATAATATGAATGTAACGCAAATGTAAACCAATAAATATAAATTCTAAAGTTCTGCAAAAGAAAATCAACTGTCATCAAAAATCATCATAAGCCATCAAACGATAACAGGAGTCACAGGTTTCATTGTGATTTTGCGGGATGTATGGTCGGGTCGTGGTGCCCACCAAAGAGTGTAGCGAAACGTTGGGTATAAAAATAAAACCCATTCGACCACGGCCATACTAGCCCGGAAAACCGCAATGGAACCAATATTTAATTTGCTAAGAATTTGGTATTTACCATCATCATTTTCATCTTCATCATCATCATAGCCATCATCATCATTTTCTTATTACCCTTATCCTCCTTTTCCTTCTTCCTTCCTTCCGTTGTCTCCATCATTTTACCAATGTCGATATCCTCTTTCAACTCTCTTCCATATTGCACCCTCAAGACATGTGTACCGAAGAATTCATCAATCTTTCTGTCGATTTCGTCAGCAGGGTTGTTTGTTATGTAAAATATATTTGTGCTGTTTTCGGGAAGAGATTTTTTAGTTTTAACTGAAAAAAATGTTCAAGTATTTGATTCGGTCCTTTTTTGTTTAAAAAAGTGCGTATAGTATAGTAATTAAAATCAAGCAGCGAAGTTAATATTCCTATATCTAATACTCGAGAACTTTTTCGCCTTTTTCGGCTTTTAGATGGATTTTTTTCATGTAGATGGTAATAGACAACAATTGTTTGCTGGTAGAAATTACGTTAAGGTAATATGTTTTCAGTAATCCTAATCACCACATTAGTTTTTTTTAATCGATTTAAAATCGTTTTGACTGGTTTTTTTCAATTCAAAGCGAAGTGTGTGTTTTTTTTAGCTAATAAACTATAATAAAACTTACCAAATTTCAAAAAGTTTCCGCAGATGGGTATCTCTGTTTTGTCGTTCAGCATCTTCAAATAATTCAACGTCTTGTTTTGAATGCAGACGAAAGACAGTTGGAACACGCACTCAGAATAAACTCCATTGAGTTCGTCTTCGGGTTCATGAAATTGAACATCTACATCAGATTTAAAATCTTCATCGACAGTATTTTCGTTGATTTCGTTTTCAGTTGCCTTTGGTTCAAGGCTTCTTTCGATTTTCGGATATTGTGAAATCACACTATACGCCATCGACGATTTTGTCGTTATAAACAATATTAATAAAACCGGCAGTGACATTGTTTTAATTCCATTAAAACCCATTTTGTCACTCTTCTCGAGGTGTTGAAAATGGTACTGAATTTTCATTACGATTGTCAAGGTTTTATAAAGGGAATTTATTAAGGGTTACTGGGTTATTGGGTGTAGTCTTTTGTACAAAATAATTAAATTTCCATAATGTAACGATTTTCTGTGGTTTTAAAACACAACCTTCGTAAATGTTAGTGGTAGTTGGTACAAGGTAATGATTTAGCAAAACCATTGTCGTGATCATAAGAAAAGGCTTATTTTCTTGCACATACTAAATAGGTATGAAAATTAATTATTAATCAAACACGTGTATTAACACTTCAAAATGTTTATTTTTTTCAGTAGAGAAATTTACAAAAGATGTAAGTGAAAAAAAAAAATAGATACAAAAACAAAATATAATAAAAAAATACTAACAAAAACAAAAACAAGAGGGCAAAACAATAACGAAAACAAAAAAAGTAAAACAAAAATAAAACGAAAACAAAACAATAAAAATAACAGTCTAAAGTAACAAAAATTAAAACAATATCACAGAAACAAAATAAAATAATAATACATAAAATACAAAAATAAACAGTTAAACAAAAAATTGAGCAAAAACGAGTAAAAACAAAGATGTTGAAGAGACGATAAAATTAGAATAAATTAATAATCCACATTATTTGAACAATGCGATAAATAAATAAATATTTACTAGAATGAATAAGTTAATAAATAAATTAAAAAATGATGCATTCGAGAATGACCACAACGCACGAAAAGTAAAAAAAAAAAACAAATAAATATTGTTGATTCTAAATCACGGACCCAAGGTGCGGTTCAAAGAAGACCTAAGGGAAAATTTATTTTTGAAGATAAATTATTGTAGAATAATATATCTAAAAATTGTGATTTTGAGTGGCCTCCCGAAATGCAGTCATTTTAAGAGATTAAAGATTTATGGCTCGTTTTTCTTAAGATGTTCTGGAAGCTCAATATTCAATGATCTTCCCCATCCTCCGTGACCGCCACTCAGGCCTGCTCCATATCCTCCGTGAATGTCACCACCACCTCCGCCACCGTATCCGCCGTGGTCATCGATGTGACTGGCTGAGTGACTGTGGCTGGATGAGTAGACTGGCTTGGCTACGATTTCGTATGTGGTGGTCTTTCCACCGCCACCATTCATCAGGGATTTAAGCCCAATGATGCCGGAAAGCAAGAGGGCGAGGAGAGATGTGATGAGGGCTTTCTTGGCCAGCAAAGCGAGACCGCCGAGGGCCAGTGACATCAGGGTACCTGGAGAAAAATGAAAAAGTACATTAGTAATGAAAACACTTCGAAAAAGATTTGAACATAACTTATTGATGCAGTATTCCTACAACAGCGTTGAAGAATAAATTAAGGATGAACATTTTCGGGCTTACGACCGACCTAGGCTAGCTTAACTGATCACTTTAGACTCGTAAAACATTCGCCATTTCAGTTCACCCCGGCTGGGATTTGAACCCAGACCTTCGTTTCGAATAGTAGGGATGATATCCACTACACTACGAGAATCGAAGGCTGTGTTGTCGAATTCCGCATACATTAAGTCCAATGAACACTATGGATTGTGTATAAAACTGATATAAACAAATAATTGAAATAATAATGAAAATTAATCTAGTTTTTCACTTTTCCGCACTGACTTATAAATTCCATGAAAATACAAGGTCATTATTTTACATTTCTCTATAAAATATTCGGTCTCTTTGTAAATTTAATTTCATTCATATGTGTACACAATATAATGATGAATATGTGAATGAATCTTAATTATCTATTCGTGGGTAAGTACTTTTAATGGTAGACTTGCCGGTAAGTACTTTTCGTGGGTAAGTACTTTTATGGTAGACTTACGAAAATACAGGTTAGAATAGTATTAACAATTACACTTAATACGTGTCTTTGAACTTTTATAATGAGCTTTTACTAACGCTACTAATGAGGCGCAGGTTAAATAGGCAATTTATATGGATATTTAAATCACAAAATTAAAAAGAAAATGCCTACTTTGATTATGTTTTGTTGTACTTACGATAATATCAAATGTATTTTTTTATAGAAATTGTTAAAGAAATAAAAGTGTAATATAATATTATTATGTTAGGTATTTTTGGGCCTATTTTAGACCTAGATTCATAATTTTCGATTAACATAAAAGGGATCGACAACTGCATGGTGCATTAGGTACTAGTGATTAATATAAATTTGTATCAATATCGATTTTACTATATTCTACCGCACATCATGACGCCATTTTTAGAAAAAAAATGGAAACTTTTCGAAGAGGCCTGTATCTAACATTGGAGAGATCGAGGCTAAAGAACGTCATGGCCATACGATCCATGTGACGAAAAGTTAAGTTCACAGGAGATCGGTCAATATTTTTATATGACTGAATAAAAAATGCATAATATGGAAATTGTCTGAAATCCAAGATATTGGTTAAGTTTTGGAATGTCATGATTTATCAGTATTTATAGACACTATTTGGAGTACTGTTTATCAGAAAAAAATAAATATGATTTTTTCCACTGGAAACCAATCGCTATTTCCCCGATAAAAAGTTTTAATGCCATTTATCATGATTCTAATAAATTTTGTATACTCGTATTATCAAAAGCTAAGATATACATACACATAGGGATTGGTACTAAGACATAAATTAACTTATACGTGCAAGAGTACATGAATCTAGTATTTACGAGCACTAGTAACAATATTTATAAAAATACTTTATTGTTACTTAGATAATTTACTTTCATTCCGTTCGCACAATAAACAATGAAATAAGTATCTGGTAACTAGTTACCAGATAGTACCAAAAGTATTTATGGTACAACAAGTATTTTTTATCTATGTGTCTTGATCTCAGTGTATTTGTAGTACTTATTCGGCAGTGTAGGTCATGCTGGTTGGTGGTATATAATATATTTTTCTAAGTGTTACGCTTCTAGGTTACAGTGCTTCACAGCTGATTACAGTGATCAATGTTAAGTTCAAGATTGTTTCTTTTACTCGAACAAAAAGGTCAAGGGTTACGAAGAACATTATTATAACGAAATAAGATAACATTGTATGAATGTACGGTAAAATCTTAGCCTATATATACTTTATTTTATTCGATATTGTTCTTGTGTAGCCATTCAATAAATTACAATTTTGAACAGTGTAAACACTGAGCAAACATTGTATGTAAAGTTTCTTTTTTTAAAGTTCAGCTAAATTACGTATGTGTCAGCCACAAATTTTGAAATGATTTTTAAGCCAATTTCCGATTTATGAAACTTCTGAATTTTTTTGTTACTATATCAAATGTATATTCCTACATGAGGGTAACCAGTGGATGCTGTATGTATACAAAAGCAAGGTATCGTAAAAAAATATATTATGTTTGGAATGGGTCGCAAACTTCATCGCTGAAAAACAAGTTATGGGAATTTTATGAACACTTAATTTTTACAGTACACTCGAAAATATATCAAAAAAGAGTGAAGAGGTTGTACAATGCAACATTACAAAAAAAAACCTATATGTTCCCAAGAAGTAACGTATCCAGAAAGTGAAATTTTATACAACTATTTACTTATAATCGAAAGCTCTATCAAAAAAATATAAGTAACAAATAGGAGGTCGAGGGTCTCCTAATTTACTTAATAGATGAGGGAATGGTTGAGGGGACAAACCACCGGGGGCGCGACGGCAGTGCCTGGACCGGGTGTACGAGGACATGAACTGCGCCACATATGCCGATCTGAAAAGAGCTGTGGGAGACAGAGAAGAGTGGAGATCAAGATGTAGGAATTTGCAAACCAATCCTCAGGATTTTAACTAGAGAAGAAGAAGATTAGACACAGTAGTATGCCAAAGGGTGGACTTATTGCAAAAGTAATGTCTTACAGTCAACCCGACTATAGAAGATAGAATATAGAAGCAGATGTAATTAAAATTAAGTACATAAAGATATAATATAAATTATGTAAACACACGTAGAAATATACCTACGACTTGGTTATGCATACTTTCATATTCGTATTATGGATTAATTAGAAAAACGTGAATCAAGAAAGTTTAAAACGTGATTGTGATAATAAAATATAATAAATGGACTTCCTAAAAATTAGGTACATTTAGGTGAAGACTTAAAAAATGCGTAGATAAATTTGTAACATGATATCTGAACTTAATCTATGAAGTTGATCATCGTAGTAGACCATTTGTAGACGTACCAAAGTTTACCTTAGTGATATAAATTGAGTGACTTATGTTGTACAATGAATGTAGGTATAATGTTTTGAGCTTTTATTTTAATATGCGGCTTTGGGCGTGTTTTTATCCAAACAATATCTCTGTTTAAATATTTTCCAACAAGCGTAAATGCCTTGGTCCTTTAGCTTAAGCATTTTTGGCTCGTTTATCTCCAGACGTCACGTTAATAATAAATTATAAAGTCACTCGAAATCTGAGTATATTGGATGGTTGAAAGAGATTGTCAATAGCCGATGAATCCATGCACCCTTTAAATATTCGGTGTATTTAATAATTAAGTTCTATGTGATAAAGTGTGTTTGTTTTTTTATGCTAAAAATGTCAATGTGGGTGTCAAATGTGGGGTATTTGGGAGTTTATTGCTAAATACAGGAAGGCTTGGGAACTTATTGTTAGGGAGGAGAAAACTTATAAACGAAAGGAAAAATCGAAATGAAAAGAATTATCGTATGATCACTAAAGTAAATAAGGATTGAATTCGGTTCGCTACACATTCTTGGATTGAACCTTAAAGCATTTGCCCTAATGTTCACTATTGCATCATTAGCCTTATTCAAAATAGTTATGCAATCGGAAATACAATGCGACATTCGGACAAACAATCCGATTGGTAGTAATAGGCGATGCATTATTTTGAAGCAATCATGAGAGGTCGTGGACCACGTGTTAAAAGTATGAATGGTATTAGAAGTAAAGAATGCTGGTTGAACGTGGAATGTGGATTTGGTGACCACAAGTGACCATTCTTGTTCTCAATGAATGGATGAGTAACGTTAATGTAATATATAATAGGTCATGTGATTATAATCTTTAAATTCACCTGTCACAAAGGTGTCTTGTTTGTGAATAAACCATGCGGTAAGACAACATTACAAAGATTTTGAATACTGAATTACTGAGGCTTGACAGAATCCGAAACTCCTACATACGTGGGAGCCTAGGTGTACGCGATATCTCTGACAAAATTCAAGAGAGCAGACTGCGATGGTACGGGCATGTCAGCAGAAGACCGCCAGAGTATATTGGCAACAGGCCATAAACGCTTAATGTTCCCGGTAGGAGATCCAGAGGAAGACCCAAGCGCAGGTGGAGGGAAGTGGTGAGGCAGGACATAAGATAGAGAGTGACATTGTACCGGAGGATGCGCAAGATAGAGCAAAGTGGTGGCGAAAGACCAGAAAAGCAGACCCCACCACCATGTGGAATTAATAATTACTAAGGAGAAGAAGAGATGTTTTGAATAGTATGCAGACTTTTATGACTAAAAGCACTGAAAGTTTGCCTTGCAATTCATGGTTGCAATCAACGGTTATCCAACGTGATAGTATGTTTTCAGAAAAACGTATGTACACGTAGATAGACTTAGCTTACTGAAAGCGCCGTGGTTTCAAAGTTTATGTGAAATGTGATGCCCTCAGCGTTGTAGAAAAGAACAAAAGTTTATTTGGAATAGCACAACTTTTCAGACTATACAAAGAAACACGTTTTTCTATAGTTGAAGATACAGCTTTGACAAAAATAGTTGTTTATATAGTTCTGTCTTTTAAATTGGTAGCTAAGCTACATCTAAATTGTCCCAATTTTACTTCATTATCCAAAATATTATACAGAAGATTATTACTACATGTTACCCAGCAAGACATCTAAAGATTTATCGTTTATTTCCTCAGATATTTGACCAATATTATTATCATTTACTGCTAACCGACATAATAATCTGGCAAGGTGTTTACCTACATATTTTTTCTACATTATTATAACATGTCCGTTTTTTTCGCAATGGACACACATGATAATAGTAAATAGATAACAGTTTCGAATTAAAGTAGGAAGTTGATTACCCACATTTTGAATACCCGTTTCGATGATTCACAAACTTTTTTGCGCATTGCTCCAATTCGTAAATTGCTCGATCAATCAAGAGCCAAATAATATCTACGAGTATAAACATGAGGTCAGTGTTTATTTTACAGATTGTTCAAAAAGAATACCGCCCTAATTTATCTATTTATCGTATGGCCAACATCACGCCTATGTCATTTAACATTCGTTATGTCAAAGTGTGAAAAAAGGTTAAAAGCGCAGGGTGAATTGCTTTTCAGAGACTTAAATCTAGATTTCTTATGTATTGTATTGCTTCTTCGCTAAGGGTGAAGAAGTCTGATGCATTGCTACTGTACCGCCCTAATGTTGGCAAAAGATGTAAAGGTTTGAACGATTTGGTAATATATTTTTTAAATCTTTTTTGCAAATGAAAAAGTTATAAGTTGACTTTCGACTTCTGTGCAGTTTGGCCTAATTTTCATATTTCCCTTCCGCTCCTAATATAGCCTTCGTCTTGCCATAATGTTATATCAAGTGCGCGATAAAAGAGTGTAAATTTTAGATAAGTAGTTATGTACAAAGGAGATTATAAAGTACCCCGTGGGGATCCTTGGGTTGATCAGAATTAGCCCCCTGCTCCTTTCTGATATGTTTTCGAGTGTCTTGTACAAACAGATGTTTGTAAAACTTTCATATGAAATATTGACACCTTTTTCAGCAATGAGTTTTGTAAACTGTTAATTGTATGTTGGGGCAAAGAAAATTTTGTGAATGCTTTTACACACGCTCACAGCATTCACTGGTTACCCATTATTGGGATATACCGCGATGGTAAAGTAGTAGAAATAATATATGTAATTTATTGTAAATCTAACTTTTTCAGGTCTAATTCTGTAACTCTTCAAGTGCGTACTGACTAAAAGAAGACGTTCTTTTTTCAATTATTTGATTATAGAATAAATTAAAAAAAAATTAGTCAACCTAGAATCCATTAACTTTACTATATTTCAACTAGTCTACTAAAATTTCGAACTAATTTTCTAATTTTATTTATTTATTTATCAAGAGGCTGATGTTCTATTCTATTCTACATAATGTCTCGTAATTTAATTCGTATGTGTCGCGAACCACAGCGTTTAGAATCTCCATTACAATATTGTTTGAGGCGTACATACGTTGTGGTTTGATTTAACTTGTACCCCCTTGGCTATACAGAATAATCATCGCTATTATAATAAGAGATGCGATTATATTTTAATTATATATTTTGAACAATAAAAGCGTGAGAAAAAAAATAGAAATTAATATTCTAATAATATAATATGTAGGTCCCAAAAAAGCTATTAAATCTGGTTAATTATTGTCTAATTTAACAATAAACTTGTTTAGAAAAGGTGTAAAATGTACATACGTACTTGAATTATTTGATCTTGAATTGGGTTAACGATGTATTTGTAATATTTTGTCACGTGGTTTTTATTGATAAATACTTTATCATATACAATTTTAAATGGAATGTGTATGTAAATGTTTACTATATAAAATTTTAAGTAGTTTAGTGGTTCATAAAAAATCAGTTAGGACTGGTTTATGATTTTCATTCGAGACCTAATAATTTGTGTACTATCTTTCCTAGGCTCCAAGAACTGGTGGCTTTTAAGACAGTTGCCACATAAAGAAAAAGAGTAATATATCAATTACAACAATGCATGGATGTGCAGGCCAAATGGCAATGGGCAGGCCATGTTGCGAAACAGGGAAATGGAGATGGGCACCCAGAATCCTAACATGGCGACCATGGGAGAACAGAAGACCTGTAGGATGACCCAAAAAAGATGGGTAGATGATGTAGTCCCAGTCGCAGGAAGAAACTGGTGGAGCAAAGCTCGAAGTAGAAGAAATTGGAGAACGTTACAAGTGGCCTATAACCAGCAGTGGAGGGACGGTTGAGCAAGAAGAAGAAGAAGATGCATGTGATGGAAGCGAGAAGTGTGTGTAAAGATAGAAAAGCCTGGCAATCTGTTCTCTCTGCCTACCCCATATATCGGCTATTTCTCACCTAAAAAGTTGGTGAAATCTAGCATAAGAATCCTGGTGTGAAGAGCTTTTAACAGTTCAGATAGCAAAATATAGAATATTAACATCCACGTAAATCTATATTCCGTTAAATACAAATGCCATAAATGAATCATAGAGAAACTTTGAATATAATTATTGATTTTACCCTATTTTTTGTGAACTATTTATTATAAAGGTGTACGAACCCCCTTACATTTACAAGAGGTTCATGTGCGTCAATGAACCGATTCGCAGTATTATGCAACATTATTATGAAGTTTTGTATTAAATACGTAAATGAAATTTTATTAACACAAACATGAGATAATAACAATAAAATAAGAGAAAAAATCAAAGGTTGGACTTGTTAATATTTTAAATGTAGACTTTCCAGTCAATACTTTACAGAACTAATGAATTGTATGGTGTGTACATTAAAATCATCAACTACAATACTTCATTTGGTATTAAGATCACCTTATTGAGGAAAATTTCAGGAATGAAAACATGTGACTGATCAATGAAAAATTCTGAAAGAAGGTCCTCATCAAGGAAGAACGACTGAATTTACAGTCCATATACTAAGTGTTAAGAGTTATGGATTTTTTTTATAAAAAAGATAAGTGTTTTGTACCTTTCATCATGAGAGCTGCAGCCATCATTCCTCCCATACCGCCTCCTTTGCCTCCTTTCTTGCCTCCGCCGCCACCACCGCCGCCGCCACCTCCGTGTCCGCCACCGCCGCCGCCGCCTCCGAAGCCACCACCGTCTCCGTATCTGGCACTCCTTCCGTCTTCCATTTCTCCGTTGGCAGCCATCTCCAAACTATCCTTAGTGGCTGCATCCAAGAGTTTGAACTTCAAAGAGTGTGATCCCAAGAAAGATCCGATCTTATACAGCAGAAAAGAGTCGAGCCTTTTCTCTGGGTCATTTGGGAAACTCCTGGCCAATTCGGCGACCTTTTCTTGTGTCTTTGATTTGTCTGGTCCTCCATCCTTGACGAGAGATAATCCAGGGACGAGTCCAAAGGTTCCTTGTTCAGACATCCTCTCCATGAAGGAGATGATATCCAACTTGAGGCACATTGTGTTGTATGACGAATCACAATTGGTTCCTAAGGATCTAGCGGTGAATTGCGTATTTTCATTGCTACTCTTAGACACATTTACTACGGGTGGTTTTACAACGACTGAAGAGAATATTTCAGCGAACTGAATAATCAATAGAAGCGTCGCATACGCTTTACTGGCGTTTGTTATTAACGCCATGTTTAGGTATTAAGAGCTTTTATTTATTAACTAAGCTCTTCACGATGACTTTACACCCCGAGTTCACTATAACTATTTTTTTTCGATGTGACGTTTTCTCATGTACGCCGAAATTAAAAATGATGTCTCGTTATGATACGGGCTACGCTTATATACTAGAGTTTGAACGAATGAATGGAATTGCTTTTGCAAAAAATGTATCAAAGTGGGGATACGTTAGAAGCGACGATGAGAGATACACACTCGTACAGACACATATGGTGAGAAAAAAAACTTGGTTCGAGTACATACCCACCGATAGTAAATTAATTCGAGTAATAAGTAGGTACTTTGTAATTTGTGTTAGATTTTTCGAGTGTCTGATACGATATTGTACTACAATATAGTATTGTACCAGTATTCTTTCCGTCTATCTAGTAATATTTTTTTCCGACATTTTGTGGGATAGTCAAGATGAATGACTTGAAAACGTAACTTGTACTCTTTTATTGTACATGATCCATCTGTTGATCTTAATTCTTAATATAAGTGAGCTGCCCTCAATCTTAATATGATTCTGCTGTGTAGCATAGTTGTTAAAACATTGCAAAAAATGAATGAATCTTTCAAACAATTAATATTTTAAATAATTACAAGTATTTCCTCTTGAATGAACTTGTGGGAAACTTGTAGGATTATCAATTCGATGGAAACATAGCGAAGATTTGGAAGTGGAAATCAATATAAGCAGCAATCGGAATCTATATTACTGGAATGGCAAAACCTTGAATCAGAGATTGTGTGGTATCTAAAGTAAGAAAAAAATTGGGGTAGTCCCTATATAGTACTATATGAATTTCTTACTTTTCTCTGTGTGTTATTTGAGATAAAAGTATATGTTTTGAAAGGTCCTCATCACTTCAGGGTTGAAATTACAGCTCAAGGGTGTCAGTTTTAAATTGTTAAAACGTACAATTCAAATTCACACACTTGGGTAGGCAGTAAAATTAGTGAGAATTTAAATGCTGGCACTAAAATAAAGCGCAAAAAGGAAATAGAAATGTGGCTCCGTAAGATACGAGATTAAACATTTCGAAAAAGCTGTTAAGGAGCTTTTTGAGGAAGAGTTTCATAGGAGGATATGGGAAGGAGAAAATAAGGGCATACTGTCTTATCTCTACATACACCCTTTACTTCCAAGACATTCATACAGTTCATCATAAATGCTGATCATTTTCTTTCGTTCAAAATGCTGAAATTTTCCTGTAAGTGATCTCCCCTTAAATTGCATATTAAATTAAATTGTAAATTTGAGACCTCGAGATGGAAATTGGAGCGTGGGACGGCCACAGCTGAGATGGAGAGACGACCTGGTCCGACATGTCTGTGCAACCTGGATGCAGTCTGCACAGGACAGGACAACATGGAGGCAGGTGGAGGAGGCCTTCGTTCAGGAGTGGACGGGATAGGCTGATGAAGAAGAAGAAGAAGAATCTTCCCTACAAAAGTACAATACCGAAAAAAACTTAAATGATTAAATCACTGATTACATAAACGAAGTCAACAATGTTATTCAACGTAAAAATCAATAAAAAAAAAGCATTGCGTAGCCTCAATTACGATTGTAATGTACTCGTAATGTAGTGAGAAGGTACTTTGCGTGTTATAATTTCTCTTATATAAAACAGCTGATTGCTCTGACAAATAAAATTAAAACATCGACTAATAGGTAATAATTTCTTATTATCTACGATCTAGTTTATAATGATTTTATTATAAGATGTTAAGTGGTAGGGCGGGCGACTAATCGTAATATTATATCAATAATAATATCGATTGTTAGATGATATTGTATAATTTTATATCTGATATTAAAAACATAAAATTATATCACCTTGCCAAGTTGCATTACATGTCTAAACATAATTATTATGGTTTATATCATAGGGTATTCTTCAATTCTATTCTATGGTATACCCTTACGCCGCATCCCTTGCGGGGTACGTGTCAGAACAGATCGTTAGATTTTCCTCTCCTTACACACACTTTGTAATTCCGTCACATTCATGCAATTTGTCATAAACCCTCTACGATTCCTTTTACTAAGAACACATCCTTCCTTAAGATATATTATCTTTGTTATCCTTTCATTAATCATTTTCTCCACATGACTCAACCATCTTAACTTGTTCACTTTCATTTTAGTCATAACATTAGTTTTACATTCACTCAATTCTCTAATAACTTCATTTCTTATCCTATCTCACAAAGTTTTTCCACACATTCATTTTACTCGAAACATATCAGGGTCATTCTCTCTAGGGAGAAATTAAGTCGGGGTGCATTCATCTTTAGCGCTGAATTTTCAGGACTGAAGTCATGTTGTTTTCATATTTTTTTGAGGGATGTGAAATGTCACAGATTTTTGCCAAGATTTTGTTTGTTTTAGGTTCGTTTCCTCGCATCACATCTTTTGTACGGTAGGCAGAAGTAACAGAACGATAAAGAGCCCTTTTCTCACTTTAGGCAAACCTCGAATCATCTCGCTTAGATTTACAGAAACGCTTTTTAGTTGCAACTTTCTGCCACTTGAAACTCTTCAGTTATTGATATCGTGGGACAGCTCATATTATATTGGAATAACATGATAGTAATTCTGTATTCAGATTTTATTTATTTACATTTTTGGTGAACAACATACAGAGATACGTTAACATTACAAATATAAATATTAACATTTTTTCAGTAGGGCTAGCTTATCGCAATGCTACGATCTCTGCCAGCTAACCCCAGATTTTTGGATGTGATTATCCATAAAAATAAAACTTCACCTATGATAAAGATGCTTGAACTAAGGCCAGTGTGCAAATTTCCGCGTATCAATCTTGGCCTTCATAATTCTTTTAATTTTTTTATAAACCAATATTTAAAAAAGCATGACCTTCTACTTGGGGTCAACAATCATTTTAGCCACATCCGTTTCCGTAGCTTTCATTCATGATCCTAAGCTTTCGATTACTAAACTTTCGTTCTCATTACAAGTTTAGTTCAACGCTGTATTCTTTTCTTATCATTGTGTCTGTCGCTAGAAATACTTTTCAACGAGTATTAAATATTAATAAATAAAATAGATAGACACCTAAGTTTTTTATCATTTTTTTTATCGCATTGTGTCGTTTCAACTGGAGTAACCTGATTTTATATCTGAATTTTCATTCATTCATTCATACGTGGACCTACTTATTGTGAAAAAAAAGTGATTGATTTTTGTTTAAAAATTTATGAATCGGATGTGAAACGAATTGTGTTAGTATTATATTGCATGTATTAATTATCTTAAACTTCTTCTTTCTCTTGCATTACATCCGGGGATCTTGCACAGGGTCTCCTGGGACAGCGAACTCCAACTATCTCGCCACTGGCTGAAGTCCAACTGTCCTTCCATCGTTTTGGCGGTCTTCCGGGGAGCCGGTGACTAGCTGGGATTTCGTTGGCCACGACGTATGGGATTCTGAAGTCATCCATCCTATTTACGTGGTCCCTCCAGAATCTTCTCCTAGCCCTGCCCCATCGTACGATGTCTTCGGTTTCACAGATCCGCCTTTTATCTTCATTGCGTACTCGGTCCCTGAGGGTCCTCCCTGTGATTGTCCTTAGCACCCTCATATCTCCGATGTTCTGAGAAAGTTTTTGGTTCTTGTCGTGTCGGCTCTTGTTTCCACAGCGTATGTCATCATTGGTCTTACACATGTCTTGTTAACCAGAACTTTTGTCTTCACGCGCATGTTTTTATTATTCCAGATTATATTTCTAAGGCATCCAGATGTGACAGAAGCTTTCTTCACACAATTTCTATTTATTGTGGGAAAATGTTTCTAACCAACATAATCTAGTAACTAAATATGTTAAGCATATTGTGAATACGTTCAAGCAGAGGCACTTCCATCGCAATAATTTCATTTCATATGAATCACTTCGTTGATTCTACTGTCTCTTTAAATTAAATGAATGAGCGAATTAATACAATAATATGCAGATTTTATTCCTTTTGTGTTTGCTCTAATGCCAATTATTTCCACTACAATAAAAATTAATGATACTTTGAACAATCAAAATATTTGGAGTTAGTTCTCACGAAGTCTCATCTAATTAAGGTTAGTAAGTATAAATTAACGTGCAGTAATTACTCTATAGGTTCAGATTTAGTGAAGTCGATTAAAGTGGCACAGAATTTACCTACATTGTCGTGATTATCGGGGTTTTAAGAGAACAACGTAAGGATCTACAAAGTTTACGTTCGCCCAATTTTAACTTCATCTTGTTCTAGATCATTGATCTGATTGTGAACGAATACTTTCCACTTGGGATGTGGAACACCAACTGTACTTCCACCTCTTTGGCGGTCTGCTTGACTGACATGGTCTCACGGGTATATTATGGGCAACGATGTGGACTATTCTGCCCTCATCTCTAATATCGCCTTCTTTTCCTGCCTCATCTCACGATATCTTCCGTCTGACAGGTTTTTTCAATTTCCGTGTTCCTCACCCTGTCTCTGTGAGTTTCCAGACAGATGCTTGGATTCACTATGGTCCAAAAGTCTAATGGAATGGCGACCAAGAAGAAGCTGAGGAAGCATCGGCAGATCTAGGCAAGGTGGTCTGATGGTGTAAAGAAATATACCGGAGGGAGATGGATGCAATGTGCCAAGAACAGGGAGTTGTGGAGGACCAAAGAGCTGTATATTTAAAAAAGGAAAATAAAATAAATAAACACTTTGTTACATTTAATACGTTATGGTCGGATTTATCGCCTGTTGACAACCTCTTACAACCAACCCTGAGAATCTGAGAGACTATGGAAGAAGGAGAAAGAGGTGGTCGGTAGCCTGGTTGGTAACGCGCTCGACCGTTAATCCAGTGGGCGCGGGTTCAATCCCCCACTTACTCCACTTTAAAACACAAGCTTTTAAGCTTTATTTGAAGTATACAAATATGTATTTGGGTTTATTTCGATAAACCCAGATTCATTTAAAAATAAAAAAGAAATACATCTTAAAATTGCATAGCGTTACAGTGAAAGTGTTCATTTCCTTTCAAGACCAACGAAAATAATACTTGATTTGCGAAACGAGTCCGTTGTACCGAAGCCGACATCAATCAATAATAAAATGGTAATTAATGTATTAGATGTACGTATGTGTTATGTTATAATTCTATGTATTACTCATCATAGAGTTATTAGAGTAATATAAACTAACATTCAATCGGTCAGTTCTGGTCTAGTTTGGTTGTCAAAGATCAATGACATTGCAAATTCTGCATAATAATTACAATACTATAGTAGTCTGTAGTGAAATTTTTCGTCTGTTAATACAAAAAGAGCTTTTGTCTGTATATCAAACTTTCGATATTTTAAACGAGTTATATATCGAATACTTCAAACAATTTTTTAGATTCGGTGTTAGAGATTTGCATTTTATATCAGATATTTTGTGCGGGATAAATTTCATTTTGGGTAAGAGTAAGATGACTTATAAATTCCTGAAAAATACCTCTCTTTTGGTAGAAGCTTTACCCTAACATTTAATAGAAAAAATATTTTTCTTATTCTTCCTCTTCAAATAAACCTTCCATCTAATTAGTCAAGGCTCCAGTCTAGTCAAGGAGTCCAGAATTTCGGCGTCTTTCCTTTCATCTCTTGCATGACGAATTTGGGGATTCTTGTAGAGTATTTATTTGTACATAAGCACACATACAGACATTGAGTAGGTATACATAGAAAATAGTTTTATTATTGGAAATAAGTAGAGTTCAAACAATGCCCTAATTAGCGTGTACAAATATAGTCAGACAAAGTATAAAGACAGGATAAGTAATAAAGAAAAAAAAATAGCTAAACTACTTATAATTAATAAAAAGTATGTTGAGATAAAAACTAACCTAAAATTTTGATTTGAGATATACCTAAATGATTTTAGGCAGGGAATTGGATTTATATGCATTACACAATGCGCACAATAGTATTAAGCATTTGTATCAAATCACTAGAAGGGAGGAGGAGGATGGGATAGGATAGGGAGAGGAGATGGGATAGAGAGGAAGATTATTAAAGTATATAAAGAACCATTTTCTGTGCCTGCTCCATCTCAAGATGTACTTATTTTAAAATTTGCTGTAAAATTATTTGATTAAAATTCACGTTTAGTGGAAAGTTATAGACAATTACATTAACCAAAACATTTTAAATGTTTGCATCTCTAATACACTTTTATATCCATAATGATTATGATGTGCATGGTTATCTCTCATTAAAATCTCTTATGGATGGCAAAAACTATGAAATTCTTAATGCAACACTTTCACCCAAATCTAATTCTTACTAATAAATTAACCTCCATCGTGCAAAATTTTGTACAATACTTATTATATTACTGTTATGGCCTCAGCATGCAATATAAATAGGTAGATTTTGTTCTGAATAGGTTGACGGATTATGCCAAATGATCCATCATGGTTTAAATTTTCAGTTCACATAAAATAGCAAGTTCACAGTGAAATGGAGTGAAATTGAAAGCTTCATATATAATATATAGATTCGGCTCGTGCCTTTGCATATGCAACTGGACATGGTCGCTTAGCAATTATGCGGGTGGATTTTTTGAAAAAGTTCTTGTGTTTCAACATTGTGCGCATGTGTATCATCAGCCCAGTCTCTCACTTTCTGGGAAGACAAGGAGAAAAATCCGTTAGCGAGGAGTGTCACTTGGTTGATTATGTGATTAATGGTCGTTCGTCCATCGGGATGTATATTGGTTCCACCCCATGCATTCTGCGACGAAATTAAGTTATGTAAGATAAATTAACATTGCTTGACGTGAAGCCTTGAATGGCTTGTAAGCCTGGATGTTGCTCTGTAGGGTGCATGTCTCCTGTATCTAACAGATAGCATAATTCTCTTATCTTCTGACGTTGCCGCCCATCGGTGGCAGAAGCCATACGAAATAATATTAATAATAATTGCTTGACGTACGAATTTAAGATATTAGTATTTGTACGTGCCTTTAGAACCAAGAAAAGTATGCAAAAAAATGTACACTTTTCAGCAATTATTTAATATTGACAAAAAGCCGTTTGACTAATGCGAATGACAAGAAAACTAATTTCCGCATTTATCACAAGCCCACCTACATCTTGTCCTACAAATTAATCATACAATAATTCTCTAGGTACCGTACGATAATAATAATCATACGTTTTCGATTTCGCACATTACATTGCTTACCTACTAAAATATTTTTATTGTCAAACAAGGTAGATAATAATATATTTATCTATTACTTATACGCCTTCTAGTAATTTATCACTTTAGAAGCTTATTTTGTATGTTGCGTTCATTTAGTTTTGATCACCAATAAATCGCTAGGGGGCCGCACCGTCGTCGCTATGAATGATTGGTAAGATTGTAAGAAGTTGGGTCAATATTGGAATAAATCATTGCGGCGAATTTAGGGTGAATTTCTTAAGATGAGTGAATTTCAGAAATACCTAGCCTTTTTTTTGTTTGACAGTCGACAAGACGAAGTAATATTATTTGCAGACTTGCAACTGTTTATTCTGTTGAGGCTGTGGATGGATTCATTTACTCGAATATATCATCAGCCCATCTCCTTTGTGGTCTCCCTACACTTCGTGTATTTTCGTAAGATCTCCAGCTCAGTACCCTGGTGGTCCATCTGCAATCCTTTGCCTTGTCACATGACCCGCCCACTGCCATTTAAGTGTCCCCACTCTCTCTGCAATGTCTGAGACCCTTGACCGTCGTCTTATATCTTCATTTCCTATCCGGTCTCCCAACGATACACCTATCAATAAGTAGTTATCTCAACAGATATACAGCAAAGGATGGACTTTCCATTGGGATTATGATTGATCGTCGGCTGGCTTAATGTGATCACTTTACACTTAAGTATAACATTCACCAATTCCAGTCCATACATCTGCCGCGGCCGGGAATCGAACCCAGACCTCCAAGCTGACAAGCCGGCACTCTATCGCTGTGCTATGATGGTCAGTTATAAGAATGATGGAATGTCCATCCTTTGCTGTATATCTCTTGAGATAACTTGTTAAAAAGAATCAATTTTCACAACAAATCCACCTTCATTGAATGCTTTATTTAATTCCATAATATTCTTTTTGTGACATAGATTTTAATCTGTTTATTGAAATATGATTGAAATGTAGGTTATGAATTTAGTTAATTAAAAATAATAAACAAATACTTAAATTTAATACGCCAGTTAAGATTATAAGAGTAATTAATTATTTATTTTGGTCGATTGAAAAAGAAATGACAACAATACGAAGTGATATCTGTGTACGGAGAATGGTCATTAATATATTTTTATTATGTCTGTGAATTATCAGTGGCAAATTCTTAATGTTTTTATATCAGATGAAATTTGCTAATTGCTCGTTACAATTTTTCGATTATTCGTGGAAAAACAAGCCTTCAGAATCGCCACTCAGAGTAAAGAGAATGCTAAAAAACCCAGGCACGGCTCAAATGATAGGTAAAAATGAGTAATTAAATACTGCATAGGTGGCATTACCGAAATCCATGGCTAAATTTTTAAAATACGTATGCGAAGTTTTACAGGGCTCACATGAATATATTAGTAAAATGAGCATTAAACAATTAAAATTGCGTTTTAAAAGTATATAATATGTAAAGTATAAGGTAGCATATATGTCTTCTTCTTCTTATTCATCTATATCTCCTGAATTCTGAATAGGTATTTCACACATTTAGCCATTGATTTCGATGATGCCCGTATGCAGTATTTAATTACTCATTTTTACTTATAATTTTAGTGAGTGGATCCATCCAGGTATCTCCCGTTATCTGCGCTCCTATCAACTGCGCCAACCACGTATTCAGAATTTTTGAGAATTTAACGATTTTGAAACATGTAGATACTTAAGGGAAATGGTTTTTGATGCGCTGACGTCGCAGTATGAAATAACGAAAAAAAATAGCGAAGTTCGTCAATGGTCATCATTTGTGATATCGTTCACACAAATAAGCAGACACCGACACAGCTGTTACATACATCAAATTTCAGACTGTGATGCCGTAAGATACATGAGATTGAGAACTTTGGGCAAGCACCAGATAGAGGTGGAATAATTTCTCACCCTAGACCCCCTCCGAGTGCTGAACTTCGTAAAACGTCTAAGACTAGAGGGGCTGCTCTAACTGGGTAGTTACCAGATGGGCAAAGTAGGGGGAGTACAATAGATCTCATAGGTCGCAGTACAATATAATACACTCCATCTAATAACATAAGAATAAAATACGTCAAATTTGGTAAAGTGCAATGACTGATGTGAAACGATATGGAAAAAAATGACTAAGAAAGCTGTGGTTGCTTTTAGCGTTGTTCATTTTGTTGTGCAGATATTTTCACATAGAAATTGATGAGAGTATGTCTATTGATTAAAATAAAGTATGTGGTCAAAAAACACGTGGTGTTTTCTCATAGAACATCTTAAAATCTACGAGATACCTTTCCGGTTTTCTTTTTTTTTATTGAACTCGATGGTACGTAGTGAAATTGCTTTTTATTGTGTTATGGTCAATTTGGTTAAGGTCTTGTTATGTGGCTTTGTATACATTATCACAAGTAGAATAATGTAGGAAATGATAATAGATGTATCTAACATTATGTGTGTACCTTTTTAAAAGATTATTCCGGTATTTGAATATATTGTAGTAGATTGTAAACAACCATTATGTCTTCTGCCTAAAGAAAATTAAGATGTATTTATGTGGCTGTTGAGTATACAATATAATATTATATAAATTATTATGATAAACATACATTTCTATAATTTTTATAAACGCTTATGTGAATTTCATTAACTAAGATGAGTAAATTCACTCTCCCTTCTGACATTTATTTCCTCAATGTTTTTGTCATTAAAGTTATCAGATGATTTAACTTTGCCGCGGAACGTTAATTATTGTCATTAAGGCTTATAGAAAAGTCTTACGTTTAGTAGTTTATAGACGGCTGATTAAAAAAACCTTTACCATTTAGCTCTTTAGTTTAGGTGTTGAGTAAGGCTGAAGACAAGAAACAAATCTTGAATAAGATTGTCCAACAGAGAGCGCGATGGATACGCCATAACATCAAGCACCCCGGCCTGCTCATGACAATAGCAGAAGGCATGCTAGGTAATGTGAGAGGTCGCCCAAGAAGCAGTTTTATGAACCAGCACGCTTGCTCTGAAGTGAAGAGATTGGCGAGTAACATCAAGTATTTTCCAAAAACTCAATTATCTTGAAAAATGCACGCAGTGGAAAACCATCCAAGAATACATAGCCCAAATCTTTGATAAATACTTGGAACTCTTATGGAAAATAAACATAAAGGAATGTGGATAATAAAAAAATAAAGTTTTTCACATATTTTATTCAACAAATTAATTTTCAACGTGTTTTGTTTGCTCGGTAAATGGAAGAGAGAAAAATAATAAAAACAATAAAACAAAAAGAAAAAAAAAGAAAATAATAATAAAAAAAACTAAACATAAAAAATAAATCGAAACAAAATAAAAGTAAATAAAAACAATCACAGCGAAAACAAAAGACTAGAAAGAAACGTAACAAAAATAATATGGTACAAAAAAACATAAAATAATAAACAAAATCAAACTCAATGGTAACAGACTAAAAAAATTAAAAAAAACATAAGGTACACGTTTTTTGGTGGTGTCGTAGACACGTTAAAATTCAAATTGTTAAAGTTTAATCATCAATCAGAATATTCGTGAAATGAAAATAAATAAAAAAAGAAAACAATAAAAATAAAAAAGAACAAAATAAATAAATAAGCAAGATATAAAAAAAGAGTAAACAAATTAAAAAGCAATGAACAAATCTTTTAAAAAGAGTAAACGAAGATAAAGCAGAACAATTTTATTATAAAGGGTCGTATTAGTACGTTGTAGAGCATGCAAAGAATAATAAATAATAAATAAATAAAAAAAACATAAAAAATACGAGTTTTAGTAAATGAATATTTCTGAAGATGTTTTAAACTTTAAAAATATAAATTAATATACAAATAAATAAGTTAAATATTAAATAATTTAATAAATTACTTTTCCTTTCATTTCGATGGTTTCCCCCCACTCGCGGGGCTTAAACATATAACGTATTTGAACTTCTTATGCTTCTGGCTTTTGGAGGTGCTTTGGAAGCTCCAAATTCAATGATCTTCCGTATCCGGAGTGTCCGTATCCGTGGCTGTGGACGTCCTCGTGACTCGATGAGTGAGTGTTGGAGTGTGAATAGACTGGTTTGGTCACGATTTCGTATGTCGTGGATTTGTGTCCTCCGTGCGAGAGGGACTTGAGACCAATGATGGCTGACAGCATCAGAGCCATCAGGGCTGTCATGAGAGCCTTACCAGCCATCATGGCAATAGCACCCATGCCGAGAGCACCGAGGGTTCCTGGAAAAAAAGAAAAGTCATATTATTACAAAGAAATTATCAAACAAAAAAAAATAATGCATGATTTTTTTTCGAAAAGAAGTCTCCTCAACTAGACAAAAAGCTAAGGGATAATACAACATTTCTATACAAACGTAGAAATAAGATTCCTTACTTCATCGAATGTCATGTGTCTATGAAAATAAGTCTACGGAAATTATAGTCTAATTATTATTATTAGTCTATGTTTGTCTATGGAAATAAGTTGATACTAAAAAAAGAATTAAGGATAGCTGAAATGTGTTCTAAAAATTTTTGTTTTACAGTAAGAATTTGAGAAGAATCATTATTGAAATATCTTTTTCATTTCGGTATGTGGACTTCAATTACCTACTCAAAAGATTTCCCAGCTCAATAATTTTACGTTAAAGGTTTTTAATTCTATTTAATTCTAGGCGTAAATTAATGAATATAATATATCTTCTATATTATATTTGATTACAGTCCATAGTTTTTAAAAAAAATCATGAGAAATGTTATTTGTTTCTATTTGATCGATATGTCTAATGATCGATTTACTAGTAGAAATGAGATCAGATCATAATATAAATCACGAGAGAGATAAATAAAATCGTGCGGAATGCAAATTATAAGGAAAATTTCATAGATCAAAAGTCTGAGTTGAATATAAATCATAATACCTACCTCCTAATTTAGTATGAAAATTGTGGAAGAGTTATAATGTCTATTATGTATAATAAAAATATATCGTGCAAGCTATACTACTTTCTTTTAATGTAAAATTTTAACTCATAATTGCAACTATACAGAACTTATATACTTATTTTCTCCTCGTAGATATGCTGTTTTATTAAAGGTACAAATACTTAGCAAGTTTGAGTACTTATGTGATTTGCTTGTGTGGATCGAGTGTTTCATTTTGATTTATTAAGAAGGGTTCAAGCTTATATGTCAACGGAGGTGTGCTCTGAATTTCAGGTTTAATGTATAGGAATGTATTTTGATGTTGCTGCTAAATGTCATTGAGAAAACTCATAAAGATTCGACTAGTAAACTAGAAAGGGTTTATTCGAAAATAAACTCGAACAAACTTTTAATACAAGTGGCAGAAGGATTCACTTATACAATATTTTTTTAATGTCACAGAGAAGATCAAATTTTCTACATGTCGTAGTTGAATAACAAATGTACTGGAATTGGTGCATGTAACTTATTTGTAAAGTGATCAAATTAAACCAGCCGACGATCAGTCGTAAGCCTGTTGGAAAGTCCATCCTTGGCGGTATATCTCTTAAGATGCTTTAACGTTTATAGATGTTTAGATTTTTGACTGAATCATGGACTAATATATTAGCTCATGGAAATATGTATCAAGTTAACCATTACATTTAGCAAACTGTCTTCTTTTATTGAATATTAAAATGACAAAATACAAGACTATCGAAGAGTTTATCGACTACTTGTTGTAAAAAATCAAAGACTTAATGATGTATGTAGAAGCCATTAGCATTTTTGGTAATAAAATTACTTCATGGCAATATTCAAGTACCCACACTTGTCAAAAACGTTTACAATTAATAGCGGTTTACTGCTATAAAAATAATCAGCCATTTATAATAATACCATTATAATAATATATTCAATAAGAAGAAGATGTATCGATCGATTAATATTTGTTTTTATTTCTTTCGATCAAGTCGTGAGTGGTTTAACCTAATATCCATACATTGAACACGACTTGCCCCGTGGGTTAAAAAACGTAATACATATGCCTGTCTAGTATCTACTGACAATAGTTTGGATGTCATATGGCAATGGCATTGAAAGAGAATCTTAAATTCTTTGAAAGTAGGTAGGTCTCAGAATAATTTATACAGGTCCTAATAAATTTCGTAGGTGTGCCGTAGAAAAGTAAGAAAAAAGTGGTGTCAAATGTTTCGCAGCAATAAATCATGATGTCCGATATATTAGACAATGAATTATTTATTACAAAACCGCATTTCTAACAAAAATTTAGATTTAAATTATACTTTTTCTTCGAGATATTATTTATCAAACTAACTGCTGATTAACTTAACAATGGAAAAAAGTTGTATCGATATATCATATATGATGCTGAACATTTCTTTATAATTCAAAGATATTTGTCTTGTTGTGTTCCTAGGAATTCGGTATTCCTAAACATAGGTAAAAATCTATGACTACAAGATTTTTCTGCATAATAATTTACTTTTAATTAATATTATGTCATTTTTTTTAACGAAATCCTATATTTTTAAGCATCTAGCAAGTTGATATACATGCAAAGCTCTTGAGGCGAACCATACAATGACTTGCTACTTGATTGTCCATACACTCTAAGATAGAGCTTTTTAAAAAATTATCGTTGTCCGTCTACTAAATTACCCTACTCATATGATCCTGATAATGTGGTTACAATCTTGTAGATTGGTTTGTACCAAGCATTGGCCCTTTCTTTCCGCGCCGTCCTTTCATTCACTAATTTGTTTACTACCGTGTAGGTGCTATAGCGCACGCTCTCAATAATCTGGTTCATAAAACTGCTTCTCACATTACTGGGCTCTACCATTCCTTCTGCTAAGGTGATGAGCAAGCCGGGGTGCCTGATTTTATGGCCTATATTTATCGCGGTCGCTGTTGGGTAATCTTATTCAAAATTTGACTTGTTTTTCAGGCCTTACTCAACACCTATTACCCTAGTCCCTTTAAAAGGCTTAGGACGAGACTAAAACGAAGTAAGAACCTATTGATTAAAAAAGAAAAGTAGTGAATCGTGTACCAATTGAATTAACTTACGTTTCAATATAGCTGACAAGATATGACCAAATCTTATCACTTATATGAATCTTATCGACCATCGAAAACAAATATTTAATTACACTTTTTCGTGGTAGTAAAAATTTGATTAAATTCGATGTACGTAGGTAGGTAATAAAATTGAAAGTATGCAGGGTTAATGGAAGATCATAGTTTAAAATTACTATAACCTGTGTTCCAAATTTCTTTCTAATTTTCATATAGCTTACCTACCTTAATTATTTGAGTCGTATAATTAATTGTCTACATATTTTAACACACTGATCAGGTTTCGCGCTTGACCACGTGTTTTTTTAATAGTTAAAATAATAATTTTATTGTGTTTGTTGTTTGCTGCGGCCGCGCCCACGAAATTTATTCAAAACTTACTCTAAAACAGGTGAGTTCGGGTACTTACTTTTAAATTAGGTCAATATAATCAATATTAGAAATGTAGTTGGTACCTGCTTAGTATTTATTAAGCGCAGAGCCGAAATCAGTTATTTTTGTCGTACTAATTTAGTCATTCAATTTCCTAACAATTTGACAAGTGAGATTTAATATACATACCATCACTGTCTATCCTAATAATAGGGTAACCAGTGTATCCTGTGTGAGTATGAAGGTATAAAAACACGCCAAAATAGAGAAGTGAGTTAAAATAGCACACAATGAAATTAGTTTACTGAGGTGAGCTTATAGCAATGTTGCAATTATTTATTATTTTATTAGTAATAGTTGTATTTGGGAAACTGCACAAACATTAAAATAGTTTATAGTAAGAGAATTCGATCCAAAATTGTAGTTAATTTATGGGTATTATACTTCGACCGAAAGACATTGCGCACAGAACTGAATTCTATGGGTATAGGAGCTTTAGAAAAGCATGAACAATGTAATTTTCTATACTAGGGAAAATAAGAAGCTTATTCGTTTAAATCTGAATTCGAAGCTGTTGCTACGATCATTGTATGCCTGTTTCTTTATAAATTCACCGAAAATATTCTAAGTACATGAATTATAATAAAATAAAATGAATTATATCTTCGTCAACCTACATACTTGCTTTGAAGTTTAATGGACATGCGTGTATAGTACTAACTTACGTACTTTTACCTAGAAAAGATAATAATTATTGATAGATATTGATAATAAGGTATTTTAGCAATGTGGCGTCTCACCAAACAATAAACTTATAAGTATTTTTGATTTCTAACGGTTTTTTCTGAATAAATTGTTTTCTCTTTGAAAGGTCAATCTGTTTAAAAGTCTTGTAAAAATTTTTAAGAGTGTGCATACCGACATTTTAAAAATTTCTAAAAACGAGAGGCCTTCTATCTCGACAACCGTTACTAAATATGCTTTGAAAGAAAATAGGGTAGGTGAATTGAACCTTTATCTAGGGAATAACCGTAAAAGATATTTTATATCTTGTATAGATTTAACAAAACAAAAATTTAAAAACACCTCTGATCTTTTTTCCGAAAGACGGAAACTCGTTTCCCGAAAGTCGCGGAGTATTTTTTTTTGTACTGATAATATGCATTAAAATCTAAGGAATAACCGTAAAAGTTTTTTGATAGACGTAAAATTAACACTAAAAAATGAAAAAAAAAAACGCTATTTTTACCATTTTATCATGCGATTGTCACGCGATTTGAACCTTAATGCCGTGGGAAATAACTGTGACGTCATTCTTGGTGCCAAGCCCTTAATATTATTTTGATTTTTCTATTTCTAAATGAAACGTTTGCGTGGGACTAATTTCGTTTCCTCTTTTGGAACCTTTAGCAAATAAATAACATTTACCTTAAAAAAATATGGACAATATAATTGACAAGAATCATGCCTAAGTACAAACTGGAGAAAATAGATAAAACGCTTTGACCTCAAATTATGGATTCATATTATTTTGAAAGTACCTACGCAGTTGAAGATTCACCTTTTTCGAACGGACAGTCGTGGGATCGAATCTGGATGTTGTATTCAGCATTTCACAACACAGGAAATTTAGTTAGTTTTTATGAAGTCTTTTTATAATAATTTCAAAGGGCGGATTTAATCCATAGGCAATATGTCTGCCGATTCCAACCACAAAAAGTGATATTTTAGCCTAGATTGTTTCTTCAAGAAAAAAATATAGTTATTCAAATAATTAGATGTGTCAGTAATTCATCCGAATAAAATAGACGTTTTTGCGTGATCCTATCACCAATATATAATTTAGTCTACTTCGATGAGTATGCGCCTAATAGAGTCATGAGAATGGTTTACTATTAAAGAAAAATTCGATAGGTAATGATCCTATAAATTTTATTCATCCATCTTTGGAGGCATCAAAATAATCAGCGTTCGTGTTTATGCTCTATCAATCATTTAAGCAACTAAAGCTCGCATCCATTATTTGTTAAGTACCTAGACGAACTGACAATGAAAGTTAACGATGAAAAAGAAATGATTATTAATAATACGTTTAATGAAGAAATAAATAGGACATGAACTCTACTAAGATCCAACCTCTATAGGTTAATGAATAGAAAGATGAGATTGATATGAAAACTTGAACGTATTTGTATATAAATATTTTGATATACGCGGATATATTTTTATTAGTAATTATGATATTATGATTCCAATTGTCATCACACAATAATGACTAGTTACTCAATTACGATTTTAAAGATAAGCTGTGTGAAAATTCGTTTCATTTTCGCAATATATTTGCAGTGGTTTATTTAGCAGAATACTACGATCAAATCTCGCTGTTTATGTATTTTTATGAGGTATGTATTTGGGTTTGTACATATTAACAGAAAGTTAGGGCCTTATTTTTTTAAGCATGTTCATTCGAACAATTCAAAACTTGTACGCAAAATGCACACTTCACAGCAAGCAAATCGATTGTGTCGAGAAAATGCAATACATGCGTCATTACCGATCTTGAATTTCATCTCCAATTATTGAGCCAACTTATTTGTGATTATAATTGAGGTGGTCGGCAGCCTGGTTGGTAACGCGCTCGACTGTTGATCTGGCGGGCACAGGTTCAATTCCCGATGCCGACTTATTCCACTTCACGAAACAAGCTTTTCAAACCTACTGTGGAAGTGTACAAATATGTATTTGGGTTTATTTCGATAAACCAAGATTCATTAAAAAAAATGCCTCGTTTAAATCGATTCCCTTCTGTAAAAGACATTCACCAAATTTTATCTTTAGCACTACGCAGTGTTTAACCCCTATGGCCTAAGAGGGTTCTAAAAACAAGTTACATACAATAAAAAAGACGGAAAAAAGACATCATAGAACGATGATATATTTAGTGTGGCCATCACGTCAGAATTTTGGATATATACGGTGTAACACGGAAAACGCAAGATTTTATTTTGATATAGTACACAGGTTTTTAAGAAATAATTAATAATTTCTTTTTGATTCATAAAGTGTACAGTATGCGGTTAGGTGAAAATAATATATCGGGTGAATAGCCTCCACACTTTTTTGGTGGATGGACAGAAAGTGGTTACATGTTTTTCTAAGAAAATACACTGAAAGAAATCATATTTTTGATTCTTGTTAATGTATCAGTTGTTTGGTAGAAAATCCTAGAATAACGTCGAATTAGTGGTCTTCCCCGCAACATTTTACTGCAGTTTTGCTAATATATGAGTAAACTGTAGATTTGAAATTACGTAAAATCATAATGTATGGAGAATTACTTTAAAAACAACAGTTTTATATCATGTCGATGTCTATTTATTAGGGTTTCCTGTTAAAACTACATTAATAACTATTATTTCAAAAAAGCAGAATTCATACTAACAAATTATAAAATCTCTACGTACATATTAACACGATAAATTGTATTCCTAACAGTATTTTCCCGTAATATACGACATTACACGATTTCTGTTTAATTTATAATGACTCGTCACTTCAATTTAACAGTAGTATTCCCCAAAAAGATAATATAAAGGTCCGAACGTTTATAAATGCAAGAATATCATACAAAAATAACATTAATAGCTAATGCTAATCCAAAGCTAATTTGCTGTTAACTTAACATAATGAGTTTAAACGAAAATGCGGGCTTAATGCTAAGTTATCAGGATTCATTACAAAATATCATAACGCGGGACGCATAAATAACATTATTCTCGTGGAAAACGCAGGAATTCTTGCTACTCTCAACGAACATTTCTCGGTTCTATGCGCATGCGTCTACTGACAGACGCGTATACGCAGAGAGTGCATTATGGCGCGATCTATCTATTGTCTAACACACTTTTTACAATACTCTCGCTGTGGTGAATTTATTTAAAGCGTTGTTTGGACAATTCTTAATAATTAATTTGTAATAACTATCGTGTGTATTCCTTCCTATACACATACTTACTGTGCGAATTAAAATAAAGTTGGCTATAAAAATGGACGCGACTACTGCGAATCTTTTGACGAAGTGGGGAATGTTTTTTTGATATAATGGGAAAACGGCATGTTGTAATTAAATAATGTGATTTTTGTGAGGTTTTATCATATACCTACTGTGAAAAATAATGTACCTATTCCAGCATGAATATTGTACCTAATTGCTTATTTATAAAGTAATAATAAATTATAAACTATGTATATTTCATTCCATTATTAAATATACATTGTAAACTATGTTTCTTTCTGTTATTTACCTTGACCATATTCATTATTATATACCTACCATTTGGGACTAGATGATAATATTATCTAACGGTTACATTTTCTTGTGTGATTAATTCATTAAGGCAAGTAAATATATGTACTATATCCATAAAGCGCCTGGGTGTAAAAATAATTATAGTTAGAATATATCATCTTATCCTCAAATAATCTCATTACTATTATATTTCTCTTATGTATTTGTGTGTTAATAATTCTTTTTTGCTATAAAATATATTTATTTCCATAGAAATACTTGTAACGTGTGCTCTGATAATCCCATTTGCAATAGATACGTGCAATCTCAATAATAATATGCTTATTGTGTTATTTTTGTTAATTGCTGCACATCTTATATAATAATTAAACAGAATAATACAACAAATAATACTTTTGATGTGACAGCGTTTGACATATGCAAGTGCTAGATTGTTGGAAATTATTAAAGGGAATATCAGAGATACCTACAAGTTTTTATATGGAATAATAAATTTTATTGTAAATACCTAATGTATAATTAACATTAATAATACTAAGGAAATATTAGGCCAACAATGCCGAATTTCTGGGAAAGAACTTAGAGATGATAGTATAGTAATTGAGAAATATCACTAAAAACCTGCAGATTTAAAAAGAAAGAATGTTGTTATGACAGTGCCGCAATTGAGAAATATCAGTCCTAACCTGCAAATTTAACAGGAAAGAATGTTGTTATGACAGCGTAGTAATTGAGAAATATCAGTATAAACCTAAAGATTAACAGGAAAGAATGTCGTTACGACAGTGTAGCAATAGAGAAATATCGGTATAATCCTGCGGGTTAAGAGGAATACTTTCCTGTTAAATCAGCGGTAAGCTTTCCTGCAGAATCAACGAGAAATTCTTACGGTCCCGAATATAGCAGGAATATCACTATAACAACAGGAATTCTGGTGAATCATTTCTTAGAGTGTAATATTCAACGAAACAAAATCATTTTCAGTGATGAGGCTATACCTACAGAATAGGATGAATGTAAGTAAATATCACAAAAAAGTATCAAAGCTGAAAAAACATCAAAGAACATCAACATCGACCAATCATTGAATATTATCTTCTATTATTTAAACTGTTGTCAACCACTGACGGAATTTGAAGTTCAAGCTTACTATAGGAACTCCGCACAACAGGTGTGGTTCACCGTGTGGCGTCGTGTCAAGGTTGAATTTTTTTATTTCTTATACGGAACATCATGGTACACTTAGGTACTCACTTATTCTAGTTAGGTACTTTAGTGTTATTTATTCGTACGTGGGTACTTACCCACACTTTGTAATTTAAACAAAACTATATTCGAATCTACGTTAGTCCGTGAGTGATAGACGTTTTATGTTCGGTTATACTCGTATGGGTTTAGTGGAATATTGAAGAAAAATTAAAGGCAGAATGCGGATTTATTATTAGTTGTAATTTTCACCATCCCACCATATTTTTTTTGGTAAAAATATTCCTAAAAAATGTCTGTAAAATTAAAAAAAAAACGTTTTTTTTTGTATTTTACAAAACTCATACAAAACGGAACAAAAAATCACGGAGTGAAGTGCGCCAATAGGTCAGATTTATAATGCTTTATATATTTTTTCATTAGAAAAAGTAATGTGGGCACATAAATAAATTATTTTCAGCCTAATATTATATCGCAATATTTAAAATTATTCGGTATGATTTTTTTATTTGGTAAATTTCGTTTGGGATGAGGTAGCGATCTAGCATGCTTTCATATATTTGCTAAAATGTTTCAATTAACTAGAGATCATAGATCCTTATATCCATCTAATCATTTTACCAGTCACCCAGTCACCGTGTATTTATTGATTTTAGTCTTACTTGCTGTAACAGTTTATTAATTGATCGCATTTAATCCTGTAATCATTGTAAACCTGACGATTCCAAGTGCTTTAAATGGGGCCTACGGATGATTAGAGAACAATAAACAACAACAAACAATAAACAATATACTTTGAAATCAATAAATCAGAGCGTCATGAACATAAAAATAATATTATAATTCATCTCCCAATTTCCGTAATTTTTACGGGTTCAAACTAGTACTAACCCAACATTATAATCGTTGAGTACAATCATCATTTTTATAAAAGCTATCATTAAGGTTTATGTGTGAGACGAGAATATGACTGTTGTAAAAATACTATCAGAAGTAGGCGGGTACTTGATCTTGTATTGTATTATTGTTTCTATTCTGTGGTGGTGAAAGTCAGAAGTTGTAACAATGTTATGATATTTATTTATTTATTTATTGCCTACGAATGGACGTAACCAATAATTATTTTTCTTTAAGTAGGTATCTACCTAAGAGTATATTTATTGATTATTGTTTTGGGCGCTAACTAAAACATATGCATTGATCAAAATGACTCTTTTGAAAGTCTTGACATTTTAGGTGTACTTTTTGTTGTATTATAATTGATTTATTTAGTTTGACATATACAGCTTGCGCTCTTAAAATGCATTTCAATAACAATATAAATTCAACATAAAACAAAAAAACTATCACCCTGAGTGTGGATTACATCGTCAGCGCCTGGATTTGAACCTGGCACCTCCCGTTTGACTGACTGCCACGTCAACCAACTACGCCAACCATGTATCTTTTGGTTCTATAACGGTTCTAGATCTAATATTGGAGCTAAATTTTGACTGGATACTTTTAAATTGTAAATAATGTGAATACCTGATAAATAAACTTTGGGCTGAGGGTAACAATTGCTAACAACTGTTGCTCTCCACATAAATTTCCATAGCTTCCTGTGAAAATTAATTTATTTTAATTAAGAAAATCCCTAGGATTACTATGAGAAACTCTGGAATACCTCGACTCTGATGAAGATAATATGATACATTAGGTACGAAACATGTCGTTAAATAGCGAAGGAGGAAGCGTGTGTTCAGGAGGATAGCTGCTGTAGGCTGAAGAAAAGAAAAGGGAGAAAGAAAATTTCTACGTTTACGAGTATAGGTACACAATAGGTGAACTTTTATAATTCAACTTACACCTACAATTTCATAAAATAAAATAAAGGTAAAAAAATACAGATTCCAATAAAAAAACGTTAATAAAATGATTATCGGTTTAATCGTTTTATTGACCAATCTCACTAAAAGTAAAAACCTATAAAATTTATTGCCGCAATTTAGATTTGAACAATCAGTTTAATAAATCGTGGGCAATAAAATTGTGAAGATGAACAAATTTTACAACAAAAGAATTCTCTCGATTTTATGGCATTATTGGTTTTATCACATTGTTATGTACACATTGGAATTTCGTAATAGTAACCAAGGAAGTAATAAAATTAAAAAGAAATATGTATTACATGTACCAAAAGCTTATTGAACTTTAGTTGAAAATAATATCCTGAAAGAGAGAGAGCTTTTGTTTGAAACATATTTTTCTATATACCCAGGTACTCGGGTTGATTGTAAGACATTGCTTTTGCCAATAAGTCCGCCCTTTGGCATACTACTGTGTCTAATAGGATTTATTTGTTATTTATATTTGGTCTGTGGCTAATAAAGATTTATATATTAACAGTCTTATTTATAAACTTTACTTAAAAGTTAATCAGTATAATAAGGGTGTACTAGCGAAAAACATTATTCATAAGCTTTATTTAACTTTATGTAACCGCTACTCAGCATCGTAACTTTAATACAAGCCATGAGGTGTATTAGCCGTGTACTACCGCTAATATGGAACAATATGGCTGTCATTACAGCGATTATAACAGGTGATTTGTTTTCAAGCACAACCAAAAAACAATGTATTATTATTGAACACGCGTAATTTATTGCAAATTGAGTAAAAAAAAAACAATCTAGGTATCAGGGGCACTAATCAAAGTGTAATTAGGCATATTTTTGACATTTTAATACAATCATGACAGCCATCACACATGTTTCCTACAGATGAGTTGTTTTGAGATCGCCAGAGATCGCGTCGAAAAAAAGTATATGACATATTATTGAATTTACGTAGGTACTTAGCTACAAATCGAATGACATTCAAGGTGTTACAAACACTACAAAATATAACAACTGTAAGCAAAGCGTAATTAGGCGAATTTTTAAAGAATTTATCGGGCATTATGTCCACACTGCATCCATTTCATCACAATACTTTAACACAAATTGACAAATATGTCAAAGTCAAAACACATTGAAACCATAGAAGAACCACGGAAAGTAGACGGAAAATAGCGCCAAAAAGATAACCATAAACAAATTTCTATGGAATTTTGCACGTTTTTAAGACATTTCTATGGAATACAGTAGCAAACATAATCAAAACCCAGCCGAAACCCTAATAACTTCGCGATTAGTTATTTGACGGCTAAGTAAGGTTTTTGAATAAAATGTTTTTTATGTGTTACTTAAGCCCTAGTATGGCAACTAACTAAGTAACCTCTGAGATCTGTATTAGGCGAATCTATTGAATAAGGCTGTTATTTACTAACTTGGACATAGTTAATAGTGTCGTTAATAAGTTTCTGATGTTGGTGAGCTGGAAGAGTTTACGGTAAGCTCGCCGTAGTGAACAAATGTCATATAATATCTAATCGCTTGAAATTTTAGCATGTACTGTAATTGTGATTTTTTTATAAACTAAAACATTATTTGTATAAACTATGAATACGGCATGTAAAAAAAAGGAAGAACAAATTTGTTGAATAAGCAATATTTTACAATCCTTCTGCGAAATAATCATATGGTCATTGGGCAGATCACTGAAAATGAACGATGAAAGGATGACAAAGAAAATATACATGGGAGAAACGAAAGGTGTAAGGAAGCGTGGACGTCCAAGAACCACATGGCTCGACCATGTTGACCAGATTCTTAAGGACGGACGTGTTCTGAGTAAAAGCAATCGTAGAGTGTGTATGACGAATTGTATGCATGTGACGAAAGCACGAAGTGTGTGAAAAGATAGGAAAATCTGTCAATCTGTTCTCTCTGCCTATCCCGAAAAGGACGTGGCATGAGGGGGTAGAATAGTATAGAACTATATCTCTCTGAATTTGTGTGAACACCAGAAATCAGTAAGCGAGCAGGTACGTGAAAGCCTATATCAGTGTGTTTGAAGAAATTGTGAGATTTGGTTAAATTTCCTTGCATACCTGAAAGTATAACTTTTTCTACTATACAAATTATAATGTCTCCATACATAACTATTAATTGCACATAAATCATTACTATGTATTATATTTTTATTATCAATCGGACATGTGTTTTGTCTCCTAATAACACTACATTATATGTTTATTAAAGTACTTTGATAATAAATGTCTATTAGAAGCCTTATTACTTCCAACATTATGTTATTAGATGATTTATTTTTATTTTATGGTATTGCTTAATCTTTATTACTTTAGCTCGTGGTAACAAGTTCTGCCTACATGTGTGACTTATTTTATGGAACCAACTATCACAATTTGTAGATTTTTCAGTTCTATGCTTAAATATGTGTGTATTTTTTACTTTTTATGAATGTTACAAGTGGTTGGTTGGCAGTCATTGCCGACGGCACTAAGGCCGCCATTTTAAATTATTTTATTTTTTTCAAAAAAGTTTTATTTATTTAAATTTCTGTCTATACTTATATCTATCTATTCCCTCACGCTAAGTCCCTTGTGGGGTAGATGGAGAGAAAAAAACGCCAGACTACCCTATACCTAAACACGCTCCATTTCTCTGTCACGCTCAAAAGATGTAAAATACCTTACGTGAGTTTTAGGTTCAGGATACTCGAAAAATATATGAAAAAGAGTGGGGGCTAATCTAAAACCCAGAGTTCTTATGAGGAGTGATAACTACAATATAAGCATTTGTTGAAAATTGTCGGGCAAAATACATCAGCCAAATAAAGTTTTGACCGTATAATTTATTTGGTGAATGCGGCTACTACATTATTTAAAAGACGTACCTACGAAACTATTATTCTCAATTTTATTGTTGACACCATTCTATCATTCTTCAATCGTTGTCCCAGTGTCCATATTTGTACTCGGTGCTATGTGGTTAAGAAAACATTATTAAAAAGTGAATGGCTTTCGCAAGTCCGTTCCGAAAACTTAATGAAGTGGAAAGAGAAGAATTGTGAGATGAAATCACCACAGACAAAACAAAGAGAGTTTTCACTTTGGAAGAATTATAAATCGAACAAATCGAACAAACAATATTCTAATAAAGATCTAAATAGGCGTCCAATCACCTTTTTTCATCCCTCGTCTCTTCCCTGTTAGATAAAGACCTCTTCCGAACGTTTCCATTCGTTTCTGTCACGCGCCTTTCTCTGAAATGGCAGTGAGCTGGACACATGGCTTGACAGGAGGACGCTAGATGGGCACTCATAATTCTGCAATGGAGGTCCTGGACCAAAAAGAGAAGTGTCGAAAGACCTGTCAAAAGGTGGTCTGATGACACAGTCCAGCTAACAGGATGGACATGAGCCTACATCCAGCAGTGGAGGGACGAGGGCTAAAGAAGAAGAAGACACGCCTCTAAAGACCGAGCCGCTAGCCGAGGTTAAGTCATCTTCTCATCTATTCTGGGGCCTTCCAACACCTCTTTTATCTGTCCATAGTCTTCATTTAAAAACCTGGGTGTTTTTGCTATGTGCCCTGTTTATTACCATTTCAGTCTAGCTAAGATTCATGGCGTCCAAAGCCCGTTTTGATTTTATCATTTCTTTTTCTCTCCCTGATAGGACTAAGGACACACACCGAGCATCTTTCTGTCTATGGATCTTTGTGTGCGCTTAAATCTTTGGCTCCTTTTTAGTGAGAGGGACATATAGACTCCACTCCATATGTTGCCACTGGTCGTGCACATGATTCGTCGAATTTGGTTTCCAAATGTTTACAATATATAAAAAATATAAAAATGAAATCATGACAACTCCTAACTTCCGAATAAGATTAACGTTATAATAATAGTGGTATAGGTGTACCATGATTCGTTTTGATTCAAAGAACTTGAAAATTTTTATACGCGTACTTCACATATTAAATGCAAATAATGCTTAACATATAAGTGTTTGGATAGTACGTTTAAGACGGCCGAAATGCCGCAGGGGCTTTTTTTTGTACTCAAAGATAGATATCCGAGTGGATATTATTTTATTATTAAGGGCTTGCAACAAGAATGACGTCACAGTCTTTTCCCACGGCATTAAGGTTTAAAATCGCGTGAACAATCGCATGATAAAATGGTAAAAATGGCGTTTTTTCCATTTTATGGGGTTAATTTTGCCTCTATCAAAAAACTTTTACGGTAATTCCGTAGATTTTAAT
Organism: Ceraclea dissimilis; assembly: GCA_963576895.1. NCBI lineage: Eukaryota > Metazoa > Arthropoda > Insecta > Trichoptera > Leptoceridae > Ceraclea > Ceraclea dissimilis. Next base: position 17,469,902 of record OY756363.1, read on the forward strand.
ACATATTATCAGTACAAAAAAAAATTACTCCGCGACTTTCGGGAAACGAGTTTCCGTCTTTCGGAAAAAGATCAGAGGTGTTTTTAAATTTGTTTTCGAGAAATATATACAAGATATAAAAAATATTTTACAGTTATTCCCTAGATAAAGGTTCAATACATCTATCCTATTTTGTTCCAAAGCATATTTAGTAACGGTTGTTTAGATAGAGGCTCTCCCGTTATTAGAAATTTTTGAAATGTCGGTATGCACACTCTTAATAATACAACGCATTTATAAAAAACCGATCGATGATAACATTTTGGTCGCACAAAGATAGAATCAAGTAGAAAGTAGAATGACCAATACAACTTTTTTTTAAAGCATACTTATAAATAGCTACATAAATTCTTGAAGTAGATAATGAGGTTTCATCAATGTAGAGGACTATGCATAAAAAACTAATGCATTGATATAGGAGCGTGAAACAAGTTTGGACGTTCATTTCCTAATTGTTAATTTCTTGAACAATAAATAAAATTAATCGCAAGAGAGTTGAAGGTATCTATTATGTCCGAAATTAATTGAAAAAAGACAAGATAGTCGTTTCCATGTTTACGTTTTGTCGTTTTTGGAACGAAATGGGTCAATTTTTTGGAGATCTAAACAATTTTACATCGGCCCATTTTTGCTGCAAAGATGAAAGGATAACAAAAAAATATACCTATGTGAAAGAAGAGGTGTAAAGAAGCGCGGCCATCCAAGAACCACATGGCTGGACCATGTAGATCAGATTCTCAAGGACGGACGTGTTCTGAGTAAAATGACTCGTAGAGTGTGTATACGAATTGCATTAATTTGAAGGAAGGCCGAAGTGTGCGTAAGGATAGAAAATCCTGGCGATCTGTTCTCTCTGCCTATCCTGCAAGGGCGGCGTGAGGGTTTGTGCATTAAATTGTGCATAACTTCCGGACCGTCAATAGAATGCATTAGATAAAAAATTGATACGCAGAAATAATACTATTTTGTTTAAAGAAATAAATAAAAAAAATACATTATAGGTACATATTGTTTTCATTCTATTAGCCTCTGTAAAAGAGTCGGTCAAGTTCACAGAATATAATTTACAAAATGAAGACAATTTTTTAAACAGAACCAACTTAATTGAGACATTTAACCTTTTCTAATACCATAATGATGAAAGTGTATAATATGTTACCGGAAATATATGAAATCTGTCATTGTATACAATTCCTAGGAAATGCATACAATGTCGAATAAAGTCGGCAGGAAATGTGTGAAACAAATTTAATTTCTTGTAAATTTTTTGTATCGATAAATATATTTTGTATATTAATCTAATATATTATTAATTAATGTAATATATAGTTTACTGGTAATTATGTAATTTTTTATACTTAAAAGGAATCTGAAATATATCAAAATATGTAGTTTTAAGTGCGACCTGCAAAAACAAATAGGTTCTTCGGTTTGAATATGTTTTTATTCTCGATTTTACGTATGGGCCAGCTTACCCGAAAAAAAGTTTTAGAGTTATTAAAACATGCATTTCCCAAGCAAAGTATGAATAAAAGACCTGTGACAAATTATTTCACACATTTCCTTATTTTTTTCTCTTTATAAAAAATGATCTTGACTTGCATATACAAACCCAAATACTCTCCTGCACACGTTGCATTAGGCTGTATCGCAAAGTGTGGAATACATCGCCAGCGCCGCGGTTTGAACCTGGCACGTCCCGCTTGAGAGACTGCCGCCTCAACCAACTGCACCAACCGTGTACTCTGCATTGCATACATTTTCTAGGATTTGTATAAAATTCCTAAATTTCATACATCTCCGGTAACATATAATTATAACAATGGGAAAAAACTATGCGGGTACAATCAAAATATCATCAGAACAAAACATATCAAGTGAAAGTTTTACTTATTTAATTTTCTTCAACGTTTCAATCTATTGTCATATCGTTGGGCACGATTAATTTTTGTGGGATTTTTTTACGCTTATTTTGGAGATGGTCAGTGGTGGTATGATTGGGAACGTGTCTGATGGTCAAAATAACGAATTCGGTTCGTGTTTCGGTATGGTCTACTTCACCATCAATACACCAAGCTATTCTGGTTTACTTTGAAATGGGATATAAGACAGATATTTGGGTTTATTACATTAAAAACATGTTAATTAAATTTCTGAAAAAAAAAACGTTCCTAGGGGAGTGTTACTCTAGTACTGGAAGTATTTAAAATTATTTAAATTTATTCTGTGAGGGTTTTATTAAAAAAAAAAAAACATTTTTTCAGGAATCTATACAAGATATAAAAGATCTGTTACAGTAAAGTACTAGAGGAAGGTTCAACGTATCTACGTTACTTTTTTTTTCATTCATGTTTGAAAAGGTGAATAAATAAATCTTTATTGGCCAAAGAAAAATATGCATAATTACAAAAACATGACAATGGTAGGGTGCCAAAAGGCGGACTTGTTGCTAAAGCAATATCTTACAGTCAACCCGAGGTAAGATAGTCGACGTGCATTAAAAAAATATATTAAATAGACCCACTGCCTTAATGTTCATAGATATTTTTGTTTTTTTAGTGCTGAGCTTACAGATAACTCAATTCTGAAATTTTAGGTACATACTGATGATAGTAGAGGTCGCGTCCGTCACGACTAACATTAAAAAGTACTAATTAAAAGTTAATTTCTCTTAAATCATTTGTAAATCATCGATCAAGTGAATGTAATTGGTAATTATTGTAAATATTTCTCTAGATATTTGATACGCACTGTCCGTATAACGGAAGTTGTTAATTAATTTTTATATCTGAATATCAATCAAACATCTGGACATCCATGTATATTGTTTTATTTGTAAAAGAATTAAATACCTACTACGTTTATAGTGGAGCTTATTTATACCATATGAAAATACAAAACTATTGCACAGACTCACTAATTCATAGACAATAACCCCACAATTTATTAAGGCGGGACAGGGGCGTAGCCATGAATTCATTTTGGGGGGTTCAAGCCCTAGACGAGAGACTATAAGTAACAACCATGGGCCAGCTGCGATGCAAAGTTTTGATAATGCAAAATGGAATAAAAACTAGCAAATAGCCGCAGGCGATTTTTTTTTCAAAAATGGGTGATTTGATGAACCTAATGGATTTCAACAGTAACTCATCTGGAGATATTTATGGGCCACAGCATGATAAAAAATTAGCGCCGAAGGTGAAAATTTTGTCATTAAATAGATAAAACAGAATCTTTAAAAAATCCAGTTTATTTTTTGGAAACAAACCCTCACAGTAATCAGATTAGCGCCGCATGCAAAAATTTGAATGTAACAACTATTTTTTATTTATTTTTCATTTCATTTCATTTTGAAAAAAAAAACATGCGGTAATAGTGTTATTCATTTTTCCTGTATATAAAACGCTGGGTACACTGAGGAATTTCGGGAGGGGGGGGGGGGTGGGGGTTTGAATCCCCAATAAAATAGTAATAATTCTAAGACAATAAACCTATTAGAAAACATTGAAACTCATATTTAATTAACAACATTGACAGTGAATTCATGTACGTATTTGTTGGCTAAATTGCACTCATCTGAGATCGACGTTCCTATATATGGGCAGACTAACATTGTTACTTGAATCACAGTACACATTATTACTGCACCTATAAAATGATGTGATTAATATACGCGTCAATCACTATAATCGATCGATTGATACGCAAGTACACAATATTTGATATCAGCTATCATTATGTATGCAAATAAGTAAAATATCTTTGTAATACTTTTCCATCGAACTTTTTTTTTATAGTTACTTAGGCCTATCATTATATTAGTATTATTCGTTATTCTGTTTGACATAATGAGGACGTGTGCTTGTGATCAAAATATGTAATAACAATCTGATCTGATTGATAACAATAACTGGTTTAAGCAGTTGTGGAATTTTTGATGATCTAGTTACAATAAATAATTAGTTCGAAATAAATATTCATCATGTTTTGTTTTGATTTGGTTACTGAAATTAATTATACTTATGTATTTGTATATCTAGCCTCGCCTTCTACTATACGCCTTTATAAATATAGAATCAAAATATTTTTTTCTATACCCTCACACCGCGTCCTTTACGGGGTAGGCAGAAAGAACAGTAGGCCAGATTTCTCAATCTTGCACACGCTTCCTGCTTTGGTATATATGCTTCATGTAATTCGTAATAAACACTCTAAGACTCATTCAAAATAAGTACGTCCTTAAGGATCCTAAAAAATCTGATCGATCGGGTAGTCGACCCAAGTTGTTCTTAAGGACAGCCGTATTTTTGGCACCTCTTATTTCGTCCGTGTACTTATATTTTCTTTGTTGATATTATTGATATTGAGTATTTTCTGAATTTCCAGATTGTGGGATCGACCTCTACACTTTTTTGTCATTTTTTCGAGTGTCTTCTAAGAGTTAATTGTTCGCGAAACTACCAAACGAAATATTTTTCAGCAAAGACGTTCGCCACCCATTCTCAACGCAAAGAGAGTGTTGTTCTTTTCTACTTAATAAAGATTCATTGCTTATCCCCAATTGGGATAAATCGCGATGGTATAGTATGAGATGTGATTCTTCATGATTTAGATTATAAAGACAGTACCACAATAATTATTAGGCATAAATATTGATAATAAAGTTAAATTTTAATCATAAAAAAAACAAATTAATTTTCAGCTTCATTGAGCTTCAAGGTTAATATTAAAATAACAGTAAATAAAAAAAAACGATGACACCAATAGCAATAAAACTCAGATCCACATATTATTAATAATAAGAGAAAATATCTATTAGATCTAATGAGAAAATTGGTCTTATTGAAAAATAATAGAACTTTCGAATTAGTACAGTTTCTTTTTTTCATTTGCAACTGATTCGCTTTGGTGGGCATAGTTAGAGATGATTTGATGGTATTTCGATGCGTATCATAATTACCAACATATTCTAGATTTTACTGATCATTTACTACCATTTACCTAATTGTATTTTGATAACTGCCTTTAGCAATCTGAATCAATCTCACCTACTTATTTTATTTAGGAGTTTTCACCAAATAACAGTCATTAACGTTAGGTTAAGTAATGTGTTTTCATCAAACTACTGTTAGTCTATCTATCTATCTATACCCTCACGCCACGTCCCTTGCAGGGTAGGCAGAGAGAACAGAGCGCCAGATAGCCCTATCCTTGCACACACTACTAGCCTCCGTCACATTCATACAATTTGTTATACACGCTCTCCGATTTCTTTTACTCAAAACGCGTCCATTCTTGAGGATCTGGTCGACACGATCGGACCAGGCCAGTCTCGGGCGGCCGCGCTTCCTCGTCCCTCTTCGCTCACTCAAATATATATTTTTTGTCATCCTGTCATCTATTATTCTCTCAACATGCCCAAACCATTTTAGTTTATTCACTTTCATTCTTGTCACAGCACCAGTCTTGCAGTCACTCATTTCCCTAATAACCTCATTCCTTATATACTGTTTGTAAAAACGATTAAATTTATTTTATTATTTGTGACGATCCCATGTTGTGATTCTATCTACCTATCTTTTTTTACTGTTTGTGACGAAAAACGGCAATGAGAAAAGAAGAAGGACTTCAGACTTCGAATGCTTTAGTGAGGAACCTAGACTGATATATTGTATACTATAAGCCTCTAAGGAGTGTGGCCAAGACTTTGGCTAGGGCAAAATGTTTATTCGGGTATATTATCTGCTTTAGAACACACCTTAAATATTCAGGATATTTCTTTCAGTTTTTTGTTATCCAATGTCTTTATAATCTATTCGTAATATCCTCTTGTTCACATTTCATTTTTGTATGTTTCTTCAATTCATGTTCTTAAAAATCTGGTTGACTAAAAGTCATAAGACAAGGACATAGTTAACAAAAAACATTTGCCATCTTTTTCAGTAATGAGATTCGCCACCTTTTCTGAATGTCACACTAATTTTGCGCCGAGAGAATGGTCTGCATGTATTTTATACACACAGCTGGTTCTCCCTTGATTGGGATACACTATGATAGTAGACATAGATAGAACTAAAAGTCTGTTTTGTCTAAAGAAATTATTAGGTAAGTAAAGAAATAATTGACATACCTTTCATCATCATTGCTGCGGCCAAGAGTCCTCCCATACCGCCTCCCTTCTTTCCGCCGCCGCCGCCTCCGAATCCACCTCCTCCGAATCCGCCGCCGCCTCCTTTCCTCGCTTCGCCAAGTTCACCCTTTTCGTCATCAATCAACTTCAACCTCAAAGCATGACTGTTCAAGTAGCTGTTGATCTTGTACAACAAGAAGTTATCCAATCTCTTCTCAGGCTCGTTGGGGAAACTCCTACCAAGCTGAGCGACAACTTCGGCAGTCTTGACTTCATTTCCGGTAACTTCTTTCACAACAGATAATCCAGGGAGAATGTTGTAATCTGGAGTCTCCTGCATCTTTTCGATGAAGGACAAGACGTCCAGCTTGAAGCACGATACACTGTATGATGCGTCACAGTCCTTGGCCAAAGATCTCGATGAGAAAACATCTTTCTGAACGGTTTGTGAAGAATCCAATCCGTTCAAGGACGAAGGCTCATTCGTTGCTGCGGCTGAGCATAGTCGCTGATTTAATACGAACACTAAACCAATTGACAGTAATATAGACACTCTTAATCGAGTCATCTTGAAAGAAAAAAACACTTAAATTCTAAATCGATCTTAAATACTAAATGCTGTTGTAGTTTTTGATAATGTCAATTGGTGAATGATGCTCTCTTATCGGAGTGCTCTGGTTTATATAGCTACTCTTAAATATAAGAACGGGTAATAATTGTAACAACAAAACAAAAATACGTCTCGGATCGAATGTTGCGTCGCTTCTGTAGCGGAATAGCACGAGTAGAACAGCATGAAAAAAAAAGTATCGACGACATTAAAATGATTCGGTGGTTTTATATAAAGACGTACTTATTTCATACATTATACTTACAATCCATTCGTAAAGACGCCACCACACCGTAAACTATCTCAATACAGTATTAATTTTAAACAGAATCAGTTTTTTTCATTTCTCGAATACATCAGGAATGTTGGCTTTTCCGCATGTGCGTTACAATACTTACTTACTTTCCGTGTCCGGAACACTATCAAATTTTCTATCTCCAATGTTCGGCCACACGGACACCCCCGGCATTCGCCAGTAGTGCGTCCTCGGGCGTGCATGTCACTCCTGTTTGGGGACATGAAAACAGGTGACTGTGATCCTGTACAGCACCACACTCACAGGTGTCTTCCAAATGCAAATGCAAATCTTCCAATGCAAATTGATAATGAAATCGGCAGAGCAAATGCATTGGCATTTATAGTCAATTGTTTATATTGTCTATTGTTCATTATCGTCCTTAAGCCCTAATTTCGGGCACTTATGCTGGATTTCACCAACATCTTAGGTAAGGAATAGCGGAGATAGGAGCCACTTGTCATTATTTTTCATACAAAATTTGTACCAGGTGGCTCCTATCTTCACTATTCCTATACAAATTAACAGTAGGTATTTGGGAAACCTATGAATTTACTCGAATATTCAGTGTGTTTTAAGGTGATTATTTATTTTGTTACAACCTAAATAGCCTAACATTGGAAACATAATCCTAAAAAATGCAACATAGCTTATTAAAAAACAGTTCGATTAAAATAAAATTAATTAGGAAATATAATTTGATCAGTGTGAACGAGTCTTTACTGCTACAATTCTAAACACTTCTACAAAAGAAGAAAATATGCGCGATCTACATTGTAGTACCTGTCGCGTGTACTTAGTGGTCAAGTAGTAGGTTCTATGCGCCATTGTTAACTAAATATTTTATTGAAATTTATTAATTTGTTGTGTTGTAAATGGTGATGTTTTCTGTATTTTGATTATGTATTTGAGAATATTGAGATTGACACTATGTACCAATGAAAAAAAATGTCTAAAGCTTTAGCCGTTGATGTATAAATAAATAAAATAAATTATAACAATTATATTTATTTATAAGAATAACACCAGTATATTTTTAAAATTTAGGTGCGTATTGGCTACCTAATATCTATCTCTTTCTGTACTTATTAATTAAATACATACATACATCTTCTTCTTCCTCTGCCTCTCAGATCCATTGATGGACACATGGCTACATACTTAATTAAACTTATTTTTTAAACTTATATTTCCTTTCTGCCTTTCTGCTATTGACTTTGTCAGAGGTAGGGGATCATTACTCGAAACTCTTCACGATCTTGGACCAATCTGATTGTTCCTGGAATGATATCATTCGTCTTTACATCCTGAGGGCATGAGCCAGCAATTTCTTCATCGGTCTCTATTCTAGAATTATGACGTCAGGCTTTCCCAGCTTTGTCCGCATTGAGCATTTTTGTTCTGACACCTTCTTGGGGGATTTTTAAATTTCCGCTCGAATATTATAAGTAAATGAATTTCAATTTCAATTTATTGATCATTAATATAATTTACAAGTGTGTGAAACATTAAAACATTATGGGCATATATTAAATGATAAAGGATTTTGATCCTACTGTGTTTTTTGGATAAACGATAATATTGAAGAGAAGTAAATGAAAGAAATATTTTTTTTTTGACAGCCTTTATTGTTAGTGTATGCTGCGGGCGCCCTTAATTGGAGAGTCGACATGAGATATTTTTCTTTTTTGTATGATAATGTATTCATGTTTTGTTGGTGTCTCTATGTGGGTGTCATATATAAAATAAAATACAATAAAATAAAATAGGTGTAAGATAATTTTTAGAAGACTGGGTTATTATATATAACTGTATATAATCTTGGTTAATTGTATTTTATTACACGTAATGTTCACTTGACAAATAAACCTATATAACAAAAATATTTATATCGTATGATATTGCTACATAGAGCCATCTGCATTACCGTGAACGTGTTTACAATAGTAGGTACTAAAATTGACTAAAAATCGAACAAAACTCGCCAACAAATTAGGGCAAAATAAACGGAACAAAAATCATGCAAGTGAATGACTTGAGTATTCTCTACAATACACAGAATACACAAAGTATGAGAAAATGTATAAAATCTTACAGTAGAGTAAATAGTAATCATTCACCATAGGCGTCGCCAGCCTCGGAGCTAAGGGGGGGAGCAACAAAAAATTGGTAAATTGGTCTTCTTCTTCTTAATCTTAATGTAGGCCTGATGACCTGTTATTTAAGAGCGGTTAGCCTCCTGCGAGGTCGACTCCCAGCTGTTGATCCATTTCTTTGGTGGTCTGCCTGGGGGTCACCTACTTTGGGGTTGGCCATGGAGCACAATGTGAGGGAGACTGTATGGTTCCATTCTCCTCACATGCGCGTACCAATACCTCCTCCGTTGCCTTCCCCATCTGACGACATCCTCGACTTCGCACATCTCTCTGATTCCCGTGTTTCTTATTCTGTCTCTGAGAGTCTTCCCTGTAATGTTCCTGAGAGTCCTCATCTCAGAGACTCTCAGGATTGTTTTCAGGAAAATTGGTATAGGATGAAAAATGCATAATTAGTGCCGCAGGCGAAATTTTTTGCCAGACACGGTGAAGAAGGCTGTGATGCGGTGTGACGGTTTATTTGAAAATGTACATAATAATTTGCACAATATTGTGTAAGAAAAACGTTTTCTATAAAAATACAACAAAAAATAGCGCCGCAGGCAATTTTTTTGTGAAACAATTGTATTTTGATGGATTTTTTATAATTTTTTTACAAAATAAAAATATGTACCTATTTCAATCTCCCTGCCCCCCCCTGCCGACGCCCATGATTCACATTATTAGGTAAATTCGACTTTAATAATACCTGATTATTCAGCAGTAACAAATCGCAATACATCCGTCATTATAAAGAGTGAGAGTTTAAAGAAAAAGCGACATCTAGATGACAAGTAATTTGCTAACATTTTACTATGAATGATTGCGCTGTGAATAAGGTCTATTTTTGTTGGCAAAATTTTGTGAAATAATTTGCTCTTGAATGTATATTTTGTTTTTTTTTTTAGTTCGTTTTTTGAAAATGGAAATCTGTTTTGAGATTTAATAATGAAGACATTTTTCTATCCATCCGTCCATACTATACAATTTCTCTTACACGGGCAATTTTAGAGCAATAATTGCTCGGCACTTCGTGTTGCCCCAATTGGAGCAATTATTTGCACAATTATTTGGGCAATATTTCATACTTTTTTCATACTTTCAATGGTTGCTCGATAACTTGGAGCAATAATTACGCAGTTATTTCGGCAATCATTACTTATATCTGCTTTTCTTTTATTTATATATAGACAGATTTATGTTCAAGCACAGAATAGTAGTTATGAAGTAGTGGTTAAGAAGTGCGGCATTTTTGAGAGGGAAAATGTGAGCTGTTACTGTGAAGATGATTTTACCTTTCTGAAATGCCAATTGATGAAGATGATTTGCGACATAAAATACTTAAAGATGTGCGAACTACAAAATGATATCCGTCTTCACATGATATTCTTGCACCTTTTCTTTCAAAATCTGTACCTGCGTAATTAGCCCTACACCCAGATTATTAAAATGGAGACCAAGTGCAAACAAGAGAGCTGGTGTCGGAGGGCCGCATAAAAGATGGTCTGGCGACAATTTTAGTAGCAGGTAGACAATGAATCAGAAGGGCGAGTGAAAGAGAAGAATGGAAAAGTTTGGAAGAGGCCTATGTCTGGTAGTGGAGAGAGCAGGGCTAAGGAAGAAGAAAAAGAAGATGTACATAACAAGTAGTTATCCCAAGAGATATACAGCAAAGGATGGACCTTCCATCAGGCTGATCGTTGGCTGTGATCTGTTGGGATAAGTACTTGTTATATTCAAGTACGACATGTAGAAAATTCCGAGGTTTTCACAAAACATAAATTGTGATTTTCAAAAATAATAAAGATGTGCATGATTCAAACTCTGCACTTCCTGTTTGGAAGACGGCGCTATAATCACTGCACCAACTGTATATATTTGAATCAAATTATAGACATGTAGTCGTTATTTGATAATAATCATTTAGATATTTTTATAGATCAATCAAGTTTTAAACCCACGCCTTAAAAATTAGTTGTTAATTTAAATTCATGAATTAAACTTGCATAAAGCCCGGTTTGCACTTACTCGTAGATATAAAATAACTAGCTATTTTGACCGGTATTTTAGACAGAACCATAATTTAAAAATTGAAGACAGTTAAGTAAATTTTTGATCTCATATTTACCAACATTTTGCTAAATTACACTTTAACATCTTGCAAATTGAGCCCATATGTATCGTGCAAATTTCAGGGTACTTTTAAAGTTATTTTTTATTAAAGGAATTTTCAGAGATTGTAATTCTGGATCTGTCAAGTTCCAGTCAATCCTATTATGTTTACCTGTCTTCAGTATCAAGACGATGTTCTCAGTATAAGTTGAGAAAACCATGTACTTAACGTCAAAGCGGGCATGGCTTATCGGGCCCTAAGGTGTTTGATATTGTAATATAGCCTATGTCCTAGCCATGATTTTGCTTTATCGTCATCTCAAATAGTCTGAGAATTCTCCTGTGCTAAACTGATTCCTGGACATAGGCAATTTAGTACTCATACAATCTTACTAAATATATTATGCTTTAAATAGTTGTCGTAGGATGTTGATATACTTGCAACAGAAGCTTAATAACTGTATTTAATGTAACTATAGTGCATTCAGCACTTAAAACTCATTCCCAAACGACGAATATTCACTACGAATTACAATCAAATTCCTATCTAGTAAATTAACATTCAATACAGTGTAATGTTTTGTGTATATAATTATGTATATTTGAGTACTACGTTGTACAATGGAACTTGTATTATTTGGAAGCTCTTCTTCTTTCTCTTGTTTTGGATCTGGGATCTGTTTCTGAAGGCTAGGGACCTAATTATGAAATCATGGTCATTTCCCGCGGCGTTAAGCTTCATAATCGTATGAAGCAATCACATGATAAAATGTACGATCCTATATATGGTGATAAATAAAATTATAAGGTGTATAATTTTATCGCTAAACGGCGCCAAAAATAGTCCAATTATTATTATTAAGAAAATGCTTTTTTTTCCACTTTTAGGGGTCAATTTTACTTCATTCAAAAATTTTTATAAGGTAATTCCTAGATTTTAATGCATAGGTATTATCAATATAAAAAAATAAACTTCTCTGCGATTTTCATGAATCGAGTTGCTGTTTTTCGGAAAAAAGTCATTGGTGAATTTCACTTTTGTTTTGAAAAACCTATACAAGATATAAAAAATCTTTTACAATCATTCCTTAGATAAAGGTTCAATGTATTTACTCTATTTTTTTCCAAAGCATATTTAGCAAGGTTGTCGAGATCTATAAGGTCTCCCGTTTTTTGAAATTCATTGATAAGTAAATATGCCTGCTCAATTTATTTCGCATAATGAATAGTTTACTGTACACCAAGGGTGGCCAACCTTTTCAGCAGCCGGGCCATATTCTTAAAAAGATATTGCCTACCGGGCCGCACAACCAATTTTTTTTATTATACAAAACAAAAAAAATAAATATGTAGGTTTGTTTCTTGGGGGTGGGGGGGGCAACAGAAATCAAAATATTGTTATAGTTACAAAAGTTAAACGGCGCCGCAGGCGTTTTTCTTTGTGAAACTGGATGGAGAAGGCTCACAAAAATAAATGGAGTAAAAAGAGATAGCGCCGCAGGCGAAATTTTTAAGGGAAAAATAGTCGAAGTGATGAACCGGATTGTCTTTCTACAACAGACAATACGTACGGTTATATTGTAAGATGCTCACGACCATAAGTAGCGCCAACAGTTTTATGAGCTATTCGTGTTCACTAGGGATTTGATATTATATTTTTATTTTCCCACTGCTCCGCGGGCCGCATTCAGACCCTCGGCGGGCCGCATGCGGCCCGCGGGCCGCGGGTTTGCCACCCTAGCTGTACACTATTATTAATAACTTTTGATAAAATGATAGCGATTTAGAACACTTTCATCTCTACTAGAAGTATACTACTACATAGGTACTATCGAGAAAGGTAATCGATATTATTCATATTATTAACTACTATGTATAATCGATACTATTATAATAGAAAAAGAGCAAAAAACAAGAAGTGAATGCTCTTTTTTTTAACTATATCTACTCTCAGATAATGTACTCGTATCGATAGTAGTTCTTAATTTCTTTTGAGATGCCTACGAGCGAATTATTCGTTCATTGATAAATTTATTGACTCCACGCGAAATATCTCTATCAATAAATTAATTCTTTAATACTTACATTCTGTGTCCGGAAAACCATCAAATTTGAAGGTAAAAATAAAAGATTAAAAAGCTTAAAATTCACGTAATGATTTTTATTGTCAATATTGAGCATTTGATGATGAGGTCCCCTTTTATTAACAACAAAATCAAAGGAGGAAGACACCTGCTCAATGCAATAGCAGAAAGACGTGCCAGATTGATCGGCCACATAGTGCGTCAAGAGGGTCTCCTATTTGAATTAATTGAAGAAACGAACGAGGGGACAAACTACAGAGGACGACCAAGGAAAGAATACCTGGACGACCTGTGCCAGAATATGGGCTTCGATTCATATAAAGAGTTAAAAAGAACCGCACAGGACAGGGATGAGTGGAGCAGGAGACATGGTGCTTTGCTGCAAACCAATCGTTACGATTGAAACTGCAGAAAAAGAAGATGATGAGGATGAGAATTTTCAACCAATAGTCCAGTGTAGTAAAAGTCATTACCTTCTAAACAAAATAATAGTATTTCATTTTTACCTTTATAAATGGACTGCCATCATATGTCGTTGGTGGAAAATCTTAATCCACAAATCATCAAATCTATTAAAAGTCATGACGCATTTTCGTCTTTCATGATGTGCTTCTAGAAAATCATCTTGGATTTTAATTGTCAGGTTCAGATCTGTCGAATCATATTGCATTATTACCATTGATTATGTCATTTAATTGCAGTCATCACATGTCATAATAATTCATTTGAAACTTACGTAATTTCTTATAAATTGTCTCAGTAGAATCAAACCTAAAGCATGTATGGGTATTTTTATTGGAGATACACGATTAAACTATAAACATAAAAGTTAAAGAGCTATAAAACTTTTATCTCCATATGTATTATGATGACTACTTACGCTGATTTTATTACAAATATTACCATCATTATAAAATCATAAGTTTTAAAATCTGTCATTATTCATTTATATCAATAATCAATTTTATTTATAAATTGAATAATGATTATAAAACAATAGTAAAATTAAATTTACACTAGAAAAAAATACATAGTATGAAAACTATACTTGTGATTACAGTTTTTTCCTCAACAGAGACGAGAGGCATCTTCATTCACATAATGAAGCGTTTTGTGAACTCCCTTGAATAATTTTGGTATATCTCAAATCAATATACTTGTCATCGTCAGCAAAGAAACAGGAAGGTAAGGAAATTTAGCCCTTCAAGCGAAACATTTGCTATAGTTCCATTCATATACTTGATTTTTTACTTTTTCTTCTTTTTCATTCTTCCCTCCATTGCTGGATATAACCCTCTTTTAAACTCTTCCACTCGTCTCCGTTTTGACTCTTCCGCATCCAGGTTCCCCCAGAGATTTGGACAATGTCAATGTCAAGATTTTTTTGCGTTGGGTAACAATTAATTGACAATTGTGTGTATTTCCATTTCATTAATAATATATCTACATAATTATTCTTTCTTTAAGGTTATTCGGGTGTTGGCCGCGTGTCTTTTGATCTTCTCTAGCTTTCGGCAACGATACTTCTGCCATCTTCAGGATGAACTTCATCAAGTATCGCTGCCGAAAGCTAGAGAAGATCAAAAGACACGCGGCCAACACCCGAATAACCTTAAAGGAAGAATATAATACCATGCTGCGAAAACCTACAACATCATCTACATAATTATGTGTAAGGCACAAACTTACAACATTGACCCCATTGCAGTTTGGGCCCGTGTTAGGAAACTCAGATCCTTTTATAATATTGATTATATCTAGAGACTAAATGGATCTAGAATCTGAAAATATTATCAAATAAATAATATTATATCCTTTATCAATTAGTTCCTCAAGAATAAATACCTAGAAAGTATTAAGGAACAGTCGTATTATTTAATGTTGTAAATTTCAGATAAATGTAAGAGTGAAAGACCTTCCTGGTAGCAGAAGCAAAGAGAAAAATAGTTAGTACTTTTATGCAAAGATTATTCAAACAGGAAATATACTATTAATTTAAATATCAGATGGTTTTAATTATACACTTTCTTTCAAATTCACATTTAATAATTATTCCAAGACCATTATTGTTGTAATTGTAGCAAAGAATGCGAACTTTTATTATAATACCTACTGTCTTGTCAAAAAGATAAGAGTGGATTATAATTAAATGTGGAACGTGGAAAATTGCTGACATTTTTTTTTTTTTTTTGGCATTTTTAAATTCAAATCGTTGATTCATAAGTTATAGTTTTTATGCTAATATTATTAGGTGTAAGATTCTCTCATATTGTTCTGGTGTATCTATTCTCTATGTTCTTCATATGAATATTAACGTAGTAAACGATGACAAGGTGACACCAGATGGGCTCCACGAATATTGAAGTGGAGACGTTGGACAGATAGAAGGCGAGTGTCGGAAGGTCACAAAAGAGATGGACCGGCGACATTGTCCAATCGTTGGAGGAACCTGGATGCGGAAGGGTCAGAGGAGAGACCAGTGAAAACAGTTGGAACAGTCTTATATCCAGCAGTGGAGGGAAGAAGGCTAGAGAAGAAGAAGAAACAATGATGTGTTAATATCTATCTTACATTCCGTTTGCTGTAGGTCACGTAAATGCACCTACGTTTACGTGAGTATTAATTTAAGCTTTATTATCTTTGTTAGTTCCAGTTTCCAAATTCCTAAACACTTCCGGAATAGCCCACGGTGCTAATTAAATGTAGGTATCACTGAATAATAAAACTCTGAAAGCTGCTTGTTTGCTCAAAAAAGGAGAACAAAACGCACTGTAAAAAGCACGATACGCATTTCTTCTACTGCATATTTGATTTTTGATAAACTTCTTTTAGCAAACAAGCATCATCAACATTAAAATAATGGCACAATAATTTATTATTTAGAATAACAGCACTTTAAAACACAGAATCTTACGTAAAAATAAATAAATAAATAAACAAAATTAATTTCACAACATGTTAATTCGAATTAATCACTGTAGGATAAGGCGAATAAGCGCTGTAAGGATCTAGAGAAGGATCTGGAGCGTAAGCTTGTGTCAACAAATTGGACGTTGGACCCACGGACTGCGGAATCCCTGGAATTCCTTGATTTCCTGGTGCGTCCTGCCCGAGTCTCGACCATCTGTTTCCGTAGTCAGAGTGATGTTTCAAGATGTCTGTTGGAATTGGAGCGACAATTGCTGTAATTCGGTCGTTCTTGCCTTCACTGAACAACTTTAAGGCTGTAAACCCTGGAAGAAAATCACAATAAAAATAAGCGTGTATATTGCATTAAGTAACAACTTTCACAGAAGACAAAAGTTATCGATGTGATATTGTCAAGGAATAGACATATGGGCACCCAGAATTCTGCTGTGAAGACTGTGATATGTATAAGAATAGAAAAAAAGTCAGCCTCAGAAAAGGTGGACCGATGATATTGTCCCCTTTGCGGCTAGTCGATGGAAAAGGACAGAATGTAGAGAAATTGACAATATTAGAAGAGGTGGAGAGATGGCTGAGGAAAAAGAAGGAAAAAATCGCGTAATTTCATAGACTTGTGACTCATCGTCGATTGGCTTTATGTGATCAGTTTACATTTAAGACATAACTTTATTTTAGAATGAATCGTAGCGCAATGAAAATAATTCGGTTTCGAAAAAAGCAGTGCTGTCAGCATATTGTAAAATTTTGACACCCTCAATTCTAATAATTCAACAAAAGATTTATGGATGACTAGATAATTAGTCAAACTTGAACATGATTTGATCAAATTAAAAATCAAATCACATTAATTGATTTCAGTGATTTATATAAAGATCTATACAAAACCAGCAACAATCATGCAGAAATTTAAATTTGACGTGATAACGAAAATCGGTGAAAATAATAATTGATTAAATTAATGTTGCTAAGTGCTGAAATTACGATGACTTGCGAATTTTGCAATCTGCGAATTAATTTTGTGCGAATTATCTGATGTTATAGAAAATTTAAAGATATAGTACGTAGATACTTTGGTAAGCAAAAGTCATAACGATTCATGATGTTTGTTGAGCTTGGTGTATGACTGAAAATATTATTGATTTATAGCCTACATAGATACGAAGTACGAGTATATTGTGTTATATATTTTATGTTGTTTTTGTGAAGTTGAGACGATCGCCCTTCCTTCGCACAAGCAATAGCTTTAGAAGGAAGGTATATCGTATTAAATTGTGATTTGACCTGTAATGTTTTTGAATTGTAATGTTTCTTAAACTGAAATAAAGCAATTTTTATTATTAAAAAAAAAAAAATCACGAAAAAAAAACCAAATTCATTACAGATAACTTCAATTATCAACGTGAACATAGTTACGTTAAACGTGTTCTGTCGAGTGGATGAAAAAGGCTTGGCCCAAACTTAATGTGTAGTGAAAGTACGTTGTTATTATTTTTGCTTTGATTTATAACACAACAATTAATAGTTTAAAGATTTAGCGGGCCAAGATCAATGTCGCGATCAAAAGTCATTGACATTTACGTTCGATCGGCGTTACCAAAATGTGATTTAGATTAGCAAAAGTCACCTCTTACCGAATTGAAATGTATAGTTTTAATTATAATAATATTGACTATCAAATTTATATATGGAAATAGTAATTATTGTTTACATGTAATTAAATTTAAACTGTTTCGCATAGATCTACTTTTACTGTGTTTATAAATAATTTATTTAAAGTTTGATTGGAATGTTTGACTGAATTATTATTAGAAGTTTAATTATATATTAGATTGATTGGAAATTATCATTCAATTTAGGTTTAGAAATCAATTTATTCTAATTATTCAAAATACGTGATACCTGCAACAACGATATCTTCACTTTAAAGATATTAATTTTTCTATGAAAATGCTACTACAGTTGAAAAAGGGTACAAGTCTGAAGCTTCATTTGTACCCTTTTTCATAACAATCATATTGAACGTATTATTTACTAGTGAGCATAATTCTAATTGTATACTTTTCCACTGAGAAAAGTATATGTTGGGGTAATTGTTTGGAGGGCGGACTTTCAATCACGAATGTCGGTATCTGCGATGTATTCTGCATTTTGCGACACAACAAAATTTTTGCTTACTGTGAAGTGTACAGAAAAATATAAGGGTTTGTTATATGAGCACAGATCTTTTTTTATGTATGAAAATTTCATAAGAACACAAGTCGTACATCTCCGAAACCCTTGGATTAACCAAAGAAGCTTATTATATCCCAAGAAAGACAACGAAAGTTTGGTTTTCCAACATAACCGTTAAGGGTTGCTCCCTCCCACTTACCCTTGGATGGTACAGGAACGCCAGTTCCTATTTCATCCAAAAAACATATTTTTAATTTTATATCTTCCAATATAACGTAAATATGTTGTGCTATAACAAAAATAAGTGTCACGACTGTAATCAATGTAACACGCTTGGGAGAACGGGCTTTCTCATTCGTCGGCTCTGCAGCTTGGAATAAGTTACCAACAGATGTAAGAAACATAGATGATATCCATAAGATTAAAGTAGCCTTAAAGACTCACTTGTTTTGATTATGTTATTCCACGCAGAGATTTCAATAGTTATTGTAAGTTAATAATGCTTTAGTCTTTAAGGTAGTTCAGCGCACTTGAGGCGATAATTCGCGAAAACTGCGCTTAAAAATATAAAACGCTACAAGTCTGTAGGTATCGTTATTATAAACTTTGATCGATTAATTATCTTCAAATCACTATGTAAATTTCATTCATAAAAATAAATAAATTAACCCAGTATTCCACAAAAAAATAATAAAAGAAATATCTGCTGCAATTATCTGTCGAATTTTATATCATTCAAACAAATATGAATTGAATTTTCTTGCAACGATTTATAGATATTCTTATAAGTCGTGCAATGACCATAAAATTAACATCGTTCTCATCAAACTTGCTCCAAAAATGTAAATAATTAGTATTCAATATAATTAGTGGTCGATTCAAAGTCGTTATTATTTTACTAACGAGAATGGAAGCCAAGATTACAATTAATTGTATGTTGAAAGTGCACTGTGCCCAATTGAAGAAAACTAAATTTGGAAGAGATGCGGCTGTCTTAAATTCTATCGAGTTTCCGTTGTATTATACTATTTGATATGGCGGATGAAAGTGTTAATTTAGTTCGGATATTCTGCAATTAAAACAACAATCTGATTTTGGTGGAATTTATTAAATTAATGTATGTTTGCAGTGAAGTGATTTTGTAATATTTCGCGCTGTGTATTCGGACGGAATTTTAAATTTATAGAGTAGGTCTAGGCATACCTATTGACATTTAATAAATTTAAAAAAAATGGGAGATCTTCGATCTCGACAACCTTACTTTGGAAGAAAAATAGGGTTAATACATAATATATACTGAAATCCAGGAAATGACCGTGAAAGTTTTTTTGAATGAAGCAAAATTAACCATAGAAGTAAAAAAACGTTATTTTTAACATTTCATCATGTGATTGATCATGCGATTTTGAACCTTGAAGACGCGGGCAACGACAGACAGAAACAGTCAAAACTGAGTGGTGTTTATGGAGCCTAAGTGCCTAAGTAAAAAACTAGTATCTCAGGCGTTTTAAGGGCAAAGATGGGGAGTGCTATAAATTTAGGTACCCATAAATATGAGCTGATTTTGTTTGAAATTCAGTTTACATAAAAATTGATACCTACATCAAAACTAAGGTTCAAGATCTTTGATTCTCTAATTTTTATTACACAAATTTTGGATATTATCTTCAAAAACGTAAAAGGTAAAATTTTTATGATAAGAAAAATAGTCTCAAAGAAACAAATCATGCATCCATGTGCCATTAAAGAACTGCGAGCATAGTTAAGTTCATGAAACTACGCTTAATTTGGTATAGAATGGTGAGTTTCACATGCATATTACTATAGAAATTGTCTTTAATTTTACGAAAGTAGTGCTTCAAAAGTCAACTGAAATGCAACAAAAAATACATAGATACATTACTACAGTGCCAGAAGGTAGTTTTATAAATTTTGAAAAAGTTATTCCATGAACAAAACTGACCTATTCAAAAATTATACCAGTCTTTGATTTTATTCACGTCGTCCATATTCTTTAAGTGTGGATTCATTTGATCTGTAAATTTATAATTTTATATAACTTTATATGGATAAAGGATAATATAGGGATAAAGGATATGATAAATAAAATAAAATAAATAAATGTAAATAAAATATACGAGTACATAAACATACACTGGTAATTTAATACTGATAATTTGGTAATCTTTGAGTCTTCGCTGGTGTATATGTTGCTGATGTTGTATTGTTTATACTTATTGAAAAACTGTTTGTACTCGGAAGATTAACAAAATAAATAAAATAAATACACACTGCCGTGGTTTTATAAATTATCATCCGTAAGAGTACTACTTAGGTTAAAAAGTAAATAAACTTTTACGTTTTTTCAAAAGCACATGTTTCACCATCAAAGGATTATGAACAATCAATGCTAGATATTGATATATATTTGGATATTCGTATATCTATTAATTTTCTCAATTGTAAGTGAATTTCCGTTGTACAAAGAACTGAGAATCAAAGCTCCGCTTCAATTTTTTTTTTCACTTCAGGTCACATTATGGATTTATTTGAAGATCTCTTTGAGATGGGACAGTTCGTTACAATCCACTCAAGTAATAATTTAGCGCCTAGATTGGTTCTAGAAAAGATCTAGATCTTGAAGTAAGAATTTAGCTCTAACCGTTCCAGAAATTTGTATAGAACCGTTCTAGAACCAATCTAGGCTATAAATGATTACCTGAGATGATCAACTGATCCCTTTATTTCCATTTGGGGAATCTCTCACAGTCATTCCAATTGATTCTTTTAAGTTAAGACCATAATTTTCGTGGGAGTTTGCCAAGGCTGAATAGTTTGTCATAAGTACCTGATATAATGATAGCGACTACTCCAGCGAAGATACCCTTGATGGCAAGCAGTTTGATGGCTGACAAGATTGTGGGAAGTATTAATGCCAGCTTCAGCTTCAGTAAGAGCAATAATGGAAGTATATACTTCTTCAGCTTCTTAGTTCTACCTTCTGAAATAAGCAGTAAAAAATATTAGTTATAGTAAGTTATCTTGCTTTATCTATATACTATTTAGTTCTCTACTGGAGTGGGGACCAAAGGGCGATAAAAGACCACAAGGGCGACCACCTACCAGATGGATGGACGACGTCAAGAGGTTTGCCGGACCCCAGTGGATGGGAATCGCACAGGAGTGGGAGAAGTGGAGGAGGAGATGGGAGGCCTATGTCCTGCAGTGGGAAAACGCGGGCTGATGCTGATGATAGTTATCTTAATAGATTCGCTTTTCTGACATCTGATCTGAACTCCAAAAGACTACCATACCTTGCCCTAAATGGGAAATTAGAGGGAAGAATGATGCCTGGAAGACCCCCCAAAGGATGAAAAGACAGCTAGGAGTCCACATAACAAGAGACGGCAGACTCTGGACAAACAGTTCCCAGAGACTCTCGACCAGTATTTAAGTAGAAGAATACTTCTGAATTGAAATGAAATTTGATAAGAAATTAAGCTTTATTTTAGGTTTTGTGGACACCATTCGTTGATGTCTTTTGGAGATGTTGAGAGCATTTATAATATAGGGCGGTACAAAATATTGAAAATCAATTAAAATGACAATTCATCCATGTCATGAAAAATATTGAATAAAATTTGCACACTTTTTACGATGTTCAATGACGGTGAGATTAGTCTAGCTTAGTAGATTATTAAAAACCAGCAAGAATGTAACACAATTCAATAAACATGTCTTGAAAAAACGTAGATACCTGATCAGCTATGCTACGTTGCATTAGTATAAAAAATACAGTATCTTACACGTTCACGTAGTAAAAAAACGATGCAGTTTAAAAAAAGAACGAATCACGTCGTCTTTTTACCGCAAAATAAAAAAAGAACAAAATAATTCGAAAGTTTTTTAACAGATGGCACTAACGTATAGACGGCGTTCCATTTACCATCTCGACCACAGATGGCGCTAGTTGTATCACTTTTGTTCGTTTTTTTGTAATAAATTTTACTTTTCAATCACGTATAAATAGGTATGGTAGATTGTATAAAATGTATTCATTCAATGTTTGATATTGCAACAATTATTGGATTAGAGAAAAAGTTTCAATCATTATATACTACATAAAATTATGGATAGAAAATATTTTGCAGATCTTTCAAGTTTTTGGTCTTGTTATAACAATCTATTTATGTTCTTTCTGCTTTTGCCCTATTCCATATCTAGAAAACATTTTTTCTGTTTATTTATTTACATACTTATTTAAAAATTTCCTTAAAAATTTAATACATATAGTAATCTTAACAGATATACCTACTAGCTTAGGATGAATCTTCAATCACGGCTAAGACTGACCGTCGCGTCGGTTGGTTTAATTTGATCACTTTATGCTCAAGTAACATCTACCAATCGAAGTCTACCATCTGATGTGATTCGAACCCAGACTTCTAACATGAAATTGCGGCATTTAACTCTTGTGGCTGCCTTGAAATTTTGTACTATCAACATCCTTTGAAATTGGATTGCTATTTACGATGATCAGTCATAAGCCTGATGAATTGTCCATCCTTCGCTGTATATCTCTTTATACAACTACTTATCATCCAACTACATATGAAGAAAATCTGATGTTTTAAAAAAAAGTGATATACGCAAAGTAGACTCATTTTTAATATTAATTATATTCTTTCATTCTATCTTTCATGCTGTCTCATATTCGTCTCTTTAAAGTATGATGACATCAACATCTATTTCTCTCTCTTTGTTTCGCTTTCATCTTTAAACGTCCAAATTTCTATCACTTTAATGTCATTGTCATTTTCGTGAGGAGTAGGTATGCAAAGTACGAATTATGTAGGTATAGGTACACATAAGAACAAGTGAAAGCATAATAGCAAGTAGGTACCACGGACGGAATGAAAGTGAATGAGTTGGTATATATGGATTGTGTTTTATTGTGTTTGGTGTGTTGCAAAATAATGAATACAGTCCACTTTTTTTTTCAGAAGTCTCACGGAGCAAACTTGGTTTAGTGTTACTTGATGTGACAATAAGATAGGGTTACATTTATCGCTACTTTCAAATTATATTTCAGAAATGTTGTTTATAAAATATTGGCAATTTTTGGATTGTTAGAATGAACTGGCGACTTTGAGTATTTTTTCTTTTTCCAACTTGCAAAACTATCTTGCCTCTAAAATGATTTCTCTAGCGCTGCGCTCTAATATTTTCGACATTGTAGGTACTTGTAAAAGATACAATGTGAGAATAATATTGCAGACCTTTGACAGCTCAGATGACAAGATTCGACAATCAGGGCTACCAGCAATACAGTCTTCAACGTCACTTGCAGCTAACGTCCGCTGGCTGCCAAGATATAGTAAATAGATAATAGCTCACAGACTTGGTTGAGTACCTACTTACCTACTCAGTACGTACAGACAATTCTTATGAAGAAAAATATAGGCAGGCATTCTTCTCATTGTTGAAAGGTTACTATGGAGATATGGCTATGGTTTCCTTTGGCAACAGATAAACAACCAAATTGTTGCCGTTTGAATTGCAAAAAATCTCACAAAAATGCTTAGCGTAGAACTCATATCTTTTTACAAACTTTTAAACTGTCAATATTTGGTGGGAGGCGCCATCGGATTGAAGGAAGCAACTCACATCTTGAGTTCAATACTTAGTGAGTTCATCAAATTAAGCAGCTATGTATTATAAATTTAACCCACAAATATCTAATATTCTTCAGGTTTACCAACACAGACAGCATGTATTAGAGATAACTTAAGAATAAATTAGAATTTGAACATTAGGTTGAATATTGAGGTTAAAAGAGATTCTTCATGGGTGTGTAATTTTTTATTTCGATAAAGAAATGGGTCACCTTACATCATACTTTCTTTGAGGTCACACAACAATTCTCGATATACAAGTAGTACATCTCAAAAAGCTCATTCGAATATAAAACGCTACAATCTTTGTTTAAGGTCCTATATGCTGTCATTGGGCTTTGGTGCCCTGAATTGTACTCAGCCAATACTGAGGGAATCGTCTTGAAACTAAAGACAGTGATAGATGAATGTATGGACTACAGATCGGCTGGTTTCGAATTACAATATTTGGAAATTCATTGAATAAAATAATATTCCTAAAATTTACGGGATCTGAAGATTTTCCGTTCAGTTTTTCAGATATAAAAGTATAATTTAGCCAAAATACTGGTACATATAATTTAAACAAATCGTCTGTTTTAGATTTTTTAATTTCTTCCCAGATTTCTTCTAAAAAGGTAATATTTACATTGTCGCTTACGTTTTTCTTATTTTGCGCTAAATTCTCATACAAAATTTGAAAAAGTTGAAGTAAAAATACAACGATTTTTGCTCAGTGCATATGCCCCCTTAATATGATTTCAACAGGTTCAACTTTTTTCAATCTTAATAATTTATCATGCATTGATTACACGCCTGCGAGTACTCGCACCAGTCGTAATATCACTACATGATTAATAGCGTAATGTTTTTATTAATACATATTACATTCCTTTTTTTCTTCATTCTTCTATCTATACAATCCACCCAGCTATTACTTATGATAATCATTATATTGGGGTCCGAGAACCTGTAAAACCAGTCAATCTTCTCAGATAATACTTCTTCCCACTCGTATTATTAATATTGACCCAGTGACCAACATAGGAACATGCTAGTCATGTACTTAGTAACACACTTCAACTATGTATTATTTTTTATTATTATTATTATCATTATTTAGTTCCGCGCCCGACTTATCTACCGCCTGTGTGATTATTATTATTTATATTTTTTTATTAAGATGCCGAGAGTTTATAGTACTTAATGTTTCTTCTACTTATTATTATGAGTATATTTTATTTAAGAGCGTGTGGGTGTATGGCAGTTCACGTGGCATTTTTACTAATATTTTTACTGTCTTGTGTGTAAACGTTCCCTATTTTGAAACTTTGTATTAAAATTTTAGACCAGTGTTGGCAAATTTTTATGCTTTATTATAGAATATTTAGGATGTAATATTTCTAAAAACATAATGAAATAGGAAGTTTCCGATAGACAAAACAGTACCAAAATATAGTAAGGTTCCTATTGAAGTTTGAAAAATGCTATAGAATTATAAACTTTAGAATTAAATGTATGAAAATAACATGCATTAGTGTGGAAATTGATCGCAAACAGCAAATAAAAACGCGATGTAGTATTAGAATAGGGCTTTACGATGAAGACTGTTATGCACACTTCAATTAAAATTATTTGTAGGTATATTTATTTTTCACGTGAACAATCAGATAAAAAACAACAACAATCGGTAGGAAGGGACTCTTTATTAGGGCGAGCTTATCGCGAAGTCGTGATTTCTTCCAGTTAACCCTTAGATTCAAATCGATCGAAAAAATTGATAGGAAATTTAAATCGATCGTTACATTGATTCTAGTCAAAGTGAGTACAAAATAGAAAAATATAAGAAGTCAAAACATATAGCTGTGTTGAAATGAGATCAGAGACTTGAGAATTATGTGGGAAGAGGTGAAATATATTATGATATTTTAAATGACTGCGATTGGTAAAGATTTACGAAGTCTGTGTGTTCCCAAGAGGAACTTTAAAGGTCGTAGTTTTCTTATGTTTAGGTATGGGTTTATCGAAATTAACCCAAATACACCTTTGCACACTTTACAATAAGCTTTAAAAGCTTGTGTCGTGAAGTGGAGTAGGCCGGCATCGGGGATCGAACCCACGCCCACCGGATTATCAGTAGAGCGCGTTACCAAACAGGCTACCGACCATCTTAGGGGTTAAGAATAAAAAAAATGGAAAGATATCTAGTTTTATGTCCAGATTTTTTTTTCGATTTCAAATGTATGAAAATATGTATCTGTGTACGTAGGTGTATGTGTATATGCATATGAAGGCGCAAATGCACTTTCATGCCAGTAGATGTAAAAAGTAAAATATAAGAAGGTATTAAATTATTTCGAGAATTAATTACTATGTAAATAAGATCGATAAAAATATAGAAAAAAAGTTGTACATCTCCATCTCAATCACTCCACAACTTGGAGCCGACTGACAGAATAACGGTAATGTGTTTTCTCTTATACTACTACACCCGTTATGTGGGACAACGTCTTCTTGTAATTTAAATCGTTGCTGTCTGCGTTCGACAGATTCAAATCAAACGAACGTGAATAAAAAGGAGACACTACCATGTATGGCGATAAAATTGTGAATATATTAAGAGTAATGTATTTTTGTACGTGGGTTCAATTTGCTGCTTATATTTTTTTGTGTCTACGTGAGGATTTATATTGGAAAGTCAAGGTTAAGTGAAAATAATTTGAACGGTGGGAGACCTGCTGTGCGTTCCATTCGAAGAAATTTCAAAATCACTACCGGAAAGGCGCGTGTTCTTAATTAGAATTTCATAGCTGAGTGCATTAACATTGACCGGTTGGCGACTAGTTCAAGAGCATGGCAACCAACACACAAATATAACTCCACTGTCATGAGAAAAACTACGTATAAGCCAATTTTACATTACAGATTTTTAGTTTTTTCTTTATTGAAATGGGTGTTGCAAACTTATATCTATTTCAATCATAAAAAGTATGAATGTCTGTACCCAATCCTTATTTTCCAACTCCCCTAATTCACAGGGCAGCAACTCTCTTAGAGTGAATGAAATCAAGTAAATATCGAAGTTATCTGATTCAGACTCACGATTCTGGGGTAGCAGGTTCAATTTCCAGTCAATAAATAAGCTCTTTTCTACTTTTCTATCAGTAATACTAACAATTATTAAAATAGTCTCAAATTTATTTCAGTTCATATCAATCTTCATCGTCACACGCACTAACTCGTCCGGTCTTCTCGTGGTCCAGTTCTGAACATAGGGCCTCCCTTGATAATTTCCACGCGCTTTGATCCTGGGCCTTCTGCATCCACCATCCACCAAATGAATGAGTAATTTGTACAAGAATAGAGGAATGTGCGTTCTATTCTCTCTGCCTACCCCGCGGAAGACACAGTTGATGGATGGAGTATTTCGAACGAGAAAATTTTCAAGAAGAACAAAACCAATTTTATATAAGTTTCAAAGCAGAGTTGAATCTATAACATAAACCCATATCTAGTATGTATTATACTAATTTCTCCCATGTATGCCAGATGGATCGGTCACATAGTGGGTCAGTATTAGGGTCTCCTATTTGAAATAATTAAAGGAATGAACGAGGGGACAAACTACAGAGGACGACCAAGGAAAGAATACTTGGACGACCTGTGCCAGGATATCGGCTTCAACTCATATAAAGAGTTAAAAAGAACCGCACATGACAGCGATGAGTGGAGAAGGAGATATGGGTAACGATTGAAACTGGTGAAGAAGATGTAGTACTATGAACATTAATAAAAATTCAAAATCTTCGAATATTCTAGTACAAACGTTCCACGTGATATCGAGCCTATATTTATTATTGAGACCTGTTTTTGAAAGTAGGTCAATAAAAATTTGAATAGTAATTTCATTTCCTTTTAAGGTCATTGGGGCTTATATGTTATTAATATCGGGGCTTTTGAGCAAGCAGGTAAGTATAATACGATGATAATAAATTCATTGATTATTTTATATCTTGGTATTATATTTTAGGTATCAAATGGTAAGAATTAGTCCTTACGAGAACACAAGGAGACTGCAAGTAGTAAGTAAGTACCTACTTGCATCTTTTCACATCTCAAACACTATAGGGTCATTTATTGATTGATGAAAGGACATTGTAAAATTATTGTAAAAATAAAACAGTGTTTTATTTTTACAATAATTTTACTATAGGGTCATATTTTTTTAGAAATGTGAACGCAAAAATATTGGAAGTATCTATTTCAAGACACATGGAACATGTAATGTATCCGAGGTTGACCTGGTCTTACCATGTCTACCTCAAGGAGAGACGCATTTTGAGTACATAAAAGAAATCGGAGACCGTTTATGACATTTTTTTAAAAAGTATCTGGGCTTGTGTACACAAAGCCAAATTCTTTCCTGCACACTTTACACTAGGCTAAAGGCTGTTTCGTAAAGTGATGAATACATCATCAGCGCCGGGGTTCGAACCCAGCATCTCCCGTTTGGGAGACCAACTGCACCAATCATGTACTCTTAACGTGATGGAAGCATCAAGAAGTATGTGAAAGGATAGAAAGATAAGGTGCAAGAAGAAGAAGAAGAAAGATACAGTGGTGTGGCATTCTGTCCTCCCTGCCTACCCGGCGTGGGAGAAAAGATATGTAACGTATATAGGGTAGATAAAATTAAGACTTGGACAGGTATATTCATATAGAAAAAAATCCAAAAAACTACTAAATCAGAAGAATTTTTAAATGGTCACTATATTATAACAATATATTATTTAGAAGAAATCATTTCTCACGTATGAGCGTAGGTCGTATTGTCACAAAAAAAACAACTATAAATATTTGTGTTAATGTAACACAAAAATAAATACATGATTATTGACCTATCATAATATGGGTGGGGCCTTGTCCCATTGGCACACAAAAAAAAACATAATTGTTACGAGTGTATACACTAATATGTAAATACGAAATATTTGACGCGTCAAGTCATCGAGTATTGCAAATAAAATGTGTGTATTTATTTCATACATTCTTCAATTTATTAATTGAGGTATTGAGGTCCTCTTCGATCGGAATTTTGGATAGCTGTTGTGACTATAAAGCTAATGTAGCAGTCAGAGGTCAAGATTTTTTTGGAAAATCACAATTTATGCTTTGTGAGAACATCTTAATTTTTCTACATGTCGTAGTTGAATTTAACAAGTAGTTGTATCTCAATAGATATACAGCAAAGGATGGACCTTCCATCAGGCTTATGACTGATCGCCGGCTGGCTTAACTAAATACCAAAAAATAATCTCAATAGACACTAGCGGATCCAGGGGGGGGGGGGGGGGCTAGGGGGCTAAACCCCACTCCAAAACCATGAGTGACAGTACTTTACATACAACAAATCTAGGAGTTTCAGCCCCTAAGCCCCCCCCCAAAACGTTGAGTGACAGTACTTTTTACCATGTGACGACATTCAGCCCCCCCCCCCAAAATTGAATCCTGGGCCAATAAGGGCCGTGTACAATATACACACATTTCACCTCGACTCAACTACCAGCCTTCATAACATAGCGGTAGAATATCGGCTTGTCAAGTTGGAGGTCTGGGTTCGATTTCCGGCCACGGCAGATGGATGGAGTGGAATTGGTGAATGCTACTTAAAAGTGTAAAGTGATCACATTAAGCCAGCCGACGATCAGTCATAATGGAAGGTCCATCCTTTGCTGTGTATCTGTTGAGATATAACTACTTGTTCAATTAGGTCAATTCTGATCCATTGGACAGTGAGTCTAATGATAAATTTAATGAAAGGTCAAAGGTCGTACGGCTGTGGTAATTGGTATAACTTATGGACTCCTTGCTGTGAGGAGATTTGTGCCTGTCTGATTGTCAGTTTGACTTTATTCTTACAGTGTGTGTGTATATGATGTACTGACATAGAAATAATGTATACGAAATGGTGTTTATCTATCTATCTATACCCTCACGTCCCTTGCAGGGTAGGCAGAGAGGACAGAGAGCCAGACAGCCCTACCCTTGCACATACTCCTAGCATCCGTCACATTCATGCAATTTCAATGCATTTGTCATACACGCTCTCCGATTCCTTTTACTCAAAACGCTTCCATCCTTAAGGATCTGGCCGACATGATCGGATCGGTATCTGCGACTAACGTTTCCACAAAAATCCACAACAAGGTGTTAGTTTAGTTAGCTTTAAACTCTGATATAAAAAATATGAGAAATTCTATGGTTTCGGAATCACCATTCGTCGATGTTTTATTGATATAAAATTATTATTGACTTTTTTTCTGATGTATTCTTTTGCGGTGAAGGCGGAGAGGATATAATGCCACAACATGCTTCGCTCGTTTCGCCTCCCCATAGTTAAAAAAAATATATTTATATAATTAATTCCAATATAAATTAAATGGCTTAAAAAATGAACATAGTAGGCGTATCATAATAGGTAGTATATTATAATAAGTGTACATTATTTACTTGTTAATGTATACCTACATGTATACACTCTTTAAGGTGCGTTGATTCGGTAAAATGAGAAAGTGTTTGGGTGTATGTATTGGTGAAAGAAATCCACATCGTAATTTATGTACAGCGGAGAATCTACGAATTAAATTTTTAATTAAACTCACGATTAGGTATAAGCGTGATGAATTTAAATCCAACATTTTGTTATGCAATCCATTAGTGAAAAATGTGAGTAGTTACGTGTGCATTAATTTCGATTTTGTTTGTGAACTCAGGAAGTATGTGAATGTCTACATTTAAATTTAAAAGTGGAATAATTTCCGCGTTATTCATTATGCGTTGATAATTGAATCAAAATGCCTTAATGGAATTACCCGCAATGTAGATTAAACAGCTATGTAGTAGGCATATTACTATGACACATATGTGCATGCATGCAATTTCCTGTCATCGTATTCTTAATTAAGACATTTAGCCATTGCCATCTCTGAAGCAATGATGTTCTGCTTTTCTTTTTATGTCATCTATGTATGTTTCTGTGTCCAGTTTTCGGTCATCAGTCAAAGCTTCTTTTTTTTTTTTTTTTTTTAAATAAATGAATCTGGGTTTATCGAAATAAACCCAAATACATCTTTGCACACTTCACAGAAAGCTTAAAAGCTTGTGTTGTGAAGTGGAGTAGGTCGGGGATTGAACCCGCGCCCACTGGATTAACAGTCGAGCGCGTTACCAACCAGGCTACCGACCATCGCTTCGTTTGGTATATTGGTCCATCGATCATCAGATGTCCTGAATATACGAAGTTGCCCAGTCCAATTACATTTCAGTGAGGCTGTCTTATAGGTCATATCAGTAACTTCGGTCCTTCTTTCTAATCAACTCATAACCTCTTAAGCTACGTTCTTCTCTCTATCGCTCGCCGATTTACGCGGAGTTTTTGGTATTGTTCGTTTTGTAACAGTGATAATTTCGAAACCGTACGTCAGTACTGGAAAAATAAAGGTTTGATCTTATCCATATCCAAAACCATCTCATGGCAGATTTCTCCTGCGCTCGATCCCTGATTCTTCATTGAATTCATGTGTTTCAGATCATTTTTTTGCATGGCATCAACCACCGATGGATGGCAACACCAGAAGACAAAAGAATTTAATATGCTTATAAGTTACAAGCAGTAGACCATGTACCATGCAGAGCAACTAAATGTTGCAATACAAGACATTGTGGATGTCTGGATGCGAGCCAGGAAATATTCTTAAATGACATTATGCTGGATTTCACAAACTTTTGAAGTGAGGCATAGCGGAGATAGGAGCCACCTAGCAAAAATTTTGTATGAAAAATAATGATAAGTTTCTCCTATCTCTGCGCTATTCCTCACCCAAGAATTTGGTGAAATCCAGCAATTGTTTAAGTGTGTAGATATTATAAGCTGGGAATCCCTAGAAGCGAACTTAATTACGAATATCTCCATAGTTATCTAAACCTGGACACTTTGTCAAATAGAAGAATTGTTAATGATTTAATTTTTTTGTACAAAATAATAAACTCAGCCTTTGGCGGCCCTGACCTTCTTGAATTGATTAAGTTGCGAGTACCTCAGCGGAATACTCGCTTAAAGGACACCTTTTATTGTGACAATAACGCTACAAACTATATTTGCAATACTGTTATACACAGACTATAGTTTAGGGAATACGTATCTGAATAATATAGATATTTTCAACTGTACACTCAATACATACAAATCATTGCTGAAGTCAAAATTGTGAAACATATATCTATATACTGTAAATATTAATAGTTATTATTGTCGGCTGTCTGTGCCTGCAAATTGGTCTATACAAAGAATTTCTCATGTACTTTTGATCTGATATTTTATGTTTTTTTTGTTTTGTCAATGTTTCAGATGTACCTACATTAAGTAACTTATTTTTGTTGTTGCTTGTATTGTACTTGTACAAAACTATTGTTAATGTTAAAGGCTTGCGCCGTAAATAAATAAATAAATAAATAAATAAATAAGCTGTATAGCTACTAAATAAGTTTATATTTTAGGCATGTTAATATTAGATAGATCCGCTGTAAGAAGATTGAGAGGCGGCAAGCGGACATCAAAGAGGATGTGAAGCGGCCACTCTCCAACTTTCTACCGTGGCCTACACGTACACACACATACACATACACACAAACACAAACACACATAAATAAAATGATTAATAAGTATATTAGTATAGACTCACATTTTTAGAATAAATTTTGTTCGAGGAAGAAAGGTACTCAATTTGAGAAATTTATCGGCTCTAGTCCTAATAATTTAGAAATTACAGGATGGCTATTTTAAAATATTCATAATATATGTTAAGATGGTTGTATAGGCACCAATTTTCATGCCATTACAAGGAAAACATCTTCAAGGAGGAAGAAGTAAAAGAAGCACAGTATTTTATTTTAATCATAAATAAACTTTGCCTATTTTTATGACTGCATGTGTAATCCATAAACACTTTTTTTCCAAATACAATACTTAGTTCAATCGGTATTATCTTTTTTGATCACACACCGTCGTATTTTTGACATCGATAGCTCTGCTTTATAATACATTTGGCATATATTATTCATATAAGAGTAATAATGCAACATCAAGAAAATTACGGAAATTCGTCAGCTCTTTTGACAAGAGTCTGAAAGGTCTAGGCATTTGAAGGTCTTCCAACAATACTATTATGCTATATTTTATTTATTTTTCTAAAGTCATTAAATGTTTAACAAATTCGTCTCAAGAAGTTATTCTGAACCCCTAGATTAATTAACTGAAATGCGTGTTAAATTAATGAAGTAAGGAAAATTTTTAGTAGGTAAAAGTTAACACCTAAAATCTGTCTTAAATCTGGATACTTAGTAGTTTTCAAATATCTAAAACGTAAACGGACATTGAAGAGAAACGTATTCCTTTGACCTTTAAAAATTCTTAACCTCATGTGATAAACTTGAATAATTATTAATAACATTACATTTTATTCCCACATAACATATTGTATAAAGGGTCCCACGTGGTAGAGAAAGATAAGACATTGTAGAGGACCACCGCTAAGATGAGATGCCTCGCCATCATGGTGTCGGAACAAGATTACATGAAGTAGATAATAATATTATAATGGTATCTACCCACTCGAGAACAACTTTCTCCACTTGTCCATCGGACTTGTGACTCAGAAGTAAAACGTCTTATGGAACAAACGTTCGGTAGAAAAATCCGTGTTGTAGAACATACGACATATCTTTTCCTAAATTATTTTTTTAATATTAATTTCCTGGTATCGAATATACCTATGTATATTGGTGTGTGTATGTTGGTATCTCGTATGAGCTTTCTTGCCTTATGTTTTGTTTCAAATGCAATCAACAAAATTGTTATTTTCGTTGATTTATATGAATCTAGTATTTTAGGAAACATGAAGCATTTTTAAAATATTGAAAGTATTTGAGTTTTTCAAGGATTTTATTTTACTGATTTTCTTACCATGTTCTCGTGTTAAAATAAGGGCCAGGCGGGACCACCGTATTTGAGAGATAATAAATATATGCAATACCATATTTTTAGAAGGCAATACCTAGAGTAGTTTTAAATGAGCGACTTAAATTGCTATAATAATCACCTTCTTTAGTAGTTATTTCAACAGATAAACAGCGAAGAATGGATTTTCCATCAAGGTTATGACTGATCGTTGACTGACTTATTGCGATCAATTTACTGTTAGTAACATTCACCAATTTCAGTTTGCAAAATCGAACCCAGTACAAACACAACGATATTCAAACCGCTGTGTTTTGTAGCCTAGTGACTGCCTAGTGCCTACATAGCCGACGATCACTCATAAGACTGATGAAAAATCCATCCTTTGTTGTGTATCTTTTGAGATAACTACAAGTTATTTGACTAGGATATGCAGAGAATCTAATGTGTTAACAAAAGATACATTTTTAATTAAAAAAATCTAGATGATTTCGAGCGTAAGAAGACATCAGGCAAGATGGTTTGACGATGTGAGGCAAATCGCAGGATGCAAGTGGATGCAGCATGCCCAGGATAGGGATCTGTGGAATATCACAGGGAGGCCTATGTCCAGCATTGGAATTAAAACAGCTGAGAAAGAAGAAGATGATTTTGAACGTGAAACATGGATATTAATATTTACATCCTTGGGTCGAAAAACTTAAATTTAAAAGATCAATCGTGTGTAGTTTTAGAGAGAGTAAAAAATATCAACTTCTTTTGGAACATATTCTATCGTCTCTTTCAACTTACTATAAAGATTTTACTCGTCTTCGTTATCCTTTAAACGGGATTTTTGTGTCCATAGCAACACTTTAAAATTCATATTTGCGATGTCGCTTAAGACGTTCTCGTTATTTAAAACAATTTATGAATAATTTCCAAGAAGTTAAAAAAAACACGAAGAAAATGAGTTGGGCAACTTTCGCATTTGTCCCAGTTTTGTGAAAGAGGTTTGTGTACTCGCACACGAGTTGACATGGCTAGTTACTCGTACTACTGTTAAGAATGTTTTCTCCTATATAAAGATAACACGATATTTAATTTGCGCCATTGCTGCTCGAGATCTCATGATGTAGAAACATAGAATTTTTTAGAAACAGAATACAGACAAATTTCATAATAATTCATACTAAATTTCTTTATTTTTAAGTAGTTATCTCAACAGAAATACAGCATAGGATGGACTTCCCATCAGGCTTATGACTGATCGTCAATCGATCGTCCATTGGCAATCGAACCCTGACCGCCAAACTGACGGGCCTTTGCTGTATATCTGTTATGATAACTACTTGTTATATTCAACCAATTCAACGACGACATGTAGAAAATTCCGATGTTCCCCCAAAAAATAATCTTGATATGTTTTTCATTGAATTGAAAATTGAAATTGAAATTGAGTTGATGTATTTTTGGCGTAGTTTACTGGAGAAAAAATATATGTACTTAATTGAGAGTTTTAAAACCGAATCTCCATTTAAATATTGCTCTTCATGTTTTTCTCATGATCTTTTTTTTTCCTTTTTAGAAGCCTGGACCTACAACCTGAAACATCTAGGTTTACTGTCAATTCTTTTGAAAATGTACATAATAAAATTAATCACTACCTCTAAACTTAAAAATATAGTTCACAACACAAGCTTTGAAGCTTTCTGTGAAGTGTACAAAGATGTATTTGGATTTTTTTCGATAAACTCAGATTCATTAAAATAAAAAATTGTTTAGTCAATAATTTTCCAATCGCTTACTCCCGTATTTTCTCTAGTTTCTAAATTCAACCGATCATGTGATAATTATTTGATAGGAAAATCTATAAAATTGGTACATGTTCTATAGTTATACCATCTCGAAAATAACATCTATAATCATATAATACAGCAATTGAATATGTTTCTTCTCCGTAGTTCGGAGTGAAATGAAATTTTCTCAGTTATACAAATATCGGGAACAATATGAAATTTCACGAAAGAAAAAAGTTATAGGTTGCCTTCAAGATTGGTTGAAGTTTAATATTTCATACTAGGTGTCCGGTTTTCAAAAAAGTAATGTCTATGGACTGTGTTTACTGCGCAGAAAAAATACAGCAAGTAATAGATTTTATTTCAAAGACAGTGTTTAATGAGGAATTGAGAGACAACTATGAAATATACTTAATATTTGTACAGATTCAGGGTAGACTATGCAAAGAGATAGAAATAATAGTGTAATGAACGTGAAAATGTTGTCAGGTTGTGAATCAAACCTAAAATTTCATTAAATCTATACTGGCTTAGTTTGCTTAGTGTTATTTCTGCTAAAATTAATATCATATGTGTCAAAACCTATTTGCTTGTACTATTGAGAATTTTTGTAGAACACAATTTTCTATTCCGTATCAAAAAACATCACTTTTATTCAACCTTTCTTTATCTTCAATCAATTGTCTACCCTTTTATAGGGTCCTTAAATAAAATAATATACATAAATGATATTAGTAGAAAATGACCACAGATATAAGTTGAAACCACTATGATCATTTAATTCTTAGGTTATTTTTTTGGTTGTAAGTTTTTTAGATATAGTCTTAGAGAAAAATGGAAACAAATAATGTAAACAACTATTGCAAATACTTTCTCTTCTAGTATTTGTTTTGATCATAGCACCGTCACGCGAGATAAAAATTTGCTTTCTACAATTGTCAAGAGATGGCGAGTTGTACACCATTTCTCTCAAACGAAATTGAAATGTTAATATGACCCAATACTACAGTAGAACGGAATCTTAGAGACTACATAATAATGACATAATTTAGTGCATTACGAATTAAAAGATGTTGAGTAATTCGGAGATTTTCTGACTAAGAAAACATACAAAATAACCAATAGAATCTAGGATTGGTATATCGCTAAGGTGCGGCATACACAAAAGAATACATTATATTTTACTATAGCAATTTTCTAGAATACATATTCCAGTAAAATATTTGCATAAAGAGTCGTATAGTGCTAAAATAAATTATTACTTAGGAGTTTTTTTATGTCACAGATAACATTAGATTTGGCATTATTTTAAATATCATCTAGTTTACCTTCAATATCACTTCTAGAATCAGCTGTCTTGGTGAATCTCAACGAATGAGTCTTGATATAATTATGAATCCAATCCCACCAGTCGGCACTTCTCCCATCGACTGTCACATGATCTACGTTTGTTGGAAGCTTTACGATCTCTAGATCTCCAATCAGAGAAACAGTTTCAGCACTATCGATCTTTTCAACAATCTCGTAAAGTTTATCGTCGACACATTTCTCATCCGACGCGCACTTTTTGTCAACGATAAAATTATCATCACAACTAATTAAACTGACTAACGCGAAACAGGATGCGACTAACAAAATAAACTTATAAACCATTTTTAAGCTTTCGCGAAAGCTGACGCACTTAAATTATTTAAACTTTTATTTTTGTTTTTTCGTTGTGTCGATGGTCAAGTTCGATTGACAAATAATTGTTTATTGCAATTACGTTTTTATTTAAACGAACTAACTGGAACAATATTGAAAACAATACTGACCGTTGCAAAGCACACTCTATCAATTATTCATTGCGATGGATTACTGTTGTGTTATGATTGTGTAGCGAAATTCCAATTAAAATTCAAGGAAGGCATTGAGGTATGAATGTATACGTGATACGTGAGGAATGCATTAGCGAATTACACATGTAATTTCCTACCATTACAAATGCTTTATCGGAGAAATGATCAGCACTCACTTATTGATACGTTTATTATCCATAAAACTGTCAGACAATATAATGCAATGGATAAAAATATTATTATGATAGTATAAGAATTTGGAACTCATTCATCTAGGATCAAATTAGAAAATGGACTAAATAGAAACGACCCTTGGTTAACCGTTTTAGAGATACTTACCATAGGTACTTACTTTCTTTCAGTGACCGGAACACTATCAAATTTTTGTCCCCCAATATTTGGCCTCCCCTAGCGCATCCTTGGACCCGCATGTTACTACTATATTTGGGGACATGAAAGCAGGTGACTGGAAGCACCACATTCAAATGTATTCTCTCTGTATGCCATTCTTTGGGGTTCCCTACTGTAACAAACGGAGACATCTTTTCTAAGTCTGTTAAGTGACTCCATGTTGGGATTTGTTTTGAATATTTCTTAACGTAGATGCCCAAAATATGGACCACTTCTTTGTATATTGATCATGCATAGAATCCAGTTCAAAAGAAGGTATTTTTAATGCTTGGTGTAGAAAAAGTGTCTATCAAATAAAAGTAGGCATTCTCTTAGAGGCAAAGTAAAAACAACCTTATTATATAATCTAAAGAAAGAATGCAAAAAAACCTAATTATACATTTTGTACATTTCACAGTAAGCTTGAAAAGCTTGTGTCGTGAAGTGGAAGAGGAGACATCGGGAATTAAACCCGCGCTTTCCCACCATCTCGATTAACAAAAAAAGTTTTTTTTTGGTCTTATATAAATTATTAAAAGATATTATTATTGACCACACATATTGATTCAATTCTCCTACTATCCATCGAAATAATAACACGATTAAATTAAAATGTATTACAAGGAATTACGGTGAAAACTCCACGTGGTTTTATTAACAAAATGGAGGTTAATTCTCATCCTTATATTCAAGTAAGGTAATTGATAAAATCAATCAATATTCAGACTAAATAAGCGGATGTGTCATCTGTTTTATGTAGATACGACTTAAACATCATTAATGCCAAGTCCGGTCAAAGGAAATAATCAATATAGAAGTACATGATTTCTATTCTTTATAAATTCGCACGATTCACCACGTAGGTAGTTAGAAAATGTATTTCGTAAGGAACTTCTTACAGAAGGATGTAGTAAATTCGTGATACCTATAGCAAATTGAGAAATAATGGTATGGACTTATTAATGTTCTTCAATATTTTACCTGTTTGTCTTTATAATACTTGTACCTAATTAAGTTTGTGTTATAGGGCCGATCTCTTGTAGCTACGGTGGACCTCTAAGGACCAATGAAAAGGCGATTTCTGTATGTAACAGAGTTCCAAAAAGAGCTTTTGCGCAAACTGTCCAAATAATTCCTAAGTAGAAAGAGAGTAGTAACGTAGATAATGAAAAGCTATCATTTCTCTTGAAACAATATTTCTTTATAGGTATTAAATTTAATCAAGAATATTGGATTTTTTATTAAGCTATTGATCGAAAACTTCAACATCTATAAAGATAGCTAAATTAAACTTGCAAATGAGGATGTAGATACCTTTACTACAAAATTTTTCCTTTCTTTAAAAATATTAAGTACATAAAAATAACTATCTGACATTCCTTTACTTTCAATATAAAGACCGTTGTTTTTAGGATGTTCATCTTCTTCTTCCGCCGTTTTTTTTTATTGCTTATTTCTTCCATTTTTATTTAGTCTTTCTTGTAGATATCTTTTTTAACTTGATGAGGGATGAAATAGTAAAAAAGAATTTATATTATATTCTTATTTATTTCAAACAATTGTTCATATATATTTATATAAATGCTATTTTACATACATAATAAATAAATTAATAAGTCTTCATCATGATGTGAATACATCTACTCTTGTATTTATTTTAAAATACTTTAATGATAATTAATATTGCAAAAAAATAAAAAAAAAACATAAACAAATAAAAAATAAACTTTGGGATAAAACAATAAACTAAATTACAAAATTATACAATAAAACATGGCACAACTAGTGAACTAATAAATAAAAAATAAAAATAATAAACAAATAAAAAATAATAAAATTAAAAATAAAATTGCTAGGTTCACGAGGAACGACATAACTTTGGTCATAAAATAGAAAATAAAAATATACATAACGTAACATAACAAAATAAAAATAAAATAAAATAATAAATAATAAAAATGGTAGCTGTTTTAAATTAAATGACTTAAAGATTTTAAAATAAATATAATAAATTAATAGCCTTTTACGAGCTTACATCAAATTGCGAATAAATTACTTAATCTAATTAAAACTTTCAACGTACTCGTAGTTATATGGGTCTATATAAGTTTTTCAGTTTCAAATTCCTTTACAGTCCACAGCTAGAGGAATCGAAGGAAATTTCAATTGTTTGAATATTTTTATTTTGCGTCCAGTTTCGTAACGTTAAATTCTAAGGAGTTTTTTCTCTTGAGGTTTTATTGCAGTTCATAAAAAAAATGATTTACTGTCATAAGTCTTGAATGTCTCCCAACTTTTAAAAAAATACTTAGTTGGCTTGTGGCTTTTGGGCACCAAATGCCAAATCTTGAGCTTCAGTTTCATATGATCTGGCATAAGGATAAGAAGCCGGGGTTCCAGCATTTTGGCTCCAACCAGCGTTGGCTGCTCCGCTTGACCATCCAGCGTTAGGGGCAGGGTTTGACCATCCAGCCTGGTTGTTCAACTGGAAAATACACATGAAACCAATAAAATACATGAATATTAGAGACTCATTGTGATTATAAGGAACTTTGAGTCTGCTAAACGATTGGCGATTTCTTATAAAATTTAACATATAGTCTATATCTTTTCAAGTGAAACACAAAACCCTACCACTTATATTTCTTCTCTTTATCTCATGGTTGGCTAATACTGTGACGTCAAGAAGTTACCTTCATTATATTAATAGTCAAAAAATTACCTTTCCGAAAAGTCCAGCAGAGCCACCTCCGTTGCTGCCCAAAAGCTTCTGGATTCCAAGGATTGAAGCGAGAACGAAGGCGAGCTTGGCGACGATCAGAGCCTTGGTGACCAAGAGGACCAGACCACCTCCGACGATGGCGACGACAGCAAGAACCTTAACACCAATGCCTAGAAGGATTGGACCGAGCATCTTCTTTATCTTTCCGCGAGCTAAAAAATAATATCCGACAGCAAAATCAGTATAATGTCTTACTAGGATTAATGAATGTTTTTAAGAAGGATTGGACAAGTTCAGTGTTGGGAATTATGTGTACAAAGAGGTGTTACGTATTGACATATATTTGTTTTCAAATTGTTAACTGGAGGTCCTGGATTTATAATTTCAGGGCTGACGTATCCTGCACTTCACCATAGAGGCTTTAAGCTTACTGTGAAGTGTGCAGGAAAGTATTTGATATGTAACGACCATAAAGCTTTTTTAGATGATTGGGGGATATAATTCAAGATTTATTTTAGAATATACCCAATATAGTTCAACGCAGGATTTAATGTACACACGAAACTTCTAGACAACCGGCAATTTATTGAATTATTAGTCAATGAAAGCTTTCCTTCGATAAATGTACGATTAAGAACCGTTAGTTGATAAATTTCCCAAAAAATGATTTTCTACGTGTGTAAGTTAAGTAGCTATTTGTATCTAACAGATGACAAATAAAAAAATATTAACAATGTCAAGATTAACCTAAGACATATTATACGAGTATTTAAAAGTGGAACAGTTTAGGTTTACATAGGAATTTAAATTACGTATTTAAATAAGTAGATATATGTACAAATTAATTTAAATTTATATGAAAATAAGTAGTTTAATTTACATTAACTTAATTATGACGACGTGCCCTACAATGACCTTAATCTTGAACTTAACTCAGAGAATCAAAAATACATTTTAATATTTTATTTACATAATTAAAAAATGATCTGTCGTTGCTTTGGTGTGGGTAATACAATTAAAAAAGACAAAATAAAACACAGCGTGAAAAAAACTCACTATTGGTATGTCGTAATCGTCATGATTAATTTGACAGATGCTGTAGGGTTATGTGACCGTAAAAAAATGTTACGTTTATATAAAAAAAAGTGCGTTCAGAGAAGAAAAGCTTGATTATAAATATGGTAGTGTGTTTGGTTGTTATGGTTTTGTTTGGACATTGTTGCGTGTGGGTGTTGATGCATAAGGTAGAAAGTACAACCTTGACCGAATTAATACGGACGCATAAGAGTTGTTAGGTTTGGAATGTTGGAGATTTTGTTATCTATACACCCGATGCATTTATCATGTTAATCATGTAACATTGTGAGCAGGGCTGGTATTGTGTGTTAAACTCAATGAGCTATTGCCCTCTGTGTCGATATTAAAAAAAAAACGTTTTTTTATCCTTCTATTTTCTGAAAATTAACAAAGGATACGATTTTATTTTTTCCCACCAACCCTTAGTTCAAGTTTGTGTTATTGAAAAAAATGTATTCCCTTTCTGGAATATTATACTTTAAAATGACTTTATAGATATTTTATTTAGTCTTTTTCTTTTGAATTAATGACGCATCTAAAAGTTGAAACCGGTAGTGTTTAAGTAAGTATTTTAAGTGGTTGTAGTACATAGTTGATTACTTTTCGAATAATCAGTAAGATATTTTTTAATCTTTTAGCGGACTTTATCGATATATTACCCAGGAAATTTTTAAATAGTACCTAACGTACGATGAATTATAAAAATAATACGGCTCAATAATTAGTTACATACTTGATACATTAATTTTGATACACATTACTCATCCACAAATACATACGAATATATAAAATATTTCATTGATACCGGCCCTGGTTTAATCACGAACAACGAGGAAGAAAATATTTAAAACTAAATTTCTCGGGAATAGAGAAATGGATTCCATGTTGGGGTCAAGGATTTTTATAACAACTGACTGACTTTCTCTAATAAATTGTCTAAGTTATATCATACACGCATAGTAATTGTTGAGGTTAATAGTTAGAATGATGATAGGGCTTTCTACAAGACGGATACAATCTACTGATTATACGAAGATAGGTAATAAAAAATGGGATGATTAGAATTGGATGTCAAAAATAATGAAAGGTTTTAATAGGATAGACAGAAAAGATTATGATCGGGTTCATTATTCAAATACCTACTAATGTTATTCATAGGTAATCTTAAATTTACATCTGTTTAATACTTTTGGAAAGAAAGTTGTTTATCGGAGGGCTGCTGATATGGGTATTTCCTGTCACTTGTCACTGGAGCAGTACGTGCCGAACAGACTGTACCGAAGAGGCCTACCCACATCCAGAAATGACAACAAGGAATTTGTGGAGAGTAACGAGAAAAGAAGAAGGTATTGATACCCACAGATGGGCTAGAGGCAACGGATGAGATACTGGTATGTACATATGAAGAGAACGGTGCCATCCAGGCTCCCTCACATTGTGCTATAAATGGCCTAAGTAGACGGCCTCTGGCTAGCCTGACAAAGTCAAACTCTCAATACATTTCTTGAATAACAGGCGACCAGGCTTACTACAAGATGAAGAAGAGACACTTTATGACCCAATAGTTTCTGAATCGATAAACTAACCATTATCCATGCTGTAAAGTCTGTTCTACACAGATTTTATGACAGAACAATACTGAATAGTAACAAAGAGAAGGCGTTTGTCATAATGGTTTTACAACTACGAGTATTTATTACATGAGTGAGTAATAGTGAACTGTTAAAGAAAGTAAAAA
This sequence comes from Ceraclea dissimilis, assembly GCA_963576895.1. Lineage (NCBI taxonomy): Eukaryota > Metazoa > Arthropoda > Insecta > Trichoptera > Leptoceridae > Ceraclea > Ceraclea dissimilis. The sequence continues at coordinate 17,513,619 of OY756363.1, forward strand.
TGATGACATCTAAAAAATAAAGTTTCGTGTTACAGATAAAACCCCACGCGTTGATCTCTAATGGTCCAATCTGCATTCCATTTAGCAGTGCCAATGTGTTCTATATAGATTATAGGCATAACTGATTAATATTGCAGTACAATAGAACATTGCTGTCGTAGGTGACATTACTGCGATTCTGTTTCATTGTATTCGTCATATTATTTGTATATAAAGTTTCTCCATACTTCATTCTTATTTCGTTTGCAAGTCATGTAGTTTCTAAATTGACACATTAGTCTTAAGTTTTTCAATACGGTTTCGAATTAAGATGTGGGAGATTTGCTTTAAAAATGCCAAATTGGAATATAAGTTCAAAGTTATTGAATTACGCGTAAAATACGCACATTTTTATGTACGTAAAATGTTATATTTTAAACTCAATGTTTGTATAATTAGTCACGTATTTTATTGACTTATGACAGTAAATTGACAACAACCAAAGTTTTTCACCAAGAGCCTTGTTCTGAATTGTGTCCGTTTTTAACACAATTATTACAGCACTAAATTAATGGATCCTACAACACCCGTTTTAATTTCGCATGGATTATCCCAACGATTATAAAATTAAGTAGGGTTAAGAAACAATAGTTTATTGTTAACATATATACGAATATCAAGCTGGGAAACAGAGATATACCTAGCTCTCATAAAAAAGCAGGAATAATATATTATATCAAAGAAGGATAAACTGATGTTTATCGTTATGTGGAAGAATAAATGGGGGGCCTATTTCTGTTTTTTTTCTCGAGCATCCCCTTTCCATACTTCATTCCTCTCCAGTCCTCACTTATTATCCCCTTCCTCATATAATAATATGCATGTATTTATTTATTTATTTTATGGTTGATTTAGATATGTATAAGTTTTTTTTTCTCGGGTTGACTGTAAGACATTGCTTTTGCAATAAGTCCGCCCTTTGGCATACTTCTGTGTCTAAGAAGATTTGTTATTGGCTAATAAAGATTTACTTATTAATTTATATCCAACAAGGGATCCGAGAGGATGAGGAAGAAGAACAATTATTAGCAAAAGGGCTTAGGAAGAGGAAATTGTACACGATAAAGGTGCAGTACTAACAAGAAAAAGATTGTCATGTTGCGGTAATAATACAATTCATAAAATAGTTATGATACCTATGCACGTTCAATACTTAGAAGAACAAGAAAATGACATTGTGGTATGCAATGTGACACTTACATATTTAACAATTACAGGTGTATTTAGTATGTAGAATGACATTGTCAACAGAGGTGTAAATAATTTAACTAATGACAATAACAGCGAGGTGTGTCTAGTCTTGTAATAGTATTGTCACAACGAGTACAGTTTCATCGCATGTGTACTTAATTTCAATACATTATAACATACATAGATAGTATTAACATTGTGTCGAATGACTTAGTACATATCTAAAAGATGATTATTTATTTAGTAGGTAACGGATTCAAATTCCTTTTCCTTTGAGTTTATAGGGCAATCTCTAATTAAGATTTGTAGTTATGAATCTGAGTGTGTCATATTATGATGTGTTTTTTTGTAGTACCATTTAGAGGTCGTATTGGATGTATTAATGAAAAGATTAATAGAATTAGAAAGCTGTATTAAAGTTTTTGGTAATATGTTAATATTATATGGAGCCGACAGGCAGACCATTCAACACATGGTTACAGGGTGTGCACTCAGAGCGTACAGTGGCAATACATCAGATTTCCTCATCCTTAGCGACGAAGCAATAAAATACATAATAAATCTAGATTTAAGTGAACGACCATTGAACATTGAGCAGGGGGTTTTTGAGTGTCTAAGCTCTCAGTCAATATTTTTCAAGTATTGTGTTGCTCTTGGGTTAACCTTATGGATTTCCTCAAAACCCCATAGAACTAGTTGTTAGAACAGTAACCCACAATCTGATCGACCGACTAAATCCCGCCACACTCAATATGATACACTCAATATGATACTTATATAAAGAAAATAAAGGATTCCAGCTATCGACCGAAAGTGATTAGAAATTATTGGTTAATTAGTTCTAGTTAAAATGACTCCGTCTTGACTTTACGTTAAGTGTGTTTTATTTAGGTATCTAGCTACCAATAATCGATTGTAAACGAAGGCCAAACTATTTAATAATATGTTCCATGATTATTCAAAACCATGTGTAGTATTTTGATAATTGCACGTTTTTATTAAATCTAAGGAAGTGCGCATTTATCTGTGTGTTTGATAAGCGTGCAGCATGAAGAATGTTTAAAGTATGGAATGATTCGTATGATAATTTTGTTCTATTTATAGCAGGGTATGGTTTGTATAGTTATATTGTTCTGTTTAAAGCGGGGTATGTTAGTAAAGCATTTTTGTACAAATCGTTTATTATTTAGTGCTGTGGATGAGATAAAGAAGATGCGACAGTAAAAATATATACAAAAGCATAAAAAGCGTCTAAGAATTAAGTATCCTTACCCTCATTGAAAGTCCTGGCGGCAGTTGACACTTCTTCAGGGGACAGTTTTACGTCCATCTTGTGGGACTGAAGGAAGCTGCCGGCGGAGTCCATCAGGAGTGACACTAATTTGGCAGATCTCTCCAATGGTTCAGATGGAAGACTCCTGGCGATGTCTGTTTCAGATTCCAAGGACTTGGCATCGCGGACTGATTCGGTTGAATCTCTGGAAAACAAAATGCAATAATTTTATTAAATTTGTAATTAACTACAGTACATTACTCAGAGAATGAAGTATAGGAAAAAATGACAACAGATTTATTTGTTTTCAATTGGAAGATCAATTTGATGAGTTCTTTTAAAAAAAATGAAATGTGTTTTGCAGTTTGTTCAATGTTCATCTTTGGGAGATGAGAACTATTAACTTGCCGTAGATGAGGAGGCCTTCGTCCAGGAGTGGACGGGATTGGGCTGATAAGAAGATGAAGATGGATTAGTAAGTGTTGTTTAAACAAATTAATTGAAGGTAGTGATGTTGTTTACTTATTTGATAATTTTCTTTAGTGAAGTCTTGTACGTAAGTTAAAGAAAGTGTAAACAGTTGTCATCACTACTGTATGGAAAGTGTCAAAGTTTACATTCAACATTACTTTTAAGGTCAGCAAAAAAGACAGCATTGGAAATTCATACAAAAAAAAAAACAACGACTATGTAATGTGGTTAACTTACACTTTAATTGTCGATCGTTAAAATCACAATGCGGATGAAAGATGAGCCAATATTGAAATAACAACAAATATAATTGTTTATTTTGCGTAGACAATGCGTAGTTAAATATGAGTATAATACGTTCTGTTGAAAGCCGTGAATATTAAAATATACGGTGTTAATTACAATGTTATCCGTAGATGAAACCGGGTCATACAAATGTAAAGGAACTCTTGTATTGTTTTACAATAGGTACCAAGTGAAAATGAAGTGAAATGATTAGTCAACTATCTACATGCATTTGTTTTCGTCAAAATTTTGTATGAATGTAACGCAATAACGTGGCTACTTTTATAAGTTGTTCGAGTATATACGGAGTTGAAAATATTCCACGATCGCAGTGCCTTCGACTATGATCGAAGATTGTTCGGCTAATACGTTATTTTTTCAGGATTATATTGAAAATCATGATTTATGTTTTGTATTGTGAGAACATCGCATTTTCTACATGTCGTAGTTGAACATAACAAGTAGTTATGGACTGGAATTGGTGAATATGGTAAGTGCAAAGTGATCGCATTAAACCAGCCGACGATTAGTCATTAGCCTGGTGGAAAGTCCATCTTGCCACATTTTTTCATTGACCTTACGTGTCAACCAAAATGTTTTGAATAGTCATCGGCAGATGTCAAAATTTTTAGAATCTGCGGCATAAATTGAATTGGTGAATATTGTAGTACAACTATTATTAGGTAGAAAGAAAACACTGTGCTTTATAAAAAAAATTTACCATAAGAATCTACGTACGAGGATGAGAAAGTCTGGTAATCTGTTCTGTCTGCTTACCCTGCAAACTGCGTCACTTTTGACGGGCCACAGCTAGTAACTCAATAATGACAATAAGATCTTCTTCTGTCTTTGTGACGAAGTGTCAATTTCTACGCCATTTTGTCACATTGTCACACTAGAGATAGCATTGTCGTTGTAGTAAATTATTTATTGTATGAAATTCCATGTGCTTATTGTATGGTATATTGTACGATGATGCTACATTATGTGTCTATTGAAGTGTAAAGATTGTACAATGAATTGGATGCATAAAATGTTAATTAGTCGTTCTGAGAGTTTGTCACTAATTGATTGATAAGAATAGTATACAGCGAGTTTTGTTAGACTAGTGAAATTCGTATATTTTTTAGATGAGCACTGTGTAGGTAAATTGATAGAAATGCATTCTTCAATTGAAACTCGTCACAAAAATCTATCGGGCTACTGTAAATTCTAATTAAAATTCATTTTGTATCAAATATGGGTGTCCAGAATGACAATCTAAACGATAAAGAAACAAATGATCGTGAAAAATAGAACTTTATGTATGGAATATCTAAAAAATTACAGGTTTACAGACTACTTGTTTGTATTACTAGTAGCTACATTGTTAAATCTCGTATTTATGGTGACCCATGCGACATAGCCACCTGAACCTACATTTTTTTAACCAATTCCAATTGACATAATTTATTTTTGCAATTTTGTTCTTAACTGTCTTTAATTTTACGTAATAATCGATTACCTACTTAAGTCCATTCAAAGCATCTTACTCCAATTTCTGAGCTAGTTTCCGGATATGTCTCATGTATTATTAAGTTATGACATATATGTCATTATACCTGCTTCCCTGAATGCAATTGTTTTCGTTAATAAGACAGCATACAATGGTGCATCCATCTACTCTATATTTACGTAATAAATTTCGTCATGGTGCACTAAGCTACAGAATCTTAATATATTTTTATCGAAGCGTGTTGAAGGGAGCGGAACACCATGTATGTATACCTAACTTATGTACGCGAGAAGTTCCGGTGTTTTAAAGTAATACAAAATAAGTAATGTGTTTCTATGAATAATGTATCGGTGATTATTGTTATATTACTAGGGAAAGTGTAGCGCAACGCAAGTATTATATTATATTATTAATGTGTTGAGATAAAAGGGACTTAATTTTATGTTAATTTCAATTATTCAATATGCGAGAGAGTCGCTTTTTACTTAGATTAGATAAAATATGTCTTCCATAACGAATAGATATACTCTTTTGGTTTGCTGGTAACCCCATTTTTGGTGATGTGGAATAATTTTTAACGCATTTACTGATTATTAAGAGTGGTGTTGTGGAATGAATGAAAGTGATGAAAAAAAGATGGTTAAGACATGTTGAAAGAATGAGTGGTGGTCGAATGACAACAATAGGAAATGTGGTTGGTAGAGGATGTGTTAAAAACGTGGTAAAAATGCGTGTACTATGAATTGCACGGAGGTGACAGAAGCAAGGGGTGTGTATGGATATGGCAGTGTGGCGTCCTGTTCTCGTTTACTTTTTATTTTAGTGTATTTTTTAGAAGAAGAAGTAATTTTAGGATTATTCTATAATACATTACGGATGCTGTGGACACTCTTAATTGAAGGGTCAGTCGGTTTTTTGTGTTTTATGTTTGAGGGTCCCTTAAATAAAATATTGTTGATGTAGAAGTTGGGTTAGCAGGGAGAGATTGCTGTAGTTATGGTGATTAGCTCGCCCTAGTGAACATTATACCTATTATTATTGTAAATGTTAATGTACTAAATGTTGGTATTTACGTTGTATGCAATGTTCACTTAAAGGATAAATAAGTTAATTGTCATTATAAGTGTAAATAAACTAACGTTTATTTGATCAAGGTCAATGATGATCGATTATTTATCGATTAATTATAATCAATCCAATTCTCGATTATTGTAATCACTTTATTGATAATGACAATGAAGCTACTACGTGTGGTGAAAGTAAATTGGTTGAAGCAACACGTAATACTCGTAGTACTACGGTAATGGATTATATCGATTATGACCACCGGTTATTTCTTGTTGCATCATATTAAAACATATTCACATAATCGAAACATATAATAAACAGTGTTTTTTTTTCAGGAAAATGTATGAGAGAAATTGCTGCAAGAAATGGTCCAAAGTCTTGAAAGATTAACAAGAGATGATCGTTAAATATAAAGAGTTTTTTGTTGTAAGATACAGTGTTTTTTCATTAAGTTAGAAATTTCAATGTTATTTTCTTTTGCAATGTTTTAAAATGTCAGTTTTTTTGAGTGACAGTGTGATCGTTTACATTGTAGTATTAAAAATAATGCGATAAAAAACTTAAGTATGAAAAATGACAGAAGTATGTTCAATAATTTTCACTAAATACATTGAACAAGGTACAACTACAAAGAGATAACGAATCAAATGAGATAGGATGATAAAGAATTATAAAAAATACTACATGATACTAAGGCGAGCCCATAGGCTGATCCTGATTGACTCGTATCGGAGTGGAATGAAGGTGTTTTGTAGTACTCACGGTATTGCAAATGCAGTTTCTTAACACTCGTAATTTGTCCATTCAAATACACAAACTTCTATCAATCAATAGCAGATCAAACTTAGAATTATCGATGTGTATATAAATGTAAGAAACCTGCATAATTTTCGAATTAAGTCGGAAATTCAATTGGGTTGTAAATATTGTACTAATAACACAATTTTCACGATTTATAGCTTGAATCGTAAGAATAAGAGTTATTGTTTTGATGTTTGTAGCGTTCTGTAATTGTCATATTGATAAGATGATTTTAATATCGATCAAATAAAAACAATTTAAAAACAACTTTTCAGACGACAGTGTAAGCAACAAAAGTTATATGTATGTAGTGTATCCATAGGGAACTAGGGGTTCTCTGAGAATTCTCCCCCGAGAATGCTGAAAAAAAGTTTGGATTATATTTATAATATGCATTATGGGACAAACCTCTCGAAGTGAACTCCTGAGAAGAGCTCAACTTGCTGCATCCTTGCTGCCCTGTTGATGGCTGTGACACCCTTCAAAACGACACACGACATCATATCGTCTTTGCCACTAGCGCAAGAGGTGAGCATCCTCCCCAACCTCTCCCACGAAGTTGGTGGTTCAATTTCGTTCGTTTCGACGTCGCTTGGGGCAGCCGCACACAATGCTACGAACAGCATGAAAAACGCACCCGATAAGAACTTCATTTTATTTGTATTTAAATAATTATATAACTATAATATTAAATGATCGAGAGACTGAAACCCCGGTAAACTAATCAACGATTGGATTTGTTCAGCGGAGTGATCCTTTCAGTAGGTTAGTTAAGTAACGAATGATGCTGTCTGGATGTGATACACCCTTTTTATATTATTTGGTGTGACACAGGCTCTACCGCACTCCTACTTGACGCCTGTGATATTAACTACGGACGCACACACGTGAACGGATTGATAGGCAACCATAGGTTCTCGTATACTACCTAATACTTCGTAGACACAATACGTCCTCTATGCGTTGTCGATGATATCCGGCTGGAACAAAAATACGATCGAATGAAAATTCGTGAATTTATATGCGGACGGTGTTTAGGTGTTGTTGTGGATGTGATAGCACTTGGTATTATCTTGCAAATGCTCAGAATTTAATTCTAGTTAAATTATATGTATTCGTAAAGTCTTGAGAATAAAAAACCGGGCATTATAGGATAGCCGTTTAATGGATCGTAATTTCATACGTTTTTTTTCAAACTTAAACGTTCCAATCAACTTTTTACGATTCTGGCCGACCAATTTCGTTTTTTGTAAGATTTTCCGACCATGTCTTCTACACTTCGACCTTTCTCACTCTACAAGTTTTCTTTGCAATCTGGACTCCATTCCTTATGTTTTACTTTTTTTTTCGTATTTTCTTCTAGAGTTCGCGGTTTGATTAAATTACATTAGTTGCCGAAAGGAAAAAAAAACACAAAGCCGAAAATAGCCATGCCTATTTCTGGTATTCCTACTTTTGATTTTTCTGTTCCAAAGTAATACGAATATTTCAGCAAAACATTGTGAAAATAGCTGGGCCAAAAATAATCGTTGAAGATTTTCATGATGATCCACAATAACTATAATATGTACTTGGTTAAGCAAATGGAATAAATATATACAGTAAATAAAGCATAAGAAATACGTTCCATAATAAAAGTAATACATCACTTGTACCAATGGTTTACAGTCGATGTCATATTATAAAACTGTTGAAAAATCGTACATCCGTCTTTGTCGGTTTGGGAGTCTGTTTCGGTACATGAGTCCTCACTGTGGAAAGTGTCTATAGAACGAACTAGCGTCACATTACTTACTTAATATAATTATCATCATCAGTACACGAGTAATACTCAAATGCCTCGACCATACAGTGTACATTGTACGTACATCTAGCCGTAGTGAGAAATCTCTTCGTTATTTCAAAGATGATAGTAAAATTTTTGAAGAATTTAGATTAATTTGATAATAATTCATTGATAAAATTAGATAAACGTTTAGTCTACGAGTAAGTGTCTTCCTTCTTCTTCTTTAGATATAAAGATGTGTATTTTTTCTCAACCATAATCATCATCATCTATATCATAGAATATAGACATTAAAATTGCTACTGGTGTCGTTTATCCTCATGACTGAGGGTCGCGACTCTCACTCCAGCCGTTGACAATCCTCCTCCATGAGCCTCTGTCTATGGCCAGATGTGTTGCTTTGTGTAGAGTGGTATTTGTGGCTTCTCTCACCAGGTCGCTCCAACGCATCGGCGATCAGCCTCTCGGTCTCCTGCCTTGTACACGTACAAAAATTAGGAATGCTAGATTAGTTCTATCTATACCATCACGCCGCGTCCCTTGCAGGGTAGGCAGAGAGGACAGGGCGCCAGACTGCCCTATTGCCCAGACTGCGATCAATATTAGCTACTCGGAAATATGAATATTTGTAAATTTGGACAAGTACGAGGGAATGAAAAACTTCACAACGAATATTGATATATCTTTCGGAAAGAACGTCAGGCTCTCCTGGTTTCTACATTTAAAGAGCGCGACCGTCCTTGAGGATCTCGTCGACATGATCGGTTTAGGACGGCCACGCTTCTTCACATCTCTTCTTTCAACTTGTAATCATTCATTATTTGAACAAGCCCAAACCATCTCATCACCATTCTAGTTTACGCTCTCATCTTAAATATTGTTAATTTTAATAAATTTTGTTAATTTCGTTCAACTCTCAACGAGGCTATGTTAAAAATGGATCTTCCAGCTTAATTGAAAATCACAATTTACCTAAATTTTGTGAGAACTTCAGATTTTGTACACGTCGTAGTTGAACATAACAAGTAATTATCTCAACAAATATGCAGCAGAAGATGGACTTTCCAGCAGGCTTACCACTGATCGTCGTCTGTTATATCGTCGTCGTCGCCGTCGTCGCCTGATGAAAAGTCCTTCTTTTGCTGTATATCTGTTGAGATAACTACTTGTACTTGTCTTCTAGCTTTTAGTTTGAGGCAAAATCTTTTATCATTCTAAGTGTAAGACCTTTTACAAGTCACTATGAGGTACTCGTTTTCCCAAACCACAAATAATGAATCTTCATAATGTTGTTTGCCTGGGTGTTTGTGGTGAAATATTTTTATTACGACTTGTGTTTGATTTAAGAGAATAAAACTTATCGAAATCACTTAGACACAATGGGAATAATCCATTACTTTTATGAAATTCTTTCCCATACGTATGTAGGTGTATGTTTTAGTGACAATAAAACAAAAATATTTTTTATCTTTGACAGATTGTCTTAGTCAACACTTTCCGTGAAAGGAATTAAAATTTTAGAGAATGGATAAAATGTAATTGGTTATAAAAACCAGAGAATTACATTTGAGAAATTTTTGTAGTGTTGAAATCTTCGAATCTTTCTATGCCATTTATAATATATATTTTCTTCCTATCATCCTTAGCTGGATCGGGGGCTCAAACCATCTGTATATCTTCGCCAGAGGCTCCTCTTACTTGGAGTCTCTAGGATCTCTGGTCACTCGATGGAGTGCTTCTTAACCTACCTAGTGTATCAGCTCTAAAGTTGATTGATTTTACTTTTCAATTACCGTGGGTACATAATGTAACTGAAACTACCCAATTATAATGAAAACTTGTTCAAACAGCCACAACAATCTGAAACATCATTTAGGCGAGCCACTCCTGCAGTTTTTGCGTCATCTGAAGGATGATAAGGTCATAAAACAGCCAATATTTTGTATGCAGGATGTATCTGATTGTCATCATGCAAGATCAGGTAACAAATAATTTTAAATAAACAGTACATAACACTTCAAATAACATTACGACCATGCAAAGTATTGTCATCATAAAGGTATGCAATGCACCTTCTTATTATATTTAAATCTATTGAACACAACTCGTAGGTACTTGTACTTTTTATTGTTCACGTCTTTAAACCAAACAATCTCTCCGATCGAACATCTTCATTCTGCAAAGAGGTACTTTTAATACAGTTATTGAATCAGTACAATAGTATAGAATTTAGCAATGCTGAACTATTTAATCTTCTGAACAGCCGCCTATTAATAAAACACAATAACGTTTGGGCAGATACCACAGTGACGAAGAGCGCGCTGAGAATCTTTCAGATGAGGACCCTCAGTAACATTGCAGGGAAAACTCTCAGAGACAGAATAAGAATTAGAGAGATGTGCGAGGTCGAGGATGTCGTCAGATATGGGGAAAGCAACGGAGGAGATATTGGTGCGCGCATTTGGGGATAATGGAACCATCCAGGCTCCCTCACATTGTACTCCATGGTCAACCCCAAAGTAGGCGACTCCCAGGCAGACCACCAAAGAGATGGATTAATAGCTGGGAGTCGACCTCGCAGGAGGCTAACCCCTCTTAAATAACAGGCCTACATTAAGATTAAGAAGAAGAAGAAGAACAACGTTAGAAAAAGGTGATAACTTTTGCTTTTGTTTGCTCCGTTTCTTTCAGCCTGTTCGTCGTTCTTTCTGAATTTGTTTCAAATTCCAGGTCATTCCAGGTCACCAGCTTATAACTTATTATTGGCAAAATATTTTTGACACAAAACTATTGAGGTCTTTTACGCACTTTTCATACATTATTTGTATTTACATTAATCTGATAGATTCAGGTCATACAAGTACGAAAATATTAAGTTTCATCCTATCGAAAACAAACATGATTAACAATTAATAATGATCGAAGAAATTTAGCAATTTGTGTATAAATTTATCACCAAATATTATCTTTGTACGAATTTACTCGTGTTCATAGAAAATATCATTTTTCCATCAGTGCGTATGGAATCTACGTACCTACAGACTTTGTCTTGTTTGTATAGAAAGAAAAAGTGTGAAAATATTTTATTATCACTCTACTACGAAGCGACCCAATGTACGGAGATATAATTTTATTTACTTTTCTCTTATTAATATAAACCCACTTTTCCAAAGGCAAACAATGGCGACGCATCATTACGAAAAACCGCAGTTGTTAATATTTAATTATTGTATCTGCGATAATAAGTATTTTGAGGTGGTCGACAGTTGGTTGAGAGCGCTCTCACTTTGTAAGCAGGTGGACGCGGGTACAAAACAATAATCTGTCAATATGTTTTTATTTGAGTCTAAGTTTCAAGTTTTGTTAAAACTATCGTAATTTTAGACTATCTATCTATCCTCTCACACCTTGTCCTTTGCGGGGTAGGTAGAAAAAACAAAACGCCAGACTGCCCCATCCTTACACTCGCTCCTAGTCTCCGTCACATTCATGCAATTTGTCAGACATGCTCTCCGAATTATTTTACTTAAAACGCGTCCATCCTTAAGGATCTAGTCGACATGATCGGACCAGGTCAGCGGCTCGGGCGGCCGCCTCCCTCCACCTCTTCGCTCACTCAAATTATGGGTAATTTTCGTAAAAACATGATGTACCCAATAAATATTTTTGTATATTTTTGCCAGAAATTGAAACTAAGACGAAAATACCTAATAATGTTTCTCATAGAAACGTCTATTTTTTAATGAATCTGGGTTTATCGAAACAAACCCAAATACACCTTTGGACACATCACAGTAAGCTTGAAAAGCTTGTGTCGTGAAGTGGAGTAGGTCGGCATCGGAGATCGAACTCGCGTCCACTAGATTAACAGTCGAGAGCGTTACCAAATAATAGTCGAGCGCGTTACCAACCAGGCTACCGACCACCTCAAAACGTCATACTATCATATAAAAAAATAGTAACGGATTTATGATATTGCCAAATAATTAAATAACTACAGTACGTCATAGTGTGCCACCGTATTCTTCTGACTTGTATTAACATACAATGAAATATTTGTACCGTGAAATAAGCAAAAGTATTTGTCACATTATATTCACACTCACACTAGAGGCAACGCCTTTGCAATTTCGGGTTTAATTTCTATTTGTCTAATTATAATTAATAATTTATTTGTCCTATTGTCAACTGACCCAGAATTTGATTTTATAATAATGGATTTATTGTGAACATCTTTCTTCTTTAGTATGTGGACGACCATTATACGAATGATCTGGAATTCAAACCTCTGCTTCAAAATTTCTCATGAATTCTTTCCCTTGGCGTCGATGCATTTCCTTAAAACCCCTCTTGAACTTCTTGTTAGGACGATCTCTCCACACTGCAAACAGGATGATGTTCTCTCTTTTCCCACCTATGGAGGAAGTTTCCATAATTCACATCTGCAGTGACCAGTTCGAATTCGATTTGAGGTTGTCCTTAATGAAAATAAAATAACGCTAATTTATTATATCTACCTATGCCCTCACGTCACGTCCTTTGCAGGGTAGGCAGAGATGACTGAGTGTCAGACTGCTCTATCCTTACACACACTCCTAGGTTCCGTCACATTTACATTGCAATTTCTCATACGCTCTTCCTTTACTCAAAACGCGTCCATCCTTCAGGTCGACATAATCGGTTCAAGTCAGTCTCGGGCGAACGCGCGTCCTAACAACTCTTCTATCACTCAAATATATCTTTTTTGCCTTCCTGCCAGAATTCATTCTCTCAGCATGCCCAGATCATCTAAGTTCATTCATTTTCATTTTAGTCGCAACAGCCGTCTTTTGGTCACTCAATTCTCTAATAACCTCATTCCTTATCTTATCTCCCAGCGTTTTCTCACAATTCTTCATAACGACCTCGTTTCCACTGCATTCAACCCTGGTTCGTCAGTCTTCAGTCCTGTCCAAACCTCACTAGCGTACATAATATGGGTCGAAAACATGAACGTCGTCGATCAATTTAGGAGATTCCGTGATGGAAAAGATAAAATTTCATTTATAGTTCTTACATTGAGTCATACATAACAAGACAATAAAAAACTAATCGAATTGATAAACATCTAAGTACGATTACAATATAACTTATAATTTATTCCACACCAGTATCCTCTTCAACGTTTGTAGTTGCGTAATATCATTGTGATCAATGAAAGAGAAAAGATCTTTACATGACTAAGCCGGAACTTGCGCGATCAATGATCGATGTGAATCAATAAAAAGTAGTGGAAGATACACACGTGTTTGTCGGCACGTATTTTTATGAAAAATTGGTTGGTAGTAGATTTACTCACAACTTGTGATACACTTTCTTTATACAAATAAAATTATGTAATATAAATAATTTCACTTAGATAATTGAAGAAATCTTATGTTAAAATTATTAGTTGACAAGTTCATTTCATACGTAAATGCCTTAGCATTCGTGCGTGCATTTTTCGGAAGACTTCAGTTGTGAATGAATAATGAACACTTCGTTTCAAAATTTACACCGAATTTAATATATCATCATCATCATTGGCACTACAGCCCGTTGTGGGCTCTGGCCTCCTCCAGCCGTCGCCGCCATTCCCCCCTGTCCTGGGCTGTGCTCCTCCAGTCCCTGATGCCGACAACTTGTTCATCCTTCTGTACTTCGTCTAACCATGTGAGCTTGGGCTGCTTGGATCTGCCAACACTGCGTCTACCTAATTCAATATCTAGTCTTTCAATAATAAGTCAAATTCACTAAGTAAACCTCCCTTTGTTAATTAATTTTCTAGTTTTATAATTCTCTAAGGTCTAAGTTTTAATAAAATGTATTGAAGATAATACTTTTTTTTTTTTATTAATCTTACGAGTACAAACAGTTCTTCAATAAGCATAAACAATTAACATCAGCAACAAATACACCAGCGAAGACTCAAGGATTACCAAATTATCCGTGTCACAAAAGCAATTCATTTTTAAAGGAAAATTAAGATAAAAATCACATTATAGACAAACACATAATAAACCTAACTAGTCAGTTAACAATAATAATTTGGATTTACCATATGATACCTCACCTTAATACCGTCTCTTATCGAAACCAAACAATTGATAAATCTTTGATTCCATAATGATGATTAAAGATTAATAATCGAACAAACCTTAAAGTACTTTATGTCTTGATATTAAGGTAAAGCTCCATGTATAAAAGCTTGAGTTAATTTAAAATTACTCATATTATTTTTTATCTTATTTGGGCTTTGTCATAGTCTCTTGCAAGGTTTATAGTACTCGTACATCATTTTGTAATCCATAGCCTGTTGTTTATACATCTCTTTGGTGGTCGGCAGACCCAGGTATGGGGGTCGCCTATTTTGGAATAGGCCATGCAGCACAATGTGAGGGAGCCTGGATTGTTCCATTCTCATCACATGCACATAGCAGTGTTTCCTTCGTTATCTTCCTTGACCGTGCACATTTATCTAATTTTAGTGTTTCTTACTCTGTATTCCCTGCAATGGTTTTCGTGCTCCTCATTTTTTTGTATATCAAAATGAATCTGAGTTTGACGAAATCAGCCCAAATACATAAAGCACTTATCTCAACAACTATACAGCAAAGGATGGACTTTCCATCAGGCTTATGACTGATTGTCTCGCTGGTTTATGTGATCATTGCACAAGTATCATTCACCAATTTCAGTCCATCCATCTACCGCGGCCGGGAATCAGTCATAAGCCTGATGGAAAGTCCATTTGTTTGTTGTATATCTGTTTAGATAACTACTTGTTATATTCAACTACGACATGTAGAAAATCCGACGTACTCACAAAACATAAATTGTGTTTTCCAAAATGACGAAATAAATCTTTCACAGTAAGCTCGAAAAACTTTTGTTGTGAAGTGGAGTAGGTACTCTTACATGCCATATGTCATAATGGAAAGCACACGTCAGGTTTTTTTCGATTTTATAAATGCATTCACTAGTGACTTATTAATGTGGGGTATATTAAAGGAAAATCCCGCGGGCTTAAGGCCCTCCACATCCCCGGGTAGCTCAGGCGCATTAATAGCGACCTCTTTATCCGCACTTCTAGCAAAATATTATTAAGAGGTGGGTAATGTGAGGTATAAGTAGGAAAAATTTATGCGTGCTTTATTGAATCCGATAGTCTGAATGAAACTTTAGTCGGTTATTCACAATGGAGATGCCATACGCCCTTGAAT
This sequence comes from Ceraclea dissimilis, assembly GCA_963576895.1. NCBI lineage: Eukaryota > Metazoa > Arthropoda > Insecta > Trichoptera > Leptoceridae > Ceraclea > Ceraclea dissimilis. The sequence goes on from OY756363.1 coordinate 17,529,269, forward strand.
CAACGCTTGATTAGAGAGACTACAATGTCTAGGTTATAAATTAATAATAGGCTATGGATTACAAAATGATGTACGAGTACTTACTCGTATACTCCTTATGGTAGAATAGACGTCTTATAATGCGAGAAGCTACTTTTCCTATAGACCATTATGTAACAAGTGGACTTGGACCAATCCTACGATATGTATAATAAAGTCTGTTCATACGATCACTCTTAAAGACTGTGTCACTGTATCGTGATGTCTGTGTAAACTCAGAATAGTGACGTAATAGATTTTCCTTTTTTTTTCAGTGAACCATCTTATACAATGCTTGCATAGAACAGATATTTTTTAATAATAATTGATCAGAGAAATGCTCACTAAGACGAGCTTATCACGATCTCTTCCAGCTAACCCATAATTTTGAGAAAATGTTCTTGTCCAGGCATCACAAACATTACAAAAAGTGCAATACTCGTATTGCTTGTATTTTAGTAGGCCCCGCGTTGAGCCTAATCCTGTGATATCCGTGATATCTGGATAGGTGAATTTTTACTAGTGTTAGGCTGATGAGTTTATATATCAATCATGAATTTAAATTTAATGTATTATTTTACTGTATTAAATATGTAGACTCTCGATTCCGTGTTGTTTTTAAAGAATTTGACTCTTGATTTTATGTATACTTTCCAAGGCGTTATACCATTCAACCCCGAGGTAAGTACCAGTGGCGATGGCAAGCAGTTTCTCTTGGAGACTTTGGATCGCCAAAGGTGACCGATAGCTTAAGCTTTTTGTTTTCTTTAAATTAATCAATAAACAAAAAGAAGATTAAAATTGCAATTGAAGAGTAAAATTGCGACGAATCCACAGGAAATTATAAGATTTATCAACAAGGTTTACTAGTAGATCCTTTTAGACAAATCTGACATACAAACATTCTTTTATATATTGTTTAAAACAAATCTCACGTATGAATGCGCTACAATAATAAAATGTTAAATCATAGACGATCATGATAAAGAACATGTTTGAGAACAATAATTAATTTTCTCCCACCTTTCACCTCATTCATTCACCATATTATTAGAAACAGGTTTAATATTAGTATTATCATCCAAGGCACTGTAGTATAAAAATATTTAAACATATCAAAGTATGTACTTAATAGTATTATGCCGCTTCTATACGTTGTATAATATATCTCTGACATAATACATCTATGCCTATGTAATTGAGTGCATATGGTGCATAGTACTACGTAATGATTATTTTTTCATTCAAATTTAATCTACAATTTGACTGTATGGATATGGATAATTTTTAAGGAAAAAATGAAAAACTGAATATTTAGATTACAAATCCACAAAAAATTACTTTAGCTTTCGCTACTACTTCGAGGATTTGCACCCTCTTCATCAGGCGATTGTGAATGAAGTGACTAAACTTGAAACTAGTCGCGAAACGGTCCTGGAAACTGCAAGTGATAGGGGGCTCTGGCGAAGATACACAGATGCTTTGAGCCCCCGACCCAACCAAGGATAGAAGGGGAAGAAGAAGTTTGTATGTAATACTATCTATATACCATATAAAAGGCAGAAAGCTAAAAAAATGCCAAAAGGCGGATTTTGCAGAGGCAATATCTTGCAGTTAACGTCTTCAATATTTCTTCTAAAAGTTTTTTTTTATTCTTTTTCGTACACTTGTATGTATCTATTGTGTATATCAAATATATGTCACAAGTGGTTGGTTGGCAGACATTGCCTACGGCAATAAATCCGCCATTTGGAGATAATATTTTCTATCAATAAAGATTTTATTTATTTAAAAAGAAAAAATCATGACAGAAGTGTAAAACAACGAATAATAATATTCTAACTCCACAAAAAATGTATTTAGAAGGCAAGATGTATTTAAGAAATAAGCAAACTTATTAAAACATCATGTTTCTAACTAATCAACTTTTCATTTTCATCAGCAAACACAATTATTGTATTAGGCATTGTATGAAAGTGTAAATTAAACGTATCTATAGATTTACATTTCCTTTTTGGAGATGAACAAATACAATTAGTATCATTCATTCTTTATACATGCGACTTTATACTTTCACTCACCTCATTCTATTGTACCTGACTGATTTGGTAAGGATCCTAATACATTGTAATAAATTTTAATACAGTAATAAAGCATAGTTGCAAATCATGGGTCGACCATGTAGACCAAATTCTCAAGGAAGGAGGTGTTCTGAGTGAAATGAATCGAACAGCGTGTATGACGAATTGCACGAGTGTGACGAAAGCCCGAAGTGTGTGTAAGGATAGGAAAGTCTGGCGATCTGTTATCTCTGCCTACCCCGCAAGAGATGTGGCGTGAGGGGATAGAATAGAATAGAATAGCGAATCATGTACCCTGTACATCGTGATCTGAACAATTTCATCAGGTGATTTTTACATCACTTCTTTATGTACTCGTACTACGAGTATGTTGACGCATGTGTAGTATATCCTAGGACAGATTATTTTGAAAGCCATACTTTTTTCATAGTATTTTTAATCGTGCCACGAATCCTTCTTTTTATTGATTTTCCGATGAAAGTTTCGGTACCTTTGCATGTCATTTCACGGGAATGTGAGCAGAAAACCCCCTGAATACATTGATAACAGGGCACAGTCCTAAGTTATCCCTGGTGAGACCCAAGCGGAGGTGGCGTGAGATATGAGAAACTGTGGAGCATCCCCGGAAGATGCACAGGATAGAGCCGAGTGGTGGCGGAAGACAAGAATGGCAGACCCCACCATCATGTGGGAATAATAAGTGCCCAGGAAAAGAGAGTAAAAGAAGAAGTATTGTAGTATCTATTTGTGTTGAATTTATGATAGCAATAAGTATCTAGACTACGTAAATATGAAAAGAATTCGATACATATTAATGATTCATCTGTAAGATATTCGTGAATAGGCAGTAAATAAATTTCCGGGAAATGTATGTGGGTTACGAATTTTGTAGATAAATAATGGTGGCGACAAATTAGTATGTAGGTTGGTGATAAAAGAAAATTAAACAACTTTCTTTGAAAAAGTTTATTATCTAAATTAATCAATAAAAGTTACAAAACAATATTTTGTATCTCATATCCTTAGAAATTAGACCCAATTCCATACCCCATTAAATTTATTTACAGGAAATCTCCCATTAGATTCAGAAATCATTTTTGAAATGCTCAAGCCCAAAATTTTCTTTAGCTTTTGATAAGTTTTGTTCATTTGAGTTTAATTCACATATAGTTTATGTAAAAAAACAAAATATAGTTTATGTAAGCCTTGGTAAAAATACATACACGTATATCGTTCAAGATTTTCAAGACTCGAGATTAGGAATTTATAAAAATGGTTTTTAATTGGAATTAAATATTACATTATTTTAGAAATTCAAAATAGAGACCCAGGATTTGAGGTTGCTCTTTTATAATTATTGTGAAAACTGAGAAAAATGATAATATGTGGTTTTGCCATAGATTTTTGGCATTGATAAGGACTTTGTGATGGGCTCCATACTAATCTAGGGTTATCCAAAATTGTGGGATATGCCCTGATAGACTCGACGGACAGTAGAAGTTTATAGTTTCTATGTTCCATAGTCGTAATGATGTCCGTTATAAGGCTGATGTTCATATACTGGATATTCGTCATGTTTCTTCTGTTTGTGGTCCTGTTTACGAATGTTTATAGGGATGAAGGTTATGTCGCTTTTCTTGTCGTTTCTGGCAGTCGATCCGACAATCTGTTTCAGGCTGAGCAGCGATGCCATGATGAACGAAACCATGCCGAGGAATACTCCTGAAAAAACACATAACTCTTTCTTTAATATACCATCGACCAGGATTCTAACACCAACTACCCTACCTAACATGGAAGACACTCAATAGATTACGTGTAGGTATCACAAGGTGTAGGGAGAACATGCACAGGTGGGGTATACGGGCGGAGGAGGATGTCTCCTGCGATTGCGGCGAGACCCAGACTGACGAGCACCTCCTCGTATGTCGAGACATGCCAGTAAGGTGCGATGCGAGGGACCTGATGATGGTCACTGGCAATGCCGTTATGGCTGCTAATTTATGGAGTAGGGTGGCCTATTGGGGAGAAGCTCGGACCCGGAAATGAATGAATGACCAGGATTCTAAAAGTGGACTAAATAAGTTCTCCAAAAAATAGTGGTCTGACGACAATAGTCCAAAAAGTCGGCAGAACCTGGATGCGAAGTAGGAAAAGTAGAGACGAGTGGAAGGGGATGAAAGAGGCCTACATCCAGCAGTGGAGGAAAGAAGGCTGAAGAAGAAGAAGATCAACCAAGGAAAATATCAATCGGTTAGCAATTTTACTTTGTAAGTGAAAGTACGTAATTTCATGGTAGGTAGTGTATTATGCATTTCTAATGGTAGACACCTATCGAAAATGTAGGAAAGCATTAGAAAGTTGGTTTGAATCTTGGATATCATACCACTGATTGTCAAGGTTGAATATTGTTTTTCTATTACACCGTTAGATGAATCTTCGTAGGTAAATGTACACGTAGAATGTTTTTTCTGTATCGGAATATTGTAACGGTATAATATTTATTCATTGATAGTAATTTAGTTTAACTAGAAATTGGTGTGTGTTCTGTAGATTGCAGAGTTTCAGGAGTGTGCTCGCATTAGATAAGAATAGGTATGGTTTAATCGTCTAATTGCTATGAAACCTTTAACTTTTAACGTGGTTATTAGTGTTGCCTGAATCTGTCATAATTAGTAAACCAATTGCTTCATAAAGTTCGTCATACACACTCTGCGATTTCTGTCCCTCGCATCTGTTCTTATTGTCTCCATAGACATTATCTCCACATGACCTAACCATATCAACTAGTCCACTTTCGTCTTAGATGTATATACCTACCTAAATAAAACACCTTGAATGATTTCACACAAATATCACGCATTAAACAGATATGTACCCATCCTTTGTACCCCACCCCTACCTTGGTAGCGGGTAGTCATTGGGTGAGAAAGGTGAGTGATAGAAAATAATAAAAGCGTTTGGAAAAGGCCTATATCCAGCGGTGGAGATACCATGACTGAAAAACACCAATATGTAAAAGATTCATCAACAAACCTTTCGCAGACATGATGGCCAAGATCTTCAATACAACGGGAATCAGAATCATCTTAAAAGTCATGAACCCGATTCCAGCCGGGATGACGTACTTCCCGATCTTCTTCAACTTTTTTCCAATCTTACTACCTCTTCTGGACTTGCATCTTATGTTTTTATTTTTAGTATTTTTTTTCTTACTATGTTTCTCCTGATATTCGCTCGACTGCGCTTCCTCGGATTCCTGTTTGCGTTTCTTTGGAGCTAGAAGCAGAAAAACAATATCTATATGAAATAAAATATCCATTAGTTTGGCAAGTGTTGAGAATGTCTGAGGATAAAATGACAATAAAAACTCATTGTATCTTTTTATTTAATTATTTACAAGCAGATTTTTTTTAAAAAATGGGCGAAATGATGAACCTGTTGATATATTTCTGGGCTACAACACCACGAACGATTAGAGCCGCAGGCGAAAATTTTGTCATAAAACATAAGAAGGTAGATAAAAGAAAATCATTTAAAAATTCACATTTTTTTTATTAACAAAAACTCACTCTTAGTAGATTAGAGCCGCAGGCAATTTTTTTTAAAGAAATAACTCATGACATGATGAAGAAACGATGTGGTAATTATGTGATTTATTTCACCTATCGGATGGTGGGTTGGTTGAGGAATTTCGGAGGGGGGGTTGAACACCCAAAGCCCCCCTCTGCCTACGCCCATGGCTGGACATCAGCGACACAAGGTGGCAATGGTCAGAGAGTTTGGAACGTCAAGAAGAGAGGCATATATCAACGCTGAACTAAATATAGCGAGGGTTGATAATAATGATGTTGATGAATTGTAATATTGTTGCCCTCACAATTCTATGATTATAAATGCATAAAAGATGACAACATTATTATACTTGCAGGTATAATTTTATTAGATGTACTATGACAGTTTCTAGTAATGTCTCTCTACATTATTACAGTTGACAGAGTACTTGTACTTCATCTTACAATAAAATTATTTATTGTTCTAGTTATAATAAAGAAGTGAAGTAGAACCCACAGATTGCCTACGTACTCTTCTTAGTAAGAAGATATATTTTCTTTACAAGTCAACACGATAGAGACGATATCATAATGATCACAATTGAAATAGAAAGTTTAAACATTATTATATTGTATCATTATATTGAAAGCTTAATAGGTTTTTTAATGTTGTACAACTTCGACGATTTTTATATTGCCATCAAGTGGTTTTCACTATCGTTGATATAGATTTCTTCATAAATATTTTCGGCTGGTCTTCGTGCATTTTTAGGAATCTTTTCGTTGTTGTTGATAATGTATAGTAGAAAAACCACAGACAAGGTGAACAGATGACATTGTCCAGCTTACGGGTCGGAGATGGCAGCAGATAGCCCAAGATAGAAGGCAGTGGAAGAGTTTAGAAGAGGCTTATGTCCAGCAGTGGAACCCAAGTGGCTAGCAGCAAGTAAGTATGTAAACTGATATCAGTTTTTTCATGAGTATTTTCGAATAATTCACGTCTATTTTCTCGTAGTCAAGCTTTCCACTTAGGACTGACTTCCGGCAAGAGTGGTAAAAGCACGAAGATGAGAAAATAGGCACAGATCATCCGAAAATACTTAGTGAACAAATCGATCCCTTGTACCCGTGTTACCCTTTTTTTATTCTTTGTTACTAACATCCACCGGCATAACAGCATAAAAATACCTTTGCGTCGGTCAATGTGATAAAAAAAATCAACATGGAGATACATAAACAATTACAAGTACTGTACATTTATGGCAATAATCGCAAATTGATATTAAATCTGCAAAGATTCTGAAATCCAGAATATAATACTAAAACTAATAATGCAAGTGGCCATTTGTAAAAACTATTGTAATTTACAACGGTGTGATGCGTGTTGATAGAAATACTTATATGCTTTTTCAATTACATACATTACAGCAACAATGTTTCAGAAAATGATAATTCGATGGCAATAAATTATTCCCATCATAACCACCTATTCTTAAATTTATTCCAATTATCGCAATTTATGTAATTGCAACGATAATGATTTTAACAAATAACGGTGATATTTTACTGAAGAGTAATGGTGATTTATTATGTACCTATTATATTTTTTCTATGTTTTAATTGGCTTTGAGTTAAACGGGGCGATTAATATTACTATCATCTGCGAGAAACTGATCGAATCACTGAAAAATGTAAATAGGTACGATCATCAGAAATTTGCAGAGGGTACATGGTGGATCCATTTTTATACTAATAACTAATAAGATATAGTTTAAAATCAACGAGATGACTTTTATTGTACCTACGCGATTTTTTTAAAGATTCTTATCACTCCATTATATTTTTATTTCATTATTTTTGGTATTATATTTTTTATTGACAGCCTTTGTTGTTGGTATGCGCTGCGGGCGCCCTTAATTGGAGAGTCGACATGAGATTTTTTTTCATGTATTTGTGATGTCTCTGTGGGTGTCCCAGTCAAATTATCCCCGTCATTAATTATTTACTTACACTATATGGGAACAAAATACAAAAATATACATATATTAACATTACAAGCAATAGACACTATAGCTGCATTTGTTCATCGGGAGTTCACAAAAAAATCATAGGGTGTATTTTTAGGACCGAACACGTTGATTTTGAACTACATACTCAAGTCTTTCATTTTTACTGTAATCAGTGTTTTCTATGCCATTCTGTACTATTATATCGTGAATAATCGACCGCGTGTAATCGTCTGCTAACTCCGACTTAGTTTTTAGGGCGATTTTAAATAAACTATTATGTTTTATTATTAAAATGATATATGTAACTATAATATGCAAATAAAGAGTTGCAGACAGACTAAAACAATTATAAATAATTGCTAATAATATCACACTTGGGATCTGATAGTAATTGCAGCGGTGTAGTTTTTGTTCACTGAAGTATTTAAATTAAATAAACCTATCAGAATTTATAAAAATATAGAGCTTAATCATAATAATATCATAACAATCATACACTGATTTTTCTGTCTGATATAACTGAAAAGTGCGTTAGCAAGTTCTGTCTTTGCGTAAAAGCTATAAACACTTTAACTGCGTTAGCAGTCTGGCGCTTTGCCCTCTATGCCTACCCTGCAAGGAACGCTGAGTGAGGGTATAGAGATATATAAATAGACAGAAATTACACAGCCTATGAAGAATGCTTAAGTTTAGAAACTACTTGGCAAAAGTCGAATAAAAAAGTGACTTAACAAAATATTTTTTGTCTTAATTATTAAAAATATAGTTACGAAAAATTTGTGCCTGTAAAATCATCCAAAGAATTGGCCCTATGATATGTATTGTGTGCACTAAAAAATACTTTTTTCCTTACCTGTGTTGGTAAATTTGGTTGTCGTAGTTTTCTTCGCTTTATCTACAATGGGAACCGTAAAAACTTTCACTGGATTTTTAACAATTTTATTCGGATCATTTTTCAAAACAAACTTGAATGACAACTCATCGTTATGATTACTGGTATACGGCTTCAAATGGTTTGGGATATACGTTGAAATGTTTCTCCATATTGCAGACTGATTATTTGTATTGTAAAATTTATTGTACGAATTCGACAGCGTTGTAGAGTTGTAAAAATCCAAGTTCATCTTTGTGACTACATTACTGGTTGTATTAAAAAGCTAAGAAACTCGGCAAAAACAACAATTTGTAAAAAGCTGCGAATATTTTAATTAACAAGAGCACCATATTAGAAAATAAAGAGATTGACAATGCTTGCAAAAGCTTACTTCGTAATCGTTGACAAAATGCAAATGAGTAAAAATTTAATGATATGTAAGTTTTATAGTTTGAAATTTAACGTTGAAAATCATTTCAGCGTATCCATGCGTGTAATTTGCCTAGGTATTCATGACAATTAGATTGGTTAAACTGTACCTGTGTAATGTCACATGTGTGTAATTAAGCAATGAATATAAAGTGTGCCACACGGCCTATCAACGTATAAAAGTCAATGATTATTTAAGGTACCACACTTGACATTATTAACATAACTGATGGATGAATATATAGTGGCACAGAAGTACTGTAATATTGCGAATAACGATATTTTTTACTTCATGGAGGGAGAATGAATAAGTCATTACTCATTAAGGTAATACGGTACGATTCTAACATTAGTTAGTACAATTTATAACTACGAGTATTTTGTGTATTTTTAACTGAAAGGTACTTAAATTAGTAAATACATAACGTAGAATTAAAAAAATGTGCGTAATTATTTAAAAGTTACAAAAACAAAGAGAGTTTCTTGAGAACAGGCCTTGATAATGCTAGAACATTCTTCTTCTTCTTTTCTTCATCAGCCTTTTTACCTCCACTGCTGGATAAAGGCTTCCAACTGTTTCCACTCGTCTCTGTTCTGACCCTTCCTCGGACAATGTCGTCGGTCCATCTCTTTGGTAACCTTCCGTCGCTCCTTCTATCTGTCCAAGGCCTCGACTTCAATATTCGTGGCGTCCATCTGGTGTCACCCTACCTGGCCATATGTCCTGTCCATTGCCATTTGAGTTTTGACACACGGCTAGAACCTAACTGAACTTAACCAGAATATTCAGTATAATAAATTACATTTTGTGGAATATTACCTAGTGTGTGTTTTTGTAACTTCAGTTAATTATTATGTTTATACCTACAAGATCTGTTTCCTTAGAAAGCTTACCTATACGAAGACGAGTATTCAGGTGAGTAGGTATCAGGCGCGAAGCTACCAAAGAACACGATTCCCATCGAGTGTCCTTTTGGATAAAATTATAGGTATAATAGTGTCTAATGTGAGGTAATCCAATAATAAATGTTAGTCCCGGCTTCCCTTCTGCAGAAATCCACTCTTCGCCACTGGTAGGTATTCCTTTTTGTGTTAAAACTTTAAGAGCTGAGCTACATTGCTGGATGTTGTTAACGCTGACTGCTCAATTCTATTCATTTGGGTTATGTGCTGTGTTCAAACATTCTCAGTTATCAATATTGTAATGCTCTGAATTGAAAATATTTAGGAATATACTTGTAAAATTATCGTTAAACATTCCAAATTTTTGAATGTCAATTGACTTGTTTTATAAGTTCAGTTTCCGTTCCTCACTAAACATAATCAAGAGTATATTTTTTTTTCTTATGTCTCTTCTGTTGGAGATTGGCAAACATCATCCGAAACCCCTCTCGATCTTAGGCCCATCTAATGAGTGTCGCTGCATTGGGTATTCCGATCCACCGCTATTCCTCTTGTTCCTTTTATTTTCTCCTGCACTATTAGCTATCTTCAATGGTTCAGAGTTGATCTTTTAGGACGATTTCAGCAATTTTTAAAATTCCTAGTTAAAAGAGATTTTCCTTCAATTACCATAGAACCTTTTCTTTGGGATCTTTTGAATCGGGAAAACCACTCAAACACTTGTTTTTTCTCAAAAGCACCATCCTTATGGGCTGCTTTTAACATTTCAAGAGAGTTTTTCCGAGCAACGAGAAAAACTGTACTGCAGTTTTTTGCATATTGAGAATCAGTAATTGAGAAAAAAAAACGACGAGTACACAAAACAACCCAACTAAAAAATCTACACAAGCCTAACGGAACGTTCTTTAGCAACAATTTTTGGCTAATTGACTCAGAAATGATGGCTCTATATATTCCTGAAGTAAGAACGTGGTACTACGAAAACTCCGTCCACCATAATATCAGTTCGTTTATTTATAGGTTAGCCCCAGTAGAATGGTAGGTATATATTTATTTAAATAGTATGGATTTGAAAGTGTGATATTACCTTATATAATTCCATAGGAAATCACTTTGCAAAGGTTTGTTTTCTATATATAATTATGAACAGGACGCCTTGTGACTCAAAATCATTTAGTTCATTTAATTGAAAGCTCACACGTTTAAAAGGTCAAATAAAGTAAAAAGGATACAAAGTATTTTAAAATATTTTTATTAAATAAATTCAATACAATCATTCAACATAATTTACAAACACGCAAATACATTAAAATAAACTAAAACAAATAATAAAATAAAACAAATCAATAAATAAGTTACATCACTGTGAATAAATAAGTTTTTTTTAAGAAAATGCAGTTCGGTTATTAAAAACATTGGGTGTACTGTATTTACAAGAACATTTCGTAAATATTTTGAGACCTTTCGACATGAATGAATTAAACATGTAGGTATATTGAAATTTGCGTCATGTAGATATTGAAGTCAAACTGCTGGTAAAACAATAAGAGCCATGGAGATGAGAATGCTGGTTAACTAAATAGTTGAGAGATAGACGGACAAATGAATGGATACGAGAGAAATCCAAGGTCACCGAGTAGGTAAAACGAGCAGCTGCCTTAAAATGCAGTTGGGCAGGACACGTTGCCAGACGCTCAGATTTTAGATGGACCAAAAAGATTCTCGAGTGGCAACCTAGAACAAGCAAAAGGAGCGTAGGGAGACATCAGGCAAAATGGTCTGACGATGTGAGGCGAATCGTAGGAAGCGAGTGGATGTAGCATGTTCAGGAGAGAGATCTGTGGAAAGTCAAAGGGGAGGCCTTGTCCAGCATTGGAACAGCTGAGAAAGAAGAAGATTTTGAAGTAAGGAGATTCATAAGAAGTCGACAAGTCTGCATACATTTTCTGGACAATGGTAATAAGGAATATGTAGTATTTACAAATATTTTCATCTAGTAGAATGCTGTTAGGATGAAAGTAGGTGAAAAGAAATTTCAACCTCTGTACTCGACGAATTTCATTACAGTTTTTTCATACTAAGTATATACCTACATTAAAACTTTTTGTAACTGATAGTTACGGTATCATAATTTGTATAGACACACACACAAAACTCAAAATAACTCAATTAAAATATAAATTATAATCATTAATTTAATATAAATAGAAACTTAATACTACGAGGTATTGTGATTTTATGACTAAAATTGATAGATTGTAATTATGTCAACAAATAAATTAAGAATAACTCATGATCGAAGATATACCTAAATTATTTTATGTATTGGAACTGGATTTTTCTGCATTGCGCAGATGGAAATACATTAGTTTTCTTCAACAGAAGCGAAAGATTTGCGAACGAACTTCGAACTAGTCAGGTGAACGTTGCCCCGGGCATAAAGTGATCACTTAAGCCAGTCAAATCCAACTTGTGAGCGTTAGAACATCCACCCTGCTTTCTCCCCAAGGGAGTTCACATAAGGCTACACCATGTGAATGTACCTCTCGCTTCTGTTGAGAAAAATCTGTAATGAGTACCTTACTCAAAATTTCGTTCATTCAGAGGGCACTCTCTAAACCAAAATATCGGACCCTCGTAATAACTGCCATTTTAGGAAAATTGTGTTTTATAGATAAAAAATGAAATTCTCATGCTGCCTCAAAACTGACATCTCGGTTCAAAAACACAAGAAATGTGTTTCATTTTTATTTCTAAATATTACAACACGTAATTCATCCTATACTTTAGTGTTTTAATTGTTGCGTTTTTTCATTTTCCTGTAAATTATGGTTTTTGTCAGTTACGAGAAGTCAACCAATTAACATCCATATTATAAAACCTTTAACTGTTACAATTTTCTTTTTTTTTTCTTTCAGAACGGAGAGGTAATTTAAATGTACAAAAAAATAGGAAAACTTTTGATAATCTTGGATTTACGACCCTCTGTTATTTCGCCAAATATTAATCTTTCAGCATAGTCCAAAGGTCGTTGTGTGATCTGATGTTTTGTTTCGTCCATCTCGACAACATCTCGTTTTAATTTGGTGGATTGCCAACTCTAAGACCAATGACAGAAGCGAAGAGTGCAAAGAAGAAACCAGCCATTCCAGTGGCTCCAGTCAACAGAACCAATCCTCCCATCATCAGGGGAATGAGAGTAAAGAACTTGAGTTTGTAAGCTAGAAGAAGGGGAAGCATATATTTCCGATATTTTTTCTTTATCTTGCTTCTCGATTCTTCTATAAGTTTACTATTTGGAGAGTTTCTGACTTCAGGTACATTCTTCCTTGAAGGTTGAACTGAAGGTCGTGTTGTAGTGGCTGCTTCTGAAACAATGAGAAAATATATTAAAATATATTCGAAAACCAATTGACAAGAACACTTGTAAACGATATTGATAGTAACTCTATCGTCAAATCTCGTTCCCATGGTGATCCATGCGATAAATTAACTGCGAACGGGGATTAGACGTACCTACTCCTTGTTTCATATAACTTGGCCACTGGCTACATAGTATTTCTATACAAAAAGTGTGTCAAGACGGATGAAACGAAATGTACGTACGTCTGGCTAATTATTATTCAAATCGATAGTGATGGGCTGACTAGCCGACTAGACGACAAAATTTTATTATGAGTAGGTATGTAATAATTTTAAGCTCATATGTATTTCCCATATAACAGTGAATTCTATTATCAAAAATATAAAATGTGTTGTAAATAAGTACTAGAGATTTATTTTGTATATTCCTGTATCTATTCGGTACCGACCAAAGTCGGCTTTTTTTCGACTGTAACAGTCGGCATCATTGGCCGGATCGTCGGCTTTCCCGACTATACCCGGTAGGTAAATAATGTCTAGTAATAGACGATACAAAATTACAAAGTCCATTCTAGTTAATAGATATAATTCATATTTTCATTTATACGAGAAATACGTATGAACAATGAACATGTTACATTCCGAAGAAGAAAAACGCTGTGGTGATTGCTTCGTGTCACTTTTACTACTAAGTAACTATATTCTAGGAATCTGTTATATTCGTTAGGTGTTACATACTGTGATGGAGGCCCATCTTTATAGCAATATCATAAGTAGTAAGTAGCTATATATTATAAGGCAAAGGTTAGGTATACTTGTTCCCTTTATAGAGAGATGACTCCCACTTAACATATTTCTTTCAGAATCTACTGAAGAAGAGATGAAATCATAGACATTCCTTTTATTCATTATTTCAGGTATTGAGGATAAGATGTGTGTGTGTGTGAAATGGGTGATGTATGTTTTTGTTGATATTTTTTTATCAGGATTCAGGTATCCAGAATCGAGATGTGATGGCTTGGAAGAGATTTCTCGTGACAGTGGATATCCTATCAGCGATTCGGGCGGTTTATTCGTTGATAAGATATGGCATTATTTTGGAAGGGGCTTTGTTTTAATACTAACGTGTGTTTTATTTATGAAATTAATTATTTTCTTTCACCTTTCAAATAGTTTAATTTAGCTTTGGAGTGAAATATTCTTATTTAGAATATTGTGGAAGCAGTAACCGACCTAATTATATTAATATTAGATTTAGCTTCAGTGCAACGAGAACAGGACCGGATTAAGGATGAGAAAATTTATTTTATTTTATTATTTTAACTTTAATAACTTGTATTAACACTACTACTAGGTTAAGGCGGATTGAGACAAATTATATTTACCATTTCTTTGTTGTGAATCTTCAGCCAATGCGAAGATTTACTCATCAATTTACAAAAGTGGATAGTGTCATCATCTTATAATATTTATTCATTTGATTATAGCACTGCATTATACAAATTTATATACTAACATACCTGACTCTATCCTTGCCCTTATAAAGCATGATTGTATTATTATTATTGTCCTCCCGATAGAAATTTATACCCAAATCCGATTCTGATCCAAAGGCGTCTGTACTGGGTTTTTGGATGGAACTAACCAATTATTTTATTAACATCCAAGTCCTAACCTTAGCATTTCTGTAGGAGAAATGCGTCTCATGCCAGCTTATGGGATCCATACTCATCGTAGAACCTATTTCTGCTTTCCTGGCTAGAAAGTAACTTCGAAAAGAAATAGGTTAGTCAAAAATACTCTTATTATATAGTAGTTGCTTGTCAATTTTGGAATGAAATTTATTTATTCCGCGAACGGATAGAGGGTAGATTACTAACTGGACCTGAAGTCGGCTCTGGTTGTTCAGGACTTTAGGGCGCGAGCGATTGGGGGCGCCCTGAGCTAACCGCATGACAAACAATTTTGACATTGTCCATTTGTTTGAATTCTATTCTCGAATATAATAAGTATCTAATTATTTACGATTATAAACTCAATCCACCTTAAATTTTGTCTTTCATTAACATTGTAATAATATTTCATTTCGTTCGTGATACATACATGTTTATAATTGAAAGACTATTTTGTTTCCAATGTGTTTTCTTTGTGACATTTCAGAATGGAAAGGGTAAGTGAACTTATTTATTATTACTAACAATCACGAACGAATACAAAACCATGTTGTTTTTCAGGAGTGTCTTCATGAATTTTATAATGTAACTTTTATCTACTGAATACGCCCCTGAATGTTATGTGTAGGAGATGAGTATAGCACGTACCCCTAGTGACGTTACAGGTACCTACGAGTTCGGTGAAACGCTGGAATAATTATTACAACGACGTTTCGTATTATACAATATGTAGAGATACACCAGATTAAAAGTAAGATTTTATTTCAGCAGAAAAACACAATGTGGGTCCAAATTAAAGAAGATCTAACCATTAGACTGATCACGTAAAGGCCAATTTACAACGAATATTGTAGAACAAAGAAAGACTTCGCTACGAATTACGGAAACAGGATAACGGCAGACAAGCAGCGATTCGTTTTACGCAAATTCAGTGTCTGAATGAAAGTTTGGAATGAAAGGTGGGATTAGAATGTGTGATAGAGTGAAAGTAGAAATGAACTTAGGGAAAGTAGCTTTTTAGAACTAGGCAATAGGGTTTAGTTTTTGAATTTAGGTAGCAGTTATTTAGGAGGTAATGTTGAACACCAAAAGTTAGTTTAGTATTCTTTTATTTTTAGCGTAGTAGGGTGTTCCCATCACAATACGTAGAAAAAACTGTAATATTTTACTTAATATGCGTACCCACTACGTGCATATTATATTTATTGAATTGTTCACATGTATGGAATTATTTCAGTTACTCACAAATGTCTTATTATTATTTCGTATGGCTTCTGCCACCGTTGGGCGGCAACTTCAGAAGATAAGAGAATTATGCTATCTGTTACATACAGGAGACATGTACCCTACAGAGCAACATTCAGGCTTCAAAGGCATTCAAGGGCATTGGTTGTGGGATTGTATAGATATCTGCATATGGTTCAGGAAATGCCATCAGAGGACAGTCTTCGACAACGTGCTTGATGGATTGCACTGGCTCTCCGCAGTCACAGGAAGGAGAATCCCGCATGTGCCAAAGAGCGTATATCTACAAAATATGAGTAGAGCATCCTTTGTGCCACTGCGTCCAGAGTCGGTATATTGTCTTATATTTTTATGTTATATCTCGCCCTCAAGAAGTTTTGGTTTTTTCGGAGTCTAATAGTGACCCCAAGAGGGAATTCTTTTCTGAGCGAATGCGTTACAATTACAGATTTACTTAGGTATATTTCATTATAAATGTTTATAGAAGCAATACCAACTCAGGAAGTATTTAATGGCAGAATGTCTTACGAATGAGGGTAGTGATCTGCTTAACAAACAACGAGCAGTCATGTATGAATATTATGGCAAAAGTATGGACTGCTCCATATAAAGATGATTCATATCGATAGTGATGTTAACCTACAAAAAACTATACTTGCAATGCATTGTTGAGATGAATGAATCGAATTAATATGCGTTTGATTAAACTCTGATGAATAGCGTGTTGGATACTGATACAAGCAGTGGCGGATTATCCATAAGGCAAAGTAGGCACGTGCCTAGGGGCGCGAGGTTACAAAGGGGCGCGCGAGCCGCGCGATGAAGTTTTTAAACAAAAACAAAAAAATAGAAAAAATAGTTGTGTAAGTAAGTATGCACCTACTTACACAATATAAAAGATTATATAATTCTATAGAGATGTAGAGTTTCCGAAGCATGCTCCGCCTTCTTGATTATTTCTAAATCGCATGATTTTATAATAGAAGTTGGTAAGATACTACTGTAATGGTTGCGAGTTCGTCGCGTCGATTCGTTCGCGAGCATTTCTTGATTGTGGGGTAAAGGGTACAGCGCGGAGATAGGAGCTAAGCAGCCGCCCCGGCCGCCACACGCTGGTCAGCTCGAGCAGATGCTTGCAAAAGTTTGAAATAGTCATTTCCAGAAATTCACGATGCTTTGATTGCTGTCGAGAACAATCCTGAGCAAAAACGTTCTGTTGTATATGAAGCTAAAGGCATAAGATTGAAATTAGAACGACTAGAAACTGGTTTCACGATAGTGTTTTGGGGTTTTATTTTGGTTCACATGAACAAAACCAATAAAAAATTACAGTCCTTTGATATTGACATTTGTACAGTTATCCAAATGTATGACAGTATAATTCACATACTTTCTGCAGAAAGGCAAAATTTAAATAAATATGAACAGCGAGCCTTGGAATTCTCATTAGTCAAAGAATATGAAAAGGACACAAAGAGGATACGGAAGAGAAAGCTCACAGCATATGAATCTGCCGAAGATATTACTTCTTCATTATCTGGTCGGGAAACATTCAGAGTGACAGTGTATCTAGTAATTATAGGCAGACTTTGGTTGAACATCAAAAGAGACGAGAGGCGTACAGCAATTTTTACAGTAAATTTTCGTTTTTAAGCAATTTGGACAATTTGAACACTGAAGAAGTTCAAAATAGAGCTAGTATGTTAGTAACGATGTACTCTGGTGATTTAGAAAAGTCCTTTGTTGATGGATGTGTCCATCTACGTTCTTATTTAACAACGATAGCTCAAGGTGGAGAACTGCCCCGAACAACCAAATCGATTTTACAGGTTCTTAGAAATAAAGAACTCGAAAAAATTTACCCAAACATTGTTATAGCCTTAAGAATGTGCGTATCAACGGCAGTCAGCAATTGCAGTTGTGAGCGGAGTTTTTCCTGTCTAAAGAGAGTGAAAAATTATCTTCGCTCAATCATGGCAGATAAGAGATTAAATTCGTTAGCAATACTTAACATTGAATCAAACTTATTACAATCTTGAAACTAAGACAATGTTATTGACAACTTCGCAAGACAAAAATGTAGACGCAGATTTTTTTTTCTAACAGTTGTCATTCAATGTGATTAGTAGATACCAATATTTAAATAAATAATTCATAACTATAATGTTTTATTTATCAATCAATTAGGTAATCAATTATTTTATTAATTATCCCTACTAATATTATAACTGCGAAAGTGTGAATGTGTGTGTGTATAGGTTACTTCTTCATGAGCAAAGAAACTACTAAACTGATTTTGATGAAACTTGGTATGTAGATTGCTGGAGACACAGATTTACACATTTTATCCCAAAATTCCCACGGGATGGGGCATCACGATGGGTTAAGCCGTGTGGCGCAGCATTAGTTATTATAGTATGTATAAATTCTAGTTAAAATTTATACCTAATATTATATGGACGCTAAAGGGGCGCCGATTAGGTGCTTGCCTAGGGGCGCTCTCAACACTTAATCCGCCTCTGGATACAAGTATGGTTATACGTAGGTATTTTGTTTACTTTTTGTTTGTAAATAGTAACTATTTATAAATACGTACAATAGTTTATTGGAGCCTATAAATGATTTCAACGAGTAATTGAATTAATCAGCACGAAACCTATGATCAATATGATCATTGATTAATTATAATTAATAAGAATTTATTTTAATTATGGAGTAGAACGTATAATCAAATACTCATTAAACAATTAATTTATTCAATAAAATGTTTTATTAATTAATTACTGTTAAGTTAAGCAATTGAAACAATAAAATAGCATGGGGTTAGTCATGTTGTCCTCAACGATAGATTAACGAAATCCCGAATGACATCAAAATATGTACTACTGGAAAATTTTTGGAACAGTACGAGTATGAATACAAATGGCTCAAAACAGTTTAGCATGGAAAGCGATGGATGGAGGAAGCCTACGTTCAGGAGTGAACGGCAACAGGCTGAAGACGAATTTATACTGTTATATCAAGCCTTCGATTATCTTATCGATGAAAGCGAATAAGCTTCGGGCATGTTGAGAGAATCAATGACGATAGTAAACTAAAAAGATTTAAATCTGGACCTAAGAGGTTAACCTGGACCGATCATATTATGTCAACCAGATCCTCAAGGATGGACGCGTTTTGAGCAAGAGAAAACAATGAGCATGTATCATGACAAATTGATGCCTGAATGTGATGAAAGCAAGGAGTGTTTGCAAGTATAGAGCGGTGTGGCGTTCCATTCCCTCATATATATATATTATCTGATGTTTTATTTACCTACCAAGCGTAGGACGTGGTCTACCAATAATTTTTTTTTATTAAATATGTTCTTATTTATTCCGCCGCGTGATTGAAAATAACAATAACAAAGAATTGAATCATTCACAATAAAAGAACCGAATAACAATAAATTCTAAACTATTATTACAGAATCGACTGCCGGCTTAAACCAAACATTAAATTATTCATGGGAAAAGTCGATTATTTAAGTAGCACTTAAATTTAATAAAAATAAGAAGAAGTAAATCGTATGTAACGCTAACAATAATAATCATCGCGATTCAAAGTTTATACTTAGGTTTAATTAGAGCCATCACGTTTTTTTCACATTTTTTCGAAATTGGACCGTATCGCAAGAAAAACGTTATTCAGCTATAAGAGTTATCACGAAATGTTTCAAACGGAAATCTATAGAATTTAATATGTATAGTTTAGTAGGTACTTATTGATTCGTCATATTGCTAAGCTCTCGTATCCTATACGACAATGTATTGGCAAAAAGTGGTATAAAATCGGAAAACGTAAAGAGTGATTATGCTTTATGACTTCCCTGTATTTACTTGAGGAAAGTAGGTAGGTAGCTCGAAGTAAATTGTAAACTATATTGAAGGAAAATCCCGCGGGCTTAAGGCCCTCCACATCCCCGGGTAGCTCAGGCGCATTAATAGCGACCTCTTTACCCGCACTTCTAGCAAAATATTATTAAGAGGTGGGCCCAGGGTTAGCCTTAAGGGAGCCCCCCGGCAAACCCCACCCCCGAATTACGTTCCTTCAATATCCTTGTCCAAGGAGGTTACAAAATTTCACTTATTACTACAATATTTCAAACTATATCTGTACTTATATGTTAGTCTGTAAACTATATTATATATATTGTAAACTATAGTGGAGTGCCGACTAACCGACTTGACGAGTAGTCGGCACTCAAATGGCCGATCAGTCGGCCGACTAAAATAATCGGCATCTCAGCCGGATAGTCGGCTTTCCCGACTAGACGGCAACTATAGTCGGTACATCTCTACAAATATGAAATTTAATTTTAAGAAAAATATTTTTTAGCTGTTGTATTTTCCATATTATAGTGAATCTTATTCTTAAAAATATAAAACGTATTGAAAATACTGGCGATTTATTTATTTTACATCCCGTATTCCTGTAGCTAATTATAGGTCCCCAGCACTGTTCGCTATATATAATTAATAGTTGGCATCTTTGGCCAAATAGACGTCTTTTTCGCCTAGTTGGAGTTTTCGCCTAATCGGTACATGTATAGTAATCTATCGTGGAATTGCACTCACCAATTTAAAAAAGTCAATATCTTTATTGAGAGTATTATTTTTTTAACAAAAATTTTCATATAAAAACCATGATTTAAACGTCGTTACATACTGCTAAAGTATTACAATAATAAATTGTTATGAGTATTTTAAAATCGCTAACTGTTCAATAATATACTTGTTACTAATAATTACGTATTCATCGCTGATAAGTAACAGCTAATATCACATTAACTGTTTTTTTCATTTAATATTTTAATTAAGTGGTTCACACTGTTACTAATTTGTATTGATCGATATAATTGCTACTGTTATACAAGAGTGATTAACGATTATGATCTTTGCATAATACCGATGCATTCACATTATTGTACAAGATCGCGTGCATGTTAATAGTTTTTCGCTGTTATTTTGATTATGCGTATGACCAATAATAACAGGTATTTATTATCTTCATGGAAATATCTATGAAATACCAATCAAACGAACAATTTTATAAATGTTCCGTAATTGTTCGTTTAGCGTTCTTTGCACTTTTCCTTTCCAAATTCCTTGTGAGAATCACACATTGTTTCAATACATGCGACTGGTATCGTCATTCGAAACAGTTACCATAAACTTCCACCAAGTTTTGGTAATTGGCAGGTATTACGAAAGAGTGCTTTCCGGAGTTTTAATTTTTTATTCACAGAAAGAAAATAGATATCCTGTGAATACTCGTTTACTCAGCCAATACTGATAGCATCTAGTCCCGAAGCTGAAGACAGTAATTGATGAAAGTATTGACTACAAGTTGAAGTACTAGAATTACAATATTTGAATATTCCTAGCTGAAAAATAATTCCGAAAGTATCCCTGAAATTTACAAGTCTAATCTATTACATGATCAGTTTTTCAGATGTAGAAGTATTCAGCCAAAATATTGGTAGTTATAAGGTTAACAAGTTGAGTGTCGTAAATTTTTAAATTTGTTCCCAGGTTATTTTTAAAAAGGTAAATTCACATTGTCGCTTACATTATTCTTATTTTGGGCTAGCGATAATTGAACGTTTTTTCCTCAGCGCATATAAACCCTTTTTTGATTTTCAAAATAAACTATTATTTATGGTTTGGAAATCTTATTAAATTTTATCTTGTATTAATATTTCTGTACCAGAAAAAGTCTAAATGAGAATAACTTATTTGTAAATATTTTGCGGTAAATTTTTGCAATGTCGCGATTTATTTTAGCGGCAAAAAATTAACATCGATTTAAAACAAATAACAGTAATTGACAAAAAATAAACACTGAATTAACTATCGTTTATAAACAAAAAATGGTCTATCGAGTTAAATAATAGAAGTTATTTGTTTTGCGGAATAAAAATAATAGTGTTACAAAAAAACGTTGACAACGTTATTTGCCATTAGTAAAAAAATAGCAGGTAAATTATTGTTATTAGTAAAATAAAATTATAATTCGTCGAGTCACAGATAAAAATAACATTTCTCTATTACAGCCAAATAGTTATTATAATGACATCGCTCTATTTATCATAATAACTAATCTGTTATTACCTATAGTACCTGTTATTAGGAGCAGTAGATACGAAAAACAGTCTTTATGGCACTTAGATATCAACGAAATTGTATTACAAATTAGATTATGGTATTATATTTCAATCTCACTAAGCAATAAAGTGATATTTTGTGGTTGTTATTGTATCAAACCACAGATTGGATTAATCCGAATTAACTATAATATCAATTGTGTTTTAGAATTACGCTTAATGCTTCAGAATTTCTTATCATTATCTCAAGATTTATGAGACATTTGAGATGATACAAATTTATGTTTGAGAAAATAAGTAATGGTCTTAGAAGCGTGACATCTTATATGTGTGAATTTCATGCATGAAAGTGTGTGTAACGTCTGAATGTGTACTTGCATTGTTATTAAATCAGAGGAATTCAGACGAAGAATCCAAGTTGTCGACGTTATGGATCGTACAGCAAGACTTTCATGGCAATGGGCAGGGCATGTGCCCTGTGCAAGACAGGACGAAAATAGACGGACACCCAGACTCGTAAAGTGGAGGCCATGGGAAAACAGAAGAGGTGTCGGAATGCCGCAGAAAATATGGGCGGACGACGTGACCCCGGTAGCGGGTAAGCAGTGGGTCAGAAATTCGAGGGATAGAAAAGACTGGCAGCAAATGGAGACAAGAGCAACGCTGATGAAAAAGAAGATTGTTATGAAAAGGTAAAGAAATGATATTAAATATTGAAATGGTTTATGTGCCATTCTGAATAGAACAATGTTAATATTTGATATAACGAAAAGTAGAAGTGTCAGTCTGACGACATAGTCCAGCAAACCGGAAGAACCTGAATGCGAAGGAGGAGACACAGAGGTGAATGAAAGAAAATGGAAGAGGCCTACATCCAGCAGTGGAGGGAAGATGGTTTTGTTAGAACTATTAAATTGGGTATTAATCCACGATTCTGCAAAACAAGTCCATCTGGTAGCCAAGCCAATTAGTAAGATACTTTTTGTGCATCTTGCACCGAATCAGAACTAGACATCAAGGAAGGAGCGACCATCTCTTTCACGAGTGGGGCGATTCCCCTACTGTGTTCTGAAGTCCACAGATTACATAGTTGAAAGTCAATTTCAGTAGCTTAGAACTTATAGGTATAGGTGGAAAGCTTCCCATTTTTACTCTACTCATACCGCTGTCTTCATACTGATTTGGTGGTAAGTATGCATGTTCTATCAATTGTGGTAATATACCTTATATAGAATTAATAATTATTACTATATTTATTTATTTATTTATCGTATGGTCAATAATGGTACATCACATCAATTTACAATAATAGAGCTCATGTTTGATTGTCAGAAATTAAAAATTAAAAGTATTGTTTCTCAAATAAATGTTGCATGCCCTCTAATATAGAAAATAACTTTAATTTGACGCATAGTCATACGCGTGAAAAGGGGAGCGATACGTCATTTTGAAATGTCAAAATTAGACAAAATAATTGCATTTCCATGCATAATATGAATAATAAAATTGACCTAAATTTAATGCATGGCAACACTGGAAACCATACCTATAACTAATTCACCCCGTAACGTTCCTCATGGGAACACAGGACAACATCCAAATCTTACATTTCTCTGCTTTAGAACCAGTAAGTTATCACATAGCAAAATATACCTACTGCAAAAGCTATACTATTTTGTCTATCTATCCCCTTTTGTGTGGTAGGTAGAAAGGACAGAATACAAGAGCGCCTTATCGAACAGTCCTAGCTTCCGTCACATTCACACAATTTGGGATACAGGCTCTACGGTTTCTCCTACTAAAAACGCATCCGTCCTTGAGGATCCGATCGACGTGATCGGTTCAGGACCGTCTCGGACAGGTATGATACCTCACTCCTCTTCTTTCACTCAATTTTTTAGTAATTCTGTCCTTATTAATTCTCTCAACATGGCCAAATCATCTCAGTATATTTTCATATACTAGAAAAAAAGTCACGTTATTTTGCCCGAAAATAAACGTTATCGGTAAAATAATTGGATGCATTCATTGGAAATATGGTATAAGTTTACTAGTATCTATAAGTTTTTTATGGAAATTTCTATATTAATTTACAGTTAGATCAACAATGTATTAAAAAATACAGACTTTGTATCGAGACTGATATTAATAACATAATTTCCACAAAGTAAAACTGAATATATGTACGTAACTTTTGTTTATGACAATTTTTGAATATTTTTACGATCGATCTACAAATGTCGTGCTGAATCTTGCGGTTAGAGATGCCCAACTGAGACATTTATGTAGTTACATACATCCTAAGTATTTTCCTTGCCAGAGCGTAAAAACTGCAGCGAATTTTTTTTATGAATGAGTACCAGTTCGCTAGTGCCATTAATTGTATGATAAAAAAATAATCAACATATTTATTTGCACATTAAATGGATACCCACCCAGGTGCCTAATATGAGTAGCATTATTCAATACAAATGGAAAAGTTAAATATTGGAAATACAGATTCTTTCAAAATTATACTCTTTCAAATATTGAAGTTCGTCATTACTTAGTAATAAGTTTGTATTTAGAATGCAAATATTTCATTATTAAAACTAAGAAAACGAAGAAGTCCGTCATTGTTGACAAGTTATGACTAGTTTATTAGTTTGTACTGAAACTGTTCAAGACAACACTTTAATAATTACTCTTTTTGTTGAATTATATATGGTAATTTGTGAATACATTAATATTTAATTACTTTATCATTTCATTAAGGCGCGTGATATGAACGCACAATATGCATTTTGTTCATACAATAAAATACTCGTAGTAAATAATATTATATTCTGTGTTCATGTTATTTTACTTTATACAGGCTGTCCCATAATTAGCTGCAGTGATTGATGGCGTTTTTTTTTTAATTAATTGATGTACCAAAATGTTTGACTTATTTTGTACTCAGTTTTAAGAAACAAAACAGTGGGTACTTTCTTGTAATATTATTAAGAAAATAGGTACACTAACAACTCTTCCCCAAAAAATGTATGCCTAAATTAATAGATACCTACATAGATAATCTCGGTAACAGTTTTTAAATGCGTAGTAGGGAGAGTACTAAGATTGTAATGTTGATTTGGCATTGAAACAAGTAAATGGCGCCGGAGGTAAAATATTTTAGAAAAAATAGGGGACGGATGAACAATTATATTGTACAATGACAAACAACCGTGTAACTAACGCCGCAAGCGAAATTTTTTAATACAAGCCTCTTCAGAGTGCCGCGCTTAGGTTTTGCCTAACTTGTCTATTATAATTTCTTCAAATAGACCAGTCTATTTTTGTCCCATGAGATACTATCGAGTTACGGATTTCATATACGTATTGTCTCGATATAGATAGCCGCTGTAGGCGAAACAAACTGGCTGCAAGCAGCAAACAACAGAAAGGAATGGAGGAGCATGGAAGAGGCCTATGTCCAGCAGTGGAGGACAGAGGGTTGAAGAAGAAGAAGATCGTCTCGATCTATTAAACACCCTGTAAACATACTTAGTGTACTTAATACTACTAGAATATGCCTTGTATGCTCACACTATCATAATTTTTATGATTCATGAGTAATCGAGGCTCGTTTCCTATCATGTGAACTTATCATAACGCATAATTAATTAATTACAAGAATAAATACTTCAATTTGCATAATGCTACGTGACCAAGAAAATGAGTAGCGTAATTGTTGTCAACACGATAATGTTTTCATGAGAAGGAAGGGATGTTTTCAGAGAAAAACGAAATTTCTATGCTGAAATATTAAAGGTAAATCCACCCCCATGGCCCCTGAATGTTTTAGAAGCTTAACCATCTTATGGAGAAGCAGCAAACGTTGTAAAGATTGATTGTGATAGGCTCGAATCCCAGTGTTGCCGATGTATTCTGATGTACTTCGTGATACAAGATTTTAGCTTAGTTTTTAGTTTTCAGGAAAGTGCATCATATAAAAAATGATCATTTTTTCATAATGTCTACTATAGTATTTTCATTACTACCGTTGAAAGGTAAATCAAGTAAAATTAGTATAGTATGGATTGTAACATTTGTAAAATGATTTAGAAAGGATCTGTTCTAATTTTCCATCACTATTGCCAACAAAAGGGCCTTGATTAATGTAGATACTCATGTGAATATTATTATAAAAGATCCTATGTTTATATTAAAGTCGTATAACGATTCGTATATGCTGAAAAAAACTTCAATAAAAAAGTATAATATGTTATTACCTTTCGTTGTTTTCTTTTGAATAGTATCCTTTCGTTTTGCAGATATCCTGTGAGTTTTGATCGCTCGACTTTCAGCTTCAGCGGGTATGAAAGGCTGAAAAGATTCCTCACTGAAAGATCTCGAACCGAAAGCAGAATCCGCTGGTTCAACTGGTATGATCCTTGGTTTGAAGACGTCTGAATTTGGTCGAGGAAATTTATCAACGAAATTTGTCTTATCACTTCTCGATGATATTTTCAATTTGCTTGAATCGGCCGAATCCTTTTTCTGCGTCAAATGGTTTTGCGGATAGTATCTTTCTGTGACGACCATAGGAGCGTAAGGCGTCGAATGTAAACTTGGATAAATAAAATTCGGTTGCGTGTTCATATCGTTCATCCTCGTTCGATAATATGGTTCAGTACTATTAACAGTCGACGTAAAAAGGGTATGCTGTCGTTCACCGTCTGTCATATTTCGAATGGGTTCCATAACTTTTTTAAAATACTGATTTAAATATTGATTATTTTGTTGCTGTCCATTGGTATTGATTGTTGAAAAAATACTGGCACTTCTTTCGTGATTATTTAAATTAAAATGCGTACTATTTTCTAAATTAATTTTCGAAAATCCTTGCACAATCGACGCATTATCAGTTAATGTGATGGCGTATACAACAAAACAAAATAACATGTGACACTTTTGTTTTTCGCGCTTCATTTTTGTTTTTATTTTTAAATGTTCGACGTGATATTTTTAAAAATGTTCGATAAAACAAGTGTTGAATCTACAAAGTTATACAATAAAATGCATAATATGTTTACAATAAGAGACACACAAGTCATTAAAACATATAAGTATTACTTTCACCGCATTCTATTAATCGCAATAATTAGTCTAACGCATTGTTTTGTATCGGTCACGTGTCTTTCCATAATAATAACACAATCTATTGAAACTATTGTAACTACTGTCTCCCGGTACGAACGAAAATGTACTGAAAGAAAAAATTGGAACAATACCGTTTATATATAACGTGTAATCAAAAACAAATTAAATATCGAACATATACGAAATTTCTATTAGACAATAATGACATAAATTATTATAGATAATGTACAATTTTTATTAATATTGATCGAAGTGCGGAACGGCACAATGAAAATGACATCTTGAATGTTTCAATATCAATACACAACTGATAGTTATCGTTTTTAATCCATTGAGAAGAAGTACTATCAAGAAATGTAATCACTACGTTTTTTATTACTTATAATATCTAACTTTCTATACAACGCGGAAAACTTAGCAAATTTAATATTGTTTCAAAATTAGACGCTTCTCATTTTCTTTACAAGTATTATGCGTCGATAAATGCTGCTGACCGCGACTAGTGTTTGAAGTTATCTGTTCACGCTGTTGATATCAGAGTTTTGCAGGAGTCGGATAAGCTTCTCGCATCAGTGATCTACAATGACCGCAAGATCTCGTACTCTATATAATTTTACGTTATTATACTTAGTTTAACATAGTGTTAAAGATAATCATAACAGTTTTGCGATATTGCAATTTTTGTATTTGATTAGTGAGTATTAAACTACTGTATTTTTTTGTTAGAAAGTATAATAAAATAATTTTCCCTTTTTTTTGCACCAATTTATTAATAGGTATAGAATAGGTACATGATTGGCGCAGTTGGATGGAGAGTAGATTTTCAATCTTGAGGTGGTGGATTCGAATCTTTGAGCTGACAATATAATCTTCACTTTACGACGAAAGCTTTAAGCTTAATGTGAAGTGTGCAGTAAAGTGTTTGGGTTTGTGTACACAAACCTAATATGTGTGTAATATTGCAAGTAGATTTCTATATACTGATATTTCTTTGAATATTTCCCACTATAAGATTAATAAGATCATGAATCGTAAATTATAATTATGCTTGATAATGAGAGATAGGATAAGAAACGAATAAAGCATAAGAAACGAAGTAATTAGAGAATTGAGTGAATGTAAAACGGATGTTGTGACTAAAATGAAAGTGAACAAGTTGAGATGGTTGGGACATATGGAGAGAATGAAAGGATAATAAGTAAAATTTACTTGTGTGAAAGAAGTGGTGTAAGGAAACGCGGAGAGATTATGAGAAAATGTGTTGACTGCTTCCACATAAAATTAATTCAATTGTCAAAAAATTCTTACTCAGTTTAGATTATTATAATCAAATTTCTTTAACCCATAATCATTAAATGTAATGAGAGCAATTATAATATCTGTATCATAAGTAATGTATTGAGAAGAAGATTTTCATTAGAAAGTGAAATTTTACGATTGTCAATTTGTAGAAATTTGTTCAATAATTAACTTTGGATAATCACCTTTAAAAATTACATATTATGAAAAGTATTTCACACACTTTTACTTTTTTTCTACCCTATTGGGAATTTTGTGAGGTGGGACAGAAAAAGATTAAAAGAAATTTAATGAGTTTATGTAGTAACATTAAAATTTATTACATTGTAGCTCTGAGTAATATTCTTGTAGTCTTCTTATTCTGATTCATTACTGGGGATTAGTTTGCAGTAAAGTTCTGCATCTCTCTTCTGCTTTGACTGGTCTTTATATTTGGAGGTGGGTATCCATCGACATCGATGTATCTTCTAATGAATAAGTAATAGCTAGGATATTGCCTTGTTCATTGTGTTACTGTATATCTTGTAGTGTTCTAAATTTATGGTAATTTATTTGCGCCATTTAATGGTACTCTGAGGGCGTGGGAAGCTGGTCTTGAAGCTCGTAGTTTTCAGCTTGGTTCTGAAGGTGGTGATAGGCTGGCCTTTTCGAAGCTCATTCGACAGTCTGTTTCAGGTAATTGGTTACCCGACAGAGAAAGCTCTCTCGAACAAATATGATTTGTTTGCTCTGTTTCGCTCACGGAGTTTGTTGATGGCTGTGGCAGCTGAGCGCATTAGTTTTCTCAAGGAGTTGTCCTGTAAAGTGCAGAGCTCCGAGATGGGTATGGGCGCCACGTTGTTGAGGGCCTTGTGTATGGTGAGGCACAGCCAGTGCAACTTTTCGAGAAGCGCGAAAGATAAGTCTCGCGGCTCCATTGAAGGCCATTTGCAGGCCGTTCTTAATCAGTGTTGTAGCAGTCCAGTCGAGACATTATTAAGGCACTTAATGATGATTTTTTCTACGACATTTTGAGTTTTAATAAATTATTCTAATTCTCAAATTCAACAAAGTGCTTTTGAATTTTAAGGTTTCGCGTCTAATGGACACATGGCTTTAGTTGAAGTAAGTTTGGTATTACAGTAAATAAGGTTACTACGACTTATGAGGAAGCAGTGATTATTGGTGACAAATTGTTGCAACGTTAGAGGTGACGTCATAATCACATGGCTTTAGGCATTAAATCACACAGCAGGTATTGCAGACGGTTTACTGTTTTCGAAAAAAAAACTTATAAGTTGGGTAAATTGCTGGACTGAGGAAGGCTTGGAAAAACACTATTCTATAATTTGAGATATACCTAAGCACTGGGAACACTGTGGTTCTATTTAGTGGAGTAGATGGAACCACAGTGTTCCTACTCCACTTCACAATAAAAAGTAGGTTGCAAATATTGCATCCACTCCTCAGCAGATGGCGTTTTCATCGAAAACATTGGGTCAATGTGAAATAATTTCCAGCTGTAGCATATATGCAACTTCCAAAAATTGAGAATGGATGAACGTTGCCCTAGGCATCACTTAAGCCAGCCAAAGCCGACTCATAAGGGTCGGAACACACATACTGCTTCCTCCCCAAGGATGTTCACATAAAGCTACATTATGAGTGAAGTTGCCTCTCGTCTCTCTTGAGAATAAAAAACTGTAATTAGTCTATAACTTCACAGGAGTTGAATGGCTATCCAAAGTAAGAATAAGTAACTCTAGAATAAAAACATGGCTAGTAATCATTTGACACTATGAACTATAACCACGACATAACTGAGGTCGACAATTTTATACTAGCTTGTTTCTGCTCCAGAAATTCTATAAAAACAAACATGCAATGACCGTCGTCGTATTTACGAGTAGTAAAATTAGCGACATTACCGATCTATAATAACATTTTTTACTGTTGTGTCTCGCGGCGGTCAATTGGCCGAGACTAATAAGCTGCACCGGAAAATGCAGCAATAAGTACAATTATGTTTAAATAAGTACCAACTATTTAATACTACTTATATTTTTTATAGTGAATGACATTATTTACATTTTATTACCGCTTTTATAAAACTTTATCAATTTATTAAGCGATAATTGTTTGATACATTAACGGGTCTTTTACGGAGGTCTGAATCTTTACTATTTCGCAATAGGTAAACATATAAAATGTTTATTGGGCCATTTGTTTATTTACCTACTTATTCAGGTATTCTTTAAGTGAACATTATATTAAAAATATAAAAGATTAATGAGATAATACACATCCACAAAAATAAGTAATAGTCACTAGGGGGAGCTAATCGATCTCTTTCAACTAATTAGGGGTGTTTTTTCATTGCAACGCAATACTGATAAAATATATTTTTTATACTTCTCAACATATACAAAACACAAATAATATATAATTTAATACATCTATACACAGTATAGTAAATAGGTAAATGCCAACCCCACTAGGTTATGAACTGTATCGGGGTTGACAATTATTCAAAGTGAAGACATCTTCATGCCACAAATGCATAACAAAAAACAAAATAAAATATTATAGTCCTCATTATGACAAATTAATAACATAAAACATAGTAATAAATACTAAATAATAGGTATACTATATATTGCCACTGCCATACAGTGCCACTATGGCACATCATTGGTACCAGTAAAGTGCCATTCCGCAATATCAAAATATTTATATAGTGGGACATTTTTGGTACAGGGGATGTATCTCAGCTATTTCTGAATAGATACATAAAAATATTTAGTAAAACAACCACTCCTCATCGATTAAGCGTAATAGGGCTCTTGATACACAGTGTGAACTTTGATTTACCGTTTTACGACAAATTCATTGATATTGAATCGTTTGTTCCGTAGTCTAGCGCGGCAACCTTTATCATTAATACGTTGAGGTTCAAATTCCTATACTCATGATACAAAAGCAATTCCCCTACAACAACTTCCACCATTGTCGTATCCAGTGTGTCACTCGCAGCCGAGGAACGAGCAATTAAACATGTCCGCTACGATCCATGCTCTGGTCAAATTTATATTAGAGCGAAAAAAAAACAGAAAAGTATGAAATAAGAAAAGTAAACTGGGGCATTATTACTTTTCCATAAATAAATGATCCCCTGATTCCCTGCTTGTCTTTGATCCCGTGAACGCTCTAAATAATAATAATAAAAAAATCTATCGTGTATGCCCTAAAAATAAACTCTCACAATCGCTTCATCGTGAATGTCCTATTCTAACAATTGGAGAGACGCTTTATGTTAAATGCCCTAAAAAAATCTCTCACATTGCCTTCATCGTACATCTACAATAAACCTGCCGTTTGTTTTTTTTTCAATAAAGATTTGTTCATTAATTTATTATTGTAAAAATAGTTTTAAAAATATCCAAAATTTAGGTTGGTACGAAAATCTTAGAAACGTTTGCAAGTACAAAGCTTTTGTGGTTATTTTTCTCTGGGTGTAAAAGGAAAAAGATTAAAAATAAATGTTTTGAATATTCTGAATAATATGTATTTTCAGTCAGTTAGTTGAAATAATGATAGCATATTTTATTTGTTCTGTTTTAATCAAACTCCATGTCGTTAACGCGTCTTGGACATAAATAGGTAATTATAATAAATAAAATAAATACAAGTAATTATTCTGAACATTGATGTTTACTGAAGAAGAAACAAATAAATCTCTACTCATATACGAAAGAGCCTGACTGAGTGACATACTCACTCAAGAACGCAGAGCCCAAGCGGCTAATCCTAGAGAATTGAAAATTTGAAGACGGTCAGGTTTCAATATAAAACCGCCCCTAAGGGGGTGGTGAAAAATAGGGCTTAAAGTTTTTTAGAGTATACGAATATCTCGGAAACCAGACATGATACGACCTTGAGATTTGACACATAGATTCTCCAATCAAAATTAGTAATAGGGTGTTATAGGCCGTTTTTATAATTTTTTATTAAAAGCGTTGAAAATGGGCCTAAGGAAATAAGATGTTTTTTAAGTGTCTCATAATACGTTAGAAATTAATTTAATAGGAATTTCCAGAAAACTGTTTCTTTAAAAAGGATATAAATATATTTTTTCATTCTTTTCATTAAATTTTCAAGGCTAACGGCGTGGGGGTAGTTTGTTTTTTAAGAACCATTTCTTAGTGACCAATAGAATTACCGGGGCAACGATCGTTAATATAGCTAGTCAAGATTTTTACGGTTGTGATGTGCTAACATACTACTGTTGCGTACGAGTATATTGTCAACGAAAATATCACGCACAAACCTTCGAATATTTTTTCAATTCGTTTACTTTTTTGTGGATTGAGTTACAGACTCTTTAGACAAAATCACGTAGATATTTAGATGAAGTAATTGTCTGGAAAAATTCATGCATTCCTCAGGAAAATGTGTTAAATTATACCACCACAGACAGCTTTTTAAACGAGTTAATGGCCCGTGGAATCGATAATATAGGGATGTAGGGTAGTGCTTCTGCTTTTGTACCTATTTAAATTAGTGGTCGAATTGTTTGCTTTCAATGTGTAATTATGCAAAAATTGTTTATAAAACTGTGAAATATAAATGCCACGTACCTAATACAAGTATTTAGGTTAGATTTATTATAAAACAACGAGAGAATCGACGATAAAGTTTATTAAATGAATTTAAATTGTCAATCAAGTCTTTAGAAAGCAAATACATCTAAATTTTGAAGATGAAGGGTCGGAACAATATCAGAAACATATGCTACACTTTCGTCCTAAGGAATTAAGAACCGCGTATAAACCAAGATGTGAAAACTGAGATAATCGAGAAAAACGTCTTGCGTCGCCCATATAACTCCATACATTTGTATAACATAAATGGTTTGAAAAATAGGGGTTGCGTATGGAAACTCAGACTTTATATGCATGAAATAGGTAGGTAGATCTAAGGTTGAAATACTCATTTCGATGAGACACTCAATATACTTAAAGGTGGCGAATACGCAGCTCTTGCTTAGGACGGTAGTAGGTACAATGTTTTCGCCACTATCCCACACTAACATCATTTGTTGGACACGTCTGTCGTCTATATCGGATAATTTCGTGTTGTAGAATCGGGATGACTTAATAAAGTATGAATTTTCATAGAAATTTATAGGTACTATGGGCAGTCTAGTGCACAACATAACTTGCTTGAAAAACTATAGAAAAATTGTTTGTAAATTTTAACCATATTAACAGAGTTCCCAGCGCCTTGAACCAATCATCTTTGGGGGAATTATTGACCATTAGAATTTATTAAAAACACTAAGTGTTATGATAGAAAAACGTATGAAAGTTCCCAATAATAATATGTAATAAACACAAAAAAGTCACGTATGTAAGAGTTTCATATGCACATATGAATGATGGTATTCTCCAAATGGATTCGTCGTGGTTCCCCTAGGCATTTGAGAGAAAACTTCAATATCTATTCTAATGAGTACCTAAGTACTTTTTATAGTGATGATTAAATTTCTCTAAAGTATGCGACATCTATTTATCGACGATTAGATGAAAGCATGGGAATATGATGGTTGATGTTTATCGCATTTCCGATGATCGCGATTTCGATGGCTGTAATTTTGCCTAGGGTTACTTTCATATCAAAATCACTGTAATTGATGAAAATTATTGAATGAAAATGAAAGTGCTTTTCTGTTCTGTTTTTATGTCAGGTCTCCAAACGTGACGTTAACTGTTAATTGGAGTCAAATGTCTCTCTATCCTGGGAGCTCGAAACAGGTTCTCAATGTTCAGTTATGTCGGTCCAAACTTCTCCTAAATCCAGAAACGGGGAAAGATATTCGGTGTGTTATGCACGCCGACCTTAACACTATTAACCGTATCGTTGTCAAAGGTTTGTATTATCGTAATCTGAGAATAAAAAGATTCTTCTACTATTATACCATCACGACTCATCCCAATAACGGGGTAATTTATGACATTCAGAATTCGCCAGCTTAATTATTGAAAAAAGTTGTTACGTACCTACATGTCATGGGTGTTTTACGAACACCTGACTTTTACAGGACACGAAAAAACATACAAAAAAGTGAAGATTTAGAAAAGAAAAACGGGAAGATTTTTTTTCACATTCTTATCAGAAGATCTGGATCAAACATGTCGTCAGATCGGGAGAAGAAAGAGCCACAAAACATATCCTGCCAAACAAACCTGTGGGCAGGAGACCTCTGGGCAGACCATGACAGAGATTGATGGACAATGTTACCCGAGATCTGAGCGAACTAAATGTTGACGATGACTGGGCGTCCGTTGCTGCAGACAAGAAGGCTTGGAGATCCATTGTCCTGGGGGCCAAAACTCCACCGGAGTTGTACGGCCATCGGATGTAAGTAAGTATTATGCAAAATAATTCTCATAGAAATATTGTTTGAATGTAACGCTCTATTAAGTATAAAAGAAACTAATGTTTTTACAAGTTTTCGTTAGATGGTGATAGTAAAATCTTTATTCTTCTCTCAATAGATGGCGTTATTCTTCATCTATGTTTGAATACGTGAATATTCAATAGCTATTATTTTAATGATGAACTATATATTACCAAGTTGCAGAATAGGGTCCCCACTCTTTTAAAAATTCTCCTCTAGGAGTCATGTGTGTGTGAAATTTTAATAAGATGTTTTACAATTTTTTTAGCAAAAAGATCTCCACCCATTCTGAATATTTTTTTGTTTGGTGGTGATTCTTTTTTCATACCACCCTGGTACGGGCACTGCCTACTTGGGTGGGGTGAATTATAAAACTTGCGTATATACAATGTCTATAGAAATTTGTATTTGACGTCTTCATTAATTTATCTTTATTATTGAAATTATTAAAAGGACGAGAATAGATGGACTCCCAGACTCGTAAAATGGAGGCCATGGGAAAATAGAAGAGGTGTCGAAAGGCCCCTGAAAAGATGGGCGGACGACGTAGCGGGTAGACAGTGGGTCAGAAAGGCGAGGGATCGAAAGGACTGAAAACGAATGGAAGAGGCCTATATTCAACAGTGGAGGGACCTAGGCTGACGAAGAAGAAGATTGAAATTATTACCTAGCTAGGTACTATATATTTTATCTGATGTACCTACTATGTCGGGGGGATCTATGAAAGAACGATGGATGTATGGCAAGAGCGTTGGGACTCGGGTAGGAGCGGTAGACTTGTCTATTGTTTCTTTCCCGATCTCAGAGTTCGAATGAGGAGAAAGTTCATCGTGCTGGATCACTTTTCATCCCAGCTGGTCACGGGGCACGGGGATCTGAAAGGAAAACTTTTTGAACTAAATCTAGTATCAGAGCCGTGGTGTCCTTGTGGCGGGGGTGCTCAGTACGCTGAACATATCCTGTGGGAGTGCGAAATAATGAATGACGCGAGAGAGGATATGATTGATGGTTTGACTGAAGACACTCCCCGACCTATATGGTTTGGGGAGCTGATGCTAAATCCTACCAACTTTGCACGCTTCAAATCTTTTGTTGATGTATGGAGGTCGAGGTGGGAGGAGCTCCGTCAGCCTGGCCCCATTCCGGAGGATATGGTCTAACATATAACTTGAATTTGTCTGCTCTGGGCCGAGACTTAACGCTTTGTGTTTACTTTGTGATGTCCATACTCCTACTTTGGGAGGCGGCTTTCTGTGTTGAACCTGAGTAACAACCTGCCTTATACTTGTACTGTAATTTGATATTATATTTTTTTTCACTGTGATATCTATTTTATTTTTCTTTATCTTGGGCGCCTTTAATTGCTGGCATGTCCTGGTTTTTCATCTTCATATTTTACGTTTCTGCTTTTTTTTGTTTTTGATTCCAGGTACTTTTCTCCACAGCGGACGTTGGGGGTCGCTGGTACTGTAGGGTACCACGGGGAGCCGTTACCCTGTCCGTTACGCGGGTTGGGTGCGGTTTCTTTGTTTCCCTACTTCTGCGCCGGTTGGCCCTTTTCCTAAAGTCAGGGTCAATCCTAGGCATTGCATGTCAATTATATGCTGTTTTTTATGTTTAGGCTGTAAGAATTCTAGTACGTAGTAAATACGTAACTGTAAGATAGTATATAAGAAAATTGTATTAGTATATAAGGACTTTTTGTGAACGTTGAGGGTTCTTTTAAATCAGGGAGGGGTTTGTCGGGGGGAGCCCTTCTGGCGAACCCTGAGCCCTCCCTAGAACTGTTTTTGCACAAATATTGGATGACATAGAAACTAGCGTTCCTTCATCATCCAGGGTAAGTGGGAGGGAGCAACCCTTAACGGGTACCTACTATTGAGAACCTACCAATTATAATTAGTTTTATACTCTCTCTCCGATGGCGCTGCAGCCCATATCGGGCCTTGGCCTCCCGCAACATTCGCCTCCAACTCCCTCTGTCATCAGCGGCTGACTTCCAGTTGGTTGACTGGAGAAGCTGTGCTGCATCCTTTCTCACTTCGTCTTCCCACCTCAGTCTGGGTCTTCCCACCTTTCTCCTTCCACCTGGGTGTCCAGTCATAATTCTATTAGTCTTATACTACCAGTTTCATATCCACCTCGATGAAAAAAATCTTATTCCAACTTTGAGTATTAAATTATCCAATTAACATTATCCTTACCCATCCAGGAATCGAACTCATGAAATCCAAGTGATTATTAAACGACCTGGCTTAACAGAATATGCATAAATCGTGAATTTTGAAGTAGGTTGGGTGACAAAAATAAAACAATACGATATATTTTACATTTTTATTTAATTTAATTTATATGAATTTATCTAATACTTTATAGAAATGAAAAAATAAACATAAAAATAAATCAAATACATTTTTATATAATCGGACAGTATCTGAAACTTGATGTTCAGAACTTATAAATATAATGGCATAAAATAAATAATAAACAAAAAAACTAAATAAATAAAATAATAAATAAATTAAATACTTAGTGACGAGATTGCACGTAAAATATAAATAAATAAACACATAGATAATAACAATAATAAAAAATCTATAAATAAAATAATAATGGCAAATAAAAAAAACTAAAATTGGAAAAGAAAATGTTTTAAGTACCACTGATATTACTTATTGACACCATGAGATAAAATGATTATTCTAAATAAGTTTTTTTATAAAAAATACTTTGTACATTTCGCTAAGAAATGATCTAAAATAATAATGCCAATAAAAATATGCGATCAAAAAAATAAATAAATAAAAATCACGCAAGGTAACGCCGCGCATTGGTACTATAAAATATATAAATTTTTAATAATAATATATATAATACATACTAAAATACATATTTTGCTTTGTAAAGTACCGATTAAACTAAAAAAAATAGATGTTTTTCACAATAAATATACAGGCTTTTAGCCTAGTGCAAAGTGTGAGGGAAAGTATTTGGGTTTGTGTATACAAGCCCAGATCCTTTTTCTATTAAAAATAAAGACACGGAAATGCAAAAGCCATTGCAAAAGTTGTACTGATAATTTTTTTACATATAAATAAATAAAACCAATAATAAAACAGCAAATTATAAAAATGTCTTAAACACATAATACGTACATATTTTCATAACAGTAATATAAATTATCAATTTTAGTTGACACATTTTAAAAAGTTTTCTGAGTCCGCATTATGTTCCACGTTCCAGGAATCATTTTTAAGTTTACCGAATAGTGTCTAATACGAGTAGATAGGTACACCATCGGGAACAATAATTCTTGATTAGGCAGAGTTAGTGCTTCGGTCAACTAAGAAAGCCCCGGAGCACTGTCTTTTTTTGTATATTTTGTACTAATTATTGACGTTCAGCGTCTGTACGTGTTTCGTATTTTCCTTATTTTCGTACTTTCGTATGTTCTCTGGTCAAATTCAATATGTCCTTAATTCACGTTTTTTTTTACAGCATCTGTTGTGTGCATATGCTGCGGGCGCCCTTAATTGGAGAGTCGAAATGAGATGTTTTTATTTTTTGTATGATAATGTATTCATATTTTGTTGATGAC
The DNA here is from genome assembly GCA_963576895.1 of Ceraclea dissimilis. NCBI lineage: Eukaryota > Metazoa > Arthropoda > Insecta > Trichoptera > Leptoceridae > Ceraclea > Ceraclea dissimilis. The sequence goes on from OY756363.1 coordinate 17,568,023, forward strand.
TCTCTGGGGGTGTCACATATAATATAAAATAAAAAAATATAATAAAATAAATACGTAGGTAATTATGTTCTTGTTACGTGGCGTTTTGAAAATCCGTTCCAAGTTTTAGGGTAAAAATGTCCTAATCTGAAAATTCCATGTAATAGAATGTTTCATATATATATAATATGAATATTCTAAGGTTTTCACCGCCGGTGTCATCCATAATGGAGAAAGTCCAGGCTGCATACTGCATATTATTTGTCGCAGAAGTTAGGCGAAAGGTCGGGTTCTAGATGTCAACCTTTAGACCATGGCTCTCCAATATGAAAACGTTCTTTGTTAGTCACGTCTAAGACCTTTTGAAATGTTACGAGTTTGTCAACGAATTGATCTAAAAAAACTGACATTTCTGTCTACATATTAATATAGCATACATAAAATAAAACAACACAAGAATATAAAATTTAGTACCAATGACACAAAACAAAGAACAAAACAAAAAAAAACATAATTATTAAATTTTTTGTAGCAATAACAAAATAAAAACAATAAATAGATTTATTAGATAAACACATATTCTTATTATTTAGTATTAACCTAAGTGATTTCATTTGAGATTAGTTTAAATAAATAAATAAATTAGTTAATTTTTTCTATAAATATAATTATTTTAGGTACGAAGGAGCATTATTTGTAATTTTCCATTATATTTCTTTACTATTGTTGTGGGAGATAGGAATTGTAGGCCAGTTTTTGGGCCTCATCTTTGACTGCGGAAGTCTGCGATATACTTCTCCTGTCCCATCCTCCTGAGCCGCCGCTGGACCATCCGTGGGATTCGTGGCCGCTGTTCTTCTGGGCGAGGAGTTTCTTCAGGGCAATGATGCCAGAGAGTAAAAGAGCGATCTGCAACAAAAGTGATAGGTTAGTATGATTGATCCATTTTTAGGAAACATTTTTACATTTCTACACACTTTACACAAATACTCGTATTTTTACAAAAACAGTAAATTAACAATTTCTCTTATTACGTTCCTCGGGGACCCAAGTAAGCTACCAAACATTTCTTCTTAGAGTGGCTTTGTTTTTTTCGCGTTATTCTCAATATTTGATCCCACGAAAGAGGAGCAATTCAGAGGAGCAGGGTATTCAGGCAGTCAGAAACCATAATGCTATGAAGTGTGGTAGGATGTGTGTTCTTTGGGGTTTTCCACTGCAAGCATTTTCCTTCGAAGTGGTGCTAGCTTTTTTAAGCTTACAGAAGATGGTATCAGTACTAACACCGAAAGCTGGCATCATTTCGAAGAAAATCCATCCAGTGGAAAACCCCAAAAAATGGGTACACCTATAAACGTGTAAAACAAAAGAGGTCCTTTACGACAGAGTACATTAACATATGATAAAAAACACCCATAAAACATGTACAAGCGGTTAGGTTCTATCTAATCATTGGAGCTATTAGTCATTAATAATTCCCTACATATTTCTCATCTCTATCAACGCAGTATTTGTGTTAATTTGCACAATAAAGTTCAACCGCACTACGAGATAACTACAGTTTCCAAATTACTCGTAAATATGAAAAATTTGCTTCGACTGTCAATGTTATCATTAAAACCGACACAAGCGGTTACAAATTGGTTACAATTGCCTATTTGTAAACATGTATTGTGTAGGAATTTGAATAACAATAACAATTAGCGGTAACAAAGGTCGAAAGTGTGATTATAAATTAGCATATTAACAGGTACTGTAACAGATAACAAGTATATGTAACAGAATAGACTATATATTAAAATAGCATTGAGCTGTAACTAGTCTAATATGGATAGGCGCTATTTAATGCAAACTATGCCTATATTATGACCGATTGTGTTGAATATTGAGTTCAGGTCTCGGCTACAGAAACGTCTACAATATTGTATTGAGGAAACTGGAGCACTTCGTGAGAGAAATAATGTGGAATAAAATGAATCTGTTACATCTAGTTAACTTTGTATATTTGTTTGTAAATATTAGTTACTTACTCAATCCATAATAATATAACACAATGTACTCAGTAATTAGTTAGTAAGTACCTACTCGTATTGTAGCAGTGATAAAAATATTAGTAGCAATCACAATGCATGACTTCTCTTGTCGTAATTGCTATTGTTATTTTATTTTACTGCTGGTATACAACTCTAATATTTTTTTATAATTTCTTATGAAAATTGGAATAGCGTATAGGAAGCTGAAAACAGGTGTATGTTCCTTGTGATAACATATGAGCCAGCAACTCTCACCCTTAGTGAACGGTCAGTGAAGAGGTTCAGAGAAACGCATAGAACTATAGAACGTGTGGTGCTTGTATTAGTTTAGGATATGTAGAAATCGGAAACTGGACAAAGGTCGCGAGAGATCTCAGAACACCAATGGAACTGGGCAGGTCACCTAGCCCTATTGTCCCACAAAAGCTGGAAGAGGCGTATGCTGAACTGTAGACCGCCTTTTTCAACTAGAGCAGTCTACCCAAAATATTGACGACATCCTGGAAGATGAAGGTGAAAAGTGGACAAGAGAACTCAAGATTGGGTTATGTGAAAATCATCGAGGGAGGCCAACCTTCAAAAGCTAAGCACAACAAGGCTGGACGAGTGAGTGAATGGGTACTGAAGTTCTAAACGCAAGTAAACTCAATCGGATATAAATTCTTTGTTTAAATTCTATTTTTCGAATCGAATTTTTATAATTTTCTAGGAAACCAGCAGCTGAGTAAAGGCTTGTGTCTGTCACAACGTTCATACCTTTCAATAAACAATAATTGATTCGATCGATATTAACTATTGATAAACCAATAGTTTTCTGCAGATTTGTTAAGAAATTATGAAGGTACTATTGTTTTAACTTTCCATAACGGATCTAGTACCATCCAATGATAATAATGTCTATATTATTTGTCTAAGGTACCCTTTTCTATGACACGACACTTAAGTATGACTTAAGTGAGAGAGAAAACGAGCAGAACAAACTCTCAAGTACTTAAATAATGTCATTTATCACGTTCTTTTTAAAGAGGACAGTCTGACGGACACTTAATATAATAGACACTATCCCTGTTTGTACCTAATGAGTGGTTGTTTACTCTGCAACAGTTTTACGCTAAGCGATACTTAGTTAAGAGTGTGCATACTGACATTTCAAAAATTTCTAAAAACGGGAGACCTTCTATCTCGACAACCGTCACTAAATATGCTTTGGAACAAAATAAGGTAGATGCTTTGAACCTTTAGCTAGGGAATAACCTTAAATTTTTTTTATATCTTGTATAGATTTCTCCAAAAAAATATTTAAAAACACCTCTGATCTTTTTTCCGAAAGACGGAAACTCGTTTCGCGAAATTCGCGAAGTAATTTTTTTTTGTACTGATATAAACTTCAATTTTGTACTGATAATATGCATTAAAATCTAGGGAATAACCGTAAAAGTTTTTTGAAATACGCAAAATTAAGCCCAAAAAATGGAAAAAAACGCTATTATTACATTATGCGATTGTTCACGCGATTTTGAACCTTAACGCCGTGGAAAAAGACTGTGACGTCATTCTTGGTGCCATGCCCTTAAGAACGTAGAAAAGTTGCAACAAGAATAATAGTGATTATTGCAACTATTCAAGAAAGTTCACGAGAAAATGATTTAATAACAACATTTACAGCGAGACTTCTAAGGCAAATAGCCATAATTACAAACTAAACTATGACTTATACTTATTATTTATTTATTTGCTGTAATAGTAAAATGATTATAAGCATTTTATTTGTATAATATAACTTTTATATTATTTACGAATATGGTAGTAAAAAGTTAAAGAAATCATAAGGTGCATTATGGTTTTTGCTGTGAGAGAAATTTTTATTATGATATATTGTGCAAATTAATTTATGACTCATTGGGTTTTTTGCATTAAAGTTCCATCTATTGCGCGTTTTTTTTTGTATAATAGTTCTACCTATTTATCTTCTAACTCCGCGTTCCTTAAGGGGTAGGTAGAAAAGTCAGAATAACACACCACCTGATCATTGCAGACACTCTTAGTTTCCGTCATATTTATTCAATCTTTTACTTAAAACTTATCTGTACTACAGGATCTGGTCAACGTGATCACTCCACGATTACTGATACCCCTTCTTTCACTCATGTATATCTATTTGGTCGTTCTATCATCATTAATTCTCTCAAGATGCTCAAAACATCTATACTTATTCACTATTATTCTAATCACTACATTTATCTTACAGTCACTCATCTCTCTAACAACTTCATTCCTAATCAAATTCTTCAATGATAATCATGCTAATAGATTTGAACTTTGCAAGTGATTTACAAAAATAAGTACCATTGTTCTATTTGCATACTATAGTACAATTAAGTTCAACACCAATCTTCCATACATATTGAAATATTAAATTTTACGCATGATTAGGTTCAAATAATCCATATTCATAGAGCTAGTAATTATTACAAAGTACAAAGCTAGTATAAACAAATGTATTGTGATTTTACATACACAATGTTTCTTCTAAAAATTACGGGAAAAAATAATGTTTTAATGATTATAATTATAATAATCAGTATATGGCTGATTGTTTAAATTTTAATTTTAATGATTATGTCATCTTCAGTCGCTGATATAAATATTAGGTTTCATTATGTTCGAGTAGGTATAAACAAATTCGGAAACGGGAAATTGAAAGGAAATAATTTATTCATTATGCAATTTGTACCTATGGCAAATATGTATGGAAACTTGCTAATATCTATAGAAATTTCTTTTAGTTATTGTATCGTATTTTTTATGAAACTAATGTTTTTTATAATGTTGTGTGTATCATTGGAAAGAACATAAACCAGAGAAGTTTTTACCAGATTTCTGAAGCTTTAGACGATTTTTTTCTTATCAAAAATCCCCTCCAAAGTCGTAACTCGTTTTTGAAATATCTCTTTCTCGAAGCTTTGATCCGATATTTTGTATCACTATTGTTTCTTCAGATTTAAACTAATTAGTTAAATAGACTAAACACATATTTAAATAACAAAAAAATAATGATAAAACTAAGTAGGTACCTTTACTTATGATGTTATCGGGGTTAACTTGAGTTAGTTAAATAGACTAAACACATATTTAAATAACAAAAAAATAATGATAAAACTAAGTAGGTACCTTTACTTATGATGTTATCGGGGTTAACTTGAGTTAGTTAAATAGACTAAACACATATTTAAATAACAAAAAAATAATGATAAAACTAAGTAGGTACCTTTACTTATGATGTTATCGGGGTTAACTTGAGTTAGTTAAATAGACTAAACACATATTTAAATAACAAAAAAATAATGATAAAACTAAGTAGGTACCTTTACTTATGATTAGAGACCGACCGAATATTCGGTTTCGGTTTCGGTTACGGCCAGTTTCGGCCAAAATAGCCAGTTTCGGCCCCAGTTTCGGTTTCGGCCAAAAAGTGGCCGAACCTTCGGCCAAACCGAAACTAGCGTCCGTATTATATCGGGCATTGTCGGGAATCTTCGGAACAGGTTCACACTTTATGTTTGTATTCTGTACACTAGATTCCTTTGTTATTTTACAAAAGTGAACTAGATTTATATCACTACCCATTTTTATACACATCATTTATGTCTTATGACAAAAATTTTGCCTGCGGCGCTACTTAAGCGTCCGTTTCCCTGATACAACATAACCAAGTGTTTTACTTACCTACCTACAACAAGATTCATCACTTCACCCATTAAAAAAAAACATAATTGCCTGCGGCGCTACTTCTAGTAGGTGCATCTAAAGGAAAGATACTCAATTATTTTTATATTCTACATACCTATTTTAGTTCAAAGATAATACCTATACACATGGGCGTTGACGTCGGCAGGGGGGGCAGCTGCCCCCCTAGAGATTGGAATAGCTATATATTTTTCCATACTTCATGATAAGACCTCACAATAAATCACACTATTACCGCACATTGTCTCGCCATGTCATAAATTTTGTAAAATTAGTATAAAAAATCCATCAAAACACAATTGGTTCACAAAAAAAGCCTGCGGCGCTATTTATTTATTGCTTTTTATATGAAACATTGTTCGTACATAATATTGTGCAAATTATTATGTATATTTTCAAATAAACCAAACCATATCACGGCCTTCTTCACCATGTCTCACAAAAAAATTTCGCCTGTGGCGCTATTTACGCGTTTTTCATCCTATATCAATTTTGTAAATTTTTGTTGCCCCCCTTAATAATATTTTGATAGAAGTGCGGGTAAAGAGGTCGCTATTAATGCGCCTGAGCTACCCGGGGATGTGGAGGGCCTTAAGCCCGCAGGATTTTCCTTCAATTCCCCCCTTTAGCTCCGAGGCTGGCGACGCCCATGAATATACATATTAGCAAACTACACCACAGCTTCCGTTACTTAACCTCCCGAATAAAAATTGCATTTTTTATGTCCTATGCCATGTGTAACCTATGCCATGGATACCTACATAACTGATGACATAAGTTGTAGTTTAATGGGTTCTTCCTTTAGTGCTTATATTGATTTCCGAAAATGAAGCGTGGTTTCCTAATAAATATCTTAGGGAAACACTAGATATCAGCGCAGGGTACCTATAATGATTTTTTTTTTCAAAATTACAACTGAAATTCCTAAGTTTCGGTTTCGGTTTCGGTTTCGGCCGAAACTAGAAGGGGAGCCGAATATTCGGTTACGGTTTCGGTTTCGGCCAAAAATCCAGTTTCGGTCGGACACTACTTATGATGTTATCGGGGTTAACTTGAGTTAGTTAAATAGACTGAACACATATTTAAATAACAAAAAAATAATGATAAAACTAAGTAGGTACCTTTACTTACGATGTTATCGGGGTTAACTTGAGTAATTCGAGGTTTTTAGATAAAAAGTCTGACTCTGGACAAAACTACGAGTTGGCTCAAAAGATTCTGATTGAGCTCTACTATCACCCCTGAAGATATCTGTATCTATCTATCAAACACCCTGTATAGTGTATATCCGGCATTTGACCCTAGCATAAATTCAAATCAATCTATTGTTATGCACTATCCGTATGTAGGTATGGGATTCCTACATACCTACATTCATTACGATAAAGTTCAATATCATGGTGGGTGAACCTTTGTTCTCACGGTAATCGCCCCGAGTAAAAAATGACTATAACTAGGCGTAGTTGAGATGTAGTCGTACATAGAGTAATCTCAACAATATAGTAGAAAGTTACATTATATTATTAGCGTATTGGATACAAAGAACTTATCTCCTTATACTTGACATCGCGGTGTCAATGGGTCAAGAACAATTCATATGAACACACATAGATTATAAAGTAGAAATAATCTTATACAGTATATATAGTACTGCAATCAGCTGATTGATAGTGTAGATTTATGAGAATGCCACATTCATATGAATACGCTGACATTGTTTAAGAGAACCTAATTCTTTATACGAATTCCAGGTTAAAGACTCCATAATTCTTTCAAAGTCCCACGCATTTGATACGTGGAATCGTTCATTACTGACTAATTAATGTGACTTTTCACATACATTGTCATGGCACGTTTTTTTAGTATATGTAATTAAAAAGAATGTAGGCATTAAATTACCTTAATCGACTAATTATTATAGTAGTTTAGATTTAATTATGATTTTAGTCAGCATTTTATGATGTCAAATTTCCCAAGACTTCACAAGATGGGCCCCTAAAATCTTAAGATTGGGAAAATAAGAGTGGCGTCTGAAAACCCCAAGAGGGATGGTCTGACGACGTAGCCACTATGGGGTGTAGAATTTGGATGCAAGCAGCAACCGATAGAAAAAAATTGGAGGCTGTGAAAGAGGCCTATATCCAGCAGTGAAGGACAGAAGGCTGACGAAGAAGAATAAGGAATTTCGTTATATTGAATCATAATTCATGAAAGACTGCCCTACCCATACGCACATTCTTGCCTTTCTCAAATTCATGCATTTTGTCATACACTTCCTTTTTAGTGCATCCATCCTTGAAGATATGGTCGACATGATCAGCTGTTCAGCTCAATCTCGGACGAGCTTTCTTTTTTCCGCCTCTAACTTTACTCAAACGTACATATGTTTTTCGTTCCCTTGTAATAATTAATTCTCTCAAATCATCTAAGCTTATTTACTTTCATTCTTACAGTCACTCGTCTATTTGATAACCTCATTTCTTATCCGATCTCTCAATGTTTCCCATCTAACATTTTAAAACACGTCCACAAAACAAAGCATCTGACATTGTCTTAAAGTTATCCATGGTTTACTATTATTAACTTGTTATCAAAAACAACTAACTAATATTACATCAGTTAAAGAATAAAAAAAAAAACAATTGTGGTCAAAAAGAAGAAAGTGAATACTCACCTAATTATAAATTTTATACGCGTCTCATATCTGATAATCATTCTTTATAATAACGTTTGAGAACTGACCAGGAAATGAGTGATTTCCAAAGCAAACATACAAAAAAAAAACAAGGTTAATTACCCGTTTTTCTCACCAAAAATAATCACACACATACACTTTTTAATATAATTCGTCAACGGCCGTGCGTTCGAACAATACAAATTACTCAATTATTCTAATCCGTGAAAAAAAAAGTGAAAAGATAAACAATGCATTTCTTTTTTTTGTTGTTGTCGTTCGTTTTTGTTAAGGTCGATTCCATTATTGTATTTTCTGATTGAAATTTATACGGTTGGTAAAACATACAATATAATTTCTTATCATAAAAGATATACGTATGGTACCCGATTGTTGTAGTTCTAAAAATTTCACGCGCCTGCTCCACATATTCTTCATTATGCGTCGAATTGGTTTTTAGTAAAAGCGACAATGGCCTGACTTACCTACATTTTTAGGTTAATTTTTACAAGTGTCAATTCTTTAAGACAAATATAGAATTTAGTTAATTTATCATGTTTTGATGAACGCAGAGAGAAGTCAATGAAATGGTTGGTACTTGGTATAATATGTTTGTACTTCGTATAGAACTTACATACGTGCGTAGACACACGCATTGGTTGGTTATGATTGTTTTCTGTTAGGTAGAAGTATTGAGAACGCTTTTGGAAATAACATAGATATATGCTAAGATACGCTAAGGTAGAGGGTAGAGGTGTTGAATTGATAACATGTACGTTACAAAATTCTACAATAAATGATGTTAGCGGGCATGCGAAAAATTGCTTAGGGAAATGTGATGTTATTCGGCCAATACTGAATTTGTCATTCTTAGGATTAAAACAACAAAAAACGAATGATAATATTTTTTGGTTACCAGAGACAATATGCTTTAGTGACTAGGTATTTGATGTTAGGAGATTTTTCTTCTAAAATTTACTGAAGCTTGATATTATTTCCGTAGTTTATAACATACGTAAATATAATAGGGTCGGTCCAAATTTAACCATCCAAAATTAATTATTTTTGTTGCTTGACATTTTTGATTTTCTTTATTTTTTATAGGGGGACTCTCGAGTATTTTGTGAGTACAAATCCATAAAATTGGATGTTTCGACGGTCCATTGCGGGTAAACTGCTAGTCCTACCAAAAATAATTATAGAGCTTTTTTGTAGATAATTAAATAAGGATTAATTCTGTCATTGACTATTTTCTCCTATCTTTTACCATATCGCTTAGAAATAAATAATAATATAAAAAAACGTAGGGTGCCCTATTTGGGGGGGCAGGGGGGGACACATCAGGTCGGGGGGGTATAGACACTCGATTTTTTAAACAGCACGTCCATACTAGCTGCATAGGTTTCAAAACTTTACAAATTTTGTCGACTTTCCCATGCATTAAGATGCTGGAATGATTTATCTATATTTTAGGGGGGGCCCATAGAGAATTATGTTGTGTGTATATATATGTACATGGTAGTTGCTGGTTACCCCTATACTGAGAGATACCCTGATGGTACAGTAGTAGCATAGTGAAATTTTTATTGCAAAAGGATATCATTTATGCACTTCAGCTGTGTTCGCCTACGTATACCTGTGAGCATTTTTTGCTAACTTTGGGGCTTCATAACTCCTGAACCAGGCCAAAAGCACTCATTATTTTTTGATATTGTATTAATATCTACGGAAAAATGATTGTGTGAAAATATGAACGTTTTTCACTCAGTAACTTTTGAGATATTTAAACTCAAAAACCGGATTTTTGCCGTTCAGTGTCATATTTCGAGTGCTCTACGGAAAAACTGGATAAGTGCCCAAAATTCATATTGCCCTCAAAGATAGTGCTAAGTAATATGTATTCAAAAAAGAAAAAAACTGTGGTAAAAAACTGTTTGTTCATTATATTTTTTACTGCCAAAAAGTAACAAATTTCTAGAATCAAATATTTTTTACATATCCATTTTGGGGCCCTTCTGAAATATTTACCAAAAAAATTTTAATTACAAATTATTTAGTTTATTTTATCTTCTATATAATACATTTCGAATTGTCTTGATATCTGTATAAATAACAAAGTAAGAGAAGATATTGCAAAGTACGATTTTGTCTAATTTGAGATTTTCAAATGGCCGCCAAGAAAAAACTATGAGTCCAAAAAAAATTTTTTTAATGGATTTGTACTCACAAAATACTCGAGAGTCCCCCTATAAAAAATAAAGAAAATCAAAAATGTCGAGCAACCTCGCCTGGTCGTTTTCTTTTAGACTGACTCAATACCGTGATGTTTAGGGTTAATCGCAGTGATTTTGATATTTGGTCCCCTTTATATGAAATAACTTAAAATCGATTTTGTCACTTACATCATTTTTTATCTAGCGCTTATATTCACATAGAAAATTTGATATAGTTGAGGCAATAATATAATAATTTTTATTCAGTTACAATGGCCACTTGAAGTAAATGTTCATAATCCGGATTAATTCATAAATCTTTAGTAATTAATTAAATTTGACGGTCATTGGACGGAGATGGTCCGTAACTAATTCACTAATTACTAATGAGGTCAGTTTGAGTTGAATTACATTACTATTTTGGTCAAATAAAACAGTATTGTAATAATATCAAATACATTCAACATTGACAAACGAATTAAATATTATACATAGTTTAAGGTTCCCGACCCAACTATGACGTCACGGTCATTTCCCACGGTGTTAGGGTTCAAAGTCGCGTGAACAATCGCATGATAAAATGCTAAAAATAGCGTTTTTTCCTTTTTTTGGGGTTAATTACGCTACAATTAAAAAAAATACCATTATTCCCTAGATTTTAATGCATATTATCAACACAAAAAAAAATACCCGCGACTTAATTATCTGCGACGGGAAACGAGTTTGTCTTTCGGAAAAAATATCAGAGGTGCTTTTCACATTTTTTTTGAGAAATCTATACAAGATATAAAAAATCTTTTACGGTTATTCCCTAGATAAAGGTTAAATGTATTTACTCTATTTTTTTTAAAGCGTATTTAGTAACGGTTGTCGAGATCTAAGGTCTTCCGTTTTTAGAAATTTTTGTAATGTCAGTATGCGTAGTATTGTAATCTGAAACCGTATTGTCACATACCGTTAGATAAATAATTACTATATTGTGATTGGAATATTATTATAAGAGTATTTGAGTATTAAAAATAATAAAGTGTTTAACTATTTGATTGAGTATTATGATTACTGTCAATCAATCAAAGCCGTAATGAATTGGGAACTAATTTAAATATTATGAAGACAGTTGCTTACGATTATGATTTTTGTCCTAGTAAAGGGTTTTATGGAAAGAATAATGTTGGGCATTAAACTGCAAGACAGGAAGAGGAATGACTGGATACGCAGCCAGACTAACGTGACTTGAGAGGATAGCGGTGCAGAAGTGGAGATGGGCGGGGCACATTGCAAGAATGCAGGACAACAGATGGACGAGGAGACTGCTGGAGTGGAGACCAAGGGGCGACAAAAGGCCACAAGGGCGACCACCTACTAGATGGATGGACGATATTAAGAGGTTTGCCGGACCCCAGTGGATGGGAATCGCACAGGAGCGGGAGAAGTGGAGGAGGAGAGTGGAGGCCTATGTCCTGCAGTGGGCAACCGCGGGCTGATAGAGAAAGGGTTAGTTAATAGTTAGATCATGTTGCCAGACAGAGAATAGGCAGATGGGGGCACCCATAGTCCTGGAAATGGAGACCGTGACAATGGGAAAAGGCCAGCTCAGAAAGATGGACCGATGACTCTCGTAGGAGAATATTGCTTTACATTGTATATCATGTTCGTAGGTAGTTAGGATTTGACAAGCAGATAAAAGAGTTGACAGTTGACAACGTTGATTTAAATCGACCTCTGCTCGAACGAGCAGTCGTGGGTGAACTGAAATTCTAGAATTCATCACGCATTTTAAGCATCTGAACCTAAAAATTTGATACCCATCTTCATATTTTTGGGGTCCATCTTGTGAGGTCTTGTCTTGCAACGTGTTCCGCCCATTGCCATTCCAGACTTTCTACGCAATCAATGACGTCTGTTTCTCTGGTTCTGTTTCTAATTTTCTTCATTTCTTATTCTGTTCCTTAGATTGATGTTTTTCATGATGCGTTTCTTTTTATAAGGGACATGGTCTCTAACGCTTATGTAGTCATTGGCACTATACGTGTATTGTACGTTTTTCTTTTCAGGCATATAGAAATCTCATTATCTTCTAGGATGTGATGTGTTTAAGTTTTCCAAAAGCTTCCCAACTCATTCCTATTCTTCTAGACAGTTCCGCCGTTTGGTTTCATAAATATAGTATAATTGCACCTACATAATTCTTTGCGTTACAAAAATGCGATAATAAAACGACAGATGAAATAAAGAGATTAAAATAAATAAAATGCACATTAAACATCGTTACACTAATCTGTCTCACGGATTTCTCAGATTAAATGTCTGCAGAATCATTGCATTCCAACAACTTTTATTGCAATCCAACGACCATGACATTGATAATGATAATATTTAATTTCTGTAACGCGATAACATTTAATTGTTTGAAACAATTTGTTTTATTATTTTTAAGCAGTTAGTGTTATGTTAAAGAACGGTTATTTAATCCATAGCTAGGGTTCCCAGATATGTTGTACAAAAAAAACCGGACAAATTATTAGTTTTTGCCGCTCACCCCCCCGCCCCCCCTTCCATATTAAAATTTTTACCCATACAATTTTTTTTTAAAGATCCGGGTTTATCGAAATAAACCCAAATACATCTTTGTACACTTCACAGAAAGCTTTAGAAGCTTAACAGTCGAGAAGGTCAGATTCAGAGGTCACTTAAAAGTCAGAGAGAAGGATTAACAGTCGAGCGCGTTACCAACCAGGCTACCAATCACCTCATTTGCGACGCAGGCGAAATTTTTGCTGACAATGAGTAATGAAGATGAGTGATATTTTCGGTCAACGATATATAAAAAATAATCTTTCGTAAGTATTTCAAAACGGTGTTTACTAATTAGACAAATTTTATTTTATGAATAAATTATACCTATTTAAATATTTAGGTTTTCACAAGGAATGTAGGTGCCTACTATGTATGAAAAATGAAAATATGATGGAAATAATCAAGATCGTTTTCCCTTGAATGACTTTATGAAAAACAGGTAATTGATAAGCCTATACAATTGATCGTGTTGAACATATTGACATCCGATCGAAAAATCCGGACAACCCTTTGTCCGGTTTACCAAATTTTTCGACCCGACAGATGTCGTAAAAACCGGACTTTCCGGTCCAAAACCGGACATCTGGCAACCCTATCCGTAGCTAATAATACGTATGCATCAAAACTGCAATGTAGTATTAAAATATTATATTTAATCGCGAAGTAGTAATCTACTTTATGTTATACACATACCAGAATAATATTGTTATTGCTTTAACAGGTACGTTAATTTCAGTGTTAAATTGTGCGAATTTAATACCGAAATATTTCAATCTGGAACAAATTAAATAGTTATTTGTATTGCAGAGTTTTATCGACATTTTCACGCATGAGAAGATGTAGAATTTTGCTATAAAAATAAATATTTTTATAACATATTTTATCGATGGACGAATTTTTTAAAGACAATTTCAGAAATTTCATTCACAATTTGTTGTACGGATGTACAGCAAAGGATGGACTTTCCACCAGGCTTATGACTAATCGTCGGCTGGTTTAATGCGATCACTTTACAATTAAGTGACATTCAAGAATTGGAGCTCATACTTATTGAGGGATATTGATTTGTTGGAGCAGGTGCAGAGGCGAGCTACAAAAATACCTGGACAACTAAGAAATTTACAATATGCGGATCGCTTGAAAGAACTTAACAACACGAAGTAGAGACTTGATCGGGGGGATCTTGTTATATATGAGAGGATATCAACTGAAGCTGACGACAACAAGATTCACAACCAATGCACGAAAACACTTATCAGCTCTTCTATGAGCTTTGTTACAAGAACAAAAGCTCTAACTTTGGTTCTTGTAACCAATTGTCAGAGTCGGTCGTGCTACCACTAACCTCGAACTCCTTCAAGAATGGAATAGATAATTGGATATTAACACAATTTAACTGGATTTTGGGTCAAATCAACGAAAGATCTATCCAGAACCAAGTATTAGTAGGTAATTTTAATTTCTTAGTATTTTTAATGAAATTTTATATTAAAACGTAACATATAATATGTAAGTATTTTAAAATTGCTACAGATGGTACGAATACCTTATAATAAAACTAACAGTTATTATCGCTACATGATATTTCATTACCTTATTTGCTATGTGAAAAAAAAAACTCTATCCGTAATGAATGATTTGCTGAGCTGACTACTTCTTAAAAAAAATGAAGAAACTAAAAAACCTAACAGGTTTAAGTTTCGACGTTTCTGACCGATTTATTTTTTCTTCAATACGTATGATTAATCACGAATAATGATGTCCAACCTCGTGTGGAGTGTGTTTGTAGTACATCATCATGGTCCACACATTATAATAATATTATTAAATGACCTAAATAATGTATTTTTTCACCATATGATTTGAAATAATTAGTGCCCCAAAGCTCAGTAAAAAATGTAAGTTTCGTTGTTTCTAAGTCGCAGTTGATTAAACATTTTGTTGAATTAATGCCACGCAAAAAATAAAACATATCAAATCTAGTTAAAAAATGAGATGAGTTTACGTGACGTCAAAGCTTGGTATTGCCGATGTATTCTGCTGTATTTCACGATCCAAGATTTCGGCTCAATTTCAAAAGCTCTCTGTAACGTGTGTAGGAAAGTATTTGTGTTTGAATAGTTGGCATCCAAACTTAGTACTTAGTTGTTAAATTTATATCTTTAACGTGAAATAATACGGTCGTACTTGATCTGTAATGCAAGGGTACTCTTGTAGTCTAGAGGAGGTTGAGATGTGACAATGCTGGTCGTTATAATAGGAAGACAGAAAAGGTTTGGGATAAATGACGACGTTTGTAGGGGTTTTTGAGGAAATCCACAAGGTGATACCAAGATCAATAGACTACTTGCTTACTGAGCTATGACTCCTAGATAACTTGTACAATGGACGTATGCAAACGAAAGATGGAGAAGAACGAAGAATCTATAAACGACCTTATTATAAACTTCGAGAAAGAAGATGTACGATCTGGTTTCAGCTGAATGACTTTAGGTGATTCGGTCATCACTTACCTTAGCAGTGATAAGCGCCTTTCCAGCAAGGACGAACAGACCAGCTATGGCAATTGGGATCAAAGCAGCCATCTTCATTGCGAAGCCCATACCCATCATGCCCATCATCTTCTTCATCTTGCCACGACCTGAAAAAAATCAATGCCAAAATAGGTTTTATTTCATTTAATTCATCGATTATTATAACCTAGACTAAGGATACATATATTAAATTAAAATTTACATTTTGATGACCTCCTGAAAACAAGTGTACCTACACTACATACTCTGTTATTCAGGGCTCATAGCTTCAGATTTTCTTTCAGATTGGTAGATAAAAATTGTACTTTACCATTAAATACTTTTATATCGACATGAAAATAATGATGCTGACTTAAAGCACTTTAGGCAAATCTTTAGACTAAGGCTGTAAAAAATATATGAAAAAAAGGGATTTTCTCAAAAGTTGAATTTTTCTGAAAATAACATGTGACCATTGCTACTAGGGTGTTTACTGATCCTTGGTTATAAGAGGATTTATTTTTTAATGTAATACATTTTCACCTTCTTCCAAACTGCGTCCAATTTCCTCACTGTCCATTTTTGGGAAATTGAGCTGAATCGTTCGGGAATTGAAGAAGGCGACAATTCTCTGAAGAAGCAAGCTGGTCAATGTTTCATCTCGTTCTTCCAAACCTCTGGGAAGTGTACTTTCGAGTTCATTTTCAGAGACCGATTTGACGTTCATTTCTGACGATTTGATTACGTAGACTCCTTCACCGATAGGGAACTTGTCTATCCTTGCTAATCTGTCGATAAAAGTGATGGCCTTCTTTTTAAAGCAAGGCGTCATCCCTCCTGCTGATTTGTGACATTCGTCAAACACTCTCATGATTGTTTTGAATCCCGCTGACGACGTGTCGTCTGACGATGATTCTGCTGACACACAAATCATCAGAAAAGCTATGCACAAAGCTCTAGCAAACATTTTCCCATACATGTTTTCTACTAATTAATTAAAGCTTTGTTTACAAAAAACAGGTTTGTTATCACTCGCGTTGATATCTAATATCACTGCACTGATAAGATTGTTTGTTTTCACTTGGAGCTTTCGTTATTATTCACTGCTGGTTTTGTCTGAGGGTGATCGCCGGTGCGAGACTTGAGTTAGACTGTCAGACGTGGTTGTTTCCTACGTATATTTATAGTTACTAGAGGTTTTAAAAGATGCGAAGCGAATAGAACACCACTAGTGTACCCATTATATTATATTAAGTCTGATGAGAGCGAATGGAACGGGCCCGTGAGATAGCAGTGGTGTGAAACCATGTTTCACTCTTAGAAACAGTAAGTTGAGATAGATTTATGTATGTCTAAGTATAGAATAATATTTTGACTCATGATCACTTCAATAATTAACTATCATGTGGGAATGTTTTTTGCTTTATTTATATTGTAACGGATATCATGTCCTAAAAATCTTCTGGACACATTGAATATTCACTAATATAGCTGTTTTTTTTAATAAAAAAAATATTTTCCTTCATTTGTGGTGTCAAACAAATGTCTAGTAGGGCAATAGAGTTGTATGATGTCAGAAATAAAGAAAATTGACTTACGCGAAAATATAATTACCTACTCTAAAACTACGTATAATATATTAATATGGCAACAAAATAAGACCAATAACCGATAAAAAAATAATGTAAAAAGTGACTTGGTTTCAAATGCAACGATCTGAAATAATATGTGAAACACAGCAATTTATATAAAACGTTTTTTTTTTACTCGGAATCAGTCCGAGATCAGATTTCTATTTTTGATACCATGTCACTATTTTGTATTGCTTATAAGTGCCTAGAGGTAGAAGAAGATCCCCCACTAGATGGACTGACAAGATCAAGGCTGCCACAGGTACATCAGTATTTGGAGCAATGAGTACGGCGATGTGTCGGGAGAGGTGGAGGACGACAATCCAAAACGTGATTCGGACAAGGAGAGAAGATGGTCACGACCCTCAGCAGTGAGGACATCGACGCAAAAGAATAATAACTGCCTTCTACATATTAATTTTTTATGAAATTTTTCTAATTGCGTGTTTCAATTGGTTGATGACCAATGCTGGAGAACTGATAGCGTAGTATATGGATTATCTGAAGTAACTTGTAGATACAAACATACAATACAACATTATACTTCATACTTTCCTACAGAAGCTACGATAATAATAAAGTCGCAACTTCATACAGATACCTAGTAATTAATTCTATAAATACGCTACTCCGATTCATTCATAAACTTCAAGGTGAAGTGTACTCCAAGATCATGGGTAACTTTATTCAATATACTTAAATGAACAACTTTAAGAGATTGCTCACTAGTTTTGTTCATACAGAATTCAAGATGCAGTTCCGTGATATAATAGGTAGGTATTGTTATCTTTCCGTCTCTACATAAAGTTGTATTTTTGAGATTATGTATATTAATACCTAAAATCTTTGTAAATATAACATTTTATAAACGTATTAAATTTAAACAAAATATGAATTGTAGAAAATTCACCAATATAAATTTATTCCAATATTCGGGTATATTTTTTCGAGAGGGCCCAAGCCGTCATGGTGTGAAGCAAAAATGTGGCAATTAATTCGTTCTTTATCCATTTTATTATAGCTTTTATGAATTTTCAACAATTTGAGTTTTAAATTTTATTTGTTCTTCAACAAAAATTGTGTCCGAATTTTATTGTAGAGAATTTTCAAGAAATTTTTGTCTTTGACAGTTTTCTTCTACTCTTACTGTTTTTCTAAAAATTGAGGAAAACCACGTAGGGGACATATTCGGGGGGCAGGGGGGGACACGTCTGCTGGGGGGTGCGGATGCTTGATATTCTGAAACACCTCATCCTAATAGGTTCCTGCATAGGTTTCAAATTGTTCTTAATTTTGCCAACTTAGAACTGCAAAATGACTGAAAAATTTAGAAAATAGATACAAAGAGGAGAACTCAATTTCTCATCTGATCGAATAAAGATATCGATTTTCATATGTAGAACCTGAATTTTCTTTCATATTTTTCTTATAATTCTCTGCATAATTTTGTGGTCTATTAGTATTAATAAATAAACCAATGATACCAACAATGAAGAAAATAAGCCTCATAGAAAAAATCATAAATTAATCATAAGTGAAAATAATCGTCGTCCACAAGTGATAAACAAATACGTGAAAAAAATATTCAAGTATCAAGTGCTTACTACCGAAAATATACGAAAAAAGTGTTAATGAATGTCAAGAGAGATTAGTTCTTGAGGCAATATGTAGTGCTTTGAAGTGAGCAGCTAACCACACGATGGGTGTTATGACATATTTACAAACTTAACAATCTCTGACCAGTATAGGTAATAAAAGAAAAATTTATTATTTGTTAAAAGTATGCATACCGACATTTCAAAAATTTCTAAAAACGGGAGACCTTATATCTTGACAACAATTACTAAATATCCTTTGGAACAAAATAAAATAGATGCATTGAACATTTAACTAGCGAATGACCGCAAAAAAAATTATATCTTGAATAGATCTCTCAAAAAAAGTTTTGAAAAACACCTCTGATCTTTTTTCCGAAAGCCGAAAACTCGTTTCCTGAAAGTCGCGGAATATTTTTTTTTGTACTGATAATATGCATTAAAATCTAGGGAATAACTGTAAAAGTTTTTTGATAGAGGCAAAATTAACCCCAAAAAAAAGAAAAAAAAAAAACGCTGTTTTTACCATTTTATCATGCGATTGTTCACGTGATTTTGAACCTTAATGCCGTGGGAAATGACTGTGACGATCATTCTTGGTGCCAAGCCCTTAAGATAATTATGATACTTATATTAGTAAAATTCATATACGTACTTACCAGAAATATTAATTAATTGTTAAGTTAACAATTTATTGTAATGTATTCATAATATGTATGTGTAAATTCATATTGTAATATAATGTTATCAGTAATGTGAAAAATGATGAAAAACTATAGAATAACTAGGAAGGTAACTCAAATGATTGACTTTATATTAGTAGAAAAGTTGGATATAATGTAACGGTTTTACATTACAGACGGTACATTGTGGAAATTATTTTCTAAATGTAAAAACTAAAGAAAATAAGTTTAAAATCCGTGTAAATTGTGTCTACGAAAGTTTGGATGTCGAGCTTTTGATATATTTTTACCCTCGTCACCCGAGAATAACAACCTTTCATCTGACAAAATTGAGATCAAAGTTTCAAACACTCATATCTTTTACACACAGATTGAACCTTATTTGCCTCGTTATTTACAAAACTACCCCAGTTTAGGGTTGTTTTTGTTAATTGTTTTCATGTCGGTTAAAAGCATATTCACACAGAAAGTTACAATGTTAAAATTAGCTAGTTAAAATCTTGTGACATCAGCTGATTTGGGTAATAAAACGGTTGATAATATTATTGTATAAAAGAAAATTAAGGGAGAAATTGGGAAACCTATGAGGTGACATTTTAATGCTGGTAAAATATCTCAAAAATATTGACTCAGAGCCAAGCCCAGAAAATGTACACAATGCCTGAAATCACGTCATGACGTTCTCATTTTTTCTTACTAATAATTTTGTTGCACTAAAATACAATACCTGTACTATAGGTTTTATTGGAGGTACAAAAGCTTAACTTTTCACTTTAGAATATTATACTTGTACATCGTAATAAAAAAGAAAATTACTATTTTATACGTAGTATTTTTAATTGCGTTATAATGCATGTAAAGTTCTCTTCAACAATAGAATTACACAGGTATCCAATTAATATCAAATAAAATGTTTAGGCCCTTTCCCTTTTCATGGACTATAACTGCTCATCTCTGTACCCTTCCTCAACAGAATACAGGGAGATCAGTTACAAGACGCCAACTCTCTGATATATTTTGCTTAGTGCGTATTTTAGTAGTGCGCATCTTCTTCCCCTTCTATCCTTGGTTTGGTCGGGGGCTCAAAGCATCTGTGTATCGTCGCCAGAGGCCCCTGCGACTTGCAGTTTCCAGGACCTCTGGCCACTTCAACCAGAGTCTCTCCTCGCACACCTTTGTCACCTGCTTCTGCCAGTTATTTCTGGGGTAGCCCACCGGTCTTCTGCGTGCACCCTCAGCTTCCAGAGCTTTTAACGGAAGTCGCTCCTCTGGCATCC
Organism: Ceraclea dissimilis; assembly: GCA_963576895.1. Classification (NCBI taxonomy): domain Eukaryota; kingdom Metazoa; phylum Arthropoda; class Insecta; order Trichoptera; family Leptoceridae; genus Ceraclea; species Ceraclea dissimilis. Next base: position 17,588,945 of record OY756363.1, read on the forward strand.
GGATGACGTGTCCGAGTCATCTCAGCTGAGACCCCTTTATGAAGAGGAGTCAGTGGGTCTGAGAGCCTCCCGGAAATACTCGTTCCTTATTCGGTCTCTCAGGGTTACTCCTGCCATTCTTTTGAGTTACCTCATCTCAGCTGCCTGTAAACTTGACCGAACATTCTCGTAAAGCACTCATATTTAGTGATCAAAGGTGAGTATTGGTCTATACTCGTATATAGATGTTTAACAATTATTTATAATTATTATTTCGTATGGCTTCTGCCACCGATGGGCGGCAACGTCAGAAGATAAAAGAATTATGCTATCTTTTACATACAGGAGACATGCACCCTACAGAGCAACATCCAGGCTTCCAAGTCATTCAAGGGAATTGGGTGTGGCATTGTGGATATCTGCATACGTTCCAGGGAATGCTCTTAAAGGACAGTCTTCGACAATAATACTTACACATTTAAACGTAAAAAACACTAATCATTAAACAATACAGTATAGGTGTATGGAAAAGTTTGTTTAAAAACTAAACTTATAGTATCAACCTATATAAATATGTACTTCGATTGTTAACAAACACAATTGTAAATTACATTTATCAATTAACATTATCATTTTGTCTCGAGGCTCCATATATGGTATACTTAAGTGTAGTGTTAGGTACGATTTTCTACACTTTTCACTATTGACGACATTGGAGATGTGTTGTAGTAGGTACGTAATAATATATTACATGCAATGAAAGTTTAGTTAGTACTTACACTAGAGTATATAATACGGACTCATCTTGACTTAAATGTATATTATAAAACTGTGTACTATTCGAAAAGAACTCGGAATTTTTGGTTTAGGAAAGAATGCTCGGTGTAATCTGAGTGACAGTTTGAGCGTGAATTCGACACTAATATCGCTTTTTATGCCGCCTCCCACACTCTCTCCTTGAGCCCCTGAGCTTCTGCAGGTGCCTGGAATGTTAGTATTCATCCTATAGACACTGAAAACTATGGATTCGACACTGATATCGCCTTTTTATGCTGCCCCTACATCTCTTCCTCCTTTACTCTCCCCTGAACTGCTGCGGGTTGCCGGGAATGTTACTATTTATCCTATAGACACTAATATCTCCTTTTTGATGCCGCCCCCTATACCTCATCCTCCCATATCCCTTCTGAACTCCTACGGGTGGCCGGAATGTTACTATTCATCCTATCGACACTAAAAACTATAGCTTCGAGAAAGCCCACGTACTTATACTTAGAAATGTCAAGGGCAGGCACACAAAGTATTAAATTCAAATCATGTACCAATTTTTTTTATGTATTCATTAATGAAGTCACTATTTACTGAAAGAATATGTTAGTCTAATAATTTGAATAAATCTGTAACGATAATTTAAGAAGAGATCTCATCAACATTTTTCATAACCTTGCTACGCAGTAAATGATTTTATCTAAAATAATACCTATTTTAAAAGTTACAGTTGTTTACACTTGCCAGCTGTCATCGGATTAACAGTAAAGTTAAACAAATTGTTTCTAGAATATTAATACACTAACATAGTAGGTACAGATTTATTTATCGATTACAATAGATTTTCGAATGTGGGTCTTATTCTATGCAGGTACTAATAATATTGTATTTTAGTCTAATTTAATTGTATGAATGTGTCGGAAGCACGAACTGTGTGTAAGGATAGTAAAGTCTGGGGATCTACTCTCTCTGCCTACCCCGTAAGGTAGGTGGCGTGAGGGGATAGAATAGAATATACTCGTAATAGAATAGAACTAGCCCTTTTTAATCTAGGGTAAGTCATAAAAATATCTGTGTACTTCATTGCTGAATCTTATAAGATTGGACTTTTTTACATTCATCGCATATAGCATTGTTCTGCTAATGTTAATTTTTAATTTCAAGAAAAAGTAAGAAAATTGTGTGGATAGAAAGCATTATTTTTTCTTAGATGTGGGAAAGGTTTATAGTAAGTATTAACTCATAAAACACAATACTATGGTATAAAAACTATAGTTAAATTGGATCACACATAAATAAATAGCAATAAATAATTATTAATACCAATATTATTGTGGTTAAGATTGTACAGTTTTTGTTCTTGAAAACGAAAGTCGATCGTTTTTATTAATTGTATACTTATCTGTTTAGACCCGGACTTCGAGATATTATGAAATAATAGTGAAAATCAAACTAGATTAAGTGCAAATAATGTAAAGCATACAAAAACTGAATTGAAAAGTGATTCATCCATATTCGCAATGCATCGTAGCTTGTCGGAACTTTTACTATTTATTGAGCTTTTAAAAGAGCATTTTCGCCAACGTCTTACTGTTTGGAGCATTACAATTTCTCTATCATGTTGCAAATAGTAGTTAATTTATAAAATATAAATAAAAAAAGTAGTATTTTTATTGCTAATATGGAACTCCATTTAATTATTATGAACATCTTTGTCAGATTATTTGAAAAAAAAACTCTGTTTTGACAAGTTTAAGGATTTACTAAATAATGACAATTGGCATTGTCTTGATTGAAACATAAAACGAAGGCTTTTATTTCCAGAAAATTTTACAACTTCTTCTAAGTTACACTAACTCGTAACTTGTACCTAATAGGTATATTTTAATATTGAGCTTTGTAGGAAAGAAACTAAAACGGATATACATAGAATTCATATTATAATTATTATGTTTCATGTCCCTAAAATACATAATAGATACCTACATCTAATAACAATAAAACTACTCATCATTAAGATACCAAGTTATCCAGAAGAATCATTAAATCAATATTTTTAATAGATCAATATCATTTGAAATCAATTGAAAAAAACAGTCATTATTTTAAATTGAATCGAAAAATAGTACAAAAACAAAATATGAATATCCGAGTAATACAAATTTGACCACCGGATATAAAGGGACTCATTTGTGGTTTAATCTAAACGAAATTATTTATCTTTGAGGTGGGCAGTTGTTCATAATAAGAATAGTAAGTACCTAGATATCGAAGCACGAAGGTTCTCAAGTCAATTACTGCTGACCCGTTTCGTGATTGAGACCAATCATTATTTGAATATTGAAAGTAAATACTTTGTGTTTGTTTTCATTTCGGTTTGATAATTTAATATATTCAATTCAATTGTAGGTATACCTAACCATATTATATTACATGTGTGGACTTAGTGGACTGTACTTACTTCGCTCAAATGCTCCACACATAAAGCACGCAGGTGGTGGATGGATGCAGTGTGCCCAAAACAGGAAGCTGTGGAGGACCAAACGGGAGGTCTATGTCCAACAATGGACCTGAGTGGCTGCCGAAGAAGAAGAAGAAGAAAGTACGCAGGATTTTCCTTTGCGAATTCTCCAGTCCAATCCATCACGTATATTATTGAAGATATTTCATGAGAGCGTGTTTTATGAATCATATACAGACATCCACAAGGTCACTCCAAATTCCCTTGAATGGTTAAGTAATCTTGATGTTCCTCTAAAGGGTAAATGGTCTCCCGCATGTAACGTATTATAGCACAAATTCTCTTATATTCTGAAGTTGCCACCCATCGGTAACTAATGCCATACATAATAATAGTAATATTGCTTGTTTTTTTAAAAAATAATTGTGGGGCTACCTGACCAGCTTTCGACTATTGTCTCAACTCTTATAAACTGAAATTATTTCAAAAATCTTCTTTCTTAATTGCTAAACATGGCACACTCTTCATAAAAAGACCCAGATTATGGATAGGTGCGACGACAATGTTTACACAAATATGGCTATAATAATGATGGGTCAAATGGCACTTGAAATTATTTGACAGAAAAAATACAATAGGTACATTACGACTACGTATTAATTTATGACTGTAACAGAGATAGAAATATTAGATCCGTTAGTTTTAACTTGGACCATGAAAAATTTGTAGGTATGTGCTAAATAATCACAAGTTTTGGGTACTTGACTATGTAAATTGATAACCGCTTCTAATAATACTTGAATTGTGTTAAATTAGGTGTTTATTGAATGTTGGAATTTAGTTAAAAACATGTGCATATGTTGGTATTGTATATATTTTGATATATACCTACCTACCTACGCTTTGGATGTATGAATATAAAACTTCAGTTGAATCTGTTGGTGCAGAATCATATGAATATGGACGTTACTCCTATGAGGAGATGAACCTAATGATGAGGGTTCAAATCCTCGAATACTGGTCGCGAAATCTACAGTCATTTTTTTGTGGATAAACATTCAGTTTTTCATTTATTCCTTAAAAATGGACTTCCACCAAGTACCGACGGTCAAAATCATCGAGATTTTGGACGTAAGTACATGGCAGATTATAGGCATTTGAAAATATCGATATACTAGAGAATGCTAAGGAATGGACGATACCTAATTGTCTAGGATCCGACTGCTAATAAAATGATCTACTTACTAGTTTATTAACGAAAGCTTAGGCATAGGGTCATACATCGCCAGAGGGATGCCCAGCAAAGTCATCCACCTGACTCCCCAAATTAGCCCCCTACGCGATTTTTTTACATTTTTTAGAAAGTATCAATGGAAAAAATAATCTTTACTGAATTCTCTACAAAAAATGTTCTACGACTACCCGTTAACCCGCAAAGGCCGGTATAGTAATATCAACATTTTTGACCGACGGTATGGCAAAATTCAAAGACTGGATGTATATTTTTAAATCCATCGTTCCTGATCCGTTAAGTCTAGAATGAAAAATCTGTTAATGAAATTACAAAACTACTCGTATATCACATTGAAATAATAGTTACAGTGCGAACATCGTTCCATAGTCTCGAGATCATACATACAATTGTACCTCTACCACAATGAACAGTATTTAGAACGATGATAGTATAAAGATAGCACGGTGTACAATTCTTAACAATGGCAAAGAAAACTCTTTTAATAAAAATGATATTGTTATTTTCTATTAAATTAGGATACATGTTCACACGGTATTCGGTCATTGATAAGCAGGCGATGTAACTAGGTATACATATTATAGTCGCAGAGTAACTGCGACACTATGCGACTAAGTATGTACCTAGAAGAGTCATAGTAACTGAACATGCGAAAAATTGCGTCGAGAACAGTAAAATTACTCAGCTAATACTACAGATATCATCCTGAGTCTAATCACATAGGTTGATTGTAGTAGATAGAAATTGGTTTATTTAAATTTTATCAATAAAAAATAATTGCAATTTCTGAAATTTACTGAAACTTGAGATTATTCTCGTAGTTTGTTAGATATAATGCTGTAATTTGGTTGATAAAATGTTTAGGGTAGGACGCAATGATTCCACGGGACATTTTTATTTATATTCGGTCCCCTTTTTACACAATAAGCCATAATCGATTTTTTGTTATTATTTTGCGTTTACATACATTTTAATACAATTTTTTAAAAATTTGAAGAAATAGTAGAACCACTTTTTTCTGTTCCTTCTTCGGGGTAGGCAGAGAGGACAGTTCGTCAGACTTTCCTATTATCACATATTTCTTGCTTCAGTCACATTAATGTCGTAAATCATACACACTCTACGATTCCTTTTACTCAAAACACGTCTTTCCTTGAAAATAATTTTTACTCAGAGCACATCGCACCTTAAGTAACTATTCTTACTACGCGTACGTAGGTACCTACTGGTATTATACGTCTTACGAGAAAGTTAATAATCATTTTATTCTACTACGATGTCTTGTCGCTGAATGAGACTTATTATCTTTTGTCTCTACGGTGTCACTGTGCGGTACCTTCTGATAATAGACAATAATTATGGGATAAGTGCTTTTTTTAAATTTAATAATAATTTTAAACAATAATAAGCGGCAAGATGCTGCAGTCTGCAGTGGCGTTTCTTTATTTTTTTTTCAGGGAACGGTCTTATAAAACTGCACAATATGAACATTTTCAACATTTTACGTCGTTTTTTTTTTTAAATTACTAGTTTACATTTCTAGGCGGATGTCGGAGATTTGTGTCTTAAAATGAATAATTGTGAATGTCAAAAAGTAGGATAAATATCCATAGTCGCGCTGTATGTAAACAGGGTATTATTAAACTGCTTCGGTCTACCTCGGTACTGGCTCATATGCCCCCTTAAGTAGATCACATTATAAGTAGTTCGAATAATATTCCATTATATTTGTTCACTAGGGCGAGTTTATCGCAATTCTGCGATATATTCCAGCTAAATACAAGAAAATTGCATACATAACAAAAAAAAAAAAGAATATTTAAAAGGTGAATACAAAATATAAATGTATACGTATAAGTGTACTCGTATATTATGATATACGTAAAAAAGAAGCAGAATGTATATGACTGCAATGAGTGAAGGAATGAAAAGGATAAAAAGGTACAATAATTGGCGTTTGGTGAGAAAAGATACTTCTTAAGATGAGACTTGAAAGACGGCAAGTAATTATATGAATGATACGTCGCTGATTGGCAGATGTGCTTTTATTGTCTTCGAGGTATAAACACTTAGACATGGGAATTGTGATACATAGATGATTATCAAAACGAAAGTTCTAATTTAATAACAATTATTATAAGGTGTCGTATTTTAGGCTACATGCGTAATCTCCACTGACAATAGGTTAACTGATATACTACGTGAAAATAAGGTTAGTTTCTATACATCTTCTTCTTTCTCAGCCGTTTTAATTTCAATGCTGGATTTAGGCCTCCGCTTTGACTTTCCACAGATCCCTATCCTGAGCATGCTGCATCCACTTGCTTCCTGCGATTCGCCTCACATCGCCAGACCATCCTGCCTGAGGTCTTCCTACGCTCCTTTGGCTTGTTCTAGTTTGCCACTCGAGAATCTTTTGGTCCATCTAGAATCTGTGCGTCTGGCAACGTGTCTATACATTGGTCATTATTATTATAACTTGTCGGTTGGGTACCTACTTGATTTTATTAGTAAATAAATAAATAAATAAATAAAAACTTTATTGAAGTAATGACATGCATTAAACAAATGGCGGGTTTATTGCCATGGGCAATATCTGCCAACCAACCACTAGTAGGAGCTTAATTGTAAAGTCTCGTATTCATGGTAACATTTAGGAGATATAATTTTGAAGGTAATTCTGTGTAAATTGTTTCATAAGTGTGGACAAGTGCGAAACCTAATTATAATTTACTTCAAAGAGTTTTTCGATTAATGTTTGACCCAAGCGATGGTCAGATGACATAAAACGAGTTGCTTGAGATTGGATGCAGATGGCGCAAGACAGAGATATACAGAGGAGTACTGGGGAGGTCTACGTTCAGCAGTGGACAGAGATGGCTGGATAAGTAAGTAAGTAAGTAAGACTAAATTTGCATAAGCAATGCTTCCCATGTTTTCCAACGCCTCTGTTTCACGTAAAATCTTGAAATTTAAAAGATGATCTTCTTCTCAGGTTTCAATCCAATGGATTTGTTTGCAGCAAAGAACACCTCGCTTTCCACTCCCCGCGGTCCTCCGCACAACGCTTCAGCTCCAAGTATGAGGAGCAGCTCATATCCTGGAGAACCTGCTCCATATATTCCTGTCGGGGTCGCCCTCTGTGAGTTGTCCCCTCGGTCATTCCCTCCATTACGGTGTGGAGGAGGTTTTCGTGTCGTATTGTGTGGCCTATCCACTTGGCCCGTCTCTCTGAGATTGTTTTGAGAAGGTGCCTTCCTTCTTCGATTCTGTTGAGAACTTCGTCATTGGTGATGTGGTCCCTCCAGGATATTCCTAGGATTCTTCTGTATGACCACATCTCGAAGGCCTCTAGTCTCTTTCGATCTCTTTCGGTTAGGCACCATGTCTCACAGCCGTACAATAGGATACTCCACACATAGGTAAGATGATACTAGATGCTTATCGCGAATATGCGGCTCTTACTTAGACGGCAGTAAATAGGTACAAAATCAAATGTTACATTCCATTTCATGCGAGTGTCAGATTGCGTGCAGTAATGAGCTTTTTTTACGTTTAAAACAATCATCAACTGTTCAAATAATCATCATGATTGTTGACAATAAATTACTAAATAATTTATCACTTTCCGTTTCAAATTGCTGACTGAAATTTTATGAAAAAATGTGCGTGTTTACAGCAAATGAAATATGAAATTAGGTACCTACTCAATTTGTAATCATTACACAGAGTTCAGTAAACTTCTTTTGTGTTTCAAGTGCAAACGAAGGAAATCATGATGTTTTTTGTATGGCATATGTGTTGTCTAGTTGTAGAGAGTTAAATTTCCATCAATTTTCACTGGTCAAAATTGTTTTTCTACCCCATAGGCACCGATCTACATGGCTATAACAATAGTGCTTGATATTTCAAATTTGTAAAAAACTAAAAAAAAGAATATTAAAACCTGGTAAAATATATTTTTAAAATCACAATTTATGTTTTGTGAGAACATCGTATTTTCCACATGTCGTAGTTGAATATAACCAGTAGTTACCTCAACAGATATACAGCAAAAGATGGACTGTCCATCAGACTTTTGACTGATCATCGGCAGGTCTGGGTTCGATTCCCGGCCACGGCAATTGGATGAAGTGGAATTATTGAATATTACTTTAGTGTAAATTGATGACATTAAACCGATCAGTCATAAGCCTGATGGAAAGTACATCATTTGCTGTATATCTGTTGAGATAACTGCTCGTGAAAATATTCTAAGTTTATACCCATTTGTGGAAGAAAGAAATTAAATTATCATTATAAGAACAATGCGTCGATAGAAATTAACGATCACCCACGAAAAATCAACGCTGTGAAAAATATAAGCGTTGAAAAATAATGTTGATTTTACTACAAATTTGTATCTTTTCTTAGTTCACAGATAACAGATAATATTCGACTTTATCTGATGAACTTGGAAATTTCTTTTCGATATTAGTATATTATCTAGATATACGTGAATACGTAGTGAGTAATATCGTTGAAATTTTTAAAACAATGTCTTCACTCGCAAGGGTTCAATAGGTTAATTTTAAATTACTGTTTCATATATAATTATAGTTAGTACGTAGTTAACGAACACATACTTATAGTTTAGCATTGAATGTGATAGTTATCTGTTTAACTATAGAGTTATTTATCTTAAGTATTGAATGTGGGTGTAAGAAAGTGGCACATACGTAAAATAGGGACAGATTAGGTTGATAGTTTGAGGGAACATTGAAAAACCTGCAGTAAAGTTAGGAGAAGCTTATTTGTATGTTTATTCTTCTTCGTATAAGCTCGGATATATATTTTTTAAATTTAATAATTGAATCTGGGTTTATCGAAATAAACCCAAATACATATTTGTACACTTCACAGAAAGCTTGAAAAGCTTGTGTTGTAAAGTGGAGTCGACATCGGGGTTTGGACCCGAGCCCGCCGGATTAGCAGTCCAACGCGTTACCAACCAGGCTACCGACCACCTCGTTCTTTCTCTTAAATTAACAATTCTTCTTCTAACTCATCAGCCTGTTAAATCCATTGTTGAATATTTGCCTCCCATTTGGCCCTCTACTGCCTGGGCACAAGGTACCTATCTCTCTCCGGCACGTTTCTTCATTTCATAAAACCATCTTGCTTGGGAACTGTTGATGCTTTTTCAGCTTATTGTTGGTCGCCGTTTCATAATCTTTATGGTCTCCAGACCTTTGGCAACATGTCAATACAAGCTCGACTAGAGGACCGGAAGATTAGTTGGCAGCTACATCATGTAGATATCTCATATTCTAGTCCTTTTAGTCTTCAGCTGTTCTCTTCAAATCATGGATACACAATCGTAAAAGTTGTGAATTGGCTTTCAAAACATTGTTGCATTTTGTTTGCAATTTTAGTATATAAAACTAGTTCGTGTTATAAATAACTATATCAAACTAATGTGGGAACTTAGAAAAGCGAAATACTTGAGTTAAATGAATAATTTGTACTTGTTGGTATTCAAATTATATGCAAAGATGTAAGCTCCAGTTTCGCCTACATTTTCATTCATCAGTCACGTAATGATATTTAATATGCTGGTTTCTTAGATAATAGTTTACTTATTTACTCATTTAACTTGTATATTTATGTTTAGGCATTTAATTAATTAAATAAAATAATTAAAAAAGATATAAATGGGCAAGACAAGAGTAAGAATCAATATGGTCCTGAAAGAAGGCAAACGTTTTGGCAGCGGAACAATAAAACTGGACCAAGATGAGTAGGTTGGAGGAGTTAGTTTCCTATTAAACCAGAAAAACCTCTGACAGGGTATTTACCAACCTCAAGGGAGGTCAGAAAAATATTTTGAAAGTAAATAGTTGAATACTGAAGAACCTTTTTATCAAAGTTTCGGAAATTTAATTGTTGCTATTTATGCCGACTGCATCTCCATTCTCCATGCATCACACGATGGATCAAACATTATGGAGTCAAACTCCTATCGTTTAGAGTTGTTGAAGGTTTTCACTGTGTAGTGTCAGTAAATGATATTAATATTATAAATTCATATTATTACTAATATTAAATTTAGCTACAGTAACATGCAAACAGATCTTTCCCAGAAACGACACGTCAGAGTGCATACTGCATAACCTAGAAAGAGTCATACAAATATACAAATGCACTCGTTAAATTTAGGATACTTAACGCATTTATCTGCACTATTTTCTAGAAAATGTACCATAATTTACTATGATCTGAATACCACCGACAATAGACAATAGACAGATACTACAAGTACACACATGCACTCGTGTTTTTGTTAATGAATCACATGTTTTCCCACGACGTTATGTTTTTAGTTTGTTCACCTACAATTTATACCACGTAGGTATATGAATTGAATATAATACGGTCGTATATTGTACATCACTTTATTTAAAGGCTCAAACAATTGTTACTTTACTCAAATCATTCACTAATTATGATTGCGAAATTTTCACTTTTTTAAATTTCCAATTACTAATTTTTGCGTTTCAATGTAGGCACATTAATGAATTATTTCTCTCATGACTTGGTTAAGATATGTTTTAAGAAGACACTTTGTGGTAGAGAAGTATTTTTTTAAAAAGCAATAATTATACAAAACCAAGTATTTTTCTGCACACTTCATAATAAGCTAAAAGTTTGTCTCGTGAATTTCAGAATACATCGTCAGCTCAAGGATTCGAACTCGGCATCTACATGCACATATTTTATTCAGGTTTTCTGACTGCGACTTTGATACTGCATGAAAAATCTGCTTGTTCAAAAATTGACAATATGGACAACTATTGAACGCTATAGAGATGCCAAATTAAATAAGAAATGTATCTGCAATGTTTTCAACTATATTGATCAAAGCACATTCCTGATGCGCAATATTTGATTTCTAACGACATGAAAAACATTAGGAACACCGTAAACATTACGTACATTAAAAATCTTTCAGTTTTCCAGTACACAGACTCATATACAGTAATTAATATCAACCTAACAACAATTAAACGTACTTACCTAATTTATTTATGAGTGTATTAAAATGCATGTCACAATACGTTGAGTACTTTCAGTAATCTCCTACAATCAAGATAGTAACGTAATAAATTAGTTTAAACACACAACACCAGATGGAGTAGGTATTGTTTTCAATTTATAATATGATTTTTTAAGGTATATCATAGTACGAAGTGATAGTTCACACGGAAGTGGAGCTCAGTATTGTTTGAAAGATGAACGCGGTTCGATGTATTATGATTATGGTGTTATAATTTCATATTACGGGCTTATTGTCTTTGGTAATTAACGAACATTATTGCACTCATTGACCTTTTTGAATTGGGTGGGCATGAATGAAGTTGATACATTGATTAGTTCATTCATTATGCTTAATTAATCATTGACACGATGAATATACTGTGAGAAGGTTTAGGATCACGTCGAAATTAACTATACTTCTTTGTTAATGTAAACAGGTGACATGCCGTGAAATATTGCAATATAGTGTAGAAGAAAAAGAGTTTAAGTATGTAGGTGTATTACAAAAATCTTTTTGCGTATTTATAGTATTCTAGGTAATAATAATTAGAAAAGGTAGGTAGGGACCACAGAACAGGTGGACAGATGATATTGTCCAGCTTACGGGTCGTAGATGGTAGCAGATAGCTCAAGATAGACGAGAATGGAATAGTTTCGATGATGCCTATGTCCAGCAGTGGAACGCAAGTGGTTGGCAGTAAGTAAGTAAGTAAGGTAAAAAATTGGCGTTGACAGTAAACTTTATTGTCAAACGCCTGATGATGAGAGTGAAAATCCTCGATCACTAGTCGCGTAATTTCAAGTCATTAATGTGGATTTTAAAACTAAATACACAGTTTTTTTCATTCTTACCTAAAAAAATGGACTTCCACCATGTACCGACGGTAAAAACCTTGAGATTATGTTTCACAAAGTCATCTCTCCATCGTCGATGTCCACCAGGTCTTCCTACACTCCTGGTAGTTGTTCTAGATTTCCGGGTTAGAAAAGATCCTCTTCGACCACTAATCTTCTCTGACCATGTGACCTGTGTAACATTTGCACTCATAAGCTTATTTATTACTATGCTAGAATTCAAACTTGCACACTTTCTCACAACTGGACATTGAAATATAAACTAAAATACTTGGCTGTCCATTTCCCAGAAAATAGATTATTTGTTATAACAACCTAATGGACAAAATTACGGCTATAGAATTGGCAGCCAACATAAACGTGTGAACTTCTTAGTAGAAAGTAATATTGCACATGCATGGAAGGAAAGTGTTTCCTGCAATGATTCTGCATATTATTACAACTCAGATTAACATACTTACATGCTTATATTCCTTTACGAATATCTACTTGAAGAAACATGCTCTTCACAATTGTTTTATCTTGTTTCATCGTTAGCGGTAGAATACTGGTGTTTCAGGTTGGGGGTTCTACGTTCAATTCCCGGCTTTGGCAGATGGATGTCCTGGAATTGGTGAATGTTACTTAAGCCTAAAAGTCGTCACATCTTCTTTCATTCCTTGTCCCTTATCCCATCCACCTATGTATTATTATTTTTTTTAATGAATCTGGGTTTATCGAAATAAACCCAAATACATCTTTGTACACTTCACAGAAAGCTTAAAAGCTTGTGTTGTGAAGTGGAGTAGGTCGGGGATTGAACCCGCGTCTACTGGATTAACAGTCAAGCGCGTTACCAACCAGGCTACCGACCACCTCAACTTATGTATGTATACCTACTATTATTATTTACATTTTTTTCTTTTTCATACACTTATATGTATTTATTGTCTATGTCAAATGTTATGTCACAAGTGGTTGTTTGGCAGAGATTGCCTACGGCATTAAACCCGCCATTTGTTTTTTTATTTATAAAAATAAATCTGGAATTATTTTGACAAACTGAAATGAACCCAAGTACATCTTTGTACACTTCACAGCTTGGACAAGCTTTGACACAACTTCTTCAGTTTGAAAAACTTGTTTTGTGAAGTGTAGTAAGTCGGCATCGGGATTGAACCCGAGCCCACTAGATTAACAGTCGAGCGCGCTACCAACCGGGCTACCGACCACCTCACCACTGACCATTATAGATATTCAATCCTACATGTTGTCCAAAAATATTTGAGCTAATTGTTGAAGTCATCTACTTTCAAGTCAATTAAACAAAGCGTTTATTATCATAACAATTAAATGTATAATAATTAATTATTGAAATGTTTTTAGTCTAGCCGTTATAATATTTATATTAAGTGTAAATTTTAATACGAATGCGTTATTGTACCAGAACACTTTTATTCATAAGTAAATTTTTAAAACGCATGGACAAACAAGAAAATCGACATATTTAATCTTGTGGAAAAAATGCTACGATTTCAAATAATAACAGTAATTTAAGAATATTGAGGTGAATTTTGTAATTAAAACTATTTTGCGTGAAACAGTTTCTTCGTAGAGCAAAAAAAATTGGCAAAATATGGAACACAGTGTAGAAGTACCAACAATACCAACATACTAATGTACTACTGTAGTCTGCACCTACACTCTACTAACATAATGCATAACGTCTTATTCCGAATGTCTCTATAGTGTAGTGAGGCAATGAAAAAAAAGTTTTTAATAATCTACGCTATGGATCCGTTTTTAAAAGGTTTATTTTATTTTATTTTACATATTATTATTTTTTCTTTATTATTATTTTTTCTGGTATTGTTTTTTTTATGTTTTGTACGTTTTTTTTTGTTTATATTTATTTCTTTCTTGACTTTTTTCTTTTTGATTTTCATATGAATATTTTACAGTCATATTTTGTTTTTGTTGTATAGTTTTGTCCATATTAAGTAATATTTTTTTTTTACGATTGTTATAAATTCTTCCTAATATAAATTTAAATGTTCCGTTTACTCCATGTACTACATTCGCTTATACTACCAATTGTGAGAAATTTTTATTGTTTTTAATTATATTTTGTATTTTTCAAAGGCCGTATGGCCGTTTATGTCATAATAAATAATAAATAAATAAATAAATATTAGGGTCACTGATAAAGAGTTGACAACACATTCACAATAACAAACATAAAATGAAGAATGACTCAACCCTCCAATTAAAAGTGTTCAGGACATTGTCATTCACTATTAATATTATTCATCTATTAACTATAATTACACAATTAAAATGAATTTAAATTCCTACTGCATGCTATCAAATCAACAAAAAACAATTTCTAAATAATTATACACAATTGACAACAAATGACAAGATTGCGCTAATGTGTGTGTAAGTATCTATATTCTATCCTGCATTTTTACATTCGGTAATAATTTACTATTACGTCTGTCGCTGATTGTCCCATGTTATGTGAACTGACTTGATGGTATAAGTGGATAAAGGTCAGACAAGGAGATATTTAATAGGCACCCAGAATTCTCCAATGGGGGCTGTCGATGAAGAACAAAAGTTTTGGAAGACCTCCCAAAGATGATCATATTTTGTACATACACCATTGTCCAACAAGCCGTTAAAACCTGAATGCGAAGGAGAAAAAATAGAGACAAATGAAAGGAGATGATTTAGACCTACATCCAGCAGTGGAGAACAGAGGGCTAACGAAAGAAAAAGACATGAAAAATTGTATAAACAATTATGTCAAAGAAATTGAATTCAATTTTCGAATCTCAATTCAAATTTCAAAGTTAGCGGTTTTTCATAATCGATATAAGTTAAGTGGTCCATAATACAGATTAAAAACATAGCATTTCGTTTATTTGATATAAAACATTATACTCTATTAACGAATTAGATTAATTAAACGCTACAAATTACGTGTGTGGTTTTGTGGCTTAGAAAATTAATGTCATTTTGCATATTATTATAATATGCACCATGTATTTTTATGTGGTCTGAGTTAAATTCGTGCCTAATTTAAACCATATCAGCAAAGTATTAAAAATAAATGATGGAAAGTTTAATCGACAGTGAAAATAAAACCATTATTTACTTATTTAATTAATTTTATAAACAATATATTAGTGGTCTGAAGTTTTTGTTTTAATAATGTGAACAAAAAATCGATAATAGTGTAATTATTATAATTCATTGGTTTATTGACAATATTGCTTTAAGTAAATGAAAGTCTTTTTTTTATTTGCCTAATAGGTCAATTAATTCACTTTCAATTGCATCTGTAGATAGGTACTGTCTGACTTTAAATTTTGTAGTTGTACCAATCTAAAATTTGTCAAATTAATGTATCTATTATCCTATGACGCCGCGTTACTTGCGGGGTAGGCAGACAGGACAGAACGCAAGACTGCACCCTATACGCACTTCTTGCTTCTGTCACACTTATGCAATTTGTCGTACTGGCTTTCCGATTTCTACTACTCAAAATATCGTGAATTGAGAACGAATGAATTTTAATTTACAATTCAGCATATTATTGTATTTTTTGCTTATTTTTATTTTATATAGTTTTAACTACTCTTAGACGGATATTGTAACTAGAATGAAAGTGTTGTGACGACTGATGAAAGGACGACAAGGAAAATATACTAGGATGAAGAAAGAGGTGTAAGGAAACTTAACCGAAAATGCAACAACTACTTCACTCGACCAATGGTCAAGGAAGGACGTGTTTTGAGTAGAATTAATCGTAGATTGTGGACGAGGAATCGCATGAATGTGACAGAAGCAAAAAGTGTGCAAAGTAAGGAAGTCTGGGGTTTTGTTCCCTCTATACTCCGATTTGATCAAGATAATGGACCCTGTATCAATTCAAGATCCAGTAGACAACGAGAATTCTAGTCTTTGGAATTTACAGTAAAGTCAAAAGCTCCTATATTGTTATGAATGTAAGTTGGACACTTCTAGTATCTGCTTAGAATATAATAAAAAGAATTTTACCTGGTGTTTATTTTCTGCACAGTATGTCGAGAGGAAATATCAATGACGGATTCATCTACAGTGAAGTATGTTGTTTGGAAACAGCTTTATTCTAATTATATTGAGTACTACTACTGGTGGTAGTATATTATGTTATTAAAATAATACATGTTTGTATTTATTTATAAAGCAGCAATACCACTTCGAAGTTTCGTGACGGAACTAGTAAAAGCATTAGACGTAATTATTATTTCTATAAGTGTTCCTTTACTACGTATCACCTCATGTCATTATTGATTGTTTGGAATATTGAATGAAATAATTATTAATTTGCGCTTTGGTTAGTTGACTATGTGGTCTTACCAGATATAGAGGCTGGAGAGTGAAATTGTCTGTCGAGGCGATTCTTCAGGATGTATCTCTCTGATAAGGACTGGAGCTAGTGTACAGGTTTGTTCAAGTGTTGTAGTTGTTACTAGATTACATCATGGTTGGCGCAATTGGTTGAGGCGGTAGTCTCTCAAGCGGGAGGTGTCAGATTCAAACCCCGGCGCTGGCGATGTATTTCACACTTTCCTATAAAGGATTTTAGCCTAGTGCAAGATGTGCAGAAAAGTATTTGGCTTTATCTATGCAAGCCCAGATCTTTTTATCGTGTGCATAGCATATTATTCTCAGTTTTCAGCCATCTAAGATGTATTCAGAATGGGTGATCATCCTCTTTGCTGAAAATATGAAAACATCTTATGTAAGTCTTCCAGAGAATAATACGCACGAAACCTATATTTGATGTAAACACATGTTACATAAAAAATGAAGTAATAATGGGAGGGTCATGTGGCAAGACAGAACAGTGGCAGAAGTTACCTAGAATCCTGAAGTGGAGGCCATCGGACAAAAAAGAGACGTAGGAAGACCACAATAATGGAGAAAGATGACATTGTCCAGCTTACGTACATAACTTAAGATGGAAAATATTGGAGAAGTTTGGAAAAGGACTGTATCCAGCAATTGAACGAAAGTGGTAATGTTATATTCTTATCTTCTTCAATTTATAATACTTATAACTTGAAACAATGTTGCAATAAAGCTAACGAAAGTTACCATCGAAGCTCTTCAAAGCTCCAAGTATATGGAATTCCTTGACTTTGACACACATTTGTTATAATAATGGTAATGGATATTATGATCGTGGCTGATTCAATATATTAGCCATAAATAATACTTACACATTTATACCCTTAAGCAGTGATGATGAGTGTGAAGAGCGATGGTTTAATTTCGATATAATTTGCTTCTACTAGGAGCGAATGACAATAATCAGAAATATGTCATATTCATACAATTTGTCAAGGCATGTCATAATCTCCTGTATCTCTTTTTCACATCCGATGTCCGTTCTTGAAGATCTAGTTGACATGATCGGTCTTGGATGGCCATGCTTCCTCACCCCTCTTTTTTTTTTTAATCATATACATATATTTTTTTCCGTCATCCTGCAATAATTATTTCTCTGAATGTGCCCAAACCATCTAATTTTATTCATTTCAATTCCAATCACTACATCCATATTACAGTCACTATTTTCTCATAAATCTTTTTTTTTTATTTTACCTATCGATGTTTTCTAACACATTTTCTCAACGATCTCATTTCCACTGCGTTCAAGCTTTATTCCCCCTTCTTCAGCAACGCAATTAAATGTTGCATTAGTAGTAGCTTCCGTTAAAAGTTCCGGTAAAAGTGGGCTGCCCCAGGAATAGCTGGCAGAAGCAGGTGACAAAGGTGTGCGAGGAGAGACTGTGGTTGGAGTGGCCAGAAGTCCTGGAAACTGCAAGTGGTTGGGGCTTTTGGCGAAGATATGCAAATGATTTGAGCCCCCGACCCAACAAGTCTGACCCGAAGAAGATATTTTTATGTATGTATTAGTAATGCACCTCTCGCTTCAATTTTAGTTGAAGAATATGGATCAAATTCACTCAGATTCCTCTCAAAAGAACTGAAATCAAATCTTATTCAAGATATTGTCAATAACCATACATCCATATGAGCGAGAATCTATAATGACTACGCGACCCACGACGTTGAAGTTGTTTAGGTTTCTCTTTCGGATGAGACGTGTAAGATACTTTGAAGGTCATGACTATCGGTGACCTGAAGAGTGAAGAGTCTTGTGGCCTGGTAGCTTTTATTGTACCAACTAAACTAATATATCTCTTCTGTCAATAACATTAGAGATGAGCATTTCTCCATAATTATTATGCATATCTAACACATCGACGATGAAAACTTTACGTAAGATTTTCTGATTTTTCTTAATTCATTAACGCGTGTGCTTAGAAAAAAAGTACTTCGGTTTTTGGCCTTGTCTTCTGAAAACAACTGGCATAAGCTTGCACTAGTGACTTTTTTTATGGTTTCTAATTAATTTTTTATTTGAGTATTTGATTTTGTTATTTTTTTTTTCACCAATTTTAATTTAATGTTTCATCAGAGCATAGACTGATTCATGGTCTTAAAAAAATCTGCGTATTTTTATGAATGACCCTAGTCACTCGCAGTTTTCAGGAAATAAGAAATAAACTAGTCGTTAAATAAATGTAGTTAAATAATTTTAAACGAAATATTGTTACTATTTCCAAACTAAAATAAATTTCGATGCTTCGTTTTCAGTTTTGCACAAATCACGATGAACACTCCACGTTAAGTATGTCCGGTCACGAATCCACATTACTTAAATAGAATTATAAGAACTTTGTTGAACATCATAATACAAACAACTACTACTAGTATAGGGATCTGACTACGAAGTACTCGAAGCCCATCATTGCTTATTTAAAGATTATTGTCTATAGTAATGCATGTACTATAAAATGGTTATATTAACCTACGTTTTTGATTTCACTTCGTGCTTTTTAGTGTTTATATTATACGTGGGAAAGACATGTAAATGATAATATCGTGTAGTCAAACTTGAGAGTGCGAGATGTAGGGTAATTTTCGTATTTGATTCATTTGAATGATTCAACTTTTATTGGACTGTTTGACTTTCAAATAAAAAGACAAATATTGTTGATCACTGTCAAAAAACGAATAGCCGTGTACAATACAACATATAATGTGATGTAAACATACTAAAGGAGAAGAACTGTTAACCAAGATTAAGATATGAAAATCTGCCCTCTTTTCTCATACATTCTGTGGTGTTAATAATATATTTTTTTATAACTAATAGTCAAAGGGAAAAGAATAATGTAGAGATGAGTGTTGACTGCAAGATATTGCTTTTGTAATAAGTCCGCCATTTAGCACACTACTGTTTTCTTGTTTTTGTTTTGTAACTCTTGATGATTTTTTGGGTAATAAAGATTTATTTATTTATTTATAATAGGATGCAAAAGAGTATAATGATTTCAATAATCTCAAACAGTTGTTTGGAATACTGGATTGGACAATTCTGATCACACATAAAAGTGGCACAAGAAACAGATTGTATTACTTTAATCGAATAAAAATGATAATGATTTCTTAATTGGCGACGCTACGAATGGAACAGGAAGGAAGTGAGACTTTACTGAAGATGGACTTAAGACATTGTTGACAACACCCAGGGCCCTTAAAATAAAAGTTTGTTCAAAGCAGGCATAAACCAACTAAAAATAATACAGATATTAATTATTGATATTAATTCTATGTAAAAATATAAGTTTCTATCGCTCAAGTAAAACGACATCTCTTTGGTATTAGAAGAAGCATTACGCTGAAGTACGGAGAAAGCATTTCTCATTAGATACAATAGTAGGTAGCATATCAATATTCATAAAACTAGATACAATTTTATTTTGTTGCGCAATACAACATTAAAGTTTCCATATTTTTTCGCCAGTGGGCAATTTTTATAAATATACCTATTGTGTATATCTAGAAGTTGAAATTTTTAGGATACTAACGATGTTTATCCTCCCCTTTTTGAC
The DNA here is from genome assembly GCA_963576895.1 of Ceraclea dissimilis. Classification (NCBI taxonomy): domain Eukaryota; kingdom Metazoa; phylum Arthropoda; class Insecta; order Trichoptera; family Leptoceridae; genus Ceraclea; species Ceraclea dissimilis. Next base: position 17,609,334 of record OY756363.1, read on the forward strand.
ATTGGGAGATGTGTTTTTCTCTATTATAATTTATATTAATAATCTATCATTTTTATTCTTTAAAAATCGTAAATTTGTTGATATTATAGAAATTTTATAAATAATAACTTTATATTAGACTAAGACGTTATAAAGAGGATGGGAAATGGAACAAAATATGATTGCATCTTCGCTTGGTCGGATAGACATATTATTTCGAATCACAGCTTTTAAGGGCTTGGTCCCAAGAATGACGTCACACTCATTTCCCACGGCAATAAGGTTCAAAATCATGTGAACAATTGCATGATAAAATGGTAAAAATAGGGTTTTTTCCATTTTTTGGGACTAATTTTGTGTCTATAAAAAAACTTTAACGGTTATTCCCTAGATTTAAATGCATATTATCAGTACAAAAAAACAATTTACTCCTCGACTTTCGGGAAACGAGTTTCCGTCTTTCGCAAAAATGATCAGAGGTGTTTTTCACATTTTTTTTGAGAAATCTATACAAGATATAAAAAAATATTTTACGGGTATTCCCCAGATAAAGGTTCAATACATTTACCGTATTTTGTCCAAAGCATATTTTAGGAACTGTTGTCGAGATATAATGTCTCCCGTTTTTAGAAATTTTTGAAATTTCGGTATGCATACTCTTAACGTACAAACCAATTTTCCAGTGTGCAGAAATGTGTCTCAATATTATTTTAAAAGACAGATTTTCATTTCGAAACATGATACTTGTTATTAACATTCTCAGCGGGAGAGAAATAGACTATCAAATCTTCATTTGAAATGATGGGATAACATAGAAACTTTGACATTGACAGCTCAGTGCTATCACCATGTGACAGATGAAAATACGAAATGTCTAATGGTTGATAAGAAATATAATGATTGATAAGAAATGTAAGTAGTAAAGTTACTGAAGATGAACCGTTAGGTTTGAAAACGTTATAATTAAATAATACGTTAGTGGAAGTAAAACAGTGTTTTATTTTATTTTATTTATTTGAATAGTTAATTAAAATAAAATCATCATTTGATATGAACGAATGAATTAGGAAGTCACAATATGTAGTGGAAGTTTAGATGAAAATATTGTTAGATAGTCTTTCGCTGTATATAGTGTATATGCAGAAAGGTTATAGAATAATCTTCCAAGACTGGCAACTTTTTTTCTGTTAAAAATATTTGTATTAACATGAACTTGGTATTGTTTCTTTTTTTTTTGTTGTAAAATGACTTCGTTGCTTGGTGGTATTTTTGCGAGCACTGATTGGCTTAAATTAGTTTGGCTTAAGTTACTCACCTTTGGTCACCAGATATGGATGATTCACGAGAATGTAAGGTCGAGAGTACAGGCAGCTGAGATGAAGTACCTCAGAGGAGTGGCAGGAGTAACCCTGAGAGACCGTATAAGGAACGAGTATGTTCGGGAGGCTCTCGAGATGGAACCCACACTCCTCTTCATAGAGAGGTCTCAGCTGAGATGGCTCGGACACTTAATTCGAATGCCAGAGGAGCGGCTTCCGTTAAAAGCTCTGGAAGCCGAGGGTGCAGGCAGAAGACTGGTGGGCCGCCCCAGAAATAGCTGGCAGAAGCAGGTGCGAGGAGAGAATTTGGTTGGTGTGGCCAGAGGTCCTGGAAACTGCAAGTGACAGGGACCTCTGGCGAAGATACACAGATGCTTTAAGCCCCCGACCCAATCAAGAATAGAGGCGAAGAAGATGTATGTATGTAAGTATTTTACCAGGGCCGGAATCTCTCTTCATAGTTGAATTATTTAATTAGTGCAACAATGTGATGTATGAGTAATGAGTATTTACTGAGTAGATATGTGCAATACAATGCAGGCTGTCGATAATGAAAGTAAAATGATTAACTGTTTTATGCAAAGCCATAATATCAATTATAATATTGTAATAATTATTACTCCGTACCTATTAAGCCAGTAAAAGTTAACGGAAAATATAAATAATAAATCGAAAGCGTGTGATATAAAATTCCTCAATCTTCTAAAGAAAATCTTTTATTTATAAAACCACTCATCAAGGCTAAATAGTGCCTGATTCCTATTTTTTATATATTTTTTTTTACCTAAAAATTGGTATATATTAGGGTGTCGTTAGCACGTCCAAGCATAAATTCATGATAGACAATTGGGAAATAGAAACAGTTGACGAATATGTGTACCTTGGCCATAAGATAAAACTTGGAAAAGAAAACCAAACAGCAGAACTACCAAGACGAGTAGGTCTGGGCTGGGCCGCATTTGGTAAATTGAAACATGTGTTTGAAAATAAAGAAATCCCGATATGCCTAAAAAGAAAAATGTTCGATACATGTATCCTCCCGATGTTGACATATGGCCTAGAAACAATGACACTAACAGCCAAAAGCATACACAAATTAAAGTGTACACAGCGGGCCATGGAAAGACAGATGCTCGGCGTGAGCCTTCGAGATAAAATTAGAAACGAGGAAATAAGACGCCGAACTAAAGTTACCGATATTATGGAACGCATTGCAAAATTAAAATGGCAGTGGGCTGGGCATATGGCTCGACAAGAGGATACTAGGTGGGCACCCAGAATCCTACAGTGGAGGCCCTGGAACAAAAGGAGAAGCGTCGGAAGACCTCCCAAAAGGTGGTCTGATGACCTAGTCCAACAAGCCGGAGGAACCTGGATGCGGAGGGGGAGAAACAGAGATGAGTGGAAGAAAATGGAAGAGGCCTACGTCCAGCAGTGGAGGGAGGAAGGCTGAGGAAGAAGAAGAAGAAGAAGGGTGTCGTTAAATACTGATATTAACTAGTTAAGCCAGTTGCTGTGGACTTTATCAGTCAAAAATTCCATAGAACAATATAGGTATGTAGTGTTTCCGGTTTTTAAAATTGATCATTTCTGCGATAAGTTCGCCCTAGTGAACAACGATTTATAATCTGTACTATGTCCATTTTTTATATTTATATGTATTTGTTGTTCACTTGAAGTTTAAATAAATAAATCATTTTCGGAAGAGATATCCGATAATAAAATATATCTTTCACTGGATGAAAATAATGAAGAATTTATTCTTAAAAACAAAAGTTTTTAGCATCCCTCCATTAACTTTTAGTAAGTAGATCTTTGATATATCGAGCAATAATTTTATTCAGAACATTATTATTCATCTAGATCACTACAAATTTAAGAATATTTCTTGAAAAAGAATAAAGATTTTTTGTTCATATATATATTTTTTGTGTTGGTATAGATCAAAAATGTTCATTCACGCGTTACACTAGGAAAATATTGAATATTATCTTTAAAGCATAATCGCAACAATATTAAATCAAATAAAAATAATACTATTCGGGTAAAAGTATGTATGTTCGCTTGTATGTGAACCACATCCTACACAGCCTACATCCCTTACATACAAATACTCTAAAATAGATACGTAATCTTACATCTCTCTCCGCCGGCGCTTAAGTTAACGAACGACTTTAGTTAAACAGCGTTGCCAGTCCCAAGCCTGGATAAAGGAGGAGGGTTCTGGGTTAGGCTAGCTACCTGCCCAGGTAAAAACCATACAGTTCACAGAACGGCACAAAGAGCCTCGGACCCCGGATTGATCTCACAGACGACCAAAGCACGAAAAAGGTATAAACGATTTCGGAAACGAAAAATGACTAGAATTGCATGCTGGAACATTACATCATGGAAGAGGCGGGATCAGGAAATTATAATAGAGCTAAACAATCATAAAATAGATATATGTGGAATTTCCGAAACTAAGAAGAAAGGAAAGGGAAAATCCAAGTTCTCAAATTATATCCTAATATACAGTGGCAAAGCAAAGAATGAAAGAGCCCACTCTGGTGTAGGTATCCTCCTGAATGAAAAATATGAACAACACATAGAGGACATAGACTACATCAATGACAGAATTCTGAAAGTTTCACTTAAGATGGAAAATTCCATAACACATATTATAAGTATATACGCGCCCGATATCACTTAACCTAGAGAACAGAGAGAAGAATTTTACAACAGACTACAGCTGATCCTAAACGATATACATCACACACACAAATGCATAATACTCGGAGATTTTAATGCCAGAATCGGAAACAACGCAATAAATGGTGTCATGCAAAAATTCAATGAGGAGGCCATAAATGACAATGGCGAATCCCTAATAGACTTCTGTGCACGCAATATCCTAAGAATAAATAACACATTCTTCCCCCACAAAGAACAACATAAATACACCTTCCTGAACAGCAGAGGAGAAAAATCCATTATAGACTTTATCATTACTAACAGAACTATCCATCCAAATCAAGTCGCCGATATCCGCTCGTTGACTTCTGCCAATATAGGGACAGACCACCATCTGGTGTTGGGAAAAATACTACTGGATAAACCAAAACTTGTGAAGAAACCTCCAAAATATATAGAAAAATTTAATATCGAATCCATGGAAGATGACAGCACTAAATATCTATATAAAAGAAGAACAACAGAGAAGATTGTGCAAAATCCTATAAACGACGAGGACAACACCAACCAGGCCTGGGAAAAAATAAAGGCGAATATACACGGTGCATCGTCCGAAGCTATAGGCAAAAGAAAGATCAACATCAATAGCAATCTACGAAATAATAAGCCATGGTTTACAGATGAGGTGAAACAGCTTGCAAGTGAGAAACGACGGAGTTATTTGACATACAGAAGTAATCCAACACCTGAGGAATATAGAAAGTACAAGGAAGTCAGAAACAGAACAAATGCAGATATTGATAAAATTAAGAAAGACTTCTGGATAAAGTTCACTAAAGACATGGAACACGATCTGTACGGTGCACAAAGGAAGGTTTGGAAGATGCTGAAGAACCAGAAGAAACCGATAAATGAATACTCCCAAACTAATAAAATTACAGTCGAAGCATGGGAAGCATATTTTAAGGAATTGTACAAAGATGAAGAACCCCGGGAAGTTTTGAATATAGATGTGACAACACCAGAAACAATAACGGAAACAGAGATGGCATACGCTATTAAAAAATTAAAAAATAGAAAATCTCCAGGAATGGACAATATTTCCAACGAAATGATTAAATATGCAGGTGAGGACCTAACTAAGGAGATAATGAAACTGTTCAATAAAATACTGGAACATGGTGAAATCCCAATAGAATGGTGTACTAGTATTACAGTCCCAGTATTTAAAAAAGGACAGAAGAATAATCCAGAAAATTACCGTGGAATAACCCTGCTAAGTGCAGTATTGAAATTGTTCACAAGTATAATAAAAAGAAAACTGGAACGTACAATAGTAAATAGGGAAGAACAGCGAGGTTTCAGGAGAAATAGGTCCACTACAGATGCAATATTTATCCTCAGACAAATTAAGGAGAAGGCATTGGAATTTAACAAACCGGCATTTGCGTGCTTTATTGATCTGACAAAAGCCTTCGACAGGATCCAGCTGAAAGATGTCATCGACGTATTAAGAGAAAAAAATGTCCCAGCAGCAATAATCAAAACCATTTATAATCTGAACAACAGCGGAAAGACTAAAATAAAAGTAAATGGAGATCTTACAAATGAGATACCTACTACAACCGGTATCAGACAGGGAGATAGCCTCAGTCCTTTTCTCTTCAATTTAATTATGGATAAAATAATAGAAGAAGTAACATCCTTAGGTCTGGGCTACCAAATGGGAAACAAGCTGGTTAACATGGTGTGTTATGCTGACGATGCTACAATAGTAGCGGAAAACGAGGACGATCTGCAAAGAATGCTCTATAGGTTCCACATCGCATCTAAGAAGTATAACATGACAATATCAGTCAATAAGACAAAGTGCTTGACAATATCCAAGGAGCCACTTAGATGCAAGTTGGTCGTTGATAACATACCTGTGGAACAAGTCATGCGGTTTACTTATTTAGGTATAGAAATCTCCAGTAACAGTGACCTGTACAATGAAGTTAGAAATCAGACTAATAAAGCAACAGCCGTAGCTGGTTGCCTACGGGACACTGTATGGGGGAATAAACACGTCATGTTAACTACCAGCAAAGTCCGAATATACAAGACATGCGTCCGTCCCATCATGACATATGGGATAGAAGCGAGAGCCGATACCAACCGGACAAAAAGTCTTCTCAGAGTAGCTGAAATGAAAACCCTACGATCCATCGCGGGCAGAACACTCAGAGATAGGATCAGAAATGAGACTATACGCTCTGACTGCGATGTTGAGGATATAGTAAGGTGGGGGAGAAGTAGAAGACGCTTCTGGAGGGACCATGTCGACCGAATGGATGACACCAGACTGGCAAAGACAGTAAAAACTGAAAACCCCACTGGTAGAAGATTACCCGGAAGGCCACCCAAGAGATGGAAGGACAGCTGGACCTCCTCATCCCAGGACAGCCCGCCGTCACAAACAGGTCACCCAACCTAGGACAAGAGGAAGAAGAAGAAGAGTAATCTTACATAGGTACGTTTATCCCTAACATACGTAATAAAAAATTAACAATTATTGCAACAAACGGAAGTTACACATTATTGTTACTTATAAATAATACAATTATTTAGGATGTAGCAGTAGAAGTCGATCAGTGAGTAAGAATTAAAAAAAAAGTAAAGTTATCATTGAAAAAATGATGGATTCACATTTTTTTTTCTGGCTTTCGCATGTTTCAAGAATTCAATTTTGTGACTTTAAGGATTTCTGTTTTCATCTTTGATATGAAAAGGCACGAAATCATTCTGAGTTGGAGACTTATTATCTCTTATTGCGTTAAAAAGGCGAAGTAATTATGGTTGTCGGTAGCCTGGTTGGTAACGCGCTCGACTGTTAATCCAGTGGGAGCATGTTCGATCCCCGATGCCGACCTACTCCAATTCACGACACAAGCTTTTCAAGCATACTGTGATGTGTACAAAGATGTATTTGGGTTTATTTCGATTAACCCATATTAATTTTAAAAAAATGTTAACCAAAATAAATATAAAAAAAACATACTCGTAACATACACATTTATTCGTAAATTACATAGCAAGGCAAGATAGTAGGTATTAGTAGTCAGTGGGTGCGAAAGGCGAGCGATAGGAAGGAGTCATGGACATATTTGGAAGAGGCTAATATCCAGCAGTGGAGGGACTAAGGCTGATGTTATAGAAAACGATTCGTCCATTTCTTTTTCCGGTGTACGCCGGGAATGATAGATGTGCTTCAATTATTATAACGATTCTTGGAAAAATGCGAAAATTCACCGTGTATGTTTGTATGTTTACATGTAAACAAAGCGTGCCGAAGAATTTGCCTGGCAAAATAAATTATATGGAATTAGACGCTTGTTGAGGTTATGAATTATTGTTTTAAAAATTATTCAATTTTTAAATTGGAAAGTCATTAATTAAAAGCGAAGCCTCGTTCAGGTGTAATGAACCATTAAACATGACCATGTATGGTTATTATTTAACGAAAGTCAATGCCATGCAGGGGTAGACAACTTTTCGTATCATGTATTCTAATTTAATTCTTCTTCTTCCGCTTCATCTAGGACTGCGTCCTGTCATTGTTCGGAGCCTGCTCCTGGGACACAGATGTCCAACTTTCTCTCCATATTTTATTTTATGTGACGGCAGCTCGTTCGCTGCTACGCTCATCACCCTCTCAGAACAAGCTCTCTTCATGTGATATCTCCAGTAACGCCTTCTAGAGCTTCCCGAATTTAATTAGTGAACATAAGTACGGTTTTTATGGCGCAGTTTTTTTTGCTAATCCTCTCTCAAAGATGCTTTTTGTATGCGGAAAGGATTTTTAAATAAGTGGATTTTTAGACAGCTTTTGAAATGGATTAATATCTGTATTTGTGCTTGTCTGATGTTAAGAGCAAGTTCATTTCAGGCTGAAGAACCTGTTCAATAAATGCAATGAGTCAAATAGGTATCTAGGTTTTGCATCTAGGGTAAGTCTTCTACATAACTTGGAGGTATTTTTTTATATTTGCGAGCTACGGGTTGTCAGACAAAAAGTTTGAAATATACTCCAGACCCGAGTAGCAAGACGTGACAGGCAGCTTAAGGCTTGGGGAACAAAACCTGGTCCTCGGTTCAGTTCCCAGTGTCAATAACTAACTACTTATTTCTGTGCTACCTGAGGGCTGTTTGTTTTGGAGGAGTGAAACAATGGAATGGCAGTTTAATACATATATTTACAAATAAAAAAACTTAAAGCTAGGTACTTACTCTATGATGCTATACAATAAACACTACACACTAATTGTCCGACATTGTCTATGTACGTACATACACTACACGAATTACGAACACTGACGCAACGTTCCTCGATGGTGGAAAACTCCAACGATGATAGCAGGGCACAGACCTGCGAAGATCTCGGCGGTGATGATATAGGGAGGCTGTCCAGCCCTCCCTGTGACGGCAACGATGATGTGAGGGAGGCTGAGTGAGTAGCCCTCCTTGTGATGATGCAAGAACTCTGTCCTCGCGTTATGCAATGGTGCAACGTGTATAATGTGAAATTACGTAACTCGAGATAGTCACACATATAGCAGATAATAATGGTAACAGTCCAGGCACTCAATAAACAGTTCGTCACACAATGAAACAAATAATGAATAATAAATAGGTTGCGCACACGATGAATTAGATCACAACTAAGTTCGTTCACTCAAAGTTCAATACAGTGTCTATGATAAAATGGTATGGCGTATTACACAATAAACAAATAGGTATTTTCGAACAAAATATACACATAAGTTGCCCGAGGCTTAAATGTCCTGACGTCTATATTATGAAGGCCATTGGCTTCGTGATTATTAGTTTGACTGAACGTGACAAGCGTTGGATATCGACTGATTCAAAACAGGTAAGCAAAGACCCTTCATGAGGCTTTGGTTTTTCCATCACGTGGCTGAATTCCTGTAACGCCTTTGAAACTAATTTTTCAAACAATGAGCCGCTATACTAAAATGATGTACCCCGCTAAATGCAAACTTTCCAAGTTGCTATCATATAATGTGTCTGCAGTTAATTCTATTGACAATAGACCCGTAAAACAATGCATCTACCTGGCTACCTACTAACAATAGATGTGGAATGTGTACAGGTACCTGACTTCACAAACATTGATTTTTTTGAAAGCAATAATATTTTAAAATTCAACTAAAATATTTTTTTGGCATCTATTAGAAATATATCAAACGCCCCCTCCTGTTTTGGCAAAAAAATATTTGTTGCTGTTAATCTTAACCGTGAACAATGGGAAAACTTATAGACTAATTACAAACTTAACCTACTCCTAATCTAAACATATGTGGATAGGGCGCCAGGATATTTTTTAGGATAAATATCCAAACCTTGGAATGACCCCAGCTAGATAATACAAAGAATGATAATGCCTACACTACTGAACTTACATCTAGTACATCTTACAGCTAATACATGAAATGGAATAAACAATGCATGAGTCACGCTCCCATGCGCCGAAGGTGAGGACGACATTTCACCCTACGGCGTTTCCAGTCCCTCTGGATTACCTCACTAGCTATGTATCCCCTAGCTACGTCTACGTAACAAGTGTGGTGATATGAGTTATTCCTACCTGTCTCCTCATATTCGACTATTGCATCCTGCATGCGGTGTACATCGACAGATGCATCGTCCTTACTCGATTGGTAAGTGGCAAGTAAACAACAGAGAAGGTTGCACTCAGCTACACTCATTCTTTCAGTCACAGCATCTCTTCTCATCCAACACCTATCACTATCATCTATCACATCTACGGTCGTACCCTCATACGCACTTCCTCTGTCTTTCTCTTCGCTAGCAATCGTTTCCTCTGTCAGGCATTCAGTTTCAACTTCGCTATTATTCGTCTCCTTGGATTCTACATTCATCTTCTCTACAGACGTACACACACCCTGCTCAGATGGTTGGTGAGGGAGGCTCTCCACTCGAACCTCCGAGATTGGCAACGCGTCCTCTCCCTGACACACCACCACTGAACAGGAGTTTTCTGTCACTCCATTCCGAATGCAACCCTCGTCTGTCGCTGCATCGCTCGATACACCCACGCTAACTAACTCAACTTCACTCACCACACTCATCGCGTTATCCTGCTCCTCAGGATGCTGGAAAATCATTCCAGGCGCTGGTGAGTCACCCCCTACTCTCTCTACCTCCCCGCCAACTGAGCTACCTCTGGAAAAACGATTTCTACGCTGTCTATCCTCCCAAGTTCTACTTTTGCGTAATCCTGAGTCGGTCCTATTCCGATCTATCGCGATCTCAGGTCGCATGAGTTTAAATTACTCGATCGTGTGTAATTATGATAGTGATATCCCCTCTCTTCGTGCCTATCATAAACAGTCTCAAAATTGATGTCCATTCTTGTTACGATTTTGCTAAATTCCTCAAATGAGTAATCCCCTGTGAAAAATACATCCCTATACCTTCGAGACATCAATCGAACAAATGTCGTACACTCTGTACCAGCTATGTCCTTCGCCCCAAATAAACGTTGATGTAGGGCTTTCTTCCTCTGAAGGAATATACAGCCAAGTTCGTTGACCTCCTGTCTATTCCCGTATAGGTGAGCAACCAGTGAACCATATTGGTTTTCGACCCCATGCGCCAATAAGAATACCCCTTTAAACCAATCCCAATCCATTATTCCAATATCCTTACCTATTTCAATCTCCCAAAATTCCCTTGCCTTTCCAATTAGTCTCTTATAAGCTTCCCGTACCTTTCCTTGTTCGCTATATTTTTCCTTAGCAAAGAATTCTTCGCCTCCACGAATAAAATTCTCTGCAGACTCCTCTGGTCTCCCCGAATATTGCCCCAACCACTCAGCTCGCGCATGACAGCACGCATGAGAGAAGTGTACTGTTTCTTTCGCCCCAGTTTTCTCTACGTCTACACCACCCACACTATCAGGCTGTGAGTCAGTCACGCTGGTATCTCCACCCTTGCCATCCTCAACCTTGCGGTTCGCAAAGAAGCGCAACAAAATCAACCCCAACATCCCTCCAAAACAAAACTCAAGCAGAACAGAAAACATCTCAAAGCACAGAAAAAATTAATAGGTCTCAGGGTATGAATCCTTCCAGCACACTTACTGGAAACTGCCCCACATTTGGCGCGCCATTATTGACAGGCAGCTTAAGGCTTGGGGAACAAAACCTGGTCCTCGGTTCAGTTCCCAGTGTCAATAACTAACTACTTATTTCTGTGCTACCTGAGGGCTGTTTGTTTTGGAGGAGTGAAACAATGGAATGGCAGTTTAATACATATATTTACAAATAAAAAAACTTAAAGCTAGGTACTTACTCTATGATGCTATACAATAAACACTACACACTAATTGTCCGACATTGTCTATGTACGTACATACACTACACGAATTACGAACACTGACGCAACGTTCCTCGATGGTGGAAAACTCCAACGATGATAGCAGGGCACAGGCCTGCGAAGATCTCGGCGGTGATGATATAGGGAGGCTGTCCAGCCCTCCCTGTGACGGCAACGATGATGTGAGGGAGGCTGAGTGAGTAGCCCTCCTTGTGATGATGCAAGAACTCTGTCCTCGCGTTATGCAATGGTGCAACGTGTATAATGTGAAATTACGTAACTCGAGATAGTCACACATATAGCAGATAATAATGGTAACAGTCCAGGCACTCAATAAACAGTTCGTCACACAATGAAACAAATAATGAATAATAAATAGGTTGCGCACACGATGAATTAGATCACAACTAAGTTCGTTCACTCAAAGTTCAATACAGTGTCTATGATAAAATGATATGGCGTATTACACAATAAACAAATAGGTATTTTCGAACACAATATACACATAAGTTGCCCGAGGCTTAAATGTCCTGACGTCTATATTATGAAGGCCATTGGCTTCGTGATTATTAGTTCGACTGAACGTGACAAGCGTTGGATATCGACTGATTCAAAACAGGTAAGCAAAGACCCTTCATGAGGCTTTGGTTTTTCCATCACGTGGCTGAATTCCTGTAACGCCTTTGAAACTAATTTTTCAAACAATGAGCCCCTATACTAAAATGATGTACCCCGCTAAATGCAAACTTTCCAAGTTGCTATCATATAATGTGTCTGCAGTTAATTCTATTGACAATAGACCCGTAAAACAATGCATCTACCTGGCTGCCTACTAACAATAGATGTGGAATGTGTACAGGTACCTGACTTCACAAACATTGATTTTTTTTGAAAGCAATAATATTTTAAAATTCAACTAAAATATTTTTTTGGCATCTATTAGAAATATATCAGACGTTTTTAAGACTATAAGGCAGAGTTTGAATTCTAACTTTTCTGGACATTTATGAAATAATGTGGCTTGTATTAAGTAAGTTTTTTTCCATACTGGAAGAGTATCTTAATCGAAATACACTCCTGGATATTCCATTCGTTCCAACGAAAATGGGATGTACCTATATCGTGATGAAAATAGTTAATCATAGAAAGAAAACAAGAATAATCTCTGAAAAAAAGAAAATTTTGGTGATCCTATACCGAGGTCGCGAATTCCTGCAACTGTCCTAAAACTGTACGATGGGTGAGATTGAGCTATTAATGTAAATTTAAGTATAGCTATTACCTAGTCAAGTAAGACATAAACGAAAAATAAATTATTGTTTAAATCTGAATAAATATTTCATGAACTTACAAGCCCATTATTGATTAATAATGAAATTAATTACCCGTTTAGCGCATATATTTAAAAGCGATATGATGTTCGCGATGGAAAAATCGAATTTCTATAGTTCTTTCGTGTTTCGTTAAATTTTAGCATACTAATATCAATCAGTATTTTTTCTATAATATTATACATCACAACGAATCACACGCGAAGAAAATCGCATATGTCGAAGGAATTTAATGTAGCGATAGCACGCTTAGTCGCTTTTATGGTTGAGTTCCCTTGGAGAAATTGGATAAATGCAGGTGTAATCTTCATATTCTTACATTACGTCTTAAACCCTTAAACAGTCAAGATCTAAGCCAATAAATCTATTAATATAGATCCTAATAACAGATCCTTGTGCACAAGGGTTCATTTATTAATTCAATTAGTTAAACAATTAATAAATAAATCAATATGAATGCTTACAAGTGTTTGGTTATTTTCGCAGTGATGTGTGGTGTTTATTCTCAACAGGATCCCCTTACCAATGGATTGAGAATGTTCAGAAGAGTTTACGATAATTGTGAAAAGTCTGAAGAAATTGTGAAGTGTTTAAAATTACAAGCGGTTAAAATTGTCGACAGGGCAATGAGGGCCGACAACATTGCAGTGTTTGATGGATTAACCGTCGTGAGGAGGAAGGATGTTGAAGGAGGAAGATCCTTCAGCCATTACAAGGAAACTAGCGATAACGAAGCCAGAAGCATGTCTTCTGACCAATTAGACAACGTTCTAGCCGATAAGACATCGAAGTTCTTCGATTCCCACCAAGTTAAGATGAGCATCGCCGATTTCTTGAGTCAATCAGGTGCAAGGAATTTTGGAACTATGGTCGAAGAAGGACGTGGTAAACTGAAGAAATACATTGGACCAATCCTAACCGCTGTTGCCATCAAGGGAGGATTCGTCGCTATGGCTTTCCAGGCTATCGCTTTGATTGCTGCTAAAGCTCTGTTGATTGGCAAGATCGCTTTGGTTCTCAGTGCAATCATTGGATTGAAGAAGCTCGTATCTGGAGGCGAAGCTCACGAAAAGACAACTTATGAAATCGTCAACCACCCACAACTCTCCCAGAGCCATTCTTATTCTTCGTCACACTTCGGCGGAGGGGAATATGATGGAGCAGCTGGACGCGAAAGCTTCGCCCAAGACAGAGCCTTCAAAGCCTATGCACCAAAGAGGAGTTAGACGACGCAATTTCTTTAAGACATAGACGTCTTGTTTTTATACTCGAATATCCTAAATTCTATGACAGACGAAACTCCAAGTAATTGATAACTGATATCCAATAATTAAACAATGTGTAACAGCGTATAATTGCCATTTTTGTAAATAGGTATTAATTTTGTTATATAATTTATTCAATTACATTTATATATTGTAATACATTGTTTGATATTGGATAATAATACATACTTATAATTTGACGTACGCATTTTACACACAATTAAAAATGACATGTAAAAAATATTTCGACTCGTGAATGGTTGAGATTGTTAAACATTATTAAATTAATATTTATTTATTTATTGCAGTAATGCTTGCATTAAATTGTATAATTATTTTTAGTTTAAACAAGGGTACCTACGATTAAGCATTCACGTAAATTATAAGTATTTTAAATTATCGCCTGTTAATAATTTATATATTTTAATTTAAAATTAAGAAATAGGGTGCTACTATTTATGTATATTATTATATAAGAAACACGTCAGCTCAGTTTTTATAGTCAAATGTCAAAGATTAACATTAGCATAACATCAAATTCATGCAATAAATTTAATTTACGTTGCGTTAATTTATCTACATTTCATTGATATGTTTAATTTAGCATTTTGTTGAGCAAATATATTTAATGTCAAAACGTAAACAGATATTGCTACTAAAAGTATTGGCCAGAAAAATGACAAAAGTAGAAAAATATGAAATAGAAAATTTTCAAGTCAAAAATGTCATCTATCCCCTTTAGGTTCAAATGTGTGTTAGTCTTGTCAATAAGCATGAAAAATCCACCTATGATAATGCTAATTATTTTCGTAGCACTATCTTCTTTCCTTCCTAGATTTTAATTTAAAAAAAATGTTAAAATTCGTTTATCAAATTTTAACACGCAAGTTACTCTAGTACCTTGAAATGTCATTATTTATATCGAGAAATATTTGTATTTAATATCTAAATATATATCATGATACGTATCATTGATCATGACACGTTATAGTTGTGAGATATTTATGTATTTATTAGAAATCATAATATGTATGTATATTACTAACAAGATTTTCTCTAGATCAATGTGTATTCTGAATCAGACCGTTGCGATCTTTCGTGTTTGGTTCTTCATTGATCTTGATATTTAGTATCATCATTATTAATAATTATTATTATGATATATAATACGAATATCATTATTTCCTTCCTAGATCTTGTAACATAATACCTACATAAGTTGTACCTACTGTGAGATAATTGCATATTATATTTTCTATATAGTTTATTTAGTATGTCAATATTTATATTATTAATTATAATTTTAAGAATTACATAGATTTTATCATGCTATTGTGACTTTGTTTTTACTATCCATTTCAAATTTAATACCCCTTCTGAATTTCGGAAACGAAAAACAGCTGCCTTCTAAGGTCAATTGGATATTTTATTGAAGATGGGCAAATATGTGAGTGGAATACACAAAAAATACGTTAATGGGAATATTGAATTTTCGTTGCCAAAAACTTTGAAGATCTTTTTGGGCCTAGGAGCTGAATTTTTGAGACGATTACTTCACTATAATTTGAAGACAAATTTCATACGACCTGATTGATTTCACAGCCCACTTCACTTTTGTATGAAAACTACTGCTGAGATTTTGATTAATAATTCTCAAAAATAAAGCTTGAACATATTTTAATGATACGAATTTTGCAAGGATGTAGTAAACGAAAATAATAAAACATATCTTTGAAAAGGTACAAGTAATGAATATTTTAAATACGAGCATTATAAAATATACAGTTTTTCAACAGTCTTCAATACCTGAATCTAGAAGCTATTCATCGATAAGTTAGTTGGAAAGGAACAATAAAACAAGAGGAACAAAGTGACTTTAAAATTTGAAATTGATTAGGTAATCTACAAGTGATATGTCAGCTAAATGTTTAATTAAATTTGAAATAAAATGCAGTGTATCTAGAGTGTATCCCAGAATGCAGCAGTTGAATAAGCTAACAATAAATCCATCAATCCATTGGAAATTTGTAAAATGTTTATGTACACCTGAAAACCTGAATATAAATTTAGAATCCATAATGAGGAAATATGATATCAGGTTATTTATTATTAAAACGGCGATATCCAATGTCATTTACTTTCAGAAAGAATGTATTGGAAATTAGGGAATGTGATACATTCTTGAGGGTTTCCTCAAAATTATTCCTTATAACTCTAAATTTGAAGATGAACCGTTGAAACTTGAGATTGTTTATAAATAAAAATTGCAAGAAAAGTAATTATCAATTATAATTTGTTCACATTCGTATTACTGGAACTTTTTCTGGATGAATATTATAAAAATAAAAGACTTTTTAAGTATTTCTACAAAAAAAAAACAATTTTTAATTATGTCATAAAATTAACGATACCTGAAATAACACTTCAAATTTTGGTGATCGTTCATTTTTAAAACTGTGGGCTTTCTTGCTGTGCCATTAATTCTTGTACTTGCCCTTTTTGCATACCTAATATCTTATTGCCAATCTTCTTCATCTTCTTCTTTGTCAGCAATCCTCTCTTCTTTGAGCTTTCTGGATCAATGTCATCAACCCATACTTTTCAAAGGCCAGCCTATAATATCTATCATAAATTGATATAAAGTTTGTATTAATTATAATGTTGTGCTTTTACAACTAATTTCTTCGTCGACACGAAATATTGATTTAATAATGAGTTAGTGCTATTGAACTTATCCATACATGATTTTAATATAGAATTAAATCAGTACATACGTGTAAACATGTATTCGTTAATTACTTTAACTCATCATGCGGAAAATATGAAGCGTTCTTAATGAAAGACAAATTGACATAGAGAAATCAATAAGACACGAATGATTTGAAAGTAGACAGCGCAAAGCATTTCGCTCTGCTGAAGTTAAACAAATTAGTTATATGTATTATTATAACTTACACGGAATATGAATATTAATATTCAAGTGTATTAAATGAAGGGAGAAAATTCATGTAACTTACTCGTATATCTGCTGGCATAAGAAAACCACGCTTGAAACAACTTTAGCATTTTTGAGTTTTTTTTATCGATATTGGTATTTCAGCCACAGATTTACCTAGGTATTCCAATCATAAAAAGGGTTATTTGGTGTGGCAAGACGGCAGATGTACCGGCTAAGCAGTATCAGAGAATGGACTGGAATCCAGAGGGTGGAGGAGTTATTCCGGCTAGCAAGAGAGATAAGCTAGAGCCAGATTAATAGCCGACGCCAGGGGAACCTGTCATAGCACTTCAAGAAGATAAATGTGTTGTTAGTATGTCCTTGTTTCTATAGATAGATTGAAGAAGAAGCTCGTGTCGCGAAGTTTAAACACTCGAACGTGTTATATTATACTTGATCGTATATTAGAAGAAAGTTTTAGGACCAAATTAACATTCATTTTCAATGTCTTTTGATCATACATGTAATGCACATTCAGGCGCAAAAGAAACAAATACATTTCTTTCTAATAGCAGTTTCAGATGTACAACTATGTATTTGTTCGATTGAGCAATTATTGTTCAGGGCTGCACACTTTTCTTGAGTAATTTTCCCGTTTTATGAGCGCGTCAACCCACTTATTAATAGCAAGTTAGTATTCAAGGCAAACCTTCAGTGGAAAGCGAGAGTGATATGGAAAAAAGGAGATACTTAGATGCTAATTAGTTAGTAATAAGAAAATATCTAATTAGTTGAAGCATACTATCACAAATGTTCATTAGAAGAAGACGTTTTTAATGTAAGACTTATATGGTATGCTTTCTTTTCAATCTTACTTACTTTACTTTTCGTACGGAATATAATAATAATACATCTGTTTATTTTCCATGTAATTTTTACAATATTGGTTTAATACAATGTGACAGCCCACTGGGCCATGGCCTGTTTCGGGGTGTCAAAAATATAATCATAATTCAACAATCAAAATAGACAATACCAACCTGAATAACACAGTGACATAGAACAAGATGGGCTGCATTCTTAACAGATTGTGGTTGCGTCTTACTCATCTCTATAGTCTCAGGTCCAGTCGCTGTAGCCAGTCCGTAACGAGGAATTTGCGGTAAGAAAATATGATATCTAGGTATCAAAAAATTCATGCAAGATTTGATTTATGCGTTATTTGCAACCCAACGAAAAAAACAAATCAGCATGACACTGACAGTTGACAGTTAAGCGGCTTTTCAAAAGGATGCATTCGTTCAGCGAAGGCAGTTCGTTGAATGGATTACACAAAAAAACATCGATGCAAATTTTTTGATCAAACTTTTCTTCAGCGATGAGGCTCATTTCGATCCTTAAATCGAGAGTTGAGAAACCATTATAATTTTGGAACATCCTTTATTACTTCTTCGATATTTCGTGTTCCTGATGGAAAGTCTTAAGGTTTAATGAAGGGTCAATGTGTCAAGGTAGAACTTATATTTTCTCCACCGCAGCATCGTTCACCTCATCTGGTAAATGTCCTGATGGCATGGGTGGATGGATAGTATTGTCTTCGTTTTGTAAAACATATTTAATTTCCGATTAGATTTTTCCTCAACAGAAGTGAGAAGTATCTACATCCACATAATGTACTCCCTTGGGAAGAAAGTAAGATGGATGTTCTGAGACTTATAAGTCGGCATTGGTTGGCTTAAGTGATCACTTTGTGCCGGCAACGTTCACCTATTCCACCACATCCTGCCGTCAATCGTGTATTTTTGGAAGTTGTATAAATATGTATATTACAGTTCGAAGTAATTTCACAATAAACCAATTTTTCGATACTACCGCCATTACGAGGAACCGAGGAATCTACTATTTGTGACATTGAGTAAAAATCTGTAATGTATTTCCATCTGCGCAATGCAGGTAAATCCATTTCCAATACCTAAAACAATTTAGGTGTATCTCAATCATTTCGATTAGTTAGAAAAATGGAAAATAAATGTTGTTTCATATAAACAATTTTATTCAAAGAAATGTGTATCCGTATTATATCTAACATAGAGGAAGTAAGGTAATTTATTGGTTACTAGACTCAATTAACATTACATTAACGCAGATCGCGATAGCGCAATAATTTATTAAACATAACACTAATTATTTCATTATTTAAGAACAACAGAAGAAGAAGATGAAAATTATCATAATCTCTACTTGCCAATCAGATTAAATCGTCATGGTCTAAATAGAATACACTGCATACAAGATTCACTACATTATTGTTAAACATATTATTATAAAAATAATATATTCACCTAGTTTTGTGTTATCTTATAATGTTAAATAAATAAATTAATTAATTTACTAAAATTATTTTGACTACATAACTTTAACATCATTGTGAAACCAACTGATAATATAACGAGTAGTTATCTCAACAGGTACACAGCGAAGGATGGACTTTCCACAGCGATAGAGAGCCGGGTTTTCAGGTTGGAGGTCTGGGTTCGATTCCCGGCCGCGGCAGATGGTTGGACTGGAATTGGTGAATGTTAAAACATTAAGCCAGTCGACGACCAGTCATAAGCCTGTCCATCCTTTGCTGTGCATCTGTTGAGATAACTGCTTGTTATATTAAACTACGACATGCAGAAAATTCCGATGTTCGTACAAAACACAAATTGTGAATTTAAAAATTTACTGACAATATGTTTAAAATCTTGAATTATTGTGGAAATAAAGAAAATGCATGCGAATGTATTATTGTCTATGAAGATTATTGTCTATAAAATAAATATGAGTACATAGCAAAAAAATTGTCATATCGTTTTGAGCAAACTATTTACCCCCTACTTTATAATGACAAAAAAATATGTGTAATAAAAATCAAACTTGAATGTACCTACTACAGTTTTGTTTAATTCACGGTAAACTTAAAACATATATTGTAGTGTGATAATAAAAAGGTCAGCACCAAGATTTGAACCATTTTCTCCTATTTTACAGACAGGCGAAATTCTACAGACTGGCCAACTTATAAATAAATCCAAACAAAAACATAACAAATAAATATCGTTTTTCTGTATTAAATGCTGATTGAAGTGTGTAACAATTAATAAATCAAAATAGATAGGTACATAATTAATTAAATAAATAAATTCTTATTATATTAAGTGACAAGATTTCACAATTATAAATTATTTAATAAATTAAATAAATAAATAAATAATAAAAGGTACAATAAGTTAGTATACATGAGAGCGCGTTGCTATATAATTTTATAGTTTCGTATAGCAAATAGGTTTTACCATTTAGTTTTAAGATGAGGTAGAGTGTACCTAATTTTTACATTTTTTTAAATATCTTCGTGATTCGTATACACTTATTAAAATTAATCTGCACCAGCTGTTATTAAATTATTGTAATTGTTTATTTCTAACTAAAACGATTCACAGAAGAAATCTCTTTGGGTTTTATAATATCTTTGATAAGCTGTATGGTTTAGTACTTAGGGGTCTTGTAACCTTCATTACAATCACAATTCCCTAAGTGTTTTACTTCCCGGAAGGGTCTAAGTCCCCCTTGATTGGGTCTTCGTAAACTGAATACGCTAAGGAAGGGGTCATCTCGATGATTGGGCGCGGCCTCTGGTTCCTGTACGCGATGTCCTGAGCAAGAGAAGACCTTGACCATCCTCCGTGATGACTGCCATGATCACCCGATGAATATACGATGTGCTGTTCTTTACTGTCCTGGTTTCCAATCTTCTTTATTCCAGCCTGAAAAAAAATGAAAGGAATTCTTAAAATACTTAGGCGACTTTGAGACTGACGATTGTCAAATTATTCAGGTATAAATTGAACCGTATAGAATCTAAAAATTACATGTAATAATTATAAAAATTTCACTCATATTTCTTAAAATACAAGTTTGATTTTCGCAAATCATTTTTAGTGAATGAATTTCTATTAAATCTAGTCTGTAAGTCGCTTATTAAAATCAAAGGTAAAAGAGGCGAAGTTCTCCATACTTATTAACTTAAACAACTTATTTTTCCATAAAGGCAATCTACCCGAAAACGAGTGATTTATAACTTAACTAATATACTACTATATACACCTACTTTGGTTTCCAACTTACGCACAATAATCTTCAAACAATTTTTTTACACTTCCCGAAAATTTGTAACTGAACCCGATGTCTTGCAAAATGGCATTTTAAGAAAAGATAATAAAAAATAGAATATATTTCAATTAATTTTCAATAAACTATAACAACATTATAATAAGTTAATTGTTTATAAACTGACAGTTCTGAATTAATCACAGATTCGCTCTCCAAAATGTAATCATACAAAGTAATTAATTACTCGACATATAAATATTATAAATCTTTAAACCATCTCTTAATTAATATAGGCTATTAAATGAAATTAAGTAAATAACGGTAGAATTTTAAAACTAAGCGTGGACTACTTATTAAGGTCTGCTGCTTGGAGCACACACTTGTAATTTAGATGACCACGATAAGAAAGAAAACCCGTGTTTGTATTTTATTAATGAACAAGCAGAAATTATTAATGTCAAGGTTCTGTTAGGTTCCTAGTCTAAATTTTTCATACGCTAAGAGCGTAGATTAAATCGAAAAAGAAATATAAGGGAATACTCCTTAAAATATTCCCCGATTGGACTCAATTTTGATTGTGTCCTCGCTGAGTGTGTTAGTTTTTAATCATGAAATTAACTATAAAATATCCAGCAGAAAACGTAAGGAATAGCTAAGTGGTCGCAATACGTTCCTTACCTTGACTTACGGAAAGCTAAAAGGGACAAGAGTTAGTCTAACTTAGAGGGAATTTAGGAGAGATACGACAAAGTTCGCGTATACACGCATGGGTCAGTATTGATCGAGGGTCAGGCTGGGGTAGTCGAGTCGAATACCGCAGACTTCATCAACTAACGTTTGAATAATTGTTCAAATTGATTTACCATAAGCAGGTGCAAGAAAAAGTTAATTATCTAAATATTGTATCAAAACTACATAATAATTATATCGATAACCCAATTGCTTGACACTCGACTGAGTACACAATAGATCATATGTACGTCTAGAGGAGTTGTTGACAATTTAAAAAGTCAAGCCGATCAACAGCTTATTTCGATTGAATGTAACTTGTATAGTGTGAGTTTACTTACCAACACAGCAATAAGAAGTGCAAGTTTGGCGATCATCAGAGCGCTTCCAGACATCAGAGCAATTTTGCCAACGAAGAGATGTCCCAGAATGCCAAAGACTCCAGCTGCTCCGAACAATAACATCTGCATGTAACGGTGGTGTTTTCTTCTCCTTCCTGTAACGTAAAATAAGGGATAAATTTCAGTACAAGATACAGTAAATACTCATGAGTTGAACATGAACACAATCCTCAATGTTATTAAGGACGAATCGAAAATATGTTTTTTTAGAAAAGATTACGTGAACAAGAAACATTTTTTTGAAAAGCTTGTCCATGACTATTACGAGTATGATCTGCGCTTTCCATGTATCAAGGTTTTTTCCAGATAGTTAAAATATGTGGGGTCTGTAGAGGACAAGAACTGCTCACACTTTCAAGTTGTAACTGAAAAGCTCTGACTGAATCGGATAGTGAAAAAGTGAAAAGATATAATAGACCTGATGAAATTAAAATCAGATCTCATTATGGTATAAGAGGAACATCCCAGAATTGCAATCGGAATAATACATATATAAATATTAGATATATACTCGTATATTAATATCAATGAAATAAAGACGATTTCTGTCTCAAATTCTAGTAAATATTCGAATAAATATTTTTGTTAATAAATAAAGTAAATTTTGTCAACAATAAAAATGCAAAAGAAGTATTAAGTGATAAGAAAAACTAATTGTCTATACAAAAACTAATGGATTTGTATCTAATGCTGCTGTTCATAAAAAATAATTGCATTGATATGAAGTTCAATACCGTAAGTCACACTTTCAATAGTTAATAATGATTTGTTGTAACGACCTTGATTGTTTCGTTAATTGTTATCTGGCAATAAAAATGTATGTAATAACAACAATAATC
This sequence comes from Ceraclea dissimilis, assembly GCA_963576895.1. Taxonomy (NCBI): domain Eukaryota; kingdom Metazoa; phylum Arthropoda; class Insecta; order Trichoptera; family Leptoceridae; genus Ceraclea; species Ceraclea dissimilis. The sequence continues at coordinate 17,632,361 of OY756363.1, forward strand.
CTAAAAATTAATGTTTTAGAAAAGAAATAACCTAAAATAGTAAATTTTGTTTTTACTGGCCTACTTTCATGTGTGAAACTTAAAAAAAAAACTATATTTTCCGTCCACAATTCATTTCCACAATGAAAGGATTTTCAAAAAACCTTTCAGTGTTGGAAATTTGTTGTGTCGGAAAATATAGTATTTTCTTCTATACTCGTATCTTTATTTTAAAAATATAAATTGTACAATAATAACAAATTAAAAACATTTTTTTATACTATAAGTAATTGACTGATACAGTCCATAGTTAACAAATTATATGATCAAGGATGTCTTCATTTTAAGGTCGCCAGTATTGCACATTGATTAATTTAACCTAAATTTAGGATAATAATTAGATTAAAATAAAATAACAAAAGCTGAATACATGATAAATAAAAAAAAAACAATTGCAAGAAGAAGGGATGAACCCGTGTGGGAACCAACATACTCGTACCTCTAAGTCATGGAGAGTTCTATTTTATGTTTGAATCATTTGATTCAAATTAAATGCATTTTTCCAGGTGCCAAGACTCCTGATGGATAAAAAATATAATGGAATGGCGACTATAATAAGCCGAAGGACTATAGTTAAACCCCAGGTAAGGTGGTCTGATGATATTAGAAAGTGTACCGTAGGGGGATGGATGGACAGGGAGCAGGACAGGGAGCTATGTACAATCCGAGGGTAGGCCTGTGGACTTAAGTTGCTGCAGAATAAAAAAAATATTGGAGTTGTCATTGCGGGGCTTTGGCACCGCATTGGGTAAATTATGAACGAAAACCTGACAAACATTTCAAGATTGAAGAATTGGTTGCTAGGAAAATTGGAAACACAAGATGTAATGAAGGAAAGAACATAGAGAGATTCGTTTCCAGACTACGAAGGATTGTCAGGCCATTGAAAAGCATAAAGATAGTTAAAGTTGCGAATTGCATTACATAGTTAGGATGACACTTAATAGCTAGGTGAAACTGTGTGGTTGAGAAAACAGATTAAATCAATACTTAATAATTAAATATCCTGAAAGAATATAATGAAAATTTGTCTTCAACTTCATTGCACTAATTAACAATACAATTATCTTTGAACAAAATAATGGCTACGTAATCATCTTTTTAAAAAACGATCAAGCATTTTCGTATACATGAAAAAAAAGCTGAAAGATAATCCTGAAACATTTTAAAAATCAAAGAAATTGTAGAGGAAAACAACTAAATAATCAAGAAAATCACCTTCTTCTACAACATTATCGTTCACTTTGAATTGGATCACGAGTGATTTGAAGTAATCGTTGATTTTGCTGAACACCATCTCATTCAACGAAGATCCTTTATTTGCTCTGGAACTGGCGATACTGTTTTCATCAAAACTAGGATCTCTCTTCAAAAGGATCCCGTCAGAGATTTCAATGGTCCTGTTCCTGTGTAATTCTTCGTCAATCTTTTCAATAACTTTCCTTTTTAGGCAGTCCATCTTTTCCTTTTGCATGATGCAATGTCTTAAAGTTTTCACGACTCCCAAGTCGAAGATTTCATCCTGTTGGATCGCCGACTGCTGGGCTAAAGCACTGTGAAGACACACAAACACAAGTAATAGAACTTTACAATACTCCATGATTTTTACTAAAGTTTTCTTCTAAACGACACTAAATGTTATGCTATTGTTTGGACGGTCAACAACACACTACTGCTTAATTTTTTTTGTTAACATATTATTTTATATACCAAAATCTTCGTAGAGATCAGAGCGTAACGTCAAAAATTTGTGTACATAAAATTAATATTATTATTTTACCAATTAAGAGGTCCAAAAACGCACGACGTAGGGTCAGCGATGCAGCACACATGTATTTTTTAAAACGCCCAACCTATCATTATCAATAAGAGTGAAAAATTTCGTGTGTGAACTATATTGGGTCCGCAAATGTTCATATGTACAAATTTTATTGAAAGTTTGTTATTATTGTTATATACTAATTCTTCTTCGCAGTTTCAATCCTGGGGACTGGTTTGCAGTAAATAAGATCTCTGGTCTTTTTCAGCTCAACATATTATGAGGCAGAGCTCGAATTCTTGCTTAATTGTTCCAAAAACTCCCGTCGGGGGCGCCCTCTGTTATTATTACTAGTTATTTCCTAAGCTAAAAAATACGAAATTTCTCTGCTTATGTGAACGAGAAGAATAAACCAAAATTACAATCGTTTTTTAAGATCTACGAGTATCTCTCACATTTTTAATAATTCATATATTATATTCTTATCAAATTATTGAAGTTTTTACTTACTTTAGTTCCACTTCCTTTTTTTGTTATCTTAGTCATGGTTCTCTGCAATCTTCGCAATCTTCACTTACCTCTGTTGGTCATTAGTCTGGATTATTTTGAACCAGGAACTTTCTACATTGGAGATTGTTTACGTCAATATACCTATGGCTTGTAAATTTACAAGGGATTTGTAAATTAAGGTATCATTCCAAAAATTAGAAGATATAAATATTGGTCCATTTTGATTAAAAAAAGTGATTAACAATTTATGTTGTGGTAACCCTGTTATTAGATAATCATCATCTTAGTAAAGGCGTTAAATGCCTAACTTAATTTTACATAGGTACGCACTCATTACATTGCATTATCAGACTTAACTCTTGCGATACCGTATTCACAATACTCGTATGTATGATAAGTAATAGGACCATTTCTTTTGAATATTATGCGATGTTAAAGTTTGCCTCGACTTTTATAATAAGAACGGTAATTTTCTTAAGATTTCTGAGCTCATATTCAGATGTTTATAAATAAACTCTGTTTGAATTTATTGAGAGAAAGACATATAATTAAGGCAATTTGTGTGGGTCCAATAAATTCACTAACTATTTAAGAACATTCAAGCAAAAATGAGGATACTCTTTTTCACTTATATCTTTATCCCAGTTGCCAATTAAATAGTTTGTGATTAGTGTCTAGCTATTGCAACCTACAGTTCAAAACCTCTCCTTCAAGGACAAAGCATTTGATTATGAGAGGCGCGCCATCTTCTTCTTTGTCCTCGTCTTTGTCTCATTTACTTGGCGTCGACTCTTCTAGTCCTCATGTACCTCTTACTGTCTTTCGTGTATTTTGAAACAAACCTCGTTCTCTGAGATCTCTTCCTATTGTTTACATGCAAGTGGTGGATATAAGACTTTGTTCTTTTGGTTGGTACTTCTATATCCATTACTGTATTTTTTATAATATATCTTGTAATAGTAGTAGTGTGAGTGCGAAAATCAAAAATTGTTTGTAGAAGTGTACTGGCTTCTAAAGTGTTAACGAATAGACTAAATATTGCGGTACTGACCGTGAATCTTACAAAGTATTAGCCTAGGTGTATGTATGGGAAAAACAATTTCTGGAGTGTGACTATAAAAGTACCACAACGTATAAAACTAATATAGGGTTTAATATAAGTTTCATACATAAAATTGAATTCATAAACAATATATTCCATAATTAATGTTTATATCTGTTGTTTAACTTTCACGTCAATTTGTAATTCATAACATAAATATTCCTTAATAAATATTTTGGTAGTTACTATGTGGGAAACTGGGTGACTATATTAGTGAAATAATTACTTTATGATTGAGGAATTAGGTCGAGATTACTATCTTTTATAAATAAAATTATTAATTTAAACTACGAATAAAAATGTATAAGAACGAGTACCTAAGAGTATCTTTGAACACTTGGTAAGTACTTAACATTTAGATTTTTTTTCTGTAATACTGTATATTCATATGTTCAAAGAGAAATATATCAACGGAGACCTCGAGAATCTCTGAAAGTTTGTAAGATTTTTTTTCCTGACAGTGCTTTCCTGGCGTTCCCGTTTCTTTCGCAAAGCTTTTGCAAGTTTTATTTAATTAAGTTGACAAAGCAACTTATATTTTTCATTAGCTTTGGCGATAGATAGTTTTCTCAGCTAATACTGAGAACATCGCCTTGCTACTGAAGACATCATGTAAACATGATATTATTGACTACAACTTGACTGATCCAGATTTACATTGTTTGAAAATATGAATAAAAAATAACTTTGAAAGAACCTCTGAAATTTGCGCGATACATGGACTTTCCGCTCAATTTGCTAGATGCGAAAGTGTAATTTAGCAAAAATGCTAGTAAAAATGAGATCAACGATTTGACAGTCTTGAATTTTTAAATTTGGGCCCCTTTTTTTATTTAAAGGGTATAATTGTTGCTTACGCAAAATTTGAAAATGTTGCAGAACGATTTTCGCTCAGTGCATATAGGGCCCTAATGAAAAATTAAAAAAGGGAGAATAAAACATAAAAAAATATTATATTTATATCAATAAGAATATGAAAAAAAATCAATATATATCAATAAGGCACGCTACTCTCAATAAATTATTACGTTGTTTCTGTTTAACATTAATTTAAATATTTTTTTGCATAAATCTATCACATTAGTTTTCCTCACACAATCAATCATTCATCTCAACGGTCTCATTTCCACTACATTTAATCTAGCTGATTCTTCCTTCTTTTTGAAATGTAATTATTTTCCGACTTGTCTTCTATATGAGCTGAAAAATAGGTAGTATCAAAAACAGCAATCTGACGAATTTTTAACGATATTTTTTGTCGATCGAGTATAATTAGAGATAAGAACGATTGTAACACAGATGTTGTGAAGAGAATAAAAGTGAATTTAAATGGTTTGGACATATGGACAGAATGAGTGACGATAGGGTGACGAGATGAGGGTGTTAGAAAACGTAACCGTCCTAGGGTAATCGGGATTGATTGTGATGAACATTCATCCTGATTATTCCCCAAGGGAGTTTACATAAAGCTACATTATGTGAAAAGTAGATACTTCTCGCCTCTGCTGAAGAAAATCTGTAATTTACATATATTAAGGGCATGGCACCAGGAATGACGTCACAGTCTTTTCCCACGGCATTAAGGTTCAAAATTGCGTGACAATCGCATGATAAAATGGTAAAAATAGCGTTTTTTCCATTTTTTGGGGTTAATTTTGCGTCTATCAAAAACTTTTACGGTTATTCCCTAGATTTTAATGCATATTATCAGTACAAAAATAAAATTTTACTCCGCAACTTTCGGGAAACGAGTTTCCGTCTTTCGGAAAAAAGATCAGAGGTGTTTTTAATAAAAAATTTTTGAGAAATTTATACAAGATATTAAAAATCTTTTACGGTTATTCCCTAGATAAAGGTTCAATGAATCTACCCTATTTTGTTCCAAAGCTTATTTAGTAACGGTTGTCGTGATAGAAGGTCTTCCGTTTTTAGAAATTTTTGAAATGTCGGTATGCATACTCTTAAAATTGCTGTTTCTGATACTAATCGACTCATATTTTAAAATCATCTAACTCTTCAATTCGACGAATCTTAAAATATCAGAACTGTCTAGGGTCAATCATTCCATGAAAAGTTCCTGATATTGTTCCTGTCCTGAGTCCTTTTCGTGACGAAGAGTCTCTCCAGCCGCTCCCTAAGTTCCTCCGGAGTAACACGTTCAGGCTGCTGTTGATGTCGCTGAGCGTAGTAAGGATCCAGTTGGTCTTCGGACGGCTGCGACTGTTGATCAGACTTGTAATAATAGTCGGGTTGATATCGATTCCCGTACGCGTTGAGCCCTGAAATATTGGAACTATATTTAAATTACGAATAGTCAATTTATTAATACTAACAACTGGATATAATAATATAGAACAGTAATTGTTTAGTTCATATTGCGGAATTACACATAAAATTGTATGACTAGTGAAAAATTTTTCTAAAAAAATTTCATCCAGGTCTAAAATTAGTTTTTTCCTGGATAATACTTATTTATTGAAATGATTTAGGTATGATTTTGTGTCGTAATGAATGTGATAAAATAGATAAATGAGTAATTATGATCGTTCCTAAGAAGAGCATAGGACTCAAATCCTTTTTTTTAAATTAAAATTATTTTCTTAATTGCTACAACTCGTTTTTCTTTATTTGTAAGTTCACAAAAGTATACTAATTTTATTAATTTTATTTTGTGTTGCCTTTTTTAATACTTTTTTCATTTGATTTCATTAACTTAAATATTTTTGGGTGTAAGAAATTGCAATAATAAGTTGGCCCTAGTGAAAAATTTTAAGTGACTTATTTTATTATACTCTGTCTATGTATTTTATTGTGTTTTTTTATTGTTGGCTTAAAGATATTTATGTACCTGGTCCGCCATTATATCCTCCATACCCCCCGCCGTAACCTCCATAACCGCCTCCAGAATGCGACGCCAAGGATTGGAATCCAAAGACACTAGCAGCGACTACAGCAATCTTCGCCAATATGAGAGCTTTCTTGCTGAGAATCACCAGAAGACCAAAGAGTATAGGAAGCAGGGTAGACAACTGGAATTTGAATCCAAGAAGGAATGGAACCAAGAGTTGCTTTGTCACAAGGCGAGCTGAAAAATAAACATAACGAATGTAAAGTTTTCAATATCAAGTCTCACATGAGAACCTTAAATAAATAGACAAACAAAAACATGAACTTAAACTTAACTTAACATAGTACATTATATAGTTCTACATAAACTGAGTTTACTGTTTGTCGGACTCATCGTAATTATTGTATTTGTATTATTTATTGTTGACGAAATGCAGTTTTGGACCATTTAAATCCAGACCTGATATGAATTTATTTTCCAACGTCCTTTCATCGGATACCACACATGACTCCAAACAACCCTTGTATTCTCTCAAAGGTTTTTAGACGTTTTTTGTCCCTGATCTGAATTCACACGAAAGTGGTGAAAGATTCAGAGCATTATAGCTAGTCTGGAAAATAATGATTTAAACTTCTATTGCAAAATTTGGGGCAACAAAGATAATTTTTTATAGTATAATAAATACCGCGCCAAATACACCTATATTTTGCGTGATTCATAGTAAAGTATACATAGTAATAATTACTGTTCGGTTCAAGAAATTTCCTACAAAATGAGAAGAGTAATTCAGTTGAATACCTCTATTACCTACAGCGAAAGAAAATTTCACTGTGTTTCGTAGTTTTATCGAAAGATGGCAATGTGATTAAAAGTAAAACACGAGATTACTTCTAACGAACAATGAACTTTGTAGTAAGTAATTCTCATACAACCTTATCATTTCGCAATATCCGCTCCCAAAGAAATTCGCAACTTATTCCATCATTGTTGTATTCGTTTTGCATGTTGAGATAAATCCAATTGTTTTGTAGATTATCTCTTCGTAGATCACTTTAGAAAATTCATACAATTCGCTCATATTAAGAGTGAAAGCGTTTCTATTCATACCGTATTGTGTAATATGAGTTAATAATGGGAATTTTAATTTACCTAATAATAAGATATGAATTGTCAGGAGATTATTAAGGAATCTGTAATTATTAGTAATTGCAATATTGTAAGATGATTTCTAAATGCTGATATTTCAGGCACAATGCTTGTATTTCAGGCCCCGTGTTGAGCCTAATCTTGTGATATCCGTGATATCCGGATAGCTGAATTTTTCCAGTATTAGGCTTATGAGTTTATATGTGAATCATTAATGATAATATTATGTAGACTCTTCTGGCTGATTAAACTGAGAAATGTGTTGGCAAAGTCATGCCTCCGCGTAAAAAAAAGATGAAAATTTTATATGCAGACTCAGGACCTGCCAACACACTTCTCAGTATAATTACCTATCCAGTAAAGTCTACATAATTGTCATTCATCATTGATATATAAGACCAATCAGTTTAATACTAGGAAACATTTAACTATACAGATATCACGTATATCAAAGGATTTAGCTCGGGTAGGCAGGGCCTGAAATACGGCGTTGTGCCTGAAATATCGGCAGATATTGAGAAATCTTGTAAAGAAAGCATGTACTTATCAATATTTACAGTTTTTGGCATTTTTATGTACAGGTTTTCAGGTAAATCTCATTTATCATAATTAAAAAAAAAAACGTTACATTTTATTGTCAGCCGATACAAGGATTGTCAAAATTGGATAAAATAAAGAACTGTGTATGTGTAATATTTTTCACTAAAGAAAATTTCAGAACTCCGCCGGCGCTTAAGTTAACGAACGACTTTAGTTAAACAGCGTTGCCAGTCCCAAGCCTGGATAAAGGAGGAGGGTTCTGGGTTAGGCTAGCTACCTGCCCAGGTAAAAACCATATACAGTTCACAGAACGGCACAAAGAGCCTCGGACCCCGGATTGATCTCACAGACGACCAAAGCACGAAAAAGGTATAAACGATTTCGGAAACGAAAAATGACTAGAATTGCATGCTGGAACATTACATCATGGAAGAGGCGGGATCAGGAAATTATAATAGAGCTAAACAATCATAAAATAGATATATGTGGAATTTCCGAAACTAAGAAGAAAGGAAAGGGAAAATCCAAGTTCTCAAATTATATCCTAATATACAGTGGCAAAGCAAAGAATGAAAGAGCCCACTCTGGTGTAGGTATCCTCCTGAATGAAAAATATGAACAACACATAGAGGACATAGACTACATCAATGACAGAATTCTGAAAGTTTCACTTAAGATGGAAAATTCCATAACACATATTATAAGTATATACGCGCCCGATATCACTAAACCTAGAGAACAGAGAGAAGAATTTTACAACAGACTACAGCTGATCCTAAACGATATACATCACACACACAAATGCATAATACTCGGAGATTTTAATGCCAGAATCGGAAACAACGCAATAAATGGTGTCATGCAAAAATTCAATGAGGAGGCCATAAATGACAATGGCGAATCCCTAATAGACTTCTGTGCACGCAATATCCTAAGAATAAATAACACATTCTTCCCCCACAAAGAACAACATAAATACACCTTCCTGAACAGCAGAGGAGAAAAATCCATTATAGACTTTATCATTACTAACAGAACTATCCATCCAAATCAAGTCGCCGATATCCGCTCGTTGACTTCTGCCAATATAGGGACAGACCACCATCTGGTGTTGGGAAAAATACTACTGGATAAACCAAAACTTGTGAAGAAACCTCCAAAATATATAGAAAAATTTAATATCGAATCCTTAGAAGATGACAGCACTAAATATCTATATAAAAGAAGAACAACAGAGAAGATTGTGCAAAATCCTATAAACGACGAGGACAACACCAACCAGGCCTGGGAAAAAATAAAGGCGAATATACACGGTGCATCGTCCGAAGCTATAGGCAAAAGAAAGATCAACATCAATAGCAATCTACGAAATAATAAGCCATGGTTTACAGATGAGGTGAAACAGCTTGCAAGTGAGAAACGACGGAGTTATTTGACATACAGAAGTAATCCAACACCTGAGGAATATAGAAAGTACAAGGAAGTCAGAAACAGAACAAATGCAGATATTGATAAAATTAAGAAAGACTTCTGGATAAAGTTCACTAAAGACATGGAACACGATCTGTACGGTGCACAAAGGAAGGTTTGGAAGATGCTGAAGAACCAGAAGAAACCGATAAATGAATACTCCCAAACTAATAAAATTACAGTCGAAGCATGGGAAGCATATTTTAAGGAATTGTACAAAGATGAAGAACCCCGGGAAGTTTTGAATATAGATGTGACAACACCAGAAACAATAACGGAAACAGAGATGGCATACGCTATTAAAAAATTAAAAAATAGAAAATCTCCAGGAATGGACAATATTTCCAACGAAATGATTAAATATGCAGGTGAGGACCTAACTAAGGAGATAATGAAACTGTTCAATAAAATACTGGAACATGGTGAAATCCCAATAGAATGGTGTACTAGTATTACAGTCCCAGTATTTAAAAAAGGACAGAAGAATAATCCAGAAAATTACCGTGGAATAACCCTGCTAAGTGCAGTATTGAAATTGTTCACAAGTATAATAAAAAGAAAACTGGAACGTACAATAGTAAATAGGGAAGAACAGCAAGGTTTCAGGAGAAATAGGTCCACTACAGATGCAATATTTATCCTCAGACAAATTAAGGAGAAGGCATTGGAATTTAACAAACCGGCATTTGCATGCTTTATTGATCTGACAAAAGCCTTCGACAGGATCCAGCTGAAAGATGTCATCGACGTATTAAGAGAAAAAAATGTCCCAGCAGCAATAATCAAAACCATTTATAATCTGAACAACAGCGGAAAGACTAAAATAAAAGTAAATGGAGATCTTACAAATGAGATACCTACTACAACCGGTATCAGACAGGGAGATAGCCTCAGTCCTTTTCTCTTCAATTTAATTATGGATAAAATAATAGAAGAAGTAACATCCTTAGGTCTGGGCTACCAAATGGGAAACAAGCTGGTTAACATGGTGTGTTATGCTGACGATGCTACAATAGTAGCGGAAAACGAGGACGATCTGCAAAGAATGCTCTATAGGTTCCACATCGCATCTAAGAAGTATAACATGACAATATCAGTCAATAAGACAAAGTGCTTGACAATATCCAAGGAGCCACTTAGATGCAAGTTGGTCGTTGATAACATACCTGTGGAACAAGTCATGCGGTTTACTTATTTAGGTATAGAAATCTCCAGTAACAGTGACCTGTACAATGAAGTTAGAAATCAGACTAATAAAGCAACAGCCGTAGCTGGTTGCCTACGGGACACTGTATGGGGGAATAAACACATGTTAACTACCAGCAAAGTCCGAATATACAAGACATGCGTCCGTCCCATCATGACATATGGGATAGAAGCGAGAGCCGATACCAACCGGACAAAAAGTCTTCTCAGAGTAGCTGAAATGAAAACCCTACGATCCATCGCGGGCAGAACACTCAGAGATAGGATCAGAAATGAGACTATACGCTCTGACTGCGATGTTGAGGATATAGTAAGGTGGGGGAGAAGTAGAAGACGCTTCTGGAGGGACCATGTCGACCGAATGGATGACACCAGACTGGCAAAGACAGTAAAAACTGAAAACCCCACTGGTAGAAGATTACCCGGAAGGCCACCCAAGAGATGGAAGGACAGCTGGACCTCCTCATCCCAGGACAGCCCGCCGTCACAAACAGGTCACCCGACCTAGGACAAGAGGAAGAAGAAGAAGAAGAAAATTTCAGAAAATTTTATATTTATTTATTTTGAAGACTTACTATTTCACCCTGAGACTACTGTAATAAATTCAAAAATAGTAGTACCTGTACTAGTTTCACCCGTATCCAGATCTCTGTCTCTAACTCTAGGATCCATTACGAATTCCAGAACGCTATCAGCATTCAAAGTAGGCCCTACTCTCAACGTTAGCCCAGGCTGTAAAAAACTCCAGTCCCATTGCACGGCTCTTCTGCTTATTAGACTGCTGGCTCCTTCTACGATTGATCTGGAAAAAACATACCGGAAATTAATTAACAATTATGTAATCTCTCAACTAATGCATATTGAAGGAAATTCCCGCGAGCTTAAGGTCCCCTACATCCCCGGGTAGCTCAGATGCCTTAATAGCGACCTCTTTACCCGCACTTCTAGGAAAATGTTATAAAGAGGTGGGTCCACGGTTACCCTTAAGGGAGCCCCCCGGCAAACCCCACCCTTAAATTACGTTCCTTCAGTGTCATCATCCAAGGAGGTTACAATTCAATCTCACAAATAACAGATTTAAATACGAATTGAACCTATAATGTGCAGTGAAAGAAGGGCATGCTGGACTAACGACCACCCATTGGCTCGTTTAGGTAATCACTTCACTCTCGAGAACGTTCACCATTCAGCCCTTAACACATGTGTGTGTATTCTTGCACTTTTTCAGGGTATATCATACTCTGAAAAACTTGTATCTTGGGTGGGATTCAAACATACACCCCACGCCTATGAAGCAAGGATTCTATCCACTGATCAATAGGCCATCTCAGGCTATATACCTATAAAGGCCACACAACAAAACGGAGATGAGAAAATATTATAGCAAATACCCTTGGGAGATGAGAAAGTATTATTCCAAACATGATTTATAGCGAAATACATTAGTTTGTATGTATGCTTTAATTGTATGCTTTAATAGGCATGGAAAAGTGGAAATATGTAGACTCAGATTCGCAAAGCTTCAAAGTTAAATAGCTAGAATGAAATGTTAGTTTAAAGCTCATCTACAAAGGCTGCTGAATAGAGAATTTAATTAATGACATACCACCTTTTGCTTCAATGAAATTGTATTAGAATCATTTTCTAACTAAGAATAATTTTCATTATCTACATACCTTTAGATATGTCTGTTATAATATGATTGTGTATGCATGTTTTTACCTTTAATTAGTTTGTATTGATAGGATTAAAAATTATAGATTGTTTCGAATAGGCTCTGCTCTGTTGGCAATTAACGCTTTGAATAATGTTTAAGCTCTAAACAGGGAAAGCTTTATTGCGAATTAAGTGCCGGCGCTTAGCTGCAAATCGGTTTAATGTGGTTTATTAATTATTTGGAGAGAAATTTATCAATGTTGAACAATGGATGGAAAATATTCCTTAACTGGCGGGTCCCGTGAATAGTATATTCACGGAATTTGGCATTTTTATTAACTATTACCCATACTGCCACTCTACCACGCCCTTCAAAGTTCTTCGAAAGAACATATCGGAGAGGGTCCTGGTCTTACCTACTTTCCATACTAATTATATATACGTACCTAATATAGGCACCTACAGTAAGTTAGTATGATAACTGAAATAATTCTAATTGCATTCTCTATCAATGATATAATTTGATTATAGAAGTACCTAATAAAATTATTTCGTAGGTATGTTTGTATTCTGTAGTACTTTTACGCGGAAAATTATTTTCATCAATAATTTCATTAGTAGTAGGTACATTCGATATTTCAAACTTTCATTCATAAAAAGTGAGACTTCGACGAAAATTTTTAGCCACCCACGAAGGCGTCGCTGCTTTAAATTTACGTACATATTCATCGAATTGAGTGTGAGCCTCAGAGACAGAATTAGAAATGAGGAAATCAGACGAAGAACCCAAGTTGTCGACGTCATGGATCGTACAGCAAGACTCAAATGGCAATGGGCAGGGCACATAGCAAGACAAGACGAGAATAGATGGACTCCCAGACTCGTAAAGTGGAGGCTATGGGAAAACAGAAGAGGTGTCGGAAGGCCCCAGAAAAGATGGGCGGACGACGTGACCTCGGTAGCGGGTGGACAGTGGGTCAGAAAGGCTAGGTATCGAAAGGAGTGGAAACGAATGGAGGAGGTCTACATCCAGCAGTGGAGGGACCAAGGCTGACGAAGAAGAAGAAGAAGATTCATCGAACTCGCAAAATTTTCCAATAGGCAAGCGTTACAAACATACATGACTTCGCTTTTACCAGTATTATGTAATATAATTATCAGCAGGAACAGTTTCGATTGTATAATTAATAATGTTGCCACATGAATAAACAATGTTTCCGTGAAAATTGAGTTAACTAACTAAACTAACTAACTACGCCCTTTATGTCTCCATTCGGGAGCACAGGGAGGCTACCAGGCGTCTCCATTCAGAGCGATTTTGTGCGAGTGATATTACCTCTCTCCACGTCATTCCTAACGCTCTGATCTCGTTGTCATAGGAACGGTGCACTGTGAAAGAGGGTCTTCCGGGGCGTCGGGACCCCTGTGGGTGGAAAAACAGCGCTCTCTTTGGCCAGCTGTCAGCCAGCTGTTGTCTTCAGCCAGCTGAGTTAACTAAGTCGTATTATTATTCGTTATACCTTAGTACAGGCTCTGCATATTCAGGGTTTACGGAGAGTTCGTCTAAAATGAATTCGTCTAAAATCAATTTGTCTTAAATCAATTAGTCTAAAATCAATTCGTCTAAAATTGATTCGTCAAATTATCAATTCGTCCAAGATAAATTTGCCTAACGATCAATTCGTCGATTTAAGACGAATTGATAATAAGACGAATTGATAATTAGACCAATTGATTTTAGACGAATTGATAATTAGACGAATTGATTTTAGACGAATTGATAATAAGACGAACTGATAATTATACGAATTTATAATTAGACGAATTGATTTTAGACGAATTGATAATAAGACGAATTGATAATTAGACGCATTGATAATTAGACGAATTGATTTTAGACCAATTGATTTTAGACGAATTGATTTAAGACCAATTGATTTTAGACTAATTGATTTTAGACGAACTTAGCGGATACCGCATACTCAGTTAGGTAGATGGTATTATAATATACTATGTCACTCTAATACTGTTACTCTAACCCCCGTTTTCACCAACTTTTACCTAAGAAGGAGACCCCTAAGAAATTTCCATACAAAAACAGAGATAATATTCTATTTTTTGACACGCAGGCCTACCAACCACACCCTAATTCCATACAAAATGCAACACGCAACTCACCTAGCCTGGGCAGAGATATTTGGGCACCTAACGTAGGTGAGTTGCATGTTGCATTTTGTATGGAATTAGGGTGTGGTTGGTAGGCCTGCGTGTCAAAAAATAGAATATTATCTCTGTTTTTGTATGGAAATTTCTTAGGGGTCTCCTTCTTAGGTAAAAGTTGGTGAAAACGGGGGTAATACTGTTAGTCTAACACTGTTAATACTTTATGCATGTCCTTATGTGAGTCTCCTAAATGAAAAGAGGTTAGGAAGGATATAAGTAGAATCTCATTTTGAAGACGTTTTCAAATGTCTACTTAATATCTGATGTTTGTTTGTTTAGCAACCTCGACTGAAAAGGAAAAGGGGTGAGTAGGATAGGTACCTACTTTTTAATTTGTGCTTTGAAAAGCCTGAATCAATATATAGGACAGAAATTATTTCAAACGATAATATCGTACTAACTTATTTTAGATGCTGAGATTCAGTGAATCCATTGATAGCTGTCAAAACTGAACTACTGTCAAACTCTATCTAAAAAAGCAAGAAATGCGTTTAAAGATAGGGGTGTCTGATATTCTGATCTCTCTGCTTACCCCGCAAGGGATACAGCGTATGGGCATAGTAGAATGTAATAAAATGGAAAGTAATCTTATTCCAGACATCCCAAAATTCGATTTAAATTTCGCTATTGCAAAAAAATTACATTTTCGAACACTGGATGAGGTGTTTGAGAATTCAAAGGTAATTAAAAAATTGAAGTAAACAAACCTATAATCCATGGGATCCTTATCCAAGAAATTGCTGATATCTCTGGGACCAGCTTCGTCCCTTCTTAAACTAAACCCATCAGCAAGATTGAATTCTTCAGTTTCCTCCAAATCCTGAAGTTTTTGCAACACTTGCCCACCGAAACATGTAGCGATTTCTGAAGACCTTCTTTCAGGTTTCACACAAACGTTCAATTCACTCGATTTTGAAATAGTTTTAGTCGGAATATCACTAATTAATTGCACTTCCTTAGTACACGTTACAAACAGTGTTATTATCAAAGGTACACTAAATTTATTTAAGCTATGAACACTTTTGAAAGCCATTTTGAATATAACATCAAATATAACACCTAACAATTCAAATATATATACAATTTTTAGATTTTGGAAATCAATACACGTTCAAAAAAGCTCTTTCCTTAATTTATACTTTATCACGGTACAAAGATGCATTTATTAGTTTATTATAGTTTTAGATTTTGATTACATAATTAGTCTTTTTACGTAATTTTAATCAGCAGTCACCAAAAGTACTTAATTATTGAAAATTTCGAGTTACGTAAGCTTCAAAATATTGATTTATTTTTTGTAAAATTTTATCTCTAATTATTCAATACCCTGTAGTATTGTTCTTGTCACGTTTGCAGTTTTTTCAGAAATGTCTGTATTTGGCAAACACCGAGCGTCTATATATAATCTCTATGGTCATGATCTGTTACACACTTCCCATTGTTTAGGAAGAAAGTGAACTCGGGAGATACAGTTCATAACAATGATATACATGGTGTTAGTTATTCGACACTTCCTCTCGAGTTGTATTTGTATTTTGTGATGCAGCAACCATGTGTCCGGTGAAAAGTGTTTAAGAAATTACGTATTTTATCGACAACTTATTTAGATTATATAATTTATCTAACCATACGTGAAATTAAATAAAAAAATGACGTATCTAAATTAAAGTTATTACTTTTTCCCCTAAATACTTCGTAGAACTGGACAAGCTCTTTCAATGTCAAAAAAAGGGTTGGTAAATAATTCTCCGGACCGTGGGAAATCTTCTATTCTGATAAATATAAATGCGGTGTTCTTAGGAAGTCTCACATTACAAATCTCAGAAGAAATTATTACAAGAATGAAGGAGTAGACAGAAGTACTCAGAATGAAAGATCTAGTCCGCTGAAAATAGCGGAATCTCAGCGCCCTCGACGAGAATGTCTTAAGTTTAAAGCTTTCAAGTTTGCGAAGATTTAAACTGCGCCTCATACTTGCAGCTGAAGTGTTACGCAGATCTCTGCTTCAGGTCAATCCGCATATCGAAACTAAATAGGTACGAAGAAAACAAAATAATGCTAAATATTTTTTGGTGACATTTTTTGTAACAAATACTACATCCTGTATATGATATTACAGAGTAATTGTACGTACAGAATCTTTATTATGTTATTTTATGGGAAATTATTCCATTCAAATGATCACACACCCAGTACTTAAAATGATGTAAACTGAACTACACTACAGAGTGGCTCAGAAACAATCACCCACCTTGATAATATGAGTATTATTATTTTTTTTAACAAATAAATAAACTTCATACTACCACCTCTCGTGGAATTTAGAAATAGGCGACAGGTGTGAAACTGTGTATTATAATTCAAAGTATGCACAGCACGTGTGTATTAAACTACATTACTCAATGTAATACGATGAAAGTGTTACGAGAAAGTTGTTTAATTCCAAAAAAACTATTTATTCTTGCGTATAACCTTTTGATCGAAGCGAGAGTGTAGCATTTTTAGCAGGGTTATTTATTATCATATTACGTACTATTCTATTTATTCTGAGCTCAACAAATCTAAGACTTATAAATTTACAGATTGTGCTTTTATAAAGTGTTTTAACATTAGATTTATTAGACGAATGATTTTGTTTGTGTTTTCTATTTACTAGATTTTATGGGACACCCAAAATAAAAGCTCTTTGGAGTATTGATGACCCCACGGCTATTTTGCGAAAAGATGTAATTTCTTATTTTTCGATCTCATAATTTTTACATATCATCGCGTGTATTTTAAATCATCTGTTTTACAGAGTTACTAATACTACAGTCGACGAAGCAATTTTGCCAACATTAAATCAGGTACCTAGTCGTGAATTTTTGGTATGTTAAGTAGGACAATGGGGTTGTTAAGAATCCAAATTTGCACAATTTTCCTCCCTCCGCCCCCTTCGCCATCCTGTAAATGATAGGTGGAGACGTTTTTGTAAAAGTTATAGACATAGAGCGATTTCATTTGGACCAACCATCACTACTACTACGAGTTACTATGTATATTATACGTAGGTAAGTGTATGTACGTTGCTATATACGAGTACTTTTGATTTCATCTTGCGACAGATCATTGTACTAACTATGAATTTTATTGTACCTACGTAATTTTGTTACGAGTTTCATTGCACTTGTCGGAATATGTAAAATGTTATTAAAGCAATAAATTTTATAGTCATTTTCATACATAATGTATGAATAATCACTCCACCTTTAGACTTTTATGACTTTTTAAGAGTGCATTGTTTTTTTAACGAGCTATCAACTGCAAAATTTCTATTAGGTAACATAACTCTGCACAGAGATTCGCATCTAAAAGGGCATTGAATTGGAAAATAAGTTATTTTATTTCATTTATTTATTTTTTATTTTAAATAACACACGGCGCAAGGCCATAAATACATAAAGTTAACACATATTACAGCATGAAAAATGAAATGAATATATGAAAAACAAATATGGTAAAAAAACAAATATTCAACAGCACTCGTTCATACATATCACACACATACAGATATAATAGCAAAATAAAGATACATATTTGAAATCATAAACATGGTAGTAGTATTAAAATAAAATAAAGTGACAACAAGATCCTCATGGAACCCACGAACTGTCAGTCTTGATTTGTTAGAACGAGTACACAGAGAAGAGGCACTAAAACACCTACAACTAAAAAACCTCCAATATGTTTGGTGAACTTACATAACATTGAAGGACATCAGACTGACGTGATCGGTGGATCTTATTGAAATATGCAAGAAGTAGTTGTGCTTGGAATCAGTTGCCATAGCCGTGTGTGCTTCATAAGACATCTTTTCATTATTATTTTTTAATGAAGCTAGGTTTATCGAAAAATCATAAATACATCTTTGTACACTTCACAGAAAGCTTAAAAGCTTGTGTTGTGAAGTGGAGTAAGTCGGGGATTGAACCCGCGCCCACTGGATTAACAGTCGAGCGCGTTACCAACCAGGCTACCGACCACCTCATCAATGAGATTGCCACCGAATCTGAATGTCGTATAATTTTTTTCGCAAAGATACTAATTGTGTGCTTTTATACACATACAGAATTTACTAGTTACCCCATTACTGGGATATACCGTCATTGTACATATCTTACGTGATCGTATCTTATGATTAATCTTATAAGTTTCATTCGTAAATATCAATGAAGTGACATTGTCTTGGTGAAAGGTATATGAGTTTATATTACTCATGTAGATAATAAGGGAACAATTTTCACTTCAACAATATTCAATTAATTTGATTATTAGGTACAAGTGTTTTTAGATATGTATTTGGAAACAATGCGAGAAGTCCAATGTGAGGAAACGAGTCAAATTAATGTGAGAATATATTGCACCATTAAATTAAAATAAAGTGAATTTTGTTTCGTTAGCGAAAACCATTGTTTTTCTTAATGAGATATTCGCAAATTTTATTGTGGAAATTTCGCACATCTTCATATTCTTAAAATTTTATTGCTAGGTGGTACTTCTTGTTACTTTTACCACTTCTGTCTTATCTGCGAAAAACCATAGAATTATTTTATTGTCATTGTGACGCGTCGCATTGTCCCGACGGTTTATAACATTTTGCATTTATGTATGAAGATTTTTTTGTGGCAATCCCAGATGATTTATACAAAAAAAAAATGCAAATACGCAAAATTAAATACTTTCCTGCACACCTTGCCCTAGGCTAAAAGCCTGTATCGCAAAGTGTGAAATACATCGCCAGCACCGGGGTTTGAACCTGGCACCTCCCACTCGAGAGACTGCCGTCTCAACCAACTGCGCCAACCATGTATTTATTTTTCATTTCTTTATCTACAAGCTTGTCTACGTTTTGAAATTGTATCACTGAGTTCCCATTAGAAACGTTTGATTTCTTTATAACACAACGAAAAAGTTTGTTAAGAGTTTCAAATGAAAATACCACTGTCTCTCTGTCGCCATCGTGGAATTTGTCACACACACTCTCTCCGATTCCTTTTACTCAAAACACGTTCGTCCTTGAAAATCTTTCGACACGACCGATCCAGGTTTGTTCTATGATAGCCACGTTTTATTTTTCAGTCGTGTTATCAAAAAAATCTTCTGTGTTTTTAAACATATTAAACACTGGCGAACCTCATCATTATAGTGAACATCATGAGATGTACTTATGTATTTTTTTCTCTTGTTCTATAATCAATGAATAAATAAATCTTTATTGGCCAAAGAAAAATATGCATAGTTACAAAAACAAGACAATAGTAGTATGCCAAAAGGCGGACTTATTGCAAAAGTAATATCTTACAGTCAACCCGATTACTCATGATACACTCGAAAACATTATTAAGAACTCTTAAAAAGTATGTAGAAAAGGTCTTAATTGCTCAAAAATATCTTTCTCGGGCCCTTATTATAATTCTTACCTAAGTATTGACATGCGCAGACGCAGAGACTTTAATTCATTGAAACAATAGAATTTTCTATGATAATCACGATCATTATAGGTTCCACAATATTATAATCATCTCTGTTTGCACTACAAACTAGACAACACATGTAGTCTAATGATTTTGAGGCGAATCGCTCATTAAGAGTAGGAACAACCTCAAAACAATTTGTATTCCTGAATTTCCATTTGTTAGTATCAACAGGCATCAACGGGGTGAATTCAAGTATTGTTGTTTTTATTGTTTTCTATCGTCTATTCGGGCACCTGGACATGTCAATTTATACAATTATAGCATATTATCAAAAAAATTAAGTAGGCATTTGAATATAAATGTGTCTATCTATCTGTCTACCTATCAATCCCTTTACTGAGCGTTCTTTGTGGGGTAGGTAGACAGGACTGAATGTGAGACTAACCTATACCTACATACACTCCTTGCTCGGGCTCCTTTCTTCTGTCACACTCATGCAATATTTTATACAAGTTCTCCGATTCCTTCTACTCATAACGCGTTCATTCTTGGAATCTGATTGACAAGATCGATCCACGTCATAATCCTATAGTTACGCTCTTTGTCATTCTCTCAACGTGCCCAAACCACCCATTCTTTCTGGTCACAACACTCATCTCTCTAATAACCTCATCTCATACTCAATCTCTCACTGTTTTCTACACATTCTTCTCAACCATTTCATTTCTACTGCATTCAACTCTGATTTGTCCTTTTTCAGCCATATTCAAGTCTCAATAGCATGCATATGGATTGGCACTAAGATATCAGAATTTATGAACTTTGGTATACCAATTTGTTTGTCAATCTTTCTTTATAGCTATTCAAATTAATTAAATTTAGTTATCATCAGCCCGCGTTTTCCCACTCCAGGACATAGGCCTCCCCTCTCCTCCTCCACTTCTCCCGCTCCTCTGCGATTTCCATCCACTGGGCTCCGGCAAATCCCTTGATGTCGTCCATCCATCTGGTAGGTGGTCGCCCTTGTGGTCTTTTGTCGCCCCTTGGTCTCCACTCCAGCAGTCTCCTCGTCCATCACTGTTGTCCTGCATTCTTACAATATGCCCCGCCCATCTCTAATTCTGCACCGCTATAACCCTCTCAACCACATCAATCACTTTATTATTTTATGTTTAATTTCGCAGATAGTTCCGGCTGTTATAGCTGTTGAGTAGTAAAAGTTTGTGCAGCAAAGCGAACAAATTAAGGTATTATTATGTATGTGATTGTGTCAATGTCATACTGCCACAGTGACATTGTCATTGATTCTTATTTCGATGTCTTTCTATTAGTCCAAGAGCCCGCTGCTTAATTTACGACGTATCTGTTTTTTGATCGAAATGTAGTATAAATGATAGCTTACCAATAGGGTATTACATCGCACTAGGTATGCCTATCAAAATCCTGCCGCAACCCCCCCTGCCCCCCCCCGAAAAGGTCCCTCTTCGCGGTTTTTCGCATTTTATAGGAATATGGTAAGAGATAGGAGAAAGTAGTCAATGACAAAAATAATCCTTGCTAAATTTTTTACAAAAAATATTGGATCAATTTTTTCGTAGAACTAGCAGTTTACCCGCAATGGCCGGCCCAAAACCGAAATTCATTAAAAATACAAAAAAAATGTATTTAAACTAAATTGGTTGAAAATTGACAAAAGCTACAGGAAAATAGTCAAAGAACGAATTAATTACCATAGTCTTAGCTACAAAACGAGCTATAACTTATGTTCATACATCTAATAATTTTGGAGTTATTACAATAAAACTCAGTGACGAAAATTCTTAAAATTTAGTTTTTCATAAAATAACCAGTGATATAGCGCCGCAGGCCAAATTTTTTTTCCATAAAATGTTAGTAGTAATGGGTGGAAGAATGTGAATGAAAAAAAATCACACTTTATTTTTTATTTTTTCAAAAAATATCCTGTTTTTTGACCGGCCATTACGGGTAAACTACTAGTCCTATGAAAAAATTGACTTAACATTTTTTGTACTTTTTTACAGTTACATGTCTAGTTTTGTAGAAGGTATGTTTCGTAAGTATAGCTACAACATTAAGTTGATAGAAACAAGAGTTGACAAAGATAAAAAACATTTTTGAACATGTATGACAAAAACCTTAAAAAATTCTTAGTCATCAGTAACTTATGGATGTAGGCCTCATCAAATGCTTTCCCAATTTTCTGTTATTTGGATTTCTTTTATCCACCCATCCACCTGAGGACAATGTCGCAGTTCTGCGATAAGTTTGCCCTAGTGAACCATGTTTTATAATCTGTTTTATGTAAAAAAAATGTACATACTTTGTTCACTTTGAGAACAAAAAATAAAAACAATAATATCATCGGCCCACCTATTTACTGAGGCTCGCATTTGTCCATGGTCTCCTTTGCAGAACCAAGTGCCCATCTGTCTATTTCCTGTCAGGCAACATGACTTACCCAATGCCCATTGCCATTTTAATTTAGCTATGCGAACTACTACATTTACAACTTATAATTTAGACTTACGCCTAACATCGGTATTTCCATAGATCGTTGTGATCATTTAGAAAAACCGAATAATAGTTTAGTAGTAGAGAACTTTGACAAAGAAGACTTTAATTGAAAAATCGAATTTATTTTCGAAATTGAATCGAAATTTCCCTTATAACCTTCTTTTCAATTGGTGTTTACGTATAAAAACATTTCAATACACTTCCATGTTTTTAAGCCATCTGCCGCATAGAGCTAGAAACAATTTTACGTTGAAATTTTGTTAGAGCGAGAAAACTCTTACCGTTAGATTGAATACATTCACCACTCTCGCAACTACTTTTTAATGCCGCAGTGAGTACAGTCAAGTACAGTCATTCAATGTATAGAAATGGTACGTCCTTGGTATTATACACGTACAAAGAAGCTTTAAATTTAATCCAGTAGAGGACGTATTTTCAATGTCAATCATCGTCGAATTTTCTTAAGAATCGGCCTTGATAATGCTAGTATTATATTAATCTAACGAAAAGCTTAGGCACAATAAATTAGATTTTGTAGAATGCATAACTTTCTTTTAAAAAAATAGACTATAAAATATATTGGGTAGGTACACCGTCACTCGATGATATTAAAAACAACAAGACCAAAATGCTAAAATATTTCAAACGCCTACACCTTTTACAGTAAGGTGCAAGTTTATAAGTCTTGGTGTTTACAAAACTATCCCACTTTTGGGCATTTTTGTTAATTTTGTAATCAAAGGGTGTGTCGGTTAGAAACATTTTCATGCAATAATTGTTAGTGAGAATCTCATTGTTTTCAAATGACGACATATAAAATATTATGCAAGAAAAATGAACCTGAAATAAAAAAAAATACACTCTTTTAAAACAATATTACATTTTAAATAATTATAATTTCAGTAAACTTTTTTTTAGTACCTAATGTTTTGGTTCAGTAAGTTCAAATACGGCATTTGAAACGTAAAAATCAGGGTTCAAATTAGGGTCTACCTTACAAAAAAATGTCCTTTCAACTAAATTAACATACATACTTTCAATTTTGTTTGATTGATACTTGTAAATTTCTTCGAAGATGTCTACATAATGAATCAATTATTTTCCTAACGGTATTTCTGAAGTAGTTTACTAATAACAAATCTAAAACTGATACGTAGATTAGTTAGTAGAAATAAAAAGAAGTTAGGCTGCATCCCACACAATGGCATATATGGCACTCTAATTTGTTTGGCGCTCATTGAATTGCCAATCGAATGCTACACAATATATACACAAGTCATGCATTTTGTGTCACCCATTGTAGAAATAACTGTTCAATCGAAAGTTTACCTTGACTATAAATGCTTTACATTTTGTGTATATTTTGAATGTGGATACATGTGAGACGATAGAAAATTGATGCATTTGAATAGGTAGGTACCTTCATTTAAGCTGCAACATAATATAGTTGCTTGGATATTTTTTTTTCTCATTTCTTTCATCAGCCTATTCCTGTCCACTCCTGGAAACAAACGTTTCCTCAATTTCTTCCTCTGACAAACTATCTTGAGCTCTCTGCATCGAGATGTTTCAAGTTGTCATCTCTCCTTCTTAATAGTAATCTTTCAACACTCCTGGTTGATGTTCGTGGTCTCAAGACTTGATGGCACGACTTGGTAACACACTTCTCAATATTATCAGCAAAAAGAGTCTACATATTTATTTATTATTTATTTATTTATCGTATGGCATTTAACATAACATCTTAAAATAAGGACATAGAATAGTAACAATAGCACAGGTGGATCTGATTGTCAAAGGTTTATGTCAATGTTTAAAATGTATTCGGTCGCTGTATCCGTCAGTATGAAGAAGTCCCTGATACTCCCCGCATACGCTCTAAGGCTACATTCGGATACAATGTGGTGCGTAGTCTGTTTCTCCGCCCCGCAGTCACAGCCAAGGGAGTCCAGCCAGCCACACTTGTGGAAGAAATCGGCACATCTGCCATGCCCTGATCGGACCCTGTTCAATGCGGACCAGAGTTTGCGTGGTTGGTCGAATCCGGGCGGTTTCATTGATATGCAGGGCAGGCAGTGATGTACCGGGTCTGAGGCTTCCTCCCATCTGGCCTTCCATGCGTCCATGCTGTTGAAATTAGAGTCATATAGACTTTTAGCCATTCGTAGTGGAGGGTTTCTTGATATGAGCCTGTTGCTAGTTAGGAGGTATTCAAGATCTGGGCCGCTCAGGGTTTTTCAGCAACTTCTCATATTCCTTCACAAGTGCGTTTTGCCTTCGGAGGTCATGAGGTGGAATATGACTCAGAGTTGGTAGCCAGTATGTTGGAGTGGATCTTAGTGTTCCAGAGACAGTCCTAAGGGTGCTATTTAGTTGGACGTCCACAAGGCCGGTATGAGCGCTGTTTATCCACACTGGTGACGCGTACTCCGCCGCTGAATGGACGAGGCTCAATGCAGATATGCGCAGCGTCTCTGCAGTTGATCCCCAGGAGGTGCCAGCAAGTTTATGGATAATATTATTGCGGGTTTCGATTTTTGCGGAGAGTTTGCTTAGGTGTTCCCTGAAGGAGAGCGTTCTGTCAAGCGTTACTCCTAGATATTTAGGATGTATGTTGTGGTTCAGAGATTTTCCTTCAAAGGCTACATTTAAATTCATTATCATTCATGATTGACATATAAACTCATCAGCCTAATACTGGGAAAACTTCACATATCAGGTATCAATCAGCCGGTATCACGGATATCACAGGATTAGGCCCAACGTAATACTGCAGAAAAAAATGATAAAATTAAAATTATAAGAATTTCATATATTGTTGCGCATAGTCTACGGTTTCACACACTTATGTATCTACTCATTCATACATTAAATAAGTTTATTATTTTACTGGGTGTGAGATGAGCATACATTCTTAGTTCGATACGCCCTCAATTTAATACCTAGAATATTTGCTACTAATAAACGATTTGCGCATTTTTAAATATATTTTCCTCCATATTCCCTTCAACACAAATACGGTACTTTCTACTACACAATCGCACTACACTACGGTATAAAAAAATATCTGGTTTTTATCAAAATACTACAGATAAGTATGTGGGAATATTTAGTTTTAGATAGGCGGGTTGCTGAAATTAATGACAAACCCGCCCATTTGAGTATCAAATTTTTAGAACGTACAATTTTCACACGTTGCCAGACGCTCAAAAAGATTCTCGAGTGGCAACCTAGAACTAGCAAAAGGAGCGTAGGAAGACCTCAGGCAAGATGGTCTGACGATTTGAGGCGAATCGCAGGAAGCAAGTGGATGCAGCATGCCCAGGATAGGGATCTGTGGAAAGTCAAAGGGGAGGCCTATGTCCAGCATTGGAATTAAAATGGCTGAGAAAGAAGAAGACAATTTTTTTGTCTTGTTTTTTTTTATAAAATGTGGCCTGTCCATGTTTCCTTGAGAAAAGTTGATTGGCGAAGTAAGTAGGAGTAAATTAAAACATCTTGTAAATTTCTGGCATCCTGAAATGCAGTTCGTTAGTAACAAAGTTTGAACAAAGACCTTGCTATAGGAGAAGTTTTTTATAATGTCAATGCATCGACTTCAAGTTTGTGAGAGAAATTAATTATCCAATAGCGTCTTTTAATAACTTGTAATTATTTAACAAAGTAGCAATATATACAGTACAAATTTATATTAGTTATTAAAAAATCTAGACCATAATTAGATTTCGATAAGATCTCTAAAAACTGTACTAAAAAATCAATATTTGTACGTTATCTTACAGTTTACTGGAGGCGTTTAAGGTTCTACAAACAATGTATCATGTAATAGGCTTCGTGTATTGATAGGTAGATAGAATGATCTATAGAGATAAAGCCTCTTTTGGTATCTTAGATCAATAACCATAACGATATCAATGGAATGTTAAATCGGGCGCCGCGCCGCTAACGGCCTATGGATATGAAACCTATACTGAGAAAATCAAATAATTCATGGTAAGATTGTGTCATCCTCTACATTTATAATGGCGAAAGTTGAATAGATTTTTCGGGTGTCTATTACTAACCCAATATTATGTTTTCTTATTTCAGTATTGGTTGCCGATTTTATATTATATTTCAGATTGGTTAGAAGAAATGATAGGATCCAACGTCCTTAAACAGAGACATTCAGAACGGGTAGTAAAATATTTTTGAAATCATCAGGACTAACCTATAGAATGTAGGCTAGTTGAAAATTATAAAGCAGATTTCTTTGAGTTGAAGTTTTATTCCTTATTGGACGAAAAAACTACATAATTGGCCGATAAACAACAATGATATAGTTACAAGAAAGCTTTTAAAAAAAATAGGTATGTGTACTTATACATTTTTACAGAAGAATGTACTCAGTATTTAATTTATATAATTTTCAATTTGGAATAATCGAACGAACTTACTCAACCTGCTCCCTGGTGTTAAAATTTTAAACTAAACATTAAGTTTCTAAATGGTTCGGTGCTGTTATTGGTATTGCTCTATAGACATATAGTATTACTACTAACATAGTAAGATTATGCTACTAGTTTGATATGTATGAAGTAAAATATAAAATGTAGGCGATAGGGCGCGTCTTGTTGACCCGGTCACATACTAGTACAGACGAATATACATACATACACTGCTCTATAATATAATCATATTTAAATTCATACGCCTATCGTCAGTAATCGTAGGTAGTTATTTACTGAACTCATTGGAAACGAATTCTGTTATAGGCTGAACTTCTGTTTACAAGATTTTACTTATCTTCACATCCTTGTTTTTTTTATTTTTTGTTTGGACGCCAATCTTGCAATCGATTTTTCAACCACTTCCTAGATAATTACAGAACTAAAACTTTGCAAACGTACTTAAGCTCGGTGACAATACATATCTGTACAACATTGGATTATCCTTCACCAGAGACAAAAAAGATGTAAGGCGTTTCAGGGGGATTCAAGGGTCGTGTGGGGTCATGTGTGGTATCGTATGAAAGGCGTTGGAAAAGTAATCCAGATCGTAAGTCACATGTTGTCCAGCTCAAGTATCGGAAGACAGCGAGCTATCTAGAAGATCCAGTCACCGCATAGGTACAGCTGTGTTTGGTATCTCACGAAAGTGCTTCACATGTAGAACTCATATCGTTTTACCAATTTTGAATCTTTCAATTCTTGGCGGGAGGCGCCATCGGAATGATGGAATACAAGAGTCACGGAAAGGCGTGTTTGGAATCGATTGGATAGTAAAAATATAATACGTTTTGCGATTCTAAAAGCAACAAGGCGCCTTACATATTAATCTAAAAAAAACTGAAAATTGTACTTAGGTATACTGATTAATTACTTGACTACAAGACCATTTTGATATCTATGAAAACTTCTGCTATGATACTAATGTACGCAGGGATATGATAATTTGCAGCAGCTTTCAAAATTTATTGTCGAGTCATGAAAAATGTAGGAAGTGTGTTTACTATAACTAATGATTTGTAATCATACAATTTACTAGTTAGCAGTATAATTGATTACCTAAGAGTATTTCAATAAGAAAATTGTGAGCTCTCATAATTGTTATAATAAGCTTTAATTGATTGATTAGTATTGACATTCAGTAAATTCGGAAATACTTTCAATATAGGCTAATATAGAAGTCGTATCATCGACTCGGATTCTAACTGATGTTTCCACAAAACCTGATATCAAACTGAATTTAAATATGCATAATTTATATAAAAATTGTGACGAAATCGTCGTAAGTATTTAGAAGAAAAGTGGGACAACAGTTTTGGTATTTATATATTCAAACAAAACGCATATTAAAATAAGCAGGTTTATTTGATTGACTTACTAAACGCAAACAGGGTTATTAATCCTAATCATTAAAAACACATTTAATTAAACGGTCAAATGATAGAAATTTAGGTCTTCTAACCTCGCCCTATGCGGTATGCATTGACCAAAGCAAATACCGCATTCAACTATGTGGGTAAAACACACAAAACTGTTGTCTAAATAACTATAGTAACTACTTAATTTTATAGTCATAGATTTCTTAACTGCAGTTCTTGTTTTGATGAAAAGTAGAGAAATGAGCCACCAAAATACCTAGACATAGGGAGTTTTTATTGAGATTAAAAAAAGGTGCCAGATCATCACTATTCCTTTGAGATACTTCCAGCTATACGTTCGCAAGATGAGGTCTATTAGGATATCAACTGAAGTTTACGAAAATATGATTAACAGACAACCTATGACCTCTTCTTGACCAGTAGAGTTGTCAGTGCATGAAATCAGTTATTGCTTGCTCCAACAACCAAATCCTTCAAGAATAGACTAGATAACTGGATATAAACATCATTTAAATCATTTGCTATACCATGGCTGACGAAATCCCAGCGAATCAGTAGCTGCCATGGACATGACGAAAGAGATGGGATGACAGTTTGAACATCCAAGAAGTCCCCTTCCAGGCACAAACGTATCAATAGGTCTTAAGAAAACATGATTTTGGAGATTCACACTACGATCTATCTACGAAGCAAAACAATTCACGAAGCACCTTCGTTGAGAAAATACAATCATTCTGAGTTAAATGTGAATGATTTAATCATGTTTCGTGTTTCACCATTCGTCTTTAATTTTTGATACACTTTGGGTGCAAGCTTTGAGTGAGTCCGTTATCGGTTGTTCGACAACTTTTTTTATGCCTCAGGTGTTAAAGTTTTTTTATAGAACACTTGACAAATTAATACAGCCTGGCCGCACCCACATGTGGGATGTACTTATTACCATATGACCTGGAATACAAAAAAGGTTAAATCACGCCTAGGTGTCGCGTGCATTTAAGTCTGTTAAAACTGATATACAATCGTTTTACTTTCTTTACGTATAAATTTCTAACAAAAGTCATATATGAAGTAGGTATGTTTATATTTGTTTATGATTTTAAGGTGCTAACTTTTTATCGACGATCAATATTAACAATCCATACATTAGGTCTCATAAGGAGAATAATTCTGAATCGGTGATGGACTAAATTGATGGTACTTTTTTATCAGGTTTTAATGATATCTAATCATATCAGGGCAGGCCTAACCATACAATTAAAAAACTCTACATTATAGAAACAAAAGGAGAAGCGTTGGAAGACCTCCCAAAAGGTGGTCCTGTTGACCTAGTCCAGCAAGCCGGAAGAACCTGGATGCGGAGGGGGAGAAACAGAGATGAGTGGAAGGAAATGGAAGAGGCCTACGTCCAGCAGTGGAGGGAGGAAGGCTGAGGAAGAAGAAGAAGAAAATATTATAGAAGCTGTTAGCGAGCGGAGAGAGTCGAACAAGACATAGCATGGAAAGACATTTTTGGGTGAAGAATAACTATATATGAGATACTTATATTCCTGACTGCAAAATATTCATAAATACTATCTGAAGTGGACGTTTTGAGCCTGAACAGACTAAGGGTAAGAGGCCTTAACTACTGCACCGACGTGAGCAATGAAGGGTGATCCAGAGTATCCAAAGTAAACAAATCGACACAACTCATGGAAGCATGTTGCCAGCATTGTTTCAGAATTTCTCCAGCAGTTGACTGTGTTGAATATCAGACTAATAGAATGACAATGCTCGATGATACCGAACGATAAGTAAGCAAACAATACTGTATAAATATTGTAAACGGATATGTGATGCATTCATTCATATCGAAGGTCATAATAATGAGAGAGAAAATACAGATGAAAGCGGACATTGAGACGAGAATGAAAGTGATCAACCTTTCACGTAATTTCGAAATATCATTTTGTACTCACATCAGTTCTACCTAAGCACTTTCTGGCTTCAAATTTGCATCCGGTAGGTACCGTTATATAAGGCTGTTTCAACCAATATCACCACCTTGTACACATCTGTGATATCACATGTTTTCTACTCCAGTTTCAATCGTTATGATCCGTGACCTGTTTCAAAGACCCGTGTCTCCTTCTCCACTCATTCCTGTCCTGTGCGGTTCTCTTTAACTCTTTATGTGAGTCCTCCTCTTTATACGATATCCTGGCACAGGTCGTCCAGGTATTCTTTCCTTGGCCGTCCTCTGTAGTTTGTCCACTCGTTCATTCTTTCATTCATTCAAATATGAGACTCTCTTGACGCATTATGTGTCCGATCCATCTGGCTAAAGATAGTTATAATAGGATTGCCGGATCAAGCAGTCTATTTTTGTCCAACAGTTTTTTTTAAATGTCAAACATGTGGTCATTGTTATAATGTATCTTTACTAGACAATGACAACTCCGAATTCTACTAATTCTGGACACTGTATCTAAGTGCTAAAGCATAAAAAAACCAAATCTAAGAAAACTTGTTGTTCTGTCATTGTATCCATCCACAAGAATTTTCAATAGATTTCTCCCAGGTAATATTATTTGGTCAATTGTCATTGAAAGGAGGAAGTCTATCCTACACACTCTGTTTATATGTATTCTTACAATTAGAGTTTTTATATCTTATAAAAAAGATCACATTGTAGTAACAATTCTCGATATCAAGCAGGCTCCTTACTAAGCTGGTGTGATCTCGAACAATCTTCTAAGTGTTAAAGTTCCTACCATTCCAAAGTGTGGTTTCATTCAAAGTGGTAAAAGCTTGTATTGGTTGTGGACCTTTCCATAATATATGTCCATTGTGCACAAGCAGAATTTCCGATTGATGATTTTTGACTTGTTTTATGGTGTGGATTTAAAGGAAAAGTCATGGATTTTTTAAAAATGTTTATATTCTTTTCATTCGTTTGTATCTTAATGGTATTTTACGTTGTTGATACGATTGGTCAATATGAGTATTACAATATATTTGTTACGATCGATAGATATAATAATAAAAAAAAAACAATAAAATAAACGAAAGCGAAACAAAGGTAACAAAAAATATAACAAATAAAAAAAAAAACAATATTACAAATAAAATCGAACTTAAAAAATAAAATTAAAAATAAATACAAATTATTTAAAATAAACTAATACTGTAGGTATATACAAGGTAAAACGTTATAAAAAAATGGTAAACATTGAATTTATAAATAATTAATAAAAAAAATAATAAAATAATATAAACAACAGGTATGCGTGTAGGCACATTATAACGAATATACAGTGTCTATACTAAATTAATTAAAATAGAATGTACATCGTCATTATGTTAAAAACTAAATAAAGAGATAAAAAACAATATATAATTTATAAATATATAAACGATAATTGAGAATTCGTTAATATTATTAAAAAGTCTTTCAAGTCTAATAAAAAAAAAAAAGTAAACGTTCATTCAATTAACAGTCAAAAGTGCAGTAAAGTAAATACGTGAAAAAGTAATATATATCGATATAAAGACGTAGACGTAATATTTACATAAAAACATACAATACAACATAAAACGATAAGTAACTAAACAAAAAAAAAATAAACGAAAAGTAAATAAATATATAAATTAAAATCGTCAAGTCTTGGATCTAATTCTGTCGAGTTCTGTATGTAAATTGTATTATTTTTGATTTTTGCAATATGTAAGTCTCATAAATACAACGAAAGAATAGAATATTTTTTCTGTTAACAAAGTAATGATAAAAGAAACAAACAATCAATCAACAATCGAATCATTTAAAACAATTTAATAAATTAAATAAATAAATTAATGAACAATTATATTATTAAATTAAATGCATTCAATTAAGATGCGTGCTCGATGAATACGAGCTTACCATTTTGACTAAATCAATGCGATTTATTGTTTTTTAATTATTTCACTGGAAATATTACTATTATTTAAATATTATTATTTTGAAAAATCCGATTCGATAAAGGCTGAATTGAGAAAAACGCAATTTTAATCAAACAGCTGTATGTCGAACCAGACTAAAAACTAGATAGACTCAAAGGTTTCAAACTTTCAACAGACGACACATAGATTCAGGGAAAATCTCGACTACTTCGCATAACATAACGATACATTTCGAGTTGTCTCGATATTTCCTGGTGTTCTATGCGACGACTGTTGGGATTGGAAGCTATGGTTTAATAAATAAGTTATATAAATATGTATTTAAATAATTTAGTCTTTGATTTATTCCTGTTTTTGGCCAGCATAAGCCAACTCTTGCGCTGATCTTCCCCATCCGTGAGATGGAGCATGGTGTTCCTCGGCGTAGTGTGGGTGAACTTCGTATCCCCCACCACCTCCGTTCTTGGAGTCCAACAGTTTCTTGATTCCGATGACGCCTGAGATGAGGAGAGCGAGCTTGCCAATGATGAGGGCCTTGAAGGCGACGATGGCGATGAATCCGAGCAACAGTGGGATGAGAGCGGCAGCCTTCAACTTAAGGAGGAGGAGGAGGGGCAGAAGCATCTTCTTGTTTCCTCCCTTCTTCTTACGTCCTGGAAAAGAATAATCAAACAATCAGTACTCGAAGAGTTTTACCATAAAGTGCCTGAACTGGTACTCAAACTTATGTATGGAAGCATGGATTGAGGTAGTTAAAAAATTACGAGTGTGGAATAAATACGATAGATATGAGGTCTTTGAGAAGAACGTGTCCTCTCAAGTTACCCCGCACGGGATTGATGGATTGAACATTGTTTAAATAAAAGCAGGTCAAGCTGAGTAAATCAGGACACCGCAAGATGATATTGTGCGACAAAAAAGAGTGGTTCTACAAGTCGTTCAATTGTTAGAGAATTTACATATGAACATATAAATTATCTACCAAATGGGTGGTATTGAAAATTATTATATTTCAATACAATACGAAAATTTTCTGCATCGATGTCCTATTGAAATAAGTTGGAACAAAAATCTTGCATCGATGTATTATTGAAATTAACTGCATTATTACTGGTTAACAAATTAGCATGACTTTATTAAGAGACACGTTGTAAAAACATGATCGCAATGTATAAGACCCACTGATAATAATATAAAATATTGTAATAATGACCTGTTTAACAAAAATACTGGTTTTCATAGGCTCGTCCCAGAAACTTGAAGTTCACGTTTACGGATAAGTATGTCACAAATAATTATTATGGGAACATTTTTTACATCTAATTTACATAATATATTTCCTGATCACACCTAAATTTCTTTCTGTACCGTTACATGCCACCAATAAGAGGCAGATGAATGATAATTATTGTTGTAATAATATGTACATCAATGATGTTGATGGTTTTTGAGAAAACGGATCGATAACTCTCTATCATCTTTGATTCAATCGATTATTCAGTATGTTTCGGCTGATCCCAAAACACATTAAACTTTTAATGTCTGCTACTGACACTTAAACATGGCTAAAGAAAAACGAATCTGAGTTGAATGCAGTGATAATGAGGTCTCTAAAAGAATATGTGGAAAGACACTGAGATATAGGATAAGTAATGATTGAAAGGAGAGGTCATTCGAGACTATCCTGGACCGATCATGTCAACCGGACCAAGTCATCACGGATAGCGTGTAGGACGAACTGCATGAATGTAACAGAGGGCAGTTCGGTCTGTCTTTCTGTCCCCTGGTTCTGACCTTTTTGCTTACCCTACAGGGTCACGACGTGAGACAAGAAAATGTCTACTTCGAATTTAAGAGGTCTGCATTTTTATTTAGGATACTAAAGAGCATCCATATATCGTGCTTCAGTTTTTTTTTTAATATGACGTTTTCTAGAGTGATTTCAGAAGTAGGGAGCATTTCGAATAAACTACGAACTCTGTAATAGCTACAACTAGAATAAACACGTAAGTAGTTTAGATCAAATGAGCTAAACGCTGATTAACGCGTGATTTATCTTAGAAATATTATCACGTATCTGTGATTCTTCGTTATGCAGAGATTACGTGGAGCTTCTTACAACGAATAAGTCTACATAGTAATTTATTTATATAAGCTGCAACGCTTTTAATTATGATTAAGTTCACACGTGCTTCATACCACTGAAAATTTAGTTCATTTGAATGCATTTTTATTTGTTTTATTATTGTATTAATTAACAATGAATGTCGAAGAAATAAAGTTATTTCTCAGACTAAGTCGTTTCCATATAAAAATAAATATTTCTTTATTTTATTGATTAATTGACGCTATAATTAATTAGTAGAAAAAATGATTATTAAATTTAATTTTTATGCTAGAGTGTCTTCGTAATTTTGAAATTAATAATCTAAATAAGTATGCATTTATATTAATTGATTATCTTTTCGTATTCTAAATGAACAAGTTGAGATGTTTTGGGCATAGAAGTTTGTGGCGTTAACTCTCCTCTGCCTACCCCGCAAGAGATATGACGTAATAGATCATTTTCTGATAATAATGGCAGTAAAATTTACGTGGATGACACCTACGATGCGGTTATATTATATTTGTAGGTTTAATGGTTGAGTATATACCGAGATATGTATTAACACATAAAGTTAGGTACAGATATTTTTACTATTATTGTGTATGTTAACAATTAGTAAAATTGCAAATATTGATTGCAATTGTGTCATCTTTCATAGGAAACGATTAAAATAATCTCACGTGTTATCAACACAACCAATGCCAACAAATTTCACTTGAATTCGTTTCTAACTGGTATAGTACTCGTAATTGACTTATATAAAAAAGTATGTCTATGATTTGTATTCATCGTATGAAATCGTACTAATATATGTGTTAATGTGTCGATCAATAATACCAGTAATAGCATTGTCTTACAACGTGAAATGAGATTAGAGAGACACTGTGAATTATTAGATAGTAACAGTAACGAATTAAAATACTAATTCGTTATTTAACTGTGAATTTTAAATGTTATTGTTATTATTATAACAACCGCACGGTACCCAATAAAAAATGTAGTGCGTTGATATCGAAAAAAAAAATTAGAACTAGATTATTTTAGAGGTACACATTCATATTAATAATTAACTTTTGATGTGTTTGTATATAGGCATACTCTTGGAGCAGTGTTGCCAATAAAATGAAATAAGTACCTACTTAATAATTTTTATAATTGATGGCAACAGTTTTGAAAGTTTGACTGTCAAATTAATGCGTACTCCCACTGCGATACGTTATTAAAAAAAATTGAGAATATCTGTGTCAACGATTAATAAAATAAATTAATTTTATTTGTACGTACAACGCTTCTGTCGAATAATAAATTTATTATTCGTTGGCATACGTATTATTTTTTTAACGGATGCGGTCATTTGGGTGAAAACGATAATATAATTATTTTACACGCACGACGTAATGAGACATAACCGTATCTTGAGAACAGTTTGTAATTCAAATTTGAAATTGTTCCAATTTTTAATTATGACAGAAGTGCGTTCTATCGTTCCAAACTAATACGGTTGCACTGCGTATATAATGAGACATAACCGTAGGAATATTTTTAAATGCAAATTTGAAAACTGTTCCAAATTTGAATTTGACAGAACTGTATTCTTTCGCTCATAATTTTAATAGGCTTACATAATTTTGAATGAATGTTTTTGTAAGCTTTGATAATTGATAGACGAAAGAAAGTGTAATGTTGCATCACGTCATTCTAATAAGTCAGTAATGGTATGATACAATCGATTGAT
The DNA here is from genome assembly GCA_963576895.1 of Ceraclea dissimilis. NCBI lineage: Eukaryota > Metazoa > Arthropoda > Insecta > Trichoptera > Leptoceridae > Ceraclea > Ceraclea dissimilis. The sequence goes on from OY756363.1 coordinate 17,668,480, forward strand.
TATTTTACAATGGCAACACAGTTTCCTATGTAGAAGTTTAACCGTGAACTTAGAATTGAATGGTGAGGAAAAAAAACGATTTATTTGACGTAAGATTTATAACCGAACATTGAAAACCAGTTATCACAATGTAAACTTGAACGTGATATTGCCGGCAGGTTAAAACCTAGCCGGCAATATTATTGACTGCCATCTGTCGCGTGGTCAAGGAAGCAACGTGTGCACTTTCTCTTGTCTTGACACAGAAAATCGTCATAATATATTAACGATATGTATATTAACGATATGTATATAAACGATATGTATATAAACTCAATGTGTGTTGAATCCGGAAGATGAGAAAGCTCATTTATGGGGTTTTCAACCTTTGTGCAGGACCGCAATGCGTATTGTATTGACACATGCAATTATTTACGAATTGACAGTTTTTAACGAATGATTTATTTCAGATCATCATGCAATCTACGAGAAGAAAATTATTTCCCACACGAGATAATATTTGGGTATATTATTTTGAAAATCGCAATTTGTTTTTTGTGAGATCATCTAATTTTCTACATGTCGTAGTTTAATAACAGGTAGTTATCTCAACATATATACAGCGAAAGATGGAAATCGTCATTTTCATTTCATGCGTCATATTAACTCAGTCACAAGCCTGATCGAATGTTCATCTTTCGCTGTATAACGTTAACGTTAGAATACTCTAAAATGAATATTATGAACTTTGAATCTAGATCTATTATTTGGAAAACCACGCTATAAGCGGGTTTGTGAAAATGGTGCAAATTGCTTGTGCGGTCCAACCTAATCAAAACAGAATTTTCTTTGGATTGATTTCTTACTTAGAAATTTCAGTTCGGCAAAATTTTTGTCACGTTCCGATACTAAATGTCATACAAGCAATCGCGACAATAAATTATGGGTGGGTATGAGTAATTGTCTAGACGTTAAAACAGTTTCCGATTTTACCTAATATACAATAAATACTTAACATCTTCGGTATTGTTCGGAAGACTATTCATAAATTATTATATAACTGTTACTTATCATAATATAATACTTGTATGGTTAATAACAGACAGTAATAACAACATATCTAATGGAAGTAATTTGATAACCTAGCAGTGAAAAAAAAAAGTTCTCACGAAGTGTGTTAACTAGTATTTATCTTTGACGTGACTAGACTAAGTATCGTTACAGGTTCTTAACTAATAATAAAAGTAACAACTAGAAGTAGCTATTTAACAGGTAGACAACATGTTAAAGGTGAATAATAATAGGTCTACTCATTACATTGTTAAAATAATAACAAGTAGCATTTGATTCTAGAGTAACAGTTACTGGTGACAATGAATATTTGCATTTGAATGAAAATGGAACAAAAAAAATTGAATGATTTTTATTTAAAAAAAAAGAACGATTCTTTTTAAATTTTACTACATTGTAACGAATGGTAGGCGAGTCTTTGGTTACAAAGGAGCCGATGTTTTTTTAATTCGATTCATTATTTTTTATGTTTCCTGTTTCGATTACATTATTATTACGGCAACGGAGACCTCCAATGTTGCTGCAGTCGTTCTCGGAGAAAGTTGATATACATGGTAATAAATATTTCAACGTGATTTCTTTTTTTTTCACCTGGGCGTTATTATGTGACCGAATTACACATGATCAAATTATCAGATGTTGTTATTACTAACTGGTATTAATCGCATATGAATATAGATTACATTTTAACGTACTAATGAATTAACGGAAGGTACGTCTCTATTTTTTAATGGTATATTATTTCTACTGCTTATTATATGCAATTAAGAATCTCTTGAACTAGCCAATCAAACTGGTTCATTGAATTGGAGCATTGTATGTAGGCACAGCGACAAATTTAATAATCATGTAGGGGAATCAAATCTCCTGTTAAAAATAAGTGATAAGTTGAATAATTAAGATAAAGAAAGAGTCAATTTGACGGAAAATCGTGTTTTTGATAAAATAAAGGACATATTGAGAAAATTATTTGAGAGCTTTTCATTTTCAGATCTTTGTGAAATAATGGTCGTCTACATACAGAAGAAGAAAATGAGTTATGTAAGCAATAAATATAAGTATTAAAAATATATAGTTTTTTTTGGGCACGTTTTTTTACTAATGTCAGATACTTTTCTGTACATGCACGCCAGAGGAAGCGTTTATGGCGAACGAGAGGCCGAATATTGGGGTATAAAAATTTGATGGTATTACTGACGTGAAAAGTTAGTAAGTAACTAGGAACTGGAGAGAGCTTACGGGAATTTAATGGGAATATACCGAATTTTGAGTCATCTGTCTTTCATGAATGTTGGGGTTAGCTGGCAGAGATTGCGCATTGCGATAAGCTCGCTCTAGTAGACAAGTGTAAATAAGTTAATTAATCTCTTTGTCGGATTATCTAGAGAAGCTTTTTGTACAAAGATTAAATGAGGAACGCTTTGAAGTTTGTTTTTAAACTATAAAGAAACACATTTTCTTTACAGTGCGGCTTTCTCAAAGGCGACAATGAATTATTGCATGTAAATTCGAATGAATCAACTATGGGATGATGATACATTATTAGAAAGTAGGCTTTCATTTAAAATCATCAATAATTTTCTAACTAACTCAAGAATTGGACATTGAAATAGAAAATTACAATAATTTTCTAAGCCTGAGATTCGTTCTATACATGTGTTTATATTATTATGCCGATTAAACTATGTATGAATTAAATTTTAATGTGGGTTACTATGCTGCATTTATAGTATCCGAGTGATTGATAAGTAAAAATAATACCGTATCTTCATAGTTAAAGATGAAGATGCCGTTCTGTAAAGAACTGTTTTCAATTAAGTGTATTTCGATGTATAGAAGTCATATTATTGTGACTAAACGGATTTGTATTGTATGGCGTCGTGAATTAGTGCCAAAGAAAGTTTTTAAAATACTTAGAAAAACCGCGTATTGTAGTAATATATTTTGTATCCATGCAAATTTATGCGAGATTTTCCCCAATAATAGAAACATCAAGAAAAAAGTCTATTCTTTAGCGTTGGAGAATTTCTATCGACAAAAACTTATTATTTAAGTGACACAAACATTTCTACGTGTGCAATTTTAATTATTTAAAATGTATTGTGTTAATTTGTTAGCGAAAGTGAAATGAATACTATTATTTTTCCTGTCCAAAAATTCATAGAATGAATTGTCATTTTTTCTCTTCGGCATTGTAAAAAAATACGTGACAATATTTTTTTGCATATTTCATTTAGAAATCATTGAATAAAATCAGTACATATAGATATTCGTCAGCATGGACAATGGACATATATCAGCATTACAATACAAAAACGCTTTTACACTTGCACTTTTCGTCGTTAGTGCAATGCTCTCTGCAAATATTTGCAAGGTTAGCTGTTAGTATCTCCGCAATGTTAAGATTACCTAACGAAATAACTACAATTTTATTGACTATAAGACTACGGAACATGCCTACAAAATTACGTCAAAAATTTAGTAGTCGCTATTAATAGGGACATCCTTAATAACAAAGCAGTGTACCTTTATGAATCGTTCAATAAAAAGGTAACTGGTAGGATATTTTTTTAATGTTTGTATGGATGTATTTATTTATTTGAGTATGTATAAGTTTTCCTTTCTCGGGTTGACTGTAAGACAGTACTTTTGCAATAAGTCCGCCCTTTTGCATAATTCTGTGTCTAATAAGATTTGTTATTTATATTTCGTCTGTGGCTAGTAAAGATTTGTTTATTTATTTAATTTTAAAAATACATCATAGATTTTAGACCATCAACTAGCAAGGAGAAGAAAATGAGAACATATTAAAATTTCGCGTAGAAAATTACTATGAAAAGACATCAACGCGCTGAATGACATCGGAGAACAAAACTTGTCCTTTTTTTAATAATGACCGCAGATGAATGAACGATAGTAGTAACATGATAGTAAACTTTATGAATGAAACTCTTTTTTACTCTTTTCATACTGATTATTATGGTTAAAGTTTTATAATATATCTACTCAATATAATTACATTAAACTACGTAATGGTCGATTCGTTATTGCACTCGAAAATAAAACAAGTGTATACTATGTATTACTTCGTATGAAAGTGAATTTTAAAAAAAGACGACGACTGATGGAAGCGATGTCGGTCAAGCGCTATGATACAATTACTTTAGACTGCTATTACATGAAATGATGTTGGTACATGTAATACATAATTTGTCGTGTTACAATCTTTATTTATAATCGGGGTTATCTGGCAGAGATCGCAACACTGCGATAAGCTCGCCCTAGTGAACAAATCTTACGATCTATACTTGTGATATTAACATATCCTCTATCTTGTTGTGTGTGTGTGTGCAAATAAATAAATTTAATTTTTCAGATATAAAAAAATAGACAATTCCTTAAATTTTGTGTTCATTGGTGTTGTGCATGATAATTATTTATTAAATTCTAATCAGAAAAGATTTTATCAGATTAAAAATGACAGTTATTTTTAATAATTTTGATTGTGTTGCAATCAGGAGCCTTCGAGAGCAAACCCATTATCTGCATTTTCGGTGCTGAGTTTAGTAGTACCAGTATTTTTGTTAGCAGTCAAACTATAAGAAACTTCTTTGCAGCAAAATGAAGGAGTTTGTAGAATGAGTAACTCTTCGGAGTTATGGGAATAAGAGGCGTTTTTGATATTTACCTTCCTCAAGAGATCTCTTCATGTCAGTGATGGAGTCCTTAGGTACTTTGAATTGGAGAGTGTGACCTTCCAGGAATCTGGCTACCCTATCGACGAGCAAGTTCTCGACCTGGTTTTCTCTGACTTCAGCATCGTTGGAGAGGGGTTCTTCGTTCAGAGATCTGGCGCCCAATTGTCTGGCTGATTCAGGGGACTGGACCAGCGAGATTCCTTCGCTGACTTCATAATCACCCTTCAGTCCATCGACGAACCTCAAAGCACGCTCCTAAAAAAAGAACAAAGCATTAAAATTTTGATATAAAAAACAAACAAACTAGGTCTAGTTATAAAAACAATGTTGATAAATTTAGCCATCGATTGCACATAAGGTTGCGAAAATAAATAAATTTTCGTATAAGTCACTTTTACAAATTCAATTAGAAGTCCAAAATTCCAATAGGTTGTAGGCAAGCACTGATTTAACAATAACATGAATAAGTTTATTAATTGATATCGTCCGTTTATTTATTTAATTATTACCTTAATGCACAAGGACAAATCACTTTCGCCGCACTCTTTGACAAATTTGAAAGCCGTTGTTAAAACACCATCGTTACTTTCCGTCGGCATTGCGACTGCCGCGGCCACCAAAAGGATCGTTAAAGCGAAACACCTCATCTTCGATAATTTAAATTTATATATTTTTTCCTTTAGAAGGTCTACACACACAGATATGTGCTAGCTGGTTTGTCGACTGTTTTATTCGTATGAATTGACGAACTGTGATGATACGTTGTATGTTGCACGGTTTTATATATTATAGCGGGTAGAGTTAAAATCCTGGAGGGGGGATATTGTGACCCCAACTACTACTACTGTCACAAACAACTACACACACGCAACACCACACCAGACCCCCCGTCTCCTCTCCGTTTCATTGCCAAGGCCTGGTCCTAAAGAAATTTCGTAGGGATTCGTCGGCGATGCTGGCTTTTCGTTTGTCAATATTTTTTCTGTAGTATTATAACAACACTCGATCTTTTCTTTTTACAACTTAATTATGTTTGCTTACTTAGAGAGATATCATAGAGTTGTACAAATAATATTAAAATTGTGTTTACTTTCTTATCAAATATTTATTTGAATATTTCGTCATCCTAAGCAATTAGTTTACAAGTTTTGTTGTTTTTATACTGAGAATTGTTTTGGAAAGTCCTGCCCCGCGTAAAAAAAAACATTAAAAATTTTGTATCTGGAAAGTGTTAGAATATATGAGCATATGAGAAAGATTTTTTTTACTGTTTCTTCAATGTCGTCACGGAATACAATTCAACCAATTCAATTCAGCTGGGGAAACCTGGATGCGGAATTGTCAGAGCAGAGACGAGTGGAAGAAGATGGAAGAGGTCTATATCCAGCACTGGAGGGAAGCATGCTGGAGAAGAAGAATACAATTCAACGTGTATCTTTTAGAACAAAGGATAATATTAATCTTTTCATAGGAACTCGATATTAATATTTAATTCACTAAGGCAATCCACACGTAAAGAGTGATTTGTGCCAATTAAATCAAATCAATACAATATTAGAATAATTTTGATAATTATGAATGAGTTGTTTTCACTCAAGGTCGGCGCAGGTTCAAATCCCCGAATAAAACACTAAACAAACATTTTTTATGTACTTTTTTTGCCTCGATGGTGCAGTAATAAATGAACCTATTTCTTTCTCTTCTTTCCTGCCGCCTCCATCGGAGATTGGCGACCATCGTCCTAAATTCGTCTCGATCCTGGACAAGTCTAACCAGTACTGCTACTTCTGGGAGACCGAACCATGACTCCCAAAGATTTCTTAGCCATGATGCTCTTTTAGGAATCTTACTAGTCAAGTAGATTTTAATCTGTTTTAGGTAGATACATCAGAAATAAACAATAATAATATGTAAAGTATCGTGTGAAAGTAAAATTATTAGAATACTAATAAATAAACAAAATAATTAGATATTAAAATTAATTATTTTTTATTATAATATTTAATTTATTTTTTGCTACCTACTTTTTTGATTTAATGAATCTGAGAACATATTCTATTAGGCATTATGTGTACTTACAATACTCTTGTAATTTATACAAATTATTAGTTTTAATCAAAAGTCTGATATCTTAATTTTATTTAGTCTCTTCTCATAATTTCATTTCTTTTTTTGAATGGAGTGTAAATAACTGGTTCTTGGACGACCTCTCATATTATTGCCCTCTACTATTCCTTATCCTTTGGTGATGAGCAAGCCGGAGTACCTGATGTTATGGCCTATCCATCGCGCTCTCTGTTGTGCGGTCACAAGATTTGTTTTGTCTCTCCAGACTTACTCAAAACCTCGCTGTTTGTGATGTGATCTATCCAGTAAAATTTTGAGCATGCGTCTGTAGCACCACATCTCAAAGGCTGAAAGACTTTCAAATTCTCTGTTGCTTGTTGTCCATGTTTCGCATCCATACAATAGAATACCCAACAAAAATTTTTCAATAATATTTTTGCTGATTTTTATTACAAAACCAAAAAATATTCAAAAGTTACAAAACAAGACACTATGCGTGCAATATGTGTGCTTTAACCCTTTATGGAGGACCTATTTCCTTTTAACAAAAAAGCGCCGTGAACATTTACACATAAATCGAAAGCTGGACGACAAAATTGGTACTTGATGCTGATGGCATATTTACCTGCTCACATATGCGAGTGCCTACGTCTTAGTATAATATTTAATTGTTTTATATTCACTTCATTGATTGATTTGTAATGTACCTACAATGCGTGCATGCTGTAGACATTCTTATTTGGGAGGTTAACGTAAATTGTATCTATATTTTGTGTATGTCATCATTTGTTAACTTTCTGTGTGTGTGTGTCTCTCTTAAATAAATAAATAAAACGATCTAAAGAATATACTTAAAACTGTTGAACTTTAACGAGTATGAAAGCCTACGCACGGAAATTAGAAATGAAATTGAAAAGGGAAATGTAAACAAATCATATTAATTAAACAGTTTTACTTAATGCACAGCTCTTAATTTAAATACATTACATTAGGTCCGTTTCATCAAACACGTGTCGAGATGAATTTCACTGAAGTATATGAAGGCAATAAAACTAATAATACCATAATTCTCAAAGTTCATATTGAACTTCAATTAAGGCCTTGTTACCAAGAATGACGTCACAGTCATTTCCCACGGTATTATGGTTCAAAAACGCGTGTGAAAAAATTTTAGAAATAGCGTTTCTTTCATTTTTAGGGGGTTAATTTTGGGTTTTTCAAAAAACTTTTACGGTTATTCCCTAGATTTTAATGCACATTATCAGTACAAAAAAAAAATACTCGGCGACTATCGGGAAACGAGTTTCCGTCTTTCGTAAAAAAAATCAGAGGTGTTTTTCAAATTGTCTTTTGAAAAATCTATACAAGATATAAAAAATATTTTACAGTTATTCCCTAGATAAATGTTTAATGCATCTACCCTATTTAATTCCAAAGCATATTTAGTAACGGTTGTCGAGATATAAGGTCTCCCGTTTTTAGAAATTTTTGAAATGTCGGTACGCATCACCTCAAGTCTTCAGATAAACAATTTAAAGAGTACCCCGAAGCTAAACAAAACGATAAAGCTCCTATTAACTCATGTAGGTATTGTAATATTAATATTTGATCGTCATAATAATATATCGATTTCCAATCACATTAGTATAGTACTTGTTACTGTTTATTATGTGGTCGATGCTATGTAATAATCGAATAATCAACTCTTATTTTCTTTTTATAATAATATATTCTCTAATGTGTGGATATGGTCTACGCAGATATAATCTACAGTTGATGATAGTTTAGAGAATCTGATGATTTGGTAATTTAATCAACGCACGGTTTGTTAATCCGGATATAGAATACTCGATATACCTATTTTTTTTTCTGATGCTTTTATTTCTTTTGGAGCTTTGTTTATCAATTTCGGCAAGATATGAGCCAGAGCCCGTTCGCTATAATAATTATTAAGGCGAAGAACTCCCAATTAGTTATGCCAATGAGTATTGCTTGGGATTTTAACTTCAGACTCCAAAACTCTCGGGTTTAAACAGATAATATACTTGATTTCATACAGTCTACGAGAGTTTTATTTGGTGTGTGTACAATGTGTGTTATTGATAGTGTTAGTAACTGAAATATTTCATTGATAATGTTAGCAATAACTAAATTCAGATGAATGAGTAGTTCTACCTAAGTAGCTTCGTAACCTTTTCATATACGGTTTTATTTGTAGTATTGGTAATTACTAACACAGCAAACAAAATTTTAAAATCACAAGACAAGAATACAAAAAAATAATTTGGATCTTTATATTGTTTTTCTCCATGTGTGGGTGGATGGACTCCCCTGCGTGCGACTGTGGGCCACATTGTGCTGAGTGCGGCCTCCGAGTATATGAGGGGAGCTTCGATGACTTCCTATACCTGAATGAGCCAGCGACTGAATATATAAAGAACATTCAATTTAATTTTTGACGACCAAGCTTTCTTGCGAAATTCATCATTGCCTAATGTCCAACCTTCAATTTTTTTCCTTTGAGGGATGTGATATACTTCTTTTGAACATACGATAAATAAATAAATAACGATAACTAGGTATATTAAGAACATAGGCTCGATGATTACTCACTGGGAAACATTTAATATTCGTGTGTAGGTACGAGTATATAATTCATAATTAAATTTGCAACAATGAATTATAATTTCGGTAAATATTAGTAATTACTGCTCGCGTAGAGAATTATGCTGATTAAACGACGAGTACAGTAACGAAAGTAGAAAATTTTACCGCCTTAAGTGAAACCTATATGATGGTAAAATTAAAATTAATAATAAATTATATTATTCAGATCAGAGCGTGAATTAGTAATTAGTAAAATTTCGATTTAATTTACTTAATTATAACGTTCATTTACTCTTGAATTTTTTAATCAAAATTAATAACTTTTTATACTTTTAAGAGTACTCATACTGACATTTAAAGAATTCTAAAAACGGGAGACCTTAGATCCCGACAACCGTTACTAAATATGCTTTGGAAAAAATAGAGTGGATACATTGAACCTTTATCTAGGAAATAACCGTAAATGATTTTTATTAACTTGTAAAGATTTCTTGTAAAGAAAAACAGAAACTCGTTTACAGAAAGTCGTGGAGAGAATTAACAAAAAACTGATAATATGCATTAAAATCTAGGGACTATAATGGTAAAAGTTTTTTGATTGAAGTGAAATTAACCCCAAAAAATGGAAAAAAACGCTATTTTCATCATTTTATCATGGGATTGTTTGCGCGATTTTGAACCTTAAAGTCGTGGGAAATGACCGTGACGTCATAGTTGGGTCGCGAGCCTTAAGGTTTAACTAGCAAACTAATGTGTACGTACTATAATTATTCATCGTTAATTAGGTACACTTGTTACCTATAAGATGTGTCTGTTTACCTAGATGAATCTGTTTAATTAAAAATATTTGCAAGCTAAAAACTTTTTATTTGCCTGGCTATTACTTTGTTTAACATAGTTATAAACGATTTTAACAGACAAATACTAAAATCCATAATATAGCAGCTAGTGGCACATTCTTCAAATTTTTGCAAGATTTTGTGAAATTTAAGGAAATGTTGAAAATAATAATGGACACGTCTAGAGAAGCGACGATGATTCCGCTCTGAGGAGGGCAACGAACTGATCAGTAGAAGGACGAAGAAAGAGAGGATGGCCTAAGAAGTCCCTTGAGGAGACAATCAGAACCTAATAGAACGAGATCATTTTTTGTAAAGAAACCTCCGCCGAAGGAACCGCATTCTTTGATCTTCCTGTAGCTTATTTGAGCTTACAATTTTGTACCCATTTGAATATCTTGGAAATTTCAGCGATATGGGCTTTTGTCTCGGGTACATTAATATTTATTCATCTTGCATATAGTCACAATATCCAAATATGACACTGTGTTCTCGACATCTTTTTCTTGTCCTCATGATCTGGTTTGCAAGAATGCTGTGGGTAGGTTCAAAAGATTCTAGCCGAAATCATTGCAGATATGTTAATATAGATAGACATATTTCAAGTTTAAAAAAATGTAAGTCTAAATCGCGTCTCATGGGGACCCAACGGAGATTACTGCAAATGAAAGTATAATACGGATGTGTACCTACTACATAATATAGTAATGTGTATATGTACGTATGCAAAGTATTAATGGGTAGGCAGAATCGTACTATATTATTATGATACCTATAGGCTATGAGTTGTATGGGCCAATGTTTGATGTATTATCGTATAACTACTTTGTCTGTGTCTCGTTGAAAAGAAGTGCTAATGTCACTTTTTTATGGCAATGGAAAAGATCTCGACGAAAGTATGTGAAGAATTGCAAAGGATACGAACGCAACGACTAGATTAGATAAGATTTGGAAGGACGAAAACATCTCCAAAATCACAAAACTCAATTAATAAAGTCTCTAGCATAGTTGACAGGCTGTCTTACTTTATTTTGTCTTACTTATTTGTTTTCATAAGGGGTTGTTGAGGGACGTCTTTGGGAAAAAAAAATATTTTGACTGGATGACATAGGAGCTGAAGTTCCTGAAACATCCAGGGGTGGAGGTGGATTTACCCTTAATGGTTCCATTAGTTTATGGACACATCGCCAGAAGAGACGATAACAGAGGATTGAAAAGTAGCCTAGGAAGAGGAAGATCCCTACTAGATAGACTGACCAAATCAAGGCTGCTACAGGTTCATCATCGGTTGGGGCGATGCGCACGAAAATGTGTCTGAAAGGTAGAGGACAACAATCCAGAATACGGTAAGGACAAGGAAAGAGAATGGTCGACTCTGAACAACGGGGATTACAACGCAGAAGAAAAAGAAATTTATTTATTTATTTATTCACGGCGCAAGACTTTAACATGAATAATAATAATAACAAATACAATATATAAGCAACAACAAAAATAAGTAAGTTAAGGTACATCTGAAACATTGACAAAAAGATCAAAAGTACATGAGAGATGGTTTGTAAAGACTAATTTGCAGGTACAGACAGCCGACAATAATCACTATTAATATTTACAGTATATAGATATATGTTTCACAATTTTGACTTCAGCAAAGATTTATAAATGTTAGGAGACATAGGCATTTCATTTACCAAGCCACCAGTAGTCTATATGATATTATTATAGTGAAGTTTAGTGTGTAGTGTAGATATTGTGATCTTGTGTATCTGTGAATGAAATTCCACCACTCTACAGCGACACACCTCAATGTAATAACATTATCACTAACTGGTACTACTGAAGTTAATGAACGACTTCAACAACTACCATCAAACAAATGGACAAAGAAATTCCCCGCATAAAGTGTTTACTTAGCAAAGCTTGTTGAATGGCCATTACTTACTCAAAGAAATGTATGGAAATACGAGTACATTTTACGTCGACTTATTACTATACCACTTTTTCTACCATGCCCTCTTCCAAAGTTGGGCACATGGACCCAACGAAATCTCATCCAGATTCTACAGTCTTAGGCGAGCCTTTCCCCAACCACCCAGGTGACTATATCCTCCATCAGCTCTCCATTATAATTAATATTTCGTATGGAATCAACCTCCGATTGGTGGTAACGTAAGACAATAAGAGTTTATGCTACCTGTTACACCCAAGAGACCATGTACCTTATGGAACAACATTCAGACGACCAAGCAATTCAACGGCATCAGGGATGGCATTGGATATTTCTGTATATGGTCGAGAAAAAGCTCTCAGCGGACAATCTTTAACAATCAATGTGCTGGATGGACTGCACTGACTCTACACAATTGCATGGAGAATAATTCTATTTATGAAGTATTTAAGCTCCGCACTTAAATCTTTTGATTGTCTCCTAGAAGGTAAATGTCTTGGCTGTGACAAATAAGGGACTGGACCGGGATGAGGCTTGCTTTGGAGCTGTTCAGAGTTGCGCAAGACCGCGACAAACCTCAGGGGGCCTGATTAGAAATTGCACGTGTAGAAAAAAATACGATTTTCACTCGATTTTCTATCTCCGACATAAACTCGATAAGTTTAGTTTAGATTACATTAACACGACGACCACTAACTGGTAGTTATAGTAGTAGTAGTAAGTTGTAGTATATAAATTAACTTTCATTTTCATACAACTTTTGTTCTTAGTTCCGGAACCATTTCCTACCGAAGCAATATTAATAACAATAAATTAAATTTTGTCCAATATGCTTCCATTTAATAGACACCAAAGCGTTCAATTTTCGTCAATTAAAAATGTTCGTATGAATCTATAACTTAATTACATGTGAAATATATGTTTTCATTTCGTCACTAAAGCTCATAATATTAAAGTTTTTTTTAACAACGAAAGTTTTTTTTGAGTCCATATTCATTTATTAAGAGAACATCACTAAATCTCACATTATTCTTCTTCTGCAGCCACTTAAATCCATTGTTAGACAATGGCCCCCCTTTGGTCCTCCACAGCTCCCTGTCTTGGGCACACTGGATCCATAATCTCCCTCCGATACACTTCCTTATATCATCAGACAACCTTGCCTGAGGTCTACCGATGCTACTCCAGCTTGTTCTTGGTCGCCATTCCATTATATTTTTAGTCCATCGGGAGTCTTGGCACCTGGCAACATGCCCAGCCCAGCTCCATTTAAGACTGGCGACCCTTCCCGTCACATCGATTATTTATATTAGTTTTCTTTTTAATATGGATGTTCGGTACCTTGCCCCTGAAGGAAATGCCCAGCGTCTTTCTCTACATAGTTCTCTGTATCACTAACAGTTTATACATTGTTCGTTTTGTTAGGACCGATGTCTCTTAACAGTAGGTGATTACTAGAAGAATGCATGCATCAAAGAGCTTTTTTTTTAAATATTGTAAGTTCAGGGGGCGGCGGTGGTTCCAGAAAACTCATAGTAATGTTATTTTAATAATGAAAGTGTCTTTATAATAATTTATTATGCTAAATAAATACCTATTAATTATTTCTTAATTAAAATTATGTACAACTTGCTACCTACACCTTTTTTCTTTATTAATTGAATCCGGAAGTAATTAGGCACTTCCGTATGTAGTTGTTAAACGAAATCGTGTGAATTATGTCCGCATTTATGTTAATATCAAATTATTTACATTAAGTATTGTCAATTTATGACACCACATTTTTTACATCTCTGTCAATTATTACGGATTGATTAAACTTTTATTGGATTGAAATTGATTTCATAAAAAATAAGTAAACGTAAAAATAATAATATTATTTTATGAGTTCACATCCCAGAACTGTTTTTTGCGGTCTTCCAAATGATACCAAACACGTCACTCCGAGGGGTTTAGGTTACATCATTCTGATGGCGCCCTCAACCAAAATTAGACAGATTTAAATTTGTAAAAATATATAAGTTCTACTCGTGAAGCACTTTCGTGAAATACCAAACAAGGCGATATGCGGTGACTGGATCCTTTCGACCACTCACTGTCTTCCGCGATGCTTGAGCTGGAAAACGTATGACTTACGACCTGGATTTCTTTTCCAACGCCCTTTCATACGACACCACGCATGACCCCACACGACCCTTAGATTCCCTGAAACGTTTTACATATTTTTTGTCTATGGAAAAAGATGATCCAAAGTAGAACAGAAACGTATTGTCACCGAGTTTACGTACGTTTGCAAAGTTTCAGGTTTCTTTGTAGTCAGGAAGTGGTTGAAAAATTGATTGCAAGATTCTCTCATAGACAAAAAACAGCACAGAGAAGTAAAATCTCGTAAAAAAAAAGAATGAAAATTCTAGAAGTAGAAGATATAATATTATAGTAGAAGGAAAAATAGAGCAAGCCACAACGTCATTGAATGACCTTGAACCGAATTGTTTCACGTTATTATCGATTAGGAGAAAGTATACAGCCTAATTATTGTTGCCTGAGGTTCATCACTTAAAAAAATGGGTCAATTGAATCGTTCCCAATATCTTAATGGCGCAGTAATTACAGTGCGGAGCTTTTTACTAGAGCTTTCGTAAAGCTTTTATCGACTCTATGTAGCATTATTTATTTATCAATTTTATAAAATCGTGGCAATAATAATAATACGTATGGACTTATTGAATTTGAATTTCAATTATAAGAAAATTTGATCTTACTTATATCTTCTATAATATTGTGGGAGGAGATAAAAGAACTTAAGAAATCGATCATTTATCCATCCATATTATTATGGCATTTCCCAAAATATGGGGTAATCTATGACATGTGTGCGAGTGTGCGTTACCTTATCAGTTGATATATTAATATTAGTTGCCCACAGAGTTTCCAGTCAGAAATGGGGCTGGGTTGGTCATGTGGCCAAAAACACAGAATTGAAGTGGAAAAAGAAAGTTCTAGAATGGTGATCAAGAGTTGCAAGATAGGTAACTATGAAGAACTAAGGGCAAGGCCTATGTTCAACAATTGACACATGAAGCATGAAGACAATAATGAGAAATATGAGAATAACTCAGATTAAAAATGCATTGTTTTCAAATGCTCGTTCAAAACATGAAATGCACTTTAGAAAAAATAATCTACTATAAAGTATGAACTAGTATAATAATACACAATAAAATTTACAATTTTTCGTCAGACCAACAGCTTAGGCGCTAGAGGGCATCAAAAGTATATTTATAACGCTTTTAATGCTCGAAATGAAATTGTATTTTTTCAACTGCTAATTAGAAAGAATGTGGTGAGCGAAATTTATATTAAAATGCTATTACGTTTATGTATAAGGGTTGGTTGACAGATAATAGATAGCAATAAAAGCATTGACCACCATTCAATTTATAGGAGATAGCTCCCTATGTTTTGTCGAGGAACGTGAAAGAACAAAGTAGTCGCAGTGATGGCAAATTGAATAATTTGAATGGACAGTATCTCACGCGTTTTCACCAACTGCGGTAAACACACAAGTGTTAATGGGCGATCAACTCTGCATATTATCACTTGTATGTGTCTGCATACAAAATATTATTCAAAATGAGTGAAGATGGAAGTCATAAATCAAGCAATACTTAGGAAAGTTAATAGTAACTACGTGTTAGGTTTATTTCATAGTTAAAGTAAAAATATATTACTTAAGAGTATGCATACTGACATTACAAAAAATTTAAAAACGGTAGACCTTATATCTCGACAACCGTTACTAAATATGCTTTGGAACAATATAGGGTAGATGCATTGAACCTTTACCTAGGGAATAACCGTAAAAGTTTTTTATATCTTGTATAGGTATCTCAAAAAAAAATTGAGAAACACCTCCGGTCTTTTTTCCGAAATACGGAAACTCGTTTCTCGATAGTCGCGAAGTATTTTTTTTGTGGTGATGATATGCATTAAATTCTAGGGAATAACCGTAAAAGTTTTTTGATAGACGCAACGCGTTAATTAACCCAAAAAAATGAGAAAAACGCTATTTTTACCATTTCATCATTCAAATGTTCACACGATTTTGAACCTTATTGCCGTGGGAAATGACCGTGACGTCATTGTTGGTACCAAGGCCTTAAGTATGGCACTAATTTCTTTTGATTTTATTTATACAGGTGTCGATGAAATAAAGAGGTGAATTATGGTGAGAAAATTTGCGTAGAAACTGCGATTAGAACGAGGTAAGATGGTAATCTTTTTGCAAGCGCCTTATCAGGTCAACGCTGATAACATTGGTGATAAATGATTTTTCTGCTAAAGAAATACACCGAAAAATCTTGATCAAAACTTAAGACTAGGGACCCAACTATGACGTCACGGTCGTTCAGATTCAAAATCTCAAGAACCGTCGCATGATGAATGATTTTTGGGTTAATTTTGCTTCAATAAAAAAACTTTTGCTGTCATTCCTTAGTGTTTATTAGGTATCAATACAAAAAAAATCTCTGCGACTATCGGGAAACGAGTTTTTGTCTTTCGAAAAAAAGATCAGAGGTGTTTTTCACATTTTTTTTGAGAAACCTATACAAGATATAACAAATATTTTACAGTCATTCTCTAGATAAAAGTTTAATGTACCTACTCTATTTTTTCCAAAGCATATTTAGTAAGGTTGTCGATATATAAGGTGTCCTGCTTTTGATTTTTTTTGAAATGTCAATATGCCTATGTCAATCGACAAAAATATTCAAATTCAATACGTGCCGTGTCATATCGCACGGGAAGATTATTATATTATTTTAATGAAACTCCTGGAAAAATCTGCTGGTTTCGACCTATAACAGTATGAATATTATGGATGTGCATGAACTTCATGAGTTTTTTCAAAGGATCTGGATTTGCATATACAAATACTTTCCTGCATACTTCACAATAAGCTTAAAGCTTGTGTCATGAAGTGTACCATATGTCACAGCAAGGTTTTTGTCATTGACAACATCTTCTTCTTTTCAGCCCCTTTCCCTCCAGTGCTGGATATAGGCCTATTCCTGTCTCTTCCACAATTCTTTGTTTTGGGCGCTCTGTCTCCACCTATGTCCCACCGACTCGATGATATCATCGGCCCATCTCCTTTGTGGTCTCCCTACACTTCGCTTATTTTCGTAGGGTCTCCAGCTCAGTAATCTGCCGTCCTTTTGCCTTGCCACAAGACCCGCCCACTGCCATTTCAGTGTCCCTACTCTCTCCGCAATGCTTGAGACCATTTTATTTTATTCTACTTTATTTTATTACATGTATAAGTGCAAAACAGATAACAACTATAGATATAAGTAATTGAAGATTAGTTCATTCATAATTCAACTGTCACCCACAAGCATGCACCACAGTTAAATTAAAATATATAAGTTCATTCCGGTCGTCCCACACACCCATACTCAATCTCGCTCACACACTCACCCATCGCACACGCACACATCAGATTTTACAATTTAGAATAGGCAGAAAAACAGAATATAAACAAGAATATAAAAAATATAAAAAATACGAAGGAAGAGTTCAGGATAAGAGGATAGATTGATAACATATGTAGAGCTAGAGATGTGTTTTATTGTGAGTAGGTAGTCTGACACATTACGATCATAATATTGTAAGCGTCACAACGGCAGCGGATATCGAAAGTCTAGCAACATTAACACATCAGAGGAATTGATGTCACATACGGTATCTACACGAATACGGACATTATGATGTTGCCTACATTAACACAAATATTTCCGAATTGCGTTTACACATCTCTATATCGGGTGGCTTATAAAATAAATTTCCAAAAAATATTTAGTATTTTCTAGTTTTATAAGATTATATTCAATCTGTCGTAGAAATCCTTGAGTTATTTATTTATCGTATGGTCATTTCTAGTACATCAGATAAATTACAATATCAATTCACAATAATAGCTCATGTTTGATTGTCAGATATTAAAAATTAAAAGTATTGTTTTTTAAATAATCAGTCGCCGATTCACTTAGTGTAAAGAAATCCTCCAGGCTTCCTCCATACGCTGTAAGACAGCACTCCGACACAACATGGCTCACGGTTTGCCTCTCTGCACCGCAATCACATCTTGGAGAGTCTGACCACCCGCACTTAAAGAAGAAGTCGGCACACCTGCCGTGGCCCGTCCGGATTCTGTTCAGTGCAGTCCACATTCTTCTTGGTAGGTCAAAGCCGGGTGGTTTCTCCGTGATGCAGGGCAGGGAATGAGTTGTTGGGCTCCTAGTCTCCTCCCATCTGGCCCTACATGCTTCCTGAACACCAAAATTGTTGTCGTGGAGGCTTTTCCCCTCTGTTAGTGGAGGTCTTCTCGATTTAAGTCTCTTTCCAGATTGAAGGTAATTGAGATCTGGCAAGGCTGGCAATTCTGGATTTTTAGTTAGCTTCGTGTACTCGTTAAGCAAGGCATGCTGTCTTCGGAGGTCATGGGGTGGGATATGACTCAAGATGGGCAGCCATTGTGTAGGGGTGGATCTCAGGGTGCCAAAAACAGTGCGTAGGGTGTCATTTAACTGTACGTCCACTAAGTTGGTATGGGCGCTGTTGAGCCATACGGCGGATCCATATTCCGCTGCAGAGTGAACAAGACTTGAGTTGAATAGAAGTATTGTAATTAAGTCAGCAAAAATCCAACGTTAATTTCCAGAGGGCGCTAGGTCCAACCATATATTCTTCTGGATCCTCATACGACTGTATTTTTAAAAGAAAAAAACAACAACAGTAAATTGGTTTCAATTAATTGATATTTTCATTTAAACGATTGTGTAGCATATTATCGAATATTTTGGATTGACGATTGCTTCACAGCAAATTAAAAATAGATATTAATAACTAAATTTGATTGGCTTGATGATACTCAAAATATTTCCACACGAGTCTATTGAAAATATGTTACTGTTCAACAACATACTTTGCGATACGATACTTTGAAAATATTAAATTCATTAAATTCTCTCATTCGTATGCGAATCATCTTTTGTAACAATGGTCTGGAAGGCAAATCTCCGTTTCAATATTTCTCCAAGTTAAAATCCTAATGCGGCGATCCTTCTGCTAAATTATCAAAACAAGAATGACCATACAGCAAATAAAATAGATAACAAAAAAAGTCTTTCTTTTGTATGACTAGTAATTTACCACCGTGAGTCGTTTTTATGGACCACCTTGTGCATTATAATAAATGCGTAGGTTACATTGTATTTGTAATATGAATTTCTATTGAATGATACAAGTACTCAATACATCCAATACATGTAATTTTACAAATAATACGTATTACACAAATAATGTACATTTTTGGCGGCTCGTAATGGCACCAGTCATGCAATAGAACCCGCATTATTTCTAGGCCTACCGTTGTAAACAATTCGAGGTATTTTTATGTAGACAGAAGCCGATAATTACATTGTCGTAGAACTCGCAGACTATGATTTAAACTATTTGAAATCTGATATTGATCAAATGCTCAGACGAGAACAGTAATAATCATCGTCCATTTATTTTAAATGACTTAATTAATCAGATGCTGGGTGTGAGCCTCAGCGATAGAATTAGAAATGAGGAAATCAGATGAAGGACCCAAGTTGTCGACGTCATGGATCGTACAGAAAGACTTAAATGGCGGCGCCAAACCCCGGCGCTGGCGATGTATTTCACACTTTGCGACACAGGCTTTTAGCCTAGTGCAAGGTGTGCAGGAAAGTATTAATTGGGTTTGTGTATGCAAGGTCCTTTTTCCTATAAAAAAAATATTCTCTTCTACCCTGAGTTTGTAGAGACGATGAATGATGAAAGGATAACATAGAAAATATTTTTGAGTAAAAGAAGAGATGTACAGAAACGCAGTCGTACAAGACACCCTTGACATGAGGTGAAAAGGAGAGACCCAGCTTTCTACACATCTTTCCGTTGAGCGCCCTTGTAGTCCGCGTCCTTCAGGGATCTCTTGCATGACGAGTTTAATAATTCTTGTGTTTCGACATGATCCTTCTTAAACCGTCTTCTTTGTCTCTTTATCTTGTGATATCTTCAGTATTGCAAGTTCTGCGGACTTATTCGTTAGAGATCTTGTCTCGTAATGCTCTACCTAAGGTTGACAATGTAGGTTAGATATTTCTTATCTGGCACATAAAGGGACATAAAAATGAGGCCATTTTAAAATTGGGGTCCGATTATAACTTTTGTAGAAACGAATTTTTCACATAACCTAGATTTTAATAATATAGTCCTGTAGATATACCTATATAAAACTAAAAATTAACATATTGTTAATAAAGAATATGGAAAAGTGATGTCCTCAAATCAGCTGTTTCTGTGCGGGCAATGTAACGGCCACTTGTATCGAATGAGAGATGGTAAATGTAAGCACCTATACCAATATATTGTAGGGCTGACCAAAAGTAGCATTTTTTAAGTGTATTCAAATGTGAATATTTTTTTAAACTGCTGGGTATAAAGAGAAGTTCATAAGAGTACCAACTAGATCCAGAGAGCCCAAGATAGAACGGTGTGGGAGCAGATGGAGGAGGCCTCTTCGTCCAGGAGTGGATGGGAGTAGGCTGAAATAGTAGATAAACACGGTGACTATTGTTCTATAGACTAAGATTAGGTAATAGGTAGCTGCTTTCTTTTTCATGCATAAAATGGATAACAAGACTCCAGCCAAGACTAACAGAACTCTTCATCAAGCTTACTACTGCTAATTTATTGGGAACAGAGAATAATTTAGATCCATATCTTCGTTGTTGGTTCTTCGGGTTACCTTACTGAGTGTAGGAGTGGTTGAGTAACGGAGCTTTTGGCAGCGATACTACTGCCATCTTCAGGGTGAAGTGGTTTTTGTATGTAAAAGTCCGTCGAGGTATAACTAATTTACTGCCGCTGCGTGAGCAGTGGTGTGTTGAAGCGTGACGTTATTGTGATGTAAGGAAACTCGATGAACCAACAACGAAGATATGGATTCATCACGCTTCGAAAGCCTGCAAGATTATTTAATAATCTAGATTTTTGAGGCCCTGTAGTATTATTATAATCAATCGTCCATATAATTTTATACGCAGCAACATCGCGTCACTGTGATTATGTGTAAAGGAATGTGAATATTTTGATTATTACGATAATAATTTATTTAATTATTATATTATTTTATTTCCATATGTGTGATCTCTCTAGGTCATGACCAAGATATTATTTCGTTCTCATTTAAGACACTAAACTGACTTAAACTTATGTTGATATCAATTTTTACAGAAAAGAAGATCATTTGGATGTTAACATAAGCAGTGTCCGGTTTTTTCAAAATTAAAGATCAGTGCCAAAACTAAAACAAAAAGCATTCGAAAGAAAATTTTCTGCTCTACAAGATAGAGGGCTATTTTTTTATCAAGTTCCGTTTGTGATGATGATGATGATGATGACGGATGATTTTTGGCGCCGTTTAATGTATTCCATCTCAAGGGCGCGGGAAGCTGGTCCTAAAACTTTCGGTTTTCAGCTTGCTCCTGTATATGCATTGTATATGCCTAAACATATACCTTCTCCTGTAGGCATTAGTTGAGAAAATAAGGCTGTCAATGCCGTTCGCAATACTTATAGTGTTCTGAATTCTCAAGGACGGACGTGTTCTGAGTAAAAGGAATCGTATTGTGTGTATGGCAAATTATATGAATGTGACGAAAACGCGAAGTGTGTCTAAGGATATGAAAGTCTGGCAGTCTGTTTTACCCGCAGGGGTCAGAATAGAACCATGAAAATGCTATGAATACAAAAAGAGCTCGACGATGATTTTTGTGTTTAAAAACGGTAATTTTGACCAAAAATTATAGGTAGAATTATTTATATTTTGTATAACTTTTGGCACACTTTTTTGAATTCAGAAAAAAAACGGTTGGAGCTTATGTTTACTGATGTAAATTAACCAAATAGATGCTGAACCTATATTATACTAAATGATTAGCATGACTAAGTGAGATAATCTGGCCTTTGAAATAATAATTATAAGTAAAGATATAATAATGTTATTTACTGGTAGTTCTAAAGTAGTAATAAAACTATATAATTGATGGTTTTAGAGTCAAAGATTAAGTAGGCATATTGCTTTAGAAGTAGTCTAGAATGTTAGTAAATATCTCAATGATTTATGTAATTGAAATACTAGCATTATACAGTTATTAAAACTATTTTTAAACGGTGATAGAAG
Organism: Ceraclea dissimilis; assembly: GCA_963576895.1. Classification (NCBI taxonomy): domain Eukaryota; kingdom Metazoa; phylum Arthropoda; class Insecta; order Trichoptera; family Leptoceridae; genus Ceraclea; species Ceraclea dissimilis. The sequence goes on from OY756363.1 coordinate 17,690,965, forward strand.
TTTATATGATCATCTCAATGCGTACGTGTGCCCAATAAATAATACTTTGAAAGAACTCAAAAAACACTGCACTAAATCGAGGTCTCGAAACTATCTCGTTTTTGGATTTCCTCTCTACCATTTCTTTCAGCACTCCTAAACAAAATATTTTGCTATATTTCAAAATCGATTTTAACTTATTGCATAAAAGGGGACCGAATATCAAAAAAACATTCACTAGAATCACTGCATCTCATATACTAGGAGAATAATATATTATGAAGTTTCAGTAAATTTCAGAAGAAAAATTTCCTAACATCAAATACCTAGTCAATAAAGCATATTGTCTCTAGTCACCAAAAAATATTATCATTCGTGAATCATGTTTACATCCTAAGGATGACAAATTCAGTATTGGCCGAGTAACATCACTTTTCCTGACGAAATTTTTCGCATGTTCAGTTTATTCCAGTACTATTTGGTTATGTACATATTCGTATCTCTTGAGATCACTCGCAGACGAGTGGATAGCCGTAAAGAATAATAGAATAATGTTCGGAGCATGGAGCATGGTTCGGGTAATGGAGCGGCTTCCGTTAAAAGCTCTGCCGCCCCAGAAATAGCTGGCAGAAGCATGTGACAGAGGTGTACGAGGAGAGACTGGTTAGAGTGGCCAGAGGTCCTGGAAACTGCAAGTGACAGGGGCCTCTGGCGAATATAGGCTTTGAGCCCCCGACCCAACCAAGGATAGAAGGGGGAGAAGATGTATGTATTTGATATTGAAAGAAGTAAATAAACCATTACAATGGCGAAAAATTACAATTTTCTCGTCCTTAAACACACTCCTTCTCTTCTATTTGTACAAACTCAAATTGTCAAAAACTTGCATACTTTCGACTACAATCAAACGAAAGTAAAATGATTATGTGTCATATTATATTACTTACTCAAAACTTATGTATACAAAATAACTTTTTTCATATAACATGAACATCGTGATTTATTCATTTACACGTATTTTTTCCTCATTAGATATTGTTGTTGTCATCAATATTGTGTTTCAATTGAAAGTAAGATTGGTTCACACAATGTTTAGTATTGAGTATTTATTACGACTCGGATTTTTCTTGTATTTTTTCGTCGCCCTTTTTTACGTCCTGGAGGATTTTTTTCTTTATAAAAATAAACCCAAATACACCTTTGTTCCCTTCGCAGTGAGCTTAAAAAGCTTGTGTCGTGAAGTGGAGTAGGTCGGCATCGGGGATCGAACCCGCGCCTGAAAGTATTAGTAAAAGTGAACTTGGGGCGATTCTTATTGATTAACTTTGCCAAAAATTATCATACTTTTTGGAAATATTTTATATTGTGGTGATTTTGGATTCCAGGAATTTTCAACATTCAGTTTTCAGAACCAATTCGGCTTTTTTATTTACATTTCAATTTTTCCTGAACAGAGCCGAGAGGTATCTAGATCCACACAGTTCAACACTGTGCGAACTCCCTTGGGGAGGACGTACGAAGAGCGACTTGAGTGTTCACTTTATGCCCAGGGCGGCAGCAACGTTCACCCATTCCGTCACAAATTAAATTTTATTTTATTTAATTTCATATGTGACACCCACAGAGACATCAACAATACATAAATACATTATCATACAAAAAAACATCTCATGTCGACTCTCCAATTAAGAACGCCGCAGCATACACCAACAACAAAGGCTGTAAAAAAAAAACAACTAAAACCGGTCAGTGAAATGAAACTGTTATTCTTTTCTAGGATGGAACAAACCCCCACCTCCCCTCTTCACGTGCCTTATGGATATGGAATTATATTTACACCAATATTTGTGAAGAAATGTCTAGTATAATTATTTTTCTATTACTTTTTCTTTATGTGTACGTGTTTGATATTATATTGCAATAAAAAATAATTGCAAGAATCATCATACAATTATCTATGGGAACTTTTCACAACTCTTAATTGGAGATTCATGACTTTTTCACAATGACGTTAATATTATTTTTTACAATTGAATGTCTTTAAATTATTATTTGAAGTCATACAGCGTAGAAACTTCTGAGTTTCAGAATTCTACAGAAATTTTCTAAATTTCTGGGTGTAGTTACTTTAGAAAACATAACGAGATCCTGAGGAATTAAGAAGAGGAAGAATCTAGTTAGGGCAGATTAAGAAAATTTTGTGCAAGAAAATATTATCTTAGTCGATCTTTCAAAGATGTAAACTGTCGCCTAAGACAAATTATGTGTGCAAAATTTCAAGGTGCTGGGTCAACGGGATTTTATTCAAAGAAGAGGAACTTGTGGAGGTAAACAACGACAAATGAAGATAACAAATAAATAAATTATAGAAACGTGACCTAGATATTGTGGTAGTATAAATAAAAATATGAAATTCAACTTCAAGAAAAAGTGAGAAAATTTCTGGTTGCTTCGATTCCAATACCTAATTTGCCTACACAATATTATTAATTCTCGATACAGGAAATAAATAAACAAACTGTTTATTTGAAGGTCTAGAGAATCGATGCAATGACCTAGAAATAATTGAGTAGTCTGCCTAATAATCTTATATAGGAAAATAGAAAAATATTTTTTCGTACCTACGTCCAAACTAGTTGGACAAAGAAATCAAGTTTGGTGACAATTTCTTTATAGAACGCGATTGCTTAATTCGTGCACAGTACTTTAACAAACATTTAATCATATATTTTTAATACTTAAGTCTTAAAAAAAGTACATTTTATATCTGGACTATAAATTATGTGAACCTAATTCCATTCGATTAGGTTTCTTCAAGGCCTCAATCTGTTTAGATATATCTGTTTTCTTCTAATCGTAGGTCGATAAATTTATAAGCATTGTAAAATTCTCGTAATTTCTTTCTTTGTTGTGTCAGATTTATAAAAAACTAAGCATATTTTATTTATTTATTTAGTAATATAATACAAGTACAGTTGTAATTTTTCAGCAGATAGGTACAAGATTTACATAGTTTAATGTTGTCCTTCTCTCTCAATAAGTAAATAAATACTTGAGTAGAGAGAGGAGTGTTTACAATGAGTGCATACTATGTCATGATTATTAACATTAGTATATATCATTAGCATTACACAGGGCTTCTATACAATATACGTCACAACTATATACTATATATGTAGACACTTATAGATATTACAAAGTATACACGTGCAGTGTGCAGGAACCTATATTATATCAATACATACAGCTTCAGTGAATCCACTATAATGAAATAATGAAATTCAATATTACTCACCTACAGATAATTTAGAAAACAATCGCCTGGTCAATACAATATTAAATACCTATGTCTGTTTATCTTATGGTCTTGACGGAAAGACAAAAGTCATAGATTAAGATCGTGAGAGATCAGGTATTGAAATGATTCAGGAGAGAAGATGTGAATGTCTTCAGTTGTGCTGTTGAACCTTGTGAACTGCCATTCCTAGACAATGTGAATGGACTTCACCCTACACGAGGAGGGCAGTTAGAGTACGATATGGCAGCATGGGAGCTAATAGGGTGCAAAAAAATTACAAATTTGGTATAGCATATAAAACGCGTAAATAGCGCCGCAGGCGAAATTTTTTTGTGAGACATAGTGAAGAAGGTTCTGACATAGTTTGGTTTATTAGAAAATGTCTTTGATATTTTGCAAAATTATATGTATGAAAAATGTTAATATGAGAAAAAATATAAAAAAGTAGCGCCGCGAGCAATTTTTTTATGAAAAACCTAATTGTATATTGATGGATTTTCAAACTCAGTTTTAGAAAAATTATGATATGATAAGAAAACGTGTGGTAATAATGTGTTTTTTTTATTTAGTATGAAAAACTATAATACAACTCTAGGGGGGGGGGGCGGCAGTTATAACAGTGTGGTTTATTGTCCTCTTTGCCTTCTTCGCAAGAAATTAATAGATTCCTTTAATAACCAAAGTGCAACACTGCAGTAAAGAGGATATAAATAAAAGCAGGATGCAAGAACAACATTTTTAAAATTCCTCAAAAAGAAATCGTTGTAATAATTTTGCATCCGCGAATGATTCGCGGTGACTCGTAATTGCTTTAAATTTTGTCATGTAAAACCTATTATGGTGAATTATTGTTCTACACAATATGGCATAAGTATTGAGGTATTATTTGCCCAATGTAAAAAGAAATTCAAACAATAGATCTAAGTATAGGAATCAACGTATTCTGTCTCGTGAGTGAAGTAATGTTTATTCAATGTAAAAGCTACGAAAGTTTTTTTTTCTGTAGATAAGGATATTAATGTAATCGATCAATATTGATTCAAGACGCTGAGTGGAAAAATAGCTTAGTTAAAAAAAAAAACACCTTTTTGTTAAATTAATCAGATTTTATCGAAATAAACCCAAATTCACCTTTCTACACTTCACAGTAAGCTCAAAAAGTTTGGGTCGTGAAGTGGACTAGGTCGGGATCGAGGATTGAACTCGTTCCCACTGGATTAACAGAACGCGTTACCAACCAGGCTATCGAGCAACTGTTTATAATTCATGAAATATATCTCCTTCTTCGATCTAGGATCTGTTTGTATCTGTTGCTCACTTCTGACCAACTCTCTCTCCATCTTTTTTGAGCTTTTCCTGGCAGACATTGACTTATTTCATTTGCACCAGCGTGGACGAGATAACTTTTATTCATCAACAAAATTCATAGATAGATAAGGGGGTGGTTATTAATAAGTGTCTAAAAATATAGAAACTAATCCAACTATAGCTACCTTCCGTATGCTGTCCAGATAGATGGTACACGTACATAAAACCAAAATAGAAGTACGTAATTATAGTTGGATAGATTTTCATATTTTTACTTACTAAATACCTAGTTACCCTCATACTAAATACCTAGTTATCTTCTTCACACCGAAACGACTGGTTCAGAACTTTTCCTTAATTTTCAATGACATAGATGTTCCATGGCTAGAAGCGCAGAGTGCAAGTGGACTGAGAACCTCCTAAATTGGAGACCCCGAGGTGGGAATAGAAGCGTGGGACTGCTGAGATGGAGAGACGACCTGGGGCGACATGTCGGTGCAACCTGGATGCAGTCTGCACAGGACAGGTCAACATGGAGGCAGATGGAGGAGGCCTTTGTTAAAAAGTGGACGGGGATACGCTGATGAAGAAGAAGAAGACGTTCCATCAAATTTAATTTAATTTCTATGGTAATATGCCCTTTATCCACACAGCGTTTCTAACACAATACCAAATTGCTTTGTACATTGAATTTTAAAGACACTTTTGACATATTAAGCTGTTTGTTCAGTGTGTTAGCATTGTGTTGTACATGTCTCTGTCAATGGTCATCAGCTGTTCATAATGTAAAAAGTTGTATCTGCATCATACCTAATTCCTCATTTATTCATTATCAGCAAACGTGATAAAACTGGAAAGTGTCACCAAGATATTATAACGAAAGCAAAACATGCACGTCTTATATCAAAGTATCTACAGTACGACTTGCATTCTCAATACGAGTACTAATCATATTCGTATAGCTACATACATGTAGGTCGCCAGCTTCGGAGCTGGGGGGGCAACAAATGTTTGAAAATTTGGTATCGCATATAAAACGCATAAATAGCGCGGCAGGCGATTTTTTTTGTGAGACATACTGAAGAAGGTCGTGATATGGTTTGGTTTATTTGAAAATATGCATGATATTTTGCACAATAGTATGAAAAATGTTTTTTTGAAAAAAAAGAGCTGCAGGCAATTTTTTATGAAATAATTGTATTTTAATGGATTTTCAAACCCATTTTTGGAATAATTATGATATGATGAGAAAACGTGTGGCAATAATGTGATTTTTTGTGAGGTTTTATCCTTTAGGATGAAAAAAAAATACCTATTCCAATCTCTAGGGGCACCTGCCCCCCCCTGACGACGCCCATGACTACAAAACATACTGATGTTATTGACATTGTGAATGTTAAGTTAAGCAATGTGGTTTTTGCCTGTCGTGTATTGAAGATTATTTTCGACATACTGAATGTTATTCAATGAAGTAAATGTTGTGGGTGTATGCCACATTCAACAATGTTAGCCGAAAAAATATTGCTAATCTCTTTAAATAATTCGCTACATTAACCCAGACAGCTTCTTGAGAATACTACTTATACTTACTGCTAGCTACTTGGATTCCACTACTGGACAATGTCATCTGTCCACCTTTTCTGTGGTCTTCCTTCGCTTCTTTTGTTCTCCCAGGGCCCCCACTTAGGATTTTAGGTCCTAACTGAGGAGAACTATGGGAGAGGCCTGTGTTCAACAACGGACATATTAAAGATAGAGATGATGATGACCTGTTTCATTAAAGGTATACGAAAGCTTTAAAATAAGTAATTTTAAGTAATTGTAAATTAATCCGTCTTATTATAAAGCAGTACGACAATTTAAAGCATGTGTGTTTGTTAAATCTCAAAGTGCTGGGAAATTGGAAAATCGTTAAAATTTAAAGATATAAATGTAGATACAGACATCGCAAACCGACAATAAAATTACAAACTAAAAAGAGTTGTGAAAAATCCCTATTTTTGATGGGATGCCGATATATGTAAGATGCCGATTTTTTATATTATTTGGGTCAATGAACTAAACAAATAGGTCATTCATTGGAAGCGAATCTGAATAGCGATTAACAACTTCGAGATATTTGTGAATGAATTCACCTATATCATTATATACTCTGAATATACCAAGCTGGTGATATTATTATACATCGCTCGGTTAATATGACGGCCAAGGTGAGCCTGTTACTGAACCTACTTCGTGTGTTATAAGTACATTTAATACAAATACATATGTAAATATACTGATTAAGCTTCCGACACACTGACGGAAAAAATGTGTTGTATTATAGGTATGTATTTTTTTAATCTCCGTAACGGTTTTTTCCCCAAAAACATATTTTCACTACATATTATAAAACAGGTTTTGAAGCAATATTTAAAACTACCTAATATTTTTACGTTGTTGAGTGAGTCTGATGATGTCTTGAGTACCTAGCAGGCGCGAAGATACCTAAGAATATGATTTTATGGATCGATCTTTTTGGTTAAGGATGATTAAATTATGACACTAGATTATGACTCTCAGAGACAGGAAAACCAACAAGTGGATAAGGAATAAGACTAGAGTTGCGGATGTTGTACAACCCATCGCAGTGCTGAAGTGGGACTGCAGATGCAGGTCATGTGGCGAGACCAACGGATGGCAAATGGAGCAACAAGCTCCTGTTCTGGCGTCCGTGGCTGTCGCGTTGGAGAGACGACCTGAAGTTGACAGCTGGCCTCAAATGAACATCCGAGGCAAAGTCCAGAGAGAGATGGAGAAGAATGAGGGAGGTTTATATCCAGTTAAGGAGGCTGCAGGGCTCGCGAGGAAGAAGAAGATATCTGATTATTACAATAAATATCCCCGGCTTTTTTGCTATTTGGTAAGTATATCGTGTGATTACATTTCATTGTAAAAAGTTTTCGTATTCAATTAGGCATTGAAGACGACTTAAAGATATTAATGGGTGTATTTACAGGGAAAATTTCTATTTGTGAGTAATTACGACATAATGTAACTGCATTACATATTACTATTTCATGGAGTTACGTAAACATTAATTACTATTCAATACACATTTTGATAGGAGAAATTCAATCATTTTTTGTTGTCATTTGACACTCGGGCAGAATATTAATACTTATTTGCTACACGTGTTCGACTGGATCAAATCCAGTCTCTCCAATAATCTGATAATTAAGTGACTAATTCAAACAATCTGGCTCCCCCTGGAAAGGGCAACACTCGGCAATCTTTCCACCAACGGCCACTTACTTCAAAAGGCTGAAAGAAGGTACTTATCAGGACTATTCAAGACTACATATTACAGTGATAGATTCACTAGCGTTGTCATGTTTCTGACTACTCTTCAAAGTTTTAAAATACGAAATTTAAGGAATTCTGCACAAACAATTAAAATTATAGGCGTATTTGAGGGATGGTTTGGAGAGGGTAAGTAAATGGTTGGAGAGGTCACGGATATAGCACATAGAACATCATCATTAAAATGGAATTGGGCTGGTCACATCATAAGAACTACGGATGATAGATGGACCAAGCGAACCCTAGAATGGCGACCGAGAACCGGCCACAGAAATCCAGGCAGACCACAGGCGAGATGGTCTGATGACATCAGAAAGGTGGTAGGACAGCAGTGGCAGAGAAAGGCGATAGAAAGGGAAGTGTGGAAGTCAGAAAGGGAGACCTATGTTCAACACTGGATGAGGGAGGGCTGTTGATGATGATGATGAAGTAAATATTCCATCATATCTATCATTGGAATCTCGAAGAAATGATTTGAGTAGTTTTCAATAGCCATTCATCTAGTCAAAGCAAGACATAAACACACATAATAAAATAGATACATGTTGTATAGTTCTAAATATCCTAACTGTGTCAAACACAATTGATTTATTGGCATATTTGATTATTAATAACTCTTTTGTCAATTTACATATGATTACAAAAGCATTTAGGACAAAATATATTAACTTTTAATATAATTATAATAACCGCTTTAAAATCAAGCGAGAGTAACTTAATAACTTGTAACTTATAAGGATGTAGCGTGATGATTCATGTAACGTTACGAGTTACATCGAAGTTGTAACATCCTTATTCAAATTGTTGGATCATGATTCACGAAGATGATTAGAAATTTTCTTTTCCTCATAGTGTCTACAAAGAAAAATTATACGATTCTCATCCTTTGTTTACATTTAGAGTCTTTGTTTTAAAAATTTTGAGACATTTACTGTGAGAGTGAACGAATTTATTGTTCAATTAAGAATTTCGACCGATGCGACGGTGGTAGTCCATATTTAAGGGGGCAAATGAAACAAGTACTACATTATTTGTTGTTAAATTAAAGTACCTATGACAATTATTATACACGACGAGTTTCTGGGGATTTTTGTTGTCTTCAAATTTTTACTCATTTCTAGGCTGGCCAGAACTGTGTAAAATAGGTGATATTACAATTATGTATCACATTGGATCAGGTATCTCTAAAGACAAAAAAAGTAAAGCCTTTGAGGAGATCCAAGTGTTGTGTGGGGTCATGGTCGGTATCGTGTGAAAGGGCATGAAAAATAAATTTTCATCGATATTCAGATTTTGTTCATCTCAAGCCTCACACCGAACGATTGAAAGATCCAGTCACCGCATACCGCCGTGTGTAAAAAATCTTCACAAGTAGAACTCAAAATGTGTAGCATTTTATTTATATTACAATCTATATTTACTTGTACATAAAACTTGTCATCAAAGATTTTTCTTATTTTACTTATCTACATTAAAAATGCGCATCCGGCATTCAGGATTTGGCCTAAATAAGTATTTTATGATTGTTTTAAAATTATGTTTTCTTCACACTGCTAATAGCCACCTTCTCAAGGTAGTAACATCGAATTATGATGAAATAAGAAAGCGATTTGCATATAGAGTACCTCCGGAATTCGGTTAATATACGGACACAGACTTAAACGATAACACAGTAGTGATCTTTTTATAAAATTATAATATAGACAGATTTTATTAATTATGCTAATAGGCTTCCTGTTATACTGCCGTCGTGAGCAAGAACCACGAATAAGCCAAAAAGTTGAAACTGACACAGGGTATCCAGTAAAATAATAGCTAATATTTAATTATATTATTTTTGTACTGTCATGTTTCGATGGGAAAATTATTGTTGATATATTTTATTAGGATGTGTTTTTTTGTTTGTGGTATAATTTTTTGTTGACATAATTGAAGGATGTTTTTAAAAATTACTTAGGTTCTTTTGTTTGCAATCGATCGTTTTAATGGTGTTGTATTGTTTGTGTTTTTTGTAAATGGATTGCGCTGTGTATGAAATAATAATAATAATAAAAAAAAAACCAATTCGACTAATTTCATACATTTTAAGTTATTTTAAATTTGTGAAGAAAAACAATATATGATATCGGTTGTCAATCGCATCATAAAAATTACAATTATTGTTCTGAAACTTAAAATAGTGTAAAATGTATGCAATTAGTCGAATCAGCTATTAGATGAACTAGTTTTAGTAGAATTAGCTATTAGTCGAAATAATTGTATATCCTGAGATAGTCGCTAAGAACTTCTAAATAAAACTCAAATATTTATCATTGAAATACATGCAAAAAAAAGAAAATTTAAAATGAATTTGGCTTGTGGATTATAGGTACCTACTTTAATATCCACGTAAATCATTACTTTTGAAAAAAGTGCAGAATACATCTAGAGCACCAAGATTCGAACCTAGCACCTCCATATTGAAAGTCCGCGCTCCAACCAACCAGGCCAAACATTTACTTTTTAAAATAACATAATTACTACTTGTAGGTAAATAAATGAAAGTTTTGTGTATCATAAACTTCGTATAGCTAATCTGCATAAACAATGATACCTACAGTAAAATATCGGAACTAGTATAAAAAAAGTACGTAAGTTGATAGTGTACTATGTAACAAATTAACTTTTTTTTTATTTCCTGTATTGTACCTATGTAATAGTCTTAGGTGAAAGGGAAATGATGTAATGATAGTATTGACATAAGTCATAAGATATCTAGTCGGTATATACTTAATCTTTACTAGATGAATAGATATATCTACTTAATATCTTAACCAGCGACTGAATATATAAAGAACGTTCAATTTAATTTATGACGACCAAGCTTGCTTGCGAAATTTATTATTGCCCAATGTCCAACCTTCAAACTTTTTCCTTTGAGGGAGGTGATATACTTCTTTTGACCATACGATAAATAAATTAATTACCTACAAGATGAATAGATATGACTACTTAATCTCTTACTAGATTAATAATAATATTTGCTCATCTAGAAGGACAAAATAGGAATCTGAAAAATTGTGAGGAACGCCTATCCAAACTCAATATATGATAACTGTGCGACAGGAGAATTGTAGCGAATCTGTCAGCACTCCATAAGCTAATTAATGATACCATGATAAGTAGGTAAGCTCAATTTCTATGCCCCAAATCCCCGATTGCGAAATCTCAAAACATCCCAACCGAGCAAGCATGGGAATAATATCAGTCAAAACAACCCCATAACAAGAATGTGCACTGTGCAGGTTGTGTAATTAACTTTGTCAAAGAAATATCGAAGGGGTGGATGTTTTTAGCACTTCCCTGAGTAACTTTGGGAGTTTTTTGAGTAATAGGAATCGTAGAGTGTGTATGACGATTCGCATGAATGTGCTGTAAGTAAGAAGTGTGTGCAAGGATAGGAAAATTTGGCGATCTGTTTTCTCTGCCTACCCCGCAAGGCACGAGGCGTGAGGGTATAGAATACTCTTATTTAAATATTTTACTCTCGTGTTGTAATTAATGTTTTTCGTGTAGGTGTATTCTCTTTCCTTGCAAAACGTAAAACGACTCCTACCGAAGAAAGTACGAAACACTTTTCACGGTCACGTAATCTTTTATTCATTTTCATTGTCAAGTGTAAGGCCTTAACCTTGAAGCTGTTTACAAGATACACTCAGAGATGGCGTCATGAAGAGGTTTTTTTCTCTTTTTAAATCTTTCGACAAGATTTGATTATTTGTATTATTTGTTAACGATTTGAGCTACCTACCCTGTGGTGAATTGGAATAGAGGTTACAAAATGTATTAGAACATCTCAGTACTCATCTAAGTACATATGTTTTTTTTCGCAGAATCATTTGTTTTTTTTAACGTCTTATTCAGTCTATTGCATTTTTTAAGTCACCCTCGTGATTTATAATGCCAGCTCCAAACGCTTGCCGAGCGTTGACCAGGTGTTCACAAGTTTTGACAAGTTAACAAGCGGCTTTTGTCTTGGTTCTTGCAGGTTTGTGAACACTCGTGAACGGTCGGTTTCCATAAAAATCAATAGAAGTTTGCGCAAGTGCTTACGAAGCATCCTCGCGTTTGCCGCTTGTTTGTGAACGCTTGCCAAGCGTGTGGAGCCGGCATAACATAACCAAATCTTCATGTATAAAGTCCAGCCTCCAATTAACTAAAAGTGAAGTCCAAATTTAGCCCCCTTATTCGGATGGCGAGAGCAAAGCTTTGTTGGCTAGAGGGCACACTTCCAACGGGAGGTGCTAGGTTCAAATATCAGTACTGACCGACGACGTATTCCGTACTTCACCACGCAATCCTACGGTGAAATCTACAGGAACCACGCATCTATGCTTCTTCATCATCATCATCATCATCATGTCAGCTCCCCCTGCGTCCATTGTTGAACATAGGCCTCCCCCATTAATGTCCACAGCTTCTATGCTTCAATCCTGCTAAATCAATGCTACAATCGTCCTTTATCAATGTTGCAATCATAATTAATAAATTTTTAACGATGTTTTATCAGGGCCTTACTTTGGCTTACCTTTTCTTCATTCTTGCTCAAATTTTTAGATAAACATAAAAACATAAATAAAGAAGAAATAAAAATTCAGAGCACGCAATTCTATATACTCGTATTAAAAGTATTTTCCATGAAAGCTAAAGTAAATAATTTATGAGTGAAATACTGTGTAGGTGATAAAGCTTTAGTGCTTGCAAACATTCAGTGGGTGTATTTGTAAATAACACTTTTATTGTATTGTAACAGAATCGTGATATCAATTTAATACCAGTCCAACAAAAGGATTTATTTATTTTTATTTCAAACGCAGGTTGGCGTGAATTTGCACCATTGATATTTACGTTCATTATTCTCGTTTAGTGAATAAAATATAAAATCTTTTTGAAATGTTTTATTCAGCGTCGCAATTTGCAGTTTCCTCACCTCTCTTCTTCTCCTTCGTCCGTGATGTTTTATGTCAGTTTTCCTTATTTTTCTCTTCTAAAATATATTTTTCCTCGTCCATAAAGCGAAATACGTCTTAATACAAAGTAAAGGGGATAAATATCCCCTTTAGAAAATTTAGAAGAAAAATAGTTATGTTACTTACTAAAGTATTTATGTTACTTACTTACTTGCTTTCCGTGTCCGGAACACCATCAAATTTTTAGGCCCCAATATTCAGCCACCCGGATAGCCCTGGTGTTCGCCAGTAGTGCTAAAAATTAATTTATAGCTAGCTGTGGTATTCATTACACAATTTTTTATACCATTTCACTGCCTTAACATTGTAACAGATATACTTTAAAAATAATACTCTTGAGCATTATGCAATTCGCAATTATCAGAATTATTCAGAAATTTCCCGTTATTTTGAGAATACCTTTCCGCTACTATCTTGTAGATACTCAGCTCTTGATTTCTTTGATCTTCTTGGCTTGAATCTTTTATATTTTTTTCCCATATTTTTGTACTTTCCGCCATTTTCTACATTCATTTAACCCCTTTGCTTTGTTTGCCTCCATTCCCTAGAATTTTTCCGCTAATTGTAATATCCTCTAATCCAGTCTCTTCTTTGGAATATTCTACTATATTGCCAGTTTAATAATCTGCAAATATATAAATACTTACCTTTATTACTTAGGTATCCAAACAGTATTCGGATTCCTTAAAGTTCAGCACTGCTGCGGTTCACTGTCAAAACTCTATAAACTTAAATTTTCCTAATAGTTGTTGCAGGTTTTCACGATGATCCATATATAGATTTGTTTTTCGGCTTAATCGTGTAGTGATCAGATGCTCCGACGTTTCGGCGAACCTATTGCCGCCTTAGTCACAGAGTGTGATATTACTGTAACTAACACTAAACATTAACACTTAATTTTCCCACCTATTTGCCGCTGATCACACAACCACAATTCGCAACTCTAAAACTTTCTATATCTTTGGTAACATTCTTTCCATCAAACATGTTTCTTGAAAAGCTACAAGTTTATTTAAAGCTGCTTTTGACCTATCAAACGCTGAAAGATTTCTTCTCGGGTGTGATGCATATAAAAAAAACTAAATGTAGTTTCCGTATATGAATGTAGAGAAAATAGAGAACATTTTTATCTCTACCTTTATGTGTAGAAATATCCGCCATTCCATAAAACCCACTATTAGCGGAACCAGAGTTTCTATCGAACAAGATAAAATGTTTATGGAAATCGATAAGCTGCATTCTATCGTACTTTTCGATGACATTGTCATAGAAGTTGTTAGTGCAATTATGTCGTTTGAAAACAGTCTTGCAGTACAACTATTACTACTAGATTTTGCACTTGATCTAGAAAACGTATAAGGTTGTATATTATTATACATAGAATTGATATCTAATGTTGTATACTGGTTTAAGAAAAGCTATGCAACACTGCATTTTGATACTATCAAGACTCGTTTGGAATAGAGTAATAATGTTACAGATAGAAAATATTGTCGCTATGTGTATTGAATGTGGGTGACCGGGAAGCAGTTAGAATATGTTGATAAATATTAATACCTAATATTACTTGATTTCCCACTTATCTTGGAGGGAAATTTCTCCAATATCAATGAATCGACAAACACGAAAGAAATTGCTTTTTTTCTGATAAATATGTTATTAATAATTTCTATTACGATACGCTCTTCTGACTTCTACACGCATGTTTCATATTAGTGTAGAAATATAATCAAGTTATCGTGTTTTGTACGAGATGAAACATGTAATGATGTTATATATTCTATACCTCGCAAGGGAAGTGACGTGAAGAGATAGGCAGAGAGAACAGTTCGCTAGACTTTACAAACACTTGTGGCGTCAAAGACGATGAATTGCATGAATGTGACGTTAGAGTGAACGAAGGAGTGTATGTAAGAATATTGAGGTTTAGCATTTTGTCTCTGCTAAAGAAAAATGTGTAAAGTTCTAAATTACGTAAATGATTTTTTTTAAATGACGTGAATGAAAGTTTTTATAAATGACGTAAATTAAGATTTTTATGAATGACGACTATGAAAGTTTTTATAAATGACGTAAATATAGTTATTTTTTATAAATGACGTAAATTAAGATTTTTATGAATGACGACTATGAAAGTTTTTATAAAAGACTTAAATAAAAAATTTAATAAATGAAGATTTTTATAAATGACGTAAACGAAGATTTTAAGCTACGTAATTTTGTTTTTGTAACAAACAAATATGAAAATAGCAAAGGTTTGTGGGAAATGCGGGAAAAGACCCTTGTAATGTCATGTTCAGGAAGTACGAGTATATAATTGAAATTATATAACAACATAAACGTACCTAACTGAGAAAATTAACTTATGAATTTGATCACAATATATAGGTAAGGTAATGAAGGAATCTAATTACTGCTACGAAATGACTTTCGAGTATATCACGTGTAAGAAAAATATCGGAAATTAGTGGTTTTGTAAAGGTATTTCAGTGAATACAATAAACAAGTAATTAAGTCTCTAAATGTTAAAAATAAAAACAAGCATTTTGATAAAGAGTATTACGTCATCAGTAGAGATTATCGTCATGATGCGGAAAATTGTTTTCTTTTAATAAACCTAATCTAAAATTATTTTCATTTCAAGGTTAGGTTTACCATAGTCAATACATGAATTTAATCGCGCGAATACCAGATACAGAAAATATGAAATTGAAAAATATTTATAGATAAATATTAAATTTTCTACTAAAAATAAATTAATGCTCCTCCTACTGCAAGGTTTTGTATGGATCTTCTGATTGTGTGGCAATATTATATTAATATTTTCAATTGGCTTGACTGAATTCTGTCCGTGTTCTTAACCGGAAGAATATTGTTCTTCCGTACAGAAAAATCCAGATTTTGTAAAAACAACATTGTATTATGTTGTCCAGTTTTTAATGGTTTGTTGGATGACAATAAAATATTGATCAATCAATATATTTCGTTTAAAAACATTTTTATTATCGGAATCTTAGGGCACATTATGTTGGTATAAGAGTTAATTAAAAACATTAACAAAACAAACAAAAAAACAATAAATTAAAAACATAAAAAAACACAAAAATAACATAAAACAAAACTATATACAACGTAAATTACAAATAATAATTTGGCATCACAAAGAGGTAAAAATAAAATAAAAATAACTTAACGTAAAGAAAACGAAAATAAATAATAAACAAAAATGTAACAAAAACATAAAATAAAAATAATATACAATAAATCATAAAATTATAATATACACGGTCAGTCTTGTATGTATATATAATATAATAACGTTTGTCGTATTTTATTTACATTTTTATTTTTAAATTTTATTAATATTATGTACACATTTTTATGTCTATGTATGAAGTTTGTGTTTTCAGTTGCAGTAATGTCTACTACATTTTGTCCTATGTTTTGTCTATGTTAATGTAGGTATTGTATTGTTTAAGTTCTCATAAAATTTACGTCATAGAATTTACGTCACGTAAATTATAACAGTCATAAAAAACAATAAACAAAATATATAAAAATAAAATACAAAAATTAACAGGTAGACAACAAATAATAATAATAAAAAAATTGTGAGGAATTCTGAGTATTACATTTGATAAAAAAAACGGTTTCAATAAATACTTACATCGAATTGGAGAATAAAGGTAAATAAATAATTTCATGAGATTAAATAATTAATAAATAAGAATAAATTAAGGAAATAAATAATGACAGTTTCCCAATAAATGCAGAATGATAAATTTGCTTTTTATTATGATTGTTTTTTTTTAATTATTGTTTTTTAAGTAAAATAGGCAACACTTATGAAAAATGTTTAACTGGCTTGAAATTTTGAAATTGGGAACTTTTAAAAAGTATTTGGTTGCAAATAATAAATTACGTACGTACTTATTAAAATGCTATTCAAAATAGACCCGCGTTTTCTAGAGATTATTTCGTATAATTATCGAGTCACGCGCATGTCCAACTTTGAATATTTTTGTAGATCAAGTGTTTTTTTTATGATGATGGCTCTGGGGCATATGCGTTGTATGCCATCTCTTGAGCAGCCCTTCCCCATCCGGCACCTCCATGTCCAGCAGACACTACAACTTCATGTCCAGATTCGTGGTGTCCACCTCCAGACAGAAGTTTCTTCAGACCGATGATACCGGCAAGGACCAAAGCGAGCTTGGAAACGATCAAAGCCTTACCAGCCAAGAGAGCGAGGGCGCCGAAAGCTAATGGAACCAGGGTTCCTCCGATCAACAGGGGGATCAGGAGAAGTGGAGCATACTTCTTCCTCTTGCCACGACCTTCTTCAGTCAGGGATCTTTGGAATTCTTCGGATGAGGGGAGTTTCATCTGCGAACAAGAAAATAAGTTTGCTTTTAAAAGTTTTTTTGAATATCACAATTTTTTTTTTGTGAAAACATCGGATTTTCTGCATCAAGTAATTATCTCAACAGATATACAGCGACGGAGGATCGTTGAATGTTGGATGTGTAAAGCGATTACATTAAACCTACCGATGATCAGTCGTAAGATTGATGGAAAGTTCATGTTGAGACAACTACGTGTACGTACATTGTTAGACTTTAAGTGTTTAAACTTCCAACAATCTTATACGTTTTACTGTTTTTGTTGGATATCTAGCGCATTATTCATACAGTTAAGAAAGAAGTGTTCTTTATTAAACAAAATGCGAGAGATGTTTGATTAAAATCTGAAACTGAAAAGCGTGTAATATTAAATTATTAACAAACAGCTCTGAAAAATCTTTCCATTTTCACAAGGCCTGAAGGAAGGGTTATAAAATATGGAATTAATGTGTCTGCTAAATCAAATTTTAATCCATGGTTTGAAAACTTCTCATATATAAAATCTGACAGACACAACGCCGTTAACATTGAATAATATATTCGTAGGTATGGTGATGATATCGCAGAGGATAAAATGATACGTAATGAGAAAAGTATTTCCAATCGATGTCATTCCCAATATATGCCTTATTTTAGATTCCAATAGTGAAAACCACTGTTTTATTTTGTTTTTCGACTATAAAAAGTAACGAATAAATAATCTATATTCTATTCTATTCTATATCCTCACGCCACCTCCCTTGCGGGGTAGGAAGAGAGAACGGATCGCCAGACTTTCCTATTCTGACACACACTTCGGGCTTCCGTCACATTCGTTCATTTCCTCATACATATTCTCCGATTACTTTTATATTTTTTTTTGAACAATTATACTCGTAGATACAACCCGGAATCTATTTTAGAAGATCACAATTATAGGTTCTATTATATTTAGATCAGGGTAACACAAATAGGTATTGAACGTGCAATGTTCATTATTACTTTTCAAACGATATCGAAGTCAAAACTTATCAAACAAAAGGACTTTGATGTTAAAAAAAGCGATTTCGGGAAAAAAATGGAGCTGTCAAGTAGCCCCGATTGTCGTACAAAATATGGACGAAATTGAATGCTGAATTGGAGACCGCGCGCTTCAGCTGACCTGTGAGATGTCCACCCAAAAGATGGATGAATGACATCTGGAAGATGAGAGGTGGATGCGAAAGACTAAAAATCGAGATGTGTGAAAATCATCATGCATTCGTAAGTGTATCTTTGAAATCTCTGCCGTATCGTTACCTATTTTATAATATGTGATTTTAGTCGAATGTCATTTCATCAATGTGATTTGTCCTGCGTGATTTCGACATAAATATGAACCCTTACTGGCATGGAATATTACTCGTAGTAATTGTCGTAATATTACTCAGACTTTGATAAAAAAGAGGTGGGATTTATTAATGAATGAAATTAAAATTATTCATGCGAAACGAGGGCTAAGTAGTCATTTATAAAAAGAGGCTGGCATTTATGATTCCGTTCTTTGAAATATTAAATTCTAGTTCCTAGTATCGCCTACTAATTATAAAAACGAGATAACAAAGTTAGAAATTTCATAATTTTAGAGAGCAATTTCCATTCCAGGAAATATTTTATCTGGGAATGGGATAATAGGAAAAATATGAGGATTTGAAACTTATGGTGTGGGAGTAAAGTGAATGGAAGATAGTTTAGCAAGTGGACTATTAGACACTCCAGTCTGTAGATTCGGCTCAGAAGACAACGAATCACACATTCACATGTAGTGGTGATGCACTCGCCCACAAAAGACGTCACGTTCTTGGAGGGCCCCTACTGGACTCCGAGAAGGCAAAACTACTCGCGCCAAGGCAGATCGATCGTGAGCTACATGATACACGTCGGCCTTGAGGACTAGATGTTACATTGAAGGATGTCACAATAGACCTATTTTGTTGAAAAGAAAAAAATGAATGTTTAGATGGTTTGGCAAGTGGAGGGACAGGAAGAGGAAAGCGATGAAATAAGAGGTATTCGGAAACATTTCCGTCGAAGACTCAACTGGCTTGACTATTTTGGACAGATTCTCAATATTTATGCTCACCTACTTTCTGAGCCATAGGAATCGACGAGCATTTATGACGAAATCTACGAGTGTGCCGAAAGAAAATGTTTGACTTCTGGTTTCCGGAACATTCATGCGATTCGTCACAAGCAATCAACGATTCTTTTAACTAAAAACACGTCCGTCCTTGGTCGACTTGACCAAGCTGAGATGTTGATGAACGACAAGGTTTCATTATATCTCTTTATTCATCCGTTTAAATACTTTCTTTGTTACCCTTTCATCACCCATCCTCTTGACATGCCCTATCCATCTCAACTTTTTCACTTTCATTAACTTCTTTAATAAAACATTTGTAATTCTTTCCACTGAATTAATTCCATTAAGAAAGAAAACAAACTTATAAAAAAAATATAAATTAATGAAGTGAAAATGGTGCTATAAATTATATCGTTGTCTTGTTATTTGCCATAATGGTTAAAAAAAAAAACGTGTATGAGTATTTTCATTATCGATATGATTAATTGTCTATAAATGTCTATAGTAATAATTGTATTATAATGCTCTGATTAGCGTGATAATTCTCATTATGACACGTATGACAATCTGTTGGTTATGAGAAGATAACTATAAAAAGAATCGTAAGATAAGGAGAACAAAAGAGGCGTAGGAAGACCACAGAAAAGGTGGACAGGTGACATTGTCCAGCTTACGCGGCGTAGATGGCAGCATATAGCCCAAGATAGAAGACAGTGGAAGAGTTTAGAAGAGGCTAATTAGGCTTAAGCAGTGGAACGCAAGTGGCTAGCAGTAAGTAAGTAAGGTATTAACTTCACACATTAAGTAAATATGAAATGAAAGGTGCAACGAGGTACAAATACACGTGTTCTACGATACAGCATGTAATGCATAGTATTTCAGATTGCTACAGTTAAATCATTGGAGAATGTTTTTGATTTCATATTTTTTATACGCGGAGGCAGGACATGCTAACACAATTTTCAGTATTATAATGTAGTAAAGTATTGATTATAAACTCATCTGCCATACTGGGAAATATTTACCTATCCAGATATCGCAGCAATCAAAGGATTAGGCTTAGATGCGCATTAAGGGAAATTAATCAAACTGATTTCTCCAGCATATTATAAGGGGACTATGAGCTGCCAAAATATAGGTCTAAAGTCCTCAGAAGAGATAGGTAGATGACGATAGTGGATAACAGAGAAGAATAGAAACGATTGAAAAAGGCCTTTATTCAGCAGTGGAGAGTTCAGGGTTGAAGGAGAAGGGACATTTCTCCAAAAATTCGTCTGTAGTTATGGAACTGTCAGTATTTTGAAGTGTGTTGATCATAGATAGTTATATCATGAAAATCTATTTAATAAATGAGGGAAATTTACGTAAGTGACAATGTGATATGGGGTCTGCAAAATATATTCCAAAGTAATTATGGCAAGCGTCAAATTGTGAATGAAAAGGGTCGTTTTTTGTATCTCCTGTCAAAAAACAATTACATTGCTTAAAGTGTCAAGCACATGTGAAAAGAATGGGTAATATTTTGTAATAAAATTATTATCCTTGAAATCGGGACACCAACTGACCTTTTGCACGTGGAAAACACTAAATAGTCACCGAATAAAAGTCACAGGATGTGGGGCAAAAGTGAGAGTGAGGACATCTTTTGTATTCGTGGTGAGATCCAAGATTACGAACACCTCTGTCTCCCGAGAAATTGCGAAGGAGTGCTATTTAGTGGACCTCTATAATAATGGAAAATTACGCTATAGCGTATTGGATTGGGTAGACATAGCAGACTCCTTTTTTTTCTCTTGTATAAGACACGAAGATCTTTTTATTGCACAGGGGTTTTCTGGGACGTTTAGCTCTAACTATCTCGCCACTTCTTTGCTGGTCTTACTGTTTGGCGACTACCTTCTGATATGTTATTGGCTAACACGTGTGGAAGTCTGTTTTAATTCATTATTTTCACCTGGCCACGCCAGAACCTTTTCATTTTCCTACCCCTATCTACGTAACATATATTATTCAAGTAACCCTTTACAGAATACATGACAGAGCAAAGGTTATTTGAGCCTCTAGGCATTTTTCTATAGGTCATATTGTGTTTTAGATTAAAGCTACCCCTATCTACGTAACATATTATTCAAGTAACCCTTTACAGAATACATGACAGAGCAAAGGTTATTTGAGCCTCTAGGCATTTTTCTATAGGTCATATTGTGTTTTAGATTAAAGCTTGCTCTGTCATGTTAGACAAAATACCGAGTTATGAGAGAATTTCCATTGTTTGATGTCTACCTGAACGTATGAAGAATATTAATTCAAATAATTGAGATATACATTATTAGAACATCATCACCATAGTATAAAGGGTTTGTTAACTCGATTAAGAGTGAAAATGAGAATACGTGTATTTCAGAGCGTAAAGACGTAATACGATAGAAAATAACGTACATCATTATTAGTTCAGGTATATATTAAGTTGTCACGCACGCACTGTCTATAAATATAATATTACTAGCTGAGTTACCTGTGCTTCGCAACAGCAAATTTAACAAACCAGCCTGGCATACTTTATAGGCTTGAGCTGGACAAAATATGACTGAAAATCTGAATTTCTTTTTCAACGCCCTTTCATACGATACCACACTCGACCCCACACAACCCTTGGATCCCCTCATCATCATGGCATCTCCTAGGAAAAGCCTTTTCTCCAAAAACCGACGTTAGGACATAGCCTATATTATCGTAAATGTTATTCTAAATCTTAGCAGCAACCCACCGTAAAATACTATAGACAAATCTACATATTTTGCGCTTATAGACTTTCATACACAACTGAAAAAAGTCTATACGAAACTACGTCAATTTTTACTCAGTAAATATCGTCCATTCATGGCAGATGATTTTTTTTGTAAACGTATTTTATTTTTGTCTATAACCTTGCTTTTTAACTGAAAGTACAATTGTTATCACTCCATTTTTTTCACAGTTTTTATAATCTGAAAGGTATTGTTTATACAAAACAAGCCATCAACAGCAGACAGAATGTGATTACAGAGCAATTTATTTTCGTTTTTAAAATGATAAGCGAATTGTCTGGAACATATTTTTTTGAGCCAGAGAATGCTGTAGAAATACAGAAATAGGAATGTCATAAAGTTACTACGCCCACGACTATTTTTTGACATTTGTGATATGATAAAATGATAATAAATCTTTTTATCAAAAGTTAAACACAAACAAACCTTCATTCAGATGCCGGTTAATTTATTTGATTCTTTCCATCATAATATGCGAGGGTTATAAAAAAAATTGGTAGCTATATAATAAGTGCCACATTTTTTTTATTGATGTCAAATTTTGCATGTAGTCTTAAAAGGGTTAAGTAATCCAAATCAATAGTAAATTAAAACCAGTCAGTACATTTTTTCTCAAGGCTGCGAAGTTTTCAGCAGTCCTCGGTAAATATTTTTACAATGTAGCTTTTACGTAAAAGTGTCGTTGAGTGCCAATAAGTGTGGATTCAAGGGGGAAATTAGGGTCAAGGGTTTTAGTCTATTTGCTTAGACCACAAAGAAAGAAGCACAAGGTATAGATGGATAAATGAAGGAAAAAATAATTTAAGAACATATTAGTGAAGTGAGGTTAGGATGTCGTAAAATTCAGAGCAAAATTATTTCACTCAACTAGAAAAGCCTGGAGTTTGTATGAGTGGCATTATCCTTAATTACCTTTTGGAAGTCATGTGCAATTTTATCTTGATTAGAGGAGCAAGTATGTACGTTTTCCAAGATTTTCCTAACCAGATTTCTTCCATTGGAATTTTGAAAATTTTATTATTTAAAAACGACAGTGGGTCTAATTTCGTAACTAAGTATAAGCGCGTACTAAAATACAAAGTTCTTTTTCCAGGTATTTTGTATTAAAAAAGATTTTAAATATGCTTTTTTAATCAATTACAATAAATACGTACCTATACCTAAAAAATCACTATTTTTTTCTGCTTCGTGGTCTGTTTACCTATCTTCCTTTAAAATAATATAAATAACAGACCTTGAAATATCTTTTAAGGAATAAAAATTCATTGTTTTGAAACACAGCTTTTTAACTGCAGGTATATTCATTTTTTTACAAAGTTTTAACCGTACATATTGAAAAACACTTATTTTGGTTCGTAAAGTTATCCAATTTAACCTAGTATCTTAGTAAGCTAACACAAAAACAAACGCCTAAAATAGTATCAAAGTTTTTATGTAAGCAGTACTGCTAACTTAATTTCAAAGCTCATTAATTCAACGTATTACCAAACTGGTACTACAGATACAACCAAAACCGGATGTTAGAGATATTACAACCTTCCGGTCTAGACAAACATTACATCTTATTTATGACGTAAAGGTTTCGGTAGCTTGTATAATGTATGTTTATGTAATGAAATAATTTAAGGTTAAAACTTTATATAACTTTTGCTTTAGGGCGATTAATTTATGTTTAGATATTTGTTAAGTAATTAAATTTCGTCTGGGAGAACAAAAGAGGCGTAGGAAGACCACAGAAAAGGTGGACAGATGACATTGTCCAGCTTACGGGTCGTAGATAGCAGCAGATAGCCCAAGATAGAAGACAGTGGAAAAGTTAAGAAGAGGCCTATGTCCAGCAGTGGAACGCAAGTGGCTAGCAGTAAACAAGTAAGTAATTGAATGTCGTTAGAAAGTCACAGATGAGATGGGCCGATGATGTAACCTTTGTAGCGTGTGAAGACAGGAATGAAAACGACATCTAGAATGAAGTGAAGAAGCTGAGATGCTTGGGACATGTAAAGAGAATGAATGGAATAAGGATGGTGGCCGTCCAAGATCACAACGTGTCTTGACCGTGTTGTCCAGTTGCTTAAATGGACGGAGGTGTTTTGAGTAAAAGGAATTGTGGAGGATGTATGACGAATTTCATGAATGTGACGGAAGCAAGAAATGTATATCTATCTGTCTATACCCTCACACCACGTCCTTTGCAGGGTAGGCAGAGAAGACAGAACGCCATACTGTCCTATCCTTATACACATTCCTAGATTCTGTCACATCATGAAATTCGTGTAATGTAAGAAAATAGACTAGAATAGTCAGAGAAAAACATGGGCACCTTTTCCTTAATTTAGTCTCAGACCATTAATAAATTGAGACTTATGATTGATAAAAATATCAAGTTTAATTCATAGTTAGTTTCAGCATCTCAATACAAACTGTAATGCAACATAAATACATATGAAACATGATTATCAAATGCAGGTTAGTTTTATATCGACACGCAAACGCTTATTTTTACCATTAGAATAACTACGACTTAGAAAAATCATTTTCATACTTCATTTTAAGAAGTAATTGGAGCAGAATGCGGTCGATTATTGTATAGAAATCTAATGATGAGTGCTCATTGAAAATACAACATACATTTACACGTACGTGATCTAGTAGTATTAATAATTATTGCTAACATATAAACATATTAATTCAATATCCACTTCGTTCTCACTCGAGTGAGTTCATGTTTAACGTAAAAAAAGAAATTGAGTATAATTTTTTCATGTTATTTGGTATTAAGGTTTACGAGATGAAAATTTATGAAGTTTTATTGGATTTTTAATTAGCTGTAATGAATAATAATATTCGCATACATTAAGTTATATATTGTTCGTCTGTAAAATGGATGAACAATGGTAAAATACGAGTACTACTCGCAGTCGATTTAATGACTCTTAATTTGGCAAAAGCCATCCTGGTGCCTATGAAAATAGGGCTTGGATGGTTGTGGAATAAATGCAATAGAATTGAGAACGTCGAGAGAAAGTTTAGTGAACATGTATAATACCGATATTTCTAAAATTTAGAGCTCTTGGTTAACCCAAGCTTTTGGAAACAAATAAGTCAGGTTGGTAGGCATAACAAGAGGATGGCTTTTCCATATTCTAGGAAACGCCATGATGGTAAAGATGAATATGATAAAATACATCTACCAAAGATTACGTTTTTTTATTTTTCTCTTGAAAACAAATAGGCAGGATAATTAGTGAAGCAAGAGGTGTGAAGAAATGTAGTCTCCTTTTTGCGTACCATGCAAGGGTCGCAGCGTGAGGGGATGGATAGATAGATATAACGAATGAGGTCCCTAATCTTCGCCATCAAGAACCTGATTTGTGCAGTGCGCATGTATAGTGCTTTCTCCCGTGTTATTTTCAATATATTGGTCTCATTGCCACGGAAATTAGGTCAGCGAATGATGAATTTCGACCCACTGTCTTTAACGAACTCAGCAATTCATCAATCTAAAACTGCAGCCCAGCCGAAACCAACATGAATTTCAAACTATGGAGAAAAAAGGACGTTAATTCATCTCAATCATGCATTACATAATTGGACGTAGATAATTAACAACATTTTTCAAAGCTTTCTCGTCGCTTTGTGTTGAGGTTTTCTGTAGAGCTTTGTGGACTTAGAATGATAGAATATAATAATTTTAATTAATCTGCAGCGTTGGCGAGTTTTGCAGCTTAATATTCCTGTTAGTATTATAATTATTCGCAGCGACTGAGTAAATTTTTATCTTGCGTTAAATGCAACGGTAAACGTACAACGTTATCTCGTTAATTAATTTATTCCCCGACTGACTAATGCATTGCATAAAATTATCATACATATTATTATCATTAAAGTAAATTCATCAACTATGTAAATGCTTACGAGAATGTCTGTGCAATTTTTTAACACTAATCGCAAATATTGTACTGTCCTCAATTTCCGGGAAATAATAAGTTATTAGTGGTAAAACTATTTCAGAAATAAATGGGTTTCAGGGATACTGCGTATGAAAAAATATGTAAATGTATACGAATTAGGGCTACAAGAGCCACACTGATAGAGGACTGTTGGGAAAGATTCAACCAATGAGTCGCTGAATTAGGGGTTGAATTTGAGAAGATATTAGATTTAGATCTACTAAAGTATTAGACTGGTTTTAGCAGAGTACTATGTCAAGCATTTTTTAGGCCAGTTTACCTGCTTGCATTAGTAAAGAATTCCCTCTTACTAGATCACCAGTTCTAGAATAAGTTTTCAGGGTAGTTTGTTTCTTTCTTAGTCGAGTTTTTTTGTATCATCTACGAGTACAATATGCTCATCAGAGTTGTAATGATCTGGCTGATCTATAAAAGTGTGAAATACATATTTATCTTACCTGCAGGGTGTGTGTTGAGAAGAAGTTGAAGATCTTCTCAAGGATAAGTCCATTGAGTGTGTCTTCTTTCTCGTTCAAACTCCTTGGAAGGGTGGCTTCTAATTCACTTTCAGATTTAACCGGGGTCTCGTCCTTAGGAGCGGAGTTATCCTTAACGAATGTGACTCCATCCAAGATTGAAATGTCACTGAAAGATCTGGAGGCTCTATCCAGAGCTGTGACGAGTTTCAGTTTCAGACAAGAGGACAAATCCACAAGGGCACATTCTTGATAAGTTTTATACATGAATCTAATGTCTCCCAAATATGAGGATACATCGTTATCGGATCTACCTTCGTCCTGTACCGAATTCCTTTGGGTGCCTGCTGACCTGGCGAACGCCACAGCCAGGAATGTGAGAAACACAAAGCATTTAATATGCATTTTAAAATTTATTAATAATTGCACTAATAATTTCAAACACTAGTTTACTTATAATTATTTTATTGTTTCCCTGACGAGTTCTTGAACTTGACTGTGGTGTTATGTGGAGCGTATGACTCTATATAGTCGGGTAGATAAAGCCTTGTACCCTCTCTTACTACACAGAGTTGCATTACTCGTTACTAGATCATAATATTCAATATAATATTCATTAGCATCATAATACTACTGCAATATCCATACAACATCTCCATAATGTAAAATAATAAACATTTACGCACATAAGCAACACATTCAAATATTAATTTATTTAATTTTTAATTATATTTGTTAAATATTTATGAATTATATTATACCTCCGAATAAATAAATTGTAAATCATTTTTTTGTCCGTTTTTGTACCATTCGCTTAAACGTTAGACTCACATAATCACAATAGGTAGGCAATAAAAGAAATTTTCATCAATTTTCACTCTTTAATTTATTACATGTTTACGTAATGTGATGTCTTAGTCATTGAAAAAAGTATGAATTATTCAATAAATTCACTTTTTTTTTATCTAGAATCTTGACTTAATAGATAGTTAAGACATAATTTCTATTACTAAAGTTTTCACCCTAAGTAATTAGTTTGTGTTTACATTGTCAACATTAAAATTCGATTCGAAGTCGTCTTGTCCAGAGAATTTTGGACAGCTTACAAGTTGAACGGTAGATTTTTTTCTTATATTGACATTGGGTATAGTATAGGTATAAATATTCCTCGGGTTTCTTGCTATACTTATGTTAATTCGGCAGTGAAACTCTTTGCTGAAAAATATGAAAAATGTATCATAGAAATTAACTTTTTTTTTATTAATATTTATTTTATTTTATTATAACAAGACGCCAATATGACAGTCTTATAAAAACAAGTATTATGGTTATCAAGATACGAGTATATTACCAAAAAATATACCAGCAAAGATTCCATATTACAAACAACTGACTTTAAAGGAAACTCCAGAAAGTACATTAATACATTAAACGAATGGGAGACGAATTCTAGAACCAAAAGATCCTGGGGTGTAAAAACATATAAGTACATATTTTTATTTGTGTAAATAGGTTTTAAATTTGTATAATTCACACATTTTAAGATAAATTATGAGTTTGAAAACGCCAAACTCAAAAGTCTTACCTAAAAAAAGAGCAATAATATAATATACGCTTTCGCTGTATATATTTTACTACCTTCAAACATACGTGATTTAGAAAAAAAGTCGTATGTGAATTGAAAATCTAAACTGCTGCAAAAAAGTAAACGGTGGAGAAAATTATAAATCTACCTTTTACGTGAGGTTCCGGGTAGAAAATGTAGTTTCTACTTCGCGGTAGAAGCACGTTTCAAATGATAAACGAGTTAGTTTGCAGGTAAAACTATGAAAGCTTGATGCAAAAGCATCGAAAGTTGTATTTGCAATGCTCGCTCTGAATACTCTATCAAATTTTCAGGTCCGTTATAATATTTTACGTGAATTCATTTCCTGATTTTGTCGAGGAAGTATTTTAAAGCGAAAACTTGAACATTATAGTAATGTTACACAATTTATCTTTTCCTTTAGTAGGTCAAACTTCCTAGTTTTGTGAATCACGTTTTGAAGTTTTTAAGTAGGGAAATCAAGTCATTTGACTTCCCTCTTACAATCACAAGACTGAAATGTCGAATGGAAAATTTGTAAGCTTGTACAATGTTATAGATAAAAAAAAAAATTTTTTTAAACATTCTTTTTAACGGGTTGATATTTCTATTGCAAAAGTCTGCCTTTTAGCACACAATTATTTTCTTGTATTGGCTTTCTTGTTGTTGAAAAAGATTATTTTATTTATTTAACTTACCTATTTATTATCACCTATATCTGTTACATGAAGAAAAAGTGCTTCTTAGAATTGACCGGACGAAAGATAAGTTTAAAGTTTTTGTCTCCATCTTAAAATTTTAGGGGTCCGTCTTGTGGGGTCCTGTAGTGCAGAATATCCCGCCATTGCCATTTCAGTCCTGCTAGAAGATCCACGATGCCTGCTACTCTGGTTCTTTTCCTAATTTCAGGCTTATACCAAGCATGGATCTTTCCATGGATCACTGTGTGCATTTGAGTTTTTTTGCGTCAACGAACGTCAAAGTTTGTGGGGTCCTGTAGTGCAGAATATCCCGTCATTGCCATTTCAGTCCTGCTAGGCGATCCACGATGCCTGCTACTCTGGTTCTTTTACTAATTTCAGGCTTATACCAAGCATGGCTATTTCTATGGATCGCTGTGTGCATTTGAGCTTTTCTGTGTTTCTTTTCTTCACATTCATGAAGATATAGTTAATTCATTCGTTGATCAAAATACTAGGTATATTCCTTCTTTATATACTATTCCTCCTATCTTCCAAATTTTGTTAAATAAAAACACTGTATTTTACTTCTACTATTTTATTTGAACACACAATCCAAAGATCTTTCGAAGGTTAGAGCTTCATCTTCAGTGGCTTTTTATGAACTAAAGTAGTCCATAAAAGTTCTAGTTCATAAAGAGCCACTGAAGATTTTTATTGTGTTTTGCTTATTAATGACACTATTCTTTCTTTTTTTTTATTGCTTAGGTTGTAGTGTAGTATTTTTAGGTTAATTTTATTTATTTTTTGTTTTTATTTTACTTTCTTTTGTTTGCAATATTCTAATTCCATGTGATTGTTTATGACTTGCATCAATTTTTGACCTTATTTATTGTATTCAATGATTTGCTTCAATTTTTTGCCTGACTTCCGTAATTTGACTAAACATTGTTTTGACTGCATATTGCTACTGATTGCCTTGACTTTATTTTGTTTTTCTGTTTTTGTTTCTCTTTTTTTGCACTGACTGTTGTACTCTCATTATAATATTGTTTTATCTGCATTGACTAGTAGTTGTGTACACATGTAATAGGGCATCGCTTGAACTTAATCTGTGTTGTTTTTTGTTTGATTTGTGTTTACATGTGGGTGACGTCTGTTTGTGTGCCATGAATAAATAAATAAATAAATAAGATGAAGCTCTAAGCTTCGAAAGATCTTTGGATTGTGAGTTCAAATAAAATAGTGGAAGTAAAATACAGTGTTTTTTCATTTTACAAAATTTGTTAAAATGTAGGTACTTCCATAGTTAATCTTTCTACAATCACAAAATTAAAATAACTTCGACTAGAATCCATGAGTCACTCTCTATCAAAGCACGTAATAAATAACAATATAATGATAATGTGTATGTAGAGATTTCATGGCTTACTCTTTATAATATAATACTGACAGGAATAATAATATAATGTAGGTATTGTATGTAAAATAATAAAACATCACATAACTGACATTATGTATACGGTCAAGGTCGTCTGTTTATATAATGTGGTACAGTCAAGTATGTTATAATATTTATACAAATCACTATCAGACAGTTTCAAATGTATTATGCATACGTTAAATATTTCGAAGTATGAGTGATTAGATAAGGATAATAAAATCGCTTGCAAACGAGTGGAGGGCTTTAAATAGAATTAATTAATAAATAAATAGATAGGGATAAAAAAAGAGGTATGGGTCGGCCACAGAAAATAAGGGCCAACGATTTTATTAGTCGCGGGTAGAATATGATTGGCAAAGCAGTGGAGAGATGGCTGAAGGAAGAAAAAGAATTAGAAAGATGAGAGATGCCTCAATCTCACAAGAATTGGGAATCACGTCGAGGTGAGGAAAGTCCATCATTGGCTGTATATTCGTTGAGATAACCACTATAGTTTCCATATTTTTCAGTAGCCTTTCTCACTAGCTGTCTACCCGCTAGAGATGTTAGGTTATCTACCTCAGTTCCTTACCCTTTTCCACACATTCTTCCCAATGATCTCATCTCCACAACATTTACTCCACTCTCGTCCTCGAAATTTCACCTGATATGTACTAACTCATCTTTTGAGGTCTCAATCTCTTGTGCTTACAACGGTTGTATCACATAATATTATTAAAATTGGGAAGGCCCTTAATACGGTACCACAAAACAGATTCAAATTAATCACCCAATAACAGAACGATTGATTTCGATTCGAAGTCCCTATCACATTCTTGCGGTCTGAAGAGTATGCATACCGACATTTCCAAACGTTCTAAAAACGGGAGACCTTAGCTCTCAACAAATGTTACTAAATATGCTTTGGAACAAAATAAAGTAGATACATCGAACCTATATCTAGGGAATAACGGTAAAAGATTTTTTATATCTTGTATAAAATCTCTAAAAAAAAATGTGAAAAATACTTTTGATATTTTTTCTGAAAGACAGTAACACGTTTCCCGAAAAGCGCTCAGTTTTTTTTGTACCGATAATATACATTAAAATCTAGGGAATAACCGTGAAAGTTTTCTGATTGAAGCGAAATTAACCTCAAAAAATGGAATTAACGCTATTTTTACCATTTTATCATGCGATTTTGAACCTTAATGCAGTGGGATAAGACCGTGACGTCATAGTTGGGTCGGGAGCCTTAATAATACTGTCATATTCATATTATATGAACTAGTTAAATCTAAAATTATATAGGTTTGTAATCTCTCAGACCACATTCAATAGTTAATATTCTAATAAACTACTGCGTGTACTTATGTACATTTATCAAACTTAACAATGTTAGAAATAATTGGAGTTCTAGTTCATAGTACGGTTTATTCAAATACAAAATGAAGGTACTATATTGAGTACTTGACAACGGATTAATTAATGGAACAGTTGTATCTAGGACAAGTCCCAGAAATATCCCTTATCCATTATTTGTCAGATCTCTAACAATTATTGATCTTCTTTTTCTTGCTCAGCCGTCCCTCCACTGCTGGATATAGGCCTCTTCTAACGTTTTCCAAATTTTTCTACTTTGAGCTTTGCTCAACCAGTTTCTTCCTGCGACTGGGACTATATAATCTACCCATCTTTTTGGGGTCATCCTACAGGTCTTCTGTTCTCCCATGGTCGCCATGTTAGGATTCTGGGTGCCCATCTCTCATTTCCCTGTCTCGCAACGTGGCCAACGACAATTATTGATACATACGATTATTGGTTTTTCTGACAGCAACTAATTAATTGAAAAGGAAAGTGAAATAAATAAGTGTTTTACGTAGAATTTCCTGTAACCTTTCCTTGGTCATATTTATCACCAATTTGTAGAGGAAAATATCCTTCAAGATACTCCTTATATTGCAGCTACATCGAAGGAAACTCTTCTGCAGTCATTCCTTTGGCTATTTATTCTATTTATTGTATAAACTTATTAAAATTTAAACCAGGCGACTGTTATATTCTCATATTATCTCAACACATTCTCGCATCACTCCTCATCAAATGGCGATAGGACAAATAAATTGATAGCAGGATGTGATGGAATGGGTGAACATGGCCCAGGGCATTGTGTGATGACTTAAGTCATCCAAAGTTGACTCCATCCTACGCCCTCCCAGAGAAGTTCACATAATGCTTCTTCTTCTCAGGTTTCAATCCAATGAATTTGTTTGCAGCAAAGAACACCTCGCTTTCCACTCCCCCCGGTCCTCTGCACAACGCTTCAGCTCCAAGTATGAGGAGCAGCTCATATCCTGGAGAACCTGCTCCATATATTCCTGTCGGGGTCGCCCTCTGTGAGTTGTCCCCTCGGTCATTCCCTCCATCACGGTGTGGAGGAGGTTTTCGTGTCGTATTGTGTGGCCTATCCACTTGGCCCGTCTCTCTGATATTGTTTTGAGAAGGTGCCTTCCTTCTTCGATTCTGTTGAGAACTTCGTCATTCGTGATGTGGTCCCTCCGGGATATTCCTAGGATTCTTCTGTATGACCACATCTCGAAGGCCTCTAGTCTCTTTCGATCTCTTTCGGTTAGGCACCATGTCTCACAGCCGTACAATAGGATACTCCACACAATGCTACATTATATGAAAACAGATAGCTTTGGCTTCTTCTGAGTAAAAAACTTTAATATTTCTAAAATACTTTTATAATAGGTACTCTACACTTCTTGATAAAACTAAATTAAAATTATCATGTATAGAAACTGAGGATTTCACGGCCGGCGTCAATAATAGTAGCTAGATTGTTCGGGCTGCATGGCTGTTAATTGGGCGATGTAGGGTCTAACTACATCGCCCAATAGACCACGGCCATATAGCCCGGACACTGGACAGTCCAGCTTCTATAAAATAACCATATTCTATAAGGTAAGATATAGAATGTAGTTAATAGTACCCCCAAGCAATTGATAAACAAAAGCATTCGAGGAAAAGGTTCACAAATACTAGACAAGAAGAATAAAGTCATTACGAGTGCTTTTAAAACTAAGTAATCTAAGCCAAGTGGGTAAGTAAGGTACTTGTTGTATGACCAGTAATATAGTAGGTAATAGTACAACAGACTAAGTTTATCAGACAGGCAGCTACCTATATTTTACCACAGAGTACCCCATAGAAACAACCTGCATACATTACATTATTCTAATACTAGCACAATGAAAACCTGTAAAAAAGACGGTCTTTTTCCCGTTTTCTGTGAAGGTCAAATTCGCTTATACTTTTCATCTTATGAATTTTGAGGTGGATAGGTTCGTCTGGGGATTAATACATAAGATATTCGAGGTATAAGTTTCTTCTTCTTCTTCCTCAGCCTTCCTCCCTCCACTGCTTGCTGGACGTAGGCCTCTTCCATTTCCTTCCACTCATCTCTGCTTCTCCCCCTCCGCATCCAGGTTCTTCCGGCTTGCTGGACTAGGTTAATTAATTGATTAATTAGGTTTCTTTTATTAATTTTGAACAAAAATAATATTTTTTTTAAATTGACTAGGTACTTACACCAATAACTGATTTTTTTTTTATTATTTACATACCTATCTGTACAATCGCTTTCCGAATTTTTCTTAACGGTTCTCAACAACAACTATGTTTCAAGATATACTTTAACCCTTATTAACGTAGTTATCACATGTTGAATACTGATAAGAACTTATTAGTAAAACATTGCGAATATTTTCTTAGACTGAAGATTCATCTAAAATCCGGCTATAACGTAACAAGCCGTTATCAACGTGTTATAGTTTTTGAAAACGAACGTTTATTTATGCTCGCTCAGTCACACGTTACGAATACATTACAGGTTAAATGATACAAGTCAATCTTTGACTATACCTAGGTATGTTTCAAAATACAGCCAAATTTTAATGAACGCTGAAACAGATATTAGTAACGTGGACTGGTTTCTCAACATCCCCTCTTTCAGAAACTCATTTTGTCATTTTTGTCGTCACTCGTTCTCAACGAATTCCAGCACACAAACTACGAGAGACTACCTAACGACTTATTATTATGATATCACTTACCTCCTATCTACGTACATTTTCAATTAATCTTGTAGGTATTATAATGACCCGTAAACGACACCGTGTCCAGAATACTAAGAAGTATCTGCATAATGTAATGTTACAAGAAAGTAATTCATGCTAGACATGCCCCTTAACAAAATAGTTTGTATTTAACTAACAAGCATGGAGAAATTGTTTAGCAAAATATTATTAATTTAACCTTGGAAGGCTGATGCTCGTAAATCTTACGAGTCATGGTAAGAATTTGGTTTGTGTTTTAAAACCACAATTCACAATTTTTTTTTTAAGATTTTCTCTAATTTAAATATATTTTAGCAAGGCGACTCAAACGGCGGCGACAAATGCTCATGCGGTTTCTGCGCAATCATTGTTAAATTTTCAAGATGACGTAATGTACTTCTGGAAATTTGCGTTTGCGAGGAATCATTGATACTTACCCTTCGATGTTTATTTTATAAACGATTAAATAAAAGAAACTGAAAATACTTCTATGTAATAAGTACTATGTATAATATAAAAACTTGGATCTTAAATTAGTACTCCCTTACATATATGTATAGCAAATGCACTTCATCAGAAGAAGTTAGGCATATTCGTCAAAAATACGACGCGATAGTATTTCTATAAATGATGTTGTTTCAAGGTTACGATACAAAAGAATATTATAGTTACCTGTTATTTATACGGAATGTAAAATGTCTAGCTAAAATTAATATTAATTTTATACCCGACGTAAAATTTACGCTAAGTGCGTGCGACTACATTTAGTTATTATTACAGAATTCGCGGGAGATAAATTAACCTGTCAAAACTCTTTACCCCGATATGTTTAACTAAGGGCCGATCTTATAAAGGAGAAACCAAATATCCGTAAGTTTATCGCTGGTTAACTAACGGACGGTCGTTCGTAAGTAAATTATACCGATGTTGGTATTATAAAACATTTTTACTAATCCGTGTTTAATGTGTCAAATTTACTGCCGGATAACCCAATTTCTATAGATTTTTGGCGACACATGTACCTGCTGTCAAAACATCAAAAATTTTAACAATAATCTACCCCCGGTGCATAAAACAATAAAATATTTAACACAATAGAAAGGGACAAGTTGGGATCTCTTTATGGTACTCGGTATATGGTTTTCTCGCTCTTAGTGATAATAAGTGAGTGAGACAACAATATCTAAAACCAACTAACGGATGGTTAACTGGTGATCCGACCATCGGTAAGGTCTGGCAGTATAATTTTATGGAAATTTGACTGACGGATTGTTATAAGCCGGAAAAATGAACAAATGGATCAAATTTCGGTTTATTTGGTCTGACGTTTAACTTACGAATGTTTATAAGATTGGCCCTTAGAAAGGAGGTATTTCGTTTATGAAATTTCTATCATTTACCTACTTCTACTAGATAATTAATTTTGCGTTGTTAGAATGTTGGGTGTGTTTTTATATACACAGCATTTACTGGTTACCGCATTATTAGGATATACCTACCGTGATGGTAAATTAATATAGCAGTAAATTTTAATTTAAACATCCTTTTATTTTCAATAATTTAAAACAATTATATTCACAATAAAGAATCCTTTAAAATATTTCGAGATACCTTTCCAAAAGAGACAAGTCTCGAATGTGGGGAATTATTTTTTTCATTGATGTTAAATGGGCAAGTAGATATATTAAAAAAAAAAACTTTTTTTCGTAGTAAAATTTAGGTCTGAAAAAAAAATAAGAACTTCATTTTGACGGTGGTACGGGCATGTGAGTAGAAGACCCCCCGAATACATTTGTAAGAGGGCACAGTCCTTAGTTATCCCTGGTAGGAGATCCAGAGGAAGACCCGGAGAAGCGGAGGTGGCGTGAGGTTGTGAGTCAAGATGTAAGAGACTCTGGAGCATCCCCAGAAGATACACATGATAGAGCCGAATGGCGGCAGAAGGCAAAAATGGTAGACCTCGCCATCATGTGGGAATAATAAATGGCCAGGGAGAGAGAGAGATTATATGTATATTATAGTAAATCGGGCACAATTATTCACTACTGTGAACTTGCGATTTCTAAGTTTAAACAAATTGTCCTAAATATTGCGTATAAAAGCTCAACTTACTTAAAAATTGGTCTTTAGAATAAAATCTCTGTAAAGTGTTGTAACCAAAGTTGCCGATATCATGAACCGTGTGTTAAAACTCAAGTGGCAATGGGCAGGATAAATGGAGCGTCGGAAGGCCACTAAAGAGATGAACCGACGTCATTATCCAAATCGCTGGGAGAGCCTGGATACGGAAGGGTCAGAGCAGAAACGAGTGGAAGCAGTTGGAAGAGGCCTGCAGCAGTGGAGGGAAGAAGGCTAATGAAGAAGAAGAAGAAGAAAATGTGTTAGGGAAACCGATTTTACAAAGCATTTAAAAATAGTATCAAGTACATTCAATATACGCTAGTTGATTGAACTCGAAAAAAAAAACTTACCCAGCATGCACTGAAATTCCTGACTTAGAAACAATGCAATCAATTATTGTAAATTGAATTAATATATGCAGGTATTGTATTAACATAGACATTAATGAATTGGTTTGAAAATGAAAATGTCACGATATGGAACAATAATGGCTATTAATATAATTAATAATAGTCTGATTACATTGGTAATAATGTCATTGGCAAGTCCAGTCCATGCAACTCTTACCATTGGCACCATTGATGCATGGAAAGCAGACTGTGTACCTACACCGTGGGTCAAGACATAAGTCAACAATAACCATAATATTACACCGCCTATGTTCGGGAATCAATTTCACATCATAGAAGTCTTAGACTGCATTTTTTTAGTACAGATAGAGCAGTATTCTGGCTAGGACATAGGCTATTAAAAAAATGTATATAATAAATAGGAAAATGACTGAAAATGAAAATGACAACACGACATATAAGCAATAATGGTGGCATGAAACCATAATATTCTGGGGCAGGTCCGCCGGACACAAAAGATCGTATGAAAATAGACTTGTGATGTACCTTAATTATTAGAGGTTTTATAGCTATACATTAAATGAAAGTTGTTGTTAAATATTATTTTCATCCAACAGATGGCGATAGAATCGAAAGAGTGGTGCATTGTGAAACGTTCTTGAACTCTATAGCATAATAATATACCTAACACTTTAAAAAAAATACGTTCTAGAGCAGAAAGCTGGGTTAGCTGGCAGAGATTGCAGCACTGCGATTAGCTCACCCTAGTGAAGAAATGTTATGATTTACATTTAGTTAATATACTCGTATCTCTGTATCTTGTTCACCAAAAGTGCAAATAAGTAAATAAAGCGACAGAATGGATGAGCGTTTCCCTAAGCATAAAGAGACCACTCAATCCAGTCAATTCTGACTAGAATGTTTCTGAACGCCAATTCTGCGTCCTCCCCAAGGGAGTTCACTTTAAAACTACATTGTGATACCTCACGGTCATCTAGAGGAAAAAACAATAGTATTAAAATATGGGTGACAGTTTTTTTCCGTTCATTCAGTATCGATCGTGTAAATGAGATACAAAGTATTGGTGATATTCCTCGATTGACACGGATAGCAAAGCAGCAGTCACCTATCCAGTAGATAATAATCAATATACCTATTATACTCAGTAATTATTACTACCATATTATACCTACTAAGTATAGGCTTCATAATATCTACATATCTTTATGCTTACCTGTTACTGCAAGCCGGTAATTAAACCATCCACAATGTAAAAGTAACATATTTTCTTACCATACTTGGTGTTACAACTACGAAGATATCAGTTTTCATATTGCACCAACAAGTATTGCCATCAGCTTATTACCAGCCACTTTTCTGTCGGTGTAGGCCAAGAGGACTGAGTCTCATACGATTCTTATATTTAAATCACATCAAAAAAATATATTGAGGCATACTAACGTAGATAACAGAATTTATAAAGTTTCAGCAGAATTTACTGCCATTCAAAAACTGTCATTTTAGTAGTTCTATATTTTTTTTATATGCAGGTACCTACTTGTAATCTATAAAATGTTTTTCATATAGGTAAGGAACTACATAGACAACGCAAAAGGCAACGCAGAAATATTAATACATATGTTTAAAAAAAATCAAATATTCTAGGTATGACATACGGAAAGCAAACGGAAATGTATAAAAATTACTTACAATTCCAATAAATATCACTTTGCTGTTTTCATTTGCGTAAATATTCTTGTACGGAGTTAATTCCTCATACAATATCACCACAATACATCAGTTAGCGAAATGTATTGCAGTGTGTTCTAATTAGATACGAGTACAGCCTACTGTCTAAGTAATACAGAGTGAGTCTTATGTTGCAGGCAATTTTGTTAGATAGCGAACCACACAAATAAGTGTCCGTCCGAAGTAAAAACGTGCATGGGCCCAAAAGTTCACACGTGATAATCGTGAAACAAATCTAGTATCGCCCATATAATTTTATCTACAGGTATACCTGGAGTAGAGGGGCTGGAAAAAAGGGGTTTGGGTCTAGAAATCAGGGCTTTTTATGTATGCGTTATCTAATAATACGCAAAACTCCTAAAGTTGGCTTACGCATAATATATTATACATACACATTCTTACTTTAGGACGGCAGCATACCTAACGTCGATATCAGAAACAGGTTACCATGTTATTATAGCGATCTCAGAATCTCAAATTGAGACTGACAATTGCACTAAAGATGGAGGAATGGTATAATGAACTGGAGGCTGCGCATTTCATCCAAACTAATGGGATGGCGCCCACCCAAAATATCTATGGATAACATCTGAGGGATGCAGAGTTCAAGTTTGACGTTTTGGAAATTATCAAGGGAGTTAACTTAAGACCTTAAGAAAATGGGTCTTTAGAACTCTCATGAAAAATTGAGTGAGTGAGGCATTTTGATGCATCCTATATAATGATTTCACGAAAGTGCAGAATGAGGAAAGTGATGATCGCTACATTTTTTCCAGCCTATTGATCACTCTAATTATTATGATGATAATTGTTCACAAATCATTTCCCTTAATGTTTCGCATTGAAAAACGTTTTACTTCCATCGTAGGAGAAAACAGAATTCCTCGCATTCTTGTCGATACACATTGTGGCAGCAATTTGATAATCATCCGTATAAATTCACGTCAATACTCAATAGGTTCAATTCTAAAACAAGGGTATTTTTACGTTATTTTGCTATGAAACACTTGAAAAAAACGTCTTACTAAGTTAGTACTGGCTGAGTTACCCATGCATCGCAACGGCAAATTGCGATGGGGAAGTAAATCGACGCTGTGACCTGAACCGTGCTCATCAATAAAATTCGAAAAAGATCTGTGTTCTACTCGTTCAGCTCTTTCATGAGACGCCAAACGCGGCGGTATGCAGTTACTGTATCCTCTCGACCACTAGATGTCTCCAAATGGCTTATGCTGGACCAAATGTAACTAAAGATCTGAACTAATTTTCCAACTCCCTTTCATACGATACAACACATGACCCCCACAACGCTTGGATCCCCTTATCATCTTGACATCTCCTAGGCAAAAGCTTTTCTCCAAAAACCCGCTGCTCATATTTCTGGATATAAGTGTCTCTCGCCTACATCAACCTTAATCTATAGTTGGTCTCTGATCTCATATTGAAGTTAAAAACTTAGGTTGCACTGTTGAAGATTGTGAGACTGGGAAACTAACCTAACCTTTGTAAGTGGAAAGCAACGCGGTGCTAGTAAAAAAGCTGAATCCTTAAACTATAGAAAACGCTAAACAAAAACCAAGTATTTGTTCGAACGTGGAATAGTTGAGGCGTAGCTGTCGTATTAAAATTCCTAATACTGAATGTGTTTTGGACAAATTTTCACCAGATGCAACACCAATAATTGATCTGTAGTAAAATTTTGGTTCGCATCTGAGATGATTACAACATGAACTTTCTAAACGGAAATGGTTCTTCGGAAAGTTTGAGACGAAAGTGAAAAATATTCTTTTCGCGATTTATCGGAAGGTGGCGATATAACGAAATATATTCGTTGAAGGAAAATACCTCGTAAATAGTTAAATAAACTCCATGTTTTTGTGATTGATTACCAATATTTTTCCCCCCTAAAGGCGTGAATATTGTAGGAAACTTAATTCTGCCTACTCTGCAATGGTCGCGGCGTTAAGGACAGGATAGAGAGAACTATTATGAAAAAATATTGTTTTGTAACGATTCTGAAATTCCGTCTCGCTGACATAATTTCCTCCCTTCAGGACATCATTACGACTGAAACAGGAAATTCAAAAAGTTTAACGCTAGGTAGGAACTTTAAAATTTTAAAATATCTGTAACGTAAAAGTATGTAGGTACCTAACGATGATCATTAACAAGCGGCCATGTTTACTCTGAAAATTCTCGTAAAATTTTATTAAGCTTAATTTCCTTCATTTTTTTTGCATGAGAGTAGTCGATCAATATGTTTAGAAAAGCAGTCGACTTTCGACTAACGATGTGCGATATCTTTTCTAATAATTTGCAAAATAGCGGAAAGATAACATGATATAAATTTAGGGGTTAAAAGGAACGAAAAGTTTGATATGAGATCAAAAGAATGTGTAAAAATGGTGAAAGATATATTTAAAAAAATGAGGTAATTAGAGACGAGTGTTTTGACTCAGATGCAAGGGAACAAGTTAAGATGTTTTGGCTATGTCGAGAGCTTGTCTGACTATAGAATAATATAAAGGAAATTTTTGGATATAAATTTCATGTGTGGCACTTTTTCCTTTTTGTACAAATTATTATCGGTTAAATTTCCTTAAAAATATTTCTAAAATATGATCTAACGGATACGATTTTTTTGACTTCCTTGCAGATAAATTAACATTTGTTTCGATAATATCCTGTAGTACCTGTATTTTTTTTTGTCTTGATGTTAAAATACTTTATCGACATGTGTGTTAATTCGCAATAATTTCTATACTTATACAACTTCACAACGAAAAAAAATCGTTGAATAATCTTTCGGTCTTTAACCGTGAAATGACTTAATTGCATATTTATATTATCACCATTATTATCTGCTCTTGCATATTATCTCCTTAATATTTTATAATTGTTATTACTGATATAGTAATTGATTGTAATAATTTTGATTACGACTTTCTCCCGAGTCGTTCACCCCGCATATGATCGGTATACCTAATAACTACATGCGGGGCATTAATCTCGTAAGTGTCATTTTTCGTATTGCAAAATATATTTTGACCACCAATGAAATGTTTTGTATGAAGTTGAAATGCATTGGCGTTAGTGTATTATATTGCTATTGTTGTTACATGGAATGTTTCTTGAGGGGTACTGAATATGGTCTGGTGTTGGGGTATAAAAAAATTGCTCTGCGTTTCTTTAATATCCTTGGAGATATAGAGGTAGTGAAATATGTATTCTTCTCTACCTTTTCTGCATATTTACAAGTTAAAGAATGTGGCAACGATAGACTATGGTTATTTTGAGAATACCAGGATGATTAAGAAGTTCAATTCAATTCCCTCACGCCGCGTCCCTTGCGGGGTAGGCAGAAAAATTAATACCACATTTCCTTACGCTTACGTACATTTTACCTCTGTCACATTCATGCAATTTATCATATTATATCCTCTGCGATTAATTGGATTCAAGACACGTCAGCTCTTGAGCTACTGGCCGATATGGTCATTGGTCAAGCTATGGTTTTGGAAGGCCGCATTTTCATAGATCTTTTTCACCCATATATACAGTTTCCCTGTTATACTTTCATTATTCATCCTCTCTAGTCTTCAAACCATATCACGGATAAGGATTACCTACCAGGTTTATTGTTTTTTTACTTAAATAATAAATATATACGAATAAATAGTATGGTTCTGCACTATGATGTAGATAGATAGGTACTTAATTTCTATGAATGAAATATTCACCTCCATTCACATATTGGAAATAATGCTGATGAAATATTTCGTCATACTGACGTTGCAATACAATCACCAAGTTCTTGGTCAATATCATCAGATCTAACCGGATCCGCGAGAGACGTTCACATCTGTCTGTATTGGTACTTATGTAAGTATATACTTCCGATTTAAATTAAACTAGTAAGTAGGTAGGTACTTATTATCTTAAATTAATTTTATATCATAGTTTTCTTCAGTGATTTTATGAAAAAAGTCGAAAATTATTGCATAAGGAAAGAAGCAATTAAGGAAATTAGAGCATGTAAGTCTGCTGTCAAGACAAGAATGAATAAAGAGAAGATGTCAAAATGAGTGTATTAAATAACTTGAAGTGGTCGGTAGCCTGGTTGGTAACGCGCTCGACTGCTAATCCAGTGGGCGCGGGTTCAATCCCTGACCTACTCCACTTCACAACACAAGCTTTTAAGCTTTCTGTGAAGTGTGCGAAGATGTATTTAGGTTTATTTCGATAAACCTAGATTCATTAAAAAAAACTGTTATTTCTCTAAAATATTTTTTGGATATTGTGTGTTGAATTTCAGCAGGTTATTGATCTTTTAATGCTTTGAATTTAGAAAGATATTTCTACAAAGCAGAGCCCTTTATACCAAATTCGCTGAATTTGATTGTGCGCTTTGATTAACAAGGGTTTATTAATTAATTGCTGTACCTAGACAAAAGAGGTGGGGTATCATAGAGGAGACAATAGATTTGAAATTAATTAAATATTTGTAGAGGACATACTACAACATCCGTTTTAGAGTCACTCAACAATCTCATCCTAATCCTATCTCTAAGCGTTTTTCTTGTCTATCGTCTCAACAGCATTCATACCTTATCGTCCTTTGTCAGCCATTCTCATCATTATCTATCTTGAAATGTAAACATTAAGGCAGATGCATATTCCACGCCATAAAAAAAAGAACCACGAAAGCCAAAATTAATGGGTTTTCAATATATTTCAATAATAATAAGTGTCTGAGTTTCTTTACGCTAGTCGCTACCCGTATTTTCATCTCCCCTATATTCCGACAGGAATATATGGAGCAGGTTCTCCAGGATATGAGCTGCTCCTCATACTTGGAGCTGAAGCGTTGTGCGGAGGACCGGGGGGAGTGGAAAGCGAGGTGTTCTTTGCTGCAAACAAATCCATTGGATTGAAACCTGAGAAGAAGAAGATATTCCACGCATAAATGTGGAATTATATGAGCGCTATTTGCAATTATCTCAGTTTCTACTCCTTGGCTTTTACGTGATGATTTTTTCTTAGACGACAGTACCATGTGTAGAGAGAGCGTCGTACATAAGTACAAGTATATGGTTTAAGGTAATAATCTCAAGAGTGATTTTGTAATAGTTAGCCAGGTCAAAGAACTTCGTATCCGGATACAGAATTGTATTATGAATGAAAATTATGTATTACAATATTGATTGAGGAACTTTCACTATCATTGCCAACAGACGTCTAGTACCACCGCTGCATCGTGACCCGAGCAAGCAGTTGTATTGTTAATATATGTATGTATATATCTAAGTCTGCAGAGACATGTAATAACTATTGTACAATGATAATAAACATCACGATTTTCACGTGGCCAGAACCAGAGACTCTACGTGGATTAATAACGTTTGAGATTGGCGACCCAGGACAGACAGAAGAAGTGTTGGCATGCCTCAAGCAAGGTTGTCGTACGACATAAGACGATTTGCAGTAGGCTGCTGGATGCGGTATGTTCAATGGACTTCTTTAGCAATGGACACGTGAAGGGTGATGAGGATGTTTCTTAGAATTATAAGGAGTTTATGATGCAGTGCAAAGATTTTCCATTTTCTCTCAAAATTCTGCAGCAAGTTGTTTTTCTTTTCAAATTGTGACCTTAAAATTTAACTCTAATGACAAACTTGATAAGTATGTAGTTATATCTCAACAGATATACAGCAAATGATGGACTTTCCATCAGGCTTATGACTGATCGTCAGCTGGCTTAATGTGATCACAAAAAACATACATTATTGTGATTTTCATTCAGAAACTTGATGCTTAGACTATCAGAGGGGTATATTAAGTGCCATAATATGATCCTATATCCAATTGTATATCATCTTAGGTACTTTCTGATTCATATAAGAGAGATTTTTTAAGGTTCTCACGTAGAACACCATGACTGCTAGGTTTTCAGGCGAATCGTGTGTAGACTGACTTTTTTGAAGAAGAAGAAGACCCTAGCAGGAGTTTCGAAACGTCGATACACCCGGTTCTCCTGAAAACC
This sequence comes from Ceraclea dissimilis, assembly GCA_963576895.1. Lineage (NCBI taxonomy): Eukaryota > Metazoa > Arthropoda > Insecta > Trichoptera > Leptoceridae > Ceraclea > Ceraclea dissimilis. The sequence continues at coordinate 17,735,710 of OY756363.1, forward strand.
AAGCAAGCATAATATCTTCATCTTCTTCATTAGCCTTCTTCCCTCCACTGATGGATATCGGTCTCTTCCAAATGTTTCCACTCGTCTCTGCTCTGACCCTTCCGCATCCAGGTTCCCCCAGAGAGTTAGACAATGTCGTCGGTCCATCTTTTTGGTGACCTTCTAACATTCCTTTTATCCTTCTAATCTACATATCTATACCCTCACGCCACGTCCCTTGCAGGGTAGGCAGAGAGGACAGAGCTCCAGACAGCCTTATCCTTGCTAATAAAATATCATATTAAGAAAATAACAATCTGTAAGTGCTGACGGGCTAGTTCACCATAAATTACTTACAAGACACATTCGAGAGTAAAAGTCGTGATCAATGAATTTTTTACTCACGCCGAAATCGATTATTTTTTACGAGTAGTCGCCGCATTTTAATTATTGTGAGATTTATGTCACAATATAATAAAACAGTATTGATGCCGACAGTTCAAACGAGATGTCTTAGAGAAATTGGTTTGAACCGGATCTAACGAACATGTGTGCCTAAGCCGACACTTGTGATATGAAAACTTACTCGATTTCGCAGATAAGAATATCGCTTACGGATAAGTACTCCATACACGGATTAAGGTATGATGCAATAAAGTCATTATTTCATTCAAACAATTTCACCTTTACACGTTCCGCTTTGAAAATCAAAAGTGCTTGGCCATTTCTTCTTCTCTAGTTTAAGTGGTTACGATTGGTTTGCAGAAAAGCCCCATATATCTCCTTCTCCACTCATCCTGTGCGGTTGTATATTGGTTAATTAGATATTAATCATCCGTAGGTCTTTTTTAAAGCACTTGGAATCGTCAGGTTTACATATTGAACAAACATTACAAAATCAAATGTAGAAAATCAATAAATAGTTACAGCAAAAGACTCATTTAAGGTAAATGAGAATATGTTTTAGTGACTTGTGACTTATTGGTTACATATTTTACATAGGTAATTTTTTTTTTGTAAATAATATCTAAATTTTGTAGGCTTTCACGGCCACATAGCTCGGAAAATAGTTAAACAATAGTTTTTGTTGTGTTTCCTTTTTGTATTTCGAAGTTATTTTTTTGGGGTTAGCCGGTAGAGATCGCAGGGCTGCGATAAACTCGCCCTAGTGAACAATTGTAGTGGTTTATATTTGAATTGTTTACTGTAAAAATATATAGACATCAGTTACTCCTAATTCTTTAAATATTCTTGATGATATTGTACTTAGTAAGTTACTAAATAAATTGTGAAAGTTGTAAAAATACATAAATTGAAAAAATTGTAAAAATACATAAATAAATTGTAAATGCCTATTTACATTAAAAGATTAACATATATTAAAAATGATTATTAAGTATGTACCGATTATTTTCATTACGATTTCATGAATTTAATTACTAAATTGAGCGAATTAACATAATTTTCTCATTTATTGTTTTATTAATATTATGATTACGAAGATCGCTTTCATTGGCAATGATTTTTTTCTAATTAGAAATCATTTAATATAGTAAATGCTTGCAATGCTTACCTACTGTACAAATTATTCGAATAATTATTATAATTTTATTAAATTAATGAATATTAAATCATATAAAATTGGTACCTCTACAGCTGGTGCAATGAACTCTTACTGATTTTCTCAATCAATTTGTATATTGTCATGTAGGCACAAAAGTTAACTATTATATAACTAATATAACTATTACTACGAAGTCATTTCTAAAAAATAAATTTTATAAATGTATTGTGTTTTATTTATCAATGTTCGTCAAGAGCATCTCCTATTTGATTTAATTGAAGGTAAGAACGAGGGGAAAAACTGCAGAGGACGACCAAGGAAATAATACTTGGACGACCTGTGCCAGGATATGGGCTTCGCCTCATATAAAGAGTTAAAAAAATCTGCACAGGTCAGGGATGAGTGGAGAAGGAGACACGAAGCTTTGCTGCAAACCAATCGTAACGATTGAAACTGAAGAAGAAGAATAATGTACAGAAAGTAGTACCGATAAATGAAAGAAGGTATTTTCACTAATAAGCAAGATTTATTTACACATTTGAGTTTTATATCAACAGTGAGAAGATCGCCAAGAGACCACAGAAGAAGTCTGGTCGAGCAGTCTTCAAGCACTCTTTCGACTGGAACTGATTCTGAGCCCAATTTTAAAAGCCCTGAAATATTTTTTTTCCTCTTAAAAAGGCCTAATAATATCAGGGGGCTTGAGTTAATGTCTTCTCTAAATTAAGAAATATGTACCTCAAATTCATACCCGGATCTCCAATCACAATCAATTTTCACAACCCTATTACCTACTGAATTAGCTGCTGTAGTTTAATGAATAATTATCGAGACTATCTGAGCGCTTTCAAGTAATCGATGCAACAATGTTTAAAATTATACGCTATTATTATAACACCGCAAATTTTAAGTATTAATTTATCATACGCACAGTTTCAAAAGTAATTATAACGTCCACCTCATCTACTATGTATCAGTAAGCAGTATATGTAGTTTATATTAACCATTGCAATTCTAGAAGTAAAACATGTCTTGCGAGCCCGAGCGGGGTGTTAGTAACAACCTAAGGAAAATTAACATGCGTACTTAATTTCGGGGAAAAATGATAATATTATTTTTAAATTTTCGTTGATGCTGGATGTTATCAAGAAAATAATCTGAGAATGGATGGAGAGAATGGAGATAAGCGAGCTTTTGGATGGACCAGTTTTGGATAAATATAAAATAAGTATAACACCGTTACAGATATTATAAAGTTTCCAAGAGTCAAGCTTATCCTTGTGCCAGCATTGCAATTATGTATTGACTTCGTTTTATTTTTATTTTTTTTAGTATAGCTATCTTTGTCCACCTAGAGTCTGTGGTTCTGGCCACATGATAAGCCCAACTCAATTTCTGACTGGAAACTCTGTGAACGACATCGACGACCTTGGTCCTCTCTCCTGAAAGTCCTGGAGTGGCAGGCAGAAGAAGTGTTGGGAGTCCTCAAGCACGGTGGTCGGACGATGTGAGGCGAGTTGCGGGAGGCGGTTGGATGCGGTCTGCCCAGGATAGGGAGCTATGGAGATCGAAGGGGGAGGCCTATGTTCGACAATGGACGCAGGGGGGCTGACATGATGATGATGATAGGTATCTTGTATTGCATAAGTGTTAAGTATTTTTTTGTGATAAATGCGACTTTTGGTTGAATTGGCAAGACTTGCCATGAGAAAATTCAAATTCAAATTCAAATTCAAATTTTTTATTGGGTATAAAATTACAAATTGTAAAGAAAAACAAATGAAATTACAACTCAATATAACACAAAAGAACTACTCTCCAAAATTGAGCAGAGCTCGTGCTTTGGAGAGGAACAAAACATAAGATCTTATAACAATTAGTTTATCTATGCATATATGTATGTATCATTACCAATCAAGAGAAAGCATTAAAGAAATGTACAAAAGAACGACGGAAGGAGGAAACATAAACACAGATACACACATACACACAAACACACACAAATACATACACACACACACACACACACACACACACATACACCCACATACACAGATCCACATTGCAGACGTTAAAAGAAAAAGAAAAAGACAGAAAATACGAAGTATTCTCTCTCTCTCAATTACGTATCTAATAATTACTGGAATTATAGTTACCTATAAATATTTTCGAGCTGCAATTTTTTCCATGATATAGTCTCAGTCGCAGGAAGAAACTAGTTGAGCAAAGCTCAAAGTAGAAAAAATTGGAAAACGTTAGAAGAGACCTACATCCAGCAGTGAAGGGACGGCTGAACAAGAAGGAGAAGATTTTTTTCCAAAATGTTGTCCAAATTGTGTAATATTGTCTTGTATATACTAGATGCTTAAGACTTACTTATTATGTAACAGGAGACCCTAAATTGTTTAGAAAAATGGAGTAGTTTGCGAGAGTCTGCTCCAAGGGACAGTAAGGGTGCTTAGAATAATAGTATATGGTGAGGAAGAGGGGAGCCCTTCCGACAAAGCTTGAGCACTCCTTTGCTCAAACAACATCTAAAGGCAGAGGTGGGTTTACAGATACCCCTTGGACCTGTGAAAGTTGTGATATGAGATGAAAGTGTACAATACAGTATTATTTTATAAGATTTATACAGGTGTCTTATACCTTACCTATAATAACATTATTATATCTCTATATATCCACACGTATTATTGAGTAGCACAGAGCAACTACATACAGTAGGTTGATATAATATTATACGTAGTAGGTATACCTATGTAGATATGTTGTTTTATCTCTTAGGTAGCAGCCGATATTGCCAGTAAGAAGAGAAAGTTTGAACATCCGCTTTGATGCCAGTGGTATTACGACTTTTATCTTTTTATTTTTTTAATAAATTTACCCATCTAATGCAGCAAATATTCATCAACCTATAAATTGCGTAACGCGTATTAAATGGAAGCAAAAGAATGGAAGAAATTGAAGTACATACCAACATCTTGAGCCTTTACTGGTCCACCTTTTGTTGGTGTTGTACTGTTTATAATTTTTGTAAGACTGTCTGATGTGCTCTAAGAAAATAAAATATAAATATAAATAAAAAAAAATGTAACTTTCTGTTTTCCTCGGGCTATCAAACCCCGTGCTTAAGACGTGAACAGGGTGAACAGGCTAAGATGGGCTGGACATTTTGCAGAGAATGCCACCATCACGGGTACCAAAAAGGATCCAGGAAGGGTCCCCAGATGGAGTGTTATGTTTTTGTGTCATGAATGTTTGACGTGGCATGGCCTGAATTCTGTCCAAAACTTTTACACTCTGTCCATTGGTATTCGATTGCGTCAATTCATCGCAAAATTGGCCAATATTGTGATATATTGTTTTATCCAGGTTCATTGTTAAAATACTCGTAATGTTCGTAATCTTTTACGCTCCGATTAGTATTGATCTTGTATCATATTTTCTGTTAAACTTTACTCTCTCATTGCTAAACTATATTGGCTATCGTAGGTTTATATGGCTCATGTGACGACTTTATGTGCAGATGGAGGTAGGAATGAGAAATCACAATAAGCGATAACCAAATTAATTCTCAGTTCGCAAAAAGGAAAATTGAAAAATTGTTGTCTTCATCTTTAAAGTGATATAATTAATATTACTGTTATGGTTACGTCTCTGCCCGAAGAAACAAGATGAATGATACCGGCGTCCGGTTAAAGTGTCTGCCAACCGGAACTCGAGATCCGGATTACCTCCATTCATACAACAAACAATAATACTATTACTTCTACTTACTACTACTTACTTAGTAATAATATTGTCTTAGCAACTAAATAATATTATTTGCCAAAGTCATTTGTCTTAGGTGCATAATATTCGTATTGAATCTAGTAAATTAATGCACATTGTCCACCTAGGAGAACGTCCAATTTAATAAACAAGCATAAAAAAATCTCACCCAACTTGTTTTAATAATCATTGATGAAACTATTTATTTGCTATTCGTGAGGCATGGAGAAGTTTGGGACATATTTCAAAAAGGGCTCAACATAAGTAAGCAGATAAAAAAATCGTTTAAAAGTTCAGTTTATTGTTCATGAGCAAACCCTCGCTTTAATTAGATAAGCACCGCAGGCGATTTTTTTTTGAAAAATAGGTGAACTGATGAGCTTGTTTGTCTTATGATAAACGAAATTTTGGTATTTACTAGATAAAACAGAATCGTTTAGTTTCCAGTTTATTTTTTGTGAACAAATCCTCACATTAATCAGATGAGTGCCGCAGGCAATTTTTTTTTATGAGAGCACTTTAATTATTTGGGTTTTCAGAATAATTATTGAAAATTCATGACATGATGAAAAAATGGTGTAGTAATAATGTTATTCATTTCTTCTATATATAAAACGGTGGATTGGCTGAGGAATTACAGGGGGTATTTGAACCCCAAACCCTCTCCCCCTGCCTACGGTAATAGTAAGTTTGTAAAATAACTGCCATTAACGCCGTCAGCGTTGTGTGGAAATGTGATGCAAAAAACTGGACATATTGGAATTATGTTTTTCAATCACAATTTATTTCAGATTAATCTTATCACGTGTAGACAGACTAGACAATACTTAATTTAGCTATACTTAATTAATGAAGGTAAAAAAATAATAGAAAATTATTGATAAGTACTTACTTCTCATAAAAAAACACATGGGTGCTTAGTGACGACTGAGTAGGTTTACTAATGAGAAATGTTAATAATAAGTGCCTTAATCGTATTGTTATAATGGTCAATCAATAGTACTATAATAAAAATTGAGAATATTTATGTGTAAGTATGTACGGGCATCATGATATTAAATTAATCCGATTTTGATTTGAAACAGTACCTACCTAACTACATATATCAAGAATTAATTTTATTATTGAAGCAATTTTGTTCGTGTAAATTTTCCTGAGTGCCTTTCCCTTATAAGGAGTGCTTTTACTGAGAACTTCGGTTAAAAAACGAAGCATTGTGATTTCGTGCAATTTATTTTTTGTTGCATTACTTGACCGAATATAAAATAAGAAACGTATTTTGTTTTTTCATCAAAGATCGATCAGATTTAACATTAGTAGGTACCTACCTACATGGGTTAGATACGTTGTATAGAGCTATGCGGTATTCGAATCTTTGTGCTGACGATATACTTATATGTAGGTATTCTGTACTTTTAGCTTACTGTGAAGTCTGCAGGAAAGTATCTGGATTTGTGTATGCTAGCTGAGATCTTTGTTTAGTAAGTTTTCGGAATTTGAAATTGAAATTGAGTTTATTGAAAAGAAAAATAATACATACATAAACAATAACACAGCAATAGCATCAGAAACAACATAAAAGATAAAAAAGGTCCCCAGACAGCATGTGCTGGTATTAGTGAATGTTAATGAATTATATCTTTGCTACAATAAAATAGTTTGGTTCACACCTTTATGATAGGAAATCTTCGGGTAATGAAAACTAGTAAACAATAATAATTGTACATCCACGCATCAATGAAAATGCTATGTCTGTATACAAAACTTTCATTTTTTCCACACTTGCCCACAAAATATAATATGTTTTTCCAAGATTCACTAAAAACAGTAGTTACACGTATGGATACGTATATTTGCAATTGATATATACGTAGGTTCTATAACCATATCAAAATGATGTTCAATGGCCAATATATATGAAATATTTAGCCCTTTACTGTTCGTCATAGAGAGATTAGGGTGTCACAAAACTTAAAAACCCAGAAAGCATTGTGTATGGTACATACTGTAATCATCTACCTCTATTCGAAATAGGCAGAGGTGCAATCATAAATTGAATTAATCAGGATAAAAACAAAAAGAAGTTAATTAATTAATTTAAGACAGTTCACGACCTTAAGCCTTTGAAAACAATATAAAATACAAAATAGATCACAATAGATCATAGAATAGAATGTGTTGTATCACAATAAGATACTAATAGTAAAACAAAAATATAATAACAAATAGCAACACAGAAAAAAGAGTTCATAGAATAACAGAAAAAGATCAGAATATCACAACAATTTAAAACTACTAAGGTATAATATAAATATTAAATCCAGTTTGAATCATCATGAAATAATATAAAACTGTACTGTAAAAAACATTATGGTAAAATATTGATGAAACAAATAGTAAAGTAATTGGTATTTCGAAAATATGCATAATGAAGTGATCGCTGGTTGCTTCATACAGAGAAAAGCTGTGCTTCTGTCTATATATAGATAATATGTCTAAGTTCTACTACAAAGTGATGTACTGGTATTTAATTGTGCAAACATAAGCTACTTTATTTTATTTGTATTAATCTCTAATGCACTAGCTTTAAGTACTTCCACATTGTGAAAGCTCGTATGAAATGTTTTTATTATTTTCTCCTAAGTTAATGTTTAATTTTCTACTCAGACATACTCTAACTATCCACTCGAGATTGTAGTAGTACTTATTAATTATTATCTATATTGTTTTAATAGAAAAAAAAAAGTCGTCCAGTTTCTTTTATGGGTTTGTTGACATCTCAGATATAGACATTGCTTGCAATAAATTATAAACATTACAACATGTATGAATGTATAGTTGAAACCATATTATATTAAACATATCTTTATACTACGGATAGAATAAGTAGTTACCTATTTATATTTTCAAAAGGTAATAATTATAAATAAATAAAAAAACTTTTTTTATATTTTTATTTAGGTATCCACATCCTAAAAAATACCAACTAGCAACCAGTCAGTAGGTAAAAGCAAAGTAATCCAATCAACACTAAAAATGGATATACCTTTCCACATTCTCATGACAATCACATCGAAGCATTAGGAATTATTTCAGCAGAAAATATAGAAATAACCAAATAAAAAGATAGCAAAAGGTTTTAGTCTTTCCCGCGCGTTGTCATAAGTTACCTTCATCGTGTGTTTTGTTCGACATGGAGGAATGCATGAGCGAGGTAATGAAAAGTTTGTATTGATATACATTGCTTTTATACCGGTGTTTCCTATAAATAAAATGGGTATTATACGATGGGAGAGGACAAGAACGGAATCAAAGAATTTGAGAGATGAACAGAATTTTTAATGAAAAGTAATGATGCTTCGGTTAAAAACAGAATAGTTGGAGCTAGTCTGTCAGCAAGTGGAAGATTATTCCATAATCTAGCAGCGTGTGTAGTGAAATAAGAAGTGAAGAAACAAGTGTGATGTGAAGGTATGTTTAACAAACGGCATCCTCTTGAACATAGAGATAAGCAATGAGATGCCAAAGGTGTGAAGTTGACCTGAGGTAATCAGGTGAATTAGGATTATTCAGAACATTGAAAAGGAGAGAGAAAAGAATGCAGATATCAGGAAGCTATTGGCATAGCAAAATATGTGTAAACTTGTCAATGTATGTAACAGTAGTTAATCCAATTTAATCAAATGTTTTCTACAATCAACGCCATCTGTTTGTGCGCCACCAAAGTTTGTTCGAATTCAATGTCAAGATCTTTACGGTGGTTTGTTCTTGAAACCATTCACAAACAACAACAACATAACGTTATTACTGTCTACGTTACGTCAGTCGGAACGAAGTTCAAGGTTTCGCCGCTGTTTTATTCGTTTTGTATACGTTGCGCTGTTGTAGTAGTACTTTGGTAAAGAGAAAAAAAACTACAACAAAACACGCGGAGTGGTTCAATAACCTTACACACATTACGTGAACAGATGGTGATGGAGGCTTCATTATATATTAAGAGTTCTATCACGCATTATTGATGAGGAGTGGTCAATAATAAAAATTAATAATCCCATTACAATTGGGTTGATTGTAAGATATTGCTTTTGCAATTAGTCCGCCTTTTGTCACACTACCATTGTCTTGTTTTTGTAACTATGGATATTTTTCATTGGCCAGTAAATATTTATTTATTTAATATTCTAGTTTAAAATTAGGTAAATTAACATTCCATTATGCAACACAATTATTGTTCAAATTATAATTTAGTTCAGAATAAATACTCTTGAGTGGTCATTTGTCCGCAAATCGAATTTATGATTTTTTTTGCTTAATAAAATGCTCCCTCGAGCTAGATTTGAGCCAGCTATGTATGGCTTAGATTTTCTTTTTTTAAAAAAAGGTTAAAATTATTTGTATTAATGTTCATCGGGTGAGCACAGATTCGATGTCGATGCCGACCTCCTCCAATACACACCACAAGCTTTCCTAGCTTACTGTGATGTGTTGGTACAAAGATGTATTTGGGTTTATTTCTATAAACTCAGATTTCATAAAAAAAACCCACATATTTTTGAACTACTATTTCATTATTTTGTTGACGACGTCTTCTTCTTATCGTGTCGGTCGGCACTCACTATATCCCCATCCGCTCCCAGAAAGCCACAACCTTTCCATCGTCATCTTCCAAGGGGGAGCGATCTGCGAGACTGTCCCAGATCGACGACGTAAAATGACTAGAAATATTACGATGTTCGTCAGTCAGGCATATGAATCTTTCTCAGCCCCCTTAAACTTTTACTTATAGCACAAATCGTGCATTGCTTATATTAGTACTTATTACGATACGTGCATTACAATGTATTTCTAAATAAAAGAAAATAAAACAAACACACGAAACAACAAACGTGTGTAATAATAATGAAAAATAAACGATCGTGTAGGATGTATTCATATTCATATAAGATTATGATATTATTATATAAATCTTATATGTGTTACAATAATGTTACAAAATTTATGTAACATTTATGTAACAATCTTCAAGGTATTTTGTTTATTGTTGTTAATCGTCCTTAAACCCATATTTTTTTATTTAAACTTAAAGTAAACAACAAACACATATAAATATACAAAATGGACATAGTACAGATTATAAAACGTTGTTTACTAGGGCGAACTTATCGCAGAACTGCGATTTCTTCCAGTTAACCCCATATATATATTAATATATCGGGCACTTGGGCTCATCAGTTTTACATAATTAGATATATAATCTTCATATCTAGTTTTAATCCTGCGGATTGGTTTACGGCAAATTCCTACATCTTGATCTCCATTCTTCTCTGTCTTTTGCAGCTTTCGTCAGGTCGACATTCATGTCCTCACGCAGTTCATGTCCTCGTACACCTGGTCCAGGTAGTGCCGTCGGGGCGCCCCCTGTGGTTTGTCCCCTCAACCATTCCCTCTATTAAGTCATGTAGGAGACCCTCGTGGCGCATGATATCGCCAATCCAGCGGGCACGTCTCTTGGATATTGTTTTAAGTAGGTGCCTCCCTTCTTCGACTCTGCTGACCACCTTGGCATTCGTGATGTGGTCCCTCCAGGGAACATATAATAATGAAATGGAATAGTAATTATGCACAATATCAATGCTAAAGAGTGTAATGGGCTCTGTTAGCATTTCGTCAGGGACATGGCATGAAACAAGATATACTCAAACACAATAAACAATTTTGTAGGATGTATTCGTATAAGGTATGTTACATATACTCCCGACACAGGATGTTCCAGGTTCCTAGTGGGGGGGGGGGGGCAAACATAAATAATGTATAAATATCAAATGTTAAGATCAAAAAATAAATTAATAAATAAAATAAATATGAATATATAATATTCGTATTGAGTACATGGTTGGCGCAGTTGGTTGAGGCGGCAGTCGGGAGGTGTCAGGTACTTTTCGGCACAGCCTAGTGCAAAGTGTGCATGAAAGTATTTGGGTTTGCGTATGCAAGCCCTGATAATAAAAAAAACTAAAAAAGGATAATGATATTAGGTATTACATAAATCTTACGTGTGTTAAAATAATGTTACAAAATTTATGTAACATTTATGTAACAATCTCTAAGGCATTGTGTTACGCATTTGTACCTTATGCTAATTTGATTGTCAATTCACAGGTGGCAAATAATTTAGATATCTCTAGACCAACGTAATTCTGATATAAGATTTTATTCTATAGGTCAATGACAGGTTTTTGGGTACTTATATAAGCAAACGAGTTTTATCGAAGAATAAGATTTAGATGAAGTTATGACCTAATATCTAATCGTGGAAAGATATTTTATCTAATAAGAAATCGGTTGTGATTTGATTAGTAAAATAGATACAAATTCTGGAAAGTACTGCAATTTTTAAGGGACTAGTGCTGGAAAACACCAATTTCTTAAGTAAGAAATAGCGGAGATAAGAGCCACGCATCATTATATTTCATACAAAATTTGTGCTAGGTGGCTCCTATCTCCGCTATTCCTCACCTAAGATTTTGGTGAAATCCAGCATAAGACTATGGTTCTGAGTAAAAATCATCGCACTACCTTTTTTAAATTTCGTTTGAGAGTGCACGCGCAAAATAACGTAAATGACAAAATCGATTTTGGATTATTGCGAATTTCTGACGGAAGCTTGGAATTACTTTTTATCGAAAAAATTAACAAATATCAAATTTATAACTATTAATTAGAGTCACACAGACATTCTCATTAATCCACGTTTTAACCTTAAGGCGAAGATACACACGAGAGATTTTGGCCTCCCGGATACCAAAATGACAGGTCTCTTGTGTGTAAACACTTATTTTACATATTTTCGTCTCAGGGGACGCGGACTCCGGTCTTTTGACATGTTCAATTTTAATCTGAGGTCTCATGGAGATGTTTGCAACTGAATTGGATTGGCGCGCGTGGGCACGTGGTTTTTGTATTGATATATAATTTTAAACATTTCTGCGATTGTGACGATATTAGTACATTGTTAATAATAAAATTGTTAGTTGATTATAATTATAATATTATTTTTAAATAATGGCGGATTAATAACAGAGTTGCATTTGCATTTGAAATATGAATACAGTTGTGAAAAATACATTAACATTACGTGTTTTGTTATTCCCTTCATGTCCTACAACATTTATAGCAAACTATATGTAGTTACCATTTCACCCTTTAATATTCATCGAAGTAACATAAGGAGGAAACAAAATTTCGCTACTCACAACGGTTTCGGGTATGTAGTGCATACCGATACTTGCTTTGGCTTATGTCACTGATGTCATAGGAATGGTGTACATTAAAAGAAGGTCTAATTAAGTATTCTATTTCATTTACTAACGCAGAAAAGGAAATATACACATACGCATGTAAGTAAAGTACCGACCGACATATGTACATTACTGAATCGATAAATAATTTCAAAGCGGTATATAATTATATTTTTTAATCACAATACTCGTAAATACATGACACTAGAGTATGTACACAAAACCAAACGCCATTATGGCGCCAAAAATACTAATAGAATGAATGCAGCAACAGACCAAAGTCTCGCGTCTCGAGATAGTCCCGTGTATTTTAGAATTTGATGACAGGAGGCGATTGTCGGCCATTTTTACTAGAGATGCCGTCTCTAGAGACGAAAATCTCCCGTCGTGTATTTCACTGAAGAGACTGACGCCATTTTGTCAGTGCCTGGAGGCGCGTCTCCTGAGACCCCGTATATCCACACCTTTAGAGTGATATATTTAGTATTAGCTGAGTAATCTTCCTTTTCCCTACACAACTTTCACACGTTTCGTAAATAGAACCAGGAAACGAAAAAACGAACTGCTGTCTAATATATGTACTACTATATCTACCAGCTACTCAAATGCACGAAATCTCTTACAGATTGTCTAGAAGATTACTAATATTATGAAAATATAACTTGAACTCAACATCTAGAAAGACAGGAGACATCTTGTCATAGGAGAACATGAGTATTAGAAGATCTAAATAAACAATTCAACTGAAGTATTAGACATGTAAGTATGTGTATAGAATTCCATCAGAGAAAACTCAAATAAGGTCGTTTGACTGCGTTGTATGCACCAAGTACTATAATACAACAGCTTATAAAGACACTTGCATCGAGAGTCACGTCATTGGTCGGTCGTCCACGGTAATTCTACGAATTGTTGATAATGGTAATGTTGATTATATTATTACTAGCTGTAACTCGCGACTTTAAGCTTATTCTTCTTCTTTCTCAGCCGTTTTAATTCCAATGCTTAACCGTCTTAATCTTAAACGTTCAAACCCGCAAAGGAGACAATATCGCCGACATATTCCTCACGTCCCATAGACCCCACAATAGAACTGACGTAAACTGGAGGAAATCCAGCTATGTATATGAGAAGTTTACCCAAGTGAACAATGCTGAGTGATTTATTATATGCCCAATACTATTGTTACTTGAATATTATTAAAAAAAAGTAAACTGTATAGGGCTCCCCTTTTGACTTTTCACAGATCCCTATCCTAGGCATGCTGCATCCACTTGCTTCCTGCGATTCGCCTCATCGTTAGACCATCTTGCCCGAGGTCTTCATACGCCCATTTTGCTTATTCTAGGTTGCCATTCAAGAATCTTTTTGGTCCATAAATCGTATTCTATGATACAAAATCACTCCTTTCTCTGTATGGTCCTTTTCAACCCTTGATTCTCTTGTAACAAATTTTTGGAAAAAAGACCAAACGTTGTTTTTGAGAGAGCTTCTAGTGTCACTGGCACTGTAAGTTGGAAAAGACCTCCCGTGGATTTACGGGACCGGACGAAGATGTCGCTCTTCGAAGTCATTTTTTTCGCGCCCTTGAGATAAATGACCCATTAAACGACGCCCAAAAGTCATCCAACACATCATAATCATTGAGCATGTCAGTCACTCAGTCAGTCAGTCACTTTAGTATATAAGTAGAGATATAATATAGGTAGAGCCTATACCATCAACCAACTCACTGGAGTCCAGAAACAATGGGTCAATGACGAAACGAGTTTTAAAGAGAACACTTTCTCCGAAACCTTCCCACGAAAGTAACATAATAATAAGTGGTTAAACGCAGGTTGTTTCTGTCATGTTACCCATCACTAGGTACGTATCAGAGAGATGCATTTTGCCTTTGTGATGATCCGAAAGATTTTTATATTATTAACATTATGTATACTGTATCTTCGTCGTTTGAGAAAATGAGGTTTCTCGTATTTGTGACATTTTGATTCAAAGTCTCGACTCATTCAAGCGCCTTATTCTAAGGTCCTTAATTCTTACTTCCTAGCTTTTTTCTTTGTCTTTTCTGGTTTTTCCACTTTTCCCAGTCATTCGACATTTTCACCCATTACATATGCATGCGCTACATCGAGGGTACGTCTTCTACCCATCCCTTTTTTTGCCTTCCAAAACCTTTTTGGTTTGCTCATGGTCTCCACTTCGTAAGGCTGGGTATTATCATGATTTTTTTTCTATGTGCCCTGCCCATTGCCATATCAGTATAGCTGTATGATCCATGACGTCAACAACCTAGGTTCTGCGTCTGATTTCCTCACATCTTTTTCTGTCCCTTCGATCTTCAGTAAGAAACGCATAAAACAGAAGATGTACTTGTACAGTGTACATATGCCTCCTACAAATTCGTTTAAAGGATACACTAAACATAACAGCCGGCCTAATAATGGTCCACTGAATCCAAAATTATGAAAAATATCTTTAATCTTTTCAAGCTTACTGTGAAGTGTACAAAGATGTATTTGAGTTTATTTCGGTAAACCCAGATTCATTTTATATATAAAAAAGAAAAAGGCACAGAAATGGAAATTGAAGACGAGGGGTTTGTTGGAGAGAGCCCTTTAGGCGATCCATGAGCCCTCCTCAGTATGTTTTACTTTGTAGAAATATTGGATGAAATAGGAACTGGCGTTGCTGTACCATCCAAAGGGTAAGTGGGAGGAAGCAACCCTAACCTCGTATAGAAGAGGAATGATGAAAATAGGTACGAAATTTTTCTGCATAGGTTATGTTCCACATAGGTACCAGTATATTCCATTTAGGTATTTATTTATTTACGGCGCAAGCCTTTAACATTGATAATAGTAATAACAAGTACAATACAAGCAACAACAAAAATAAGTAAGTTAAGGTAGGTACATCTGAAACATTGACAAAAAATATAAAATATCAGATCAAAACAGAAGTACATGAGAAATGGTTTGTAATTTAGGAACAAATATTACCTTTACTCCACTATCTAAAACATTTTCATGAAAATACCGCAGAGTCTAAATAAACATTTAAGAATAAACAAAACAGGCAGAGTAATGTTGGACCTATCAAGAAGTTAATATTTTCTTTAGGCAAATAGGTAATAATATTATTTCAAACAACAAGTATTACTACTTACGTTCCTTACTGTGCAGGTAATGTTTGCGTGTTAGTAATTCTCATTGGAAGTGCGTGTAAGTCAACAATTTGTCTGACAAAATAAAATATAAACAATCAGGTAAAAGTAGTCGGGTATACAATTGTAGTCCGACCATAAAAATGGTTCTTTCATGATACGTCCGGCCAATTTTAAAAATTGTGACAATAATTTTCAAGAAATATGACACTATGTTTCGGCCAAATTACGATGTGCCATGTGGATATTGAAGAATAACAATGATTTGTCGATATTCTTGGCCTTCTTCTTCTTGTTAATCCATCCCTCTACTGCTGAATATAGGCCTCTTCTAACATTTTCCAAATTTTTCTACTTTGAGCTTTGCTCGACCAGTTTCTTCCTGCGACTGGGACTACATTATCTACCCTTCTTTTTTGGGGTCGTCCTACAGGTCTTCTGTTCTCCCATGATGGCCATGTTAGGTTTTTTGGCCTTATCGGGATATTATTGTTACAAATGCAAAAAAAAACAATCGATACATTTAGGATAAATGTTGTTTTTGTAGGTATTAATAAACTTTACACAATTATATTGTTACCGAGTTTACGAATGATGTGTTTGCAAAGTTTCAGCTCTTTTAATTGTCAGGAAGAGGTTAAAAGTTAATTGAAGAATCTGGTCACAAACAAAAAAACACTACAGTGAAGTTAAAATAAAATATTGCAAGAAATGCATTCATCATGTGGCTAAACGTCGACTGATATATTATCATTAACAAATTATATGACGGGTTGGCATTAGACTATCATAAAACGCCTAGGCATTTCGCGATGTTGTCAAATTTGCAGTCGGACAACGACATAATATTTTATGTTATCTTTAACTAATTTTACGGATGGAATGAAAATTATTATCGAAACGATATAATATCATTAAATTTTCTCGGATATAATTCAAAAGAAAATGAGTATTAGGTATATGCAAAGTGATTGATAACAATACTACCTATACGGTTAATTAGATTTCGTAATATCGAAAAACTATTTTATCACATCCGCCATTCAGAATTATATGCCTATATGTATTTATTAAGATATATTTTCATGATTCAATAATCACAGTTTTCCTTATTTTCATAAAATACAATAATGCATTCATACTACGAGACATTGCGAGTTGTGAGACAGGGAAATTAGAGATGGGCACCCAGAATCCAAACATGGCGACCATGGGAGAACAGAAGACCTGTAGGAGACCCCAAAAAATATTGGTTGATGATATTATAAGTCGCGGGAAGAAATTTGTCGAGCAAAGCTCAAAGTAGAAGAAATTGGAAAATGTTAGAAGAGGCCTTTATCCAGCAGTGGAGGGATGGCTGAACAATAAGAAGAAGATTCATACAACGAAATACTACACGAAAGCCTACTCCAAATGCCTTGCAGTGGCCTGATGATTTTGAATGTTTCTCTCTGGAGTGTTTCTTGGATAAACCCAATCGATTTTTGGTCCTGTCTATATCTTCTGGCGAATAAAGTTAGCAATCAGCCTGAACTAGAATTCATTGATTAATTGCAATCTTATTTCATCTATTGATAATTGAAACGATAATTATTGCTCCTATCATAGAGAAAATTAGCTTGTTTGTCTGACTTTGCTCGGACAAAAAAATGAACTGATACTATAAATGGATACTATGGATAGAGCAGATATCAAGTACAACCCATTTTTTTATGTCTCCTGTCTTGTAAACTTCATCTTTTCGTAAAACCTACATATGGTAATGTTCTTAGTAATTGAGTTTGACATCCATTCTGAATCTCACTAAACTGCTATCAGATTCAGAATGACGTGCGATACATCACTATCTCCTTCTTCTTTGTTTACGACTGCTGACCTGTTGTTGCTGTCATATTGCATCGTTTTGGCAGTTGAACTGCCCCCAGTTCCAAGATGATTGACCTGGATGTTTGCTTCGCTAGGTTATTTGATCCCTTGCTCCTTTTAAAAGCCACTCAGATGATCGTTCCAGAATCATCTTCTCTCCATCTTATATCGTCCTCGACTTCGCATATTATTCGGATACCGGACATGCGTATCAAATCCCAGAGGGTATTACATTGTATACACAAACCCAAATACTTTCCTGCACACCTTGCACTAGGTCTGTATGTGTGTGGAATACATCGCCAGCGTCGGGGTTTGAACCTGGCACCTCCAACCATGGTACTCTAAAATTACAAACATACAAACATAGACACAATTTTGACATTATTATATTTAATCTAGGTGATTACAAATAATTAAAATGATGATTTACATCTCTGTGTTCTGAGAATAATGAACTTGCTGTGTGAGAATCATGAGGTATGAATGAAGTGCATCAGCTGGTTGTTTAGTCGTGTGAAATAATATCAGATAATACGTATTATTACAATGTGTCGGGAAATTGTTTTATCTATGTGTAACACTATTTTATAATCGATCAAATACCTCTTTACTAGAACAAGCATTTTGTAAGTAAAGCACGGTGCGTTGAAAATTTTACGAGACTGAAAACTTTCAAAAGTTTTGAATATTTTTTTGTTGTTGGTGATATGGCATTATTTTTCACTTCGGAAGTGGATGAGGCCTTTGTTTAGTAGACAAAGATAATGGGCTGACTAGAAAAAGATATGACAATACGTGCCAAGTGAATAATGTTCTATTTAGATTTATTCTACTAAAAATGTTCAAAATGGTAGTCCACATACATTGAGAATGCATGACATACAAAAACTTAAGCAAAAAGTCAGATTTCATACCAAGAGTGTGGAATTATGGAATACGCATTCTTCACACAAAGTCATATGTAACCAGTGCTAGGTATGCAATATAATTGATCAAATTATGTTTAGATTTTCGATTATTCTTAGATAATTTTTTCACATATATACTAGATGACCTTTTAATGGATGTAATACAGTTCTGCATTATACAAATGATTAAGTAACCGTATCTGTTAATCGGTTTGCATTATTTTAAGCTGATGAGCCCACGGCTTCGATTCAGTCTCATTGCTTTATTAATCGACACTTCATAATATCAATAATGTAGAATAATCGGTCAGGAAGAAATAATAATGTAGTAATTTTATTGTCAGACTCACAATAAAATATAATAAACATAATATGAATAAAATAGTTGATACCTGCGAGACACACATCCAAAAGAATTACTTTTAACTAGTTCCGAAGGTTCTGTTCTGCTTCTGACATTCACCTCGGCATGCATGTGAGAAAAAAGCTGTACACTGCATCTTAAATGTTCCTATTGAATATTAAGTTAGTTTGAAAGTGAACACTCGTAAGTCAGTTTTAGTATTTCATACAGGCGAGAGTTCATAAAAAGCCACTGAAGATGAAGCTCTAAGCTTCAAAAGATCTTTGGATTGTACATATGCTCAAAAAAAAATTATGGAAGTAAAATACAGTGTTTTTTCATTTTACAAAATTTGTTAAAATGTACTTCCATAAAGTTGATCTTCTTACAGTTAGTATTTCATATATTATGAGAAGCAATTTCCAGAAGGCGTTGTCATGAAAGTTCTAGAATATCGATCTAAAGCAGGCAGAAAAATTAGTGTTGGCAGGTCTCAAGCAAGGTGGTCTAATGACATCTAAAGACGCGTTGCATGAGGCGGTTGGATGCAGTCTTTTCAAGATAGGAAATAGTGGAGATCTGTGAAAAAGGCAAAATAAAAAACAAATCGGCAACTGTGGGTATAATAATTTTAGATCAATTCGAGTTGTTATCAAATCGAGAAAGTTGAAAATATTGTGGGATGTGTATTTATTGGTCTATCCAGAAGCTCGAATAAGGTACCGCAAAAGTTCACGAGTTTCGACATAATACTTTTGAGAAATATTAATTCGGAGATTTGGCCGTCAGATCGTTTGAACGACCGTTTGAAGTTCGTACCTACTAAAGTTAATAAAAATAGTAAAGCAATTTGAAAAAAAAAACACACAAATTTTGAAAGAAATGGAAATAAATCTTCAATATTTATTCCTTCTACAATTTTTTTTTCAATAATAAACCATAAGTATTAATAAAAACTTTACCATAATATAATTATTTCAAAACTTATATTTTGACTTGTCTGATTCTCCTTTTAAACCACCATAGACAATAAAGCTTTATTATTGTCTATTGTGTGGGAGCTTCATAATCATAATTATTTAGTTTATTGTATGCACCAACATACAAACCGAGAATAAAAACAGTAGGTAACAGTAGTTCGTTACTTGTTACTCAAAATAATTACTCTCAGCTTAGACCTTCTATAGGTTACAATAGGAAAAAAGAATTATGTGTTAGGTACTTGGTAGATACATTATTGTAAATGTAGGTAAGAATGCTTACAAGGCGAGGAACCGGCTCACTATCTTTTGTATTGAGGAAAATGGTAGTATTGAACAAACATTCTTAAGGAGGTTGCATTCAAAACATCACACGTCGGTCACTAATTAAATTTAGAGAAAAAAGGACAAATCATTAAATTATTGGACACACGAAGACTGAAGATTATCATGGAACTGTTAATAAATGTAATACTACTTACTTACTTTCCGTGTCCGGAACGCTATGAAAATTTTGTATCTCCAATGTTCGGCAACCCGGACACCCCTGGCATTCGCCAGTAGTGCATCCTCGGGCGTGCATGTCACTCCTGTTTGGGGGTGACTGTGATCCTGTACAGCATCACACTTACAGATGTCTTCCTCTCTGTAACCCCATTTTTTGAGACAGTGTACAGAAGTACAGAAGAAGGTGTCTGAGTGATCGTCAACGTCAAGGGGACCTAATAAGGCACATGGAAAAGAATATGTTTTATTTCATTATTTTTTCTTATGGCTTCTGCCACCGTTGGGCGGCAACCTCAGAAGATAAGAGAATTATGCTATCTGTTACATACAGGAGACATGTACCCTACAGAGCAACATCCATGCTTCTAAGCCATTCATGGGCATTGGGTGTGGCATTGTGGATATCTGCATATGGTCCAGTAAATGCTCTCCGAGGACAGTCTTCGACAATTGCACTGGCTCTCCGTAGTCACAGGCAGGAGAATCCCGCATGTGCCATCTGTGGAGCATTAGGAATGAACCACAACGCAAATCACTCGCCAATCTGGTGAAGTGCCATATTAATATGATATAATAGGAATGGACCATGGCACATATTGTGCCATATATCGCATATAAAGGAATATATTTTTAACTTCCATTTAGCCAATATTTTTTTCCCTTGATGTCACCTGTCTACCATTTCTGATAATAATATTCCTAATTGAACTCAAAATGCAATGAATTCTAATTTACCAAAAGTGAACATGTGTCATTTTATATTGCACCTCATCTAATGGTGAGAATTGAGTATTATAATTATGTTAGATTTGCACACACTACTTATATGGATATAATAATATTAATAATTATCGGTGTTAATTACATATCATTTTATCGTTAGACACACCTAGATACAACCTACCTATTAATTATAATACCAATTGATTCAGAAGCAGTATGCAAAGTTCACTAGGTAATGAGAATTTTATTACTCGTGATAATGTTAAACATGGGCATCACATAGGAAAGGAAATAGAAAAGACGCATCAGAACAACTAATGTTTCCGATATGATGGATCGTGTTGCTAAGCTACTATGGCAGTAGGCTGGACATTTGGATAGACAACAAGACACTAGATGGGCACCATAAATTCGTCAATCTGAACCTGAATACGAATAGGGAAAAACAGAGACTTAATGGAAGAAGATGAAATGGATGAAAGGGGACTACGTCCAGCAGTTAAGAGAGGCGAGCTAACAGAAGAATAAGAATATAAAAAAAAAATATATTAAACCGGGGTACGTACGTTCTACGTTTAGTGCCGATAATATTTGGCAGCATATCGTTCTAGATAGTTGGGAAGTAATCAGCGAATAGAAGATAATCGAAAATTCCAACAAAAACAAAGGAAATTCCCAGCACAAGAAGCAGAAGAAGTGAGGGAAAACTTAAGACAGATAATATTGACAACTATTTTAGGGATAGGTAGTTACATATTTTAAATTTAATTAATTAATAGTCCTGTGTTGATAAATAAATAAATTATTACAAGTGGATTTGATCTACATTCTTCTTCTTCTTTCTCAGCTATCTCTCCACTGCTGGATGTAGGCCTCTTCCAACTTTTCCAATCTCCTCTTCTTTGGGCTTTCTGGATTCACCCGGACTAGCAGTGACGGGGAAAATATCATCAGCCCATTGATCTACATTGCGCAGTTAAATTTATATTAACATTGTTTCTACAAAAAGGAACAGTTTAGAAGTTTTTTTCCGCAACGCGTATAATACATCGCCAGCGCCGGCGTTTGAACCTGGCACCTCCCGCTTGAGAGACTGCCACCTCAACCAACTGCGCCAACCATGTACCTACTCTTAGTTTAGAAACCTATATCCCGTAGCGGAACGAATGTGGCCAGTAGGTAGATAAAAGTTATTTTTAACAAAAACTGCATGTGACACATCACACCACTCTGAATTTTAATTATCTCTTATGTAGTTTATCACATAGCTGTATATCTAACCGACGATAATCTGTTATCATTTATGATCGCCATATTATATTCATTTATGCCTTCAACGACTAGGTATTTAAACTTGGGTTATAAAAATATTAAAGTGTGAATGTTCATGAGGAAAGGAGCTAATGTATAAAAGAGAAATTTATTTAACCAAATAAATAAACTCTAGAGCACCGCATACACTGTAAATGAGTAACTATGAACAGTTCAGGTGTTCAAAATTTTACAATAATATCAAACAAATCGTATCTTTCTTCTCAGGTTTCAATCCAATGGATTTGTTTGCAGCAAAGAACACCTCGCTTTCCACTCCCCCCGGTCCTCCGCACAACGCTTCAGCTCCAAGTATGAGGAGCAGCTCATATCCTGGAGAACCTGCTCCATATATTGCTGTCGGGGTCGCCCTCTGTGAGTTGTCCCCTCGGTCAATAATAATCGTATAATTTTTTTAAATAAAAATGAATCTGGGTTTATCGAATTAAACCCAAATAGATATTTGTACACTTCACAGAAAAATTAAAAAGCTTGTGTTGTGAAGTGGAGTAGGTCGGGGATTGAACCCGCGCCCACTGGATTAACAGTCGAGCGCGTTACCAACCAGGCTACCGACCACCTCATATTTTATTGTTCAGTAGGGCGAATCTATCACATTGTTGTGAATTCTTCCAGTTAACCTTTATCGTTTATGTCGCATAGATGCGGGAAAGACGGTGTGGGAGAGTAATGGATTGTTATTACCAAGAATTATTCAGGATTCTCTTTCATTTCAAGTCATGAAAGAATAAACTTTAATGCGATCAGGGACGTTTTACTAATGGTTGATGTTGTAAAAAAATATTTATTTATTACCTTTCATATCTTCTTAAAATATTTACCTAAATCCCTTAAAATATACCTACCTGCAATAAATACTTTTTATATATCGATTTATTAGAGTTTTCCAAGATGAACCATTATATTATATACCGATACCAAAATTTCAATGATTGTTAGCTTTCGTTGCGTTCCCGAAGCTTTCGCTGTTTCAGATCTTTAGTAATGCAATAGTCATAAAAAAGTTATTGTTTTCACTTTTAGTATACGTCAATAAAGAATAACTGACTTTGATAGTTTTACATTGAAGACTACACCAACACTCGTTGATACTAAAGTTTGATGGTGTCTTAGGCTTCTGGTTCAAGCATATGTGCATAATAACAACGTATCTAGTATCAGTATGTATTTAGGTAGAGGAGTATCTTGTTATACATTGTTTGGAGGTTGAGCAGCTCAGTAATTTGATCATCAAAATGTAGGTGATGCGTCGACTAACGGAGATCGGAATATATTCTTTAAGTACCTAATTGAGTGGTGAGCGAAAAGCGTCATCAACAGCTATTATTGTTTGTAAACGCCTTGTAAAAACATGCGTCGCGGAATTTGTTGTTAAGTATGAATGAGGTACGCATAATTATGCGAATATGATATGGGCTAAGAGTCTGAAATAGTTATTTGGGTTAAGTAAGTAACCTTTTTTTTTTACAAGAATTTATGACTCCACATCAATGAACTGTTTTTCGCGGTCTTTCAAACAATACCAAACACGCACTTCCGAGGCGCTTGGATTCCTTCATTCCAATAGTGCCTCCCAACAAGAATAGATAGAATCAAAATTCGTAAAAAAGATATGAGTTCTACCCGTGAAGCACTTTCATGATCATGAGATACCAAACACGGCGGTATGCGGTGACTGGATCCTCTCAATCGCTCAGTGTCTTTCAAAGCTTGAGCTGGACAAAATCTGACTTACAAAGTGGATCTTTTTTCCAACGCCCTTTCATACGATACCACACATGACTCCACACGATCCTTGGATCCTCCTGAAACCCTGCACAATGTACATCTTTTTTGTCTCTGTAAAAATCTGATCCATTTTTGCACAGAATCGTATTGTCATTAAGTTTACGTACGTTTGCAAAGTTTCAGGTCTCTTACTAGGCAGTAAGTACACAGGGTACTCCCGAAAAGAATGGAGAAGAGAAAAAACGGGGGCTTGATTTGTTCCAAACAAATAATAAAATAAAAACATCACAGTAAAGTTACATAAAATCTTATAAAAAAACTAGCAATAATGGATGTATGTTCTTATTGTATATATAATTATAGAATCTTCTAGAAGAAAAATCAAATAGTAGGTACCTAATAAACGTGCCAGCAATCATGTAATTTTGAAGACACTTACAGTGAAGAATATGATGACGGAAATGAGTAAATATAAATTGAATAGGCCTTACTAACTAAAGTCCGAAGTAAACACAGCATAATGATTGTATGTATTATTATAATATTATACTCGGTTCCCTTTAGAACACAACGCTTTCAATTTATCATGGTCATGTTGGTATTATATAGTTAGTTCTATATATACATAGTTCATCACATCAAATTACATTGTGTATACTTTCTCTCTCATTTCGTCGTTATTTGTGTCAATTCTTACTGTACGTACTGTACATCGAACACTGAATGAATGTCGCTTTTATCCTCCTTACGGTAAGGTAAAGGCACTAAAAGTTGACAGGACCCTAATAGTTGACACTGTAGACTTTTTTCTACTATAATAAGAAAAGTCTTGGATCTTTTTGGAATTGGCTTTATTATAAATGTGAAATTATGTTTTGCGAGGTGTGAAGAAACCAGCTTCTGATAATAACTTATTTAAAAATGGCGACATTTTTTTGTGTCCCATGTCGTGATAATTGTTCATTTTTTGTTTCTGATGGATACGTAAACAAGTAAGAAAATATTATATTGCAATATCTTTGGCGTGCACTATAATGTATGATGATTTTTAAATCAGTACACCTTAAATAATGTGTTTATTGTTCATTTATGTTATAAAACATAATTAGATTCGTGGTAATGGGGGGGGGGGGGTGTCAACTATTTGGGACTCCTCTTTTTTCAGGTGTCAACTTTAGGTGCATTTTTAGAGGTTTAAAAATGTCACATTCACAAAACATGTAATGCATATATTTTATTCCTTATTTCTAAATATATTAAAGGAAGGATCTGTTCTAACGTTCAGATATCATTTGTAACATTCTATAATAAAATGTATTTTTTTACAACATTTTAAAAACATTTTTTTCCTTAAGTAAAGTATCAACTATAAAGTCCTTTCCCATATATAAATAACTGATGGATGAGTCTTAAAAATACCATATCCGTCAACAAATACCTACATTAACTTAACCTTAGGTATCGTTAAATTTAGGTTTCGCGTTTGAATCGTTGAACTCTCCTCCATATATTTTTAATAGAATTTCACTAATATTTTTATAGTGTCATTGGCACAGAGTTTGAATAGCGCTATATTTTAATTGGTAGATCAGTGTTCATATCCTTATATTAAAAAGATGGTGTAGATTTCTATCATGACGACACATTCACGGTAGGCTCAAATTTATAAAATTGTGTATTTACTGCCAGAAAGTTCAAATTATTTTCTTATTATTACAAATAAGTAAGTATTCAATGGACACCAAGAATATTTTAAGGATTTTATTCATATATTAGGATCCTTATATTTATATTAGACAGATCACATCACAAACAGCGAGGTATTGAGTGAGGCCGGAGAGACAAGACAAATCTTGAATAAGATTGCCCAACAGAGAGCGTGATGGAGAGAATGGTAGAGGGCAGTAATGTGAGAGATCGCCAAAGAAGCAATTATATGGGCCTACATGAAACGGAAGAGATTGGCGAGTGACAGGACGGCGTGGAAAGAGTCAAGAAAACGCTTGGTACAAAGCAATCTGCAAGATTGTAACCACATCATCATCAGTCAAAGTATCAGGAATGTGTTAAATCAGTGTTAATTTACAGACACTTAAGAAAGTAGCACAAATGCATTTTGAATAGCAGATCCTCTTAACTTTCCATAATCAAAACAATAAAACACAAGCTGCAATAATAATTTGCATAGATTGAACCTTGAAAACAGCAATGAAGCACTTCGTGAAAATTGATATTCAATAAGATTTCTGTTTTATGTCACCTACGTGTGAATTATTCAGATCTATTCATTGTAGAGTGCCAATAAATTATGGCTAATGTATGTTTTGAAGCGATCAATGTAGATAGTATATTATTTGTATAGCCATAATATGAGAAAAATTAATATTCATGTATGCAAATTGATGAAGCGAAATAGCCCAAGTAGTATTTAACTATTTCCTCTCAACACCAATATGTTGAGAGGAAAAAAGCGGTGTCATTTCGCAAAAGTCGTGCTATTTTTCGTGTTATTTGGTTAAATGTGGTCTTATTTTTCATGCATTTATTTCGTCAAAATGTTCAGATTCACATACTTTCATTATTTTTCTTGTTCAGCTCTCTGTCCTCCACTGCTGGATATAGACCTCTTCCATGCCCTTCCATTACTTTCTATCAGTTGCTGTTTGCAGCCAATTTTTACCCCAGACGGCGGCTATGTCTTCGGACCATCTCTTTTGGGGTCTTTCGACGCCTTTCTTAAATTTTACCAAGATCTTCATTTTAAAAATTTTGGGTTAAAGAAACGTGTAATATCTATCACGTGCATAAAAATATTTGAGCATGAAAAATTTATACACAAAAGATAAAATTTACTATGATAAAAAATATACCTATTCCCAAAAAATAATAGATACTTACTATTATCACAAGTTTGACCCTTGATATTCTTCTTCTATCGACGATTTGCAAAGCCTACAATTCGACAAAAAGTCTAAAAACATACATAAATTTTATGTCAAAACATTAAAATTGCCATTATTATTATATAAAAATACAACGTTCGCGTTGTTCGCGTAAAAAAACACTAAATTCGCGGATAAATTCGTTTTACCCCAATCGCGAAATTACACAGTCACACCAATATGTAAATGATGTTGAATCGTTGATGACTTGATGGTGTAAGAATTCAGTTCACGATTATTATAATTTTTCGGGGAAAGTCTTTCGATACGTCCTCGTGATCTAGATAACTCATCAACGTTCAACCTTGCGAGATAATGTGTATCTCTGGTATTTCCTTTCGGGGCACGCAACTAGGAAACAACTTCAATATTAGGTATATAACTAAGTATAACGGAAAGTGTTAAAACAAGGTAATAATACTACTATATTGTTGTCAGAAGTGTGTCTATGTAATTCTACGAGTATGTTAGGGTTGTCATAATTGTCGGACTGCTGACCGGTACAACTTCTTCCCCCCCAAAAAAAAACATTTAAAAAACTGTCGTAGTAAAAATTTTTGAAATGATGAACTTTTTATTAATTCTATAGTATAAAACCATATAATAAGAAGTGACCATGCAAGTAGCGCCGCAGTCGAATTTGTTTTTCATAAGACATGCACATAAAAAAAGGATTGGTGCAAATCTTGTTTTATAGAAATAAAAATATGTAAGTATATACTGATGAATAAATAAAATTCAGAATATTATGTAAAATTAGAAGCAGTGTAATTGTCGCCGCATGCAATTTTTTTATCTATCTATCTATCTATCTATACCCTCACGCCACATCCCTTGCAGGGTAGGCAGAGAGGACAGAGCGCCAGACAGCCCTATCCCTACACACACTCCTAGCTTCCGTCACATTCATGCAATTAGTCATACACGCTCTCCGATTCCTTTTACTCAAAACGCGTCCATCCTTGAGGATCTAGTCGACATGATCGGACCAGGTCAGTCTCGGACGGCCGCGCTTTCTCACCCCTCTTCGCTCATTCAGATATATCTTTTTTGTCATCCTGTCATCATTCATTCTCTCAACATGCCCAAACCATCTTAGTTTGTTTACTTTCATTCTTGTCACTACACCAGTCTTGCAGTCACTCATTTCCCTAATAACCTCATTCCTTATCTTATCTCTCAGCGTTTTCCCGCACATTCTTCTTAATGACCTCATTTCTACTGCATTCAACCCTGATTCATCCTTCTTCATCCACGTCCACGTCTCACTAGCATACATCAGGGTCGGCACCAAGACAGCATTGTGCACTAGCACTTTTGCTTTCATAGACACATTGCTACTACTAACAATCGGACCGAGCGCACCATTCGTCCTAGTACCGGCCAGCTTCCTTCTTTCAATGTCTCCATCACAGCGTCCATCTCTAGTAAACAAACTTCCCAGATTTTTTTATTAAAAGAATTGTAAAATAATGGATTTTCTTAATTATTCTCCGGGAATAATACTATTATTATTATTATTATACGGACTTCAAAACCGGGACATTTCACTGTGTACCGGGACGTATGGCAGCCCTATACATACTATGTGTTTGCCTTGCAGATGTATTTGTAGAACTAGGAAATGTTAAGCGAATAATCAAAGTAAGTCATGCTACATACTTTGTAAAACTTATGTCCTACCCATTACTCTCCACCTACTCTCACTTAGAATTTATATGTCGAGGACTTTACTAATTGAACCACTTGTTTTAGAAAGCAGTTACTAAGGTATCCAAAAACAAAACGTGCATTCTTTTCATCTACTCTCTCTACGTCACTCGCTTCTACCAGCTTGCCAAGTTAGGGAAACTTGTGGGTCCACCCTTTCGATACGATTCCTCCAGAACCATTGTCTTCACCTGCTCGTTTTCGTGATGTATTCAACATTGCAGGTTCTGCTGATTTCTTCGTTGGGTATCCTTCTTTATAAAAATATTATGTTTTATTTTTTCCATGTTACCTCAGAAAGTTAACCCAACTTTTTTCCTACATTTCATACCATTGTCTAGGAAGAATTGTGTGAGCGGTTAAAACCGATAGCTCTAATGGTTATTCCTTACGAACTATCATACCATTCGCCATCTCACATTATCCCTGAAACTTCCATTTTCATAGCAAAAAAATACAGTGCAAAAGGGTCTTAGAGTCGCAGAAAATCTTATGCATTGAATTACATGTTTTGCTGCCCACAACACTCACAACGCAGATAGACGATACAATTCTATTAGAAACGAGATGCTGGTGTTTATTGGAAAATTGTCATAATGATAATAGGTAGATAATATTGAATAGATATTATTGAACTTGTATAAGTTGAACAAACCCTACCCACAAAGCTGTAATGAGTACAATTACACTGCGCGGCCCAAATATGGGGAGACATCAATAAGCACTGATATTATTATTAACACTAGTCTTACGATTTACTCGGTAATATCCATTTTCTCATGAATGTTTTATGAATTTTTAATCGACAGACGTAGTCAGGATATAATTTTTATTAGAGATCCTCTGATCAGTCCGATATTTGCGGCGAATACTCGGAGACAGATGGTTTCACTATGTCAGGAGTGAGTCGAACACAGCAGCCACATTCTACGTAAGCCCGCTGATAGCATCAACAACAGCTATCTCCAATATAGCCCTGAAGGCAACAGATGTCTGGGCAGGCCTGGCTGTACACATCAGAGCTGCGTCAGGCTGGAATGATATGGGAACAGGAACCACATGTGAGTGGACGTGGATATGGATGTTTGTGTGATCTGTCGAGCTTTGTATTGGAATTTCTTTCTTTACTGGTGAATGCAGTAGATAGCAGCAGATAGCCCAAGACAGAAGACAGTGGAAGAGTTTAGAAGAGACATGGGTCCAGCAGTGGAACGCAAGTGGCTAGCAGTAGGTAAGTAAGTAATTCTAGGGATATTCCGATGGATGAATATTGAGGGTTACACAAACATGCTGGCTCAAGGTTATTGTACAGCTAATTTGGACTATCAGATGCAGTGGTTCTAACCAGATTCGCCTAAGATGATGACGAGTCCAAGGTCACTAACGGTCTGTTGGAAAAGCGGCGAAGAAGAAAGAAGGCAATCATTCACGAAAAACACATTCACAAGATGATCGTGATTATCTGTTTTACATGGTGTAATGACATGTGTGACTACACAGGTGGGTGCTCATTATTTATCAGACTTGTGCTGGCATTGGCATTGCTGCCGTTGCCACTTCTATCTATCAAAAACTGTGCCAAGTGTACTGATAGTATGAAAGCTCACAGCATCCAGTCATTGGACGTTGGAAACCTGTTTAATCGACTAAGTTGGCATGTAAGTAAGAATTATTACTACAAGTGGAACAGTGCGTACTACAAAACTGTGCGTTAATATCAATTATTATTAGCATCGTTGCTGCATATTTTTATATCAGAACCAATAATTATTTATTGTTCTTACCAGAATGTGGACCTCATTAAAATTGGATTTCACAAAATTGGAGAGGGTAGCAGCGGAAGGATATCAAGTTTGGAATATTGATGAAGGTTATTCAAAGACTCGATCGGGCCGATACAACATAGAGCCTGAAAATAGGTTAATTGCAAGCAACAGTAGCAGTCAATTTTCTCGGGACGATAGATTTTTTTTTTAATCGTTCTATTTTTTAAACCAACCCAATAGGGTTAGGTTTGAATCATTAGTTGCGAACTAATTAAGGTTACTCTTATAAATTAAAAACTTAAAAACTTTTTTACATATGTATGTCAAAATACTGACTGAACAAAAATTACCAATAGTATGTGGATCAATTTTACTTGTATTCAAAGAAATTCTACGTATGTCTTCAAATACGAACACTAAACATTATAAGTGTACAATTAAAAAGCTATAATTAGGTGTAAATTGTAATATAAACACAAAGGTAAATAAATTTTAAAATGTAGGTTTATTACATTCAGAAAACAATGCTAGAAAAAAAAGTGTATTTAAAAAACCAACTATCATTAGCATGTAAATGAAGTCTTTTATTAAAAGTCTTTTTAAATAATATAATAATAAAGCACTCGACTAAGTAAGTAGAGAAAAGATGGTCGACAAAAAGACAACACAGAAAGTTAATTAAGATTTCTTGCGTGTGATTGTTTAAAAAATGTTTAAATTATTAGTCATCAAACTGACTAAGTATGTTGTTTCTTAACGCTTTGACGTCTATGTTATTTTATAAGAGGAATTAAAATTAGTTTTTAATCGAGTCAACAATATACGAACTGGATAATATGAACGAGGCAAACGCTATTTACAGTCCATCAGATTATACTGTTTGCCTAAAATTTGGGCTCTGAATACCTATATGATCTTTGTTTGTAAAATGCATAAACTTTTAATCTTCTTCTTATACTGGCTGAAGATCGGTTGATCTTGTTGGTGCAGAGTCTGTTACGTCTTGTGATTTGATCTCCCAGCTGTCTTTCCATATTTTAGGGCTCATCCAGAAATTTTCTCCCCTATGCTTTCCCATGAAGGACTAGGTGCGAGTTCATTCTTTCTTCATGATCAAGAACCTTCTTCTTTGCCTTTGAAAACATCCTGGATTTCATATATTTCTCTGAAGGTGCTGTTTCTAACTCTGTCGCCTAGAGTCCTTCCTGTTATTTTCCCGAAGAATTTCATCCCTGTGGTTCTGATGAGTGATTTGGTGCGAACTGTGTTAGCTCTCGTTTCGGTACTGATGATCATTATCGGTCTAAAACAAGTTTTATATATTTGGACTTTACTCTTTCGGAGTTTTAATAAATGAGACAATTCATGACACCGTTCTCCAATGGGTTAGTGATGGTATAATTATATGTGCATATTATCATTATTAGCGGCGGAATTATCTACTTTGGCCAGGTATAGGTACATAGTTAGCTGACCAAATTAATTTACTAATTTATTATAACGACTATGAAAATTTAGAAACAGAAATGATCTGGTATCATAACATTATAAAAGTGGATATATCTACATTTTAAGTTTATGGTCACGGTTAAAAATCCAGTTATTTTTTATTGCACTTCGTCAGAGGATGTAAACCATTCAGAGCGATTTAAATGATCTTTTTTTTAACATTAATTACAAATAATTTATAGATAGTCGTATCATGTTGAAAGGATGGTCCCCACAAGAATTTCTAAGCTCGACATACAATAGATCCCTGAAGGACGCCGACCACAGGGACATTAACCGAAAAGATGGAGAGAAAGTTGGACCTTTTCATCACAGGAACGAGTCTTGAGCCCTGGCTAAACAAATCCAAGATCTATTCAAAGAAGAAGAAGACACTCGTAAATAAAACTGATAGCTTTCGCCACACTGGACCCAATACAGGAACTGTTGATAAATGGAATAAAATACTATATTACAGAAAAAATAAAATCAATAATAGGCAATACATATTTTTTCTAATTTTTGTTTTCTGAGCCTTGGTTCACGTTCCCTACTCTTTTTTGATTTTTTTCGAGTATCCTGCAAAAGTCAGTTCTTCGAACAACTTTCTTTAAACGTTTAACTTTTTTTTCCAGTGTTCCCAGTCCATTTTATTCTGAATGTCGTAAGGGAATGTTGTAAGTGTCTGCTCTGGGAGAGCATTGTGTGTGTTTTTATATACTGCAGCATTTACTGGTTATCCCATTATTGGGATAGGTACAGCTTGATGGTGAACAGGTTGTTGGCTATCTTTCAACAACAAACCTATCCCCTTCACGCAGCATATCTTGCAGTATAGGCAGAGAGAACAGATAGCCAGACATTCCTATCCTTACACACACTATGTGCTCCCGTCACATTCATAGAATTCGTCATACATACTCTACGATTTTTTTATTCAGAACAAGTGCGTCCTTGAGAATCTGGCCTGCATGGTCAAGCCATGTGGTTCTTGGACGGTCGCGCTTCTTCTTCTTTCACCCAGGTATATTTTCTTTGTCATCTTTTCATCGGTCATTCTCTCTACATGTCCCAACCATCACAAAATGAAAGTGAACAACAAATCACTTGTTCCATAAAATATCATTTATTTCAGGTATCCAAAACCGACTGTTGACGATATAACGAAACGATATGAAATCAACATATCCACATCACTGACAACATTCGATATACATAATAAGGTTGGTTGGTAGACGTTCGTACTCACTGTCTCCGACATACAATGAAAACAATTATGCTTAATAATTATTGCATTTCACTTCAATTACAAAAAAAAATGCAACTAGATCACGAACTCTCACGGGGAAAAATAATATTGTCGCTAATAACATAATATTAATTTGCAATTTATAATCATTAGCCATATTAAACATGTTTTGTTATCATATTTTTGTAGCAAAATAAATATTCTATCGTTTTTAATAATATTTTTTTATGAATAGACTGCAGGTTCATCGCCCATTTCATGTGCAAGTATTGTCATGCAAAAATACCTCGTAAGAGACCTGTACCCCGATTTAGTACGAGTATGATCACCTTATTAAATATTATTTTGAAAACAAGTCGAAATAACAGTTAGAAAAAGCCTGCTGTGTTTTAATGGTATACGTAGTACGCACTTATGCATGTGTTTCCTAACAAAATGTCCAATATGGTATTGAATTTATTTCAAAGCTAGATTTTTTAGAATTTGAAAAAGTTTACCAAATTTTTGAACTCATTTTATATCGTTTAACTCAACACTCGATTCATCAACTGAAAATATTGACAGTATCTATTAAAATTATGTACTCTTGATTTAATTTGAATATCAATTTTAATGCATTTCTCTAAACGATTCTCTAAATGAATACCATTTCAGAACAAATCTATGAAACTAAAGTTAAAATTAATGAAAAATTAGGCGATTAAAAAACCTCAATATATGGTGTCCCTCAAGGGTCGGTACTAGGCCCATTTTTTTTCAGTAGCCACCAAATGACAAAAGTTAGAAAATTGATAATTTAAATCAAATAATTATCTTTACATACCTAGGTATATTATCTATTCATAATTGAAAAGATATGAATGTCTTTAAAAATGGGAATAAGATCTTGTTCAAACAAAACAACGTATTGTAGAGAGAAAATCTTCGTAAAAACCATAACGACAATTACATTAAAGATTATCTACGATACATTTATCAATCACAATTTTACTCTTCAGTCTGTCTACTGTCATGATAAATGAACGTAATATTACTCTTGTAGCATCAAGTTTTATACCCAATATACCTATTACAATACTTAGCAGAGCTGGGCAAAAAAGTGTTAATCCGTTAATCGTTAACTAACGAAGTTAACAATTTGGTTAACGATTGAACGCTTTTCTCACCTCCAAAAATTGTTAACGAATTATTTAACTTCCGTTAATTAAGTCCGTTAATATTTGATTGTTTGCATAGACATCATCCACTGGCGGCGCTGGCATTAGATAATCCAAGGGTTGTATGGGATTGTGTGTGGTATCGTACGTGGGTTGGGAGTTGGGAAAGAAATTTCGCCTTGTTGGAATACATCGCGATAGTGTAAATGTGATTGTATGTAGTTGTACTAATGTAGTTCTATTTCATGCCATTTAACCGTGATTTTTTACATTAACGCTTCAACGGATTAACGTTAACTTCCGTTACATTTTTCAAAATGTAACGCTTTTAGCAGTCTTCGAGATAAAATTAGAAATGAGGAGATCAGACGTCGAACAAAAGTTGCCGACATCGCAGAAAGAACAGCAAAGCAAAAATGGCAGTGGGCGGGACACGTGGCGAGACAGGACAGTGTCAGATGGACACCTAAAATCCCGAAGTGGAGGCCCTGGGAGAACAAAAGAGGCGTAGGAAGACCACAGAAAAGGTGGACAGATGACATTGTCCAGCTTACGGGTCGTAGATGGCAGCAGATAGCCCAAGATAGAAGACAGTGGAAGAGTTTAGAAGAGGCCTATGTCCAGCAGTGGAACGCAAGTGGCTAGCAGTAAGTAAGTAACGCTTTAACGATTAACGAAGTTAACTTTTTAGTTATCGATTAAAGATGTTCACTTTATGATTAACGGTGCCCACCTCTGATAATGAGCGTATGAACAAAGTACAATACCGACTCGTATAGGTACTGTACAGTCATGTATGTACATTGATTGTACAGTCATGCAGTCGGTTGACTAAAGTTAATATAATATTATTAGGTTAAACCTAGTAAGTAGTTTACCGAGTATTATTTCTTTCGTGGGAGAAATTGACGTGATACATAACTACATACAAATAATAGATGGGCGAATCCATAAACTAAGGGTGTTACGTTTTACGTATTTGAATGTATTTTTAAGAATAGTTTGATTTAATATCAACATTTTGTCAAAACACCCATCATTTTATGGTCACGCTAAATATGGTCATTTACTGAAAATTTACAATATAGTACTGTAACAGGGGCTAACTAATTGGGGATATGAAATTTTCTAAAAAACAAATTTATTATGATTTTTTAAAAACGTGACGGGGGTTACATCCAGTACGCTTAAAAAAATAAGAAATAAAAAGCTGAAAGTTTAAGATATGTTTCATGTTACTTTCCATGAATAAATTAGGATTTTTTATCAGTTCCATCTTCTCTTCTTCTTCCACAGCCACTTAGGTCCATTGTTGGACATAGACCTCCTTGTACCCAGTAATATTATAAAATAAATCAATTCGAAAAACTGAGATTGAGGGTCATTAGTATACATCGGGATATGGGATTATTTTATTTGAATATGGGCTATAAAACCTTTTCGTATGAATGAGATTCCATAGCACTACTCGTGAGCAAAAGTATTATTTCTCTTTGAATTTAAATTACGGGGTTTCCATCTTTACCTGAATTCGATACAACCATCAATATCTCTAGGGGAATACAACAATAGAGATTTGTAAGCAATTAATTCCACGTAACTTGTATCTGCGTGCATTATACAGGTAGTAGTAACAAAATTTGCGAAGTACATAAACAAAATATTTTTGTTCACTCTACGTCCCTGCACATCTCCAGAAAAGAATCCGATATTCCAAATTATTATTGTGACTGACTAGTTATGTTTATTGTGTGTTTGTCTATAATGTGATTTTTATCTTAATTTTCCTTTTTAATAATGAATTGCTTTTGTAACTCAGATAATTTGGTAATCCTTGAGTCTTCGCTGGTGTATATGTTGCTGATGTTGTATTGTTTATACTTATTGAAAAACTGTTTGTACTCGAAAGATTAATAAAATAAATAAAAATATCCCGATGTATAGTCATTAGTTTATGGATTTGCCCAGATGGAAGAACATTGTACTCATACACGAGGCAATACTAATAATACCTAATAGCGATCTGTTGCATCGACTTTATAGAATACCCGTACCTATAAGTAAGTAATAACAGAGTCGTATCTCCGAAATGTGGGTCAATGTTTCATATTATTACATATAATACTTATTACCTATACTACCGATTCAACTTTCTTTTCCAAGGAATCCGGATATATTTATAGTCATATACGTACAGTCCTCGATACTCTTTACTTAATCGATCGTCAGGACCAGTTCGTATACTTTGTTGAAACCGTTGAAATATTGCATGCTGACAAAAAAACGACCATAATCGTTTTCACTTATATGAATAATGTCTTTCCTATATTATTATTGAATAATTTGCGAAAATAATAAGATACTTACCTCTGATTGTTATGAAATTTTCAAACCCTTTCAGTTTTTTTCCTCTAATTGCGTTGATTGCAATTCAAATTGGCAACCCATGCATTAAATTTGTGCAAAAATGTGCTGCAGATCAGTTACTAATTGATTTGTTTGGCATGATGATATCTTCATTGGCATGATTAAAATTCTCGTTTCTGGCATTCATTGAATTTCTTCAAGTCCATTATGTGTTTGATAATAGTAATCATTTGCGTTGTGCAGAATCTAGTTCATCGTCCGATGAAAGTGAATCGGATGTTTTTTTGTATGTTGTTGTAAAAAAAATGCATTCAGTATTTTGTTGTTTTTTTATTTTATTTTTTATACAATGGTTTTATATAACAATAAATTACCAAATCAGTAACATTTAACATTGGCATCAATCTTAATATATAATAAGAGAAGATAAAAAAAAAGATGTTTGAGAAAAATGAAGTGGAAGCATGATATATGATTGTAATGAAATTATGAGTATAAACAAAATGATAAAAATACAAAAAAATGACGAATTGTTTTTGATGATTTGATTATGGCAAGTCATGGCGTGAAAATAAAAATGAACAGTGAATGAAACGATAATGATATAAAAATAACGATAATTACATAAAATTAACTAAAAAAACATAAAGTAAAGTTAAACATAAAATCACAAGTCTTTTTATCATGCGCGTAATAGCACAATACAAATAACTCTCTTGTAAAGAGAAACAAAAATAAAATAAAATAAAAATATAAGTCTTAAAAAAGGTAAGTATCGTCATATAAACATAAAATAATAATATGATAGAGGTAGGATACAATGACTAAAAATCATAAACAAACAAAAAACGAACAAAAAACATAATCAGAACAAAAATAATAGATGAAAGTGTTGTAACAATATCAACATAATAAAATATATATTATTTATATTGAAGACGCCGAATGATAATGTTTCAAATTCGTTTTTCTCTTCTCTTCCTGAGCAAATAACAATTATTAATAAGTTAAATAATTTAAATAACACATCGGCCGAGAACATCCTCAGAAAATCAATATATCACACGCGATATAATTCTATACTCCAAAGGACTTCAACGGCATTCAACAAATAATATTACATAAATAACTTAACCAAAGATCATATGGTATCGAGTGTAAGTCGATATTGGTGAAATAATAAATTAAAGTTGGCTAGTTGTTGAGATTAGATGCACACTTATTGCTGGGGTTTCTGGGCGGCGTATGCCTGATCCTGAGCATCGATAGCTCTTCCCCAGCCACCACCGTGACCACCGCTGCTTGCATAACCTCCGGCATCAGCGTATCCTGAAGATCCGCCGGCACTGTAGTCGTGACTTGAAGAGTGGCTGCTTGTATGGTGTGGGTGGGCAACTACTTCGTATGTGACGTGCTTCTGTTGCGAAAGAAGTTTCTTCAATCCAATGATAGCAGAGAGAACGAGGGCCAGTTTACCGATAAGGAGAGCCTTGCCAGCGATCAGAGCGATAGCACCCAAGATCAATGGAAGAAGGGCAGCGGCCTTCAGAGCTACGGCAGCCATGAGTGGTCCCAAGATTTTCTGAGCCTTCTTCTTCTTTCCACGTCCCTCAACACTGTTATCAGATCCCAACAAATCTTCTGTGGCATCGGATAAAGCACGACCACCGGAAGAAACAGCGTTCACTATATCACTTCCTTTCAATTCCACTTTGATTGTGTGTGACTCCAAAAAGGTCTGGATGCGAGTCATGAGTAGACTCTCGATGGATTCATCTCCATTGATGGCGCGTGGTGCGCCTTCCTTCTCGGCGGCCTGTGTTCTCACTACGGTCACTCCCTCGGTAATATCAAACTGTTCCTTTTTGCCTAAGAACTTGTCAACAAACGAAAAGATTTTGTATTTGATGCACGAGGAAGAATCCTTCCTAAGACAATCACTATAAATACTTTCGAGGAAATCATTTTCGGATTGAATTGAATTCCTAGAGGGTTGGATGGACCGCGCCTCCTGGGCGGGAAGGGCAAAGGCCACACCGAGAAGGGCCAACACGGCAACGCTCCTCAACACTGACATATCGGATATAGATTAGATAAAATGTGACACACAAAGCGCGCGGGTGCGACTCGGATTAATGACGGTGATATTGTGCTAGGTTTCAGGTTCAACCGTAGCTTATATAGCAGCATCCAGGTCATACCATGAGAAAGGCCCCCCTCCGCGCTCTCACACACTCACACACACTCACCGGGTGAAGTCTTTCTCTTTTTTGTACAATACGATACAATGATAATAATAATAATACACTCACCACCCATAATATTGTATCCGGAGTAACCGAATTCAACGCTGGACATCTGTGCACCTGTTTACATGATATCTTATTCTAATTGATATCGGCTAATTGTTTCAAGACGAGGAGTTTAGAGTAAACGGACCAATTCTTCTCCATTCCCTGCAAATTTGTTGTTGTACGTTCATCTCAAACTTGTTTACCCGGCGTCTTCGTGTTGCCGGTTTCCGCTTCGGTGGTCTAGACGTAATTTCGCGCACTAGACTTTTACTTACGGTCCACGAGTGTTTGCGTATGTATATGATATGATAATTTATGCGTATGACTCTAAGTAAATATCCGTACAAAGTATGCATTCGTTGTTGCTCATATTATCACACGGTCGCATCTCAAAATAATCTTTAAAATTATTCATCATAAAAGTGTCCAAAAATTAAGACTCGCGACTCAAGTATGAAGTCACGGTCATTTTCCGAGGAATTAAGGTTCAAAATCGCATGAACAATCGCATGATGAAATGGTAAAAATTGTGTTTTTTTCCTTTTTTGGAGGTTAATTTTGCTTTAATATTTTTTTAAATGCGATTATCAATACATATAGAAAAAAATCTCTGCAACTTTCGGGAAACGAGTTGCTATCTTTCGAGAGGTGTCTTTCACATATTTTTTTTGAGAAATCTGTACAGGATATAAAAAAACCTTTTACCTTTTTTCCCTAGATAAAGGTTAAATGCATCTATCCATTTTTTTATAAGGCATATTTAGTAAAGGTTGCCAAGATCTAAGGTCTCCCGTATTTTTTAGAATTTTTTTGAAATGTCAATATGTCTACTCTTAAAACGCTTGTTAAAAATTTACACGCTCTGCTCATCAATTAGGTATTTCATGTAAATTGCATGAAACGAAATCTTTGAACGAATTTCTTTTTTTCGTTGGTTTTAATTATTGAGATAATTGTTTTAATCTCCAAATATTACAATTAATCACTGCATATTTTTATGTATTTGCTATTGTGAAAACTTTAGTCGAAAATCCGTGACTAATTTGATAAAAATATTTATTATTTATAAATTCCATGATGCAGTACCTAAATAATTGGTGATAATTTATTTCATTTTGTTGATTTATAATAAAAAAACTAAAAAAAGGTATTGAATGGGATACCCCGAGAACTACATAATAAAACTTAAGTATTTCGTTTCAATTTCAAATAGAGATAATTATAGAGTTGTCACATCACCTTAGTATTCATGAAGAAACGTAATTCAGGCTAACCCTGGGTCCACCTCTTAATAATATTTTGCTAGAAGTGCGGGTAAAGAGGTCGCTATTAATGCGCCTGAGCTACCAGGGGATGTGAAGAGTCTTAAGCCCGCGGGATTTTCCTTCAATCACCTTAGTATTTTGCTTCATATCTAAGCAGAGATAACTCATAAATATCATGAAAAACCTATTTTCTGGATTATTTTTTATAACTATTTTATAGCTAATCATGAAGGTATCCTGAAAATTTTATACCCATAACATTCATATTCAGAGAGATATCTCGATTTTTAAAGTCAGTGAATACTACCCAAAACTTTTAACGGCCATTTCTCCGGAACAACAATTTCAGACATGTCTCACTCTGGAACATCTGGGTCATCGATATGAGAATTAATTTTCAGAATCTTCTTGGCAATTTTTCCTTTAGAACCATCCATCTGTCTGCGAGAAATCTAGTACGTAAAAACATACGATACTAGAAAATCAGAAATAGACTTCTTATTTTTGTTATGAGCGTTTCAAAATTAAGCATAAATACCCAACAAAATCTTCCAGGTCTTACGGTTGATTTACCTATATGGTTAAGAGTGGCAAAAAAATGCAATGTGACACTTCTTCAGACTACTCCCGTCCACTCCTGGACGAAGGCCTTCTCCATCTGCTTACACAGCGCTCTATCTTGGGCTTTCTGGCTAGCTCTCTCTCCATCGTAGTGGTGGTCTTCCTAAGCTCCTGGTAGTCGTTCTAGGTTTTCAGGTTAAGACCCTCTTCGACCACTTATCATCTGGATCTCTAGCCAAGCCATGTGACACTAATTGTTCACAATATCACATAAACCAATATGAAAGTGAAATTTTAATGTTGTAAAGTCAATAAAATCTTAATATACGTGTCCGTTATGATTATTACTAATATTGATCAACTACTTAAGTAGTATATCGGTTATAGATCTAACCAGGTTCGGTTCTAGTGCAGGCACAAGGAGAGATTATGCTCGGAGCGGCAGATTTCAGAGGTGCGGATTGCATTAAAATTAATATACAGGTTTAGTAAAACGATTGCAATACTATGCACGTTCTACATATTTACTCCAACTAAATTTTAAATTTTCTTTTTATCGTCATTCTGATGATTCAAGAAATAATAGGTATATAAGTATTTAGGCATGTGCATTGTGCAATTTCACGCAATTCAACTGAAAGATGCCAAGCTCCTCACTTCTATCTGCCTTATTTAAGGTAGAGGCACCAAAGGTTGACAGGGACCCAATGGTTGACACTTTAGACTTTTTTCTACTATAATTAGAAAAGTATTGGATATATTTTGTCTGAATTAGCTTTATTATACTTGTGAAACTGTCTTTTGTGAGGTGTGAAGAAACCAGCTTCTAATAATAACTGATTTTTATATGGCGGCATTTTTTGTGTCCCATGTCGTGATTATTGCTAATTTTTTTTGATTCCTTAACAAGTTGCTTAAGGATACGTAAACAAATAAGTAAATATTACATTGCAATATCTTTTGCGTACACTATAATATATGGTGATTTTTAAAACAATACATCTTAAATAATGTTTTTTTGCTCATTTATGTTATAAAACACGATTAGTTTCGTTGTAATGGGGGGTGTCAACTATTGGATCCAAAAAATGAGAGAAGACCTAAAGGTTGACAGGGGGTGTCAAATATTGGGGTTTATAGAATAATTTTGAAATAAGGTTAATTTTCAAGTTTTTTCTATGTAAAATCTAAAACATTGCCAATAGTCTAATTCCCAGTAATTTGCTATAAGTTTTGCTAATTATATACTAGCTGGCCCTGCGCGCCTTGCTACGCCACAAACATCTGTAAATCTGTGAAATTACTTACTTGTTTAATATGTCAGAAGTATTGCTATTCATATTATCGACGCGAAAAACTATGGATTGGTCACTAATATCGCTTTTTGCATACCACCCGTCCTACCCCTCTACCCCCTGAACCTCCGCGGGTGCCGGGAGTATTACTATTCAACTTTGCGACACCCAAAACTATGAATTAGACACTAATATTATTTTTTTATTTCCTTCCCCCACCCTCCTGAACCCCTATGGGTGCCGGGAGTATTACTATTTATCTCATTAACACGGAAAACTATGTATTTGACAGTTATATCACTTTTTTTTCATTCCACCTCCCTAGCCCCCCGACCCACCTCCTTTATTCCTGAAGATAACGAGAGGATTACTATTCATCTTTTCGACACCCAAAAGTATGAATTCGACACTAATATAAATTTTTACATTCCCACCCCCAACCTCCCCTTCCTCTTTCACTCCTGCGGGCATCGGGAGGGTTGTAATTCATCTTTTCGATACCAAAAGCTATGGATTCGACCCTCATATTACTTTTTTCGTTCCACCCCCCCCCCCTTATTACTGTGGATGTCGGCAGGGTTACTATTCATCTTATTGATACAGAAAACTATGGATTCGATACAAATATCGTTTTTTGCATTGCACTCCTGCTACCCCTCCCCCCCTCAGCGCCCCCGCCCCCCTTATTCCTTCGGATGTCGGCAGGGTATTTATTCATCTTGTTGATAAGGAAAACTATGGAATCGACACTAATTTCACCATTTTCATTCCAGCCCCCCCCTCATTTCCAGCCCCTCAAACCTCAACCCTCCCGCTCCTTATTCCTGCGGATGTTGGGAGGGTTACTATTTATCTTTTCGACACCAAAAGCTATATGGATTCAACAAAAATTGGCTTTTTTGCCTCTTGCCCCCCTAACTCCCTCCCCTTATTCTTGCGGATGTCGGGAGGGTGACCATTCATCTTATTGAGGCGGAAAACTATGGATTCGACACTAATATCACTTTTTCATTCCGACCCCCCCCTAGCCCCCCTAACTCCCTCCCCTTATTCTTGCGGATGTCGGGAGGGTGACTATTCTTCTTGTTGAGGCGGAAAACTATGGATTCGACACTAATATCACTTTTTCCCTACGACCCCCCCCTAGCCCCCCCCCCTCCCCTTATTCCTGCGGATGTCGGGAGGGTTACTATTCATCTTATTGAGACGGAAAACTATGGATTCGACACTAATATCACTTTTTTCATTCCGACCCCCCCAGCCCCCCCCTCCCTCCATACCCCCCTCCTTATTCCTCCGGATGTCGGGAGGGGTACCATTTATTTTTTCGGCACTAAAAGTTATATGGATTTTAAAAAAACAGATTTTTTT
The DNA here is from genome assembly GCA_963576895.1 of Ceraclea dissimilis. NCBI lineage: Eukaryota > Metazoa > Arthropoda > Insecta > Trichoptera > Leptoceridae > Ceraclea > Ceraclea dissimilis. The sequence continues at coordinate 17,779,343 of OY756363.1, forward strand.
CTTGCCCCCCTTGTGCCCCCCTCCTTCGTGCCCCTCCCCCACCCACTGTACCACCTTCATTTCAACCCCACCCACCTACAAACCATCCTTGGGGTAAGCACAACCATTTGCCAAAGTTTCATCTCAATCGGATGAACGGTATAGAAGGTACTTTATTTTATAGTATAGATTCCAGGGTGTCAACCATTGGGTCACTTGGGTGTCAACCATTGGGTACTTCTCTTTTTTCAGGTGTCAACCTTAGGTGCCTTTTTAGAGGTTTATAAATGTTCAATTTACAAAACATCTAATGAATATATTTTATTTCTCTTTTCGTCATCCACTAAAGGAAGGATCTGTTCTAACATTCAGATATCATTTGTAACGTTCTATAATAAAATTTATTTTTTATTAAGAAAAAACCGAATATTTTTTCTTAAAGTGTCAATCATTGGGTACCTTCCCTTATTTTACATCCATGCCTCATTTTTTTTTCATCAATAATGTTTTGCAATATACCCAAGGTGTATATTTTTTAAATCTTATTTATTTTACTCAAAAATTTGTATACGCAGGTTTTCACGGTCGTCATTTATATCTTCTTCGTGTTTTTCAAGTATGCCGTATGTTGATTGTTGCTGTCTGGCTTTCGGCATTCATGCTGAAACTATCTTAACGTCCAAAGACTTAATCAGAAAGATAGACAGTAAAAATAAACATACGATATACCCTAAAAACACGATATTCTGGAAAAACACTGGAGGCCTATGCTGCAATTCGCCGATCCCATGGAGACGGTACAGTAGGTAGTCCTTCTCTTTTCCCTTTCCCTTCCCCTCCTCCTCCAGTATCATTTTCTTCTAATCCTTACATGTATATTGTATAATGTATATATTGGGTTATGTTATTTTACTACATTTTCGCTTCTCATGTTTTAGTTTAAGTTGATGTTTGTTGTATTCTTTGTACTGTCATTGTTATTGTTTGTGTACAGATGTAATTGGTCTGCTTCGATATTTATTTAACTTTATCTTTATATTGTTGTGTATGACTGTATCTGTACCTTAAATTAATATATAAATAAGTAAATAAAATGAAAACTTTAAATTATAAAGGGCGGTAAAGAACCTTGATACAAACCTGAAATTTGTAATAACACTATACCATAATAGCGTACAATTCTAGATCATTTATATTAAGTTTAACTTCCAGTCGCGCGACTAACAACTGTCGGGTTTGCTGTCGTTTAACAGTAAATTTCTCTAATTAAATAATATTACCAAAATGATATTAAACACTGCAGATCTATAAAAAAATATTGATCTACTGATGGTACATAATTACTGTTTTGATATATTTTCTACGGTAGTTCAACATACGGTAGCTTAGCATTACCGGGCTCGTTATAACCGATAATAGAATACCAGAATAAAACCACTTTCTGATTCTTCTAAATATTATAGTGCAGTAATCATGCAATAGTGTAGAATTAAAGATTAACATTGTCGGGTGTACGACCGACCTTCACTGGCTTAAGTGATCACTTTACACTCGAGAAACATTCGCCGTTTCAGTTCACCCCAGTTCATCTTCTAAATATTATTTCAACGAGAGAGACTTGGTCTTGTCCTAAAATTGACAATCTGAGAGCTCATTTATTCTATTCTTTTCTATTCTCTTCCTTTATTTTCTCTTCATATATATTCTTTTATATTATTTTATATTCTGTTCTATTATTTTCTTTTATTTTTTACTGTTTTCTTTTATATTCTTTCCTATTCTTTTCTATTCTATTCTGTCGCCGTCGTGTCCCTTGCGTGGTAAAGAGGAGTCTTCATTCACTCATATATGTATTTTTCGAATGGTGTTTACCGATAATTTTTTCGGGAATTTCATTAGACATACATATGTATAGCTAATGCGTACAACTGAATATACGAGTTTCAAAGACTGTCTAATTTACTACGAACTCATACACAGAAAATTAGTTTTTAAAACAAGAGTTTTGCAGAAAAAGTAATAGTGTCGTATATTTACGTTTTCTGAATACAAAATTACGTTTTAGCGACATCCTGTTTTCGATAACCGCGGAATCTAATACGATTTCATAATATTTAAGTAAATTGTGCGGTTAAAAGCTTTGTGAATTAATTTGTTTATTTACATTCATTTACTTATGTAGGTAGTATTTAGCTATAGCGGTTTGAGCTATATTTATTGCGGTTTACGTATGTCAATAATGCTACATAAAATGTAGAATACGTATACATTTGTACAGCGAAAGGATATTTTTTTTCACAAAGTATAATACTTTCTCATCTCTTCAACAGATGGCAGTGGATAAAAAATGGTTGGCCTCTATAATTCGGTTTCTTCGCGGTCATCCTGAGATGGCTTGTGGATTAGTGCGTAGAATCCTTGCTTCACAGCCGTGGGGTGTAGGTTCGAACCCCACCCAAGGTGCGAATTTTTCAGAGTATAATATACTCTGAAAAAGGTTTGAGAATACACACACAGGTGTTAAGGGCAGAATGGTGAACGTTTCTCGAGAGTTAACCAACCGATGGCTGGTTGTAAGTCCAGCATGCCCTTCTTACGCTGTTCGTTAGTTGAGAGACTACATAATTGTTCAGTTCTAAGGTTTATAAAGAAGTACCACGTGATGTAATTGGGCATCTCCCAATGACTGTCCTCTGAAGGATATGACAATAGGTATTTTAAATATTTCAGTCTCAAGATCAATGCTGATTTGATGGCTTGGATGGATTGAATGGTTTCAATCTGCATTTCGTCAGTTAGTCGAATAAAAAAAAAACATTATATTATAAAAATTTAACTTTCTTATGATATCGTACCATATAATTTTCTTTTTTATATACGAAGGCGACAAGCAACTTAAACTCAAGCCATTAGCCAATATTTTCACCTCTTTTAGAAGTAGAAAATAAAATATTAGATATACAGATAAATAATTTTAATTACGTATTTCTGAAGTATGAGGATGATAAATGAGTAAACAAACATAAAGATTCATGGAGCATTCAGATCAAATTCACTTTCCCTCATATGAGTTCAACAACGGCCAGTATGTAGTAATGTTGCTAATATGAAACACATTTACTATACTTATTCACAAAGGTAGAATTGCAAGCATAGTAACAGTAGGGTCATCAAAAAAGATGGACCCTGTTATAAAGGGGTATAACTTTGAAACTATTCATGTTTTGAACGAGTGATTCTGTCGTTGTTTTTGGAATCTGGTCAAGCAATGGTTGATTTTTTTGGGTTCCTGATACAGGATTGACGGATATGATAAACATTTTCTTCCGATGTTATTGGTCGGTCATGAAAAAGATGGACCCCTACGTGAGTGATTCTTTCACTGTCTTTTTGAAATTTCAAATTGAGGTTTTTGGAATCTGGTCAAGCATTTGTTTTTTTTTTGGGTTCGTGATATGAGGCGGATTATGGCGGATACGTTCAATATTTTCTTCCGACGTTCTTGGTCGGTCAGTCGAATATGCTGCCAGTTTCTGTGTCATCTGCGGTTTCACCTTAAGTTCCCGCAAAGAGCCGATGTACACTGAAAATTGACTTTGACTCCGTGAGTCAAATATATCCCTGCTTAGTATAGCACGATCACCATTACATTGGAAGGTGGTAGATGAATAGCGCCGATTGGCTTTGTAGACCGCGCAGTTAGTCTGCGCATGAGCTATTGCATTGTGTTGCGCATCAAATAAAACCTACGTTCATCAGTTACCGTACAGCGAGAGAATCACCCATTTAACATGAATGATTCCAATGTCATACCTTTTTAAAACAGAGTCCATCTTTTTCGACGACGTATACAACACACGTTAACGAAAATAACAAATAACCACATTACCTACTTAAGATAGATATGTGTTATATTTTTCGTTTTTTCTTGACGAGGCGATGAACACAAATGCATGTTGTGTTAATTTCATGAATGAAAACGAAATTTGTACTGTAATAATTGCATAGTTGAAATGTTATTTCATCAAAACTAATGTATTTATTTTTTTGTGAAGCAAACTATTGTGCAATATCATAATATACCTAATATTATTAGCGTTTTGGTAACGTATCATGAATGCAGATAATAAATTTGGTATTTTGGGGATGCCATTAGGATAAGAAAGGATGGATTTTATACGATTGCTACTGCAAGAAAAAAGTAAATCCAAGGTAGTCCTTTTGCCTTTCAATGTGAATGTGGCGGTAGTTGAAACTATAGTCAAGGCATGATAATGGGCAAAAAAGTATGTATACAAAAAAATATGCGTAGATACACACACAACGATCGACAGAAAGACAAAATACTTGTTGTATGTCTCAGCCATAAATGTGCTGGTGTCGCTTATCCTCATGACTGAGGGTCGCGACTCTCACTCCCGCAGTTGACTATCCTCCTCCACGAGCCTCTGTCCATGGCTAGATGTGGGGCCTCGTGTAGAGTGGTATAATATTGGTGGCTGCTATCACTTGGTCACTGCAACCATAAATATAAATGCAGAAATTAGACCTAGAACTGGAGTTGTCGATATCATGGATCGTACATCTAGATTGAAAGGGCAACGGGTGGGGTACGTAGCAAGACAAAATGATATTATAGTAAGGACAGTGGGTAAGAAAGGCGAGTGGTAGAAAATAATCGAGTATTTGGAAGAAGGTTATACTATCAGCAAGTCATGGAACAAAGGCTAAAGACGATGAAGGAATAAGACTTATTAGGTGTAAGAATGCTCTGAATGTCGAAGACAACTTAGGTATATTTGAAATCTGGTATCTCAATGCTCTTACATACAGTCATTCAACTCTACAACAGAAGAAACCTCACAATTTTTTTAGATATAATGCATGCTTCGTATCTTTTAAATCTGGTATATTTGGCGAAGAGTCAATGTTTGATCTGATGTAGTTGAGTAGATATGTAATGCTAGCTTTAACCCGTAAAAAATGACGCATTTTGCAGAGTAGGCAGAGAGAAAAGATCACCAGACTTATGACAGACCCTATCCTAACACGTATAATAAAATTATTGTGCGTACATTTTTATTGTAATTTAATTTTTTATGCAAAAATGTATGAATTTAACATTCCCGCGCCTCTAAAACCGCGATTTCTAAAAATATCGACATCTATTTCAAAATATTTTGCCGGCTCTTAATTATTTTACCCAATATTTTGTTAATGAAAAGTAGTATCTCTCTTCTCCACACCATATCCCATTTATTTGGGGTGGGCGGTTCGGATCCTCTCTCTCCATTTTTCCCGTTCTAGGCAGTCTTTTGTTCCAGGTAAAATGGTCAAGAAATGAAAAGATATAGTAGGTGAGAGAGCTGCTATCACGAAGTGTTTTAAATTCACAGGGCTTGCGTTACATTCTAACTAGATTTTCATAAGTTGTATGTAAGTTGATTCTCTGTCAATGTTAGTAAGTAAACTTGAATGCAATATTCATCGCACATGACAGTGGCATTCGTGAGTAAATTCTAGCTTGATTATGTATATTATTATACAAAGATAAGATTCGTGCATGGTTAAACTGCATTCATTTGAATTGAACCTTCAAAGGTCGCTTTATTCTGAAATTTTGAAATCATCTTCCAAGAATTCAAAGCATTCTCTTTATTTGCTTTTAAACGAGATACTAGATTCTTTAAAGTAATTTTAGTAATCTAACTTGGGGACAAAAGTAAAACAAAATGTTCCTCTGATTACTAGAATTCTTTTTCGATAGTGAAAAACCACGTTCAAACAATTGCATCAGAAGCTAAAAGACTGTGTTTTCTTTGCATATTAGGTGCTTTCGGTACTGGAGTTTTTCCCAACAATTTTCATTGACTTACAGCACAATGTAACTACCACAAAGCAAGATAATATTTGACTGTAGTTCCAAAGCTAAAATGGAAATGAAACAGTACCGTGGTTCAATTAAGATGAATTTCAAATACAGGTTTAAGTACAAGATGACTATGTGACGTTTCTTTATCATATTGTCAAGAATAGAAAACGTGCACAACGAAATCACAGTCGATGCCGGAAAATGTGTGTAGGTTCCTATAGAGTTATGTGGTATTGTTTTTTTTCAGCTCTCTGTCTTCCACTGCTGGATATAGGCCTCTTCCATACCTTTCCATTTCTTTCTGTTGGTTGCTCTTTGCAGCTAATTTTTACCCTCCACAGGGGCTATGTCGTCGGACAATCTCTTTTAGGGTCTTCCTACGCCTCCCTTATTTTCCCAAAGTATCCATCTTAAAATCTTGTTGGGTCTCGTCTTGCAACGTGTCCAGCGGCAACGTGGGATGTACCTATGTGGGATTAAAGGAAAAAAAATAAACTCATGATGACCTCCTAAACTCTTAAGCTGCAATAATATATCAAAGTGTCTTATATACAGATATTGGACCACATTGTAGAATGAATGGGAAATTTAATATAGGATAATTTAGTTTGAAGTACAAATCTCCGTTCTGAGAGTAGAGTAGTTCAGATCTCTGGAATAACATAATAAACTAGAGTTTCAAAGTTCATTTCAACATTTAAATTAAAGAGACTACAGAACAATGGAATTGTAGTTGGAAATTGTTGGAGAATTGTGGAGAAGGGGGGTTCCCCTGGATTGAACGATGCTATCATTATGCTGTGTCCTCTGTGAGGTATTATTATTTGTGGTAACATAGTTATGAAGTGAATGTTCGTAGTTCATTTAATATAATGCATTCTCAGAAGTGCAAATTGATTGCATTCAGTATTATCATTTGATAAAACAACTAATTGGATTTTGTAAATGTTGCTGTGAATCAAAATATAGGATACCCAATAGGATACGAACGGACCTGGGCTGCTGTAACTATCTCCTATGGAAATGGGGAAAGAGGGAGTCTCCGCAATGTGATTGTTGCGCGGAATATCAAACAATCCGCCACATCGTCGAGGAGTGTCCATTGCAAGGATTCTCAGAAGACCCAACCAGCCTCCACGGAGCGGGACAGGATGTTGCGGACTGGCTGCAGCGGCTGGACCTGAGATTGTAGAGTGAAAAATGACGTAACCACAATCGGTGAAGAATCCTGCCCATATGCCATACGAAAAGTAAAGTAGGTAAGTAAAATATACTCATGTTATTTCTGAATGGTATTTATTTTCTTCTTCTTTAGGAACCCTGCATCTTCTTTTTGTAATTAATTTCAGTACCGTTTGCTAATATTTGTTGAATTTAGGGTAGGTATTGTATGGGTCAGAGTTTGGGGTATTTTTTTTTTCATAAAAGGATCTGGGCTTGCATACACAAACCCAAATACTCTTTTGCACACCTTGCACTAGGCTAAAAGCCTGTATCGCAAAGCGTGGAATACATCGCCAGCGCCGGGGTTTAAACCTGACACCTCCCGCTTGAGAGACTGCCGCCTAAACCAACTGCGCCAACCATGAATAGGTATTTACTAAGTATCGTATTATACGAGTAATATTAATTGCTTTAGAAATCACATTTTACGTTTGGATTCTGGTTCTTATGAATTTTCAAAAAGTTGACCGCTGTGATAGTGGTATTGACGACATGAATGCGTGTCTCGGATAACCTATTGATGTATATTTTGATGGTGTCCATTTTGCCTTCCTCAATCAGCGTTCGGCTTAAGTGTGAGCGGAGGGCTCACACAAACTGATTGAATTAAATGTGTAAGATGAGGAGTCAAATTCACTTCAAGCCAACTTCATGATGAAGTATGTTCTAATACAAAATGTTCCATTGTTCTAGGTTCCTTCGATTGTTGCGAAGTTATAAACTTTATAAGTGATTGAGGTATTTGCTTGTAAATTATAATTCTATTTTACCTTACCTATACTGTCGACATATAGGAAATACTTTGCCAACTATGTAGCTATAATACGGTTGCTAATAAAGTATTTAACAATATTATAGCTGAGGCGAAGATACTTAACATAGATAAACATAATTGTGTACGTACAAATAGATCCGATCAAACCTGACTTCTTAGTGCTTGCAAAACTAGAACTGGTATGAAGTGCATATTTCATGCTCTCTACAAATTCTTCCCACTGTAAATTTCTTGTATGATTTGTTAGAATAAAATAAATGATTTTTGGTATAGTATAAGTATAAGTAATTATCTGAAGACATAGTCCAACAAACCGGCAAAACCTGGATGCGAAGAGATAAGAACAGACATGTGTGGAAGGGGATGGCTTGAGAAGGCAAATGACCAATAAAAAGTATTGGTTTTGAAAGAGAGGAAGAAAAGACGAATTGTGTGATTAAGGTTGATAATTAATGTTTGGATCAAGTGGATTACACGATAACCGATAATGATAAAACGATAACCAAAAATATATGTACGAAAGAAAAAAGAGGCGTAAAGAAGCGTAACTTAAATAACGGACGCGTTTTGAGTAAAGAAATCAGAGAGTGTGTATGACAAATTGTACATGAATGTGACGGAATCAAGAAGTGTGTGTAAGGATAGGAAAGTCAGGCAATCTGTTCTCTCTCCCTACGCTGCAAGGAAGCAGAGTGAGGGGATATAAAATCCAATATAATAGAATAGGAAACACCGAAGGTATTCAAATTATCTGCAATGGGATCTTCGTGGGAAACTGAGAAATAGGATAAAAAACGCAGAAATTATGAGGATGTCTAGTACGAAAGACATCGTCAGATGGAGAAGACAAAGAAGACGATACAGGAATTGGCATGTAAATAGAATGCAACAAAACAGACTTCCATGTATCGTGCTTCGCGGTAACCCAAACGGAAGAAGACCACCGGAAGACCCCCAAAACCATGGCGTAACCTTACTGGGAACGAACCGTACTGGGAGTTCATATCGCAGGAGGCCAACACAGCGGCATAAACAGATACGAGGATCTACATGAAGGAAGAAAAAAAAGAAGGATCTACGTAAAAATTTGCATATTGTTGCGTGGTTTTCCAAGTTTCTCTCCTTGGGGTTCCTTCGTCAGACATCAGACTACTTGTACGAACATTGTCAGCCAACAGGTTTCATATAATTATAATAATGTTTGTTCAATACGAGTTAAGTGAGTAAGTGTTATTTATATTAGCTCTTATTGAATACACACTAACTTATGTACAGTACAACCATAACACAAAATCGAGTTAACGGTTAAGAGAAATCATTGAAAACTACAAATTCTTGACCCTCTGATTATTTCAAGATGTCTTATATTACTATCCTCAAAATGTGTGACGGAATAATTGATATCTTATACTAGTTAGTGGATTACTCTCTTAGCAGCAATCGCGAGCCGAGTAAAGAAAAATTTATGGAGTTAGCCTAACAGCAAATGTCAAATACCATACATTTTGTCTAACAGCTAGGAACAAATTTGTCGGACCGAGCCAAATGTATGGAAAGAGACGTTAGTTATCCATCAAGGTATATGAATAGATGGAACGAGTTAAATTTATTCACAAAAACCATATCATATAGCTTTTGAATATGAAATGTACCTTAACAGAAGACTGTAATAAAAATCGAACACCAGCTGATATCTGGATAAGTTTATTATTCTATCAAGATCGTCAACGTATAGGAACGTAGCTTTTGTATTCGGTTTTGTAAGATCCATTCTCCCACAATTTGGGATGATCCGATCAGCAAAAGTTTAAAATAGGAACACATTTGTAGGTATTTTCATTCAGTTTATTTTTTCTAAGTCTATTAAATAAATCGGAACCAATTTCTTAAGAGGCCTCATAGTTTTAGAGTCACAACAATTATTATCTTAAGAAGACATGACTGGTCAAACTAACTTACATAGAGTATGCGGAGTACCTACTTCGTACCAACGAGTATTAATAGATAATCATATTGTAATTACATGCTCATTTTACTTGGGTATTGTCAAGAGGGAAATATATCTTCCCAAGAAGATTTACACTCTAAAACTACAGTTTACAGTGCTACAGCAATGATTTGAAATCTCTAATAAAAGTAGTTTGAGACAGCCAAAAATAAGAAGCAATTAATGACGAAAAAGTGCTCTGACGACAATTTCCAACAAGCCTTCAGAACCTGGGTGGCGAAGGGGAAAACTGAGATAAATCAAAGGGGATGGAATAGGCCATCTAATGATGGAGAGAGGAGGGCTTACAGAAGAAGAATTAAAAAAAGCAGTTGGACATTAGTCTGGGCCACTTTTGTATGGTAAAATTTTTTTTGTTCGATTTCTTTCGGGCTTTTCGCGGAAAAGGTGCCAAATGATTAGTTTATATTACATGTAAAATATGGTCTCGGTAGGACTTCATCTTCAGCCTCCGGATTGGGTTTGAAATTATAGAATTATGAAAAAAATACGTGATATTTCTAAGTCATCGCAACGGGGTAAAAAGGCAGAACAATATAGTCTTTAACATTGAAAAACATGTTTTAAAGCTTTAAGGATGTATTTCAAAAAGAAAACACAGAAATATAGTATAATAAAATAAATATAAATATTTTTAATTAGCACGAAAATCTTTCTTACTCTCGAACTTTGGCATAGATTTTCGAGGCTCAATTTGGGTTGAGATATAGCCTTCTCTAGCGCTTTTTGTGGTTAGCTTAGCTTGGCTGAAGCTTCAGTGCCAGTCTTCGTTGCTCTTTCCATTACTTGAGAGTGGCAAGGAAGCCGTAGAAGAGGCAAGTCACCTTCTCCTTTTTGTGCGACAAACAGTAGGATTTCTTCATTGAGTATCGGTTTTAACAGCGGTGGGTCTGTGATTTTATCATTATCATGCCACTGAATGATATCAATGTATACAGGATGATGCATCAAGGTTTAGTTGGAACAGTCGAATGGTATTTACATTGTTACTTTGAGCTTTTAATATGCGACGTCCCCCCATTTCACGGATGTGCTGTTGTGGATCGGTTAACATTGCTAACAATATATTTTCAGGATGGGCGAAGTAACTATTTCTTATCTATTATTGCCTTCAGTTCTGCTGGCAAGTATCTAGTGGCGGATATGGGTTGGTACAGGTGTCGTGCTCCATCTTTACAGAAAGGATGGGTTTTGATTTTGAACCAAGTCGGATCGTAAGCTTTGACGATGTGCGTTGCGAGAACAATCAGGTTTTGAGACGGAGATTGCATGGAAACATACAACCGCTTAACTCTATTAGCCCGCGTTAGCCATCTGGCATGAGACATTTTCCCAGGCGATTTGTTTGCTAAATCAGAAGGAAAATTTCCTGTTGTTACCGCTAACACGATTCTGTACAAATATTTTTGATCGCCGCTCATATCTTCTGCAGAAACATCGGGTAAAAATGCGGGAACAGGCTGGTATTGGACAACAAATGTCTCTTTTCACAATTTTCAGTGGGTTTTGAAAGTGTTTGAGGTCCTGAAGTTTTGCCGTCTAAGTGCAGGAACAAACGACAGAAAGGCAACTCGTTCATGTGAAGAAGACATATGATCCATTGTAACGGTCTATTTAATCGTTTTTAGATAAGACGAATAATGCCTCCTTGCTTACCAACGTTCACATTGGTTTCATCACACCCTATCATCGCCAACAAAGTGTCGGTAGAAATATTTTTTTCGATTTTTTATTATTCTATTATATTTGATTATTTGGCGATTTTTTCTTCGCCCTCTTCCCTCACCTTTTGCGTACGCAGGGTAATATAATGTTTTTATTTTATATTTTGACTATAATACAGTCTTAATTTGATTTAGAAATCAACTTTTAACTCGATTGTTAGTACATAATTTCCTTCCAGAAAGCAATAGTAAAGTGCTAAAAAACCGAATACTTAACTAGGATCCGGAGGCAGAAGATCTTATCAGAATGGAATAATATTTTGCACCCGTTGGTTTAAAGCCATTTGGCACCTTTTTTGCAAAAAGCCCCACGGAAATGTCAAAAAAAGTGAAAACGGCCCAGCCTATTGGACATTTAGACAAAGCCCACGAAATCAATGGAGTCATATTGCCTTTCAACACATTTAAACAACCAGCTATCTTAATAAGAAACTTTCTGACACTGAGCCCTATTCTGACCTTTTGGATTCATATTTCTAAAGACGCAGGAAGATCAATTTTGGCCTTGAGGAGATAACTATGTTTCGAAGAATATGAAAGGGTATCTGAATTGCTCAGGACTCAAGCTCTTCTGCATTTATCGAAAAGTTTTAAACAGCACCTATTTGCTTACAGAAGAACCTCCTTAATTGTAAACCTCGAGATGGAACAGAAGGGTGCGACCGCCACAGTTGAGATGGAGAGACGATCTAGTACGACATGTCGGCGCAACCTGGATGCAGTCTGCACAGGAGAGGACGACATGAAGGCAAATGGAGGAGGACATTGTTCAGGAATAGACGGGGATGGACTGATGAAGAAGAAAATATAAAAAGTGTAAGAGAAGAACGTGTGGCGGGTTAATTTGCAAGGATGTGGTGGAAGTGCAGGAGAACGGTGAACTCAGAATCGTGACTTTCTGCAATGAAGGGAAACGAGGAGACAACATAGCTACGAGTACATGTAACATGAATAATTTGATCACATCGAATTTCATAACGAACTCTCAACGTACAGCACGTACAAGAGTTATTAATTTAATATTCTAAGCAATTTCAGAACTTTGACGTCGGACGTAAGTTTGGGTTGTAAAATCTATTTCCCCGCAACGTTCCATGGTCAGTATTTTGTGTTAATATTCAGAGAAGAGTCTGCATCACAAATGTATAATTAGTTTATGCAACATTTTGAGTCCAATTTATACTGGAAAGGGGCAAGATGACGTAAGCTAAAATTTCATAATAATATAAATATTTTGCATAAAAAGGATTTTAAGACTGGGATTGATAGAATTTTTAGAATGGTTTTTGACTCTTTAAAAAAAATATTGGATACACCTATCCGATAAAGGCTTCCTCTTTGGCTCCCACAACTCGTTGTCCTGGGCACACTCCATCCATCTTCCTTCGGCACATTTCTTTATGTCGTCAAACCATTTTGGCTGTGATCTGCCGACGCTTCTTCGACTTGTTATTGGTCGCCATTCTATTATCTGTATAGTCCTGGCATCTGGAAATATGTCCAGCCCATTTTTGTATACCTTTTGCTTTAAATACGATAATCACCATCATTATTGAGATTTGCAGTAAGTATAATTAAGTAGTATCTACATCAGTGGTCGACAACCTAAACTGCCCGCGGGTAATTGACTTACCCACTAAAAATATAGATTTTTGGTTCATTGAATATAAGAACAATTACAAAAGTACGGTGAATAAATAATTATGTTTTTTAACACAAAATGCAAATGTTAAAAAAAAAATCTGCGGCTCTAATTATCCCTTCTTCTGCAGTGTTATACAAATTTTTCTTCAAAAATTTCTACTGCGGCGCTATTTGCACGTTTTTCATCTTCTCTTCTTCTCGTTCTTAGTATAGGCCTTGTAGCCCGTTATGAAGATGGATTAGCCTCCTGCGATGTCGACTCCCAACTGTCAATCCATCTTTGTTTTGCTGATTATTTGCAGGCGTTTTCCATGCTGTATCAAATTTTAAATTTATTGCTGCTTTTACCCACTCATCAAAGGAATGAATATTGAATAGTATGGTTATATGAACATATTTTATTTTGATAACTACCTGCCTAGTGCATTGCTTTGTGATTTGTTATCAATCTTTTGTTATGTTATTATGTTTTAATATTGCTCCCTATCTTTTCACAAGTGAATACACTTTTTAGTCAAATTAAGGTAGTGTGTGTAAAGTAAAATGATCGTGTCTAAAATATTGTATAAATTTGATAATTCTTTATTAAATAAATAAAGAAAAAACAAAATTAGATTTTTTACCCAGTCTCTCAAAAGGTAGCCGATCACTGATCTACATACTGCGTGCATGAACTATGTATAATATTATAATATTCATTCTAGTATTGAGGATGAATGGACATAATTCAAATCTGCCTCTAATCTACCTATTTATCTAGAAACCAGTACTTGATCGCTACTTACACTTTTTAACTATCCACATAACTGTAATTTCATTGCGTACCTTCTCGAGTAGTGACTTTTGAAAATTATGTTACTTTTTGACGAGAAAGTAAACATTTTCTATTTTGAGCACATTTACTCAATAAATACTTTATTAGTCGTTAGGCCTACCGTATGGTGTTTCTGTGTATGAATAGATATATGGAGAAATTGATGCACTACTGACCATTGATTAGTTAAGCATTTTAATCCATAATAAAGTTAATATCTTCAACGTCCATTTTCCAATCTCTTTCTCTCTGTTTTATTTTATATACTTTCGTTCTCTTTGATATTCCTTGCTTATTCTGTTTTTTTATTTTTTCTTAACAATCTTGTTGTTTTCTTTTATTTTCTTTCATTATTTTATTTCATTTATTTTTTTTTCTTTTTCTTTCTAAAAGTCTAATATTGTTTTGATACTATTCTTGTTTTGATCTTAATGCTATTGTTATTACTTGCATACTGTTACTATTGTCAATACTTTTAATTTCAATAGGTACTTTACTTCTAATACCTACTATTGTTTTTTTTTTTTCTTCTTTCTTATCTTATTATTTTTTTCTTTCTAAACCAAATCAAATGTAACCAAAGGCTGAAACTGATTAACTTAGTACGGGCTCTGCCTAGTTAGGTAAATCTAATTTTAATGCTTGTGTATAAATGTTTAATTTACAATAAAGTTTATTATTATTATTATTTCTGTCATTCATTTATTGGGGCTTATCATCACTCGGTCCATCTGAAAATTGGAATCGTCATTTGACATACGGGTCGGCCGCAGTAGGAAGAACCTCCAGAGATGGGGAATAGCTGAGGACGCGACGTGCGACTGCGGACAGCTGCAAGACACTGAGCACCCCCTGGCATGCCCAATGGCCCCTGGGCGGTGCACATGGGAGAGTCTCGCAGATCGCTCCCCCTTGGAAGATGACGCAGGAGAGATTGTGGCTTTCTGGGAGCGGATGGGAATAAAGTGAGCGCTTGGGCAATAGAGTTTAAAAATGGGGATGTCGCGTTGGAAGATGGATTAAAAAAATACGTCAAGAAAACTACACAAATCCACAGGTTAGCCCAGAAAAAGTGCATATTTGTTAGAATTATTTTTTATTTACAATTTTTGTTTTTACACGTTGGTAATTGTTAGGTATAAAAAAACATAAATATGGTACTTAGTTGCCTCTCCTGCCATTAGCGAAGTTGATTGTGAACTACGTTCTTCGGCTAAGCAATAAAAAGATGGCGGGTGTGTTAAAAAAAAAATACCACCCTCTCCCTTCAACAGTAAGAAATGCAACAATACATAGGTACTTAATGTACATGAAATTCGACAACACAGCCGTTGCTTTTCGTGGTGTAGTGGATATGATCCCTACTAAGCGAGACGAAGGTCTGGATTAGAATCCCAATCGGGGTGAACTGAAATGGCGAATGTTTCTCGAGTGTAAAGTGATCACTTAAGCCAGCCGAGGTCGGTCGTAAGCCCGACAATGTTCATCCTTAATTCTTCATACTGTTGTGGGAATACTTCAACATATTTGTTAGGTTAAAAAAGAAGAAATAGAAATTTAAATAGGGGTTTTGGGTGCGGCAAAAACTCCAAAGACCCATATTTAGATGCAACACCAAATACGACTCTTTTCTCCTTTCTTCAGCCCTCCAATTTTCCTTGCTTTAGGCATCTTCCACATTTCTATTTTCTGCCCAACACGCATCCAGGTTCTGCCGGCTTGTTGGACTATTTCGTAATACCACCTTTAGGGAAATCTTACAACATTTGGTTTTTCGACCAGGGTCCCATTGTTGAATTCTGGGTGCCCAATTTAGTAGAATAAACTGGGTCAGTTATAAATTAACCATCGTTATCAAAGTTCAGTTCAAACTTGGACAGTTAATATCTAATTAACGATAGCTAAAAATTCTGAATGTCAATAAACCTATATTTAAAATTAAATTGATGGGCATCGATTTTGTTGGCGAGACTTAATGAATTCCGCCCGGAGATTTGGACCCATCATCGTGACGCTTATTAAACATAAAAAATAACAATAATTGTTAGTTTATCTACAATAAATGTCGGAATTTATTTTATTGATTGACGTTAGACATTTATTAATATACTTTACAACCATGTTATGCCTCGTAGGTTATAGAGAAATTTTCTTATAACATTTATTGAGTCATTTCAAATTTTAACCGGACACGGTGTCAGTGTAATTTGGTAGCCGCTAGACGTGAATAAATGAATATTATTACTAGGCCTAATCAATTATCTTACATAGAGATAGTATCTTCTTTACTTTTATCACTTTTCGACATTGATACGACATTCTAAGCCCAGCAGGCACACGTCTGTCCGGAGCACCATACATACCAAGGCGGTCGAAGACAAGTTGGTATGTATTATTATTTAGCAGGTCTAGATAATACATCAAAGGCAGAATTTTAATTGTTATGATCTCAAATTAACAGATTTTAATTACTATTTACGGGGCAGATGACTACATCTAACAAGAATTTGGACCGACATACTATTTAAACGATATGTCCATTAAGTGCTAAAAGAGTATATCGGGATTTTTGTTGGCTGAGTCATCAACTTGACTTTGTAAGTCATGTTTAGTGAATATATCCACTAGAATCACTGCGTCTTAAACTCAAACATTTTATCCACCAAATTACAACAATATATCAAACAATTTACCTAAATGATTTTAAGTTTCACTAAATTTAAGAAGTATTTTTGTCACTATTTTTTATCTAGAAAACTTACAAGAACCACTATCCACTTAAGTCACTACTATTATTATTATCGTTTGGCGTTATAGCCACTGAAATTTGGCGTCGTCAGAAGATAAGAGTGTCAAAGATTTTTTGCTGTTGCATCCAGGAGACACTAGAGAGCAACATCCAATAAATCATCAAGCCATTGCAAGGCGTTTGGAGTGGCGTTATGTATGTCGGTATATGTGCCAGAGAACGCCCTCAGAACGCTCTCCACGATGTGCTGGATGGTCTGTATTGGTTCTCCACAGTCGCAGGCAGGGGATTCCCGCATCTGCCATCTATGGAGCATCTGGCCACACCGACCGTTGAAAACATATTCTACATATTTA
Organism: Ceraclea dissimilis; assembly: GCA_963576895.1. Classification (NCBI taxonomy): domain Eukaryota; kingdom Metazoa; phylum Arthropoda; class Insecta; order Trichoptera; family Leptoceridae; genus Ceraclea; species Ceraclea dissimilis. Next base: position 17,796,488 of record OY756363.1, read on the forward strand.
CCCACTTTTTAAGTATTAGGATGTTATCTCTAGTTTTATAATCTTCCTTTCCTGTTACTCTACTATGTTCCCTTAAATGACACAGAATATTATTGCATTCTTGTTAGTAAACCTTCATATTATCCTGCAATGAACGTATGGAAAAGTAGGTTAGAAGGAAAACATAAAAGAACCAATAGAAATGAATGAAAATTCATTACAATATGTTTGAGAAATAATAATTCATATTTATGAGTTTATACTGAGAAATCGGGAGATATTGGAAATAGGAAAACGTGTATAGATTAAAAATGATTTCCTTGTGGAAAAGGATTACATTTCCCAGAAAGGGTTTTAATATCATCTAGTATTTTTCTATAGAAATAGTACAGGAAATAAATTAAATCCGCTAACATACTTTTCGAAGAAACTAACCCAATTATTCTTTAAGTTAAGAAACTTTTAATATTATTTTTATTCCTCGTTAATCTTTAAGTGATTTTAAGATAAGCCAATTGAAAAACAACTTTAAAGTTGAAAGTGTATTAAAACTTAGAAATAAACTTACAAACTCTATTAATTACTGTCAAAGTTATGTAATCAAAGACCGATTGAAACTTTCAGCGTGATAAAACGTGGTTAAAAATAATATATTGATAAACAGACTGCACGCTTTGTAAGGGAGTAAAAACGCAAAAAGTTTTTTTAGTTTATTTTATTTATTAAAAGCTTTTTATTCATCATCACTTTAACAGTACTTCAGTTCAAAGCTGAACTTTTGAATTTGGTAGAAAAAATAACCAACTTTCCGATAGAGCTTTTGTATAACAACTTCATAATTAGTTTTTCTCGATAATATTTCACAAAAAAATCAGAAAGTTTTTAATAAGTACTTTAAACTATTATCCTCTATTAAGGAGAAAAAATATAGTTCCCACTGGACCGTGTTGTGAAAATACCAAAATAAAAAAAATATTACTTAGGTAAACAAGTTGAGATGGTTGGGAGATGTAGATTGTAGAGATTATGAATGATGAAAGGATGACTAGGAAAATATACCTGGGAGAAAGAAGAGGTGTTAAGAAAGCGCGAGCGTTCAAGAATCACGTAGCTTAACGATGTAAAAACAATTTTCAAGGATAGACGTGTTTGAGTAAAAGGAATCTTAAAGTCCTGTTACACGATACACTAAATTGCTCCACTCCTGGCGATTTAATTGCTCATGTAATAGCACTTTTAGAGTGTGTATGACAAATTGCATGAATGTGACGGAGGTAAGAAGTGTATCTGAGGATTGGAAAGTATGGCGATCTGTTCTCTCTGCTTAACCTGCAAGGAAGCAGCGTGAGGGTATAGATAGATAGATAGAACTAAAACTTAGGCTACCTCTTATTCGTCGAAGAATGTCAGTTCACTAGGTTCAGCGGCACAATGGAAGACATTCACAACTTGTTTCCTGAGGCACTTCAATACCTGAGCTCTCACGAACTTAATCTCTGACTCTGGTCTCTCCAACGCCATACGTTATATACATATATATTAAAAGGAAAAATATTAATATTAAGTATACACACATATACTATACCCACCTGTTATAATTGGTTCAATCTACTCGCGTTTTCTACGACTGACCGTAAAAGCAGTAACAAAAGATTTATCTATATTATTATAATCTACTTACTTACATGTGTCCGGTACTGGAGCATACGTTCCGTTGAATGGCCATCACCAGTTCTTCTCAATACAGTAAGGCGGTAAACTGTTCGCATTATGCTAGTAGGTAAATAAATTAGTGAAGTAGTTTTGGAATTTTAGTCAAGTATCTTGCTAGTAATTTAGAATAGTAAACAATCCTTTGTAATCTTACAATGTCCTTTTTTTATATGTACCTACATATATATATGTAAGTACTTTGTTCACTTAAAGAATAAATAAATAAATTAATTAATTCCGGTCTTCTCAAATTATAAGGTGGTCCCGACGTTGCTCACAGTAATTTCGGAATTTTAGTCAAGTATGTTGCTGGTAATTTAGAAATTCTATCTGAATGGAAAAGCAAAACTGAACTAAATATTGCTTAAGACCCCCCGCGCACTATGCAGCCAGGCTGCGCAGCCAGGCTGCGGCAGCCAGTAAAACATATGACACTGTATGGGGGCCCGCGCACTAGGCAGCCACGAATTCCTGGCTGCGGCAGCCAATACGACGCGCCTGTTTGCACAGCAGCCAGCTGGCTGCGCGCAGCCAGAGCGTGTATAGGCGAATGTATGTGGCTGCCCTCTATCTCCGCGCACTAGTTGTAGCAGCCAGATGTATTTTGGGTTCCGAACTATCAAAAAATGAAAAATAAAAATGAAGAATCTCGAATAGTCGTCGATTGGCTGCTTAACTGGCTGTTGTAACTGGCTGCGCAGCCTGGCTGCATAGTGCGCGGGGAGTCTTACTGTTAAAATGTTGGCTTGCATCAATCAGAAGTAGGTACGCGGCCAGTCTCAAGATTACTAATTCTTCTTCTTGTTGTCTTAATTAAGGCAACTAACCTAACGAAGAGTATCTCAAGATTACTAGTTGACTAAACTACTCGCTACTTGACCAAATTTCTAGCTTGTGAACAAGATTTTCACAATACGTAAGTCGTTTAACGCTAGGGCTGTTTTTACCTTATCATCATCTTCTCTGCATATTCTTGGGCCTGTGCAAATGACATGTAATGACAAAAAATATTAAGCTTACAATCTTATTATCTTCTTTTTTTTTCTATCCTTGGTTGGGCCAGGGGCTCAAGGCATCTATATATCTTCACCGGAAGCCCCTGTCACTTGCGATTTCCAGGACCTCGGGTCAGTCCAACCAAGCATCTTACACAAAAGCAAAAAGGCAGTGTTTAAGCAACTGCGCACCACACTTTGACAAAGTGCGACATCTCATTCACTTTCATCCAAGAGAAATAATTCTAATGGTGTCTTAACTTGCCGCTATATTACCATCAAAACTAACAACATATTCATTTATAATAAACATATCTATCTAGGTACCATGAATGAAATAATAACTTTTATACATACTGGGTCACGTTCTGTATCCGTTAAAATTCACTAGGCGATTCGCTCGATTGTTTATGGTTCTATTGTTCGCCGTTCTATCATCAGTGCGTTTCACTCGGTTGTGCGAGTCAACGTGTTCTATGTGCACAGTTGACACGCTCGGTTGTTGCGAATAACACCCAACAAAATTGTTGGGTGACATTCGCTCGCCATAGATGATAGAATGGTCCGCACGTGCAGTTCACTCACTCTTATTAACACGCGATATGTCTATCCCTTTCTACCAAAGAAGAGTATAGCGATATCGCTATCTCGATGTATATCTATCAACTCACTCTTATAAGTATTCTCGTATCTCTATCTCTGTTTGACAATTCCAATTGGAACAATCACCCAAATGCGTTCTGCTTCGCGCGATAATCGCTCGTTCACTCGCCGAGTGAAAATTAACGGATACAGAACGGACCCCTGTAGTATCACAGTTGAGAAATAAGACGACAAATTTAAACGCTCATTTCGAAAACATCACAAGTTAAAAAAATATACATATAGTGAAATGAGTGACTGCAAGACTGGTGTAGTGACAAGAATGAAAGTAAACAAACTAAGATGGTTTGGGCATGTTGAGAGAATGAATGATGACAGGATGACAAAAATCTGAATATATCTGAATGAGCGAAGAGGGGTGAGAAAGCGCGGCCGTCCGAGACTGACCTGGTCCGATCATGTCGACCAGATCCTCAAGGATGGACGCGTTTTGAGAAAAAGGAATCGGAGAGCGTGTATGACTAATTGCATGAATGTGACGGAAGCTAGGAGTGTGTGTAAGGATAGGGCTGTCTGGCGCTCTGTCCTCTCTGCCTACCCTGCAAGGGATGTGGCGTGAGGGTATAGATAGATAGATATTACGGAAATCGGTATCGCTGCCTAGTATTGAAAATATTACGAAAACGTTTGCTTGTTTTATTTTCGGTTATTTAGTATTTAATAGGTATTAAGACGTAAATTTTTGCTGTTGCAAACTATTTTTCAAAAATGCACTCGAATCATCAAAATCTTCAAGAGAAATGATAGCAGTATTAAATTTAATAAATAAATTTAATAATAATAATTTTTTTATTTTATTAAGTGTACACATTAAGGATATAAATATTTCACTTGTCAAATATAGTTAAGTTCATTATGGTAATATGAGTGGTGCCTCACTGGACTTGCGTCTGTATTGAGGCTACCTTTTACATAGTTATAAAGTATGTCACTATTATTGTCTTTATCTCATATAATTATCTATACCTAGCAATTTAATTGTACACATCATATACCACACACACACCTATACTAATATATTCAGCAGCAGAGTCTCTGAATTAACTACCCCCACTTCGACCAGGTATTTGGCCAGATTCACTTTGTTTATTTTTTTGCCCCTTTCACCAAAAATTTTATTCACAGTATTAAAAATAGTCTGGGTCCCAGGAAGGTGTGGAACCTCTGGCAGAAGGCAGTGATTGTTGCTGGCACTACTAGGTTGTTCACTTGTCTTGTTCTTCTATTAAACCATGAACACTAGGATAATTAAGAAACAAAAAATAAATAAGAAAGAAGTTATGTTCAGACGGCCAAACATACATACTATACATATTATAGATGTGCAATGAAAAAGCTTATTGTAATTTCTACCAACTAACCCTGAAAGTGAGACATAATAAGGAAATTTGTTGTACACGCAATTGACATTCAAGTTTTTGTCATATCTGGACGGAACGTTTTTAGTTTCTACTTATGCCTGGGTTTCGTTTATACTTATTGTATTAGTGTATAAGTATGAAAAAAGTTTTTTGAAAATTTTGAGATTTTCAAAATATTTTTTAAAATAATGACCTACGCGGTTTTTAAAATAAGCGATTAAAATACACTTTCAATTAAAGTCGGTTCTTCTTTTCTCTTATTTTTTGATGATGTAAAATGTAAAAGAATAAAACAAGTCAACTACCTACAAATTATGATATTGTTATTTTTCACTCTTTTATTTGTGACTGCTCTTTCTAGGTCACGGGCAACATAGTACATAGTAGTTGGAAGCTGTTACTTGATGTGTAACAATAAAATAATGTTGTATAATCATATTTTTTTATCCATTTTTGTCTGAGTTGAATCAATTTTATAATACTATTGTTGTCTACTTTTTATTGTTGAATGAATAAACGTAATACTGTTTTGTGTGATGAAAAATAATGTAACAATTGTCATTTTTTATTGGCAATTAAAAAGTTCTGCGCCTCTTTTTATAAGGGCTTTTGTCTTTTTTGGGATTTATTATGTTGAGCAAAATTCTTATGGGTTTTTCTCCGGAAACCATCTTTATGTAAAATATATAGGATCCAAGTATCAAAAACAGCAATTTGTCGACTGTGACATGGCTTCAAATACAGTGGAAAACTGGGAATCAAGTAAAATCTTTTATGATTTGAGATATACCTAAATTATTTTAGGTATTGAACTGGATTTATCTGCATTGCACAGACGGAAATACATGAAGTAGATAAGTACAGATTTTTCCTCAACAGAGACGAGAGGCAGCAGGATGCGGTGGAATGTGTAAACGTTGCCCTGGGCATAAAGTGATTACTTAAGCCAGCCTAAGCTGACTTATAAGCGTCGGAGCACCCATCCTGCTTCCTGCCCAAGGGAGTTCACATAACGCTACAATATGTGAGATGCCTCTCGTCTCTGTTGAGAAAAAAACTGAAAAAAAATTTTTTTTTTCAATTTACTTCGAATTAGTCCGCCGATCAGAAATGAGACTATACGCTCTGACTGCGATGTCGAGGATATATTAAGGTGGGGAAGAAGTAGAAGACGCTTCTGGAGGGACCATGTCGACCGAATGGATGACACCAGACTGGCAAAGATAGTAAAAACTGAAAACCCCACTGGTAGAAGATTACCCGGAAGGCCACCCAAGAGATGAAAGGACAGCTGGACCTCCTCATCCCAGGACAGCCCGCCGTCACAAATAGGTCTCCCGACCTAGGACAAGAGGAAGAAGAAGAAGTCCGCCGATTCATCCATAGCCGCCATCCGATATCAGATTGCTGTTTTTACCTACTATAAAATTCATACAATATTTTGCGGTGAAGATCAAACATTAGAATATAAAACAGTGTGAAAACATTTATAGTACTTAATAGGAAGCAAAGAATTTATAATTATTGTTCTTCCTTCCCACATAATTATTCTACATCATTTACTAAGATAACACTTACTACTGACAACATAGTTGAGTCAGTTGTAGTAATAGAAATGCCTATGCCAACATCACTATTTGCATGTCGATTGTGACTGGGTCGTAATCTGAAAACCTAGTTTCAAATAATTTATAGCAAATAATACTACTTTAATTAGGTGATTATTATAAAGTCAAGAATTTAGAATATTATTGTTATGAATGATACGTGCAAAAATATGCGCCATTTATTTTAGTATAGATATGAGATATTTGCTGAATGTCGCATCTAAACGTGAAATGAAAAAAATATAATCGTTTTGCAACAAGTAAAAAATTAAAAGACTTTTTTTTTTTTAGAAAAATTAATCTGGGTTTATCGAAATAAACCCAAATACATCTTTGTACACTTCACAGAAAGCTTAAAAGCTTGTGTTGTAAAGTGGAGTAAGTCGGGGATTGAACCCGCGCCCACTGGATTAACAGTCGAGCGCGTTACCAACCAGGCTACCGACCACCTCAAAAGAGTTTTAAAATCTACATTAAAATGACTTTAAATTACGCGACTAGTGTTCGAGGATTTGCACCCTCAACATCAGGCAATTGTGAATAAAGTAAACAGAAATATAGATACAGCGACTATTTATAAGAATTGGAACAGTATGGTGAGAGCAGTTTGTGATTTAAAAAAAAGTAAGAAGGTAGATAGTTCAGTAAAAAAAAAACAAGTAACTATTGTTTTATTGTTTTATTGTTCTCTATCGTCCGTATGCCCATTCGGGCACCTGGACTCGTCAATTTTTACAATTTATCATTTCATAGCATACAGTGATGAATAATTATCACAAAAGAGCGCCATGTGGACAGACTTTTCTAGTTAAGTAGGGGTATTTTTATTTCTACAAAAAAATGAACTTCCACCATGAATCGACAGTCAAAACCTTTTTTTCGAGGGTTTTACAATGAGATGTGGCGGAATTGGCGAACGTTGCCCTGGGCATGCAGTGATCACTTAGGCCAGCAAATGACGACACGTAACCATCTGAACTTCCATTACATAAATTCTGCACTGGGTGAATGCTTCTAACTTAAACTGTAATCTCTTTTCGTATGGTTGAAATAATTTAGTGAAATCGTCCATCGATCTACGATAAAAAAAAAGTTGAATAATCGATGTACAATTATATGTACATTCGATTAATTGTAGTGCACTATAATACTCGTGAAAAGCACTGCAACCTAATATAACTAAACTTTAAAATGGATCCAAGTTCTTGGACTATTATTTATCTATGGACTATCTATGGACTTTGTGACTTATAACATGTCAATCACAGAATAATGTCTGAAGTAGAAATAAAGTGTATTTCATTCAGTATATTTTTTATTAAATTTATTTTAAGAATACTCGAGACAGGTCTTAAATAGAGTAAGTAAAATGCCTATTTATATAATGTCAAAACATGTCCAAAACACTGAAATCAATATATAAGATTATTAAAAAAATCAACAGAATTATCGACAGAAATTACTACGTCAATGGAAGTGAAATATGATTGGTACCTACGTTCTCATGTATATACTTGGTATATACAAAGTTACGCAGGATTATTATATAAAGCTTATATTGACAACCTACTGAGAGCTTAAAGCTCTACTTAGAACCCTGTGTAGGCGCTGTGGTATTTGCACACACAAAATAAGGATTTTCCCTTGAAATGTCATGTTTGATGTAAAATCAGCTATCATCTACAGGCTATGTAAATATTTTTCTACAACATTAATTAATTTTATTTATTAATTATGGTTAGAGAGTACGTACTCGTACGAGTAGGTCTAAAATATACATCAAAATCAGTTTGAATTTTCATGCCCGTGAGATCGAAATACAAGGAATCCTTGATGTCAAATTTGCTGCGAAACTGTTCAAAAAATGATAAATTTTATTACCTCATTCTCTTAGCTCAAATATTGATTCAACTTTTAAAATGTGTGGAGAAATTAATTGCTCCTCGGAAGTTTTACGAATATCTGACAAGACATTTGTAAAAGGATCGAAAAATTCGAGACCAATGCCGCAATCTAAAGGTCCTACAGGTTGTTCTGTGTAACTATCTCGTCCGTGTCTCTGAATAAGTTAAGTAGATAGTTTTCTCCTTCAGATCATGAGAAACAGGAGAAATCTTTCGTTGGCAATTACACTGGCAAAGTCTTCTCTGCCTAAACTCGAAACAGTTAATTTACATGCCTCATTCCGGTCCAATATGTTAGTAGTTCCAAACCTTCAGATGAAAACCCTTGTGACAAAATAAGAAACACCAAAATAAGAGAGATGGGCGACGTTCAAGATTTTGTCAGATGTGGGAGGCAAAGAAAAATATTGATTTACTGTGCATATTTATATACCTTCGTGTATAATGGTGTTTTTTGGAATAAAGTGAAATAGTACAAGAAGAAAAAGTTCCATAAGTTTAGTGTACAAGGAGCGGAAAAGGATGATTATCTGAATCACTTCCTAAACGATGTTGCATACACACGCCTTGCAAACGATTACAATAATATTATTGTTGCTATAAGCACTATACTAGATAGATGAGAGAAAATTATCCACATTTACTTTCTCTCTTAAGTTGAATGACTTTCATCGGTAATGATTGCAATTATTCACCCAGAATATCAATTTTTATTACTCGTGTCGAATTCGCACGACTCTTTTGGACATCTACAGTAATTGGTCTACCTTTAAAAAAATGTATTATTACCTATGCCCGAAGTTGCATAGCTATAATGGTTTCTAACAATATTGATATTATGTAGGTTATTTAATGCAAAGCGTGGGAACGAATTGCTCAATAATAATATGTATAATTATTATGAATAGGTACTTTATTGTAATTTATCGCTCAGTCTGGGACAATGCGATCTCAGTTTTTAAAGGTCATGGATCGTATGTATTCAAAAACATCATGCAATATTGTTTCACTCGCTCTGCGACTTTTTTGTGAAAGATCGCATTTTTTACAGACGTCATATTTTATTTTACATTTTGCGCAAATCTTGTAATCGATATTCCAACCACTTCCCGATTACTAAGAGACCTATTTGCAAACGTACGTAATCTCAGTGACAATTTGTTTCGGTACAACATTAGGTTGGAAAAGTTGTAAGGCACTTTTGAGAATCCAAGGGTAGTGCAGGGTAATATGTGGTATCGTATAAATGGGCTCTGGAAAATAAATCCAGGTCGTAAGTCTAATTTTGTCCTGATCAACCCTTTGGAGACATCGAGTGATCGAGAAGATCCAGTCACCCCATACCTCTTATGAAAGTGCTTCACGAGTAGAACTCATATCTTTTTACAAATTCTGATTCTGTCTATTCTTGGTGGAAGGCGCCGTTGGAATGAAGAAGTACAAGCGCCTCGGAGGGGCCTGTTTGATATGGTTTGGAAGATCGCGAAAAATAGTTCTGGATGTGAAGTCTGGATTATGAATACTATGTACATAATTTTCTCTTTATCTGTTTGATTTTTTGATATTAATTTTGTATATGATTTTTAAATGTTGTGTGTTGCTTTTGACTGCCCAGGATTTTTAATAAGTAATATTTGAGTCTTGGTTTATTTGCAGGTGATGTTGTGATTGTTTATATTGTATGTAATACCTGTATGCACTCTGTAAGATTAATAAAATAAAATAAAAATAAAATAAAATCTATGGATTTTTTATTTCTGGATGAAAGTATAATCTTCGTTCCAAGCCGAAGAAATCCCTATTGAATAAGTCTATGTTTAGAATCCGTTCCAACTCTTGCCTTGAAGCATCAATCCATTTTAAACATAATAGACAACAAAGATTTTCATAACTAAGCTCCGATTTCACCTGAAGGTTTCTGAGAAGCTCAATTGAAATTTCATCTTATTTGAAAGCTCTACACAAACTACAATCCATCAGGATTCTTCAATTAATAAGAATATGTAGGAGCATGGCCTAAAGGTAATCTGGATGTATAAATTATGCTGAATATTTTGGAAAAAATATGGTAAATTTTATTAAGGTAGTGGAAGATTGATATTTTTTTTAACAAATACACTCTTTGATGGCACGGGTTAACTTGCAACATATTAGGGTGCCTTCCCACGACAAGTGAATCCGGATTCGTACGCGAATCTGGATTAATCCCTTCCGGATGGATGATTTCGTGCACGGGGTATGGGGAAATAGTTCCCTATTTTTATAATAATATAATAATTCATTGTATTAATATTTTTAACTTTTTAACTTTAACGTTGTAAATTTTGAAAATATCTTGAGTCCGTTGAAGCAATAAATAAATAAATATATAATATAATAAGTAGATAATAATAATTATCTCTGTCATACTGTTGAATATATACTAATTCTGTTTTTGTGTTTAAAAATTAGATCGATCAGGTACGAGAATAAATTATTGTCTTTACACCAATATTAGTTGTAATTTAGTAAAAAAAAAATAAAAGAAAGCATTGCCTGCGGCATTAATTAAACTTGTTTGTGGGTGATATTTTTTAAAGTTCGTCACACGGAGTTTTTGTATCTTGTATCACGCGTTATTTTTCAACACCGGTTTTTCTCAAATTAGCTGCTAATCTCTTTCAGTCCCGTTATGGGCCCGCTACACGCTCGCGAGTCACCACGACCTTTTGGTGTTCATGAGTAAAAAGGCGTCAACGGTCGGTTACGTACATGTCAAGATAAACGATCCATCCGCACCCCTTTTTACTCATGAACACCAAAAGGTCGCGGTGACTCGCGAGCGTGTAGTGGGCGCATTATGTGTCGGGGTGTACATTATATTTATTTTGTACGGGAAAAAATGTCTGCCATAACTGGAAATTAGAGAACCCATTAAATAATTTATTTATTTATTTTTAATATTATTAATGTCGATATTATCAGAATAAAAGAATACCGGCCCAGTAACAGTGCAAAAATTGTGCTGTTTCAGGTCCGTGGTATTAGAAAAATATAATGATTGGTACCTTAAACTTTTTTTCATTTTAAATAAAATTATAATTTCTTTATCATTCGTGTGTTATTTAGACTAATAGATTAGGTACATAATTTTTGAAGGGAGACATTTGAAAGATTGGCATCATACTGATAAAATGCACCACATGGACTTATAATTCGATGTAACAAAATTCCAGAAAAATTAATTCAATAAATAATAAGAAAATATAATGTTCCCCACTCTATGGCAACTGGGGAATCTAAATTTATACATTATTTATTTTGATTTTATTTTTCGAATTATGCGGGTATGTCTGTCTCCCTCACTCTCGTTGTATATTGTAACAGTACGAAACCCATAAGCATATTGCTCAAAATAAATAAACCCCACAAAAGTCGTACAAAAGCCACACAGGATTTTTTTTAGGGATAAAAGCACAAATCTAATTGGATTTTGTAAATAAAATTAATTGTATCGATTAGTATTCGAGTAAATTATATTAGGAACTAGAATAGATTAAAAAATACGAATAAGCAAGCGGATCTAAAATGGGATAGACAATGATTTCAACATTTTATAAATAATTCATCTACTGAAATCCAACTAAAAAGTTTAAGCTTTTATTATTTGAGGATTTTTTATTGGTTTTTAATCATCTGTAGACCATATTTAAGGCACTTGGAATCGTCAGGTTTACAAACACAAAATCAAATGCAATAAATCAATAAACACAACAAAAAAGAATGAAAGCAATAAACACATAGACAATACAAAACTATAACACATTTGTGGTACAATTTAATGCAGGTCTGGATGTAAATTGTCCAGAACTACATTAAGTACGTCATATTTCTGAAGGGTTTTTGTGTTTTTTGGGGTTCATACTACATCATCGTAAATACTCCTATGGGTTTTTCTTCGGAAACCGTTGTGTATACACGCGCGGAAACATGTAAGTAGGGTTGTCAACATTTTTTCAGCTGATTATTCCATCTGCATCAATAAGTAATTTTAAAAAGTTATCGGAAGCCTGGTTGCTAACGCACTCGATCCTCGATGCCGACATACCCCACTTCACGACACAAGCTTTTAAGCTTGTTATGAAGTGTACAAATATGTATCAGGGTGTAATTCGATAATTTTATGAAAATAAAAAAAAACATACACATTATCTTATTGTTCTTGATATCAGTTCTTAACTCTTTTTTTGTTGCTTCCTTCATTGTCCCCTCCTTTCTTCCTCTTCCCATGCTTCCTCCTTCCCTACCATAAATGTTTTATAGATATAAGATATATATTTTTAACTATGTAATGTAATCTATTTGTTTTGCGTGTGTGCTAATTGTGAACGGATGTAATTGGTCTTGTGTATTGATATTTTTGTATTAATGTACCTGCCAATGTTTGTTTTTGTGACTGTATCTGTTCCATGTGCAATAAATAAATAAATATCTACTTATCTATTTAAATAAAAACTGTCATTTTATGAACTGCTTGAATTTTATAATATTTTTATTTGCTAGAAAAGTGTGGTTTTCTCAATTTTCAAATTAATGTAAATTACACACTCATTCGTCAGTCGAAAACTGCAGGCAATGATATAATTCTTAAACTACGTTTAAATTTTACAAGTGAAGCGGATTTGGTTGATATTTTCTTAGTTGTTGCCAAAAAAAAAAATATAGTATTTTGCGATCCATATATTTCTTGCAACTCACTTTCAATATTATTATTATACTCTAGTACGGTTGACAACCCTCGTTGTTAGTGAATATATATCCGAAAATATATCGAATAATAATTATTTTTATTGTAAAATTGTTACAAAAATATACAAATTACCCGACTAGCAAAAATTACAACACGTTATTTTCAGTTAATGTAGGTAGCTACATGTTATCAATTTAGTATCATATTCTTGTATTATGTATTTTTGTACCTATGAATAACTTTTGAATCAGTATTAATTTACAGTAAGTAATGTTAAAAGTATGCATACCGACATTTCAAAAATTTCTAAAAACGGGAGACCTTCTATCTCGACAACCGTTATTAATTATGCTTTGGAACAAAATAGGGTAGATGCATTGCACCTTTATATAACCGTATATAACCGTAAAAGATTTTTTATATCTTGTATAGATTTCTCAAAAAAAAATGGAAAACACCTCTGATCTTTTTTCCGAAAGACGGAAACTCGTTTCCTGAAAGTCGTTGAGTAAAATTTTTTTTGTACTGATAATATGCATTAAAACCTAGGGAATAACCGTAAAAGTTTTTTGATAGACGCAAAATTAACCTCAAAAAAATAAAAAAAACGCTATTTTTACCATTTTATCATGCGATTGTCACGCGATTTTGAACCTTAATGCCGTGGGAAAAGACTGTTACGTCATTCCTGGTGCCAATTATATAGGAAATACCTACCGATTCGGTATAATACTTTAAGTAAAAGTTAATGTCGCCGCCACACGCTTGCGAGCGTCTACGAGTTTTTTGCGTTCATGAGTAAAAAGGCGTCTACGGTCTGTTACGTAAACGAGCCAAGACAAACGTTCCATCCACACGCCTTTTTACTCATATACACAAAAAACTTGTGGGCGGCGACAAATGGAATATATATGTATTACGTTTAATAGTTATACTATAGAAAATGAAGTAACGTAATAAGCTAATAGGTACATAAATATATACATAATTATATTTTTTAATAAAACGTTTTTTATTTTGTGAGAATCAACACACACACACACACACACACACACACACACACACACACACACACACACACACACACACACACACACACACACACACACACACACACACACACACACACACACACACACACACACACACACACACACACACACACACACACACACACACACACACACACACACACACACACACACACACACACACACACACACACACACACACACACACACACACACACACACACACACACACACACACACAATTATATTACACATTTTGTAATTATCAAACTATAAATTAATTAATTTGAATTAATTGAAAAAAAAGTTTAATTTTAATTAAAATACATTTTAAAATAGAAAAGAAGAAATAAAATGAAAAAAACTGTCTGTTTGGGATGTTTCCTAAAGAAATATCTACGTATATGTATATTGGATTCAACACTTGTATTGCAAGTTATCCAAACGCTATGGATTAGACGGATTCATCTGGATTCATCAAGGCGTGTCCGCGGATTCACAGGCAACCTATTTCCCACGATCCGTGCACGTCTGCGATATTACGTACCGCCATACAAATCGCTATGAAAAAGTCTGTAGATTCACGGACTCACTCCTTCCCACGGCATGCGAACTACGGACGAAGCAGGATTCACCTTCCGTGGGATATAGCCATGAGTTACCAGTATTTTGTAATCATTTTTTTTTCAATAACATTATAGCCTGAAGAAATGCTATGCTATATAGCCTACTGAAAAAAATTCATGCTAGGAAAAATACATTAATAGATTTGCCAATAACATCTCCGTTATTTGCCTTGAGTTCTTGAAATCTGAAGGATGCTAGTAGGATGAATTTTCAGGAAAAAATAATTACGCAAAATCCATAAGCACGAGATTATCGAATTGAGTATCAAATAAAATTTAACAATATGAGAAATACGTAATTTAATCTCAGATGGAGTAGCAATAAGGATATAAACCTTTACTAAATCTTTCTCTAAGTTCGGGAAGAGCGTATAAAATTATTTCTTAGAAATGTTTTTCGAGTAGAAAGTATCGAAAAATATCAAAGGATGTCAGTACTTACTTGAGTCTTACTTCCTCGATAAACGGTTTGAAATATCAGAGGAAGATACCTAAATCATTTAGGTATTACTGGCTTTTCATGTCTGCATCTCGCAGATGGCATATGTTGAGAGAAATATCGTTTGAAAATTATTCATACAAATTGATAGAATGATTCAATACCTACGTAACATATTAAGAAGGGAGAAAATATTTCTTCGTGGGCGCTGATATAGGTATAATCCTTGTACCTGGAGGTTTAGCGAATTGAAAGGAAAATTCTTCGAAGTAAGTTTAGTAGACGTGATTCAGTATCGTAGAAAAAACATCCCCTTTGATAGGATTATGGTTCTGATATCTCCACTTATAATTTTTTTAACGTTATATCATCTATATGATATTATTACTTATCCTCAAGAATAGATCTAAAAGCCTACTGATCCACTGCTGAATGTAACCTTACTTCTTAAGAATTATTTTATCAATAATCTTATATCTCATTTTTTAAGCTTTGAACTCATGTTTTTCTCAAGCCCCTCGACAAAAATTCGGAAACATGTACTTTGTAATTCATCACTACGCATTATTTTCCGAAGCTCGTTTTCTTAAACAAGTTACATCAGCATTTGAGTTGGTCTATTGTTTATCAACATTTGCATCTCTCCGGGAACGTCTCCACTGGTTTCTTAAGTTTTTGGACGCCAGCTGCCTTCCCAGTTTCCAGAAAAAGTTGCCGGACTCATGGTGGAGTGAGTCCCCTCTAAGGAAGTCTTGTATATATATATCCTTTTATTTCTATTGTTTTCTTTTCTCTGTCCTCACTGTCATTCTATCACTCTGTCCATGTTTCTGTTACACACTGTGGTTTGCTGGAAGATATTGCCACTATTATTAATTTCATCCGTCTTGTCCACCGTGCGGACGTTACCTGCAAATGGAGTTTAGATTGTGTCGAATCTTGTCATAAGAGCTATCAAAGGTTCCCAATATTCTCACATAGTATCGTTTACAATTAGTAACCTACAATGCCGGAAATATTACAGAGTAGTGCTAGAGAAATCATTTTAAAGAAAAGATAGTTTTGCAAGTTGGAAAAAGAAAAAAATACTCTAATAATCCCTTTAAGCCGCCACCACAAGTTAGAAAAACAATGTTGCCAGTTTATTCTAACAATTCGAAAATTGGCAAATTGTTTTAAACAACAGTTCTGAAATATAATTTCGAAAGTAGCGAAAAAATGAAACCATATCGTATTATCACATTAAGCAACACTAAACCAAGTTTGCACCAGGGGACTTCTAACAGGGAATTGTCTGTAGGCAATAAGAAGGCCCATTTTACGTATTTTATATGTCAATGAGTTTATTATTATTATTATTTCATGTACTCTTGTATGTATCTGTAAATAATTGTAAATACATATGTTTCCATCCTTGGACAAGACTATAGGTTCGATTCCCGGCCGCTGCAGATGGATGGGCTGGAATCGGTTATTGTTACTTAAATGTAAAGTGATCACGTTAAACCAGTCGACGATCAGTCATAAGCCTGATGGAAACTTATTAAATTATATTATTATCAATGAACCTACACATATAGTATATAAGTACTTTAACACCTCATACGATACAGGTAAGATTATATTATTACGTTCGTACAATACATACCTACAATATATTATGAATGTGGGTTTCCGGAACAAACCTATACAGTAAACAGTACAACACAAAGTCAGTATTAATATTATTATGATATTGTACCGATTCTTATTTCTTACTTGGTATGCTTCTATAACCTTCTAGAAAGAATGAATTCATATCAAAAAATATACAAATAATTCCAATAATATAAAAATAAAGAGGCACCTACCGTCGTAAGAATTGAAGTAAGTATTAAAAGAGAACTAATATTTTAATATCGATATGGCATATAGAAACTACAAACTCTTTTTCACATAATAATAATATGTTCAAATGACGATTCCGTATGGGCCTACGGATAATGAACAACAATAAAAAATAAACAAACAAACAATACAATATAGCGCCGCAGTCATATTTTTTACGCAACAATCGTGATTTATTGAATTTTCGTAATATTTTAGAAAATTTTGTGACATACTCGAATAGTCAACAATCATGGTATCTACTATTAATAATGGTGTGATGCGAGATTTTGAGATTATGTATTATATTATCCTATATGTATATGTAAATGGTGCCCACTTGACTCCTATTAATTTGCTCTGAGCCTTTTACAGCCCCCTCAAAATCCTCCAGCGCCCACACGAGGGTGTTATCGCCTACTTTGAGAAAGACTGGTATAGAGCTTATTGAATGACTTAGAGGTTATCTTTTATACGCAGGAATTGTATTTCCTTTGAACCCCTTGGTATATTTATTTTGTTTTGAACTTAGTCAATACAAGAAGGTGAATGAATAAAAGCTTTCCTTCGGTGTGTAGGTAAATAACATTATTTTTAGATTCAATATAAGTAATACATTTTATTGGCTACCCACTTGTATAGGTTTAATGTTTATGAAAAAAATCAAAGGGTTGAGTGTTGACTATTTATTGATTTATTTATTTATCAATAAATTATGGTTCAAAGAAGCCTGCTAAAGTGCAATGATAGTACTGCGTTTCAATTAAACTACAGTTCTATTCGGTTTGACTGTAAGATATTGTCTTTGCAATAAGTCCGCCTTTTGGCACACTACAATCATTGTCATGTTTTGTAAATCTTTGTGTATGTTTCTTTTTTTTTTTAAGGATCTGGGCTTGCATACACAAACCCAAATACTTTTCTGCACACCTTGCACTAGGCTAAAAGCCTGTATCGCAAAGTGTGGAATACATCGTCAGCGCCGGGGTTTGAACCTGGCACCTCCCGCTCGAGAGACTGCCGCCTCAACCAATTTTGCCAAAAAAGATTTATTTATTTATTAAATGTTTCTACTGTGCAATATGTAGTTGACAAAATTATTCGACAGAGTCCTCGAGGCAAAATGTATAACTGTAACTACTCCACACTAAATCACATTTATTCGACGTCGGAGGCTCGAATCCTTTCTCTCAATTTTCCCCAATCAATGCAGTCTTTTAGAGTAAGCTCCAGGTATTCCATGTCTCCTCTGATGGTCTCCTCGGTCGTCCTCTCTTCCTTGGTCCTTCCACTGACCAGTCCGTTGCCCTCCTCAGAGCGGAATCGTCGTCCCTTATCTGCACGTGTCCGTATCCGTGTCAATTAAATATAAATGTTATATATTAGGCACATATTACCAGGAATTATATATACATTTTTAACAAGATCTGAAATATATAAAATTACATAATTTCAAGGACGACTCCAGTTTGCCTGCAAAAATAAAAAGGTTCTTCCATTTGATTACGTTTTTATTCTCAATTTTATCTATGTGCAAGCTTACGCGAAAAACTAATAAGTTTTTGAGTTATTAGAACATATATTTCGTAAGAAAAGTATGAATGAAAGAACCTGTGATAAATCATTTCACACATTACCTAAATTGACCCGGAATTGTATACATTTCCTAGGTGTTGTATTCAATTTCTAAATATCATACATTTTCGGTATCATTTGCCTATACAACACCACTAATTGTGTCGACAAACGAATTATAAGCTACCCTAGTTATTTATGTGTCCGGTGAGTTCATCTAAAATCAATTGGTCTAAAATCAATTGGTGTAAAATCAATTCGTCTAAAATCGACGAATACATCGTAAGGCAACTTGATTTTGGCCGAATTGATTTTAGACGAATTGATAATTAGACGAATTGATTTTAGACGAATTGATTTATTTTAGATGAATTGATTTTAGACGAACTAACCGCAAACCGTTATTTGGATATTAATAATTACTATTTATAAACTTAAATGTTCCATTTACTCCATGTACTACATTCGCTTATGCTACCAAATATGAGAAATTTTTATTGTTTTTAATTATATTTTGTATTTTTCAAAGGCCGTATGGCCGTTTATGTCATAATAAATAAATAAATACTATAATCACTAGAATAAAATATACCTACGTCGCATCGTGAATTTTTTCCTCCTTTGATATTAGTGCCATCTTTCGAGAACGACGAACAAGTTCTAAATACAATTAGAATAGTTGTACAACCGTTCTGTTCAGTGTTCACTTACTTTCTTTTTGATCTACTTTTATCATAACTGATTGACTGAGATGTAACTAGAGTATTGAAGTGAAAGTTCCATACAATCATCCATCTATTGAATAAACGTGGAAGCTTTAGTTCGCATGATTATGAAGCATAATAATGATTTATAATGGATTTCGCAATGTTTTCCTCTTATGATTCAGATGCCTTATGGTTCAATAAAAGGTTCGAGGTTACATACATAGTTGGTGTTGCCATCTATTAGGTAGGTAAACCTTCATACTTATCATATATTTTTTTATGCATTGGAAGTTCTGTGGGCATACTTATGCATGTACTGTATTCCAAACTTAAAAAAAAGGTAATTCACAGGCGCAAACTCGTCACAGATTACCCTCATATTGTGTCATTGTATGGACGAAATGATAGATATACTAACTATAATTGAACGATATACTTAAATTGCTCCACTTTTGGCAATTCTGGTCAAAAATACCTCTCAAAAAATCAAGCAATTCCCAGCAATATGCAGCAACTTACGGCAATATGCCGCAATTAGTAATTATTGCGCAATATTCAATCCATATATTCATTTCGGCGGCACGAATTGCTTAATATTCAATCCGTTTCTGAATCTCAGTTGATCTTCTTTCTTGCTTGATTGAATTTTCGAGCAATAACTGCTCGTAAATTTTCCCGTCTAAGAAAATCTTAAGACGCATTTTGCTTAAAATTACATTTAAAAGCCCATTTTGCCAAACAACATTATAAAGATATATGTATTTATATTTGAAAGCTTTGATCTATAGAGTTTTGAAGCTTTTTATAACGATCATACCTAATGATTTTCGTTGAGTAATGAATAAAGCGATCGTAGGCATAATTAGCTAATAAACTTTTGAATTTACATAGAGGTTTTATGTACCTTATTTGAGGATTCAAAAATAACATGAGAGTGGGTGTTTTTAAAGGAGCTTGATCAAATTTGTCGTAAACATTTCAAATATAAACGTATATAAAAAAAGCAACATTGGTTTCTATTTTCAGTCCGCCTCCGCTATACGTTTTGTAAACATAATATATGCGTATGTATTTGTTTCCTAATTGCCTACCTGTTTTATCGATTGTTATATTTGATTCTTATTTTCAGCCCCTTTCCCTCCACTGCCGGATATAGGCCCCTTCCTGTCTTTTCCATAATTTTCTGTTTTGGACGCTTTTCCTCCACCCATGTCCAACCGACTCGATGTTATCATCGGCCCATTCCTTTGTGGTATCCCTGCACTTCGTTTACTTGCGTAGGATCTCCAGCTCAGTACTCTGGGGGTCCATCTCCCCTCCTTTTGCCTTGCCACATGACCCGCCCACTGCCATTTTAGTGACCTAGCTCTCTTCGCAATGTCTGTTACCCTTGACCGTCGTCTTGTATCTTCATTTCTTGATTTTATTTTATTACCTATCTTGAATCTTCTTCTTCTTGCGCTTATAGTTCTCTAAGTACAAAAAAAATACTCTTTTGAATAAAGAGGCATTAGGGTTTCTTATATTGACTAAATTATTCTTTTTATTGGTTACTATTTAACTGGAATCTCCCGATTGCGACTGTGGAGCGGAGAAGCAGACTGTGAGCCACATCGTGTCCGAATGTCCTCTCAGGGCATATGGGGGTGAAACATCTGACTTCATGTGTCTAAATGAAGCGGCGACGACATACCTAAGGACACTCGATTTCGAACTCTGACAAACAGTTTTCATTGTGCAATATACATGTGGCACAGAAAGGCGATGGACAGGGAAGTGTGGAAGTCGGAAAGGGAGGCCTATGTTCAACACTGGACGAGGGAAGGCTTATAATGATGAATATACATAGTGTATCTGTCTAATTATTATGTATTGTTATTATGTTGATGTGAATTACATACTTTGTATGACTATACGATAATAAAATAATAAATAAAATTCATATTGTTCTCAATTATTCATTATTTTCATATATTCACACTTCGAGTTGTATCAAGCTTCGCTTGCAATTAATCAAATGAATGGTGAATTGGACCGCATTTCCCACTGGGCGCAGCAAAATGGATTAATCCTCAACCCATCTAAATCTCAATCTATTCTGGTAGGTAGTTCGAAACTGCTTCCCAAAGTTAAGACCATCTCCTTACCTACTTTATCTTTAGACAATACTCCCATCCCTCTGACCAATAAGGTCAAAAATCTGGGTATCTACTTCGACCAGTGTCTCTCTTGAGTCCCGCAGGTTAGCGAAGTCCGCCGAAAATTCTTCTATAGACTTCATTCTCTCAAACGCCATCAAAATTTTCTTCCCAAGCCTACCAAAATTCTTTTATGTCTCACACTTCTTTTACCTCTCCTAGATTATGCGGACATATCGTACATCGACGTCACTAAGGAGCAGAGGGAGCAGATCATGAAAATTGACCGCCTGCAAAACATCTGTATCCGTTTCGTGTATGGCCTGCGGAAATTTGACCACATCTCAGAATTCAGGTCTGAACTTAGATGGCTAACCATATTTCATCGCCGTAATCTCCACACCCTCTCTCTTCTATACAATGTCCTATACAATCCCTCCTCACCTGATTATTTAAAGACGAATTTCACTCCACTGGCATCTCATGGTCTACCACTCCGTTCTGGTGCACAACGTACGCTTTTAATCCCTATCCATCATACATCTTTTTTCACTAATTCTTTCACTGTACAGGCTGCGCGATTGTGGAATGACCTTCCATTATCCATCAGACTCGCACCAACTATTTCCGTTTTCAAGAGTAGACTGAAGCAGCATTACCTTTCTATTTCAAATCCCACAACCCGTCCCTCCTGAACCCAGCATCCCTCCCTTATTCATCCCATCCCATTTACCATTCATATATATTTATATATTTATATGTATAATATGTTTATCTATGTATGTATTTATGAATTCAATTATTGTTTGAATTCAATATGTTTATCTATGTATGTATTTGTGTATTCAGTTAAGGTACCCTCTTGGTACTGAATCTATAATTAGGTATATCTCATTTTTGTTTCTAACTTGGGTTGGCTGGCAGAAATTGCCATTTGCCAATAAGCCCGCCCGTTGTATGTTTTTCTGTACAATAAAGTTTATTTTATTTATTTATTTATTTATTATTCAACATTATTATAAAAAAAAATGTTCCACAAGGTTACAGGAAATACTTTTATCAGAGTTTTCTCTCCATGTAACTATATTATGGCCATTATCCTTCATGATATTGACACAAGGATAACGGTGAGTGACGTATAATAAATGTTACCATTTGTAACCATCAAACTAAATGCACCAACCAACCCTCTACCCCCCACATCCCCACAACCCTATCAGTTTTCGTATTATTTATTTCTGTGTCACTTCCATTCCATGACGTCAGTTTTTCTCAAACAAACAAGCTAAAGCCTCATATTACAAGCCATTCGTCATCATGTACCAGATATTTATCACACACAACTCTGTCACGGTAATATGGAGTTAACTTAACGATACCTATATACTATCCCTTTTGCAATAAATAGCCACGGACAAAATATTTATTTTCCTCTATTTTTATGCTACTTACCTACCTAAGTATTATTTTGGTATGGAATGATACCTATTCATAGGACAGTGTCAGATGGACACCCAAAATCCTGAAGTGAAGGTCCTGGGAGAACAAAAGAGGCGTAGGAAGACCACAGAAAAGGTTGACAGATGACATTGTCCAGCTTACGGGTCGTAGATGGCAGCAGATAGCCCAAGATAGAAGACAGTGGAAGAGTTTAGAAGAGGCCTATGTACAGCAGTGGAACGCCAGTGGCTAGCAGTACGCAGTACCTATTCATCTATTACATATTTTGTTCTTCTTCATCAGCCTATCCCGTCCACTCCTGAACAAAGTCCTCCTCCATTTGCCTCCATGTTGTCCTGTCCTGTGCAGACTGCATCCAGGTTGCACCGGCATGTCGGACCAGGTCGTCTCTCTATCTCAGCTGTGGCCGTCCCACGCCTCTATTCCCATCTCGAGGTCTCCAATTTAGGAGGTTCTTAGTCCACTTGCCCTCAGCGCTTCTAGCCACGTGTCCTGCCCATTTCCATTTTAAGGATGCTATGCGGTGTCAGTCCCTTTGGTTCTACGTCTCATTTCTGACTCTGCCTCTTAAGCTCTCTCTTAAAAATATTTTGTTAGACATTTACAATATAATTATGTACGTCTTCCGAAAAATTCTCAAAGAACAACCGAGTGGGCAGGTTGGTGGTTGAAATTTTTTTGAATCGATTTCGTCCATTATTGAATCTATAATATTGATTGATTGCAAAACAGTAAATGCAAAATTTGTAATTATTAATACTTGCGATATTGTAAGATAATTTCTAAATTAAATATTTCAGGCACGATTCTTGTATTTTAGGCCCCGCGTTGAGCCTAATACTGCGATATCGGTGATATCTGAATAGGTAAATGTTTCCCAGTATTATTAGGCTTATGAGTTTTTACCTCAGTCATGAATGATATTATGTCACCAGCCGAAAAGACTATATTTATATATAGTCTTTTCGGCTGGTGACACTGAGAAGTGTTTTGGAAAAACTTGCCTCCCAGTATTATACCTATATTTCCAAAGGGATAGATACGAGTACCTTTTTTATATTTTATTTTATTTAACCTTCAGTTAATTCAGTAGTTATGTTTTACCTTATGGACTCTGTCTAAAAAAGCTGCTATTATGCCAATATTGTCGCTTGTTAAGCTGGCCTTTAAATACTATTTAATAATATTTCCCTAATTTTGGTTGAGTAGGTTTAATAAAAAAAATTAAATAAATAAATAACAGTCATTTTAATATTTCGTATGCGTTTTGGTATGTCTGGTACAAAAAATATAATAATACATAAAATAATACAAAAATAAATCAAGTACATAATACAAAGCAATAATACATACATATATAAATGAAAGTAAACGAATTTTGAAAAAATAAATAAAATAAATACATAAAATATATTAAATAATAATGTAAGATATCAAAATAATAAAAAAATACATGGAAAAGGAATTAATTTTGCAAGTTTCTCCTTACATTCTTTGGCAGATGATTCCAAAAAATTAAGTAGTTTTTTCAAAATACTATTCCTAAAATACCTTTATAAGTTTAATATGATCG
Organism: Ceraclea dissimilis; assembly: GCA_963576895.1. Lineage (NCBI taxonomy): Eukaryota > Metazoa > Arthropoda > Insecta > Trichoptera > Leptoceridae > Ceraclea > Ceraclea dissimilis. Next base: position 17,820,855 of record OY756363.1, read on the forward strand.
GATTACTTTAAATAAAAAAACAAGAAAAATACAATAAATTATAAACAGTTATATAAATAAATAAATATTTGCAATATTTTGTACATGTTAAAATATTCGTATTAATGTATAAAATTATATAGTTTGAATTTGTACGTCCGTCATTTCAATTGTTTGGTTTTAAATTATTAGCATTTAACGTTAAAAAAATAAATAAATAATTTAACTTAAGTTAAATAAATAAATTATTTTCTTCTTCTTTCAGTTGGCGAGGATATATTCTCCCCATCCTCTGTATGGGTATGGAGGAACGTCTCCTTCCTTGGGTTCATCCATGAATGACCTTCTCCTTCTGTGATGGTCACCGTGTCCTGTAGCGTAGATGACCTGATGACCACCGTGGTCATCGTGACCGGATGAAGCCAATTTCTTGATACCGATGATGGCAGACAGCATCAAAGCAAGGGCGGATACCATGAGAGCCTATGACAAACAGGAGATAATAATTATTAGGTGTATTAAAGTGTCCATGGTGTGGTGTCCTGTCAAATGCACCATAAAATATATTTTTGACGTATTTTCGTTTCGTTTGATTCATTTTCTGGTTTTCGAAACGCCAAATAAATAAATAATGAGAATTAGAATAATGAAAAAATACACAATGAAACAAATTATTAACCAATATTTTCAGTGATCTGCAAAGGCGAAGAGTCTATAACATTATTTCGTACTAAGATGGTTTGGGCATGTTGAGAGAAGGAATTATAACAGGATGACAAAAAATATATATTTGAGTGAGCGAAGAGGTGTGGGGAAACGTGGCCATCTGAAGTGATCATGTTGACATCCTCAAGGGTGGATGCGTTTTGAGTAAAAGGAATCGAAGAACGTGTATGACGAATTGCATGAATTTGAAGGAGGCTAGGAGAGTGTGTGTAAGGATAGTGTTGTCTGGCGCTCGGTCTATTCTGCCTACCCTGCAAGGACGTGGCGTGAGGGTATTATAAATAGATAGATAGATGAACTCTCTTAATGTTAGACAGGTACTTACTTTCATTGTTAGCATTCCAACGCCTCCAAATCCGATAGCTGCCAAAGTCTTAGCCATCATGAGACCCATGAGGAGGACTCCGCCACCGCCGCCTCCCTTTCCTCCCTTCCTTCTGCCAGTCTCTGGAAAATCAAATGCAAATATGATTAGCTATTTTGTAACAAATGAACATAAAAATAGGTTAACAAAAATCTGGTCTCAAAATGAGAAGAAAAAAAAAATGATCTAAGTGTATTTTATTCTACTAGAAAATTATAATCTTTGCGAGAACATTTTTATTCTTAAATTTAGCGAAACTGATAGGATGTATGTAATACGGCAGGGGTCGCGTCGGATAGATAGATATATATATTATAAAGAAGTTTAATTAGAAAGATTTCGGCAAATACATTTCTCGTCTTGTAAAATGGTTTGAAGCTTTTGATTATTGTAATCGTAGTTAGAGCTTTTTTGTGAATTGTGATTAAATTATATTAATATAATTATCTTGGAAATTGTGTCGAAAGTTCTGGCCTCGGGTAGTTTAATGTAAATAATTGGTTATTAGTAAATAATAGTGGGATATCCAGTGGTAATATTCGGTCAAGTGAGGTCGGAAAACATGTTTGTTCCGACTTTACTCGTAATTAAAATGTGGGTACCAAAAGCAGTGTTTACCTAAGTACCTAGTAACAATTAATAATGTTTGGATCGAATTTATATGATTAAATTATTAACATTAGTTATTTAAAGTGCGTTTTAAGGCCGTGGTCTAACGGAAGTATTTAAATCTATATATATATTCAACCACTCATGCCGCATCCCTTGCCGGCTAGACATAGTAGAGGTCTGAATGCCAGACTTTATTTTATTGGTCTAACCAGTAATTGCTGTCTTTGAATTAAGTGTAGGCATACTGATAGGTATTAAAAAAAAAGATTTTTGAACTTTTGTCTAAGTGTACCAAATGTGCTTTGGAAAAAAAGGGTAGATACATTGAATCTTTATCTAGAGAATGACCGTAAAAAGATTTTTTTGAATGAAGCGAAATCAACCCAAAAAATGGAAAACGCTATTTTTACCATTTTATCATGCGACTGTTTGTGCGATTTTGAACCTGAATGCCGTGGGAAATAACCGTGAGATCATAGTTGGGTCCCTAGCTTTAAAACGCACACGCAACTTACTCTCTGCTCAAAATAAACATTCAGAATTAATGAGTTGCGAACCTCATTTTTACTAAAGAAAATGTGAATAATTGTCTTATGGGAATTCAAAACACTTGAAATACGCAGGGTATCTACTATAAAAATTGGAGCAATTAAAAAGTGAAAAAAAGGCTTTGTAAATGTTCAGAAATTTACATTAAATTGTACACAGCCTCTAGAGTGTGATTGAATGTTTATCTCTTACATTTAAATGAATATAATACACATAAATAATTTGAAAATACTAAGAACATCCATAAAATTAATTTACATTTTTACTCATTGTTATAAAATGTAATTAAAATTTCATTTCTATGCAAATAATATTATTACAAAAAAACGTGCAGGGGCATTGTATTCAAATCGTAAAGAAAGTCAGATAGCCCTAATTTATAACGTCTAAATGTCGGGTAGACCCATGGTAGACCCAGTTAGTAATGTCTAAATGTCGGATAGACCCAGTTAATAAATAACTTCAATAACAAGATCATTTGTCTTTACCTATAATAACGCGTAATTAAAGAAATACTGGTGCCCCATTTTTGATTCTTGTTTTTTTGTAAGTATAAATTAGTGATGTGCCGGATATCCGTATCCGTATCCGCGGATATCCGTAGCTGTATCCGTTAATTTTTAGGCGGATCTCGAACGGATCTTTCATATTATTAAAATCAGATAAACCTAACATTTCAGCACTCAAATAGTCATTTTTTATTGATTCGGGTTTTGAATTATCCCAAGTTTTGGTTGTCTCTATGAATTCTGTAACATAACTTTGTCTCAGTTCTCTTTTTATCGTTTGTAAAGATGTTCCCGTCAGTGAATTTGTCCCTAGCGGAGTCTTCGTCGGAACATTTCGTTTCAAGGTCTGACACCGACTGAGTAAGAATTGTAAGAAAGCGATAAGAAAATTGAGATCCGTATACGTATCCGTATTCGCGGATCTTAACATCGATGATCCGTATCCGCAGATTTAGTTTTTTAACGACCCGGCACATCACTAGTATAAATAAGTGATACAAAAAACATTAATTTTATTCAGAGTAAGTACATAAAGTTGTACACTTTTAGATGTAAGACATTCTTTTCACGGTCATTTGCATAAGCCATTATAGAATAAATATTCTTCTTGATGGATTTGTAATATCTAGATCTGACAGAGTGATTTTTTGTGGTCAAGAGATGTGTTTGAGAGTATGATCATTGATTGATCTGAATATTCAGTGACCCAGAAAATAGGGAACGCCGTAGCTTGATAGATTTACGTGCTTATACTATGTAATTTGATACGTTTTCGTGTGAATGAGTTCTAGGGAGTCGCATCAAAAAAGGGTAGATTTTTTTTTAATCAGTACGTTTTAATGTAATTTTTTTAAGGAGAGAGAATGAAAAAAAAAAAATCAATGCGACGTTATGGAGATATAACTATTCTTATGAAAACCAAAGTGCATGAAAATTTTCTTTCCTTAGTTTTTTGAGAATATCTCATAAACTACCAAATATATTTTGACTAAACAAAATAAAAATCATAGGTAGTAAACAAATTTTGCTTTCGGTAAAGTGTTGAACCTTAATTTGTGGCCTTTGCTTTAGGACACACATTTTTTTTACTAGTAAACTTTTTAAGTAAATAAAAATATACATTTTTAAATTACCCCATAAAGTTTATATTCGAATACTTGGCAAAGATGTAACAATGGATGGATGTTTCGAAACTGTAGTCAGCAAGTTAGTTAAAAAAAATAAGTTACTAAATTCAAGAGGACAGAAAATCGAATTGTGCTATAAAAATGCGTAAAAATGACTCATTTTTGCAGAGAAGAGTGTGAACCAGTACAAAAAGATTTTATATCAAAATCTTGAAAGTTAATAAATTACTCACACAGATGATGTACATAGACGAATGCATTATATTTCTACTCTTTTGTTGCAAGTTATTGGACTTGTATTCAGATAAAACAGACTGTTTGCTTAAGCCCCTCTTGAATACACAAGGTTCGCCTAAGATTGCAGAGTGCATTTTACGATAATTTTAAATTAAAATTTATTAGGTACCAAGAACTTATATGACATTTACAAATTAATAAAAACTTTGAATTCATATTGTATTTTGGAAAGTAAATGTTATAAAATATAGAATGTGCATACGTACTTCGATTAGCAAAGTGAAGTAGTATTAGAGCGAAGGAGGTGAGAAGCGACTCAACATGAGAGATAGAAGCGAGAAGATCCCTTCTTTGGATATAAGAAATTTCTGACAAGACGACTGGTAAGAACTGGAGGAGGATGTCCACACACGAAGATGGAGATCCCCGAAGTGATCATATCGAGTCCAATAAGCAAAATGCCTGAAAATGAGGACGCCATGAAAATATTTTGAAAATGAAAATCATGATACAACATCTATTTATCTATCTATCTAGGTCTCTAAATCAAAGTGACAAAGATGCTAGAGCCTCCAGACTGTTCTATCCAAACACACACTTCTTTCTTCTGTCATACTCTTGCAATTCGATAGATAAAAGCTTTGAGCCTCCTTTTGGTAAGTATTAAATATTCTTTAATACATTCACAATGTATTTAATAATATTAAGTACGTATAAGAGTGGCCAGAGGTCCTGGAAGCTGCGAGTGACAGGGGTGAAGATATACAAATGCTTTGGGCCCCCGACCCAACCAAGGATAGACGGGGAAGAAGATGTATGTATGTATACATTCACAATATTTAGTTTTGTACTTTTGTACTCGAAGACCCCATCTATGATAGAGGGATGATATTGCGTAACATGCCGGAAAAGCATAGATGCAAATAGCTTACATATCTTTATATCGTTGGGCATGGAAATAGATGAAGGCCTAGTGGACGGATACAGGCTGTGGTGGTTTAGGTGAAAGAAATCTTAGCATTTCACCCATTCACCCTTGTGAAGAATTTTGTATGATTTACTTTAATATGCCTTATTGTATTGTACACTTCGACCGCTCGAATAAAAATGGTACAAATATCTTATGTATTTTTTTCATTGAAATTTATAATATACTCGTACTTGACACATTAAACAAGAAAAGGTAAGGATCTTTATGATACAGATACACCAAAAAAGTTGACAGGTACGTGTAACAAAAAACCTTTCTATGTTTTTGTGAGCCGTGTAAAATAATGTTATTTGCTTAGAAAACATTGTGTCAGAAACACGTGTTTGAAAAACTGTATGTATTATAAAAAAGAAGCAAAAAATGCTATGAGCTTTTTCTATGGAATAAAATAATGATATAATTCCTTCAAGAAAGATTGTGAGCAGAATGAATGTAAGTAAACATATGTTGGTAGGATAAAAATATGGATAGGCTTACAAGAAGAAAATATCATAGATGGCTGAATGAAGATATCATCCGTGAATCATACATACCGATGATGTCGATAAAATCCATACAAAGAAAGAAGTAAAAGAAAACGTAGATATAGCAAGTTAGGTTAAGCATTTTTTTCTATTTGCCTAACCCACAAGGAACGTAGAATGAGAAGGAAAGATATCTGATAGAACGTAGACAATTTAATATAAAATATTTCAGTATTGTTTTTTAAACGTAGTATGTAAACCAAGGTATGGAAAATGTAAGGGTGTTTTATGTTTCAATATACGTTCAAACGTATACTGTTATTATTATCGTACTATCAAAGATGTATGAATGGCGTTCTTATAATACAAACTTTTCTTTCGTGTCTTTAAGTTATTGTGTTTTTAAACTGTCAAAATATTATTGATAATACATATTACCAAACTTTTATCACTTTTTCACGTCGAAAACAGACAAATCGCAGCGGTTCCAAATTCAATGTGATTATTTTCAGTCAAATAGATAGAATAAATCTCAAAAACGACGAAAACCCTTTAGAAATATGCTCAAGGTACGATTAGCATACGAATTCTTTCAGTATGTTAGAAACAATATTTGAATCCAACTAGAAAGTTTGGGTTTTTATCCGTTGGTTGAGGATATTGCTAAAGGGATTTTGTCATAATTATTCGGGATTTATTCATGTTGAGCAATATTCATAGGCGTTTTTCTCCTGGAACCGTATATCCTACATGCAATGGGAGAGAGCGGATTCAGAAATAAGGATCGTAAGAACTAAGGCATTGAAGTGCTTCAGGAGACAAGTTGTCTAACATTAATATAAGATTGTGTTTTGAAATCTTTTGAATTTTGGAACTGAATTATAAAAATCATGCATTATTAAGTCCCACATCAATCAAGTTGATTCTAATGGAAACCGAACCAGAAATTTACCTTTAAAGGCATAATTTATAAGGTAAAGCTAAAGTTTTATTGTTTGAGGTATGATTTATTTACCATTCTAAGTATCCTTCAAAGACATGTCATCTTCAGTAGAATTCTACTTTATTCTTCAGTAGAATACAGTAGAATACTAAATTATTTACCTTTAAAATTTCAACCCAAGTTTAACTACCAGCACATAGAATACCTAATATATTATATTATTGAAAGTAGATTGCAAATTATTAGTTTTAAATATTTTTTTATAAATACGTTTGGTATACTATATTATATTATATTATATTATAAGAACACATATTATATTATTTTTTTATAAGAATGTAACCCTTCCTCTCTCCTATCCTCATCCCCTTCCCAATGCTCACTATTGACTATTGATTATTAATCGATAATTACATTTATATGAATCACTTTACTTAACTAATTATATATATATTATTAATAAGGTAACACTATAATAGGCTTTAAGTATTTTATAATCTCTGTATATATTATAAATGTTATAAGCTGTTGTGTTATAAAATGAAATAAAATAAAATAAAATAAAATAAAATAAAATAAAAAATAAAATAATTTTCTATTAGAATAGTTAATTATTTAATGCCTGTTAAATTGAAATAACCTGTAGCAATTAAGAATAATGAATTTCGTATTAAGGTTGATTAATTTCAGGGTCAAGGTGAAGGTGCGTCTAGTATTACTTAATATCAAAAGCTCCAATACAGAGAAAGCCTTTGAGACGTCGTAACTAATAATTGACTCTTAGATGACTCTGTGATAATAAATTTTAAATGGTATTTCAGAACGGTCTAATAGATTTTTGTCATTAAAATTAGCTTTGAAATTGCGTCTGTCTTTTAAGTTTACTTTAGCTCAATCAGAAGTTGAGAAATTTTGTTTGTTTGAATTTTAGATGTAAGTGTAGGTAGAAAAGTTTCGGGGAAATGCTTTTATTGTTATTTTAATTACGTGTAAATGATTGACAGGCATCTAGAATAGGTGTACAAGGATGAAGTTGTATCTAATTCGCAGGAAATAATGTTTTTATTCGAAGGATGTAAATGAGTTATTATTGTTATTGTTATTGTTAGTTATTATTATTGAGCATAAAAATTTACTTACCGACTAATTTTGATTGCTCATCAACGGTAGCCAATGTCTTGGAGATAACTTCTTCCATGTTTCCTTTGCCGAGGAGTTCTGGAAGTTTTACACGAAGCTCATGATTCTGCAGGAATCTTGCAATCTTGACCATTGTGGATCCTTCGTTCATATTCCTACCGCCATCACCCAAATTGTGGGTTTTGATCAAATCGACTCCATCGACAATTTTGACATCGCCGATGCTGTTTGCCGATTTGGCTTTCATGAATTGCTGAAGGACGTTTCTGGCAATTCTCAAGCTTTGGCAGGATAGGGATGTGTCGTTTTCTTCGCAGCTGGAGAATCCATAATTGTTTTCACTCGTCGATGATTCTTCATCGATGGTGTTTGATTTTACATTCTCGTCGGCGAAACACTGCACTAACACAATCGCTAAGATTAAAACTATATTTAATCTCATTTTGATATACAAATTTTTACGAGCTGCAATCGCTTTGCAAACAATTCACTGACTGATCATCAGATTCGCCTCTCACTTTACTTTATATACGTATAAAAATAGACGATGAAATGATTAAAATGAAATGAAAATGAAACAAAACAAACTAAAAGTAGGTACCCTCCACTTCTAGTCTACCAGCCATGGTCCATTAACCTAACGACGAAACTAAAAATGTTCCAATTATTATTTTTTCTCTTTGTGGTAAGTACATTTCTTGGTGAACTTGTTTTTGTTGGGTACATTTTTTTCTTCCATTCATTCTCGATTCACAGCGAACATCCAGCGAGCTTCCGATATCAAATGAAAGTATATTGTCGTATGGTGACAATGCATTTTTAATACGTCTTTTCAATATCAATTTTATTTTTATTCACTTTTACTTTACCCTGGTTTCAATAATGCAATATTTTATTGTATTATCTTCTATTGATTGATTTTGATTTTATAATACCTAAGTGTATACAATTATTGATATGTACCTACAGAGCAGAAATACAAAATGATGGAGGGTGAGTTAGAATTTAGGTTCCCAAGAATAAGGGCTTTGTCGATCAAACGATGGGAAAACGAAGAATGTGAGTTATCTTGTGGGATGGCGTGAGGATGTTATTGTCAATTCTCACCTTACCAAAAAACAGCTACAAAACCTACCTGAAATATTAATCATGTTTTTCTACAGGTAAATATTTTTATATACCCATACTTCGATATTTAACAGTGTTACATATTGCCGGATGCTAGGACTCCCAATGGGCAAAAAAGATAATGGAATGGCGACTAAGAAAAAGTCGAAGAAGTGTCGGCAGACCTCATCAGGCAAGGTGTTTTAATGATGTAAAGAAACGTGGAGATAGATGCAGTGTGCCTAGGATGTTCATGGAGCCTATATCCGAAAATTGATATAAGACGAATTGCCAAACTGAAATAGTAATGGGCAGCATAGGGAATCGATAGGTGGGCACTAGGAGTCTTAAAATGGAGACCGTGGGACATGAAAAATGGAAAAGCCGATCTCAAAAATCATGGGCCGATGCTGTTGTCCCCGTCGCTGGAAGTGGGTGGATCAAAAGAGCCCAAAGAGAAGAGGGATGAAAAAAGTTAGAAGAGGCCTTTATCTAGCAGTGATGAGACACCTGTAAAGAAAAATGAGATCTAAGAGGCTAAGGAAGAAGAATATGTTAGAATTATCTAACCTGTTATCATTATGATACAATTATAAAACAATTAAATTAGATATTCTTACGTAATTCACATTAAAGATGATAATTTTATAGCCCATTATTATAATGATCACGATGAGCGCGAAGTAAGTATTGTAATAAAGTTTTAGTATGAAGGTAATGATGTTAATAAAAACTATTAGCAATCGGACGCACGACAGATTAAAAAGAATAGTCATCTTTTTATGTAGATTCCTACTAATATCATTTAAGGCTGGCCACAAACGTCCCGAAGTTCAGTTCCGGAATCGACCGTTTTGCAAAAAGGTTCCGACCAAAACCTCTTTCTGAATTTAAAATCGGGGTGACGCTGAATTCAGAGAGAGGTTTTGATCGGAACTTTTTTGCAAAACGGTCGATTCCGGAACTGAACTTCGGGACGTGTGTGGCCAGCCTAAATATTCAGTTTAGACCATATCGAAACTGAAATTAAACTTTACCAGCTTTTGTTAAAAAAAATATTGTCTTTTTTTATATTTTTTACGGAAAATTTGTCCTCGTTAAAAACGATAGAGATCTTTTATTTTATGCTCTTACATTGAGGATAAAAAGAAAATATTCAAGTCTTGTTCAAGTGCGCTGAAAAATATTAATTTCAGGTATATTTTATTTTTTATTTGGCAGTCTGAGTTCAGTTAGGAATATTTTTTAAATTACCCACAAAAATCATGCCCTATAGTTAAAGTTTAAAGGGTCTTTTGTTTTTTTAAATGACTTTATTTAACTTTATTGTGATGTTTTTTTGTTTGCGACCAAATCTTGTAATAGATTTATCAACCACTTCCTGGCTACTTAGAGACCTGAAACTTTTCAGACATACGTAAACTCGGTGGCGATATAATTCTGTAGCAAATTGGACCGGTCTACTCCAGAGACAAAAAAACATTATAAGCTTTTGAGGGGGATCCAAGGGTTGTGTGGGGTCATGTGTGGTATCTAATGAAAGGGCGGTGTTTGGTATCTCACGAAAGTGAGTTTTACAAATTTTGAATATGTCAATTCTTAGTGGAAGGCGTCATGGGAAGACTGTAAAAACGGATCTAGTTTGTAAAGTCACAATATATTTTACAGTTTTTTCCTCAACAGAGACGAGAGGCATCTTTAATCACATAATGTAGCGTTATAACTCCCTTTTGAATGAAGATGCCTCTCGTCTTTGTTGAGGAAAAAACTGTAATGTATTTCCGTCTGTGCAATACAGATAAGAAGGTAGGAAGATTACAGAAAAGGTGGACAGATGACTTGTCCATGTGCCTAAAATAATTTAGGTTTATCTCAAATCATAAAATATTGTTTTTAATTTATTTTTTAACGATGACTTTATTTCGATAATGGTCACACTATAGAATTCACGAACGAGACAAGTGGCATTGAAACACGACCAGCGAACTATCTTCTATCTGCGGCGCATTGTGAAGCATCGTATTGCTTGTTTTTTTACCATTCTAATCTAAGTTGTTCCGAGTACTTATCTTATTGTACTGTACAACATAAAATATTAAAGCGGGCTAGTATTTCTGCTCAATCTAGTATCTACGAGTCGAGATATTATAGGTATGGAAGTGTTTCTCGATGGACATACATTTGGAGACTCACAATGAATAACATTAGATGTCAATTTAGGTAATTTTTGTACTACTATGTACTACGTAACTTGAATTTGTAAAACACGCTACCGCTGTTTCAACGCTTGTGCGTCATTAACGAGCGTAAGAATTTGTTAAAATTATATGTAAATGTTTGTAAATTCAAAATGTTAAAAAACAGTCACATAGTCAATGCCAGAAACATCAGTGAAATTAGGTATTTTTTTGTTTTTAGTCATAATTTCTCTTCATAATTTAGGAATCTCGCATAAAAATAATAAATAATAATGTCAATGAAAAGTCTTGTATCTTCCTCCAAGAAAGATGTGCGTGAAAATACATGCGGTGCTAGTACCAAAAAATAATATTTAAGAGGCCTAAGATCCCAAAGCAACCAATTTTCAAGCTTTGTTTGGTATGTGTGCTAAGCTTTGCCGTGCAAAGATTTAGTTAAAATACTACGAAGATTTATCTAATGTATGATCTAGGTGGATTTTTAGTAAGCAGGTAGTGCGCTGTCTTTGTAAAGAAATTCTGATTTGTTCAGCCAGTTCATCTCACCGAGTGTAAGATATTTTCGAAATGTTTCTTTCAAACGCTTACTGTTTACGAGCAAGCAATATTCATCGAGAATAAGTATGCAGACGAGAAGCAGTCTGGCTAAGTCTAATTTTGATACATAAGTATATAAGATCTTTAACTAATCTTGACATAATTAAAAAAAACGTCAAAATCATTCTTCTTCTTCTTCTTGTTCAGCCGTCCCTCCACAGCTGGATATAGGCCTCTTCTAACGTTTTCCAATTTTTTCTACTTTGAGCTTTGCTCAACCAGTTTCTTCCTGCGACTGGGACTATATCATCTACACATCTTTTTTGGGGTCGTCCTACTGGTCTTCTGTTCTCTCATGGTCGCCATGTTAGGATTCTGGGGGCCCATCTCTCATTTCCCTGTCTCGAAATGTGTCCTGCCCATTGCCATTTTAACTTAGCAATGCGGTCTGCTAACCGGTAACCTTTGTTCGGCGTCTGATTTATTCGTTTCTAATTCAAAATCATTACCAGTGAAAATAACTCGTCTGCAAATTCAAATTATTTTGTGACTTATAATAGTATTCATCGGAAGTAGCGATCTGTTTATCGAGTCTGTATATTATAATATGTAGGCATGACTAGGAAGTGTACATTTGTGTATATTATTAAGTGTTATACTTATTCACTTCGTAATGATTAATAATATTAACATGTAGTGAATGTATATTAACATGTACCAATCAGTCAATTTTGACGGTGAAAAAAAGAATAAATTGAAAATAATAAATAGCAATTTTCTATAGACTTTAATTTTTTTAATGTATTGCGTTTTGTGGTCAGTTTTCCTAGACTTTATCCTCAAAAGACGTTCTGTCCTACACATAAAAAAAAAAACAAATAATGTGCCCAAAGTCGGACTTATTGCAAACGCAATATCTTACAGTCAACCCGACACATACTCGAGCGAAGGGGGCAACCTGGTTATAGTGGATATCCAAATAGTCAATGTAGTGCCTGGATTTCACAGTCCCAGTTCTAGGTCCATTGTCCTTATCATCTATTATCCTGTTGTAGCCTTAGAATATAGTTTACATAAAAATTAAATTATGACAATGACGTAAGTATTAAAATGCTCACAGTAAATCATCCGTAAAAGTAAAAGGAACACATTTTAATATATATCTACTAAATACATTTCAGCATACATTGATCTAAGACATCCAATATTTTTGTTTTGAATCAACAGTAATCAACCATAATATACTTAAATCTCCAACCACGTGATTTATTCGGTTGCTTGAGTTGGAATGAGATAAAAACTTCAACCTAATAGAAACTGACATTTGGCAGAAAAGTTGCTAGACGATTAGTGTAGAAAACTTTAAGTTTTACAATGTTTTGGCATATATAACTACAAGATTGTTAAATCATTAAAACTAGACCAAAAACTTTTATAAGAATCATCGATCTTCTTACATTCATTTTATTTGAATTCGTCGAACATGGAGACGAAGTTCTTTTTTTAAAGTACGTAAGTTTTAAATCTTGGCATTGACACATGGCGCCAAGCGGCGCCGACGTTACGCAATGAATACGAATGGTTTTATAAAAACTTCAAACTCGTATTCAAAGTACAAAGATACCTAATAATTCAATGTTATAGTAAGTATGTATATATGGTAAGTTTATAAAAAGGTGAGTGTTTTTTTGTTCACACACGTCATATGTGAAATTATAAAAAGTAGATCAAATTGCTCTTGTGGTCAAGTAATTTGAAATACTTTAAAACAGGCATACAGTTAACTTGTATCTGTACCAATAGATAATAATTTATCAGACGAATATAAATAATTATATAGATTAAGTTAAGACTCCCATAACGCTTGATTGATGAGGGCTGGACAATTGGACGTCAGGGATAGAATAACTAATGAGGTAGCTAGACGCGTAGAATCTGAGTATTAGAGTGGGCGGAAATATATTTCGCTCATTGAAAACGAAACTGGCATATTATAAAAAAATCTTAATTTTTCAACGCAGGCCTTTCAAATTTAGTAACTAAAACTATATCAAGTACATTAAGGTGTGCATTGAATAATCAAGTTTTTTCTATAATTCCATACTTTGTTTTCAATGTGCGAGGTGTTTGCTTTTCTCTATTACTTTTTTTTTAATGTGGATCAATTATAAAAAGTGTGACCTATGGACCTTCGTCTCCACCACATTAGACATAATTTTCACTAGGTTCGAGGCTTGTAATAATAAATTACATCGGAATAAACACAATTTTCAAAGATTTATCATTATTGAAAAAAATGAAGTTATTCCAAAAAATACCACCGCTGTTAAAAAAAAATAGTTGATACCATCAACGTTATAGTTGAAAAAATATACGTAGGTATCTTAGAATGTCTAAAAATGGCGAGGGGCACACATATTGAGACCGAACTCCGATGAAATGGCCTTTAGTATTAAGATTGTTAGAATCGTGGGTAACTACAAGTTTAACCTATAGAATTATTCTATTAGAATAAGAATCTTGAATGTAGGTTTCGTTTACTTCTATTTTTGACTGGCAGCTCCAGTTTTTTGACAGCCTCAGAATATATTAGTTACATGTGTTATTTTCAATATTCGTGAGTGTATCACTTTTGTATGTGATTTATAAGAACACGTTCTATCTGTCGAGATGCGGAGAAACATGATGTATGTGTGATCTTTAAAAAAGTATGTTTTTAAAGTTTGAACTAAGATAAAGCTGCGAAAGTCCATATATCCAGCTCACACCTTGGAAGACACCGAGAGATCGACAGGATCCAGTCACCGCATACCATCGTGTTATCTTACGAAAGTGCTTCACGAGTAGAACTCATATCTCTTTACACATTTTGATTCTGTCTATTCCTAGTGGTAGCTGCCATTATTCCAATGAATTCCAACGAAATCAAACACGCCCTTCCGAAGCGATTGGATCTAGTCATTCCGACTAGATCCAATCGCTTCGGAAGGGCGTGTTTGCTATCGTTTTGAGGACAGCGAAAATCAGCTCTGGGATGTGAAGTTATAAAATTTTACAAGACTATTTTTAAAATCACAATTTTATATTTTTTGTGAGACCGTTGGAATTTTCTACATATCGTAGTTGAATAAAACAAGTAGTTATATCGCAACAGCTGATATACAGCAACGGATGGGCCTTCCATCAGGCTTATGACTGATCGTCGGATGGCTTAATGTAATAAGTGATTATATTAAGCCAGCCGACGATCAGTCATAAGCCTGATGGAAGGTCCATCCTTTGCTGTATATCTGTTGAGATATAACTACTACTTGTCATAAAATTTTGTTTTTAAGGGAAAAAAATACGATTTCTTATTTAATATAGTACTCGTTTTGTAAGTATTCCATTTATTTTTAGTAATTATTCGATACAGATAAAAGCGTTAGCGCCTATAATGATGGTAATATTCCAATAATAAGAAAATTGATTGATTAGTTCGTCTTATCTTGCTTACCTACAATAATAATAAATTTGTATTTGAGTCCGTATAATTCCTACCAACCGAACTTAATTAACGATATTATTATTAAATTTAGAGGTGGGATATCAATTTCAATAAATCATTGAAAATTGATTATTTTATTAATTGGCATCTAACAATAATTAACGTAGGTAGACACTCACTTTCTATTGTTAATTAAAACAGTTACCAGAATTATGATATCTGATAGGTATTACACTCGAATCAAAACAATACAAATTTATGGATTTTCTTGGCCGATGGATAACGATATAATAACGAGGTACACTTTCAAACTGATTACTGCCAAGGACCAACCATCAGAACATTTTGGATTCGCTGTATACCCATCAACAACACAAACATTTTTTTTTATTTAACCTGGGTTTATCGAAATGAGCACAAATAAATCTTTGCACACTTCACAGTAAGCTTGAAAAGCTTGTGTCGTGAAGTGGAGAAGGTCGGCATCGGGGATCGAACCAGCGCCCACTGGATTAACAGTTAAGCGCGTTACCAGTTACTTGTTTTTATTTTTTATGATCCTTTTTGGCACTAGTAAAAATAGGTAAACTTCTTGCTGGCTGATAGTTGCCCCCAAAATTCTAGGAGTGAAGAAGATATTACACCAATTTCAGACATTCTAAAAAAAAATTGCACAACATGTGTCGAAGTTTTTATATTTAAAAAAATAAGCTTTTACGTCGTTTTTCGAGATAGAGCTTATAGTACCAACTATCCTATCCTTCTGTAGGTCAGGTAGATTTTATCTTCATTATATCTGCAGAAAATAATGTCTACAGATGATCTTTCAAGCGACCCTTAGAATGGCGACCGAGAACCGGCTCCAGGAATCCAGGCAGACCACAGGCGAGATGGTCTGATGACATTAGGAAGGTGGCAGGACAGCAGTGCCACAGACTAGCGGTAGATAGGGAAATGTGGAGTTCGGAAAGGGAGACATATTTCCAACACTGGATGAGTGAAGGCTGATGATGATGAATGTCTACAAAATACGGTAAATTGAATATAAAAATTGAATTAAAAACTCATTGTACGCTTTATACAATAATGTTACGAATGTTGTTGCTATGAGCATGTGTTATTAGCTGAATTTAATGAAGAGAAATTACTTTTGTTGGCTTTTTTTACTTTTACTCGCGCTGAATAGAATGAAAGAGATTAGCTCGTGAACGAAATTTATTAAGCATTATTTGAATATGAAGCTCATTAGGGAATTCTGAGAAATTGTAACAAAAATACTTACTGAAAAAAATACCTTTGAGAAAATTGTTTTGATTTTATTTGAAACAAGATGATTTATAAAATTACGGGCGAATCAGGTGTGAATGCTCTCTGGGAATGAATGAGACGATTGATTAAAATGTGTTAATGTGAGGAAAATTTTAGAAGGACAAGAAATTATGTGATTTGGGCCATAGTGAAATAAGAAGTGCAAGGAAACGCAGTCATCAAATAACCATTTTTTTTCTAATACAACGAATCTGGGTTTATCGAAATAAACCCAAATACCTATTTGTACACTTCACAGTAAGCTTGAACAGCTTGTGTCATGAAGTGGAATAAGATCGAACACGCGCCCGCCGGATTAACAGTCGAGCGCGTTACCAACTAGGCTACCGACCACCAAATGTAAGAACAGACTTGTTGAAGGATAACGCCGTTTATGTACAATAAATAAATATTAATGCAGTTTTCTATTCTATCCAGGGCCGGATTTAGGGGAGGGCAAACGGGGCTACTGCCCGGGGCCCCCACAAAAAATTTCAAAAATCCATTAAATCAGATTTGTTTCATTAAAACTGGAAAAAATTTCGCCTGCGGCGCTATTTTTCTCTTTTTGTACCATATCGATATCTAAATTTTAGTTGTCTCACTTGAGAAAACTTCGCCTGCGGCGCTATTTTAGCTCTTTTTAGGCCATATCAATATCAAAATGTTAGTTATCCCACTCCAGCCTAGAAGTTCTTTATAATTCCTATAAATTTTCGGGAATTTTGGATTTATATGCCTAAATAAGGGGGGTGGCGGATTTGATTTCCGCCCCGGGCGGCAGAAACCCACGCTACGCCACTGGCCAGGGGGCCTCCACTCCTTTGTTGCCCCGGGGCCCCCACACCTCTAAATCCGGCCCTGATTCTATCCCCTCACGCCGCATTGCTTGCAGGGTCTGCGACCCAAAGACATACATGTTTTGAATAATATGATTCTTAGAGTGTCTATGATGAATTATGTAACAAAAAGCAAGATGTGTGTGTAGGCATAAGGAAGTTTGGCATTCTGTTCTCTTCGTCCACCCCACAAGGGACAAGTCATTAAGGGATAAATAGGATATAATTTATAAAAGTTAATTAGGGCACAAACACTTAATGTTCCTGATACGAGATCCAGAGAAAATCCCAAGCGCAGGTGGATGGAAGTGGTGAGGCAGGACATGAGAGAGAGTGACGATGTACCGGAGGATGCGCAAGATAGAGCAAAGTGGCGGCGAAATATCAAAAAACCAGACCCCACCACCATGTGGGATTAATAATAATTGCTAAGGAGAAGAATTAGTAGCAGTTATTTAAATCGGTAGAAAAAGATCAACTTTCATGACACTTATGCGTGATTGGTTTAATGCGATCATTTAACACTTATGTAGCATTCATCAATTCAAGTTCAGCTCTCTGTCTTCATCGACATCCTCTCAGATGAGATGATATTTACGTAAGAACCAACCTGCACCTTAACGATTGTCTGACAACGATTTGTTAGGTTATTTTCAGTCTAGATGGCGGCAGGCAAACAAACACATGGCATATCAAAATTTAATATATTGCTACTTTTTCTTAATGTCTACGCAGCACCTACATACGTAAAAACTCTAAATGCTTGTATAAGGGAGTATGTGGGCAGATAATAACACTCTTATAGATCTTGTAGACAGCTTTACATTACATTTATTAAAAGATTCAAATATTCTGCTTTATGAAAAAACTAATAAATCTACCCAGACTTCAAGAAGAAATAACATTTTCAACTAGATGGATCAAAAGCTCCCGCGTTTGAAGTTTATTATACCTGATTTAACCAAGTGAGCCTAAATTGGTATTATGAGAGTTGAGTTTCAGACAGTTTTTTCCAGTTTCCACGTATTAATGTTTCATAAACCAAATACACCCCGTTTCCAGGAGACAATTAAGTCAAAGCTTATGAACAATTACATATAAAAGTGCAGAGCTAGACAGCTTTGATAAAAACGCGTCTTGAATATGAAGCTTTATTTTCAGTCTATTTTATTATTTAAAAAAAAAACTAGATTCAATTTTTATCACGTCGTGAGTAAAAGTCAGATGTTTGAATGTCACCTATTCGTTTTTTTTTTCACCTACATAATATTTTTTATGGAGATTATAGAATTATGTGGTCTGGGTCGAAATTCCTTCAATATCATCTAACGGGCTTATCAGATTAAGACTTTCTCTTAGGATGATGACAATTTCATGTTGTCAATGCCTGTGACTACGAGTACTGAAACTGATCAGTATTCACATTGTAACATAATTTTTGGAAGTGTACAAATATTTGTTCGTGAGTTTCTATTTCTTCTTCCTTTCAGCCCCTTTCCCTCCACTGCTGGATATAGGCGTCTTCTTGTCTCTTCCACGATTCTCTGTTTTGGGTGCTCTGCCTCCACCCATGTGCCACCGACTCGAAAATGTCATCGGCCCATCTCCTTTGTGATCTCCCTACACTTCGTTTGTTTTCGTAAGGTCTCCAGCTCAGTACTCTGGGTCCATCTGCTGTCTTTTTGCCTTGTCACATGACCCGCCCACTGCCCACTGCCATTTAAGTGTCCCTACTCTCTCCGCAATGTCTCAGACCCTTGACCGTCGTCTTATATAGGTATCCTAATTTATTGTCTGGTTTCTCAAAGTTACCAACTATAGTTTTTTTTTTTTAAAAGTCTTTTAGCTTAGCACTATGCCTGGAAGATAATATTATAGGTTCTGATATTACAGGCTATTGATACCTTTGATATCTGGATAGATTAATAAGGTATTAGTGTAGATGGAATCAGCCTTATGGGGGAGGAATTCTCTTTGATTTTCTAATACTTCTGACTCTTGTACAAGGCACGTGTATCTGATATTTATTCCTCTATTGAGAGTTAGTAATCTCTTCAGTAAATAAATATTTAGTAATAAGAAATATGAGTTCGAGAATAGATCTAATATGATATGAATTTTGAAGTAAATCGAGAGAATTTAATCTTTATATGAATTGTGTATAATGTGTATATCCCACTCATATTGACATTGTAAGAAATAGAAGGAACGAATAAAAAAAACTACTTCA
Organism: Ceraclea dissimilis; assembly: GCA_963576895.1. NCBI lineage: Eukaryota > Metazoa > Arthropoda > Insecta > Trichoptera > Leptoceridae > Ceraclea > Ceraclea dissimilis. The sequence continues at coordinate 17,840,202 of OY756363.1, forward strand.
AACAGAATGATGGAATTGCTGAGAAAAATCGTTTTCCACTATAAATTGAAAGTGATGTCGTTTAGGAAAAAATTGAGATGATTCATACAAATTTAATTTTAAGATTTTGGAGAGATTTTATAAGGGTGTAGGTTTGTGCAGAGCTTTGGGACCAGGAGTTCTTCATCCGAAAAAAATAAAGATCTAACTGACAAGAGAAAATGGAATCGAGGTTCCAAACAGATAGAACTTTATAACAAAACTACACCATATTAGTGTGTTTTTGTTAATTGTGCTCATTGATTATATCCGTTAGAAAAGAAAAAAAATCGAAATCTGGCATCCTGACTATTTAGAGAGAGAGCTCAAGCTTTGTAGACCTATGTAAAGACGATTACAATACAATTCTGTGCCACCTTGGATCAGCCTATTCCAGTGACAAAAAAGATGTAAAGGCTATCAAAGGGATCCAAGGGTCATGTGGAGTTATATGTGGTATTGTATCCAATCCAAACACCTCGGAAGGGTTGTTTGATATGGTTTGGAAGACAGGAAAAAACTTATTTTAATGTGGTGATTATTTCTAGCATTAAAACTCTAAGCTCTTGCAGTACCTACCAGGGGCGAAGCTACCTAAGAACACGATTCCCATCGAGTTACCTTTCAATTTATGATGATAAATAATCTATAAAATAATAAATGATTTAACAACGCAATGAAAAAAGGTGCGTTCAAATTTTGTAGATACTCCTTTCTCCCGTCCGTCGGTAAGCTAGTTAATATGTTAGTATTTCAAATTAGCGCGCGGAATCCACGGTGCCTACCCGCGAGCAATACAACCAAATACAACTTTGATAGTTATATCGTATGGGAAACCGTGGGCAAGCGTATTCTAAGCAGCGACCTTCCATCAAAATGACTAAAACAAATCTACCTATCTCACTTTTATGATGATACGCAATAATAGTGTCAAAGGAACCCACATATAGGTTCTATAATACTGTGTCTTCCCAACGTCTGCAAAGGGAAACAGTTACAACGTCTCGAGGAAGAGTAATTTAAGAGTATTTTAAAAAGGGATAACGCATTTTGCAGTTAACAAAAAATATATTCATTAATACAAAGCGATTTTTACTTATGGATAAATCTGCCGATATTATGAATCATGGTCACCAAATTACGAAATACTTCGAATTTTTTTCAATAGATGTCGATATACCTAAAAATATTAAATAATATTTTCGTTGTTTTACCTTAAAGGTGGGAATGTGCTTAATTATGTATTAATTCAATATTTTAGGTAATTAATATATTCAACAATTATAAATATTGATAATATAGTAGAATTATTATTTTTATTATGGCGTATTATTTTTATGGAGCATCTACATAATAATTTTGAAAGTTATGTCTTTCGCTACGGTTTCTATAGGTGGTATTGAGTCGCCCTGGTTGTGCGCACGAATTCAAACACGATTATTGGCACAAAAAAGTGAAATTGCTTGAAATCGAATAGAAAGCAAAAAAGGCAAAGAATTATACATTTCTTCTTCTTGAATAATTTGTATTGGCAGCGATTGTATAATTCGTATAATAATATTTCAACAAAATACTTTTAGAATTTCGTTAGCTGATTTCGTTAGTCGATGCCACAGGTCAGCAGCAAATATAGGATTTGATTATTATAATGGAGATGGAGTGGAGAGACTAGGTAGCTGGGGAAAAGGGTCCTATGAATATGATTTCCATCGAGTAATATCTTTGATTTAGGATAAGAAATAATAGGTCTAATCTGACATGATGCAAAAAATAATATTGGTACCGGCTTCCCTTCTACAGAAATCCACCCTTCGCCACTGGTACCTACATACTCTCTAAACAATTACGTGAAGATATGATTGAAACTTAGTATTTTATCTTATACCAAATTTTCCAAGAAAGAGCACTTACGAGGTAGTTGCAATACTACAGTATTTGAAGGTTTTCTTTGTATGAAAAGACCGTGACACAGACGAAAATGATTAGGTGTATTTTCACTTTCTCTGATGCTGATTGCCATTATAATGATGGCATCTGGAGAGAGAAACATATTCGTTATTCGTGAAGCAAAACGAACACAAATAAACTATTACAAAACTGTTAACGAAAATGGAGAAAGTAATAAAAATACATACAAGATTTAGTTGTTTTCGAATTTTTGGGGGATTTCGTTATGGAACCTACACTTCATTAAACTATGTTATCTCCAAAATACATACAATACATGTTCTATAACCTTATTTTGTAAAGCTGTAGTATCCAATAAAATAAGTATTTAAAAATAAAATAAAATTTAAATTTTGTCGACGATATTAGAACCCGGGTATACAATAAAAAAAATCAGGGAGTAGCAGTAACGTACTCTATTTATATGCGGTTTTTTTTTTGTAGTATTGGTCATTACCAACGTTAGTAAAACCCCCATATAAGAAATTTTTCATCTTTCTCAGTAATGAGCTTCGTCACTCATTTTGGTTGGCGCAAAGATAATTTTGTGTTTGTCTTGGATTTGGACACATGCACTCACACAGCATTCAGTGGTTACCCGAGTATTTTAATATAGTACCGTGTGGTATAGTAATAGTGAAAGTAAATGTTACTAGTTGTAAAATTTGGGAGAATTACTGGTAATTTTATTCACCACACCCGACACCGATTTTTAAAAAATATATGTCAGTAAGAATACGTACTTAGGAATTAAATGGGTATTTGTAATTGCTTCTTTTCATGGCAAACAACCGTAAAATTGCTGTGACACTGCATAATGACCTTAACCGTCAACAGCCGACGCGACGTGGAAGATTCATAGACACCGCTTTTCTTAATGGATTTTTTTTTTGTGCGAGCATATAAACTACTCCTCCCTATTTTCTTATGTTTTTTTCTGAAGTTATTTTGTAATTTATAGCTTATTTCGCTCGAGACCGACGTAAATATAGCGTGTAGTCCTTTATAGTGTGAAATCTGTGAAATAAGAATGTGATGACGTCACAATTTACGTAGCGGGCAGTTTTGATGGTTCACTCACACTTATGCTATTCGATAAAGATTTTTTTGTAAAATAACTCTCAGGCACTACTACTCCGCCTTTCAACATGCATGGATGTCACAAGGTCACAAGGTTCCATTTTTCCCATGTAACGCTGTGCACTTTGATGCGATTCGGTTTCAGTACGTATTGTAAAAAAAATATGGGGTGCTTAACTCTGGGCTTCCAGCTTGTGGATAATTACCCCATCGGAGGCAAAACAGCTTTCAGCTATCGATAATTACTAGGTATTTTTTTTGTTTAAGTTGTACACACAAAATACCACAGGGAAAAATGAAGTTACATATCTTGTTAGTTCATAATTTTTTTGACATAATAATTACAAGGTCAAAAGTTTTAGTTTTTTGCTCTATCCTGCGAATCACTCTCCCCCCACCCTCCTCTCCCTCCACCCCGCTAAAGAGATTTTATTTGAAAAAAAGTTTTCTTGATTTAGGCCTTGGGGTTAACGAGACCGAAAAGGATGGGAACCTAGGGTATAGGAGATTTTTATAATAGGTCTCTGGTATATTTGCTGATAAGTTGCTTAAAATAAATCTGAAGTATAGTATAATTATTATTCCAAGTGTATCACTCAGTTGCAGAGGGTTATAATAACGATTGTTCATGGTACTTGAATCTTTGCTCTGTTTATCTCAGATTCCGGTTGTCTTTCTTAAGGGGACCTTTCCTAGTAATTTAGGAAGTACATCAAGTGAGTACTTAATTGTTATAAAGAAGACTATACTAATACATATAATTCAAATTAAAATAAATTTATTAGTAACTAATATCTTACATTTAATACATACATATAAAACTAATTACAATATTTACAATTTTCCATACTACCCTCCAATGTGAGGAGACCTCGTGTATTGGAGGGGAGTTCCGGGGTTTTCATCGATTTCAACATACAACATCAACAACAAGACAATGACACATTTTTTACAAATTATAAAAGAAAAAAAATAACAACAAATATAATAGTATAGGATCATTTGATGAGTACTTATTCAGGTGCTGAAAAAATTCAAAATGATTGTTTTTTTTTGTTTCGTTAGTGTGTGTTAGTGATTGAACGGGATGTGAACCTTACAAAATAGTGACAAATTTCCAATACTGTACATACCAATACTTACACTTTGCCTGCATCCTTGTATTTAATTAAGAAAATCTACGATCACGCGACTCGTGACTCCTGAAAATTTAGAAAAGGGGACATACGTACCCGGGAATCTCATGAAGATAATAAATTGTTACTATTATTTAAATTACAATTTAATTTTTCTTTATAGCGCCGTCTTTCGAAAATTTTCCACAGATTTTCTTATCCACCTAATCTATTCTAACTATTCTTGTTCTTCGATATAATGACGACTCAAGCTATTGTTATAGTAAAGCCGAGTAATGAGAGTCGAGGTAATTAGCCGTACGTTATTATTGAATCTACCATACGTTTTATTATGAAGTAGCACACGTGATATGTGGAAATATACGATTTTCCGATGTAGTCGGTGTTTTCATATGAAATACATAGATGGCAACTTATCACTACAAATTTAGTCGTTCCTGGTACATTCTTAGGCGATCGTGCTTACCTATCAGAATCTATATGACCCAATAAGTTCGTTTCAGTAGAAAAAGCGCGTAAAAGCTAAACAAACATGTAGCTAGAATCTCTTCTCCATTCTTTTCTGTGTACCGTGTGTAGATTGTCGATGTTGTCTAGCTTTCGGACTACTTACTGAGGCCATCTTTAGGACTAATGTAGTAAGAATGGACAAGAGATTAACAAGGACCGTGAAAATCTACAAAGCTATCTAGCTAGAAGGCCATCTGGTTTAGCTGACAGTTTCAGTGGGTAAAAGAAAGACGAACTTCTACCATGTATAGGTGTAAAGGTGGTCTTAAAATCTTAATATTATAATAATTAAGAATGAAAAAGAATTTTCTAGACTTTGGACTAAAATTAGAGTTTTGAAAAATATTCCTGCTAACATATTGAACAAATAAATTACGTAGTTCGTAGTCTCATAAATCTATCAACAAAATCTGCTGTAGATGTTGTTGAAAAATTTTTGCTAATAGATCATCGAGAACAGCGAGAGATCTGGGCTTAATAATAAAATATATATTTTTGCTATGCAAGGTGGTCGGATAATTTTCATTTTTTGATTAGTGCTTGGCCTATTCACCTATCTAAGATCCAAATTTGTGACTAGGAAAGTATCTTAAAAATATGGAAAATTTCACAGCAATTTATCGGTAAGAAGTTGATTTTTCAATTTATTTGTCGTTATAATTCATGAACTATTAAAAACTTTAGACACCATCAGTAGCTGTTGAAATGCAACAATTTGCAACATGGATAGTAGAAAGTACACCTCAATAATACCATTGCATGTATTCGTTTTAACAAACAGCTCTGATGTTGTGACATGCAATGTGTTAATGATCATAATACGGCTATTAGTATGTGCGGTGTGCATGTGCAACTAACTAACAAACAGTTTGCACATCCAAGGAGAGAAATTCCATGCAATTATTATAGCTCTCCATAATGCAACATAATGAGCAATCAGATACACTGTGATAGGGGATTTTAATATGGCAACAATAATAGATATTTATTTTCATCTTATTGTTAATTGCCATCCACTTTCGGATAGTAACATTGTGCGTGTTGAATTCTTTAACGCTGTTTGCTGTTTGAATCACCGGGATTATTCAGAGATCACTCGTTCTTTATGGGTAGATTGCCGAAATCACCGGGTTGCTTGGATTGTATGAATGCGTATGAATGTGATTGAAGCTATTAGGAGTAGTATAAAAATAGGGCAATATGTCGTCTCTGCCTGGACACGGTTAAGAGGGACAGATACAGATACATAAAAAGACTTAGCAGTCTGTTCTAGCAGAAGGAGTTTCCTCTTGGGATGCCAGCTTTCGTTCTATCTCTTTAGAGGTCTTTCTGACGTTGTCCATCAGGGATACCATGCAGTGCCAAAGGTGGTATCCTTGAGGCGTTCATTCTTTGGACATGTTGGTATCAATACCACCGCCTCTGTAGCCCCCATCTGACTACGTCGTCAACCGCACAGATCTCTCAGATTGTGGTGTTCCGAACGCGATCTCGCAGCATCCTACCAGCGATAGCCCGAAGCATTCCCGAAGTGTTTGCCCTTGCTTCGATGCCATATGTACGGATAGGCCGCACGCAGGTTTTATAGATGCGTACTTGCTCTCGGTTTTCATATCTTTGTTCCTCCATATGAGAGATCTCAGGCATCCTGACACAGCTGCAGTCTTATCCACCTGTGGTCTCACCTCTTTGGGATAGATAGACTAACAAGTATAAATATAAGTTTGAATACATTGAAATACCTACAATCAATTTCATTTGATTACTTTCACTCGCAGTCGAATGATACAATAGCACGTGTAATAACTACAACAAAAAATTATAATGATGATTTATACAGTTATTTTTTTTCGGCGGACATTAAGAATAAAACGACGAATACAACTTTTATATAACAATCAAAGTCAAATAAAGTAATATAGGTTAATCGATATTAAAATATTCAGCGAGCAAAGTGCGCACGAGAAATATCAGTATTATTTTCTTTTTGTCTTATTTTATTAGGTGCCTACCTATGAATATAATTCTCCATAGATGCGTAAATAAGTGCGTCGATAGAAAGTTATAAAGGTATCTTTGTAGTTACTAGTTTATCAAAGCATTGTGCTCGATGGCTTTCGATAAAATAAAATGTTGAAAGATGATTTTCACTGTTTTATTTATGCAAAGTAGGTCTCGCCCACGAACTCCTCATTGTTATCAGTCATAAAATATGTTTTATATAAGAACATCCGTTATCGGAGTGAACTCAGTCTCTAAGAAATAATAGAACCGAATTCCAAAAAGCTGAAGTTTTGTAAACTCATTCTTTATAATAGATGCAATTCTACAACTTTTTGAACTAAAACCAGTGCTTTATATAAATTGTACTATGAAGTAGGTAGTTGAAAAAGAACGCCTTATTTTAGTTGGAAGCTACTCATCCCAAAAAAGACCTCAGATCGAACACAGGAGAGGAGGATGAATAAGAAAATTTGTTGTTTTCGAGTTTCTGCAAAACAGAGAAGGATTGATTGTGAAATAACCCGGGTCTTAGTTTCTTTATTCAAGGAAATAATTTTTTTTATGTGATATTTTATTTGTTTACCTGTATGTTCGGAAAAACATACAAACATCTATCAAGATTCCAATAGTTTGTATGAATCTTTATTACTCTACATAATAATACAAACAAAATAAACAATTAAAATAATTGAAATCAAATCGTTGGCGCTGGTTTTCACTGGGGCATCGAAAGAGAGAAAGAGATGTCCGGATGAAGAAAAGAGAAGAAAACAGTACACACGAGCGCCCACTAATTTACACCAAAGACCCAGAGAATGTTCCAAATTTTTCATATTGGTGGTGGAGGTGTTTGAAGTGACTGAGTGGCCAGAGGTCTTGGAGGCTGCAAGAGACATGTATAGGTATACGGACTTAATATAAATTATGTCGCCTGTTTTAAATGAAATTAAGAAGTATTATTAAAACATTCTTTTGAGGCTTTTCTTCTTATTAAACGATGATGTTAACAGTCCATGTTAAGCTCCAGGTGTTTCATGTCCCCTGTGATGGTCTCCTCAAGGGACTTCTTCGGACGTTCTCTCTTTCTCTGTCCTTCCACTGACCAGTCTGTTGCCCTTCTCAGAGCGGAATCCTAGTCCCTTCTCTGCACGTGTCCATACCACCGAAGTCAGGCCTCTCGCGCTTTTGGGTCAATGTCGTTTATAAAAAACAGAATAGCATAAGACATCATGGTACCTAGGTAGAAAGTTTTTTTTTGGTACCATTTTTAATCTATGGTCTGTGACATCCGACATCACCTGTCTACTTATAATAATCTATGGTTAGGCAATCCAATTCAATATGGATTCAAAGATGGCCGCCTTGTTTGAGTGTTCTTCATGTTTAGATTTTATCTCTTTAAAAAGGAGATGTTAAAACCAAAAGAAGATCAGTAGGAAAATTTTTGTGAATTTTCACAGCAATCCATTGTTAAATGCGAGAGTTATGCGAACACTTTGACCGACTTTGTTTTATGTATGTAGATGAGGGTAGATTCATAAAAATACACACATCCAAAAAAAAGAGTACGGAATTTGAATACTCTCCGTGGTTCTAGTACAGCAGATTTATCATTACTAACTTTGATAAAAAAATCATATACATACACACATACCAACTCTAAAAGTCGGAACTATCGATAAATTATTATACAAAGACATAGTAATTTCATAGTATCGGTATTTAACAGTACTTAAGTATTTAACGTAAGTAAAAGCAATACTCTGATAGTAATATATATAGAGTATAGTACCTACTTAGTTGCATACTTCATAGTAACATTACAGTCTCTAGGTGCAAGTGGGGCAGTCAGCTGTGGAGAGTACTCGTATATGTACATGGTAAAGCACTCCTAGCCTAGCACCTACATAGTAATAATATTAGGTGCGATGTACTAGTACATATGCAATGTGGCATACATACCATCGCTTAAGAAGACTTAAGTATTTATCGATCTATTTTATTACGACGTGTTGCTTATCATCCGTAGGCCCATTCGGACACCTGGAAGCGTCATTTGAACATGTTATGTAACAATGAATTATGTATTAACAAAAGCACATTAGTGTATAATGATAAATCAATAGAACAGAAAATATCGCCGCTCGCTTTTTACTTTGACTTAAGCGACACAGGGTCAACTTTTCAGGAGAGCGATTTAAAGTTTAAAAAAACAGAAAAACCCTGATAACTTTTTTATTTATGAACCGATTTAAATAAGTTGTATGGGGGTTTTGTTGATGGATTTTTTTTCTATTTTTTAGTATATAATGTTAATAAATATAGTCTCTTTTGTGTGAGTTAGATGGCGCTTAATGCCTTAATGCCTAACCTAATATTTAGTATAATTCGAAATTTATTAATTCAAATCAAGTAAATTACCACTTTTCTTAAAATCATGAAAATTCAAAATGACTAACATGCCATTTGTACTCTTCCTCCAAAAAAACAAAATGACTTATACGTCATTTATATATATTTTCTAATAATTCAAAATGACTAACACGCCATTTGTACTCTTCCTCAAAAATATCAAAATGACTAACACGTAATTTATATATTATTTCTAAAAATTCAAAATGGCTAATAGAACTTTTTGTGACAAACTGTATCAAGCAGAATGACTAAATTAGCACTGAAAATAAAATCGTTATAATTCAAAGTGATTAATGCAACCATGTTTTCCAAACACCTCCAAGTTAAAATGGCTAACACACAAACTCTTGTATTTTATAAAGAATTTTTGAGTAATAAAAACTGAAGATCAATGTCTTGGAACTCTAGGTATTCATCTTCATATCTGTTTAAAAAAAGAAGGTAAGTAAAATTTTTCTAAATATATTCTTTATAAATATTTCTTAAATATATTCTAAATAGGTATATACGTTCGCGCCCATCGCACACAAAAGCAACACGTGTATTGACAATGAATTTGTTAGTTGAACGACCGATAATAATATTTTCAAACCTTATAATTCTGTTTCAAACATCTTGTCTTAAACGACGACAGATGTACCAAATATCAGCTATTGTTATAACCGCAAAAATACTAAAGTGCAAATTCAATTATAAACAATTACTAAGAATGATTAACGCATTACATAAAACTAAAAAGTAACAATCTACTGTGACTAATGCCCATTTTTATTTAATTCAGTATTTAGTAGAAATGACTTAAAAGACATGAAACGACTAATATCCAAAATTCAAAAAGTCTAAACGACAATTTAACATTATTTAGTATCATGTAAATGTGACCAAACGTAGAACATGTTTAGATTTAATATTATACGATTTGACTAAAGTGCATCTGTCTAAATAATTTTGATAAGTCAAAAAAGCTAAAGCGCCACTCGCATTGTTTTATGTGTTATGTTTGTTTTTCTTATAAACTAAGCATTCATGAATTGGGAAAATTTAGCAAAACAAAGCGCCATTCGCGATTAATAAGTTGTAATTTTCGTCGCTTTACCTATTTTTTGAAAGATAAAAGTTGGTTTTGTATTTGACTAAACGACCAAAAAAGCTCTCTTATTGACCTTGACCATTCGACGCAGCTCGTCGAGACGATTCCAACGATATATATAACTCATTTTATACCTAAGTGGCGCTTAAGTCAAAGTAAAAAACGAGCGGCGATATGATCCAAGATCAATGCTGATCAAAGTGTAAAAGGTTCCAACCAGCATTTCGTCAGTTAGTCAATCAAGTCAATACATAAAACAATAATTAATTAAATATCACAGTACTATGAATATGATGAAATCGAATACTGGTCGGAGTGCAAAAGTTTCCAGCCAGTATTCACGTCAATCATTATACTAATAACAAAATGTGACATCCAGGAGGAGACACGGTACCGACTGCCAAGTATGTGAAATGCTTGAAGAATTCTGACAAGGAACTATGGCTCCAATGAACAACGAACAATGATCAATTTCTTGTAGTAAAGAAAAATGAAGATTTTCAGACCTGTGCGAGACAACGGAGTTTGGAGAATAAAATACAGCGAAAAAATCTACATCCTGTATGATTAGCCCAACATTATAAAATGTATTAAAAAAGGAAGACTGAGGTGGGCTGGGCAAGTGGAGAGAATGAATGAGGAGAGAGTGCCAAAGAAAATCCTCCAAACGTAGTGTTGGAAGACCCAAACTCCGTTGGGTGGATGGATTACAGAAGGATGTAGATCCTGTTGGCATTAGGGACTGGAGGAGTGCATGATAGAGGGAGATGGAGGCGGCCAAGACTCACAACGGGCTGTAGAGCCACTGATGATGATGATGATCAAATTCTTGTGATGTAATTAAAATCGGTACAAACTTCCTGAATAAAGGTATTCTGTTATTATTCTTATTAACGGTCCTTGTTTGCATATCACCACGGTTACCCTTCAATCTTGAACATTAAAATATTCCTTTTTTGATATTCCACTCGGTATAATGGGGTCACGGATTTTATTAAAAACGGAACCAAGGTTTTGAACCATAAAATAAATTGTATATTATAAGGACACGGATGGGTATACCTTGACAATTATAATGAGTACCAGGAAGGACAGCATACTACGCCCATTATTACTGAGACAACGGGTAAATTGTGAACTATTTTGGAATATTATCTTACCATTATTAATTTTACTCGCAGAGTAAGCATGCATTAGTCCGTTATTGAGCCAATATTATGTTCACAAGTAGACAATCACTTTTTTATTAACACTCAGACATTCTTCTCAGAAATTCATATCTTGTTTTCGTTTCCAATTCAATTTTTTCTCAACAACCTCAATTAAGAAGGCAAATAAGCTATTGAGGATCTCTAGACATACCTATGCATCACGATCTTCAAAAACAGTTTTCATTTTTCTTCTTGCAACATTATGAATGGCAACAATGCGTAGGTACTTGATGTACACTGAATTCGACAATACTGCCGTCGCTTCTCGTGGAGTAGTGGATAAGATCCATACTATGCGAGACGAAAGCCTGGGTTCGAATGCCAGCCGGGGTGAACTGAAATGGCGAATGTTTCACGAGTGTAAAGTGATTACTAAGCCAGCCGAGGTCACTAAGCCAGCCGAGGTCGCTGTAAGCCCGACAGTGTTCATACTTTATTCTTCTACACTGTTGTAGGAATACTACAGTTTTGAGATCCCTGCTCTATTAATTGTAAATGGTTTCTCAATTATCTACAGCTCTTACTTAAAGCACTTGGAATCTTCAGGTTTACATTTAATATAAAGTGCACAAAAAAAAAAACAAATTTAACATAAAAAAATAATTACACGTAATCAGCTAATAAACCAATTACATCAGTTATTCGGTTTCCCCAAATTTCAAAAACAGAATTGTTTCTAAAAATAAATTAGCGCCCTCTGTTATTCGTTCAGCTAACTTTCACGTTGTTTCAATGTCTCTTTACCTCAAACCTTAATTCAGTCACGTTTTGTACAGTCTCCTTCACAGAGAATGATGGTCATCTTGAAAGGGGAGTGAATTTATATAGTCTGGGAAGATTGACGTATTTGAAAACGTGGCCATTATAAAAATAATGGGGGAAAATTTGATACGAATATATTGACGTATTTGCAAGAATTACCATAAATTTCAATGAATGTTTATTTAAAAAATATCCTTCTATTTTTTATGAATACTTTTCAAAGTATTTTTTCCTTTCTACCAAACAAAGGATAATTGAGGAGGAAAAAATGAAAAACTATATATTTAGATTAAAATCCACAAAAAATGACTATAGATTCGCGACTTATATTCGAGTATTTGCACCCTCATCATCAGACGAATACTAGTCGCGAAATCTGAAGTATTTTTTTTGTGGATTTAAATCTAAATCTTTAGTTTTTCAAGTACCTACCGACGGTCAAAAATATCGAGATAATTGAGGAGGCTGTATAGTGGTCCTCACGTGATGTTCAGTCACTCTTATTAACATCCAATTTGTTTATTCCTTTCTACCCAAGAAGAGTGCTGTGATATCGCTATCTCGATGTATACCTATAAACTCTCTCTTATTAGTATTCTCATATCTCTATCTCTGTTTGAAAATTCCAATTGGAACAATCACCCAAATGCGTTCTGTCTTCGTGTGATGATCGCCCGTTGACTCGCTGAGTGAAAATTAACGACAAAAAACGCAGCCCTGCATTCCCAAAACGAAAGTCCGAGTCGTGGGAAATGACCTGTAAACTTTAAGCTATCTGTTCTGACAATGCTGTTTTGTAGAGAGAGGATTTTCTTTTATGAATAGAATCTTGCTGTTGACATTTGTGTGCATCATGCTGCGACAGTGTATTCTTAAATGTCATTGTCGTTTAGTTTTCAAGATCAATTTCAATGCTAATGGAATGAAAGTGAATGGACTTTGTATACATTTTTAGTTTAAATCAAATTATAATACCTAATACACTTCGAGTAAATGTGAGTATGTTTGTTTGCATGAAAATTACATATCATGTTCTTTTTCTCTAGTTTCAATCGGTACGATTAGTTTGAAGCAAAGCCCCATGTCTCCTTCTCCACTCATCCCTGTCCTGTGCGGTTCTTTTTAACTCTTTATAAGATGAGTCGAAGCCCATATCCTGGCACAGATCGTCCAGCTATTCTTTCCTTGGTAGTCCTCTGTAGTTTTTCCCCTCGTTCATTCCTTCAAATAATTCAAATAGGAGACCATTAGCATCTGTTGATCACATTGCGAAAACTGTTCCAACGATATTTATTTATTTATAAAAGTATATAAAAAAACTGGACCAGCTTAACAGCGACTATTGTTGCCTTAGCGCCAGTCCAGGTACATGTTATGTTCAAGGGGGATGTTGGTTAAATCTTTTAACTGAAGACAAGGGTCTTAATACTACTTAAAATATACGCTTGCTACGATTCTCATAAACATTTATGAGAAGTGTTTCGCGAGTGAAAGATTGCTTGGTAAATCATTTCGTTGATGTTTTTCTCGTGTATATTGACATTAAGATGACGTGCTGGTGCATACACTAATGGTATTATGTTACAAAATGTTGTTTGTTGAAGTACTGGTGTACGGAAGTAATGCGTGTAATCTGTGCTAAGCAATTCTTCTCCCTCAGACACGAGTCTTCGACTCTATCGAGGGACTACCAAAGTTTCATGATTTTCTATTCTTCTTCTTCTTATCGTGTCGGTCGGCACTCACTATCACTATATCACAAAGCCACAACCTCTCCTGCGTCATCGTGCCCCTGTCGAGCGATCGGCGAGACACTCCCATGTGCACCGCCCAGGAGCCATCGAGTCCTCAGCTACCCCCCATTTCTGGAGGATCATTCTAGTGCGGCCGACCCCAGATCTGATCCTGTTGATCCTGCTGATCCGGTTGATCCGGTTGATGCTGACCCACTGTGCATCCGCTGCTGTGCCCTTCCACATGCTTATTCTTGCAATTTCTATTGTTGTGTAGTTAGGTTTTACTCGTAGGCAGAATATGCTGTTCTCTTTGCCTACCCAGCAAAGGGGGTGGCGTGAGAGGGTAGATAAAACCTAAATAATCTAAAACTAATAATAAGTATCTTTATGTGGACTATGCTGAGTACAGAATCTAGTCGGTTAATAATAGGTCTTCGAATTAATGCAATATTCGCATGGTTATTTTGAGTATGAAAGTGTGTTACGAATACTGGGCATACTAGAACAATCTGTTTGTTTGCAACGGTAAGAATATACCAAATCATTGCTTGGTACTAACGCGATACAATAAAATTATTCTTTAAAAACTGGTGTAGATCATCTGTGTTAGTTGATTGACTGCGGAAAGTAATAGTTCTGACTTAATAGTAGGCATATTTATGTTTCTAGAATAAAAAAAAAACGGGAGACCTAGATCTCGACAACCTTACTAAATATGCTTTGGGAAAAATAGACTAGATCCGTTGAACCTTTATCTAGGGAATGACCTTAAAAGATTTTTTATGTGTTGTGTAGATTTTTCCAAAAAAAAAAAAAAGTGAATAACATCTCTGATTTTTTCCCGAAAGACGGAAATTCGTTTCCCGAAAGTCGCGAACAAGTATTTTTATTGAAGCGAAATACCCAAAAAAAAAAACGCTCTTTTTACCATTTTATCATGCGACTGATCATGCGATTTTGACCCTAAATGCCGCGGGAAATTACCGTGAAGTCATAGTTGGGTCGGGAGTCTTAATCTGCGTCTTTTACAAAAACAAGAGAACAAGCGATATTATAATATATAGGTATGTAGGTAAGTTCTTGTTTGTAGGTAGGTATACACAGAGGTAAGTAAATTCGTGTACTTTCATTAATAGTCTATGTACAAACATGGGTGCCAGTGAAAGCAATTCTATCTTAAAATAATTCGTACAATTAATCTACAACAAAAGTATCGCAAGTCTAAAAATATCACATTTTAGAATAATAATTCTTGTTGTATTGTTCCTGCGTCATCCTTAGGCAGCTGTCAGGTTCATAAAATTTTAGATACTTAATAAATAAAGTGAAAAAGCAAACAGAAAAAATAATGAACCTAAATGTGATCGCATGTAATAGGGCATTATATGAAGTCAACTTATTTTGTGTCGAATTGTATTGTGTTTTATATGTATGTGATGTCTGTATGTGTTCCAATGGCAAATAAATAAATAAATAAATGATGAATGCCTATGTTTTACATATTACTATTATTCAAAAGGCTCTGTCTAATGCTGCAAGTGTGGGATGTGCTCCATAGATGCTATTTTGACCCTTTTTTTTTAAATATGAAACTTAATTATTATCTTAAAAAAAAGAATTTCGCTTAATAATTCATATTTCAGAGCCATTAAATAAAATCATAGTAATCTACAAAATAAGAAACATGGACCAGAAACCTATTTATTTGCAAGTAATAGATGTGCTAACATTTGTTTTCTAGCAAAGGCTTATTGCAGTGCTGCGATCTTTCGCAATTAACACGACATCACACGCATCAGCGGCAAATTGCCGCCTTGAAGATTTTTTTCGCTATAAAATTAAAACAAGCAGATCCTACATTTTGTCGTTCCAGGATATCCTCTACTGTACTATACTACATGTGTTTATCGTGAAATGCGCTCGTGATAATTATAATTTATACGTAATTTTAGAGTTTAAATTATTTCGGCGGGGAATCACCGCCTACGCGTGCCACGACGGCACTGTTCAAGTTTATGGTCATAAAAACTATCCATTAGGGTCCGAATCTAGGATCGCTTTTGTTATTTTTTCTCGGGCGAACGTTATCCTGATAATGCATCTAAAGCGAACAAATGTTTTGTTTCCCCATTGCGAGGCGAAATTTTTCGATCTGCAGATGTGTTTAGAATTGAATATTAGGATATTTTACATAATTACAAACGGTATGTAAAATATAATTGTTATGTAAAATACCAATAAATGCACATCTGTAAATTTGGCAAATCGTTCACTCTTATAATTTCTTTTTACTTGCTCAATTTTAGTTGTACGATCGACAATTGTGTTTTAAAAATATTATCATAATAAAAAAAACTAAAACACTGTAATTCAGATTTCACTAACAGTGCTTCACCTGCTGGACCTTCTGGTGTTCTGAATAGTGCTTCTGCACTGTTCAGTCACCATACTGTTGATCCATTTTTACGAAAGCAGGTAGTGAGTGAGGAAAACATTATGTCAGATGGAGTTTCTTCCTCCGAATCACCATTTGGCTCTTGCTGTTAGGCTTCTTCCTTTCTGATATAACTTTACTCAAAATCACCGTCAAGTACCGTAAAAAATCTTCAGTCAAATCGACGTTGTCGAAGAAAATAAAAATACATAAATAGGTAAATAATAATCAACACCTTAGATTTAAAACGGATACCCATACCTACTCATTGTGGCTTATAGAAAATACAGTAATTCAGAATGCAGGTATTATGCGAATTATACAAAAAATGTCCTAAATTAAGCAACCCGGTAGTAAAATTCCAAGTATCAATTGGAATTGAGTAGGTAGTAATGAAATTTGAACGTAAATGTAATTGCAGTGAAAACAGATATTACGATAAACCACTGTCCATGGGATGCATAATAAAAATCGAATAAGTTTATTTCTTTACATTAGTTGCAAGTATTAGTTGTAAGTAGATTGTTATGTTACCTATTATGTTTTTCAATCTTGTTATTTTTTGTCACCATAAGAATTATTAGACCCATCCCGACCCATGGATAAAAAAAATATGACACCTACGTGTCTTTCTTTTATAATAGCCCCTAACTGCAAAATTTACAACCTACTTCTTTCTAAGCTCTCTACAAAGCTATTCTTTCTTGATACTTGAGTACCTAATAGTTTTATGGCAGGGATTTTACTATTAGAGTCCCTAAATTTTATTATCTTTGTACCTATTATAATATTGCCAATAACAAATAACTAAAATGTGCATTTTATTCTGTTATAGACCCAAAATAATAATTATTTTTATGTTTTTACTAACATCGTATTTTGTCGGCTTTATTGATTTTTTTGCACAGTATTTAATAGAATTTAGATAAATGTAAAATATGTATTCTTTATAAACTGTCCCATAAAATTATTATATAACAGCACTAATTTGTCATATTTTTTTTATAACATGATGGAGAGATTTATTTAAGACCTTCCTGTGTTCCAGTGTGAAATATTTGATTGAGCAAACTTTTTAGAAAATATGTATATACATTTAAATACTAAGTACCTAATGTCCAAACGGAATTTTACTATTCATATTGTCTTATTATTTATATGTAAGATTTTTCGAAATGAACGTTTTGTTTACGATTATTTTAATTGCAATCACCTCTACTCGTAATCTTATTATTATTTAGATATATAAATATTTAGGTATTACACTTATTCCATTAAGTAGTGTGATTAAGCAGTAAGATACCTATACCAGTCGGATTGTCATTATCGAGCATGAAGAAAACAAATTATTCGATATTGAACCAGAACATTAACCAGTTTCTTGCGAATTAGGCACGTGTATTATCACTGTGCGGATGAAATAGGCTATATATTTTATTTTCTGTTCCCATGAATTTTGCTTTTTTTTATACTATATGTATTTGAAGTTTGATCCCAAGAAACAAAAAAAGGTCTGGCACCCAAGATAACACATTACGCAATCTTTCCTAGCGGTGGCCCTTTACGTAAAGGCAATAAAACGCGGGGAATCTCTCACCACGCGTGTGTTCGAGATAGGTACATGTGTTTTGATATTTGTGAAATTGGAGTAGTCTAACATTTTATTTATTATTTATTTATTGTTGAGATTTACAGATTTTTAGTTTATGTAGTTTAGTAGTAGATACTCTAAGGTATCCATTGGTTGATTTTGGTAATAATATGTTAATTAATAACAGAATTATAAGCAGTTATAAAAGGGTTAGCATTTCTCTCACCACGCGTGTTTTCACGTTTTGTAGGACGCGCATATTTTTGCGTGTTAACTTTTAAATCATAATTATATAGTTAAAAAAAACCGGTATAAATTAATTTCATTATTTTGAGTTTCAATGTAGACTTTTGAAGGAAGAAATTACACATTCCTCTATAATTATTGCGGTCTTTAATTTACTTTAGTTTTAGTACAATAATTTTTATTACCTATTTTATGACTTACGACACATTGTGTTGAATTATTTTGGTGCATTTTAATGTAGTGCCTGGGCGGCAAATCAAATTATTATTCTTGATCTACTTTGTAATAAAATTATAGAATATAATGATTAATATGGCTTCGTTTTATTTTCCTTGCGGCACATTACCAAACCTTCACTAATAATAACACTTCATTGAACTTGAAAGTAATAATAAAAGTATTTTGATCAACCATGATAACGCATAACGTAAATTTATTGGTATTTTATTAGATAAAGATCATCGTTTATCATTACTGCTTTGATTTGGGATACCACTGTACCTAGAAGTAGTATCACAAATTTGTAATGCCTAAGAAATAAATAAGTTGAAAAAATTATGACCTGATTTTATAATCTTTACAACATTATTCTTCTTCTCTGCCGTTTTGATTCCAATGCTTGACATAGGACTCCCCTTTGATTTTCCACAGATTTGAGGGTTTCTTATCTTAAGTTGGATAAACTTTGACTTTCAATCTGAATTCATTTTCTAACACCCTTTTACAAATGACCCCACACAACCCTTTCTTCTCCTTCTTCAGCCCTCTTCCCTCCACTGCCGGATGCAGGCTTTATTTTATATTATTAATCTTTAGAGTGCATACAGTTATTACATGTAATATTAACAATCACAACATTATCGTCAAATAAACTAGTGAAGACTCATAAATATTCCCTAATTACAATTTCTGGGTAGTCAAAAGCAACACACAACATCATATTATATCATAAAAAAATCATATCCACCCCTTCCACTCGTCTCTCTTTTTTTCCCTTCGCATCCAGGTTCTGCCGGTTTGTTGGTTAGGTCATGAGACCATATTTTGGGAGCACACACGAACCTTGGATTCCTTCAAAGGCTTTACTTTTTTTTGTCTATGGAGAAGGCTGAATCGATGAAATATAATATAATCATAATGTCATCTTGTTTACACAACTGGTGAATGTGTCAGAGCTCTAGCTAGTCTGGAAATGAGTGAAAATTTAATTGCAGAAATGGAGGAAACCTGGAGGATTTCTTGACACTAAATGAATCGGCGACTGAGAATTTAAGAAACAATACTATTAATTTGTAATTTCTAACAATCAAGCATAAGCTTTTATTGTAAATTAATATTGTAATTGATGTGATGTACTAGAAATGACCATACGATAAATAAATAATGCAAGATTTGGAGCCAACTACGCCAAGTCAAACCAAATTGTATGGAATAATTTCGCGGCTACAGAATTACTTCACAAAGTAACTGTGTACGAAATAATTCTGAGAATTTGCCTCATCTACATAATCTGGAATCATCAAAGCACCATATGCCACAATCTTGTTCCTTGCTCTACGAATATATCTCAAACCCTTTCAGATATTTCTCAATTTCGTAGTTTGCTACGCATTTTACATGTTTGGGAAATTACTAAGTAATCACTCTAGGGCCTACAGCGTTGAATTAATTACGACTTCTCTTGATATTTCCCGTCTTGTAATTAATTCGCATAATTTGTAATAACATAATTAATTAGCGCTGGGAAAATACAATCAACAGAGAATAAATAATTGGGAAAGTATCTCGTAACGGAGAAAATAGGTTTATCCATGGGCGTCGTCAGTCAGGGGCAGGGATGCAGCTGCTCCCCCTTTGGGTTGGAATTGGTTCAGATCGGAATAGGTATATCTTTTCTATACTAAATTATTAAATCTCATAAAAAATCATATTATTACCACCCCATCGCCTACCTTTGAGGTGGTGTAAAAAAATTGGACCAAAATATGGGCCGGCAACATCCGATTCCTTTATCTTTGACCTATCCTCAACAACAATCAATTGATGGAACTCGGTCCTCATATTCTTCATACAAAAATACATCCAGAGCCTCGACTAACACATTTTCTCATCATGTCATAAATTTTCTAAAAATAGTATAATAATCCATCAAAACACAATTGTTTTATAAAAAAAAATTACCAGCGGCGCTATTCTTTGTATAAAAAATTTATAAAAAAAAACGTTTTTGATACACATTACTGTGCAAATTATTATGTAAATTTTCAAATAAAGCAAACCATATTCTTAATTCTTAACTATATGACTCACAAAAAAAATTCTCCTGCGGCGCTATTAATGTGTTTTTCATTTTTTAAAATTGTTGTTGACCCCCTAGCTCCGAGGCTGGCGACGCCCATGGGTATACCTAAACGAAATAATATATCAGTTGATATTTTACTCAAGCCACAGAGAAAATTCCTATTACTTATTACTCATTCTTATGATAAATTATTGTACATAGAACGAAATATTATTAACCATCTATCTTTCTCCTATTTTTTTTACAAAGGAGGTACACGGGACTTGTAAATGAAATAAATTGACTTGTCCTTAGATAGATACAAAGACTGACTCATAGTTTGCGGAAGGTACCTTGTGTAAGGTATAATATAATAATGCCACTCATTTTAATGTGCTTTTGGGACCCTTACAAATGATTAAAATTTATTGGTTAAGCCTTTTATTTTGTGAATTATTTTCTGTCAAGAATATCAGGTTATTCAAGATCACTCACACGCGGACAAGTGGAGGGTCTTATATAAATTATCAATTAATTTCCCAACCAAAAGAAAAACAAGCTTTGTAAAATACTATTACATTCCGTTAGTAAAAAGACAAGAAAATTTTAAAAGCTGACATGTCAGAGAGTGAACTAGCAGTTACATCATTTAGTAACTAATTTAACTAGAATCAACGTTTTTTTAAATTCCATCATTAAATAAGTTAGTTAAATCATTAACTATCCAGAAGTGGTGATCGGAGTTATATTGAAAGGCTTAGAATTTCAGTGGAATTTGAAAGATGGCCTTGTGAAATCCTCCTTGTATTTTAAATATGACAGATTTCAGAGGCCTTGAAGATGTGAAATTCAGGTTAAATTTCAGATAAATATTTCACTACACCATAATAGAATGTCCCAAACTACAACCTTCGGATTCCAAGGATTATCCTTACGTTGAAATCTATTAGTAGTTTCCATACCTTCAAATTCTTGTTCCTTTGATATTCCTGCCTTTTGTCGTTTCAATATTTTATAAGTTCTTCCATTCTCTTCAGGTAATGAGATAAAATATTTGAGATAGACAATTTTTTAAAATAATATTTTAATAATTAGTGATAGGAACAGATTTAACAATAAATACATTAAATAAATAAATACAATTATAGTGGATTACAGTACAGCAAAAATCATACAATGTGCAATTATATAATAATATCTAAAACATTCAAAACTATTGAAAAGTCCTGACCGTGTAATTGAGATATAAAGTCAGCGGCATGGATAGAGGGGGCTACTATTTAGTATGGAAATATGGAAACCTAGTATTAACCTGCAGTTACGTTTCGTACTAATACATTATTAGTTTTTTTTTCCTTTATTCCACACCTAGCTTAAACGAGTATACAGATAAAATTTTAACGTATATCTATGGAAGGCAAAACTATTCAATATTGAATTTATGAAGAGTTCCTAACTTCATGCAACATAGCTTCATGTATTCTTTAAATTCTTTAATAAAATTTTATCGTAGCTTATTTACTCTAATGGTAACATTTTGAACTTTTAATACTATTTGTTTACAAATTCGATCAATTCTGGACCGTTTTAACAATTTTCACTTTTGATATTACATTTTGTTTTTGTCCATTATTTTTCAACATTTCACTTACTTTCTTCACGACGTCCTTTGCCGATACTTTTTTGATATTCTTTAACTTCGTGACGATCTTATTTTTATCAACCACATTTCCGTCAATTCTTTTCAGGCTGTGAATTAGATGAGGAGCTCCATAGTGATGTTGCAAATCACCCAAAGCCAGCTGATTGTGATGGATTAGATTATGGGTATTAAACTCGGCTCCTGAAGGATTGTGGGCAAAGTAATTTCCAGGATGATATAAATGATCGTTTGCTGCGTAATTATAGTCTACGAGGAGATCAGGATCGGCGTGTCCTAAATGTCCCGCACCAGGATGACCTAAATGTCCGGCGGCAGAATGTTCAAAACCAGGATGTCCAATACCAGTATGGTCGTATCCGGGGTGTCCAATACCAAAATGACCATATCCGGGGTGTCCAATTCCGGAGTGGCCAAATCCAGGATGGTCGACACCAGAATGCCCAATGCCAAAATATCCTAGGTCGGAGTGATCGAAAGAGGCAGGCTTGAGTGCCGTATCTTCATAAGGATCGTAAGGCTTTTCTGTTGCAGGTTTAGTATTAGGAGGATCTGCGGGTGCTGGCGTTTGAGCCATAGACAATTTATTATCCAAATCAGCCATTGACAATGGTATTGGTTTCATTGGTGGTATTGTTGGTGAAGGTGGCGGTGATGGCATGGCCATTGGTATTAGTGAAGCATCATTGATTTGATTCTGTTTACTGATCATGTTTTGTATATCCATCATATCGCTTTGTGTTATGGGCGGTGGTTCTGGAGTTGCTGGATACAGTTGTCTGTAATACTGGATCAGCGTTCTAACTCCAAGGACTGCTGATATCAGTAATGAAAATTTGCTTCCAATCAATGATATGGTTCCCACTACAGTCGCAATGGCCAGAATGACTGGAATGGCCATAGTTACTTTCAGAAGGACGCCCATCAGAGTCGGCAGCATGAAAGATCCGTCGAGTTTCAGTACTCCTAAAATATTAGAAACTGACATTATTTATTTTAATAATTCAATTCACATAAGATTCAATGGACAAGAGTTTAACAAAATAAATGGTTAATATAAATATCGATTTCACAGAAAGTTTGCACAGTAGAAGAATCTTAGAATTTTATTATCCAAAAAAACCCCCGAAAAGGTACACCATGATACCCCAACAAAAAAATTGCTTCTGTAATAAAATTTATTACTGAGGCAATAATAACATGATAATCTCAACAAGACTAATTTCTCATTAGATAAACAAAAAGAGTCGGGTGTTGTGACTAGAATTAAAGTGAATAAGCATAGGTTGTTTGGGCATGTTTAGAGAATAAATGATGACAGGATGAACATTGAACAAAAATATTCATAAAAGTAAAAGAAGAAGAACCTGGGGGCGTGGCCGTCGAGACTGATCTGGATCGATCATGTCGACGACCAGATCCTCAAGGATGAACGCGTTTTGCTTAAAAGAAACCGGAGAGCCTGTATGAAAAATTGTATGAATGTGACGTAATTTAGGACTGTGTATAAGGATGAAGCGTTCTGTCCTTTCTGCCTACCTTGCAAAGTACGCGGCTTGAGGGGATAGATAAATAGATAGAAAGAAATTGAATTAAATTGTTTAAATTGTTACTTACTTCCTTTGTCTACTTTCATAACAACTTTATCAAATTTATCTTTTTTCTTATTCGCTCGTCCCTTTTCATTTTGTTCAGCAGTCATATTTTCCGCTTCTGAAACTTCTGAAACAGCTAACGAAGGCTGTATTCCGACTTCGTTGTATGCAACACTTTCATTGCGAATATTAACATAATAAATTTCATTTTCCAGTTTGCTCTGAAATACTGTTTCATTATTTTCTAACTGCATTTTATCCTCGTTAGGAAAGTTTGAACTTTCAATAAAACTAACCACATTTTCCGTTTTCGCTGAAACTTTTCCATCATTACAGCAGACACAGTCTAAATTTATTGACATAAGTAATGCAATGTTTATAAATTTTAATAAAACAGTCAAATCCGGCATATTGCTAAGCTTAAACGAAAGCTTTTTCTTGAAACTTTACGAAATCATTAAAACATTTTCAGGCAATATTTTCAACGAAAAAATACACACAACAGAAAGTAATAATTGTTTTTTTTTTATTATTAAAATGAAACACTTTCAAAGGTTATAAATTAATATTATAATGAAACAATTATTAAAGCTTATTTCGCAAAGTACAATAAGCTCCCAAATTACTTATTTCAATTTCAATCAAAATTTATCGTAAGTAAGCACGTTCGAGGAAGCACGATACTTCGTATTTGGAGAAAATTAAGCTTAAAACAATAATTTATGTGGACACTAAATAATATTTTAAAATAAACTTTTTCTGTATTAGTTGAGAAATTTAAAAATATATATTTATTTGTTTATTTAAAATCTTTGGGTATTATTAAATTTTATTTATATGAAAAACAACATCTTATGATTGAATTATTTACACAAAGAATTTTCCACTTCACGAAAATATTTTTTCAGTTCCTTGTTTACTCGAACATTTTCAATTAACCATTGACTAGATTTTTGTAACTACACTTTTATTTATTATTTCTGTTTTTGATTTCTAATAAAATTATCAATTTATTTGTCATTATCTTCTTTCAATATTCCCCAACTCACTGCTTGTTAAAAATAATGCCGTCACAGAAAACACCCATGTGTGTTTTATAATTGAATTAACGAACCAGAACTTGAACGAACGCTTGTTTAACCTTTTAATAGTTAACGTTAAGAAAATCATCATTGGTACGAGTATATCACATTATTGTTTCTGTACTGGATGCACATTTGCGAAGAATCTTGCAACTTCATTCAAAGCATACAAAATGTATGAGTTTCCTTTGAGTTTTATGACAGAAATTCTGGATTCTCTTGCTTGCTTCTTACTTGAAGTGAATCAGGTATGCTAACTTCGCAACTTGATCTCACACATTCTTAGAGATTTTACTCAATGTGGGTCCCCTTGTCGTCTTGCTTACGTATCTTATTTTTATTATAAAAAAAAATATCTGGGCTTACATACACAAACCCAAATACTTTTCTGCACATCTTGCACTAGACTAAAATACTATATTGCAAAGTGTGGAATACATCGCCACCGCCGGGGTTAGAACCTGGCACCTCCCGCTTGACAGACTGCCGTCTCAACCAACTGCGCCAACCATGTATTTAAAGCACTTTATTTTAAAAGCTTCCGTAGCTCTGTAGAATAATTTGAGTGGTTTGAGATTATAAACTAAAATACGATACACTGCGAGTGATCGGTGATAACACTATCTAAATTTATTTCAGAAGCGTTAATGAAACATCGCTTGAAACGAAGTTACACTGTTTTGTAAACTTAGTTACGTATCCCTATTTATTGTCTCATATTATTCTGATACATTAGTGTTATTTTTATAACGCAATTTAATGAGTAATGCCGAGGCATTGTCATTTGTACAGATGTTTGTAAAAGCTGTTATACTCGTAGACACTTTGCTATTGTCACTCTACAAAATCGAGTGTCTGATTCTTTCCCTTGCGGAAAACCTTGAGCCTTCCCTTGGATTTTTTAGCGTAAAAGACTGGATGACGTAAGGGCTGAAGCTTCTGAAACATCCAGGGGTGGAGGTATGTATGTATGTAGTTATTATTTAATTTAAAAAAAATACCATTCTACTTGTATTTACATAACCTCTCCAGCACCGCCGTCTTTTCTTCCTCTAACAGGTCTGATAACTATGTAAGTTTCTGATTCGATACCTCAGTTTCCCCCGTGTTGCAGCTCGCAGTACTCCCATCTCTGATGTACGAAAAAGGTTCGTCGTCCTAACTAAGATAGCTCTGGTTTCTACATAACATCAACATAGGTCATAATTGATTTACATCATCATACGTCATAAGTAAGTAAACTGAACAATATAATTTTTAAGATGTAAAGATAGTTTTCTCACTAAATTTATTTGACTGCGATAATGAAGCGATAATACCCAGCAAAGGTACGCAGTATTTACAAGTGCATCGATATACTTCCATGTCAACTGAAACGTAAATAACGTAAATCTCTAGATAAAAATAATAATAAAAATAATGAGTACCAGGTTGTTAATGTTTTATTGAACCACTGATTATGCTACGTCACTGCTCATACCGTTAGAGAGTTATAAAATAATATTAGGTATACTTTATAAACAGTGGCGGGTTCAAGATTCTTTCCTGAAGACAATGGGTGGGCAGATTAAAGTTACCAACTCAGGAACCCCATAATTCTCAAGTTTTTCGAAAACCTTTTTCGCAATTATGTCGCCCTTTAGTGTTCATTATTATTATGCTGTCAAGATTTTTAACAACCCCACCTTGAATTTTTTTTAGTCTTGAATTTTTTTTAATTCCTAATTTTGTTTTTTTATTTTTGTAACGGTAAAGTAAAGTTGGGTTGTTTAGTCAATTAAAAAAAAAATATAAAAAAAAAAGGTTTTGTTGTTAATAAAAAAATATAAATAATATAAATCAAAACGACAAATTGGTCAGCTCTATAATATCCTATGAATATTTCAGCATAATATAATGAAAGTTCAGGCATATTCTAGGAAAAATTATGGACGAAAAAAGATACGGACGAACTGTTGAAGGTCAAAAACATTTATATTTCTTGAGGTGAAATTCAATGTCAAAGAAGTCACCTTCCACAAACGTAAAGGATAAAAAGAGTTAATAAATACTACTCTACGTGAAAAATAAAAATCTAAATTGATATTTCTCTATGCTAGTCTCTCATAATTACACCAATTACTCTTTCTTTTTTGTAGAAATTTGATATCAAAATACTTACGTGATTAATCTACCGAATATTTTTCTAGAATTTCTCGTTATTGTTGGCTTAATACAATTTGTGCGTTTTTATTTCAACAACGATATGTTATTAGTTATTAGTATTTCAATACATTTCGAACAATAATAATTACTTACAACATCAAATACGAAAAAGTAAAACTGATATTATGGGGCCTTAATAACTGAACACGCGAAAAATTGCATTTGGAAAAGTAAGATTACTCAGCTTATACTAAATATAATATTAATCTTACACTTGAAACGAGAATATGTTTTAGTGAATTTATTTTTCTTCTTTCTCACCCTGCTGGACATAGGCCTCCCCTTTGACTTTCCAGATCACTATCCCGGGCATGCTGCATCCACTTGCTTCCTGCGATTCGCCTTACATCGTCAGACTATCTTGCCTGAAGTCTTCCTAAGCTCCTTTTGCTTGTTCTAGGCTGTGACTTTTTAGAAGTTAGAAATTTGATTTTTGTAAATTTTCTTTGCAAAAACTGATGAGTAAACTACCTCTGAAATTTACAGAAACTTGAGATTATTCCCGTAGTTTATAAAATATACCTAGTGCTCTAATTTGGTGAATAAGATGTTTAAGGTAATACGCAGTGACTCTAGCAGATATATTTTTAGATATTCGGTCCCCTTTTTATAATTCAATAAGACAAAAACCATTTTTGTCGCTTACATTATTTTTTGAAAAATTTGATGCGATAAATAATAGGTATAACGATTTTTGCATCAGTGGATATCGCCCCTCAAGCTATTGTTCAATCGTTTGAAGTATTTCTTTTGAAGTATTTTCTCAGAATATGGGATCATTGACTCGACTTATATTATTTATCGTATAGTCAAACAGAATATAACATTACTCTCCATATGGCCTTCATTGACTATAAAAAGGCATTCGATTCAATTGAGACGTGGGCGATCACAAAAGCGCTCGAAAATGCACGAATCGACTCAAGATATACAGGACTAATAAAATACATATATGAAAATGCAACCATGAGCGTGACAATAGATGAAGACACAAAGACAGAAAACTTCAAAATCGGAAAAGGTGTACGACAAGGTGACACTATCTCACCAAAACTTTTCACACTTGCCTTGGAAGACATTTTCAAAAGCCTGGATTGGGAAAATAAAGGAGTGAAGATAAACGGCACCTATCTGAGTCACCTCAGGTTTGCAGACGATATAGTGATTGTTAGCAATAATGTGAGAGAATTGGAAACTATGACCAAAGAGTTGCATGAAGCATCCAAAATAACGGGCTTGGAAATGAATGTACAAAAAACAAAAATTTTGAGCACGTCCAAGCATAAATTCATGATAGACAATTGGGAAATAGAAACAGTTGACGAATATGTGTACCTTGGCCATAAGATAAAACTTGGAAAAGAAAACCAAACAGCAGAACTACCAAGACGAGTAGGTCTGGGCTGGGCCGCATTTGGTAAATTGAAACATGTGTTTGAAAATAAAGAAATCCCGATATGCCTAAAAAGAAAAATGTTCGATACATGTATCCTCCCGATGTTGACATATGGCCTAGAAACAATGACACTAACAGCCAAAAGCATACACAAATTAAAGTGTACACAGCGGGCCATGGAAAGACAGATGCTCGGCGTGAGCCTTCGAGATAAAATTAGAAACGAGGAAATAAGACGCCGAACTAAAGTTACCGATATTATGGACCGCATTGCAAAATTAAAATGGCAGTGGGCTGGGCATATGGCTCGACAAGAGGATACTAGGTGGGCACCCAGAATCCTACAGTGGAGGCCCTGGAACAAAAGGAGAAGCGTCGGAAGACCTCCCAAAAGGTGGTCTGATGACCTAGTCCAACAAGCCGGAGGAACCTGGATGCGGAGGGGGAGAAACAGAGATGAGTGGAAGAAAATGGAAGAGGCCTACGTCCAGCAGTGGAGGGAGGAAGGCTGAGGAAGAAGGAAGAAGAAGAAGTCAAAAGAAGTATATCACATCCCTCAAAGGAAAAAGTTTGAAGGTTAATTGACTAATAATAGGCATCTAATGTTTAATAAGTGCCTATTGTTAGTCATCTAGACAGATAGAAGGAGCGTCGGAAGGCCACCAAAGAGATGGACCGACGACATTGTCCAAATCGCTGGAGGAACCTGGATGCGGAAGGGTTAGAACAGAGACGAGTGGAAACACTTGGAAGAGGCCTATATCCAGCAGATGAGGGAAGAAGGCTAATAAAGAAGAAGAATGTTAAATCTATTGTATTCTCTCGTTCTACTCCGAAGGGATGTACAGGCAATGATCTTCCTTCATAAGTGTACGACCAAGTATAAGTTACCTGAAAGTCTACGTCTCTATTTCTGAAGTTTTCTTTTTCTAAATTTCCCCAAAATACGAGTACTTTTACTTACTATCTCTCGATAAATCTACTAGATCTGTTTTACTAACAATCATTCGTAACAACAAACCACCTTGTTGATTTTATATTGAATGTTTGTGGTAAGGTTGTACAAGTAGGTAGACATCTAGCGAATTTATCTCAAAGCACTGTCGTTCATACAAGCTTTCTTCATACTGTTTGGTGATCATTGCGGAAGTTGTCTTGGATGTCAGCTCAAAGATGTCGAATTATCTTAACAAATTCAGAAGTTATTCTAATAATTATTAGGTATGCGTGCTGCATGGCTATGCGATGATTTACTCAGGTCGTAAGTCAGGTTTAAAGTTTTTTAAGTCCGTTGTTTTAGGGAGTAGTTCAACTCTACATTTCCCAATTGTTATAATAACAAGTACCTAAGTGTAGTCTTCTTCTCCAGTTTCAATCGTTACGATTAATTTGCAGCAAAGCCCCGTGTCTCCTTCTCCACTCATCCCTGTCCTGTGCGGTTCTTTTTAACTCTTTCTATGAGTCGAAGCCTATATCCTGGTACAGGTCGTCCAGGTATTTTTTACTTGGTTGTCCTCTGTACTTTATGCCCACGTTCACTCCATAAATAAATTCAAATAGGAGACGCTCTTGACGCACTATGTTGCCGATCCATCTGGCACGTCTTTCTGCTATTGCATCGAGCGCAATGCATTAGAACAATAAAATTGCTTTGATTTCATATATAGCTTAGTACTTAATTCACCTTATAATATAATATACAGGTATGGTCTTATTTTCAGTATTTTAAACATTATCTAATGTAACGTTTTACAAGTCTTATATTTGCAGACTAGTATAAAAGTTTACACCTATTCGGTAGTACACAATTCACAAAGTTTTATCTCAATGTAGTAGAGTCTCTTCAATGTACATAATAATACTTTAACCTTTTGATAAAATTAATAGCTCACGTTACAATTTCCATTCTTATAAAAGTTCCGTCGGGTATCCAGAACATGGGCAAAGGCAGGAGGGTTTTGAAAATTCAAATCCCCTCCCCTCCCTCGAAATTCCTCAACCAACCTACCGTTTTATACATGGGTGAAATAAATCACATCACTACCACATCGTTTTTTCAACATGTCACGAATTTTTAATATAATTATTGTGAAAATCCATTAAAACACAGTAATGATGGTTAATTCACAAAAAAATTAAGTGAACTTTAAAATGATTCTGTTTTTTCTAATTATCTTCTTATGTTTTATGACAAAATTATCGTCTGTGGCTTAAGTCGTTATCATGTAAGTGTAACCCATAAACATATTAGAATCAGAGGATATAGCACTATTGAAAAAACAACAGGATCATCAACTCACCTATTTTTGAAAAAAAAAACATTTGTGGCGTTATTTTATTCGTTTTTATTCCATTTGGAAATATAAAAAATTCAGTTGTCCTCCGAGGTTGGCGATGCTCATGGTTGTAATTATTGTCTCTGGTCCAGTTCTGGAACCCGCCCCGAAATGAATTTCTGGCTATGCCCCTGTTCCAGAATGAAATAACTCGTTAGTGAGACGTAATAAATTCAGTAGCTTGTTATAACTTTGTTACTAAACATTACAATGCAGGGAATTGCAAACACGTAATAATTCCTGATTGTATATGCAAACGTATAACTTATGAGATATGATTTACGATTCCGATTCTAGAGTACGTTTCTCACTATGGTTTTTCGCCTAGCGTTTCGCTCAATTGTTTATGGTTCCTTTGTTCTCTCAACCTACCATCGGTGCGCATCGCATCCCTTGTTTTAAACAACGTTTTTTTCAGTGGAGTATATAGGTTTTCATTTCGAAAGGGGAGGGGGGTATAGTATTTGACTTTGGGGAGGAGAGGATTGAAAACTAAACCTGGCTATTAAATCTGAATAATAACGCCGCAGGCAAAATTTTTCGTGAAGGTGAGTGGAGCAGGTCATTTTTTGGTTTAAAAATTGTGAAGTAAAGGTAAATTTTGTAGTTGCGGTGTATAAAAGCTACAAAAAAAGAAAAAATGCATTTTTTTAAATGGGCCAAGTATAAACTTGGGTGTCTTTCTAAATGTGTTAAAATACCATTTTTTATATGATTGTTTTACATTGGAGGGGTGGGGGGGGGGGGGCACCCTTGTTTTCTATGTATTGTACACGGTTGACTCACTCCAAGAAAACACCCCAAAATTTTACAATACAGTTGGTACGCACGTGAATTTTGATATTACTCGTATCATGACGGATTTTATACGTTTATTTATTTTTATGATTATTATTTATTGCCGTATACTTATCGAAAATAAAGTATTAGGAGCTCTCGGGTGTATCATTCCATTTATACAAAAAACACATCCATAGAAAATACGCTGCGGGCTGCCTTCGGCAGGTTGAAATACATCTTTGGGAACAAAGAGGTGCCAATAAGCCTGAAAGCTAAAGTCTACGACTTGTGTATCTTGCCAATAACCACGTACGGCCTAGAGACTATGTCCCTCACTGTCAGAAGCGTACAAAAACTAAAATTTGTTCAGCGAGCAATGGAAAGACAAATGTTGGGCGTCAGTCTTCGAGATAAAATTAGAAATGAGGAGATCAGACGTCGAACAAAAGTTGCCGACATCGCAGAAAGAACAGCAAAGCGAAAATGGCAGTGGGCGGGACACGTGGCGAGACAGGACAGTGTCAGATGGACACCTAAAATCCTGAAGTGGAGGCCCTGGGAGAACAAAAGAGGCGTAGGAAGACCACAGAAAAGGTGGACAGATGACATTGTCCAGCTTACGGGTCGTAGATGGCAGCAGATAGCCCAAGATAGAAGACAGTGGAAGAGGAGTTTAAAAGAGGCCTATGTCCAGCAGTGGAACGCAAGTGGCTAGCAGTAAGTAAGTAAGTAATAAAATACGCTCTAATGCTGTCTAGCAGCTTGTGAGAAAAACTTTCAGCGAAAAACAACTATGAAAAACCTGGTCCTACATAAAATTAAATGTTATTATCATTAAGTTATAATGAAGTTAAATACAATAGTGGATAACATATTGCGATGTCAGTTGTTAAAACTTTTAACAATGTGTGAAAAGACTTCTATAAAGTTTTCATGTATACGCTTTTAAAGTTTTGGATGACATAAGCACAAGTTTATGGAAAATAATTTGTCATCGAAAGCTTTTCTAGATTGATCCTCGATTTTTTGTCACGTTCTCAATGTCATTCAGTTCATTGACATGACAATACATCTTTTAAGATTATATACTTGTGAAATCCAGGTGGATATTTGGTATTCAGCTGTTCAGGTTTGCCTTCTGGGTTGTCAGTTCTGAGCTGATCAAATAACCTCAAAATATGTTGTCGATTAAAAAGATCAACATTACACAGACGCTATTCGTAAATTAACGAGTAGAAGTCGACTACATTTTGCCCAAAAGTATTTTAAACACCATACCCTCGCATTTTTAAAGCAGTGGAGGGACCACATATCCAAAATGAATAGTGACATGTATGTACACACAGCAGCCAATGAGATCCCTTCTGGACACCGTCCACGTGAAAGGCCACCAGAGATGGAGAGACAGATGAACCTCATCTTTTCAAGAACCGTAGTTTCTGTTCCTCAGTCCAGCAGGCTAATTGAAACAAAAATTGGGAGAAGAATAGTTATATCGGTCGTATAGACACTAAAGTGTAGAATATTGATTTTGGATAGGCAGGTTCACCCTTTAGACATTTAATTTTTATTTTATTGATGTGTTGTATCCAAATGCCACAAATACAAACTATCAGCGTCAGTACCATCAGCACAGTATCCACTGACAATACAAAAAACACTAAATTAAAATAATAGGCACTTATCACGTTTTTGCCCATACTCATCAAATTCACAATAACCTGTTACTTTCCAATACTTCAACACACCGACTCGTCAAACATAATGAAGGGTTGTTTGCATTAACTTAATAAGTGCCACAATTAACAAAATGTCTACTTAATAGATTGATGATTAGTACGATACAATTATTAGAATTCTCGACGGTGTAATATACCTATTAATGATTTCATTGACTGTGTCGTGCGGCATGACAAGTGGCGTGTACAATAAATAACAATTTAAATAAACAGTATTATGGTCTATTATATTCTAATGGTATAACTTTCAAGCATTTTTTCTTTCAGTAGACTAATAGTCTATGTAGGGCTGCTATACGTCCCGGTTTTGAGGTCCGTGTCTCAGTGTCCCGGTCCGAGAGTAATTTGTCCCGGTTGGGCATTTCTCAATATTAAATTACTCCATAAAAGGATTCCCGGATTACGAAAATCCATTATTTTACAATTCTTTCATAAAAAATTGAAGGGTTTTTTACAAAAACTCCAAAACTGAACGCGAAGTAGTTTCTCATAAATTGAAAAAAACCTTCTGTATTTAAAAATAATGAAATATTTGGACTTTTTTCAACAATTTATCATTAAGGATGCTCTTAGTCTTCTAAATATTTCTGTTTATGGCTCAGAATACTGTTATCTAGTGAAATAAATGGAAAAAAGCCTCTTGCACTTATATCGTTTTTGTAAAATTTTGTCACTTACGCTATTTTTGTAAAAAAACACAAAGGGGAAATAAGAGAGTTATGTTGTTTTTGTGAACAAAGAAGATGTTTTGCATAAATTGTTTATTAAAAATCGTATAAAAATCAAAGTTGTTTTAAAATGTAGTATTATAGTTGTAAATGTAGTAAATAGTAGTTACATATCTTCATTTCCATTGCTGTTATCGTCACTATCCTGTGCATTGGGGTCAATGTTGTTCAGGAGATTTTCATAAAACTGCAGATTACTTGGAGAACTCAAAAATCTTATTAGCCTTCTCAAATCAGTTGCTTTATTTGGATTCATCGCGATCGGATTCTCATACAACCTTTCTAAATTAATTTCACTTGGAAGTGGTCGTTTATTCCTTATAATAATGCGTTGCCAGGGACCGCTGTATGTCTCCCTCACTAACACATATGGAAAATCTTTCTCTATTTTTAATTCTCGGACCTGTTTAATTTTCATAGCAGGCTTGCTTTGTTTCCAGAAATAAGGTTCCAATGCTTTCTTTATGTTAAAAAACATATCATGCGTTCTTCTATGAACATCAAATGGTGATGGATGTTGGCGTACTGTTTCCATTATAACGTTCCAATCTTCAGGAACTTCAGCCGTACATGTTTTTTTTTTATTCCCAATAAGACTAAAATCTTGGTCGTTTGGCAGGAAACTGTGGCCTCTAATAGGAAAAATATACTTAATAGATTTAAACAGCTTAAAAACGTGTACCATTACATACAGAAAATTTACCATTACGTAGTTTTTGTTCTGCCCTGAACATCCATCACTGAAAAGTACAAGGTGATCGCTGTACATATCATTTTCGTTAAAATATTTCAGCAATAGCGACGTGACATCATTCTGCCCTTTTTTGCCTTCTGTCTCAATGTAACTATTCAAGCAAACTTTGTTTTTTCCCAAATCGTGGATGCCAAAAACATACATCCAAAGCTGTCTGGCAAAAAAAACATCGCTCGTCCTAATGTGCGGCAAGGGCAAATTTTGCATATAATCAAAGCTTAGACACATGGTTTCGCCGCGTTGAGCCTTTTGTTTTTGGCCTCTTTTGATGTCGAAAAATTTTTCAGCTTTCGCCAAGTGGAGAGTGTGCTCGACTTTTAAAGATGAAACGTTATCTGGTGTGGCAGCTTTGATTTTCAAATTAAGGGAATCACACGTTGCACATGTATCTGTTCGAGGAAGTCCAAACTTCAGATGAAAATTATTTTTGAAAACTGACCAATATACCCCATATGAGACATTAATCCTGTATTCGTTTAAATACATTGAATACATTTTCTTTACAGTCAATTCCTCTGGCAAATAAAAACAGTTTGGATTATCTTTTCTAGAATAATGAGATTGTCTTGATTTGAATGATGATATGTGGTGCCTTATTAAATTTAGTACTACTTCTGGTGTTTTCCGGAATCTATTGTTATGTTTACCACGCTGGTCCTTTGGGACAGCAGCATTGCTGGTAATAAGTCCTTGAATTCTGCGAATTCGGCCAAACGTTATGCCATAGATGGCGGAGAATGCTTTCAAGCACACTGGTATCTCCCTTAATCCGTCTCGAATTTTGTATTTGAATGTGCTCAACCTAAATTTAATTGGATTCTTACTTGTATATCGTTTTGGACATGAAGACGATATTAAGGACATCAAATGTGCATCTTGGTCATTTTTATTTGCCAAATCGTTAAATCTTGCAAGTAAAGCATCCCTCTCATTCTTCGAAATTTTTTCAAAACATTTGAGCTTGCACCTGGAAAAATAATATTGGGATTGGTGTTTTTTATCAACTTTAGAATATACAAAACATAAAACTGATACTCAGCCATCGTAAGATCTGATGATACAATGATATTACGAACTACAGAATACATTGTTTTAAAGAATATTAAACAAAAAGCAATGATTGACTGAATAGATTAAATCACTAGCACTAGTGTCCATTCGATTGTATTCCAGTCTGTGGTGATTTATACCTACATATATTGTTATTTATTTAATTAATAAGCTACTATCAATAGAGTGAACTGTGCCTCATAACCGAAAATTATATTATTCGCGGAGAATACAGGATTGTTATAATGCAATAGCACGAAAAATATCAACATAACCTCAAAAGTATTGTAACAAGATTTACCTGCAATCCGGGCCAGTTTTTCGTGCTGGAATTAGTTTATTTTTGTGGTTGATATGTTCCAACCCTTTAGCTTTCTTAATTTTTATCAGATCTTCTTTTTTGCTCGTCGTTTTTTGTTTTTTCAAACCGACGACGTCGGAAGAAACAGCACACCGATCTGACATTTTCGCGCGAAGTGTCAACTGTCAAACTTTTTTTTTACAAAAACTACACAACTACGAAAAGAAACAGTCGGATACGTTGTTCTTGTAAGAATTTCTACTCAGTTACGTTGTTTTTGTAGAATCGATGAAATTTCAATAGCATTTTTTTGCCTGTTACGTCGTTTATGCCAAAGAAATCTCTATACAGGCATATGTCATTTTTCAAGACGAATAAAATGACATCAAATGCTTGAAACGAGAAATTTTGTTGGTTTTGCTGTTTTTGTAAAAAACCCTTCAATTGCCTGCAGCGAAAATTAAACTTCTTCTTTTATACATATTCTGCATTCATATCACCATTAGGTACCTACTTATTTTTTATTTCGATATAACTGAACAAGATTTACACCACTCTTTTTTTTATGTAGACAGGTACACGCTCATGTCTTATGACGAAAATTTCTACTGCGGCGCTACTAACTTACATGGTCATATCCCTCATAAAATATAACTAGATGAGTAAGATGCTATAGACTGAAAAGAGAGTTCATCATTTCATCAATATTTCTAAAAAAAAATCGTCTGCGGCGCCATCTTTGTCAGCATTTTTTTATAACGGAACAATTTTCATGCCTATTGAACTGAACTACGAATATAGATAGTTTTTTTTGGGGGGGGGGAGGGTGTCCCGGTCGGGAGTCCGGAAATTATGGCAGCCCTATAATAGTCGCTTTTTAGAATACTGTATGAAGTTCAGCATATTGTAATAAAGTGAATGTTACCATAATTCTTAACACTTACGGATTACCAATGTATTTTGTTAATCTGTTTTTTTTTTCTTGAATTGTATTATAATTAGACATTATTTTAGACAACACGTTTCCATAACTGTCAGGAAATTGATAAGGGATCTTATCAAGAATGAATAAATGAACGATTTTGTTACCTATTTTATGTATGCATTATATACATGATTATTCACATTATGAAATATACTACATAATTACAGAATAATAATGTTAATGCACTTTCGTATTAATTTTAATTAATTAATTCGAGGAATTTTGTCTATCTTATTCTTAACCGTTTTCATTCTAATGCTGGATATTAACCTCCGCTTTGATTTTCCACAGACTTCTGTCTTGGGCATGTTGCATCCACCTGCTTTCAGCTATCCGTCTCACATCGTCAGATGATCTTGTCTGAGGCCTTTCTACGCTCCTTCTGCTCATTCTAGGTTGCCATTCGATAATCTTTTTGAATTGGAGCATCTAGCAACTTATCTTGCCCAACTCCATTTTAAAAAGAGTTCACCTTAAGGTGAGCTCTTTTTAAAATGGAGTTGTTTACTCCTAATAAGTCAGAATTCAGATTGCAATTTTGATTGCTTGATTGACACGCATTGCAATTGACTCATTTTGCAATTCTTCTGAACCGACTCACTTTCTTGAGAAGCGAAAGCATCACTTTTCTTTCAGTCACAATTACCTTCTCTGAATCGATAATCAAGTAATTATACTTGATTATACTCAAGAAATAAGTAGCACTTAAGTAACGTATTAATAATATCACCGCAACATGTAATTAATATTATCACGTGTCTTCTCTGAAATCGGCTGTAAATTATTTCGTCTAATAATAGACAGCACTTGATTTTCAAGTAGCACTTACGTTAATTGTTAGGCTGAAGTATATTTATTAACTAATATTAACAATTCCTCTTCATTAAAAGCTTCCACGCGTGTAAACTTAGAAAGTTGTTTTTATAATATATTAAAAGCTTTCATCAAGAACTGAAGTAAATAACAATTTATCATTCTCTCCATTTGTACTATAAAATAATATGTTATTAATTTTATTCTAATAGTCATTAATTATAGTCTCCCTAATTTGAGAGGGTCGATGGTCCTGATGGGAGGCTAATAGTCCCGAGAATGCTGGACGACAGCTTATAAGCCAAAAGTATTGTTTTTTTTAATCCTACGAGGTCTCCAACGCGTCAGCATGGAAGATGTGTTTTCACTTATGATAATGACATCAGAATATTAGGGAGGAACCGAGAAGACGTAATTAGGTATAGATATTCACAGTAGAAGTCTTATGTTTTCTCTGTGTTGTATTGAAGAGCATCGGCGACCATCACTCGACGATCTTGACCCTCTCAAAACCTTTCCAAAGATTCCCAAGCCAAACTCATCTCTTACGTTATTTCCCTCCACTATTAGTTATAGAAGGGCATAATTTTCTCCCTGAAACATGTGGCTACCCTATGCGGTTTTCCCCTTTAAACAGAAGTACTTTATGGTATCATATTTCAAGTATCTATAGAACCTAGTTACGTATACCCAATCGGCTATAATCATAAGTAGGAACATACTAAATACTAACCCCTCTCACACATGAGAATTATTGATCAATAGATAGCAAATACGAATGCACTATTGCAATATCAATACCTACTACAAATTACTATAATACTACTTGAGTAGTTGCTATAACAATAGATTCTAGTGAAGTACACATATTGCAGTAGTAGCTAATAATGTTATGGGTCAATATCACAGGTCATCAGAAGGTTAGTATGATAATAACTGTTATTTTTTCCCATTATTTAAACGCGTTTGTTACAATATTTTACTTACTTTCATACATTGTTTCCGTACGGATTGTGTGAAAATAGCAATCACAGTCACAGAAAGTAGCAGTTCATGATTCTGATATTGAATTTAAAAACACCTATTAATTATGAACCATTTTTAACACGCTTTTTCACTTCATTTGTCGTTAGTGTCTGTGTCTCTATTTTTCACTCACACGTTTCAATTGGTAAATTTTTGTTTTTTTTTTGATTCGGAGAAATATAAAAAAAAGTACGATAAAGTAGTAATTTTTATTGATCATGACTGTAATTAAACAA
This sequence comes from Ceraclea dissimilis, assembly GCA_963576895.1. NCBI lineage: Eukaryota > Metazoa > Arthropoda > Insecta > Trichoptera > Leptoceridae > Ceraclea > Ceraclea dissimilis. Next base: position 17,879,349 of record OY756363.1, read on the forward strand.
AATTGTAAGATTACACGTCACTTTATCATAATTGTATTTTTCGACTTGCTTTTGAAAAAAATTTACGAAAATATTGAAAGCATTACATTTTTTTCTGATATTGTGGTTCAAACTCTTCCTGAAAGCAGAAAAGATAATCAATCCGATACTATTAAGTCTTGAATTCTCTGACAACTTATTCTATCCTATTTAGATAATTTTATCGTAATATACCTATCACATTTTTTTTGTGAAATAACAGCTCATTCAAATAACATACTATTATTAGCAGGTTCTACAAATCTCTACACGATCATTTTAACACATTCACATTAATAGGTAATGAGCGTATGAAATGAATACCTACTACTTACTGTTCCGATGGTATCTGCTATTAGTAGCTATTATAAATCAATTGTTATCGTATAGAAACAGCTTTACAAGCATTCTGTGATTTACGATGGCTATTATTACTGCAGATATAAATATATATGAATTTATATTATCTATATATAAACCGCAATGAGTTAGTAGGTGGGTGTTGGAAAATATATCTATAAGAATTCGTGAATTGAAAATTGTTTTTCGTTACCATATTTTGTAATATCTAGAAAAAAAGAAAAAATATGCTGTAAGTTGGTATTATATTTTCCAACATGTATGAACATTATGTAATTTAGAAATGGGACTACTGGACTGGGAAGACTCACATTTTGAAAGAGGTCCTAATGTCACTCAATGGAATTGAGAATAGTAGTAATAGGTGACACATTTTCCATTGAAATTGAATTATCTATTGAGTATCGGAAGTAAAAAATAGCGCAAAATATGTCCATTTTCATACAATCGCCACACAATACCTACCCCCTAGAACATATAAGTAATTTATATTTTGTTGGTTGCAGCGAATGGTCTCGTTGCCATGCTGACCTAGTGTATAGGGCCCTTATCGAATTTAATTTAAAAAAATAATGTAATACTCATATATTTCAATAATGAAGTAACCAGTAGATGCTGTGTGTTTAAAAAAAAATACATATAAAATTATCTTATTATTTTTCAGAATAAGTGTCGAACCACTTTGTTGAAAATATGAAAAAAAGAGTGAGGGCTTATTGTACAACACGGGTATCATAGGAAGATAGTCTGTCAATAAATTCCAGTGTTATTGTAATACTTAAAATAAATATTCTCATATCAACATTTATTAGAAAGTTCTTATGTAAAAATGACATTAATTTTTCACTTTTATGAAAATAATTAATGTAATATTTACCTTTTAAATAATGTTATTATGTAGCGACAACGGTGTAATGTACCATGTACTTTTATATGACAATAAAGCGACCGTTCGCCTTATGTAGTATTTTCAATAAACCTTCACTTCACTGAAAGAAATTATTGATAGTTTTATTTCCATGTCAGTGAGCTTACATGACGATCAGTTATGATTATTAACTGCTATTAATAGTTGAATTGTTATTAATATAGCCTCTTCCATGGTTCACTAAGTGATATGTAATAGAGACAAAACGGTCTTTGTAATATAACTGTTCATAGGTTTGTTCTGTTGTAAACATTTTCATCAAATGTTGATACTTACATGTAGACCTACTTGCTTCGGTAATACAATAATATTGTAATGATACCTTCAGAGAAAATCATTCTTCTTCATTAGCCTTCTTCCCTCCATTGCTAGATATGGGCTTTTTCCAACTGTTTCCACTTGTCTCTTTTCTGACCCTGTCGCATCCAGATCCCTCCAGCGATTTGGACAATGTCGTCGGTCCATCTCTTTGGTGGCCCTCCGACGCTCATTCTATCTGTCCAAGGCCTCCACTTCAATATTCGTGGGTGGTGTCACCCTGCCTGGCCATATGTCCTGTCCATTGCTACTTGAGTTTCGACACACGGCTCATGATATCGGCAATTTTGGAAACGAAAAAAAATGACGGAGAACCAAAGTTGTACAGGGTTGATTCCTACCGTTTCAAGAATTATAAAATTAATTAATGACGACAGGATTACCTATAGAAGTGAAAGAAGAGACAAGTATAAGGAAGCACGACTGTCCGAGACCGACCTAGACCGATAATGCCGACCAGATCCTCAAGCATAGACGCGTGATGAGAAAATGAAACCGGAGGGGTTTGAGTAAAAAGATAGGCTGGTCTGGCGTTCTGTCCTCCCTGCCCAACCCGCAAGGGATGTCGAGTGATGGGATATACAGTTAAATATTATTATGTAATTAGATAATATATTAGTGTCTTATCCAAAGTTTACACAAAACTATATATTTTAAAAGAAGTGAAGCCGATTTTTTCTAGGGAAATCATAAAATTATAATATTTTCATATTCAATACTTTTTACTAGTATACGGAAGACATTATGCTAGACTGAAAACAGTGATGTTAGTAGAAAATGTTTATTCATCCTTTGTTGTTATTATGCATGAAAAAATAGGAAAGAATATAAAGCGAAAATGTGTGAAGTTTCATGTTTAACAAACTCATAAGCAACGTCCATACATTAGAATAATGATTATTATTGATGCAGATGTTGCCTTAGCATTTCCATGCATAAACAACATTTAGAGGTTTCGTGTCTACATAAAAAAAATTCTACGAACTTCAACTTAATTTTCCGTTTTAACAAAAAAAATAGATTCTTACATTTTGAATTAGGTACCTATTAATTGCTTTCAAAGTATAACTAATTAATTGTTCGTCTTCTTCTTGTGTCGCTCAAATTTAAGGTTTCCGACCAAATCTTGATTTTCTTAGTGATCTTTAGACAGTGTGAACCAAGTTGCTGAAACTGGTATTTCAGATTACTGTCTGAGATTCTTGATCCACATAAAACTATTTTGCACCTTGTATTCGTCATTCCTCTGTCTTTTCTTCAAGAACGAGTTGAATCAAGAAGGATATTAGGTTTTCCAGCACAGAATAATGGAGCATTTCGTCTTTTGACCGGAGCATGCTCAGACAACTTTTTTGATCTAAGCTAATATACACAATTTCAAATACTTTCCCGTACACTTCAAAGTAAGCTAAAAGAGCATGGATTCTGAAATTTATAATACGCCGTCAGCACTGGAATTCGAATACGAAAACTCCCCTTTGCGAGACCCCTCTCCAACTAACTGCGCCACCATGAATTCACTCACTAACTCAATTACGTCACAGGAAAAAGCAGCTAAAAACACTAGGAAATATTCTGCAGTTTGGTATTCAAATACATTACATCGGTACACGCGCCAAACGATACTTTTATTTTAGATATAAAATTCAGCGAACGAAATAATTAAAACAAATTGATAATATAAATATTTACAAGTAATTTGGTAACGTGTGATATAACAATTATAATACAGAAATAATAAACAAAGAATAATTTCAATAGTGTTAAAAAATAATTGGCGACAAAACAACAAAAATATAATAATAGCATCTACTATGAATATTCTCTCTATTCAATGGAACTACGTGATTATGATTTTTAATGTTATGTGCACAAGTTAGCGTCGTCGTCAAGGTTGGTCACCCCTGCGTAACATGGCATAAAAATGCCTTGCAATATACAAACAATCTTCATTTATCAATGATACCCCCGCGAAGTAGTACCACCAACTGTATAACACTTCAACATCGCGATCAAACCTCTTCATGCGATCTGAACTCCTGGTAATCAGGATCAAATAAAATGGACAAAAATTACAAAAAATAAACATTTTTTAAGTGTTGTGCGTGTTTTTTATTGACAGTGTTTATTTGTGAATAAAAAAAAACAAATTCATGTACTTTCAAAAAGAAAAAAATGACATTTTTCTTATAATTCCGTAAATTTTCTTTTGTGAACCGATTTTTAGTGTGAATTATTTCTTTAATAAACTGTATTCAATCAAATGACAATGTCTTCCTTCAAGTTATTAAGTGTTTTGTTAGTAATATTTGTAATTGATCAATCTAGTTCATGGCACGGACGTTCGAAAAAGAATCATATAAGAGAATTAACATGCAGTGATAATTCGACTTGTATAGAAAACTTAACGGATGAAATAATCAAAGGTGTCAAAGAAAACAAAACGATTAAAGTATTCGATTTCGTAACGATCGAACCGATCGCTCCCGTTGTCGATACGCAAGGTAGATCAAACGAAGGACCCATTTCAAACTTTTTGAACACTCACGCTTTGAAAGTTGACCTTGGCAACTATGGTGTGAGTATTGTGAGATCCGCAAGGACGAAGCCTTCTGTTGTGGTAGCTGTGGAGGATTACAAAGGAAGAGGGGGAACACAGAAAGGTAAGAAGAATGTTGAATACTTTACAGTCCTGTATCGTACAGTTTCTAATCCTTCGCGTGTCTTATCGGGTCCCCCCTCAACGCATACAATTACTTGGGAAAAAGCTTTCTGGTCCGTTCAAATACCGGTCCATTTAAGAATCTTCCGGAGCTAGGATAGCTTCTTCCTTCCGACCTCTCTACGGCCCCCCATCTTCTGCTTCATGACGAGCTGAAGGATGGCATATTTTTTGCCTGTAATTACATGGTCTAAATATTACATTTTATGGAGATTGATAGTGTTGAATTGTCCATTGATCTCAATTATTACTGTCATTCGGCTTTTGCGTACTATCGTTTTCACAGCCAATTCTGAAAGCACCATCTTGAAACTGAACACAGTGATAGATGAAAGTATTGACCACATGTTGAATCTCCTTGAATTGTGTCCAGTGCATATCGGCCCAGGGATATTGACTTATTTCATTTTTTTTTTGAACGACTTCCATTCGATATTTTGTTTTGGTACTCATTTTTCAATTTGGAATAAAACGGCCGCCTAACAAATATATATCACCAATTTTTTTCTTGCTAATTACAGCTTATTTAAAAGAGTGTTTTCTGATAGAAACTAATTTAATTAACAGTGCCTACAATTAAGTTTCTATTTATCGTTTTTTTTTCTGTAAAAAAAAGTGGAAAGCCGAATGGAAAGAAAAGTTATTTTTTATCAACAATAATTTGGATAATAAACTAGTTATTCTTAATTAAGCGTAATTAACATTAAAATTATCATAACTAATATGTTTTTATTATTAAAGTATTTTAAAATATTACGACAGGTACATAATAAGAAAACATAATTGGTACTTTTGAATGCTATCACTATCTAAGTAGGTATTCGAGAAATTTAGTGGCCAATGTTCAAAATGTAATAAAAAATGTATCAGCTGTTCACTCTGAATTGTCTCCATCGAGACTTTTTTTTATTGATAATATACATTAAAATCTGGGGAACAATCGTAAAAGTTTTTTGATTGAAGCAAAATTAACCTCAAAAAATTGAAAAAATGCGTTTTTTACCCTTTTATCAAGCGATTTTGAACCTTAATCCCAAGGGAAATGACAGTGACGTCATAGTTGGGTCGCAAGCTTTAAGCAGGATTTTTAAAGCGCAGTACAAGTACATAAAAAACAATGTTGAATTATCAAATAAAAACTGAACAAATAAAAAAAATACCCCACGAGCGGGAATTGTCTACGCTTTCATTGTTCTGATATAAAGGTAATGAACTTTATTCTAAAGCTCCTTCCATTTCAGACAATGTACCAAAGTAAGATTTAATATTATTGTTTTTATTTATTCTCTCTTAATTAAGTTTCAAGCCTTTTAAAAAGATCTCGACAAAGCTTTCATAAAATTATTTTTGATGGAGAAGCCTTTTTAAACAGTAAGTACCAGGTAGGTAGCTTTCTAATAATGAATAAATGAAAGGCCCTTAAGAATTTTAAAAACATAATTTAATTTCCTCTCAATATAAAATTTGGAAACATCACAATATAGTTTTCTTTGAAGGGTGCTTAGAGTATTTGCTTTGAGAGTGTGCATACCGACATTTAAAAAAATTCTAAAAACAGGAGACCTTCTATCTCGACAACCGTTTCAAATAACCGAACAAAATAGGCTAGATGCATTGAACCTTTATCTAGGGAATAACTATAAAAGATTTTATATATATATTGAATAGGTCTCTCAAAAAAAATTGAAAAACACCTCTGATCTTTTTTCCGAAAGACGGAAACTCGTTTCCCGAAAGTCGCCGAGTAATTTTTTTTTGTACTGATAATATGCATTAAAATCTATGGAATAGCCGTAAAAGTTTTTTGATAGACGCAAAATTGCGATTTTCACGCGATTTTGAACCTTAATGCCGTGGGAAAAGACCGTGACGTCATTCTTGCTGCCATCCCCTCAATTCGAAAGAATAAATGGTTTTATTATAATATCTCAATGCGATATTTATTTAAGAAATAATAAGTGATTTTTACATTTTATTCAAAAATAACTTAAGGGTCCTTCTGACAACTTCTGCGCAGTTTCATTCATTAGTTTGGCGCCTACGTGATTTTGTTCACATCTAACTAATTTGATCCATTTTTGATATTGACCTATGTGATTTTCTCCACATTTGATTTTACCTACGTACGCTCATCCATATGTATTTATTTTATTTATTTATTTATCTTATCACATGGGCACAGACAGTTTTAACAGTACATATCAAACAATTTAACAAAAACAGAAAGCAAACTATTGAAGGCCCTTCGCTTGTACCAGAATTTCTTTCTAATAAAACACCGAGAAACAAATTGTTGGGGAAAGGGTGAACGAAACAAGTCCGAGAAAAGAAAAGGGGAAAGGCCATCATAATACTTCAGGGAACGGTGGAGGAGCAAAGTGATCGCATGAACTTGGTCCTGAAATCGAACATAGTCCAAACGAACAAATCGAGACTCCGAAAAAATACGTTGCACACAGAAGATGCGCGCTGCTAAAACGAATTCTGCACATAGTTGGTACCTTGGTACTACACCGCGGCAAGCGGAACAAACGCTTTACCTTGTACCTATGTGTAAGTTTGACCGATATAATTTCGGCCACATGTGATTTTAGCCTATTGTTTTATTGTTCTCTATCGTCCGTAGGCCCATTCGGGCACCTGGACTCGTCAATTTTTACAATATCATTTCATAGCATATCATTAAACAAAGTATCGTAAACAATATCATTATCAGATCAATGCCAATCAGAGTGTAAAGGGGTCTGATTGACATTTCGTCATACATAAAATCAATTTTTCAACATATCGTCAACGGAATAAAATTCTTTGTCAACGAGGTACTTCTTCACCCCTCTGCGGAAGGCCGTATCATCCAGTGATTTCAACTCCTACGCGATTTCATAAATAACATGTGACGATCACCGATGTGTTTGGTCAATAACCCTAAAAACTACCAACTTTTATCAGTAACTTTTCTCTTGGTTGTATTTTTAGCCTTGAAATTCCCAAATAGCCCTTGGCGTAGGTTGGCACTGGGCAAATATTAAATTTAATATTTTAGAAAAAGATAAATCTTATTTGATTTCATAGAAGACGTATTAAAGTTTACAGGGCAATGTCCTGATAACATTTATTATTAAATAGGTACCTACCTACATAGCAGTTTTATGTTTGTAGTCTGCCGATATGTAACGTTGAAAGATGTCATGATAGACCTATTTTGATCGCAGTGACGCAGGAGATAAATGGTCCCCTGACCTTCCAAGGAAATACAATAATATTTTTTTACGCGGAGGCATGGCTTTGCCAACACACTTCTCAGTATAATCAGCCAGAAGAGTCTACATATTATCATTCATGGTTGACATAGAAACTCTTCAGCCTAATTGGGAAAAAATCACATATCCAGATATCATGGATATCACAGGATTAGGCTCAACTCGGGGCCTAAAATACAAGCATTGTGCCTGAAATATCAGTATTTAGAAATCGTCTTACAATATATCAAATATTAATAATTACCGATTTTTGCATTTTTATAGATTTTAGCTGAATTGGTTTTAGTCAAAACAGTTTTAGCAGAATTGGTTTTAGCCGAATTAACCAGTCAGAACTACAACTAGACGTTCTACATGTTCGTCGATCAAAATCACCTTTGTGAATTTTAAGTGGTTTTTGAGTAATTGTATTCCCACTGTTATTTATTATTCCACAGGATTTCAATCTATTTGTCTACATCAAAATATAACGCTTGGGTATCTCTTGGGCATCTTCGTAACTTTATAGTTTTACTAGCCGAGTTACCCGTGCTTCGCAACGGCAAACATGGATGGTGAAATATATCGACAGTACGACCCGAAACGCGTTCATCCATCTGTTAGTCAAAATAATGAGTTTTAACGGCTCTATACAGTATACACATGACACAACACAATCCTTGGATCCCATCATTATCATGGCACCTTTCAGGGTCTCCCAATGGCTTGAGCTAGACAACAAAATGTTATCCTCCTTGTAGCAGGGATATTGAAGGTGTCATTCCGGACGGTGTTGCTGGGGGGTGCCCTTCCGGCCAACCCTGGGGCCGTCTGAGTAATTTTGGGCTGAAAGTGCGAATAAAAAGGTTATTCGGGTGTGAGGAGGGGAAAATATGGCTTAAGATTTAAACTCCTTTTCCAACGCCCTTTCATACGATACCACACATAACCCCACACTACCCTTGGATCCTTTCATCATCGTGGCACATCCTAGTATGTAAAAGCTTTCTTTTCAAAAATGGCTACGTTAAAACCTAAAGTAGATCGCTATGGAATTCTATGTGAATTTTCACAGTTATCCATAGTAAATTGCGAGAGTTATGCGAACACCGACTTCTTTTTTTAAATATATGAGATTTAATAATTGCGGATTTAAAAGCGACCCTCGTACAAAACCTTTGAGCTTTATTTACATTTAAATACATTTTCGCTGCCGATCCATAAAATTCCGATTTTAAAATGTGAGTTGGTAAAAAAGTTCATGGAATACACTTTACGATCTTGCGAACGACTTACCTGTACATACGAGCATAATGTTTATGTATCTGTTTTCGCTTTCCCTTCCTTCTTCCTATATAAATCTTTAATTTATGTTTCCATTCATACTGTTTTTTTTATATCTTAAATAATTTAATTTTTACTCTGATACAGGATTTGCCAACACCTTTCTTAAATTTATCAGAAAGAAAAGTCTACATATTATTATTATAAAAATTGAGGTGGTCGGTAGCCTGGTTGGTAACGCGCTCGACTGTTAATCCGGCGGGCGCGGGTTCAATCCCCGATGCCAACTTACTCCACTTCACAACACAAGCATGTATTTGGGTAAACAAAAACAAATTCGATAAACCCCAGAATAAATTTTGATATATGAAAAAAATTATATTTGATATAAAGAACATTATACCAAATGGCGGGTTCATTAATTTATTTATTATCATTCATTTTTTATATACCTATTAAGTCATCAACCCAACACTGGGAAACATTTACCTACTTATAAATTTTACATCAAATGAATATAGCCTCAGATACGCCGGACCCATTCATAAAATACAAGATTTGTCCCTGTAATATCAATGTTTAGAAATCTTCCTACAATATTTCATGTTTTGACAATCACTAATTTTGGCATTACTAGGTATATCTGTAGAGATTTACCGGTAAATCTAAATAATTTATTATCCATTTTGATATCATACCTGTAGCGTATAATATTAATGGGATTATATACACCGAATGCAAAATATCTATTTGTATTTTATTTCACATAAAAACAAGATTAAAATTAATAAAAAAAGTTAACGCACTCGTACGTTTTCGATTGGTTTTGAATTTGGTTTACCGATTTTCCCACTAAATATTTGCTTAACATCTCTCTAAAATATTCGTCAAAACAATGTGTAAGGTATCCTAGGTTCTAGGCATTATTATTTTATAATAGTTATTGGTTCTGAGAAGGATATTATTATCTTTTGGTTCTACCATAAATAAAACCATCTTGTTTACATTTAAGTATTGTGTAGAATGGAAAACAAAAACAATTTTGTATTTTTTTTATGATCGATCGTGAAACAGTCAAAACATCGTAAAAACCTGAAGCATTTTTATGATTTAATACGATACATACAAGTATTATCACATCACTTTGAACTGTGACTCGACGAACTAGCTATTTCACGAGCTGTTAAATTCACAAATCCTCAAGTAACAATTTAGCCCTTAGATAGGCTCTAAGACCAATCTTGAAATGTTACAGAACCAATCTTTAACTGTTCTAGAACCAATTAAGAACAGTTTTAAAGCTAATCCAGAACTATTCTAGAACCGATTAAGAACTATTATAGAGCCAATTTAGAGCTGTTATAGAATCAATTATGAACTATTATAGAGCCAATTAACAACTGTTCTGTAACCAATCTATAATTTTTATACTTGGGTCTTAATTTTTTTACCCTCAGCTGGGTTAGGGACTTAAAGACGCCTCTAACACCTGTTTCTGCCAGCTATTTCAGAGGCGGGCCACTACGCTTCTCTCCATTCCCTCGGTTTTCGTAGCTCTTCTTGGATTTTGTTCCTCTGGCATCCGGATGCCTTGTCCGCACCCTCTCAGGTCGAACTTTTCTATGAACAGAAATATGGGTTCTACCCCACAATGTATTATGTGCGTTTTCAATAATCATGTAGATTAAAATATCACATAAAATAATAATTAATTTACTAAGTGAGACGGTAGAACGCCTTCAAATTGGTTCACCCCGGGCAACGCATCCCCGAATGCGGCTAAAGTTCTGCCAAAGTAGCGAAAGACCGAAGTACAAATGAAACTGAAAAGCGATAAATATGCGGAGCTCTGACTCAGACTCCCAGATCATTATATTTATTTACTTTATTATTATTTATATTATGTAAGTTATCTCTTCCTTTTCTTGGGTTATTGCGCTTGCAATAAGTCCGCTTTTTGGCACACCATCTTATTTTTGTAATAAGGATACATATTTTGTATTGGCCATTAAATATTATTTTTTTTATTTATTTACCATTCGTACAATGGTTGTATTCACATACGAAAGAAGAAGAATTTACTAAAATACATACTTAGTTAAACTATAGACTAAATAATGTTAAATGCGTACAAAACAGAATAATTTATTCACCAAGACGGGTCGGGGTTCTCCGATATCATTCCATCTAATCCCTATTGAATTATTTACTATATTAAATTTATTGAAGGTAAGGAGTTATTGACTATATTAAATAATTTATTGAAGGTACTCAATGGAAGACCATTATGGTAATATTAAATGATACCCAACAATATTCGTATCCAATAGGTATCCAGGGATCTGATTTATTAATCAGGCTTTAATTACTCGTGGATATGTACCTTTTAAATAGAAAATGTTTAGTAGGTAATTAACTATTTGTAGCACTACAAGATATTTCACAAAAGCTGTTTTTTTTTATAAGATTTTCAAATAATTTGAGGAGGTTGCCTATGTTGCTTATTTCCACATCCTCCAGTTAGAAGATTTCGGAGCTTAAAGCTTCTTTCGAAGTCATTTATTAGTGTTCTGTGGTTTCTCTAATGATATACATGGTCTGTAAAATTTAGGGAGCAAGTTTAGAGGCTCTGGGTTCGGATCTCGGCCGTGGCAGATAGATGGACTGAATAGTTGAATGTTGCTTAGGTGTATAAAGTAATCACATTAAGACAGTTGACGATCAGTCATAAGATTAATGGAAAATCCATTTTCATTCTATATCTGTTCACGCTATATACAATTATAGTTTATTCTTCTTCTTCTTGCTCAGCCGTCCCTCCACTTCTGGATATAGGCCTCTTCTAACGGTTTCCAATTTCTTCTTCTTTAAGCCTTTCTCAACCAGTTTCTTCGTGCGACTGGGACTACATCATCTACCCATCTTTTTTGGGTTGTATATAATTATAGTTTATTTAGCATATTCTGTGAAGTCATAGTATCTACTCCAAATAGAACAAAAGTAATATTTCGCTATGTGAATGCGATTATAAACCTGCGAATGCTATTTCATTACAATATTACTCTGAAAACAATGTAGGTGTGAATGTGTATGATACGGTATATGTAAACTCGTATTATGTATGTTTGTGTGATATTGAACTATAAAATTGTATTATGTAAGCTTGTTTTATAGATTCAGGTCGTCAACTAACACAAAAGCATATTTGTTTTATGACCAGTCATTCACTTGTATCGGTGCATAAGTTTGAAAGGTAAAATGTTTATCCATCAAATAGGTATTTATATACTTTTATTCATGGTACCTATACCTATTTTGCTTTGTAAAAATGAATCAATTCTGCAATAGTTGTGAAGGGCTGATTTCGATAAAGAAGTTGAATAAATTATATTCTTGTTTTACGTGATTTAAGTCGATAATTCTTGGTTTAAAAATGGCGGTGCACATGGGAGAGTCTCGCAAATCGCTCTCTTTTGGACGATGATGCAGAAGAGGTTGTGGCTTTCTGGGAGCGGAGGGGGATCTGCGAGTGCCTGACCGACACAATAAGAAAAAGAAGAAATATACAAACAAACGACTGCATAATCTGAAAGTTTTTGACCGTCGTTACATGGTGGAAGTCCATTTTTAAGGTATTTCAAAATCCACATTAATGACACCCTCATCATAAGCGGATTGACAATAAAATCAATCGAATATACCTAATATTTATTCATACATTTTATTGTCAATCGCCTGATGATGAGGGTGCAAATCCCCGAAAACTAGTCGCGTAATTTAAAGTCATTTATGTGGTTTTAAACTAAATATGTTACCTTTTCATTTTTACCTCAATTGCATATTTTCGAACAATATTTTATGCTCTTTTTCAGCGCATTTTCTTTAAACTTCTTTCAGTTCCTTTAGGAATTTTAAAGATAGATAATGGATATCAATTAAATGATTAAGCTCAGATACAAGGGCTTAAAATGTAAATTATAATTTCAACTGTGGTTTAAAAACAACTTGTTATTGAGGCATTCTACCTGATTTGTGGGTAAAATAATGTAAGTACACTTTAAGTAATTCTAATGTACTTAACTATACTTACCTTATACTGGAACACTAGAGAGGTATAGTTGGAAACTTTCCTCATATTATAGCTGGTATTGTGATGTGACAATTAGTAAAGACACTATCCACAGTACCTGCCAACTAATTGCACTAATGTACCTAATGTAATTGAAACATTAATTGCAAGTGATTGCCTATACATTACATATCTATATACTCGTATATAAAGTAAAGTGTGATTTTTGTAAGTCTTCGCATAACTCCCACATTTTACGATGCACTGCTGTGAAAATTCATAATAACATTCGCGGTAAAATAAGCTGTGTCCTAACGTCACCGGTTTTTGGAGAAGAAGCTTTAGCTTAGAGATATCATGATGATGGGGGTATCCAAGAGTTGTGCGGGGTGATGTGTGGTATCGTATGATGAAAGGACTTTAAACAATAAATTCAGATCTTAAGTCATATTTTGTCCAGGTCAAGCCATCGGGGGACACCGAGATATATGTATAATGTTGGTGACAGGAATCCGAAATCTGCCGTTGCGAAGCACGGATAACTCAGCTAGTATCTATTATAAATTACCTGGACGCATTACGATATAGGTAACATTATATTAAGCATCTTAAGTAGTGAATTTCAGGATAGGTACATGTCGGTAAGTAGTCAACCGGTGTAGAGAGACAAACGAACTTTTCCCAATTGACCATATTATTGAGAACTACTGTTTTTGCAATAGGTTCGCCCTTTGACCCTGTTACTGATTTCGATCTGTAGGGTAGAACCGAGTAGATACTTAAATTTAAACGATTTTTTTTCGCAGTATTCCTACAACAGTGGAGAAGAATTATTTTTTCAGTTTTTTTTTCAGTTTATGTAGGTGCAATTTTCAGTTTATAACATGACTAATGATGACGTCAGAATGACGAAAAAGTTTGCACGAATGTGATAGACATTCGTATGTACTGAAGTACATAATATAATCTAAGTAAAGAATTGTTAAAATTGTGATCTTTCTTGTTCCTTCAGCCATCTGATATAAATCTGATATAAATAACAAATGATATAAATCTACGAAGACTTCTCTGACTGAGACAATACTGAAAATTATGGTCGGAAATCGCATCAAAGATTAGTAAAACTAGGTATTTTGTTTTTTTTGCGTTTTGACGGCTGTCAGAAAAACTATGTTTGATTAAATATGAACTAATTTTGTCGGATAACATTCCTATAATTTCATTTCAATATGTTGCATTCTATTGAATAATTACATTGTAGAAATTCACACGAAACAAAAAAATGTCGCGTGTAATAAAACTGTCTTATTCAGCAATAAAACATTTCAAATACATGGAAATGTAGAAGTGTGTATAGTCACTTTTATAAAATAAATATTGAAAACAATATAATAGACTTTTAATCATTCGATAATGAATTATGTACATTATTAATTAGGTATAATAAGTATTAGAAAATACGTTGATTTTAATTACTCATCTTTCTCTTTGAAGGTCTACTTAATGTCACGCAAATCTTACTGTTTTAATTATTAATAAAGATATTTCTAATTATATTATTATCTATCGGACCTATGTTACGTTAGGAAAAGCATTATTTTCTCTATTGCACACTTCATATGCTCTATGCTTTTACAATCAGCTGTTATAATCAACGTACTTATAATGATTTCAATGATGAGCACGTTAAATGCTTGTTAAACGTATTGTAAAATCACTAAACTTTCTCGAATTTGTATAACTATTATTGGAATGCCATCTTCACATTATTATCACTGAATCGAAGAATTTTCTATTTTTTTCTCTTATCTGCATAGCGATGCTACTATAAGAATTATGTATTTATCGTATGGTCAAAAGAAGTATATCTACCACATCCCTCAAAGGAAAAAGTTTGAAGGTAAGACATTGGGCAATGATAAATTTCGCAAGCAATCTTGGTCGTCAAATTAAATTGAACGTTCTTTTTAATATATTCAGTCGCTGGCGCTGGCTCATTCAGGTATAGGAAGTCATCGAAGCTCCCTTCATATCATAGCCGCACTCAGTCACAATGTGGGCCACTATAAGAATAATTGGTATTTTTGGGATATTGAGAGTACGTAAAATTTCGTCGAGGAAAGGAAGATTACTCAGATAATTCCGAAAATATCATCCTAACACTTAATGATGTGGTTACAATATTGCAGATTGGTTTGTACATAGCATTTTCCTTCTTTCTTTCCACGCCGTCCTGTCACTCGCCAATCTCTTCACTTCCGTTTAGGTGCTACTACAGCGCACCCTTTTAATAATCTGATCTATATTACTGCTTCTTGGGCGAACTCTCACATTACTGCCCTCTACTATTCCTTCTGCTATGGTGATGAATGAATAAATTAGAATATGTTTTAGTTACTCTAGTCTAGAAATAACGATTCTCCTGAATTATCACAACTCAAATACATCGGGTTTTCGTCCATTTCTCGATCTTGTGGAGAAATAGTGAGAAAACCACTGTCTTGTTTCTTACCACGTCTTAGTCTTTTTACATACCACGATAGTTCTATATATATGTAAGTCAGAATCATTTTTGCTCTTTTTCCCATTCCCACTCTACGCTTTATTTCCCTGGTAGAAGAGCCCTTAAATCTGACTGTAGAGCCAAGTATACGAACTCCTCCACCATCTCCATATCATCGTTATAGTCCTCTTAACATAAAACATAGTGGATTTTATTATACTTGTTGCCTCAGTTTCCATAAATTAATCCAAACATATCTAATCCATATAAAATAATTAGTAGGTACTTAGCACATACTTGGTTTCATTAATACCTGTGGTCATAGCATACTTAATTTTTAATGCGCAGTATAAATCCCTCTGTAAGTTTTCATCTAATGAATGCACTGGTAATTTCATTCTAAGAAAGAAAATCATAATATTATAAACGTAATATATAATACTGCTTCATACTTCGTCGAGCAAACAATTTTATAATGCTTGCTACTAGTTATAAGTTTAAATATTTTATCCAGAAGATGATATTAGCAGTTCTTTGTTAAGAGTCTGCGCTCCTAGTAGTGCCAACAGATCCATGGTTATGGAATAAAGATGGTGGGTGAATGAAATAATGCAAAAATACTTTAGAAAGGTATTAGGGGTATTTGTATGTAATGTGTACATCAAATTAATGTCACAAGTGGTTGGTTGGCAGATATTGCCTACGGCAATAAACCCGCCATTTGGAAGATATGTTTTCTTTTCAATAAAGATTTTTTTATTTTATTTTATTTATTTATTTATGGGTCTATATAATGTTTTAAATATATTGATGGAGGATATATTACGTTAAGGTAATTTTTAACAGCTGACAAGGTTTATCTTCTACCAGTCGAGAAATTTCCATCAAAATAGAGAAGCTGCATTTGGACCTGCGATCCCAAAATTCTTGATTTTAATGAGATATATTTACTACGTAAAGAACTTTTGACAAACTCAATTATTTGTAAGTATTTACTGGTGCTTTCCGGTGATCTGTGTGTATTTTCCTTGCGACGAGCTTTCGACTGAAATCATCTTCAGGAGCGTCAGGAATGGCGTGGGACGAATTAACACTCATTACACAAAAAGTATTCCGAACTGCGAAATTCTTATGACCTTATTGTGTTTCCTCAAGGATCCTTTATAGACAAAATAACAATAATATTACGGACAATTTTTAATGTGCCGTTTTGTGGAGCAAGTCCCCTCAAGGGCGCCTTTTACAATTCAATAAGTTAACCAAAGTACTTACATCTGCATATTCTATACTATTAATTATACTAATCAATTTATTCAATAGGTAGTCTAAAGCTGACTCTTAAATTTAACAGTTGTTCACAAATTTTGATACCCAGTTAAAGATCAGATGAAATGATAAGAAATGGAAGTGAAAATTATTATAAAATATAAATCATTGCAAACGTCAGTTACATAGATCAGTGGGTACAAAGATCTACCAGATTGCATAAATTATCTTTCAAAATCATAAACACGGAACAGTAGGCGCCTACAATGTTTAGACTTATGTAGGTTATGGTTAGCACGAATGAATTTATCGAGATATTATGTATTAGAAAAAAAAAAAAGAAAAGATACCTAAATCCATTTTTATTAATCACGTAAAGTTTTATTGATGAAGATTCTTGATCGCCAATTTAAAACAATAATAAATATTCATTCGATGTTATCGGAAAAAAATGGTCCGTGAAACATGCACCGCAAAATTTCTCCGAATTCATTCAACGCGTTTTATTCAATTTAATTCTATACGTACTTCTGTAATGAAGTAGTTGTAGTATCTATTTCTCTATCCCTTCACGATACGTCCCTTGCGGGTTTCCAGAGCTCCCGCTTAGGAAGCCCCAACCACCTGCGTCAACCATGTACTCTTGAAATTGTTGAACTATTTACTGAGTGAAATGTATGAATGAAAAATAGCTAATGAAATATCGTTGAATTTTTTTTCCAGGCTTGAGACGTAAGGGAACCAAAGTAGTCCAGGCCATTTTACCATTGATGCTTGGAGTTAAGTCCGCCAGTACAACTTTAGTAGCAGTGGCTGCTGTCACTCTTTTGGTTTTCAAGGCGTTCATGGCTAGCAAACTGGCATTGATGGTATCACTCGTTTTGGCAGCGAAGAAACTCCTAGAGTCATTCAAAAGGTATGAATAAAAAAACATTTAAAGATATTATTAGATCAAAAAGGATTCATAATAATTATTCTTCTCAGCTAATTGATGGATTCAATTTAACATAAAGTTTTTGTTGATTTAATAATCTACCACATAAAATATTTCGTTCGTCAAAAGACTCGTAATTAAAAGATGCCTCAGGCACCCTTGCTATTAATTCAATATTTATTAATGAGAATTGGGTAAATGAATGGTTTTATCAATTGACGCAAATTTACATAGAACAACTGAGAATGCTTTGAAAAATAAGCCACACGAATTCATTAGAGAAAGTTCAATTAATTAAATTAGAATAACTTTTAACGTTTGATATTTTGGATTTTTCAGCAGTGTACCCCCACCAAATGTTTACCCTGCATTCCCCATTGATTTCCATTCTGGACCACAAGGGGGCTACTCCATCCAGCAAGGTGTCTATGCTGCACCAGAAATGTACGGAATGTCCTCAGTCGGCCACTCAGGTCAAGATCTCTTACAACCACAAGCAGGAATTCACGCAGAATATGATTCCATTGGACACGGATCAGCTATTCACGAAATCAACGTTCCCAATGTAACCAACGCGACCAACAACCAATTCCCGACAGTTGCGGGCAAGAGATGGGACGGTGAGTATCCGTCAAATTTTAAACCTTTTCCTGTAGATATTGATAACAGTAAATTAGATTTGCTTACTAAATTCTATAGAAATTCAATTAGAAAATTTCCCACTCAAAGACAAAACCATGTAAGGGATAGGCAAAGAAATATGTACAACAGAAATCGTGTAACGCGTAAAAAGGCTCAAGGATATAATGATAATATGTTAGAGGATGATCAAGATGATTCTGATGATGATACGAACTCTTATGATAGGACTATGTTTATTGGAGAAAAGGATGTAGAAACGGGGATTGGAGAAGTGTTTGAAAAAGAAAAAGATAAACCATTCATTTATAAACAGCCTCGGTACAAAACGGCCGGATTTGTCGTACGAAAACAAACTGACAGAATGTATAGGCCGGAATATAATATCAATTATAGAAATGAACCGTTTATTTCGACATCCGGAAATGAAATGTCTGACTTTAGAAACGACGCTTTATATGAATCAGACAATTATTTGAATACTGATGAGCAGTACAGGGTTGATGAAAATGATTATTCGAGTAATCCGGAAAATGGCTATGAGGGAAATAATAGAAAATTCGATCATTTCAGAAATGTGATAGATCAGTATCCATTGTATATAAACGATAAAGAAATTATACCAAAAAATGGTGATTATGATGTTACCGTAACTCAAAATTACAACGTTCAAGAACATGAAGCTTCATTGCAGAACAGTCGCAGAAGAGTCCAAGAAGATAATTTTGCAAATCAAGATTTGTCCGATTATAACGAGTACCAAAATATTGCAAACCCAGATGTGAGCACTGAAAACCCCAGTTATGGAAAGTCGTACAATGTGACGGTGAATAACTTTGATAAGGTTTTATTATTTTTTCCGCAGGCTGAACAAATACCAACTGAAAATAAGCCAATAGTCAATTCAACAAAATACGTTGCGTTAAACAAACCTAAGGACAATTTAGTCAATAATTATTTAAAATATTCACCGCAACAATATGTCAATCAAAACAGTATAAGTTTTCCAAGATATGGGTCAACTTCTGAGGGCGAAAGTAATTCCATGGGAAATTCTAATAACTTGAGATTTGCTGAAAACAATTTTTATAACGTCACACTTAGCGACAGACAAAATAATGTTAGTTTACTTATCCCTGAAGCACCTCACTATACTTCGAGAGGAAAACGTTCTATACTTGTAGACGGTTCCGAGCGAAAAAATGAAAATAACAAATCAAATATTATTACCAATAATTCTTCCCCAATTATATTCAAATTAATATCAAAAGCTGCAGTTAAACGCAGTGCCAATGAAGTGTTATCGAATACTTCTAACGAACGAAATATTACAGAGATATCAAGAAATGTTTCTAATGATTTGAAAACTATACAGGATTCTTTCCCAGTTTCTGATAATTTGGAAACTACGGGTAAAATGTTCAGGCGTCCTAATAATTTGATTACTAAAGCTACATTTCTGAAAACATATAATTATTATAATCGTAATAAAACAGCTTTAGTACACCGCACAAATAATTCGAAATATCCAGATGATTCTAAAATTATAAAAACTGAAAAAGCAAAAGATTCCACGAACAATTTGCTGACTTTAGCAACATTTATAAAGAAATCTGATCTGTCAAGAATCGTTAGAGACAAACTGTTACAGAGTTTTAATAACTCAAAAATCAAAGGAGATAAGGCCGATGTTCATAGCAATTTAAAAAATAAAGACGTATACAATTCTTCGTCTAAACTGATAACTAAAAGCACATTCTTAAAAAGATCGAATTTTGCAAATGTTACTAAACAGGAATTATTGGATAAATTCAATAGTTCGAAAATAAAAGAAGAATTGGCTAGCCTCTCTAATAATTCTAAAAATATTGGTGAAGTGTCTGGCTCTTCAAATAGTTCGAAAAGTAAAGAGATAACAATAGATTTTTCAAAATATTCAAATAAAACTAAAGAGATAGCAACAGACTTTTCGAAAAATTCAAATAAAACTAAAGACGGAATGCCAGATTTGTCGAAAAAAACAAATAAAACTAAAGAGGCAGTGGTAGATTTTTCGAACTATTCAAATAAAACCAAAGAAATTTCACTACAGAATAATTCTACTAATTTCAAAATAAAAGGAGGGTTGAAAGATGTTTATAATAAGTTATCAACTAAAGGACAAGACGTCAACGTTTCTAATAACTTGAAAACCAAAGAGGCATTAGTTAAAATTCCAAAATTGAAAACCAAAGAAGAATTAGCCAAAGTTCCCAAATCGAAAACCAAAGAAGCATTAGTCAAAGTTACAAAATCAAAAACAAAAGGAGCATTAGTCAAAGTTCCCAAATCGAAAACGAATGGAGCATTGGTCAAAGTTGCGAAATTAAAAACTGGTTACAAGAGTTCGATTGATAAATCAAATGTACCGAATACTGAAATATTGAAGCATGAAAAACTGTCAAAGACTTCGAAAAAGGCGAAAAAGAAGACCTCAATTGTTGAAGCTCCGTACAACGTCGGTATTGACATCATAACCTATCATTTGACGGTTCTTTACTACCATTTTATGATGTGGTCATCAATTGCTAAACACTTGGGCTTCCTGTAAAAGTACTTATTGCCTCAAAATATCTTACTTTAATGCCCAATCCCACCAACTACCACCTAGGAAGGAGAGCCCTAAGAAATTTCCATAGAAAAACCGAGATAATATTCTATTTATTTAGTTTTGGAGCGTAAGTCCTGCAATAATTCCATATGAAATGCAACATGCAACTCACCTACGTTAGGTGCCCAAATATCTCTGCCCAGAGTAGGTGAGCTGCATGTTGCATTTCATATGGATTTATTGCAGGACTTACGCTCCATAACTAAATAAATAGAATATTATCTCTGTTTTTGTATGGAAATTTCTTAGGGCTCTCCTTTCTAGGTGGTAGTTGGTGGGATTGGGCATTAGTGTAGTAAAAGTACTTATTGCCTCAAAGTCTCTTACTTTATAGTGTAAAATTGTTGAATTTATGAAACAGTATCAATTTTTTAACCTTAGAGAAGGGTGTGGTGTATTTTTTTGTAGTTTTAACAACTTCTTTTTATGGTGATAGATTGTATGTAGTTAACAAAATTACACTAACTTGTTGTTAACTTATTACACTTGATGTGGAATTTATTCATTCAGAAGTGGCTAGACGTTCTGACCTTTGTCCTTTTGAGAAAGGATGGATATTATTAGTGATACGTAAAAATATTTTTATCGTGGTTGGGACATTGACCTAATTTCGAGAAAGAATGTCGTTGAGAATTTTCATAGAAGAGGTTGTGACTAGTCAGTATGGACATTGGACATTCGATAGTATCTTACAAATACTGTCTACGAAGCCTTAAACCTAAGCTTTAACATTTATGGGTGCGTTTTGCATTTAAAAATATAGCATTTAATTCAAATTGGATTTCTTTTACTAACGCAAAAAAAAAACAATTCTGTGCCTTAAAAATTCTATATTCGCCTATTCTAGTCCTTATTTTAGTGATTATTAAAAATTTACATTTGGAAATTAACTAGTCCTTGAAAAATTTTACGACTCCCCTATATTTAATAAAATTATTGTTTATCTTCACGTTAGCATTTTATAAATAAATAATTAGATCGTTTAAACTAGGATTAGGTTTTCACTTAAATGCTATTAATTTAGAGACTGAACAAGATATCGCATTTTTAGTTATTTTTTTGTTTTAATTATATTTGTCACATAGCACCTTGATCTCAAATAAGGTTTTTATTTTGTACCAAAATTTTATGGATTATAGGCAATTCGTCATTGCTTGATATTATTAATTTTGGAACAAGATTCAAAAAGGATCCGATTATGATTTATTATAAGTTTTATATGGTTAATTTATTAATCGGTTGATTTCAAGGAAAGATTGAAGATACAAAAAGTAATTCGTCCTATAATAATGTACAATATATTAATTTATATAGTAATTTAAGTAAAAAGTCATTGAAGCATTTATACTTTTAACGTAAGCATTTCATATTTTTACTAGTCACTTTTTTACTCATGTTTAACATTTTAATTATTGTCTAACATTTCCACTGTTTTTTAACTCTTTATTTGTAATGTTTTGTGTAACTTACTGTTTTATTTGGGTACCATACTTATTTACCAACTTTCGATATTTTCTTCTGGTGTAGCAGTTTATTAGAGTAGTGCTTACTGACTGTTAAAAAAAACTGTTACTTCTTTCTTCTAACAGTAGTTGCTTTATAATAACATAACATTTGCATAATAACCATATTATCGCTCATATAACATACCTATTCTTGTTATTCTTTTTTCACAGTTATTATTCCTACATTTTCTTTATTTCATAACTATGCTTCAAACTTCAAAGTAACGAGTAATATTCTGATTTCTTAGTGTCTTTTTCATGCATCGTGCACTGGTCTTAATAGTTTTCAGAAATAACCGACTGTGAAAAGTAGCTGTTATATTCTTTTTTCAAATTCTTGTGATCAAAAATCTTGCCAGTGCACGATGGATTTTTGACACGCTTAGAAAATTCAGAAATTTATTTTAAATTCGATCAATATCTCTTATTTTCTAACATGATTTTTCTCTATCTTCTACAGGTTTCAAGAGAAAACCAATGTACTACAATAATCCATCTGAATACCGTTACCAGGATAAATGAAATCGACCAGGAATATGATACAAAATTGCATATCTTTTCTCCTCATTCTTTCCTATAAAAATAGCAGGTTTTTTTTTACGAAATAGCAATACCAAATATTAATAGCAGTTTCGGAACAGTTAAACGTTTTTTTAAACACATCTATAAATTTGGAAAAAAAAAAATTAAAGAATTCTAGAATGGGGAGTGGATTACAATTGATTTTGGCCTTACGAATGAATACTGTTTTTTTTAGTTATTTATTAAAACTAATTTATTTTATTTAAGGACTCTTTAAATTATTTATTTATTTTGAAATACGTGAATGTTTGTAAATAAGTAGGTACCCTGTTATTTATTTTATATTTTATAATAATAATTTATTTAATAAAGTATACGAAAAACTATTGTTTTTTTTACGAAACCTTTCCCTGTACTTATAAACGTCATTAAATATAATGTTTTTTCGACGAATATCAGCCAAATCAAGGAGAAAAAAGATGATACCTTTGAAGAACAAAAAAAAATAATTAAAGAGACATAAGACGACGGTCTCAGACGTTGCGGAGAGAGTAGTGACACGGGAATGGCAGTGGGTGGGTCATGTGCCGAGGCAGAAGGACGGCAGATGGACCCCCAGAATACCTACTGAGCTGGAGACCCTACGAAAGTAAACAATGTGTAGAGAGACCACAAAGGAGATGAGCCGATGCGATATCATCGAGTCGGTGGGACATGGGTGGAGACAAAGCGCCCAAAACAGAGAATTATGGAAGACAAAGGAAGAGGCCTATATCCAGCAGTGGAGGGAAAGGGGCTGATAAGAAGAGGATACTTTTAAATAGGAACAATTAATTACTCATAAAAAAATAAGATGAAGTAGGTACTTACAAATCGTATTAATTTAGGAGTTCCTACATTCCTCATACTAATGTAAAGCATTATAATGAATTTTCCTTAGTAATTATAATGACACACGTACTAGGATCGTTTTTTTGGGTATTTCACTAATGTTATACAATTAAAAACGTAGTTCATGTAACAACCCCTTCGAGGGATGTTTGAAAAACGAGCTTTTATGCCCAGCATATTCTGCCCAAATAAAAAGATTTGGCAAAAAGCGAAAGACTATTTTTTACCTACTTTAAAATTTAGTAACGCCTTTTATAGCTCAAGACTAGCGTTCAAAGATGTTCTGTTCACCTTTAACATCAGTCTTTTTTTTCCAACTAGGGGAAGAGGAATACAGAGATAGTGAATATTTTTAGTAAGGATAGTTGGAAAAGCCCAATATTAAGTGAATTTGGCGTCCTGGGCAATGGTCTCTAAGTATTCTATCCCTGAAACTAAACTCCTAATAATCCTGTATTTTTTTAAAATGTCTATTGACCACATCTTAGATGAGTTGGATATACATCCAGCAGTTCAACTACTGCTTTTGAATTTCCAGCTGTCTTCTGCCTAGATACTCATTTTAAGTAAGTTTCTACAGATTATACATATACTTGTGACTACACCGTTGGATGGCCAGTGGACAATTTCTGATGTGTGACATCTAGGCTTCAGTATAGTCTGCAATATATAGTACTGGAGCTGATGTCATTGGATTGGCTCCTCGTACTTTCCGACTATGTAGTGCAGTAGGCGTAAAGCCAGGAGGTTCCCGTCATATCACAGGAGAACCACATGACTTCGGATTACCAGACTAGATTACCAATGTTCAGGACAACATGATACTTCTTAACATTGCTCAGGACGCTCAAGGGAATAGTCACATATAGGATTACAACGATTTTCATAGATATAGTTGGTGTCCATATTGGGGCTGTTGATTCGTTGGTTGTTTAATTGACTTGTATGGAGGTTGTGATTGTGACCTCAAGGTTACTGTCTTTCATCCCCGAAGATCGCTACAGCACGATAGGTAGTCTAAAGTTACACAAAATGAAACAACACATCAGCCGAAAACAGTAACCGTAATATGTAATCAGTAAACATTCACATATTCTAAATAATGTTGGTGGTAAATCTATATTATACTCTTGGTCTGTATTATCGTAATTTAAATTCCTTGTAGGCACAAGGTAGATGTTTTTCCTTGGTACATTAGAGACGTCTACCTACAAATGTATAACTATGGGATATAAACTCGAATAATTGTCTCGATTCATCTTAGTAAGCCATTATACCAGTGTTTTTACTAATCTCTGGCAGACTATAAAATGGTTTTAATTATTTTTTTAATTACATTACTACGGAGGTTGTTTTTGTTCGTTTTGTGGTGATTAAAAAACTTTCATACACCCAGTATTTATGGAGTGTTTTTAAACGAATAAATTGCGTTTTTTTTAATTAAACGTTCTTGCCTTTTAAAAACATGATATCTCCCTTTATTATTACTCCTTCACAATTCCTAATAGTAACTTAAAAAGATCGCAAGCTTTCGTCACTAGGAGGTGAATTTTGGTGAATGGAATCATTTGCAAAAAACTCCGAGCATAAAAATAATGAATATAAATAACCCAACATAAATTTCTCATCGCTGGGCAGAGAATTTTCAGGTTTTATATCAAACAAACCCTTCATTAATTTATTCACTTTTTTAAAAATTGATTGCTGGCCGCTCCCTATATTTGCAGGGAAACAATAATGTGACGTTAGGTTCCTGGGTTCCATACTAATTCTTCGTACGTACATACCACAAAATACTTACGTATGATCGAAGGATAAAGTAATTCTCTTTGAAAACTCTATATTATTGGGATTCGCTGACGGAGATCGTAGCGTTGCAGTTAGCTCGCCCTAGTGAATAAATGTTATAAATTATATTTGTTATATTAACATATTTCTGTGTAAATAAATAAGTATCTAATAAACAGGTCTCTAACTTTACTGTTGTAAGTCAATTAAGGGAGAGAAAAAAAAGGCCTTTTTGTAACAAGATTCATTTAATTCTACAAATAAATTATTATTGTTCATCTTAATACATTAAATTGGCAGCTTTTCTTAACAAACGCATTAAAATAAATAAAACTTAATTTAAAATTATTGAAAACACAACACAGAAATAAAATACATATTATTGTAATAAGAAATAATAAATCATAGAGAATTGTATTGGAAATATGTCTCAAGGAAGCACCTTTTAGCTTATAAATTAGATGTATAAATATATATGTAGAAAAGTATAAATATATGTAATATGAATAGTGGTTTTAATATTCATTCGATATGATACAAAGAAATATTGAAGGCAAAAATATTCTATGAAATGTTGAATAAATAATACACTATCAAATCTATGGCTTGTAAGATTTATTTTGCTTCTTATATGCAATATTGTTATTCTATAATTCAAGTAGCATATTCGATTCTGAGAAGAAAATTACGAAAGTGTATGCTTTTTCAGATTACTTCATTTTTGAAGAGGCACGATTTCAAATATACATCTGCTACCAATGAGAAATTGTTTGGTTGAAAAACATTAAATAAAAACTATAACAATGTTGTGAAACTATAACAATGAAAACATGTGTTATAATCGAAAACAAAGATAGGGTATCATAATATATTTATGACAGCTTTAAAAGAAACATATTTCGGATTAACGTCATACTTTACCAAAACTGTGAAATATAAGTTTACAAAAATGCAGTGTAAATACTCAAGTTCGCCCTAACACTTATCGTTGTAGACTCACCATTGAATTAAATGCTATTAAAACAGGTATTTTCCCAGTTTAAATACTGGTATATGTAAAGAAGAAAAATAATAGGTATAAATATATATTACGATACATAATATAAAATATTTACTAGGTTCGTGAAAAATACAGAAGAATATCGTATAGTTTACAAGTAGAAAGAAAAATATAATAGTATTTTTTTCATATTTACATAAATAAAATATAATATTTCAATTCAAAATAAGATATATAGCTAAGAAAGCTCTAATCCATTCATTCATTCATTACAATTATTTTATGCGATTTGTATAAAAAGAGTTAGTAGATATCTTTCATTTCAAAAAGGATTCAAACCTAACAAAACTACTGGCGTTTTGTAAAATTTTAATAAATAAATGTTTTGAATAGCTTTAGAAAAATGTAAATGGAAAGGAGTAATTCAGTTGAAACCCTCACAAAGAATATGAATTAGCTTTAGAAAATACCATACAAACAATTTTCTATAAAATCCGTTTCACAAAGCTCAACAACAGAGCATACACTGAAATTCTTTATTCAGAGGAGAAGAGTTTGTTTTATGGGCATATAATATCTTGTGTGTATCATTTTACGTAAGCTAATACACATCCTCTCAGTGGTTACCCCATATTGTGGCAATTACCTTACCTAGGTAATGGATGGGAGAATGTTTGTTCCTACAGTGCAATTTTGGTTATCTTGACTGTGAAATTTTTAAATATTTTGTAATAAGCGTAAAATATATAAAAATATAAGTAGGTATCTGGGTTTCGTACGTACAAATATTTCTCTTTATACTTTAGGCTACGATAAAATCCTGTAAGCTACGCTAAAATTATGATTAAACTGCTCCAAAGAAAGGTATAATTATCTCTCTATCCTTAAGACACATCCCTTGCAAAGTAGGAAGAGAGGACAGAGCGCCAGACAGCCCTATCCTTACACACACTCTTAGCCTCCGTCACGTTCACACCAAAGAAAGGTATAGTGTCTCAGTCAGAAGGACTAAAAAGATGCGACAGAAAATATTTAAATAAATAAATATAATATATACAAATAAATAAATAAAAATTTAAGTATGACTCAAAAGAAAATTTCATGGGAAAGGTTACGTATAAAACTAGACAATGAATTTGTTGACAAAATAAATAAATAAATAAATAAGTATTAACTACGTCGGTGGGGGTGTTGAAGACCTAACTAGACTCCATATTTGTTTTTGTCTGCCAAGGGTTTGAACTGATCTTCGGCTCCGTTGTATGAGTACTGTGGTACGTAATCATCTTTGGGTTTCTGGGCTGCATAAGCAAGGTCATGAGATTGATCGGCTCTTCCCAATTCTCTTCCCCAGTCGCCTCCGACATCGTGTGGGGCATCGTGATGGTGTGGGTGCGCAACGACTTCATAGGTAACGTGTTTCTGAAAGAAAAAATAATATTCATCAATCGTACAACTAATTCTGCTATGTATTACCCATTGCTTATGTAAAAATAAAATTATTGAAGTCAAAAGGCCTATGCAGTATTACTACAACAGTGTGGAAGAAATAAGGGTGAACATTGTCGGGCTTACGACCGACCTCGGCTGGCTTGAGTGATCAGTTTACACTCGAGAAACATTCGGCATTTCAGTTCACCACGGCTGGAATTCGAATCCAGACCTTCGTCACGATATTCAGTTGATACTTAATTATGTAGCCGTCCTAAGACTGAAAACATGGATAAATAAGAATATGTTGTACTGACTGTTGTCGTAAGAAATATTATTTTTGTAAATAACTCGATAATAAATAATTAGAAAGGGCAATGTAGATTGTCGGGCTTATACGACCGACCTCGTCTGGCTTAAGTGTGATTACTTTACAGTCGAGAAAAATTCGCCATTTCAGTTCATCCTGGTTGGTATTCGAACCCAGACCTTCGTAGTCTATACTATAGACACTTCATAGTATATACTACGGAATGTAGAAAATCCAAAACTCTACAATAATGATTTGTAAATTAAAAAATAACTCAAGTAATAGGTAATTCCAAAGTTACCTCTGAAATTAACCAAAACATGAGATTGTCCCACAGTTTGTTAGATAGAACGATGTTGTTTGGATGACAAAATATTGTAAGACGCAGTGACGATAGTAGATTTTGTTTTAATATTTGGTCCCCTTTTTAAGCTAAAATCGATTGTGTTGCTTACTCGCTGAGGTTCTCATACAAATTTTAATAAATTGAAGGGAAAATAGAGTGATTTTCCCTCGGAGCTTATCGTCCCTCACTTAATTAATCATTTCAACCCATGCGTCATGTTATTATTTAATAAAAAAAACCTGAATACATCGGCTGCTAGCCATGGGCATCGCTAAGGGGGGTAGCTGCTCCCCCTATAGATTGGAATAGGTATATGTTTTTCATACTAAATGATAAAACCTCACAAAAAGTCACATGTCTACCATATATTTTTTCATCAAGTCATATTTTTATGAAAGTATGAAAATCCACCAGTTTCCTAAAAATTAGTCTGCGGCGCTATTTTTTATTACTATTTTATAAAAATCATTATTTATACATATTGTTGTGCAAAGTATTAAACACATTTTCAAATAAACAAACCACATCCAGACCTTCTTCACTATTTCTCACAAAAAATTCGCCCGCTATTTAAGCGTTTTTTATGCTGCTTAATTTTTTTTTGAAATTTTTGTTGCACCCTCTTCCAAGGATGGCGACGCCCATGTTCCAGTACTGTTCTGATATAATTAAGGAACAACGTTATTTTAAATGAACGAAAAACAACATGGATTCAAATACAATGGAAAAGGTTGTATTTGAAAATCAAACAATGAAGAATGGGAACAAATAAAGCACGTAATTGGTTTAGAATATTCATGATGTATTGTAAAAAAATTCTACGAAAAGCCTGGGGGTCTTTATTAAAGGAAATAATTATTCCTCGGCCTATAGGCCATACGGCGTCAGTCCTTTTAGACCCAATTATCAAGTTGATTGTATATGTTGGAAGGAGTGGACTGGGAAATTATGTGAAAGGGTTAATATTTTTAGAAGTTTTTTTTTATTGTCATCAGTAGCACCTATGTACATATTAAATTATTCTATTATATATTTTTTTCTATCCCTACTATTATTCGCCCCCCTTGTGAGTGGTCAGAGAATAAATCGCCAGACTTTCTTTTTCTTACACACAATTCGTGCTTCCATAGTATTCATGCAATTTGTCATACATACACTACGATTACGACAAGAAATTGTAGAATGTCTACGGCGAGTTGCACGAATGTGACGGAAGCACGAAGTGTGTGTAAGGATTAAGGAGAGGAAAGTCTTTCGACCTGTCCTTTCTGCCTGCCCCGCAAGGGATAAGGCGTGAGAGGAAAGAATAGAAAAAATGTTTAGTTACAAGCAATAAAAGAGTTACTAACGTTTTTAGGTCAAGAAGGTATATTAACCTGATTACCCTTCCAGGAGATCCAAGCAAGTCAAAGAAAAGGATTAAAAGGCGTTATGTCTTACCTGGTGACTGAAGAGTTTCTTGAGTCCAATGATGCTGGCGAGCAGGAGGGCGATCTTGGAGACGAGCAAAGCCTTTCCAACTAAGAGGATCAAAC
Organism: Ceraclea dissimilis; assembly: GCA_963576895.1. NCBI lineage: Eukaryota > Metazoa > Arthropoda > Insecta > Trichoptera > Leptoceridae > Ceraclea > Ceraclea dissimilis. The sequence goes on from OY756363.1 coordinate 17,909,607, forward strand.
CTTTGAATGCTAAGCCACCCATGAGACCTATCTTCATGGCGGCAGCTGCCAAGAATGGGGCGAGGTTCTTTGTTTTACCACGTGCCTCTTCTGATCTGGGTTTAATCGATATTCCTGGAAAAACACAAAAAAAAACTGGTGAAAATTCCAATACTGACGACAGTGTGTTTTCATTTAAATTTAAGAGGCAGGACTGTCCTTAAGACATTTCTCATAAGTACCTTTTTTAAAACGCATACGCACAATCGCATGAAACAATTTTAGAAATAGGGATAAATTTCCCTTCATTCAGTTTTTAGAAAAGTCAGTTAAATTACATTATACAGGTATTTCTTAATATTTTTTTTCAGGCATCTGTACCTTCAATAGTATATGAATGATTTGATGCTTTATTTTTTTACAAGGAATATTTTTAGTATCTGAGGTTTCGAAATGTTTGTTCTGAAAATATCATTTTGGCGACACCCACTAACTTAATAAATCTTATCAAGCATGTTAAAAGATATTTCCACTTATCTGGTATTTTACGAGTAAGCACCTAACTTTGACAATTATAATACTGCTTTAAGTACATAACACTTTAAAAACAAACATACTTTAAAATATTACATAATATATTGAAGATTACGCAAGACGTAAGAACGTACTTGAAAGTGATTTGTTTTCTTTGTGATATATTTTTTTAACATACTCGTACACCCTGCTTGACTTAACTTCGTTGAAGAGAAATGTGTCAAGTTTTTCTAAACAGTAACTTGACACAGATTTTGGCACATACATTAATCATATTTGTATTCTGAGATATATTTATAACATACTATACTAGATTTTACAAAGTGACGTAATCCGGGAACTAAAGAAACTGCCATTATAATATTGCGTTTAAAAAATATATATCTACGTGACTAATGCCCAATCTCACCAACTTTTACCTACGAGGTGTTCAAATTATTAGACTAAAATATTTTTTCAGTAAATAATGACTTCATTTATGAATAAATACAATATTTTAATAGACGATTTGAATTTAATACTTTGTGCTTCTCCCTTTGACATTTCTAAGTATATATGTACCTTTTTTACACTTTTTTTATATCATCGTCATGGTGCCAGATTTTTGAACTTTTTTATTATGGGAACTTATGTGGTTAATGTCATTTTTTAATATTTTTGTTTAACTATGGCCCACAAATTCTCAATCAGTTTCATGATTGGGCTATTTCCTGAGAAGCAGTTGTGGTTTTCCTCAAAATACATGTAAATAAATAAATAAATAAATAAAACTTTATTGGCCAGTAAATATATGTGACAACAAAAACAAAACAAGATAATACAGTGTGCCAAAGGGCGGACTTATTGCAAAAGCAATATCTTACAGTCAACCCGTCTTACAGTCAATGTAATACGAAGATATAAAAAAAGTGTGCAGAAGTTTAGTAGAATCAATGTCATGTTTAGTAGAATTAACATGCTTATAAATGTCAACGGAATACATACAAATTATTAAATTCGAAATAATGTACATACTAAAATACTGCCAAAACATTATAATATGTTGGATAAGCTGTTTTTAGTCTAATAATTTGAACACCTCTGTAGGAAGGAAAGACCTAAGAAATTTCCATACAAAAACAGAGATAATATTCTATATATTGAATAATTCCATACGAAATGCAACACGCAACTCACCTACGTTAGGTGCCCAAATATCTCCGCCCAGGCTAGGTGAGTTGCGTGTTGCAATTCGTATGGAATTAGACTGTGGTTTAAGTGGAAGTAATGGTGATTAATCAATAAATAAATAATATTATCTCTGTTTTTGTATGGAAATTTCTTAGGGCTCTCATTCCTAGGTTAAAGTTGGTGGGATTGGACTAACTGAAATTATATAAAACTAGAGACTGGAAAATACTGGTACTATTTTTCGGAAAAAGTGGTTATTTTTGACAAAAAGGATTTTTTGATGTTATTTTTCATACGTTTATACAAATATATAGAGAATTTTACAGTTTTTAAGACAGGACAATAAGAAAATTTTGAACGTGAACAATATTTTTCTACAGAAATTCCTAAAACAATAATATAAAACAAAAAACGACTCTTTGCAACATTTTTTCAGTGTCGTTCTTCTTACCCTCAAAGCCATATATTATGCCTTTGACTATGTTAAAATTATGTTGTTTTTCACAATAAAGGTCGAAATTCGCGTCGAATATGCTAAAAAATTCCGTTATTCTTGTAAAAAATCGCGTTGTACCTGTAAAAAACACCAAGTTCGCGTAAAAAGCATGAAATTCGCGAATAAAATCGTTTTATCGCAAGTTTTCCAGTCTCCACATATAAAATATATTCTTCGTTTATTTGCCTATGCTGAAGAAGTCAATAAATCAAAATAGAAAGTGACATTATCGGTTAGGTTTTCATACGCTTCCAGTGAATTTAATATTTAAGAAATATTGACGCGGAGCTTTGACTATTAGATGCCTCATACAATAGTCGTTCATATCCAAAAGAAAAAGAAGTGGGTTTCAAAAGTGTGTAACCTCGTTAGTGCTTTTCAGCTAAAAGCACATAAAAGGAAAAGCTCTTTGATAGTGTTGTTGACAAACCTTTGTATATCAGTAGATATATTTCTACTTTTTTTATGATAATTTCAAAGTAGCATTATGCAACTAATCATAAACATTGTTTTTTATTGTACAGAACTGGTTTCGCCGTCTTCCAAACGATACCAAACACGCCTTCCGATGCATTAGTCCTGAAAATGGCCTCAGCATGTAGGCCGAAAACTCGACAACATCGACAACCCACACACGGTACACAGGGTACACACGAGAAGAATGGAGAAGAGATTAACAAGGACCATGAAAATCTACAAAGCTACCACAGTGAAGTTGAATAAAATCTTGTGAAAAGATTCTGCGTTCAATCTACTCGTACCTCGAGTAGTTTTTTTTAAAGTAGGTAACCTATCACTCGGAGGACGAGTTTTGTTGTTATTGAGATCATGGTGGATCCAGATATGGTGCGTCCTTTCTGCTGTACCATCTCAGATGACTAAATAAGTCAATCAGATAACTTCCCCAAATAAAAAAAAATGTTCTTTACATTAATTAATATATATATATATATATATATATTCGTATGGTGTCAGGCGCTATAAGATCACATTTAGATCCCGAAGCCACATTCTGGCCTCGGTCGTCAAGTTGTTCAGATCCTCCATCATTCCCCCAAATTTGTGGGTTGGGCATTCACGCACAATGTGGTGTAGAGTCTGCACCGCATCGCATTGGGGTAGGAAGTTTGTCGACCTCCACGTGGTCTACCCTGGGTCAAGCAAACAGACAAACAATTGGTGCTGCTACACAGCAATGGCGCAAATTAAGATCATTAATTAATAATACAATATGACAGGAAATAGAAATGAAATGTAAACAATATGAATGACATTGAGAAGATTGATAGACATAAAGAAAATATCTACCTTTTCAATAATTCAGTCAATATGTATCATAATATTATTGCGATCAAAATACGTCAATATTGACGTAGAAATTATTCTGTAAGAGCTAGTAGGAGTCATGTTTACCTTAAGGGCTTGGCACCATGAATGACGTCACAGTCATTTCTCACGGCATTAAGGTCAAATCAAACAGTCGTATGATAACATGGTAAAAATAGCATTTTTTTCCATTTTTGGGGTTAATTTTCCGTGTATCAAAAAACTTTTACGGTTATTCCCTAGACTTTAATGCATATCATCAGCACAAAAAAAAATTTTTACTCCGCGACTTTCGGGAAACGAGTTTCCGTCTTTCGGAAAAAAGATCGGAGGTGTTTTTAAAATATTTTTTTGAGAAATCTGTACAAGATATAAAAAATATATTACGGTTATTCTCTAGATAAATGTTCAATGCATCTGCCCTGTTTTGTCCCAAAGCATATTTAGTAATGGTTGTATAGATATAAGGTCTCCCGTTTGTAGAAATTTTTGAAATGTCGGTTTCCATACTCTTAATACCTGATGTTTTTATTTCTATTGTATTATGTACGTGAAATGGGAATGTTGTTTATTTATTTTGTCTTCGAAAGAAATGTCAATTATTTTCGGAAACCTACCTACACCAAATATTTTATTTATTTTCCTAGTAATGGTATTATTTGTTATGGTCATTTATTATGTAATATTCGAGTATATGCGTATTGACGGAAGCTGAAGTTTTTTCTTATGAGAAAACACTCGTAAAACAATATTGTTTTGAAATCGCAATTCATTTTTTCTGAGAACATCCAATTTTCTATGTCATAGTTGAATAACTAGTAGTTATCTCAACCTATATACAATCAAGAATTGACTTTTCATCAGGCTTATGACTGATCGTTAGTCGGTTTAATCCGATCACTTTACCCAATTCCAGTTCATCCTTCTGCCCGGTTCTAGCATTGAAGCGAATCGCCTAGGTCAAGAAATATCAGATCTATTCCCGGCCGTAGCACGTATGACTTATTTGTTAGTAGATTTTTTATCCTGACGCTCGTTCGTTTTGTTGGTTTGTTTTGTGAATGTGAAAATATTGTTAATTTGTTAACTCCCGTAGGGGAAACCTTGTTTTGTGTTCTGTTGCGAATTAATTAATATTGAATGGTAAGTGAAGAAATATAATAGAAAACTGGAATAGGTGGTAACATATCCTTATCAATATATATATTTTTATGTTCCAAATTCATATGGTCGAGCGCGCTCACACATGTTGTTCTATCCACCATCGGGTAGAACAAACATCGCATGTGATTCTCCGATAGGTAAAGCGATCCGTTGTGTCAACGAGCTATCACAGCATGTTGACATTTTCGCCGTTAGCTACGGCGGATTTGTCAAATTAATGGATTACCACTAACGCCGAATTACTGTCCCTCATTGTTAACAGTGCTGGGGCAGCTCGTTGGAGAGATATTATGAGGGTAGTGTGTTCATTCCTTGTTTATTGGTTATTTGATGTATTTGAGTGTTGATATTTTTTGTACATATCTGCACATTCTCCGGCGCAAAGGCCTAAAGGCTGTTATGCCGGAGAGTGGAGGTTTTTCCTATCCTATATTATTATCCTATATTACAGTCCACTTATCGACAACTTTTAATTCTTTCCGCCTTCCTTTTTACCTTTTCTCAAGTGCGTACATAATTTTGGTAAGTATTTATTTTTATTAGCGTATTAATAAAGTCTTATAAATATAAATTAGGTAGATATAATAAAAGAACTAGGATATGACATGCTATTTTTTATTTGATCTGACATTACCTACTGTTGATTTTCGAGGATTTTTTGTCGGAGATATTCTTACGAAATTCTTTTATTTACTCGATCGTAAATAACAATATCTAATGAAAGATTTAGTGGAATTGAAGCAAATCATTTAGGTCAAGAAATATCAGATTACAAAACAAGTAATAAGAAAAAATAGTAGAAAGACGTAATAATAGAAAAATAGTAAAGGTCAGCTGATATGGGGAATTATCTAGCATGAGAATTCAATCTGATATGACATAATTGATTACGTAATTGATATATAAATTACAGGCAACGTAATAATTTTCGTCTGAAATTAATTATTATCGTTTGGTGTCAGTCACCTAAATCTGTGATGGACAGAAGATAAAGAGACTAAAAAATCTTTGCATCCGGGAGACACACTATGAACTATAGAGTAACATCCAAATCAATTGGCCAATGCAATACATTTGGAGTGGCAATACATATTTCGCTGTAATTAGTAAGGTATGAATGTGTTAGCACGTTTAAAAAGTTTGCGCATATAGAGAGAATGTATGAGAACAGGATTACCAAAAAGATATACATGAGTGAAAAAAGAGCAGTGGGGAATACGGAGACAGATTTTTTTTGTGGAAAATTTTATAATATACTTACAGAAATTCGCCAAAATTTCATCTCGAAATTACAGTACGCACAATCCAACAATTTTATTTCGGAGCATTAATTGAAATATCTCATATAAATTCATTATAGCTTCGCGGGATGAATATAATATGAGCCAGCAGTATGCGACACTCGAGACTCGAGTTGTTGGGACAATGACAAATTACAACTGTGTTACGAGTTGTTTCATTACGAGCACAGCGAGAGGTGATCATCCGTGAGGGGATGTTTAATTTATATTCCACTGTGACACGTTCATATTATGTTACATACGAAGATAGTAATAATTAAAATAATTTATGGGATGAGCCTCGTCATCATATTTCGCAGGGTTATTGAAATTATTTGGCAGTGGAATTCCTTGAAAAATCGTCATCAACTTTTATAAGGCATGTTTGTAGCGTTGGGCTGTGGCAACTTTTGGAAGTTGCTCGAATATAATATACGGAATTCAAAACACCTCGTGATCGCAGCGTTCTCACCAGGAGTCAAGATTTTTTCGTCTTATACCAATTTTTATTTTTAGTTTTTAACAAACCTGCAAATGTTTTGAATGGTTGTGGAAGGATGTCGATATTCTTAAAAGTCGAGGCTATAGAAGAGCGGGATTTATACAGTGAATTGGAAAATATTGTATGACAAAATATTATTAAGAAGTGATAGTACTTTTCCAAATAAAAAAAGAATTTGCCATAAGAATGTTAGTACGTACAATAACGTGTAAGGATGGGATATTCTGGCGATCTGTTCTCTCTGCCTACCATGAAAATCGCGTTATTTTTGACGGGTTACAACTAGTTTAAGAAACAACGCTTGTATTTATAGGGTTACTGGATATGTAAAATATTGCATCGGGAAAAGCAAAATTACTCAACTACATAACACTAAAGGTAATAAAACTTAAATCATGGATGAATGAAAAATGTGTTTAATCACTTATGGTCAGAAATTAAATTTTAGTAATTTTTCTCGTTAAAAAAAATAATTATAAAGCTACCTTTAAAATTTACTGAAACTACTTTTAATTTTTTCTGTTAGAAATTAGATTTTGTTAGATTGAAGCAGTTTCAGTAAATTTTAAAGGTAGCTTTACAATAATTTTTTTAACGAGAAAAATTACTAAAATCTTTTTTTTTTTTTTTTAAGATTTTAGTAATTTGTAAGAAGTAATTTGTAAGATTTTATTTTGGACGTAGTGACTCAAGCGTATATTGCTTTTAAGTCAGTCCCCTTTTTTACTCATCATGATCAAAGCAGTTTCAGTAAATTTGAAAGGTAGCTTTACAATATTTTTTTTATCGAGAAAAATTACTAAAATCTAATTTCTTTTTTTTTTTTTGTAATTTGTAAGATTTTATTTTGGACGTAGTGACTCAAGCGTATATTGCTTTTAAATCAGTCCCCTTTTTTTTACTCATCATGATTAAATAAGTTTCCTGTTTTTGCAGACCTCTTTCTAAATTCCGTTTTTCCAGAATTAATTTATTAAAATATTCATATTACTAGTGGGTAACTACCCGTGAATTCACGGAGGTTGGTTTAATATGTTTTTGTGTAACCACTATTACTACTCCACCCTTCAAAATTCTTCGAGAGAACACAGGAAAATCACAAGGCTCCGTCTTTTCCCCGTCTTTCCAATATCGTCAAGAAAGTCGTAGAACCAGATTCACATCGTCGACTTTCTTAGTTGGTACCCACCCGTGAAAGCCACAAGACTCCTCTTTACCTGTGTCATTCCCATACTCATACTGCCACTCTACCACGGTCTTTAAAGTTAATCGAAGGAACACATCAGGGAAATCACAAGGCTCAGTCTTTTCCCATGCCCCTGCTATTGCTGTTGATAATGCTGCCCTGACAATGTTCTGATATCATTGTAATAGGAACAATGTATCGTAAAGAGCAAGGGGGTTCCTGAGCATGGGTAACCCTGTGTGTCTTGCATTATTGGAACATGCCGAATATAGGACCATGCGAAACTTTTCGTAGCCAACATCTTCTTACAGTTGGCGAACTGGAATATATTACTTTGAATCCCCCAATTCGTTGTCGTGAATCGTTATGTCCCTTCACATTCACTATATATGATGTATTTGATACATCTCCACTCCATGTGCTGTGCACTTCGCACAGTATTGGAGATCGGTCTGATAGTCTTCTAGTTTGGGCACGCTAAAAAAATAAACACTAAAAATAATCGAAGGTAACATTACCGTCTTTTCGGTAAGAGGTGTGGAGAATTGGTCGCTATTTGGTGTGAAAAAATATAGGGTCTTACCTACTTTCCATACTAATTATACATACGTACCTATTATACCTACAGTAATTATGATTTGAATGACTCTATCAATAATTAATATAATAGGTAGGTAGGTATGTATGTAGTACTTGATTGTTTCAAAATCATACGAACCAACTGATAGTACCTATTCAAAACTGTTTTCATTCCATTTGGCTATACGTACCTACTATATATAGTATGTAGGTATGATTCGAAAAACTCGATGCATTCTGTATCAAGTAGGTACGTACCTACCTATAAGTTACTGTATTCACCAAGTACCAATAATTCGAAATTTCAAAAAGTTTTAAATCACATTACTTCAAAGTTCAAACGTAGTGTTCGACCAACACTTTTCATCCGATGTAAAGCGCTAGTGAAGAGAACATTTTGAAAATTTCATAGATTCGATCCATTAGTTTGCATAATAATCACGGTACTATTTATTTTCGTCGCGCGCTGCGCACAGACAGACAGACATAGGACAATTATTTAAATTGATTTGGTAAATACATCTAATATTCAATACAGGGCTTTTAAAGGTAACCCTTAATAATTAAATTATTCAAACCGTACTATTTAATATGAGGCTTGTACTATGTGTGGATAGTAGTTTTTGCAAATTAAAACACAACCTGAAGGCTCAGTTGATTAATGTATCTTGTAGGTATCATAAAATGTAATAATTCGTAGAATTGTACTTTGTTTTACTTTACATTTATTTTGTCCATACCCAATGAATAGCTTCATTGGGTATGGACTAAATATACGCAAATTCAAAATTACCGGAAATGTATGAAATCCGTCACTGTATACAATTTCTAGGAAACGTATGCAATGCCTAAAATCGGCTAGAAATGTGTGATTCATTTTTTGTATTTTTTTGTATTATTAATTATATTTTATATATTAATGTAAGACTTTACAATTTACTTAGAATTTTTGTTTGTATTTAATTTTATTTTTATTGCTTGTAGTTACTATTGACCGATTGGCTAATTGTGTGCACTAATAACTGGGGGTTACTTGAACACTACATGTGGTATACTAATATTGTAATTAATTCATAAGTAATGCCTGTATGTGTACCTTGAATAAATAAATAAATAAATAAACATATTAAGTATTATACACATTTTACTAGAAATTACATACATACATTTTTGAACAGGAATCCAAAATATGGGGTTAACTGGAAGAAATCGCAGCTCTGCGATAAGTTCGCCCTAGTGAACAACGTTTTATAATCTGTACTATGTTCATTTTGTTTATTTATATGTGTTTGTTGTTTACTTTAAGTTTAAATAAATAAAATAAATAAATATATAAAATTAGGTAATTTTAAGTGCGACTCCAGTTTACCTGCAAACGTAAAAAGATTTTTCGGTTTGATTACGTTTTTATTCTCGGTTTTATCTATGTGCCAGCTTATCCAAAAACATAAGTTTTTGAATTATTAAAACATAATTTTCTACGAAAATTATGAATTAAAGAACCCGTGGCAAATTATTTCCTTAAAAGACCTGGCATTTTATATAATTCCTAAATTTCATACAATTCCGGTAACATACTCGTATACATCAAATTTAAATATGGTCTACTGAAAAGACATTAAGACTTGGAGTATATTACCATACATTCACCTTTCATTAAAACTCCTACGCGGATACTTTTTCTAAAAGCTCTTAATATACCTTCGATTTTCAGGACTTCTCTCGAATACAACCCACACTATTTTATCCTCACAATTTTCTCTCAAGTATAGTTTCATAGACGAACTGATGTTTTTTAATATCCTCCACCTTTTTTATGCAAATTGGAGTATTAAGTACTTAGATCTTTGCAAAATATTCATTTCATGACGAAATTACGTAAAGTTATAGTACAGACGAAGTACTTGTGCACCTAAATTTACAAGGCATTTTGAAATTTAAAAAAAGAAATTTTGAGATTTTATTATCGACAACCTTTACAAATATGCATTGAAAAAAATAGAGTAGATACATTGAATCATGTCTTGTACAGATTTTTCAAAAATATATATGAAAAACACCTCTGAATAGTTTTATATATTTAACATATTTATTTTTCGAATTGATAACATGCATTACATATTATAATCTAGGGAATGGCCGTAAAAGTTTTTTTTAATGAAGTGAAATTCACAATAAGTAAAAAAAACGCTTTTTTAAATTCGATCACGCGATTGTTCATACGATTTTGAACCTTAATGCCATGGAAAATGACCGTGACGTCATAGTTGGTTCCCATAGCCTTAATCCTGCTATTGAGGCTCTCTGTGTCTATATAGACAGAATACCATCTTTACTTGCGTGTCAGAAACTTACCAACATTCATTGATCCGTCAGAATCTGGGGTGTTGGCTACGATAAGGTCAGCATCATCGATGAGTTTCAACTTCAGCGACCTGGTCTTTACGAAGGTCCAGGCCTTGTTCAGCAGAAGATCGGCGAGTTGATCATCTTCTGATGAATCCTCGGGGACATCGTCGAAAGACTTGGGCGATTCTACGATAGCGTCGACTGCAGCGCTAGAATGAAAATTATTAAATCAATGTGGATTCAAGCAAGAAATCCTAGGGTAAGCTGGATTGCGATCATATAGACCAGATTCTCAAGGACAGACCTGTTGCAAATAAAGGAGTAGACGTCCGTGCAAGACAAATGACATGAATGTGTGTGTAAAAAAAGGAAGAAATTATTATTAACATGTCTTATAAATAATTAAATCTTCATTGGCAAAAAAAAGGAGGTACAAAACAAGACAACAGCTGTGTAACAAAAAACGGACTTATTTCACAAATTAAAAAAAAATAACTTTAATATTTGTTCTGAGCAAAATGAATGTAGAATGTGTACGACGAATTGCATGAAGGTGACGGAAACCTGAAGTGGGTGTAAGGATAGGAAAGTCTGTCGATCTGTTCTCTCTGCCTAACCCCGCAAGGGATGCGGCGTGAAGGGATAGACTTAAATAGAATGAATGAGTGAATGAATTAATGAAGATTTATTTCCCATATATACATACATATACACACTCATAATATATAAATACAAAATAAACATATATAAGACAACAAGATATATACATGGGAAATAGTACTGCCCCACTAGGCCAGAGTCTGTTCTGGGGCAGTAGACACATAGGTGAATATTATTATATCTGACAAATACGATTACACTCCATTACTATATTGGTTATGTCCTGTTTTATGGCAATGGTAACATTTGTTCGCGCAAATATATATTTTTACCTCTTCCATCCACACATTAAAACTAAAATTAAGAGCAGTATCATGTAGAATATAATATTTTAACAAGTGCAATAATATGTAGGTATATGGGAAAAAGCATAGTAGCTACATAGAAAGTGTGAAACTAGAGTAGATAGTTAGGAATGTCAATAAACACTAGAAGGTAGGTACTGGTTACCTGTGCAATTATAATAGCAAAGCCTAACCTTAACCTAAAGCTCTCATATGAAAGCTGTTCAACCAGTTCGTTATATGGATTAATCGTGCATCTACTGATACTTGTTTGTTTACAAGTTTAGTAGCAACGACTGATAGGAATGATATTTACTCTACTGTTTCTAGTAAGTTATACGTCGTACGTATATCACTGAAATACTCTCGAGTCACAGGTATATCTACTTGTTTAACTTGCTAGTACTTAAATTATACTAAGTAGGTTCTTTTACTGAAATCTGCGTGGTATCCAATAATTGCTTTACTAGCGAATATCTACATACGTAGGTATATTAATATGACAAATTAATAGGTATTTTTGAATATCACAACTCTCACTATTGTCGTAGTTGAAATAACATTAATTAGTTATCTCAACTATGTACAGCAAAGGATGGGTTTTACATCAGGCTTAAATGACTGATCGTCGGCTGGTTTAATGTCATCACTTTGCACTTCCATTTCCAGTCCATCCGTCTGCTGCGGCCGGGATTCAAACTCAAACCTCCAACCTAACACGCCCCGGTCGGTACTTTACTCGCTGTGTGATAAAGGTCAGTGAATGAAGCTGGAATTGGTGAACGTTACTTAAGAGTGTGCATACCGACATTTCAAAAATTTCTAAAAACGGTAGACCTTCTATCTCAACAAACGTTACTAAATATGCTTTGGAACAAATTAGGGTAGATGCATTGAACCTTTATCTAGGGAATAACCGTAATAGATTTTTTATATCTTGTATAGATTTCGCAAAAAAAATATTTAAAAACACCTCTGACCTTTCTCCGAAAGACGGAAACTCGTTTCCCGAAAGTCGCGGAGTATTTTTTTTTCTTGTTCTGATAAATATGCATTAAAATCTAGGGAATAACCGTAAAAAATTTTTGATAGACGCAAAATTAACCCCAAAAAATGGAAAAAACGCTATTTTTACCATTTTATCATGCAATTGTCACGCAATTTTGAACCTTAATGCCGTGGGAAAAGACTGTGACGTCATTCCTGGTGCCATGCCCTTAAGTGTACAGTGATGACCTTAAACCAGCCGACGCGACGATCAGTCATAAGCTCTGCCAACCCCGCAAGATGCGCTTTTAGGGGAGAATAAATAGATAGACTTCATAATTCTTATGTTTTTTGATGTTAAGGTAATAAAATAACTCATCTTAACGCGAAATTTCATTAGTTTATTTAATCGTCGATTCTGCTTTATTGTTAATTATACCAAGTCTAAGTTAAACATAATTAAAATTATCTTTATTATTACAAGTTCACCATAATTATTAACTTTAGGTTTACGTCGTAACTGTTAGTAAAATGTACCATTAAAATTAAATTGCTCTAAAATGCAAAACGGATACTAATTATATTAGAGACTTAGTTTTTATGTAGGTGTAGTTTTAATTGTTTATTTGAATTATTAGCCTATAAAGTATCGTCGTAAGCACGGTGTTTATTTTGTATTGTATATTTTTTCACCATTTACAGGACCCTCGAAAATAGTATACATAAAAAGGTAATATGTTTGCAAATAGCATTGTTGATTATAATTTTTGAAAATAACAATAAATTTATGTTTTGTGAGAACATAGGAATTTTCTACATGTCGTAGTTGTTTACAACAAATATATTACAGTTTTTTTCCTCAACAGAGATGAGAGGCATCTTTACTTTAATGTAGCGTAATGTGAACTCGCTTGGGGAGGAATCAGGGTGGGTGTTCCGACGCTTACGAGTCGGCTTTGGCTGGTTAAAGTTATCCGTTTATTTCTAGGGCAACGTTCACCCATTCCACCACATCCTGCAGTCAATTGTGTAATTTTTGAAAGTTGTATATATGCTACTGCTGGAACTTATTTCACATTGACCCAATGTTTCAGATGCTAACGCCATCTGCTGAAGAGTTAAATACCACACACAACACATTTCACCAATGACCATGAATGCATGCGCTTTTAAAGTTCTCCGAATGTAATGAGAAATGTCACATACGTACAAACGTTTCACGAGATAATATAGGAATTCATGTAATAGTATACCCAGTGGTACATAATACCTGATATACGATCAATGTAATATGGATTTACTCATACAGAACTAGTTTTCCCACTCGACTATGTATGTAACCCAAATAGAGCTGAAGCTTTTCTCTTCATTTTAAAGCTTGTTTGTTTAGTCTCTAGAATAGTAATGCCATGTGAAAGCTGTTTCGTGCTTTTCAGAGAAACAACATAATGATAAAATGTAATAGGAATCTATTCTCCGGTCTTCTTACGCTACATTTCTATATACGTTTCTTTGTAGAAAATAATAACGTATTACGAGTACCTTGAATGAAATTTTTATCTGAGAAATTTTCCAAGTATTTGCTATCAACGCTGATACAATGTATGTTCTAGTATTGTGGATTCACATTTCTATCCTTTCTTTACAGAAAATATGAATGAGACAAAGCTTCACCTTAATAATCTCAAGGTTTTTGACCGTCCGTACATGGTGGAAGTCCAGAAGAAAAGACCAGGTATATTTTGAAGTTTTACGCGGCGACACTATATTGTTAAACGCCTGACAATAAGAGTGAAAATCCTCGAAAACTAATCACGTAATTTAAAGTCATTAATGTACATTTTAAAACATGATATTTAGTATTTTCATTTTTACCTTCGCCTTGTTAGAATATGATAAGAAACAATAGCCATGAAATTAATTCAACTTTATTAGAAAACTTATTTTTGTTCAATGTTTATTTTGTGAAAAAATAACATGTGATACGCGATATAATATAAAAGTCTATGGTAAATAAATAAAATAAAATAAAAAATCTTTATTGAAAAGAAAACATATCTTCCAAATGGCGGGTTTATTGCCGTAGGCAATATCTGCCAACCAACCACTTGTGACATTATAATTTGATGTACACATTACATACAGGTGTATGAAAAATAAGAAAAATATAAATAAATATGAAAATAATAATAATATATAGAATACTTATACATACATAAAAATACATATATAAATGTGGATGGGATGAAGGACAAGGAAGGAACCACGGGATTGTCAGTTAGATGGATTATTTAAGGAAAGGTAAAAAACATTGTTTTTTTTTATTTTACAAATAATTTTACAATGTGCTTCCATAAGGCTAATATTCAAACAATCAATAAATTAAATTCTATGGTATTTACACAGAAATTTTCGAGTATCTAGTCAGAAGAGGCAGTTAGTATTTAGTTAAACTTAATAAGAGGTATTTACCTATTTTCTGTGATTTCAATATCATCTCCAACTTGAATGGACGCCTTCTTCAGCATCCTGTTCATGTAGGAAACGAGTTTCAGCATCACGCAGGAACTTACATCTTTTTGGGTGCATTTTGTATTTAATTTTTTGACTAAAGCTTCTTCTAGTTGACTTCGTTCCGACGAATGAACCTGTAAGTAAAAGTGATATTATAAGTAATTACTTAATAATGGAGTAGATTTTCAAACCTGAAAAAACCTGAAATCAAGTGTTGTATAACCAAAGATCTACATATCTATCTATATCCTCACGCCACGTCCCTTGGAGGGTAGTCAGAGAGGACAGAGCGCCAGAGAGCCCTATCCTAACACACACTCCTACCCACCGTCACATTCATGCAATTTTTCACACACGCTCTCCAATTCCTTTTTCTTAAAACGCGTCCATCCTTGAGGATCTGTTCGACATGATCGGACCAGGTCAGTCCCGGGAGGTCACGTTTCCTTACACCTCTTCGTTCACTCAAATATATATTTTTTGTCATCCCGTCATCCTTCATTATTTTAACACGCCCAAACCATCTTAGTTTGTTCACTTTCTTTCACGTCACAACACCAGTCTTGCAGTAACTTATTTCCCTAATAACCTCATTCCTTATATTATCTCTCATCGTTTTCCCACACATTCTTCTTAGCGACCTCATTTCCACTTCATTCAACCCGGATTCATCCTTCTTCAGCCATGTCCAAGTCTCGCTTGCATACATTAGGGTCGGCACCAAGACAGCATTGTGCACTAGCACTTTTGCTTTCATAGACACATTGCTACTACATACTAAATATAATTCCTTATGTGATCGCCCATGAAAAGGACAGATACCAGATGCCAACAGCCTGCATATTAATACAACAGAACCGTTTCTCGAACACTGTAAAATACTCGTATGTGTATTGTGTAACATTGTGAAGATATCTATAATTTAGTGATTTGGATTCATTTCAATGAGACGTTAACTCTTGGCAAACTGAGCTTACAATTTAGCATACTTAGTACTAAAGTAACGTTTACGTTAGCGGGTTATTATTAATTTAGGATTCGTTTACACAAAGTTTCGGTACATTTGCGTTAAGGGCTTGGTTCTAAAAATGACGTCACGGTAATTTCCAACGGCATTAAGTTTCAAAATCGCGTGAACAATCGCATGATAAAATGGTAAAAATAGCGTACTTCCATTTTATTTAATAGATGGATGTCTAAAATCGTCTGGTATTAATGTTTACTCTGGACGCGAATCGTCATTTTTTTCAGATTCTTTCCCGGGTCATTTATGATTCATAGATGGCGGTAGTGATGTTTTATAAAATCAGAAATGAAATAAAAATCATTATAAATCAATAATTCCCTTTGTTGCACATATTTTTATCCAAAATATCAATACAATCTCGTGCAAAGTCAGTGGCGTATACGAATATCTACTTTTTGTATTGTACGTATATAATTAAAACAAAATTAAATTAGGTGCAATGCGAAATATTTTTTGTAAACAGTATATATACAGGTTTCAAAATAACGTTCTGATGTGATTGTGTCAAATACTCAACGCTGCCGAAAATCCACAATTATTAAGGGGATTTCCTAGATTTCAATGCATATTATCAGTACATAAAAAAAAATAGCTCCGCGACTTTCGGAAAACGAGTTTCCGTCTGTCAGAAAAAAGATCCAAGATGTTTTTCACATTTTTTTGAGAAATCTATAGAAGATAGAAAAAATCTTTTACGGTTATTCCTTAGATAAACGTTCAATGCATCTACCCTATTGCTTGTTTCAAAGCATATTTAGTAACGATTGTCAAGATAGAAGGTCTCCCGTTTTTAGAAATTTTTGAAATGTCGGTATGCATACTCTTAACATTACATCGCGAAACGTATTCATAATTCAATTTGGTGCATAATGTGAGCCAAGATCACCTCGGGCGAAGAAACACGAGTATTATAATAATTAATATTGTGTGCATAATATATCGCTATGGTTTCCTTACAGTTATACCAACCATAGAATAATAATATATAGTACCTAATACCAACATCCTTAATAATATCGTGAATTATATTATTGTTGGAACGATATCCAAAACTCCGCCAAGAAATCATTGGATTTTCATATTGTATTTCGCTGCAGTGAAACGCTCGGGTTACAGTGAATTATGGGAACGCCTTTGTCAAGCAAATTTTGAGGGTTTTTGGATTTTCTTTTTTATTTATTATTATAATATGTTTTTATTTATTTAAACTTAAAGTAAACACATATAAATATAAAAAATGGACATAGTACAGATTATAAAACGTTGTTCACTAGGGCGAACTTATCCCAGAACTGCGATTTCTTCTTTATTATTTTTTATTTTTATTTCTCACATTTCATTCAACTTTGATGTTTTTTTTTGTCTGAGATGGAATCTTGCAATACGTTTTTCAACCAATCCAATTCCGGACTAGATAGAAACCGAAACTTTGCAAGCATACGTAAAGTGGAGACAATACGATTTTGCTTTCTGTAGGGACAAAAATATGTAAAGCGTTTTAGGGGCATCCAAGGGTTGTGTGGTGTCATTTATAAAATCGTCTGATTACAGATGGAAAAAGAGAGGAGTGAAATGGAGACTTCGCGAAGATAAAAGAAGAAGAGGTAGACCCCCCCACGCGATGGTCAGACGACATAAAACGAGTTGCTTGTGATTGGATTCAGAGGGCGCAAGATATAGATATGATATGGAGAAGTACGGGGGAGGCCTACGTTCAGCAGTGGACAGAGATGGCTGGATAAGTAAGTAAGTTATCAATATTCATGCGGTTTGTTCATGTGTGACGATAGGTAAGATTATATCGTCTTCATTTTAAGAACTATTTTATATAAAATATCATATTACTCGCTACCAACGTCTACCATTTATTAGTATTGTCAGTTTATTGGTAATATTTGGAGCATAACATGTAGGTAATATCAATTATATTCTACCTAAGTATGAGTATGAGTACTGATGTTCTGAACTAAAAAATAATGTTATGCATCTATAGAAATAAAACTACTGTATGGAAATTATTGTAGGTATTATAATGAACGGTGTTTGACATGAGCAATTATTATTAAACCAAGATGAGTTGATAAAGAATTATAATAAAAAAACTAAGTACCTACAAGTTACATTTCTTTACTGAAAACTATGAGTCGTGGGAGTTTTTATTTTATTTTATTTTTTTTTATTCACCCACATCACATAACATAGATTTTTTTACAACATTTTATTTAACTTCGTTGTGGTGTTTTTTTTTTCTAGAGACCAAAATAATGCAAATCTTTTCAGTGGGACCCAAGGGTCAGGAAAAACAGTTCTAGGATGTGAAGTCATAAACTCTTGGTTAAAAAAAAGTACGATTTTGTAATTGTAAGTACCTATATATCTAAAGGCATAATGGACAGCATTTAAGCCTGCCTTATCCTTAAATAATTCATATATTCCTGGCTTTCGTCACATTTATATAATTTGTCATACAACATATTGTTCTCTGATATATTTTTTTAAAAAACGTGTACACTCTTGAGACTGAGAAAAGAACACTTTCTTTTTTATTCGTCTAGAGACGATTTTTTTTCATTTCTCGATTTGCTCGACATAATTGCCTTAATTGGGTTCATTTTTAATATTAGCGTGTAACTTTATATCATATTTATCTATTTTTTGCATTACTTATTGGAAGTCTAGACGACTGAAAACAGTTATAAGTTATAACTCGTGAAACTCCTAGAGGTCTGAAAAAAACTTTTTGATCTCAATGAAACATAAAATTAAAAAAGCTTATTAAAAGAATAAAAATATATACATTAAAGCAGGTAAGTAATTATTTCGCTTACCGAAAAAACTACGTTTTTGACTTAAGAAAAAGAGTAAGTTGAAATTAATATAAAAAGGCGAGTGTATTTTTTTTCTTAATATTATTTTTTTTTTCTTATGACTTTTGCTACCATTGCGTGGAAACGTCAGAAGATAAAGAGTATTATGCTATCTGCTAGATACAGGAGACATGTACTACCCTAATAGTAGGTATTATTGGCTATAATAATTTTACTTGATGAATATTCTGGTGCAGAACGTCGTCCTGATGTCAACACTGATGTATGCGAGTGAGGCATGGACATGGCTAAAGAAGGAAGAATCAGGCATAAGTGCTGTAGATATGAGATCACTGAGAAGAACGTGTGGAAAAACGTTGAAAGATGGTATATGAAATGAATGGATTAGAGAATTGAGTGAAAATAAAACGGATTTTGTGACTAAAATGGAAGTGAACAAGTTGAAATAGTTAGGACATGTAGAGAGAATGAACGATGAAAGGATAACAAAGAAAATATACATGGGAGAAAGAAGCGGTGTGAGGAAACGCGGCCGTCCAAGAACCACATGGCCGGATCATGTTCACCGGATTCTCAAGGACGGAGCAAAAGGAATCGTAGAGTGTGTATGACGATCAATTCATGAAGAATAGGTAAGTCTGGAGATCTGTTCTCTCTGCCTATCCCGCAAGGGATGCGGCGTGAGGGGATAGAATAGAATATTCTAATTACTTAGTAACTTACTAGGAAAGGCAATGAACTCGTTATTTTAATGTGAGTATTTATATGCTAATTAAATTTTATATCGTGTACGAAGCATGGTAATTAGTTTTATGTAAATATGATTCTTAATCTCATACACCTATATGCAGATGAGATAATATACCTACTATATTCTTATGAAAATAAATAATAATCCGAAATGAATACATCAGAGGAGCTGTGAAAGCTGCCCCGATTAACCTAAAAGCGCGAGAGGCCCGACTTCGGTGGTATGGACACGTGCAGAAAAGGGACGAGGATTCCGCTCTGAGGAGGGCAACAAACTGGTCTGCGGAAGGACCAAGAAAGAGAGGACGGCCTAAGAAGTCCCTTGAGGAGACCATCAGAGGGGACATGGAACGCCTGGAACTTACTCCAGAAGACTGCTTTGATCGGAGCAGATGGAGAGAGAGGATCCGAGTCGCTGACCTCAAATAAATGGGATATGGTGCAGACAAGCCAGAGAGATTCTTATGAAAATAAAACCACGCAAAAGCAATTGCTCAGTGTCTCCCGATAACTTGAGTTGGACAAAATCTGACGTTCAAAAGACCCCACACAACCCTTCGATCCCCTCAAACGTTTTACATCTATTTTGTCTCTGGAGGAGACTTATCTTATGTATAATTTAAGGAAGAATCGTTATGTAATTAACCTACTAATCTTTCAGCTATTACGGGACATTACTTTTTAACGATACAAAGACATAAAACGTAATATTTTATAGCCGATGTTCGTAGAAGGAATTCATCTTTGCAATAAAATGTTCAATTAGATTAATATGTAGATATGTAAGTCGCAATAACAGACAAGCTTTTATGTAAATGGCTATAAAAGTTTATAGTAGAATCGATAATTCCAATAATATTACGTTTACCTATAACAAGTTATTTTATTGTCAAAATTGTATTTACTTGCAAAAAAGGATATGGTCAAAATTATTGATGAACCATCAGAGGCCTGTCAACAATCTATTCTATTTCATTCCCTCATGCCGCATCCCTTGTGGGGTAGGCAAAGACTTTTCTACCCCTGCACTCATTTCTTGCTTCCGTCACATTCATGCAATTCGTCGTACACACTCTACGATTACATTTACTCAAAACACGTCCGTCCTCGAAAATCTGGTCTACATGGTGAAGCCACGCGATTCTGAGACAACCGCCTCTTCTTTCTCCTACGTATATTTTCTTCGTTATTCTTTCATCATTCATCCTCTCTACATGTCTCAACCATATCAACTTGTTCACTTTTATTTTAGTCGCAACAAATATTATTTACATTCAGTCAACTGTCAACATTCAACCCCTCTAATCCGGGAGAAATAATGATCTTGGCTAGGGAATGTTTTGAGAATGCGAGAGAAAATTTGTGTTATTATGGAAGTGATTTCTGCATGGCGATTAGCTCGCCCTAGTGAACATAACTTATAACTATTATTATAAATGTGTATCATCTTGTTTTTCATAATAACAGTAGGTACTGAATATAGGCATACTACAACAGAACAGTAGCGGACTGACATCAAATCATAAGAAAAAAATATTATCGTGATGTGAAGTCGCATGATTCTAGTATGTACTACTACATACATTGTTAACATTAGAATTATTAATTTCACGTGTAAATAATAATTGGATTTATGAAATATGAAATAAATCACTCGCGTGACTTAGTAAAATCATAATCAATCACGTTCGTTCATAACCATGCGTTCGAATCTCCCATGTGTTACAAATTTTCAGCGAAGTTGCATGCTTCATTGTACAACAACATGGGTTATCGTAATTATTTCATTACTAGATGTAACCCGTCAAAAATGACGCGGTTTGCGGGTTAGACCGGGTTTCCACCTGCAAGAAAACTTCTGGAAGAAGTGTCCCACAGTCTGTCAGACAGTATCTTGCAGGTGTAAATTACAGAGTTAACGGAGTTAAGAAAACTTCTGCAAGAAGTGTCCGACAGTGTGTCAGACAGTATTTTGCAGGTGTTATCTCCGTAGTTTACACCTGCAAGATACTGTCTGACAGCTGTCTGTCAGACTGTCGGCCACTTCTTGCAGGTAGAAATCCGGCCTTAGGTAGAGAGAACAGATCGCCAGGCTTATAACAGACTCTATCCTGGAACGTGTAATTATTGAAGGCAATACATTCTTACAGGAAATTAATTTTTTATTTAGATTAGTATTTTCTATTTTACTTAAAATTACCTGAACTACAATATTTACTAATTCACTTCATAAATAAAAATGCACAAATAAAACTTTCCCGCGCTTCTAAACCAGTGAATTCTAAAAATATTGACATCAATCGATAACCGTTCAAAATATTTTCAAAACATTCCCCAGGCTTTTATGCCATTATGTTACGCAATATTATACCTATCAATGAAATGTAGTATCACCCGAAAAAATCCGACTGTAGGTGAGAGAACTGCTATCACGATGCCAGCGTTGCATTGTTACCCGATTTCCACCAGAATTATTTAAGTTGATTTTGAAATATTTATACTTTTTTTTCTCTGAAAGTAATTCGTCATAAAACAGGGTAGACGTTGTAGTATATATTGTGACCTCCAAATGTCCAGAAGATTGATATAGAGGATCAAAAAATCATTCAAGCAAAGCTCGATTTTTTTCTGTATAATTTCTCATCTACACATTTTATTTGACAGCCTGGCGAAGTAAGTGTGGGAAAGTACAATAGATCTTTGAGGTCGCAGTAACTAATACCCATATATAATAAAATAATGGTGGGCTGGTCATGTCGCCCGCAGTAGCTCATGAAGTGTGTGAACAAAACGCCTCCTGTGCTGGCGTCCTATGACTACCACAAGAAACCCCGGACGACCACAGCTCCGATGGAGACATGACATCGTGAAGCATGCCGGTGCAACATGGATGCAAGTGGCTCAAAATCGTTTGGCAAGGAAAGGGATGGAGGAGGCCTACGTCCAGGAGTGGATGGCTACGGGCTGAAGAAGTAGAAGAATAAAATAAAGTTAACTCTAGCGTTCACGACTCGACCGCCCCAGCCTGACTCCCGATCCCGTCTTATTCATGCGTAGGTACATAAATCTATGATCTATGCCATGTCTATCCCAGATGCCCTCAACGTTAGACAACCTCTTGTCCCTTTCCACTTCCCCTGCGACAATAAGGAAGACGAAAATCCTGTATTTTCCATACGAGAAGCAGACACTCTATTAATAAACTTGTAATTAAACTTGTTTACACTGTAATCAATAACTGAATTAACTGTGTTTTGATAACAGACAGACTGAGAGAACATGATATCAATATGATTGATTACCACCCCATGCCACAGTGTTAAGTAAATCTCAATTAATCTAGTAGAAGAGGTTACTAATAATACTTATTGTAATTAAGAGTATACTATATTGATATTTTAAAAAATTCTAAAAACGGGAGACCTTAGATCTGGTCAACCGTTACTAAATAATATGCTTTGGAAGCAAATGGAGCAGATACATTGTACCTTTATCTAGGGAATAACCGTAAAATATTTTTTTATATCTTGTAAATATATATTTATCAAAAAAAAAGTGAAAAACCTGACCTTTTTTCCGACAGACAGAAACTCGTTTCCTGAAAGTCGCATAGTAATTATTTTTTGGTATTGATAATATGCATTAAAATCTAGGGAATAACCGTAAAAGTTTTTTGATTGACGCAAAATTAAGCCAAAAAAAATTGAAAAAATGTTTTTTTTACCATTTTATCATGCGATTGTTCATGCGATTTTAAACCTTATTGGGAAATTACTGTTACGTCATAGTTGGGTCAGGAGAATTAAGAGTAAAATATTCTGTAACTGTTCACTTAACGCCCGCAATTTTCCGTTGGATTACCGTGAAAAATTTTGATAGTTACACCTCTAGAAAATCCGTTAGAGATTTGTCCTTGATCACTTCTTAACTAAAATAACTAAATAATAGTCTAACTGAAATCCACGGGGTCACTGCTGACGCTGCCAATTGGCTAAGAGATTTACCTCTAAATTTGTAATTGCCAGGTCTTTCGCCATATGCATTAAAAAAACTTCTCTAAGGAAACTTTTAAACCAGTCATTGCCAAAGGGATTTATCGATTACATTTGTTATCATATCGATTTCGAGCTCCAGGGGGTCTATGGGGATGTGAAAAAATTGAGGGTCTATGAGAAGGCCAAGGGGGGCTACGACAATGAATCCCATTTAAGCAAATCGTGAGCGAAATACTCTACTAATTTAGATGAGCATTTTATGTCGTTTAAGTTAATAAAAATATGTTTTCTTACTTTTTCAACCTATAAGAGTGATTTCTGCTAGAAAAACATGGTACGGAATTGCAATTTCATTTACATAGTTATACACACTTGGTGAAAGTTTTGCGACTCTAGCTAATCTGGAAGCAAGTTAAAATTCGGTTACAATATTTGGAGATAACAACTCTCGAAAAATTCGTGATCCAGACTGGATTCGAATCCTTATATCACAAGTTTACTATCACTTTAGAAACTGACATAATTTAACACAAAAATAACTTTCAAAACAATACAAAGGAGGAAAAGTTTAAAAATCTTACCGTATTATCAAACTGTGATGTCTTTTCCGACTTTTCTTGTTTGGCTAAACATCCCGTCGCGAAAACCAAAACGAATATCGAAACTAAAACAATCGCCCTCATTTTTTACAAAAATAAATTAACTTTTATATAAATAAATAAATTAATAAAATAATAACAAACACTTTTGCACTACAACTACGCGATTATTTACACGAGAGTTGAATGTATCTGAGAGAAATTTTTAATTATTGCTTGCAGTGATATTGTTGTATGATAAAATGTATTAGTCTTTCACGGTCGAGGCTAAAATGCAGTAAAATTGCATGCTGAGTGCGTTTTATACAAGGTGCATGCATTTCTTATTGCTGCTATAATCAAGTTTTGCATCAATGTACGGGGAGTAAAAGAAAACTTGTAAATAGTAACATTGCCACTTGATTCTAATGCGGTACATTGTAACAAAATGATAATATTATAAGCAGACTGTAGCTTAGTAAAAATCATATTTGGTGATTTGAGATATACCTACCTAAATTATTTAAGGTATTGAATGGATTTATCTGCATTGCACAATACATTACAGTTTTTTCCTAAACAGAGACGAAAGACAAACACAAAAAATAGGTTGCATCCACACCTCAGCAGATGGTGTTAGCATCGAAAACATTGGGTCAATGTGAAAAAAAATCAAGCTGTAGCATAGGTATATTATACAACTTCCAAAAATTACACGATAAACAGCAGGATGTGGTGGAATGGGTGAACGTTGCCCTGGGCATAAAGTGATCGCTCAAGCCGACTCGTAAGTGTCGGAACATCCATCCCGGTTCCTCTCCAAGGGATTTCACCTAACGCTACATTATGTGAATGAAGATACCTCTCGTCTCTAGATATTTGAATTTGTCCAAAATTTATTTGCAGGAATTTAGGTTTTTCAAAGATGAAGAAATTTGAAATATATTATGTTTTTTTAGTAGAGAGTAGAATCATTTATGAAAGGCATACTTAGTGCGTCAACTCATTAATATTGCATAAAATCAAGATGGTTAGGATATGTAGAGAGGAGGAATGACTAAAGGAAAACAAATAAAGTAAATTTGTGCGAAAGATGAGGTGTAAGGAAGGCTTTCCAAAATCATTTAGCTCCACCAATGCTGACCAAAAAAATATGTTCAAGGACAAGTGTGTTTTGAGTAAAATGGGAAAATGATTCGTAGAGTGTGAACGACGAATTGGATGAATGCGATCGAAGGCGAAGACTGAGTAATGAAAGGGAAGTCAAAGGTTTTGTTCTCTCTGCCTACCCTAGAAGGGATGCTGCCTGAGGGAGTAGAATAGAATATATTGAATTCCCCAAAGTATTCAAGGTTATTTTGGGAATTCGTGAAGTTTCGCCAAGGGCAATAGAATACCTATAGGTTGAGGAATGTTGACGCGAATCTTTGACCTCATTAATGAATAATTTTATCTCCAACGTTGGGGGTACCTGCCTGATGAGAACTTCCTCTATGACTGCAGAGCGACCCAGGACGACAGCCACCTATTAATATGTCCCCTGATGGGAGAGAGCTGCACCCCTGGGGACCTGATTCTAGGGAATGACAAGGCGATGTATGTCGCCGCATATTGGAGTGACAGGGCATGACCCATCCGAACACGTAAAGTAAGTATTAATTAATTGGTACTTACCTTCTTACATAATGGTCTTTCATAAAATAAGAATGCGGAAGTTGGAAGTGTGTTAAAGAAAAAGTTTATTTTGGTTCTATTTTGAGATCAAAGCAATCAATGTTTACGTTTTATAAATAAGTATTTTCTTTGATCATTTCAATATGAATGAAACTTTTTTTAAAGTAGGGTACCTGCTTATTTTTTTTTTTTCAATGACTACAATATCATATTTTAGGTATAGGCATTCAGACTTTTAAACTTATGGTAATTTCCGTGCCTATAATTGAGAATTACAAAAATGATGTTATAATATTAATTTGATATGTTTATCTAAAAAGGTTTTTCACAAACAAATTACCCTAAATTCTTGACCAATTTGGGCGACCGTAAGTAAATAAATATTGGCTACTGACTAAGTGTGTCTTAATATTATTTTAATTGACGCTTTTATAATACAAAATTATAAATTTAGATGTGTTTGAAGGCGACCTCCTTGTAGTGAAAGTAAATAAACAGGAAATATTTTAATCATTTCTACTGCGGCCTTGAACATCCTTGAACAACTGTCTTTGATTCTGCGCATTGACTAGGTAGTTTAGGTACCTATACCTCGTCCGTGAATAAGCTTTACAATAAATAAAACAATTGAAAGGTAGAGACATTCATCATCATCATGTCAGCCCTCAGTACACAGCGGGCCATGGAAAGGCAGATGCTCGGCGTGAGCCTTCGAGATAAAATTAGAAACGAGGAAATAAGACGCCGAACTAAAGTTACCGATATTATGGACCGCATTGCAAAATTAAAATGGCAGTGGGCTGGGCATATGGCTCGACAAGAGGATACTAGGTGGGCACCCAGAATCCTACAGTGGAGGCCCTGGAACAAAAGGAGAAGCGTCGGAAGACCTCCTAAAAGGTGGTCTGATGACCTAGTCCAACAAGCCGGAAGAACCTGGATGCGGAGGGGGAGAAACAGAGATGAGTGGAAGGAAATGGAAGAGGCCTACATCCAGCAGTGGAGGGAGGAAGGCTGAGGAAGAAGAAGAAGAAGATGTCGGCCCTCCTGCGTCCATTGTCGAACATAGGCCTCCCCCATCGATCTCCATTGCTCCCTATTCTGGGCAGACCGCATCCAACCGCCTCCCGCAACTCGCCTCACATTGTCCGACCACCGTGCTTGAGGCCTACCAACACTTCTTCTGCCTGTTCTAGGTCGCCACTCCAGGACTTTCTTTGTCCACCTAGAGTCTGTGTTTCTAGCCACGTGGCCAGCCCAACTCCATTTCTGACTGGAAACTCTGTGAACGACATCGACGACCTTGGTCCTCTCTATGATCCAAACATTAGTTTTCCTGTCTCTCAGTGAAATACCCAGCATTCTCCTTTCCATGGCTAGAGACATTATTATATTCGAATTTTATTATAAATAAAATAAAATAAAATAATCTTTATTGTACCAAAAAAACAATCGTACAATGGGCGGACTTATTGCCAAATGGCAATTTCTGCCAGCCAACCCATAACAGAGATTAAATTGAGATATATCTAATTATAATAAGTACCAAAAGGGTACCTTAACTTAACAATAATTGAATACTAAATACATACACAGATAAACATATTATACATATATAAATAATATATACATAAATGGTATATGGGATGGGATAGGGTAAGGGAGGGATGCTGGGTTCAGGAGGGACTGGTAGTGGGATTTGAAATAGAAAGGTAATGCTGCTTCAGTCTACTCTTGAAAACGGAAATAGTTGGTGCGAGTCTGATGGATAATGGAAGGTCATTCCACAATCGCGCAGCCTGTACGGTGAAAGAATTAGTGAAAAACGATGTATGATGGATAGGGATTAAAAGCGTACGTTGTGCACCAGAACGGAGTGGTAGACCATGAGATGCCAGTGGAGTGAAATTCGACTTTAAATAATCAGGTGAGGAGGGATTGTATAGGACATTGTATAGAAGAGAGAGGGTGTGGAGATTACGGCGATGAAATATGGTTAGCCATTTAAGTTCAGACCTGAATTCTGAGATGTGGTCAAATTTCCGCAGGCCATACACGAAACGGATACAGATGTTTTGCAGGCGATCAATCTTCATGATCTGCTCCTTAGTGATGTCGATGTACGATATGTCCGCATAATCTAGGAGAGGTAAAAGAAGTGTAAGACATAAAAGAATTTTGGTAGGCTTGGGAAGAAAATTTTGATGGCGTTTGAGAGAATGAAATCTATAGAAGAATTTGCGGCGGACTTCGCTAACCTGCGGGACCCAAGAGAGACACTGGTCGAAGTAGATACCCAGATTTTTGACCTTATTTGTCAGAGTGATGGGAGTATTGTCTAAAAATAAAGTAGGTAAAGAGATGGTCTTAACTTTGGGAAGTACTTTCGAACTACCTACCAGAATAGATTGAGATTTAGATGGGTTGAGGATTAATCCATTTTGCTGCGCCCAGTGGGAAATGCGGTCCAATTCACCATTCATTTGATTAATTGCAAGCGAAGCTTGATCCAACTCGATTATTATGGTTAGATAATGACTCTATTATTATGGTTAGATAATGCATTGAGCTACAAAAATAAACTATAAAAAGATCGCGGTCTTAACTGAATAAAAATGAGGGGGTTAAGTAATGGGAAACGTTTTATTCAATATATTTTTGGGATTAAAAAAAACGTAAAATGGGATGTCATTTATCTCTTACAAATTTGAGTTGTTGGTTCAAAGTTTTACGGGAGGTTAAATAGGTTATGAGGAAAAAAACGTGACCGAGCAAAAAAGAGGATAAATAAATTAGATAATAAAAACCGTCTTCCATAAAAATACGTCGACCTTTTTTAAATAAAAACAAAGTATATTATTTTTTTCTAGAGATATAATAAATGTCTGTGTAGTAACTCAATTTTCGTAAAACATCTTTTTTTTATAAACAGGTACCCATTTGTCTTCTTCTTAAGGGACTCATTCTTATAATGAACTTTGACTTCTCTCTTGAAAAATAAAAATATGTTTTAAGGCTCTCGACCCAACAACTATGACGTCATGATTTTCCACGGCATTAAGGCTCAAAATCGCATGATAAAATGTTAAAAATAACGTTTGTTCCCTTTTTTGGGGTTAGTTTTGCTTCTATCAAAAACTTTTACAGTTATTCCCTAGATTTTCATGCATATTACCAATACAAAAAGATCTACGGGATTTTTGGAAAAGGGGTTTCTGTTTTTTCGAAAAAAGATCAGATGTGTTTTTCACATTTTTTTTTCGAAATCTATACAAGATATAAAAAATCTTTTAGGGTTATTCCCTAGATAAAAGTTCAATGTATCTAGCATATTTTTTCCAAACCATATTCAATATCGGTTGTGGAGATCCAAGGTCTCCCGTTTTTGGATTTTTTTGAAATGTCAATATGCCTACTCTTAAGTGTCTGTTCTTGGAATTCTGAATGACATAGCGACTAAATGGTTCTGACAATCCGGGGAAGGGGGGGTGGGGTGACCGTGAGTTTTCCTTTTCATGTGTCTGTTAAGTTTTTCTTCATAGCCGCAATAATTTATTTTATAATAATACAAAACGCAGATCTTTAACAAAGCATGCTCGTACTAAGGTAAATAATTTCATATGCAAAGTGTCTTCATAAAAAATTCAAATTCAAAATCAAATTAACATCTAAACAATAAACAGTAGGTACCTAATTATAAGAAAAAAAAAATGACATAACCAATTTCGGTATGCTGCAGGTTTTGATCCTCGGATTAAAGAATTGCCCCATCACCCCCTCTCCCCACTCTTTTCAGATATTTTTGAAGTGTCTTTGGGCTCGCGACCCAAAAATGACGTCACAGTCCCGCGGCATTAAGGTTCAAAATCACATGATAAAATGTTTAAAACAGTTTTTTTTTACTTTTTATGGTTAATTTCGCTCCATCTAAAAAACTTTTATGGTGATATACTAGATTTTAATGCATTGTTCCAATACAAAAAAAAAACTACGCGACTTTCGACAAACGAGTTTCTGTCTTTCGGATAAATATCAGATGTGTTTTTCACATTTTTGTTTTGTGAAATCTATACAAGATTCAAGGTTCAATGTATTTACCCTATTTTTATCTCGTCTCACTTTTCTATTTTTTAGTAAAGTTATCGAGATATAAGGTCTTCTGTTTTTTGATTTTTTTTTAAATATCCGTATACCTAGATATAATGAAAGAATACAGTAGGTAGGTACTACTATCTAAAGTGAATTCATATAATTTTACGGGAATTCTCGTAATCTATTCTAGTCCTCGGAACAATCGTAATAAATTTACCCAATTTCTATATATCAGTGGTCTAAGTTACGTTCAATCTCTGACCTTTTAGAGAAATTATTACCTGAGAGCTTAATTACCTATGAAGGTCCACTCATGTGTAATAAGTAATTTGGATTAGGTGTCTACTTGTTAACTATTGGCAAATTGGAACAAATAGCTTGCAAATTGGAACAAATAGTTCCGTAACAATTAACTAAGAACTTATCAACAACTTGTACCAAATATGATTAATAAGCATCCCACGCAAAGTTGTTAGTTGCGATGTTAATTAGTAGTTGTTTACGAATAAATTACAATTAGTTATGATTGGGTATCCATATCCGACCACGATGAAACTATTCGTTTAATTTCAGTGACAAGGCACCGATTTTTCAAGATTTTATTTAAGTTCACTCCGTTGTTTTTACTAGATTTTTTGTCTGTTCAGAAATCTTGTAGTCGGTTTTTCAACCACTTCCTGACTACTTAGGTAAAAAGCTGAAATTTTGAAAATGTACGTAAACTTGTTGACAAGTGTAAAAATGGATCAGCTTTCTCCAGAGACAAAAAAGATGTAAAGGGTTTTAGGGGGATCCAAGGGTCGTGTGGGGTCATGTGTGGTATCGTATTAAAAGGCGTTGGAAAAGAAATCCAGCTTGTATGTCAGATTTTGCCCAATTCAAGCCTTGGAAGACACCTAGCGATCGAGAGGATCCAGTCACTCCATACCGTCGTGTGTGTTATCTCATAAAAGTGTTTCACGAGTAGAATCCATGCATATATTTTTACAAATTTTGATTCAGTCTATTCTTGGTGGGAATGAAGGAATCCAAGCGCCCGGGAGGGCCTGTATAGTGTCGTTTGGAAGACCGCGAAAAACGTTCTAGGATAAAACCTTGGTTTGATTTTTTTTTACAATTTCTTATTTTTATGTGTAACGTGATGGTTAGCTGACTGAAATCGCAGCATTACGATAATCTCGCCCTAGTGAACAATCTGTTATTTGTAGTGTCAATCATATTTCTGTATTTTTTTCACTTAAAGGGTTAACTGGAAGAAATCGCAGTTATGCGATCAATTCGCCCTAGTGAACAACGATTTATAATCTGTACTACGAGTATGTCCATTTTTTTATATTTAAGTATATGTATTTGTTGTTCACTTGAAGTTTAAATAAATAAATAAATAAAGTTTAAATAAATTATAAGCGTATGTATTACAAGTACAATGTATGAACATGGATGATTTAGTTTCGTGAGTTGATCCGAATTGTTTCTTCGCAATGCTATTATAAAATAATATTTTCATGAGCACTCGTAAATCCACGCTTAAACACAATGCACGCATCAAACTAATCGTACTAAATCACACTTGCGGTCATTGGATTGAGAAATATATCTTGTGAATAGAAACAGCATTACGATTTATTAAAATAATTTCTACCTAATTTGAGGATCGATGACAGAATTCAACTTCACAATGTCCGTTAAAAACATTTTTGCACGTTCAAAATATAAAAATTTGGAAGTTAAAAATATAAAAGTAAGTAAGCAAAATATGAAAATTGAATGAGAGATGATAGCATGAATCGGTGATGTTTCTTTTTTCTGTATTTTTTTTTTCGCTTGTACTTTGGTCGCTCGCTATAGTGGTAGAACTTTTGCCGCATTTAGGAATGCGTTGCCCGGGGTGTACCAACATGGAGGCATTCTACCGTTACACCCCTCTTTTTTCTGTTATACCTAATTTAAAAAAAAAATGTGTCATTGTTTTGTTGTTGATGTTGTGTATTGAAATTGATCTTCATCAATTCGACCCCGGAACTCCCCTCCGATACACGAGGTCTCCTCACATTGGAGGCTAGTATGGAAAATTGTAAATATTGTAATAAGTTTTATATGTATGTACTAGAAATGTAAGATATTTGTTACTAATAAATTTATTTGAATTTGAATTTGTGAACATTGTTATTATTTTTCAGATCACAATGTTAATGTTTTTGTACATACGAGTACGTCTCGTGATTTTTACCAATGAACTGCTATAAAATTAACGGTATACTTAGTTATGTGGATAAATCATTCTGGATTGTGGAAACGGAAACAAATCTATAAAGTTTTGTATGTTCTATTCAATACAAGCATCTTTTCTTGCTTTTCTTACTTGGTAAAAGTCACACAAAATAATATAACTACTTATATTTTTAAATAAGCGTTTTCATAGATTCGTGATATTTATATTAATTGTTTAATTAAATAGAAATTTCCACTAAAAACTTGCGTTAATTTCATAATTTCCATTAATCATGCAATAATACATTGACCAGTTTTCAATAAGTACCTAGAGTGATATAATTCTATTAATCTTTCTTGCTTAGCAAAAATTTCAGTAATTTTAGTCAGTAAAAATCCAGTACCTACAGTCATATTTGAGAGATCGAATGAATTTCGATATATCTGCTGTTTAGGTGATTGAACCAGACCAAAGTTGGAGGCCTCCTACATTGTGACATAAAAAAAGTTTACATCAAAACTTACAGTGTATTTAGTTTTTATGTGTGCATGTATTATTTATTCATGAAAAATCTTAGTAGTTCACTTTTTGGACTATATTATCTATTTCTGCCTGATTTCTTCTTATTTCTCTTGTCAGCCCGCTCCCATGCACTCCTGTACGTAGGCCTTCTCTTCTTCCTTACACAATGCCCTATCCAGTCTAGACACCCACGTGTTCAACGACGTCATCTTTCTATCTTTTATTATTTATAAATAAATAAAAAAAATAGATAAAATGTTAAAGTATGGGGTAGAGGCAGTGATTAATCACTGTTTTATTTAATGGTGTGAAGCGATTCCACTACGCTGTTTTCAATGTCGGCAGCTGTTACGAAGAAACTTTACGTTAAATCATTCATGCAACATTATTATTCACGCATTTACTTATTTTTCATCATACATCATACGAACTTAATTTTGACAAGTTTTTCAAACCTGCTGTTACTATCTAAGTTTTTCAAAACTAATGCCTACTTGAAATAATTTGTTTAGTTTACTCATTTTATTAAACGCATACTGACATTTCAAAAATTTCTAAAAACGGGAGACCTTAGATCTCAACAACCGTTACTAAATACGCTTTGGAAAAAATACAGTAGATACATTAAACCTTTATCTAGGGAATAATCGTAAAAGATTTTTTATATATTTTATAGACTTCTCAACAAAAGCTAAGAAAAACACCTCTGATCTTTTTTTCCGAAAGACACTCGTTTATATACCTACTCGTATTTTTTCATAGCCACAAGTTTTCTTTAGTCGCCCTGAAGGGCGGTAGTCGACTGAACTAGATAAAAACAAATAACCATAATCAATTATTATAAATAACGTTCATTATGTTAACACTCTGATTTATTTATTAAAATCACCCACTTCATTCATTAGTAATCACCCTGTAATCATCGGTGCGATCTAATTGCAAATTCATTGATAAAATCATCGCGTTCATTCATGCATACAAAACACACCATTAAATTATTAATAATATGAAAATAACAGTAAATTCTAAATATTGTTAATTATTGTTATCGTTATTTTTTACTGTTGATTATTAATATTTCTATGATGGGCCCTAGAGAATAATATATGAATACACTGAAACTTTGGTATACGCACATACGCGTCTTTGGAATACTGATGTGAATAATATACTCGATTTAGGACTTTTGTTGAAGAATATTCATCCCAACTGATGCAAATTAGACATAAGGGTATGCTAGAAATTTGTGCCGTCAAAACCTACCTATAATTTAGAACCCGTGACCTTCCACTTGGAAGCGAACTTATTTCTGACGATTTGTCTTCTTTTTCTTGTATTATGGAATTGCTTCCGGTTTTCGACTGCTGTCGCTCGAATGCAAATACGTAGGAATAAAAACAAAAACAAATACAATTGTCAATTCCTGATAAAGGTAGAAATTCTCGACACGTGAAACAAAACTGAAAATCCTTCCACATTGCAGCGATGTACCCTAAATTAGTAATTTGTAAGGGCTTCTGTGTGACATTTTTTGTGAAAAAAAAAATAAGTACCTATATCTTTTGAAAGAAGTGAAAACGCTGTCATTTCTTATATCTTCTTCTTCTTTTTCAGCCGTTTTAATTCCAATGCTGGACATTGGCCTCGCCTTTGACTTTCCATAGTTCCGTATCCTGGGCATCCTGCATCAACTTGCTTCCTGCGATTTGCCTCACATCCTCGGACCATCTTGCCTTATGTCTTCCTACGCTCCTTTTGCTTGTTCTAGTTTGCCACTCGAGAATCTTTTTGGTCCATCTAGAATCTGAGTCCAATTTTAAGGCAGCTGCTCGTTTTACCACGTCGATGACCTTGGATTGCTCTCGTATCCATTAATCTGTCCGTCAATCTCTTAACGAAATACCCAGCATTTTCCTCTCCATGGCTCTTTGTGTTTCCAGCAGTTTTTGCGTGATACATAAAT
The DNA here is from genome assembly GCA_963576895.1 of Ceraclea dissimilis. Classification (NCBI taxonomy): domain Eukaryota; kingdom Metazoa; phylum Arthropoda; class Insecta; order Trichoptera; family Leptoceridae; genus Ceraclea; species Ceraclea dissimilis. The sequence goes on from OY756363.1 coordinate 17,944,258, forward strand.
CACAATTACATATTCCTTGTGATCATATGATTCCTTTGGTTTATCTCTAGAAATCGTAATTGAAAGAAAGCATGCCTAAGTTTTATTGTATAAAATATTCTCGTTGTTAGTTCATTGTTTTAATTACTCTGTTATAATAATTTATTTTACACTTAACATCGCGCTATAATAATTTTAATATAAATATTCATTAGCAGTTAACATTCTAAGCCATATTATATTGTGATAATTATTATGATTCAAGTACACTATTATAATTACGCATTAGAGACATTTCGCAATTGCGTAATTTCACTTTTCATTTATTACTTATGTAGAATGTATATTCTGTCGAAAATGAAAATGATAATAGTGTTGGATTTTAGGGTTGACTTAGATTCTTCACTTTTGTTGAGTAATTTGATAAAGTTCACTTTTGTAATAATATTGTATTACTATTTGTTGTGACTCTGCATAATATTGACTAAATGTGTACACCTTAATTAGGTAAATGTTTAAGCTCTCCAAATGCCCCATGTCCAATCTGTTTCCATATTTATTTAATGCCTGAATGTGTATGTGTACTTGTAAGAAATAAATACAATATGATGAGTAGTGTAGTAATAATTACAAATCACCATTACTTAGTATCGATAAGTTAGATAGATTTAAATCGCCTATGTATCTCCAGAAATCAGTCTTATACGGCAGAACTCTCAGACTTCTCAGACAGAAATGAAAACCCTACGATCCATCGCGGGCAGAACACTTAGAGATAGAATCAGAAATGAGACTATACGATCTGACTGCGATGTCGAAGATATAGTAAGGTGGGGGAGAAGTAGAAGACGCTTCTGGAGGGACCATGTCGACCGAATGGATGACACCAGATTGGCAAAGGTAGTCAAGACGGAAAACCCCACTGGTAGAAGATTACCCGGAAGGCCACCCAAGAGATGGAAGGACAGCTGGACCTCCTCATTCCAGGACAGCCCGCCGTCACAAACAGGTCACCCGACCTAATACAAGAGGAAGAAGAAGAAGAACTCTCAGACTACACATTTTAAGTAATGATGGACAAGCACCTTGACGAAATGCTGAGTTGCAATCAGTATTCATCACAAAAAATGGTTTCCTTTTTCTCTGCATATCTTATTAAAAGTTACAGATGACGTTAAAAAATAAATGTGAATTTAATTACAAAACAACATGTTTGCAACGGTGGATGCATCAAACCTCAAATCAGACGCAGTACAAAATCTATCGTTAATTATTTCAGGAAATGGCAAAGAACGGATTTATTGCTGAAGAAATGTTTTCCTATTGGAGTATTGGACGCTTCGCAATAATGACGGTGATTCTTTGCTACTAAAAATATTTACCTACGATCCCTGGGGCATCGAATTTCTCTCACTTCCAGATACGTGATTAAGAAATAGTTTTCCTTGGTTTCATAAAAACTAAACAAACGGATCCTAATAGATTTGCTCTAATGAGTTTTCACTTAATAAGCTTTTGTCGAATACTGTTAGGTGGACACTAGACAGTCGTAGATCTTTTGAGTCCTTTTCTCTTGATTAGATTGATAGGTTAGATGAGAACATGGTTGGAGCAGTTGATTGAGACGGCAGTCTCTCGATCGCGAGGTGCCAGGTTTGAACCCCGGCGCTGGCGATGTATTCCACACTTTGCGATCCACTCTTTTAGCCAAGCGCAAGGTGTGCAGGAAACCCAAATGGGTTTGTGTATGATAGACCAGACCCTTTAAAAAAAATATTAGAAAAACGGGACAAACTTGCCAGCGGACAAGGAGACGGATAATTATAACCGGGACGATTGTCAGCCCTTTATTCGATAAATACTCGATTATAGTCCGAGAGCCCGCTGCTTAATTTATGACGTATCTGTTTTTTGATCGAAATGTGGTACAAATGATAGCTTACCAATAGGGTATTACATCGCACTAGGGTTGCCTATCAAAATCTTGCCGCAACCCCCCCTGCCCCCCCCGAAAAGGTCCCTCTTCGCGGTTTTTCGCATTTTGTAGGAATATGGTAAGAGATAGAAGAAAGTAGTCTATGACAAAAATAATCCTTGCTAAATTCTCTACAAAAAATGTTATGTCAATTTTTTCGTAGAACTAGCAGTTTACCCGCAATAGCCGGTCCAAAACCGAAATTCATTTAAAAAACTAAAAAAATGAATTTAAACTTAATTGGTTGAAAATTGATAAGAGCTACAGGAAAATAGTCAAAGAACGAATTAATTACCATAGTCTTAGCTACAAAACGAGCTATAACTTATTTTCATACATTAATTAATTTAGGAGTTATTGCAATAAAACTCAGTGACGAAAATTCTTAAAATTTAGTTTTTCATAAAATAACCAGCGATATAGCGCCGCAGGCCAAATATTTTTTTCCATAAAATGTTAGTGATAATGGGTGGAAGAAAGTTAAAGAAAAAAAAAAAAAAAAATATTATTTTTTTCAATTAATATCCTGTTTTTCGACGGGCCATTACGGGTAAACTACTAGTCCTATGAAAAAATTGACTGAATATTTTTTGTAGAGAATTTAGCAAGGATTATTTTTGTTATTGACTACTTTCTTCTATCTCTTACCATATTCCTACAAAATGCGAAAAACCGCGAAGAGGGACCTTTTCGGGGGGGCAGGGGGGGTTGCGGCAAGATTTTGATAGGCAACCCTAGTGCGATGTAAAACCCTATTGGTAAGCTATCATTTGTACCACATTTCGATCAAAAAACAGATACGTCATAAATTAAGCAGCGGGCTCTCGGACTATTAGGTTAGAATATAGGGACAATAGTTTCCTTAGTAATAGTAGGAATACGAGTACCATTGTGATATACTTTGAGCAACGCGAATATTATTTCTATCGTGGGCACGTTGGTGGCTGTACACTGTACAGGCATTCAATGAGAGACTTAATTACCCTATTGCACGTTTCGCAGGTACAACTCTCTTGAGACATATTATATTGTCTGTGGGATCGGGGGGCGCTCTCATCATAGGTCTTTACGAGTATTACATCTGTCAATAATGCTGGTCTGTCTCTGGCTGTTGTTTCCCAGTTATTAGCAAGACCTTTTCCTTTTAAAGTCTCATGGAGAATGTCTTTATAGCGCTTGAACTATCCTTCGTGTTTCCTATCCAATATAGGGACAATAATTATCCAGCGAACAAGGAGACAGATAATAATAACCGGGACTTATTTTGTCAGCCCTTTATTCGATAAATACCTACTCAATTACCTATCAAGTATAAAGTGTACGTAGAATCGTACCACTTTCTTCAAAGGTAATTAAAATGATTCTCTGTGACTATGGTTATAATAACAAGGTTATTCAACTGGCTAGACATTTGTAGTAAGAATAATCTAGGAAATATCTAAATAATATTATGAAAGTACTTATTATGTACAGTGAAAGGATAACAAAAAAAATATAGCTGGGAGAAAGAATAGGTGTAAGGAGACGCGGCCGTCCAAGAACCACATGGCTTGGAAGGAATTGTAGAGTGTGTACGACAATGTAGTATTCATACAACAGTGTAGAAGATTATATTAATGTGACGGAAGCACAAAGTGTATTTAGGGATAGGCAGTCTGGAAATCTGTTCTCTTTGCCTACGCATTAGGGGACGTGGCGTGAAGGGATAGAATATAATAATATAATATAAAGTGTAGAATCGTTCTTTAAAGATAATTAAGGTGATAGCTATATTTTTTTTTTTTATTCTCTTTCGGCAAGGCACCCGATCGCGAGTGATATATGCCATACAGAGACAAAGTCAATTCAATTCCGCACACACGATAATCAAAATATCAAATCACTTAGTCACACTATCACGCAAAACAACAACTTACCCTCCTTCAGTAGGAAGCGGGCAGTACAAGATGTTACAAGTTTCAATGCCTATCGGTATACAATATCTCTAGCGGACATCGGTAAATTCAATGCTCGTTATAAACAGGGATGTGCCGCTGCATTTCAATTACAATTAAATTATTAAATTCAAAACTTTTGCATGTACTAAATATTTTTATCGTGTTTCTTCAAGTGGTTTATTAGGGCGAAGTTAATTCTAGGATTATTCAATGAAAGGAGATGTTGAACATTAATTGGAAATGACAAGCCGAGGCCAGTCAAGTCACGCAGTAGATCATTATTGGGTAATCGGCTACAATTGAAAAAGACGTGATCCGCCGTCTCATCCTCCTCTCCACACTCACACAGAGCAGATGACAAAATATTAATCCTTTTAAGGTGCGATGCCAGAACAGTATGGCCTATTCTAAGCCTACACAAAAGAGAAACGCTCAATTTGGGGATTTTTAGATGTCGAAACCATGGGAAAGTTGGGACCGATGGTTGTATACTTCTATAATAGGAACCAGTACTAGACTCAGAAAACATAAGATTCCACTCCCCATCAACTCTTTTTTTAAATATATTAATGTAATCGTCAATTGGTAGCGAGAAGTTGCATGGAATGACGCCACACGAGCGGGCTTCTCCCGCTAGTGCGTCTACTCTTTCGTTACCTTCAATTCCCACATGGGAGGGAATCCAAGCAATCGATACATCAATGTTTTTTGTATAGGAGGTATGAAACATGTCCTTTATATCACAAATAAGTCGATTATTAATTAAAGCGGAAGTATTGTTCAGCATCAAACAGTTGACAATGCTGAGAGAGTCAGTAAAGATTATCACAGGCGATATAGATAAATAAACAATCTTCCTCAGAGCCTCGACGAGGGCCACACACTCGGCCGTAAATACAGATGTCTCCCCAGGCAGTTGAAACTGACCTACCAGGTTCTGAGAAGGTATGTAATATGCTGCACCACAAGTTCCATCGTCGCCCTTAGACCCGTCCGTAAAAACCTTGATATGTGAGGGCCAATTTTCTTCAACTGTTTGGGAAAACAGACGATTGACGTACGTGGGGTTCCAAGAAGAAACAGACCTGTTAATACCAATTGAGGGATAGATGTTAGGAACGAGCATGGTTGCGTCTAAGGGAATGCTGAAAATGGGGAGAGATGGGTTGAGAGGGCATGAAAGAACATTGAAGATGAAGTACCATGATTCATACAGCAGAGGTGGGGTGGAAGTGAGTCGATTAGGTTTTGAACTGAATAAAGCATGAAGAGATCGAAGTTTATAAAAAATAGGATGATTGCTTTGATTTGATCGGTTTACAAGAAATTTAAGGCAAAGGAGTTTTCTTCTCAAGGACAAGGGCATTTCAGCGCATTCCGCCTGCAGGGAAACCACTGGGGAGGATTTCATTGCCCCAAGTATGAGTCTAAGGGATTTTGATTGTACCCTGTCCAATTTAATCTGTAAGTATTTTGGAAGTGGGTCCATGATAAAGCATGCATAATCTATATGACTTCTAATAAGCGCACAGTATAGCATTCTCATGACAGATGGGTGAGCACCCCACCAGACTCTCGAGATTGCCCTCAGGATATTGATGTTCTTTTCGCATTTAGCTATTATACTCTCGATGTGGGCATTCCATGACAGTTTGCGGTTAAGTGATACTCCCAGAAATTTTACATTTTGCTTAAAAGGGACTTCGATACCGTTAAGTTTGATTTTAATATTTGGAGTATTATGCTTCCTGGAAAATATTACTGCTTGACTCTTGCCCGGAGACAGAGTGAGGCCCCTGCCATCAAACCATTCACACACAGATCGCAAAGCATCCTCCAGTAACCTTGAGGCACGTGATACTGATTTATGTGTTAAATAAATAACGAAATCATCCGCATATTGTAGAATAGAGACTTCGGGAGGGATACATGAAATAAGATCTTGAGTATAAATATTGAATAGAATGGGGCTCAATACGGAACCCTGGGGGAGACCCCTATAAACTTTTCTTTCTACTATTCCCATTGGGGTCTCAATCATAATCACTCTGCTGCACATTATGTTAATTATGAGATGAACAAGAGCATCTGGGATTCCCAAAGACATCATAGTGTCAAATAGTTTTGGAATGAGAACATTGTCATAAGCACTGCATGCGTCCAAGAAGCAGGCTATCATATCTGCTTTATTTTCTCTAGCGAGATGAATATCTGAAACTAGTACACTGAGGTTGTCAGTGCACGATCTGTTTTTTCGAAAGCCAAACTGCCAGGGGGGTAAAAGATTATTATTTTCAACGAACCATTCAATCCTGGCTTTGATCATTCGCTCAAGAATCTTTAGAAAACAGCTTGAGAGGGCAATGGGTCTATATGAAGATCCCAGGGATAAATCCTTGCCAGGCTTAGGGATAGGAATCACTAGCTGCTTCCTCCAAGATTCGGGGATCGAACACGAATCCAGAACAAGATTATACATTTTCAGAATCACAGTGAGAAACGATTCGGGAAAGTGTTTGAAAAAAGTGTATGGAATGAGGTCATGTCCTGGAGAAGAGTCACTCGTGGACTGAATGGCGGTCTTTAATTCGTTAAGTGTGAAAGGAGGGATCAAGTTCTGTGAGCGATTCAGTTCTGAAGAGGGCTTGGGAAGCTCAAAAGAATTTGGAACGTAGGACGGGGCCAACCTTCCAACAAAATCAGATACCCACGTCGTACACTTGGAAGAATCAGCCTTCGGAGAATACGCACCTCTAAACCTTCGAATCGAATCCCAGACACTTGTGAAGGAGGTTTCTGGCGACAAAGAGTTACAGTAATCATACCAACCTTGCCTTTTTTTCTTTCTTAGTAATTTTTTGGCCTCGGCCTGAGCCCTACGGACTTCCAAATAGTTGGCAAGTGACATATTTCTCTTGTACCTCCTAATCGCATTAGTCCTATTCTTTACCGCAGCCGTACACTCTTTATCCCACCAAGGGGGAGAGTACTTGTAAAAGGAATTACCGTTAGATATTGGAATTGCCTGGTTGGCCGCCTTGATGATGCGGTCGTGAACTACCTCGACAAAGGGATTGATATCCATTTCTGCACTATTGACAGTAGGAACCTCGGAATCCAACTCAAGCAATCCTTCAAAAAGACTCCAGTCCGCCCTGTTTGTAAGAAATTTCGTTTTGGTAGGCTTGTTATATCGAGGTCCTTGAGGATTGATCATGGTTACTATGATAGGGAAATGGTCACTGGAATATAGATCAGATAGTCGGTTCCAAGATGTTATTGTGGCGAGATTACTGGTGCACAATGTGATGTCCAGGGCATTTTGACTGTGATGAGGGGGAGCAACGCGAGTTGGAACTCCGGTATTTAAGATGCATATGTTAGTTTCTTCCACGAAGTCCAGAATCGCTCTGCCTGCAGTGTCCGTCGAAACACACCCCCAGGATGTCGAATGAGCGTTGAAATCTCCCAGAATGTAAAAATTAGGCGATAAATTACCTATGACGTTTCTCCAGTACGAGAGATTAAAACGCCCTTCAGGAGTGTATACAGAAACAATGGAAATATTCATGACGCTAACAGCCAAAATCTGCTGTCCTGGAGTTTTCGGAAGGCTAATCTCTTGAAAGGTCAGATTATTTTTTATAAGAATGGCGGTACCATTACCGCGACGGCCATCAGACCGGTCTTCTCTAACACAAGAGAAACCGGGAAATGATATAGAGGAACCTGGAGGGAACCAGGTTTCAGAAAGAGCAGCTACGTCTATATTGTGGGTACGTAAAAGGAAAATTACTTCATCTCTATTGGCAACTGCACTGCGGCAGTTCCACTGGAGAATCGAAAGAGAATTAATCGTTGCTATTGACGCCATTTTCGAGAAAAGACTGAAGAACAGGAATAAAACAGGCAACGTTGGACGGTAAGGAGTTTTGAGTGCGCAGAAGACTAAGGAGCATGGACAGAAGAGATTTAGTGAATGATTCATTGCTTGAAGCAAGATTTTCGGACAAGTTTTCGATGTTAGAGGTTTTGTTAGGAAGGTACGAAGTTGAATTTAGTGCACACCCATTGGGAAGCTCGGAAGTTGAATTTCCATTAGGGTAGAAAAGAAGGGAATTATGTTCTGATTGATCGAAGTTAGGCTTTGGCGGTGCTTTAGGAGTTCTATATACGAATTTTCCACGGGTTTTTTGGGATACTGTAGTTGTAGGTGTAGGAGTTGGCTTAAGGACGCTGGCATATGAGACTCGGCTAGGTGGATGTTGCTTGGCCGCTTGAATGTAAGAAGTGTTTTGAGAAGCCATTGTGTATTTTATGGCTTTTTGCCGGCTATATTCCGGACAATCCAGGCTAATCGCTTTATGAGGTCCGTTACAATTAAAACACTTTGGCGTTTGGATTGGACATTCTAGTGAAGGGTGATCCCCTCCGCAATTGAAACATTTTTCCGCAGAACGGCAGGAGTTTCTGGTATGCCCAAATTTGCAGCAGCGGAAACACTGCATAGTCGGGTAAAAGTAAGTCTCGACGTTGAATGAATTATAATACAGGTAAACGTGGAAGGGCAGGTCTTGCCCCTCGAACGTGACCACAATTGACCTGGACGGTTTCCATTCGACTGTGTCGCCTGATTTGTCCTTAAAATTCAATCTCCGTACTTTTAATATCTTGCCAATGTTTGGGTTACTTTCCGAGAGGGCAGACTCGAGTTCGGACTCGGTAAGGTCTACCGAGACCCCCCTTATCAACCCCATGCGGGATATGTTATGGGTCGGGATGAAGGCCTTGTACAAACTGTTTGAAATTAAGAAGATATTTTTGATGAACGTGTTAGCTGAAAGTACGTTGGAAAATTCAATAGATATACGGTACCTCCCTTCCGCCTTTACCGATCCGTTAACAACGTTTTGTACTCCTCTCGAAAACAAAAATTTACCGAATTCTACAGGGAAGATAGCCTTCCCTTGTTCGCATCGCTGTACAAGGACAACAAACGGTCCACTTGATCTGGGGGGGTATAGTTGTATAGGTGAGGAAGAAGAAGAGTTAGAAGGAAGAGGGTTGGAAGGAGAAGGTCCAGAAGTGAGATTGCTGTGTGATGGGGTGTCGGAGTCCGTATTCAAGCCGAGGTCAATCTTTCTCTTTTTGATGGGATCTGGAGGGAGAGGGGGGATCTCCACCCCCTCCATCCTGGTATATATTTTTTAAATAATGTACGTAAAGTCGGTAGATTACAGAAATGAAAAATTAATTAACAAAAATTAAATAAGAATAAAACAAAAATTAGTGACAACCCTGTCACCGAAACAGAATAAACAAGTTAGAAAAGAAGAAAAAATAATAATATTAAATATTCTTAGCTGAGCTCCTAGTACACGATACAAACACCACCGCCTCGTAGCACTGTTCACTCGGGAATGTTGTGATAGCTATATTCTGTGACTATAATTATAACGATCTTATCAAATGTTATTCAACTGGCTAGACATTTGTAATATCGGTTTGTAATAACCAAGGAAATATTTTAATATCAACACCCGTCCTAGGAGCACAAATATTCATATGAAATTTTATGAGTATTTTGAGTATTACATATGAGATCCCGATTTCGATGAGTATTATGCGAGATAACTAGAAGGTCAAAAGTCTTTTAAACAGGGGTCGACGACTAAACTAATTACTTGATTAATTGAAGGTGAATTAACATTAAATACAGATAAAAAATCGTCTGTCTTTTCCGAAATTATTAAAAATATTTAGGCTAGAAACATTCACATATTATTTAATTCAGAACCATGAAGGGTGCGGGGAGCACATTATAAGTAATTGAAATAAATAAATAAAATATTGAAGAAAATTTTTCCAAATGGCGGGTTTACTGTCGTAGACAATGTCTGCTTGTGAGAATACATTTGAAAAACATAAATACTTACATAAAAATAACTAACTAACTAACTACGCCCTTTATGTCTCCATTCGGGAGCACAGGGAGGCTACCAGGCGTCTCCATTCAGAGCGATTTTGTGCGAGTGATATTACCTCTCTCCACGTCATTCCTAACGCTCTGATCTCGTTGTCATAGGAACGGTGCACTGTGAAAGAGGGTCTTCCGGGGCGTCGGGACCCCTGTGGGTGGAAAAACAGCGCTCTCTTTGGCCAGCTGTCGTTGGGCATTCGCAAAACATGGCCCAGCCACGACCAACGTCTTTCCTGTATTACTGACAGGATTGATCGTTGCTGGGAACGCCGTCGAACGTATTCGTTGGTTTTACGTTCTTGCCAAGTGATACCCAGTATCCTCCTAAGACACCTATTCTCAAAGCTGAGTATCTTACGCTCTTGAGCCTTGGTTAAGTGCCATGACTCGCAGCCGTAGAGGAGGACAGGGATCACACAGGCGTTGAATAGGCGGCGTTTTGTCTGGATACTAAACCCGGATGCCTTCCAGATCTTGTCCATGTTGTTGAATGCCCCACTGGCAGCTCCGATGCGAATGGTACATAAAAATACGGGTATGAAAAGGAATTATCTGCAGAAAAAGATGTGAAATTCCTAACAGACGTTTTACAAACACCGGACTCTTACAAGATACTCAATAAATTAATTTCAAAAAGAAGGTATTTAAAAAAAATCCGTTGGTATCGATGATTTTATCTTCTTCCGTAGCTATTAGAAAAAAAATGATAAAACGACGAATGAAATTTCAGCGATAATGTAGGTCAAATTTAATTTGATACCATATATTGTTTTCATAAAATACACTATCAAATAACGAAGACGCTATGATTTTTATTAGACGTTTTTATCGAGTTATGAATCATGAAATGGCAGGCGTAACGGTATATCAACTTACGGAATCGGGTTCGTTATCTCAACCCTCCCCTGAAATCTGTATCAGCACTTTGACAGTTGGGTCTTAATATTTATTTATAAAGGTACTATAACTTCATTTAATAGGGTCCATGGGGAATCCCTTTGATTTCCTGAAACAGGAAATGCTTCAATTTATCGTATTTAGGTATCTTTGGTTGGTACCTGAAACGAATGCGTTTATTTACAACTAGCTCCTACGACCTACATGTCAAACGACGGACTTCTTTATTAGCTGCATAGTCGCCATAATTCAATATAATAAAAAGCTAATGTATGTTCGCTTAGGTACTCGCTTTGAATTGCAAAATTTATGCAATTTTCATTTTTGAAATGAAATGATCCCAATTAGGTACCCGTCGAAGATTTTCAAAAGTAGTGTGTCTCGACGATCATCCAGTTGATATCGCCATATGTTGATCAAGCAGCTTTTCGCAAAATAAGCTTTGAAAAATATTTAAACGCTTTGCTTAGATGATTAGAGAGATTGGAGATGAATCACTCGAACCTGGGTGATTTGCCTAAGGAGATAGAGAGAGGTAGAGATCGGACATTGAATTATTTTATCCACAACGTATATAGTGTTTTAATGTTTTACGTAGTTAAAGTTGGATCGGTGCACGAATTTTTACATACCTTCTAAATAGTTACTCCCGCAATCTCCGTGCCGCTCTCTTCTCACTGAAACGAAGACGTCAGGACTATTCTCTAGTTTTAAATAATTTCTCTATCAGTTGTATGTAATAATATAACTATAGGATTCACAATAATTCTAGAGTTTTTTAATATAGGTAAGTACTAATACATAAGGGATATTATAAGGGGGATGATATAGTACCTATACATTTTATTCACAATGATCTCCAACCAAACGAGATATGATATAGAGGTATAATTCGATCCTCGCTCCAGGCTACTAGCCGGATAAAGCATTTTCCAGGATTCCTGGCATAGATGATCTCCAAATAATGTTATACGGATACCTGATAGCATAATGTAATATTGGGAATACATCAAACTGCGAATTTACTGTGTATTTGCCTAGCAATTTGAACTATTCGAATCATAATATGATACACGTACACAAAGATAGGAATCTATGCGGCTACATATAAAATTATCATAGCCTCGAACTATTTTCGAAGTGTGTATCCTGTTCTTCTTCTTCTTCTTACACAATGAACAAACAATGAACTCTATATAATAGTTTATTTCCAATCATTTATTTCCAATCATATACGGCTTTTTAGGCCATTAGTACAAAATGCATCATATAGTAACAATAAAAAGGCAAATCAAAACATAAACCAACAACATTGCAACACACATATGTGCATCCAAAACCTGTGATGAAACTGGGTACATATTGTATTCAAATTGAGAAATACATGAAACATGTCATATAAAATAAGAAGGACACTAACGCAAATATCAAATCATTCATAAAATATAATATAAATCAGTCAATGATCATACAAAATATATCCGCTATATACCCACATTTAAAAGAAAATCATTCATTATATTCAAACAAAAAAAATAAAATAGTTACAACAAAATCACATGAAATAAATCAGACATATACCTACAAATAAAAAATAAAATAATTCAATCATGATCTTGACATAGAAAATAAAATACCCAGTCCCAATAAAATCACATAAACAAATCAGGCACCACCTAGATACAAAAAAAAAACATTCACAATCCTGAAACAGACAATAAAAATAGTCATTACAAAATCACATAAAACAAATCAGCCATACACATTAAAAAAAATATATATAAAAAATCTCCATCCTGACATACAGTCATATACCTATAAGTCAGTCATAAATATACCATATCAAATAAGACAGTCGTAATATATAAAACAAATCAGTTACTTACATAAAAAAATCTTAAAATAAAACATTCACAACATAATACAAAGTACGAGAAGTCAGTGGTATAAGTATATATAAAGTACATATAAAGTAAGTCAGTCATATACATACGTACACTATTACCTATTACACGAAAGTCAAAATAATTTGAAATCTGAAAAAGAAACTTTAAGTTGTACATGATAGTAATACTGATAAACGTGGTATTCTTAATTTAGCTGATAACACTATTAATATTCAATAGCACATCAATCATTAGATCCTCTCAGTATCTGAATCTTAGGGTATCCAGAGACATACTTGATATGTATATTAGTTTCACCATTTCGTTTTCTTTCATCAAGTTCTTGTCGCAGTTTCTTGTAGGTCTCCCGTTGCATTGGTGTCTGGTCGTTAAATATCTTAATAGTCTTTGGCAGCAGGTGTCTTTTTCTAAATATTTCTCCGATATGAACTGGATCCCTAAATATTATCTTGACTGGTCGCGGTTTGTTGTTGTCCCGTTTGCCCAGTCTAAATATCTTCACGTCAGATGTTTGGGAAATGGATTTATCTGCGAGGTTTAAGAGACCTATTAAACCCTTTTAAATGCTAAACATTAACATCGATATTGAAAACTATCCATACAAATTTCTAAACATGTTGATGAACATGTTGTGTTGTATTGGTAAAAAAATAAAAAGGATTAATTATATAAATAAATAAATTTGTATAATGTTACCAACTAACTTAATATGCTGCCGCTAAAATTAATTATTAATTTCATTACGTAAATTAAATTATTTACATAAAACAATTGTCATTTTATAATTTATGATATTCCAGAAATTCAAGCTGTCTAAATGTCGATCATATGATTATATATTATCCTGCTTAAAAACAATCATTTCACCCACCCAAGACAATATTGAAGGTAATAAAAATATACTTTACATGCCCAAATGTCGTTTGGAAATGCAGATTACGCTAGAAAATGTAAATATATCTTTTCTCCTTCGTTAATATCATTATTAATTTATACGTAAAAAATATTGGAAATCGCTTATAATTCGTAAAATCGCGCGAGCGTACTTAAAATATCGATGGCTCGATGTGTGATTCGATGATGATATCACGTGCCTATGGCAGATGTAATTTAATAAAAATATATTATTTGCGATGTTATTTTAAGCGTAAAAATAAGTCAAATCACTAAATAAGCCTTACTTGTCGCATTTTTAGTCGAAAGGCGCATACATTAACAATGATATCAACCAAAAAACGTAAGCTTACCGATAGAAAGATACATTACAATTTGAGGTTTAATATATAACCACAGTCCGAAAAACCACGTTAGGGGATAATAAAATGTTTTTTAAAATTAAAATGCATCCTTAGATGAGCGAAACAATTGGATATTAACGTTAAAATATCTAATTACAATCACATTTTGACACTGTGAAAATCGTAAACGTCAAATATCAACAAAAGAATACTTATTGAATTTTATGAAAACGAAGAAATGACTTCACACACATTTTCATAGTGTTGTATTGAAACAAATGCTTTACAACTGATCTAGTCAGTATGACTAAAAAATATTTGATTCAGTACTTCAATAATCAAAGAAAATTATCGAGACTGTAGATTGAATTATTTTCCCAGCAAGCATACGTTAATATTTGCACGTATCCGAATGCTACTTAGCTATTGTAAGATGTAGACGTAAATTAACCCGTATTCTCCTGAAATAAGAAATAATTATCAAATTATTGTGGTTTTGAGTATGAAATAACGTTGGTACTGCAGTGACGAAGAGTGGATTTCTGTAGAAGATTAGCCGGGACTATAATTTTTTATTGCATTATGTCAGATTAGACCTAATGTTTTATCATCCTTAATCAAAATGATGACTCGATAGGAATCGAATTATTAGGACCTTTCGTTGCTTGTAGGTATAGAGTACCTATATAATAAGGTTCAAGACTTTAACTTTTTTAACTACATATTGCATGCATCTCAAAATATTATAAATAAATACGGAAAAGATCGTCATTTTCGAAGCGTCGAAATCCTGGGTACGTCAAACCTAACTGATGATGTCAGTACGGTACGTTGGTTCCTAAATAAAGAGAATAAAGATGGTGGTCTGCATTGCTGCATATGTTTCAATCCTTCGCCTATCGTTGAATAATTATAATCCATTTAGTGGACACTGTTTTTGTCCTCATACTAGGAAACTACAAAGAGAAATTGGCTTGACATTCAAATGTCATATCAAAGTCAACATTTCCGATGTGTCGCGTTTTCCAACAAGATGCATTCAAATACCTACATTTGTAATACTTGAATTCACTGATGTTAATTGCAACGGAGATCCTCTTTAAGATGTGCAAATATAATTAATTAGATATACCTATACAAGTTGTAAGATAATATTCTCCATATTATAGTAACATTATGATAACGTGAATCGATAACCTGCATATTACAATAAGTAGTTTAGTGTGACGAAACTCGTTTTCTTCAACCTATTATTCCACTGACCACTGACTGAGAAGTAAAACTAAGTATTCGTACTTAGTACTACATGTTATCAGTTTGCCTTAGGTATTATTTTCACACTATATCAGTCAGTACATTAATCTTACCTCAATACTTCGATTCTCACTTAATAAAATCTTACTTCTTATAATCTCTGTTTACTGTCTTAAATCTGTATATCTCTGTATAATCTCTGTATACCTGAAACTGCAAGAATTAGTATGTGGAGGGGCACAGCAGAGGATGCACAGGGGACCCTATTAAACATGCCAATGGAAGCCCTACCCCCAGGACACGATCCACCCTGGCCAGCGTGGAAAACCTTCAACAGGATAAGATCCGGGGTCGGCCGCACTAGGAAGAACCTCCAGAGATGGGAAATAGCCGAAAGTTTTTTCCGACTCTTTCTCTCAAACTTATCTCTAACATGGCTCTCTCACACAGACTCTAGAGATATGTATACTATTTCGCTCTTAAACGCGTTGCTCGAGGGAACACGGATTTCGGTAGTGTCTGTTGAGGGGAGGCCTTTCAGTAAATTTAAGCCCTTCGGTGGAAAAGAAAATGAAGAACTCCTGAAGCATCCAGAGGCTACAAGAGTTTGCTACTAAAGGAGATAGCAAAAAATAGTGTATGATATGATACAGCTGGCGTAGGATCATCACCCC
Organism: Ceraclea dissimilis; assembly: GCA_963576895.1. Lineage (NCBI taxonomy): Eukaryota > Metazoa > Arthropoda > Insecta > Trichoptera > Leptoceridae > Ceraclea > Ceraclea dissimilis. Next base: position 17,960,099 of record OY756363.1, read on the forward strand.
CGAAACATCTGTATGCAATTCAAATATCCTTCATTCATTGCCATCGTACATGAACTTAGAATAATAACGAATGTTAAGGGCATAGCACCAGGAATGACGTCACAGTATTTTCCCACGGCATTAAGGTTCAAATTCGCATGATAAAATGGTAAAAATAGCGTTATTTCCATTTTTTTGGGGTTAATTTTGCGTCTATTAAAACACTTTTACGGTTATTCCCTAGATTTTAATGCATATTATCAGTACAAAAAAAAAGTTTACTCCGCGACTTTCGAGAAACGAGTTTCCGTCTTTCGGAAAAAAACATCAGAGGTGTTTTTCAAAATGTTTTTTGAGAAATCTATACAAAATATAAAAAATCTTTTACGGTTATTCCCCAGATAAAGGTTCAATGCATCTATCCTATTTTGTTTCAAAGCATATTTAGAAACGGTTGTCGAGATAGAAGGTCTCCCATTTTTAGAAATTTTTGAAAAGTCGGTATGCATACTCTTAATATACTCGTACCTGCAATTTTATACTAGTAATATTATATATTTTACGTACATATCATACTCGTTCATTCAACTACCAGTAGATACATTAAGGGCGTGGTGACTTTTCCATCCGTATCACTCGGTGCTTTCCTATTAGGTAGGTGGTACCATCTATGTATATACATTCACATTCGCAATCACAACATCTATACAATTATTACTATAATATGCAGAAATGTTGCTAATAGTGATGGCAAACTGAGTCGCCTAGTGCAAATTCATCGGACTGTCCGAGTCTCTATAACTTAGTGTAATTTCAAATACTTATGTATAATTCATTCTGAATGATAAATGAATGATAAATGAATCTCGACAGAAACTCAATGAAGTCAGAATTTAAGTTTAATTTACATTTATATCCATTACCTTACAATAATTACGAACCACTTTATTATCGAACTCATAAGACTCAGCTTGATTTGGGCGAATTTTCAAGTTTAAGCAGACTATTGACACTGTCTAAATTAAATATTAATTTCTTTTTTTTTATAATATCACATTGTATTCTATTGAATAAATCTTTAGTAGCAATAAGACATACTCGTAAGCAAAAAGCTCGCCTTGGTGAGCATTCCTCTGTTTAATTGTATTTAAAAAAATATCTGTTATGTACTGAATTATTGTATGAGATTATTCACTGAAAAGGAAAATAAATAAGTAGGAAATAAATAATAGAAAGAAAGGGCGTTAGAACGGGTGAATTGCAAAAGCCAAAGAAAAACCAAACCAAGTAATAAAACAAAATCTAAAATAAGTAAAACAAAATGTTATAAAGAGGCTATATAGTCATTTGTTTTTTTTCTAATACCTCTTTAGAAATGTTAGAAGCGACTGGGTGCCATAGGCTACTACAATTTTCGGCCCGTGAATATAAAATGAAAGGTCATGAAATTCAAATCAAATTTTGCGAAAATATCGCCATTCAATTTTTTCCTGTTTTATTGTTTTCGCTGGGTAAATGCGACACATCCTTAAATCTAATTAAACGACAATTTACGATAAAACCCGGAAAACTTACAATCACTACAGATTTCTTTCAACGAATGAAGCGAACGTTTTCATAATAATAATAATCATTTATTAATACTAGGTATAGAGTATCATACACTATCATATTAGTTATAATCCATAGGTAATTATTGAGAAACTTCAATACCTGCATAGTTTGATATCTAGTTACCTGCACGCATTAATTATCCCATCCGTGTCTACTCTAGTACCTACCTACCTGCAGCTAATAGTATGTAAACAATTCTAGTATATTATTGTATTATTATTATATATATTTGAGACAACCAGCTTTTCCTTTCCATTTATAAGCATGATTACTTATCAGCAGCATCTCGCAAACAACAACAAAGTAATATTAAATTTAATAATATGCATTGAATTAAGTCTCATATAGGTAAATATAATAATACCGATTAGTTAATTATTGTAAGACGGACCATCGCTGTCTTGGTGCCGACACTAAATAAAGCTATTGAGACATGGTACGAATATGTAGCTTTCAGTGAAATGACAAATCTCGTGACATGACGATCTGAAGCTGTGACGAAGAATGGTCAAATGTTAGATATGGTCAATTAATTTTGCGATGAAGACGCGTAGATGCTGAATGTTAATGTCATCAACCGTACCCAGAGTTAAATATTAAGAATATCTTGAACCGCCGTGGAAATAAACACTGAGGTGCTACGTAGATTAAGTATTAATAGTCAATTATTCATCACTTCTCTTCTTTCTCATCTCCCTCTTCCCATATTTATTTGCTTTCCTTGTTTGTCTTCTCCAGGCTCCTCTATCCTGAGTCGTCGCATCATCTAACTGGGCAGTGCCCAGTGTGGAGATGAGGGGTGCCCAGTGGGCACCCCTCATCTCCGTCCTTAAATTACCCCACCACGTTGCGCAAGGTCGACCTCTGCCTCTCATTCCTTCCGGCAACTTTAGTGCCGTGTGCACTGCATGACTTTCATGCATCATTATGTGGCCATACTATCGCATTATAGATTTTTTCAGTTTTTAATTTATTGGAGCCACCTTAAGGCTATCTCTGATATATTCATTTCTTACCTCATTGTTACCCCCTGATGACCACCTTAGCATCTGCATCTCGTTTATGTGTTTTTTTTTTATTTTTTATTTATTTTTATGGTCCTTTTTTGGCAATTATTCATCATGCTTATTTTGACTATGTACTTAGAGGCAAAAAATATGTCATATATCTGAATGTCATGAAGTTGAAGGGGAAGATATAGAGGAGCCTAGAGATGTCGGAAAGAAGCAGATTTCCTGGTTTCGAAAGTTTCAAGAAAGGACATAAGTCAGAACTACAGGAAAGCTGTTTTACAGTGCACAGGATACGAAAGCTTTATTCCAAGTAATATAAATGTAAGGGTGACCTGACAGATACGTGAAGAGAAATAAGTGAGACAAATCATTGTGTTTTGTTCACAAGTATAAATAAATACTATCATTTGAATAGATGGAAGTGTGATGTGATATACAAATTACATTATAGTATCTTTTGAAAGCAACATCTTTTGCAAAGTGCCAGAACTAACAAGTCGCTAGGGAAATTTAAAGTTATCACTAAACCCCACAAGAGTAATACAATTTATCGAAGCGGTGACAATATCTTCAAAGAAAGTAATCGAGTCTTGAATGGGATTATTCCCAATGCCAGTATAAACTATAAAGTGCATGGAAGACATCACCATTGTATAGAAAATTATACTTATTTACTTAATAAGTGAACATTGAGATAAGTTCATTATTAGTACAGTTATATACATTATAAGGGTATCGTCTTTAAAAAAAAGATAAATACGCTTTGGAAAAAAAATACTACATACATTGAACCTTTGTCTAGTGAATGACAGTAAAAGTTTTTTGTAATATCTTCTATAGATTTCTCAAAATAAAATTGTGAAAAACATCTCTGAATTTTTTTTTCGAAAGACAGCAACTTTTTTCCCTGACGTCGCAAAGAAAAGATATTTTTCATATTGACAATATGCATTAAAATCTAGTGAACGATCGTTTTTTTTTTTGAATGAAGCGAAATTAACCCCAATACGTAAAAAAAATGCTATTTTCATCATTTAACCACGCGATTTTGAACCTTAACTCCGTGTTAAATGACATCATGGGAAGGATATTTGGGCTCCTATAGCTTTAAAATTTATGACGTATGTAGGTATTATCATAGAACAAAAATGTGATAGAAAATGTCGAGATTTTCGATCGATAGTAGAAGGGTAGATTTTATTATTTTGGATGTCTATTTTGAAAGATAGGAATTAAAGTTTAAAAGGCGGGACATATTTAAAAAATATTTAATAGTATAAATAATAATTACATGAAAGACATTTTTTTATAAATACATATTAATAAATTAATTACTTACTACTATCTACATAAAATATAGTGTAAAATATGCGTACAATAGTTTTCAGTATTCAGTATCACATAAAAGTTATTAGAAACTTTTATTGTCCTTTCAAAAACACCACTGTTTTTAGTTTATTTTCTAAACTCTGAAACGAGAGGCTCCTCTCGATACACACAATGAAGCATTATGTAAACTCTCTTGGGATGATGCAAGATGGGCGTTCCGATGCTTATTTCTCGGCCGGATAAAGTGATCACTTTATGCCCAGGGGCAACGTTAACCCAATCCGCCCCATCCTTCTCTCAAATGTGTTAGTTTTGGAAGTCTACCTTTCACATTACATACACCATGAATCTTGCGATTCTACCGCCATCTATTGGAGATATCTCTCGCTTCAGTTGAGATGAAACTGTACTACAATGGAATCATCCAACCGCACAATCCAGTTGCATAAAATAATTTAGGATTATCCCAAAAAAACATAGTTTTTATTGAGTATTTCATCACAATCTCTATGAACAATATTTAACACACTTATTTTTTGAGTATTATTAATTGAAAATCTAATTATTTATATTTAATGACACGAGAATTGATTAATGTCTTTATTTTCACACAACTCATTCAGGTTGCTTTTCCTCCTCTTTCAAGGACTTTCCATTCCTATACTCCCAACCCTGGTAAGCTAAATCTTGGGCGTTTGTGAAGTCATCTCTGAAGGCAACACCACCCCCGTTATGGTGGCCGCCATGTTCGCCTTCTTGCTGCCTTCCGTAGAAGCTACCTTGAGGTCTCTGATGGAAATGAGATTCCCCATAAGGATGAACTCCCAGACCAGCTGGAGAATATTGAGGTCTGTAGTAATTTTCTTGTCCGTAACCTCCATACGGTGAGGAAATGTTTGGTTTGCAGAGTTTGAAGTATCCAATGAGACCTGGAAATTGACGGATTCATTAGAAACGAGATACGATATTGAAATGGTCACTGATTACGGAAAAATTGGAAAACTAAATATTAAGATTGAAATCCACAAAAAAAAAATACTTTAACTTTCGCGACTAGTATTCGAGAATTTGCACCCTCATCATCAGGTGATTGTGAATAAAGAAAATCATCGAATACTAGTAGCGAAAGCTAAGTCATTTTGTTGCGGATTTCAATCTAAACAGGTATTTAGTTTTTCATTTTTTATTTAAAAATGGACTTTCAACAAGTACCAACGGTCGTAAACATCGAGAATGTCATTGATTACCTCCATTTCCATAATGCATAAACTATAAGAATTCCCGTGAAATTCCCTGGCCGGGAATTGGCTCCCACTTTTTTTCAAATTCTATTTCTAGTTAATTATCTACACTTTCCATAAACTAAATATCCCCGCAGTGTGCATGGTTTGTAGAATTGACCCTATTTTCCATATTTATTAATCGTACGGCCAACATCACGCCTATATCATTTAACATTCGTTATGTCAAAGTGTAAAAAAGTCAAAAGCGCAGGTTGAATTTTCCTGCTTGTCAGAGACTTAAATCTAGATTTCTTATATATTATGTTGCTTCCTCGCTAAGGAAGTCTGATGTATTGCCACTGTACTCAGGAGTACAGTGGCTATTTGAGTGTAATTTTCTTTTAATGAAATGGAAACAAAAATACTGACGAAAAATGCAGATAAAATGTCATATTGATTACAGATATTTAAATGATTATTTACCTGGAATAATAATGGCCAAGAATCCCAGAAGTTTTTTGAAACTGGCAAGTCCCAAAATCAGCGGTAAGAAAAGAAGTAGTTTCAGCTTGAAAAGCTTCAAGATAAGCAGCATTGGGATGAAAAGTTTCTTGAGTTTGTTGCGTTCTGAAAGTAAATAGAAAAATATGTTATTAAAACGATTTAAAAGTCTACGTAATTGCAGAACTTCCTCGTTAAAAGCTGTATTGGTAAAGACGCTGTGAGTATTCAATATTCAACAATAATGTCGAAACTATCTGAGGGTGGATAGAAGTTGAAAATGAAAAAAAAGGCGTCGGGAAAAGTAAAATTATTCAGGTAATACTAGAGATATCATCCTAAGTCTTAAAAAAATGATAATTAATTAGAATATGTTTTAGTGACTCTGGTGAGTAGAAATTTGATTATTCTAAATTTTATTGACTCAAAAATTGAAATTGGGATAATTCCCGTAGTTTTTCAGATATAATGCTGTAATAAGTTTGATGAGTTTTTTTGTATTCTCTCTCATTTTCAATAATAATCCAAAATCAATTTCACATGTTCAGCTATTATCCTCACTAAAGAATAATCCGCTTAATTTCTTCAAACAAAACATTCATGCGTCTAATTTTAAAACCACCCAAGTAATATAATTACCTAATTATAATAAAATAACGTACCTTTGTATTATAATAAAGCTTTGATTTCAATACAAACTTATAGAAATAATTTTGATTCGTATTAATACTATTGATGTCTACAAAATTCTATCAAAACTATTCTCATCGTTAGATTTGATATAGAATTTCAGAAATTTAATGTGGGTATATAATATTCTGAGCACAATATTTAACATTCATAGGAGTTCGATTGTTTAAAGTTAATTCAAATTAAATTGTTTAAGACCGAATAAGATTACGTTCCATTAGACATATTCAAAATTTTCATCGGAGTCGCGTATTGTTTTCAATTCTATGAATATTGCTTATATTATGAAAAGGTAAATACTAGCGTGCAAAAGCTTGCTAAATTGGCATCAAGTTGACTTAATGGCCTGAAGCCCTGAAGAAAAAATAACTACTAAAATAATTATCAGAAATAAAACACGCAGTTGACACGCGGACTATAAAAGAGGTAGATAGGAGAAAAATCGATGCATTCGTAATGTGGTGCTGGAGAAGAATGCTTTGTATGCCCTGGACAGAACACTGAGATACTCGGTCTCTACAACGTATGTATACTTCGTCTTTTCGGACATCTATAGAGACACGAAGAGACTAACTCATAAAGAACGATATTGCTATTTGCTTGGCAGTGTACAAGGCAGGAGACATAGCGGCAGTCTCTCAAGCGGGATGTGCCAGATTCAGACACCGGCGCTGGTGATGTATTCCACACTTTGCGATACAGTCTTTTAGCCTAGTGCAAGGTGTGCAGAAAAGTTTTTAGGTTTGTGAATGCAAGCTCAAATTCTTTATCATAAAAAAATATATATAAGAGTAGTCAGGCACCTCGGCCTGCTCATCACCATAGCGGAAGGAATGGAAGAGGGTAGTCATATGAAAGGTCGCCCGAGAAGCAGTTATATGGAGCAGACTACTGAAAGTGTGGACTGTAGCACCTAAGTGAAGAGATTGGCGACGTGGAAAGAAAGAACAAAAATGCGTGATACAAACCAAACTGCAATATTGTAACCACATCATCATCAGTCTAGCAAATTATGTGATAGCTTATGATTATTAAAGCAGGTGCTCGTACGCTGCTGATTTTTATACAGCTTACCTCAATATAAGCCCCTCATCGAAATTAAACCAAGAGACTTTAAGCTATCGCGTATTTATCGTGAATATTCGTAAGTCACTTCATTAAGGGATTGGCACCAATAATGACGTCACAGTCATTTCTCACGGCATTAAGGTTCAAAATCTCGTGAACAATCGTATGATAAAATGGTAAAAACGCTGTTTTTACCATTTTTTGGGGTTAATTTTGCGCCTATCAAAAAACTCTTACGGTTATTCCCTAGATTTTAGTGCATATTATCAGTACAAAAAAAAATTAACTCCGCGACTTTCGGGAAACGAATTTTCGTCTTTTGGAAAAAAGATCGGAGGAGTTTTTCAAATCTTATTTTGAGAAATCTATACAAGATATAAAAAAATCTTTTACGGTTATTCCCTAGATAAAGGTTCAATGGGTTTACCCTATTTTGTTCCAAAGCATATTTAGTAACGGTTGTCGAGATATAAGGTCTCCCGTTTTTAGAAATTTTTAAAATGTCGGTATGCATACTCTTAAAGATAAATATTCATTATCTAGGTATCATCTTAAGTATTCCATTATTTGAAAACAACTTACAGCTTTTTGAATAAGATTTAATTGCTAAGCATTATTTTCATCAATGATAAGAGAGTTTAATGGAGAAAGTCTAAAGTCTACAGAGGTGGTCAAATTATTACACTAAAATATTTTTTCAGTAAATAATGACTTCATTTATGAATAAATACAATATTTTAATAGACGATTTGAATTTAATACTTTGTGCTTCTTCCTTTGACATTTCTAAGTATATATGTACCTTTTTACACTTTTTTCATATCATCGTCATGGTGCCAGATTTTTGAACTTTTTTACTATGGGCACTTATGTGGTTAATGTCATTTTTTAATTTTTATGTTTAACCATGGCCCACAAATTCTCAATCAGTTTCACGATTGGGCTATTTCCTGAGAAGCAGTTGTGGTTTTCCTCCAAATACATTATGCAATACGAATATATAAAAAAAAGTGTACAGAAGTTTAGTAGAATCAATGTATACAAGAATAAACATGCTTATAAATATCAACGGAATGCATACAAATAATTTAATACTAAAATACTGCCAAATCATTATATGTTGAATATTATGCTGTTTTTAGTCTAATAATTTGAAAACCTCTGTAATCTGTGTGTATTTGAATTGCTTTATTTGTTAAATATCTGCTTAATCCACTATTGAGACTTGATAATTAAGTTGAACCAAAATAATAATGATGAGATTTAAAGCTTTTCTTGTGGTTTGTCTCTTCTCTATCAATTTTGAACTACTCGTTATAACGAAGACTCTGCGTCTTTTTTTTTTGTATCGTCTTTTTTATTCTTCCAATGGGCTTTATTTTCCTGTACATTTAATATAAATCACTTGAATCAGGAAACGCAGAGTTAGTACAAATAAACTCGTTTCCCGAAATTCGAGGATAAGTTTTTTTTTCTATTAATAACATGCATCAAAAAAATATTTTTTCCTTTTCCTTTGATATAATAATGTTGAATTTACTGTGGCAAAAATGTATATTCGTAATATTTAAACGGCCGTGTATGACTGATTAAATAAATAAATAAAATCTAGGGAAAGTTTTTTTGATTGAAGCGAAATATTAACTATAAAAAAGGGAAATACGCTATTTCTATAATTTTACCATGCGATTTTTCATGCGATTTTGAAGTTTAATGCCGTGGGAAATGACTGTGACGGCATAGTTAGGTCGCGGGCGTTAAGTTAATAAAAAGTATGGAAAAGTCAGCCAACTATTAGTATAGTCATAAGCCCGATGAAAGTCTATCGTTCGCTGTAATGTCTGTTGAGATAACTACTTAATATTTTTTGCATTACTATAATGTTGTAATTGTAATAAAGTTAATAATAAGTTGGATAATATATTTTATGACTTGGAATCGAAGCTTTGCGTACAAAATTGCAAAAGTTTTTGAAGAAGGTCAATTCTAAGCGATCCCAAGAGAGCTTAAAAGTTTTGCAAAGGGAATTATTGCAGAAAATGACGCTTTATACATTCGGCAAGTGTTATCCGTCGTAATTCAAAATATTTTTTTTTCGAATAGGAAACACGTTTTCTTTTTAACGTCCTGACATAGTCCAGTCAAATAGTAAGAAATACAGGTTTCTATTTTTCGTATTCTACAGAATCTAAATTTGTAAAAAGATACGAGTTCTATAACTCGTGAAGCACTTTCGTGAGATACCAAACATGGCGGTATACGGTGACTGGATCGTCTCGATCGCTCGGTGTATCTCAAGGCTGGAGCTGGACAAAATATGACTTAAGATTTGAATTTGTTTTCCAACGCTCTTTCATACGATACCACACATGACTCCACACAACTCTTGGATCTCCTGAAACGCTTTACATCTCTTTTTTATCTGGAGTAGGCTGATCCAATTTTGTACAGCATTGTATTGTCACCGATTTTACGTATGTTTGCAAAGCTTTAGTTTTCTGAGGCCCGGTAGCTCGACGAATAGTATTGTCTGCCAGTAATATTGCTATCTCGTTTGACCTTTCGCTTTTTATTACGCGCGCAAACCAGATAGCAATATAGTAGACAATACTATTCTTCGTCTTGAGTAAAAAGGACGAGACTTCCCTTCTAATATTTGAAAGAAAAATACTCAGAAAGATATTTGGACCCGTGCGAGACAACAGAGTTTGGAGAATAAGATACAACGAAGAAGTCTACAACCTGTATGATGAGCCCAACATTATAAAATGTGTCAAAATAGGAAGGCTGAGGTGGGCCGGGCACGTGGAGAGAATGAATGAGGAAAGAGTGCCAAAGAAAATCCTCCATACAGGGCCACAAGGTAGGCGTAGTATTGGAAGACCCAAACTCCGTTGGATGGATGGAGTACAGAAGGATGTGGATACAGTTGGCATTAGGGACTGGAGGAGTGCATGCCAAGATAGAGGGAGATGGAGGCGAATGCTGGAGGAGGCCAAGGCTCATAACGGGCTGTAGAGCCACTGATGATGATGACTATTCTTCGAACAACCGAGCCTAAGTAAGCTGAAAAATTGATTGCAAGATTGTCTCACAGAAAAAAAAAACAGCATAGTGAAATTAAGTAAAATCTTGTAAAAAAAGTGGAAAATGCGACTGGACTAAACCATTCAATACGAGTAAGTGCTGTTAAACTAAACTCATATAAAATTTATTAAAAAGGAATTACTCGAATGGCAATTTATTTCAGCCTACGGGTAATAATTTATATTAGGTCGATAATTTATTGGATCCTTTTATCTCCCCTTCTTGTAGGTAACAGTGGGTAATTAGAGCTAAGAAGAAAAGTGAGATATCCAACACAAAGTTCAAAGGGATTCACGTACCTACTATCAATTTTGCGAAATTAATTAGTTGCGAAATTGGAAACGAAATTAGAAAATGATGGATTAAAATTTTGCCCTCACTAGTTATTTGATTAAATTTATTATTTATTATTTTGTTCATTTTCAATGAATCGAATGGATTAGGAATTCTATATTGAAATTAAATTATTTGTTTTTTTTTTTATTTTTCGTAGAACTTAAAGCGCACTCAGTTGTTCCCCTTATGTTGTAAAAATGTTCAATATCTATCAATATTCAATTCAATGTCTATCTATATATACCCCCACGCCACGTCCGTCGTCCATTGCAGGGTGGACATAGAGGACAGAGCACCAGACAGCCCTATCCTTACACACACACTCCTAGCTTCCGTCACATTCATGCGATTTGTCATACACGCTCTCCGATTCATTTTACTCATAATGCGTCTCTCATTGCGGTCGACATGATCGGTCAAGACCAGTCTCTGGCCTCTCCAATGCCACACAACATATGAAATTCAGAACGGCTAACGAAGCTTGATGCTAAAAAATATGTTTGAGAGATTCACAAACACCTGATTTTCGCAGGACACTCGATAAATTATCAAAAAAGTGTCTAATACGTAATTTGATACTTACTGAACAACGGAGCTTTCTTGTCTTCAAGGACATCAATTTCTTCAGCAATTTCGTTGATGAATCTTGGAGAATACCTTCCTCCTTCACTGGCCTCATCGTCGACTTCAATCTCGAAAGCGGATGACTTTAAAAACCTGAAAAAAGAAAATATATTATGTTATATTATGTTAAACATAGGGTAGGCAGAGAGAACCTTTGATCTCGACAACCTTACTAAATATGCTTTGGAAAAAAATACAGTAAGTACCATCGAACCTTTATCTAGAGAATGACCATAAAGTATTTTTATATCTTATATAGGTTTATCGCAAAAAAGTGAGAAAAATCTCTGAATTAAAGAATTATAATACTTTTCACAATAATATGTATGAAATATGTTTTTTTATAAAAAAGTATTTAAAAATAGCGCCACAGGCAATTTTTTTTTCAGATACTGATGGGTTTTCATACTAATTTCAGAAAATTTATAATATGATGAGAAAATATGTGATAGTATTGTGATTTTTGTGAGGTTTTACCATTTAGTATGAAAAAATGTATACCTTTTCCAATCTCTAGGGGGTAGCTGCCCTCCCCCCCCTGTCCCCCCTGGCGATGCCCATGCAAGTGTATTGTTTTCACATTTTTATTCCCATCGTTCATCATTTCACGAGTTTATACCTGCATTTACCTATACCCATAAGTTTAATACTGTCGACAGACTGTTCGAGATAAAATATAGGTACGAGTATATTGCCTTATATTTTCTTGGAGAAAGATTGCTTGCAGGATTTATTGCCGTTCACGGGATGGATAAAGACATTTTTCACCTCATATATGAACTCCCATATATCTTCACCGCACAAGACAAAAAAAAACCTATGCAACGAGATACCTATATTAGAACCTCTATTATATTCTATCCTCTCACGCCATATCCCTTTCGGTGTAGGCATAGAAAACAAAATTTCAAATTTCCCTACACTTACACTTCGTAATTCGGTCACATTCGTGCGATTTTTCATATACACATACTAGGATTAATTTTACTCAAAACACGTCCATCTTTGAGAATCTGGTCGACATGCTCAGGTCCTGTATTTTTTGGATGCCTGTATTTACCTACACTTCATCTTTCACCCACCTATATTTTCTTTGTAATTCTTTCGTCGTTCATCCTCTCCACATGTCCCAATCATTTTAACTCATTTAGATTCATTCTGGTTACAAAAATAAGTACACAAATAGGTATCACTACAGTAAACATAGGGAGTACGCATGTTTTATGCGCAAGTGTGGTCATCATAGATGTAGGTGAATAATATAGATCTGCACCTACCTTTCAACTTTCCTCATGGCAAACTTGACAAGGGCATCCCATTCAGAATCTTCAGCTCTGGCTTCGTTGGAGAACTCGTACGGTTCTTGAATCAATGACCTCAGCTGGGTCTCTGGCATTCGGATGATCCTTGCTCGTTCCGTCAAACTAAAAACAAAAAAAAAGATTAAGAGTGTGCATACCGACATTTCAAAAATTTCTAAAAAGGGGAGACCTCATATCTCGACAACCGTTACTAAATATGCTTTGGAACAAAATAGGGTAGATGCATTGAACCTTTATCTAGGGAATAACCGTAAAAGATTTTTTATATCTTCTATAGATTTCTCAAAAAAATGTTTTTAAAACAACTCTGTACTTTTTTTCCGAAAGACGGAAACTCGTTTCCCGAAAGTCGCGGGGTATTTTTTTTTTGTACTGATAATATGCATCAAAATCTAGGGAATAACCGTAAAAGTTTTTTGATAGACGCAAAATTAACCCCGAAAAATGGAAAAAAACGCTATTTTTACCATTTTATCATGCGATTGTCACGCGATTTTGAACCTTAATGCCGTGGGAAATGTCTGTGACGTCATTAGCGGTGCGCCAAGCCCTTAAGCTACTTATTTCAGTAAACATCGGTTTCTAGGAGGACCTCTTCCGACGTATACCTACTGAAATAAAGTGAGACACTAATTTTAGTTCAAAAAGTTACATAATTTGGCCTAACATTATAGTTGCCTAACTTAACATACATGATCCTACGAGTATTTGGCATAATTTCTATGGAGAGACACACATATAAATGGTTTCCTCTATCTAGGCCACCGTGCGGACATTAGCTGCAAGTGGAGTTCAAGATTAATATATTGTTGGTAGCCCTGATTCTCGAATCTTGAAGAAGAGCTGTCAAAGGTTCGCAAAATATTCTCACATTGTATCTTTTACAAGTAACCTACAATGCCGAAAATATTACAGAGTAGCGCTAGAGAAATCATTTTATAGAAAATATTATAGTTTTGCGAGTTGAAAAAGGAAAAAATACTCATTCAAGCTGCTATCACAACTTAGAAAAACAATGTTACCAGTTTATTCTAACAAATCGAAAATTCCATTTTTTTTAAACAACAGTTCTGAATTATAATTTGAAAGTAGGGAAAAAATGTAACCATATCTTATTATCACATCGATCAACACTAAGCCAAGTTTGCACCAGGGGACTTCTAACGCGAAATTCACTGTACCTACAATGTGTCATGCGGCCGCTTCACGCTCGCCGACCCTCGCGTGAATGAGTAAAAAGGCGTGTGGATGAAAATGTTTTTTTGACGTGTACGTAACCGACCGTTGACGCCTTTCTACTCATTTACACCGAGCCTTCACGACCCTACACGATCATCTGGAGGCCGCATTACACGTGTCACAGACCTCCACCCCTTGCCGCTAGATGTCGCTCGTGTATAAAGCCTACATCATTATTAATGTTTACTTTATCTAAATTATTATAATAGGGGTACTCCTACGATATACTCCTACGATGTCCAGTTTGTTTCAAAACAAAATTTTCCAATATTGTTAAACCGATAAGCAAACAGGATGTTTTGTTGAGAGGAAATCAATAGAAGCCTATGGAAAATCTTCGGAAGGGCTTCGCACGTTGTTTCGACACGTGACGCGACCATTGTATGAATATTTTTAGAATTGGAATATACCTATAACAGTACCCATCTTGTTATAAAAGACGATATTTTATTTTTAAATTTGGAACGCTTCTAGATATCTATACAAAAAGGTTATTGTGTTTAGTTCCCGGTACATCCACCAGATGACGCAAGTTGTTTGTTTATTCTTTATGGTAAAATATTATTTTGATTAGGGCATGCAATATCGCCAGGTTTTCGATTCCGGAACTAAATTCGATACTGGAGACTTGATCTCGGAATCCCGGAACTGGTTCCGGAAGTAATAAAATAAAACAATAGTTTCATACACTTATCTACGAGATCATACGACCTGTATGATAGGACTACATATGTAAGCTTAAGAAGGCGAAGTCTGTGAGTAGATATACACTGTATACAGTCCATACCAAATAATATGCAATGGCAATCTATTTGTTTTGCGTGTGTGCTATTTTTTTTAATTGTGAACCGATGTTATTTGTCTTGTGTATTGTATATTTTTGTACTAATCTACCTATCAATATTTGTTTTTGTGATTTTCGCTGTTCCATGTGCATAAATAAATACATAAATAAGGGAAAAAAACTTAACTTTATTCACAATCGCCTGATGATGAGGGTGCAAATCCTCGAATACTAGTGGCGAAATCTAAAGTATTTTTTTGTGGACCTAAATATTTAGTTTTTCATTGTTTTCCTAAAAATGGATTTCCACCAAGTACCAACGGTTGAAAACTTCGAGATTATACTATAAATAAATAAATACGACTGTTTGGGTTGTTAATACGATATTGACATTCCGGTTTTTATTCTATTCTATAATTACCTCAGCAATCCACTCGTGAGCGAGTGATCTATGGAAATTCCAGTATTGGACCTCTTAATTCCGGTACAATACAGTAAAAATCTTTCAGAGATTCCGGAGATTCAAAATTCCGGAATCGCGGGTTCATGCCCTTGTATTGAATTGTGATGAAATTCTGACAGTTTTCTCCTCATAAATTTGGAGAGGTTTCTACCAACTTTTTATTGTTCCCTTGTATTCTATAGAATCTGAAAGAGTGATAGATATACTCGTAAAGGGGTTGCTAGGCGATTTGTAACAATACCTCTGGTGTATGTACCGCCCTTATATAATCCGGGATTATCGAAACTCTTCCTCAATTTTCATTTCAATATTAATCAACCATTGTTTCAACAATAGACAGCAAATTCGCAAACAATTTGGTTCATTAAATATTGTAACGTAATTTCAGCATTTTATTATTCAATCTGAAAATTCGTTTTTTGAAACATTGAATTTTCTACATTTTGTAAAAATACGTTATACTGAGAAGGATCAATTTCTAAGTGGCGTGTGACTGTGATCGTTAGGTGGGTTCATGTGTCACCAAAAAAAATATATCTCGGCCTGTGTATACAAATCCAAAATAGAAGCTTGTATCGTAAAGTGCAGAATATATATTGTGAACACTGAGATTCGAACCCAACAACACCTCCAGATTGGAAGCCCACACTCCAAGCAACAGCGCCAATTCTATGTCTTATTTTATTATTTTACAAATACAACATTATTTTCTAATTTGGCACTTAATTTATTATATTTAATTGTAATGCAATATAGCACTGTTTGGCTTGACAGCTCGTCACCTGGGTGCATTATAATGTGGCTACCACACGCTCGCCTACGCTCGTGTGAATGAGTAAAAAGACGTACGGACGGGGTGATTGCCTTGGATTGTATACGTAATCGACGGTTAACGTCTTTTTACTCATTCACACAATAAATGTCGAGGGTCGGCGAGCATGTGGATGAAGCATTACATGTAACAATAACTAAAATTCCATTCAGTATGCAGGTAAGTGACTGAGCCGAGATGGAATATGAACATAAAATGATATTTCTGTTTTTACCTGTATGATTCTTTGTTGAAGAACTCTCCCAATGAACTCAACGCTTGAGATTTGAAACATTCGGCCAAGTCTCCCGTGAGGCAGGCGTGGTTAGTCCTGGCTAGGTATGGGTCCTGATCTGGACCAGTTCCGAGTCCTATCCAATCCAAAAGATCTCTCCCCTGGCGGTCCTGGAAAAAATATAAATATTAAATACATACAGAAAAACATAAGCAGTGGTCTGCACTCTTTTCAACAAATTGTATTCTAGTGTCCCGAAAAAGCCGGGAAAGCGAAAATACTATCTACAGACAAAAATAAAAGATCCTATTATCAAGTTTCCCTAAACACAGCAGGGAGATATATATTCATACATTACAGCACTGATTCTTAAACTCACTTGGGGAGGAACCAGAGCCGACATTCCGAAAACTGTAATTTAACTCCAAGACAAAAAATGACTTTGTTCTACCTTAAATTTTAGATAGTTATACACAAAATCTGAATTTCGATCTGAATAATTTCTAACGCCCTTCATACGTTATTATAAATGACCCCACACAACTCTTAGGTCCTCTCAAACGCTTTATTCCAGGAAGGTTGGTTGTTCCAGTGTGGTAAAGAATCAAGTCTGGAAATGAGATTGCAAGATTTGGAGACAACAACGCCAAGTGAAAGAGTCTAAAAATAGACAAAGTTTCTTTAAGAATTTTCATTTCTTACTGCAAATCAGAGTTTTCAGTATCATCCCTCTACAGAAATAGGTAAAATATAATACAAGTAAATATACAAGCAGGTAACAAAAGCCTAGTCGACTTGTAGAACTTTTGTCTGTAAATGGACTATTACATGCTGTGTTTAAACCATCCCCTTCTATTATTCTTGTGAAGAATAATAATTGCCAACTACCAACAATAGACATGACTGAAACCTGAAAAGGTTTGCCAACATAATAATAACTAACTTCTATGTGTAATGTATATCTTTCCAACATTGAGACTGTTTCGAAATTTGCGGTATCAGCTCCATTAAAATTATTTTATTCAATTCTTTTCTATTCTATCTCCTCGTACTGGGTCCCTTGCGGGGTAAGCAGAGAGAACAGATTTCCAGACTTTCCTATCCGTACGCACACTTCGTGCTTCCGTCACACAGATGTTCATATTAATTATTTTTAAATAAATTGTTCATTTTCATTCCAGTTACAAAATAGTTCACGTCCATTCTAGTTACAACATCCGTTTCACAGTCACTCAGCTTTCTGATCACTCAATTTCTTATATTTTATAAACTTTTATGGTATACGAATATATAAATACGTATGAAATTGGGCCCACAAGCCCGGAAAACGAAATTCTACATTGTGAAACCGGCCGTGAAAGCCTTCGTATATTTATCATACGCCTTTACGGGGAGGAAGTATTCTACAGCTTTACGCCTGAAGATGTCCCCCACAGCGCGGAACGAAACGTTGAGAACATCAACTCACATAAGACCACGGCCCACAAGCCCGGTAAACCAAATTCTACATCGTTTCATCGGCCGTGAAAGCCTTCGTACATTTATGTCTCAAAGAGTTTTTTTTCATATGGCATATTTTTATCTTTCGATTTTATTAATAACAATGAGATTTCATTGTTATATTCGTAGATCGCTGATGGTTCCACAAATTATGATACAAGCAAAGATAATATATTATACTTTATAGTCATGTAGTAGATGTTATTCTTGTGTATAAAAACTATACTATACATGTATGTATTATTTTCCGAGACAAAATACGCGTAAGTTGACAACTTAAGAATGTGGTTGTGAGATGAAGAATGCGACTGACAGTGTTATATATCATTTAAATGAAAATAATACTACCGAGTAGGTAGGTTACAATCATAGATTTTTATACTATACGATAGATGGCGTATACTTCGCAACTTTTTTTACACGAAATAAAGACGTAAAATTTTAAAAGGTTTCAGTTAATGTGAGGTATGAACTTTGAGCAAGTCAGATTTATTATATCTAGTGGCAATATTTTTGATTGTCGCGCTTTATTTTTGTGATACCATCGGATTTTTTTACATGTCATACATATTTGAAAAACAAGAACATAGTTGTCTTAATAGATAACTTGTGTCTTGCACCAGTGATATTCTCTACGCTCCTTCGATCCTATTGATTAACATCTGAACAATCACAAAGCCTCAGATTTCAAGGGATAATTTTTTTTGGAAATCCACTATTTGTGAACTGCATGTTTGCGTTTTCACTGTTGCTATTACAACGAGGATGTTTTTTTTTTAGAGAAAGCACTTTAAACAGATCTGTCTAATTTAAGCGGGCACCTAAATGACACCAGAACCAATCAGGGCTTGAAAGTTAGTCTTCTAGGTTGCGTACGTCTAAACTTCACTTGAAATCTGAGGCGTTGTGATTGGTCAGATGTTAACCAATAGGATCGAAGGAGCGTCAAGATAACACTGGCGCGAGTCGCGTGTACTAGATAGTAGATATACGTCAAGGATGGACTAATCGTCGTCTATCATAATGCAATCACTTTACGCTTAAGCAACATTCACCAATTCCATCAGCCCATCTATCCAGATCCACTGTGGCCAGGAATCGAACACAGACCTCCAACTTAACATACTGCTATTCTACCTGCTCTGTCTTGTGTCATGTAGACAAGTGACTAAGGCGAGATGGAACGTCAAATGAAACACTGGGATGATTTTAAGTTTGACGGTGCCTGTAGAATATGTTAGTGTCTTGGAAAAAAAAATATGGATTCCATCTAGCTTTTTGTATCAACAAATCAATCTATGGTCTTGACATATTCTGCTAGGAATTTTCGTACGTAAATAGGTATCTAATGCAAGGAAGGATAAGGTGTAGAAAATGTAGAGATACTCATAAAAAGAATGTTGGCTTCAGGAAAGAGTGGGAAGAGATTTCACATTATTATCCTCAAGAGAAGGATTACTATTCAATTTCAAAAGGAATTTCATGTTTATTTGAAGGCGGGAAGAATGTAAGGAATATTATATATACGTACGTGGGTAAACGTCAAAACGGAAGTTGTGACTAAAGCGAAAGTGAAAAAGTTGAGATAGTTATATAAAGGGAGCTTCGATGACTTCCTATACCTGAATGAGCTAGCGACTGAATATATAAAGAATGTTCAATTTAATTTCTGACAACCAAGTTTGCTTGCGAAATTTATCATTGCCCAATTCCCAACCTTCCAACTTTTTCCTTTGAGGGATGTGATATACATACTTCTTTTGACCATACGATAAATAAATAAAATTGAGATGGTTGAAACATGTAGAGATAATGAATGGTGAAAGGATTACAAAGAAAACATACCTGGGAGAAAGAAGAGGTGTAAGAATGCGCGACAGTCTACGACCTACGTGGTTTGACCATGTAGATCAGATTCTTAAAGAACGCGACGTGTTCTGAGTAAAAGGAGTAAGTATTAGAGTGTGTATGACAAATTGTATGAATGTGGCGGAATCACGAAGTGTTTGTATGGATACGAAGGTCTGGCGATCTGTTCTCTCTGCTTACCACGCAAGGGATGCGGCGTAAGGGGATAGAATAGAAAAAAAAACGGTTTAATGTTGACAACAGCGATCTGATGATCAAATATAAGAAAAAAAAGGTAGGTACCTAGGTCTGGTATGTAAGCATGCAAATTGAAGATATGGACTGAGGGGACGAATTTTCGGTGAACTGTTCGGTTAAGATTAGTTCATTTTTCCGCTTTTTCCACACCCATGAAAACTTTTAAATTAGGACTTACTCCATTTCTTCCTTGGACATTCGGTTCTTCAGGAATCGTGGCGTCTTGAAGAGGCGGTTGGTCCGGAAGCCTGATCCCTCCTTGTCCGTGTGACTGTATGGCGAACATTGATGCTGCTGTTGCAAGCAGGAACCACTTGGCTGAAGACAACATGATGGAGTCCTATTTTGTATCTGAAATTTAACAAACGTGAAATGCGTTATTGGATGGATGCTTTTTGAGTGAAAGAAATCGTAGAGTAATCTAGCTTTAAATAATCCGTCTAACTAACAATCCGTATTTCCTTCCTTGTCCTTCATATCATCCACCTATTTATTTATACCTAGTATATGTATGTATGTGTGTATATTCACAAGTTTTTGGTTGGCAAGCATTGCCTACAGCAATAAACCCGCCATTTTTTTTTCAAAAAAGATTTATTTCAGTAGGTATTTATATTAGAGTGTGTATGACTAATTGCATGAATGTGACGGAGGCTAAGAGTGTACTTGTGTAAGGATAGTGCAGTCTGGCGTTCTGTCCTCCCTGCCTGACGCGGCGTGAGGGTACAAATATATAGATGCATCGATAAAAATAGTTAATATTTTGGTAGCACCTATTGCCTTAGTAGAGTTTAGGACTAGGTATGCTTCAACTACCGAAAAAAATAACAAAAAATCCACATATTACTTAATACATTTTTTATTTATTTATTAAAGAATAATCAGGCCATCTGAAGAACTACAGGAAAATGATTATCATCCGCTTATTATGATAAATCGAATACAGTAATATGTACAATGTTGTTTTATGATTACATCGATAGATGGCGATGAAAAGAAGAAATTCGTCTTGAAATTTTACGTAGACGACGTCATATTAATTGACAGTGTTTTATGATAATAAATAATAATGCATTTGGTGTTACATTCTCTCATTAGAAATGTTAATAATCTTTATCGATTAAAAATTAATGATTGAATTATTGGCTGATTAAATTGAATTACGGAAATACAGACTGAATCGTTTCCACCAGTAATAAAAAAATAGTTCCTAGTATGTACTCGTAGGTATGTATTTATAATATAAAATAAAGATATTTTGATATTGTGTGTAGAGAGAATGAATTATGAAAGGATGACAAAGAAAATATACCTGGGAGAAAGAAGAGGTGTGAAGTATCGTGGCCGTCCCAGAGCCACATGGCTTGACCATGTTGACGAGATTCTCGAGGACTGACGTGTTATGAGTAAAAGGAATCGTAGATTGTGTACGACGAATTCCACAAAAGGGATGGAAGCACGAAGTGTGCGTAAGGATAGGAGAGTCTGGTGATCTGTTCTCTCTGCCTACCCCGCAAGGGATGCGGCGTGAGGGGATAGAAAAGAATAAAATCATTGTCATAGCTGTCAAAGCTTTAAGAATGCGTATGTAGTATTTATAGTCGTCTTTCAAATATGATTTTGACAGCCATAGCACGAAACCCCGTAAGAACCAATTCAACATTCAAAATGTTACGCAGTTTTACTATTATACACTTAAAACAATATATTGAGAATAAACAAATAAATAAAAAATGTAATGTGAAACAAAAAATGCTACGTCAAAATCATTCATAAATCTTCAGTTTCTTCCATCTGAGCAGTATCATATAGAATACGCAGGTAACCGGCGAATTTTGGTTAATTTTGAGAACAAAATGTAATAAAATAAACATTCTACAAAAAGAAAAATAAATGTACTTAACAAAGTTTACGTACCTTTTTTATTAAAATCACACAACGTGCAAAACCAAAAGTGTCACATAACTAATATCATATTCACAATCAATAACTGATGCAGTTTGAAAAATATGCACAAATTTTTATAATTCAGGACGAAACAATAACCATTTCGTTAAGATATTTTATTTTTTTATCAGTCCGATGCTTTGTATAGATTTTATCGTAATAATTTCTATGATTACACGTTGTTTTGCTAATATTTATAATATTTCTATGCATTTTTTTACTAGAGGAAAACGTGCAGACGAGTAAGTCGGCATTGGATGAAAGTTCTCGTTAAAACTAGCTGTTGTAGTACGTATATACTCGCTTACACACTATTACTCTGTTATGCATAAGTTACAGGAAATGTATGAAATCCGTCTTTGTATAGAATTCCTAGGAAATCTATACAATGCCCAAAATCGACAAGAAATGCGTGATTTTTTTAATTTGTTTATTGTACCATTATAGTTACGTATATAGTTACGTATTAATACACATTTTACTAGGAGTTTTATACATGTCCTAAATAGAAATCAGAAATATATTAAAGTGTACGTATGTATGGGTTACGTGGGAATTTAATATTATACAAAAAATCATCCATTGTAACTGTCTATTGTGATGCTGTTAATTTCACACTAATGGCGGTAATGTCGTGAATGTTTTATATAAATAAATCAATGGTTGATTTTAAGTACGACTCCCGTAGTTTACCTGCAAAAATACGTTGAATGCGTTCTTATTCTTAGTTTTATCTGTGCGCTAGCTTGGCCGGAAAAAATAGTGGGAGTTTATTTTTGAATACATATATTTATTATCGCACCTTTGACAAATTACTTAAATAAATAAAAAAAAAACTTTATTGGATGTAAAGAAACATTATTCCAAATGGTGGGTTTATTCTGTCAACCAACCACTTGTGATAATGAAATAAGAAAATTTGTACACATACTTAGGAAAGTAAGGGAAACCAAAAAGAAAAGAGAAAAAAAATTCAAACAGTTATACAGAAACATTAAGTATAAAGCAAATAACAATAGTAATAGATATAGAAAAATAATAAATGTAAATAATTATTTCACACATTTCCTAAATTGACTCAGCATTAGTTATTAGTGTCCGACCGAAACTGATTTTTATGACCGAAACCGAAACCGAAACCGAATTTCGGCAACGGTCTCAGTTTCGGCCGAAACCGAAACCGAAACCGAAACTTTCTTACAAGAACATGTTTTGAGGGAAAAATAAAGAAAACGTTATTATAATCAGTCAGACTTTACTTTTTTACTTTTAAATCACATAACTATGCAGTCTTCGATATTTTCACTTATTGATAATCAACATAACAACCCCTTTTTTAAGAAAATATTATTGATTGCGCCTTAAAAATACTTAAAATAGGTGAGGTGTTTATTTGAGTAGGTAAATATCAAGTACCTAACTAATGTTTGTTTAGGTATACCATTAGCGAGAGAGTTAAATTTACCATTTTTTTTAGATAGTTAGGTTAAGGTCCAACTTCACGAAAAATAGAACAGTTTTCAAATTTCAAGCAAATATAGTGTCTACTTTAGTTGTATTCAATCACTGTAGTTATAAAGATCATTTTGCTTGCCCAAGTTTTCGGCGCTTACAAAAAAGACAGAAAACAAACTCTCGGAAATTTGTACTGAAATTTTTTTTCTTTTGATGTTTTGAATGAAAAATTTGCTATAATCAAAAATGTGCAAAAGGGATCCACTAGGTATTATCAAATTCTACCATGATGTATATATTTTTTTAATACATGTTTTATAGTTTTTGCTAAAACTTAGTTGAAAAAATCATCACAAGTCAACTTCGGAATTTTTTTCTGAAGGATTGATACATTTTTTTAAAAATCTGTAAAAGGGATCCACTAGACAAAGGTACAAACTAAATATTCTGCTAACATCTTACTAGCCTATTGTGTACCGGTGAGCAGATATTTATCTTGTAAAAACCCCCTATTTCGTGAAAACCCCTCTTAAACTTGATTCTACTATAATCTATGTATTAGTTTGTTGTTATATTGAATTATTTTTTATGTTTGCTACCTATTCTTATGAATGTATATGGTATAGCCTATATCACGTAATAAAACTTACCAAATTCAAAATAAATCACACGACACAAACAAAACAAAACGACCTGCAAACGCTTGCCAGTCGCGACATGAATACACTTCATCGCGTCACAACGCGCCGAACATGACCGATCACAGCGCGAAAACTCCCGAATGCAGTTTCGGTTTCGGTCGTAGTTTCGGCAGGTTTGCCACCGAAACCGAAACTAAACCGAAACCCGTTTTTTTGCCGAAACTCGACCGAAACCGAAACCGAAACCGAACATTCGGTCGGACACTATTAGTTATATTTCCTAGGGAACGTATACAATTCCTAGATTTCAAACATTGCAGGTAACACAATGATCATTTCAATACATACCTCGACTGTCATTACAACTTGCCCAGTCCGTTATCTTTTTACTGCCTCAACAACTTTATACGTGTATCATTTTTAAAAATATAAACTCGAAACATTGTTTTATCTTCGACATTTTCCCGTTGGTAGCGCTGGTAGTCGATAGGTAAAATATTTATTCTTTCTTATGAGCCTTAGATATGAGCCTTTTCCATACTCGTCAATTCCTTTTTATTTTTTGCTGCTTGTAGCTTATTTTTACCCCCCATAGCGGCTATATCGTCGAACCATCTCTTTTGGTCTTCCGACGGCTCTCTTTTATTTTCCGAAGGTCTCCATATTAAGATTCTCCACATAAGCACGTCTTGTGGGGTCTTGTTTTGCAACTTGATTTCAATACTATAGGAGAGAAAAGACCGTTCCAAACGATGCGGCTCACGGTTATGTGGTAAATAACTGTACTACTTTTTGAATTATTCGAATATTATGTTCTTAATTTTTTGAAGAATTCATGGTGATTTATGATATTATGTATGTAGGTACAAGAAAATTCGGGCGTTCGCCTAAGAAATGTATAGGATGACTTATTTGTTACCAGTTTGACACATCAGTAATGTACCAAGCGTTGAAGTCTCGGAAACAACATTCAAACAAATCAAAATGTACGCTGTTAAACTTCAACGAACGAGTCGAAAGGTAAATTCATTTCATTGGTTTAATTATACACTCTTTATAAATGAAAACAGCCTTTTTAAGTTACGCAATATGAAATAGTCATTATCAAGTTCATGGCAATAATTTGTGGAGAACATTATATCAGTGACCCTCAAACTTTTCTTGTACGTGGCTACCTGGATTACAAACGGCAATAAAAAATATCCACTTACACGTTTAGTGTGATGAAAATTTACACCTACAATCTTTTAAACATTTTTACGTGTGAAGCGTGTAATGGAATATTCTGTTACTTTTTTTAATTTTTGCGGATGTTCTAAAATGTCATGAAAATGAATGTTTATTGTTTATTGTGGTTTATCATCCCTGGATCCCTCGGGACACTTGGAATAGTCATTTCAACAAGTAAAAAATGAGAGGGGAAATAAAAGTTACAACGGAAAAAAATACAAAATCAATGCTGATCGGAATGTAAAGATTCGCTTACAAGAGAAACTATTGCCGAAAAAAATGCGCAATTAATTACTCCGAGTTGCCGAGCAACTATTGAAAGAATGAAAAAGTATGGAATATTGCCGAAATAATTAAACAATTAATAGTTCCAGTAGTTGGGGCAATGCGATTTGCCGAGCAATTGTTGCTCGAAAAATTGCCCGTGTAAGAGAACCTTAATGAAGAACCTTCAATGGTTTGCTTTCTGTTTTTGTTTAATTGTTGACATGTGCTGTTATAACTAGCTGTTTGTGCCCATGTGACTAAATAAATAAAAATACATAACAGAATATTTTAGACGAAATCCAAAAGGTTACGCCTAGAAGTAAAGCTACTTGAATGATTTTTTATTTTCACCCGGCTTGGGTAGACTACCTAAATAAAGATATATATTTTTTAAATAGTTAACCATAATGTAAATATGCATCAAACATGGGTATTAATATCCACTAATAATTAATGTACTCCATTGCATTTTAATTAGAAACAGTTGGAATGCGTGGTAGTGTTTCTTTTATCGTCGACTACGTACATACTATACTAAGCCAGGGCCCCTCAGTTTCGACGGTCCGAAACACAGATTTACAAACACCGTTTACATAATTTTGTTCTTACGTGTTGTCCAGCATGCATTACAAATAATTACTATCGATAAGAGATCTTTTATAAAAAGGGATTTACGCGTCATTCTCAAACATTGTTCATACCATTTCACCGACATTTTTATGAAGTGCTCATAATTTGTTTGTACAATTCATATTTCACGTCGTTACAATGAATTACTTTTACCTGTTGTCGAATGAGTAATTTTCAACGCATTATCCGCTAACTGTTTACTTACATAGTTAAAATGGTTTCTGTGTTAATTTTATTTCATTAGTTCACTGTGTCAAATGAGTATCGAATACTAATCAATAAAAATTTAATAAATAACAGTTTTACTTTTTGGTACTTACATGCCCAATTGTTCACAATTAAGAGTATACATGCATGCATACTGACATTTCAAAAATTTCTAAAAACAAGAGACCTTCTATCTCGATAACCGTAACAAAATATGCTTTGGAACAAAATAGGATAGATGCATTGAACAATTATCTATGGAATTACCGTAAAAGATTTTTTATATCTTGTATAGATTTCTCTAAAAAAATATTTAAAAACACCTCTGATCTTTTTTCCGAAAGACGGAAACTCGTTTCCCGAATGTCGCGTAGTAATTTATTCTTATGTACTTACCGGTAATATGCATTAAAATCTAGGGAATAACCGTAAATGTTTTTTGATAGACGCAAAATTAACCCCAAAAAATTGAAAAAAAACGCTATTTTTACCATTTTATCAAGCACATTGTCGAAGACTGTCCTCTAAGAGCATTCCCTGGAACGTATGCAGATATCCACAATGCCACACCCAATGCCCTTGAATGGCTTGGAAGCCTGGATGTTGCTCTGTAGGGTACATGTCTCCTGTATGTAACAGATAGCATAATTCTCTTTATCTTCTGACGTTGCCGCCCATCGGTGGCAGAAGCCATACGAAATAATAATAATAATGCGATTGTTCATGCGATTTTGAACCTTAATCCCGTGGGAAATGACTGTGGCGTCATTCTTGGTACCAAGCCCTTAATTAATTAGTACAAGACACTGGTGCACAACGCCGTCCTGGTGCCAACACTAATGGCATGGACATGGCTGAAGAAGGAAGAATCAGGTATAAATTAGTGTGCGGGTGGGACAGAGATACATTAGTATTTTGGTATTGTATAGAATTATAATTATATTAATTATGTATGTATTGGTCCCCTGCACTATATTGTGTAGTTGTTGACTGAAGATTGCCTAGGTTGATTTGACTTATTGTTTAAGCATATTTTTTTTTTCATGTCATATACATAATATACATATGTGATCTGTTATTTATTGTAATAGCATTATTAAAGGCTTACGCCGTTTATGAAAATAAATAAATAAATAAATAAACAAATGCTGTCGAGATGAGATCGCTGACAACAATGTGTGGAGAGATAGGATAAGAAATTAAGTGATTAGAGAGTTGAGTGAATGTAAAACGAAAATATACCTTAGGAAGCGCGGCCGTCCAAGAACCACATGGCTTGACCATGTAGAGCAGATTATTAAGGATGTGTTCTGAATAAAACGAATCGTTGAGTATGTATGACAAATTGTATGAATGTGCAGAAGCAGAAAGTGTGTATACAATCCTACAAGGCCAGATTTTTAAACCTAACATTGTAGGCCCAACCAAAAATTTAGAACTAACGCAACAATTGCATAGCGCCCATACAACGGTATTCCTGTTTTAAAACTGGGGTACCTACTGGTTCAAAACTGATTTTAAAATTCCTGACACAAAATACAGCACGTATACAAAATATCATTTCACTTTAAAACATTTTGCTTTCATTCAAATCCGTCCATGTCGCTAAGTGTGTTGCGATTACATTTTTCCATTAGTGTTTATGCGTATAATAAATAAATAAATAAATTATTATGACGTGCGGCTATGAGTGATAGATAAGTGAAAGATAACAGGCAAACTTATAATAAAATAAATAATTTAATTAGTAAGATGGTCGATATATTAACATAATTCCACCCAATTAACGCGCACCTAACATTTTTAATAAATAATTTGCAATTATTTTTTCGAAATAAATTATGCGTGCAATGCTGTGTTAATGATAGGTATTATATTTTTTCATTGTTTTTTACTAGTTATAGTACCCTCAAGAACCTAATGATTTATTTTAGTTTTATTTATTTATTTATCTATCAGCAAGGCACACTTACAGACATTGAACACAAATTAGCCTAAAGAAAAACATCACATTAAATAGAGTTCATTCAAAGCCCTATTACAGTGTACACACCTATAGATAACTTACAAATAAGAAATTAAGCTGCACTTGTGAGTTAAAAAAATGCAGTAGGTATTATTGGTCGATATGCATATTTTTGTAATAGGTGCAATTGTCATGAGTATGAGCATTTTTTTACAAAATTAGTTCAATCAATGTAGAAAAATTTAGGCTAGCACCTAAAAAAATATTCACTCAAATGGTACATGGTTGGCGCAGTTGGTTGAGGCGGCAGTATCTCGAACGGGAGGTGCCAGGTTCAAACCCTGGCGCTGGCGATGTATTCCACACTTTGCGATACCAGGCTTTTAGCCTAGTGCAAGGTGTGCAGGAAAGTATTTGGGTTTGTATATGCAAGCCCAGATCCTTTTTCTAAAAAAAACAATATTCATACAAAGGTAAAAAACAAGTGAACCAAAAAGACGAAAAAGTGAATTTTGTTTTCTAAAAGAATTGAAGAAGAATAACGATAGATTATAATATAATATAGTTCATTGAGAATTTATTTATATTTTTAGTCAATTTCTAAGTATTTGTTACTTTGAAAAGATTTACAAGCACGTCAAAAAGAGTCACCATTAATTACGTGGATGAATCATTGTGAATTCTCAGCGGACAGTGTTGTTTTAAAAATGGTCTTTTACAACGAAATGAAATTATATTCCCCAAAGTGACAGAAGACGTTATCAAAAAAAATGTGCAGATGTCATTTTCATTCAAGACTGTACAGTCACAGGCCGGAGGGGTCCTCGTCCTACCCCGTATAACTTTTCTCAAAATTTACTCAGTTTTAATTCTATGTGTAGTGTGTATTGGATCCATGAGTACCTTCCTCCAGTTTATTCTACTAGTTCCAATCGAATCTACAATCAATCAGTAGCGTAGCATGCAGGGGGGCGGTCCGCCCCGGGCGTCACTTTTCAGGGGTCGTCATTTTTTGGGTAAAAAATTAAAAAACCCCTTAAATCACGTTTGTTTCATTGAAAACTCTAAAAAATTTGGCCTGCGGAGCTTACTTTATCTTTTTGTACCATTCGATTTTTTTTGCTGTCCAACTCTAGCCTAGAGATTTTTTATTATTCCTGTAAATTTTGGATTTATGTGCCTAAATAAGGGGGCAGTGGATTTGACTTTGGCATCCTCACCATTTTATTTTATTTAAAAGCATTTTACTTATTAAGAAAATCAATCAATTAATAACGAAATAATAGGTATTGAATTAACACAAGAACAGTCATTTTGCATGATTTTGGGGTCTATCAATACCCCTCGACGGCGTTAATGACTATTTTACCGTTAGGCCTACACACGGGTTAACCAAAGAAAAAGTCGCAACAAATTCCATATTAAACCACTCGTAGGCGAAAACGTTTTTTCTTTTTCCCACCAGGTCTAGACACTCCAGACAGGTTAAGCGAAAAAATCCTAAGCATGTCTCAACAAATTCATAAATCATATTTTTTCTGTGTTCTGCTTTCTGAAGCAGAGATTCTATTTTTGTGATATGTTGTTATAAGAACTAAAAATTCTGTAGAAATAGTGACGTGTGATTGCTGTCTGTTTCAACCCAGCGTCTAAAAGTGCATTTGTGTTTCCAAACATATCAAGTCATAGAAGATAGACTGGGTACTTATCATCTAAAGTAAGGTCTGATTTTTGTGTTCGCATGGTTCAAGTAGGTACATGGTTGGCGCAGTTGGTTGAGGCGGCAGTCTCTCGAGCGGGAAGTGCCAGGCTCAAACCCCGGCGCTGGCGATGTATTCCACACTTAGCGATACAGGCTTTTAGCCTAGTGCAAGGTTTGCAAGAAAGTATTTGGGTGAAGTGTATGCAATGCCAGATACTTTAAAAAAATTTACAATGAATCGCTTCAAAAATTTAGATTAACATTTGCAATATATTATTGCAATCAGCCTATATGGCTGTGACCTCGGCGGTATTTGGAGAAAAGGCTTTTCCCAGGAGATGCCATGATGATGAGGGGATCCAAAAGTTATGTGGGGTCGTGTGTGGTATTGCATGAAAGAGCGTCGGAAAAGATATTCAGATCTTTATGTCAAATTTTGTCCAGCTTAAACGTATAAAATATGCCAGGTTGGTTTGTCAAATTTGCCGTTGCGAAGGACGGGTAATTCAGTAAGTAAACAATAAAATTGTCTCGATATAGAATAATTCTTCCCAATTTCATCTACTGCCTGTCTTGTGCTATTTAAACTAAGACAGATGCCATCAGCTTAAATTCAAAACATAGTTAAGTAGGTAAAAACTAAAACGTCTAAAAATGTTAAGGGCTTGACACCAGGAATGACGTTACAGTCATTTCCCACGGCATTAAGGTTCAAAATCGCGTGATAAAATGGTAAAAATAGCGTTTTTTTTCATATTTTGGGGTTAATTTTGCGTCTATCAAAAAACTTTTACGGTTATTCCCTAGATCTTATTATCAGTTCAAAAAAAATAGTCCGCGACTTTCGGGAAACGATTTTTCCTCTTTCGGAAAAAATATCAGAGGTGTTTTAAATATATTTTTTTTTTTGAGAAATCTATACAAGATATAAAAAATCTTTTACGGTTAGGTATTCCCTAGATAAATATTCAATGCATCTATCCTATTTTGTTCCAAAGCATATTTAGTAACGGTTGTCGAGATATAAGGTCTCCCGTTTTTGGGATTTTTGAAATGTCGGTATGCATACTCTTAAGTAGGTAAAACTAAAACGTCTTAAAATGTTAAATATCAGGACAGTTTTTCTCTAGTGGTTTCGTGTCTAGGGATGAAGCGAAAGCATTGCGTTGTAGATAATGGAAGGGGTTATTTTTATTCAAAATAATATTTTTATCTGACGATAGATTCTTAATCATAAAAGTACGATTTCGCTTGAGAAACCGCGTACCTACAATAAGATAACAGGCGACATATTTTAATATACATTGTACATCTACACAAAAACAATAATTGACAAATGTTCTGATGCACACGAACCCGCTGAGGCTGGTTTAAGTTGTCACTTAATGCCCAGGGCAACGTTCACCAATACCAACATAGTAAATTATTTTCGTTTTTTTTTAAATGAATCTGGGCTTATCGAAATAAACCCAAAATACATCTTTGCACACTTCACAGAAAGCTTAAAAGCTTGTGTTGTGAAGTGGAGTAAGTCGGGGATTGAACCCGCGCCCACTGGATTAACAGTCGAGCGCGTCATTTGTGCGATCAATTTTGTAACTTGTTAGTATATCTTGCACCTTTGTATTCTTTTTTGAATACCCAATATTATGACGTTTCACATCGTCCGCTACCCATTCTGAATCTTATAAAAACATTGACGTAAAAATAATTTAAGGCATCCACACACAGTCATTAACTGGTTACCCCATTAGTGGGATCTACCACGGTGTTATATCAGTATTAATTTCTATAGAGCTACCAATGATTTTCTATGTTTCTTCCTTTTCTTTACTTTCATCTTTGATTATGGTATTCTTTTGGAAATATATTAGATAATTGACAAATACTCTAAACTGATGATAAAAGGAACTACATAATAGGTATTGGCTGTATTTGAAATTAAAATGATTCCTATATCAAGATACGAGTAATGTTTTAATTGGTTGTTATGGCACAAGGTTTTTGTATCAGTAGTACAGAATGAGATAATTAAGCTAATTTTCTGAAAGTGTATCGAAAGGTATTATTTATAAAATAATGAATCTCTAGTGCAGACTTAAAAGACTCTATAACACCTACGCTGCAGAGACTTGCTTTCACTTATTTCTATAGATGTAACGAATATTCGGTAATTATTCGGTATTCGGCCCATTCGGCCCCTGTTTGGAGTATTCGGCCGAATATTGCTTACCATTCGACCGAATACCGAATACCTAAAAACAGGAGAAAGAAATTTAAAAACACACAGTAAATTAAGGTAGTTTACTATGTCTAGGTAAATTCATATTCGTGACGTAATAGATTTTGTAAATGTAATGTAAATGTATGGAAATGTACATACCTAGAGTAAGTATTAGCAAAAATCAATTATTTCAATACCTATATATAAATGGCAGTTTTTGACAGCCAAATATTGGAAAATTTAGATGACTTAATTCAGCGGGTCAGTCAGAGAGCAGATAAGACATACTTGGAATAATGTAGTATGCACGTCAAAAATTTTACGTGTATTAATCAGGCCGAGAAGTTTAGCCGAATATTCGGCTATGCTCCTGGCCGAATATTCGGTATTAGACTTGAGGCCGAATATACTATTCGTTACAAAACTATCAATTTCCAATAAGTCATTCAAATGATAGATTTTACTGCCTATAGAAACGACGTGAAAGACAGGGCCTATTCAGTGTTAAAATACTCCTACATATTTCCATTAAGATACTAACGATTATGAGCATTTTGTGGTAATTTTGGGCTCTTTATGGTCCCTTAAGAGGGTGTACCTGAAAAATTAAGTCTGGCAAATGAGCATTAGGTAATCAGATACGGAGAAGACATAAGACAGATTTAATGAGAATATGTTCTAGAGACTCTAGTGCTTAGAAATCCTCTGAAATTTAATGAAAATTGAGATTACAAGTTACCTTAGTTTTTTTTAGATAATGTGCTGTACCTTATAGTTTTTTTTTTAATATATTCATGGGTTGGCTGGCAGAAATTGCCGTTTCGCAATAAGCCCACCCTTTGTATGTTTTATGCAATTTATTTAATAAAATGTTTAAAGAAGACACAGTGACTCTACTGGTGGATATTTTTTGATATTCCTTGTCCTTTTGCATAAGTCAAAATCGATTTCACTCTCAGAAAATATGTTTTGAAGAAGTTGAGGAGATAATAAATAAATTTTCTTTTTTAAACTAAGTATCATATTTATTTACTTTATGGTTGATTTAAGTATGCATAAGTTTTCCTTTGCAATAAGTCTGCCCTTTGACATACTACTGTGTCTAATAAGATTTATTTTTCATTTATTATTCGGTCTGTTATTCTCAAAGCATGCCCCAATCAGGATTATCTTTTCTGGATTATGGAGGAAACTGATCGACAAGTAAGCTACCTTTCCCCCCGGCATAATTATTTATTAAGTACATAATTTTAAAACAAAAAATATTATTTTCAAAATAGTCCCTATTATCATTGACGTCAATTGGATGAATCCGAAAAATTATGTCATTATGAATTTTCCAATACATTAGATAACAGAATAATTAATCAGTCTGCAAAATGTTCATTTTATCATCAATGTCAATTAATTCCCGCCGGCTAATAGGTAGCTCAGGCATTTTGGCAGGATGGGGTGTTTCAGAATATCAGGCGTCTCCACTCCCCCACCTGACGCGCCCCCTCTTTCCCCCCGAATAAGTCCCCCTTACGTGGTCTTCTTCAATTTAAAGAAAAAACAGTAAGAGGTAGAAGAAAACTGTCAAAGACAAAAGTAGGTAGCATTTAATAAATTCTCTATAAAATAGGTACGACACATTGTTGATAAGAATATCAGTTTACCCTCAATAACCGGTCGTAATATCGTATTGTTTTTTTTTTTTTAAATCAAGTTATACTCAAATTGTTGAAAATTCATAAGAGCTACTGGAAAATGTTCAAGGAATAAATTAATTTCTAAAGTTTTATCTATAAAATGAACTTTTATTCATCTTTCCGTGACTCATAGCTATTGAGTTACTTTGCCGAGTTCCCCATACACTAATTTTCATAAAATGACTGAGCTATAAATCAAAATTATAATTTGATTTTATTTATAGACCTGCGTACGTCGTAAAATATACGAGTTATGCGTTACATTTAATTATATGAAAATTATTGACGTAAAATCGTTTGTAGTACTAATTATTCATTATTTTACATAATGCTTAGTTACTTGACAGCATGTGACACTAAATTTAATATTATATCATATTATGACGTATGTAGAAGATAAATATGTAATCGTAAATAAAAAATCAAAACCAAAATTATATAATTTCATATCCTAAATCCGTTTTTCGCGGTTTTCCAAGCACGCCCTCCCGGGGTTCGGATCTTGCCTCCCTCGACAGATAGACAGATTAGCAGACAGAACCACAGAGTAAAATAAAGTTAACTAAAATCTTGTAAAAAGCCGGTACCTATTATAAGAGCGGTCATTTGTAGCTTTTAGTAAAGAGGCAATTGATTTTTTTGACAGAAGAGTACCTAATATTGGAGCGTGTATGAATGTGACGGAAGCAAGAAGTGTGTGTAAGGATAGGGAAGTCTAGCGTTATGTTCTCTCTGACACCACCAAAGGATGCGTTTGACTTATCACCATAAGATGAAATATCCTTTTTGGGAAAAGTTTGTTATTTGTAATCAGTAATTTTCGACTTAAGTTAAAAAAAATCAAGCTCTCCGATGGTGAATTGACTTTTTCTTTTAGTTTGGACAGTGATTTCACTTTTGTAAAACAAATCACTATAGGTATTCAAATTTTACAAAGTAATTGAAAAGAACAACATTAAAAATACCACGAGTACCCAGTGTTGCCAACCCGACAAAGTCAAATGTCGCTAAGCGGAGGTTCAAAAGTCGCCAGAAGTCGCCAGATTCGTTTTTTATAAAAAGTTTTGCAAGAATGCTGGTCCGACGGGGGGGGGGGGAAGGAGAGAAAAAATTGAATACCACAAAATGACATTATAAATCCATAAAAACGCACGACACTGAAAAGCTGAATAAGAATATTGGTTTTCGCAGGGAAAGCAGAGTGCAATGTTACTTAACCTTGAGCACGGTGTATGTACGAGTATGTAATAATAATGCCTAGAGCCTGTTGCCGAGCATATTTATGAAGCATCCGAAGAATCGTTGCTATGTATTGCTATAAACAAGACACTGTTCAGGTCTATCGGAAGAAAGAGTGGATCTAGCTTTGATTAATTTGTACATTTCTGTTAAAATACTACAAGTGAAACCGAAAAGCGCCATGGACCTAAAAGGCGCTAGAAAAGTCGCTAGAATATTTTGTCGCTAAATGAAAATTAAAAGTCGTTTTCCATGTCCAAATGTCGCTAGATCTGGCGACAAAGTCGCTAAGTTGGCAACACTGCGAGTACCATGTAAAGTTACATAGAAGAAACAAACCGTGTCAAAAAAAGTATATTTAGAGAAGGAAAAAAAAACTTGCAAAACTATCTTTTTTACAGGTTTAATTATTAATTGACTCATTTTATTTTGGGGCTAGGATCTTTCGTGAGGTTCACCTGCTGTTCCGGGTTTATCTATTCTACACTTGTGTTATGTGTGAAGTTTTGCAGATTCCAAGCTCAGATTCTTTTTCTTTTTAAAATTTCTAATATCCTCTTTAATATATTACAAAACTTGTACTACAAGAAATAGTATAGCTGTAAATCTGCCGTAAAAAAGCTTTGTTTTTTTACTGTAAAATATGCTGTCTGGGGGCGACTATTTATTTTTTAATTAATCGACTTTATTTTTATCTTACTCATAGTATGTATTTTGAGAAATAAATTGAATTGAATAGAATTGTGACACTATACTTGGTCAATCCAGCAATTAACAACAAAACACACACATTTGATCGGTATTTTTTTTATTGCTGATGTGGTTGCCCCCCCTCAGTGTGCTCCCCCTCAGAGCACGAGCTCTGCTCAATTCTGAGGGGAGGTTTTACTTATATAATTTTATTCTTGTTAATTATTTGTATGTTATATGTATCTTTGAGTTAAATAAATAAATAAACGAAAATTAATAAATAAAAATCTAATCAGCTAATCGTCAATTTCTGCTAGATTACTTTCGAACAAAAAAACGACTTAACACCTTTCTCCCACGCAGTCTTCAAATCATCTTTTAGTGATGAGATCACTCACCTTCTTAAATGTTATTGTTCTTTCGGTTACGTAACCAAACACTATTATATATAACAGACACAACACTAATAGGTATTACGGTAACAGTTCAACACTGCAATGCTTTCACTCCAGCATACTATATGACAATGAAGTAACTCTTACTCTGAGCAACAACTTTTATATCTTCTGACTTAAGGATATAAACACTGACATAATATCATCGTTACCGGCGTCGTTATTATTATATCGCTTATATAATCGAGTACAATGATCTGCGTAGTTAGGTGTGTGTCTGTAGACATAGTCAAGTCAAGAATTATACCAAGAATATGTTATACTTGGCGAGCGGCGCGGGCCAAGCGGGTGTTCATGAGTCAAAACTTACCTAGACGAGTCAGGAAAAACGCCCCATCCACATGCCTTTTTACTGATGAAGAGCCCACAGCTAAGCGTGTGGCGTGGGCATTATGCCGTGAGGTGTCTGCATTCAAACAATTCTTCATCGTGTATACTCCCTTGAGGAGGAAGCAGACGGGCGTTTTGACGCTTACAAGTTGTCATTGGTTAGCTTTAGTGTCCGACCGAAACTGGTTTTTATGACCGAAACCGAAACCGAAACCGAATTTCGGCAACGGTCTCAGTTTCGGCCGAAACCGAAACCGAAACCGAAACTTTCTTACAAGAACATGTTTTGAGGGAAAAATAAAGAAAACGTTATTATAATCAGTCAGACTTTACTTTTTTACTTTTGAATCACATAACTATGCAGTCTTCGATATTTTCACTTATTGATAATCAACATAACAACCCCTTTTTTAAGAAAATATTATTGATTGCGCCTAAAAAATACTTAAAATAGGTGAGGTGTTTATTTGAGTAGGTAGATTCATCCTTTGATTATTATTCTTTTTTTTTTTTAATATTAAACATAAAATTACTTATTTAAGTTGTTACCTAACATCACAATTAAAACTTAGTTGAAAAAATCATCACAAGTCAACTTCGGATTTTTTTTCTGAAGGATTGATACATTTTTTTAAAAATCTGTAAAAGGGATCCACTAGACAAAGGTACAAACTAAATATTCTGCTAACATCTTACTAGCCTATTGTGTACCGGTGAGCAGATATTTATCTTGTAAAAAACCCCCTATTTCGTGAAAACCCCTCTTAAACTTGATTCTACTATAATCTATGTATTAGTTTGTTGTTATATTGAATTATTTTTTATGTTTGCTACCTATTCTTATGAATGTATATGGTATAGCCTATATCACGTAATAAAACTTACCAAATTCAAAATAAATCACACGACACAAACAAAACAAAACGACCTGCAAACGCTTGCCAGTCGCGACATGAATACACTTCATCGCGTCACAACGCGCCGAACATGACCGATCACAGCGCGAAAACTCCCGAATGCAGTTTCGGTTTCGGTCGTAGTTTCGGCAGGTTTGCCACCGAAACCGAAACTAAACCGAAACCCGTTTTTTTGCCGAAACTCGACCGAAACCGAAACCGAAACCGAACATTCGGTCGGACACTAGTTAGCTTATATGATCACTTTATGGCCAGGGTAACGATAAACCATTTCATCACATCCTGCTGTGAAACATGTTTAATTTGAAATTATGCTGTTGGAGAACGTTTCACAATGCACCAATTTTTCGATCCGATCGCCATCTGGTGAGAAGTAGGCGGGACATTATACAGCAGCTAGGTTGATGTTGACGTAGATTCCAATTGCAAAATATATGTAATATTATAAAACGTTGAATAATTACCCAAGCCTGTTTTGAAAGCAGGAGAAGATTCAACAAATGTTTTCGTTTTTTGGACAACAATTAAATTCTTCTTATTCTTATGTTAGGCCTAATGACCTGTTAGTCTCTTGCGAGGTCAACTCCCAACTGTTCATCCATCTCTTTAATGGTCTGCCTGGGGGTCGCCTACTTTGGGGTTGGCCGTGCAGCGCAATATAAGGGAGCCTGGATGATTCCGTTCTCCTCACATAAGCGTACCAGTGTCTCCTTCGCTGCTACATTAAATTACTTAAAGATAAAGAAAGTAATCGAAAAGATCGTGGTCTCGATCAGGTGATTGCTAGTATTGGGTAAAGCAACTTACTATTTACATATAGCGCAATAGTCATTTCGTTCATTCAAGATTACTCTGTTCAAAATTCCCAGCGTGTTGCAATCGCTACATGTTGCACACTTTGTGATTTACCCAGTGTTAATTCTCCTTTGGTAGAAGTATCGTATGAATAATCCAGAGAGTATATTGGAGATAAAATGAAATTATAGTAAGCATGGGCGTCGTCAGCTGCCCCCCTCCCTAGAAATCGGAATAGGTATATATTTTTTCATACTAAATGATTAAACCTCACATAAAATCACATTGTAACCACAAGTTTTCTCATCACCACATAAAATTTTCATGAAAATCCATCAAAATACAATTATTTCATTAAAAAAAATTGCCTGAGGCACTATTTCTTATTGCTTTTTATAAAAGACATTTTTCGTGTGTATGTACATTTTGAACTACACCAAAGCACATCACGACCTTCTTCACTATACCTCACAAAAAATTCTCCTGCGGCGCTATTTACGCTTTTATAATACTATATCGATTTTTTAAATTCCCCCCTAGCTCCAAGACTGGCGTCACCCATGATAGTAAGTAAGTGGTGTTTTTTGTTGTTCATTACGTAACTTTAGATGAAATAATAGAGTAATTAACATTGAAATTAATTTGTTATTTTGGCGTCTGTAGTGAACATGCACCAAACTTTAACAAAGACATTACATGGTATTAGAAAAAATGGTCTTGGACAGATAGAAGGAGCGTCGGAAGGCTACCAAAGAGATGGACCGACGACATTGTCTAAATCGCTGGAGGAACCTGCATAAGGAAGGGTCAGAACAGAGAGGAGTGGAAACAGATAGAAGTGGCCTATATCCAGCAGTGGAGTGAAGAAGTCTCATGAAGAAGAAAAAGAAGAAGAACGACGATGCTGATTATTATTCGACTTTTATCCTCTCGGCTAACGACTCTTCAAGAATTCCTTGTTCTGGCACAAAATTTTCAAATACCCCTTTCATTTGGCACGTCCAGATCTCTGGTTGTGTTTTTTTTTTATAAGTCCCGTCTGCCTTACCGCTGGCTTACATGATGAATAAAAATTTATTTCGTTTTAACACGAAACAATTTTTTACAAAGACGAATGTTTTAACAAAATAAAAATACAAATGTTTTTGGTTCAGAGTAGATGCGGTAATATTTTTATAAGTATGTGCCGAGGTTTCTGAGAAGATTAATTTCCTTTTCAAACAAAAACACAATACTGCCTTCACATAAATCCTTTTTGCTTTCCGCATTTTTATCAAGACGCTCATTTTTTAACACTCGCGTACATGGGTTAGGCCATATACGAGAAACATACGATATAAACATTTATTTCTTTATACTTGAATGTATTTTAAAAGGAATGTTCTCATTTTTAATATAACAGATATTTTTAATCACTGTGATTTTTTGTTCATAATGGTGTAAATGTCTTTCTAGATAAGTCGGTAAATGAGATCCTCTTTCTTCTTTTTTCTTCCATCCGCTGATGGATATAGGCCTGTTCCAATTTCTTCCACTCTTCTCTGCTCTAAACCTTCCACATCCAGGTTCCCGCAGCGATTTGGACGGCGTCGTTGGTCCATCTCATTGGTGACCTTCCGACACTCCTTCTATTTGTCCAAGGTCTCCACATTAATACTTGTGGCGCCCATCTGGTGTCACCCTGCCTGGCCATATTTTGTCCCGCCCATTGCCACTCAAGTTTATCACGGTTCATGGTATCAGCAACTTTGGTTCTCCGTATAATTTCTTCGTTTCTGAACCTATCCCGGAGACTAACATCAAGCATCTGCCGTTCCATGAACCTTTGTGTACTTTTAGATAGAGAGCTGGATAGAGAGAAAGAACTTGCGACAAATCTATGGTCCAATTTGTGACGATAATGTCTGGAGAACGAAATGCGACCACGAGCTGTGCCAATTTTACGATTATGCAGTAGACGTTATGATGCATCAAAATCTCATCCTTGTCTAGAATAGTATTACTGTTCTTGTAATGATGTGATATTATATGGTGTAATTATTTTGATGTGATGCTTCAACAAGGACTGTTTTGTCAAATTTATATTTTTCAATGTTAGCTTGCACAGATTGTAATATTTTTAATCTAGACAAATTTTGTTTTTAAATGGCATTGTTTGTGTTTAAAAAATAATACCGTTTTTAGTCCGCAATCCACCACTATCCTCCAAAAATATTCACAGTATTTTTAAATAAATAACGCACAAAAGGACACGAAATATCAGTGATTGCTCTTTCCGTATCCATCATCACGAAAATGTAATAAATGTACATGTGGTAGTAAAAAATACACAAACAAAATTATAACCTCCTAGTACGTGACATCAACCTTTTAACTTCTTCTGAAGCTGCTCCAAAATATAGAGGAATAATACTATGAGATCGTGTTTTTCACGATTATGCTATACTATGTGTTGGAAACCAATGCTAAAGAAAGACATTTTGAATTAGGTACATGGATTATAAAAGTGATAATATGAATTACTCAATAAACATCTTTCTTCAGCGCTGTTATGCTGAACGGCGAATTGCCGTTGCCTTAGAAAGGGAGTTTTTTTCTCATACCAAAATATTACGTTTTGGTATGGGTAAATTGTATGTTAACGTGTTC
Source organism: Ceraclea dissimilis (assembly GCA_963576895.1). Classification (NCBI taxonomy): domain Eukaryota; kingdom Metazoa; phylum Arthropoda; class Insecta; order Trichoptera; family Leptoceridae; genus Ceraclea; species Ceraclea dissimilis. Next base: position 18,001,058 of record OY756363.1, read on the forward strand.
TAGTATTTAACGTCTAATTTGACATTAAAGGCTAGAATTTTTATTCTAATTTAAGATTTAAATTAACCGTATTTTTGGAAGTCAATTCTTTAAATTAATGGATGCCTCCGCACAAATTGTGAAACTTATATATTCCCGAGAAAAAATACTGCTAAAACTGATTATCAAAAAGACCTTCAGAGCAATTTTTTTGTAGTACAATTAAAATTGGCCTCCATAAATACGAAGAGAAAATCGTAAAATTCACGAACAATGGCATTTCTAGGTTAAAAAGATAAAGTATGAACCTGCGGGCTTAAATTCGCGAAGACAGTATTCCTGGGAAAAACAACAGTAATTTCTGTGATATATGAAAGAAGTTAAGGTTTCATTTCCATATCATTCTGTTATTATATTACCTGCTATTATACTTACTGTTATTTTGCTACGTTACGAACAAGACAGCCGCCATTTCATTGTTATTTTATGATTTGTATGGTTATTAGTACTACAACAGAAGCCTCATATATGTTACAGTTAAAGCTTAAACAGCAGCTAATGTATGCATTCACTAGTCAATGTACAATTGTACACATTTAGAGTATGCATACCGACATTTCAAAAATTTCTAAAAACGTGAGACCTTAGATCTCGACAACCGTTACTAAATATGCTTTGGAACAAAATAGGGTAGGTGCATTGAAAATTTATCTAGGGAATAACCGTAAAAGATTTTTTATATCTTGTATAGGTTTCTAAAAAAACGCTATTTTAACCATTTTATCATGCGATTGTTCACGCAATTTTGAACCTTAATGCCGTGGGAAATGACTGTAACGTCATTCTTGGTACCAAGCCCTTAGCATTGGCTAGTTTGTGCATGCATTTACTGATTGAACGCTATAACTGTAACATATAAATGACAAAATTTCTAAAGCTTATGAAGTTCGTATATTTATTTTACAAAAAGGAAAAAAATATATAAAATTCCTTTTTATTTCAAGTATCATTGTCCGTACAAATGTTTATTTTTAAGACGTTTTTCTTTATAGATTTTGATAAAAACCAGAATTTTATAATAATTTTTTAGTACTTGTTTAAGTGGGTATAAGTAATAAAAAATTCAAGGAATTTGCCAGATATGTTTGAACTTAAAAAAGGGCTTATTTTTTATTAACAATAGAATTGCGAGAATTCTTTTCATTGCAAAGAAGCTTACAAAAGCTTATTGTAAAAGTAATATTTTCATTCATACCATTGACTAAATATTTTTATGTATTTATTATATTATGAAGTGATAAATATTATGTACATTACTTCATGACTTAAATCTATCTTAGATATCTAAAAAAAGGAAGTATTTGTACATTGATCGTTCTGTCCAAAAACCTAGTACGAAAGATCACAAGCGTTACGTAGGAGACCCCTGATATTTTTACGCGGAGGCAAAACTTGCCAGCACACTTCTTAGTATTATCAGCCAGACGAGTCTAGATATCGTTCATCATTGATATAAACTCATCAGACTTATACTGGGAAAAATTCACCTATCCAGATATTACACGATTAGGCTCAAGCATTGTGCCTAAAATATACGTATTTTGAAATCGTCTTACAATATTGCAAGTACAAAAAAACATTCCCCAACATTTTTTTTCGAGCGGGTCTAAAACCAGTTTCCATGATAGGTCTTAGAGGTATTCAGACTAAAAAGTTGGAAATCTAGGGATTAAGTGGACCTGTATAGGTACTAAATATCAAAATTTATGAATAATTTCGTTAGATACGATTAGTACATAGTAATTACAGTAACTTAGACAATTTAGTTTTGCTGGCCTACTGAGTAACCTTCAATAAAAACGTCTAAGTTTTTCTTTTACAATCCTAACCGGATGTCCACCAAGTATTAGTCATATTATAATACTAATAATATGTAACGATACGTATTTTAATAGAGCGACTCACGTAGAGAAAGATCGTAATTTACGTAATATTACGTAACGTTAAATGTACGGTGGAACGACCTCAAAGTATATTATTGGTTTATTGTATAATGTATGCCATATCCTCTTTCTTATGTGGTTTTATTTAGCAAATCATTAGTCATCAACTTTTAGTATTCACTTACTAAATATATTATACTATTATTACACCTCCCTTGCAGGGTAGGCATAGAGAACGGATCGCCAGACTTTCCTATGCTTACATTCATGCAATTCCTCATACACATTCTACGATTACTTTTACTCAAAATACGTCCGCCCTTGAGGATCTAGTCCAGCCATGTGGTTCTTGGACGACCGCGTTTCCTTACACCTCTTTTTTCCCCCAGGTAAATTTTCCTTTTTTTATAAGTTTATTTTTTATTCTTTTACTTCATTCAAAATCGCCTGAAGATGAGGGTGCAAACTCTCGAATACTAGTCACGAACCAAAAAGTCAAATTTTGTGGATATCAATCTAAATATTTAGTTTTTTTTTTCAGTTTTCCTTTAAAATGGATTTCCACCATGTAGCGACGGTCGAAAACATCGAGATTACTACTATATTATCTAGCATTCGCAAAACATGACCTTACCAGTCAAATATCCAGCAAATATTTTTTCTCTACAATTTTTTTATTTGTTGTACCTTCCAATAAAATATTGTTGCAACATCAGACTGTACCAATTTCCTGTTGACCAATAAAAATTTTTTCTTCTACATTCGTTTATCGCGATGGTGAACCACTGGAAAAATAACGACACCCAATTAGGTTTTATCCCACAGCAATAAAATTTAGCACGTGTTTCGTACATAATAAAAAATAACATAAAAAATTGTAACGTAAACATTTTATTATCAACGTTATTAACCCCTAAAATTGATGGGAAAGTAAGTAACCTACATAGGTACTATAAGCAGGAAAGGAACTTCATTCGAACCTACTACAACAAATGAATATTTTTTTTGTGAAAAAAAACATCGAAATCGAAGATGTCTTTAGGTGGAGGAGGCAACGGAGAAGACAATGGTATGCACACGTGAGGAGAATGGAGCCATCCAGACTCCCTCACATCGCATTGCACGGCCAACCCCAGGGCAGACGACTCCCGGGCAGACCACCAAAGAGATGGATTGACAGTTGGGAGTCGACATCGCAGGAGGCTAATCCATCTTCATAACAGGCCACAAGGTCTATATTAAGAACAACAAGAAGTAGAAGAAAACATCCTCCGATTATGTCCATGCCGATGGCATATTGGATTGAGGTGCTGGATGTCGGCGCCCTCAGAAGGATACAGTTACTTTTTCTTTTATTCGTTTTAAGGAAATCTAGACATTTATAATAACGAGATTACGTAGTTATCTCAACAGATATTCAGCAGAGATTATATCTGTTGAGATAATTGAGGTAATTTTCCTGCATAATTCAGTAGCGAAATGGTTATTCTATCATTATGAAATTTTGTAGGGAATTCCAAACCAAATTGACTTGAGATTATTATGCAATATGTCTATTTCATTGAGATTTTTTCTGTGTATCTACAAAATATGAAACGCGAGAGATTAGGTAACAATATTTGGGGAATACCCGAACTGTCATTTGGTAATGTTTCTAAAAAAAACCATAACTTTACCTATGAATGACAACTATGTAGAAATGTAGGTAAGTAACTATAACTTAATTAACTATGTACGTTGAATATCACAACTTTTATATTCGTGAGAACCATCGGATTTTCTACATGTCGAAGTTGAAATAACAAATAGTTATCGCCTAATAGTGTCTTTCCGTCAAGCTTATGACTGATTTTCGACTGGTTTAATGTGATCACTTTCACTTAATTCACCAAATCCAGTCCATCCATTTGTCGCGGCCGTTATTCGAACCCAGACCTCGATCCAGGGAACAAAAAATGGTTGGAGTATACGCTAATACCTAACTTTGTCTCAATGGGTGCCGGCAGTACCTACTTGATATACCTAATAGCGTTTCCTTCTCGCTTCATCAGCCTTCATGTGGGTAGAGTACCGGCGTGTTAAGCTGGAGGTCTGGGTTTGAATCCCGGCCGCGGCAGACGGATAGTCTGGAATTAGTGAATATTACTTAGATACCTAAGTGTAGTGATCATATTAAACTAACCGACGATCAGTCATTAGCCTGATGGAGAGTCCATCGTTTGCTGTAGTACATCCGTTGAGATAACTACTTGTTATTTCAACTATAAATATACCTAATGATTGACCTTCCATAAAGAGATGTTGTTTGTTCTAAATGATCGAGTCAACATAAAACCCAGACGAATCGGTAACACAAGAATAGATCACTGATGAGTCATCTTGCGAACAGCGGTGAAAGTTTTTAACACCTATACCTACTCCGTACTCATATTAGATACCTATGTGATGCAGAGTATTATGACTCAGCATCATACATACGAGTGTATAAATAAAATCTATGAAGTATGAACCGAGTATCAACGTCTATTTAATTTGAAGACAATACATCGTACCTTTCCTTCTCCACTCATCCCTGTCCTGTGCCCATATCCTGGCACAGGTCGTCCAGGTACTTCCTTGGTCGTCTTCTGAAGTTTGTCCCCTCGTTCATTCCTTCAATTAATTCAAATAGGAGACCCCCTTGACGCACTACGTGCCCGATCCATCTGGCACGTCTTTCTGCTATTCCATTGAGCAGGCGTCTTCCTCCTTTGATTTAGATTTTTGGAAGTATTAACGACCATGTGATTTACGAGTAGGTACTCAGTAAATACATAGTTTTTAGTTACATGCAAACTATTTTGTTGAATATTATAAAGATAAATAAAACCTTTTTTTATTTGGCGGAGACGAAAAATTTTCAGACGATTTCAAGGACAATCGACACCTCTCAAGAAAAGGGGAGGAGGCAGATTCTATGTTAGGTTACTAAGACATTTAGTAGTGTAGTGTGTAGATCCTTGCAGTGAGAGTCTCTTCCCAAAAAACATTAAGCGTGTTTAGAGTAGTTGTTTCGGGAGGAGTTCTTTGAGGGGAGCATTGAGCCCTCTCTTTAGAAAAATATAATATATTTTTTTCTGTGAAATTCTGGATGCTTCAGAAGATTCAGCTCCCGAAACATCCAGGGGTGGAGGCTAGTTCACCCCTTCAAAATATGAACATGTCAATTCACTAACAAAATGTGAAGAGGTATAGGTACCACCATGTTTGATATTATAACTTGTCAGAGAGATAATTAAATTAATCCAATTTTCTGCTTCAGTGTTTTCAATTATTTACAGGTAATACAGTGTGTTGTACAGCGAGAGATGGGAATAATATAATCAGAGGGTGATACAGGATGCTTATAAAGATTATTAAAGCAGGGAAAATTAAAATCCGTTAATTAAAACAAAAATTAAAAGAGCTTGAAACGTAGGAGAGATGTGAGAGAAACGGTCTATTTGATAGATGAAACGGGCAGCGGCATTGAAAATGGACTGAATCCGTTGAAGTTGAAACTTTGGAAGGTTGGCTAGGATACTATTACAGTAGTCCAGCCGAGATACTGCAAAAGAATTTATCAGGGTCTTGGCTCCATCTAATGACAGGCATCTTCTTATGTAATGATTCACAGAGAAACGCTGTAATGGCATTGCTAAGTATACAAAAAATATGGCAGTTGAAATTGAAAGGTGTCTAAGAAAATGATTGTGGGCTTTGATTTTTGGGTAAATTTTCGGTACAAAAGTCGACGACACTGATGAAAATTAAGGATGTCCTTATTTTCAGTTGATTTCAGGACATGAAAGCAAAACAGATTTGAAAAGTAGGCACGATGTTTTTCTCAGAGTGAAGAACTTCCATATTTGTAGCCTCAAACCCAACATTTTTTATGATACCTGCACAACCTCAGATAATGACGTATTCTTCTTCTTCCGCTCGTGCCGTATCAGGTCTCCCCGACGTTGGCGATCACTCTAGCGAATGCATCTTTATCCTGGGCTGCCCGGAATAGCTCCTCCACACTTCTAATTCCGGTCCATTCCCTTACGTTTCGCAGCCAGGACGTCCGCCTCCTACCAGCTCCTCGACGCCCCTCTATCATACTCTAACGTATTAATTGGATGAGATTGCAGCTTTGCAGCAATTTTGATGCTTTATGATGTTTTGTACAGCTAATTTATATTCTTTCTCTTCATACATAGTTTGTTAACTTCAAGAATAAATAAAATAAAATTACACAGCTCAGAGTGATGACTTTGTTTCCCAATTTTCCAACTTTGGACACAACTTTATCAGCCTGTATTCCTACATACAATATTATGATTTGATGTATAAAACCAAGTTTACTATAATAATATATGATTGTGTGATTGTTGTGTGGCAAGAGAGCTTTTGATAATATTATTTAGTAAGAGCTTTCAAGGATTGAGGAAAGGTAACGAACCACGGAGTGTAAGATTTGGAAAGGTAAATTTAACATTTCGTCTCACTACGGTGATTGTCTAAATGACGTCTTATGTCTATAGTTCACTTACCCCTCTGTTGATGAAATTTGTAAGATAACGAACCAGATTTTCTGTAATTTAATGTAGTTTGACTCAAATGGTTGTGTCTTTCTGATAACATTTCATCGTCATAGAAGGGGAATTTGTTGGAACAGATCGCAGGATTGCGATAAGCTGGCCCTAGTGTTGTATTTAACAAATCTAGGTCTCACTATTTATGTGTTAAAGATCGAGTACCACAAAGTGCCAAAACCATTCCTGAAATATCAGAGACCGACAGAAAAGGTGGACAGATGACATTGTCCAGCTTACGGGTCGTAGATGGCAGCAGATAGCCCAATATAGTGGAAGAGTTTAGAAAAGGCCTATGTCCAGCAGTGGAACGCAAGTGGCTAGCAGTAAGTAAGTATTATTTTTTACAGCTACAGAAGCGCTAAGGTTCTTACAAGAAAAACAAGTTCTTCTATATGAAATTATAAGATCTTTCAATTTCTCATTTTGTGGAAGCGTAAAAATAGCTTTTTGCGTTGGATATTTTAGTTTCAAGTATCATTATGTATTTCAGGGAAGGCTGTTCTATTTTTTCATTCGGGTACTTTTGCAAATATAATACTTACGTAATGTAATAATAAAAATGTTAAGCTCCTTATAAAGTTCTTGAAAAACTTTTTACTGAATAATGAGTATTTGATTGTAGGAATATGTTTTACGAAAACTTATTTCTGAAAATAGCTAGCGTTTTAAGATGTTAGTACTTATTTGAATAGGCATTACAACATCTATCAGTAACCAAATTACGCCAGTCCATTCCAGTCCTTTTTTCGTTTTTATTAGACATCACTGGATGGAGGCCTCATCTAAAAGTTTCCAATATTCCTTGTCCCACATTTCCTTTTGGCGTTATAAATAGTCAGTCTATTCTATGGTCTTTCGATATATCTATTTTTAAATTTATCTGTTTTTAAAGAAATCGTTACTGAGGCGTTCAACCTGTGTTCTATCCTATTCTATACCCTCACGCCACGTCCATTACGGGGTAGGAAGAGAGAACAGACCGCCAGACTTTCCTGTCCAGTGTGTGTAAACACACTTCGTGCTTCCTATGTCCTAGTGTGAATTTACTTAACATTGTATAGATAGCTTAATGTTATTGTTATCTCCTGCGATTGCGGAGAGACCCAGACTGACGAACACCTCCTCGTATGTCGAGACATGCCGGTGAGGTGCGATACGAGGGACCTGAGGATGGTCACTGACAATGCCGTTATGGCTGCTAATTTCTGGAGTGAGGTGGCCTAGTGGGGAGAAGCTCGGACCCGAACATGAATTAATGAATGAATGTTATTGTTTATCGTCCATAGACCCTATATCGGGCATAATTAAATTCATAACAATTAAATTAATTTATAACAAACATATAATTAATAAATAAGTAAACATACAAATATTAAAATAATTTATTTCACACAGAACTTTTACAATAAATAAATACCTACTTAAAATAAATAAATAGTTTTTATTTTTTAAACTCACGAAAAGAAACGAAATAAATAAGTATGTTTTGTTATCTATATTCTTAAAGTATAAATAAATAAATAAATAAAAACTTTATTGAAGTAATGACATGCATTAAACAAATGGCGGGTTTATTGCCATGGGCAATATCTGCCAACCAACCAAAAATAAATAAATAAATTATTACAGTAATAAAAATTAACACATTATGGTACATCATTCAATTAACATAACAAACTATTGACACCTAATATTAACCTAGAAAAAATAAATTAAAAAACAGTTTGCCCCGAAACAGCCAACACCCTTAAAATAAATAAAAACACGTTATTGATAATGCAGATATTAACATCATACACAATGTCTTATTTCCGATTTTCAGCTGCAGTGTACCTACAATGTTAACAAAAGCAAAAAATCATAAAAAAAAACTTTATACTTAGGTATTTTCTCACTACAGAATAAATAATTAACCATAATTAAGTAATTACCTAATCAATTTTTAGTAGGTATGTTGAAATATTTACAACTTAATTTTAATTTTTACAATAAATGCGCAATTTTCGACGATTTAAAAAAATTCGCATAAATAATGTCATTGTTAAAAAAATAATAATTAAACCTTTAAAATAATAAGTGTCATGCCCAGCAAAAATCTACAGCTAAGTTTCTATTTTATATTATATTTTTTTAAATCCTTTTTAACACATAATAAATACCTACCTATTAAAATTTACACACAATTTGTAATAGTATTTGAATGTCCTTAGTCCTTAGTATTTGAAAGACTTTGAAGCTGTGGAACGATAAAATTCGAGACTCTACACAAAATATCCACAGGGGGTAGGTTTATCTACTTCCAGGGGATTTGTAATAAACAAATAAATAAATTTGAATAATAATTTAATGATCACACAAACAACAATTTAGTAGAAAAGTTTCCTAATGTCTTGGATGCATAAAATATTAACTTTCTTGAGGTGACTTTCCCTGTCTTGGATGTAAAAATAAAGATATTAACTATATGAACTAAGCAAGTACCCAAGCACTTCCCTACCCGATATACTCGTTACAGCTGTTAGAATATAATATACGTATTACATCATTCTGGATTTATTAGTAAAATTTCTGACTTATTTTCACCAATATTTATTAGTTTGTCAACACTTAAAACAATTATTTTTTTGATATACTTACACTAATTAGTAGTTACATAATATGTATAATCATAACAAAATAATAATCAAATAAATAGCTTAAATATAAAAATAAATAATCTTAAAGCAATGACTATCAAAATGTAAGTAAATGTTTGTGTTGTTTTATAAAAATATTCTCAAATTATATATTTAACAAACTCAATTTACACAGTATTAATAACAATATTTTTTAAGGGGATGGGGAGACGGGGGGCGCAACATAGGGGGTGAAAAACTGACAATTTTGAATCTCTTTTCATAAGGGATGCTTTCCAAAAGTTAAACTGAGTGCTAATTGAATCTCAAGTTTTAAAGTTAATGTTTCTACACTTAGGTATATATTATCATCATTCACATCATCAGCCTTCACGTATCCGTTGTTAGCCATAGGCCTCCCCCGTACATGTACACTATACAGTTCACTATCTTGAGAGGACCGGATTCAGTAACTCTAGCAAATTAGGTGTTCCTGTTATTTTGAATTCTGTAACTATTATGCAGTACTGAAATAGGCTTGTTTTATAATTATTTTACTATGAAATAAGTGTGAAAAGAACGTCTTATTTCAGTTAGTAGGTACGCACAATAAGTTACAGATTCCATAATTAGTTATTGTGTTTTGTTTTTTTTTTTCATTAGTAAGCCCATAAGGTTTACTGGATTATTATGTTTTGTGTGAATGTTTTGTATACCATCTGTCAGTGTCTCATAAATAAATAAAAATAATTATCGCAGCTACTATTATTTCCATAGCCCCAGGAATAGCTGCCAGAAGCAGGTGACAAAGTGTTGCGAGGAAAGACTGTGGTTGGAGTGGCCAGAGATACTGGAAGCTGCAAGTGACAAGGGCCTCTGCGAAGATACACAGATGCTTTGAGCCCCTGACCCAACTAAGGACAGAAGAGGAAGAAGGTGTATGTATGTACTATTTCCGTTTTGCAGTAACGTAGTTAGTATTTACGTTGTAACGTTTTCATTAAAATAATTAATTAATTCAGGACTGAATACTGAAGAACGTTGTATTAACATGTAAGTATACAAATTAATAACAAGATTCCCGGAAATCTTAATAAATTTTTAGCATCAGAAACCATTACTTAAATACAAAATACGAGTATGTTAATTAAGTAATTTCTCAGTAGAAGTATATTTGGTAAATATTAATTAAGTATTAAAATACATGGAATTTCAAACACGCATTAATTATTATAAAATTATCGAGTAGGTAGGTTTATTTAATTTCGCTTAAGTATGCTACGTCCTGAAATAAGACTTTGCCAAACTTAATATTTATGAAAGCGTTGATGAATCCATGGGTTGTAAGTTCTTTAAGGTTAATGAACTGCGTGTTATTTTTCTTCGAAATGATTCAAGCTTTCGGTGTCAATGCTATCACCATTTCAAGATGAAGTATTTTTAAGAAAAATAGACAAACTAAAAAACCTTTAAAGACATCAACTGATGGATTAGCCAGCTGCTTTGGATGTGTCAATTTGATACTAATATTGCCTACTTTTCATAAACCAAGCCGAATGTTAAGTTTTTGATATTTTTGGAAAGAATTGCGCTGATTACAAAATAATAAATATCATGAACTAGACCGTTTCATGGTCTATTACTTCGGGGTAAAAATAAATAACTAAACACAAGGTAACGTATCGTATGCGTTAAAAATTATTTCAGGGATATCTTTTAGAAATTCTTATTGAAGAATCTATGTACTCCTTATGAAAAATTCACATATGTAAATCATGCTCAAGTTCAAAATAATATATTCTTTATTTATCCCATAGTACTATTATCTATTACGCTTTAGTGTGTGGAAATTAAGTTGAAAAAATTGTTACATTCATATGTAATACATATGAATTCATATGAATTGTTCTCAATCATTTAAAACACAAAAATTACATGAATTGTTTTGTTTGTTTCGAACTCATATTGCATGAATCCTTCTTAAGCAGAATTATGGAAGACCTGTAATTTCTTAAAAACATTAAACCCTTTTTTAAATCTCTTTTGGTTGACTGTTGATGGTGACAAATCACTCTTCCAATTTCCTAGCACCAACAAGTTTATTTATGTCGTTGTAAGTGGTAATCATAGCAGCTGTGCCAGTCTCTGGCGTCAGTGACGGACAGCCAGGATAAGCTTTGGCACAACTGACGCCTTCCTGTCCATTCTTGGCTGCCTTCATGTATTTGAAGAAGCGGAGGATCTCCTGATTGTCTGATGTGGGCTTTCGTAGCTCATTCAGCTCTCTGAAAAATAAACAGTATTAATTGGATTATGATACAGAACATTAAATTCAGTTAAGGGATAGGTAATTTATATCAAACCAACTACAAAGGATGAACAAGGGAAGAATACTTAGACGACCTGTGCCAGGATATGGGCTTCAACTCATATAAAGAGCTAACAGGACAGGGATGAGTGGAGAGAGAGACACGGGGCTTTGCTGCAAACCAGTTATAACGATTGAAACTGGAGAAGAAGAATTTATATCTATCATGTCGTGGAAATTGTGGGGGAAAAAACTGGCTGCAAGCAGCAAACAACAGGAAAGAATGGAGGAATCTGAAAGAGGATGTGGGGGACAGATGGCTGAAGAAGAAGATGACGTGGAAATTAGCCTGATGGTATGAATGAATATATTTTGATAATATACACACTGAAAAAACCCGAAAAACCCACAGGAATATTCTTATGTCTTATTTTTAAATTTTCCGTACATAATTCAGCTACTACAACTAAACTCGGCGAAATACTGCGTGGATAAAATTGTCGAATTTTAAAATCATTAGGTAAGTATATAAGTAGATAATCTGAAAGTTAGGTACCTATACATTTGGGAAAAATCTTGAGATTCTTTGAACAAAGTTTTAGTTTTCCCTACGTCATCGTGTATGTTATATTGGTGTCTGGTTTCCAGTACCATAGAAGGGTTGATGTCACGCGAAGTATTCGAAATCAATTTGTATAAAAAATGGGATATTCGTGTATTGGAATTTCCATACACGAGTATCCTATACATTCATATTCTATCCCGCGAGAGTTAAGACCCTTATAGTCTCAAAATTACACTGTAAAACAAACTTATTATGTGTTACTGCGTGTTTTTAAATTTTTTGGAAATATTACGTTTTTTTATATCTATATATTAAGATGAAATGGGTAAATGCTGAAGATTGTTGTGTGTTATTGAATGTGTGTTATATAGAAAATTGAATGTTAATTGTGAACGGATGTTATTGTTGTTGTGTGTTATATATTTTTGTACTAGTGTTCCTGTCAATGTTTGTTTTTGTGACTGTATCTACTTCCATGTGCATAAACAAATAAACAAAACATGGCAAAGATTGCTCAAAAATGGCGAAGCCTACCATTGTGGATAACAAGCTCTAGGTCTTACACACAGCGAGATAAAAATATTTCAAGAATATTTTCTACATATTTTTTTATATGTTATTACGAAAATTCCACACAATTCGTGCACAATAAAAGAGTTTAAATATCTTCTTTATTTTTTTAAATAGCGTATACCTACTTACTACGTATGTATCGTTGTGCCGATCTTGAAAAAAATTCTTTCGTTGGCATACAGGTTTACAGCTGGTGTTAACACATGAAAGACATTTGAAAGATCGTATGTTGTTCTCGTATGTTTTTTTTATTACCTTATTGGGACAGCACGTATGGGGCAATCACGCAATTTTGCCCTATACGTGCTTACCCCGGTACCATTGACAGTGCTGCCAGCCTGTCCCCTGAATTCCTCCAGTGGCTGGAGGCGCTGGATGTCAGACTTTAACGATGTGACAATACTTCGACGTTGCCAAACGATAAATAAAAAACAAATAAATTGGAACAGCGTTACGTAATGTGTATACGTATATTACAAAAAATACTTACACAATCATACGTAACAGTTTTCTATAAATATGATGATGTAACAAGTTTCAGTAATGACGTCAATAAAAATGATTATATATTATATTTATTATTATGTAAATTTAACACCCCTGCTGATGACAGCTTTTGTGAAAAAAAATAACAAGTGTCTAAATATGTAAGTCTATGTATTATTTGTTTCAGCTTCACTAGACGCTAGACAAGCTCGACAAGCTAGACGTAGAGAATTCTCCATCAGAATGAACATCACCTTGAACTTTAAGCTTGAAAAAAAGACATTCAAATACGATTTTTTCACATTTTATTGAATACATGTTGAGACAAAAGGATCTGTAATTATTTCATATATTCATAAAGATTGATTGAAATCAATGATCACTTAAAATCAAATGTATTTACTGTCCTGGACTTTTGAACCGAAGCTTAAAGCTTGGGGCGTGCAAACTACAACACAAGGGATACAAGTCGATCCTATATTTTCTGAGAATCGAAACCGATCTCTCCCACTTTGACCTTAATAAAATGTTCAAATTTAAAAATGTACACAATGTGCACAACTTTCAGAGAAAACTCCCATATTTCTTTTTACTTGGTTGCTCCCGTCACATTAATGAAATTCTATTTACTTACAACCTTGCCAGTTTCTTTTTACTCAGTACGCAATCATATATCATTAAAGTTAGTCGACATGAACTATCCAGGTGAACTTTATTTAGTCAGAAAAGAGCAAAATTGAGTATGACTGGGTTTATCTACAACCTATATAGTTATCATTTAACAATTATTTAGTCTCTCAAATAATGCACAGTAAAATATGGGATGTGGATCAGTAGATAGAATCCTTTTTTACAGCCGTGGGATGTAGGTTCGAACCCCACCCAAGGTACAACAAGAACACAGTTATTAAGGCCTGAATGGTGAACGTTTCTCGAGAGTAAAGTGATCACCTAAACCAACCGATGGCCGGTTGTAAGTCCAGCATGCTCATCTTACACTGTGCATTAGTTGAGAGACTACATATTTATTTAGTAATTCGCTCTGAACATTAGTAAAATGTGACATCTTTTCGAATTCACTTTCATTCGGGTCAGAACACCCAACTCACAGTCACCCACCCCTCTGATTACCTCACAACACTGTATCTAAGTTTGCAAATAAATAATACGTAACTACTGTCATCTGAATAAAAAAATCCATCCCTTTTTTGTATAGGAGGATAGAAAGTATTGGAAAACGACAGTCTCCTTACAAATAACTATGTATAATATAATTTCAGATGTCAAATACAGACCTTCCTACCTACTTTCGATTATGTATGACTACTGGAAAAAATATTTACATTCAGAGTAGTTACGAAAACAAATTGTATGGACGAAAAAACGTAGGGATTTCTTCCCCTCATTGAGTAGAAAATGAATGATAGCTACATTTAGAGGGTGACTGCCCTTATATAATATGTATTATGAAGTATTCACGTAAGTACTCGTAGTTACCTAGACAAATTACATCAGCATGAATGTCTGAAAAAATAATATGTGTAAAAACGTTAACGTTGAAAGATAGGATAAGGAGAGGGATGATTCCAGTAGGTATCCAGTCATATCAGTGACGAAATGCTGGTCGGAACCTTTTACATTCCGATCAGCATTGATCTTGGATCATATTTTCTGTTCTATTGATGTATAATTCTATATACATATTTACATATATACAAATGTACTTGCAAGCGACGGAACATCCATCCTGCTCCCTCCCCAAGGGAGTTCGCATAATAAACTTATGTGAATGTTCTCCCGCCTTCGTTGAGGAAAATCTCAAATGTAATATTGTTTATACATAGTTCTTTTTCACACAATATGTTCAAATGACGATTCCAGGTGTCCGTATGGGCCTACGGATGATTAACAACAATAAACAATAAACAATCCAGTATGACGAATGTTCTGACTAGAATGAAAGTGAACAACTTGGGATGAAGAAGAAAATATAGGTACATGAGTTAACACTAACGAAGGGGTGCGTGTACGGAAATGCGGTCTTGAAAACGAACTAAGTACTTGACTTGACTACGTCGACCACATGCTCAAGGGCGGATGTGTTTTGTGTATAATGGATCATTGCGAAAATGTGTCTGGAGTTGTTTCTCTCTTCCTATCCCGTGAATGACGGGATGTGAGGGGACAGAATAAAGTTGAATACTGTAAATTCATATTAAAATTGAAACATTTGGATGAAGTCTAGGAAACTCTAGGTGCATGGGATAAATTCTCGGGCTACATTTTTGAGTAAAGGTAGGACAGAAAGCTGGCTAGGATATAAACTATTTAAAACAATCAAATACCTTTTACTGTTTATTGATTGATGGCAGATTAACTTTATGGAAGGACATTGTAAAATTATTGTAAAAATAAAACACTGTTTTTTACTTCCACTATTAAGTTCATAGATAACCACTGAAGATGAAGCATTAGCTTTGAAAGATCTCTGGTGTATGTACTCAAAATAAATAGTGGAAGTAAAAAACAGTGTTTTATTTTTACAATAATTTTACCTTTTACTGTTATAGAGAAAAACTATTTAAATTACAAAACATTTTGTTTGTTATTGTTAAGTTAATACTATGTTACAATTTGATGTGGCTGTATGTTACTTAGTACAATATTTTTGTTTTGTAAGTTATTGTATTTAAATATAATATTGTAATGTAATTGATCTCCATGATCGTATATTGATAAATAAATAAATAAAAAAAAACAACATGAATGAAAATGTGGTTTCATCAAACCTAAAATCCACTCGCAAGCCCACAGGGCACAAAAACTCGTAAGTACTATTTAATAAATTTAAAATATTGTTAGGCAAATACTTAACCCCACGGTCCCATCCCACAAAGTATTGAAAGATTGTAGGATGAACTTTTTATTTGTGTATCGCTTTTCTAATAAAAGTTTTATTCATATTTATGAAACGACGATAGAAACTTTGTTCAGCACTTGAAATATAACGCTAAGTGATACTCGAGATTTTCCGATACTTTTAAAAGAATTTATTAAAAAATGTTTCATAAGAAATTGAAATTTAAAATTATAAAAAGATAAATGATTTGTAAATATTGCCTTATGATCTCGCAAACAAATTATTTATCCTCTTTGTAAAGAAATTCTGAATTACCCAATAAAAATTTCCCAAAAGAAATTATTTTTTTTAGTTTTCGCAATTTTCCCTTACCACTTCTTTAATAATTTTAATCCCCGTCTGTCTTATGCCGATTTTCCATCAATGTTCGAAATTGCTGTAAGAGTGTAATAATATAGGTAAGTAATGTGATTAATGAGACGAATGAATAAGTATGACGAATTTCACGAATGTGACGGAAGCACGAAGTGTGTGTAAGGATAGTAAAGTCTGGCGATCTGCTATCTCTGCCTACCCCACAAGGGGTGCGGCCTCAGGGGTTAGAATATAATAAATACGTATGTAGATATATGTAACTACGTATAGTAGCTAGTATGCCAGTGAAACGTGGATATGGTTGAAAAATGACGAATCGGGTTTGAACGTTGTTGAGTTGAGATGAAAAAACGATGATATAATTGGAATGACTGTAATACAAATGTTGTGACTAGAAATTTCATTCTGGAATTATTCAAGATGGTTTGGATTTTTGAAGAGAATGAATGACAACAGCTGATGACAAAGAGAAGATTAGGGAGTGCAAGAGAGACATTAAAAAATAAGGTCGTTCGAGAGAACGCAATATGAGTAAACAGAATCTTAGCGTGCGTAACTATTTGCATGAATGTGACAGAAACGGGAAACTCATGTTTTCTTTCCCTATCCCGCAAGGTGAGAACGTATATATGTTAAAAATAGTAATCACCTGCTCAATTGTGCTGAGACCAAATTGCTGTAAGGAGCATACTTCGCTGGAGTGGCATACATCAGGCAAACCAATTTTTCCCTGCATCTCTCCACGCTCGCCGAAGCTCCTTGAGATCCCGCTGTTCCACCCCTCAGACCCAGCCGCTGGAACACTGAATCCAGTCTCGATAGCAGAGGACTGTAGAATGGATCGTAGTTGGAAAGAAGTAACGATGATGAGGGAATGTTGTGGAACACCTGGAAATTTGATGAAATGAATGTATGAATAGTGCATTTTTTATATCTTGGCAGCCGGCGAAAGTTAGCTACAAGTGGTGTTGCAGGATTGTAATGTTGGTAGCCCTGATTGTCGAACCTTGTTATGAGAGCTATCAAAGGTCTGCAATATTATCACATTGTGTATTTTACAAGTAATCTACGACGCCGAAAATATTACAGAGCAGCGCTAGAGAAATCATTTTAAAGGAAATATGATTTTGCGGGTTGGAAAAAGAAGAAAATACTCCGTTAATTTTTTAAACCGCCATCACAAGTTTGAAAATCAAAGTTGTCAGTTTATTCTAAAAATTTAAAAATTGGCTACTTTCTTTTAACAACAATTCTAAAACATTATTTGAAAGTAGCGAAAAAATGTAACCATATCTTATTAGGTATCATATCAATCAAATAAACCAAGTTTGCTCCGTGAAACTTCTGAACAAAATATGGACTGTAAATGTCACGTGTCAATGTGACAGATGAACTTTTGATAATACCCACTCTTCAAAGTAGTTCTGACAAACTTGAGATATGTCACGTTGTGATATTTATAACGGCAGATGTAAGAGATCCTTCACTGGGAAGATTGAAGTTCCTGATTCGTGGGTAATTAATTTCTTAGACACGATTTGGCCATTTCTATTTATTTATTTAAGTAAAATACTACACTCTTCGGCATTACAGCGTTCAGCCTTTGCGCCGAAGAGTATACACAGAATAAGTTTTAATTCAAAACAAAATAAATAAATAAATAAATAATAAATAAATAAAACTTTATTGCACATAAATATACACACAAAGGGCGGATTTATCGCCTATTGGCGATTTCTGCCAATCAACCCAACTTTGACATAAGAAATGAAACATAAATTACATAACATACCAATGTACTTAATGTACCCGTTAATATAATAGATATAGATAAAAAAAAATATAATAAGCAATATATATGAATAATAAAATAATAAAATATAAATAGATACATGAATAGAGCCATCCGCACACAAGCATACATACGCATACACACACCCTCACACACACATATACATATACACATACATACATACGAGGGAGAAAAAGGAGGGGAAAAAAAAATGAAATAGGATGATTAAAGGAAGGGAAATCAGGGATTTTGTGAAATTATGTCGTGGTAGTTGGAGTAAGGTAGAAATGCTTCAACTTATTCTTGAAAATTGAGATAGTTGGTGCGAGTCTGATATGTAACGGAAGACCGTTCCACAATCGAGCAGCATGTGTAGTAAACGAAGTTGTGAAAAAAGAAGTGCGATGAGTTGGAATAGACAACGTGCGTTGGGCACCAGAACGCAGAGGTAAGCCATGAGATGCCAGTGGGGTAAAATTCGTCTTGAGATAATTAGGAGAAGAAGGGTTAGAAAGAACATAACAAAACAATAAAAAAAAAACGAAAATAAAACAACATAACACACCAATAAAAGTAGGTAATTTACCCTGGCTATCACAGTAACATAATAAATTCGATGAACAAATACACTATATGAAAAACAAGTTATAGAAACTGAAAAAAAACCATCATTAATTATTACAATTTCTCCTAAAGCCGAGTGGCTTGGAGCAAATCGCTTACCTTGAAATCATCTTGTTTTTTATATGGCACCCTGTTATAAAAATGATTTGATGCACTAGGGACGTATGTCACTTTCGCTCCACCAGGTCCATATCTGAAAAAAAATATATATAAAAAATACGTTCAAAAGATGTGGCTTTAAGAAATTTTAAGCACATTCTTGAAGGGTTGCATCGGCTGTGTTTTTGGGGCTTTTTTCATCGCGTGTATTTTCTATATTAGTCGAGCTTTCGGCGACGGTCTGGTGCTATCTTCAGAATGAAGAAAAAATGTATGTGCGCAGTGGAAATACCTCAAAAAATACACAGCTGATGCATATTATGGATATTTGTAATTGGTGAAAATGTTGTTGGGATAAGCCCTCTTATTGACAGGGAAATTCTGCAAACAATATTAGCAAATTCATCAGAAAGGATTTTATAAAATCTATCTGAAAAACACGTACGAATAAAAGTGAGAGGATTTTTGATTAAGTGCCATACCTCGACATTGCTACGTTTCCGATATTATTGCTGCTGTCGCCATAGAGTGTATTGGCAGGAAGAGTTCCGACGGTGTCGCCACCATTGGGATAATGGTATCCATTCTCCGATTCTTGTTCCGTGTATCCCATATCCTTGAAGTCCAAATCCTCTCCAGCTTGCGTTTCGGTTTGGCCGAAATTTGTCGATGCTCCCGAAAATTGTGATAATCCTAGAATACACACAAGAAAATTTGATAAAGATGAATCGCAAAGTATCACTTCTTTATGAATTTACGAGGAATGAAAAATAGTCCGTTGTTTCGAGTTTTGTACTCTCTGCAAATTGTTGGCATTTTCAGAAAAAAATATCTCAATAATTTTTCCGACTAAACGATTGTAAAAAAATGGAGCAGACATATTAAGTTTTATTTAGCGAATTACCGTAAGAGATATTTAATGTATCTTCTATGGATTGCAGAAAAAAATATTGTCAAACATAGCTCTTTCATACTCGCTTCCCGAGAGTGCCAAAGAAAAAAATATTTTACATAAAATGTACATATTACTCATTAATTTTTCCAATCAAGCGTCCCCCAAAAACATAAAAAACCCACACCTAAAATTTGATTATGCGATTGTGTAATGTGCCCCGGTATCAAACGATAAAGACACGGAAAATGATTCCAGGATACCACATTTTGAAAATTTGTCTTCATCAATTACATTGGCACGTGAATCTTCATACAATAGTATGACTTTGTGAGCATACACTCTTTCCATGTTATTAATGATTCTTAGACTAATTGACTACTCCGTATTTTGAGCTTTTGCATAACAAACTGAAGTCTATTAATAATGAATTACCTTAAAACATAAGGATTCCTGATGGATTTCAATCCTAGGAAATTTGTAAAGTGGAAAATAATTTATTTATCGGCATCGAGATTTCATAAGATTAATTATCGATTTCGTGATTACATAATTCACGAATTGCGTACCTGTCTATCAAACGTCCCAATTGAAAATCGGTAATTTTGTAGGTGTTATTTATGGCGTAGCAACCCGCCGAGATTGTGGTAAATAAAAGTCATTATTACCTAACCAAATTTACCAAATTTAAATGTACGAGAACTTACACATGTACCATCAAATTCCACATAAATATTTTAGTCCGTTAATTTATTTATTCGTATAATGTACTAAAATGTTAATAATTATGTTTCATGAGATAATTTCGATTCATTAAAAAAAATCTATTGTCATTGACTAGATTTTAATGCACATTACTAATACTAAATTATTTTTTTTACTTTTTGCAAAAATGTTTCAACATTCGATTTTTTTTTTTGGGAAATCTATACAAGATATATTATAAAACTTTTAGGGTCATTTACTAGATAAAGGTTCAATATTTATCTATCCTATTTTTTAACAAAGCATATTTAGTAAGGTTGTTGACACCAAAGGTCTCAATTATTTTTTTATTGTTAATATGCCTGCTTTTATACACATTTTTCTATTAAGCCTTATGACGTTTTTTCTAATAGTCTGATAGTTCTCTCATATATAAGACTAATTCCTGGACATACCTTCACCTTCCTAAATTATTATTATATAATCCCATTAGTGTTATCAGCTAGAGGTATAATACCGAAATCGCTAATAAATAATTAAAAAAATAGATTTTACGGAAAATTTATACATAAAAATGCAAACATCGATAAATATTAATACTTGCAATATTGCAACACGATTTCTTAATACTGATATTTCAGGCACAATGCTTGTATTTTAGGCTCTGCGTAGAGCCTAATTCTGAATTATCCGTGATATGTGGATTGGTGAATCTTTCCCTATATTAGGCTGATGAGTTTATATGTGAATCATGAATGATAATATGTAGACTCTTCTGACTGATAACACTGAGAAGTGTGTTGGCAAGTGATGCCTCCGCGCAAAAAAATGGTAATAGGAATAAATATGCTCACCTTTTCCTATGATCTTCCCGAAACTTCCGAGAATGCTGGGAAGGAACATAGCGATCAGGACGCTCTTGACGATCTGCGCTCCGATAAAGATTGGCAGCAGCAACTTCTTCAGGCCGAAAGCTAGAAATCCCAGTCCGAAACCGGTCAGAAATGTTGGTATCTTTCCATTTCCAACTGAAGCCCAAAATTTTGCCAATTTTGTTTCCATGTGCCAGCGTGTGTTATGAATATGAGAAAAGCAATTATGAGGATTATTGCATTACAATACATGTCATTATGGATGATATTTGTCTACATGATGATTATATGATTTTAGTAAGAAATTCTACTGCGATCCATTCAAATAAGAAACAAGGCAAGTAAGAGTTATTTTAAGGAACGTGGGTTTATCGAAATAAACCTATATTCACCTTTGTACACTTCACAATAAGCTTGAAAAGCTTGTGTCGTGAAATGGAGTAAGTCGTCATCGGGGATCGAACCTGCGCCCACTGGATTAACTGTCGGCCGCGTTACCAACCAGGCTACCGACCACCTCAACGACAACAACAATTAATATACGCTCAACTCTGAATTGGTGAGGCTAATTTTTTTGTGTTGTGGGCGGGTATGACATACCCGGTCACGGTTTTTTCAATAAATAAGATGCATACATAATATATTTATTTCTTTTTTTTAATACACCACTTATTTACATAAGTCTGGAATCGATATTATCTGTTATCTTAGAACATGTAAACCATATTGCAAAGCGGCATCAAAATTACATAAAATAAACACAACATATTCTATGTAATTATCAAAACAGTAGTAATTATTACCAAATTTCTTAAGTAATGGATCGAGATTAAAATAATATTTAAGGAATAAGCAACTAATTCATACTACCAAATAAATATAATAGGTAAAATGTGAGAACTCTTGTATAAATTCTAAACTATTATAATTAGCAGACTAACCCTTGAACCAAAATACCAAACCATCACCATAAATATAAAACAGCATGAATAATTCAGACAAGATAAAATCACACCGAAATAAACCTACAGATCTAAAACAAATGATATTCAATAATAAAATTATGAGTGAGCATTCTCCAGTCTAGGAGGCAGTGGTCTGTTGAGATTCTTCCTAGTGGACAACGGCCTCATAGACCGCAAGAAAATTCTTATTCATATTACACCGGACAACTTAGAATTATTATCTAATTTTTAAGATTAGAACGCGAGATTTCCCGCACTTCGTGCTTCTGCCACATTAATTTAATTCTTCAAACACACACTCTAAGATTCATTTTTCTCAAACACATTCACAATATTGAGCACCTGATCCACGTGGCCGAGACAAGTCATTCTTGGAAGGCCGCGTTTCTTTGCACCACTTCTTTAATCCAAGTACTCTCTTTTTTTTTAATGAATACACCTTAGTACACTTCACAGTAAGCTTGAAAAGCTTGTGTTGTGAACTGAAGTGTACTGTATTGTTTTTGTTATCCTATATTTATTTATCCTCTCTAGATGTCCATTATTGTCCAATGTCCATACTCCAAAACATTTCAACTTCTTCACTGTCATTTTAGATACAACATCCGTTTACAATTCAATTTTTTAAAATATTTTAAAATATTAATTTATAAGAATCTACAAACTCATAAAAATCTTTGTTGTGTAAAAATTTACCTGGTTCCTATATTCTCGTACGTATTTACCTTCTTTATATATAGAAAATCTTAAAATTAGTAATTTACGTTGTAAAATTACAGCAACATTTTATAATGCTGTTGTACTTATTCTCAAAATATAAGAGAGGAAAAAGTGCTTGAAAAGTTTGAGAACAAAAAGCTTTCAGAAGCTTACAGAATATTTTTACAGCTAAGTAGAAATATTTAAATACAGAGAAAAAATATTTATGTTTACTTTTGCTTTAAATGTTTACTGAAAAAGAAACAAAATGTTTCGTGAAATGGAAAATACGGAAAATGTTGAAGTCGAGATAAAAAATATAAATGGCTGTGAATTCAATGGTTAGCAAAGTATCGAGATTTTGGACAGCAGTAAACCATAAATATTTGGTCTGCAAATATAACTACTGAGGGTCAGCTAATAGTACCTACTAGAATGGTCAGCAATTATTTTTAGCATAGACACTGAGATATATTAGTAGAATAAATTATTGACAATATTGTAAATGAACTTATTGAGAATATTTTTTTATAGGACGGTTAAAACATCTCATTTCGGATCCTCTATTCGCGAATTCTCCAGTTTTCCGGTCATATAGCTCGAAGAGGGGAAGAATGTCTCGAGAAATTAATCGTAGTAGGGAAAAAACCGGGACGAAGACCAAGAGGACCCTCGTCGCTCACCTATGAGATGGCCAGGCACCTTGCGGAGGACAGAACCGATTGGCGACACATTTTCCAGCAACGAGTGTTTGGGGATCGCGACCCTCAGCAATGAGGAATACGACCGAAGAGAGAGAAAGAACAAAATACATAAATTTGCTTTAAAAAAATCATACTAGAAATCATTGCACTTGTTCATTGTTTAATTGCTGACCATTTAGTTGCTTCCCTAAAACAAATATTATTTTGTTGTTGTAAAAAAAGATAAAGGTTTACATGAAAAATAATATGCTGGAAAATATGAACTCTGAGATATTTGAAACAAAGCATGTTAAAAATACTAATATTCCAAGATATTAAAACTTAGACAAGGAATTCCGTCGTTAAAATTGTTGCAGTTTTATGCATAAAGCAACATTCTTTTCTACTTTTATTTTAATCATATTTTTTAAAGACTTGTGAATTCTCGGGAGAAATTGTCATAAATATAAGGAATTTTTGATATAGCGTTCTTGTTTTATTTCTTTGTGCTCTGAGATTGTGTGCTTCTCAGATAATTGAAGCTGGTGGTCGAAAAGGTATTATACGTATACGTATTATCTACCACTACTAGTTACTAGAATACTTGGCCGCAGAAGTTCTTGAGTTGGCGGGCAAAGCCGCACGTAACAACGAGAAGACCAGAATCATCCCAAGGCATCGTCACCATCGCCAGGGGAGGTGTGTTGCCCAGATTCCAGGCCGTCCAAGAAGACCGAGAAGAAGCCATAAGTAAATGCAACTACATACGTACAAAACCATCAATAACTACATTTACTCTCAATCGACAAAACGCTAACTGTTCCAACTTATTCCTAATGATGAGAGACCTATATGATCGTCTTTATTTTAACTACGCATGTAGAAAAACCTAGCAATTAAAAATAGAATTTGTGTGCTTCGCAAATTGAGTAAAAAAACGCTTATTTAAAAGAAATCTTGGAATGGTAGAACAGTAGTAAGAAAGTTACACCAAGCAAATGGGACATAAATAGGATTGCGTGGGTGTTTTGATTGGAATGATCGTGATCGTATGATGACCTAAATCGCTTTTTTTATTACTAGGGTTGGGTTTCATTATTTTTTCTGGCTGCTTACACAGGACTATTTTGATTGATTGTGAAATGGGAGGAAGAAAATATACCCTTAATGTGTACCCACTCGGAAGTAATTGCAATTATACGTTCTAAGTTGTACTAATTTTTTTGGTAGCATTGGATTTGCTATATTTTTTCCTGTTTTTTTTTATAACTTTTTATTGTTTTGAATTGAAACTTATTCTGTGTACACTCTTCGGCGCAAAGGCTGAACGCTGTAATGCCGAAGAGTGTAATATTTTACTTAAATAAATATAAATATATGTCCTAGCTGGATAACAAAGTTAGGATTTTACTATAAACATATTCTATGTATTGATTACCACTGGCTCACGAGTGAATTGCTGAGGTAATTATAGAATAGAATTATAGAATCTACTAAGATAAGTGCTATTTGCTGACAATTTAGACATCAGATGCTTGGCGAGAGTCTTCGTGACAAAATACGAATAAGAACTCAATAGTTTCGGATATAATGGACTGTATTGCTAAACTGAAATAAATGGCAGTGGGCTGGACAAAAAAGATACCAAAAAGGGCTCCCGGAGTTCTCCATTCGCGACCCTGGACGAAGAACTGAAGTGTTAGACAACCCCCCAAAAAGTTGTCTGGTGATATTATCCAGCAGAGCCTGGGTGAAAAGGGAAAAAGGCAGAGACGAACGGAAGGGGATGGGAGAGGCCTACAACCAGCAGTGAAGAGCAATGGCTGAGAAAAGAAAAAAGCAATTTAACATAGAATAAATCATACTTTCTGTCAAAGAATATTGTATCATGTAAACGCTAAGCTTTACTCGAACCATTAAGTGCAACTTTTAATTTTTACTGTCATTTTTACACCCCATAAAAAAGTTATTGCTCGCTGGTACTGAAAAATTACAAAGTATTGGAAAACAGTAAAAAAATACTTGTAACAATTTTTCACACTGCAGTAATTAGGTAATTAAATTTTGCATCAAACTTACAAATACTGTACCCATATCTAAAGGTACACTTACACGAGCAATTTTTCGAGCAATAATTGCGGCAACTCGTACAAATCGTATTGATTAACATTATTTCGCAATACATAGAAATTATTTCATTTAGACAACGATATTGCGTGCAAATGAGAAAGAGAATTGACATAAATGTCCAAACCGATTAGATATTCAGCAATTCGTGTCGCCGACATCAATTCTCTTTCTCGTCTGCACGCAATATCGTTGTCTCGCTTTAAATATTGCTCAAATAATGGCTATATATTGCGAAATAACGTTAATCAATAGTATGTGTACCAGTGGCCGCTTTTTTCTTTTTATAATGAATTTGGTTTTGCCGAAATAAATCCAAATACATCTTTGTTCACTTCACACTAAGCTTGAAAACCTTGTGTCATGAAGTGGAGTAGGTCGCCATCGGGGATCGAACCCACGCCCACTGGATTAACTATCGAGCGCGTTACTAACCAATCTACCAACCACCTCGACTATTTTTTTAAAGGATCTGGCCTTTCATACATAAACCCAAATACTTTCCTGCACACTTCGCACTAGGCTGAAAGCCTGTATCGAAAAATTACTCATGTATGGGCACCTTTATAATATTCCAAGTACACATCTCCAAACATACTCATTACCCGTATCTGTTTACGATTCCTACAACGTAGGCAATAATTATTACATTATAAACCTTATAATTTCTCTACGGAATATATGACTTAAGACCATTTGAAGGGCAATTAATTCACTAATACTTCCTGTCGTTAGTGTAACAGTAGTCCCCAAACGTATCCTACCTTCATGTTTCATTAGGATAATAATTAGGATACATACTTTGGGATATCTCCTACAATTGACATCAAGGTAGGCAACTACTTATAATCATTTTATCTTGAAACTGAATTGTTAATTGCGTAATAGACATTCTCCCCAATGATTTAATTTCTATAGTTTATAGTAGCAGACGTCATGGATCGCGTTTCAAGTCTAAAGTGGCAATGGGCGGGACACATTGCAATAAGACAAGACGCCACAAGATGGACCCCAAAAATCCTAAAATGGGGACCTTGGGAGAATAAAAGAGGCGTCGGAAGACCCCAAAAGAGGTGGTCCGACGACATAGCCGCTGTGGGGGGGAAAAACTGGCTGCAAGCAGCAAACAGCGGAAAGGAATGGAGGAATATGGAAGAGGCCTATATCCAGCAGTGGAGGACAGAGGACTGAGGAAGAAGATAATACAATCCTACAATCAGAGAGATGTGCGACATCAAAGATGTTGTCAGATGGGGAAAGCAAAGGAGAAGGTACTGGAGGAATCATGTGGAGCGAATGAACTCTCAAAAATTACCACACCTAGCTCAACATGGGAATCCAGAGGGAAGAAGATTACCTGGAAGGCCCCCCAAACGATGGAAGGACAGCTTGGAGTTCACATCGCAAGAGGCGGCAGGCTCTACACAAACAGGCCCAGTCTAATAAGAAGAATAAGGTTTTTAATATAGGCCGTTTTTCTAGATTTTTGAGAGCGTACGCTGTATCACGTACAAGGAAGTGAAGAGATTGGCGAATGACAGGGAAGAAAGAACTTAAGTGCTTGGTACAAACCGATTTACACGATTGTAACCACATCATCATCAAGTATGAACCGCTAATGAGTCAACTTCAGATATTTTTTAGCTTTTTTCTTATCGGAATGGGTATTTCTTCTGTGCAATCAAAAGCAATATTTGTTTAATTACAAAAAGTGCGTATAACCCATACTTCCATGTGAAAAAATCCTGTCATGCTGTATTGTGTTAGAGTAGCTTTTTAGCTATGTAAATTTAACGGTAATGTAATTTTAATGATATCACGTAACTGCCTCTAATTATAGCTATTATTTAATCATAGCCTGAATACCCGAGTATAATGTGATACCTACTATTTCTCCCACAAATACACCTACGAGCCCCTCTCAGTTTTCAGGTATTATTTACTGAAAACCTACGTAGTTTTCTCGTAATCGAAACCCCCACTGAATACCTCTTTACCTTGAAATATCAACGTGAGAATTGAGAAATCTGGGAAATTCGAGTACAAGTAAATTTCTGAGAATTTAGCAATGTCAAGTTGGTATCTTTAAACAATTTCTTTGAATTTCATATTACCTGTCAAAATAAAGAGGTACATGCATAAGAACAACTTCAGGAACTGATTAAAATACTACAGACATTAAAATAGAATTTCCAAGAATTCTTTCGGAAGAGATACAAAATATTTTGTCAAAATCACAGTATTGAATGGCAAGGGTGCTTGAGACATTTTGACGGAAAGAGCTTTGAAATTTAAAACAAAACTCTATAGTATTTGTAAGGCGTGGGCTCAAAATCAGAAACTGAAACAAACACTCATATGTAAAAGAAGTTTTTCAGGGCGGGGAGACCTACGCTTTTTTCAACATAAATTATTGAATATTTACATATAAAGAATTTTATGCATTTCTGCTTGTAACGAGGATTTAAAAAATACCTAACAGTAGTCAAGAAACACAGTCTCATTGCTTGTCCTTGAAACCTATTAATTTGGTTATGAAATTACCCTTTTTTCAGATGTTAAAAACATTGGTAATATATCTAATAAAAGAATGTTAATTTACAAATGGTTCCGCCACCATGACCAACCTAAACCAACCTATATCAAAATCATGCAAAATAATAAAAAATATTACATACACAAAAATATAAATATGTGACAAGCAAGCTTACGTGCTTAAAAGCTATTCTCAATAAAAAGCAAAGCAGGGAAATAGGGGATAAATGAGTAAATGGTGTTTGTACCAAAAAATGATGACGAAGTGCGTTTAATTTCAGTCGGTGGTGTCGTAGTTTGCTCAACATTTGTTTCTGGTACATTCGGCCAAATCTTTTTCACATTTGGCCACGCCATCCCTCCATAATTATTATTATAATTTGGCCACATGTTTTTACCGCCGTAAGGCCATTGTGGATTCTGCGGCCAAATATAATTATTTGGTCCTGAATAAGTTATTTGCGACCACGTTTTAGGCGGCTGTACATTATTACTGCTCGTCCATGACATGGATTTCAAGCCATCTTGTCTCGTTTTTTTCTTTCTACCGTACCACAAATTTCTAGATTTCAACCATCTCTTAGCATAACGTCCTGCTTTTCTCCAAAGCGACGATATATCTTTAGAAAAACAATTATAAGCACATTTTAGTCACATTGAAGCAAAATTTGCGATACTATTTCAAAATAATGTTAAGCGCTTGCAGTGAATGGCTCATTCCAAAATACATGCTTTTTTAACCAAAGGAAATAGCATTAGATGTTAAGGCCCTATATGCTCTCATTGGGCTTCGGCGCCCTGAATTTTACTCAGTCAATTCTTAGGAAATCGTCTTGAAACTGAAGACAGTGATAGATGAAAGTATATACTAACGATCGGCTGTTTTAGAATTACAGGATTTGTAAATTCCTTGAATAAAAAAATATTACTAAAGTACCTCTAAAATTTAAGGAATCTGAAGATTTTCCGTTCAGTTTTTCAGATCTATATTTTTATGAGAAAATGGCTCTAAATTACTCATAAAATAATTTTTCAAAATCCTTAATTTCTTCACACTATTTCCTTTGACCAAAACAAAGTGACAACATTTCACAAGTGAAGTGTTCAAATTGTTTAGAGGTGAAAAAACTACGTATGCAAAAAATTTGGTGCAGTGATGATTACAAAATTTTAACAAAACATGCATGAAGCGTAATGAATCGATGGAAAAACATTGGCTTAATTTGGAAATGGAGAGATATGAACTTCACATGAAAGAAAAACACACAACATTAAAGTATGACAAATATGTTAGCAAAACAGAAAACATAAAACACAAAAAAATAAACAGTAAAAACAAACAGAAAACAATAAATAGTGCATTCATACTCACATCTGAATCCGAAAAATCTTGCAGTCTCAGGAACATTTACGGTAATTTTATGCGATTTAGCAAAATCCGTAAATCTTTTCATTAGCTTATGATCAAAATCTTCTATTTCATTAGTTTTGTCATTATCATCAGAAATTGATCGAGGAGCGCCCACAAACGAAGAATTAATGTCTCTTGGTTTCAGAGTACTTACGGGTTCAATCTTTACACCTTCAAAAAGCTTGAAATGATCTTGGGCCAAGGTATCATCAACATAACCTAAAATATCTTCTTCGAGAGCTGATAATCGTTCCCTTTTTTCAGGATGTCCTTCATTCGTTACTAAATCAATCGCGTCGTCCAATTGTTTGATAATTGAATTTTTCTTATTCTTAATTACATTTTTACTATCAGTCTTATCGTTTTCAACAACAATTGGAATTTTAAAATTAATATCTAAAGGTAATGGTTTGAATTTTTCGTATTCTAACGCCTCATCTACATTTTTTGTAGCGTTGAATTCGTCTGTTGTATGATTTGTAAGTTCTAAACTATCAAAACTATCGTCTTTCCTCTCCGATATCGGTCGCAACATCGGACTAATATTTGGTTTAGATTTTTCTGTCATCATTTTAGCGTCGTCTATCATTATCGAAGAACTCCCACTTCTTCTAACACTAGAATAACATTTTGATACATTTACATTCGTTAATATTACTAAAAGCACTGTTAAAAGTTTAAAACTATGTCTATTTGGTATTTTGATAGTTCTTTTTATTGATAGGGCATTTCTATGTATTCCCTCCATTTTTTATCTTCTTTGTCGACTCCTAAGCAGTTAATATTAAAGATGATTTTTTGATGTTGTCATTCATTTCTTCTCAACTCATTTCTCCGTCAATTTCCTCCTTTTCAACGTCAATCTGCAACAAAAAGAGATATGCGATTAATACGAGGTATAGAATTTAAAGTATAGCCTAACTTCTGACGCAGTTGGTCGTTGGGTGCATTTTATAGTAGAAATTATAGATAATCCAATATGGTTTGATATAAAATTATAGTCGATAAAACTATACGTTTCATTTTAAATATTAATAATCATTAGGACAACTGATGACCGACGGACCAAATAAACCTTGGAATGGCGACTAAGGAACAGTCATAGAAAACAAGGTACATCACAAACAACATGTTCTGACGAAATAAGAGTATCTCTGGACATTGGTGGACGACAACACGATGGACAATGACGTAAAATTTCATACTTGGGTCACGTTCTCCGGGGCGACAAATGCAGGCTACTCCAACTAATTATGAAGGGAAAAATAAAGGGACGACGAGAAATAGGAAGACGCCAGATGTCGTGGCTCCGAAATGTTCGTGAGTGGATTGGCATCAGGAACGTCGACGAGCTGTTCCAGACTGCATCAGACATGGATGCTTTCTCCATAGTGATCGCCAACGTCGGGGGGACCCGATAGGGCACGAGGAGAAGAGAAGGACGTCGATGGAACAGAGAGTTACGAAATACGGGAGGGGGACCTATATTCAACATTGGACTAGCGAGGACAGATGATGATAATGCTGATGAATTGAATCATAGAGAAAAATAAGTCTTTCGTTTAGGTGCAAGGCTGCGAATTCCCAAGTGGCAGATTGTGAAGCGGTTTCACATGCTTTGATATGTCACACAGATTAAGATAAACATTGATATTGTACCTAGATACAATCATCATTATTTTCTAACTTCATTACCCTCATTCATTTGAGTGACCACAACCAATGAATGCGGATAGTAATGGATGATTCAAATAATCGTTCTGAACCCTAACAATTGTCATCATGCTGTGCAGAACGCGTGAATGATTCTATTATTATCGGTCATAAAATCATTTCTTTGAAGACGGGCAAGAATTAATAGGCTGATTATTGTTGTTCGTGATGGACATCAGCTTCAAGACTAAAATTCTGTGGTCTTGAGTGTAAGTATTATGTTCTGGGAAGTATTATTTTGTAATATTCCTCAGGTCTTAGAGTGAGAAATGCGTATGTTTTACTGCACTTTTGCAATACAAACTACCGAATTATCATAATAGTAATATGATGTTTTTGTCTAACAGGACTAGGATACGTACGTCATTAAGCTAATACCAACTAGTAGGTACAGTATTAAGTAGGCCCATTATAGCCTTCAATCAAAGTTGCACTAGATTTTACGATGATGAAACGCATTGGCTATTTAAATTTTAAGGGCTACCTCGGCTTCGTTGCTAAATTAAATTGCCTTCTCAATCGCTAACCTTAATATTTTTACCTAAACATTTTTGTATAAAACCTATGCAAGAGATATACCTATTTTTAAAGAAGAATACATCTTCAATTTATCTGTTTTTTACAAAGTTTGCTAGATTTTTTATAAATTATCTTACAATCTCACATCATTATCAGGACGATTTCAAATGAAATAGTTTGGTTTTGAAACTGAGACCAAACTTAAAGACCAAAATCATATTTTTTTGCTCATCACCATCATGTTATTGCTTCGACCATAATAATTACACTTGTGTAGGAAATGTTTAATTAAAATTGACATTACCTCGGTGATAATTACGGACTGCAGAATGTTACCTGCGTTACGGATTCTTGAATGTGATACCGGATTAGGTCACTGAAGTTCATGTTCATAGACATAGACAGAGACGCATATCTTGTAAACTTTACTTAGAATACATAATATTTCATATCTATGCGACATTCAGTTAGGGAAAATGTTTGTTTTTGCCTCCTTAAAAACGGTGTTCTATTTACTTCCATCTTACGTGCAAAAAAAAAGAGAAAAGGTGGAAAGGGAATTAGGAAGGGAAAAAAGATGAAAAGGGAAATGAGTGACTGCAATACTGGTGTTGTGACGAGAATGAAAGTGAACAAACTAAGATGGTTTGGGAATGTTGAGAGAATGAAAGATGACAGGATGATAAAAAAGATATATTTGAGTGAGCGAAGATGGGTGAGGAAGTGCGGCTGCCCGAGACTGACCTGGTCCGATCATGTCGACCAGATCCTCAAGGATGGATACGTTTTAAGTAAAAGGAATCGGAGAGCGTGTATGACAAATTGCATGAATGTGACGGAGGCTAGAAGTGTGTCTAAGGATAGGGCTGTCTGGCGCTCTGTCCTCTCTGCCTACCCTGCAATTAAGAGACGTGGCGTCTGGGTATAGTTAGATAGGTGAAAAAGTGACCGAAAATAGGCTAAGATGGTACGGACGCATCATGAGACTGCCACAGTATAATACGATAAAAAGGACAATATTATGTTCATAGAAGTAGGACCCAGAAGACCAGGTAGAGCCCTGACTAGTTGGATATGCACAATAACAAGAGACCTATAGTAAGCAAGGCTTCGTGCACATGGGTACAAACAGTTATAACAGCACCTATCAAACAATTCGACAAAAACAGAAAGCAAACCAGTGAAGGTCCGTCGATTTTACCAGAAAAAAAATCTAAGAGAACAGCTTAAAACAAATTAAATTAAAAAAAACTAGTTACTGGTGGTAACTCAACTAATATTGTATAATTGGCAGTAATGATAGTGCCGTAAATAACTCTAAGTAAATATTTATATCTGTAATAAAATACCTATTACTTTACTAACTGTAAATTGCCTACTGCCATATTAATTCACAGGTATCATCACACGCTCACTCATTAAGACTTCATAATACCTATTATTTATTACAGTACTGTAGGTACCTGCTATAATTCATACCCATCTGTTATTTACATAATTTCAAAGTAACAATAACAATAGATTATGACAATCGGGTACATGAATATTTTTTTGGTTAATTAGTCGAAATAGTTCGAAGCACAGTCCAATTTCTGTACGCAATGTTTGCAGGCGACAATGTGAGTATTTATCCTGTAACAATTTTTCGATATAAATAATATTACTACCTTTTGTAAATAATTCGCTTCAAATTTCGAACGACAGCAGCGTTTTTCTTTTGCTTCCAATTTTTTGTATTAATAATTTCTATTATGATGTCTGGGTGATTTAGTTGAAAAAAATCTACCCCAGTACCATTTTTTTAAATTAAAGCATAAAAAATTGTCCCCAAAAACTCTATATAGGCAGAAGAGGTCGCCAGATGCTTCGATTCTAGAAGGACCAAAAAGATATTTGAATGGCAACCTAGAATTAGAATCATGCGATTTTGAACGTTAGAGACACCGTGCTCCTCTCATTAATCACTCATTGTGCATTGCCGTAAAAAAAATAGGTTGGTCCCCTTAACTCAATTTACCCAAAAGTTTGCTATTTTTGATAGGTACTTTACGACTCAAATAAAAAAACATATATCATAGAAATATTACAGAAAATTGGGAAAACTGGTGAAAAGTAATAAATTTAATTAATATTGTGTGTTTATGAATTACTCAAATGTGTTGGCAAAGTTATGCCTCCGCGTAAAAAAAAATATTATTTTCAGAAATAAACCGAATTGAAATTGAAAAGTAAAGAAGTTCGTCATATTTTACGTCCTATTTGGCCAGCTGGTTTTTTCTTATTACCGGTTAGTAGTAACTCTAAATTAGGTACGAGTGCATGGGTATTCAAGTACTCACGAGTTTCGTGTGATATCGTAAGTGGATTTTGGTAACCACGATAATTGAAATGTAGGCATGGAAACTGGCACACGCACACAATTATTTTCTGGCACGCCGATACCATTCTGATGATTTGTTTGCGTGTGAGAGCATTTTTTTGGTAAAAAGATACAAATAAATATTAGAGAGGTAAGACTAAACAATTAGTATATTGGGGAGGATGAGCAAATAGATAGAAGAGATGAAAAAGTTAAACTAAAAGTAATATGTAGGTATTGTGATTAAGTATATTATGCAGTACTATTTTCATTAAGGTCGGATTCATAAAAAAGTAATCGTAAAAAAATTGAAACAATGTTTTATACTTCACATCCAAGAACTGTTTTTCGTGGTCCTTTGATGCTAAACGCGCCTTTCCGGGGCACATAAATTTCTTCATTTCGATGGAGTCTCCCACAAAGAATTGACAGATTCAAAATTTGTAAACAGATATGTGTTCTACTCGTAAAGCACTTTGGTGAGGTACCGAACACGGCGGTATGCAGTGACTGGATCCTCTCGATCGCTCTGTGTCTCCGAAGGCTTTAGCTGTACAAAATCTGCCAAAGTCTTTAAATACGATACCACACATAACCCCACACGACCCTTGGATCCCCTGAAACGCATTTTTTTCATCATATTTTCAAAAAAAAAATCCTTCTGGTTTCGGTTGGGAAATGATTTGGTTATTCCGATGTAAACTTTACGATACAAGTAAATTTCTTTGAGGTCCTCGAAATCCACTTTCCCGCTCTTCTGTAAGAATTTTGTGAACAAAATATCATTTTCTCCATTGATGGCTAACGTTTTTCCTCACTTTATACAACAATGGATCCAATATTTGAGAAGCGAGTATTTTCCAATAGGTAATTACCGTATCCTGAATAGATGTATTTCCGTAGGACGATCCTCCCAGTAGTAGTTACACGAAAATGACAAGGGTTTGACAAGAATACTAAATAACACTATTTTGTATATGAGTGAAGAATGTGTCAAATTACTGTGTATAGCAAAATTTCAAAAGTGACCTTTTGCAAAATAAGATACACCTATTTGTGTCTTTTTTCTTTCTTTCACATCTTGCCATTGACATTGGACAGGAGTTCATGGAGGAGAATGATCAACTACTGGAGTGGGAGTCACGACCCTCAGTCATGATTACAACTACAGCAGCATGAAAAACAGGATTTTATGAGTTCTTTTCCTAGAAATGCTTTACACGGTTTCCTAAAAGATACCAAACACGCCCTTCCGGGGGCTTTGATTCCTTCATTTCGATGGTGCCTCCCACCAAGAATTTACAGATTCAAAATTTGTAAAAATATGTGAGTTACTCGTGAAGCACTTTTGTGAGATACCAAACACGGTATGCGGTGACTAGAACCTCGTAATTGTTCGGTATCTTCCAAGGCTTACTCTACTCTTAATACTCACTACTAAAAGACACCGTAGTGAAGTTAAATAAAATCTTGTAAAAATAGAGAGACAGCGTGAATATCTATAGAAATTTGGGGAAAAATAGACGACTACTGGTTGAAAATCTTAATATAATGAAAGAAAATAAGTTTTTCTTGGAAGATCAATTATTTATTTTGCAAGATTCGTAATAATTATCTTTAGGGTAAAAAGGCATTGTTTTCGATACGATCTACTTCCGTGGCCGTTTGTCTGACATAAAAACAAAGCTCTACAAAAAGCAGATCCATGTTTTTATTGTAGGAACAAAATCTTATATTGCTTGTCATAATATCAGGGTCATCGAAAAAGATGGACCCTTTTTTAAAATGGAATAGCTTTGGAACCATTTACGTCAAATGAGTGATTCTTTCACCGTATGGTGATTGATGGATGTAAGTTTTGTTTTATGCAAGATAAATGCAATAGCTCATGCGCAGATTAACTGCGAGGTCGACAAAGCCAATCAGCGCTATCACTGCCTCCTAGAGTAGGTACTCCAGCCGTGCTGTAACAGTTGGCAACATAGCATAATTGTCAAAAAGATCCACCGCTCCTGTCAAATCTAGTACCAGAATATAATACGTGGTCCGTCATACTCGTTGTTAACGGACTGTTATTCCATACATTTCCTTAGCGACGTTGATGGCAACCTCGCCTATAACGTTTTATATATTAATCCTACATCATGGCTAGAGAAAGAGAGAAATGTCAAGGTGGCGGTCGCGGTGGCGCTATTCATGTACCACCTTCCGATATAATGTAGATCGATTAATAAAACAAAATTAATCAGTTGTGTTACATTCACCATCCAGTGAAAGAATCACTCATTTTACATGAATGGTTTCAACGCTTGTTTTCTGTGTTCTATGCTCTGTTCATCCTATTCAATCGATTTTCTATTTAATGTTTTATTCTTTGACTTTGAAATTGATATTTATTACTTATAATTTTTTTTATTATTTGACATTATTTTATTTTAAATTTTGACTTTGTTTTTTGCAATTTTTGACATTCTTTGTTCCAGCTTGAAATTTAACTTTGTGTGTGTACGCGTGTTTTTGTGCGTAAAATTTTTAAACCATCAATTTTAATTATTTCTTTATGAACTCTATGTACATAATTTTCTCTATATCTGTTTCTGATTTTTTAATTATATACATGATTTTTAAATTTTGTATATTGCTTTTGACTACCTGGGATTTATTTTTAGGTAATATTTGAGTTTTCGCTGGTTTTCTGATGATGTTGTGGCTGTTTAAATTAAAATAAATAAAGTTGTACCTCTTTAGAATATAGAGTCCATCTTTTTCGATGATCCTGTATAATATTGCTTGTTATAATATTATTGTTACAATGGACAGTACATTGCAACAATAATTAATCTTCCTAGATATAATGGAATATTTCTGCGTTACATAATTCAGGAACCTTCATACGTCAAGAAAGGTTGTCATACTGTTTATTCTGTGGAAATAATATAGCATATAAGTAGGAACATATTATTATGATTATCTATGTTTCCGTGGGTGTCATGATAAAATAACACGAGGAAAAATAACGCGTGAAAAAGTCACCCGGAAAAAATAACACACGGAAAGAATTTCACGGAAAAAATAATGAGGAAAAAAGAACACACGGAAAGAATTTCACGGAAAAAATAATGAGGAATAAAATAACACGTGAGAAGAATAACACAGGAAAAATAACAAAGAATTCTAGCTAGTTGCGAAACTGAAGTAGGAAAATTCTTTTTTTTTTTACCTCCATATTAATGACAATGTATTTTTAGTTGCCCGGGAGACTTAAGGACATTAATATCTATATTTGTAAAATGGCAATGGGCAGGCCACGTTGCGAGACAGGGAAATGAGAGATGGGCACTCAAAATCCTAACATGGCGACTATGGGAGAACAAAAGAGCTGTAAGACGACCCCAAAAACGATGGGTAGATGATATAGTCCCAGTCGCAGGAAGAAAGTGGTTGAGCAAAGCTCAAAGTAGAAAAAATTGGAAAGCGTTAGATGAGGCAGTAAAGGGTCGGCTGAGCAAGAAGAAGATTCTATTATAGATTTTTTTACAATTACATATACCTATCTGTTATTTCTTCTTTTGTTATTTTTGCAAGTGATATTTCTTTCCGGTGAAATTCTTTCCATGTGGTATTTTTCCCGTGTTATTCATTCCTGTGTAATTATATCATGTAACCTATGTTTCTGTGGCTTTCAATAGATGATAGCTACTCACTCATTTTTTTATATAATATCTTTGATATATTATTTTCTTTACAACTATCGCCAACCTTTTTTTAACAAACAGAGTCATCCATCATTAAAATCTATCTTCGTACATTTCTAAAGATCATTCATTTTTTCTCAATTGACACAAAACTTGATATACGAGTACCGTTCCTAGCGCTTTAAATTATTGATGGTATACCCAATATAATTATTCACTCTTTCATACTAGATAATTGTACGGCTCGTAATCTTATTATAAAAAATTCAATAGATAAGCTATTAACCATAGGAATTTGAATTATAAAATAAGTTTTTTGAATATTATGACACGTTTTTGAAATTTTTGTAGCATAAATTAATAGTCTCATGAGACACCAAAGATGGCAGGCGTGAGCTAGACAAGGTCTTTCTTTCGATGTAAGTTTTTTTTTATTTATTTATTTAACATACATGATACACATTACAATAATTATATACGTAGTAGGCATATGACTATAGCAATGTCCGTGTTACTCCCCAGATATCAGTAAGGCCGGGTTTCCACCCGCAATAAAACTTCTGCAAGAAGTGTCCGACAGTCTGTCAGACAGCTGTCAGACAGTATCTTGTAGGTGTAAACTACGGAGTTTACAAGATGTTACTCGTGTTCCGAGGAGAATCACAACAGCAATATCGGCTGGCTTAATGTGATCACGTACAGTTGTGATCACTTGACGTCAATACAAGTGTAAAAGCCACCCAACTATTAGTCACAGGCCTAATGGAAGGTTCATCCTTTGCTGTGTATCGGTCGAGATAACTAGTTGTTATATTCTACTAGGACATGTAGAAAATTCCGGATGTTCTCACAAAACATAAATTACGATTTTCAAAATTAATCTTAGTTATTGATTCCTCTATCAAGGTCCGCAAGACTTCATATCTGGGTCACGTGCTGCGTAGAGAGGAATATCACCTTCTCCAACTGATATTGAAGGGGAAAATTGAGGGACGCCGAGGGCCCGGCAGAAGATAAATGTCCTAGTTGCGGAATATAAGGTAATGGACCGGCATCCGGAGTGTAGGGGAGCTGTTCCGAGCGGCGCAAGACAGAGACAAGTTCGCCCAAGTGATCGCTAACGTTGTTGGGACCCGACAGGGCACATGAAGGAGAAGAAGAATTTGTTCAAATTATTCGAAAACAGTAGGTACGTATTCCCTTATGCGCCTGAAATATGAACCCAATGTTTCTTATCTCTAAACTGAAACAATAAGAGTAACCTACATTGTAATGATTCTCGGAATGCTTTCCTTTCAAATAATAACAATAACTCAACAACATCAATGTTTCGCGGCCATTTTGTGTTTTGTTCAAGATGACAACATGGAGGACGTAGGGAACAATAACGTCATTTCAATGAATGTATTATTCCCGCCAAGTACACGAGATCTAAGATGGCGACCAATTATTCTTGCCTTGAGTCGTCTTTTAACATTTTCATTCTAGCTCGTGATAATGTGACAATTCTGATGTTAGAGGCCATTTGGTGATTGTTTGTGACAGTGATGAGAAAACGTCTGAAGAAGGAAGAAAGGATTTCAATAATCTTCTTCTTTTTCTTCCCTCAGCTATCTCTCCACTGCAGCTGGATATCTGCATTCGTTTCTATTTTTCTTCATTCTGAGCCTTGCTAATCCATCTTCTACCCGCGACTGGGATAATAATATCCTCAGCCCCATCTTTTCACGGTCTCCATCTAAGAACTCTGGATGTCTATCGCTCTGTTCCCTGTCTGGCAACATGACCCGTCCACTGCCATTTTTGTTGAGCAACACTGTCCATAATGCCGGTGACTTTTGCTCTGTACCTTATTTCCTCATTTCTAATTTTATCTTTCAGGCACATGCCTAACATTTGTCTTTCCATGAACCTTTGTGCACATTTCAGTGTGTATACTGTATTAGCAGTGAGTGTTAATAGTCTCTAGGCGTGATGACAATAATCATTTAAGTTAAATAGAAACCAATGATATAAATAGTCCAGCAAGCTGGTAGAACCTGGATACGAAAGGGGAGAGACATAGATGAGTGGAAGAAAATGTAGGGGCTTACATCCAGCAGTGGAATGAAGAGGGCTGAGAAAGAGCAGAAAAGAAAAAGAAAGTACCAATTTCGTGAAACTGACTTGGACCGGTCGTGTCGACCAAAGTCTCGAGGTTGGAACATTTTGAAGAACTTGAAGAACGTTTGTATGATAAAGTACATAAATGTGACTAGACTAAGGTGTGCAATGATAAGGCATTCTGCTGTTATGGCCTCTTTGCCCACCCTACAAGATGTGCGGTGTGAGGGCATATATCAAACAAGGGAAGATTCGCATGTTTATTTTTCCGCAAGAATGTAGGCCCAAAATAAGAATAAAGTTAGGGACAAAATCAAGTCTTAAGACATGCAATTTCGTATGCACAATATGAGGACCGAAATCCATCAATTGATTATAGTTGGGGATAGATCTAAGATTTAGGATCCAGTTGTTGCCGGTTCATTTCTTTACATCCTCTCAAAGTTAGTGGGTGAGGGTATATGCTATGATTTAATATCCATTTAATCAACCAAATTACAGGGCTATATCGTACAAACTACGGGAATAATCATAAGTTTCGGAGGTAGATAACATTGTCATTACGTAGTTTTTATTGGGAAAATTAGAAAAATATATACAAGCTAGAATAATTAAAACATATATTCTCGTTTATCCATGTCTTAATATGATATTTATTACTTATTAGCTGAGTAATCTTCATTTTCCTGACGCAATTTTTCACAGGCACTGTGAAAAAAAAGTAATTTCCAAAAACATATACCAAATAAACCATTTGCTGTTCATGAAAGAAAATGAAGAATTGGATGTCATAATTTTTCCTTGTGATTAATGATATGTCAGACATACCAATAGAGAGAAAATATATGACAGGAAAAACTACTGTCATGGTCAATGAAAGAAGACAGTTCTTTTGTTTACAAGTACTTGACCGAAAACAAAAGAAATAGCATCCGAATGGAGAGTGCTCAAAAAAACCCAGGCCCGGCGCAAACGAAATGTAACTAAAATGGTAGGTAAAAATGAGTAATTAAATTCTGCATAGGGGCATCAACGAAATCAATGGCTTAATGTGTGAAATGCCTTTTCGATGTTTACAGGTGTCACATAAATGTATTAGTAAAAGGAGCATTAAACAGTCACAATTGCAGATTCAAAGCGTTTAATATGATGAGTACAAGGTAGCCCGTCTTCTTTTTCTTCTTATTCATCATCAACCTTAGTCAGTTTCATGCTCCTTTGACTAATACATTTATGTGACCCCTGTAAACTTTGAATAGGTATTTCACCCACTAAGCCATTGATTTCGATGATGCCTCTTATGCAGTATTTAGTTACTCATTTTTACCTATCATTTGAGTTACATTTGGTTTGCGCCGAGCCTGAGTTTTTTCTCCATACTAAATTATCATTCTCATTTACTCCTAGATTTGAGACAAAGTTTATCGTTTCCGGGTACCCGGAAGTGGGAAGGTTAATAATTATTTATTGTAAAAGATCTTTCTTGTACTATTGTCTTGTCCCATACAAACAACTTTTATACCTAAAATTTTTCCCACTTTTCTTTCAAGAGAGACGCATTACAGTAATGAGGAAATTAGTTTTTTTTTTTTTATATACGCACTTAAGTCCGAGAGCCGGCCGTTTGAAATATGACCTGACTGTTTTTTGATCGAAATTTGGTTTAGATGATAGCTTACACAGGGGTCATACACATCGCACTAGGGTTGCCTATTAAAATCATGCCGCAACTCCTCCTGCCGAAAAGGATCCTTTTCGCGGTTTTTCCCATTTTTTAGGAACATTGTGAGAGATAGAAGAAAGTGGTCAATGACAAAAATATTCCTGAAAAAATTGTGTTCTATACAAAAATGTTTTAGGTACACATTTTTTCTTACTACTAGCAGTTTACCCGCAATGTCCGGAACAAATTGCAGCACTGCGATAGGTTCACCCTAGCGAACAAAGCATTATAATTTGTTATACATGCCCAGTTTGTACTATACGTACTTTGTTTATTTCAAGAATAAATAAATAAATAAATAATTAATAGCAATATTTCAAATATTGCAATAAAACCTACAGTGTCAATTGGCTGTTAGGTTATACAAACCGGTATTTAGTAGAATATCCGGATACAGGTATGTTGTAGACAATATTACGAATACCACTGAAACTACTAAAAGTATTTTAAAACCAGTACCATCTCCGGTTACCGGCAGCGCAGGTATTATATCGTTGCGTGAATGACCTAGTTTCCGATTTTTTTAAAACTAACGACATAACATACATAATAATAATAATTACCTTCGCATATACATAAGTCTCCGCATATTATTTGAGATCATCTGTTATCAATGAATCATAAACTCGTCAAGTCCAAAAACGGATATCTCCACTGAAGGAAGACAGACGGACAATGCTTTTATTTCAAACTTCTCAGTGAATCATGAATTACACTGAGCATAATCTAGTGTAGGATTTTTTTATTATTATAATTTTTAATTTGAATGATTCAGGTAATCTTCTTAAAAAGATATTGTCATGCCTCATCCACAATTTTCCGAACGTCCACAATTTTTGTGCTCATGAGTAAAAAGGCGTTAACCGTCGGTTACGTAGACAATCCAAGACAAACACCCCGTCTGCACGTCTTTTTACTCATTCACACAAAGCTTGTGGACGAAATATTCTGGCATATATTTCTTATTATTTTAACATTTTCCTGTCTTGTTCAATTGAACGGTAAATTAATAAATAAGGAAATAAGTTTGTTAGGGTGCTTATGTCATCCGCAGCTTAAACGACAGATGGACGAAACGTCTCCTGTGCTGGGGTCCGCTCGAAATGAGATGGGGAGGGAAAGGGAAAAATGGTTGTTTAACAAAAATATCCGTCTCATAATATTTGTTGAATTTCTTTTCCAATTTCTTTCACATTGTGAAGGACGGGCATGTTTTACGTAAAATGAAACGTAGAATGTGTTTGAAAAATTTTATGAATGTGACGAAAACAAAAAATGTTATTAATGATACTGAAGTTTGGCGTACATATCTCTGCGTCCCCCCAAGGGGCGCGGTTTGAAGGGTTATATTTATTATCAAAACACTCTTTTCACAGTGTACCTACACACTTAGAGTGAGGCCTCGTTTGTTGACGTTAGTAAATACGCCGAATCTTCTCTGCCTTATTGACTACATAAAACGCTGTTTACACAAATGAGTATAGGATGTTTTTACACAAATATCATAAAACTGTTTATGTTTGTGAAAGTAAATAAGTATCCAAATAAATAAATAATATCGAATACAGACTTCGTTTATGACATAATCCTCGTCAAGGAAACTGTTTAAATTTAAGTGTTGCCACCAACGAAAACACTTCCTTCTGATATCTTCAGGCTTTTGTCTGAATTTCCTTTATCCCAAACTATGTAATTCATCTTAAGAATAAGTAATGGTAATATTTTTCTTGAAAAGTTTCGGCTTTCTTAGTAGTCAGAAAGTGGTTGAAAACCGATAACATCATTTGTGCACAGTAAAAAATTCTGAAAAACCTGGTAAAGAAAATTGAGTGAATGTAAATGCAATCTTGTAAAATGGTAAAATCATACAATAAAAGCGTTGTCCAAAAATAATCTACTCGGAAACTCGAGTCAATGTGATTTTCCTTTTCTTTTGGTTTTGAAAATCATCACTGATTCTTAAAAAAATTTACCTTATCTTGATATTATTAAGACTAGCAGATGGCTTCTCTGGTGATTTTTTCTTACGTTTACCAAATTATCGATGGTTTACTTAGATAAACAGTGACTACTGTAGAAATTTAGTTGTGGAAATCTGCTGAATTCGACAAAACGTTTTCGAATATAGAAACATTTAGGAGATTTGAAAATAATTCCGATGAAAATAACAACTGTTCGATTTCTTTATTCCAAGTCGTTATTAGCTCCGAAAATTCTGTTTCCGTTTCAAATTATGTGGAAGATTTTTCTTGGATATTTTAGATGGAAAACTGATAGTGAGTAATCCACAATGTGGATTCCACATGCATTGTGTGTTTTTCGGGTGTTTTCATTAAGTGTATTCGAGCATTCGAAACCTCCAGTTTAAATTCTTATGATTGGTTTGCAGCAAAGCCCCATGTCTCCTTCTCCACTCATACCTGTTCTGTGCGTTTCTTTTTAACTCTTTATATTAGACGATGCCCATATCCTGGCACAGGTCGTCCAGGTATTCCTTTCTTGGTCGACCTCTGTAGTTTGCCCCCTCGTTCATCCCTTCAATTAATTCAAATAGGAGATCCTCTTGACGCACTATGTGGCCGATCTATCTGGCACGTCTTTCTATTGAATTAAGCGGGTGTCTTCCTCTTTTGATTTTTTATATATAAATGAATCTGGGTTCTTCGAAATAAA
Organism: Ceraclea dissimilis; assembly: GCA_963576895.1. Lineage (NCBI taxonomy): Eukaryota > Metazoa > Arthropoda > Insecta > Trichoptera > Leptoceridae > Ceraclea > Ceraclea dissimilis. Next base: position 18,045,555 of record OY756363.1, read on the forward strand.
CTCAAATAGATACATCTTTATACACTTTACAGTAAGCTTGAAAAGCTTGTGTCGTAAAGTGGTGTAGGTCAGCATCGGGAATCGAACTCGCACCCACTGGATTAACTTTCGAGCGCGTTACCAGCCAGTCTATTGACCACGTTGAACCACCGACCACCTCGATTTTGCTGAGAACTTCTTCGTTCGTTATGTGATCCATGTAGTATCACATCTCAAAAGCTTCCATTCTCTTTATCTCTTAAGAATAGACACAAAAGAACAAATCAGGCTATCAAAATGCCTAATAAATTTTTAAACTTTCACAAAAATACAATGCCATTTTACTACCGTAACCTACTTTCCAAAATCGAGCAAAGTTCGTAAATTTTGATACATAATAATATGATTTTACTTATTGAGAATTTCGCTACCTACGTAACAAAACGAGATATGTAAAAATTAACGATGACATTATTAGTTTGTATTATTGGTATCCAATTCCATACATTGACCGAGTAACCGAAATAATATCATGTATGGTAAGGTATTACATTCTTCTTCTGATTGCAAAACTCGTCCCAATCAAAGCTGGTACAATATTTCACTGCGGTTGCGATTATCCACTTATGTGCCCATTTTGCTTTATCCCATCATATCGACAACCTTTGGCACCCGAAAGCGGAATAAAAATTAGTTATGTTATTACCAAACTGATCATGTATCACAGAATCTAGTTGGTTGCGATAATTACTCGCAAAATATTATTCTTTCCTCTTTACTTTATAAAAAAAAAACTGTTTATCGAATTTTGTTTGGCTTTTCAGAATTACCTCCATCTTCAGTGAGAATCTCTTGAATACTGAGACTCTCATGAAAACTGAGACTTTCATGAAAACTAATAAGGCAACTCTGAGAGGCGTTGGTTATTAAATTTGATGAATTAAAAAGTGATTTTTTTTATCCACATATTTTACAAGTACCTGCCTTTACATTTTTCATAGCATAAGAATAGAACACGTTTCAAATATTGTCACATAATACTTACAAGAATATCGTAGCGAAATTGTTTTTACTCTTGGACATGAACAAATAGAAATGAGTACCAACGATTTACGATTTCTTCGTGATGATATAAATTAAATCGATTTATTTAGCGTGCATGGATGATGAGAAAGTCATCCGTTATTTTAAACGATATTTCATGCATTTTATAGCAGTCCTCGTAACACTCTACATATTGTGACAAATCGTTCAACTTTGCGTCTCATCTGCATCAGCCTTTATAATAAATGCGAATAATTCACCTACATAGAAACTAGTGATGGGAAAATTTAGACCTTTACGAAAATAAACCACGAGATCTCCTTTGCAAGATTATTATATTATCTTTATTCAACTTGTTGGCGTGACGCGCATGCAAAATCAATTATACTTAGCTAAAGATCCCATAAATCAGTAGCATTAAAATGAAAATCAATATTTATTATTTGTCACAGATTTTAATGCACTATTGTATGGGCGACTACTTTACGGTTTAAAAAGTTTGTATACTGATGGATTACACCAAAGTGTCCAAAAACTACCTACATTTTTAATAAATCCAAAGTATGTGGGTGATACCTACTAAATATTGTGCTTAATTTTAATAACTGGTATTGACTTCCAAGACCAAAGAACATACGGTCAAAACACTCCACATCCCATAAATCCCAGATCTGATTGAATAATACTGTGTAGGTCACCGTAGTGTTCGATTAATTCGATGTGGCAAGTCTGTAATTTCTCCATAGGAACAAATTCTAATAATAAGTCTCATCGTAAATTGAATTCACCAAGACCATTGGGGAAAGCCTGTCTTGGGCTCAGTGCCCATCTCTATAGATATAGCTTCTTTTTAGTAGCTATCCTATACCAGTTACAAGTTAGCTACAACTAGCTATCGCGACGATTATCTACGACAAGATATGGGACGAACGAGGTACAGGTTTAGTTAAGTAGGTGTCGTGTGAATAATTTTATCCAATTAGCTTGAGGTTAATTAACAAGCCCTCAGAAATTATTTTAATTACTTGAACTACCCGCAATGTAACCCAAAGGATCCCAAGAGGATATTGCCTAACCGCAATATTAACATAGATGTTATGTATGGATCGCCGGAAGTCAAGGTTTCGGGAGATATTAGTCATGGAGTTATTATTTTATTTTGTTTTACTTTTATCATTCTTAGGTTCATCCAAACACTTGGAATCTTTAATAAAAACTATGAAACATTGCACATAATAGATTATAATATATAGACAATAGTATCACAATGAGGGAGTAAATGACAGTTACAGCAGAAAATATGATTCAAGATTGGAGTATATGTAAAAGGTTCCGACCAGCATTTTCACATTTTTGTTAAAGTAGAGGCAACTTTAGTAACAACAGGAGAATTTTAGCAATTTGTTGGATGGATTACATAACAAACGAAGAAGTTCTCAACAGAATCAAAGGAGGAAGAAAACTACTCGGTGCAATAGCAGAAAGACGAGTCAGATGGATCGGCCACACAGTGCGTCAAGAGGGTCTCCTATTTGAATTAATTGAAGGAATGAACGAAGGGTGAACTTACAGAGGACGACCAAGGAAAGAATACCTGGACGATCTGTGCAAGGATGTGGGCTTTGACTTATTTAAAGAGTTAAAAAGAACCGCACAGGATAGGGATGAGTAGAGAAGGATTCATGGGTTCTTGCTGCAAAGCAATCCTAACGATTGAAACTGGAGAAGAAGAGGAGGAAACTTTAGAAACAAAAAGAGCCTCTAACATGTAGTGAGTAAAGCTGGACGAAAATTGTCCAAATAAGTGGAGAAAGGTGGAAGAGGTAAAAATTTAGTGGAGAGAGGAATGACTGATAATCCAGAAGATATAGCATAATTTTCCAAAATGAAGATGTCACAAGTAGACTGATAGAAAAATCATTGATTTTTACTGTAAACCCTTAAGAAATAGTTCAGAAGTATTTAATGATTAATAATAAGTAATAATAATCATTTCTTAATTCATCTCATCAATAAAGTACAAAAAAAAAACAAATATAATCAAAATCACCCCTCAAAATTGAGCAATGCTCGTGCTTTGAGGGAGAACACACACACACATGAAGCAATAAAAAAAAATAAAGAAGATAGATATTAGTTAGTTAGTAAAGATAGTAAAGAAATACAAAGAGTAAAATTAATGAAACTTTTTTCACACCCCGAGCAAGGTTAAACGAACATACGCCTTGTTTAAATTATGAATCCCAAAATGGGATGAAACATATTCATAAAGCGTTTTTTTAGTAACCTCGGAGACCATAAATTACGCAGATAAATTTATAATGAAAAGTAGCGGCGCTAAGAGAAGCGTAAATATATTGTCATTTTTTAATGAAAATTCCTACCTGGTAGCATTTTTTAAGGGCATGGCATCAGGAATGAAGTCACAGTCTTTTCCCACGGCATTAAGGTTCGCATGACACTCGCATGATAAAATGGTAAAAATAGCGTTTTTTCCATTTTTCGGGGTTAATTTTGCGTCTATCAAAAAACTTTTACGGTTATTCCCTAGATTTTAATGCATATTATCAGTGCAAAAAAAAATTTTTAGTCTGCAACTTTCGGGAAACGAGTTTCCGTCTTTCGGAAAAAAGTTCAGAGATGTTTTGAATTTCTTTTTATTTTAGAAATCCCTACAAGATATAAAAAATCCTTTACGGTTATTCCCTAGATAAAGGTTCAATGCATCTACCCTATTTTGTTCCAATGCATATTTATTAACGGTTGTCGAGATAGAAGGTCTCCCGTTTTTAGAAATTTTTGAAATGTCGGTATGCACACTTTTAATAACAAAAAATAAATCTGTCGTTTTAAAAGCTCGTCGTGTGTCAGGGGACTGTTTATATAGTCTTTAAAAAGCTCAGACTTTCCGCTGAGGTCGTATTTTAAAAACGAAATTTAATAGTCCTCGGAGATTAAATATTTTAATAATTATAATCGCACCTAAGGACGTAAATAAGCTCATCCCCCCACTCATTTCTAGGATTGGAGCTTACTCGTTTTAAACTTTTTCACTAAATCTGCTGTGAACGTTAAAAAGTCCGTTGTGATTTAGGCACCGTCTACCTTTATTTTTTGGTGATGTGAATTTTTAGTAGACAAGCATTATAATATGTCAGCTTTAGGTAAAAAGTAATGGTTTTTTTTTAAAGAAGATTTTATGACTTCGCATCCTAGAACTGTTTTTCGTGGTCTTCCAAACGATATCAAACACGCTCTTTCGAGGCGCTTGGATTCTTTCATTTCAATGGCGCCTCCCACCAAGAATTGACAGAATCAAAATTTGAAAAAAGATATGAGATACATAATATGAATAAAGATCCGCGTCTAGGACCCGGTTGCTCGACGAATAGCGTCGTCGGCTGGTAACGGTAAGGAGACAGAAGTCGTTGTCCCAAAAAAAGCAATGTGCTCTCGTAAGATTTCTTACCATCGGTTGTTTCAAAATCTTACCGTTGCGTTGCTTGCAGTTCCAATAAACGCATAGTAACGACGTGTACTGGCACACTACATATATACTGGTAGATGAGTTCTCTGAAAGCGAAACAGCAAGTGTCTGTGTTAGCTTATCAAGCTTATTGTTCTGTGTAAACTTGTCCCCTGTCACATTTTTAGTAAAAAAAAATGTAGGGCCATATTTCATGGATATTTCCACATTGCAAATCTTCGGGAAATCTGATTAAATAGTGCATTTCACCAAATGCTACACGTCTTGTATGTTATCTTTGCTTTTATTTTCATTTCAAAACAGGTAAAGTTTTCAGATAAACTAAGGGTTGACTGTAAGATATTGGTTTTACAATAGGTCCGCCTTTTGGCACACTATAATTGTCTTGTTTTTGTAACTATGTATATTTTCTCTGGCCAATAAAGATTTATTTATTTATTTAAACCCTAAAACTCCGAGCGAAGCTTGAAATATTTCCATGTCACAAGAATTTACGCTAGGTACGTTGAACCCCAAAACTTTTTATCTTCATACTTTAATACCGTTGACCATTTTTGTAATAAAATTTTAAGTACAAAATTAATAAAGAGCTTCCTGGTATTTTTGTACCTTTTTGATGTCGCTTGGATGTAAAAATTTAATTAGATTATGTATCTAATTTTATTGTGCCTTTGTTCGCGAAAATAAATTTAATAATTTCAAAATGACTATGAATCTCTAACTACCTATTGTTATTAGTAGGTAAGGTTAATAGGTAGATAAGGTTTAAATTAAAAAGGATAGTCTAATTTTTTTTTTAATGTTTTGAATGAAAAATTTAAAATAAAACTTTCAAAAAAATGTCACAGGGATCCACTAGGTATTTTAAAAGTCTATCGTTACGTGTAATTTTTTATCTCTGTTTTGTCGTTTTTGCTAAACATGAGTTGAAAAAATCATCATAGGATTTTTAGAATTTTTTTCCGGAAAATCCATAAGTACTTACATTTTTTTTAAATTCGTCAAAAGAATCTACACGAAAAAGGTAAAAACTAATTTTTCTGTTAAGATCTTACTAGCCAATTTTGTACCGGAGAGCAGATATTTATCTCGAAAAACCCCCTATTTGGAGACGAAGATTCTTTTGTACGAGTCGCCTCAATTATTGCTCTAAAAATTGCACGTGTAAGAACACCATAAGAATAGGGAACTCTGGTGTTGTTTTCTCTCTTACTATCCTGCAGGGGATACGGCGTGAGGAAACAGAATAGAACTTTTTAATTCTATAGGTAACCCATAGACTGCGAACAGACACATGATACCTCTATCTGTTGTAATCGATTATGTTGAACTTCACGCGTGAAATTTTCTATTTCACTGTAATGGCGTGACGCCGTGATATTATGCTCACTCACGATTTCAATACATGTGTTTCACTGCATAGAAATACTTATAACTTATACTAGAGACTTTGCCTGCAAAACTGGCGATAATATTGTCAGTTTTTTTTTCAATAAGGATCTGGGCTTGCATACACAAACCCAAATACTTTCCTGCACACCTTGCACTAGGCTTAGAGCCTTAGGCGTATCGCAAAGTGTGGAATACATCGCCGGCGCCAGGGATCGAACGTGGCACTGTGGCGGTCGCCGTAATGATGGACCATCTAGCGACGCCTTTAGAGTATTGTTACTTAATTATTGTATATCGTTTGCGCACGCGAATCTCCCGCTCCAGAGACTGCCGCCTCAACCAACTGCGCCAACCATGAAGGTACTCCAGTTCACTAACTCTAAGAAAATAAGCTTCACAAATCCTATATAGACGCGTCAATGACACAAGTGTGTTGATGCCATGGTAGCGTGTTTTACAAAAATTCTTCTCTTTCTCAAAATGTTTATTGTTCTGAATCGTCCCTAGGCAATTTGCAGGCACTCGGACTCGTCAAAGTTACATATTAACAATAATATATATAAAAAGAGATAAAAACACTATGCCGAATACAGTGTAGAAGGCTCTATTAGCACTTCGTCATGGTCATTAAACTAGGTACATATTCTACAACACTCAATAAGCACATACAAATAAAATTAACAAAGAGATAATAATACGGTGTAGTACAGATGTGACATTGCAGTACAGACTCACAATCAATTTTAATATTAGATAAATTTAGTAAGTGTTCGTAATATATAGTAGAATCCGTGGCAAGAGAGTGTACCTAAAGAGTTCTGCTTGACCTTCGTCATGCTTAAAACAATGATGAAGTAACTGGTGCCGGATATCATTTCGTCAATAATATAAAAAGTACATATTTATATGTCTAGCCAAAATAATAATTGATATGAGGTGGTCGGTAGCCTGGTTGATAACGCGCCACATACACCTACAATTTAATTCAATCCTATAGTTAGGTTAGGTGGTACCAATACATATAGTTTCCAATTAAAATGATTCCTGTTAGTACCTACAGGTATAACATATATATTGCCCCAAACAAACAATTCAAATTAATTAACAAAACAGATTAAAATCTTCCCATTAACAAAACAAATAATAATCGACGGAATTTCAAATTACTACCTTTTTTCAATTCAGGGTACGTACCCAAATTTTGTAATCGATATTCGATTGAGAATATTAATTATCTTTGGTAATTGCCTGTTCAGTGTTCGGGTTATGGAAATATTTGTCTACTAGCTGGACCTCGTCAAAAATGACGTGGTTTATAGAGAAAACAGATCGCCAGACTTTTCCATCCTTACACGTTAATGTACGTAATTATTTATTTTATTAAGCAAAGTATTTTCTATTCTACTTATCTAATAATAACATTTGTTCCACAATATTTACCAAAACACGTTATAAATAAAAAATTACAAATTAAACACTCCCGCGGTTCTAAGCCCGCGACTTCTAAAAACATCGACATTTATTGACAACTTTTCAAAATATTTTCAAAACATTGTGCAGGCTCGTAATTTTGATACGCAACATTTTGTCAATGAAAAGAAATATTAGCGTATTAGCCATCACTTTTGGACCGTAGCTGAAGCTGAATGCGGAATGTTTTAAAATCCGTATATTATATTCGAACGACTTCTAAAAGTTAATTAGTAGTTGCAGGTTTTCACGATGATACATGTAGATTTGTTTTTTTTTTGGGCTTGATCGTGTGAAGATCTGATGATCCGACGTTTCGGCGAACATACTGCCGCCTTGGTCACGGATTGTTGCCACGGCCCTGCGTCACAAACGTACCCGATTTCCATCAGAATTACGTAAGTTGATAAGAAACCACACAATGTGTAATTACCAGCATATCGAATAACAATAATTGTTTAACTTAGTGGGTAATGGGTATCTGTAAATACGTACTTTCCATACAAATTGGTATCTCGAGTCTCGACAGCATTACTAAATATTCTGTGTAAAATAATAGCTTGGATGTTGCCAATTACAATTATTAATTGTGGTGCTGGAGAAGAATGCTTCGTTCGTGTGTCATGGACAAAACGTAGAACCAACGAGTCCATATTACGGGAGCTCCGTGTAGATACTCGACTCTCCACAATATGCCAACAACGTATGCTTCGTCTTTTCGTACATCTATCAAGGAGACCAACCTAGAAAGAACAGTAATGCTAGGCAGTGTACAAGGCAGGAGACCGAGAGGCAGATCGCCGATGCGTTGGAGCGACCAAGTGAGGGCAGCCACAAACACTTGTCTACACGAGGCCGCACGTCTGGCCATGGATAGAGGCTCGTGAAGGAGGATCGTCAACTGCGGGAATGAGAGTCGCGACCCTCAGTCATGAGGATAAACTACACCAGCGTCAAAAGAGGAAAAGTTTCGCTCAGGGGATTCGAAGACTAGAAGAGTCGACCCCAAGTTAAAGGGGACAAAAGCGAGATCAAAATATACGAAGAAGAAGAATGGTAATGTGAGGAAACGCGGCCCTCCAGAACAACTTGTTTCCTAAAAATATTTGTTTATTTCTATGTAAAGAGAAACCATATCATTATACTTACAATAACTCGAAGCACGTTTCTTTAACCACAAAATAATGGGAAGATAAACAGATGGTAGATGCTATCACCATACAAATATTATTCGGATACATACTTATGAACATTATTTTATTATAAAATGTATATGTTCCGTGCCTTCTGTGGTTTCGTTGAGTTTCGTCTAACTATAAATTAACGACTTCTAGTAAATATTATAACGTCTGTGCACGTTTTCCGAACGTGCCTACAAATGCTTTTTACAAAGTGATAATACCATCTAATTCTTATAAAATCTTTGATGAAAATGAAAGGGCGTAGACATTAGGGTGTCCCGTCAATGTATGGAGAATTTTTTTTTTGCGAATATCGAAACGTAATAGGTGGCAAAACTTGGGTATTGACGAGTAGTTTCAGACTGCATATTTAGTTTTTAATTTTGATACTACTTTTAGACCTCTACCAGGCCCTAAAGATGTGAAAAATGAGGTTTCAGGTACAGATTTTCATACAAATATATTTCATCCAGTTCTGTGTATTTTTTCAACTTCAATAAAAAATATCCATTTCTAAACTCAAGACATAACAATATTAGTCATAAAAACTTATTATCAAAGTTAATAAAGGAAATTTTATATACATAGAATATAGCATTTTTGTTGAAATAATCAATAATCTTGAATTTTATAGCAAAAATTATGTCATCTCACATATCAGTTCAATTCTACACTATTTGAATCAATGTTTAGATTTTTAAGCTTCAGGATATACTGAGAAGGTGTTGTCTTTCCCTTAGTGCCACCTTAGTATAGTATTGCACTGCCTGTCTGAGAAGAAAATTTTTAAAAAATAGTTTTACTGTAGGTTCGTTTTCGAACAGATTAGAATTAATTAATGAATTCAAATTTTCATCAGAAGTGTCGTATAAGGCAAGGGTTGCATTAATATAATATTCCTACTATATACTAACTCAATACTCAACCAAATAAGTTCATTTAATTCATTACAAACTCCTCAAGGATGTGAAAATTTCAGAATGAGTTCTATTACGTATATTATAGTCTCAGAATAAGCTTAGTAATGTTGTATTGTTTCGATTTCACGGTTAGCCATTTTAATTTATAAAGATTCTATGTAGGACCCTTCTTACTCCCTGCATTTCTCATTTTTTGTGAAAATTTCCACTCATCAGTATATATAATTAGCCAACTATAGCATAATTATGTTTGTAACCAATGAAAGCCATTTCTACAGGTCGATAATTGGGGGGGCCTGATGTTGATAGGAATGAAGTTGAAAAGGCATTTTTATGGATGGTTAAAGGTTTCTTTGACTTGAAATATGATTATAAACCGCTGCAATAGCCTATTTAGGTAAATATTTAGAGGTTAAGAACATCACCCTTCTAAAACCATCAAACCTAACAATTATCTGAGTGTCCCAGCTCCACATCTTGGAAAGACTTATTCTATATAGGTAATACATCAACCTTTGTTCTAATAACATCAAATATTATGATATTTATAGTTTATAAGAATATTAAAAGAGTATTTTCTAATCAAGCACGGCGGAGAACGTTCTATCCACCCATAATTTCGTTCCCTTCTACATAGACCTTCTTGACATTTCTATTGGTCAATGTATTTTCTATTTATCGACCACAACCCTATTATTTACGGAATGGTTTATAAACTGCATGTTGTAGAATCGCAGAATTAATTAGTATCAAAGAAATGTTCTTCTATCTTAAAACTTCATCCCTATATTATTACATCGACTAAGAAATGTATTGTAAATCAAAGTCCAGCATCTTTTCGCTTAATCGCCTTTCAATTAGTAGTATTTTTTTAATGGTTGGCTCTGTAGTTTTTTTATTTATAATATAGTAAAACAATACATTAGACAAGATAATGCCTAATCCCGTTGTAGATTTTTGGCTTATGTTATACTGTATTACCGGCTTTTTTAGTAAGTAGGTCGTGACTGCTGCTGACCAATATTTTTTCATCCTATAGGGCCATCAATGACCTGGAAGACCTTCTTTATGTCTAAATCCTTTCTAAGACAGAGATTTGCTTCATCAGAGCATTAAGAATAACGTAGAAAGGCATAATCACACGGCACAAAAAACTCTCTAAGTAATGGATTTTGGTGACCTCCCTGTGTTCCCATAAGGAACGTTCAAGGTGTGGTTAGTTATTTAGGTACAATCTAATGTAAAAGTTTAACATTTTTCACAAACTCTACATATTTGCAGTTACAAAAATCAGTGTCATTATTCACAAAGCATTAAGGTAAGTTTCAGTGGAAAATAGCTATTTTTTCAAAACTTCAGGCTCCGGTAGAGGTCTAAAACATATGTCCAGGATTTTTTTTATTATTTTTCCCGTAATCAGCTCGTCCATACCCAAGTTTTCCGTGCCATTACATAACGTGATTTTGAAATTTTCGTTTACGGGACACCCTAGTAGACATGACGATAGATCCCTCGTACATCTGTCACTATTTATCCTATACTGTGAGAGGTACTTTGACGTTATGGACCTAACTTTTTAAAATTTTTAGACATATTATTCTTACCAGAGCCGGATTTGCCAAAAGGCTGAGTAGGCCAGGGACTATGGGCGGCAGAGATTTATAGGGCGACGCTCGTCCACTTTTTACTTTTTTTTCGAAGACGGGTGGGGGCGGCAAAAAATGTCAGGGCCTATTCCTATAAAAAGTTGAAAAGTGTAAATCTGGCCCTGATTCTAACACGTGTCATTAAAATTGCAAATATCCTGAACTGTCCTATGCGAGTTTGCAGTGAGCTAATGATAAAATATTGGGCTTTGCTTGCAAGCTCGCTTCCGGACCAAATGTAACCCAAACTAGTTAGAAAACTGTTTCAATTTCTCCTGTTTTTATTTACCTCTTGTCTTTTTTCAAGCCGGGTACAAATCTTGTAAGCACATTAGAAGAGAATTTATCTAAAACATCTACGTTTTTATCGTATAATAAACTTTCTCCCAACCATTAACTAGATTATTTCTGAACACGATATCTCCAAATGTAATCAATTCCTATCATTATAATTTATACAAATATCCCTATGCATTTATGTACATAATAATTATCTATTTTAATGGATTCCTATTTTTTATCCACCGGCTTGTATCATTTAAGGTACTTACACCACAAATATATTTACAAGATTTTTCTTAACTTAAAAAAAGTTTACGAAAATCTCGTAGCCAGATTCAAGATCTGCCAGCGGCAAGATGGCAAACATCTTGATAATATTATCTTTAGAAAATGATTATCCTCATTATCCTAATAGGATTTATGTGGTCCTAATGTGATCCTAATTGAGGTGGTCGGTAGCCTGGTTGGTAACGCGTTCGACTGCATGTTAATTCAGTGGGCGCGGGTTCAATCCCCGACCTACTCCACTTCACAACACAAGCTTTTAAAGCTTTCTGTGAAGTGTACAAAGGTGTATTTGGGTTTATTTCGATTAACACAGATTCATTTAAAACAAAAAATGAAAAAAACAGACTCTATTTTTATTTTAAGGGCCATTTTAAAAGTGCAAGGATAAGTGGCCCAACCTGTATAATACAGGTTGGGCCATATTATGGAGTTACATTCTTCAAACGAATGTAGGTACTCAGATAAAAAATCTCATTTAATGGTTCCCAAAAAAGAAATTTGCCAAAATTAATTTTGAAAATCACAATTCATGTTTTATGAAATTTGCTGTGTATCTGTTGATATAACTACTTGTAATATTTTTTATTATAAAATATAATTGGTACAAGGAACTCAGATTCGACGAATAACTAAAGAAGCAGATACCCTCTGTTCCGAGTACTAATTTTCAGATATTATTATAAGAGGAAAAGTCTAATGCCTCATCCACATGCTGTCCGACCTTCCACGAGTCCCGCGCGAATGAGTAAAAAGGCGTTAACCGTCGGTTACGTATACAGTTCAAGACAATCACCTCGTCCGTACGTCCTTTTACTCATTCACACAAAACTCGTGGAGGGTTGCCGAGCGTGAAGCGGCCACTAACGTGCAAAGTGAAGAGAATTTTATTATGAATACGTAGTATAGCTGTAAGCCACTAGGTGTGTACAGTATACCTATTATAATATTACTCTCATAAAGTCAGACTTATAATATGATACTGTATTGATGTTGGCAGCTCTATTGTTAACAATACAGAGCTCAAATCGAGAACTAAAGGTTATGGAGCGACTAAAAATAGTCTAGAGATCACTTTACGTAATAGGTATTATTATTTTATCTCATCATAGTAGAAGGAATGGTAGAGGGCAGTAATGTAAGCAGCTAGATAAATTATAAAAAAGCAGCTAGATAAATTATATATGGGCCAGATAATTGAAAGCGTGCGCTGTAGTGCCTACATGGAAGTGAAGAGATTGGCGAGTGACAGAACGGCGTGGAGAGAAAGCACTAAAATGTGGTTAACTGGAAGAAATCGCAGTTCTGCGATAAGTTCGCCCTAGTGAACAACGTTTTATAATTTGTACTATCTCCATTTTGTATATTTATATGTGTTTGTTGTTTACTTTAAGTTTAAATAAATAAATAAAATAAATAAAAATAAATAAAATGTCTGGTAAAAACCAATTTTCGTGATTGTAATCGCATCAGCATCACTTTGTCATTACTGACGTTCTCACATAAAAATTTACACAGTAGTTCATCTGAGGAGGATACTGGGTGGTTGTATAATCGAAAATATATATATATCGGCGTGTCTAGGCTCTAGCCAGAAAATTAGGAGCTTTTGATATTTCTCGTGATAATATTTCTATTATAATCTATAAGTGAAAAGTGCATGTGTTTGTGGTTGCGAGTCTTGTAAATAACGAAACTAATAAGGTTTCACCTGTTGATCTTGCGTTCTTGATCTTGCCTTCTGAATTCGGAGAAACGGTAATCCTGTCTGGAAAATGGTTTAAAAATTCCAGATGGAATTTTTGGAAGAGAGCTATATTGTGATTAAGGTCTCAGTGTCGTTTCAGTCTTACAGAGTAGCTGTGTTGTCTTACAATGCCACTTCTCTCAACACCTAAAGAAGACAATGCCCGGACAGAATGTACTGGTCATAATATCTTAATTAGAATCTAGGTGCAATATACGTGAAAAACTACAGTAGGTACAAAATTACATGATAGACAATAATCACCGCATTCAACTGATAAAATACAACTGATTTTTGTTGTCTACGTCTGACTTTTTTGTATACAATAGCTGGTATTATTAGCGAGTTAGTAAAGAACGTCGGTGGTGCGTACCTACATACATACGGTATTATTAGGTAGGCACTCCTAATAATAATTGAAAGCACTTTCACACACAGCATCGACATGGAAACGAGCGTAAAGAAGAGCATACTTGCATAAATTATATAGTCCAAGAGCCCGCTGCTTAATTTATGACGTATCTGTTTTTTGATCGAAATGTGGTATAAATTATAGCTTACCAATAGGGTATTACATCGCACTAGGGTTGCCTATCAAAATCTTGCCGCAACCCCCCCTGCCCCCCCCGAAAAGGTCCCTCTTCGCGGTTTTTCGCATTTTATAGGAATATGGTAAGAGATAGGAGAAAGTAGTCAATGACAAAAATAATCCTTGCTAAATTCTCTACAAAAAATGTTAAGTAAATTTTTTTGTAGAACTAGCAGTTTACCCGCAATGGCCGGTCCAATACCGAAATTCATTTAAAATACAAAAAAAATGTATTTAAACTAAATTGGTTGAAAATTGATAAGAGCTACAGGAAAATAGTCAGAGAACGAATTAATTACCATAGTCTTAGCTACAAAACGAGTTATAACTCATGTTCCTACATCTAATAATTTCGGAGTTATTACAATAAAACTCAGTGACGAAAATTCTTAAAATTTAGTTTTTCATAAAATAACCAGTGATATAGCGCCGCAGGCCAATTTTTTTTTCCATAAAATGTTAATAATAATGGGTGGAAGAATGTGAAAAAAAAAAAAACAAACTTTTTTTTTATTTTTTCAAAAAATATCCTGTTTTTTGACCGGCCATTACGGGTAAACTACTAGTCCTATGAAAAAATTGACTTAACGTTTTTTGTAGAGAATTTAGCAAGGATTATTTTTGTGATTGACTACTTTCTCCTATCTCTTACCATATTCCTATAAAATGCGAAAAACCGCGAAGAGGGACCTTTTCGGGGGGGGCAGGGGGGTTGCGGCAAGATTTTGATAGGCAACCCTAGTGCGATGTAATACCCTATTGGTAAGCTATCGTTTATACCACATTTCGATCAAAAAACAGATACGTCATAAATTAAGCAGCGGGCTCTCGGACTAATACTAAAATGTATGGCAGCGAATCGTAATAATGGTATTATGCGAGTAGTGTACCCAATCTGTGAAACAATAATACCCATCCATACAATATAAACTGTATAATATGTGTTCTTATAACTTGACTAAGACAACACAATATTTATACAAGTATTTTACTAATTTCTCTCAAAACTACTGCATACCTTCTTCTTCGTCAGCCTTGGTCCCTCCACTGCCGGATATATGCCTCTTCCATTCGTTTCCAATCTATTCTATCCCTCGCCTTTCTGACCCACTGTCAATATATAAGCATATGATAACAATATCGTATTGTAACGTAGAAATTCTAGGAATCTATTTAATATAATGACCGGGTGCTTTATTTTCTATGTCAAGATTACGATTGAATTATTTTATTTTTTATATGTAGGTATATGGCTGATTTATTTTATGTGATATAGATGGATTTATTTGAAATATTTTATTTTTTATATGTTGGTATATGGTTGATTTATTTTATGTGATTATTGACTAATTTATTTTATATTTCGTGAATGATTTGAAATTTGCGTTGTGTGTCCTATTTTGTTTGACATGTTTATATGTTTGAGTTCGCTCACCTAATTCTCAATTTGAATGTAATTATGTACCCAGTTCATTACAGGTTTTGGACGCACATATTATGTGTGTTAAAATGTTTTTTTTGTTTATATTTTGGTTTACTTTTTTATTTTTATAATACTCGTATATTTTGTACTAATGGCCTAAAAAGCCGTGTATGATTGGAAATAAATAAATAAATAAATAATATTTCATTGTTGGAGGCGCCCTTCACTTTCTCATCCACTATCACTATACATTAAGAGGCTATCGGGTATCAGCTGATTCTGTGAACGTAACTGAATATAGGTACACTGAAAGCTTTTTTTTCTAAAGACATATCTACGTTATTATTATATTATTAGCTTTGTAATACGATCAGTATTATTTTATAATATACCAATGTTTGCTTTCTAAGTCAAGTCGAGATTCAGTAAGATATTTGTTTGCTCAGATATTGAAATGGACTCTTAGAGAGCAGTGTACATACATTAAAAAGATTAACAAGTAAACTGTAGAAATATTGATCCGTTTTAATATAAAAATAAGTATTTAATGGTAAAAAATAATTGAAAACAATATTTTATGACTTCGCATCCTATGTATATAACTGTTTTTTGCGGTCTTCTAAAGGATTTCAAACAGGCCCCCTTCCGAGGCGCTTGGATTCATTCATTCCAAAGACGCCTCCCACCAAGAATAGAGACAATCAAAATTTGTAAAAAGATTATGAGTTCTACTCGCGAAGCACTTTCGTGAGATACCAAATACGGCAATGACTGGATCTTCTCGATCGCTCGGTTTCTCCCAATGGCTTGAGCGGGACAAATCTGACTATCGATCTGGATTTATCCCAACGCCCTTTCATACGATACTACACATGATCCCACACGACCCTTGGATCCCCTGAAATGCTTTACATTTTTTTTGACTGTGGAAAAAGCGGATCCATTTTCTCACAAAATCGCATTGTCAGCGAGTTTAAGTTTTAAAGTTTCAATTCTCTATGTAGTCAGAAAGTGGTTGAAAAATTGATTCCAAAATTTGCGTACAAAGAAACAACTAAGTGAAGTTTGTAAAAAATAGGCAGGTTCCTGAAGACACTCGAATAAATTCAAAAAGAATAGGGGACAATTTTCCAATGGGGGTAAACCTTACTTCGGTGGGGATTATTAACATTTGTATATTTTACCCGTATTCCAAAAAATAAAAATTAAATATTAACGCGTATTTTCAGATCGATGTCATTAACAAAGTTATTTCACATGGGTACTTAGTAACAGCAGCTATGTAGTATCAAAATATTTAAAGGGGTATTTAATTAGGTAGGTAACATTTCATGTGATTAATTAAAATAAACTTCAAAGTGTCAAAAATGTTATAAATCTGTTTTACAAAATTAATGGTATTTCAAAAAAAAATACGTTGGTTGGTTTAAACTGAGGTATTTTAATTTTTCATATCGGTAGGTATGAATGCTGATTCGAGTGGGATTGGTCAAAAGAGGCATCCAATTTGGTGACTGATAAATTTTGGCAGCATTTAAAATGTTTATTCCTGTAATAGATACATGACCGTTGACCGGTCAAGGGACTCAGACATTGCGGAGAGAGTAGGGACACTGAAATGGCAGTGGGTGAGTCATGTGGCAAGGCAAAAGGACGGCAGATGGACCCCCAGAGTACTGAGCTGGAGACCCTACGAAAGTAAACGAAGTGTATAGGGAGACCACAAAGGAGATGGGCCAATGATATCTTCGAGTCGGTGGGACGGTGGAGACAAAGCGCCCAAAAAGAGAATTATGGGAGACACAGGAAGAGACCTATATCCAGCAGTGGAGGGAAAGGAGCTGATAAGAAGAGAAGACGAAGAATAGATACATGATAACTCCATTATTTTCTAAATCTACATAAATTGTTTTGGCATGGATACTTCATGATTTCAAGGCAATTTTCATACTTATTTGACCAATCAAAACGGGATACCGTTTTTAATTCGTGCTGACTGTGTAGTAATCAAACCTCTTTAAATGTACGAGTATTAAGAAGCGTGGTAGACGGTGACAAAAAGGGCACTCAAAATGCTCAATGGTGTTCGGTAGATTTTAGAAATGGGCAATTGGCAAACCCATGTGTGTAAAAATGTTATGAAAACTAGGTACCTGTTTAATTAACAAGGTCTCTTAAACGAGTGAAATTTTATTAGTATCTAGTGATCTTCCCTCCTAATAATACCTTGGCGTATTACTTTACCCGTCACTGAGGTGAGCATTAATTAATATGTATTTGACATACCTCTATGAAATATTTAAGTACCTTACGTTTTGCCTAGTATGTGGTACATGTTTACTCACGATAGGGGACCAAATTAAAAAAAAAAGTAAATTAAAATTTATCATTAAAAAAATGTAAGTAATTAATTAGCTGTCCATCAAATTATTTTTCAGATAACTTTTTAATAACGCGGTTTATTCAAAATATTATGGTTTTAATTTTCCAATATTAATTTGTGAATGAGTACTTATCCTAATTTGATCCTAATTAATTATATTTTTTTCGCAATATTTGGGTAAATTTACCCTTAACCTTAACTTTTATTAATCAAGTTCTCTGAAAAATTACCCGGCAAATGAAGTATACCCGGCAAATGAAGGAAGTAAGTATATTAATTTGTAGAAAAATATATACCCAGTCCACTTCAAAACACTTATTATCGTGCCCATCAATTACCTCCGCACTTAAGAACCTGTGTACATTATAAATCTTACAAATTTAAGGGCTTGGCACCAGGAATGACGTCACAGTCATTTCCCACGGCATTAAGGTTCAAAATCGCCTGACAATCGCATGATAAAATGTTAAAAATAGCGTTTTTTCCGTTTTTTGGGGTTAATTTTGCGTCTATCAAAAAACTTTTACGGTTATTCCCTAGATTTTAATGCATTTTATTAGGAAAAAAAATTATACGCCGCGACTTTCGGGAACCGAGATTTCGTCTTTCGGAAAAAAGATCAGAGGTGTTTTTAATTTTTTTTTTGAGAAATCTATATAAGATATAAAAAATCTTTTACGGTTATTCCCTAGATAAAGGTTCAATGCATCTACCCTATTTTGTTTCAAAGCATATTTAGTAACGGTTGTCGAGATAGAAGGTCTCCTGTTTTTAGAAATTTTTGAAATGTCGGTATGCACACTCTTAATTATTTTACTCACCATCCATACCTACCTACCTATCTATGTTTAATTTAATTTCAACTTCTTTTTGTAGTATGTGTATACTATGCATTCATTCTGTGTCTTACTTTTTATTCGTATATTTTTCTTTTCACATAATATGTATGTATGTTTAATGTATTATATTTTCTTACTTTATGTGTTTTTTGGTTGCTAAAGGTTACACCGCTCCTCAACGGATGGCGGTAGTATCTGAAATTGGGTGCATATGAAATAGGTTGTTGAGTATTATACATAATATACTCAACGGCCAAAAATTTCATTTTGGTAGCAGGATGTGGTGGAATGGGTGAACGCTGCCCTGGGCATAAAGTGATCACTTAAGCCAGCCAAAGCCGACTCGTAAGCGTCGGAACATCCATCCTGCTCCCCTCCCCAAGGGAGTTCGCATAAGTTATTATGTGAATGTTGATATCTGCCGCCTTTCGTTGAGAAAATTCTCAATTTATGTGTTTTTTTTAACAGTTTTTTTTAACTGGAAAAAATCGCAGGTCTGCGATAAGTTCGCCCTAGTGAACAATGCTTTATAATCTGTATTATGTCCAATTTTATATGTACCTACTTACTATACTTTTTTTAAATGAAATACACCTTTTTACACTTGTAAGCTTGAATAGCGTGTGTCGTGATGTGGAGTAAGTCGGCATCGGATGGGCATCGGGGATCGAACTTGCACCCACTGGATTAACAGTCGAGCGCGTTACCAACCAGGCTAAGTTCACATAAGTATAAATAAAAAAATATTGTGTCCCAATATTTTTTCATACTAAATAGCACGTCACATCTTCTCTTTTCACTCTTGCCTTCATTCCGAAACGACCGAATAAGTTTTTTTTAGTTTTTGATATTATTCATATTTCAATGCCTATATATAAAAATTATTGTTCCAAAATAATACCATTCTATCTCGGCAAGGAATTCCAATCCATAATCCATATACAATAAACATTCTTGGTTAAGTAAGAAACAATGTTTGCTCCAGGGTATTGATATAAAAGGCGTCTTGCTTTGAATCTTAAAATATTTCAAAGTCTTCAACTAAACGCCCACACACAACCTATTTTACATTGTTTCGATTTTCTCTAGTGTTTTCTTAATATAGGTGGTTATTTGATAACTGATAAGAATAGGTAGGTACGATTTAAAGGACTTACCCCCGTTTTCACCAACTTTTACCTAAGAAGGAGACCCCTAAGAAATTTCCATACAAAAACAGAGATAATATTCTATTTTTTGACACGCAGGCCTACCAACCACACCCTAATTCCATACAAAATGCAACACGCAACTCACCTAGCCTGGGCAGAGATATTTGGGCACCTAACGTAGGTGAGTTGCGTGTTGCATTTTGTATGGAATTAGGGTGTGGTTGGTAGGCCTGCGTGTCAAAAAATAGAATATTATCTCTGTTTTTGTATGGAAATTTTTTAGGGGTCTCCTTCTTAGGTAAAAGTTGGTGAAAACGGGGGTTATTCTTTTTACCCTGAAGCGCTATGTGCATCACGTCTTTTCTGGGCATCTTATTGGATGTGAAAATTAGTAGATCCATGTAAACCATATCACGATTGCCCCGTACTAATCTTGATCTAATACTAAATGAATCAGTTCAATCAATTCAGTATTATCGTTTATCCTTTTAGAAAGAAGAAAAAATAACCTGTTAAGTATACCAACCTTATAATTTAGAACATGAACGCGCGGATTCCCTTATTTCAATGACCCCTCCCACCAAGAAATGACAGAATCACTATCGACAGAATCAAATACTCGTGAAGCACTTTCGTGAGATACCAAACACGGCGGTATGCGGTAACTAGACCCTCTTGATCACTCGGTGTCTTCCGAGGCTTGAGCTGCAAAAGAATCTGACTTCTCACGATCTAGATTTCTTTTCAGACGCCCTTTCATAGATAGCACACATGACGCCACAAGATTCTTGGATCCCTTGTAACGCTTTACAACTTTT
The DNA here is from genome assembly GCA_963576895.1 of Ceraclea dissimilis. Classification (NCBI taxonomy): domain Eukaryota; kingdom Metazoa; phylum Arthropoda; class Insecta; order Trichoptera; family Leptoceridae; genus Ceraclea; species Ceraclea dissimilis. Next base: position 18,066,191 of record OY756363.1, read on the forward strand.
TTATCTCTAGATTCGGCTGATGCAAAGTGGTACAGAATTGTATCGTCATCGACTTTACGTATGTTTGCTGAGAATCAGCTCTCTAAGTAGTCAATAAAAATCAACGGAGTGAAGCTAAATAAAATCTTGGAAAAACAGGTTAAAATGGTGACGATTAAAGATTGTATTGCCTATATTACCAAGAGGAACATCATAAATAAATAAATAGATCTTTAATGGCCAGTAAAAAAAAATAACAACAAAAACAAGACATCATGTTCTATAGGTAACATTGCTACAAAGAAACCTACTCTGTGCTTCGCAGATTTTTATAAAACTGAGAAAGAAATTTAGAAAGGTTCGCGCGTTGTCTGCTGTCAAATTAGGAAAGGTGTATACGTCGTACTTTTACCTGACTACGTCATACAACAGGTAAGTGCTTTCCTCAAAGCTCTCCTTAACAACTTCCCCTCTAGAGGATGTAACTTTTCAAAAAGCTTTGAATCGTAAATCTCTTGTTCTACTTATTTACATCTGTCTGTTTCCTTTCACATTTTCCTTGTCTAAAGTTGTCATCTAAATAACCCAGCATAGTACGGTGATGTCACAAACATTCTTATACATGGTTTTTCAATTCGTCAATAAGCTTCAGAACGGATTTTCATTGTATGTAGCTGTGGGGGTTGAAATTCATGAAATGAAAAAAAAACTTTTTTTATTATTGAACTAGGTACAGGAACGTCTAAAAAGATGCACCCTATTTTACATAGTACAGGGTCATCGATAAAAAGAATGGCCTTATTTTAAAATGGGATAGCTTTGGAACCATTAAGCTTAAATGAGTGATTCATTCACTGTATGATAATTAATGAATGTAAATTTTGTTTAATGTATGATAAAATGCGTAAGCGCATGCGCATAATGGCTGCGTAGTCGACAAAGTCAACCGACGCTTTTTATCTACCGGCGCCATCCTATGTAAAGGTGATCGTGAACAGTAATGCCCTCATTTTGAAAAGGTATAACTTTGGAACCATCTAAGTTAAATGAGTGATTCGCTCCCTGTATGATAACTGATGAATGTAAGTTTTTCTTGATGCACAATACAATGCAATAGCGCATGCGCAGAATAACTGCGCGGTCGACAAAACCAATCGGCGCTATTCATATACCACCTTCCAATATAATGGTGATCGTGCAGTAGTAAGCAGTGCGATATTTGATTCGTGAAGTCAAAGTGAATTTTGAGTGTACAGCTGCTCTTTGTTCCTACATATCCAGGTGAAACAGCACTGTAGAGAAACAGGCAGAGTGGATTAAATAACACATTCGACTGACCGACCAAGAACATCAGAAGAAAATATGATTGGAGAGAAAATTGGGATTGGAAACCGACACGTTCTCTCACTTGGAAAATTTGCGCACCAACCAATTACTAAAATATGAAATCCTTTTGAAGAAGCAAAAGTGGGATGAGTTGCTTCACAACAAATCAGGGTCATTTTCAAACTTCATAAAGACCTATTATAATATCCAAGTAGCCATACAAAAACTTACTGATGGAAAAAGACGGCCAATCTTCACAAAAACAACCTCAAGAAGATGCCATAAAAATTAAAGTGGGTGGATGTTTCAAATTTGGGCGAATGTTTCAGCAACGTGATCTCAAGAGATCACGTTATTTAGACGACAATAAGATATCGTCATAGGACGTACCCTTCAAAAAGCGGTGAATTTACTCTCATATAAACAAGAATCCAGATGTGTCTTGAGATACCTTTGAAATTCGTATTCGGATTCATTAGAATCTATGTAATATTTGACTAAAACAATAATAATAGATTTATTAATTGATTGGATATTGTAAAACGATTTCTAAATACTGATATTTCAGGCACAATGCTTGTATTTTAAGCCCCGCGCATCTGAGCCTGATCCTGTTATATCCGTGATATCTGGATAGGTGATTTTTTTCCAGTATTAGGCTGATAAGTTTATATGTGAATCATGAATGATAATATGTAGACTCTTCTGGGTGATAATACTGAGAAATGTGTATAAAATTTTGTAGAACTCTATTAGTAATTTAATGCTAACACTATTGTTGAGAATTATTCATGGATTATGGGCTAATAAACCGAAACATGTGAGCTAGAAAAACATGATTTCTAAGTACAACTTAACTAGATAATTGCACCTCCCTAGGAACAATTTAGCTCCTAGATTGGTTTTAGAGAACCGTTCTAGAACCAATCTGGGAGCTAAATTTAGCTCCTAGATTGGTTCTAGAGAACCGTTCTAGAACCCATCTGGGAGCTAAATTGTTACTAGGGCGGGATTAGTGACTGTGCTAAAGAACTCCTACATATTCTGTACTCCCGACAAGTTTCGCTGGTCAGTTATCAACATAAGCATCATTGGTTCTTGGGACTAGTAATAATAATACCACAAGCCCGTTGCTGAGCATGCCTCTACTCAGAAGAACTGCTGCCACGTTGTTGTTGGTTCTGAAATCCGTTTGGCCGGTAACAAATACAAGGCCAAGTCCTTTTTAAAGAAAGTGGTAATCGAAGAAGATAATACAAACTAACCTTTCAACAGTTTCAACGTTTTTGTACGAAAACAGTTAAATTCCCAAACCTGGCTTTTAGCTCTTATTCTCATAGGAACTGATTTCAGCCTAAAAAAAAAGGCTTTTTTACTAAACTAATAGTAAATAATTCAAGGATGTCTGGTAGCTGATCTAAATTTTATATTACCTAGACAACCGTTTCTGGAATTCACAGCATCATATTTTAATACAATGAAAAAACCTGTAATAAAATTATAATCTGGGATTAACCCAGACGTGCCATTGATGGAAAATGATTCTCCAGACTCTATAGAGCTTCCGATTTCCAGGAAGGTCCCCAAAGGAAAAGATTTACAGAAATTATAATACAGAATCATTACAAAAACGATGGAAAATAATATAACAGGGTCCAGACTTAAAACACGTGTTACTTAACAAGCAAAACCTTCGTTCACCAGCTCTTGTATTTTTAAGAAGAAAACTTTATGACGCAGTGTGTTAAATAATCGGTTTCCCTTCGTAATATATTTTCCTGACATAATTCAAGAAAAATACGCAATAAGACCCGATGGCATAGTGGTTAAAAGCTTTTTGGTATTGAATACCTGAAAAATTAAAAACAAATATTTTTATTTTATTTTTATTTTATTTTATTTTATTTTATTCACAGAATCAGACAGTTAGATTAGTAAATTTTACATAGAAGAAACACATCACCAACAAATAAACCAGCGAAGATTCTACATTTCACCTAACAACAATACCATGAACGGAAAAACACATAAAGAAAATATATATACAAAAGCAAAAATAAAACAAAAATACAGCCTGATGATTAATTGAATGATTAATGAAATAAATACAAATGGAGATATACAAATGGGATATGGTGTTTCAAGGGGTCCTGAATTTGAATCTTGGCTGCGTTAGGCCCACATTTGATCAGTCATAGGTTTGTTGGGAGTCTATTTTTCTTTGTTCGTAAACATTGAATAGCGCAGTCAGTTGGAAGGCGACGAGGAGTTTCCAGAATCGGTTGATGCCATTAACCGACAAAAACCTTTTAAGAAGCCCATTCAGCCTTGGTGCTTCTGGGGTCATAACCCTCAGAAGCTCTTTGGCTTGTATGAGTCCAGGAAGACCTCACCAGAGCTATTGTTCCTTTTACCATCCTTTCTTTCTGATTTCTTTCAGAATTAATATGTCCCTTAGACAACATAATATTCCGATTTGTTAAGTTACGCCAAGGAAGGAATTTTAGGTAAATTACTTTTTATTCACGCCAGCTTTTAAAATTGGCGATACGAGATCATCAAAACTATCAGGAAATCTCAAATCTATGGAACAGGGTCAAGCATAATTTTATTTTAACCCTAATAAAATACTGTAAAGTTGTTTACTGTGGAATTGATACGGGTCACATCTACTGCGTAGCCAATGATAATAATCTTGAGGGGCGTTGAGGGTAACTTTGAAATTAAATAATAAATTAGGTAGGTAGGTACCTCGGGCGACATTTACTGGTTTTGACGTTTTAGGACATTTTGAAACAGTAAGGACGGTAATGAAAGTAACATTATTTTATTTACGAAGTCTATTATAATTAACTGGAAAAGTGCTTACTCTGCTCAAATCTCAAAGCTGTAGTAAAATTATTTTAATGGACAAGACTGAAAGTGTAATTATTTTGTCTACAAAATGATATTTTTAATGTTTCTCGCTGTCCCAAGTCGGTATACTTCTTCTTCTTCTTTCTAAGCCGTTTTAATTCCAATGCTGGAAATAGACCTCCCCTTTGACTTTCCACAGATCCCTATCCTGGGCATGCTGCGTCCACTTGCTTCCTGCGATTCGCCTCACATCGTCAGACCATCTTGCTTGAGGTCTTCCGAAGTAGATTAAATTTACCCATCAATTTATTCAACCCTCTGCTCTCCACTGCTTGAAATAGGCCTTTTCATCCTCGTCGATTCCTCTCTGTGTATTCCCCTTAGAATCCAGATTCTGCCAGCTTTTAGAACGATATCGTCAAACCACATTTTGGACAATCTTCCAACATGTCGGTTCTTCGTCTGGGGCCTTCGTCGGAGAATTTTGAGCGCTTATCTAATATCTTCTTGTCTGGCTGTATGTTCGGCCCAGTGCCATTTTAATTTAGCAACACGTTCAATTATATATTGTGTCAATTATGTCAACCATTGAAATAGCAGAGTATTTTGCCACCTGATTGCGTACGTAACTGACAATTCCAGTGGGTCACCACTTCTTGAGGTAACACAATATTAAACTGGGTTTTCTCCGAAAGTCTCGGGTCGATGGAGGTGGATGACCTTATCAAAAGTCATGAAAATTACCTATTATGGGTAGAGTTGGGATACTGTCGAAGGCGTATTTTCATTCCATTTTTCAATGTGATTGTTTATTGCCTTGTCAACAGTAACGTCTGCTAAGCAGGGAAAAAATATTGACGTCATAGTCTGCTTTTTGGACGTCATAGATCGGCGTATAACTTGACTGAAATGGCAGTGGGCAGGTCACATAATAGAACAAAATGACAGTATAGGTTGTCACCCAGACTTATTAAAAGGAATCCATGGAGAGAGAGCATAAGACATGAGGAAATCAGATGTAGAACCTGAGTTCTGGACGTCATGGATAGTTAAACTAAATAATGCCTAAACAATAAAATTTTAACGAAGCATACTAAAATCTCAGAAGACCATTGAAAATTTTATTTGTCTCTTTCTCGTAAAGCATTTTACTGGCAGTTAAAAGAAGGTAGCATTAGCGAGCTCGTTAGAACTTATACACCCTCTGTCTAGCCTAACCAATTAAATTGACTTATTTTTGGAAAATTCACAAGTGACTGTAAAAAACACTTTTTAAGAACTACGCTTATACTTTTCCATGTAAAAATCAAATTAATTAAAATTTAACAATTGACAGGTGCTTGTGATAAAACGGTAATACTGTAATTTCTAACTTTAAATAAATAAATAAAATCTTTATTGGATATAAAGAACATTATTCCAAGTGGCGAGTTTATTGTCGTACGCTATTCTGCCAATGAACCACTTGTTACATTGAAATAAGAAAAATTGTACACATATATACTTAGGATGGTATGAAAACAAAAAATAATAAAAAGTGTAAGTAAATAGCTATTACAGAAACAATAAAATAATAAGAGCATAATAAGTAAATAAGATTCACCTAATAAATATGACGTGTACAAAATTTCAAGACGCAGGGAAATTGAGAAGTCATTAGAATTTGAAGGGGAAAATGTACACTCAGGCACTAACAACAATGAGAGATGAATTAAAACAAATCGTGGTAAAAATGATTATTTTCCAATCTATGCAATTTCCTTAAAATTAAAATATCTTAAAGCACGAATATTGTAATTCGGAAATTTATATTTAAACAATTTAAAACTACGGACTACCAGCTGTTTCGTGATAAGAAATTGATTAAGATATTTGTAGGTATAATGAGGACAAAATATTATACATGAGTCCATTAGTAATCAATTTTGACATCCGGTATAAGCACTAAGCAGTAGTGGTATCGAGTCCAATAACCGGATCTAAATTATTCATACATCCGAATGATACGGTCAACCTATCTAATGTTGACATAATAGATGTTATGATGTGAACTGGTACAAATCAAACATATTCGTAATTGTAGGTACATAGATACTCGTACATAAGTCTGACTTGGTATCCGCTGGTGTATTGACTATCGTGCCATCTTTGATAAGATTTTTCTGATTACCACACAAGAATTTTTATTGATCTATCTATCTATGCTCTCACGCTGCGTCTCTTGCGGCGTAGGCCAAATTCAATAATCACCAACATTCTTCTTCTTGATGTGCCCTGTCAGGTCCCCCCGACGTTGGCAATCACTCTGGCGAAGGCTTCTTCTTCTTCTTATTTAAATATGGCACGCACCCGTCTGCGGGTGATTTTGCCATTGTCAAGTATTTTGGTTATTTACTTATTTCTCTACACTGAGAGTGACGAATCATAGTATTTTATATTTAGGTAACAAATACTAAATGCAGTGTTATAAAATGTTTCAATATCTTCAACATGTACGACAAACATATTATTTATATAACATCAATGAAAAAACTATTGTATGACAAACACAGAATATATACAACAATATCTCTCTGACCGCACAGCACAGTTATATACAGGCCGTAGGTACACTCAAAAATACAATTCAATTCCAGGAACTACAGGCAAAATTAAACTAAATGGAACATAGAGTCGGGCAAAATGTTTTATTTTTATTTTTTTATTTTTTTTTTTTAATCAATGTTATGAAAAGGATTTTTTATTTCCCGATTTCAAGTGACCCGTTTTTAAAACACGCTTGGGAGATTTTAATACAAATTACACTTATGATTCCAAAACTCGGTTACACCTTTTTATCATATTTCTTCAAGTGTTTTACAATGAAGTTATTCACTTTCGGAGAATTCAGAGCTAACAGCGATTGAATGTTAATAGGCAAGGTCTTGCACACCCCGCTGATGTCCTTCAGGAATTCCTCGTTCGGCAAAAGGGGACAACCGAAGAATATGTGGTCAACAGTTTCAGCATCTTCTCCACATTCACATAGTGGGGAGCCCACGACATTAATTTTGAAAAGGTGTGCGGCTAAGATGACGTGACCAATTCTGAGTCTGCACAGTAATGAAACATTTAACTTTGGAAGTTTGCATTTGTTAAACCACGGGTGCGATGGAACAGACGGTTGAATACTCCTATAATGGGAACCAGTAGTAGAATTGGAGTAACATTCATTCCACTCGCTCATGACAGAAAGTTTCGTCACTCTCTGGCAATCCGCAATAGGAAGAGCAAACATAGGAGGGATAATACTACAGCTGCATGCCTGCTTAGCAAGAGCGTCAGCACGCTCGTTTCCAGCTATACCAACATGGGAAGGAATCCAACAGACTGTAATGTCTAGTTTACGAGAAGAGGCCAAGTAAAGAGATTTCAGAATATCATATATGAGGTGATTATTTATTGATGATTTCTTAACAGAACACAAGTTATCTACAAGGCTAAAAGAGTCTGTGAATATGATTGAGTATGGGGTGGTAGTCAAAAGGATCTCCGTTAGCGCCTCCCGAAGGGCAACACATTCCGCTGTGAAGATGGATGCGGACCGTGGAAGTTGGAATTGTCTCTCTATACCGAGAGATGGGGCACAAAAGGCTGCCCCACAGTCGCCCTCCAGAGATTTCGAGCCGTCAGTGAAAAACCTGGCATGTGAGGGCCACTTTTCCTCTACTTTCTCCAAGAAAAGTTTGTTGACTGAACTAGGATCCATAGTCGAAGCTGACTTGTCAATATCCATGTGCCGGAGCACATCTGGACGAAATGTTGTAGCCTCAAACGGAAGAGAGAACATTGGTAAAAGAGAATGAAATGAATCCGGGAAACTGTTTAAGACATAATGATAGGACGAGCACAGCAATGGGTATATTCTAGAACGCCAGTAAGGAACGGTCTGACATCTCTGAATGAGTACCTGTAATTTGGGAAAGATCAAATGATTCTCCTGAGCCAGCCTTGCCGCAAGAAACTTTAATGCAAGGGATTTTCTTCTAAGAAAAAGTGGCATTTCGACACATTCGGCCTGTAAGGCCACGATAGGTGAAGACCGCATAGCTCCTAAGATGACTCTAATTGACTTGTTCTGCATTCTTTCCAGTTTATCTGCAAGGTAATTCGGCAGAGGCTCAAACAAGAATGCACCGTAATCTAGAACACTTCTTATCAGAGCATCGTACAGGGTTCGCATTGTAGTTGGGTGAGAACCCCACCACACTCTTGCCACCGCACGGAGAATGTTTATGTTTTTTTCACATTTTGCAATGACCTTCTCGATATGAATGTTCCATGAGAGCTTCCGGTGCAGGGTCATGCCAAGAAATTTAACAGAATCTTCCGAAGGAACCGGAATATTATCAAATTTGATACCAATGTTAGGAATTCTATGCTTGTTTGAAAAACACACAATTTTACTTTTGTTAGGCGAAAGAGTAAGACCATTTTTCTTAAACCAGCAGCTAAGGGATTCGAGAGTACTCTCCAAGACCTCACTCGATCGAGCAATGGATTTTTCAGCGCTGTAAACAACAAAGTCATCGGCATATTGCAAGACACTACAAGAAGTAGGAATCAGAGACTGGATGTCCTGAGTGTAGACGTTAAAGAGTAGGGGACTTAAGACTGACCCCTGCGGTAGTCCTTTATATACTCTTCTCACAACCACGCCCTCTGGAGTCTTAATCAGGAGCTCCCTCTCGCACATTATGTTGAAAATCAGACGGCAAATAATGTCCGGAATACCTAAAGATAACAATTTCTCAAACAATATTGGGAGCAACACATTATCGTAAGCGCTACGAATGTCTAGAAAACACGCAATAAGATCCGTCTTATGGGCTCTAGCAAGATGAATATCAGTCACCAAAATGCTCAAGTTGTCTAGGCACGATCGGCTCTTCCGGAAACCAAATTGCCACTCTGGCAGAAGTGCTTCTCTCTCCACGAACCACTCCAGTCTAGCCTTTATCATCCGCTCGAGGATTTTTAGGAAGCAGCATGATAGAGCTATGGGTCTGTATGAGGATCCCAACGTCGAGTCTTTACCTGGCTTGGGAATTGGTACGACAAATTGTTGCTTCCATGATGAAGGAACCGAACCTGTAGTGAGAATCACATTGAATAATGATAAAAGTTTGAGAAGAAGGGGTCTAGGAAAGTGTCGAATAAAGGAGTATGAGATCTGGTCTGGACCAGGAGCAGAATCACCTGCGGATTGAATCGCTACATCCAGTTCGTTAAAGGAAAAAGGGGAAGAGAGAATACATGATTGCTGGGGCGCGAAGACAGAGTCCTTCCGCAGCTCAAACTCCCCGGGAGCATACGCAGGAGCCAGAATCCGCACAAAACCATCAATCCAGGATGTACATTTTGAAGTGTTAGGTCTTGGGGAATATGCACCTCTAAAAGCATTTACGGAATTCCAGACGTCTGATGGTGGTGTATCCGGAGAGAGAGAGCTACAAAATCTGAACCATCCCTGCCTTTTCTTACTCCTAAGAACTCTTTTGGTTTGAGCCTGAACCTTTCGAAGGGAGAGATAATTTTCAAGAGACATGTTCCTTCTGTAGGTTTTCATTGCCACAGAACGTTGCCTAACCATAGCCGTACATTCCTCGTCCCACCAGGGGGGAGATGCTCTACGATGTCCAACAGAGCTCTTCCTTGGCATGGAAGCGTCGGCCGCGCTAATAACGAGGTGGGAAATCTTGTCGGAAACCATATTTACATCACTCATAGAATCATCAGAAGGGAGATCTATAAAACCCCCCTCTATAGACTCCCCAAACTTACTCCAGTTAGCCCTCTTTGTGTTATATCCGGATTTATGACGAGACGAATTGGATTGTGAATTGTTTGATCTTATTCTTATTATTATAGGAAGGTGATTGCTGGATAAAGGGTCCTTGAGAACTTCCCATGCGATCAGCGAAGCTAATTCACCAGTACAAATCGTTAAATCTACCGCGGTCGGATTCTGATGTGGAGGAGGAACTATAGTGGGGCTGCCGTCGTTTAAGATACATAAATTTAAGTTGTCGACCCAATCCAACACCGCTTTGCCAGCTGAATCTGTTTTTTGAGGGCCCCATGATGAGGAATGTGCATTAAAATCACCCATAATCATATATGTAGAAGAGAAAATTGGGACGATGCTGTTCCAATACAATGTATCAAACTGGGATCTCGGGGAATACATCGACACCACAGTGATGTCCATGATTTTTGCGGCGACTATTTGCATTCTTGAGGAGATCGGAAGAATTAGCCGATCATAAGAGAAAGATTTTTTTATCAATAGTGCTGCCCCTCCGTAACCATCGGGGCGATCATCTCTAAGGCAGTCATATCCTGGGAATGATACAAAAGAATCTGAGGAAAACCAAGTTTCCGAAATTGCAGCGACATCTATTTTGTATTTCCTTAAAAGGAATGAAATATCATCTCTATTTGATACAGCGCTGCGGCTGTTCCATTGTAGAAATGACACGTTTTTATAACTAAAAGTTTGTGGAGCCATTTTCGGTTAAAAAGGTCTGAAGAATGGAAATCAGTTGAGCTGCGTTGGACGGTAAAGAATTTTGAGATGAGAGAATTTCTATTAACATGGAAATCATTGTTTTTAAAAAGTTGTTGTTGCCAGAGGAAAATTTATTTTGGAGGTAACCAGAAGATGTGGAGTTTTCAGATTGATCGGGGGCTGGAAGATTGTTGGGGAGAGCACATCCATTTGGAGCAGATGACCAAGAACTGCCAATTGGGCAAAAAAGAAGGGAATTGTGCTCAGGTTGGTTGTAACCAGGTAGTACTGAGGGGTGAGAAGGGGTTTTGAATTTGAAAATAGTCTTACGATGACTGGATGGTAGCGGGGGGTGGACATTATTATCTGTCAAGGCTGAGTTTACTGATGAAGAAGGAAGGGCCTGGGACATTGCTTCTGAATATAGAGAGAATTTTTGAGGATGGGCGGCGAGGGCCTCTTTATAAGATACATTGTTCGTAGCCATAGTTTTTTTTACGTCCTGTTGTCTTTTGAGTTCAGGACAAGAAAGGTTTGCAGCAGAGTGTTGCCCTCCACAATTAATACACTTTAAAATTTGGGACAGACAATTTTCGCCGTTATGAGCATCGCCACATTTATAACAACGGGCCGATGATCGGCATTGTGCTCTGGTATGCCCGTACCTACTACAGTTGTAGCACAGGATGGTGGGAAAGACATATTGCTCAACCCTAAATGCATTGTGGAACAAAAATACGAACTCCGGAAGGGATTGCCCTTCGAAGGTAACAACTACGGTTTGTGAGGGCTTCCATGTGGCTCCCTCACTAGACTGAATCTTCCTATTTAATCTCCTTGCCTTGATTAATTTCCATTGGGAGGGCTCAGAATACTTTATTAATTCCTCCATATCGATATCCTCACTAATTCCTCTAATTACTCCTTGTTTGGTTAGCTTGAACGTGGGGATATACGCTTTTAATTTGTTTTCAGTTATTATCGGGTTATCCAAAAAGTTGTTTGCATATTTAGGGTTCAAAAATGTCAAAGATATTTTATATTTACCCTCAGCCTTCACTGAGCCGGTGATGATACCTTGAATTTTTAAAGAATACAGCAACTTACCAAAATCCAGCGCACGTATTGGTTTGGATGAATCTTCATTTTGGACATAGACCAAGAATGGCCCTAATGACGTGGATTTGTAAGTTAAAGGTTGGGAGTAAGGGAGTTGGGGAGAAGGAGGAGGATTGGGAGATATGGCAGGAACTTTAGACGGAGGGGAAGAAATGAAAATATCTACATCCGGAGAAAGAGGTCTCTTTCTCGGGTCGGGAGGATCTGGAGGGACCAGGGGTACCTCCATATTGGAGGAACCTGTTCCACTATGGAATCTACAAAAAGGTTGAAAAAATTAAATAATTAAATAAAAAAAAAAAAAAGAAGAAAAAAAAAAAAAATTTTAAAGGAAAAAAATTTTTGAACCACTCTAGATGTTTTGCTGCTTCGGACTTAATAAATTAAATTTTGTATTCTCACAATAATATCGCAAATAATCACAATGAACACAACCGCTTAGATGCGCTCTACGATCGGGACTGGGCGAAGGCTTCTCTGTCTTGCGCGACCCGGAACAGCTCCTCCACACGTCTCATTCCGGTTCAATCCCTTATATTGCGCAGCCAAGACGTTTGCCTTCTACCTGGACCACGCTGTCCCTCGATCTTCCCCATGAGTATCAGTTGGAGTACACTGTATTTATCTCCACGCAGAATGTGTCACCAACCAATTTACTTAAATTAAAAAAATCATTACCCACATACCTTCTTCTTTTCCAGTTTCAATCGTTACGATTGGTTTGCAGCAATGCCCCAATATCTCCTTCACTCATTCCTATCCTGTGCGGTTCTTTTTAACTCTTTATATGAGTCGAAGCCCATATCTTGGCACAGGTCGTCTAGATATTCTTCCTTTGGTCATCCACTGTACTTTATCCCCCTCGTTCATTTATTCAATTAATTCAAATATGAGACCCTCTTGACGCACTATGTGGCCGATCCATCTGGCACGTCTTTCTACTATTGCACTGAGCAGGTAATAAATAAAAAATAATAAAAAGTTAAAGTTTTATTCAGCTTGATGACTTATAAGTTAATAATTGCTTTGATTCACGCAACGCTTCAAGCAATAATTAAAAAAACTTAACCCAACACTCTTGATAAAATGAAACAATGGGTGATTATTTAAATAGAAATTCACAACAATGAAAATATGTAACAATTATTAACAAATTAACTGTTACAAATAGCAGTGACCTTGACCGTTCTTCACACTACTAAGTACATACAAAAGTAGCAGCAGTAATTGACAGTAAACTTCTAACAATTTTACAGATAATTGTTATTGTTCTACAGCTGTTAATTAACACAGTAACACTAATATCTGATTTAAAAACGTATTCTGCTTATTTGCTTAAGTCAATGTTGTGAGTTTATTAACCTGTTTTTTTTTTATTTTACACCAACGGTTTTTTCTGTCCATACCAAGTGGATGCAGCATGCTCAGGATAGGGATCTGTGGAAGGTCAAAGGGGAGATCTATGTCCAGCATTGGAATTAAAAAGGCTGAGAAAGAAGAAGAAAGAGACCTTTTAAATTTTAGTCTGTTTAATTATACAAGGTTTTGTTTTTCTGCACCCCGCTGTTTTTTTATTTAATGTTTTTTTTGTCTGTACACAAATCGTAAGTAATTGATTTTTCAAACACTTCCTGATAACTTATAGATCTGAAACTTTGCTAACATACGTAAGCTCGATGACAATACAACTCTGTACTAAATTGGATCAGCCTACTCCAGAGACAAAAAGATGTAAGTGAGGCATTTGAGGGGGATAAAAGGGTCGTGTGGGGTCATATGTGGTATCGTATGAAAGGGCGTCAAAAATTAATCCAGATAGTCAGTCAGATCTTGTCCAGCTCAAGCCTCGGGAGTCACCTCATACCGCCGTGTTTGGTATCTCACGAAAGTAGTGCTTTACGAGTCCCTGTCCCCTAAAATATCCCTATCAAACAGAAATATGGACTGGCATTAGTGAACGTTACTTTAGTGTAAAATGATCACATTAATTAAACCAATCGACGATCAGTTCGATGGAAAATCCATCCTTCTCTGTATATCTGTAGAGATAACTACTTGTCATTTCAAACAACTTGAATAAACATAAACATGAAGAAGAAGGGAAAAAGTAATTTTACTACCTCTAATAATTTTTACAAACCTTACATTGCGTTATTTCGTCATTAAAACTTTTTATGTTAACCCAAAGAATAAGTTCCTAAATAATAATTTTCCATTGAAATAATATTTTAATGAGGTTAGAAGGTTTCGTCCAAAAATCTCCCTTTATCTTGTGAGAATCGTTGAACCCGCAGCAGCCATACAACCTTGACCGACTTTGTTTCCACCACAACCTCGTGTTAACAATTAATACAGTAGAATCTTGTAGATAATAATGATACTAACAGTGGCGTAGCGTCGGTTTTTGCCACCCGGGGCGGAAATCAAATCCGTCGCCCCCCTTATTTAGACATATGAATCCAAAATTCCCGATAATTTACAGGAATTATTTATTTATTTAAACTTAAAGTAAACATCAAACACATATAAATATACAAAATGGACATAGTACAGATTATAAAACGTTGTTTACTAGGACGAACTTATCGCAGAACTACGATTTCTCCCAGTTATAAAGAATTTCTAGGTTGGAGTGGGATAACTAACATTTTGATATTGATATGACCTAAAAAGAGATAAAATAGCGCCGCAGACGAAGTTTTTTCAGGTGAGACAACTAAAATTTAAATATTGATTTGGTACAAAAAGAGAAAAATAGCGCGGCAGACGAAATTTTTTTCCAGTTTTTAATGAAACAAATGTGATTTAATGGATTTTTGAAATTTTCCCCAAAAAATGCCTCCCCCTAAAAAGCGCCGCCCGGGGCGGACCCCCCCGCACCCCCCACGCTACGCTACTGAATACTAAATTCCTTTAGGGTCCAACGAACAACATCCGTCAAGTGCGCACCACAGACAAAAGATAATATAGAAACGTGATGGCTTCGAATGTAAGGAAGATAAGTCTTTGTTCAAAATAAGTGACAGGTATGTAAGTAGGAATACTTATAATTCCATTTTCGTAATGAGTTTTTCAGCCAGCGTTTAAGAGTATGCATACCGACATTTCAAAAAATATTAAAAACGGGAGACCTTTTATCTCGACAACCGTTACTAAATATGCTTTGGAAAAAATGGGGTAGATGCATTGAACATTTATCTAGGGAACAACCGTAAAAGATTTTTTATATCTAATATAAATTTATCAATTATTTTTTTTTGAAAAAACCTCTGATCTTTTTTCCGAAAGACGGAAACTCGTTTCCCGAAAGTCGCTGAATATTTTTTTTTAACTGATAATATGCATAAAAATCTAGGGAATAACCGTAAAAGTTTTTTGATAGACGCAAAATTAACCCCAAAAAATGAAAAAAAAACGCCAGTTTTACCACTTTATCATGCGATTGTTCACGCGATTTTGAACCTTAATGCCGTGGGAAATGACTGTGACGTCATTCTTGGTGCCAAGGCCTTAAGACATCGTTTTTCGGATGTTAATACATAATAGGACTAGTAATTATCAACGAAAAATATATTTTTCTCTTTGTGGTATGGTTTCAAATTATCTGGGTTCAGTGAGTCGAATAATTTACATCCACATCCGTCGGATCCGATCCCCGATAATTATCTTGCGGCCAACTCTAATGCTGGATTTCACCAACTTTTTAGGTGAGGAATAGCAGAGATAGGAGCCACATGTCATTATTTTTCATACAAAATTTGTGCCAGGTGACTCCTATCTCCGCTATTTTTCACCTAAAAAGTTGGTGAAATCCAGCATATAGCATTATGACTCTCAAATCTCTCTACAGCTTCATTTATTAGGTGTTAGCAAAGTTGCAAGGAAATAAAGGGGATTCGCAACGCCCAATTTTTGATCAGTATTATTTAATGCGTGCTAGGAAAGGTGAACAGCGAAAGAGGGTCTTTTGGAGGACCAAAAAGTATGTAGCATGACACACAGCTCTCTTTTTGGCTAACTAACAATCATCTGATAATCTTAAAAATTCCTGTAAGTATACAAGATTATATGCAAGGTGTGGGAAGAAGGCATATGTCCTGGCTAAGAAATATCAGATAATGCACCTGAACCCTAGAATGTGGGTGGAGTTGTTCCAGCTAGCACAGGACAGAGAAACCTGCGCCAGACTTATGTACTAATGTGAGAAGAAAACTCTATAAATAAAGTAGCTTTCCTAACCAACTTTGAAATGCCACATCGAAGAAGTGACTACAGAGTACAGAACTTCTGTAGTATCACCGCCACCTTGACATTTTCACACTTCAACATTTCTCACTTTCTCTAGCCATGATGCAGATGTCCACACATAAAACGTTATAGGCGAGGTTGCCGCCACCGTCGCACCGTCGCGTCGTATGGAATAAAAGTCCCTTAACAACGAGTATGACAGACCACGTATTCTATTATGTTAGGAGATTTGACAGGAATGGTGGTCCTATTCTATCATTATGCTATGTTGCCAACTGTTACAGCGCGGCTAGAGTACCTACTCTAGGAGGCGGTGGTAGTATGTAATTTGTTGATAACTATATCTCATTAGATATTTTCTATACTATGTAGAGATAAATATACTACCGCAGTAATTTGTGGTATTTTATGAGACGAACGTAGGTAATTTGGAAAGACCAATAGAAAAAAATAAATAATATTATGATTATTAAAGTAGGTATAGTTACAAATTGATCGTGAACCGATTATCTGTACACTATAATATTCCTCTTTGGAAAACAGGGATGTAAACAGGCTTTATCGATTGACAATTTTGTGGACCTATGTAGGTAGTATTTATTTTATAAATTCATGACTGTATACCAATAGAACAATTTACATTCTAATGGCATGGATTTTGTTTCATTATTTAATACTGCATGATATGTAATTAATATGGATTGTAACCAACTGACGTGTCCAAGTGCCCGAATCAGGGCCTAGGCATGAAAAAGAACAATAAAACAACAATAAAACAACAATAAAACAATGTTCGAGGGATGAATCAACTATAAAACAATCTGTAGAAACTGTAATAATATTTAGGTAGGTATTATGAGGGCTCTGAAGGCCGTCAGAAATCCTGTGAATGTTGTAGGTACCGTGTTCCAAATATTCGATAAAGCTTTCAGAGCTTTCATCCCGCCTTCAGGCGATTCGATGTAACTTACTAATATAGAATTAGAGATAAAATCTACACGAAAATTAGTCCGAGGGTAAGTAGCCAAAAATCCAGAGGAGTAGGCAAATTGTGATGTGAATTATACTTTTGTGAAGCTTAAATAATAAGTTAGAATAAAAATATAAAAAAAATATATACGAGTACTTGCACGCTTTATCCTACTTCAATAAATTTGCGTTTTTGTATCCAAATCTTGCATTCGAATTTTACGTTGTTTAATAAGTAGGTACAGCTAGAGCTCTCAAATTATCAACAATTGTGCAAACCTATTATTACGATTCTGTACCACATTGGACCTGCTTTCTACAGAGACAAAAAATATCTCAAACGTTTGAAGAAATCAAAGGGTTATGTAGGGTTATGTGTGGTATTGTAACGGTGTTGAAAGAAAAGTTTGAAAAAAAAGATGAAATGTTTTGTCCAACTCAAGGTTACAAAAATTATAAATAACTATGTTCTATTCTATTCTATACCCTCACGCCACCTCCCTTGCGGGGTAGGCAGAGAGAACGGATCGCCAGACCTTCCTATCCTGACACACACTTCGGGCTTCCGTCACATTCATGCAATTCCTCATACATACTCTCCGGTTACTTTTACTCAAAACACGTCCGTCCTTGAGTATCTGGTCGACATGGTCCAGCCAGGTAGTTCTTGGACGGCCGCGTTTCCTTACACCTCCTCTTTCACCCAGGTAAATTTTCTTCGTCATTCTTTCATCGCTCATTCTCTCCACACGACCCAACCATCTCAACTTGTTCACTTTCATTTTATTCACAACATCCTTTTTACAGTCACTCAACTCTCTAATCATTTCGTTCCTTATTCTATCTCTCAATGTTTTTCCACACATTCTTCTTAAATAACTATGTGCCATCATAAATTAAATTAAATTTGCTAATATCGTCTTTTATTTTGAGGCAAAAAATGTAAAATCGACCTCGTTAAACATGTGAGTGTCAACTGAATTTTGAGAACCTAAGATACCGCATCGTGGAAGGAAATGGAGGAGGCCTTCGTCCTGGAGTGGACGCGAGTGGGCTGACAATTAGAAGAAGAAGAAGAATCCGAAATGACGCTAAAGGCATCAAGTCATTCCGTTATGATTTCAATCTGAATAACATATTGCCCTTCCACAATGAACCGTCGGTCGATTTGAATAATGGCAATCTGATGATGTTGCTGTGACTTCATGCATGTAATGACTTAACAATTGCAAAGTTCAAAACATACATAGACTACAAAATTATGCTAAAACAAGGGTAACTGAACAAATATGAATGATAGACATATAAATATACAGAGCATGAAAAGAAATCTATAATAATAAATATGACATATTATTGACCATACCAAATGAACGGTCTTCGTAATTATACATGACTTTGTAGCAAATATATCTACAAATTATATTAACCTAGTATATTGTTACTACAACTTACAATAACCTAGCAATTGTAGTTATTTACTACGTTATAGCAACAAGACAAAATAACCACTGGACAGTTCATTTCCTACAAGTCGTCCCCTATGTTCAATGAAAACGTATCTAATGACATCAAAGACTGTAATTTTCAACGTAGTTTGAACCGTGAATCGGTAACAATAATATTGGGGTTCCAATTTCGCAAGAAATGAAATTTTTATGTATGTATTTGATGACCTGTATTATCGTCTGGGAATAGCAAGGTTCTTTAGAAAGAGCAAACTTTGAGATTATTAATTTTGTGACGAGATCCTTAAGGATGGACGCTTTTTAAGTAAAAGAAATCGGGGAGCGTTTATGACAAATTGCATGAATGTGACGGAAGCTAGGAATGTGTGTAAGGATAGGGCTGTCAGGCGCTCTGTCCTCTCTGCCTACCCTGCAAGGGACGTGGCGTGAGGGTATGATAGATAGATATAATTTTATGTGAAAATGTTTCTAACCGACGTAATTTAGTATACCTATGTAGTTAACACAAATACTCAAAGTTGGGGTAGTTTTGTAAGTAACGGGAGAAACAATATTTAGTGAGATATTCTTGGTCGAGTGTCATGTGGGATGGAGTAACTTTGCGCCGTATATTTGCCTGATTTTCTAAAGGTTTTGATTATTTTTTAAAACTTGCCCTCGAGTCAAGGTATTTTATTTTTCTATTTACACTTGAAGTGAACAAACTACAGCAGTATGTTCACGCGACGAGATGTTGAAACATTTGATTACCAGGGCGAACTTATTGAAAATTTTGTCCGAGAAATATTATTATTTTATTATATTATATGTGACACCCACAGAGACATCAACAAAACATGAATAAATTATCATACAATAAAGAAAAACATCTCATTTCGACTCTCCAATTAAGGGCGCCCGCAGCATACACCAACAATAAACGCTGTCAAAAAAAAAACTAACTAGAGGTAATCAGTTCTCGCAAAAATACCACCAAACAAAGAAGTCAACTAAAAAAGTAGGCACCAAGGTTTGTATTTTAAATCTTAATTTATCGAGAATTCACACATGACAAAATTAGCGTAAAACCGGTTATTTATACATATAAACAAATAAAATAATAAAAACAAATTTCTTTTATATCAACGCGAACAATATAATTTACACACACATGCGGAAAAACACGTCCAAATCGTTAAATCGAAAAAAGTGTGTCAAATTGGTATAAGTACTACTATAATATAAAAAAAATACAACACCATTAACTTTTACTAGAATATTGTTAAGAAAAACGAAATCATATGTTACTTTTTAAATATGTTAATAACACAGCTGATATTAAAGAGAGAGGTACCTACCAATATAGGCAATATTGAAATATAGATATGTCATTATTTTTTGTCATTAAAATAATATAGTCGTATGTTAATGCGCATGTTATATTGGATGACATGATGTTTGACATCAAAATATGACAAAAATATAATTGGTAATATATTTGAACATGCGACATTCGACAAGTAATAATTCGGACTTCTTTGATCGAAATGCCAGATAAAACAGAATGTTAAATAACTGGTCTAATTCCGAAATATCTGGTACATCGACATTGAAGATAGGTCTCGAACAGTCTTCTGCTTGATTCAAATTCCTACAATATATGAGGCAATCAAAATGAAATTAGGTATTCTAAAATGTAGTTATGTTGTATTTTCTGTGAGGGAGAAGTCCTTTCCAATATTACCCAATAGAATCAACTAAGAATGGACCACCCAATTTTATGGCTGATAAGAAAGCAATAACCCAGAAAACTCCATTTCACAAGAATTTACAATATGTACTTACTGCGTTTCTGTGCTACATGGATATCTCAAAACCTAAACGAAAAATAATTGTTCACACGCATATCCAATGGATCACCATCCGATGGAACAAATGCGGACTTTAAACTATTTGTGTAAAGAGTAAAAACCAAAAGACCCAAAACAGAACCCTGTGGAACGCCCTAATATATATCTAACCAAAAACTCAGACAAGACCACATCTCATAAAATTAGTGTCTGATACATGTTTGAAACATCAACAAAATCCAAACCAAAACTCTTTTGGATTGAGGCTGGTCATAATATGGTCTAAAATATCTAAACATAATAAATGTCATGAGTATCATGACAACATCCTCTGTGACTGCGGAGCGACCCAGGACGACAGCCACCTATTAATATGTCACCTCATGGGAGAGAACTGCACCCCTGGGGACCTGATTCTAGGGAATGACAAGGCGATGTATGTTGCGGCAAAGTAAGCAAGTATCATTAGGTGTAAAATTTGTGCAAAACCATTTGTCAAATATTCGCCGAATCGGCATTCGATCAAAGGTCAAGTTGAGTGTGTACATTTCATTTTATAACCTTTCATTTACGAGTTCGAATTTCCTTTTAGTAAATCATTCTACCTGTACGTCTCATTAGTAACGCGTGACCCTCTTACCTATTAAACTTTCTTTTTTCTTTATGCTTAATAACTACTTATTAATTTTGTGACATTTGGTAGATATTAATACATATCATTATAATGTTGTACTTTGATTTTGGTTGTAGGTTATTAACATGCAACTAATTTAGAAAATACACGTATTCGTTTAGAAAAATCTTCATTGGCATACAAAATATTTAATTTAATAGGGCTTTAATTTACATTGGAAAGGTATTTATTGTTTGGGCATAGTTTTCATATACTTATATCAAAGTTCCATATTCGTTTCCCTTGAAAATCTTCTTAGTGCACATTGAGTAGGTATTTAACCTACCACACCTACTGCCCTCCTACCTAAAAGAGGTGCACCATGAAAAAAATAAGAAGCTTGAAATTATGTGTGTCAAGGTACAAGTATGTGATAATAAAAGGTTAATACACAGTAATATTGTGTTTAATGTGTGCAGAAGGTGTTATTTAACACTATTATAACAATTAAGATCGATTGTTGACAGTTGGTGAAATGACAAATATAAAAATCTGACGATTTTGATACTATTGTGTCAATACATTGGCTTCATGTTGAATTTATTAAGACTTGTATTGAAACAATTGAATTATAACTTATCTATGTCAAATGTAATTATAAAAACTTTAAAAATCTATGAAATAAACCAGTGAAGGCTCGTCGATATTACCGAATACGCATTACGCATTAGACACAAAATCACTGGGAATCAGATTAACACAATTATGTTTTGCTTATTCTATGTATGTGTTTGTACATTCTTCGTGCAAAAGTTTTAAAAGCTGTCATGCCGTAGAGTGAAATATTACAGTCATAATTATAATTTCCAATGTTGACAGAAGCAAAAGAAACACGTCTACTAAAAATAAAAACTGTATGATCAATTGACCTCGTCAATTCAAATAATGAGATCATTTCCATGCACAAAACGCCTCAGAAGACCGTCCATAACTGTAAGTTCTCAGAACACACATACGTAGCATCAGTTATGTATTTGATGTTATGGTTCCTATTATGGCTATATCCCACGGAAGGTGAATCCTGCTTCGTCCGTAGATTCGCATGCCGTGGGAAGGAGTGAGTCCGTGAATCTACAGACTTTTTCATAGCGATTTGTATGGCGGTACGTGATATCGCAGACGTGCACGGATCGTGGGAAATAGGTTGCCTGTGAATCCGCGGACACGCCTTGATGAATCCGTCTAATCCATAGCGTTTGGATAACTTGCAATACAAGTGTTGAATCCAATATACATATACGTAGATATTTCTTTAGGAAACATCCCAAACAGACAGTTTTTATCATTTTATTTCTTCTTTTCTATTTTAAAATGTATTTTAATTAAAATTAAACTTTTTTTCAATTATTTCAATGTTAATTTATAGTTTGATAATTACAAAATGTGTAATATAATTATGTGTGTGTGTGTGTGTGTGTGTGTGTGTGTGTGTGTGTGTGTGTGTGTGGGTGTGTGTGTGTGTGTGTGTGTGTGTGTGTGTGTGTGTGTGTGTGGTGTGTGTGTGTGTGTGTGTGTGTGTGTGTGTGTGTGTGTGTGTGTGTGTGTGTGTGTGTGTGTGTGTGTGTGTGTGTTGATTCTCACAAAATAAAAAACGTTTTATTAAAAAATATAATTATGTATATATTTATGTACCTATTAGCTTATTACGTTACTTCATTTTCTATAGTATAACTATTAAACGTAATACATATATATTCCATTTGTCGCCGCCCACAAGTTTTTTGTGTATATGAGTAAAAAGGCGTGTGGATGGAACGCTTGTCTTGGCTCGTTTACGTAACAGACCGTTGACGCCTTTTTACTCATGAACGCAAAAAACTCGTAGACGCTCGCAAGCGTGTGGCGGCGACATTAACTTTTACTTAAAGTATTATACCGAATCGGTAGGTATTACCTATATAATTGGCACCAGGAATGACGTCTTAGTCTTTTCCCACGGCATTAAGGTTCAAAATCGCGTGACAATCGCATGATAAAATGGTAAAAATAGCGTTTTTTTAATTTTCAGGTTAATTTTGCGTCTATCAAAAAACTCTTACGGTTATTCCCTAGGTTTTAATGCATATTATCAGTACAAAAAAAAATTTTACTCAACGACTTTCAGGAAACGAGTTTCCGTCTTTCGGAAAAAAGATCAGAGGTGTTTTCCATTTTTTTTTGAGAAATCTATACAAGATATAAAAAATCTTTTACGGTTATATACGGTTATATAAAGGTTCAATGCATCTACCCTATTTTGTTCCAAAGCATAATTAATAACGGTTGTCGAGATAGAAGGTCTCCCGTTTTTGGAAATTTTTGAAATGTCGGTATGCATGCATACTCTTAACATTACTTACTGTAAATTAATACTGATTCAAAAGTTATTCATAGGTACAAAAATACATAATACAAGAATATGATACTAAATTGATAACATGTAGCTACCTACATTAACTGAAAATAACGTGTTGTAATTTTTGCTAGTCGGGTAATTTGTATATTTTTGTAACAATTTTACAATAAAAATAATTATTATTCGATATATTTTCGGATATATATTCACTAACAACGAGGGTTGTCAACCGTACTAGAGTATAATAATAATATTGAAAGTGAGTTGCAAGAAATATATGGATCGCAAAATACTATATATTTTTTTTTGGCAACATTAAAACTAAGAAAATATCAACCAAATCCGCTTCACTTGTAAAATTTAAACGCAGTTTAAGAATTATATCATTGCCTGCAGTTTTCGACTGACGAATGAGTGTGTAATTTACATTAATTTGAAAATTGAGAAAACCACACTTTTCTAGCAAATAAAAATATTATAAAATTCAAGCAGTTCATAAAATGACAGTTTTTATTTAAATAGATAAGTAGATATTTATTTATTTATTGCACATGGAACAGATACAGTCACAAAAACAAACATTGGCAGGTACATTAATACAAAAATATCAATACACAAGACCAATTACATCCGTTCACAATTAGCACACACGCAAAACAAATAGATTACATTACATAGTTAAAAATATATATCTTATATCTATAAAACATTTATGGTAGGGAAGGAGGAAGCATGGGAAGAGGAAGAAGAAGAGGAAGAAAGGAGGGGATAATGAAGGAAGCAACAAAAAAAGAGTTAAGAACTGATATCAAGAACAATAAGATAATGTGTATGTTTTCTTTTATTTTCATAAAATTATCGAATTACACCCTGATACATATTTGTACACTTCATAACAAGCTTAAAAGCTTGTGTCGTGAAGTGGGGTATGTCGGCATCGAGGATCGAGCGCGTTAGCAACCAGGCTTCCGATAACTTTTTAAAATTACTTATTGATGCAGATGGAATAATCAGCTGAAAAAATGTTGACAACCCTACTTACATGTTTCAGCGCGTGTATACACAACGGTTTCCGAAGAAAAACCCATAGGAGTATTTACGATGATGTAGTATGAACCCCAAAAAACACAAAAACCATTCAGAAATATGACGTACTTAATGTAGTTCTGGACAATTTACATCCAGACCTGCATTAAATTGTACCACAAATGTGTTATAGTTTTGTATTGTCTATGTGTTTATTGCTTTCATTCTTTTTTGTTGTGTTTATTGATTTATTGCATTTGATTTTGTGTTTGTAAACCTGACGATTCCAAGTGCCTTAAATATGGTCTACAGATGATTAAAAACCAATAAAAAATCCTCAAATAATAAAAGCTTAAACTTTTTAGTTGGATTTCAGTAGATGAATTATTTATAAAATGTTGAAATCATTGTCTATCCCATTTTAGATCCGCTTGCTTATTCGTATTTTTTAATCTATTCTAGTTCCTAATATAATTTACTCGAATACTAATCGATACAATTAATTTTATTTACAAAAATCAATTAGATTTGTGCTTTTATCCCTAAAAAAAATCCTGTGTGGCTTTTGTACGGCTTTTGTGGGGTTTATTTATTTTGAGCAATATGCTTATGGGTTTCGTACTGTTACAATATACAACGAGAGTGAAAGAGACGACGACACCCGCATAATTCGAAAAAATAAAATCAAAATAAATAATGTATAAATTTAGATTCCCCAGTTGCCATAGAGTGGGGAACATTATATTTTCTTATTATTTATTGAATTAATTTTTCTGGAATTTTGTTACATCGAATTATAAGTCCATGTGGTGCATTTTATCAGTATGATGCCAATCTTTCAAATGTCTCCCTTCAAAAATTATGTACCTAATCTATTAGTCTAAATAACACACGAATGATAAAGAAATTATAATTTTATTTAAAATGAAAAAAAGTTTAAGGTACCAATCATTATATTTTTCTAATACCACGGACCTGAAACAGCACAATTTTTGCACTGTTACTGGGCCGGTATTCTTTTATTCTGATAATATCGACATTAATAATATTAAAAATAAATAAATAAATTATTAAATGGGTTCTCTAATTTCCAGTTATGGCAGACATTTTTTCCCGTACAAAATAAATATAATGTACACCCCGACACATAATGCGCCCGCTACACGCTCGCGAGTCACCGCGACCTTTTGGTGTTCATGAGTAAAAAGGGGTGCGGATGGATCGTTTGTCTTGACATGTACGTAACCGACCGTTGACGCCTTTTTACTCATGAACACCAAAAGGTCGTGGTGACTCGCGAGCGTGTAGCGGGCCCATAACGGGACTGAGAGAGATTAGCAGCTAATTTGAGAAAAACCGGTGTTGAAAAATAACGCGTGATACAAGATACAAAAACTCCGTGTGACAAACTTTAAAAAATATCACCCACAAACAAGTTTAATTAATGCCGCAGGCAATGCTTTCTTTTATTTTTTTTTACTAAATTACAATCAATATTGGTGTAAAGACAATAATTTATTCTCGTACCTGATCGATCTAATTTTTAAACACAAAAACCGAATTAGTATATATTCAACAGTATGACAGAGATAATTATTATTATCTATTTATTATATTATATATTAATTTATTTATTGCTTCAACGGACTCAAGATATTTTCAAAATTTACAACGTTAAAGTTAAAAAGTTAAAAATATTAATACAATGAATTATTATATTATTATAAAAATAGGGAACTATTTCCCCATACCCCGTGCACGAAATCATCCATCCGGAAGGGATTAATCCAGATTCGCGTACGAATCCGGATTCACTTGTCGTGGGAAGGCACCCTTAGAAAGTGAAGAGTGAAATTCCTTTATCGTCATCATAATATCAATAAAGGAATATTTACTTACAAACGCCTCTAATGACTAATTCAAATATAGTGGCAATGCGTCAAACATTGCAATATTCTAACACAATCTAACTGTGGTTGTGTGCGGTAGTCGGTAATGTGGTGTGCCATCATAATTCCGAGTCAATAAATTCACAATGCGATTTTTGTAAATCTATTAAAACTTCTGAAATCTATTAAATCTATTTAAAAAATATATTAAAACTTCATCCACACGCCTGGCAAGAGTCGGGCCGAGCGGGTGTTCATGAGTAAAAGGCGTGTGGATGGGGCGCTTGTATTGGGTCGTGTAGGTATCCCACCCTTCATGCCTTTTGAGGCTCACTCAAGAGCATCCGCTTGGCCCGCCGTTCATCAAGCGGGTGGATAAGGCATAAGAAGACATTCCTACCTGCGACTATGTAGAGCCAACACAATTCATAGTACAGCACATTGTGGAGACGTACCCTCTGAGAGCATCCCCTGGTGATAATTTGAATGTTACACTCTAATAATATGTCTCACGTATGTGACGGCGATTTTCTTGCTCTCTTGAGCTTCTGACGATGCCATAATTCAGTGGCTGATGCCAAATGATAATAAGAAACCGTGAAATATGACAACATAAATAAACATTGAACAAAACATCGTAAGATGAAGCAGATAAGGGAGAAAATTCTGTCATGAGTTACTGATGTCTATTAGTACCAAAATACCCCATATCGTCCTTTCGAACGATTGCGCAAAAATACTATCAATCGAAGGAAGGACAACATTGTAATGGACAACCAAAAAGGTGTAGATTTGAAATCCACATTTTTATTTGTGAGTCTGGATAATGGAAGTAAAATTACCTCACAACTGGTCTAAGACTGACTGTTAATTCAATATGATCGACTCTGACTGAATTGCTCAAAGGTCATGTTAAGTGGAACTCTAGCAAAGGTATGTAGACACTTCGAGTCCTTGACCCAGAAATGAATTGATTGATGATGTTTTGGAATGGTAACGAATAACAGATCGTAGATCTAAATAAAGTGAAAGAATTACACGATTATAAAGATTAATTAGCATGATTCTAAGAGAAGGTGTTAGTTTGCTATTATTAAAAGTAATTGTCGCTCACGATATTGTAATGTCGTGAAACCTTTTTAATGAATTTGTTTACAGAGAACCCAGTTTCACCTTCTGTCAATCAAGTCATTATTGAGGTGCAAATAGATAAGAACCCATGATAATTAAATAAACAGTAAGTATATGTTATTATTGACTAGATTAGAAACAATTAGAATTTCTAAAATGGATTGCTATTATTAACGATGGAGGCATGTAATCATACGAAATTGTTTTAATGCATAAAACAGCAGAAGAAATGGAAAATTTGCATTATAAGACCGTTCATAATCCATCTGTCAAAACTATCGCAAGTATTCTCCATTATGTTTGTTAATTAAAGATAGAATGATGTAAAAATCTCTGCCGTTCTTATGATTGATTTGGTTCTTGTATTTTAGAGCAACTTCCGAGTACCGTCATTTGGGGTTTTTTCGCCTATCCATGGAAATCTTTGGCCTAACGCTTTTTTTTGTTTAACCGCTTACCAGAAGAAATAGGTAATTAATTTGTTATTTTTTGTTTCTAGTAATGTAAACACACGTTTTCTAGGTGCACTGAGCATGATTATTTGTTGCTAACTTCACACACCTTTCAATAGAAGCGTTTTTCCAGCAAGCTATCAAACCTTCTCTTCAGTTTATCGTATCCCAAAATATTTGTAGAATTTCTGGAGACTGACGAACAATTGAGAACTGAAGAATAAGAGACCTTTATAGTATTCTGATAACTGATCTCAATTCTTCTTCTCCGATTGTCCTCTTAGATCCACCAATCATCACTTTGGATCATTATGCCTTTTTGCCTTATAGGTCCTTCTCGCTATCCGGAAAAGATCGCAATAGTCTCAATAACTAATATTCAGGGTCTTTTGCTTTCAAATTTCAAATCGGTCTTTTAGTGCCGAGAGCGACTCAGGACGACAGCCACCTACTAATATGTCCCCTGATGGGAGAGAGCTGCACCCCTGGGGACCTGATTCTAGGGAATAGCAAAGCGATGTATGTCGCCGCATATTGGACTGGCAGGATATGACCCACCCGGACACGTAAATGTAATGTGAGTGCTGAGACGGTCTGACCCATATTAATTTGTCTCTCTTCCACCAGACGCCAGACGCACTGTCTCCTAAAAGGCAGTTCCTTTAGCCTGCTTCACCTAATGGGACCATCTCATAACAGAGGTGTTTATAATGATTGGTGTAAAATCTTATAAAACTCCAGGAATTTATCAGAAATTAAAAAAAAAATACAAACAGCAATATGACATAGATGCTTACATACTTAAAGCTTGTGAGCCAAAATTTGCGATCTACAAAAGGTGTAATGCGAAATCAAATCGTGATCTAAATGTAGATCATTTTCGTAAATCACGAATCTGATATTTGAACAACAATTATAATTCTTTCTTACCTTTTGTGATCTCGAGCAGAAATCCAAGAATAATCTCCAAAAGGAAAAGGAAAACAAACAAGAGAGAAAAAACACTGTGTCAAAATAATGATAACAATTCACAAAACAGTTTCACTTGTCTAGATAGTCGTGCACAAACAAAAAAACTGTCAAATAAAATAAACAAAAACGGAACAAAAGAAATCGCGAGTTTAAATCGTTCGAATCACTCCAAATAAAGATCTCGTTTAGAACTAATGTAACTGTCAAAACTCGTACGTTCGTTCTATTTTTAAAAACGAAAGAAAAAATTGAATAAATATGACATGTGAGTGTGTGTGGGTTATCGACCGTAGATTGCAATGGTTGAGTTAAACTTGTTCATGATATGTCGTATGTTGCGATCAAGATGTTCAGGAATTCTGTGTCACTTGGCATGTGTAAGGCGAGTTTTAATCGTCTAGAGGAGAGCCTACGTGCATGAACTAAATTATACGTACGTTAAACTTAAGTTATAATACGTTATGTTAAATTTACGGTTAGCCGACTCACTGACTGACTCCACGACCGGTTGGTTGATACTGACATTGAATAAAATTGTTAACATAGTGCTACTACTTATTGTCTATATTATCGTTATGCTTCTTCTATATTGTTGTTGATCGTTGTTTTGGTGGGGATTGATTGTTCGTTCACTTTTTTTTTGAGCGATCACTGAATCTACAAGAAATTCAACAGATGATTAGAATAATGGGAATTTAATACGAATTAGTTTACCTTAGACCTACCTAGATGAGTGGAAACGGATTGAAGAGGTCTATATCCAGCAGTGAAGGGAAGAAAGTTGATGATGAAGAAGAAGAAGACCTGCGTATTTTTTTATCTATTTATCTATAGCTCAATACCGTTGGATCAGACCTACCCAGACGAGTGGAAACAATTGGAGAGTGAAGGGAAGAAGGCTGATGAAAAAGAAGACCTGCCTATCTTTTTATCTATAGCTCTGCATTTAGTCCCAATGGACATACATACCAGAGAGATCCCGGATCCTGCAATAAGAGGAATCATCAAAATATATCTAGGATCAGAGCGGTAAATCTGAGCCAATGCACTTTTTTATCTTTTTCCCACTTTGTTCTCATAATATACGTAGGTAAGCAGGAACTCAAGTTTTTAAGGTCATTTCTTTTTTTATACGCGGAGGCATGACTTTGCCAACACACTTCTCAGTATTATCAGCCAGAAGAGTCTACATATTATCATTCATGATTCACATATAAACTCATCAGCCTAATACTGGGAAAAATTCACCTATCCAGATATCACGGATATCACAGGATTAGGCTCAGATGCGCGGGGCCTAAAATACAAGCATTGTGCCTGAAATATCAGTATTTAGGAATCGTCTTACAATATTGCAAGTATTAATAATGACCGATTTTTGCATTTTTATGTATAAATTTTCCGGTAAATCTAATTTTTTTAAATTGTTTATTAGCGATTTTGGTATTATACCTGTAGCTGATAATACTAATGGGATTATATATACCGACCTAGAATGCCAAATATTTTTTATTTCACCTGCTAATTCTGTATATTTACGATTTTTTTCTGCGACGGTTGTTTGAATATTAAATGTATTTGGTACAGCGATGTCAATTAAATAAGTAATTTTAGTTTGTTTGTTATGTAAAACTACATCGGGTCTATTATGATGTATTGTTCTATCTGTTATAATTGTTTTATCATAATAGAGCCTATAATTTTGATCTTCTAAAACCGATTCCGGGTTGTATTTATAATATGGAATTATATTTCTCGAATTTATTAATTTATATTTTATAGCAAAATTTTTGTGGATTATTTAATATTATTAGTATGTAAATTTTCATTTTTTTTAGAAGTATTGCTTTTTTTATCATATTCGGGTCAAGTCACATAAAAAACTTCATCATACAAGAGCAGAGGGCAACCTCTCCTCGTCATCCATCTAAAGATTTTGTGGCACAGGTAATTAAGAAATGGATAACTGATCACCACTTATGTTGTTGACTCTAAAAATAGAAAACGATATGCTTTGTTGTATCGAATTATTAAGTAAAAGATAGAATGACGAACCCAACAGTTTGTATTACTAACATAGCTTCACGATACACATTAGTGCAGGTAAATAAGTAAGTAAAGTAATGCATATTATTCCAATAGCGTTAATATAGATAAGTACACTACCATTATATGATTGTACATTGCCCCATCTATAGTACAGTCAGCAGTCTGTGGGTGAGAGTTTTTACTATGATACTAAGATGATGATAGATGATGATGCATATTGATGCTTAGATACCTTGATATAAAAATGCTATAGATTGGGCCTTAAGAGTACGCATAATGACATTTCAAAAAAATCTAAAAACGCGAGACCTAAGATCTCGACAACCGTTACTAAATATACTTTTGAAAATATAAAGTTGAACTTTTATCTAGGGAATAACCGTAAAAGATTTTTTATATCTTGTATAGATTTATCAAAAAAAAAAATCAAAACACCTATGATTTTTTTTCCGGAAGACGGAAACTCGTTTCCCGGAAGTCGCGGAATATTTTTTTTGCACTGATATTATGCATTAAAATCTAGGGAATAACCGTAAAAGTTTTTTGATTGAAGCGAAATCAACCCCAAAAAAATGGAAAAAATGCTATTTTCACCATTTTATCATGCGATAAAACGATAAAAATAGCGTTTTTCAATCTTAATGCCGTGGGAAATGACTGTGACGTCTTTCTTGGTAACAAGCCCTTAATACTTACATACATAGATACTCTGATATAAAAATGGTATAGATTGGGCTTAAAGCGATCGTGAGATTATCTCGAACAGACCACGAACGATTATAGGGGTACATTCTCCATAAACGATGAAAGATGGATTTAAGGAAAAAAAAAAACCCGTCAAATAATCAATCAAGTTTTTTTTTTGTTTTCCGCTGGGATGGGATGAAAAAAATTCTACGTAATTGAAATTTGTAAGCTGTTTGGTAAATATATTCTTGGAAATAAAGTGGTGCCTATAAATATGAAATTTCAAGTCTATACTACATTTCTACATAGTTTAGGGAATACATATCTGAATAATATAGATGTATTCAACTGTACACTCAAAATATATAAATCATTGCTTAAGAGTGTGCATACCGACATTTCAAAAATTTCTAAAAACGGGAGACCTTCTATCTCGACGACCGTTACTAAATATGCTTTGGAACAAAATAGGGTAGATGCATTGAACCTTTATCTAGCGAATAACCGTTATAGATTTTTTATATCTTGTATAGATTTCGCAAAAAAAAATATTTAAAAACACCTCTGACCTTTTTTCCGAAAGACGGAAACTCGTTTCCCGAAAGTCGCGGAGTAAATTTTTTTTCTTGTCCTGATAATATGCATTAAAATCTAGGGAATAACCGTAAAAGTTTTTTGATAGACGCAAAATTAACCCCAAAAAATGGAAAAAAACGCTATTTTTACCATTTTATCATGCGATTGTCACACAATTTTGAACCTTAATGCCGTGGGAAAATACTGTGACGTCATTCCTGGTGCCATGCCCTTAAATCCAAACTGTTAAACATATATCTATATACTGTAAATATTAATAGTGATTATTGTCGGCTGTCTGTACCTGCAAATTAATCTTTACAAACCATTTCTCATGTAGGTACTTTTGATCTCATATTTTATATTTTTTTTGTCAATGTTTCAGATGTACCTACCTTAACTTACTTATTTTTGTTGTTGCTTGTATTGTACTTGTACAAAACTATTGTTATTGTTAAAGGCTTGCGCCGTAAATAAATAAATAAATAAATTTCATCTATTCTCACAGTGACTACATAATGTGTCCTGCACTGTCAGAAGTATGCAAAAGTTTAAGTGCTTTTAGCGAGCGATGGAAAGGCAAATGAGGAGATTGGAAGTTCAACAAAAGTTACTCATATCGCCGAAAGAACAGCAAAACTAAATTGCCAGCTGGCTGAGCATGTGGCGAGACAGGACAGTACGTCAG
The DNA here is from genome assembly GCA_963576895.1 of Ceraclea dissimilis. Classification (NCBI taxonomy): domain Eukaryota; kingdom Metazoa; phylum Arthropoda; class Insecta; order Trichoptera; family Leptoceridae; genus Ceraclea; species Ceraclea dissimilis. The sequence goes on from OY756363.1 coordinate 18,099,014, forward strand.
ATGGTCACCTAAAATCCTGAAGTGGAGGACAGCAAACGAGGAGTAGGAATACCACAGAAACGTGGAAAGATGATCCTATTATCAAACGTCCAGTTTACGGTCCGTAGATGGCAGCAGATAGCCCAATACAGAAGCCGTTGGATAAGTTTAGAAGAGGCCTATGTTCAGCAGTGGAAAGACTGTAGCTAACAATACGTGAGTAAGTAAGATTGTTGATTGGAAATTGATTTATGATTTATTATGTTGTGGCTTAGGTTATTAATCAAAGGTGTAGGTACTTTATTAAAGTAGGTACGTTCAAAAATATTACTTTCAAACCAACCCTTTTTTGCCATACATTGTCATAGTCGTTCCTCGTGTACGATACATGCATGGGCAAGCCCACAAAATTCTAGAGACATTCAGAATGGGTGGCGGAAATATTTACAGAAATATGTAGGCATCGGTATTTCGATGTGTATTCCGATTGGCTAGGTTGTTACTTATGGTTGATTTAAGTATCTATAATATATATATAATATATATAAGTTTTCTTTTCTTTTCTCGGGTTGACTTTAAGACACTGCTTTTGCAATAAGTCCGCCCTTTGGCATACTACTCTGTCTAATGAGATTTATTTGTTGTATTTATATTTGATCTGTGGCTAATGAAGATTAATTTATTTACTTAGGTACATTAAGGAGAAAATAAAATGATCCGGACATATAAAGCGAGCATGTAAAAAGATCATTAATTCAATTACCTGAAGATCTAGAGATCTAGAAAATAAATATTTATCTTGTAATCCTTATCAATATGACCTCCAAACCTAAACGAAACCGGTACAGGTAATCTTTTTACCACCTATAATTTCTCCTTATACAAGCGTGTCAAAAGGTGTCGATCAATTATAAAGATTTCTCATGATTTTCATGTTAATGTAATTGAACTTTTTACTAATTCGTCCTCTCTAAAATCGCTGTCGATAAAACAGTATTTGATTATACCTAAAAGACAACCAACTTGTAATAAACTTCAACAAGTAAACAAATAAATTCTACACCTGAATATTTAAGTAGGTAAATTTAAATATCGAATCATTTCCCTATAAATATGGCTTACCTAGGTCGTAGAAAAAGAGTTGTAAAAGTATGCATCGAAACTTAGAATTTACTAGTAGGTACAACGCGATAGAACGAAAAAACAATGTTACCTTTTTTTCCGCAACAGAGACGAGAGGCATCTTCATTCACATAATGTAGCGTTGGGCGAACTCCCTTGGGGAGGAAGCAGGATGGGTGTTTCGACGCTTACGAGTCGGCTTTGGCCGGCTTCAGTGATCACTTTATGCACAGGGCAATATACTTATACAACTTCCAAGAATTACACGATCAGGATGTGGTGGAATGGGTGAATGCATAAAGTGATTATCTACTTAAGCCTGCCAAAGCCGACTTGTAAGTGTCAGAACACTTATCCTGCTTCCTCCCTAAGGGAGTTCGCATAACGCTACATTATGTGAAATGAAAAAACTGTAATGTATTTCCGTCTGTGCAATGCAGATAAATTCAGCCCCCTATAACTACCCCCCCTGGATTCGCTAGTGTACCTACCTGCTTCTAACACACTTATTTTCGAAACCGAGTATCTTGCGCTCCTGAGTCTTTTTATTTTATTTTATTACAAACAAAAGCACAAAACAGACAACAACTTTAGATATAAGTAATAACATGTAGATAAAGACAATTAGTCCATTCATAATTCAGCTGTCACCCACAAGCATGCGCCACAGTTAAATTAAAACTTATAAGTTCATTCCGGTCGTCTCACACACGCATACTCAATCTCGCTCACACACTCACCCATCGCACATCTTGGCTAGGTTTATAAATTTACAAGAAAGATTGAGACAACATCGATGTTACGATGCTTTTATTATATCGATGAAGTGAAAAGTTTATCGTTTGCCTCCCTTTATAATCGATATTACCTATAAATACATACTAAAGTCAATATTTAATTACCATCGAAGAATGCAGTTGGAGTGCATCCCACAAAAATAATAGGTAATATGAATAAAGAAAATAAATAAATAAATAACATGCTCTTAACTTAATAAACTTACTTAATTTATGGACCACCTGGATTAGTTATCTATTTACAATTTTATAGAAATAAATAAATAAATATATATTCAATGAAAAAATAGTAATATGTTTCTAGGATTGGTTAGGTTGAAAATGGAGTTGGTGAAACGTTAAGTACCTTTTTTGAAATTTAAAGATGAATCTGAATTTATCGAAACAAACGCAAACTATTAATATTTGTAAGTGAGCTAGAAACGCTCGTGTTGTGGGGTGGAGTATGTCCGCATCGGGGATCAAACCCGTATTATAATAATAATGGAATCTTGTTGCTTTGTATAATATTTCTTTATCTACTGATCATCTGATGTAATATTTCTTAAGTCTTCTTTCGTTGCTTCCTTAATTTTCCCTTCCATTCTTCCTCTTCCCATGCCTCCTTCTTTCCTACGATAAATATTTTATACGTTTAATGAAAATGGACTTTGGAGGTCTGTGTTCGATTCCCGGCCGCGGCAAATGGATAGACTGGAAATTGGTGAATGTTACTTAAGTGTAAAGTGATGACATTAAGTCAGCCGAAGATCAGTCATAAGCCTGATGGGAAGTCCATCCTTTGCTGTATATCTGCTTAGATAACCAGATACTTGTTAAGAATATATTTTCTTAAATCTCCGTAAATAATAACGTCGTTAATCTCCCAACTTCCTAAAATAAATACCTATAAAAAAATATGTTACTAATGTTGCCATATTATTATTTGTAACGCACTTTGCACTTGGCAGTGTGAAAATAATTTGAAGGTAGGTCGTACTTACCTATTTATTATGATAAATTGTCTATTATTTATTGCAAATACTCGAGACAATGAAAGTGTTCCAAAATACATTGTGTATTAAATTTCCCTTTAACTCTTTACAACTTTTTATTTAACTTCATCTGTCGTTGTTAAAATCGTCTCGGTCTTCATTCTGGTGTTTTCCTACTTACTTACTTACTGCTAGCCACTTGCGTTCCACTGCTGGACATAGGCCTCTTCTAAACTCTTCCACTTTCTTCTGTGTTGGGCTTCTTCTTCTTCTACCACCCGTAAGCTAGACAAGTTCATCTGTCCACCTTTTCTGTGGTCTGGTTTTCCTACTACCGTTACTTACTATAGTGAAGGAGTCTAGATGGTTAAGACATGTAGAGAGGATGAATTATGAAAGAATAACATACGTGTGTGAATGAAAAGGTGTAAGGAAACGAAGCCATCTAAGAACCACTTGGCTCGTCCCTGTCGACAAGATGCTCACTCAAGGATGGGAATCGTAGAGTGCGTCTTGTGACGAATTTCATGAATGTGACGGAGGTGCAATAATTGGGAAGTATGTCTATCTGTTATCTCTGCCTACCCCGCAATGAATGTACATGGTTGGCGCAGTTGGTTGAGGTGGCAGTCTCTCATGCAGGAGGTGACAGGTTCAAACCCTGTCGTTGGCGATGTATTCCACACTTTGCGATACAGGATTTTAGCCTAGTGCAAGATGTGCAGAAAAATATTTGGGTTTGTTTGATGCAAGCCCAAATCCTTTTTTATATTTAAAAAAAAGTGGCGAGGGGATAGAATAGAATTGATTAGAATATTATCTATAATTTGAATGTAAAAAATACATCGTCAACACTGGGATTCGAACCCGAACCATCCTATTTCAAAAAGGAACACTCTCTGTAGATTGGTTGTGAACAAGTACGTACCAACCATCCTAATGTTAGTGTAGAGTAGTTTGTAAGTAGTGTCTTCTCCCTCCCTCCTCGTACCACAGGTGTCGGAAGTGAGGAGACCTTGACATCTGGAGAGAAAGAGACGGTAATAGGGTCATTATAATACCTCTTATTTGGTAAGCACTGCAGCCATGAGGGGAAGCTTGAAAGTTTCATGAGTCTTCATTAATATTATACTCGTAGGTATATTTTAAGATAGATTGATGCTGGATTTTACCAACTTCTTAGGTGAGGAATAGCGAAAATAGAAGTCACCTAGTACAAATTTCGTATGAAAGATAATGATAAATGGCTCCTATCTCCGCTATTCCTCACCGTATACCACAATGCCACATAATAACAATTCATGCATTTTGACTCAAAACATAAAGGTATGATTCAATATAGGATCTAACTCCCTAAATACTCTTAATCTTGTAGAATATGTTGTTAGTGATTGCCATTTTGTATTTCTGTTAAAGGCTTCGACCGTTTATGAATGAATAAATAAATAAATCTTCTTCTGCTCAATCCTGCGGACTGGTTTACAGCAAACTCTCGCATCTCAATTTTCATTCTTCTCTGTCTCCCGCAGCCCTCTTCAGCTCGACATATATGGCGCAGTTCATGTCCTCGTATGCCTGGTCCAGTTTTCTTTTTGAAAAAAACTAAGTTTATTAGACTACATAATCAGTCACGCAAAAGTTTTATTTTTACGCTCATAAATGACGCGCAAGCGTTGAAACCGTGGTAGCGTGTTTTGCAAACTCGCGTGACTGATTACATAGTCTAATAAACTCCGTTTTTTTTTTCAAAATGTCAAAAAACATACATAGTTAATACCGAATCAGTGAAATTCTTTTATCTTAATAAAAAATATCTACTCGAACTATTGAGCCTCGCCTCATTTGACTAAGTAGGTACTCTCTCATAAACCGGGCCATTGGGTCACACTTTTACGATTCTTTACAATGTACATACATTATTCATTGTAAAGCCGTTAAGAGTGCCTACCTACACATAAATAATAATCCACCAGGTATCGTTATAACAATACCCGTCACTCTCCAACACAATACGGAAATAATGACGAGAGAAAGAGACGAAAATAATTTTGTAGTGTCGTATGCAAATAATTACACTTTATGGAACGACCGACGTGGTGAACTTTGGATTTCAGTTTTGAGTGAATTTTCACTTTCTGAGTTATTATATGGTAAATAGTTCCCAAACTAGTTCTTATTGATTTATTATCGACGATTTGAACAGTTATTGATTACTTACTGATTATTACTTACCTGTTATAGTCAGGTGTAGCTTTAAAATGAATAACATACGTACCTACATCATGCGTGGAAACTATAGGAAATACGTACGTCTACATACGTAAGTATACGAAAAATACATTATTTCTATTTATCTATAGCCTCATGCCACGTCCCTTGCAGGGTAGGCAGAGAGGACAGAGGGCCAGACAGCCCTATCCTTAGACGCACTCTTAGCTTCCGTCACATTCATGCAATCTGTCATACACGCTCTCCGATTCCTTTTACTCAAAACGCGTCCATCCTTGAGGATCTGGTCGACATGATCGGACCAGGCCAGTCTCGGGCGGCCGCGTTTCGTCACACCTCTTCGTTCGCTCAGATATATGTTTTTTGTCATCCTACATTATTTACGTACTAGATATCCATCCCTTCATGCCGTATTACTTTAGGGGTAAGCAGAGAGAAAAGAGCGCCACACCCGTCTACCCTTACATACATCTCTCAGTTCCACCGCACGAGATGGTTTGGCCATGTCAACGTGTGAGGAAGTGTGGTCGTCCGATACAGACCTGGACCGATCACGTCGACCAGAATCTCAAGAACGCACGAGTTATGAATAATATAAACTGTAGAACCTGTATGACAAATTGTATGAATGTGACGGAATCTTAAAGTATATGAATGGATCGGGCGGTTTGGCGCTGTGTCTTTTCTTGATACCTCGCGAAGGATGCAGCTCATCAGGGATAGATATAGATACTAATTACTCGTTGTTCCAAGGTAATACATTTTTTTTATATTCATCGATACTAGGGCCCAGAATTGACCCAATTGTCAGGCCACCCCATTGACCCCAAGTTTACAAATTCTGGCGAAATAATAATTATCATCATCATCAACGTATGTATTATGAAAGGTTGTAATTAAAAATAATATGAACTAGATTCGTAAAAACTTTTTTTTAGCTTTTTGCCAACTTTTTGCGAATGATACTTTTATAGCCAGTCATATGATGTATCATATTATTATGATTGGTATAATACACATATCGGTGAATTGGAAAGTGTATCAGACATACCGGTTATGATCGTTATTTTTTTTATATTTCGCCGAAATTAATTCGGCCAACAAGCGGTGCACAATAGCGACCAATTAAGTCACACATATGTAGTTCAATAAACAATGCATATTTGTATTTTTTTTATGGTAACACTAAGTCGTATCTTTTGTTTTGTTTATTGTTTCATTAGGTTCGATTCTATAACTTTATGAACCAAAATAAGTGTGAGCTTATTTTGATTTTCGAACACGTTTTCCTCTTGGTTCCTTTGGCGTTTGTTTTCTTTTACTTACCATTTTTGCGATTTCTTTTCGAATTTACCAGAATAATAATATATACTATACTATTCCCTCACGCCACCTCCCTTGCGGGGTAGGCAGAGAGAACGGATCACCAGACTTTCCTATCCTTACACATGCACACTTCGGGCTTCCGTCACATTCACGCAATTCCTCACACACATTCTACGATTAATTTTACTCAAAACACGTCCGTCCTTGAGAATCTGGTCAACATGGTCCAGCCATGTTATAATATTATATACCTACAGGTTTTACCTACCTACCTACCTAGTTGTGCAATTCTAGTAAATATATTGTTTGCTGCACGAATTATGTGGTCCCAGGTTCGAATTTCGGTTCTGAGGATGTATTCTATACTTCACGACACAAGCTTTTAGCTTACTGGAAAGTAAGTACTTGAGTTTGCATAAACAATAAAGACCATTTAGATTTGGAAGCGAGTCCCATTGATAATAATGTGTAAAACTTCTTATTGAAGTCTGGAAGCTGATGGTGCAGGTAGAAGACCGGTGGGCCGCCCCAGAAATAGCTGGCAGAATTAGGTGACAAAGGTGTGCAAGGAGACACTGTGGTTGGAGTGGCCAGAGGTCCTGGAAGTGACAGGGTCTTCTGGCGAAGATACACAGATGCTTTGAGCCCCCGACCCAACCAAGAATAGAAGGGGTAGAAGATGTATGTTATGTGTGTCTTATTGAAGTTTTACGAACACCTAATTCTTACAGAACACTCTAAAAAACATCAGAAAAGAGTGGGGTCAATTACACATTGACGCAAAATACCTAAATTAAGTAAATAAATTACAATATGTTTACAATAAAACTTCACTTTCTAAACTTTTAGCGAAAATGTTGTCTAGTTAATAAAGAATTACGGCAGATTTCGCTTTCCAAATCTCAGAGCAATTTATTATTGCAAGTAGGTACGTATTATTTAAATTAGCCTTAAAAATAAAAGTATTTAAGTCCATTAAGATCTACTTAAAACACACAAAAAATCTACTTATTCCTACTTGCATACGCTTGGATGAGTACTCTAATTAAATAACATTTTTTATTATCAAAACACTGTTTATTTTTACTTATTTTATTTACTTAGTAATTTGCTGAACCGTGTCACTTTTTATATATAGTTATAGTAAATTACATAGTACTGTAAAACGATAGTTGTTAGTAAAGTAGTATAACTGATATATAGATTTTAGACATATACTAAACTAACGTATGTGGCGACCATATGTCTGTTGTGTAAATTTAGATACAAAATTCATTGACACAAAAAATACTCAGTAACTTGATGTATATGATGGCAATAAACCCGCCATTTGGAAAAATGATTTAATATCCAATAAAGATTTTATTTATTTATTTTTTCTCTCTGCCCATCTTGCGGGATAGGCAGTGAGAACAGATCGCCAGACTTATTTGATACTTACATACACTTCGAGCTTCCGTCGCATTCATGTAATTTGTCATAGATACTCAACGATTCCTTTTACTCGCAACATGTCTATCCTTGAGAATCTGGTCTACATGGTCCAGCCATGAACGGACGAACTTCCTTACGCCTCTTCTGGATGTCATTCAGTCTATGTTTTTTGTGGTGCTGAATCCGAATCCGAAGTTTTCCAACAAGTGCCATGTTTTGTCACAAAGTCTAAATGGCTCGGGCTTTTGTCATAGGCCCACCCATTTGCGAACTTTATTTTGATTTACCCTGGGCCTTAATTCCAGCATTCGATAATATTATCCACGATCTACATTCTTACTTTGCACGTTCAGACAGCCTTGACTACGACAAAGGCTTGGTAAAAGAAATGATTTAATGAATAAGTCAATAAATAAATAAAATAAAATAATTACGTAAATGAAAAATGAATTTACAAATAAAATAATAAATTGAATAATATGTTCTTGAATAAAATATCCTTTAATTATTTTTTAATTATTTATTTTCATCATTATTAATTTTATAAACATAGAATAATTTATCAGCGTAATAATTCTAGGACAGCGAATTAACACAATTAAACATTTTTTTAAATAATAGTATAAGCTTGTATTCAAAATATACCTAGTATAGTTTTTGTATAATAATACTTCTAAAAATGGCAATTTATAATAAAATCTACATAAATATGCTTATCTATTAAAAATATTTCTTTTTAAATATTAAAATTAAACATTTTTAAACTTTTCTATAATATTATATACGATAAATATATAAAAATATTTAACCATTCATTTTTGTTACACACTAAATGACTACGTATATAAAAAACATCCCATACACTCACATATTTGGTACATATAATAAATATTTATTTTTTAAGTGAATATTACAAACAATACGAAATAGTTTATTTATTCCTAGAATTGATATTATCAAATTTCATTATTTACATTTTTTTAATAATTTTATACAAACATCGACGCAAACAACAAATAATAAATAAATAAATTAAATAAATAAAAAAAACAAAGATAAGACAAATATTAAAAATTGAATATAAATCATTACTTAATATTACAAAAAAAAAAAAAAACATTTTAAAATATGAAATTCTAAAAATAAATACATTTATTTCACAGATATATTATGTAAGTGTTGGGCTCAAACACTGTGAATTATTTGATAAATATATTAAAAAATTATTACATAAAATTAATTATTCAATAATATATTATTTATTCAAAATAATATTTACATTTTTTTATTCGAAATATACAAATATTATAAAAAAATAAACTATAGCTACAGTATAATAATGCCTATCTTTTTTAAACTAAATAATACATAACTAGTTTTCTTTGCAAAGTATTAAAACAGGTGTAAGTAAGTACCAGGAGCAAGTGCTGATTTTCTTTTATTTTTTTCTCAACTCTCGTCAATCAAGCGTAAAAGGACTCTTAACTAATGGTAATATTGCACACTTCACTTTTGCACGGACTGCCGGTATTATAAATTTTCCCATCACTAAATATCCCATCGTTTTATAATCTGTACTATGTCCATTTTGTATATTTATATGTGTTTGTTGTTTACTTTAAGTTTAAATAAATAAATAAATAAATAAATCCCTATATGCTAAACAATTTATTCGTGTGGTGATCGCATAATTTCTATGATTATGTAAGTACAAAATTCATCGTTGGATAATATTTTCACTTTTGATTGGGGAATTATTCAGTAAAAGTGAACCGTTTAATATTGGTTTAAGCACGTATGCTGTAATCAAATCAAAATTTATTTCATGCCTGAAGAGCAGTAGCGTAGCGTGAAGGGGCGGGGGGACGGTCCTCTTCGGGAGGCACTGTCTAGGGTCGGCATTTTTTGGAAAAAAAATCAAAAATACATTTAATCACATCTGTTTCATAAAAATTTCGATGATATTTCGCCTGCAGCCCTATTTTTTCTCTTTTGTACCATGTCCTACTCGAAAAAATTTCGCCTGCAGCGCTATTTCTTCTCCTTTCATGCCATTCAATATTCTACATAGATGTTCCACTTCAGGCTCGAAGTTTTCTATTAATTCCTATAATTTTTTGAGAATTTTGAATTTATATACCAGAATAAGGGAGCGGCAGATTAGACTTGCAGAAACCCAAGCTACTCCACTGCTGAAGAACAAATTAACATTATAGAAGCTTTGCTATTATAAGCAGAATACATAATAATTATGTAACTAATTTATTTTCATGACAATATTCCACAATTTCAACAAGCTGTCGTACTTTAAGGGATGAAATAGATTCATTAAACCCGCTTTATTACTTTTGTTAGTCACAAATAATATTATCAAACACCCCACGTGACAAGTCCAGAATATTAATTAACTATAACTAGAATTAGTTAAAACATTTTAAAAGAGTGTGCATACCGACATTTCAACGTATTATAAATTTGTGAAAACGGGAGACCTTATATCTCGACAACCGTTACTAAATATGCTTTGGAACAAAATAGGGTAGATGCATTTAACCTTTATCTAGGGAATAACCGTAAAACATTTTTATACCTTGTATAGATTTCTCAAAAAGAAAAAATAAAAACATCTCTGGCCTTTTTTTCCGAAAGACGGAAACTCGTTTCCCGAAAGCCGCGGAGTAAAATTTTTATTTGGTACTGATAATATGCGTTAAAATCTAAGGAATAACCGTAAAAGTTTTTTGATAGACGCAAAATTAACCCCAAAAAAATAAAAAAACGCGATTTTTACTATTTTATCATGTGATTGTCACGCGATTTTGAACCTTAATGCCGTGGAAAAAGACTGTGACGTCATTCTTGGTGCCGTGCCCTTAAGTATGTGTATTAAAATTATAAAAGCTACTATTAATTTCATATGCCCAGTAATAAAATTGTGGCATAAATTTCGTTTGAACTTTATTAGTGGCTGTATTAATGAAAAAGTTATGGTGAGAATTGATATATGTACGAGTATTATTTTATTTACTATATAATATAATTTAAATGATGTTGTAGGTAATATAATTTAATCTGCAAGCTTTAAATTGTTTGTAAAGTAATTTTAAACGACGTTTTTAAAATATTTCTAGTCATTCTGAGAATAACGAAATCCATACCACAACTTATGTAATTATTTTAATAAAGTTCCAATGAAAATTTTATCGCGACATTCACCTTATTTGTAGCCTTGATATATTTCAAGTAAAAATTTAGGCATATTTTAAAAATTATCAAATACACTAAAAAAAGACTGAAGTGAAATGTATACCAAAACTTATTTTAGCATTGTTAATATCAAGTAATATGCTTACTATTTTACAACATTTAATAGAAAAAAATCACAATCAATTTGTGCATTATGCAAGTATTTTTTTTCTAGCTTTATAAATTGCCGAGATACAAATTGAGAAAACTTTATGATTGTTAATAAAAAAGTAAAAGTGAAAAAAAAAACTGATTTTTTCAAAGCGTTTTTCTCTAAAATTATGTTTCGTTGTTTGCTTCTTTTTAAAAGAGCTGCAGATTTTTTAAATACACAGAATGTTTTTCATGAATGCAATTCAATTCAGGAAACAGAAATGCAAATGGAGCGCAGGTTTATTTGAATTAATTATTTCGCTCTAGGTGTATTTTGCAAAGGCTTTTGACTTTGGAGAGGCATATTTGGATACACAAACGCGAATAAATGCCACAAAATGCAATACGGGTTTATTGTGTAAGAAACTTTGTATGCCTTAATTTCATAAAAGAAATCCTAAAAAAAAAAACAGTCCCAGCGCAAATGAAATGTAACTTAAATGACGCATCCCGAACCAAAACAATATTTCTCTCATTTTAGTGTGAAAAAATACGAATCCAGAAAAATTACGTATAAATTTATATACTTGGTATTCGATACACAGGCATATTAAAAACTGAAGCCTGATATTTTATTGGAAGATTTTCATTCTTCATCCCTTGAGAAATAAAGAATTCCTCCAACCCTCGGCGTAGTATAGAAAATTCTTTATTACATTTTTATATGTTTCATCACACATGTTTGAAAAATTTTATAGCGATTTTTTATAAACTTAAATTTCTTCAACACCTGCTATACAAATGGGTAAAAATTTACCCATTCAGAAATTACTGTGATTATATTTTGTAAGGTAAGAACCTTTATGATTTTCTACACTATTGTAGTAACACAAAGAACTATGAAATAACAAGTACAGATACACAGCAAAAGATGAACCTTCCATCAGGCTTATGACTGATCGTCGGCTGGATTAATGTGATCACTACACTTAAATAACATTCACCAATTCCAGTCCATCCATCTGCCGCGGCCGGGAATCGAACCTAGACCTCGAACCTGACAAGCCGGTATTCTACCGTATGCTATGACGGCTAGTGACTATGAAATACTCCTTTTTACAAGACCCATGTTCTACCCAGTCACTGTGCCTTTGAAGATGGTGATCATAATATTTTTTCATTAAATTGAATGTTTAAAATTATTGGGTATGGCATGCCATCTGTGTAAAAAATCTGAAAGTATTATTACTCGTAGCTTGTGTGTCTATCTACGAGTTAAAAATACACCATTTCCCGCGTAGATGCTTTTACCGTTATTGTTAAGAAAATACCTTTCCTCACATAATAAATTTGGGAATTTTAATTATAAAAAAATGCGGAAAAAGAATTCGAAAAAAATTATATGGCAAGGTATTACGGGAAGCTTTTGTTTACAACTACCTACCCAGTGGCGTAGCGTGGGTTTCTAACGCCCGGGGCGGAAATTAAATCCGCCGCCCCCCTTATTTAGGCATATAAATCCAAAATTCCCGAAAATTTACAGGAACTATAAAAAACTTCTAGGGTGGAGTGGGATAACTAACATTTTGATATTGATAAGGCCTAAAAAGAGACAAAATAGCGCCGCAGGCGAAGTTTTTTCAAGTGAGACAACTAAAATTTAGATATTGGTACGGTACAAAAATAGAAAAATAGCGCCGTAGTCAAAAAAATTTCCAGTTTTTAATGAAACAAATGTGATTTAATGTTTTTTTTTAAATTTCCCCCAAAAAATGCCGCCCCCTAAAAAGTGCCGTCCGGGGCGAGCCGCCCCCCGCCCCCCCCGCGCTACGCTACTGTACCTACCTATATGACTTTTTTAATCGAAATAAAATGTATTATGTAATTTTAATAGAAATAATATACATATTCCATTATTTATTAAAAAAAAAAATTAGCCAAGAATGAAAAAGCAGAAACGTATGATTAAAATAATATTGCGTAGGTTAAACAAAACATGTATTCGATGAATAAACATGCAAATATTTTACCTATTATCAAATTCATAGAATTTTCGGAGCATGTTAACTTGTACCTACAATATTTCATGCTTTATTATTTCAATATGAGAATTCCAAAGTACGAGGTTTCTTGGAAAAGCGGAATATAAATGTATTTCTTAACAGAATAAACATTTGAAATAAATTTATTATGTACGCATATATTTCGATGAATATCAAAGCAGTATAAATCGCGTTTAGTAAATATTGGATAAATGATTTTTTTTTGTTTGCAGTCAATATTTCAATGCGAAATTAATTTCGGAAGTTGAGTTGGCTTCAACTTCTCCGCATGCCTACTGACATCCATATATGCTATTAAAATAGATAGATAGATCCTCTATTTAGTCATTTATAAAAACATAGACAGGCATTTCAATTCAAATTATAGACATTTATCAATATGTGAACGGCTCATCTAGCATAACCGTGGGTGAACTAGAGCTGATTGCCCTGTATCTCATCACACGGTATAAAATCATCACAAGAATAAGCAAATTCAATAATGTAACCTAAATAAAATAATAAATTCTTTCATTCGAAAATACTAATAAAAATAATAAAACTAAAAGTTTACAGAATTTGCCCTCGCACAATTCTTCTTGAAATGTGTGAATGCGTTGGATGCAAGGTTTATGAAAATATAGGGTAGTCTGGCGTTCTCTCCTCTCTGCCTACCTTGCAAGAGACTCACTGTGATGGGATAGATAGAATACTCATTACCATAAAAGCAAAGACAAATCATTCCCTATACAAATTATACAATTTTCCTCCCTGGGGCAAATTTCATAATATTATCTACAAACACAATATTATATTTAAAATATTCAAATTCGTTATAGTAATATTATGATAGGCGATATTCCTATTTTATATTAACAAAACCCAAACAATTTTTTATCCTAAAACTATAGTAGGTTTTAACAATATTATTCTATCAGTTTTCTGCTTAACACTGGTCCTTAGCATTAGGTAATAATTTTGTTGGTTTAATAAACCAATATTGACTAGAACTTGTGGTAAGTATTAAATTTAAGCTATTCAAATTATATGAAAAGTTTACATAACCAAATCATATAAAATTATTTTTCTTTGCTCTTTAATAAAGCTATCAAGTTTATGCCTCTTCCGGCGTTTTTACGCAGGCATCCACCGGTCGTTTCAACGTTTTTAACGGAACATCAGCGCGCTCGCGTTTCAAGCGCCGGTTAAAATACTTCTATCTGGCTAATATCGTCATTTCTGTGTCAGCAATGGTTAAATGTAATCCATTTTCCGTCATATCGGGCATATCAACATCCCTCCTCGATCCCCTTATCTGCAATCTTGCCGCATGCGAAGACTCTGGAATAGGTTTTCTCCCCGAGGCGATACGAACAATTCTATTCACCCTCGTCGAACAAGTACACGCGAGAATCTCCTTGAATTCTTTCCGGAAATTATCGTTCAACCATCCGTACAAAAGTGGATTGGAACATGCACTAGACATCCCCATCATATGACACACAGCATATACAATTAGCAGACTTTGATGATCCAAAAGTGGTTCTTCGCTCAGATCAGCGAATAGGTTAAACAAATTCAAAGGGAGCCAGCTTATACAATAAATAACCGCTATAGAAATGAGTAAAGAGTTTGTGCGTTGCATTCTTCTACCCCTTTCTCTTTCTTTCTTTACTTCCCCAACGAGATGCGTCGAGACGTATCTATATTTGAGTTTGAAGTATATTCTGAGATACGCCACAGATACGACGATTATAGGAACAATGTACTGTACGACAAGACTGAACGCCGAGTAATATGCTCTTCCGTGGTCTATGGGCCATTCTTCCATACAAAAACTTACAGTGTCTATACCGAAGTTGTTGATTGTGTGAGTTTTTAATGTTCTGTAGATAAACATCGGAGATGCCAACACTATTGCTAGTGTCCAAATTAGAGTAAGAATCGATATTGCTCCCATAACTTGAAGGCTCTCTCTCGTAGGGTATATTATGACCTGTGGACAAAAAGAAAAAAATGTTATTATAATTATTATCAATTATTTATTCTATGATAATTGTAACCATTTATTTATTTTATTCTATGGTTATTTTATTTTTTTGTACGTTTATGTAGTGATTTGAAGGTGTGTGGAGTGGTATATGTGGCTTAGTATTGTAGTATTGCTTTTCCCTAATTTGCACTCTAAAATAAAATACTCCCCGTAATTCCTCTTTCCCACCTCATTCTCTCTAGAATCAACAAAAGTGCTAAAGTTTCAAAACCAATAAGTGAAAATTGTGTGTTTTTAGCATATTATTTTAATAATACACTTCCACTCTGTAAATACACAAACTTTAGAACCACTAAGTTCATTAAAGGTTACTTTATAAAAAGTACAATTATTCCGCTGAAAGCTGAAAAAAAAACAGCTGTGAAAAGTTTGTGAGTATATATTTTAATTAACTACTAATTCTCGCCTCTAGCGAGCTTTTTTCTTTAAAACGTGTTTTACGATAGTTACGAAGTAATGAATTGTTTTAAGAGAAAAAAGCTTTTTCAAGTAAATGAAAGAAAAAACAATAAATCTTCAATCTTAGCTACTTTAGACTGTTTTATCAGCTTTTAATTAAAACTTTCATGCCTGCATTACTTGAGCAAAGTGATTTAAATTACGTCACAACATAGTTGTTTTGTAGGCTGCCTATATTATGCTACATGCCAGGCGTTAATACATCAACTAGTTTTTTTTTTAACTAAGTTTTCCAACTATATAAACAATCTGCTTACTTAATTTAACTTTTTATTATTTAGTTTTCTTTAAACTTTTCAAGCCTAATCGGAATCTTCTGTCTTTATTTATTTCTGTATATTTTACAATATTTTATTTAACTTCACTCCGTTGTTTTTACTGTGTTATTTGTCTGTGAACAAATCTTGCAATCAATTTTTCAACCACTTCCTGACTACTTAGAGACCTGAAACTTTGCAAACGCACGTAAACTCAGTGACAATACGTTTCTGTATAAGATAAGATCATCCTTCTCTAGGGAAAAATAATATGTAAGGCGTTTGAGGAAGATGTAAGGGTCGTGTGGGGTCATGTGTAGTATCGTATGAAAGAGTAAAATAAATCCAGATCGTAAATCAGATTTGGTCCAGCTCCAGTCTCAAAATACATCGAGCGATCGAGAGGATCCAATCACCACATACCGCATTGTTTGGTATCTCACGAAAGTACTTAACGAGTAGAACTCTTATCTTTTTACAAATTTTGATTCTGTCTGCAGTTTTTGGTGGGCGGCTCCATTAAAATGAAGGAATTCAAGCGCCTGGGAAGGGAGTGTTTGGTACCGTTTGAAAGACCGCGATTAACAATCCTAGGATGTGAAGCCTAAAAAATATTGTTTTTGAAAAATGTTTTTACCATTAGGTACTTATTTTTATTTTCATGTGTAATCTTCTTCTTCTTTATCAGCCTATCCCGTCCACTCCTGAACGAAGGCCTTCTCCATCTGCCTCCATGTTGTCCTGTCCTGTGCAGACTGCATCCAGGTTGCACAGACATGTCGGACCAGGTCGTCTCTCCATCTCCCGCACTTCTACTCCCATCGCGAGGTCTCCAATTTAGGTAGTTCTTAGTCTACTTGCCCTCTGCGCTTCTAGCTACGTCTCCTGACCATTTTCATATTAGGGATGCTGTGCGGTGTATTATGTCAGTCACTTTGGTTCTACGTCTTATTTCCACATTTCTGTCTCTGTCTCTTAAGCTAATCCCTAACATGGCTCTCTCCATGGTTCTCTGTGTTACGCGTAATTTTAATGTATAATCTTACACTACCCAATTTGTATAACAATCACTTGCTTCAAAATCTTAAAGGACGTTGTGAATAACGTGATACCTTGTGAAAACTATCGTTGACAACTATTTACATATTATGTGAAAAAGGGTTTTACGAGTATTTATGGTCCCAAATTTCATTTCCATCCGGAACTTCAATAACTTATTAGGGTAACGCATCCTGATCCCATCCGTAAAATTAATAGAATGATCCCTTGAACGACGCAATGATGAGTTCCCTTTTTTGCTCCAAGTGCCGTTACTTAATCATTCGAGAGATATTTGTAACTTCCAGGAAAGGTTTCTTGTTATATTATTTAGATTATTGTCGTATTACGAGAATTTTGTATACCGTGACGAAATTAAATATTTACATCCTACAGATTTTTCCAAGAATCACTTAATAAAATTATACACCTTTTTACGCCCTGGCGCTGTTCATTTTTATAATTTAATTATTTGAATATTTTTCGCAAATGAAAATTCTTCTTGATATTGATGTTTGATATAGGCCTCCCCTCCACAGCTCCCTGTCCTGGGCACACTGCATCCATCTCAGAGAGGTAGGGATAATTAGATTTTTTTTTACACAAACCCAAATACTTTCCTGCACACCTTGCACTAGGCTAAAAGCCTGTATCGCAAAGTGGGGAATACATCGCTACCGTCGGGGTTTGAACCTCCCGCTTAAGGGACTGCCGCCTGAACCAACTGCGCCAACCATGTACTCATAATAGGCAACCGTGATTGAGGATCTCACTTCTTCTTCTTCAGCCCTCTGTCTTTTACTGCTGGAAAAAGGCCCCACACCTTTCCATTTCTTTCTGTCGGTTCCGCTTGCAGCCTATTTTTACCCTCCACAGCGGCTATGTCATCGGACCATTTTTTTGGGGTTGTCCGACGCCTCTCTTATTTTCCCAATGTCTCCATCTTATAATTTTTGGGCTCCGTCTTGTGGGGTCTTGTCTTGCAAAGTGTACCGCCTATTGCCATTTCAGTTGGATCTGTCCTTAAATTCCTTTAAAGGGATCTCACTGGATTTTACGAAATAAGTGTTATCCGTCAACATGTGCGACATTTTAATTAATCATTTACTGTTTGTGAGATATATCGCTATAATTAACAAACAGATTTGAACTCGACGCTTGGCAAACATTGAAGAATAGTTAAGTTTTAAAACTGATGTACTGTTTCATAGAAACTTAGTTGTCTAAAGTTAAAAGTTGTATCTGTGCTTTAGTGACATCAGTGTCTATAGCGACTATCTCTAACAATAAGCTTTTGTTTAATTAAAGTTTGGTCTTAATAAACTTATCATGCTCTGAAATGAAAACCTCAGAATCTGTCGAAGCAGAACGAAATTTATCGTAGTGTGTGATGTCTGATGGGCGTAGGTGGATGACAACTTAGAAACTAATCCACAAAATCTGAATACTAGAGGTGCTTTTTATTTTTATAAGATCTTTGTAGTTTTTTTTA
Organism: Ceraclea dissimilis; assembly: GCA_963576895.1. Taxonomy (NCBI): domain Eukaryota; kingdom Metazoa; phylum Arthropoda; class Insecta; order Trichoptera; family Leptoceridae; genus Ceraclea; species Ceraclea dissimilis. The sequence continues at coordinate 18,117,555 of OY756363.1, forward strand.
TTTGTGCTCCAATCTCGCATTGGATTTTTCGACTACTTAGAGACCTGAAACTTTACAAACATGCGTAAAGTCGATGATAATACAATTCTGTATCACTTTGGATCAGCTTACTCCAGAGACGAAAAAGATGTAAAGGGTTTCAAAGGGATTCAAGGGTCATGTGTGGTATCGTTTGAAAGGGCGTTGGAAAATAAATCCAGATCATAAGTCAGATTCTGTCCAGTTCAAGCCTCGGAAGACACCAAGCGATCGAGAGGATCCTCACGAAAGTGGTTCATAGTAGAACTCATATCTTTTTACAAACTTCGATTCTGTATATTCTTGGTGGGAGTCGCCATTGGAATGGAGGAATCCCAGTGCCATGGAAGTGCGTGTTTGGTATCGTTTGGAAGACCGCAAAAAACAGTTCTAGGATGTAAAGCCACAAAATCTTGTTTTTGATAAAAAAGATTACGTTCACTATTTTTTTTTTCATTTTGTTGAAGATGTTTCATGTGTGGTGTTGAGATTCATTGCGAATTAAGACCGTCCATTAAGTTTCTGCCGTAAGGTAAATGTTTATAATTATTAAGCTTGATGGGAGCTTTTACCTTCACCAATAATTTCGTCGTAATGATTCAACAAATTTAGGTACCGACACGATGGATTGTTTTCCTGAAAGCCTGATTTTTTAATTAAGGGACTAAAAGCTTTTTACCTGAGGCTTTAAATGAAAGCCTGTCTGGGAATGTGAATAAATGATGAACTTGTCAATCAACTCCATAAATTGAAAATGATTTTTTTCAGCATAAGTAATTAATTAACGAATAATCGTTTTGTTCTAAATACAACAGTTAACTTTACCACATGCTAAAATGTTAACCTCGATTAATAGTTATCGTTAACTGCTAACGTTAATAAGGTCGTCTCGTTACTGATAAATTTCGGAAGATTCCCCGTTAATGTCCCGCGCGTAATGCTAATGAATCTAGGTATGTCATTGGTCACCGGTCAACAGGCGCTACTGTTGACCGGTGACCAATGACATCGCGTGATTAATAGCAGTACCTAATCGTTCAGTTTTATGTTGATACTAATAATATTGCTGTCGATGGGCTAGTAAGCAGTGCGTACACTTCAGTTTGTGTATAGTTTTTTTTCATGGGGATCAACTGATATTACACAGAAATGAAAAGCGTCAGGTTTTTTTCAAATCCGATCCCCTTATTTCAAAAAGCACATTCATCAATATTAAAAAATATTTGGTGGAAAATCATTGGTCGAGTTTCGATTGACAAGCCCACATTATTAATTAAAATTTCTTACATAAGTCTTAACCATAGACAAAAAGACTAAAAGTCTATGGTCTTAACCCATACACTGTTGGGGGAATTATATCTTCTGAATACCCTATTCAAAATAATACACTGTGGGAGATTATTTCTTTAGAGTCCTTTTAAATTAGAAAATGGATTTTAAGATTAGGATTTATACCTGAACCACTCAATACCCGTTGAGACTGAAAACCAATTATTCACTCTTTTTATTTTTCTATGACTTTTTATTAAGGTCCAAGGAAAAATAATTCTGATAGCATTTATATTCTTTATATTATTAGACATTGAAAGAAAATGTATTTAATCCGTCTTTGATATGGTTATTCAGTAACTCAATTATGGTATTAAAAAATTTTAGGGCCGGTAATTGACATTTCAAAAATTTCTAAAAACGGGCGACCTTAGATCTCGACAGCCGTTAGTAAATACGCCTTGAAAAAAATAGAGTAGATACATTGAACCTTTATCTAGAGAAAAACCGTATTTTTTTTTAATATCTTGTATACGAGTAGATTTCTCAAAAAAAATGTGTATTTTCCAAAAGACAGAAACTCATTTTCAGAAAGTCGCGGAGTTTTTTTTTTGCATTAATAATGTGCACTAAAATCTAGAGAATAACCGGAAAACTTTTTTGATTGAAGCGATATCAACTCCAAAAAATGGAAAATCGCTATTTTTACCATTTTATCATACGATTGTTCACGCAATTTTGAACCTTAATGTCGTAGGAAATGTCTGCGACGTCACTCTTGGTGCCAAGCCCTTAAAATCTAGGGAACAACCGTAAAAATTTTTGATTGAAGCGAAATTAACCCCAAAAAATGAAAAAATACGCTATTTTTATCATTTTATCATGCGATTGTTCACGCGATTTTGAACCTTAATGCCGTAGGAAATGTCTGCGATGTCAATCTTGGTGCCAAGCCCTTAAAATCTAGGGAATAACCGTAAAAAATTTTGATTGAAGCGAAATTAACCCCAAAAAATGGAAAAATACGCTATTTTTATCAATTTATCATGCGATTGTTCACGCGATTTTGAACCTTAATGCCGAGGGAAATGACCATGACGTCATAGTTGGGTCGGGAGCTTTAAATAGAAATTATTTAAATTCCCAGCGTTCTCATTCTACGACCCTGTATATCTTACTCTGTATATCTATTTATCCCTGTATATCCTGTACTACTTTCATATCAGCACATTTGTACAATAATTTATCAAATTACGTTCTGGCTTTACAATAATTTCCTTCCATCCATCCCTGCATCCGAGCAGTATTTTCGACTTTAAAGTCTCCACATCAGATTTATCTTGTTACAAACTCAGGCAGGCAGATAGCTTCAGACCTTCAGTAAACTGTGATCTCTATATCCATCCATCTGACAATCTCCAATGCCGTAGCTCTCGTATATATATGTTGAAATGTCAAAAAATACACAACACATGGCAACCAATAGAAACTATGGTAACGAACGCTCAACGCCCTGGAAACGCCGGAACCCGTTCACATGACAACGCGCGATAAACGCTCGTTGTCATGTGAACAGAACTGTCAAAATCCATACAAAATCCACAGACTTGTAAACGCACGATTGCCCTACGCGCGTTTAACGCCTGTCATGTGTAAGGGCCCTTATTCTACATTCTCAGACCGCGCTGTTTCAGACGAACATAACTCACTACATAACACTGAGGGAAGTACATCAATTACTAATATTAAGTATTCGCTTGCCTGTTTTATTATCTCATTTTTTATAGATTATCTCCTTTCATGGTCAGTATTTTTAATAATAAACTTTACGTTTTTTTTCAGTATTTTTCATCATGTCAAAGAGTTCATTGAAGGAAATTCCGGCGGGCTTATATCCCTTAGGGCCCTTCACATCCACGGGTAGTTCAGGCGCATTAAGAGCGACCTCTTCACCCGCACTTCTAGGCAAATCTTATTAGGAGGTAGGCCCAGGGTTAGCCTTAAGGGAGCCCCCCGGCAAACACCACCACAAATTTACATTCCTTCAGTGTCCTTATCCAAGGAGCTTAAAATTCATTCAAAGAGTTCAGTATCATCATCATCATCATTATCGGCCCTTATTCATCCAGTGTTGAACATAGGCCTCCCTTTCCGACTTTCACTTTTTCCTAACCATCGCTAGTCTTTTCCACTGCTATCCTGCTACCTTCTTGATGTCATCAGACCAACTATCCTGTGGCCTGTCTGGATTTCTGTAGCCGGTTCTTGGTCGCCATTCTAGGGTTCGCTTGGTCCATCTGTCATCCGTAGTTCTTATGATGTGACCAGCCCAATTCCATTTCAATGATGCCGTTCTATGTGCTACATCCGTGACCTTTGTCTTGTCTCTGTTCCACTCGTTTCCTGCCCGTCAAACTAATGTTAAGCATCCTTCTCTCCATCGCCCGTTGTGTGACGCGGAGTGTACTGCCGTCCTAAGAGAGAACACAGTAAGTCGTGATTTTTGCAAAATTGAGTTATGTATGCAGAAATGATCCTTAGTACAAGACGCATCGTTCTGTCTAAGTCTCGTTTCGATATTCGAACTCTATCCACTCTTTTTTGTCATTTAAAAAAAGTCATTTACAGTAAGTCCGTCAAGGGGGTGCCCATACTATTGTAAAACACAGTAAGACAGAGAGATACTGTGGTGTGCCGTAGGATTAGAGCACTCCTATTATACAACGCCGTATGTGGGCACAGTATGTCGCCTTTACTGTATTTTTTAGTAGGAATGTATGGCGAATGGAATACATATTACTTCATGACAAAACAGTATAGGATTTTGTATTGTATTTTGGTCTGGTAAAATATAACTTATATTATTATTTACTGAATGTAGGTGAAGGATTTGTGCAATTGTGTTGGTATTGTTATTAGAGATTTTAAATAATATATTAAATAAATAACAATAAATTTTGGAAATATGCAACCAGCTAAATATATTTATAGCAAGTAGCTATCTCAACAGATATACAGCAAAGGATGGACCTTCCATCAGGCTTATGACTGATCGTCGGCTGACTCAATGTGACCACTTTACACTTATGTAACATCCACCAATTCTTATAATAATATTCCTAAATAATTCTAATAACTACCTGTTATATTAAACCCTGGGCCCACCTCTTAATAATATTTTGCTAGAAGTGCGGGTAACCATATATACATATCTCTCTAAATTTTTATATACCTATTAAACATGATTCATTAGATTACACGACTTTCTATTTTGGAATCGATCCTTGAAAGATAGGATAAGGAATGAGGTTATTAGGGAAATGAGTGACTGCAAGACTGGTGTTGTAACTAGAATGAAAGTGAACAAACTAAGATGGTTTGGGCATGTTGAGAGAATGAAGGATGACAGGATGACAAAAAAAGATATATCTGCGTGAACGGAGAGGTGTGAGGAAGCGCGGCCGCCCGAGACTGGACTGGTCCGATCATGTCGACCAGATCCTTAAGGATGGGCGCGTTTTGAGTAAAAAGAATCGGTGAGCGTGTATGACAAACTGTATGAGTGTGACGGAAGCTAAGAGTGTGTGTAAGGATAGGGATCTCTGGCGCTCTGTTCTCTCTGCCTACCCTGCAAGGGACGTGGCGTGAGGGTATAGTAGTAGTACGTAAATACAAACAAACGGATTAACTTGCTTTAAAGTTTACTTATTATTATTAGTAATAATTTATTACATAGCCAAATAGTGAAACATCTGTATTTGTTATTATATTACTTATTATGCATTGTTTTTTTTTTTATTTTAGTCCATTTTGGAACAAACCAAATTCAGTAGGTAGTCGTATTATTAAGTATTTTTAGTCTGCATTATTAAGATGACGTATTGTCATAAATTCTATAGGTACTATTGTTTATTAGAATAGTTTTTAATTTTGTCAGGCCGTCGACTGTAAATAATGAAATAAATAAACAAAAAATTTTATTTTAAAAGATTCTAAATTTAAACACTTTTACAATGAGTTACCATAAATAATAGTAAAGGATCTAGTACAATAAAATAGGTCATAAAATTGTTAAGATTATTTTTATTATGATATTGGTTTACTTGTTTCATATTTTTTGTTGTTAAATATACACTATCTTTTATGTACTCGAATAGAATTAGGCAATTTTCATTGTTCCTTTTTATGGTCCTGAGAAAGTTGTTAAAGTCTCTACAAACAATACATTTTTTTCCATTGTTGCTAAAAGGATCTTAACATGATCTTAACAGAAATAGATATATTCTTGTGGTTATTTTATGAAAAGTTTAACTACAATTTATTATTTTAGTCAAACCATAGCTTACCCAGTAGTACCTTTTTCAGAATTCATTGACGTAATAAATAATTGTGAATTGTTGTATTATATGACTGTTTTTAAAGTTAAAAATAAAATAAATACTTTGAAATATTTTTTTATCGCCGCTCTTTTTTTATAAAACCATAAACCAATATTGTACATCACCATGGGACAGTGTATCCCAGTAAAGGTGTAACCAGCAAATGCTGAGTCTATGAAAATGTACAATATTCACAATATTTAACTACTTACTGCACTTCTTTGTTGTTTCAAACCATTTAAATCCACGTCTGTCCTAGTGAAGACTGCAGTATCGCACTCGTACTACAATAGAGTACAGTAAGGCATAGCGATACTGCGTTGTATTGTAGTATCTCTTCATTTCGCCCCGCTACTATACTAAGATAGAACACAGTTCTCGTTATTTTTTATAGTACATGTAAAAAATATTATTTTTTTTAAATAAGAATGTTTACGGATCATCATTTCCTATCATTTAAAGAAATAAACATTCGAATCGGGCCAGTACTTTTTGCACAGGAGATGAAAATATACGCAAAACTTTAATCGCGTTTATCTCAAAACATGGGTTACCCGACTTACTGTGTTTTTCGTTAGGACGGCAGTGTAATAGTAGGAATTTAATTGTGATATAGATTTTCATCACATAGTGCGTCAAGAGGGTCTCCTATTTGAATTAATCGAAGGAGCGAAGGGACAAACTACAGAGAATGACCACGGAAAGAATACCTGGACGACCTGGGTCAGGATATGGGCTCAAATTCGTATAAAGAGTTAAAAAGAACCGCACAGGACAGGGATGAGTGGAGGAGAAGACACGTAACGATTAAAACTGGAGAAAGATATTATTATTTTCGCCGCATTGCTTGCAGAAAAATGATGACGAAAAATAGGGAAAAAATGCGGCTGTCTAAAAATTACTAATGTTTAAAAACTGACCATCAGATATTGCATCCAAATTATTGAAATACTGACACATTGCATACAATTTATTTTCATAATGTAATAATAATATGTTTTCGAGTCGAGGAGAAGTAAAACCTCTATAAATCAAAAAGGCATGGATGAAAAGGCTGAAAAAGCTGAAAAGCAAATGGAAGTAATTTCAACGCAAAAATCCTTGAAGTTTTTTTTATTAAATTAATTATTTAATACAAATTATTTTATTTCATACGCCACTACGTTAATTAGATTAACAAACAATGAATTATTATAAATGGATATTCATCAAAGCCTTTTTAAAACTTTTCCTATTCACTAGATAATTAGTTTTAAAAATTTGGCAAACATACTCCCACACACCAACAAATACATCCACAAAGGGTTCACATCCCTAGTAAGTGATCCCACGGTAAAATTGATGACATAGATCAGAGATTCCCAACCCCGTGACCGTCACTATTCGATAGAGACAGAATTTTTTCATAAACATTAATTAAAAATGTGAATTTATTTTATTTATTTGTTAGAGTTTTAATTTTTTTAGTGCCTAGGTTTATTAAATACGTTTTTTGGTATGTTGTTAGTGCCGGGTCTATAATGTTATTTTATGCGACCTTCTAGGGCTGCCGCGCTCCGATTGGTAGCGAACAAACAAATATGATGGGAAAATGAGAAGTTATGGAAGGAGTTTGTCGATTAAAAAATAGGTGGTACCCGCCACCCTACCGATATTTGAGAATGTGCTCTAGAGTACAAAAAGGTTGGGAATCCCTAAAATAGATGAAAGAAAACACAATGTCCATATTGCGTCTCTGACACAACGTCAAAACGCGATATGATGGGTGGCGAGCCTCATTACCGCTTTGGACTAAATTGAATGAATTATGACGGTTTCACTAAAAATAATATATAAATGAATGAATGAAAAGACGTCAGAAAGCGAGGCCATCCAAAACTGACCATGACCTGATCATGTCGGCCAGATCCTCAAGGATGGATGAGTTATGAGTAAAAGGAATAAGAGAGCGTAAAGGGAATTTTTCGAAAGCAAAGAGTGTGTGTAAGGATATGGAAGTATGGTATTCTGTTTACTATACCTACCCTGCAAAAGACGTGGCCTAAAGAGATAGAAACAATATAAATCAAAATTAGAATACGACGGTAATTTTTACTGAGGTGGTTGGTAGCCTGGTTAGTAACACGCTCGACTGTTAATTCGGCGGGAGCGGGTTCATTCCCCAATGCTGACTTACTTCGAAATATGTATTTGGGTATATTTTGATAAACCCAGAAAAAAAAAGTTTTTTACGAACCTGATATCTATCCAAGGCAATGGCTGTGATTGAAATAGTGGAGACAAAAATCGACGTGGCTTGTAAGGTGCCAATCAATTTACAGATCAAAGTCTGTCTTCCTAGGGGAAAGTGCTTGCTCAGAATCTCCATCAAAGTTAGCGGCGTTGTCACCAGACACAGAAGAAGGTCTGACACTGCCAAGTTCACAATGAACATGTTGCGGGCTGTTCTCATGGCTGGTTTCCTGACGACCTGAAAGAGAAAGAAAAAACAATTTAATCACTATTAGAATTCCATTGTTTTCAAACAAAATCAAAACCTATAGGTCTCAAAAGTACACAAAAAATCTAGAAAACATTATAAGACTGTAGGAAATATCCAAACTTATTAAATTGAGACAAGAGCTGTCGACAGGCCATAGGTATAATGGGTAGACGATAGGGGTTATGAGAGCGATAGAAAAGAATGGAAGTGCTTAGAAGAGGCATATTAGACAGTGGAGAGATCGGGAGTGAAAAATAAAAAAAGATGATGTTGTAGGTTTTCGCAGCACGGTTTATATACTCTTCCTTCTAGGTTGTTCGGGTGTTGGTTGCGTGTACGTTGACTGTCTCGAGCTTTCGACAGATATGAATATTTTTCGACACTTGAAGATGGCAGCAGTATCGCTGTCGAAAGCTCGAGACAATCAACGTACACGCAGCCAACACTCGAACAACCTAGAAGGAAGAGTAAAAAAGATGTCGGTTTTGAATATAAATAAAGGAATATCTTACCGCCAAGACAACGAGTCCATTTCCAGTTGCTCCAAAGACGATCAGCACAGAATACATGAAGATGAGTATCCAAAAAGCTGGACCGTCCACATTTCTGTTGCTGGTAAATTGTTCTACCAGCGAATCGTCCACGTTCCTCGACGCCTCTATTATCCATGATAGGTTGGCTGTTAGTCCAGACAAGTTGGTTGGCAGACTGTCAAAGTCGAATTCAAATTTCTCAGCTGCATTCGGTAAATGGATGGGGATCTTCATCTGTAACAAATTGAGAAAAACTATGTTAGTTTTTTTATGATTTTCAACCTTTGCTTTGACACGCACTGCGTCACTCGACTTACAGATCATTTCCTCTAACTTGGCCACCGGCGGAGTTTGTCGAACATTGTCATAAGGGCTGTCAAAGGTTCGCAATATTCTCAGATTGCATCTTTTACAAGTAACCTACAATACCGAAAATATTACAGAGCGGTGCTAGAGAAATCATTTTAAAGGCAACATAGTTTTGCGAGTTGGAAAAATTAAAAAATACTCCGATAATCTCTTTAAACCGCCATCACAAGTTAGAAAAACAATGTTGCCAGTTCCTTCTAACAATCCAAAAAGAGGCAATTTTTTTAAACAACTGTTCTTAAATATAATTTTAAAGCAGCAAAAAAAAGTAACCATCAGATCAAGCAACACTGAACCAATTTTGCACCAGGGGACTTCTGTCGCGAAACGCACTATAAAAATAATCATATGCGTCTACCACATGCTCGCCGACCCTCCACCTTTTTTTGTGTGAATGAGTAAACGTAAACGTATACGCATTCACACGAGCATCGGCTAGCATGTGGCAGAGGCATTAGATTAAAAAAATACACGCACAATATAATATAAAATATAAAAAAATCACAGCTATTTTGATATTAGGAACATGAGTAAGTTTATTTATTGCGAAAATTCACCCTTTTTATAAAAATATTCAATTTTTATGAACAGCGATTACGACCATGTGTTAAAGCTCCCGACCTAACTATGACGTCAATGTAAATTTCCCAAGGCAATAAGGTTCGAAATCACACAAACAATCGCATGATAAAATGGTAAAAATAGCGTTTTTATTCATTTTTTGGAATGAATTTCGCTTCAATCAAAGAACTTTTACGGTTATTCCCTAGATTTTAATGCATATTATCAATACAAAAAAATATATCTCCGCGACATTCAGTTAACGAGTTTATCTCGAGGTGTTTTCATTATTTTTTTTACAAATCTATACAAGATATATAAAATATTTTACGGTTATTCCCTAGATAAAGGTTCAATATATCTACTCTATTTTTTTCCAAAGCATGTTTAGTAACGGTTGTCGAGATCTGAGGTTTCCAGTTTTTAGATTTTTTTTGAAATGTTAATATGCATACTCTTTATGGGTTATCCACGATCGAAATTGTTGAAGGCAGTTTTTTCCGAGATCTAGATTTGAAACTATGGTTCCATCTTGATTTTCTTGAATGAAACTTCTATTAAGTATCGAGTTTTTCCACTAAACCAAAGGCGAAACTATCCATGAATTGAGCAAATGGCTATTTTAAATTTGAAAGCATGACGTCAAGTCCATTCGAAAGTTTTTCATGTCAGTATGCCTACTCTTAAGAAAATATCACGTGTTATAAAATTATAAGACGGGAAATAATATATCATGATGAAAGAATAATCACAGGAATTATGGGGAAAGCTGTATGGAAGAGATAAATTTAAGAGGCAATATTTCACTTTATTTACGTGGAAGCTTACTTATAAGCTTTAAGCTTCATCATAATCCGAGTCATTTTCATTGTATAAAAAAATTAAGCTCATTCTTAACACTTAAAGCTGCTGCGCTGCGGAGAAACTTTCGTCGTTATGAGAGATGGTTTACGGTAAGTTCGTTTAAAATCAATTGGTCTAAAATCAATTCGTCTAGTTATTATTATTTTTTTATTTATTTAAACTTAATAAACAACAAACACATATAAATATACAAAATGGACATAGTTCACATTATAAAACGTTGTTCACTAGGGCGAACTTATCGCAGAACTGCGATTTCTTCCAGTTAACCCCAATTATCAATTGTTCTACAATTAATTCGTCTAAAATCAATTAATCTACTCGTAATTATCAATTCGTCTAAAATCAATTCAACCAAAATCAATTTTCTTAACGATCAATTCGTCGATATGATTTTAGAAGAATTGATATTAGACGAATTGCTTTTAGACTAATCGATTTTACACGAATTGATTTTAGACAAATTGATTTTAGACGAATTTATTTTAGTCAAATTGATTTTAGACGAACTTACCGGACACCCTGAGAGATAGCCTCATATAAATCCTGCGTTGGAGACAACAATTAGTTCCTACTTAAGATGTACTGCATTGACGTGGATTGGAAAAAAGCTTTTAGCTTCCAGGTAATATATTATTTTTAAACGATCAGCCCTAAATACTTTCGAGATAAATAATTACTTTCTAAACGTTAAAGAATGAAAGTTTTATTTGAGACTCGCGTCCCAACTATGACGTCACGGACATTTCCCGCGGCATTGAGGTTCAAAATCGCATGAACAATCGCATTTTAAAATAGTGAAATAGCGTTTTTTTCCACTTTTAGGGATAATTTCGCTTCAATCAAAAAACAGCACGATTATTTCCTACATTTAAATGCAAAATATCAACAAAAAAAAATCTAAGCGACTTTCGGGAAAGGAGTCTTTCAGAAAAAAGATCAGAGGTGTTTTTCTTCTATTTTTTGAGAAATCTTTTATTTTTTAATTTACAGGATCTGGGCTTGCATACACAAACCCAAATACTTTCTTGCACACCTTGCACTAGGCTAAAAGCCTGTATCGCAAAGTGTGGAATACATCGCCAGCGCCAGGGTTTGAACCTAGCACCTCCCGCTTGAGAGACTGCCGCCTCAACCAACTGCGCCAACCATGTACCGACATTTTAAAAGTTTATAAAAACGGGAGACCTTAGATCTAAAATACAAGATCTTCTTAATACAAGATCTAAAAATCTTTTACAGTTAATCCCTAGATATAGGTTCAATGTTTCTTCTCTATTTTAACCAAAGTATATTTAGTAACAGTTGTCGAGATCTAAGGTCTCCCGTTTTTATAAACTTTTGAAATGACAGTATGCGTACTCTTAAAGGGCAAAAATATATTATTCTATGTTTCTGTTATTCCCCGCATAAATCCTAGAGTTAAGTATCTACATAAGTAGGTACGTACGTTATTGTTATGAAAGTTCTATGAAATGGAAAAAAAATACGAGAAAAATGGCTTGCAAATCTCGCTATAATACTTATATTCAACCTCTTTTATCCCATCGACGCTATCATTTATCATTATTTTCATAACATAATAATTAAAATAGGATCCCTCAGGGGTTAAAGTCGACCTTGCAGTTCATTCAATAATTCATTCTCATTAGAAAACAAGAATTATTTTTATACAAAAGAGAAATATTGTTTTAATGTTTTACATAGAATTTATAATTATTACTGTTCTTGTGTTGTTGTTGATTTACAGAGTTCCTACGCAAACATTATACATTGTTTTTTTTTCTGTATTTTTAAAAACAAAACAGCCGAGATAAGCTAGGTTTTATTTATAAATTAGAAACACATATGTAGGTATTATTACTCATGTATTCAGTCCCGAAATCACTGATTAATGTGATGGAAAAACCAGGAAAAAATGTCATCAAAAATAAATCTTTTTTCTCAATCATTCGTTTTGCTTTTGGGAGCACTGAATCCGAATTTCAACTTTGCGACCTCATAAGGCCGGGTTTCCTTCCACCTGCAAGAAAACTTCTGCAAGAAGTGTCCGACAGTCTGTCAGACAGTATCTTGCAGGTGTAGACTCCGTAATTTACACCTGCAAGACACCTACTGTCTGACATACTGTAGGACACTTCTTGCAGAAGTTTTCTTGCAGGTGGATACCCGGTCTTATGAGGTCGCAAAGGTCCACCTGCAAGAAAACTTCTGCAAGAAATGTCCGACAGTCTGTTAGACAGTATCTTGCAGGTATAAACTCCGTAATTTACACCTGCAAGACACCTACTGTCTGACATACTGTCGGACACTTCTTGCAGAAGTTTTCTTGCAGGTGGATACCCGGTGTACGTGTGATGCGTTATGGGAAATAGCAGAAAGAACGTGAAAAAATGTTTTCTTACAGATTTTTACTTTTATATCTATCATTTTTTCCTAAATGTAACTCGATAGGAATCGTAGGTATGATGGGAAAGGTAGCTTCGTGCCTGGTACCTACTCACTTAATTAGTTACAGAATAGGACCTACTATTAATTAATTGAAAACATACAACATGAGATTTCACTCAAGTTTCATATTGAAGGTTGAAGTCGTACTAAATATTCGTTGAACAATAATATTAATAATTACATTTTGAGGGTACGGAAATTGGATGGATGGATGATATTACATTACCGATAGATTAACTACACCTACATAGGTTCTTATGTACCTACAAGTAAATCATGACGTATTTACTTTAGTTATCGTTACCGATTTGTTCTCTCTGCCTACCCCGCAAGGGTTGCGGTGTGAGGGGATAGAATGGAATAGAAAACACTGTTGATCATACTTTCAAAAAGCGAAACGATATAGGTATACCTGCTTTTGAAAAATGTCCGCCTTTTTGTGCAATACTACTTATTGTCTTGTTTTGTAACTCTTCAGGATTTTTGGTTAATAAAGATTTAGTTATTATTTATACTTTGGGCTCGTGTTCCACGGAGAAAAATATCTCCTTCTATATCTTGTAGTGAAGGAAATATAAAAGGTATACGGTCTATATCCAGCAATGGAGGGAAGAAGGCTGATAAAGAAGAAGAAGGTGTAGGGGACGTAAAAAAGCCGAGGATTTTTGGCAGCAGTTTGTAATACCCGTGGTGAATGTTACTTAAGAGTGTGCATACCGACATTTCAACAATTTGTAAAAGCGGGAGACCTTCTATCTCGACAACCGTTACTAAATATGCTTTGGAACAAAATAGGGTAGATGCATTGAGCCTTTATCTAGGGAATAACCGTAAAAGATTTTTTAAATCTTGTATAGATTTCTCAAAAAAATAATTTAAAAATACCTCTGACCTTTTTTCCGAAAGACGGAAACTCGTTTCCTGAAAGTCGCGGAGTAAAATTTTTTTTTTGTACTGATAATATGCGTTAAAATCTAGGGAATAACCGTAAAAGTTTTTCGATAGACGCAAAATTAAGCCCAAAAAAATGGAAAAAACGCTATTTTTACCATTTTATCATGCGATTGTCACGCAATTTTGAACCTTAATGCCGTGGGAAAAGACTGTGACGTCATTCCTGGTGCCATGCCCTTAATTGTTGAACAGTCATAAGCCTAATGGAAAGTCTATCATTAGCTGTATATCTGTTGAGATAACTACTTGTTATTCAACTACGACACGTAGAAAATCCAGTGTTTTCACATAAAAAAATGTGACGTTAATAAACCATAAATAGGTATACCTATAATTATCATCTTTCTGTTTCAATACCCTTTGTGAAAATCAAGGTGTAAAAGTAAATACCTGTGCGATCAGTTGTGTGGAAACATTCCAAAGGAAATGTTTTTCTTTTTCTCCGTTCTTTCAGAAGCCAAAGAAGCCGATATAGTGTGATGCACTATACAAGTATACACACTGAGAAACGTAGTACAAAGGGGCTTGTTCACATGAGAGACAAAAAAATCGTTTTGAATGACAAATCGTTGTAGCCTTTTCCACAAAGGGATGATTAGAGGGCAGGAAGTAGGGGAGTGAAGACAAAAGAGTTGTCAGTCATTGAAGTCTCGGGAAACAGGTGTGAGAGAAAATTACACGTCACAAAATAATAAGAACCTTACGTCTTAGGTACTCTTTGCGAGATTGAAAGACGTTACCCTTGTACCTTTTTTTCTTGTTTTTTGTGTCGCATTGTTGACAAGTTACCCTTTTTGTGTACTCGACACAAATTACATAAAATATAGAGTGTGTATGTGTGCTGTCACGAATGAAAGGTGGTCGATGAAAAAGGTTTCCAGAGGACGAAAATATTTGATGTCTATGAGTCGGATTTCGGAAGGCCCAAGAAGAGAGGGGCGGACGACGTATGGCAGTGGATGCGAAAGGCGAGCGACAGAAAGGAGTGGAAACTCTTGGAAGAGGCCTATATCCAGCTGTGGAGGGACCAAGGTTGATGAAGAAGAAAACGATGATGATTGCCTATGCGGTCTACATGCAGAGACAAGTGGAGGAGGCCTATGTCGAGGAGTGAACAGAAATGGGTTAAGAAGAACTAATTACGTAGGTTTTAATTTTTCTGGATTTCTAACAATTCGGTAGATTATTTTGAACCTGCTTGATGAAGCTATCTTGAGATTTGTTTTTTAAGCATTGTGCTATGATTCAACACATGTTTGGCCCAGTTAGTTGGAAAAAGGACTTCTAATCTAGATGTGCCGAGTTCGAATTCAGGTGCTGATGGTTTAGTCTGCATTTCACGACAGAGATCTTTAGCTCACAGCTGTGAACTGATTAAAAATATAAACTACGAGAATATTTATTGGATAAATTTATCTGTCCTAGGCCAGGCAGTAGGTTCTAGCTGTTCACATTATTATGTATTTACGTCTGTGGTTCGTTAATAATGAAAAAAACTTTTGGGTCGTAAAACATTGTTAAGATTTTTTGCGGTTTTCGCAAAAAAAAAGTATTCTTTACGAGTAAGTAAGTAATATTACACAATGTCTATTATTTTCAGGTCTGAGTTGCCGGGATTACAATATTTCATATCTTCTCCATACTAATAAAGTTCAAAATATATGTTTTTTGTATACGCCGAGTAAACAGAAAAATTACGTATATTATTTTCACCAAAACCAAGAAAAATGCGAAAATGTGTTAAGAGTATGCATACCGACATTTCAAAAATTTCTAAAAACGGGAGACCTTATATCTCGACAACCGTTACTAAATATGCTTTGGAACATAATAGGGTAGATGCATTAAACATTTATCTAGGGAATAACCATAAAAGATTTTTTTTATCTCGTAAAGATTTCTCAAAAAAAAATGTTTAAAACACCTCTGCTCTTTTTTCCGAAAGACGGAAATTCGTTTCCCGAAAGTCGCGGAGTATTTTTTTTTGTGTACTGATAATATGCATTTAAATCTAGAAAATAACCGTAAAAGTTTTTTGATAGACGCAAAATTAACCCCCAAAAATGGAAAAAACGCTATTTTTACCATTTTATCATGCGATTGTTCACACGATTTTGAACCTTAATGCCGTGAGAAATGACTTGTGAGATTTCTTACAAAGTTAATGATGAGAAACTATATATTATCGAATACCCACCGCACGCCGCATGGTACAGACGCCTCATTATCTGAGATTTTTTTTCGACTCCGAAAAAAAAAACTAAAAAATACAGCAGTGGAAATGGGATAGAATAGTCCTGGACAGTTTTAACAAAATCGTTTCCAAACGTCACGCGAAAAAGTTGCGAATTCTAATTTATATGAGGGCTAGGCATTTCGACATTTCAAAATTATATAAAATGGGAGACCTTAGATCCCGAAAATCTTACTAAATGTGGTTGGGAAAAAAATAGAGTAGATACATTGAACCTTTCTAGCAAATGACTTGTAAAGATTTTTTAAAAGAAAAATTGTGAAAAACACTTAAATAAATAAAATAAATAAAATAAAATAGTCTTTATTGTACTGAAAAAAATCATACAATGGGCGGACTTATTGCCAAATTGCAATTTCTGCCAGCCAACCCATAACAGAGATTAAAATGAGATATACCTAATTATATTAAGTACCAAAAACACTTCTGTTCTTTTTTACGAAAGATAGCAATAAGATTCCTTTTACTCAAAACGCGTCCATCCTTGAGGATATGGTCGACATGATCGGACTAGGCCAGTCTCGGGCGGCCACGTTTCCTCACACGTTAGATCAGATATACCTATATTTTTTGTCATCCTTCATTCTCTCAACATGCCCAAACCGTCTTAGTTTATCCACTTTCATTCTAGTTACAACACTAGTTTTGCTGTCACTCATTTCCCAAATAACCTCATTCATTTTCGTCTAGAGTTATGTAACTATTATGTTACTAGAGGGTACCTACCCGTGAAAATCACGGAGGCTTGCTTAAATAGGTTTTTGTGTAACCACCTATTACTACTATTCCACCCTTCAAAGTTCCTCGAGTAAACACAGGAAGATCACAAGGCTCCGTCTTTTCCCCGTCTCTCCAATATCGTCATGAAAGTCGTAAAACCAGATTCATATTGTCGACTTTTTTAGTTGGCACCCACCCCTGAAAGCCACAAAACTACATACATAGGTACTTTACACACGTATAGATGGTGGGTACTTTAAATAGTTCGATTAGCAATCTATACGTGTAGGTATGAGAATTCTATGTATTTTCATTTTCTGTCACGTTGTATAAAATGGTACTTACTTGATTATGTCCACGAAAGAAATATTTCAAAACTATTTTCATTCATAATTTCATCAGTAGGTACGGTACCATTCGATAATTAAAATTTTTCATTCATAAAATTTTAAAAATGTGAAACACGACGAAAATTTCTAGCTACCAACGAAGGCGTCGCTGCTTTAAAATTAGATACATATTCATCGAACTTGCAAAATTTCCCAATGGGCAAGCGTTACATACCTACATGACTTGGATAATACGAGTATTATGTAATGGAATAACCATTTGCCTATTAGAAAACAATATTAGCTTTTCGAAGTTTAGCGTTCTACCAAATATTGTCTTTCAAGAACTCGGCTATACATGAATAACATAAAGTTTTAAGTAAGCTTGCTTAAGACTATGGATATTGACATTTCAAAAAAATTCAAAAAACGGGGGACCTTAGATCTAACTGACAATCCCGTGGTTCCTTCCTTGTCCTTCATCCCATCCACATATCTATTTATGTATGTATTTTTATGTATGTATAAGTATTCTATATATTATTATTATTTTCATATTTATTTATATTTTTCTTATTTTTCATACACTTGTATGTAATGTGTATATCAAATAAATGTCACAAGTGGTTGGTTGGCAGATATTGCCTACGGCAATAAACCCGCCATTTGGAAGATATGTTTTCTTTTCAATAAAGATTTATTTATTTTAGATCTCGACAACCTTTACTAAATACCTATGCTTTGGAAAAAAAATGCAGTAGATATTATATTGAACCTTTATCTAGGGAATAACCGTAAAAGATTTTTTATATCTTGTATTTCTCAAAAAATGTGAAAAAAATCTATTTTCCGAAAGACAGAAACCCTTTTCGCGAAAGTCGCTGAGAATTTATTTTTTTGTTTTGATAATATGCATTAAAATCTAGGTAATAACCGTAAAAGTTTTTAGATTGAAGCGATATTAACCTCAAAGAATGGAAAAAACGCTATGATTACCATTTTATCATACGATTGTTCATGCGATTTTGAACCTTAATGCCGTGGGAAATTACCGCGTCGTCATAGTTGTGTCGCGAGCTTTAAATGTAACATTGATTCTTGTTCTTAGAACTTCTGTATTAGGCTTCCCAAGTAGAATTGAATAAAGTTTATAAAGGATACACGCAACAATGCAAGAAATATTCTAATAGATATTATATTAAATCTCTTTCAAGTAGAGATATACTAAATTTTGTTTGAGTTTCTGAAATGGGGCTGAAACTTTATTGAAGATAATACGCACATACATACGTAGGTAGATTCCTAAAATATATCGGGTTTGTTTCGTAAGAGTTTGAACGATATTATGTTCAATTCGTTGCGTATTGTATGGCATTGGAGACACCAGTATATATATATTCGTATGGTGTCAGGCGCTATAAGATCACATTTAGATCCCGAAGCCACATTCTGGCCTCGGTCGTCAAGTTGTTCAGATCCTCCATCATTCCCCCAAAGAATGGGCAACACTGAACCGTATCAGGACAGGTTGCAGCAGATGTGCAGCCGAGCGTCACAGGTGGGGCTACATTAGTGACCCTGCTTGTGATTGCGGTGATGCGGTGCAGACTCTACACCACATTGTGCGTGAATGCCCAACCCACAAATTTGGGGGAATGATGGAGGATCTGAAATTTGGGGAATGATGGAGACACCAGTATCAGAGATTAAGAGTATGCATACCGACACTTCCAAAAATTTATAAAAACGGAAGACCTTATATCTCGACGTCGACAGCCGTTACTAAATATACTTTGAAACAAAATTAGGTAGATGCATTGAACCTTTATCTAGAGAATAACTGTAAAAGATTTTTTATATCTTATACAGATTCATTTCTCAATATAAAAATGTGAAAAACACCTCTGATCTTTTTTTTCGAAAGACGGAAACTCGTTCCCCGAAAGTCGCGGGGTAAGATTTTTTGCACTGATAATATGCATTAAAATCGAGGGAATAACCGTAAAAGTTTTTTGATAGACCCAAAATTAACCCCAAAAATCGAAAAAAATCTATTTTTACCATTTTATCATGAGATTCTTCACGCGTTTTTGAACCTTAATGCCGTGGGAAATGACTGTGACGTCATTCTTGGTACCAAGCCCTTAAGATCGTGAGATCCCAGGTATTGAAGTGCCTCATGAGACAAGTTGTGGATGACTTCGAAAATGAGCCGCTGTAGTCTGAGACGGTCACATTTTTTGATCTTGCATTACGCAACCAATACCAGCAACATACGAAAAAATGAAACTATACCCTACCTTTCGCATAGGACTTACAAAGAATTTACTATAGGTTTCCTATTCTATTCTATCCCTTCACGCCGCATCCCTTGCGGGGTAGGCAGCGAGAAAGAATCGCTAGACTTTCTTTTCCTTACACTCACTTCAGGCTTCCGTCACATTCATGCAATTCTTCATACACATTCCTTTTACTTAGAACACGTCCGTCCTAAAGAATATGGTCTACATAGTCATGTGGTTCTAGGAACGGCCGCGCTTCCTTACACCTCTTCTTTCTCCCAGGCATATTTCCTTTGTTATCCTTTCATCGATCATTTTCTCTACATGTCCAACCATCTCAGCTTATTATGTACCTGCTTGAAAATTTTAACATTAAGAGACTGTTTATTTTTTGTGCGATGCACCTGTATTTTGAATTATTCGAAACAAATGTCACTAATTAGGTATTTTTTTATTATTTACGAGTAGATTCATGCGTGAAAAACTGTAGCGTATGTACTATTGTATATACCTACAATTAATATTCCTTAAGTGAACAAACTGAGATGGTTTGGGCATGTTGAGAGAATGAAGGATGAAAGGATGACAAAAAAGATATATCTGAGTGAACGAAGAGGTGTGAGGAAACGCGGCCGCCCCAGACTGGACTGGACCGATCATGTCGACCAGATCCTCAAGGATGGGCGCGTTTTGAGTAAAAGGAATCGGAGAGCGTGTATGACAAACTGTATGAGTGTGACGGAAGCTAAGAGTGTGTGTAAGGATAGGGATGTCTGGCGCTCTGTCCTCTCTGCCTACCCCGCAAGGGACGTGGCGTGAGGGTATAGATAGATAATATTCCTTTCTCACGAGGAACTGCTGATGACACAAAATATATCTTTCCCGTGAGACAATATTCTAGCAGAGCCGAAGCACACGGCACCAATTATTTGTAGTAGCTATATAAGCATTTGTAAGTACCCTTACAAGTCAGTCATCAACTAGAAAGTCATCAATAGTTATCAATACCTACAGTCACTATGTAACCGGACAATTCCGTGAATAATAAATATAATATAATGAACATGCAAACCTTCTGATCCGTCTATTAATTATGTCACCCACCTATAGAAAAACTCATTCCTATAAAACCCTTTGTCAACAAAACATTCCTCACCTGTTTAGTTTTCAGAAAACTCTCTTTGATCAAATCACAAATCAATAAAGTTAGAAATAAGTTCATTGAAGCGAGAAGAAAAAAAATACTTTTTGTTATTTCTATACGTCATTATTTTGTTCTTTGTGATTTACTTTTGTGAGACAATATTTGACACCTTACAATGTTTACATTAGCAGTGATATACAAAGAGAATTGTAATGATTACGAATTGTTGAATATCCAATCGGTTTGGACTTTTTAGTCAATTCCTTTTCTCGTTTGCACGCAATATCGTTGTCTGGATTTAAAGTTCCCGACCAAACTATACGTCACTGACATTTCCCACGGCATTAAGGTTCAAAATCGCGTGAACAATTGCGTGATAAAATGGTAAAAATAGAGTTTTTTCGCTTTTTCGGGGTCAATTTTGCTACAATAAAAAAACTTAAACAGTCATTCCCTAAACGCATATTATCGGAAAAAAGATCTCCTCGACCTTCGGGAAACGAGTTTCCGTCTTTCGGAAAAAAGAACAAAGGTGTTTTTCACAATTTATTTTGAGAAATCTATACAAGATATAAAAAATCTTTGACGGTTATTCCTTAGATAAAGGTTCAATGTATCTAAACTATTTTTCAAGCATATATTTTAGTAAGGTTGTTGAGATCTAAGGTCTCCCGTTTTTAGAAATTTTTGAAATGTCAATATGCATACTCTTAAATACTTCCGAAATAATTGCTACATATTGCGAAATAATGTTAATCAATACGAATTGCACGAGTTGCCGCAATTATTGCTCGTGTAAGCACTCCTTTACCGTCAATTTTCATCGTTTTTTTTTCGGAAAATAAATACATTTATTGGTTATATCGGTTATCGGTTGTAGGTAGGTAGGTACCTATATCACGGAGAAAAAATATTACATAAAAAATATTTAATGGAAAATGAGAAATGAGAAAATATTTTCCTCGAAAAATTAATTTATATTTAAGTAAATAAGATATTTACGAATAATAAAGCCTACATTATCTAAATATTTTGTAGATTGAATTTCTTTAAAATTTCTAAAAAATATTCGTATACATAATTAATATTTTTTTCTCACATCAACCAGCAAAATAAAATACTTGGAATATTACAAAGCAGTTTTTTTCAACATCTCGAATTATAAAAAAAAACCTTCGAATGGACTTGACGTCATGCTTATAAATTTAAAATAGCCATTTGCTCATAGTTTCACTTTTGGTTTGGTGGAAAAGCTCGATAATAGAAGTTCCATTCGGGAAAATCAAGATGGAACCACAGTTTCAAATCTGAGATCTCGGAAAAAAACTGCCTTCAGCAATTTTCTGCTGTAATTCATAATCGTTTAACGGAATAAAATTTAACGGAAGTAAACTTGTCCGTCTTTGGGTTTAACAGGCAGTGACGGCGTTAAACGATAAATTATAAACGATTAGCGGATTAACGGCTTTATTTCCTACTCACTGTTTTATGCACATAGTTTTATCTCATTAATTTCAAATTGTCAGGCCGGCAGCACCGCTATCTTCATTATAATTTCAATTTATTTTTTTTCTACCACAGGCAGGGAGATAAATCAATCGTTGTGAGATTCATTTATCGGTTGATTTGGCACTTACATTTTGGGACAGTTCTCCAGAATATATTCTTCTTCTTCTGAATATAGGCCTTGTGGCCTGTTGTGAAGATGGATTAGCCTCCTGCGATGTCGACTCCCAACTGTCAATCCATCTCTTTGGTCGTCTGTCCTGGGATTGGCCGTGAAATCCAATGTGAGCGGGTCTGGATGGCTCCATTCTCCTCACATGTGCCAACCATTGTCTTTTCCGTTACCTCCCCCACCCAACGAGTATATTATACTCTGAAAACATCAAACGGGAGTCGGACCAAGGACCTGGCGACTGTGAAGCAACGATTCTCACCGCTATACCGCAAGACGTCTTAGGTATCACGCGACGAATTTCAATTATAAAGCCCCTCCGTTGTTGAATGATGACTACTGTATATAAAACAAACACAGTCATTTGCAAAATAGATTTGAACTATTCTCTGATATCCTAGATTATGTCGCATAGAAATAAATACCATCAAAAGCAGAATGCTTGCTTATAAAAAAACAGACCTTGGCTTATGAAGAAGAAGAAAAGAGGACGGGATACTTTATGCTCATCATTTTATACGCTTTTAAACCGCAATTGTAACTGTTTAACGCTCCTTTTACTAATACATTCATATGACCCCTGTAAGTTTCGAATAGATATTTCTCACATTAGTTTATTTATTTTTTTATTTATTTAAACTTAAAGTAAAAAACAAACACATACAGGGTGTTTGATAGATGGATGTATATATCTTCAGGGGTGATAGTAGAGGTCATTTGGGATCTTTTGAGCCAAACTTAGCTTAGTCCAAAGTCGCACGGTTCTCGAGATTTTAACTTTTTATCGAAAAACCCCGAATTACTCAAGATTTACCCCAATAGTTTCGTAAGTATAGGTACCTACTCAGTTCTGTAATTATTTTGTGTTTCTTGAATATGTGTTTGGTCTGTTTAACTCATAAGTTTCAATCTAAAGAAACAATAATGATAAAAAATATCGAATTAAAGTTTCGATAAATAGTTATTTCAAAAACGAGTCACAACTTTAGGTGAGATTTTCCTTAAGAAGAAAATTGCCTTCAGATTCAGAAATTCGGAAAAAACTTCTCTGATTTATGCTCTTTCAAATGATGTACAACACTTAATAATAAAACATTAGTTTCATAAAGATATGATAGAATAACTTCATGAGATCACTACAAATTAAAGCAAACTTCCATACAAATTTACCATAGGAACAGGTCGCATACTGAACAATACATTTCTTTCGATTTCATGTTTTCAAACTTGTATGGAAATTCTCTTAAATTAGCAGTGATCTCATGGAGTTATTGTATCATATCTTTATGAAACTAATGTTTTATTATTAAGTGTTGTACATCATTTGAAAGAGCATAAATCAGAGAAAAAAAGTTAAAATCTCGAATAACTCGAGAACCGTGCGACTTTGGACTAAGCTAAGTTTAGCTCAAAAGATCCCAAATGACCTCTACTACCACCCCTGAAAATATATACATCCATCTATCAAACACCCTGTATAAATATACAAAATGGACATAGTACAGATTATAAAACGTTGTTCACTAGGGCGAACTTATCGCAGAACTGCGATTTCTTCCAGTTAACCCCAGCCAGTTAAGCCATTCATTTAGATGATGCTCCCTACGCAGTATTTATTTACTCATGTTTACTTATCATTTGAGTTAGACCTGTGTCAGACTAATATGCTTGGCACCTATGGCATCGAAACGAGAGCTGACACAGTTCGCACCAAATCACTCCTCAGAACAACGGAGATGAAAGCCCTCAGCAAAATTACAGGTAGGACTTTGTGAAACAGAATAAAGAACACTACAATCAGAGAGATGTGCGACATCCAAGACGTCGTCAGATGGGGGAGGCAAATGAGAAGGTACTGGAGGGATCATGTGGAGCGAATGAACTCCTAAAGACTACCAGTGTGGTTGCCCGCTGATGTTGCTGTGTGCATTGTTTGTCTGTTTAAGTATTTGTCAACTAGTATGGTTAATAGTGGTGGGTACCTACGCGGGTGCAATGTCTTTATGTCATGATTTGTCCTTTTCTTATTGATTTGGTATGTTGTTTTTTTTTCGTGTATGTTATTTTGTAACTTGTTCTGCGTACACCATTCGGTGCAAAGGCTGAACGCTGTAATGCCGAAGAGTGTAATATTTTATTGAAATAAATAAATAAATAAACACCTAGCCTTACATGGAAATCCAGAGGGAAGGAGATTTCCTGGAAGGCCTCCCAAACGATGGAAGGACAGCTGGGAGTACACATCGTAAGAGGCAGCGGACTCTGCATAAACAGGCCCAAGTGGCCTTTGACCAGTTTAAGAAGAAAAAGAAGATTTGAGTTACTTTTCGTTTGCGCTGGGGCCTGTTTTTTTTTCATACCAAATGACCATTCTCCTTTGCTATTTGAATTCCCGACTTGTACTACATAGGGAACACTTAAACACAATATGAGAAATTAATATTGTCTCGTCTCTCTAATGTATGCCAAAGTTCATGAATTCGTTCATTCGTTCACGAAACATTTTCGAGAGTTACGAAACTAAGCGACGTTTCATTCGCAATTACTATGTTATATCATAATGACTAGTCATAACACGTCAAAGTGACATTCAGAATGGGTGGGTGGTAAAGCTCATTGCCTTAATTTGTTATTAAAATTACTTTATGCGAATTCGTTTAGAAAAAATAAATTTTATTTTAATTTATTTCTCTCCGAAAAATATTTTTTTGCGTAGTTTTACGTAGGAAATTTGGCAAAAATTAACATACTTAATGTAAACTGTTTCTTGTGAATCAAAGAAATTTAACATATCACTCGTTATTCTCAAACTAAAGGCTCGTGACCCAACTGTGACGTTACGATTATTTCCCTCGGCATTAAGGTTCAAAATAGCGAGAACAATCGCATGATGAAATGGTAAAAATTACGTTTTTAATTTTTTTGGGGTTAATTTCGCTTCAATCAAAAAACTTTTACGGTTATTCCCTAGATTTTAATGCATATTAACAGTACAAAAAAATTCTCCGCGACTTTCGGGAAACGAGTTTCTGTCTTTCGGAAAAAATCAGAGGTGTTTTTCACTTTTTTTTGGGAAATTTATACAAGATATAAAAAATCTTTTGCGATATTCTCTTGATAAAGGTTCAATGTAGGTATCTACTCTATTTTTTCCAAAGCATATTTAGTAAGGTTGATAAGATCTTAACGTCTCCCGTTTTAAGAAATTTTTAAATGTCAATATGCAATATGCATACTCTTAAGAGTGTTTTTTTGAGAATTTACATAAAATAATACATTTCAAGTTCTGTATTGTTTCTGCTTACTTTCAAATTATAATTAAGAAAATAATGCTGATTAAAAAAAATTGCCGGTCTGTGGACTGTCAGAGTAAGTTGGCAACATTATTTTTCAAACCTGTAATGGCGGCAGTTCCAGATATTACTTTATTCAATTGAAATATTGGAGCATTATGTTCTTTTTCTCTCTAGAAAAACTCTCTTAACTTTAAAATGACTTCTCTAGAACTGCTCTGTAATATTTTCAGCTTAATACTCACTTGTAAAAAGTACAATATGAGAAAGTGTTACTGACTTTTGACAGTTTTTAGGACAAAATTTGTCTAGTCAGGGCTACCAACAATACAATTAGAACATCCTGGGTGTGAGCGAGTTGTTGAGTGTTTGTTTTTTTGCCATGCTTTTTTTTTCATGTGTTCATTTGGTGTTTTCATCTGTTAGCTTAGTGTATTAGTGGCCTTGCGCCGTATATTCTTTAAAATAAATAAATAAATAAATCTCAATTGCATAAAAAACTCAGATTGCCAAGTAAGAAAAAATGATTTTATATTTCCTCTACACAGCATCGTAATTTTACGAATATCTTTAAAACTTTAAAACGTTCGGCAATTTTAAAGGAAAGAATTCCATTCGGCAACGAATTCGAAATTTGAAAAATTCGATTTTTAATTTCCTGTCAAAGGATGTGCCTACTCTTTTATCTGATATCAGCTGTTCTGTCCCTACTTTGAATATCGTATACCTTTATAAAAAAGTAATTCTATCCTTGACACTTTGGTAGGCATTTGATATCCGGTATCCAAGGTTTTTTTTACCTTACCGGAGACCTAACTGATGGGAAAAATAATTTATCTTAGTATCAGTGAAAAATCTGTGAAAAAAATTGGCGTTTAGGTGCTCTTACACAAGGATTTTTTTAGCAATAATTTCAGCAGCTATATACAAATCGTATTGATTAACAATATTTCGCAATATAAAGCAATTATTTCGACAATATCTAATTCCAGACAACTATATTGCGTGCAAACGCGAAAGATAATATTGTCATGATGTCGGCGACATGGATTGCTGAATATCCAATCGGTTCAGTAATTTAAATCAATTCTCTTTCAAGTTTGCACGCAATAGTGTTGTCTCGCTTTAATATTACCGAAATAATTTCTATATATTGCGAAATAATGTTATTCGATACGAGTTGTCGCAATTACTGCTCGAAAAATTGCTAGTGTGAGAGCAGCTTACGCGAAAGCTTTTTTATTTAAACTTATTACGAATATGTAAGAGGAGTTTTTATTCTATACATTACGTGACCAGAATAGCGAGGGAAAATGTATGAAAAATGATTATATTCATATTACTTTCAACACATAAAAATGGTGTCATTTTTATTAAAAAACTGCTTTCCTTACCAATTTCGTGTCGCTTATAAATGAAATGATAATATATTGAGTGATAAGCTTTAAAACCAAATAGCAAAAAACTTAAATATAACGAAACGTTTATAATACTTATGTCATTAATAAAATATAAAAAAAGCGTGTAATAAATACTGTCCAATAATGTAAAAATCCGTAACTAATACATTCAATATTGTAAGAAGATTTCGTAATACTGATATTTCAGGCACAATGCTTGCATTTTATATAGAGCAGTATATCTGAGCCTAATCCTTTGATGTCCATGATACCTGGCTAGGTGATTCTTTCCCAGTGTTAAGCTGATGAGTTTTGTGACTCTTCTGGCTGATAATACTTGGCAAGTCTTGCCTCCGCTACAAATACTAGACATGCACACCCCGACAATGTTCATCTTCAACTCTACCCTGTTGTACGAATACTACATAATAAAAAATAATAAATAGATGGGTACGAATGGGTACGTAATGATCGAAATACAATTTCAGTCGTTATGTGGTGCTTAAAAAGGATTCCAAGCTATTACTGCCAGTCTCACACTAAGAATTTTCAGACAGAAAAAGAAAACATCTTAAAACGTCTGCTTGGAATCTCACAGGATTAGTTCGTCTTGTGGGTTGTAAGCACTTTTGATATATTTCTTACTGTGTATTGTAGTATCTTCAAACCAGCGATATCTTGTCATATTGTATGTTATACAAGGTGATTGAAAATAACGAGTAGTTATCTCAACAGATATACAGCAAAGGATGGACTTTCCATCAGGCTTGTGACTGATCGTCGGCTGGTTTAAAGTGATTAATATAATTTAACATTCACCAATTCCAGTCCAACCATCTGCCGGGGCTGGGAATCGAACCCAGACCTCCGACCTGACAAGCCGGTATTCTACAGCTGTGCAATGTTCGCTGGTAGCTAAGTCGAGATTAAACGTGTATATAATAATATATCCTAAAAAGTGATCACATTAAACCAGCCGAAGATCAGTCATAAGCCTGATGGAATGTCCATCCTTTGCTGTACATCTGTTGAGATATATACTTGCTAACTATGGAATTATTTTTTATCGAAGAAATTTACAAAAATGAAAATTCAATCAATTAGAGTCACAAAAATATATTCTCATTCATCCATGTTTTCTTAAGTCTTCCAAGTCTTGGTATAATTGTTATCCATAGTAGAGGCATGAAAACCATGCAGTACACACAGCACTAAAGCTGCCGGAGGGAAGGCGAGGCAGAGGTCGACCTAGCGCTACGTGGTGGAATAATTTGAGGAAGGAGATGGAGGATGCCCGTCTGCGGGATGTGACGACTCAGGATAGAGGAGCCTGGAGAAGGATAACAAGGAGAGCCGACCCCAAATAAATATGGGAATAGGAAGAAGAGAAAGAAAGAAAAGTACCTATTATCTGAGTAATCTTCCTTTTCACGACGCAATATTTCGCACGTTTAGGTTTCATCCTTCTTAAAAGGTAAATCCTTCTTAAGAACCTCAAAAAGTATTTTTCACCGGTAAATTTATGATTATGACGGTGTATCTTTTCTAATAATAGCAGATGTCAAATTAGACGTCTGTCAAAATTTGTTCCTTTTCAAAAAACCTATCTTATAATATAATTCCACGACCCTTCTTTCCGAGAACGGGTCAAAGGTTGTCATTGGATACGTTTACTTCCTGTTGGTTTAGAAATACGAACCTATTACGATTTACGATTTAATGATGATTTTTACCAGCTTTGATAAACTTCCGGAAAAAATGTAGAATATCGGACGTATCGGCACATGGTTTTTCAGGTAGATTTCTATTAATTGTTCTATTTTCGCTTCAACTTTTTCAAATTCTGTATGAAAATGTTAGCGCGAAATACGAATAACGTAAGCGACAATATGAATTTTATATTGTTAAATTTGTTAAGAAGACTCTAGGAAGAAATTAAAATATCTTAAACAGTCAATTTGTGAAGATTGTAATTACCAGTATTTTGGCTAAATTATACTTTTATATCTGAAAAACTGAATGGAAAATCTTCAGATCCCGTAAATTTTAGTGGTACTTTAGGAATATGTTTTATTCAAGGAATTTTAAATATTGTACTTAATCAGTGCCGGAATTATTAAGCTTTTTCCCCTAGTATTACTGGTTTTTGCCTTCGTACGCCATCTTGTCTTCTGTTTTTCAGACGCCATTTTATCATACTATTCCATACGCGTGGTCCCCAGGCGTCCACTGAACGCAAAATCAGTAGCCCTCTACCATCCGTCGTGACCGCACGTGTTTCTTCTCGATATTGTCGTTAATACTATTTCGTGTATTCCACCTTCTGTGTCGTTCCTTCAGTGATTTTCCAGTCAAAATCGTGTTTGTGTGTCTTCGAGTGCTTTTACTCAAAACCCACTCAGTGCCGGAATTATTAAGCTTTTTCCCCTAGTATTACTGGTTTTTGCCTTCGTACGCCATCTTGTCTTCTGTTTTTCAGACGCCATTTTATCATACTATTCCATACGCGTGGTCCCCAGGCGTCCACTGAACGCAAAATCAGTAGCTCTCTACCATCCGTCGTGACCGCACGTGTTTCTTCTCGATATTGTCGTTAATACTATTTCGTGTATTCCACCTTCTGTGTCGTTCCTTCAGTGATTTTCCAGTCAAAATCGTGTTTGTGTGTCTTCGAGTGCTTTTACTCAAAACCCACTCAGTGCCGCCACTTCCGACGAAGACGCTGACCTTGAGGACTTTCAACGGCTGGTAGTGGGATACTTCTGGTGGTGGTAGTTCTATTTGTTCTATTTATATTTCTATTCTTATTATATTATTTTGTATATATATATATTTCTACTAACATGGTGGAGGGAAACCAAGACACGGGACCTATAGGTCCTAAGATGTAAGAAATTAGGTGGTGGTCTTGACGCATGGAGTCGATGAGGCTCGCCACCCATCACGCCGCGTCAAGTACCAGGGAGGGCGCAAAGAGGAGGGCAGAATGCCGGATTGGTGTGTGGAATATAAGAGGAGATATGGAAGGTAAGATGAATGAATTGCGTGATGTTTTGCATGAGAGGAACTTAGATATATTGTGTTTATGTGAGACGAAAAGAAAGGATAGAGATTGTGATGTGGTGAATGGAATGGCAGAGATGTGGTCTGGAGTGCCTGAAAATGAACATGGACGTCAGGGAGTGGGTGCTATATTATCAAAAAGAATGACTGAATGTATGGTGAAGCGTAATGGGTATGGACTGGTAGGACCGAGACTCATCTGGATTCGTTTCAAGGTAGGCATGACCAGGCTGTTCCTTATTATAGGTTACGGTCCAGGGAATGATGCCTTGGATGATGAGAAGGATGAGTTTTGGAACTTAGTGCGGGAGACAGCGGATAAAAGAAGAGCGAATGAAAAAGTAATATTGGCAGGTGATCTGAATGGTTGGGTCGGTGTCAGAGGGAAGAATTTTGAGAGAGTGTTGGGATTGCATGGCGATGATAGGGTGAATGATAACGGGAAAAGAGTGTTAGAAGTATGTTTGGAGTTGGATCTCTTTGTGGCGAACACATTCTTCGCACACAAGGAGATCCACCAGTACACTTGGCAAAGAGAGAGAGTTGATCGCATTGAAAGGTCGATGATTGACTTTGTATGGGTGGACTCTGAGCTCCGGAAGGCGACAAAGGACACCCGGGCATGTCGGGGCGCCGGACTGTGGACGGATCACTTCCTTGTGATAACAAGGATTGATCTTTTCTCCGGTTGGCGCTCGAGGGCTCGGAAGTTGGAGCCTGTCCGTAGAATCAGGGTCGAAAAACTGAAAGAGACGAATGTTAGGGATGAATATGAAAGACTAACTAACGTAAGGCTAGAAGTACATGATGATGATTCGACGAGTGAACTATGGAATGTTATGAAGGAGGTGCTAGTAAAGAGTGCAAGAGAAGTATGTGGAGAAGCGTTGGTAGGAAGGAAAAAAGGTGATGCGTGGTGGGATGATGAGGTGAAGGATGCTGTAGTGAGGAAAAAGAAAGCGTGGAATGATGTGCTTGGTGCGAAACCAGATGATGGAGGTGAGAAAGAAAGAAAGAAGAATATATATAAAGCGTGTAGGAAAGAAGTGAAAGAAATGGTTTGCCAGAAAAAGAGAAAACTTGAGGAAGAGGAATGTATGAAATTATCGAGGAACGCCGAGGAGAATTTGAAAATATTCTGGAAGGAAGTAAAAAGAAAGAGATCTGGAAGTGAGAAAAACAGTATGAATTGCATCAAAGATAAGAATGGTGATTTAGTGATGAATGGAGAAGAAGTTGTTGAAAGATGGAAAGAATACTTCGAAGAATTGTATGAAAGTGGTACTAGTACAAACCAGACGAATGTAGCAGATAGTATGAATGTAAATATTGCTGAGGACGAGGAAATACGTATGAATGAAGTTGTGCTTGCATTGAAAAAAGCAAAGAATGGTAAAGCTGCGGGACATGACTGTGTGGCCATAGAGTTCATCAAGCAAGGTGGCCCGAAGATTCTCGAGTGGTGCCTGAGGCTCTTCAACTTGTGCTGGGAGAGTGGCTGCACTCCTGAGGATTGGAGGAGGGCAGTCATCTGCCCTTTGTACAAGGGGAAAGGCTCAAGGTTGGAATGCGGCAGTTATCGGGCTATCAGTTTGCTGAGCTCTGTGGGCAAACTGTATGGAAAGGTATTGATTGAAAGAGTAAGAAAAGTGACTGAAAGTAAAGTATGGGATGTGCAGGGTGCTTTCATGAGTGGCAGGGGGTGCACCGATCAGATCTTCTCCCTACGGATGGTCGTGGAGAAGCTTCTGGCTAAACACCAGAGGCTCTTCTGCGCGTTCGTGGATCTGGAGAAGGCATACGATCGTGTGGACCGAGAAAGACTGTGGCGTGTACTGTCGGAATATGGGGTGAGCGACCGACTGATTGGCGCAATCGCGTCTCTATATTCGGAGAGCTCTGCTTGTGTCAGGGTGAATGCTGCGTTGTCGCAGTGGTTCACTCTCACAAAAGGGGTTAAACAGGGTTGCGTCATGTCGCCTTGGTTGTTCAACCTGTTCTTCGACTACTGCATGCGTCCTCTGAATGAGCTGAATGTTGGTGTGGACCTAAATGGAGTGAAAGTATGTGCGTTAATGTTTGCAGATGATTTAGTGTTGATGGCTGATGATGAATGTGAGTTACAACGGATAGTATCCTGTGTGTACGAAAGCTGCGATATGAATGGTATGAAAATGAATGTAAATAAAACGAAAGTATTAGTGTTCGAAAGAGAGGAAATAAGGACAAATTATAAATATCTGGGAAGTTTGTTTACTAGAGATGGTCGCTGTGATGGAGACATTGAAAGAAGGAAGCTGGCCGGTACTAGGACGAATGGTGCGCTCGGTCCGATTGTTAGTAGTAGCAATGTGTCTATGAAAGCAAAAGTGCTAGTGCACAATGCTGTCTTGGTGCCGACCCTGATGTATGCTAGTGAGACGTGGACGTGGATGAAGAAGGATGAATCAGGGTTGAATGCAGTAGAAATGAGGTCATTAAGAAGAATGTGCGGGAAAACGCTGAGAGATAAGATAAGGAATGAGGTTATTAGGGAAATGAGTGACTGCAAGACTGGTGTAGTGACAAGAATGAAAGTAAACAAACTAAGATGGTTTGGGCATGTTGAGAGAATGAATGATGACAGGATGACAAAAAAGATATATCTGAATGAGCGAAGAGGGGTGAGAAAGCGCGGCCGTCCGAGACTGACCTGGTCCGATCATGTCGACCAGATCCTCAAGGATGGACGCGTCTTGAGTAAAAGGAATCGGAGAGCGTGTATGACTAATTGCATGAATGTGACGGAAGCTAGGAGTGTGTGTAAGGATAGGGCTGTCTGGCGCTCTGTCCTCTCTGCCTACCCTGCAAGGGATGTGGCGTGAGGGTATAGATAGATAGTACTTAATTCTAAAGCAGCCAATCTGTAGCCCATACTTTCATCTATCACTGTCCTCAGTTTCAAGACGATTCTCTCAGTATTGGCTGAGAACAATTCAGGGCGCCGAAGCCGAATGACAGCATATTATAAGATTTTATCCCAATGATTTTCAGGCACATTAAAAAATAGTTCGAAAGTTTGTAAACACTCCGTAGTTACGTTTCTTCTGTATACGAGATACGCTATTACTGTGGTTGTTGCAAAGAACGTAGAGGAAGAAAGCTTAAGGGATTTCCTTGAAAGAATTGCACCATCTTACATTTCCCACTAGCGAATATAACAAGAACTTCTCGCGAGTTGAAAGTAGCTATTACGTACCTACATACAGATAGCAGGTTCTATTTATATGGGGACACCTTACATACACTCGTTTATTTCACCGGAGGATGGCGCCATTTTCAAATATGATATTGATAGTATTTTCGAGATACATTTTCATTTCTTACAGCATTAGGAACACACTTAAATGTTATCTTACGGTGTCTCTCGCATTATTTTTTTTACGAATCTCGAAATAAACCTAAATACATATTTGTACACTTCGTAATAAATAAGCTTGAAAAGCTTTTGTTGTTGAGTAAGTCGCCATCGGGGATTGAACCCGCGCCTACTGGATGAGTCGAGCGCTTTACCAGCCTGGCTTCCGACCACCTCATTTGTACAGGTAACTTGAATAGTGCAAAGTAAAATATGTATTTATTTTTTAAAATGTTAGTACCTACCTATCATTTAAATTTCTTTTTACAATCGAAACAGTTTACGATCGAAGTGAAATTAATGATAAATTAATGAAGGTAAACGGCGTTATTTTGTTTTTACATTGCAATAATAATGTGTTCATAATGCTGTAAGAAATAAAAATGTATCTCGAAAATACTATCAATGTCATATTTGAAAATGGCGCCATCTTCCGGTGAAATAAACGAGTGTATGTAAGGTGTCCCATTTATATGGTAAGGCGTATTATCATAATTATTAAAGAACCGAAGTGTTAAAGCTCTTGACCCAACTATGACATCTCGGTTATTTCCCACGGCATTAAGGTTCAAAATCACGTAAACAATTGCATTATAAAATGGTAAAAATAGAGTTTTGATCCATTTTTTGGGGTTACTTGCGTTTCAATCAAAAAACTTTTACGGCTATTCCCTAGATTTTATTGCATATTATTAGTTGAAAAAAAATACATTTCTTCAGATTAAGTGTTGTTATTATCGAACTACGACATGTAGAAGATCCGGTGATTCATACGAAAAATCTTTTATTTAATACTTTGATAAATTACATAAAAGATGATACTTTTCTTAATTCTAGATATTAGATTTCATTAAACTAATAATTTCAAAGTTCAATTATGAAACATTAGGGCGTCTAGTCCATTTTTTCTATTTTAATAAAACTTTTATTAAATTTACAAGTCAAGATTGAAATTATAATTCCTAATATCTATTATTAACACTTTTGGCAGAGTTGCGTAGAACAGCATGGCAAGTACAAAATTCAAAGTAAAAAAAATAAAATCTTTATTGAGAAAAAAAAACAAATGGCGAGTTTATCTCGAACGTAGAAAAAAGGCGATTCGTAGAATGTGTGTGCCCACATTTTTCCGCCCTAAAAAGTAACCACATTTTTCCGCCCTAAAAAGTAACCACATTTTTCCGCCCTAAATAGTGTCCCTCCCTTTCCATGCCGCTATCTTCTAACGAAAATCTTTTCATAATCGTGGAATCAATTGTAAAAATATAAAATTCCAAAATAATTTAATAATAATATCTGGCACAAATCACCCATTTAGGGTGGACTGCCTAATTATAAAAAAATTAAAATAAAGAACGTCTCATTTTACTCAGCACGCACTTAATTCGAGTAACAGAATTGACCCTCATCGTAGTTTTTGTATGACTTAGCAGGATTTTCCACTACTACGAGAGTATCACGTTCGCACCATCGCATTTATCAATGAAATTAATTAGAATTAATACTGCGTAGTACACCTAGTAGAAATACGATCTCATCGTTCAACTGAATCGACTTAATATTTTATTACTTTTCAAAGACTAATTCTTAGAATATTTAGCAGAGAGCTTGATTAAAATAACAAAGTCTGTATTTCTGTATAATTATTATGTAAGTACGTAACAATTTCAGGGAATTATGAAATAAAATTCCGCGTAACACGATCATTGATCAATCATTTTTTTTTGTTTCCTGCTGTTGGGCGAAACTAAAGGTTGAACATGAAACGAAAAAAAATGCGTATTGAGAATGGGTAAACTCTTAATATCGCCGGTGATATGGCAATACATGATTTTTTTTTCAAATATGATGACTCAGCATATATAGTGGTCCGCACGCTTTTTAGATGTTACCACAATATGGTTATAATATGTGATTGACAACTGATTGTTATAGCGAAAAACGAACACTTCGTTTTTCGTCTTTCTCCATTTCTGATACTATGATAAACATAATCACCATTGCACCATCTTACTTCATTTTCTATTTTTAATAAGTTATATTTTTACTTCACAAATATATACTAGTATTTTTCTAATACAGTATCTGCAAAAACCCACCCCATACCCACCCTTCAACCGCTTCCCAACATCAGCGAACTGTGCGATGAATACATAGTTTCCAAGATATTGCGATTTCCCAACTTACCCTGTCGCTCAACAAAACTCACCCCATCCTACGTATTCAGTTTTGTTTTCTGAAAAAGGCTTAACAGTCGGTAGCTAGTTCGAGATAATGTTAGGATAATTTAATTTCACAACGTTGCGTTCTTAGAAATTATTACGTTTCAAATAAAATGTAGACACAATGAAATTTTCTTAGAAATTCACCATTGTCCACTGACAAAATAATGAGAAAATTGAATTTGGCATTGTATATCTAAGAGTAGGTGGACCGATACAATGGATTTAATATAGGTTTGGTTATTTTGCGACGCACTGAAGACCTATTTTGTTATTAAATTTATGAACAAAGGTTCTGGCAGCCTTTAAGACAAAGTTGCTAAGGGTGAATTAATATACTCGCTATACCTAGCCAATTCAGTTTGCTTTTGGACAAATAAAATTATCGTTATAGTGCTTACTGTAGCAAAAATATCCACTGTAGGTACTTATGTTTCAAATAATTGAATCAATTGTGTGGGTTTCGATACAATGCAGTATGTATTATCGTGTTCCTATAAATAATGTTGTAAGTAGTGTTGCCATCTCTAAAAATTAGAAAACCGGACTTAGCCGCTAAAAAAGCCGGACTTTTGGATCCCAGGGCCGGACGCTAAATAAAAACAACTTTTTTCACTATTAAATCGAATGAAACACATATTGTAACAACGTTTTAATCCGTATTATTTACATATTTTCCTTCGGCAGAAATCTGCTTTAAAAAGTCCATTTTTATAGTAATTACATATATCATAAAACTTTTTATAAATTCAACAATTAACATTATTGCAATTGTTTCTGAGCTTAAGCTAAATAAAAAGCCTAACAAAAGCCGGGCGGGCGGGACGCAGCCAAATTTGACCGGACAAGAAATCAAAAAGCCTAACACTGTCCGGCTAAAGCCAGATGGATAGCAACGCTAATTGTAAGGCGTTCCCGTTAAAGTATTAAAGAATAAATAAGTAAATAAAAGTTGAAGTGATAAAAGAACGATTTTTACTCGTATTTACGTTTTTATTTTTACGTGTAGGTATCTAATTACCCATTAATCACAAGTGGGTAGATTTATACCCTGCTTTGTCGAGTGTATAAACAAAGTATGACGTCACTGGATAAAGGGAAAGTATAAACCTGTCAATGTGATTAATTACTTTCTGGTAGAATGTAAACCAACCTTTAGGTGATTATTAAAATACTAGTTGGTGATTCTCCGTGAAAATACACGTTTGTTAATAGATGTATTGTGAATAAAATACTTTGAATACTCTTTAAAAAACTAAATGTTTTCATTTTTACAAGATTTTATATAACTTCACTCCGTTGATTTGTTTTTAATATGTTTTTTGTCTATGTTTATTTTTACCGGGTTCCCAACAAATCCGTGACTACTTAGAGAGCTGAAACTTTGCAAATATCAATTCTGTACCGCTTTGCATCAGCCTACTCCAAAGAAAAAAAGGTGTAAAGCGTCTCAGAGTGATCAAGAATCGTGTGGGGTCATGTGTGGTATCGTACAAAAAGACGTTGGAAAAGAAATCCAGATCGTGAGTCAGATTTTGTCCAGATCAAGCCTTGGAAAAGACCGAGCAATCGGGAGGATCCAGTCACCGCACCGTGTTTAGTATCTCACGAAAGTGCTTCACGAGTAGAACTCATATCTTTTTACAAATTTTGATTCTGTCTATTTTTGGTGGGAGGCGCCATTGGAAAGAAAAAATCTAAGTGCCTCGGAAGGGCGTTTTTGGAATCGTTGTAATGACCGTGAAAAACAATTCTAGGATGTGAGACCGCAAAAACTTGTCTTTAAAAAAAATTTGACATCTTTTTTTTATGTTTTGCATGAGAGTGCACAAAATATGTATACGTAAGCTGAACGAATTTAAAAAAAATATCCACTAGAATTTATCAGAGATTTTGCTTATTATTTGAGTGGATAATGCTATAAGGTAGATCTACTCATTTTAAGAAATATTCCTATCTGTTCTTTAACACGAGCAAAATTTTCAAATATTACCAATTTTTATTTATGAAGACAAACAACTTTTACAAACCCTTCCGTATCCTTCGTAAAACCATTATTCATAATAAATCAAAGTCTGCCAAAAGCATGCCTAAATATTGTTACCTAGTTGGTTATTTATATTTATTTAAGATTATAAAATACAAAAAGTAATCGTCAAAAAAAAACAAGATTTTATGACTTCCCATCCTAAAACTGTTTTTGCTGTCTTTCAAATATTAACAAATTCGCTCTTCCGAGGCGCTTGGGTTTTTTCATTCCAATGGCGCCATCCACTAAGGATTGACTGATTCAAAATTTGTAAAAAGATATGTACATACCCTAGGTACATTGTTTACGCTAGAAAAAAGTGAAGCAGAAATGTTCAGCAACGAGGACGGCAAACCCATTCTGATTTTCGATTTGACATATATTAACAACGACTGATTCTAAAAGGAGCAAAAAGATTCTCGAATCGCAACCTAGAACGAGCAGAAGGAGCGTAGGAAGGCCTCGGGAAAGAAGGTCTGACAACGTGAGGCGAATCGCAACAAACAGGTGGATGCAGCATTCCCGAGACCGAAATCTGTGGAAAATCAAAGGGAAGGCCTATGTTCAGCATTGGAATCAAAACGGCTGAAAAAAATAAGAACAACGAATGACAGATTGAGGGTAGTTGCGGTGTCGGAAGACGACTGATTTCCAGGCTGAGAAACGTTGGAAAATAGACCGGAAAACAGAGGGTGGAGAAGTTGTTCCGTCTAGCTTTGATTAGAGAAGTCTATATGCTAGGGTGATAACCGATTTCGTTTATTTCGGGGGCGCATATTTTTCCATAATACATAAATATAATCAAGCAATCTTGTACAAACCTCGTTCCGATAAAATATTAAATCGGTTAGCCTTTCCAAAATCCGGAAAGTGATCTTTGACTCTGAAGAAAAAAGGCGAATGTATGTGCATACATATTGTATCATTATCCCTTACCTAGACATTATCCTAAACCTATACATATGTACATTATTCCAGATCTATACGTATAAGGAAGGTACCTTATCAAAACAATCTCAGAGAGACGGGCCAAGTGGATAGGCCACACAATACGACACGAAAACCTCCTCCACACCGTAATGGAGGGAATGACCGAGGGGAAAATTCACAGAGGGCGACCCCGACAGGAATATATGGAGCAGGTTCTCCAGGATATGAGCTGCCCCTCATACTTGGAGCTGAAGCGTTGTGCGGAGGACCGGGGGGAGTGGAAAGCGAGGTGTTCTTTGCTGCAAACAAATCCATTGGATTGAAACCTGAGAAGAAGGTACGTATCTAGTTATTCCAGTTACAAAGTAGTAAGGACTAGCAAAACGAGCATAGAAAAAAATGCTTAAGTTAATCGTTATTTTTTTAACTATGTTTTATGAGTTCACATCCTAGAACTGTTTTCGCAGTCTTTCAAACGATACCAAGCACTCCCTTCCGAAGTGCTTGGATTCCTTCATTCCAATGGCGCCTCCAACCGAAAATAGACAGAAGCTAATTTTGTAAAAAAAGGTATGAGTTCTACTCGTGAAGCACATTCGTGAGATACCAAACACGGTGGTATGCGGTGACTGGATTCTCTCGATCGTTCAGTGTCTTCCAAGGCTCGACCTGGACACAACCTGACTTACGATCTAGAAGTAGAATAGAAAATACAGATTTTATGGAGTAAAGTGGAAAATACTATGCCAAATAAAAAAAAATACTTGACCATAAGATTAAATGCACAATAAGGAAAGGGGCTGGCGAGCTGTCCTCTCTGCCTACCCCACAAACTACGTCATTTTTCACGCGTCACAGCTAGCATATGAATAACTACTAGCTTTGTGTAGTTCGGGCATTATATACAGGGTCATCGAAAAAGAATGTCCCTATTTTAAAATGGAATAGCTTTGGAACCATTTAAGTTAAATGAGTGACCATAACTTTACTTATGAATGCAAATTTTGTTTGATGTACGAGTACACATTGAAGGACTCCCACGGGCTCAAGGCCCTCCGCATCCCCGGGTAGCACAGGCGCATATAGCGTCCTCTTTACCCGCACTTCTTGGCAAAATCTTTTTAAGAGGTGGGCTCAGGGTTAGCCAGAAGGGTTTGTTTGATGTATGATATAATGCTTAAGCGCATGCGCAGAATGGCTACGCAGTCGATAAAGTCAACTGACGACTTGTGCAACGCATTGTGTCATACGCCACACAAAATTTACATTCATTAGTAAAGTTACCATACAGTGAAATAAATAAAATAAAATAATCTTTATTGTACCAAAAAAAAAAAAAAAAAAAAAAAAAAAAAAAAAAAAAAAAAAAAAAAAAAAAAAAAAAAACAATCGTACAATGGGCGGACTTATTGCCAAATGGCAATTTCTGCCAGCCAACCCATAATTCTGCCAGCCAACCCATATTTCTGCCAGCCAACCCATCATCACTTATTAATCGTCAACAGTTATTCCATTTTAAAATAGGGGCATTCTTTCACGATGGGCCTGTATGTGTAGAGAAGAATTTCATACAAAACATTCTTGACTTTGACCTACATATTTCCCTCCGAAGAAAAATTGCTTCCATGAAGTTTATCCATACGATTATTTAGCGAGAAGGGGATAAGGACAGCATGAAAAATGATAGAAGTAATAACGTATTCTTCAGATCCATATAAATTACTAACATGAACATACTCTGTTATTTTATACTAGCTGAATTACCCGCGCCTCGCGACGGCAAGTTTGGTTGGCGAAGTACAACAATTACAATGTTCGATTAACATTAACATATACGGAGGTGCATTTAAGAACTTTTAGCCAAGACTGTAAATTTCAGATTCTTGCGTAATTTATTCATAAAGAAGGATTAAGTTTAATACTGAAACATAATAAACTAATGAGAATTTTCTCAACGAAAGGCGGCAGATATCAACATTCACATAATAACTTATGCGAACTCCCTTGGGGGCCAGTAATACCTAAATGATTTAGGTATCTTCTCCTCATAATAAACTAATGTTTGTTTGATTGACCACATTTTTTTGCAAAAATTGTCAAAATTCAATTTTTTATTTTAATTTTGAGTTTTTAGCCAACAAACATCACAATAACATCGTTATGGTGTACTATAGCCCAAATCTCATCTTATAGAGAATTTAATTTGCTACCAAACTCATAATATGTCATTATCTATAATCCAGGTTGACTGTAAGATATTGCTTTGGTAACAAGTTAGTACACTACTATTGTCTTGTTTTGTTCCGCTTGATGATTTTTTTTTGCTAATAAAGATTTATTTTATTCATCATTCAGTTGTCACAGTACAATAAAAGGGAAAGTTCTAGATAAGATAATATGTATAAAGCAATAATAAATACAAATTCGTACATATGTAGATACTTAAAAAGGCCTCACTTAAATGTGGGAGATGGTAAAACAACATGCATTAGAAGCGGACATCTTGGGGTTCGTTCTGGATCCGTTAATTTTCACTCAGCGTGTCAACGAGCGAATATCACACGAAGCAGAACGCATTTGGGTGATTGTTCCAATTGAAATTGTCAAACAGAGATAGAGATATGAGAATACTAAAAAGAGTGAGTTGATATGTAGATATACATCGAGATAGCGATATCACAACACTATTCTTTGGTAGAAAGGGATAGTCATATCGCGGGTTAATAAGAGTGAGTGAACAGCACGTGCGGACCACTCTATTATCTATGGCGAGTGAATGTCACGTTTATAGTTGTTTTAGTCACAAAATAGTTGGGTGTTATTCGCAACAACCGAGCGTGTCAACTATGCACATAGGTATGTAGAACAGGTTGAATTGCACAACGAGTTGCCTCGCACAGGTAATAGAACGGAGAACAATGGAATCGTAAACAATCGAGCGAATCACTGAGTAAATTTTAACGCATCCAGAACGAACCCTTGGACACAATAACGGAAAACAAAATGGTGGAAGCTTAAATTGATAATTTATTATTGGAACAGGTCTACAGTCTTAATATATTGCAAACAAAATGAAGCGACATGTTTATTCATGAACTACAAAAGGTACAAGGTGTATTTAATTTGATCCTAAGTTGTTACCTTAATGTGTACCCTCCATGTACTTCTTAAAGGGTTTCGTGTTCAATAATAATATGTCCTACCAGAGTGAAAATAAACATAGGTTTGTCCCAAAAGCGTATTAAGGGGGCAAGGACGTCCCCCGTCCCCCCGAAATGTAAAATAATTATTTAGAAACGTTATTTAAAAACATTTTTATGAACTATCTGCCATCACTTCACCCATTTTTTCAAAAAAAAACCGCCTATGGCGCTATCTCATTTTTTTGTCAACAATAATTTTAATACCTACCCAAAACATGTCCGTTTTCACTCACCTTCACGAAAAATTTCGTCTGCGGCGCTATTAGTTTCTTAATACGTCCAGATCGGCCCTCTCCAAAATGAAAAGCTATATACACCACTGCGCACTGGTTTGGCCCGATTGCTCGACGAACGGTGATGTAACTGGTAACGGTAAGGAGACAGAAATCGTTACCCCAAAAAAAATAATGTACTATTATAAAATTTCTTCCTATCCGCTGTCTAAAAATCTTATCTCTGTCTGCAGGCCCAGTAAACGTATGGGAACGACGTGTACTCACGCCCTATATACTGCTAAAATGCGTTCTCTGTTACCTAATATTGCTATCACTTAAAAGTAACATAAAGCCAGCCGACGATCAGTCATAAGCCTGATGGTAAGTCCATCATCATCATCATGAGCTCGACAGCCCTGCGTGGGCCTTGGCAGAATCCAGGAATCTCTTCCATCCTATCTGTTTATGGAAAGTCGCATCCATCTTTAAACTTACCCTGTATGTATCTCAACAGATATACAGCAAAGGATCCATCAGGCTTAAGACTGATCGTCGGCTGGCTTCGCTTCGCTGTAATCACTTTACACTTATAAGTAACATAAAGCCAACCACCGATCAGTCATAAGCCATGAAAAGTCCATCATTTGAAGTCCATCCTGTTATCTATGCCTATTAGACATTGTTTTTCTCTATTATCACGATTTCCAATTTTTGGCTTATACACTGTTTTAAGCAACTTAGTACGGCAGCATACTGAAAACTTTGTTTGACAAGTAAACATCCCTTATAAAGTTCGTAGGTGTGTAGTATTAAGTTTTGTAAACTGCCATTATTAAATTTACAGGAAATGCTTTACCTAATAGTGTTTGAGTTTGATAAAATTTGCATCAAATTAATGTGTTCATTATTAGTTACACATTACACTTCCGTTACGATTAGGGCTGCCACCTCTCCGGGTTTGACCCGGAGTCTACGGGTTTGAGTGGTATTCTCCGAGCTCCGGGTTAGTATCGTATATCTCCGGGTCAGACTGGGTGGTGAAACTATCACCGAGCAAACCCCTCACGACTTTTATATTATGAAAATCCGTAAAGTCTCTTTAAAATTAAACTGTTTTATGAAAAAATTCGCCTGCGGTGTTACTTTTTTGATTGGTTTTGATAAATAATAAATTTATTTACACTACGACCTTCTTTGCTCGATCTCACCATAATTTATTATTTTACGGATTTTCCTTCCACATTTGCACTGCAATAAAATATACGTTTTATCGGATAAAATAAACATTTTTTCCGTAATCTCCGGGCTTTCCCTCTTTGAAAGGTGATACCCCTAGTTATCATACACCTTGACAGGAAGTGTACCAAACAATTTACGTAAATATAATATAATTCTGCATGTAGCGATGTTTGCAAATAACGCTCTAATTATTTCAACGTTTTGTGCAAGTTTGTGCGATTGCGCGCGGTACATCAACCAAACTACGAGTACATTTTACAAACAAATTGCAGGATTAAATTCAGCGCTTCAGAGGTAACTTTGGAACTATTTTTTTTTTAGAAAAAATTACAAAAATCTAATTTCCAGAAACTTCAGTAACTAAAGCGTATTATTCTCATTTATATTCTGTTTAAATTTTCTCACCTCATTGATGATTTTCTGCACATTTTTTTTTCAATGTTTTCATTTATAATTCGTCGTTTTGTAGTAATTTCCAAGTCTCACATTTTTTTTTAACTAGTCTTTTTGATATCAAAATTTAACTGAATTAGTTTTACGTTTGTGTCTCCCCACTGCAGTGGCGCAATAAAGTAAGCAAGGTGAGGTCACCAGTGACCCCCATGGCGTTTAACGTTTTAACAATGATTATTATTAAACGAACTTGAATTTAATATAATTATTTTCAGAAAGTTACAAAGCTGTACTTCTTGTACTTAAGCTGTCAGTATTAAGTCATTACTTGGATGTTAGAATTATCATCAACTTACATAATTCTAGTGGAAATCGGGTAACAATGTAACGCAGGGCCGTGGCAACTATTGGAAGTTGTTCCAATATTATACGGAATCTAAAACACCTCGTGATCACAGCGCTCTAACCTAGATTCAAGATTTTTTCGGCTATACCATAAATTAAAATTGAAATAGTAATTAAAATGACTTCATAGAAGTGACGCATCGACTACCTTTGAGTGGTTGTAAAAAAAATGGATGAGAAAATGGACGGGCAACATCCGATTCCTTACTCTTTGATCTATCCCCAACAATAATCAATTGATGGAATTCGGTCCTCATATTGTCCATACGAAACTGCATCACGCGCCTGCACTATTAAGTACAATAGAAAACACAATACCAAATAAAAAACAAAGAACGTTAGCATGTATATTATGTATGAAGGGAAGCTGGAG
Organism: Ceraclea dissimilis; assembly: GCA_963576895.1. Taxonomy (NCBI): domain Eukaryota; kingdom Metazoa; phylum Arthropoda; class Insecta; order Trichoptera; family Leptoceridae; genus Ceraclea; species Ceraclea dissimilis. The sequence continues at coordinate 18,162,004 of OY756363.1, forward strand.
ATATAATAATAATAATAAAAATCTTTATTGCAATAATAATACATTACAAATGGCGGGTTTATTGCCAGTGGCAATATCTGCCAGCCAACCAAATTTGATATTACAAAATAAGAAAGTATGTGTGTAAAAGCGTACAGTAAAAAGAAACAATGAAACATGAAAGAAAAAAAAAAGAAAAAACAAAATAAGAATAACAATAGCATGCATAGAAAAAACACATAAATAAAATAAAATATACCATACAGATATATTCTCTCTTCCGTCATTTTTGACGAGTAACAGCTAGTTTAATGTAAAGGACATACATATAGTTAAGCAGTTTGAAGGACACTATTAATTTGTTCACATAAAGTTAAGCGTTTAGAAGTACAATAAATAATTAATGTAGACTGCTTTGTCAAGCGAAGTTAAGGATAATTACAAAGCGGGAATTTTAATGTTTTAACTATTCTAATGCCCGATCCCACCAACTACCACCTAGTAAGCAGACCCCTAAGGAATTTCCATACAAAACCACAGATAATTTGAGTGATTATTATAACTGTCATAACCTTTAAGATATAAATCCATACAAAATACAGCATGCAGCTACTTAAGTGAGGCAGATTCTGGGCCGAGATATTTGGGCACCTAACTAAGTAGAGCTGCATGTTGTATTTTGTATGGATTTATATCTTCAAGGTTATGACAGTTATAATAATCACCCAAATTGTCTGTGGTTTTGTATGGAAATTCCTTAGGGGTCTGCTTCCTAGGTGGTAGTTGGTGGGATCGGGCATAACTCTCTCCTAAAACTCTTGAGATAATTAAATAAAGAACAAAATAATTCCCATTTAAATACTCTTATAATTTTTTAATTACCCTTATATAGGGTTAGCGCAAAGTAGCGATAAGCTTACTTTAATTAACCCAAAACTGCCTAGCGTGTCCATATGGAAACGCAACTAGGCTTTTGCTGAAACAGTGATTTTACGAACAGGGTAAATTTTTATTAGCTGCAAATACCCAATTAATATTATTAAAAAAATCAATTTCCCAGATAAGTATGTGATTTTCCGTTAATTTTTTTGTTTATATTTTTTTAATGTACTACCAAATTGAGCTTTTCTTAAATTGCAGAAAAAACGACGACTTGAAATTTGGACAAGCCCAAACATTTCAAATTCTCCGTATTTGGTAAGTAATGTTTCAAGCAACGGAGGTATAATTTTACGTACTATCGTATGTAGGTTCATGGGCGTCGACAGGCGGGGGGCAATATGATTTTAATAGGTATATATTTTTTCATACTAAACTATAAAAACTCACAAAAAATCACATTGTTACCACACATTTTCTCATCATGTCATAAATTTTCTAAAATTTCTATAAAAAATCCATCAAAATACAATTGTTTCACATAAAAATTGCCTGCGACACTATTTTTAATTTTAATTTTTAGAGAAAACATTTTTCATACATAATGTTGTGCAAATTATTATGTACATTTTCAAATAAAACAAACCACATCAAAAGTATGTCACAAAAAAATATTCGTCAGCGGTGCTATTTCCCCGTTTTTCATCCGATATCAATTTTGTAAATTTTTGTTGGCCCCCTCCTAGCTCCGCGGCTGGCGACGCCCTTGTGTAGGTTTAATTTTAGGAGAAAGGATTCCTGAGGTATGAGCACACACACATACTTGTTATTATTTCCAGGCTTTCCTGTGGGAAATTATCTTCATGTGGAATATAATTATTAACAAGTAGCTTCACGAAGATAGCAGCAATCTTATTCCCAATTGCTAATATCAACTTGAATAATTTTACCTAATTCAAAGTTGAAATTAACTTTGCAATTACACACATGTGCTACAAACAACAAGAGAAGATTTTGATGTGGCGGAAAATTACCTCAGGCAAAGTATTTTCCCCGACATAAGGTAACGTATAAGAAAATGTACAATTTGAAACTCCTATATGCTTCATTTTCCTTTGGGTGTTAAAAGTATGCATATTGACATTTCAAAAAATTCTAAAAACGGGAGACCTTTGATCTCGAAAACCGTTAATAAATATGCTTTAGAAAAAAATAAAGTAGATACACTGAAACGTTATCTAGAGAATAACCTCAATAGATTTTTTCTACCTTGTATAGATTTCTAAAAAAAAAATTGAGAAAAACACCTCTGTTCTTTATTCCGAAAGACAGAAACTTGTTTCCCGATAGTCGGGGGATTTTTTTTTTGTATTGATAATATGCATTAAAATTTGGGTTAAACCGTGAAAGTTTTTTGATTGAAGCGAAATTAACCGCAAAAAATAGAAAGAACGCAATTTTCACCATTTTACCATACCATTGTTCATGAAATTAACGTGACGTCGTAGTTGGGTCGGGAGCTTTAAGTATTTTGGAGAGTGATGGAAAGACGTGGAAAAATGTACGGATATATTCTCTCGCTGTTGAAGATAAGATTTTGTTAATAATTTTTATCATTTATTTTCTTGTTCACTAACTTGATACATACATCACAGTGTAATCCTTATAGGTAAGTTGAATCTATCTTCTTAATCCTTGCTTTTATCTCAAGAGTTCGTTGTTTGGTTTAGCTAAGCCGACCTATTAATTTGTAGGTATAAGGGATAGATGTTGTTAGCTCACGATATGTTCACTATAATACTACACAATTTGCCACAATGGTTTGTAGATTTTGAGTTATGTATAGGCGATACTTTACAAAAATTGTAATTTTTGTTCGAGAGTCGAATTTATGACAAATTTTGGTATTTTTTGTTTTTGAAAAAGGCAGATCCAATGTGGTACAGAATCGTAATGTTATCCGGTTTACATATTTAGTGAAAATTTCAGTGTTCAAGCAAATGCACATTACCAGTACAAAAACAAAAATTATCTCCGCCACTTCGGGAAACGAGTTTCTGTATTTCTGAAAAACAGAAGTGTTATTCATATTTTATTGAGAAATCAAAAAATACAAGATATAAAAAATCTTTTACGGTTATTCCCTAGATAAAGGTTCAATGTATTTACCCTATTTTTTGCAAAGCATATTTTTTAACGGTTGTCGAGATCTAAGATCTCCCGTTTTTAGATATTTTTGAAATGACAGAATAGTACTCTTAATTTGGTGACAAAAACGTCCAATGAACATAAATTACAGCATGTAAAAAAGCCCGGAAAAAATTGGTTTATTATTAAAATTACAGGCGAACGTGTTGGATACATTTTGTGAAACGGAAGTCCGTTTCCGAATACATAATTCAATTCCAACGTGTCAATCATTCCGATAATGTGTCAACTGTTTCCGACAGACCGGACGGTCACATCCATTAAATGGATAATTTTATTACAATACTCCATCGCTTCCGATAGAAAATCAATAAAATTTGTAGCCAAATTGATTCAGTTCATTGATGTATTTGTAGTTTATGTGAAATGTATAGTTGAAGTAATAGTAGCTGATGGAAAAAAATGTGTCCGGTAAGTTCGTCTGAAATTAATTCGTCTAAAATCAATTCGTCTTAAATCGACGAATTGATCGTTAGGCAAATTGATTTTGGCTGAATTGATAATTAGACGAATTGATAATTAGACGAATTGATAATTAGACGAATTGATAATTAGACGAATTGATTTTAGACGAATTGATAATTCGACGAATTGATAATTAAACGAATTAATAATTAGACGAATTGATTTAAGACGAATTGATTTTAGACTAATTGATTTTAGACGAATTGAATTTATACGAACTTACCGTAAACCGGAAAAAATTCCGTTTGTTCAACCGGTGAACACAATGCTCGAATAATTCGCATTTTACAGACCAGATGGCGGTAGGCTAAAAAGCCTTTTTTGTGTACTTAACTTCTGATACCCATTTTAACATATTGATTTTCCCTTTCTATAATATACCCTTCCCCTGTTCCTTTCCATTGTGTCTAAATTTACCCTCCACTTAGAGGAGTTCAGATATTTTATAAAAAATAAGCCATAAAAGTCTCGTTTACTAATAACAGTTGAAAGCAGAAAGTTTTTTCAATGGAAAAACCTATTGTATCGAAAAACTTCTCTCCATTTAAAGGTTAAAAAACACATAACATTGAAAAACTTCTTTCCATTTAGGGGTTATTAATTATTTGTATTGATGCCTATTGTTTTGTTTCGAACCTTTTTTATTTGAAAAAACTTTGCGAGTTGTACTGAAAATTTACATCAGCCTGAAAAGTATATCTACCTACCCTCTTATCCTGATTTATTTCATGGATGCTTAACTCTTGAAATACGACTAACATTTAACTTCTTAAGAGTAGGCACATTGACATTTAAAAAAAAAGAAATTTTTGAGATCTTAGATCTCAACAACCAGACTAAATATACTTTGGAAAAAAATAGGGTACATACATTAAACCTTTATCTAACGAATGATGGCAAATGATTTTTTGTGTATTGTATAGATTTATCAAAAAAAAAGTGTGAAAAACTCCTCTAAATTTTTTCTCGAAAAGCATCATTTTTTTCCCGAAAGTCGCTAAGAATAAAATAATTTTCGTATTGATAATGACCATTAAAATCTATTTAATGTCATTTTTTTATTTGAAGTGAAATTAACATAAAGTAGAGACCGACCGAATATTCGGTTTCGGTTTCGGTTACGGCCAGTTTCGGCCAAAATAGCCGGTTTCGGCCCCAGTTTCGGTTTCGGCCAAAAAGTGGCCGAACCTTCGGCCAAACCGAAACTAGCATCCGTATTATATCGAGCATTGTCGGGAATCTTCGGAACAGGTTCACACTTTGTGTTTGTATTCTGTACACTAGATTCCTTTTTTATTTTACAAAAGTGAACTAGATTTATATCACTACCCATTTTCATACACATATTTTATGTCTTATGACAAAAATTTTGCCTGCGGCGCTACTTAAGCGACCGTTTCCCTGATACAATATAACCAAGTGTTTTACTTACCTACAACAAGATTCATCACTTCGCCTATTAAAAAAAAACAAAATTGCCTGCGGCGCTAATTCTAGGTGCATCTAAAGGAAAAATACTCATAATTATTTTTGTATTGTACATACCTATTTTAGTTCAAAGATAATACTTATACACATGGGCGTCGACGTCGGGGGGCAGCTGCCCCCCCCCCCTAGAGAATAGAATAGCTTTATATTTTTCCATACTTCATGAGAAGACCTCACAATAAATCACACTATTACCGCACATTTTCTCACCATCTCATAAATTTTTTAAATTGGTATAAAAAATCCATCAAAACACAATTGTTTTACAAAAAAAGCCTGCGGCGCTCTTTATTTATTGCTTTTTATATGAAACATTGTTCGTACATAATATTGTTCAAATTATTATCTACATTTTCAAATAAACCAAACCATATCACGGCCTTCTTCACCATGTCTCAATTTTCGCCTGTGGGGCTATTTACGCGTTTTTCATCCTATATCAATTTTGTAAATTTATGTTGCCCCCGTTTAGCTCCGAGGCTGGCGATGCCCATGAATATAGACATTAGCAAACTACACCACAACTTCCGTTACTTAATGTCCCGAAGAAAAATTGCATTTTTTATGTCCCCCCCTAGTGTTACTTATGCCATGGATACCTACATAACTGATGACATAAGTTGTAGTTTAATGGGTTCCTTTTTTTGTGCTTACATTGATTTCCGAAAATGAAGCGTGGTTTCCTAATAAATATCTTAGGGAAACACTTGATACCAGAGCAGGGTACCTATTTTATTTTTTTCAAAATTACAACTGAAATTCCTAAGTTTCGGTTTCGGTTTCGGTTTCGGCCGAAACTAGAAGGGGAGCCGAATATTCGGTTACGGTTTCGGTTTCGGCTAAAAATCCAGTTTCGGTCGGACACTAACATAAAGTAAACATTTGATCATGCGATTTTGAATCTCAACGCCACGGGAAATTACGCTTAAAGTCATAGTTGGGCTCCTAACCTTAAAATCAATTCAGAAAAGATCGACAAAGAAAAATTTCAATCGTAAATAACATACTAAGTAAAGCAAAGAAACGTTATTCACTTACACAAGAAAAAAACTAGTTGATTTCTTGTTCAAATAATGTTGTCGATAAAAAAAGGTGTGAACATTATCAACTCGCGAATATATTTAATCTTATCTTGAGTTTTATGACAAAACTTAATCGTCCAAAAAAATCTAGAGTTAACCCTTAGCTGTATGCTGTAGCCAAGAGGTAACACTGAATTTTGCTTTATTTTCCTAAATTATTAATACCATATGAATCTTGTCCGGTTCTGAGAGTTGTGCGTTTTTGTCTGCACGCTTGTTTTCTGTGTTCTATGTTTATCTACGAGTATGTTGATCGTATTCAATTGATTTTGTATTGACATTTATTCTTGACTTTGAAATTTATATTTATTACTATTACCTATTGTTTATTATTTGGTATTATTTGATTTTAAATATTGACTTTGTTTTTTGCAATTTTTGACCTTGATATTGGTTTAATAATTACAATTCTCGGAGAGACTAAATATGATGAGAGAGCGAATGATGACAGGATGATTGAAAACGTATTAATTTGGGTGTAAAAGACACTTAAGGGAGCACAGATTAACCTGAATTGATCACGTCGACCATATCCTCAAGGATAGTTGCATTTTCAGTAAAAAATCGGATAACTTGACAAATTCCATCAATAAAGAAGAAAGGGGTAAGCGTAGGGATGGGGCTAATGGCGTTTTATCATTTTTGCCTATCCAGCAAGAGATGCAGCAAAAGCAGATAAATATGTAAGTACTGGAGATAATCTATAATATTCTTGGTTAAATTTACATCTTTAGTAACTTACAATTATTGTTGACTAATGTCTATGCAAGTAATAGACATCCTTTGGTTATTAAATTTTCAAAATTAATATCGATGACCAGCCGAGGTCGGTCGTAAGCCCGAAAACGTTCATCCTTAATTCTTCTACACTGTTATAGGAATACTGCATTCTATTCCTATGTTACCAAATGGCAACAAAATTAATTTAGAGACAAACTACAGTATCTAGATGTATAACAACCAAAAAAATGAGCGCTAACAAGCTAGGGACAAAAATAAATAATGAGCTGTCTACTCGACAAGTTTTATTGAAAAACTTTTCTGTTAAACAAGTTAAGGGCCTTTTAACGGAGGATGATTTCTATTTGCACGGTCCTCCCCTTTTCTAGATAGATATCAGAAGATATGTTTTCTCGACTAATATTAAAATTTAACTTAAAATTTGAAAGCGTGATATGCTTTATGCCATAAATCACAAAAACTTCCTGAAAAGATGAGGCCTGAATAAAACTGAAAATTGTTTTTCAGATTTTTCATAGGTATTTGGTCCCTTTGTGTTCAATTTACGCATAGACATTGATTTCACTCCACTATTCCTTTTCAATAAAAAAAAAATGCAGTAATGTCAAGCTTCGCTTGGGATTTCGTATATTTTTCAATTCAGCAGCCCTCATCAATTCAGTGTTATAGAAGTATTTAAAAGATTTCACCCCATGAGAAACTTTACAGACTTTTCTAGATATTATGTTATTTTCTAGATATTATGCTATACAATGTCATTATTTAGCTACCATATTTTTATACTAGTTTTTCAGTTAGCAAAAATACTTATTTTGTCATCCCATCATCCTTCATTCTCTCAACGTGCCCAAACCATTATAGTTTATTCAACACCAGTCTTGCAGTCACTCATTTTCCTAATACCCTAATTCCTTATCTTATCTCTCAGCGTTTTCTCACACATTCTTCTTAAAGACCTCATTTCCACTACATTCAACCCTGATTTGTCCTTCTTCATCCACGTCCAAGTCTCACTAGCATACATTAGGGTCGGCACCAAGACAGCATTGTGCACTAGCACTTTTGCTTTCATAGACACATTGCTACTACTAACAATCGGACCGAGCGAACTATTCGTCCTAGTACCGGCTACCTTCCTTCTTTCAATGTCTCCATCACAGCGTCCATCTCTAGCAAACAAACTTCCCAACTGTACAATATACTCATTCACTTGCTCCAGACAGTCATTTTTCATTCATAACGTCAAACTTCAAACTTTTTTTTTCCGGAATGAACAAAAGACATAGGCTCTCCACAATCGTCCGGAAGTTCAGTTAACTGAATCGACCGTTTGCAAAAAAGCTCCAACCAAAACCTTTCTCTGAAGTCAGTGTTACCCTGATTTTGAATACAAAAACAGGTTTTGGTCGGAGCTTTTTTGCAAACGGTCGATTCAGTTAACTGAACTTCCGGACGTGGGTTGGAGAGCCTAAAACATGTACATAGGTAAGATATGAGGGTATTCAGATGGTGAATCTATCCGTCTACCCCAATTAAAAAGTGATCGAGTCGTGTAACTTTTTTGTATTGCCTATTTAAACGTTTCCGTAATCAATTTTTTAAAGCGTCGCATCGTCCTTTCGGAAAATTAATTCAAATCTGTCCAATAACTCTTCAATAATTGATTCAATTGCCCTCCTTTATCCATTTAGACAACAAACCCAGATCGAATACAAATCTGTTAATTATATTATTATTATTCTGGTTTGTAGAGTTCACAGGCCTGCTAAAATAGCCGAAAAAATATAAAAAAATTGTGGAAGGCAAAACTTCAATGAGTAATTCCTATGATTCTACGACAATATTATCATCACTTTTTCGATAAGTTCGCCCTAGTGAACAGTTCTGTATGATTTGTCTAATTTCTGTATTTTCCGGGCACCAAGGATAGACAAGCTCTACGCGCTGTGCCTGGTTAACACCAAAAGTCTATCCATTTGCCGAACGAACAGTCTATGACCTCCACGTCGAAAGTCACGCGTGAAATTGTTCACTTGATGTGTAAATAAATAAATTTAGGTTGTCTTCGATATGATGAAAATGGACGTAAGTATGTGAGATTGTTTGTTCCACCATAACTCTGGAACATCTGGAGAAATTTTGACCAAACTTGGTACGCGAGTGCTTTGCTATCTTGTAACGAACACTTGTGGTAAAAACTTCTGGAAATGCGGATGTAAGGGTTTTGTTGGGTCATGTGTGGATAGCTGAATAACAATAATTGTTGTTGTAAATAAATAAATAAATAAAAGTAATGAGTGATTGAGTACATGCTTGACGCATTTGGTTGAGGCGGCAGTCTCTCGAGCGGGTGGTGCCAGGTTCAAACCCCGGCGCTGGTGATGTACTCCACACTTTGCGATACAGGCTTTTAGCCTAGTGCAAGGTGTGCAGGAAAGTATTTGGGTTTGTGTATGCATGCCCAGATCCTTTAAAAAAAATCAACATATCAAAATAACAGCGCTACTACACCAGACTTTCATTCACGCTCTGGACTCCGCCTCAGTAGCATCTCTTGAACTTCACCGTTTGCGTCTCCCTTTACTGTACGAGTATTTAACTAAATTACTAACTACTATGAACTAAATTGTTAGTTGTGATACAAATTGATTCGACAAAATATGAACTCACTACTGTTTAATCTTAAAATTTCCCTTCAGCCTCTTTGTACTAATTTTATTTTTCTGTAATACTGAAGTAAAATATTACTACAAGTTTTGATAATATTATACAAAAGTAACTTGTAGGTACTCTGTAGTTTAATAAAGGTTTTATTACATAACGATAAATCTTCAAAGTTCGTAGAAAACTAAAAGAAAAACCTAATTGGATCCGATATTTATTTTTCTTAGTTACACGTGTTTTGGATCTCAAATAAAAATATGAATAAATTCAAGGTCATGGAAAAAGATGGACCCTATTTAAAAAAGGTATACTTTTGGAACCATTCATGTTAAAAAGTGATTCTTTCGCTGCATAGTAACTGATGAATGTTAGTTTTTTTTTATGCACAATATAATGCAAGGCCATAGGCCATAGGCAATAGGAAGACCACCGAAGCGATGGAAAGACAGCTGGAGTTCCACATCACATGAGAACAATCCTGTCAATACAGACTCGCTGAGTCTAAATGCAGTTTAAGAAGAAGAAGAAGAATATAATGCAATAGCGCATGACTAACTGCACTGTCGACAAATTCAATTGGAGCCCTTCATCTACCATGACCTTCCAATATAATGGTGATCGTAAATAAATTTAACAAAAAACGACAGATTTTAATATGCAGGTAAGATATGAGGATATTCCGTTGGAAGATCTTGAAGTTGGAATATTTGCGATATGCCCCAAACTTTCCTTTTAAACGTGTAGTTTTTAATATATTTTTCTTTTTTTTCTATTCTTTAAGAAGTTAATGTACTGTGTATAGCTAATATTTTTTCTAATGAAGTTTCAAGGCCACAAAAACACACAAAAACTCTCGTGTATGAAATCAAATAACAAAAGTTAGTAGGTATTAGTTAAAAAAATGCTTTGTTACGGATTAGTAACGGTTGAACAATGAGGGTATTGTAGTAGGTAATTAGGTAGGTACGTAGAAAAGGTAAAAAAATATTATGGGGGTGGATATTTTATTAAAATTCCTTCCACACAAAATGAAACACCCGAGGAAAAATGTTAAAGCCAAAGTATAATTAATTACATCTCTGTATCTATAGAGGCGTTATTAAATTTGTAATATTACGTTAAATAAACGTGGAAAAGATGATATTATAGACCAGTGGTTCCCAAAGTTGACTGGGTGCCGACTCATCTAACAAAAAATTCCAATCTTGCGACCCACCACTTACGAAAAGACGGGGGGGGGGGTGTACTAGCGCCAGATTTATAATTTTTCTCGGTATAGGCACTCACTGAGTTTTCACCGCCCTTCCCTCACCAAGAAAATTTTACCTTATAAAATACGCACCAAGAAGTTATTATTATTCATACCGAATTATATATTATTATTCACTACCGTATTGACCTATACAACATACCAAAATTTCACGACCACCTGAATATTGCGTCTCTATAATAACGACTTATTTGTTTAGAATTACCCTAGGGGATGAAGAAGGGAGGGGAAGGGACTAGAAGGGACCACTGCAGTTGCCGGCAACATGGCTTTTTTCATTGTTTAGAGTCTCAGGAATAAGAATCCGTGCTTAATTGCCGGTCCTCACCTTTTTCATCCTCAATTAGGAGATCTGAATGATGGAAGAACGAAATCCATCATTTTTTCTCTCTATTATTTTATTAACAACAAAGCCTTTTTTTATTTTTCTTATTTTTATTTTTTTATTTCACTAAAGGACCTAGCTTTACTTTTCCATTATAAAAAAAATAAAATAAAAACTGAAATAGTCATTAAAATGACTTCATAGAATGCACCCCATCGGCTAACTTTGAGGGGGTGTAAAAAAAAATTGGACCAAAATAGGCGGCGGCAACATCCGATTCCTTTATCTTTGACCTATCCCCAACAATAATCAATTGATGGAACTCGGTCCTCATATTGTTCATACAAAAATGCACCCAGCGCCTGGTCTATATGTCGTAGTTCAATATAACAAGTAGTTTTGTCAACAGAATGGCGGCAGATAGATGGACTGGAATTGGTGAATGCAAGCCTGATGGAAAGTCCACCCTTTGCCGTATATATCTGTTGAGATAACTACCTTGCTATATTCAACTTAAGATATATCATCCTAAGACTTAAAACATGGACAAATAAGAATATGGAGGTGGTATAATAATAGAGGTGGTCGGTAGCCTGGTTGGTAACGCGCTCGACTGTTAATCCAGGGGGCGCGGGTTCGATCCCCGATGCCGACTTACTCCACTTCACAACACAAGCTTTTCAAGCTTTCTGTGAAGTGTACAAAGGTGTATTTGGGTTTATTTCGATAAACCCAGATTCATTTAAAAAAAAAAAAAAAAAAATGTTTCGGTGACTCCAGTGCATAGAAATTTGATTTATGTAAATTTTGTAGTTAAAAAAATACCTAATTTAAAGTTGTCTCTGAAAAATGCTTGAGATTTTTCCTATAGTTTGTTAGATTTGTGTTGAATTTCACAAACTTCTTAGGTGAGGAACAGCGAAGATAGGGGCCACCCAGCACAATTTTTTTATGATAAATAATAATAGGTAAGTGGCTTCTATCTCCACTATTCCTCAGATAAGAAGTTGGTGCATACGTTATGTTGTAATTCCTTTGACAAAATGTTTAAGGTAAGCACATATATTTTCATTTTCGTTTATGAGGGCGGGGGCGGGGATAGCACAATCCCGCCTAGGGGCCTCTAGTTAGATATTATAATAGGGTCCTAATGTTTATACCGTTACGATCTTTTAAATACCCGCAATGTACCTATATTGTTTACAAACAGAAGGTATCCACTTATTTTAATTGTAATTTAAGTAGCGTTTCAGAAGAAGAAACAAAATTAAGTTCTATTTTGGGAACGCTTCAAGGTATCATTCTTGGAACCGTATTAATTAACTTTAATTGGTGAAGTGGGCAACTTTATTGAAGATGCTTAAATCCAAAGTAACTACCGAACTCAAACGAAATTGTAAAATCCTCACCAAGGAATAAGAAGATTGTAACAAACAAATTTATAAGTCTTGACTCTGCTTGAAAAAGTTTGTAACCATCATCGTGAACCATAGAGAAGAGTGATTTTTCTTAAACCATTACCACCAGCACGACAGTCCTGGATGGACGTTGGCTGAGTCAAGAGACTTTCTCTACTCCGTCCTTCTGAGGGCCACTGACCTCTAGCTGCTCAGTCCAATGGCACCCGCATCTGCGTTGACACCGTCCATCCACCGCAGCTTGGGTCTCCCCGCTCTTCTACGACCTTCGGGATGCGTGAGGGTTAAGCGTTTGGGCTGGGCCTCTTCGTTCTTGACACTAAAAAGGGATAGCATGAACAGGTTGGAAGAATTGAAGACTTGGATACACCGGAAAATGCTCTGAACATCCTGTATGGATATGGTTCGCAACACAAAAGTTCTTCAAACAGACAGTGTGAATAGAGAGTTTCTGACTAATATCAAAATCCGAAAAGTATCATGCTCAGAGGGTAAGTACGAATTGCTCCACATGATCATTATGGGAAAAATAGAGGATCGAAAAGGTGATGGAAGGGGATAATTTTTTTACTTAATTTTGCTACTGGACTACTGCTATAAGGAGCGCAGTGTTAAGCTATTTCGGCGTGTTCGGGACGGTGACACTTTTTTCGGGTTGGGAAGGCCTAAATCATGACACCAAAAAAGAGTAATTAGGTTCCATCTGCGTATAAAATGTTATATGAGTGTTTGAAAATTGGATCTTGTTTTTATCCAACATTTCGTCATAACTGTTGAGAACTTAATATTTTCTGATGACGCAGTCGTAGGTTTATTTGATTCTTCAGAGGGATGAGAATTTACCATTAAATAAATACAGCTTTAGATTGGCTTATTGATTAAAATGGTTTTGTTTTTTATTGACAAAAAAAACCTGACATTTAAGCAATAATTGCTTTTTGCGCCAACAGAAGCAAAAAAGGAAATAGACGAGTGATTAATTAATATTTACCACAAGAAACGAAGCCAAGACTTCACAAGAAATCCTTGATCCCTTCGTTTCCAGGAATTGTAAAAATATAGGAATAGTTGAAATTAAAATAACTTCTTCTTCTTTCTCAGCCGTTCCCATTCCAATGCTGGACATAGGCCTCCCCTTTGACTTTCTCCAGATCCCTATTCAAGGCATGCTGCATCCGCTTGTTTCCTGCGATTCACCTCACATCATCAGACCATCTTGCCTGAGGTCTTCCTTGATTGATTAGTTTTATTTCAATAATTTTATGTTGTGAGTTAAAATGGTAGGAAGCAAGACAGGACATTGATAAATGGTCGTATGACCTGGACCGATCATGCGAACAGCTCCTCAAGGATGAACACGTTTTGAGTAAAAGGAATCGGAGAGCGTGTATGACAAATTGCATGAATATGACGTAGGATAAAAGTGTGTAAAAGGCTAGGAAAGGCGTTCTGTCCTCTCTGCCTACCCTCCAAGGGACATGGCTTGAGGTAATAGATAGATTTCAAATTTTAAAATTTAAAGAGTAGTATATGGGAACGCAACTTTGCCGCACTTTGATGAATCAGGCAGGTCGTATACCCCTTGAATTCATCAAGGTGATATATTTAACACATCTACGTCGCGCATTCCGGCGTTCAACAATCCTCTATATGTTATATCATTCTGGATGTGGTGTTGTTGGGGTCACGAACTTGAGATATTTGATTATAGAGAGGGTGGTGTCGAGTTTCGTTCCCTCATGACCATTAAGGTAATTGAATTCACCGTCTCCGTAAACAATTATTTTACTGTTAAGATATTCTCTCGTTCTTGTGGAGTTTTCTTAACATGACGGCTGACACTACCGATAAAAGTTATCAAATTATTAACGTACGACATATTTCTTTCAGCCTTGGCCACTCAAAATATGACCTATCTGTTTTTTCAGCCAAATGCGGCTATGCGGGTTAAATGAAAGTTTACACATATAGTCATACATCGCACGAAAGTTGCCTATCAAAATCTTGCCGAGACCTCACACTGTCGCCTGAAAAAGTCGTCCTTCGCGATATATGTATCGCAATTTTTAGGAATATCGTAAAACAGAGGGGAAAGTGGTCAATGACAAAAATAATTCTTACCAGATTCTCTTTAGAGCAATGCATATAAAATTCTGCGTCGAAAGCCACCATAAGAGGAGTACTCCCGTTACGGAACTCCTTCTAATATCACCAATTTGATTTTTGAACGCGTTCCTAATCATCAAGACAGCCTGTCACTGAAAACTATTCATATAACTAATTTATTGCAATTTGAAGTGAAAAATGCAGACAAAACAAAACAAAAACGGAGGGAAGAAACCGACAAAAGCGTGTTAAAAAATGTTCACGTTTCACATTAGCGTGATATCAATTTGTTATTTTTCCACTCCCGTTGTTGCCATTTTGACACACAATACAGTTTTTTAGTTTCAAAAAGACAAAAGTGTCGACTATCGATCACCAATATTATTTCCCAAGAACAAATCAGAGTGACAGATTTATATCTCCGTAGACACCCGACTGAAAAGTGACGACAATTGAAATACTCATAATATAACAAAATAACAATGATTTATGAGACACGTCGGCTTAGCGGCTCAGAGTGTTTACTTTATAATAGAATTAGGAAAGTCTAATATGACGTGAATCACCGAACGATTTATCTCGGCAGTCAAAAGGTTATTGAACTTCTTAACACGTTAAACGCCGTGGGGGTCCCCAGTGACCTTATATTTTCTGCATTATTGCGCCGTGGGGGTCACCGGTGACCTAAGGCAAAAAATATACTTCAAATGCTTTTTGGCTCCAACGGTCACGCTTCTCATTTATTTCGCGTATAAAAGTGACCGGCGTGGCGCTCGAGAGTTATTCTTTGCATTGAGACACAGCTGCTCAGTAAATTTTAGAAAATTGGTTCCAAATTTCAGAAAGATCTGAAAAATATTTTCAAAATAGTTTTTTTGTTATAATTGTGGAATTCTAAGCCCGATTCATGTATAACTAATTTTGGGTACGTTTCACATTAAAGTACATCGAATACCGAAAAAAAGTTTATGTAAATTTTCATATTTGTTCCATCGGCGTTTAACGTGTTAATGTTTTCGTATCTCCACTGAGTAATAGAGGTGGTCGACTTAAATCGATTATCTACCGTTGCAGCGTGAGCAGGGATAATTTTGTCTCACGTAATACGATACTTTAACCTCTATTTGATTAAGGAACGTGGTAGTGATCCCTCGATTTATTATACTTACAATTACATATGTGAATCTACGAGAAACATGGAAAGAAAACATGGAAATAAAATACCAAATGAAGAAATACTACATAACTTCTTTGATTTTGAAGGTTTTACTTTGTGGCGACATTATATCATAATTAAAACAATATTAATTTGTTTACACCACTTTTATTTTTGACCAGAGTCAACAATATGTTTCGGGAACAATGTTCCCTTCTTCAGGACTTATACAAGAATGAATGAAAACAATGAATAAAAATAGTATTTTATTCATTCTTGTATAAGTCCTGAAGAAGGGAACATTGTTCCCGAAACATGTTGACTCTGGTCAAAAATAAAAGTGGTGTAAACAAATTAATATTGTTTTAATCATAAATACTACATACTTGAATACGAGTACTTAGCGAATCTTCCTTTAACTTCGTTCTTACTTAATGGAAATATCGTGAGTTGAAAACTGTACCTTTTTCTGATAATATTTTTTTATCATTAGATTTCGAGTACACGGTTGGAGATATTGGTAGGATCGCGGACTTCTAACCTCGTGACACCCGGTTCGAATCTTGGTGACGATAATATATTCTGCACTTCACGAAATAAACTTTTAAAAACTGTGTTCAGTGCAGGAAAGTATTTGGGGACCTATCCAGTAATATGAATATATTGATCTCGACAACTGTGAGAAATGCTTTGTAAAAAATATGGTGAAAAACACCTCTGAATTTTTTTTTTCAAAAGCCAACAGCAATTTTCCCGAAAGTCACAATGAAAAAATATTTTTCGTATTTATGCTACATATGCATTAAAATCTAGTGAATGACCGTAAAAAAATGAATGAAGGGAAAGTAGCCCTAAAAAGTTTAGAAAAAGTCTATTTTTAACATTTGATCATGAGATTTTGACCATAATACCGCAGAAAATGACGCGTGACGTTATAGTTGGACTCCTAGTCAAACTTGAGGCGGTTTTAATGCCTAAGGCAATCTCTTCCAACCAAACAATCATCAAATTAAAAAAAATAAAGTTCTTCGGCTGTATAAATCGTTGTTCGTTGTATACAAAGATAAATATAGGGAA
Organism: Ceraclea dissimilis; assembly: GCA_963576895.1. Classification (NCBI taxonomy): domain Eukaryota; kingdom Metazoa; phylum Arthropoda; class Insecta; order Trichoptera; family Leptoceridae; genus Ceraclea; species Ceraclea dissimilis. The sequence goes on from OY756363.1 coordinate 18,178,862, forward strand.
AGGGCTATGTTACAATATATTCCCTGTAATTCCCCTACATTCTCATGAGGAACGTTAAAGAATGAGAAAGTATCATCGTATGCTGTTATTTAATTCATTCAACTAAAAGCGTGGAGCAAACACGTGTATTTTATTAAAAAAAAAACGTTTTTATTTTTTGTCGGACGTCTTATAAATGCTGCAAGGCTCTTAAAAGATTTAAATTTTTGATGATTCAGCTATTCTGTACCGCGATACTCGTGAGGAGGTACTTAAATAATAATACTTGGATAGTTATGGATACATACTAACTGTATAGAAGCATTTAGTAGTATAGCGTTGCTGACAAGTCATTTTGTAAAATGTCCAGTTCAACAATCCCATGTATGCTCAACGTACGCTTTTAATCCCTATCCATCATACATCGTTTTTCACTAATTCTTTCACTGTACAGGCTGCGCGATTGTGGAATGACCTTCCATTATCCATCAGACTTGCACCAACTTTTTCCGCTTTCAAGAGTAGACTGAAGCAGCATTACCTTTCTATTTCAAATCCCACTACCAGTCCCTTCTGAACCCAGCATCCCTCCCTTACCCTATCCCATCCCATATACCATTTATGTATATATTTATATATTATGTATAATATGTTTATCTATGTATGTATTTATGTATTCAATTATTGTTAAGTTAAGGTACCCTTTTGGTACTGAATTTATAATTAGGCTTATCTCATTTTAGTTTCTGTTATGGGTTGGCTGGCAGAAATTGCCATTTGGCAATAAGTCCGTCCGTTGTACGATTATTTTCAGTACAATAAAGATTATTTTATTTTATTTATTTATTTAATTTATATGTTGTGGCGTATTCTGTATAGACGCAACGATTCGAATGCGAATCATTACAGGTTGACTCTAAAGCCGTCCACAGACTAGCTAACATTCATCCAGCTGAATGTTAGCTCCTAAACTTCCGGACGTGTGTGGCTAGCCTTCTTAATATCAGTTTACCGTAGACTGATATAACTTACTTACTTTTCGTGTCCCGTCTAAAGTCTAACACTCCAATAATAAACGACTTTCATCGCCTTGTCATTGGCCTCAATCAGGTCCCCAGGTGTACAGCCCTCCTCCATCAGTAGGCACATCACTAGGTGGCTGTCAGACTGATATTGTAGTAGTCATAGACAACAGTACATTAGATAGATTTTTATAGTCAAATATCAGTGCGTTTTACTACGTAATCTCACGTAAAAGAGAGAAAATTTCACACAATACCTATCTTTGTTTTTTTAAAGAGAACATAAATTAGTATGGATCTGCCAAAAATATGAAACAATTTGAACCAAAATTTATATTATGAATTAGCCAGAGCTTTTTGGACCGCACCGCTAGGGGCGCTGTCCATAACCTATTTTACAGGGTTAGGTACACAGGTTGATTTTATTAAAAGTTTCACAATGGTAGTATGCACTTAACGACCAAAGTGAGAGGACTGTTTGTTACCCACATTTACATAGAAAAGTTTTCAAGGGTCCTGCATATATTAATTATTATTATTTAAGAATAGGAGCCTAACTATGACGTTAAAGACATTTCATTTCATTTAAGGTTCTAAATCGCATGAACAATCGCAAGATAAAAATAAATGTGGTGAACTTTTGTGGTTTTTGTGGTTAATTTCGCTTCATTTACAACAATTTTTACGGTACTCACTAGATTTAAGTGCATAAAAATATTTTTATCTTTGCGTCTTTCGGGAAAAAAGTTGTTGTCTTTCGAACAATATACAGAGATTTTAATATATAAAAAATATTTTACGGTAATTCAATACATACAAGTTCAATGTACCTACAGTAATTTTTGCCAAAGCATATTTAGTAAGGTTGTCGAGATCTAAAGTCTCAATTTTTTTTTTAAATGTCAATATGCCTACTTTTAATAGGAAGTAGTTATAATTTCGCAGACCACAAGGGTGAAACTTTTCATTCGTATTTTTTTTTTGCGAAACTTCGCATAATTTTGTGAATTTCATATAATATAGGTTCTTGACCCTTTCAAGTACTTCGATAACTTTATTACTACGTCTGTTCGTAAATTGGCTAAGTTGTTTTATGTCAAAAGCTCTTTAATCGCGATGTTAATATATCCAACTTTATTATGTAATCAAAAATATTATTTTCATGTTTTTTTATTGCGTTAACTTTTCTGAGGTATAATAATTTTTCGTTGGACATTTCTGGGAAAAAATTTTTTTTTGGAGATGACACAAATGACAATAATCTCTATACTCTATATTATATAAAGTAAAGTCTGATTTTTTTATAAGTGTTCGCATATCTCCCACATTTTACGATGGATTTCTGCGAAAATTTAGAATATCATTTACGATAATATAGGCTGTGTTAGGACACGTAGCCTGTTTTTGGAAAAAAAGCTTTTCCTAGGAGATGCCATGACGATGAGGGGATCCAACGGTCGTGTGGGGTCTAGTGTGGTATCGTATGAAAGGGCGTTGGAAAATAATGTCAGATCTTAAGTCACATTTTGTCCAGCTCAAGCCTATAAATTATGCCGGGTTGGTTTGTTAAATGTGCCGTTGCGAAGCACGGGTAACTCAGCTAGTTAAAAATAAATATGTTATGTATTCTTGTGTATGCAACTAGTGTAATTGAAGTTATAGCTGGACATATCTGCGTTATATCAAGAATAAACACAGGAAGATCACAAGGCTCCGTCTTTTCCCCGTCTCTCCAATATCGTCATGAAAGTTGTAAAGCCAGATTCATATTTTCGACTATTTTAATTGGTACCCATTCCCGAAAGCCACAAAACCCCTACACTTCTATATTTTAAATTTTCATTCGTAAAAAGTGAGTTTTCGACGAAAATTTCTAGCCACCCATGAAGGCGTCGCTGCTTTAAATTTATATGCATATTCTTAGAACTTTCAAAATTTTCTAATGGGCCAGCGTTACATACCTACATGACTTGGATAATACCAGTATTATGTAATGGAATAAATGTATGCGATCTTCTTCTCAGGTTTCAATCCAATGGATTTGTTTGCAGCAAAGAACACCTCGCTTTCCACTCCCCCCGGTCCTCCGCACAACGCTTCAGCTCCAAGTATGAGGAGCAGCTCATAATACCTGAAATTCATTTATTCGCTCATGCGATAGTGGTTGCATATTACCTGAAATTCAGGCGCAGGTCCGCCGGGCACAACAGATAATAATATTAGGTAGACTTGACCTCAAAGTTCAGGGGGTGTTTAAGCTTTCTCCACCTCTCCCAGTCCTTCACAATATGATTTTCAGTCCTATTATCATTTCCAATATCCAATACTACATCCTTGATTACTTAATTACCATCTGCTTGACGTATTATTTCCGTTCCTAGGGCTAATACAATTCGACTTTGACGTCTGTCTCTGTAATAATATGGTCCAATAATTGACAAATCGATGAAGCATTCCAATTTGTGTATGAAAGCGTACAGTGGCGTATTAAGGTTGCCAGTTTGCAGTTTGCCCGAATGCAATTAGGGAAAAGCAGGCATATTGACATTACAAGTATTTCCAAAGACGGGAGACCTTTAATCTCGTTAACCTTACTATTATGCTTTGTGTAAAATAGAGTAGATACATTGAAACTTTATCTAGGGAATAACCGTAAAAGATTCTTATATCTTTTATAGATTTCTCAAAAAAAATGTGAAAAACACCTCTGATCTTTTTTACGAGAGACAGAAACTCGCTTTCCGAAAGTCGCGGAGACTTTTTTGTACTAACGTTTTTCGAAAGATAACAACTCGTTTCGCGAGAGTTGCGGAGATTTATTTTTATTGATAATATGCATTAAAACTTAGTGAATGACAGTATAAAATTTTTGGAATGAAGCAAAATCAACCCTAAAAATGGAAAAAACTCAATTTATACCATTTTAACAGTAAAACGACAATACAAATATTTATCTACAACAACATAATGTAATCTATAAAAGGATAATTAAATTTCTGATTTTATTTTCGATCTGAATTTGAGATAATCAGTGATATTGATGATGATATTGCTCAGACTATACTTATAATTTTCACTCGGCAATTTATTTTTATTTATGTTCCCATCATTACTTGCGAAATAAACCTTAACCTTAATTTTACAACATTTTATGATTTAGCTTAACAAGCAGAACTCCAAATCTCGAGATGTCCAAAGAATATCTCTAATTATTTATTCTTCTTTACGCTTGGATTACTACAGAAAAAATTCAAGTTTGCAAAATTACAGAAATGCTTGATTACGAATATTGTGGATATTATTATTATTTATGGAAATCAACGTTTTTTTCGACGTTCAAATGAACCAAGAAGAAAATGAGATAGAGTACTATGTACTTTATACTCATCATCATGATCTACATATTATATACTTTAAAATTTAGAACCTAAAAATGCAAAAATCGGTAATTGCTGATTTTTCAGGCACAATGCTTGTATTTTAGGCCCCGCGCATCTGAGTCTAATCTTTTGATATCCGTGATACCTGGATTGGTGAGTTTTTCAGGCTGATGTTTATATGACGTGAATCATGAATGTAGATTATATATTGTGCAGAATATGTAGATCCATATTTTTAGTCCTATCCTTACACACACTCCTAGCTTCCGTCACATTCATGCAATCTGTTATACACCCTCTCCGATTCCTTTTACTCAAAACGCGTCCATCCTTGATTGGAAAATCTTGGCTACGCGTAATAAAAAATATGGATACTGGATAAAATAGCTCAATTTGCAAACTCTGTAATTTTATAAATCATAGATATAAAATAATATTTTATATAGACATTCTGTCTAAACCGATTCGTAAATATTTTATAAGTTTAGTGGTAGGCACAATTTAGATTTACGACTAATTTCTAGATATTGGTAATAACATATCATATCGAAATACTATACTTAGGCAGGAAACAAATATCAGTCAATAAAAGTGAATGAGGAAATAAAATACTCCTACGCTTGTATTGTATTTCCATAGAATATTTCCTTGTCAAGTGGCTATCAAAATACAATATAAGCTCAACTGAAAATAATATAGTGTAGGCCGTTATAGTACCTCCTTACTAAGTCATTTGAATCTAGGAATATAGGATTACTTTATCGTATATATTTATTGAAAAAATATGATATATACCTATTTGATTATGAGTTCAAAGCACTTGAAAAAAGACTCCTTAACTTTTTATTATTTTATTTTATTTTTATTCTATTTCAAAACCGAATAGTCAAAACAATAAATAGTATAATATAATTATTTCGTGTACCAGCAAAGTTTCCACGGATTAGCAATACGTAAACAGTACCGTTATACTTTTTTTTTATGATTTATTTAATAGATATATAAAAATTACAAAAATAACTTATAACAACATTTGCCAAACTGCAAAACAGTTTGTTGGCACTCCTCCCTTACATTTAATTTTATAAACTAAATAAACAGAACTTATTAACTACATAACAATAGCATAGTTTCAATTTTTCATTCGACCACAATCCTAATTCTGCAATCCATCTTTTAGTTCTTTTTTCATTTTATATTTTTTTCTTATGCCTTTTAATTCTTTTGGAGCTTTGTTAATCAATTTCGGCGAGATATGGGCCAGAGTCCGTTAGCCATAATAATTATTTATACGAGAAAACTCCGCCTATTACCTCTTGTACCATATTTATATGTTCTATTTTTGTTTTTGTTTTTTTATAAATGAAACTGGGTTTATCTAAATTAACCCAAATACCCCTTTATACCCTTCACAGTAAGCTTGAAAAGCTTGTGTCGTGAAGTGTAGAAAGTCGGCATAGGGGATCGAACCCGCGCCCACTCGATTAACAGTGAAGCGCGTTACCAACCAGGCTACTGACCACCTCAAACCTTTACTTAAGCGTAATGTAATATATGTAATACCGTGACGTCACTATACCGCCTACTCATGAAATTAGGTTAAATATAATTGTAGGTACGAACAAAAATTACGTTGGAATATTCGCACGTTCCTACGATTAAATGTCTTTTAAAACTTTTGTACCTGTAGCAGGTGGTTTCCTATGATATTAGAATTAGTAAAAGTGTTTAGCAAAATTACATACACAATTACGTAATTGTTTTTAATTACAATTAGGCAGTTTTAATGCGTCTCCTTACTATAAATACGACACACTACCTAAATTTGTATGAATATTACCCTATTTTTTATTAAATTTGACCTAGATTGCTTACATAAACGGATAAAATTCAGAGGCGAAGAAAAATCAGCGTTTCCTTATGGGTTTTTTCAAATTCACTTAAAAAATATATTTTGTTTAAAGCTAGTAGACCAAATATGACATCACAGTCATTTTCCACGGCTTTAAGGTTCAAAATCGCATGAACAATCGCACGATGAAATGTTAAAAATAGTGTTTTATTTACTTTTTTGGGATAAATTTCGCTCCATTAAAAAAAAAAATTAATGGTCATTCGCTGAATTTTAATGCATATTATCAACATGAAAATCATTTTTTCTTTGCGGAACTGCCTTTCTGCCTTGTGGGAAACGTCTTGCTCTATTTCAGAAAAAAGATCAGAGGTGTTTTTCACAATTGTTTTATGAGAAATCTATACACGATATAAGAAATCTTTTACAGTCATTCACTAGATAAAAGGTTAAAGGTATCTACCCTATTTTTTTCCAAAGCATATTTAGTAAGGTTGTCGAGATCTAAGGTCTCAAATTTTTTTAGTTAAAGGCCTATTATTATTGAGTATTTATGTTGCCAAGCTATTTGTTATTGTTGGAAATCATAGAAAAACCACAAAATTTAATGTTGCTTTTCATACAAAATGACAAAAAAATGCTTTCCCATACTGTAAAAAAGTATTATAAACAAATATTAAAATCGGGTGGGAGTAACATAAAATCATTTTACTTTCAAATCGCTTACAATTTTATTTCTTAGAAGATAAAACAGTTTTCGTATTCCTACAAAATTTTAAGATTTGTTTGCCCAATCAGTTATGAAAATACACGAAGAAACTCATATACTCGTATTTAGTTGTAATATTTTTTATGTTAATCGGAATAGGTAAAACCCAAAATTCTTATTTGTGGTAGTTATGTGATTTTTTGTGAGGTTTTATCATTTAGTATGAAAAAATATATACCTATTCCAATTTCTAAGGGGGGCAGAGGGGGACAGCTGCCTCCCCCTGACAACGCTTATGCACGTTACTACACATACGTATCGCTATTTTTATTTTGATTTTAAATAATATCTTCCTTATAATTATAGTCGTTATTAATTTTCTGGATGAACTATCGGGGGACAAACTGTCACCCAACCATTTTTGGGTAATTTTGTTCCCATGTAATTTGGCCGTTCAGAAGTTATCTGCAAGTGACATTGCATGATTGTATTGTTGGTAACCCTGATTGTCACTTCAAAAGAGCTGTCAAAATACAATTATTTTCTGACAGTGCGTCATTCACGGGTGAAGAATAATGACGAATATACATATTTTGTAAACGATTTTTTTACGATTGTTTGCGTTTCACTCATCGTTCATTATATAATTTCATCTGAAACCCGTCAAAAATGACGCGATTCATGCGAAAAAAATTGCCAGACTTCCCTACACTTATAATTATTGTACGCACGTTTTTTGTAATAAATTTAATTTATATTTAGAATAGTGTTTTCTAATCTACTTAATAATATTTATACCTACTACAATATTTGCAAATTTTCTTCAAAACATAACGGTGCTCAATGTTCTAGTTTAATTAAAGCCATGAATTCTAAAAATATCGACATCTATCCAAAACTATTCAAAACATTTTCGTAGGCACGTACGTTTAAAAATGTCGCTATCCAAGGATAACTGTTCAAAAATTGAAGTAGGCTCGTAATATCAAAGAAAAATGTGGAATAGAATTCGTTAATTTAAAGACGCTGCTATTGCGAAATGTTTAAATTCCAACAGTTTTTGAAAATAGCCCCGATCCGGCGTCACATTCATACCCGGTGACGATGAAAATTATATAAATTGATAAACAACGGATATTATTAAACATTTTACACAAAATAACATCACATATTATTATCGTTCTTTTTATTTTCCACTTTTTTCTTTGATCTACTAAATACAATATTTTTTCTCTTTGTTTTAACAGCCGGGAGCGCTCCGGGCTTCAAAGATAAAATTTCATTGTTTCACTTTTATTATTTATCAATTTATTTATTTATTTTTTATTAACAATTATTCAGGTTAACATGAGAACACAAACATAGGTAATTGGTCATTGGTCATCGTAATTGGTCAGGTTTGTTACATTACCTGTTTCATTGTACTGCTGTGACTGTATTTGTACCATAGATAAATAAATAAATAAATAGGTATTTTCCAACGTATCGCAACTCTCAAATGACGGTGGGCAGGTCGAATGGTCAGAGATCCAGAAGATAAGTGGTCAAAGAAGGTCTTAACCTTGAAGCCTAGAACTATTACCAGTAGCGTAGGAAGACCACCACTACGATGGAGAGACGACCTAGTCAAGTACGTTGGTGCGTCAACTGGATCCTGAGAGCCCTAGATAGAGCATCGTGGAAGGAGATGGAGGAGGCCTTCGTGGGATGATATAAGAAGAGAAGAAGAAGAGGTACATATAAAAATTTTAAGATAGAAAATTCGAAGTCTGTCAATAGGAAAATATTCATAACATTACTGCATACGTCAGTAGCGTCGAGAGCGTGGGAAGATCAAGGGTAATTCATTCTACGGCACTGACGTAATTTGCAGATCATAAAGTAGTTTGGGTCAACATAATCAGATGCATTGGAGTATTTTACATACACATATACATAGTTACTACCAGCCACATGCGTTCCACTGCTGGACATAGGCCTCTTCTAAACTATTCCACTGTCTTCTATCTAGGGCTATCTGCTGCCATCTACGACCCGTAAATTGGACAGTATCATTTGTCCACCTTTCCTGTCTTTTGTTGTTCTAAGGCCTATTATTTAGAATTCTATATGAACATCTGACACTGCCCTATCTTGCCACATGTCCCGCCCACTGCCATTTTAGCATTGCTGTTCTTTCCGCGATGTTGATAACTTTTGTTCGACACATATTATATAATATACCAGCATCGAAGGTCAATTTTTTTTTGTCTTCCCCAAGAGGACGAAGTGTAGAACTTTTCAAAATCGGTCAATGTTTATTGATACTACCTCTTTTCAGCCGTTTTGATTCCAATGTTGGACATAGTCCTCCCATTTGAATTACCACAAATCCCTATCCTGGGCATGCTGCATCCACTTGTTTCCTGGGATTCGGCACACATCGTCAGGCAAGATGAATCCTACTAGCAATGTTAATACTCGTAAGATATTTTTAACATAATAAAATAATATTCCAATTTCATAATGTATCATTTTTATGTTCAAGCCATTATTCCTCGAAGGCACTGTCAATCAATGTCGTTCAGTAAATTTATAAAACTAACGGAAAAATCAGTAAAAGAACGTTCCCGGTAAGCATGAATGGCGCTTATACGAGCAATTTTGCGAGCAATAATTGCGGCAAATCGTACAAATCGTATTGATAAACACTATTTCGCAAAATATAGCAAATATTTCGGCAATATTTAAAACGAGACAACGATATTGCGTACAAACGAGAAAGATTTTAATTGTAATTCTTTTGTCTGTTTTTGCTGTGTATTGTTTGGGTGTGTGCCATTAAATTGTATTATATTTTTAACTTTTTGCATTATAAAATTTTCAAAGGCCATAAGGTCGTTGAAACATTAAACAAAAGATAATTATTATGATTTCGGGAACATGAGTTGCTGAATATCCAAGCGGTTTGGTCATTTTAATCCTTCGCGTTTGCACGAAATATCGTTGTCTCGTTTTGAACATTGCCGAAATAATTGCTATATATTGCGAAATAATGTTCTTTTTCTTCTTCCTTCAGCCATCTCTCCACTGCTGGATATAGGCCTCTTACATTTGCTTCCATTTTCCTCTATCTTGAGCTTTGCGAGTCCATCTTCTACTCGCGACTGAGATAATAATATCGTCGGCCAATCTTTTCTGTGGCCGACCTACTCCTCTCTTTTTGTCCCGCGGTCTCCATCTTAGAACTCTGAGAGTCCATCTCATCTCTCATTCAACCCGCGGTTGCCCACTGCAGGACATAGGACTCCCCTCTCCTCCTCCACTTCTCCCGCTCCTGTGCGAGTCCCATCCACTGGGGTCCGGCAAACCTCTTAACATCGTCCATCCATCTGATAGGTGGTCGCCCTTGTGGCCTTTTGTCGCCCCTTGGTCCCCTTGGTGAGAGTCCATCGCTCTTGAAATGATGTTAATCAATACGATTTGTACGAGTTGCCGCATTTATTGCTCGAAAAATTGCTCGTGTAAGCGCACGTTTAAAAAACCATTATAACGTAAGTTTTGGACCGTTCATAATTTAATAGCAAATTCTCTTTATACTTGGAAGATCATAGATTAGAAATATCGGGTTATCTGTCTTCTCATGAAATATATTTTCCAAGAACTAAATTGACAGTAGAGCGTTGGAGTGTTTGACAGATCACTTAGCTGCACATCAGAGTAAATGATGCGTTCATATCCTCGTGCCGTTCATCTAATATATTTTATATTGGAAATATATTATTAACTTTTCCAGAAATATTTTATCAATTTATTCGTGTCGAGGCGTTGTAGTCATATGAAACTAAATCGTATAAGATGAGGACAAAATCACATGAGATGATATCTTCTTCATCTTTTTGGCCTCTTTCCCTCTGCTGCTGGATTTAGGCCTCTTCTTCTCTCTTTCACAATTCTCTTCCAGTGATCGGATGCAGTTAAAATACTAAGATTAGGGCTTAGGGGAAAAAGTACTGTTAATTTATCCATACAAAACGTTATAATTAGGATAGAAGTTGCAGCTTTTCACGGTGATCCATATGTAGACTTGTTTTTTAGGGTTGATCGTGTGATGTGATCTGATGATCCGACGACTCACAATCCGTGACCAAGGCGGCAGTAGGTTCGCCGAGACGTCGGATCATCAGATCACATCACACGATCAACCCGAAAAAAACAAGTCTACGTTATAATAAGGATCTCGCAAGTAGTTTTTTGAATATGCCTTTAACGGGAAACATCCCTTAGAAAAACCATAAACATTACCTTTCCCTGATGAAATACAGCGTTACGTCCAAAGTAAAATTTAGTCTTTAGTAGGTAGGTATACTTTCATTCGACACAGACACAGCATTCGAGGCCAAAATGCCCATTCTCCTGAAATATTTGTTCTCTGGTTTAATCAGCATGTCCATTCATGTTGAAAATTTCGGAGTCTCTAAGTAATTTTAAACTTTTCCATTTGAATAATAACGTATTACCTTGAATAAGTTTCTTGGTGTAGTTTGCGGAACAAAACACCATCAATATAGATTATAGGTATGACTTTGATTCTACGATAGGGTTGCCATACGTCCCGGTACACTGGGACATGTCCGGTTTTGAGGTCCGTGTGACATTTGTCCCGGTCAGGCATTTCTTAATATTAATATTAATTGCTCAATAAAACGATTCCCGAAGAGTTATTACAAAAATCAATTATTTTACAATTCTTCCATAAAAAAAATTGACTGCGGCGCCAATACGCTTCTTCTTGTTTTAAATATTCTTCATTCATATCATCAGTATTAACTTATTTTTTATTTCGATAAAACTAAACAAGATTGACCCCACTCCTTTTATACAGAGGCACACGTTCATGTCTTATGACGAAACGCCTGCGGCGCTACTTACATGGTCACTTCCTGGTCGCTATGTGTCGGTCGGTGTTCTGATCGGCAGTCCAACAATAATTATGGCAGCCCTATTATACAATGATAATAATTCTCCATTGATTTCACGAAAATCTCGCTTACCCATTCATTTTATTCAGTCAAGTGAGCAACCACTGTGAATAATCTCGATCAGTTGAAACCAAAAGATGATAACTACGATGTTTTTTTTTATATTTACAGGTGAACAATTTTTAATTCCCGTCAAATGAGAATAATTTTCGTTCCACTGTGTAGTAAGATATTTTATTTTATTTTATATATAGGTATATTTTTTAATTTGAATTGAACATGTTTATAATAAAACAGTACTTAATATCAACTAACATCTGTTTCAGGACATTTCCCTGTAGTTTGTCCCCTCGTTCATTCCTTCAATTGATTCAAATAGGAGACCCTCTTGACGCACTATGTGGCCGATCCATCTGGCACGTCTTTCTGCTATTGCATTAAGCAGGTGTCTTCCTCCTTTGATTTTGTGAAGAACTTCTTCGTTCGTTATATGATCCCTCCAAGAAATTCCTAAAATTCTCCTGTAGGACACATTTCAAAAGCTTCCAGTCTCTTTTAAATTCTTTCATACAAACCACGTCTCACGGCCATACTGTCACCTAAAATTCTAATATTTTGAATCTTTACGTGAATTATTTTTGGTATTCAAATTTATTCTTGCAAAGTGTTGGATTTTTCTACATTCCGTAGTATATACAATGCAGTATTCCTACAACAGTGTAGACAAATTAAGGATGAACATTGTCAAGCTTACGAGCGACCTCGGCTGGCTTAAATTATCATTTTACACCCGAAAAACATTCGTCATTTCAGTTCACCCCGGTTGGGATTCGTCTCACACAGTAGGGATCTTATCCACTACACCACGAAGAGGGACAGCTGTGTTGTCGAATTCCATATACATCTTTTCGTTGTTCCGTTGTTGATGGATTGTCCACTTACTTGTATATCTGCTTTTGTATATATATTTTCTTTATGTGTTTGCCGTTCATGGTATTGTAATTAGGATGTAGAATGTAGAATCTTTGCTGGTTTATTTGTTGGTGATGTGTTTCTTCTATGTAAAATTTACTACCATAACTGTCTGATTCTGTTAATAAAATAAAATTAAATTAAATTAAAAACCTATGTATTGTTGCCATTCTTACTTTTGAAGGGAGAAGGAAAGGGTGGTATTTTTTTATCTCGTTTTAAAGGTCATTAGAAATTTGCTCCCACATAATATACACGTAGTGTATATGATGGGCAACTTCTTTATTTCAGGTGCTGGTATAAATATGAATAGGCACCTCAATTTATGACATTTAAGATTTTGCATACCGACATTTCAAAAAATTCTAAGAACGCGCGGGAGACCTTCTATCTCGACAACCGGTACTAAATATGCTTTGTAACAAAATAGGCTAGATGCATTGAACCTTTATCTAGGGAATAACCGTAAAAAATTTTTATATCTTGTATAGATTTCTCAAAAAAAAAAAATTAAGTACACCTCTGATCTTTTTTCCGAAAGACGCGGAATCTCGTTTCCCGAAAGTCGCGGAGTAATTTTTTTTTGTTGTACTGATAATATGCATTAAAATCTAAGGAATAACCGTAAAAGTTTTGTGATAGACGCAAAATTAACCCCAAAAAATGGGAAAAAACGCTATTTTTACCATTTTATCGTGCGATTGTCACGCGATTTTGAACCTTCATGCCGTGGGAAAAGACTGTGACGTCATTCCTGGTGCCGTGCCCTTAAGATTCTGCTGGATTCCAATGCCTCCGTTGTTCCAGAATCGAATATTAATTGACTGCTGGATTGAAATTCAAATATAAGACGGTAGCATTAGTCCAAGAGCCCGCTGCTTAATTTATGACGTATCTGTTTTTTGATCGAAATGTGGTACAAATGATAGCTTACCAATAGGGTTTTACATCGCACTAGGGTTTCCTATCAAAATCTTGCCGCAACCCCTCCTGCCCCCCCCCGAAAAGGTCCCTCTTCGCGGTTTTTCGCATTTTATAGGAATATGGTAAGAGATAGGAGAAAGTAGTCAATGACAAAAATAATCCTTGCTAAATTCTCTACAAAAAATGTTAGGTCAATTTTTTCGTACAACTAGCAGTTTACCCGCAATAGCCGGTCCAAAACCGAAATTCATTTAAAAAACTAAAAAAATCAATTTAAACTTAATTGGTTGAAAATTGATAAGAGCTACAGGAAAATAGTCAAGGAACGAATTAATTACCATAGTTTTAGCTACAAAACGAGCTATAATTTATTTTCATACATCAATTAATTTAGGAGTTATTGCAATAAAACTCAGTGACGAAAATTCTTAAAATTTAGTTTTTCATAAAATAACCAGCGATATAGCGCCGCAGGCCAAATATTTTTTTCCATAAAATGTTAGTGATAATGGGTGGAAGAAAGTTAAAGAAAAAAAATTAAAAAAATTTTTTTTTTCAAAAAATATCCTTTTTTTCGACGGGCCATTACGGGTAAACTACTAGTCCTATGAAAAAATTTACTGTACATTTTTTATAGAGAATTTAGCAAGGATTATTTTTGTCATTGACTACTTTCTTCTATCTCTTACCATATTCCTACAAAATGCGAAAATACGCGAAGAGGGACCTTTTCGGGGGGGGCAGGGGGGGTTGCGGCAAGATTTTGATAGGCAACCCTAGTGCGATGTAAAACCCTATTGGTAAGCTATCATTTGTACCACATTTCGATCAAAAAACAGATACGTCATAAATTAAGCAGCGGGCTCTCGGACTATATAGGTACCGACTAGATAATAATATAGTTACGATAGATAGGAAGGTACCTACCAGATATATAGTTACTCTAGATAGGAAGGTATACTCATGGGCGTCGCCAGCCTCGGAGCTAGGGGGGGGGAGTATATTAAAAAAAAAATTATGTAGAATAAAAAACGCGTAATAAGCGCCGCAAGCGAAATTGTTTTGCGATGGTGAAGAGGGTCGTGATGTGGTTTGTTTATTTAAAATTGTTAATTGCAGAACAATATGTACGAAAAATGATTTTTTATAAAAAAGTAATAGAATATAGCGCCGCAGGCATTTTTTCTGAACCTGATGGATTTTCAATATTTTCATTCTAATTTTAGAAAATTTGTAATATGATCGTGTGGTAGATATGTGATTTTTTGTGAGGTTTTACCATTTAGTATGATATTTCAGACCATTTCACTTAAGTCTTCCCTTAACTAATGCAGGTTTGAGAAA
Source organism: Ceraclea dissimilis (assembly GCA_963576895.1). Lineage (NCBI taxonomy): Eukaryota > Metazoa > Arthropoda > Insecta > Trichoptera > Leptoceridae > Ceraclea > Ceraclea dissimilis. The sequence goes on from OY756363.1 coordinate 18,194,005, forward strand.
TCAGCTCCGTAGAATGGTGAGTACCTACAATGACAAGTTCGCCGACGTTGACATATTCGCCACTACTCCTAGTACTTTTAAAACTTTAATTTTTAAGAAATTGACTAATGGTAACTGACACATAATAATTTATAATATCATGACTCATGACATGACCTGTTTTAACAAACTAATTCAATTTTTTCAAGTTAAACATTCCTTCCCTTTCCTTTCTTTCCTCCTTCCTTTAAGTGATTGGTGCCTGATGTGCTTTTTATTTCAATTATTTAGTTAATGTTATTATTGTTTTTTTTTTATTTATTGATGACTTTTATTTTGTGACTAGGTATGTATTATAGTTTAGTCTTTATGTCTTTGAATTTTGCTAAGGCTTAGTTTTCTTATAATTAGATATTTAGTAGTAGTATAGATTGTAATTTAATTGGACAAAATTTTGCTGACATATTATAAATGTAAATACATATAAGTAGGGCATCACTTGAGATTAGACTTTTTTGTGTTAATATGTACTGTGTTTATATGTGTAATGTCTGTTTGTATTCCAAAGCTGAATAAATAAATAAATAAGATATATACCTATTCCAATCTCAAGGGGGGGGCAGGGGGGCAGCTTTTCGACACACATGTAACTACTAGATAATATAGTTACTCTAGATGTGCCAGAATTCACATTCCTTCAGTGTAAGTAATTCAATATGCTCATACTTCAACTAATGCTAAATTACTCGTACAACGTCCCAGAGAAATGTTCCTTGCATACTTGATTACCGTTTTCAAAACGTAATTTAAATTCCTAATTTGGAACGTATTCGAACGCCCATCTTCAAAATAGAACCATAAACCAATTAAGGAGACTTTTTGTTTTATATTGTTCGTTTGATCGAATCTTCATTAGGTAGAGAGTTGAAAGGTTGAATGGCACAAAAAATGGCATAAACGTTAGCATTCTACGTTATGTTACACGTTTTACAATATGGAAGCAACGATATCACCATGGAAACAAAGTGTATGGAATATCACACACGTCCGGAAGTTCAGTTAACTTTTTTTTATGATTTATTATACATATAAAAATTACAAAAATTTGTTAAGTAATCAAGATTTGCCATGTAGGTCGAAAGTTAAAATTCTCGACCTACGTGGCAAAGAATTAAAGGATTTTGTGTAAGGATGTGATTATTTTCTTACTTTCATCTCCTTTCCTGCATAATCTCTTCAAAATATGTAAATTTAATCACGTTGATTTAAATCTCCAGGTAATTATGTGGTTTTGTAAGGCGCGAACGAGAAAACACATACATAAATCAATGAGAGTATATTCTGGTTTTATTAAACAAACTGCGTAATGCGTAGGTTTTCTTAAGATGCTCTTACACGAGCAATTTTTCGATTAATTGTTGCGGCAGTTCGTAAAAATCGTTCTAAATCATAATAATATTTCGCAATACATAGCAATTATTTATGAATGCTGATAAAGAATGCTATTAAAGATTGCTGTAAGATATTGCTTTTTCAATAAGTCCGCCTTTTAGTACACTGCATTGTCTTGTTTTTGTTACAATACAATACATATTTACTGGCCAATAAAGATTTATTTAAATATTTATTATTTCGGCAATATTTAAAGCTAGACAACGATATTGCTTGCAAATGTGAAAGAGAATTGACCTAAATGTCCAAACCGATTGGATATTCGACAATTCGTGTCGCTGACATCATGATAATTCTCTTTCTTTTTTACACGCAATATCTTATTCTCGCTTTAAATATTGCCGAAATAATTGCTATATATTTTGAAATAATGTTAATTAATACAATTTGTACGAGTTGCCGCAATTATTTCTCGAAAAAATTATCGTGTAAGAGCACTATAAGACATTTTCAAGTCAAACATTTTTCATAGCAATTATTGTTTAAGTAAAGTTGTTCAGTCATGGATTTTTTTTTTTCATATTAGAGTGTAAGTACTTTTGAAAATGTTTCAAGATGTTGTGAAGAGAAATGTATTCAAATGAATGGGACCCTTGAGAGGGTTCTCTAAGTAGAGGTTGCGACCTCCAAAATGTTGAGAGGTTGACTGTCTGTGGAATAAGTATCACTCAACCACTTGAGAAATTCTCTGCCAGAAAGATATGGACTTGAATTATCTAAGCAAAATAATATGGTTTTTAATTATATCATGTAAAATAAATTATTAGTATATTTTCTGATGGGTTCTTCACTCCCCAACACAAGCTTTTAACTTTTACTTACTGTGAACTTAATTTTAGTTACGAAAGTATTTGTGTTTATGCAGGTTCACACAACTAGATCTTTTTTAAAAATAAGTAATCGTACGATTTTATGACTTCACGTCATAAAACTGATTTTCGCAGTCTTTCAAACGATACCTAAAACACCCTTTCGTGGTTCTTGGGTTTTTTCATTGTGATGGCGCCTCCCACCTAGAATTTTCAGAATCAAAATTTATAAAAAAATATGAGTTCTACTCCAGGGGAGGGGCTAGGGGGCTGAAGCCCTCCCCTAAAACCATGATTGACAGTACTTTATATACAACAAATCTAGGGGTTTCAGCCCCTTAGCCCCCCCCCCAAAACGTTGAGTGACAGTACTTTTTACCATGTGACGACATTCAGCCCCCCCCCCGCCGAAATTGAATCCTGGATCCGCCACTGTCTACTCGTGAAGCGCTTTCGTGAGACACGAAACACGGCGGTATGCGGTGACTGGATCCTTTCAATCGCTCGGTGTCTTCCGAGGTTTGAGGTGGGAAAAAGTCTGACTTACGATCTTGATTTCTTTTCCAACGCTCTTTTATACGATACCACACATGAACCCACACGACCGTCAGATCTCCTTGAAACGCTGTACATATTATTGCCTCTTGAGACCCGATGATTTTTTAATAAAGCAACTGTTATTTTTAATGTATTTGCACAATAGTTATTGAAAATTCATGACATGATTAAAAAAACTATGTGTTAATAATGTGATTTATTTTTCCTATGTGTAGTATAACAGTGGAATAATGGCTGACGAATTTCGGGGGGTGGCGTGGGTTTACTCCCAAAACTCTCCACCTGCCTACGAATTTCTAAATAGGTATTTTTCCACATATCATTCTCTTCGACGATCTCACAGACATGTTCATTTCCGCATACAATTATTAAATATATATTTTCCATAAATAAACTATGTAGGTAGATAATATTATTAAAGAAACGTGAAATGTGTTATTAAGGATGACACATCCTAAATCCTTAACACCCATATTTCCAAGAACTGTTTTTACAGAGACATAAATCCTTGTTAAAGAAAAAATATAGGAAAGAGGGTAAATTAATAGAATTTATATATAGACTCGTAAGTTTATAGGAATATTATCAGAATGTCTCTATAATAATGCCCCTATGGGAAATAAATCTAACTAATAGAAAGCCGTAAATCTATTGAAGAGACATTTAAGAAGTGTATAATTGAGTTTTTATCTCGTTTGACCCAATTTTAATGATTACTTTGGGGTAAATATACTATGCAGGTGCATCGGCGTCCCCCATCGCCAGAGATTGGAATAGGTATACATTTTTTCATACTAAATGATAAAAACTCAAAAAATCACATTATTACCACACATTTTCGCTTCATGTCATAGATTTTCGAAAAGTAGTAAGTATGAAAATCCATTAAAATACAGTTGTTTCATAAAAAATTGCCTGAGGCGCTATTATTCTATTGCTTTTCATATTGTTTTTTTCTTACGTATTATTGTGCAAAGTATTATGTACATTTTCAAATAAATAAATAAACACAACCCAACCGTCAGTATGTCTCACAAAAAAATTTCGTCTGCCGTGCTATTTACGCGATTTTCATGTTATTTATTTATTTATCTGTGGTACAATTAATACAGTCACTACAGTACAATAAACAGAAAAAGCATTGACAAACCTGACCAATTACAATTATATCAATCTATGAATTTTTATTGCCTCCCTCTAGCTCCGAGGCTGGCGACACCCATGTGCAGGTGAGTATGTAGCACTATTTATGTATAGCAGGTGCGTGTAATTACCAGGCTGATGAAGAAGAAACATACGGGCCTCCTTATACTGTTTCATACATTTAGCTAACTTATATTATGTGCTTTTCAACCGCAATTTAACTGTTGACTCCTGTAAACTTCGAATAGATATTTCACAGATTTAGCCATTGATTTCGATGATTCCACCTATGCAGTATTTAATTACTCATTTTTACCAATCATTAAAGTCAGTGGCGTACATAGGGGGGGTCAAACAATGATGCGCCATCTGCTATAGAAAGATCCCAAGTTCATAACTTCACCCATTTAAAAAAAATGGCTTTTTTTTTGTTGCATTATTAACACAACACTTATAATTCCAACCTAAAACACAACCTTTCTCACTCACCTTCACGAGAAAATTTCGCCTGCAGCGCTATTGCACATGTATTTACTGCGTCTATGTTACAATTTTAATTGCCTACCCCAGGACTTTTTGTTCGCCCCCGTCCCCCCCCCCCCCTCGAAATTAAAACATATACCCCCCGAAAAGAAAACATTTTAGAATTCTCCTTTACAGCAAAATGGGAAATTATGACTAATTAAATCGAATAAAATAAAATAATGAATTAATTAATATCTTCAATTGAAATGTCGCAAACAATTTAAAGAATAAATTAACTTCCCACGTAATATTTGAAAGAGAAGTAGAAATTAATGCTATTAAACAATGGCGAAGTAATTGCCTTTGTTCTCTAATTTACTGTTGTCTTGTTTTAAACATTATTTGTTTTTGTATACTAAATTTGTATACCTTCAATTGAAAATATAAACCTATTTTGCTCGAATTATTTACGTAACTTAAACAATAGGTTCGAACCTATAATATAACCTTTCGAACTTAAGACTCGGACCTCAACTATGACGTCACGGTCACGGTCATTTCCCAGGGCATTAAGGTTCACAATCGCATGGATTTTTTTTCCTACTGTATTGGGTTAATTTCGCTGAATTTAAAAATCTTTTACGGTCATTCCCACACTATCACTACAAAAAAAAAATCTTTACGACTTTCGGGAAACGAGTTTCTGTCTTACGAAAAAAATATCAGACGTGTTTTTTTCACCTTTTTTGGCAATCTATACAAGATATAAAAAATATTTTACGGCCATTCCCAAAGGTTCAATGTATCAACTCTATTTTTCTCCAAAGCATGTTTAGCAAGGTTGTCGAGATCTAAGGTCTGCCTTTTTCTGAATTTTTAAATGACGTTGTGCCTAGTTTTAAAGAAGTGTGTCCAAAAATTACGTTTGACGGCGGGTAGGGGTGAAGTTGATGAACGTTGCCTAGTTTTCGCCAAAGCCAGCTAAACCCGACTCGAAAGAGTTGGAACACCCATACTGCTTCCTGTCCTAGGGAGTTCAAATAAATCTACGGAATAGGCCGGTGTTTGTGTTGTGTTTTGTGCATCATAATATTATGAATTGTTTATAAATCACTGTTTTCTTTTCTTTTTTGTACTCATGTATGTATCTGTAAATATGTTTCCATCCTTGGACAAGGACACTGAAGGAATGTAAGTTAGGGGTGGGCTTTGTCGGGGGGCTCCCTTCTGGCTAACCCTGAGCCCACCTCTTAAAAAGATTTTGCCAAGAAGTGCGGGTAAAGAGGACGCTTTATGCGCCTGTGTTACCCAGGGATGCGGAGGGCCTTAAGCCCGTGGGAGTCCTTCAATGAAATCATTGTTAATTGTTTAAGTCTCTTTCAAAATGTAATAAAATTAGAAAAATATAAGAACGTAGATTCATCTCGCGTCTGTTGAGAAAAGGCTGCAATAAATCATACAGATTTAGTTTGTCCAGACAGAAATATAGTTGTAATAAAGCCAAATCTCTGGCAATAATGCTAATAGTGAACAATGGAAATAATATAAATTGTAAGAGTATGAATTGTAATTCTTTTCTAAAGCATTTCCATTACAGCAAGCCAAGTCATAACAATTCCCATTTACGGTGAGGCACTGCAGAAAAGCCCTAATCAAAATTTTCTCCATCATAAAATACTAAAACACAATACAAAAGGGTTGAGGTGAACTGAATCGTTTATTATGAAAACGTCTCGAGTAAAGATTTTTCATAAAAGATCGACTCTTTTCAACGTAAAATATACCTACTCAAGTGATTGGTTCTGGGTTTATGAATCCAAGAAAATATATTTATGGTCTACAAAAACCGGAAATTGGTAAGTATGTTCATTAGGGTGGTTCGTTTTCCATTTTTTGGGATATTCATTTCGGGCTAGTGCGGAAAAGATGCCTCTGAGGAACCGAAAGAAAAGAGTATTTTTAATTTTTAAAAAAAAAAATTTTTTGTACTGCCCCGACGGCCTTGAAATTTTTGATAATGTCAATTATTGGCTTCTTTTGTAGGGGGCTTGAGTATGATAAAAAAACAATAAAATCGTTTCATTTAATTTTATTCTTGTTTATAAGTCCTGTAAGTATTGAATATGATAAAAAAATATAACACACAAACTCTAAAAATATGTAAAAAATAATATACAAGTTTAGTAAAATTATAGAAAATTCAGATTACATGAGGCGAAATTTTTTTTTCCTGTTCAAAGTTGACATGCATTTCCGGGACTCTATCCTTGTTTTTTTTATAAATCCGTTTCGTCTTGTAGGACCACAAATAGCAACCGAAGCCTCTGTGACCATTTTTACACACCATTCTGTTGCTTGCGTATGACACAGAAAACTGTTAATTTTTGATAAAATTAGATCGTCTAGCATCTTCGGATTTTCGATACAATGTAAAATTACATCTTCGCTCAAGTGTATTGTTAAACGTGGCTCGGACAATGTCACCTCACTCCAGGTTATAATATCTAAATAGCCAGCTGCATCAAAATTATATTTTGGAAGCACATAATTTCGTATACGGCTAGAAGTATTGGTCTGCTGTGCTTTCAATATTTTTTGCAGAGGCAATCCTCTTAATGTCTCTCTTTCATTGGCCAACATGGTTATAAAAAAGTATTCTGGATGGCCGAAGAACCCATTTCTTTGAATTATGGGATCAATAATTATTTTTAAGTTATCTGGCATAAAGCTCATGCTTTTATGTAAGTGCTTCACACCGTAAATGCACGATGGTTTGGTTTATATCGCAAACCACATAAGTACACTTTAATTATGAAGTTGACCAATATTAATAATTTTTCAGACGGCTCACAAGATGAAACGTATGTATAATCTGAGAATTCGTACAATCGCTGCCCTAGCTCTGTCAGACACACAAAATCTGTCCAAAGTTTTGGCAACGGCACTTAAATGGGTAACTTTGTTATTTATTGTCACATTCGCCTCTCGAGTGACATCAGAAATCATTGATGAATTACATTAAGAAAGAATATCCTGAGTTTTCGACCTTTTTGTCACCAGAAATTTGGTATTATGTTTTTCTCGTAATACCTCCGATTTGTATTCTTCGAGTATGTTATAATTGAGTTTCTTTGTTACATTCAAGTCAACATTACCAATTGCCATATTTCGTTTAGTTCGTTGATCAATTAGAAACTGCCTTCCTCTGTTAGGAACCCTTGCTGTTTTTTTACACTTTCAAAAAACTAAATCTGCACACTTACATGCTGCTATGTCGAAAAGGGACTTCGCTTCTTTCTTGAATAAATTAATCTTGTCTATGTATGTTTCAATATTTTTTCTTGTTGTGTAGGATTTTAATAGGTTTTGGGTTATCATGATAAGCTTCAAGTTTTTTACCACGGTACGATGAGTAATAGTTGGTATTGACGCCAGCTCCCATAGTTTAATCACTTTTGTAGCAACTTCATTACATGTGTCTGTAACTAAATTTTGATATTGTTTTTTTTTTTGTTTCGACTGATCCACAAATAACACAACAATACATCCTCGTAAGTTGGTAAAAAGGTATGTGACACATCCCGTCCATGACCGAATATAGGGCATATTAAAGAAATTCGGAATGTTCAACTGAGTTACCTCGGCACTAAGGAGTAAGAACGAACGCTGCACTCTACACTACTCTCCAGCCCTCAACAAATCGCCGAAAAAGCGCGGATCGTTATAAATTTATTGAAAAAAAAAACGTTCAGGATTAAGATATTATAATAGTATTGATTTGCTTTGAATATGATCTTATGATGTCTTCATATGTATTGTAATAAATTGCACATAGCTATTTTTTCGTTCTAAGTGAAACTTCAAGTGACTCGGGGCAGTACAAAATAGTACTTTTTTTTAGAATTTTTTATACATTTAGAACACGAATTTGATGTAGCATCTTTCCCGCACTAGCCCATTTCGATTTGAAGAAGTTTTATTTTTTTCATACATTGACCGAACCAGCCTAATGTTCATAGCCGATTTTCTGAAAGATTACTACTACACTTAGATTAAAAAAATAAGTGCGGATTATTCTAGTACTTCTACACACTTTTTTAAATCCACAAGAATGGACGCCTTTGAGTAAAATAAATCATAGAGCCTGTATGACAAATTGTATGTATGTGTTGAAAATAAGGTAGTCTGGGATTCTATCCTCTCTGCCCATCCTGCAAAGGATGCGACGCAAGGGGATATGTAGATTGATAGATTTAATTTTATTTCAGATGTCGTTTCCCGATGTCTGCAGTAAAGTTGTCTACATTTTTATTCACGAATGATATATACATAGGTCACATGGCCAGAGATCCAGAAGATAAGTGGTCAAAGAGGGTCTTAACCTGGAAACCTAGAACAACTACTGAGAGCGTAGGAAGACCACCACTACGATGGAGGGACGACCTTGTCAAGCATATTGGTGTCAACTGGATACAGACAGCCTAAGATAGAGGGTCGTGAGAGAAGATGGAGGAGACCTTTGTCCAGCAGTGGACGGGAGTGGGCTGATAAGAAGAAGACATAATATATTATATTACAAACTCATTAGCCTAATACTGGGAAACTTTACCTATCCAGATATTACGGATATCAAAGGATTAGGCTCAGATGCGTGGGGCCTCAAAATGCAAGCATTGATGTAAAATAATTCAGGCGATTCTTCTTCTTCTTCAGCCCTCTGTCCTCCACTGCTGGAAATAGGCCTCTTCCATATTCCTCCATTCCTTTCTGCTGTTTGCTGCTTGCAGCCAATTCTTTCCCCCTACAGCGGCTATGTCGTCGGACCACCTTTTTTGGGGTCTTCCGACGCCTCTTTTATTCTCCCAAGGTCTCCATTTTAGGGTTTTTGGGGTCCATCTTGTTGGGTCTTGTCTTGCGACGTGTCCCGCCCATTGCCACTTTAGACTTGCTACGCGATCCATGACGTCTGCTCCTTTGGTTCTGTTCCTAATTTCCTCATTTCTTATTCTGTCTCTTAGGCTTATACCAAGCATGGATCGTTCCATGGATCGCTGTGTGCATTTGAGCTTTTCTGCTCTTCTTTTTGTAAGGGCCATTCAGGCGATTATTAGACTTTAATTCTTCTAAAAGCGAAAGCTCGAATGCGCTGTTTATTACAGCGATAAATGTTTGTGAGCTTTAGTTTAATGGAACTGTATGTACAGCGAATTTTATGTTTAGAATTACTACAGTAATGTTATTCTTACGATACCTATCTTTTATGTCTATAGTATCCGCCGTACATGTATCTGTTACATAAAATGTATGAAATCTAGGAATTGTAGCATATACTCGTACAATTCCTATGCAATGTGTACAATGCCGAGTCAAAATTTGTCATAGATTGGCCAGAGGTCCTGGAAGCTGCAAGTGACAGGGGCCTCTGGCGAAGATTCACAGATGCTTTGAGCCCCCAACCCAACCAAGGATAGAAGAGGAAGAAGATATGTATGTATGTATAGATTCTTTAATACATTCATTTCTTAGCAAATAGGTACACGAATAGTAATCAGGCACAAAATGTATTCAAACCGAAGAACCTATTTACTTTTGCAGGTAAACTGGAGTCGCAATAATATGATTTCCAATATCTCCGATTCCTGTTTAAAAAATGTATAAAGTGCCTATTAAAATGTATATGAAATAATATTATATTAGATTAATATTTAAAATTGAAATTATAATACCAAAACTTTACAAAAAACGAAATTTATTTCACACATTTCCCGTCGATTTTAGGCTTCGTATACATTCCTAGGAATTGTACACAATGACGGACTAAATTTCATAAATTTCCGGTAGCATGTCTGACATTGATTACTGTACTGGAAACGATTTAAGGAAATAATAACTACATACATTTAACCATTATATCGTAGTCCATGACTGAAAACGACGCTATTTCCTGTCTAGTCTGTTGCAAAATCAGTTATACGAGATCATACCATTAGGAATAATATAAAAAAATTATCATTCCATAAAAGATTTTCTTAAACTTTGTTTGGCGAGATATAACTTTTACGCGAAGTACATTTTAACAAATTTTGTAAAATGAAAAAACACTGTATTTTACTTCCACTGTTTTATTTTAACACACAATCCAGAGATCTTTCGAAGCTCGTCAGAGCTTCATCTTCAGTGGCTTTTTATGAACTCTTCCCCACTGAAGATGAAGCTCTAAGCTTCGAAAAATCGTTGAATTGTGTGTTCAAATAAAATAGTGGAAGAAAAATACAGTGTTTTTTCATTTTACACAGTTTATCACAATTTATGTTTTTGTGAGAACATCTACATGTCGTAGTTAAATATTTCCGCTACTCAGGGAACTACACTGGCTTCCAGTGTGTGCCAGAACTGAATACAAAGTATGCGTGTTGGTATATAAGGCTATCCATGGTGAGTCGCCCCACTATATTAAAGAAATGTGTGTGAAAAAGAATATGGGCTGGAGGCATCGGACACTGGGGTCGGCTATGAGTCTAGCACATGAACTAGAAGAGCCGCGGAGGGCTGTTTCTACGGGTTATGGTGACCGTGCATTCTGTGCAGCGGGCCCAAGCCTGTGGAATCCTCTTCCACTCGATGTTAGGTGTGCCAAAAGCCTGGAGGAGTTCAGGAGGTTGCTGAAGACTCACCTTTTTGTGCGTACCTACGGGTCAGTCACTGGTTAGCCAATGATAGGTCAAGTTAGCCGAAACTGATTAGATTAATTCATTTTTATTATTTTGTTTTGTGACGATCCTATGTGGTGATTTAATTATCATTTTTACTGTTTGTGACGATCCTATATGGTGAAAAGAAAAATGTACGGTGCCCTTGGGGCGATTTTATCGCTAAACGGCGCCTAAAGTTGTCCGATTATTATTATAACAAGTAGTTATCTCGAATAAATCTCATATAAATCAGGGATACATAAAAAATACCAAAAAAAAACTTAATAGAGGGCTGGTTTTGTACAAGTTTCTTCTCGGCTCAACTAGCAACCATCATAGTACGGCTGTAGAATATATTGGCGAAATAATTGGCATATATTGCGAAATAACGTTAATCAATACTATTTATACGAGTTGCCGCAATTATGCTCGTATGTAAGAGCACTTTAAGGCACTTTTTTTTATCTCAGAATTTCTTGAGAAAATTCTTAGTAAGAAACGCAATGGGAGCTTACACATGTTTCCTTTTACTCAAAATAACAGGAAATGAGAAAGAAAACTTGGGTCAAGAGGAAATATAATAATTTAATTAGTGAATTACTTACAAAGGAAATTACTTGATGATGAAAAGACTCTTTACTAATTAAGGTAATGGGTTTTATGAAGATAATAGAATGTCCTATCCATGGTCGTCACCAGGGGCACAGGGGAGGGCCAATACCCCCAGCTTTTTGAGTAAAAAAGCCACATCCATGACTTCCTGCCTTCGCATGAAGTATATTTTGTGTTGCGAAGCGGCTGTTGACAAAATGGATTCATTTTTTTTAGATGTTTCATTCTTGCCTTTTGTCTAAGATAAAAGATATGTAAATAAGGATGATTCAACAAAAAAAAAATATTTACTTACCTATCTAAAATTTCATATTTTCAACTACTATAGCATTTTTTTTTCTTTTTTAAAAAGGATCTGGGCTTGCATACTCAAACCTGAAAAAAAAATACTTTCCTGCACACTTTGCACTAGGCTAAAAGCCTGTATCGCAAAGTGTGGAGTATTTCACCAGCGCCGGGCTTCGAACCTGGCACCTCCCGCATGAGATACTGCCGCCTCAACCAACTGCGCCAGCCATGTACTCTTACATTTTTCTTGAGTACATATTACATTTTTCAGTTTAAGAAACCATGATAACTGAATAAGCGAAAAATTGCGTTGCAAAAGAAAAATAACTCAAACTAATCCTAGAACTTTAAACATGGATAAATGAGAATTTGTTTTAGTGCCTCTAATGGGTAGAAATTTCATTATTATAAATTTTCAAAAAGAAAATTTATTCCAAGTTGCTTGTGAAACTCACTGAAACTTGAGATTATTCCCGTAGTTTTGTAAGATATATTGCCCTAATTTGAGTGATAAAATGTTTAAAGTAGGACGCAGTGATTCTAGCAAATATTTTTTTGATATTTGGTCCCATTTTTATACAAGAAGCCAAAATCGAATTTCGCGCTAGCACTATCAAATAGAATTCGATAAAGTCGAAGTGATAATGCAATGCATGATGAACGAAGTGCAAGTCAGAAATGTATTTATAAGGGAAACGTGCGAAATCCAAGACATAGTGCACTGGAGCAGATCCCGGCGAAGATTCTGGAGGGACCACATAGACAGAATGAGCAGAAATAGACTGGTGTACACGGCAGCCAAGGAATTACCGTCCGGGCGACGCCCACCTAGAAGGCCCCCTAAGCGGTGGAAAGACAGCCTGGCCTCATCGCAAGAAACTGAGTATTAGTGAGTAATCTGAGAAGATAAGATCGACAGATCTAAACAAAAACAAAGAAGATGAAGAAGTGATAATATAATTATTTTGCTCAAAGCATATCGCTCTTAATTAAGTGGATTTGATAGTACAATGCAATTCCAACAAAAAACTTTGATCAAAAGAGTAAAGTGGACAAAATTTTAATCATGAGCTATCATCTAACACCCTTGTCTTTTTCAATTTAGGCGAACAATGAAATTCATAAAAGGCTGTGTTTATAGAAGTGAGTGGGTAGATGTCTCTGCCTGCCAGTGTAATTTTGTTATCCTTTTTTTGTCCTCTCTTGTTTCGATTACATCCAAAAAGACCTTTGATCTCTCGAGAGTAACGATAATACTATCAACTCTGCCGTGAAATTATTTTTTGGCAACTTTATCCTGAAAACTCACGCGCCTGGGGCCACTTACAACATTACATAAATACCCGTATCAAATTCTACTTTTGTGTTTGAAAAAATAAGGGACAATAAAATTTCAATATTCAGGCTTATCTATATTGTAAAAAAAACTTTTATCTGTGAAACAAAAGGTATCAACACAATTTCGACTCTTTTATGTTATGAAATTAAATTTAAATCCATTGCCACTGGAAACAGTTACATAATCATTTGAGAATAAAAAGAAGTTAATAGAAAATTTTGAGAATCTTGTTTCTTTATTTATTTATATTTATAGAGAAAATTTTCATATACTAAATTCAATACGAAAAATAATATTTCAAGTAAGATGTTTCAAGTAGGAAGGTATATTTGTGGAATTGAATTGAAAAAGATATTTGTATTTGAATTTGTGTAAAGGATTGGCATGAAATGAAGTACGCACTTATATACCTAATATAATATTTATTATTAGGGTGTAAATTATATACCTATGCTCATATATTTATAAGTTTTTTTTTCATGTTTTTTATTGAATTGAATCTTATTCTGTATAGACTCTTTAGCGCAAAGGCTGAACGCTGTAATGCCGAAGAGTGTAATATTTTACTTAAATAAATAAATAAATATCTATGTAAATGAAAATAAAAAGTTTTTGTGAATGAAGTACTTCTAATTATGAAATTGATATAGGTACTTAAGTTACACATATAAGTGTACTGAGCCACTTTAGTACGGGCCTTTTCTTGTTAGGTGGCTCAGTTATAACTGTTTTTTTATGCAAATGTGGATAAAATAAAGTTAGTTAATATTTCTCCAATTTTAAAGGCTGGAAATATTTATAGGTACAGGAAATTTTTAGTCATAATTAATAACAAAGTCAATATTGGAATGAGCTTTTATTAAAATTTATAAACATTGTAATTTAATAAAAGTTGTGCCTGGAATTCTACTGTACAGAGAGAGCTAATTTTAAATAATTAATAAAAAGTTCATAGTTCAAAGTTAGTTTTGTGATTTCCAGGTTATTTTTAATATAAAAATACGTGAATTTATTAGGGGCGAAATTCCTGTATTGAATTTTCTGAAACGTCTGAAAAATTCCTGAAACTGATAAAATTTGATTAATTAATAAACGTCATATTGTATTTCAAAACAATGCCAAACTTTAATGACACAACAACGAAATACTTCACTCATTAAAAATTGAGGTAAACGAAGCCTTCGACGTTCCGTCACGAAAAAGTTTTTTTGAGTAAATAATGAGGGTTACGTATAAAAACATTTTTTAATTAAATTAAAATGAAACGCAGTATTTAATTTGGTATCTCCCACGAACTTTGTTTATTAAACGCGTGACTTTGTAAAGCTACGATTATTATATCGCCCTAAAGGTGCGCTTACACGAGCAATATTTATTTATTTAATCTTTAAGTGAACAAGAAATACATATAAATATAAAAAATGGACATAGTACAGATTACAAATCGTTGTTCACTAGGGCGAACTACCGCAGAACTGCGATTTCTTCCAGTTAACCCCAAGCAAAAACAGAAAAAAAAAGAAATAGAATAAAAATATTTGAAGTAGAAAATATATACATACATACCTATGTGAGAAAAAAATAAAAAAAGAATAAAAAAATAATAAACAAGAAACAGAATGCATTTTTCGAGCAGTAATTGCGGCAACTCGTACCAATCGTATTGATTAACATTATTTCGCAATATATAGCAATTGTTTCGGTAATATTTAAAGCGATTTGAGAAAAAGAATTGTCATGATTGGTCATGATGTCGGCGGCACAAATTTCTGAATATCCAATCGATTTGGACATTTAGTCAATTCTCTTTCTCGTTTGCACGCAATATATCGTTATCTCGCTTTAAATATTGCCGAAATAATTGCTGTATACCTATTACTAAATAATGTTAATCAATACCATTTGTACGAGATGTCGCAATCATTGCTCGAAAAATTGCCTGTGTAAGAGCATTTTAACGTACGTTTTCGTAAATTTATAGTCGCCAATTTAATAAACAAACTCCGTGGGAGATAATAAAAACTGTTTTTCATTTCAATATTATAAAACTGAATTTCCATCAAGAACCATCCGTCTAGCATTCTACCCGCTTAATTTCATTCCACAAACGAGCACCATTAACTGCGAATGAGCAGGTGAAGAAAGATGTGTGAGCGGGAAGGCTCAGAAGACGCACATGGTTGGACCCGAGGGGAAGACCATGACTCGCCATCAGGTACTCAATCGTAATAAACACCACCGAGCGAACAATGAACAAGTACATACATACATACATATGTACTTCTTCTTCCCCTTATATCCTTGGTTGAGTCGGGAACTCAAAGCGTCTGTGTTTTTTCGCCAGAGGCCCCTGTCACTCGCAGTTTCCAGGACCTCTGGCCGCTCCTTAGTCTCTCCTCGTACACCTTTGTCACCTGCTTCAGCCAGCTATTTCTGGGGAGGCCCACCGGCCTTCTGCCTGCACCCTCGGTTTTTAGAGCTTTTAACGGATGCCGCTCCTCTGGCATCGGGATAACGTGTCCGAGCCATCTCAGCTGAGACCTCACCATGAAGAGGAGTGTGAGTTCCACCTCGAGAGCTTCCCAGACATACTCGTTTCTTTTATTCGGTCTCTCAAGGTTACTCCTGCCACTCCTCTGAGGTACCTCATCTCAGCTGCCTGTACTCTTGACCGTACATTAACTAACTAACTAACTAACTAACTACGCCCTTTATGTCTCCATTCGGGAGCACAGGGAGGCTACCAGGCGTCTCCATTCAGAGCGATTTTTTGCGAGTGATATTACCTCTCTCCACGTCATTCCTAACGCTCTGATCTCGTTGTCATAGGAACGGTGCACTGTGAAAGAGGGTCGTACCGTACATTAACAAGTACCTAATTAATTAGCGAAACACGTCCACTCGTTTAAGAGCTTTTCGAATATTCTCGTTGGTTCTCATAACAATATTCTAACGTTTTGTGGGAAAAGTTTCATAATAATACTAACATAACTTATAATACGTGCCGGAGCATTGGGACACTTTCAATTTGCACGGAAAGTTTTGGGTATATGATGTTTTTTCATGTACAGGATGATGTTTTCTGCATATAAAATCTCTTGAGGGGTGATAGAGGCGAGAAAACATATAAAAAGTTTGTAAATGTGTGAGAAGAAGATTAAAATAATTATACTATGAGTTAGCTACAGCCGTCTATAAACGAGCGAATAAAACCTTAACCCGATTGCGAATACACTTGGACATATTACCAAATCGGATCCCATGGCCCTTTTGACAGAAATATCGTGTTTTTGTTAACTCAAATTATTGAGAGCTTATTAAGTCTAATAATTGTAAATTATTAAAATTGACACATTATGGGGTTATTTTTTAGAAAATTGATGCTAATTGAAAAAATATTCATTTTCCACAAAAAAAAGTAAGTAATGCTTATTAACAAAAATTCCACTATATATTCTAAATCAAAAACCAAATTTCAGATCTATTATCGAAAACGTATATTCTCGTATTTGTTATGATTTTTGCTTCGTTTAGTCAAAATCGTATCAGTCGTTTTTGAGATATTGTCAAAAAAAGAAATTTTCAAATGATGTTATTGAACTATTTTTTTTCATATCACTTTAACAGATTTTACATGCGAAAAACAACATACTGTATGTATTTTATCTTAAGGGTACTAAGTAATATTGTCTGCTAATATAATTCTGGGAGGGTCTTATTGTTGAAGATACATGGATCCTTTATCCGTCACATTTCCAATTAGGTATTATGTCTGCTTTGATAATGAAGGTATGCTTAGTAATTAATTAATTCATTGTGAAACATGACAGCCATTTAATAGCCTTTTTGTCGGTATTACTAATTAATATTACTGTAATAAAGGATAGCAAATTAATCTTACTTACTTATCCAGCCATTTCTGAACGTAGGCCTCCCCCGTACTACTCCATTTATCTCTGTCTTGCGTCCAAATTAATACCCAAGTGTAATATATACAGACGAAAAAACTAAATATTAAGATTAAAATCCACAAAAAACGAGTTTAGCTTTCGCGACTAGTGGATTAGGCACAATTGCCTGATGATGAGGGTGCAAATCCTCGAATACTAGTCGCGAAAGCTAAAGTCGTTTTGTGGATTTTAACCTTAATATTTAGTTTTTTCATTTTTTCCTTAAAAATGGACTTCCACCAAGTACCAATGATCGAAAACATCGAGATTAATATACAGACATACGAGTATGACCATGTAAGCAATGTAATCGTTATCAGTACGGGGTCATAAAAAATGCCCCTATTTTAAAATGGAATGAATATTATGAAATGAGAGATTCTTTCACTGTGTGGTAATTAATTATGGTACATTTATTTTAAATGCACGATATTATGGTAAGCGCATGCACAGAATAGCTGCGCAGTGGACAAAGCCAACCGGCGTCATTATCAACGTTGTACAATATTCTAACTAGATCGGAATACAAAGTACAGTGCGTCGTTTTTTTTTTGGAATTTCCAAAGTTATTCCACTTTAAACATTCTTTTTCGAAGAGCCATTAACAATACCCTCACGCGGCGACATTCCTTGGGAATACCATCCACCAAAGTTGCCCCACATATTCTTCTCAATGACCTCATTTCCACAGCATTTATACCATACTCATCCTTCTTCAGCCACGTCCATATTAGTGGTGGGCGTTTTCGCTAAACTAATGTAAATGTTAACAGGTGCTAATGTTAACCTCGATTAATAGGTAGTTATCGTTAACTGCTAACGTTAAAATGGCCGTCTCGTTGCTGATCAATTTCGGAAGATTCCCCGTTAATGTCCCGCGCGTAATGCTAATCTATGTGTTTGGTTGGAATATTTAAACATCTCACTCCGGTATTGGCGTGGATTAACGTTAGTAGATAACATACTTATATGTCAACAGTATTGACGTGTTAAATAAGAACATCTGTTGAAGATTAACCGTTAACCATTATTGACACAGCTCTAGTCCATATGTACCGAGTAATATTCAATCCATACTTATAATATTATTATGGTATTAGGAACGTATGAGAATAGTAATACGTAAGACGTGTTTAGATTCCTAAATGAAAGATCGCTGTGTTCCAATACACCAATACACAGTCACGAAGTATATTTCATAGAGAAGTTGCTTAATGATGCGAGGAATATCCCGTGGAGGAAACGTGAGTGGGAAACTTGTGGGAAAATAATGTAGTATTATTGTGGTAATATTTACAAGGCAACGAACGTATGAGGAAATTGTGTGAGAAACACTTTGATATTATCGAGGCAAATACATAATAAGTAAAGTATTTTTTCTATGGAAAGACAAATGTTGGGCATCAGTCTTCGAGATAAAATTAGAAATGATGAGATCAGACGTCGAACTAAAGTTGCCGACATCGCAGAAAGAACAGCAAAGCCAAAATGGCAGAGGGCGGGATATGTGATAAGACAGGACAGTGTCAGATGGGTACCATAGATGTAAATATAGGTACCTATAGACAAGGGCGTATAAGGGGGGGGGGGGCAAGGGACCCGGCCTTCCCCGAAATGCAAAACGATTATAGAAAAAACGTTATTTTAAAATATCTAGAAATATACCCAAATTCATTTCTTCTCCCAATTTACAAAGAATATTAAAAAAAGGTGCCTTTTTCAAAAAAGGTACTGGGGGCACCGGCTGCATTAAACGGAAACTTGAATTTTAGAGCCAGTCCAGCACTGGTGTAGTCTGGGGGGGGGGGGCATTATATTATGTGCCCAGGGCCCCTACGTGGTTAAAGACGGCCCTGTATGTACCTACACGTGACCATGAAACATTATCAATATATTTGTTGATGAAAAATGTCGATGAAAACTATTTTCCAGAGATTTCATAAAGTACCCAGTAATTAACATTAATTACAATCATAAAGTTAACAGGCAATTAATTCAGTATTATGAAACATATCTAATTTAATCCCACATTAATATTTTAGTTTGTACCTGTATTTTAGTTCGTACATGTACGTAACATTTTTCACCTTATCCTTTATAGGCTCCTAAACTGTTCATCCGATTGAGATGAAACTTTAGGCAAACTGTTGTGCTTTCCCC
Organism: Ceraclea dissimilis; assembly: GCA_963576895.1. Taxonomy (NCBI): domain Eukaryota; kingdom Metazoa; phylum Arthropoda; class Insecta; order Trichoptera; family Leptoceridae; genus Ceraclea; species Ceraclea dissimilis. Next base: position 18,213,452 of record OY756363.1, read on the forward strand.
AAGGATGGTTCTTAGGAGGGTGGAGGGTACGAGGAGGGGTATGAAAAAAAGTTTTTTTATCCATACTTACCTATAGCTTTTGGTGTCTAAAAGGTGAATAGTAACCCTACCGACATCCGCAATAATACGTGGGGGACGCTGGGGTGTAGGCGGATCGAAAAAAGTAATGTTAGTGTCGAATTCATAGTTTTCCGCGTATTTTGCCAAATTTTGTCGTTGCGAAGCACGGGTAACTCAGCTAGTACTTAATAATGTTTGTATTTACCTTGGACGTCATATCAGTGCCGGGTGAATCTGAAAATAGAAATAAACAGAATATAATTAACAACTACGTATATTATGATTCGATTCAATGTTTGTATATTAACTGCTCTACATCTTAAGCCGTTGGTTTGAAATGAACTTAAGGGCTTGGCACCGCTACTGACGTCACAGACATTTCCCACGGCATTAAGGTTCAAAATCGCGTGACAATCGCATGATAAAATGGTAAAAATAACGTTTTTTCCATTTTTCGCGGTTAATTTTGCGTCTATCAAAAATCTTTTACGGTTATTCCCTAGATTTTTATGCATATTATCAGTGCAAAAAAAAAATTTACCCCGCGACTTTCGGGAAACGGGTTTCCGTCTTTCGGAAAAAAGTGCAGAGTTGTTTTAAAAAATTTTTTTTGAGAAATCTATACAAGATATAAAAAATCTTTTACGGTTATTCCCTAGATAAAGGTTCAATGAATCTACCCTATTTTGTTCCAAAGCATATTTAGTAACGGTTGTCGAGATAGGAGGTCTCCCGTTTTTAGAAATTTATGAAATGTCGGTATGCACACTCTTAATCTTCGTTCATAGAAAACTGACATACCTGTAAATTCAACGCCGTTGGTGTGGTTCAATTTTTTTTATAATTACAAGTATGTGAATGAATGAATGAAATTTATTTTCTAGACATACGTACATACTCGTTTGTATATCGGACCTTGTCAAGTTTTTTGTACATCTGACAAAAAAGGCTGTGCACTGACTTTGAATTTATTGCTTATGATTAAATATAATTACCATTTTTCACGGAAATAGTTACACATTTTTAAATATGTTCTATTTCTTACAAATAAAACGTGCAACTTTTAAATTTATCTTCGAAAAATCACAATATTAAAAGAGTTTTTAAAATGCTGCCTTTTTTATTTTATAGTAAAATGACTTTCCCATTTCATTTCCATACAAATGTCCGTTTTGTTACGAAATGTGTGTACAAAATTTTGTACGTACACATTTCGTAACGAAACGGACATTTGTTTGGAAAGGGCATGATAAATGTGACAGCTTTTTAAAAACTCTTTAAAAATTGTATTTTTTTAAAGAAAAATTAGGAAAATATAATTTTTATGTGTAAGTAATAGAACATATAACAAAAATGTGTGACTTCTTCCATGAAAAAAGGTTTATTTTAGGGTGGATTGCCTAATTATACAATATATAAAAAAAGGTTTATTTTATCATAAACAATTAATAAAATTCAAAGTCAGCGCACAGCCATTTTTGTCAACGATACAAAAAATTTGGCAATGTCCTGAAATGTTTAATTTTTTCAGAAATCCTATCTAGGCCGAATATAAAAACTAAGTAAAAAAAGGTAATAAAAAATCCGAAAGATTTGATGTGTTTACCATTTCATACTGTACTCATATTATTTCGTTTATCATTCCATTATGTATTAGTTTTTTCAGCTTTTCAGACGAACGGTAAACAATGGATCAGACATTATTTTGTCTCGTGTTTAGTTAAAACAAAGCAGAACCCGCTAATGTTTGTTTACACACACGTTTGTTGTGTAAAGTACGAAAATAAACAACTACATTAAAATCAGTTAAATCTAAAACTACAGCTACTCTAGACAGGGTCATCGAAAAGATGTACCATATTTTAAAATAGTATAACTTTGGAAGCATTCATGTTAATGTCCTATATGAATTAATTCGGCTTCGGCGCGATTGAATCGTTCTCAGCCAATACTGATAGAATCGTCTTGAAACTGAAGACAGTGATAGATGAAAGTATGGACTACAGATTGACAGTTTTAGAATTACAATAATTGGAAATTCCTTGAATAAAAAAATATCCCGAAAGTACCCTGAAATTTATGGGAAGGATTTTCCGTTCAGTTTTTCAGATAAACAAGTATAATTTAGCCGAAAACTGGTAAATACTCGTATAATCTTAACAAGTTGGCTGTTATAGATTTTTTAATTTGTTCCCAGGCTCTTCCTTAAAAAGTAAAAATCACATTGTCGCTTACGTTATTCTTATTTTGCGCTAACATTCTCATAGAAAATTTAAAAAAGTTGAAGCGATAATAGAACAATTTTTGCTCAGTGCATCGAGTGCACATAAGACCTTAAATAAGTGATTCTTTCACTGTCATGCTAACTGCAAATGTGAGTTTTGTTTGATGTACAATGCAATGAAATAGCGCATGCGCAGATGAACTGCGCGGTCGACAGAGTCAATCGGCGCTATTCATATACCACCTTCCAATATAATGTTGATCGTGATAACCTTCGTTCGGAGCACTCAACATAAATATGTTTTAAAATAAACAACTGTTAATAACTTTTCTGTTAGTGTTTTAAAAAAGGTTTCTAATTTCCAAGAAAATTACGGAATAACCCTTTATAAAACATTGATACGTACGGATTGAATTAATTTTCCAAAAAAGGGGTGGAGACAAAATAGTGGTGGTTCAAAATCGTGAATAACATATTCATGTGTGGAGTCCTTTATGTCTACCTCACAAGGGATGCAACGTAAAGGGATAGAATATTAAACAAATAGACACTTCTAAGAAGGCTAGTTATTCGCAATTTCTAAAAATATTTCTCATTTTTATTTTTATTTGTATAGGTAATGCCTCATCCACAGATGCTTGCCGAGCGTCGACAATTTTTGTGCCCATGAGAAAAAAGTATTAACGGTCGGTTACGTACACGGCCCAAGACAAACGCTCCATCCACACGCCTTTTTACTCATTAACACTTAACTTGTGGACGCTCGACAAGCGTCTGTCTGCAAACGTAGGTGAAATTTGATATTCCATACAGATCATAAGTTCTCAAACTTTTATCTTTATTCACAAATAATAATCATGTTGCCGGGATTCTAAACATGTGTCTACATTGTATTATTTGTTATACGTGATTTTATTATTTCATAATAACTAATAACACACGTATTCCTGTACTACGTATGTTCTGAGGTGAAACCCGTGTTGAATAATAAATTAAAGCTCCCGACCCAACTATGCCTCTCCACACACGTCCCGAAGTTCAGTTCCGGAATCGACCATTTTGCAAAAAAGTTCCGATCAAAACCTCTCTCTGAATTCAGCGTCACCCCGATTTTAAATTCAGAAAGAGGTTTTGGTCGGAACTTTTTTGCAAACGGTCGATTCCGGTAACTGAACTTCGGGACGTTTGTGGTGAGCCTTTGACGTCACGGTCATTTCCACGGCTTTAAAGTTCAAAATCGCATGATAAAATTGTAAAAATAGCGTTTTCGTCCGTTTTTTGGGGTTAATTTATTTATTAATTCCCTTATACCAGCTACATATAAATATGCTATATGCTGTCTGGGAGCGGCTTATAATTATAATTTGTGTATTTTTTTAATTAATATTGTGTATTTATAAATTACTCGAATGTATAAGTATTTTGAGAAATAAACCGCATTGAATTGAATTGAATTTCGCTTCAATAAAAAAACTTCTACGAATATTCCCTAGATTTTAATGCATATTATCAATACAAAAAAAAATCTCCGCGACTTTCGGGAAATGAGTTTCTGTCTTACGGAAAAAAAACGAGGTGTTTTTCACTTTTTTATTTGAGAACTCTATATAAGATATAAAAAAAATTTTACAGTCATTCTCTAGATAAATGTTCAATGTATCTACCCTATTTTTTCCAAAGCATATTTAGTAAGGTTATCGAGATCTAAGTTCTCCTGTTTTAAGAAAATTTTGAAATGTCAATATGCCTACTCTTAACTTTGTCACGCCACTGTTTACTACCAAACAGGTCTAGAATTACAATTAGTTGTTTACGAAGTGTCATTATTACAATTTCCCTAATTCCTAGAAACAAATTCATGGCGGTTGAATTATGATCACTACGGCGAGCTTACGGTTTCAACGCACTCCAGGAAATACTAACGAGGGTGGAAAATAGGAATTTTTAGGTGCCGTTTAAACTAAAATGATTAAAATGAAAGTGAATAAGTTGAGATGGTTGGAACATATGGAGAGAATGAACGATAAAAGTATAACAAGGAAAATTTACCTGGGTGAAAGAAGTGGTATAAGGAAACGCGGCCGTCCAATAACCACATGGCTGGACCATGTTGACCAGATGCTCAAGTACGGGCGTGTTTTGAGTAAATAAAATTAATCGTAGAATGTGTATGAGGAATTGCATGAATGTGACGGAAATACGAGGTGAGCGTAAGGATATGAAAGTCCGGCGATCTGTTCTCTCTGCCTACCCGTCAAGAGGATAGAATAGAATAGAATTGAAATTTTGTTTTTTATGAGAACATCGAATTTTCTGTATAGTTATATAGTATTAATAGTAGTTGAATGACAAGTAGCTATCTCACAGATAGGTATACAGCAAAGAATGGACTTTCCATCAGACTAGTCTGAGATAACTTCTGAACTCATAATTTTCTGAGACAACTACATGCTTGAAATGCACTTAAAAAAGTCAAATCAGAATTCATCACAAAAGCATGAAAGAGCTCTAATGCATTGTATGAAGAAAAGCTATTTTCACTCTTATTCAACAATTCAAAATCTCTCTCATTAATTATTTCGTCAGACTGTTTAAAAGAAAACTTTTCTTGTAATGTTAGAAGATAACAACGCCATCTTCCGAGATAATAGTTGATACAAGAAAGCAAACAAGTTTGGAAGCAAGCGAGTTTAAAACTTTACTTTCCAAAATGATAAAGACTTATTCTAGTAACATTGAATATGAAATGTTTCCATGGATGAATACAACTTTCAAATACTGACTTCCTGAAGCATTTACCCCTTAACATCAAAATGTGAAAGTCAAATTAATTACACGAAGTAAGGCAACATTAAATTTACGTCTTCGTTGCTTGCGGCCGACAACCATTTGCGGAAAACAACTTGTAAAAACAGCATGAAATAAATAGTGATACATTTGGGCCGGAGCTGAAAGAGAGTTGACTAAAAGAAATATGAGAAAAAGGGCATTTTGGGAAATATCCTCGCCAACGGACGATACGGTTTTCGTCAGCAGATTGAAGATGGAAATATTTAAGGTATCCGTGGTGTGGAAAGACAGCAGATTTCCCGTCGTGGTTATCAGAAAATGGACTGAAATCCAGAGGCTGAAGGGATTGTTCTGGCTAGGACACGACAGAGAAGCCAGGATAATAGCCGACGTCATCAGGGGAACCTGACAAGAAATTTTCATAATTGCCCACTGACAACCAAATGCGGAGTCTAATGAAAACACCTACTCGAAGTACAAAACGTTGTATTTCTAATGAGCGCATTCCTTAACTTCAGTACTAATTAATTTTACACCGACAGGCTAGAACTATCCTTATCGCTTTGCGAGACATTAAACTAAGTAAATTACGTTTTTTACTACAACGAATTGCGGACGATTATCAACGAATTGCGGACGTCAACTAACATTGAACAAATGAACACCTAGTATTACGTACGTTGTATTTTACCTTACTTATGCTTCGAACGTATGTCGTATACATCATGCTATATAATCGCTAGATGGTACGAATGGGAGCATGATAGTATGGCATAGAGTGGTTTTGAAGAATAATAGCTGTTCCTACGACTTTATAAACACCCTCAGTATATAATTGTCAAAGTTTTGAAGTATAATAAGGAAGGAATTATTGGTATTAAGGCTCGCGACCCAACTATGACGTCACTGTATTTCCTGAGGAGTCTATTCCCACGGCGTTAAAGTTCAAAATCGCGTGAACAATCGCATGATAAAATGGTAAAAATAGTGTTTTGTTCATTTTTTGGAATTAATTTCACTTCAATCAAAAATCTTTTACGGTTGTTCCCTAGATTTTAATGCATATTATATGTACAAAAAAAATTCACCGCGACTTTCGGGAAACCAGTTTCTGTCTTTCGGAAAAAAGATCACATGTGTTTTTCACATTTTTTTTTAGAAATCTATACAAGATATCAAAAACCTTTTACGGTTATTCCCTAGATAAAGGTTCAATGTATCTACTCTATTTTTTCCAAAGCATATTTAGTAACGGTTGTTGAGATCTAAGGTCTCCCGTTTTAGAAATTTTTGAAATGTCAGTATCCATACTCTTAATTCAGGAATCTTTGGAAATTATTAAGGTAGGTTGATGTAGAAAGTTTCCGATTATAATTATATTAAAACTTCATAATCCGTCAAAGTTCTTGATACTTGGAAAATGTAGGAAAGTGTGTTTTCATTCTTAGAATACACTTTCAAGGTAGAGTGGAGTGAATTTTGAGGATTTTTATTATGAAAATGTTTCAGGTAAGTACTTTTAACAGAATCAGAATGGGATGATTTTGATTTATTTAGATATGTGATCCACGTGCAATCTCCGAGTAATTATGGAATAGACCCCCACTTTTTTACCATGATTTTTTTCGCATTATCTGTCGTTATTGGTGTCATTTAAGTAAACATCTTTCTCTATCAATTAATTCAATTGTAATATGGAGATTTGCGGTTTATAAAAAAGTTTCTTTTTACAATTACAAATAGGTATTTTTTACTTTATTTTATACTTTTTGGCTGGCCACACACGTCCCGAAGTTCAGTTCCGGAATCGATCGTTTTGCAAAAAAGTTCCGATCAAAACCTCTCTCTGAATTCAGCGTCACCCCGATTTTAAATTCAGAAAGAGGTTTTGGTCGGAACTTTTTTGCAAAACGGTCGATTCCGTTAACTGAACTTCGGGACGTTTGTGGTGAGCCTTACAATGCGTCGGCTGACAGAAATTTCCATTTGGCAATAAGCCCGCCCTTTATATGTTTCTTATATGCAATAAAGACTGTTTTATTTATTTATTTTATTTTATCCTGTGAATTTAGGTATTCGTTAAACACCCAAAAGACGTTTTTCATTTTATTCAGCGATGAGGTACGCCACCCATTTTGAATGTCACATGTCACGCAAGCACGCACGCACGCACGCACACACGCATACACGAACACACGCACACACACACACACACACACACACACACACACACACACACACACACACACACACACACACACACACACACACACACACACACACACACACACACACACACACACACACACACACACACACACACACACACACACACACACAGAGAGAGAGAGAGGGAGAATTTCCTGGTTACATCATTATTGGGACATGCCATAAGTGTAATATAGTAATAGAACATATTACAAAAACAATATCTCTCCTTTAACTCGACTGCGAGTGATTTTAATAGAGAAATATTTATCTCTTTATCTCTATTGAATGAAAATTTATCTCTAAACCTTATATTTACTGAAGAATTTAATTTGCTGGAAGTACCTACATACCGTATATTAAAGTTTTCATTTCGATATCCTCCTTTATTGGAATAGTTCAGCACTCGAAATACAGGGTGTTATTTTTTGAAAGGTATACATCTCCTCCAAAACAGGATATTCCAGCATTAAATGATTATTATTTTCTTTTCCATAAAGACTGGACTCGTGTACTCAAACCTATACGCTAAAAGCTTGTGTTGTGGAGTGAAATATACATACATCATTAGCACAGAGAATCGAAAATTTTCAATGTTGTTTCCTGTTTCTGAACCAAATGCACCAACCATGTACTAATTTATTTTAGATTTTATGCAACTTCACTCCGTTGTTAATTTTTTTGTCTATGCGCAAATGTTGTAATCGTTTTTTCAACCATTTCTTGACTACTTAGAGACCCAAAACTTTTCAAACATACGTAAACCCGATGCCAATTTGCATTTCTGTACAAAATTTTATCACCCTTCTCCAAAGACAAAAAAAATGTAATGGGTTTCAGGGGATCTAAGAGTCGTGTGAGGTCATTTGTAGTATCGTATGAAAGGGCGTTGGAAAAAAAATCCAGATCGTAAGTCAGATGTTGTTTAGCTCAAGCCTCGGAAGACACCGAGCGATCGAGAGGATCCAGTCACCGCATACCGCCGTGTTTGGTATCTCACGAAAGTGCTTCACGAGTAGAACTCATATCTTTTTACAAATTTTGATTCTGTCAATTTTCGGTGAGAGGCGCTTTTAGAATGAAGGAATCCAAGCGCCTCGGAAGGGCGCGTTTAGTATCGTACGGAAGACCGCAAAAACGAACTATGATGTGAAATTTTGAAAATTTTGTTTGAAGAAGATTTTTTATTTATTTTACGTTTACTTATTATTATCTTTTCAATATCATTCAGGGAATAAAACACCCTGTATAATGAATACCTACTATTATTATATTGTTATCAAAGAATGCCATACAGTTTGAGAATATCACATACCTCTTGTATTTCGAAGGTCAAAATTTTGTTGTTCAATTCAATAACAAACGAGTAGTTATTCCAACAAACATTCCTTATTCAAAAATATTCCATTCAAACTTATGACTGACCTTCGTCTGGTTTAATGTGATCACTTCACATTTGAGTAACAATACCAGTTCGCCCATCTGGTTGGTCAAGAATGACTTTTTTCTTTATCAGTATATTATTATTATTTCAAATCAATTTTATTATCACAAAAGTATACAAAAAATTCTCAGCTCTATATAATACATTCATATAAAAAAAATACAAAAACACTAAAACTAGCTTTAAAATAAAAATAATAATATAAAATTTTAAACATACATAAACATATTACATAGAACTAAAAACTACCTATATACTATTGGGTGTCCCTCTCTCCCATGATGTGCACAAAAATGCACAAAAATAACATGGTGATACATAAACAATTACAAGTACTGAACATTCAATACAATAATCGCAAATTGATATTAAATCTGCAAAGGTTTTGACATCCAAAATATAATACTAAAACTAGATACAATAACAATAATACAAGTGTTTAAAACAATAGTATACCACAAGTACATATCAGCTGTCACTTGCAGTAAGTACATACACAAGACACAGCGTCCAATCAAATTACAGTAGTGTACCAAGTGTACGTTCTACCATAGTGAGTGCAATGATAGGGCAACATCGACGCAATAATCGATGCAATTAATAAAATTTTGCTATTATAGGTACACACATTATTTAATATTGATTAAATAACAACATTAAACAAAACCATAATATATATTATATAGCGATTTTTCCATATTCTAGAAATTCGAATCCCCATCCAGGGTTGCTGAATCCACATTATAAAAAATTCTAATTTTATGACTAGATCCGTTTTTCGCGGTTTTTCGCGATTACAAAGTTGAAGAAAAAAATAAAAGAGTGAAAGTAAGTAAAAACAAAGCAAACCGGAAAAGATTTAAAAAGAGAACGTACAATAAAACCTTCGAAATTGGGACATCAAAAATTGCGAGCGAGGTACTGAATAAAATACTGTATCGCATTACGAATATTATTGGTTTTGATATTACGTTTTATGTATTCTGACATTATATTTTATTGGACGCCATTTTTTTTCATACGTACGCAATTTCGTTTGCGATATTTTCTTCTGTTTGCTTTGGTTGCAACCATTTTTATTATTACCGAATTTCATTATCCGAATTGCTACTTTCGTTTTTGTTTTTGGCTTATTCTTCGCGGTGGTGACCCAGTTCCTTTAATATATCTCAACCCTTGTTGCCAGTGGCGGACTATCCCTAAAAATTAAGAAGGACCCCCGTTTTTAAATACATACCTCATGAGATTTTTATGCAATAACACCCATAATTAACGCTGCAGGCGAAAAAAATAACGTAAATATTACAAATTATGAATTTCAACGATATTTTTTGACAATTTGTTATAATAAAAGAGCTTTTTCTGAGAGAATGGTGAGTGTAGCAGCAAACGAGCTGCCGTAAGGTACCAGACTCCCAGGAAGACCACATAAAAGATGGCGAGATAGTCCTCTAGACATCTGTGTCCCAGGAGCAGGCTCCGAGCAATGGCAGGACGCAGTCCTAGATGAAGCAGTAGAAGAAGAAGAAGAAGATAATAATGTGAGATTTTGTTTGATTCCATATAGTTTTTTTTATAGTACTTACTAACTGTTTTCAATAATATTTTATATTGTTTATTCTCTTCAGTATTGATGCAAGAATTTTTATTTTTATGTAATGTAAAACTGGGAACTGGCTTTTAGGTGTGGCGGGTCGCCACTTGCCATCGGGAAAACTGGAAACCCGGCCAGTCCGCCACTGCTTGTTGCACTTATTCTATATTGTTACATCACGTTATTCATCATATTTCCGAAATTGAGTCCCTTGATTCAACCCCCTTATAGACTGAGTATCATTTTCCTTGGAGCGTTGTTTACTGAGCAAACACAAAGCTCTCATAACACAAAAAATATGTTACTTAGAATAATCTCGTCACCAAGGCGATTTCAGTGAGAAAAATAAGAAAGGAGTTGTTATATAGTATTTAGTATGAGTACCTGTATGAGGAGTTTTATGTATGAAGGCAGGAACGTTATTTGTTTTGGCGTAAACACAAAACATACTAAAATAGGCACAGATTTATAATTTTTCTCATTTTTCGCCATGTTCCAACGCGAAATTTTGTTGGCAAACCTCGGATTTGGATTCAGCACCCCAAAAAACGTTTAAAATGAAAGAAATTCAGAGTACCCCACGACTTTCCATCGAGAAATCCAACGGCACCGTGTTGCTAGAAGACATAACTATAAAGAGTAATTTAAAATTTGGTAACTTAAGTACTTTGATAGTTGTTGTAAAACTTTTACCTCACGAACAAGACGAGATAAGGAATGAGGGTAGTTTGTGTAACAATATTTACGCACTTGCGTAAGTACGCGTAATTTATCTTCAGTCTACAAACCAACAACTTTAGTCCTGTTGATTTTACGAAACTTTACAAATTGAATTGGACTTAAGTTTGTTTTGGACCTGGACGTAAGTTACAGAATATTAATAGTTGTATATTCAGTTGGTTTGCTTTAGAGACATATAATATTTAATAACTAGGTACTAAGTACTTTAAAAAGAAAAAGGTTGATGACATTTGAGAACAGGATATTTAATACAGGATAGAGGTCAAAGACCTGGAGTTGCTGTAGGGACCTGGAGATTGAGAAGCAATGAGGAAATTCGTACATCGACGGGACAATCACTAATCACCAGTAAGATCAGGTCCAGAAGATTGGCCTGGATCTGACATGTCTTCAGATCGGTAGAATAAACCTGCAAAATAAACCTGTGGGCAGGAGACCTCTGGACAGACCAAGACAGAGATTGATGACGATGTTACCCAAGATCTGAACGTACTAAATGTTGGTGATGACTGGGAGTCCGTTGCTGCAGAGAGAGAGGCTTGGAGATCCATTGTTCTGGAGGCCGAAACTCTACTGGAGTTGTACGGGCATCGGAAGTAATTAAGTAATTAAAATACTAAATAAAAGTTTCATCAAAAAACAATATGAAAAAAAAGCAAACGCGAAAAAGTGCGACAGTCAAAGAGTCATCTCGATCCGTCATATCGATGTCGGCCAGATCCTCAAATAGGCACGCGTTTTGTGTAAAATTAATAGGAGATAGTCTAAGGTGAATTGCATGAATATGACGGAAGCAAAAAGTGTTGTGTATGTGTGTATAAGACAGTCTGGTGTTCTCAGTTCTGTCCTCTCTCCCTACCCAAAAATAAACAATAAACTAAACACGTCAGGCTTTCGATCTTTACATTTTATCTAAATTTGTGTCTTATTTCCTGTAAAGTTTAGCTCCTAAAATTTCCTTTCGACATCTTTCCTTGTTCACCGTTAGTATTTGTAGCCATTTCCCTTTCCGGTATTACTTAGTTCGAAATTTCGTTCACCTTCACTAGGTACTTATTATTGCGTAGATATAACGAGTCTTGTATATTTTGTTTGGCAAGCGAAATGTAAGTTTCATATTTCAACGCCAGACTTGGAGATTAGTTCGGATTCTGACGAATCGTTAAAAGTTGCAAGAAGCTTACAAGCTACGGCCTATATTATCGCGGTCCAATGGTTTACCATGACTGATGCGCTACCCTTCATTTGTACTTAATAACATATTATCGAATGATTAATCGGGTGTAATAAACCTTTTTCCGGGTAGTTTAATTTCATATTTTTCCTCGTAAGTAGAATGCGGAAGTTCGGAAAGGAAAATACGAAAACAATTTATTGAATCGCCCTTTACAGCCCTTTCAATAGAGAACGAAAATGGTACCTTACCTTGCAAATTGAGAAGTTTTTCTGATTTTTGGATTATATTATATAGGTCGGTCTCGTGGTTCAGAATGCAAGTTTGCGATCTCCCCACCCTTAAGTGTTCACTAGACCGAGCCAAAAACCGACGAAATTCCGACCGTTTTTCAGTTTAATGAACATAACTTTTTACAGGTGCACCCTAGAGAAAAAAGTATGTAAGAATTATAGAATAATTAATTTTCTATAACCTTTATTTATTCAGTTTTTTCGAAATGTTAATTTAATTAATGTTATTATTAAAAAAGGTCCAAAAATGCTGTTTTTTTTTTTATTTTATTTTTTACGATTTGCGAAGTTTTCGTATTGAATTTCCGTAGTGGTAGGTTGTAAAAGAAAATGACATGGGGTGAGGAATAGCGGAGAATGGAGCCACCTGGCACAAATTTTGTAGGGAAAATTATGATAGGTGGCTTCTATCTCCGCTATTCCTCACCTAAAAAGTTGGTGAAATCCAGAATAAATGTTTTTAGCGATTATCACATTTTCATTTTTGTGGCTTATAGGACGGGCTTACATAAAACGGGAAAGTACGAGATTGAAACGATAAGTGTGCAGTAACTATTTCGAGCTGGCCGCAGACACTAACTCTCAACTTTTAATGGGAAAGGGGGTCTGACAAGGCACTAGAAATAGAAGAATACTTTAGATTTGCTATGTGAGCGCTCTTTAGAAAACTTTTCTAGCTAACTCTTACGAACATTCTTCACACTAAACCCATTACTTTTTCTAACGTTCTCTATGTCTAAGTTCTGTATAGAAATATGTTCTGCGACAAATTCCCATTATTCTGTATGTGTGTTATCGGAAATGTATGAAATCTAGGAATTGTATGCAATGCCGAGTCAATTTAGAAAATGTGTGAAATAATTTGTGAGAGGTTTTTAAGGCTCCCGACCCAACTATGACGTCACGGTAATTTCCCATGGCATTATGGTTCAAAATCGGATGATAAAATGGTAAAAGTGGCGTGTTTTCCATTTTTTGGGGTTAATTTTGCTTCAATCAAAAATTTTTTACGGTTATGGCATATAATCAATACAAAAAAAAAATCTCTCCGACTTTCGGCAAAAGAGTTTCTGTCCCTAGATAAAGGTTCAATATGTCTGCTCTATTTTTTCCAAAGCATATTTAGTAACGGTTGTCGAGATCTACATACATTTCTTAGCAAATTTACGAATTAATAACTCAAAAACTTTTTATTTTTTGTAGATAATCTGGCACATGGATCAAACCGTGAATAAAAACGTATTCAAACCGAAGAACCTATTTATTTTTGCACTTAAACTGGAGTCGCACTTCTAATTACATACTTTGATATATTTACGACACTTACCTGTTGAAAAAATTATGAAATTCGCACTTTACGTATTAGATTAATATATAAAATATAACACAAAAAATGATATTTATTTCACACATTTCCTGCCGAGTTTAGGCATTGTTCCTAGGAATTGTATATAATGACGGATTTCACACATTCCTGGTGACATATGCACCAGTTCATGATATTTAATCCTTTTCAACGTCATGATAGAAATCTTTTAATTTTTAATTAATTAGTTAATTATTAAGTTATATTACTCTTCATACACAATACACAACATAACTGAATGTAGTGACTAAATCCGTCGGAGACTTTCAGCCTTGAAGTATGACGTTAATATACTGAAGAACTTTATACAAAAAAAGTAATCGTAATAATCCAAGAGCCCGCTGCTTAATTTATGACGTATCTGTTTTTTGATCGAAATGTGGTATAAATGATAGCTTACCAATAGGGTATTACATCGCACTAGGGTTGCCTATCAAAATCTTGCCGCAACCCCCCCTGCCCCCCCCGAAAAGTTCCCTCTTCGCGGTTTTTCGCATTTTATAGGAATATGGTAAGAGATAGGAGAAAGTAGTCTATGACAAAAATAATCCTTGCTAAATTCTCTACAAAAAATATTAAGTCAATGTTTTCGTAGAACTAGCAGTTTACCCGCAATGGCCGGTCCAAAACCGAAATTCATTTAAAATACAAAAAAAATGTATTTAAACTAAATTGGTTGAAAATTAATAAGAGCTACAGGAAAATAGTCAAAGAACGAATTAATAACCATAGTCTTAGCTACAAAACGAGCTATAACTTATATTCATACATCTAATAATTTCGGAGTTATTACAATAAGACTCAGTGACGAAAATTCTTAAAATTTAGTTTTTCATAAAGTAACCAGTGATATAGCGCCGCAGGCCAAAATTTTTCTTCCATAAAATGTTAGTAATAATGGGTGGAAGAATGTGAAAGAAAAAATCAAACATTTTTTTTTTTTTTTTTTAAATATCCTGTTTTTTGACCGGCCATTACGGGTAAACTACTAGTCCTATGAAAAAATTGACTTAACATTTTTTGTAGAGAATTTAGCAAGAATTATTTTTGTCATTGACTATTTTCTCCTATCTCTTACCATATTCCTATAAAATGCGAAAAACCGCGAAGAGGGACCTTTTCGGGGGGGGCAGGGGGGGTTGCGGCAAGATTTTGATAGGCAACCCTAGTGCGATGTAATACCCTATTGGTAAGCTATCGATTATACCACATTTAGATCAAAAAACAGATACGTCATAAATTAAGCAGCGGGCTCTCGGACTATAATAAAATATATGAAACCAAGATTTAATGACTTCACATCGTAGAACTGTTTTTCGCGGTCTTCCAAACCCTCCCGGGGTGCTTGGGTTCGTTCATTCCGATGGCGCCTCCCACCAATAATTCGTAAAAATATCTGAGTGAAGCACTTTCGTGAAATATCAAACACAGCGGTATGCGGCGACTGGGTCCTCTCGATCCCTTGGTATCTTCCGAGGCTTGAGCTGGACAAAATCTGGCTTACGATTTTCTTTTCCAACGCCCTTTCATACGATACTACACATGATCTCACACGACCCTTGGATCCCCCTGAAACGCTTTACACATTTTGTGTCTCTGGAGTAAGCTGATCCAATTGTATATATATTGTATTGTCTCCGAGTTTACGTACGATTGCAAAGTTTCAGGTTTCTTAGTTGTCAGGAAGTGGTTGAAAATCGATTGCAAGATTCGCTCACAGACAAAAAATCACCGCATCGAAGTTAAGTAAAATCTTGTAAAAACTATCACAACAATGTTTTTATTGCTCCAATAAAAGCATTAAGTCTACAGAATCAGTACCAAAGGAGTGAATTATTTCATTTCTAATAGTAAAATTATTCAAAAGTTTTCCCGTTTTCAACCACATATTTTCCATAAGTCTTTGTAAGACAACATGCAAGCAAAGCAGTGTAGTTTTCAAACCCACCCATCCACTCAGTATTCATGGAAGGATAAACATTGCATAATGTTATGGTAATGAGGACTTTATAAAAATACTGGAAAAAATACTTACATGAGTACGAAATCGCAGAGTTTACGCGGAGGCAGGACTTGCCAACACACATCTCAGTAGATTTTCTACATGTGGAAGTTAACTGTATATATTTTTTTATTTCTATTGTTTTCTTTTCTTTTCTTTTTTTTACTCTTGTAAATAGTTGTAAATATGTTTCCATCCTTGGACAAGGACACTGAAGGAATGTAAGTTAGGGTTTGCCGGGGGGCTCCCTTCTGGCTAACCCCGAGCCCACCTCTTAAAAATATTTTGCCAAGAAGAGGGGGTGAAGAGGAGGCTATATGCGACTGTGCTAACTGGGGATGCGGAGGGCCTTAAGCCCGTGGGTGTCTTGAATGTAAGTGGTAGTTGAAATTACAAGTAGTTATTTCAACGGATATACAGCAACGGATGGACTAAAAAAATGTTTCTAGTGTACACTAAATACCTTCATGACACAGCTGGTAGATTACCGGCGTGTTAGAATGGAGGTCTGTGTTCGATTCCCGGTCGCGGCATATGAATGGGCTGGAATTGATGAATGTTACTTAAGGGTAAATTGATCACATCAAACCAGCCGACGATCAGTCATAAGGCTGATGGAAGGTCCATCCTTTGCTGTATATCTGTTGAGATAACTGCTTATTATTGTCAACTACGACATGTAGAAAATTCAGATTGTGGTTTACAAAAATAATCTTAAATAGAATTTCGTTAAGAAATTATTAGAATAAAACCCATTTCCATAAACACCCATTTTCCAATTTTCTTTTAAGCCTCGATCACTTTTGATGGAGGAGAAAAAAAATATGGCGTTTTTGTTTAGAAAATAAAAACGATAATACGTTTTACACCCTACGTTCAAAGGGGTTAGGGGTTTAAACTACGCGCTTACTTACATTAAAATGCCATCTATAAAAAAGGGGTGCAAAAAATACTTTTTTTTTAAACCTTTGCTGTAGGATCAAAAGGGATTTCATTTATATCCACAACGTGCGCTTTGCATAATTTTCATATGATTGAAAATATTTTCAATTTTCTAAAACGATATACAAATATTTTTTTCCAATATTCCACGCTAGTCCTTTCACATGTAAATACTTTCGGATACTATACATACATATAGTTTTTTTGAAATCTTGGTAATTATAAGAGAGAAATTCTTCTTTTGGGTCAAGTTCTTTCGCATGTTTAGAGTTGTACCTGTATAACTTGGTGCGGAAGGCATTGGAATGCGGGAATCCAAGCGCCCCGGAACGGTGTGTTTGGTATCTTTTGGAAGACCGTGAAAAACGGATCTAGGATATGAAGTTTTAATTTTGGTTATAAAAAGAATTACAATTATTTATCTCTTGAACGCATGAACTGTCTGTTCACGATGTCTTCAATTAATTTGGAATTTTTCTTCCCAGTATAATATTGACTTCTCGTGTTTCTTCATATAAAAAAAGACAATGGAAATATTAGGTACGAATAGTATTTTATTTATGATAAAAAGTGACAATATGTAATCTTCAAGGACTTTATTTTTTTACTTTCTTTCAAATTCTCCTCGAAATTTTACAATATTAATTTCTACAACAATAAACTTATTTTTTAATTTCACATATTTCCGTTATACGATAGAGATACTTATAATTTATTTTTCATTTTATTATATTCCGTAAGCCTCAAATCATTTTTTTTTATTTTGGGTCTTTTTTTAGTCCTTAGCAATTTTAATATTATATTTCTTCCTTGCCTTCTGGGAACTCTATTGAAAAAAAAAACAATTTGAAAATCCAGTACAAAAGAAAATCCCCAACACACATTTTTCTTTCACTGAATGCCATCTATGAATTAAAGATTTAATGGCGACTCCAAAACATCTCACACAATAATATTAAAGAATAAAAGAAAGATTATTGTTGAAGGTTGATTTACTCTAAAAAAATCTCAACAAAAACATAACGAAAATAATAAGTCATCGTGAAAAGAATTAAAACCAAGATTTTATGATTTCACATCGTAGAACTTTTTTTTTGCGGTCTTCCAAACGATACATGCCATTCCGAGGTGCTTGGATTCCTTCATTCCGTTGGCGCATCCCACCAAGAATAGACAGAATCAAAATTTGTAAAAAGATATGAGTTCTACTCGTGAAGCACTTTCGTGAGATACAAAACACGGCGGTATGCGGTGACTGGATTCTCTCAATCGCTCGGCATTTTCCAAGGCTTTTCCTGGACATATACTTAAAAAATGTATCAACCAAATTATGACTAACAAACTGCGAGAATAATTTTATGTTTCGGTAAATGTCAGGAGTGACTTTGGGATTATTTAGAAAAATTACAGTAATCCAATTTTTAACAGCATGTTTTCCCAGCGCAATTTATGGCATGTTCAGTTAGGTATCATCAAATAAATCTTCCTGAATGTTTTAAATCAAATGGTTTAAAATATTCTCTTCTATTTATTAATTGATGTTTATTAACGTCAATAAGACATGCTATTTCATAAACAAATCCTACCAATCGATAATAATTTATTAATTAATATTTTTAAATCGCAGGTGTACCATCGTCGATTGATTGATTTGAAATATTACTTAACAAACTATCATCGTTTATTTTAGTTTAATCCCTGTCTGTAAAAATATTTATAAATGCTTTCGTGATAAAAATCTATAGCGTTTCATAAAGCTTACGGGTAAAAATATTAATCGGCTATTTCAGTCTGATAAATCTGAATAATCGCTTCGGGAATTATTACTGAAAATATTTTTACAGGTTAATCCGAAATTCTGAGACAGTGTGATGTAGAAAGTAATCCTAGTTGTTTCTTTGAAAGGATGGATTATCCATTTCGCCGGAAGATGACAAGAATGGAAGTATCCACTTTCCACTATCCACAAAAGGAGAACGTATAATCACAAACATGAAATGAATTTACAAGATTTCTTTTTTCAAAGAATATCAGAATTTTCTACATGTCGTAGTTGAATATAACAAGTAGTTATCCCAACAGATATATAGCAAAGGATGGACGTCCGACTGATCATCGGCTGCCTCGATGTGATCACTTTACACAACAGTAACATTCACCAATTCCAGTCCATCCATCTGCTGCGGCCGGGAATCGAATCCAGACCTCCATGTACATAAAGTTGGTATACTTAATATGTCTACCGCCATCTACCTTGCTAAGGCAAAACCAGTCTGATCAGGTATAGGTACATTATGGTGGTTGGAGCGTGCGCTAAAATAGCCAAAAAAATAATCTTAATACAGGGCCGGCGTACAATATAATATACTTACACGTTTCATCTCGACTCAACTACCAACCATCATAGCACAGTGGTAGAATACCGGTTTGTCAGGTTGAAGGTCTGGGTCCGATTCCCGGCCGCAGCAGATGGATGGACTGGAATTGGTGAATGTCACTTTAGTGTAAAGTGCTTACACTAAACCAGCCGACGTTCAGTCACAAGCCTGATAGAAAGTCCATCATTTGCTGTATATCCGTTGAGACCTTTCACGAACACTATAAAAAGGGGCCTTAAACTTGTGCATACTTCTATAGGTACTCCCTCTATAGAAATACTAGATATAATAAATTAAAAAATTCGTAGATTATTTTAAGTAAATACTAGTATTTTGATAATTTCTGCCTGTAGTATAAAACAAAGAATTTCCCATTTCCTAATATAAATACACAATATTATTGCTCATAGCATAATAATTGTAGGAAAAATAATAACTGAATTTACTATGTACCTAATAATAATACGTAGTATTGTTTTAGAATTCCCCTGCAGTTGTATATGAAAAGCAAAATTACAGAATTCATAATTTCGAAGCAATATTCATTCACAGAATTCGTTTTATTATTCCATTATTATCTCGTGAAATATAAATTTGATGTTGCTTAGCAGTGAACATTGAACAAGGAACATCTAGAGTAGTACACCAGGCAAATAACATTAAAAAGGGGGTATAGCGTAAATAATTGTCGGAAAGCTGGAAACTGTTTTAATCTCTTCATTAACATGCAAAGAAGGTTTCTTGAAGTTTGCACCAATTTTCCAGTTTAGTTCAAATTACCATGTATAGGTATGAGTTTTCCTATAGGTGGGTGACATAATTAATAGACGGATCAGAAGGTTTGCGTGTTCATTATATTATATTTGTTATTCACGGAATTGTCCGGTTACATAGTGACTGTAGGTATTGATAACCAATACCGAAAAACTGAAAAAAATTTGAACTTTTTTCAGTTTTTTACTAATAACTTCTAAATGATGCTTTCTAGGAAAATGGTGTCTTTTTCTGACAAGCGAAAAATTGGTGCAAGCTTCAAAAAACCTTCTTTGCATGTCAATGAAGAAATTAAAACAGTTTTCATCTTTCCAAGAATTAATTACGCTACAAAGCTTATTTTCCTGGGCTATAGGTATATAATGGTGTTTCTAAATTAGTTCTTTCTGTGAACAATCAATCTCATATAATAATAGTTCAGTACATACTTAACAGATAATGTTTCGAAACAAACCCAAATACAATTTTGTATGTACACTTCACAATAAGCTTGAAAAGCTTGTATCGTGAAGTGTCGTAGGTCGGCATCGGGGATTGAACCCGAACAGTTGAGCGCGTTACCAACCAGGCTACCGACCACGTCATATTGTTATTATTTTCTTTATGTTGTAATGTTTTTATGTATGTATGCGTTCTGTTTCTTATATTTTATTCTGTTTTTATTTTTTTCTCATATACCTATTTATGTATATCTATTAGTATTTTCTAGTTCATATATTTTTATTCAATTCCTTTTTTTTCCCTGGAGTTAACTGAAGTGTCGAAACGTCGATCAAGTTTATCTTCACACGGTTTACCCGAAAATCAAGAAATAATGTTAATCAATATGTTTTATACGAGTTGTCACAATTATTTCTCTCATAATTGCTCGTGTAAGCGCACCTTTATAAATAATGTGGAATGGGGTAAAAAGCGTCACACAAAACCTACATTTATTTTCTACGTTCTACATATATTTTCCACATTCTACATTTATTTTCTACGTTCTACATTTATTTTCCGCAAGTAATGTTTGTGAGATATTATGTAGTTCCATACTAATCATAATCGATGATTTATGTCGCTAAGTTTTCAGGCGGCGACGGTAATAATACGAGTATAAAGTTGTTACTACGTGAAATTTTCTGCTTAAGTGAGTTCATACTATACGACGTACCACAGGCGTCGCCAACCTCGGAGCTAGGGGGGGGGGGCAAAGAAAACTTTAAAATTCGATATATCCTGAAAAAAACTGAAATAGCGCTAAAACTGAATAATTTTGTTTTGAGAGATAGTGTAGAAGGTCGTGATGCGGTTTAGTTTATTTGAAAATGTGTATAATTTTTTACACAACAATAGGCATGTATGAATAATGTCTTATAAAAAAGTAACAAAAAAATGGCGCAGCAGACAATTTTTTTTTAATGTAATAACTGTATTTTAATGGATTTCCATGAAAATTTATGATATTATGATGAGAAAACGTGTGGTAGTAATGTGATTTTTGTGAGGTTTTATCATTTAGTACGAAAAATGTACACCTATTCAAATCACTAGAGGGGTGGCATTTGCCCCCCCCCCCCTCCCCTGTTGACCCCCATGCGACGTAGATATCTATATCATTCTACCGGTCGTGCATTTTATGCAGATCACTCCGGTATTCACCTTGAAGCGACAGACCTTGACATTTCAATACATGAATGAGAGTCATAAATGCACAAATCTGGGTCAACATTTTATTTGTCTTGGTTTTTTATCCTTAATGCACTTAGAATCGATGACTAATGGTTGAAACACTACTCAAGTTAAGCCAAGTGGTGGCTTTGAAAGGGTAAATTAAAATCTTATTTTTCTCTCCTACAGTTTCAATCGTTACGATTGGTTTGCAGCAAAACCCCATATTGTCTCCTTCTCCGCTCATCCATTCCTGTCCTGTGCGGTTCTTTTTAACTCTTTACAATATGAGTCGAAGCCCATATCCTGGCACAGGTTGACCAGGTATTCTTTCCTTGGTCGTCCTCTGTAGTTTGTCCCCTCGTTCATTCCTTCAATTAATTCAGATAGGAGACCCTCTTGACCGATCGATGTGGCCGATCCATCTGTCGCGTCTTTCTGCTATTGCATTGAGCCGGTGTCTTCCTCCTTTGATTTTGTTGAAAATTTCTAAGACGGACGTGAGAATTAAGGAAACGTAGAGTGTGTATGACGAATTGCATGAATGTGACGGAAGCACGAAGTGCGTGTCAGGATAGAAAAGTCTGACGATATATTCTCTCTGCTTACCACGCAAGGGATGCGGCGTGAGGGGATTGAATAGAAAAGAATAAATAAAAACCTTATACCTAATAACAAAAAATACATCCTTACAAGTAAAGGGCATACCTATTTATCGATTTTCCGATTTCTGCCAATCGACCCTAAAATAATATTAAACTACTGCCAATCAACCATACATAAGTAGAAAGTAGGTAATACCATGGTAAAACACTTATTTTCACAGCTAATGTATGTTAATATTTAAGTACTTACAGATTATTATTTTATCGGTCCCGTCACCTTCAATTAACGCATGGACACCATCAATCACTGTCATAATGCCATTAATAATTTTGTTTTGGAGTAGGGTAACCATTATGATAATTAAGTGTCTGGAAATTTGAATTTTCTCTCCGATGGAGTGCTACTACTTTGGTTTATAGTTTAGACACATTTCAATCGTGAATGTTTAGGTTTTTGGGTTTATGAGTGCCTAGAAATGATTAGGATATGTGAAGGGAATGACAAAGTTATTCAATCTAATTCAAACACGTACTTAGGTAATCGTAAAAAAACATTGAAAGTCTCGCGACCCAATTATAACCTCACGGTCATTTCCCACGGCACTGAAAAGTTCAAAATCGCATGAACAATCGCAAGATAAAATGGTAAAAATAGCGTTTTTTCCATTTTATTTTTTAGGTTAATTTCGCTTTAATCAAAAAAGTTTTACGGTCATTCTTATATGTTTTAATTTAACTGTGGCGCATGCTTGTGGGTGACAGCTGAATTATGAATGGACTAATTGTCTTTATCTACATGTTATTACTTATATCTAAAGTTGTTGTCTGTTTTGTGCTTTTGTTTGTAATAAAATAAAATAAAATAAAATAAAAACTCCGCAACTTTTGGCTGCAAACTGCAACCGATGAAAAGAAATGGAAGAGGCCTGTATCCAGCAGTGGAGGACAGAGGGCTGAAGAAGAAGAAGAAAGACATTGGAAATATATATATAGACTCAGATTACAGATGAAGTTAATAAAAGCGTGGTAGAAAAAACCGCCACTTGATTTTTTAATAAAGTATTGATTTTTTCGAGTATCCACTTATTAATGGTACATTTGCGTCATTCGTTTTTTTTTTTCATGATACCGCGTATGATTTTCATTCTAGGAAATACAATATTACTGACGTTTTTTCTCTCATACTAGATAGATACTATTATCTTAATAATTTATTGAATATTTGCACGCAAAATCATATTAATATATTAAATGAAATCCTACGTACCTAATCACAAAAATATTATGAACTGATAAAACAATGTATCACTGATAACGCGTTTTGATAAAACTAACAAATTTGTATGTCGGTTCTCCTAATTGTGGTCCACAATCGTTGGTGGGATCAACCTTCGCCAAATTCTTTAATTTCCGGGTTGGTACGTGCTCGACTGTCGAGCTGATGATCGCTGGTTCGATCTCTGATGTCGACTTACTCCACTTTACGACACAAGTTTTTCTATATAAACCCAGATAGTAAAAAAAAATACGACTACTCAGATACCTACCATAAGGATTTATAGTATATCCCAATCATGGTGTAATCATTAAATGCTGTGTGTGTTTATAAAAACGCACACAACATTGCGCAAAAAAAATGATAGAATGACATTCAGAATGGGTGGTGAAAAAATGTGAAATGTTTTGTGGAATTTTCACGAACACCTAAACCCTCCCCTTACCCCTTCCAGAGAACACCCACAAAAATAACAAAAATTGGGAGCTTATATACAACCCGAGGATCAAAAAAATAAGTACCTTCCGAATATTATAAGTATGTAGGTAAAATTTAATAATAGATTACCTGTACTGAATGAGAAAACCGGCATAAGCCGGGTATATTAACTTGTGAAATATTTAGTTCGGGATGGGGTTACTTACAATCAGACCCGAAGTTATTAATAAAAATGTCGGTCACCTTGATCATCGATATCAAACGACAAATAAAATATTATTTTTCAAGGTTCATATCACCCTCAGATAATTGGAAGTAGATAGATATAACTACGTATAAGATAGAAGTATTAAAAGTCTCCCAAAATTATCCTTTTTGGGGTTGATTGATTAACTCCAAAAATCGTAATTCAATTCAAAAAGTTCTTTATTCAAATAAAGTAACACAAACAATAATAGGTACATGCCATGCCAAAAAGATCTTACAATAAAAAAGTCTCTGGAGTACATACATATTATGTGGGTATTTAAAAAGAATATGTAAAAAAAATAGGGCGGGAGAAGCGTTCTTATACAACTCTGGGATCCTTACAAGGAATGTCGAAAGAATTTCAGAATATATGTATTCTGATAGATGATTTTTTTTTTATAATTAGGCAGGCACTTATATCCTTATATTTTTACATACTAAATAGGTAGAAGTAGTAGTAGTATAAATAATAGTAATAGAACCTCTCTCTGCATACTCCTGTCTATTTATTGAAGCGATGGGGTCATGACTTTTATATATTTTTTACCACGTTTTTCTTAGCTTGCTTTCTTGTATGTTTGTTTGTTTGTTGTAAATCTTGCAATCGATTTTTCGACCACTTCCTAACATCCAATTGAGCTGAAACTTTTTGTGCAAGCTTAGTTCCAATGACAATACAAGATTTTAAATTTAAAGATTTTATGATTGTACATTAGTCGCTTATGCGATAATTAATAACTTAATTAATTGTTTGTTGTAAATCTTGCAATCGATTTTTCGACCACTTCGTAACATCCAATTGAGCTGAAACTTTTTGTGCAAGCTTAGTTCCGATGACAATACAAGATTTTAAAGATTTTATGATTGTACATTAGTCGCTTATGCGATAATTAATAACTTAATTAATAAATTAACGCGTCGATTTTTCGACCACTTCCTAACATCCAATTGAGCTGAAAATTTTTGTGCAAGCTTAGTTCCGATGACAATACAAGATTTTAAAGATTTTATGATTGTACATTAGTCGCTTATGCGATAATTAATTAGCTAATTCTCAAATATGAGAAAAGTTCGCATCACTCTTTCGCATCATTATGGAAGAGATGCAGAAATACAAATTTCAGAAAGTCGTTGGAAAGTTTTTGAACAAATGGAAGTAAATAAGCTTTTGAGAATCAGTTTAAATGCATATTAATGCATATATGAAGTTTCAATTGTTTTCTTTTAATTATGATTAAATTTTCAGATTTACAAAAATGATCGCAAGATTAACAATCCAAAACTAAAAAGAGTTAAATAATATTATCATATAAAAATTTTTATAAAAAATCCACGTTTTTCTCGGGCCCAAAGTGAACTAAAAAGAGGAAAATAACTTTTTCGGGGCTTTGTAAATCGATCAGTAAAAACGCATACCTAAAGCTACCTCTAAAATTCTACAACTAAAAACGTGGGGCGTAATTTGAACCTACAATAATTGAAAATCATTCAAATTTTCTTCAGAAATTTACCCATTCGTATGAAAATCTTATGAATTAATCTGCAAGCTTGATTTTGGATGTATCCAAGCCTAATTACTATCGACATCTACTTATAGGGGCGGAGGTAGAAAAACTGTAGAATTGGTCTGTAGAATAACTTTAGGTTAGTCTGTCCAGTTACCGGTGATGTAGTGTCGGGTCTTCACAGTACACACCGGTATTAACATCAATGTGTATGGTAATTAGGCTTGGATACATCCAAAATCCTCAAGTATGATACCATACACACATACACACCAGTATGATATCACCAATATCCTCAAGTATGATACCATACACACCAGTACAATCAGTATTAACTTGTAATGTACTTACATACCATACACCAGTGGCGTATATAGGGGGGGGGGGCCGAGGGGGCCCGGGCCCCCCCCGAAATGTTGAACAATTCTTTAAAAAACGTTATTTTAAAACATGAAAGTTACTCAAGTTCATCATTTCATCCATTATTCAAAAAAATTTCGCCTGCGGCGCTATTCTTCTTTGTATTTTCTGCACACAATATTAATACCAACCCAAAACACGACCTTTTTCACTTAAATTCACGAAAAATTTTTGCCTGCGGCGCTATTATAATTTTTATACTGTACGTCTATTTTCAATTTTTTGTTGCCTCCAACCCCCCCTAAGTCAAATATTTGATCGGGCCCCCCCCGAAATGAAATCCTATATACGCCACTGCCATACACACCAGTACAATCAGTATTAACTTGTATGTATGTATGTAATCCTCAAGTATGATACCATACACACATACACACCAGTACAATCAGTATTAACTTGTAATGTACTTACATACCATACACACATACACACAAGTATGATATCACCAGTACATTGGGACCCAGCCCCAGAAGAAAATTTGAATGATTTCCAATTATTGTAGGTTCAAATTACGCCCCACGTTTTTAGTTGTAGAATTTTAGAGGTAGCTTTAGGTATGCGTTTTTACTGATCGATTTACAAAGCCCCGAAAAAGTTATTTTCCTCTTTTTAGTTCACTTTGGGCCCGAGAAAAACGTGGATTTTTTATAAAAAATTTTATATGATAATATTATTAATGTTATTTATATTGAAAAAACTGTAATCATACCTGTAACATTCACATTTCCGTGATTTTTCAGGCTTATAAGTGTTCTTTCAGGAAAACAGGAAATACATAATTAATCAAATTTTATGTTAATTTATTCAGTTGGGTGAATATCTAATCAATCTGTTTTAGTTTCATTCAAGGCCTCATAAAGACCTCATAAAGGCCTCATCTACAATTGAAATGAAGAATTAATTATGTATTTCTAACTCGTGCGTAGAATAAAAAAAACTGATTCTAGATTTCTCGTAGTAAATTACGATTCAGTTACTGTGTTAATTAATAAAGTGAATAGCGAAACTAATTTCTGATAACTTGCAAAACGAAAAGTTACAAAATTAAGGACCGCTTCATTGGTGCTGAAGTAATTCAATAATAGTTGCTTTCCTGCTTTGAATATTGTTTGGGGAAAATCGTTATACTTAATAAGATATTTAATAAAAGTTGTTTTACAAAGCTTTATCTACAACTCCAAATAGGCCACGTATAACAATTATGGTTATCATCACTTCTCTGTTTAGAGTCTATGGTGAACCGTCTAAACTTTAGACGGTTCACCATTGGGTGATTTCACTTTTGATTCAGGAATTATTCCTTAAAAGTGAAACGTCTTATATTGGTTTTACCCACGTAAATTTGTAATATGAATTAGAATAATTGATTCTCCCAATTTTTATGATCCTGCACTATTCTCAGTGAATGCATTGCATAGGGTTGACAATTTACACACCCTTGCAATCACAAAATTCGATTTGGACAAAGTAACAACAACTGAAAATACATAACATACATACATTTGTAAAGACAAGAGGATACACACAAAAAACTAACGCACTTACACACCCTCACATAAAAAAACCTATCCAGTATCCACTCATGCAAAAGACACTATGAAACAAAATCCACGCAAAATTCCTTCCCCTACTCAAGATGTGAGCCGTTATTGTCTCACAGTGTTTTTCCACACATTCTTCTCAACGACAAAAGTTTTGAGTCTCCACGACTCAAACAAAACAAATAAAAATAATGCTCAATTAAAAAGTTCTTACCTCAATTTGTAAAAACTAAGTCCCATTCGCCAACTTTTCTGAAATATTAGGTACTTCAAAGTTTGTCGTTAGTCTGTAAAAGTTCACAGGATCTCGAAAGCATTATTATTGACTTTGAAACACAAACAAATGATATTATTTCTGTTCAATTTCAATTAACACCGAAAACAGAGGGATTTTTTTTTATTAAAAGATATCAAATTTCGAGTAATTGAATAAAAACATTTTAATGGAAAATTAATTACTGTTGAAATAAATAAATGGCTTTTTGATTGATTGAGAATTGAATAAATTTAATGAAAAACAATACATAGATTCGTTGAAGTAGTCCAAAACAATACAATTCAAGTTTAAACTTATTTTAATTTAGATAGTATGGCTTAATTTTTATTACTTACTTAATTTTAAATCAATATTTTTTTTCTTATTATTAGGGGTAAAAATAAATAGGTTAATTAAGTTCTATAAATAAGTTTTTTTAATCACTTAATTAGATACAGAAAAATATCTTATTAAAAATATTATTAACGATTACGTTAATTCAGTTTAGATTAATAAAAAAACTGTTTACGTGGCCGGCTTAGAATGATAATTTCTAGACCATGTTCTGAAAATCCATTCAAAAGTACTAAGAAGAAAAACAATACTGTATAACTGAGATGAAACAGATTCTAATACTTAAAATAAGTTTTTTTTGTTGAACAAATAATGTTTAAATACTTATATTATTTTATTTAATAAAAAACTATTTTAATAGGTAAGGAGTGAATTTCACGAAAATTTTATATATTTATACCAAAACAGATGTAAAAAAAAATTCACACTTTTTTGTCACATTGTTGAAACAATTCGTCAATCGACAAACAACTTGAAAGTTTTCACAAAATAAGTTTATCGTAATAAAAAAAAGTTTATAAAGTTCGTAGCTTGTAAATAAAACAGTTTTTCGAACGGAGAGTTATTCGGTATACGCGACCCTATGCGCTGAAAGCTAGCTGAAGACTGATTCGCTTGACGCTGAAATTCGTAGCATCGCATCGTAGCGAGAGAGGATATTGTCCTTATTACGTATAATATGTATCTCCGTAGAGATTTTTATCTATGTACGATCAAAGTGACGGATTTGTTTACTTTTTTTCTACCAAACATTAAATTTTTATTTTAACAGCTTAAAAAGCCTTTTTTGTTAATTAAATGACCGATTAAGGCGACCGTTGAACCTAGAGTAAACCTATTATGTATTTGGTTTTAGAATTAAAAATACGTAAGTAAACTGCGATTTCCCGTGTTGGAAAATAGTTTACACCCTTTTTTACAGGAACTTCTTGACACCCTTATTTACTTAACTTCAATGGGGTTGTTTAATTTTTTGTCCATGCGCTAATCTTTCAATCGATTTATCTACCACTTCCTATCTGCTTAGAGATCTGAAACATTCCAAACGTACGTAAACTCGGTGGCAATACGATTCTGTATCACATTGGATCAGCCTTCTCCAGAGACAAAAAAGATGTAAAGCGTTTCAGAGGGATCCAAGTAAAGAGATTCGCCGCCCATTCTGAATGTCACATTATTTATTTACACAGCATTTACTGATTACCCCACTATTGGGATATATCGTGACGGTTTATTCACAGTACTACCTAATAGTATCGTATGGTTTCTAAGATGAATCGAAGCCGATTCGATTCCCGGCCGCGACGGATAGACGGACTGTAATTATTGGTGAATGTTACTTAAGTTATTAAAGTGATCACATTGAGCCAGCATAAGCCTGATGAAAAGTCCATATCTGTCCAATCTGTTACCCAACATTCTTATTATTTAAATTCCCTAAGGTGCTCTCACACGACCAATTTTCGCACAATAAATGCGGCAACTCGTACGAATTGCACTAATTAACATTATTTCGCAATATATAGCAATAATTTCGCCAATATTAAATAGAGAACGATTTTGAGTGCAATGGGTGAAAGAATTATCATGATGTTAGCGACACGAATTGCTGAATATCCAATCGGTTCGGTCATTTCAGTCAAATTTCTTTTCCGTTTGCACGCAATATAGTTGTTTCGCTTTAATATTGCTGAATATATTGCTATATATTGCGAAATACCTATCTATCTATACCCTCACGCCACGTCCCTTGCAGGGTAGGCAGAGAGGACAGAGCGCCAGACAGCCCTATCCTTGCACACACTCCTAGCTTCCGTCACATTCATGCAAATTGTCATACACGCTCTCCGATTCCTTTTACTCAAAACGCGTCCATCCTTGAGGATCTGGTCGACATGATCAGACCAGGTCATTGGTCCGATCATGTAGATAGATAGAGAGATAGATATTTGTATGAGTTACCGCAATTATTGCTCGAAAACTTGCTCGTGTATGATCATCTTAAGTGATACATTTTAAACTCTGCTCTCTACACTTGTCTATAAACATTATAGACCCTAAGCGCCAGACGTGCCTGGCTGGATCCTTTAAGATATTAAGGGCCAAGATAAGGCGAATGACCTTGAGCGATCGGGCGTGTCCCGCGCATTAGTCCCACCCCCTTTTGTTTAAAAATCTGATGTTCGTTACACTTTGCAAATCACGCGACCATGGAGCTACAAATCTATCTAGATGGAGCATTTAATACAAATTAACGGGACTTTCGAAACTAACAGGGTAAGTGCCCATTTTTATTATAACTTTAAATTGTAATAGATGGGTACGTATGTACTATTAGGTACTTGTTATAGACAGGTAGGTAGGTATGTATCCCCTTTTGGCAAAATATTTTTTAAACATATAGGTATACATTCGTTTTGCAAAAAAACTTTGTTGTTAAAAAAGTTGCAGGATATTTAATATTCTTTAACTTTTAACTACTTACATTTTTTCTCTCTAAAATGCAATGTTACAAAGTAATGATCAATAAACTGTAAATTGACCTAAATTTAGAAACTTTTTGGCTCGCCTTAATGAACGCACAAGGATAGGGAAGTTGAAAACTTGGATTCTGAACCATATGATTAACCTATATAACATATCCAAAAATCAAAACTACTATACATTTTGCGAGGTAAGGTAGGTACCATTTTTTGTCTTCATTACTCGGAGTATGTTGGTGAGGTTTATATGTAGTTTAAGTCATATCTCTATCAAAAAACAGATGTGTTATATTTTTGTCGGCCTGCTCTCTGACGATCTGTGTTGTTTTAAAAAAAGACGATTTGTATAATTTGTAACATGTTTTATACCACCATAATTGTAAATAAAATATTTATGTATTTAATAAATGTTTTAAACAACCTGCATTATATCATTATTTTACTTTTTACGTTACAATACATATTATGCATTAAAAAGAAAGTATGTAGGTACCTATATGTTTAAAAAAATATTTTGCCGAAAGGGGATACATACCTACCTACCTGTATATAACAAGTACCTAATATTACATACGTACCTGTCTATTACAATTTAAAGTTATGATAAAAATATTAAGTGTTATATTAAATGCTCCATCTAGATAGATTTGTAGCTCCGTGGTCGCATGATCCGCGCGCTACGTAAGTAATTCCGAAAAAAACTAAAATAATAAGATAGGTATTTCTCCAATTCATAACAAAAAAATCAACACAGATTTCACGTCTGTAGCCCACAAGCTTGTAGGCGGAACTGAGGAATGATATACAAACATCTCGCTTATAACACCAGAATGCATGTCGTTAAGATCTATTATTCAACTTGCGCGCGTTATCGAGTCTCGACAAGGCGCATCACAAATATCTTCAAATGTAGTTTTTTCGATATTGCAATAAAAACAATAACGATTTTGTAAAAATTAAACAGTAATCGATTAGATATATAAAATACCTATCAATTGAAAAATAAAACATATTTCTATGTCAATTTGTTTTTGAGATATAACTTTTATAGCGCCAAAAACGGGTGTTTTTAAATATTCTATTACAATAAAACTATAAAACATATTTTTTATTTTAAACAGTAATCCATTAGAGAAAAGATGAAGGAATACAATATATTTTTTTCAAAGCTAGATCTTTAAAGGGTGCGGTTATACAACTTTTTAAAAAGTACCGAAAAGTACCGAAAGGCATTGTTATGGCCCTTAATACATCAATTTCAGTTACATCACCAGGTGGGTCTTATCCAAGTTATATCTAAACATGAATAAGGCGTCCAATTAATAATAAGTGACCATGTTGTATAACTTACCCACAAACAGTAACGTCACTAGGTCCCCCTAGGTTGCCAACCACGTATAATAATATACGGGGTGATTGGTTCCGTATGTCAGATATTTGGAGAGGTGGTAGAGGATGAAAAAATATTAAAAAAAATGTTAGGGGATGCATATCCAAAAATCAACCATTTTGGAGATATGGCCTTTTGAAAATTAAGGAGTATGTAAATTTCTCTTCAAGGTTTTTTGCCAATACCTCTCAAACTACCGACTCGATTTTGACAAAACAAACCACAAATCATAGTCAACAATTTCGCCTTTTGATTAAGATCCTATCCCTTGTGGGTTTTTATTTTGAATGTAGTGAAAATTTTGTAATTATTATTTTTTTCTAATAATCTAACGAATTTCCTTAAAAAATGTCCCACAATGTTCCATTTTTACATTCTAGAATGAAGCCTAATTTGTAAATAAGGGATGCCAGACATTCTTAATTGCAATATCGTGGAATTCCGACAGCCTATCAGTTTGAAAGTCGCAATATTTAGCACCCCTTAAAAGGGGGCGCCACTTTCAGACTTTCCACAGACGACATTAATGGTATTTTACGCCGCTGCCCTTAAACATTCAATATTAATGTTTTAGAGATTACTTCATATAGTTTGTTGATTGCTAAGTTACCTACAAGAGTATTAATCCTAATAAGCGAAGACAATGACAAATCTGTTAAGTTTGGAATTCAATTAGATCGTCTGAAACTATTAGGACAATATGTTGATAGTGTTACATTATGATACACCAAGGGTACACCTGATAAATTATCTTCATTCATCCAAATAAAGATGTTCCAATAAACCTTAAAGGAAAAAGTCTTCGAAACCTGTGTCCTCCCGGTGATAACATACGGGTTGTTGGAAACAATGACACTAACTGCCAACACAATACATAAATTAAAATGCATACAAAGAGCTATGGAACGACAAATGTTAGGAATAAATCTAAGAGAAGAATTAGAAACGAAGAAATCAGACGTCGAACAAAGGTTACCGACATAGCAGACCGTATCGCTGGGTTAAAATGGCAATGGGTAGGCCACGTTGCGAGACAAGAAACGAGAGCTGATGGGCACACAGAATCCTAACATGGCGACCATGGGAGAACAGAAGACCTGTTGGACGACCCCAAAAAAGATGGGTGGTTGAGGAAAGCTCAAAGTAGAAAAAATTGGAAAACGCTCGAAGAGGCCTATATCCATCTCACAAGAAGAAGAAGAAAATTCATCCACACCATTACGAAATTTCATTGAGTATGTTGTTCATTGAAGAGTATATAGTATGCTTTGTGGACATCATGTATCGCACAGCTAGACTGAGATGGCAATGGACAAGGCATTAGGAAGAAAAAATTACAGTAGCGTAGATTCTCATGTTTTTTACTAATATCTTCTTCGCCTCAGAGCAAAGAAAAGAGGTGTCGTAAGGCCACAGAAAAGATAGGTAGACAACGTAACCCTGTGAGAGGTGTAGAAGACGAGTGATACCT
The DNA here is from genome assembly GCA_963576895.1 of Ceraclea dissimilis. NCBI lineage: Eukaryota > Metazoa > Arthropoda > Insecta > Trichoptera > Leptoceridae > Ceraclea > Ceraclea dissimilis. The sequence continues at coordinate 18,247,083 of OY756363.1, forward strand.
AACAGTCGAGAGAGAAGGGTTGAAAATGCACAAGTAAATGAAAAATGTTTGTTGTGTTATAACTTATTTGAGTTGCAAGTTCAGAATAAAATATACGCCATCTGTGACCTCGGCATTGAAGATAGTTTAAAACACAACATGTCACATCCATACTGACGTGTAATTAAAACTGCATAGAGTTAAGTGTCTCTCGACCAGATCATACATTATGCATGAGCTCTAGAAACTCATTATAAAGTAAAACTCACGAGGAGCTTTTGGTCTAGCGATTCGTTCGCAACAATAATAATAATAATACAGTGGCAGATCCAGGATTCAATTTTGAGGGCGGCTGAAGATCGTCACATGCAAATATGATCTTGTGATATTAAAAATGTGAACAGTGCCGCAGACGAATTTTTTTTAAGAAAATGTGTGGAATAATGAGCCTAGCTGCTTGTCTCTCTATAGCAGGCCTGGGAGAACTTTTTAAATGAAGGGCCATTTGAGATTTTAAATGAGAAACGAGCCGCGAGTAAAATACAATTATAGATTATTCATCAGGGTTGGTTTTAGAAGAATTGATATGAAACACACAGTAGGCTTTATAGCGCCGCAGGCGATTTTTTTACCAAACAATATAGTAGTTTTAGAAAATTCATGACATTATGAGAAAACGATGGAGTAATAATGTGATTCTTCGGAAACTAGTTGTATGTATATAATGTACTATCACTTATGGTTGTGGTGGGACTTCAGCTCTCTAACTCCCTCTGGATCCGCTAGTGTAGTGATATGTAGGTACTATATAATAAATTTTACATTAATTCAAATATATCAGAGTGTGGCAACATGTGGTACACGTCTCTCAAATCCATCACCAATTTCACGCACGCCTGGCCATTTTTATTTCCATTCACTTTCAGCCCATTCAATGTCAATGGGAATTTGATAAATTTTCAATCAACATGCGAATTTCGTAAATTATCATCTATTTTTACCCCGTTTCTTTTCACGTCGTGTGGTAGTAAACATTTGTATGCAACATCTTAGGTATCAATTTTATGGAACTTTATTTAATTGCAGTAATGAAATTTTCGAACTTACTTACAGATTACTTACTTCCGTGTCCGGTTTAAAGTCTACCACTCCAGCAAGCCGCGACATTCATCGCTTTGTCATTGGCCACAATCAGGACTCCAGGTGTACAGCACTTCTCCATCGTTGGACACATCAGTAGGTGGCTCTGAACCTGGGTGCCAGCCACAATCGTGAGCTTGCTTATTTTCACCATAATGCACGCTTTTATTTAACTTCCCTTGACGTCGTTGTCTCCAAAGCTTGCGATCGAACTTTGACTAATTTTAAAAATATCTAGAGCTTTGAAACTTTCACTAATTGTGTAAACTATGTAGATGACATTACGATTCTGTACTACATTGTATCAGCCTTCTCCAGAAACAAAAAAGATGTAAAGCTTTGTGTGAGGTTATCTGTGGTATCGTATGAAAGGGAGTTGAAAAGGAAATTCAGATTAAAAGTCAGATTTTGTCCAGCTCGAGGGTAAAGACAATAAAAGCGTGTTATCATTTTTTTTATTTAAATAGATAAATAAAATTCAACGATTGCAATAGGTAATTGTTGTGAATTTCTGCTGATGAGATTGAAAGAATCCTGAAACACTAGTCGTGAATAATAAAAATAATCACGTAGATTTTAAACTTAATGAATAACAGAGTATTTCATTTCTACCTTTGTAAAAATATAAAACATGTAATTGAAAACATGCACAGAAATTCTACAAAGGCAAAGTGTGTCTGTGGAAAAATATTGTATAATGCATTTACCGAGTGGCATAAAAAAATTGATTTGCAAAAAGCTCTAATTCTGATTTATGTAAGATTTTAATTTAATTTTATTTTATTTATTAATAAAGTTACAAATACAAAATTTATAACTTAAAATTAACAATTACAGAATACAATATACATATTTTTTTAATAACTATAAAAATACACTTTCAGACGTCGTTATCTTTCATTCATTCATTCATTCACACAGGTTGTCACGCGACCAAAGCCATTGATCTTTTTTCAAATAAGTAATTGTAACATCTCACCCGAAAAGTCGAGAGAGTGGCGGCCCCCCTGACGTCCAATGGCAGATTATTGAACAGCCTAAACCCCTTATAGAATAGACTGTTCTCAGTGGCCGATAGTCTTGCCACTTCAGATAGGAAAGAGTGGAATGCATACAATACATATCTGTTTACCAAACACACATTTATGTGTTGATTTTAAGGTCAGCTTCTTGTATACGTCCGATCACTGTCCGGGAATTCAGGTGGTAAAAAGGATCCTCTTCTGAGCTTAATGCGACGATTATGTTGTCGAAGTAGGCAAAAAAAGAAGTTGATATTGCGTCCAGGAATCGTTTAAAGGTTTGAGGTGCATTACGTAGACCAAATTGCAGTTGCAAAACTCAAAAAGTCCAAATGAAGTGAGAAAATTTCTCCGAACATAAAACTAAGTATAAAACTCAATTGGTTGTCAGATCCTGATTTCTATGACACAGACATTGGAAACACAAGTGTTTTGCAATAAAATAAGTGGTAGAGCTGTGTTTTAGTTTTAATTATTTCTCAGACTCTGACCAACTGTGAAATTAAAGTTTGAACTGAAGGAGAAATCGCCCACTAGAGTGTTCACTGAGCACTATTCACGCTCAGTGGTTAAATCAGTGTTAGGCACATTTCAAACGTTAATTGAAATTCATTATTTACGAGTATAACTAAATTTTATTATGCAGAATAGAATGATGAACGCATTTGAAATAAAAGTAACAGGAATGAAGAGCCTTTTAGGTTCTATATTTAAACTTTCATAATATTATTTATGCTTAGAATAGGTTCTCTGATATTCTTTCAAGTGTTTTTTTTTCTTGGGACGTTTATGGTAGATACACATCTACTTGTAAAACTTTCATAATACATTTCACATATTTTACAGCAGCGGGGTTCGTCACCCATTCTGAATGTCATAAATGTTGACCCAAGTATGGAGAATGTTTCTGTGTTGTTTTTATGCAACATTTACTGGTTACCCCATTTTCGGTACCGTGATGGTATACGAGTAGTAAAAATGAAAATAACGAACCACTAAGATTAGTGGCTGTGAAATAAAAAATGGGAAATCCAGATTATTAAAAAAATAATGGTCAAATACATAAACCCAAATACTTTCCTGCACACTTCACAGTAGACTAAAAGCTTGTGTGTGCAGAACAGGTACATCGTCAACACAAGGGTTCGAATCCGGCACCTTCCGCTTAGAGCTCTGTGCTCCAACCAACTGTGCCAATCATGTACATAGGTCATGTAAAGGGGATGAATGATTATAGAGCAATTGGACTAGAATACAAAATTTTCCGGATAATTCAACAGAAATTGTTATCTTCATTGTTTCGTTGAAATTTGAATTGCAATTACAATATTATTTATTAACTCTGTGGAGAGACGACGGGTTGTAGGTATATTAATATAAAATTAGATTGCTGAAAGCATGAAAGCGTGCAATTTTTCGAGCGATAATTTTAGCAACCCGTACGATTCGAATTGATCAACATTATTTTACAATATACAGCAATTATTTCGGCAATATTTAAAGCGAGATTGCGATATTGAATGCAAACGAAAAACAGAATTGTTACAATGTCGGCGATACAAATTGATGAATATTCAATATCTCGCTTTAAATATTGCCGAAATAATGTTGATCAATAAGAATTGTACGAAATCCGGAATTATTGCTGGTAAAATTTCTCGTGTAGGAGCCCCTTAATACGAATAACTGCGTAATACTCAAACGGCGCACGTTAATTAAAACACAGAAAACCATAGCAGTCTGAATAATTCGAGTACCAAGAGAAGTACGTAAGCTTATTTATAAATACAACATGGCTGAAAAGCTCATAACAAAATAATATCTGTGGTTTTATTTACAAACATGCAATATACCCACTTATTCAAATACTACCGTTTGAAAGCTTTATCTATTCGTTGTAAGCTCTCTCAATTTAGAATTAAATTATTCATTCAGTCCAAACTTAATGTTATATTTAACTAAAATCCATCATTCTTTACTATTATGTTTTTTTTTTGTCTGTGAGAGAATCTTGCAATCAATGTTTGATGTGGTGGAATGGGTGAACGTTGCCCTGAGCATAAAGTGATCACTTAAGCCAGCCAAAGCTGACTCGTAAGCGTCGGAATACCCATCCTGCTTCCTCCACAAGGGAGTTTACATAACGCTACATTATGTGAATGAAGATGCTTCTCGTCTCTGCTGAGGAAAAAACTTCATGTAATTCCGTCTGTGCAATAGGTACAGATAAATCCGATTCCATACCTAAATAATTTAACTATATCTCAAATCAATTTTCAGATACTTCAAACTTTGCAAACGTACGTAAACTCGGTATCACGGCGATTCTGTACCACATTTGATCAGCTTTCTCCAGAGAGAAAAAAGATGTAAAGCATTTCAGGAGGATCCAAGGGTTGCATGGGGTCATGTGCGGTATCGTATGAAAGGGCGTTGGAAAAGATATCCAGATCTTAAATCAAATTTTGAGCTCAAGCCTTGGAAGACACCGAGCGATCGAGAGGTGTTATCTAGGTATCTTAGGTATCTCATGAAAGTGCTGCACAAGTAGAACTCACATCTTTTTAGAAACTCTAATTCGGTCTATTCTTGGTGGCAGGCGCCATTGGAATGAGAGAATCCAAGCACTTCGGAGTGGCTTGTTTGGTATAGTTTGAAAGACCGCGAAGCGAAAGACAGCTCTAGGATGTGAAATCAAAAAATCTTGTTTTTTTTAGAAATACGATCACTAATTAGTTCTTTTCATTTTTTATGTGTGTGATATTATCTCAAATATCATGTATCACTCGAGCCCGGGGCTTTGAATATCGACTACAAAAAAGATGATAGGTTTATCAAAAATATTAACATATTTATCTAAATTATTTGCGCAGTTCTATGCCACGTCATAACATTATTACTGTATCTTAAGTATTTCGCTGGTAATTTTTCATCAACAAGGGTCATTATGAAATCTTTAAATAGACATCGTAAATTATCTGTAAGAAGTGTTGAACTGATTAAGAGTTTATTTGTACAGACGAGTTGAGTGAAAAATAATAAAATAATTTGGATTATTTAGATTTCACGCTCAAGTAATATTGCGCACATCTGTGCGCAATGCGCGGATATTTTTTTAATAATATGATGAATAAATGCAAACAGACTCACCTAAGATTTTTCACCGCTTTTTATTACAAGATTTTATTGAACTTTACTGTGGTCTTTTTGCTAGATAATTTATTTATTATTTGTTTTTTGTCTGTGCGCGAAATTTGAGATCGATTTTTTAACCACTTTCTGACTACTTAGAGACCTGAAACTTTTCAAACACACGTAAATTATGGGTTGGCTGGTAGAAATTGCCATTTGGTAATAAGCCCGCCCTTTCTTTAGCATTCTCTTTTGTAAGTTAAGACTTTGTTATTAACAGATGGGGTGTGCAAAAAAGTCAGGGAAAAAGAACATCACAGACAAAGGGCGACAAACTAACGATTACACAATCAAAGGAAATAGTAATTAAATTACGTAATAATTAAACGGAAATTAAAATCACCCACGCTAAAGCTTTGTATACCACATTACAGTGGTGTATAGTGGCGAAATGTAGAACTAATTATATTTAAAAAACGTTATTTTAAAACATGAAACTTACTCAAGTTCATCACTTCACCCATTTTTCAAAAATTTTCGCCTTGTGCGCTTTTCTGCCCTGTATTTTCTGCACACAATATTAATACCAACCTGAAACACGACCTTTTTCACTCGCCTTTTGCGCTATTATCTTTTTTTTACTGTACGTCACTGTTAAGTTTTTTGTTGCCTCCGCCCACAGCTTCGAAGCAGACTTCTCCCGTGGTTCTGCCCGCTTCTGTCAAAACCGTTGACAGGATTTTTTTGTATTAAGAATGGTTATGCTTAGTTCCCCCCCCCTCTCAAAGTCAAATACTAGATTGGGCCCCGCCGAAATGAAAACCTATACACGCTACTGCCGCATTAAGATCCCAGTCAACTATACAGGATGTGTTTCTCCGGAAACACCCTCTAGATTATCAAACAAACTCATCATCACAATCCCAGCCCACTTCAGAAAGAAGAATCTATTTTTCTCTCTGGATGCTTCTAATATAAAATTCTTAGTTATAAGAACCTGACATACCTCGCAGAAGTTTTTTAATAATAGTATTCTCAGTTTTACGAATTTGCTTCCTTCAACTCTTTCAAAACTACGGAATTTCTTGAGAACCAGCTTTGATAATGCTAGTACCTATAACCTTTTGAAAATGTTCGACTTGAGACTCTCTCTCACGGACACACACACACACACACAGACACGCGCGCGCGCGCGCGCGCGCGCACACGCACACACTACACACACATTTGACGTACATGGATTTTGTACCACACATTGTTTTTGTGTCTTTTCATTGTCCACTTGATGATCTCTCACGGTTGTGCACCTGTGTCCTAACCTAATAAACAAATCCCTAACCATTACACCATCATCAGTCTACAACGTTCTTTATTATTTATTTGCTTATTCTTCACTATTTTTATATTTTTTGTACATGTAACCTTAATCTACTGTGTTGTGGTTAGTATTGCCCCAGAACAGGCTGTGGCCTAGTGCGGTAATAAAATCCAGTAAGTTAGTACTTGTTTTTGCTTATATTTTCCTTTGTCAAATACTTTTTTTGGATTGTAAATAAATGAAATGATACTGAAAAATTAATGTGTTTTTTTGTAACTTCAGTTAATTGAGATTATATGGATTTCCATAGTGTAAACACAAAAACCTTAGACTTGTTGGACCTTGGAAAAGTTTTTGATAGGTTGGTAAGTATATTTGTAACTATTCAGACTTGCCATGATCTGCTCATCAAATTACAACACAGTTAAAAACCTAATTACTAGGAAAATATGTCGTACTTGGTTCTGTGATTTCAGTCGATAATAAATTGTATTAAGTAGGTAGTTCATACCCTTAAATGAAGCTAAAAAGCTCTCTTTGTTCCTAATTGGAATGAAAAATAGAAAAAAGTTGAGCAGTTCGTTAGTGCTTTCGTATTCGCGGTGAAGAAGAGCTTTCAGCGAATTTATTATCAAACATTCTTCAGACTGAAATATCTTTTCTAAACAATGCTTCATTTTTCATTCTTTTCAACGTCGCATCGTGAAATTTTCACAAATTATTATAAAAAACTTATAAGAATCTTACAAAACATTTGAATGCATTTATACATTAAAATTGAAAAGGTAAAACCACCCCCACCCCTGAATGTTTCAGGAAATTCGGTTCCTAAGACGCTCATTCTTTCAATATGTCCAAACCATCTTATGTAATTTGTTCTTGTTTTTTTTTTATCTGCTGTATCTACTCCAGTTCTCAGATTTTACAGGGCATTGGAAAATAATTTTAGTAAAAAGTAATAGATCTAAGGTAAAGGCTATTTTTTAGGAATTATAGACATTTAAATTGAATTTAAACCCTTTAAAATCATATAAATGTCCATAAAAATAGCTTTATTGGATAGATGGAAGTTTGTCATTTGTGTTTCAGTATGATTTCGGGCGTCACACTGGCTCAAATATCGAAGTCCAATTTTTAAACACTTTTTTGGGCATCTGGAGTTACTATTTCTATGTCGGTGACCGCATTGTAGGAGAATTCAGTTTCGGTATAACGCATTCGGTATAATTTTGTATTTACCTGAGTTGAGAATTATTCATCATACTCGTAGGCGAGTATTTCACAGACGTACTCGCAAATCATAACGACTTGAGTATTAAATAAATAAATAAATTAGTGTTCAAAAACAAATCTTTCTCACCATATATTAAAGTATTAAAAATATACTGAGGATCTGTTGATAGAGTTATCACCTATGGTCAAATAGTATATTAACGATTTATTGGTAGACCCGTTAGAAATCACGGTACGATATTTTATTTATTTATTTACACTTTTGGTGAGCGAGATATGTAAACATTTCAATGGGGTTAACTGGAAGAAATCGCAGTTCTGCGATAAGTTCGCCCTAGTGAACAACGTTTTATAATCTATACTATGTCCATTTTGTATATTTATATGTGTTGTTTGCTTTAAGTTTAAATAAATAAATAAATAAAAAAAATATAAATCACAGCATATTTTGTTCACTGACAGACCGACAGAGCATTTGTTCACCCTCCCTGACGGTGTAGGCAGAGAGCTCCAGACCGCCCTACTCGTACACACACTCCCTTGCTTCCGTCACATTCATGAAATTCATCACTCCGGTTTCTTTTACTCTGTATCTTTTTAGTCATCCTGTCGTCATTCATTCTCTCAACATTACCAAACCATCTAAGCGTATTCACTTTCATTCTAGTCACTACAACCTCTTACCAGTCACACATCTCCCTAATAACCTCATTTCTTATCCTATCTCTCAATGCTTTCCCACACATTTTCTCAGCGATCTCATGTCCACTGCATGTTTTTTTCAGTTAACAAAGAGCTATTCACAGATCCACGTTGTATCAAAATGTTATATTGTTGATAATTCAGATACATCTGTGTTCAAAATTGTTTCCTTGAATCAGATGGTAGGTACATATTTAATTAAATGCGATTTTTCGTTGCGGAAACTAATTGCAAAATAAATATTATTTTCATAAGAATACTCAACATAGTAGGTATAATAAGTATTCATTTATGTATTATGTAATTTGGAATCACCGGAAAATGTTAAAATTATCAACAACTACCCAGCTTGAGTGCATGGCATTGTCCAAATTAATACAAAATCAAGAATTGAAGATTTTTTTAATAAGGTTTTTTGACTTCACATTCTAGAACTATTTTTCGCAGTTTTACAGACGACACCAAACACGCCATTTCGGAGCGCTTGGATTCCTTCATTCCTATGGAGTTTCCCACCAAGAATGACCTTTGGATCCCGCTGAAACTCTTTACATATTTTTTGCCTTTGGGGTAGGATGATCCAATTTGGTATACAGAATTGTATTGTCACCGAGTTTACTTACGTTTGCAAAGTTTCAGGTTTTTAAGTAGTCAGAAAGTGGTTGAAAAATCGATGACAAGATTTACTCACAGACAAAAATAAACAAAAAACACCGCAGTGAAGTTAAATAAAATTTTGTAAAAACATCTTGGACCAAATGCCATCTATTGTTTTTTTTTATAACCGAGTGGACACGAAGTCCCTCAAAAAAATCCGAAAGCCTTACGTATGTTTCGCATTTTATTTACAAGAAGATGCCGAATCGAAATTCCATTTATCATTTCAAATGCTGTAATGAAATTATCATTTTTGGATTCGTGTAAAAATTTCCTTCCATAATAATTTGAAAATAATTCATACAACGAAATTATTTTCCATTTAGAAGGTCCAAAAGGACGAAGTGAAAAGAAAAACTTTTTTTGAACGACAATACACCCGTTGCCGAGTGATTTATGGGTGCTGTACAAGATGTGATGTGAAAGTGATTTTTAAACACTTAGGTAAATTCATGGGCGTCGGCAGGGGTAGGGCAGCTGCCCCCCCCTTACAACTACAGAAATTAAAAAGTATTTACATTTAACTACAAAAAATCGTATTATTACACTTTTTCATCATAATTTAAATAAGGTTTTACAAAAATCGATTATAATTGTTTTATTCAAAATTTTCGCCTGCGGCGCTAGTTATATGGTTGTTTGTGTTGTACAATAATACATAACTAGATGCTTGACTATTGAAAGGCAACCAAATTCATCAATACGCGAATTACATAAGAAATTCACCTGCGGCGCAATTTACTCGTTTGCATGCCTAAACAATATCAAAAATTTTATGTTCCCCCTATCACTCCAGATAATGGGTAGTTTTACTGTGCAAAATCTATAGTAGTTCTGGTTTTTGGATATATATTTTTTATTCTATTAATTTTAATCTCTAAAATGCATTCTTAAAAAGTTATGATCAATAAATTGAAAAATGAGCGAAATTTCGACAGTTTTTGGCTTGCCTTAGTAAACGCACAAGGGTGGGGAGGTCACAAACTTGAATTCTGATTCGGGGGACCAACCTATATAACATATCTAAAAACCAGAACTACTGTACATTTTGCACGGTAAGGTACCATTTTTGTCATCGTTTCCCGGACGACTGTCATGCCTACATTACCCAAACCCAACGCTATGAAACGACATCATTTTTTTTTATTTATGGAATCACTATAATAAATTTTCGGATCACAATTTGCAAAGAGTTGAATTTTTTAACTCGCATCAATAGATGATAATAAATAAGAAAAAACTGAATAATATTACGATAACTTTCAAATGAATTGGTTTAATTTTGTGGATCGCTTTGTGTTGAATGTATCCAACAATTCAAATTATTGTTCGATTCTTGTTTAAATTTATCGAACTGTCAGCAGCATTTGAATAGAATTCGTATTTTCAAAAAAAAAGAACACAACTCATTCGATATTCTAAAAAAATGCTACCAACAAAACGAAAATAAAAGTGGTTAAAATTGACGTTATTAAGGGCCTACATGCACTGAGCAAAAATCGTTATATTTTCGATTCAACTTTTTCAAAATTTGTATGAGAATGTTAGCGCGAAATAAGAATAACGTAAGCGACAAAGTGAATTATACCTTTTTAACACGAGTCAGCACGCATAGACAATAGAACGCCAAAATACGCATAGTGAGCGAATCGCTCACCCTTTTATAATTGCTATAATTCTGTTATTAATTTACATATTACTACAAAAATCCACCAATACATACCTTAGAGTATCTACTACTAAACTGCATATACCAAAATTCTGTAAATTTCAACATACAATAAATAATATATATAATGTGAGACCAATCAACTTTCACAAATATCAAGACACATTTACCTACCAGGAACACACGCGTGGTGAGAGATTCCCCGCGTTTATTACTTTACTCGGAAGGGCTATCTCCAGGCAACATCGTGTATTCTCTATTGTTTCGGGCGCTCAATACATTTGGCGCAGGAGATTTTTTTGTTGAAATGCCGACATAGTAAAATAATAAAACAATCTGTGTTGTGCCGTGGTAGTATACTTTTATGAAGACTTCGAATAATGCCATCGTTTATGACTTACTTTTAGTAGTTGGAACAATGATAGATATTTGTATAAATACTCAATGAAACAAAAAATTTCAATGCAACCGACATTTCAAAAGAACATAAAAACCTAGGAGTAATAAATTATATTATTTCGTCGCTAATAAAAGTAATAAAAAAATAAATAAAGTCGCCTTGTTTCACTTTTGCAACTAGTAATTTTTTGTCGCAATGAGAATATCTATCCTCGTTTTATTATTGCGTTCGCCTTAGAAAAATAAACAAAAGCCGTCCTAGAATCGGACCCTGCTGTATAGTTTTTATACCTAGAGGACAGAATAGTACCGTCGTGACACGCGTAGGCGGTGAATCTCCGCCGAAAAAATTAAAACTCGAAAAATACGTATAAATTATAATTATAATCAGCGAATTTCACGATAAACACATGTTCTATAGTAAAGTAGAGGATATCCTGAAATGACAAAGTGTAGGGTCTCGTTGTTTTAATTTTATATCAAAAAAAATCTCCATAGCGGCAAAATGCCGCTGACGCGTGCGAAGGAGTGTTAAAAGAAATCTGGGAAGAAATTTAAAAATCAAAGACAGTCAATTTGTTAAGATTATAATTACCAGTATTTCGGCTAAATTATACTTTTATGTCTGAAAAACTGAACGGAAAATCCTCAATCCCGTAAATTTTAGGGATACTTTCGGAATATTTTATTATTCAAGGAATTTCCAAATATTGTAATTTCAAAACAGTCAATTTGTAGTATATACTTTCATCTATCACTGTCTTCAGTTTCAAGACGATTAATAATACAGACATAAATTGGTGCAGGTGACTTGCGGAAGGTTTAACTTGAAGATGAATGGAAACTTCATTTTCATTTATTTAATATCCAAAAGCATTTAACAAAGTAAAATATAAGCAAAAATCAATTACTGGATTTTATTGCCCCACTAGATTACAATTTGTTTGTAAGTACTATTTTTTAAAGAAACCACATCTGTTATATGTATTGTCAATTGTGTAGGTCGTCAAGCCTACGTAATACCACATTTTCCAAACATACGTCTACTCCATATAGAGTTTTGTTTACAATTCGATATAATTTTTCCGATAAGTAGACTGAATAATTCTGTAAGTATATGTAAACACATTTTAATTGGGATTTGGGTCAAATCATCGAAAGCTCTCTACCTAATCCTTTGATATCAGTGATATCTGGATAGGTGAATGTTTCCCAGAATTAGGCTGATAAGTTTGTAGGTATATCAATCGTGAATGATAATAACGTGTACTGCACTACATCATAATACTGAGAAGTGTGTTGGCGAGTCCTGCTTCCGCGAAATGCTATCTATAGACAGCATTATAGTATACTACGTACTATCTAGTCTATAGGGCTGCCATACGTATACCACATGCCCCGATTTTGAGGTGCGTGTCCCGGTGTCCCGGTCCGAGATTCATTTGTCCCGGTCAGAATTTCATAATACTAATTGTTCAATAAAACGATTCCCGGAGAGTTAATTTAATTGTAAAATTTGTAATTGTACAATGTTAATTATAAAATTGCATATTATCTGCAAAAATTGACGAGTCCAGGTGCCCGAATGGGCCTACGGACGATAGAAAACAATAGTTATTACGAAAATCAATTATTTTACAATTCTTTCATAAAAAAATTGCCTGCGGTGCTTTTTCTTGTTTTACATGTTCTGCATTCATATCATCAGTACCTATAGCTACCTAGTACCTACTAACTACCTCACTACGTGAAAATAAGTATTTTTTTATTTTGATAAAACTAAACAAGACTTACTATACTACGTAATATACTATGGAAAGAAAAGCAAGTTCATCATTTCATCAATTTCTCTAAAAAAAAATCGCTTGCAGCGCCTTTATTTGGGCATATCTTGTAAGGAAAAAAATTTCATCCCCATTAAACTGAACTACAAATATTTATATTTTTTTAAGGCTTTTTTTGAGGGGGGGGAGGTGTCCCGGTCAGCTGTCCAACAATTATGACTGTAAGATATTGATTTTGTAATAAGTCCGCCTTTTGGCACACTATCGTTGCCTTGTTTTGTAACTATGCATATTTTCTCTGGCCAATAAAGTTTTTTTCCTTTATTTATGGCAGTCCTAACTAGTCACAACATTGGTAATTGATATTTTATGCAACGACACATTATAATTAACATTATCATATTTATTATACAAGTTACTCCGCATCATATTTATATTTGTCCTATGTCTGTCCGTCCATCTGTCTGTGCGCAGCGCACGACGAAAATAAACAGTACCGTGATTATTATGCAAACTAATGGATCGAATCTATGAAATTTTCAAAATGTTCTCTACACTAGCGCGTTACATCGGACGAAAAGTGTTGGTTGAACAATAAGTTTAAGTAATGTGATTTCAAACTTTTTGAAATTTCGAATTATTGGTACTTGGTGAATACAGTAACTATAGGTAGGTACGTACCTACTTGATACAGAATGCATCGAGTTTTTCGAATCATACCTACATACTATATATAGTAGGTACGTATAGCCAAATGGAATGAAAACAGTTTTGAATAGGTACTATCAGTTGGTTCGTATGATTTTGAAACAATCAAGTACTACATACATACCTACCTACCTATTATATTAATTATTGATAGAGTCATTCAAATCATAATTACTGTAGGTATAATAGGTACGTATGTAAAATTAGTATGGAAAGTAGGTAAGACCCTATATTTTTTCACACCAAATAGCGACCAATTCTCCACACCTCTTACCGAAAAGACGGTAATGTTACCTTCGATTATTTTTAGTGTTTATTTTTTTAACGTGCCCAAACCAGAAGACTATCAGACCGATCTCCAATACTGTGTGAAGTGCACAGCACATGGAGTGGAGATGTATCAAATACATCCTATATAGTGAATGTGAAGGGAGATAACGATTCACGACAACGAATTAGGGGATTCAAAGTAATCCATATACCTACTATATTCCAGTTCGCCAACTGTAAGAAGATGTTGGCTACGAAAAGTTTCGCATGGTCCTATATTCGGCATGTTCCAATAATGCAAGACACACAGGGTTACCCATGCTCAGGAACCCCCTTGCTCTTTACGATACATTGTTCCTATTACAATGATATCAGAACATTGTCAGGGCAGCATTATCAACAGCAATAGCAAGGGCATAGGAAAAGACTGAGCCTTGTGATTTCCCTGATGTGTTCCTTCGATTAACTTTAAAGACCGTGGTAGAGTGGCAGTATGAGTATGGGAATGACACAGGTAAAGAGGAGTCTTGTGGCTTTCACGGGCGGGTACCAACTAAGAAAGTCGACGATGTGAATCTGGTTCTACGACTTTCTTGACGATATTGGAAAGACGGGGAAAAGACGGAGCCTTGTGATTTTCCTGTGTTCTCTCGAAGAATTTTGAAGGGTGGAGTAGTAATAGTGGTTACACAAAAACATATTAAACCAACCTCCGTGAATTCACGGGTAGGTACCCACTAGTACTCGTAATATCTGTCCTTATCAATTGCAAACAATAGCTACATTAAAATAATGTGAAGTTCATTGTTTCTTTATAATTGTGTTGTGATACTGATGCACCACTGTTTACTGTTTAGTATGAAACGTGTTTATTTAATCTTTCCTAGTATGGATCATCTGTACAGGGTGTCCCAAAAAGTAACTATATAGTCAAACGGAAAAATAGAGATTTAACACCCCTGGGGGCATCGTCAGCTTTGGAACTAGGAGAGGCAGCAAAATGAAAAAAAAATAGTGATATATAGCATGAAAAACGCGTAAATAGGGCCAAAGGCGAAATTTTTTTGTGAGACAAAATGCAGAAGGTCGTAATGTAGGTAGTTTGGTTTATTTTCTTACAAAAGATGCACTAAAAAAATAGCACCGCAGGTAATTTTTTGTGAAATCATGTTTTTTTAAGGGATTTTCATCCTAATTTTAGAAAATTTTTGATATGATGGGAAAGCGTGTACGTGTTGTGATAATATGATTTTTTTGAGGTTTCAACATTCAGTATGAAAATTTTATTTATGTACCTATCAGTGGTGAAGAGTGGATTTCTGCAGAAGGGAAGCCGGTGCTCACATATCTTATTGGATTACGTCAAATTAGACATTAATGTACCTATCATTTTTTCCAAAAGGTAACTCGATGGGAATCGTGTTCTTAGATAGCTTTGCGCCTGGTACCTATTTTAATCTCTGGGGGGCAGGGGGGCAGCCTCACGACGCCCATGCCCCTGGGGGTATCGAAATAGTCAATATCTCTTCCCTTTTTTATAGGACATACGTGCTCCGATCCTGAGCCCTTTGCATTTATCTTGTAACTGCAAGCTCTCAGATACCTATTATTTATTTTATCTTAAAAACCATACAGTCAATACGATAAATATTAAATACATACAACAAAATATCGCCATTTAGTACATCAGCGTAGGTTTTGCAAATTACCAAATACCAATCAATGGATCACCATAACGAAAAAAAAATATTACAATAATATTTACCATAACCAATGAAGAGACTAGAAATATCAATATACCTTTATCTAGAAAGCGAGTAGTTTAACTATTATAAAAATACTGAGTGCTTTTATAATAAAATTGATAAAAGTCTATCAATCTATCCAGATATGGCTGCCTGGTAATAAATACACTGATAAAAAGTGCATTACCTACAATGGGGAACTTCACAATGCATTATACCTGATATGAAATCATAATGGGAACTATTTATTGCTACTCAAAGTATAGTGCAATATTAGTAGGTAGCATGGGCGTCGTCAGAGATTGAAATAGGTAGGTATATCATTTTTCATACTAAATGAAAAAACTCATAAAAAATCACATTATAACCACATAATTGGGCGCGGGTTCAATCCCCGACCTACTCCACTTCACAAGCTTTTAAGCTTTCTGTGAAGTGTACAAAGATGTATTTGGGTTTATTTCGATAAACCCAGATTCATTTTTATTAAAAAAAAAATCTCATCCTACAGTACATTTTTTAAATTAGTATAAAAATCCATTATAAAGCAATTGTATCATAAAAAATTCGCAAATCACCTTTCCCTGTTTTTGTGTTACTATTCTTAATACATAAGTACTACACAAGACCTTCTTCCATGTACCTACCAAAAAAAAATTGGCACTATTTATGCGTTTTTTAACACTATATTCAATTTTTGTTGCCCCCCCCCCTAGCTCCCAGGCTGGCGTCGCCCATGGTAGGTAGATAATCCCATATTGCTTTTAGAAAAATGTTCAAATGATGTGGTTTGTAATTTGTAACACAAAAAATAATACATTGTTTTGATTTCTGGTGCAAAAATTTAATAAAAAATCACTTCTTTATACAATCTGTTAAGTTGCCATAAATAAAAATATTATTTTCACTATAAAGTATGAATATTTTTAAAAATGCAATAAGTATGTAGGTACACTGAGTAAATTATAAACCTCGATCACGGTTCCGACAAAATCCCGAGAACCGCGTTCGGGGTTATTGATGCGATACATTTTCTATTTAAGGAAAACAAAAAAAGACTTAACTTTCGGACTGGTATTCGAGGATTTGCACCCTCATCGTCAGGTGATTGTGAATAAAGTGGTTGTGAATAAAATTCAGTCGATTGAGAATAATCCTCGAATACTAGTCGCGAAAACTTAAGTAATTTTTTTGTGGATTTTAACCAAAATATTTAGTTTTATCATTTTTTTCCATATAAATGGACTTCCACCAAGTACCAACGGTCGAAAACATCATTTTCCATTTCACAGTACTGAGGTATTTTAATTTTTTTTTAATTTTGATACTTAGGACTTGATTTTTTTATCAAATTACTACCCTAAAACATTTGTTCCACGTCCGCTATACAAATTCATAGGCACTCAATGGGTTAACAACACAATAATAGCAAAACTTGCTAACCCAATTTTATTTACTTACTCGAGTTATTTTTGTTTTACAAATTATCCTTGTAAGGCGTTGGATTTTTCTACATTCCATAGTGTATACAATGCAGTATTCAATTATTCTACACTGTTGTAGGAATACTGCGTCCAATTTTAATTGTACAAACATGTTATTTTAATTGCAAAGTTTTTTCACTCAAAAATGTTAAAAAACCTGAACGGACTATTGACTAGATAAGATAATAAATATTTATCCTAAATATATTATTATTAAACCTATTGAATAAATTAATTAAATATTTAAATACTATTATAAATATAAAATTAGTATTGCAGGACGGCACCGATTCCCATCACAGGACCTAACTTATATTTCATTATTGTCTCCAGCCTGGTCCATTTCATTTCTTGCTCATGTTCTTGCAGACCCATTCCATACCTTCCTAAAAAAATTACAAATTCAATATTAGTTTCAGCGAATCCTCTTTCAATTTTTAATTAAATATGTTACAAAAATAAACAGTTAGTTATACAGCGAAGGATGAACTTTCCATCAGACTTATGAATTATTATCAGCAGGTTTAATGTGATCACTTTGCACTTATTTTGAAAATCACAATTTATGTTTGTGACTACCGCCATCTACCCTGCGATGACATAATTAGTCTAGTCAGGGATACACAAAAATGGTTGGAGTATACGCTAATACCAAACCCCATTTCAGCGGGTTCCGGTAGTACAAAATCTATATATTTTGTTCTCCTTTTTGTTTCATTCACAAGCCTTAATGATACAGCGGACAGAATTACGGTATGTTAGGCTGGAGGTCTGAGTTTTATTCCCGGCTGTGGCAGATGGATGGACTGGAATTGGTGAATGCTACTTAAGTGTAAAATGATCACATTAAACCATCAGCCGACAGTCAGTCACAAGCCTGATGGAAAGTCCATCCTTTGCTGTATATCTGTTAAGATAACTACTCGTTATATTTAACTATGACATGTAGTCAGATGTTCTCATAAAAAATAAACTGACATTCAGGAAATATGTTACAAGAACGTACAGTAATTTTCCACAAATATTTATGTTTAAGAGTGTAAAATAAGATAAAATTGAGCAACATACTTTAACTCCAGATCCTTCCAACGCACAACACGACTGTATGTGCCATGTCCTATCCCGCAAGAGATGTAAACCTAACGCTTGGGCGATCTCGCTCGCTGGCAAAGCCTCGGGAATGTCTTGCTTATTGGCGTACACCAGAAGTAGGACACCTTTCAGTTTCTCATCGCAGAGTAATTCGGCCAACTCGGAATTAGTCTCTTCCAAACGTTTTACGTCCGAACAATCCACTACGTAAATCTGCAAAGTAAAATTTTGTTAATTCGTTTTTGAGAAAAAAACATTTGTTGGAAAGCAAAAGCGCTAATGTCGACTCTTATGTGAGACTTGGACGTGGCTGAAGAAGGATTAATTAAAGTTGAATGAGATAGAAATGAGGTAGTAGTTGAGAAAATTTAGAAACGGGATAAAGAATAACGTTATTAGAGAGATGAGTGACCGTAAAATGGGTGTAGTAACTAGAATGAATGCATGTGACTGCATTTAGACATGTTGAAAGAATGAATGATGACATGAATGAATAAAAAGATAGGTATGTTATATGTGAATGAAAAGGTGTGCGAAAGCAAGGATATATGTGTTTTGAATAAAAGAAATTGGAGAGTGTATATGACAAACAATGTCTGCAGTGTGTCTGAGGAGATTGCTTGGATTCTTTGGGCATACTGTAAGATGGGAGCCAGATAATTTAGAAAAAATTACAATGACTGGCCGAGTTGAAGGCAGGAGAAGTCGCGGACGTATACCAATGAGATGGTCCGACCAGGTGACAAATGCCACTGGAACGACGTTTGTGGAATCACTAAAGACAGACCAGGGTGAGCCAGACTGCTGCGAGAAGTACCGCATGAAGGTCATGATCCTCAGCATTGAGGGACCGATTCGGAAGGAAGGATATGACAAACTGCACGAATGTGACAGAATCGAAGAGTGTGTCTAAGGATAGGGCAGTCTAGGGGGGCATTCTGACCTCTCTGTCTACCTGTGCGGGGATAGATAGATATTATAAAAAATTGCCTAAGTGTGACAGAAGCAAGGAGTGTGCATAAATTCTGATAAATAAAAGAAATAGATTACCAAGACGTCAGTATTTTCAAAATAATTCCTCCAGTACGGTCTAATCTTCCTCTGTCCTCCGATGTCCCATACATTCAACTTGAATCCGTCCGATAAAACAGACTTTATGTTGAACCCAGCAGTCGGTGTGATGTGTGTTATATCTTCAGACGCTAGTCTTTTCAGCAACGTCGTTTTGCCGGCATTGTCTAGTCCTAGAAGTAGAAGGCGTAGCTCTTTTTCGGGCGAAGATCTTAGCTTTCGTAGCAATGCTAATAAACCCTGAAAATATTTATAGAATATTAACACTCGATCATTTCTTTGATGTCAGTAATTTAATTGCGACTGTCCAAAAACGATGCGGCTTGACCACGTCGACCATATTCTCAAGGACAGATGTGTTTTGAGTAAAAGGAATCGCAGAGTGTGTATGACGAATTGCATGAATGTGACGGAAGCAAGTGTGTGTAAGGATAGGAAAGTGTGGCGGTCTGTTCTCTCTGCCTAGCTCGCAAGGGATGCAACGTGACGATACTGTATAGTCAAACAATGTCAAGATATATTTTTTATTCTAAAAAATGAATCTGGGTTTATCGAAATAAACCCAAATACACCTCTGTACACTTCACAGTAAGCTTGAATAGCTTGTGTCGTGAAGTGGAGTAGGTCGGCATCGGGAATCGAGCCCGTGCCCACTGTATTAACAGTTTAGCGCGTTACCAACCAGGTCACCGACCACCTCAAAGAACACCTATATAATCAGGTTGAAAGTAATTACTACTGTTTATTGACTCCTAAAATATAATTTTACCTAATTAAAAATTGTGTAAAAACTAAATCTGTATGTTTAGAAGGACAAAAAACTGTAGAAAATAATATATTATGTAAATTTTATACCTGAAATGACTTCCATTTAGAATTGTATTATCAGTCCAAGACATGTAATTAATTGAAAAATAATTTGGCGACATTGTCCAAACAAAATTGGTAAATTTTCATACAATGCAAGTTTCTTAGAATCTCTTTATCACGCAATATTATGAATAAAAAGACGCAGATTGTGAAAGTATGTGAAATAATTGCATTACAATAATGTTTAGATTAGTATTTTACAAAATTAATAATGCATCAGTCATTTCATTGCAGATTATAATCAATTTTATGTGTGCATCAATGTTGACGTTTCCATAGCAACATTGTGAAAGATTTTCCGTAAACTGATAATTGGATTATTTTGTGCACACTCTGCGTAATATATTTGCATTAAATTTTGGCTGAATTTATTGTTTTTTATAGTATTAGATTAATAAATGTTTTCCATACCATTTTTATCGATTATAATCCTGAATATTTCCTATTTTTGCTTCGAAATATTTTTAAAATCCCCACACCACTTCCAGTCGACTCACTTCCGTATGCAAGTTTGGCAACTTGACGAACTTAACAAAATTGACAGTAATGTGGATTCATGTACAAACCTCGTATATCCATTTTAAAAATAATAAATGTAGGTAACTGAATGCTCTTTTCAGTTTAATTTACATTTTAACATCATTTGTGGAATAATGACGTAGATACTAGGTACGTACGTTGGACATTTTTGATACATCTCATCATCTATATATATATATATATATAATATGTTATTCGTGCAAATTCTAGAGGAAGGATGACGTTATAAATAACAATAATAAAAAAGTGCTTTTTCACGAAATGCAGTTCTTATTGGCGTCGATAAAATTGATTAAATTCAATGACATTAAATCGATTAAAATTACACAGTCGAAAATTTTAAACACGATTAAAAGAAAAGAAGAAGTCAATATGAATAGGAACGCGGTTGAAGATTTGTATTTTGAATATTATATTATTATATGTGATGTTTTCACATTAAGTAGAGTGAATTTGTTGCAAATGTCAACAATGTCATGTTGGTAATAATGGTAATGTTTTCAGATTGACGTTTGCGTGTTTTTATTCGAGCAAAAACATACATTAAAATTAATTTAATTTAATTAGTAACTGGAATTGGAGTTTTAATTCAATTAGGTTCTTAGAAATAGTGGCTAAATAATGCAACATTGAACACATTTTAAATTGTTATAATGCTAAAATGTTAAACTAAAGTACATAACCTCTCAATTTGGCATTATTGATCAAATTATACGTTTAATTCGTTTACTGAAATGATATAATTGTAAAGAAAATGCAAATATTTGTATCTGGTTTCAATGGCTTTAACCAATGGCCTTTGGGAGTTAATATTATTGAAAATTTCCGTGACGTAAATTTACTCTCATATTTACAAGTCACCGAAGCTGTAAAAGATTTTTCATGTTCAATAGACTGGAGTTATAATGCATTTAACATCAATGGTGAAGTGTATTTAACGGGTTTTATTCGCGACAAATGTGAAAAACATGTTGAAAAATTAACACATCCCGAAGGGAAAAAGTTCACAGGAATGTCTTCTAACGATAAATATTTGTTATTGTTTAATAAAGATGACTCCATAGTTTGGAAATATAATTTATTTCAAGAAAATGATGAACAACAATGGCAGAAATTACCAGATTTCCTCAAAATAGAAAACAGTATTGCGAACGATGATTGCGAAATGAAAGATTTGTCGGTCAGTGACACAGAATGTATTTGTAAGATAGCATGCAGTATTAGTAAGAATATCTGTCTTACATCTAATGGGAGGTTATTTGATATTCCAAGTGAAGTTCCTACAAATTCTGTCGAAGGAAAAATTTTGGATATTCAGTGCGGTTACGAACACGCTGTACTGTTGACTGATCAAGGAAAGGTCTATACTTGGGGAGGCGGAAGGTATGAATGAATTATATTCGTAACGTTTCAGTTTTAACTCATTGGGAGGTAGACAAGGACAACAGAATGTCGGCCTGTCGTATCTTTACAAGCATTCTTCATGCAATTCATCATACACATCTATCTATCTATACCCTCATGCCACGTCCCTTGCAGGGTAGGCAGAGAGGACAGAACGCCAGACAGCCATATCCTTACACACACTCCTAGCCTCCGTCACATGCATGCAATCTGTCATACACGCTCTCCGATTCCTTTTGCCCAAAACGCGTCCATCCTTGAGGGTCTGTTCGACATGATCGGACCGGGTCAGTCTCGGGCGGCCACATTTCCTCACACCACTTTGTTCGCTCAAATATGTCTTTCTTGTCATTCTGTCATCCTTCATTCTCTCAACATGCCCAAACCATCTTTAGTTTATTCACTTTCATTCTAGTTACAACACCATTCTTGCAGTCACATTAACCTAAAGGCCTAAAACTAAAATGCAAGCCGTCTGTCTGAATATTAGCATTTTTATTTGACAATTTACATTATTTCATGTGTTTATAATTTTAGTAACTAACTAAATATTTTTCTCTTTGTTTTAGCCGTTGTCAACTTGGGCACGGAACTATAAACAATGTGGATCATCCTAAACTTGTCGAAGCTCTCGGAGGAATAGACATAGTGAAGATAGCTGCAGGAGGATGGCACACTTGTGCGATCAGCACTTTTGGAGATCTTTATACGTGGGGATGGAACGATCGAGGACAACTAGGAATATATTCGTCGAAACCGTCACAAAACCTCGCAACGCAAAATGAAGAAAGTCAAGTTGACGATAGTAAAAAAATACTGTACGATAATCTGTTTTCTGATAATGAATTTTTCGATCCTATCGCCTCAGAAAATACGAGTTGCATGAAGCGAACGAAAAGCGAAGAAAATGTTGCCAACACGACAAAGAAAATTAAAGTCGATAGCAGTGATACCAATGATAATATAAGTTACAATTCGTTCGCTATTCCGCAGTTAATCGATATCTACGATTCGTCTTGCGATAAAATCGTGGAATACAATATTATAGATGTGTCTTGCGGTTCTAAACACACTGTTATATTCCTCGACGATGGTACAGTTTTAGGATCTGGCTGTAATAAGTATGGACAGTTGGGTTATAATCCAAATTTAAGAGACACTATAGGATATTTTTCGACGCTTTCTGTTAGACGGCCAAATAAATCTGTTTTGAAATGCGGGAATTGGACAACTACTTTGTTGGTTACGTAATAAAACTTTTTACAAGTTATTCGTTGTTTTATTTATTTTTATTATTAATTTTGTAGCGTAAATACAATTTAATATATGTAATTATGGACTGCACTAAACAGAATCCGTACAGGCCATGGAAGATGTGCCGACTTTTTCTCCAAGTGTGGGTGGCTGGACTCCCCTGCTTGCGACTGTGGGGCAGAGAGGCAGACTGTGGGCCACATTGTGACTGAGTGCGGCCTACGAGCATATGAAGGGAGCTTCGATGACTTCCTATACCTGAATGAGCCAGCGACTGAATATATAAAGAACGTTCAGTTTAGTTTCTGACGACCAAGCTTGCTTGCGAAATTTATCATTGCCCAATGCCCTACCTTCAAACTTTTTCCTTTGAGGGATGTGATATACTTCTTTTGACCATACGATAAATAAATAAATATATGTAATATTTTCTATCACCATTCATTCCTTCTGTCTAGTAATTCTTTTTTTTTCTGGTGTGATCCTATCTTGCAGTATAACTAATAGTTTTTGATATTCTAATAATCCCTAAGTATATTTTCCTTATTCGTAAAAGAATAAAATATTGATGAAATAAAAAATGAATTTAGTGAAGTGAATTTTATTCAGAGGGGAGATGAAATGCTCCAATATTGGTTATAAAATGTAAGGAAAATGCATATTTTTTAAGCGAAGGTTACAACCACTGTTTACCGCCATCTGTGAATGAGTAGCAAAAGTTTATACAAACTGCCATCTATGGACTAGTAGCAAAAGCATTGTGTGCCTTAAGTTTAGAGACAAACCAAATATTTAATTATCGTTGATTCAAACCACACCTAAGAGAGTTATTTACTTAACACAGATGTCACTAATGGTCACAAAATCGGATTAAGTTAAATTACAAGAACTGGAAAATCAGTGTTATTAGATCGTTTCGCATCATTTTTCAGCTGACAGGAACAGAATCTTTTCAGAAACTAAAATCCACATAAATAAATAAAATATCTATACAATTGAATCAAAACAATTTTTTTAATATTCCCCCTCCTCTCCGTAAATACATAGGTATGCCATCGAGTCAGTAGGTACTTGATACTTACTTATCAATTATCAAAAGTTAAATTTTCATTCTCAAACTGTCTTGAAATTCAACATCTTCAGAGCCACATTAGTCAAATTATTAATGTAAGTAGGTATGAACTTTTTTTTACGGTTTTAAATATTTTAAACCCTTCGAGTCTACGCTGCAAAATTATAATATACCTACCTATGGATGGATAATAAAGGTAAGTATGTAGTTTCCCCAAGTCCCAATTAAAGTGAACCTGAGTAGTTAAAATAGTGTAAGTAGGTACACTACCTCTATCAAAAGTTGAGAGGTATTAAAAAGTAGGTATAGATACATCTTCAAATAACAGGCACTGCTACAAATCACAAGTAGAGTTAATATCTAGGTACTGTTATTTTGGTATATACTAATAGAGCTTTATACTTGAACACATGGTCTGTAAAGATGCTCTTACGCGAGCAATTTTTCCGGCAATAATTGCGGCAACTTCTACAAATCGTATTGATTAACATTATTTCGCAATATCCAGCAATTATTTCGGCAATACTTAGGGCGAGACAACGATATATGCGTGAATAGATAATAAAGTATGAATAGCGCCGCAGGCGACTTTTTTGAGACTATAAGTAAAGAGGATCAGGAGGGCCGCAAGTACAATACAATTTTAGATTATTTGTCAAAGCGATTTTTTTACGTAATATTATTTGAGAACCCGACATTATTTGAGAATGGGATCTAGCTGAATCTCACTGCGCATGATTACCCACTGCTCACGGTTCCCCCACTTTCCCCTATATATATCTAGTAGTTTTAGAAAATTCATGAGATGATGAGAAAACGATGTGATAATAAGGTAATTCTTCGGAATATAGATGTCTGTAAAGTACTGTCACTCATGGTTTTAGGGGGGGGGGGGGGGGCTTCAGCCCCCTCTAAATCCGCTAGTGTTTTATCATGTTGAGAAAATAAATGATGACAGGATTACTAAAAAGATATAAGGTATAGGTACACGAATGAAAAATTTTGTTATTAATTTCACTGTTATTTCAACCTGCTCCTTTTGTAGGTAAATGTTTAATTAGCGACGGATCATTTTCTAGATATGAGTGGTTGTTCCTAAATGTGAACCAAAACGCAGGTGGTGAAAGCAATGGGTAGGTACCTACAAACAAGTACAGGTAGGTACATGTGCACTTAGAGGGTGCATGCTCGGTGCATTACATACATTTTAGGGGATCGCGTCTCAAATGTTTTGGCGGAATTATTATTTTTTAAAGGCCCTCATACTAAATATCTAGGCCAGTGGTGCCCAACCGAATTTGCACCAAGGGCTATATTTTGAAAGCATTGTCATGCTTCGTGGGCACCGCCCAGTTCAACTCAAATCTTAACTACTCAAGCATTGTTTTACTCTTCTTACATTATGTATTCTACATATTTTACCAACCGATCCATAAGTAGGCAATGTAGTTATATAATTAGCGCCGCAGGCTATTTTTTATGACACATTTGTAATGTAATGGATTTGCAAAGCTGTGATAACAATTTGATTTATGTGAGATATTGCAGGTAAATTTAAGTCGATACCTATTCCACTTTCCCCTCCCGATTATTCCGACTACCATTTTTGTTTATAGCGCCGCAGGTGAATTTTTTATATCCCTATCCAATGTTTTTCATATTTTTACATAAAGTTGCAAAGACAGGAAACATTATTTGAACCTTATACAAAAGACAAACTAAATAAATAGTTCTTTTGTCCATCTTTTTGTTTGCGGGCCCCTAAAATATGGGTTGCGAGCTACCGGTTGGCCACTACTGATTTAGGTACTTGCATAATGACAACCTGTCATTTTAATTTTCAAGTCTGGCAACGAGTAGGTAAGTACTTTACTTAGTTTGTCTACTACATGTTCAACCCCCATCAAAATAGGTACAGATGCAGACACTTTTTTTTTACAAATGACGGATGGTGTACCTTTCTTACCTATCTACCTATGAATGTATACCTTTACCAGTGGCAAAGGGTGGATTTCTGCAGAAGGAAGCCGGGGCTAACATTTTTTATGGGATTACGTCAGATTAGACACTATTATACCTATCATTTTTTCCAAAAGGTATCTCGATGGGAATCGTGTTCTTAGTAGGTAGCTTCGCGCCTGATCTTTACCTAAATGTAGGTATGCGAAGACCCCATATACCTACATATTCTGCAGAATATTTTAAATCTGCCCTACTATTTTAAAAATAAATTCAAAATATCATGATTTTTAAAATAGGGCAACCAGCTAGTATGCAATTCGTCATACATACTCTACGATTCCTTTTGCTCAGAACACGCCTGTCCTTGAGAATCCGATCTACATGGTCGAGCCGTGTGGTTCTTGGACGGCCGCGCTTCCTTACACCTCTGCTTTCTCCGAGATATATATTTTCTTTGTTATCCTTTCATCATTCATTCTCTCTACATGTCCTAACCATCTCAACTTTTCATTCCCAATCCAGTCACGACATCCGTTTTACATTCACTCAAACTCTCTAATAGATAATATTTATAAATTCTGCAATGGGTGGCGCTACATTTACAAAGAATTACCCATTCAAATCTTGGAATTCACCAAACAGCAGTCTGAAAAATAAATTAAACAGGCACCTAATAAAGGAAAAAATAAATAAAACTACGTTAGTATTTCGTGTTAGCAATATTCAGCAGTAAGAAATAACTAGAATACCTGCTAAATTATTAAAATACATTGAAAAGCGTTCTGCGTTCCTTTTTCAAAATGTGACAATGTTTTCCGCGAATCAATTACCTTTAGGCCGGCCTCACACATCCGGAGTCTCTCTCTGAAATCATAATTTGAAAAAAAGTTCGACTAAAATTACGTAAAGAAAGTATGCCAAGGTTGCATTTTGTCACAAAATTCATTATTTTATTCATATTGTTTATTTTATATTATAATATATGTGACACCCACAGAGACATCAACAAAACATGAATATCTACAATATCATACAAAATAGAAAAACATCTCATGTTGACTCGATCTTCAATTAAGGGCGCCCGAAGCATACACCAACAACAAAGGCTGTCAAAATAAATATAATATATAAAACAACTAAAGCAAAAAAAAAACTACATAGGTAGCTAGCTAGGTACATGTGCAGTACCAAAAGCACGGAAATCCATACAATTTTACTATTCTCCTGTCGGGTGAGATCACTCGCGAGTGGATAGCCGAAAAATTAACTAGTCTCCACACGCATTCTGATGTTTTCAGATTATAAATAATATTTCGGATCGATCTGTCAGAATGGTACTGACGAGCATTATAAATTCTGCATCTGAAAATTTAAGAATTCAAATTCAGAACGCACGTCTTTCCATATATTTTCTACGAGCGAGAACATCACACACCGGAATCAGATTATGAATTATTGCATATTTATCAAAAGTTTCCATTTTCCAAAGACGTTCTCCTAGTCAAGGAACTACTGACTACTGATAATCTGATAATCTGATTTTTTAAGACATGTGTGTGTGCCGGAATTCAGATTATGATTTCAGCTAGGTATGCATTCCGGCTGTGTGAAGCCGGCCTTAGCTGCCAAGTTTACCAACCTACATAACATACAATGAAATTTAAAAAGAACTATTGTTGTTCGATTTTTGAATTGCCTTTTTTCGACATATTCATTATGGTGTGTCAGCCATGTTGTTATACATTTCGCTGTTCAGTGTTGCGTGTTGAAAAAATATAATATAATGAGACGGCGAGTAGGTACCCCGCACTCATACTAAACTCACCGGGTAGGCACTTAGCTATGTTATTATGTTTTACAGAGTGCACACGACGGAACATACTATACTTCCGTAGCTGACCTACCTTAATATGCCCAAATTATGTGAGTGCATTTCGCCGTATCAACTAACACAAGTAATATGTGAGGGTGTGTGTGTGTGTGCGTGTGTGTGTATAGTTGTCATACTAACTTATAAGTTAGTGTTATTACCTGTCCAGTATACTTACGTAATGGCTTGTTTTAAAGGACTGGATGCATCTTCATAATACATATATAGGTACATGGACGTCGCCAAGGGGGGGAGATTGGAATCGGTAGGTATGCACTTATTCATACAAAATTAAAAACTCACAAAAATCACATGATTACCACAATTTTCACATCGTATCATAAATGTTCAGTATAAATATCTAATTAAATAGAATTGTTTCATAAAAAATCGCTTTCCCAATTTATCTTTAAAACACATTGCCTACGGCGCTATTTACTATGGTTTCTGTATTTGAATCAAACTAGATCTTTGACCTTCTTCATTTAGTCACCCAAAATAAAATTTCGCCTGCGGCGCTTTTTACGCATTTTTCGTACTTTATTTAAATTTTCGTCGCCCCCCCCCCCCCCCTAGCTCAGAAGCTGACGACGCCCATGTATGGATACCGGAATTTTATTAAAGCTAGGGACCCAACTATGACGTCACAGTCATTTCCCGCAGCATTACTAAGGTTCAAAATCGCGTGAACAATCGCATGTTAAAATGTTAAAAATAGCGTTTTTTTTTTTCTTTTTGGGGCTAATTTCGCTTCATTCAAAAAAGCTTTTAAGGTCATTCCCTAGATTTTAATGCATATTATCAATACAAAAAAATCTCTGCGACTTTCGGGAAACGAATTGCTGTCTTTCGAAAAAAAGATCAGAGTTGTTATTTCACTAATTCTTTCACTGTACAGGCTGCGCGATTGTGGAATGACCTTCCATTATCCATCAGACTCGCACCAACTATTTCCACTTTCAAGAGTAGACTGAAGCAGCATTACCTTTATATTTCAAATCCCACTACCCGTCCCTCCTGAACCCAGCATCCCTCCCCTATCCCATCCCATATACCATTTATGTCTATATTTATATATGTATAATATGTTTATATTGTTTATCTATGTATGTATTTATGTTTTCAATTATTGTTAGGTAAAGGTACCCTTTTGGTACTAAATTTATAATTAGTTATGTCTCACTTTGGTTTATGTCATGGGTTGGCTGGCAGAAATTGCCATTTGGCAATAAGCCCGCCCTTTGTATGTTTCTGTACAATAAAGATTATTTTATTTTTTATTATTATTTTTTTCACTTTTTTTTTTGAGTAATCCATATACAAGTTATAAAAAATCCTTTAGGTTCAATCTCTAGATAAAGGTTCAACGTATCTACCCTAATTTTTTCAAAGCATATTTAGTAAGTACCTAAGGTTGTCGAGATTTTTTGAAATGTCAATATGTCTACCCTTACGATGTAAAATATGCGTAAAAATATCATTTTTACTAGATTTAGGACATTTTAGTGTGTGTCAGTAAAATGTGTGTATTATATATTCATTGTTTATTACGTCTTGCGTGATATTGAATAGACACTTTTATAGCGTGGTTAATATTTAACGACATTTAGGATGCATGTGTTGGATTAAAAAGGATGTAATATAATGCATTATTACTTTTATATTACATACCAATACCTATACAGAACTAGATGTGTCTACAGCATAATGGATAAACCTATGGGTCGTTAACTCGGCGAATTGTGGCCATGAAATTATGGGTACTTGAATGATTCGGATGTTTTTCACAGGAGTGTATTGGTAAAATCCAACTTTTATATGAAGCACCTAGATGGCATACTCAACGCCAGTAGTGAAGTAGGTAAACTGGTGCCTACAAACTGTCAAATCGTATGGAGAATTTTGACATTTTGTTTCGAAATTTTGTTCTCATAGTTCAAAACTGGGGCTTCGTGCAAACCAATCATAACGATTAAAACCGGAGAAGATTATCCTAGTGAATATCAGGTATTGTTACTAATTCACTGACTACTTAGTTTTTTTAGCTTCAGTTTTTCATTCTTTTCTCGGGTTGACTGTAAGATTGTTTTATTGTTTTATTGTTCTCTATCGTCCGTAGGCCCATTCGGGCACTTGGATTCGTCAATTTTTACAATATGTATCATTATTCATAGCATATCATATCATATCATAGCATATCATATCAGATATTGCTCTTGCAATAAGTCCGCCTTTTGGCACCCTACATTAATTGTCTTGTTTTTGCAACTATGCATGCCAATAAATATTTATTTATTTATTTACTTGGCTAAACTACTGGCCTACTTCTTCTTTCGTATGCACACAAAACCATTGTATACAAGTTGTCTTGAAGTCAAGCTCCGCGTCAATATTCTGCAAGTAATCTATTGCTCTTGGCGTCACCTTACGGATTTCCTCAAGAACCCCTGCAAACTTCTTGTCAGGACACCTCTCTACTATATGGTCAACAGTCTCGATCTGCCCACATTCACAAAGGTAATGGTCTCTCTTGCCCCATTTATGGAGCAAGTATCCGCATCTACCGTGGCCAGTTCGAATCCTGTTTAAGGTCGACCATTGTTTGCGGGGTAGGTTGAGCCCAGACTGCTTCACTGTAAGATCCTGAACAAGTTGGCTACTGCCATACTGCGAATGAGGCATATGGAGGGTTCTCTGTTGAAGAATGCAAGGAATGAAAAGTTTGCAATGTACATTTTTAAAACTAAAGCAATAAATAATCTAGGGTTCTGTCCTATCGGAATAAAATCGTGTGCATAGGCTATACTATTTCACACCTGCCCTTAGATTATAATTCCTCAGCTTCGGGTATCGAAATATAAACTCGTTTCTCAGGACCATCGAGACCTTGTACACTTATATTGTTATTATTAAAACTAAAAGCAATGCACTCTGTTATACCTAGGTGGCACTATGCATGCTAGCTATGTATGCTAAATGCTAGCCACAGGAAACTAGAATA
Organism: Ceraclea dissimilis; assembly: GCA_963576895.1. Classification (NCBI taxonomy): domain Eukaryota; kingdom Metazoa; phylum Arthropoda; class Insecta; order Trichoptera; family Leptoceridae; genus Ceraclea; species Ceraclea dissimilis. The sequence goes on from OY756363.1 coordinate 18,278,461, forward strand.
CTATGCGTTTAATTGCAATGCTTCTCCCATTATTATCTTTAAAATATTTTTTAATTACCACGTTGATATATTTTTTAAATCAACGCCATTTTGTCATGTTATTAACGACATGCAATGTTATTTTAAATAAGTACTTAATTGTAAACATACTTTTTAAAACCAAGACTCTATGAACTATTTTTCGAGGCCTTCCAAACGATACCAAACAAGCCCTTCCGGGGCGCTTGGATTCCCTCATTTCGATGGTGTCTCTCACGTACTTGAGAGATTCAAAAGAAGATAGGTATGAGTTCTACTCGTGAAGCACTTTCGTGAGTTACCAAACACTGTGGTAGTGTGCGGTGACTGGATCCTCTCGATCGCTCGGTGTCTCACGAGGCCAGAGCTGGAGAAAATCTGACTTATGATCAGGATTTCTTTTCCAACGCTTTTTCATACGATACCATCACACATGGCCCCACACGAGCCTTGAATCCCCCCCCAAAAGCTTTACATTTTTTTTTGTCCACTTTCCGTTTGATCCACAGTGGTACAGAAATGTATATTGTTACCGAGTTTACGTACCTTTGCAAGGTTTCAGCTCTCTTAGTAGTCAGGAAGTGGTTGAAAAATCGATTGCAAAAATTGGTCACAGACAAAAAACACCACACACAGTGAAGTTACTATTTATTTACTAAAGGTGAGTAATCTGAAACGATCTGGCAGATTCTGATCCAGTTTTTCGTAAGTCTTTTCATCTGCAGAAGACTTTTAGCGAGGTGATGAGAGAGACGAGTGACTGTAAGACGGGGGGTAGTGACTAGAAATAAAGCCTAGATGGTTTGGGCATGTGGAGAGAATGAATGACGACAAGATTACCAAAAAGATATACACGACGATCGAGTCAAAGAAGAAATGTGAGAAAGCGCGGCCGTTCGAGACTGACCTGGACCGATCATATCCTCAAGGACGGAGGCGTTCTGAGCGAAAGAAATCGGACGGCATGTATGACATTGCATGACGGTATTGCATGAATGTGAGGATATAGGGCCGATGATATTATCGAGTCAGTGGGACACGGGTGGTGGAGAGCGCCCAAAACAGAGAATTGTAGAAGAGACAGGAAGAGGCCTATAACCACCAGTGGAGGGAAAGGAGCTTAAAAGAAGAGGAAGAAGAAGAGGATAGGGTGGTCTGATATGTAGATAGTGTAGATACATAGATAAATAATACACAAAAAATGGGACTTTCCAAAAAAATTTTTTTCACTAAATTATTGTGCTCAAAGCTGATACGAGTATAAGCTTTCATCATGACGAATAATATGCAAAATATTCCTTGCATAACGTTATTCATGGTGATATTACATACAATCATTCAAATGGAAAGTGTGATGATTGACCTATACCTAGTTATTCACTTTCGGCAGTAAAATTTTCTTGTACACTAAATAATTCATGATGGGTACCTACCAGTGCAACCTTGAGCTTGATGTGATGCGAGCTGAGATGGTATGTAGATACCTGTCTACATAGTAGGGACTGAATCAGTTTTGAGTGTCTACGTAGGTATATTCTTTCTATATGGGTAGGTACGTTTTATATCAGTTATTATAATTCACAAGCCCTATTTAGTGAAACACATTTTACTCGAAAAGTGGTACGAAACTGAAGCCGAATCGAATCTTTCGTTATTCCTAAGCCCTGACACTCAAATAATATCACCATGGCAACCATCAACTATCGTAACGTCACCTTGTCGTAATATATTCCTCCATACATTTCTTGCCATCTTATGTGACGTTATATGACAGTCCCGGCCTGTATGTTAATAAATAAACCATAAAGATATGAACCTGTAGGTATATAACACAATTGCTAGACGTACGTTTCTGGGAGGGTGATATCTATTCTATGACTGAATCTCATTCCTATCCCTTCCACATTTTCCTTATCCGATTACCTTCTCTGACTCTTGCACAGACACTTCGTACCAGGCGCGAAGCTATCTAAGAACACGATTCCCAACGAGTTACCTTTTGGAAAAAAATGATAGGTATAGTAGTGTCTAATCTAACGTAATCCCATAAGAAATATAATAAGTCCCGGCTTCCCTTCTGCAAAAATCCACCCTTCGCCACTGCTTCGTACACAGAGTGTTATTTGTTGATTGTGTGCCTTGTTGTGTGTGAATAATTGATGTATATGGCCTGTGTATCTGTGTGCTTATGATTGTTATGTGATGGATGAATGAAACATATCATATTTAATGCATTCTATATTTACTATTTATATAGGTACGTATATTTAAATCGGTCATCTAAAAAATTCCCACGCATAAAAAAATAAATAAAAACAGGTAAAGCAATAGAGGTGATTGGTAAAAAGCTCGACTGTTAATCATGTGAGGGCGAGTTAGATCTTCGATGTCGACTTTTGCCACTTAACGACACGATCTTTTCAATCTTACAAATTATTCAAAATATATTTTTACTAATAAAAAATACACTATTAGTGCGAATGGATGTAGGTGCTACTAGTAATATAATATAGTTAATATGCACCAGGGTACCAGCATAATACAAGAGTGTTATTGTAAAGTCACTCAGTACTTAGTCTCTTTGCTCAGTGCATCACCACCAGTACAATACAATCCTCATTACTCGGCCTCATATTATTAAACGGTTTTCAATTTGTATCTAGTTGTTATTTTTTCTAAAAAAATATTTTAGTAGGTACCATATTATGTCTGTCACATTTATTTAAGTAGGTATACTAGGTATTTCGATTTACTTGGTTTATACTTAATATACCTACTTTATTTTATATAGATGGGTACCTACTATTGCTATGGATGCTTGTGGGTTGACAATAACAATAACCAAAAATTTGTGACCAAATGAAAAAGGTAGGTAGTTTTTTTTAATTTGAAAGATGTAGTTTGGTTTTAAATACAGAAATCATAGTAAAGTGCGCCACAGGCAAAATTTTTTAAAGAAAAGTTTGAAGTGAATTATGAAACAATTGCATTTTAATATATTTTAGTACTGAAAATATATGATATGATGGGAAAATGTGTGTTAATAATGTGATTTTTTCATTTAGTATGAAGAAGTATATACTTATTCTAATCTCTAGGGGAGGGCAGCTGCCTCCCCTTGGCGACGCACCCACGTTGTTGGCCCATGTGCTTGTTGCTATATTATCATCTAAAATAATTATCACGGTCCGGATAACAGCGACTTTATTGCTCGTATGTACTGAGAGTTGCAAGTACTGTGGTATCTGGGTACTGGGTAGGTCCGTCCGTTTATGTGCTTTTACAATATTGCTATTATTATTATTTCCAAATCAACTTTATTAACACAATAGTATACAAAATTTTTCAGCTCTATATAATACATTCGTTTAAACCAAATAATATATAAAAACATGTTAAAATAAAAAATTACAAAAATATAAAATAAATAATAGGTAATAATATTAATACAAAATTTTAAATAAACAAACACATCACATAGAACTAAAAACATTTTACCATACTAATGGATGTCCCCCTCTCCCACGATGTGCACTAGAATGCACTTATCATGAGAGAGTTTTTAAGAGCTATAGAGAGAGGAACCTTCTAACAATCCTGCAAGATGATAGTAGGACAGCCTTCTGCATGGCGTATTGAAGCCCACCATGCAATCCAAGCTTCTCAAGATTTACTTTGAGACTCTTAGGAATGACACCATTTGTGGACATCACTATAGGAATGATGACAGTGGAAGGTGTTCTCCACATCTCCATAATTTCATGAGCAAGATCAAGATATTTGGTAATCTTGTCTTGCTCAGCCTTATGGAGATTTTCATCATGTGGTATAGTGATATCCACAATATAGGTCTTTTTTTCCCTACGATCAACCAATACAATATCCGGTCGATTAGCTGGAATTGTACGATCGGTTTGTATTGGTCGATCCCAGTACAACTTAACAATGCTATTTTCAAGCACCGACAATGGTTGATATTTATAATATTCAGTTTCTTCATCGAGTAAACCGTATTTTAAAGCCAATCTTTGGTGAACTATTTTGGCAACCTGGTCATGTCTCTGCAAATATTCAGTGCCACACAAAAGAGAACACCCCGACATAATATGTCGTAATGTCTCTCCCATCTGACCACAAGCCCTACATTTATCAATTATATTTGGTTGTTTCATAATGAATTTTGCATAGTTATTTGTTACAATGACTTGATCCTGTATTGCACAAACAAAACCTTCGGTTTCACCAAATAGATCACCAAACCTTAACCAATTGATTGAGTCTTCAAAACATACATTTGTAGATGTCAGAACTTGGTGAAAACGGCCATGAAGAGATTTACTTTTCCATATGTCTACTCGATTTTCAACTGACATTGTCGGTAGTGAAGCACCAGGATTCGAGAGACATAAAGGTGTGTACCTCAAATCACAATCTATCAAGTCCTCATAGCCTACTTTACTCCTATGAGTTACAAAAAATCTCTTTAAAGACTCTACCTCATTATTATGTAAATTCTTTAAATTAAGTAATCCTCTGCCACCATTTTTGCGAGGAAGGTAAAGTCTCATCATGGAGGATCTAGGGTGATGAATTCGATATCTTGTCATTGTAGTACGCACCTTTCTGTCTAGTGTGTCTAATTCCGTTTGGTTCCATTTTAAAATACCAAATGAATACAAAATTACTGGAATTGCCCATGAATTAATTGCCCTAATTTTATTATGTCCAGAAAGAAGTGATTTAAAAATTAATTTGCATCTAGAGATGAAACGCGCTTTTACATTATTTTTTAAAAATACATGATCAAAACCCAGTGATTCATTTATTCCCAAATATTTATAGGTTTCATTTAATGTAAGATTTGGTAAATTAACTGTGTTATTAATCACTTCATTTGTTTGTTCGATAACCCCTTTTTTAACATTAATTATTGCACATTTATCCATACCAAATTCCATTTTGATTGTATCACTAAAATCCTTTGTTACTGAAATTAATTTATTGAGATTATTTAAATTTGATGAAAATAATTTTAAGTCGTCCATATAAAAAAGATGATTATTATTAAGACCACATTTGGTTTTATACTTTGAAGGTTGTCTGCCTTGCGACTGGTTCTCTTCCGTTCTTTTTTCGAATTTTAACATTTTCGATGACACTTCTGTTTTCGATGACCGTTTTTTTTTTATTAGAACATTTATGCTTTCATGGCCGCTGTCCATAGTGTGAGTATTTTCTGAGCTATGAGGCCGAAATCTATTGGGATTTTGCTTACCCAAGATTTCGATCCTCTCTTTGGTGGGCATCATCAGGAGATTCTAGTTGTGGACACCACTACACACATGAACTATCATGAACTGACAACTGTAATCCCACGATGATGCCAACCAAAGAGTGTGTCGAAAAGTTGGGTTAACTAGATCCCACACCACCGCCTTATAGCCCGGAAAATACTAGCACTCAGCCTGTTTTATTTTAAAAGGTAAAATCAAATGTTATGCCCCTATGTATTCAGTCTTCACACAATAAATATATATATAAAAAATATAAAAAATTACCTATAAAATACCTATAAGAATCTATTCTTTTATGATCATCAGAAGCGAGTCTTAGACATCAAACAGTAATTTGAAAAAACTTGATCTCCTGGGTCAAGTCTAAAGTCAAATCAAACGAAATTTCACGTTAATATTTCTGAGACGGCAGATGAAAGGTTAAAGATTTTGACGGCGTCGTTATTTGGATTCAAGGGCGGCCATTTTGATGATATTTTTTTATGCAACAAGATGGATGTCTGATGTTTTTTTAATACAATGCGCTACGGAGGGAAACCTTATATTTTTATGTCGTTTTTATAGTTCAAGAATAAATTGTATTACCAAATGAATATTTATGGCTTTGAGAATGTTGGTCTATTTAGCAATATACACGGTGTAACACAACCGGTGGATCAACCGAAGCAGGATTTATTTATTTATTTATTTATTTATCTATCTACGGTATACGCCATTTACATTTCATTACAATTAGTGTTGAATTATCAAAATATTACAAAATACAATATTAAAAATTAAAATTCTATATAAATCTACATGATAGAGGACCTCAATACATGGGCGTCGTTAGCGTTTGGAATAGGTATTTATTTTTTCATACTAAATGGTAAGACCTCACAAAAATGACATTACTACCACACATTTACTCATCATATCATAAATTTTCTAAAATTGGCATGAAAATCTATTAGTTTCACAAAAAACAATGCTGCGGCGATATTTTCTATCACTTTTTTTATAAAAAATATTTTTCATACATATTATTATGCAAAGTATTATATACATTTTCCAATAAACAAACTACACCGTGACCTTCTTCATTCTCAAAAAAAAAAAATTCGCCTGTGGCGCTATTTACGTTTTTCTTATGCTATATCAAATTTTCTTGCCCCCTTAGCTCCGAGGCTGGCAACGCCCATGTATACAGGGGTACTTAAATATAATTCGAGTTATGATAATTATGTATTTCACCTAAGAAAATGCATCACACTCGGAATTAATTTTACCCTAGAAGCTAGCTTCAAGCTGTCCCTATAAAGCCAATATAAGAGGGTTCACTTTTACAAAATAATTTCTCTATCAAAATTGTAATCATCCAATGGTGAACTGTCTAAACTCATCACAAGTGATCACCGTACCGGGAGGGAGATTTCAATAACCCTTAATTATTCATTTCATTTTTTCATTTCAAATCAGTGTCAAAATGGACAGATTTTTATATCTCTCACTTCACCAACTGTCAACAATCGATCTTAATTATTATAATAGTGTTAAATAACACCTTCTACACACATTAAATACAATATTAATGTGTATTATTAATATTTTATTATCACACACTCGTAGCTTGACACAAATTATTTGTGTTTGATATTTTTTTCGTGGAGCACCTCTTGTAGGTAGGAGAACAGTAGGTATAGGTAGGTAGGTAGTTTAATACTCAAATAAATTAGAATTACATATTCTACATCTTCTTTTTCTTATCAGCCCCTTTCCCTCCACTGCTTGATATATGCCTCTTCCTGTCTCTTCCACAATTCTGTTTTGGGCGCTCTGCCTCCACCCATGTCCCACCGACTCGATGATATCATCGGCCCATCTCGTTCACCTGTCTCGTGTTTTTTTTGTGGGATTTAATATAAATATGTAGATAAATAAAATGAAAAACAGTGTTTATTTTAATATAATATTTATAATATTTTATTTAACATTAAAGATGAACACAGAGTTTCCAATGAAATAACATACAAATCATGATATCAATTCTTACATATCATTTACAATAATAATAATAAAAACAATAAATGATAGATAATGATTATTATTATTACTATACAATATGAAAAAAATAATATTGAATAAATCATAAAAATTGTAATAATGATTAATTTACAATAATATAATATGTATTTTTGTAATAATAATAATAATAATAAGGAAAACAATAAAAGTAAAAATGACGCAAAATACGTATTTCATTTTTTTATATATATTTTGTAAATGTATTATTTTTTTAAAAGGTGTCTCTATTTCTGTAAAAAAATAGATATAGATTCGTCGTCTTATCATTTTAAAAATTCCTTTTTTGATTTTCCAAAAAAAAAGTGTATAAGTAGTACATATACACAGTAATAATACTTATATTTTAAAAAAGCTAATAATGTTAAAAAATATTTATTATCATAATAATAATAATTAAAATATTTAACGAAATGAAACAACTCTTAACTGATTATCTACCTACGCAATAATAATAATAATAATTCTACATTTAATCGTTTGATGAAAAAATTAATGTACAATTCTATAGTTATTCATTTTTGTTCATTATTTCCTTCCAAATGTCACGGAAATATTAATATTTATTTTATAATAAATAGTCACTCATGTTACTATTTGTTTACTGTTTTGTATTTAATAAAAAATAGAATAATTAAAATGTAATATTACACATAACTTGTACTAGAAATAATAATAAAATGAAAATTATTAAAATAAATATATTTTGTAATGTAACACTTATAATTATCTACAGTAGCAATAATAATAAAAAAAAAACAAAAAATAAGATAAAATTATTTTGTAACCACAATGTTAAGTATTTGTTTTTTAACGAGGTTGCAAATTGCTTTATTTTAAAAATAATTTATATTACATTAAAGTTAATAATAATAATAAAAAATAACATTAAATTATTTTGTACAACATATTAAAAATAATAAAAAAAGGATTTGTAAAAAATGGAATATTAACATTTTTTATTTAAATGAGCTCTCAACATTTTTTAATAGTTTTTTGGAGGGAATGTAAAGGTTCAATGAAAAATTGTGGTCTTTTTTGTGTAATTTAATGGAATATTCATTTTTTAATTATACGTTTCTAAAAAAACAATAGATTAAAAAGAAATAGTAAAAATATGATAATCAATATAAAATAGAGAATAAAAATATTAATTAGGTATTATACTAGCTATATAAAAACGTGATACACAATAATATAAGTAGTACAAATACTATACCAATTGTATATATTGTGAAAATACAATAAAATACATAAAAAAGTGTATTTGTTTTATAATATGTGTATTTTGATATTATTTTAAAGGAATGTGGATATGTTTTTATGATCCCAGATTAAAATAAACATATACATATGTTGCAACACACAAAATGAAGAAAAGGTAGAAAGTTTAAGCAAGAACATACATAACAAAATGATATATAAATAAGATAACAATAATCTAAAAACATGTAATGATAATTTTTCACGGCAAAAATCAAAAGGTAAAAATATCAGTTACAATTTTACCGTTGTAATTTTAAACAGTGTTTGTTTTAATGCTCTGTAATTTTTAAAATCTATATTTATCATTTAATCGATGGTGTAAAATCGAAAACAATTAAAAAATAAAAATGTGATTACACATATATGCAATAAGATAATGATATCACATCAAACGTGATTATCAATAACACATGTATATAATATATACAATAACATATATAACTCATTGATTATCGTAAGTATATAGGCAATAATAATCACTTAACAAAGCAATGAAAATATATGTTAAGCATTTAATATAATAATAAAAAAAATCTTTAGGCACACACCTATCCTATATAAATTTTATCACGTGCACTTATAAAGGGGGGCCGTATACATTAGTTTAATCAGTATTAATTTTATTACATTAGTTTTAATTTAACACCAAATATTTTTTTATTACATTAATAATAATTGTGTATACAATACATCGATAAATAAATTGTATGTATAAAATTTTTATTATATTTTTATTTTTTTAATATTAAGTATTTTTATGTCACAAAGTGATAAAATTTTTTGGACCACATAAAATAACGACAGGTGAATTGTAATTAATAATTATTAAAAATAAAGAAGATAAGTAGATAGATAATTATTAGAATTAAATTACACATTTTTTGATAGCGAAACGTAAAGAGTTTTAAAAGTCTTGATAATAATAATTATATAAAACTAGATATCACATTGAGAAATATGGAAATTTTTGTTTTGCAAACACATTAAGTAATTAAAAAAATTAAAATTGCACACAATTTTGAACACTTCATACTTAATAAGTAAAAAGATTTTCTTAGCAAAGATGCAGGAAAATTCAGGTAAATTCATTATAGGTAAGTTTTAAAGTGGTTTTCGAGTTTAATAAATTAATATTAGGACGCGTGATATTTTCAGGAGTGAGGTACCCTATATTTTGTAATTTTACTCGTTTTTCAGCCCACCAGGTTTCAATTTTTTTTAAATACAGTTATGGTCATAATAGATTCAGAATTTTGTAATTGTAATTTCAGAGAACTTTATTTTATTTAGTATGGCCTATAAATTTGGGTGTTAAAGATTATGCATCAGTATGTCAGTAAATTTCAAAAATTTCTAAAAATGGGAGAAAATAGAGTAGATACCCGTTAAAGATTTTTTATATATTTTATAAATTTCTCAAAAAACAAGTGAGAAACACCTCTGATGTTTTTTCCGAAAGACAGAAACTCGTTTCACGAAAGACACAGTGAAAATTTTGTTTCTTTTTATGATAATATACATAAAAATCTAGGGAATGACCGTAAAAGTTTTTTTTGATTAAAGCAAAATTAACCCCTAAAAATTGAAAAGACGCTATTTTTACCATTTTATCATGTGACGTCATAGTTGGGGCGCGATTTTAATTACTTCATGCTATTTCTGAAACCTACTCACCACTGTTACCGTGAAAACTTACAAAAAATCTATAATTAATTAATTATAGGTAATTACACAATTTGTATATTTTACATAATTATTTATGTATTGTATACTGTTATACTCTTTGGCGTTAGAAAATAAACGCTACCATAGTGTATTACAAAATTTTGTTAAAATTAATTATGATCACCCTATATTTTCCTAGCATCATACAAAAATAAAAATGCATTGGCGTAACGTTGACGCGAAATCGCGTCACGTGTTAAAAATTAAAACAAATTTGACCATCCTAGCTTTATAATGACGTAATTACATGACTTAGGTACTTAAAAATATTAATATATATTTCACCTAACTAATATTTAGCGGAAAATCGCTGAATTTGATGAGGTTTTCAAAAAAATCTGCCTCAAATACGTGGAATTTTGGAATTCTTTATCGGCGGAATTAACCTTTGGATAGGCATACACACCAGTGTAATAATAATGACATACCTAATCATTATATTTAATAAAAAATATTTAAAATATATTTTTTTAATAAATACAACGCCACTGTTTTTTCTTAGAATAATACACAATTAATTCTAAATACATGTACTAATTCTATTTAATTATAATAATAAGAAATGTATTTTTTTACTAGAATGTGAAATTAATGGAATACTCAAAGAATAAATACAAAAAAATATATGATTTAAAAAAAAGAAAAAAAAAAAGAAAAAAAATAAACAAGTTCTGGCACGTTTTTGGTTGAAATATAGTACTAAAATTTACAATAGATAATAATACAATAATAATATAATTTCACTGGATATTTTAAGTAAGTAGATATTTTTTGTTTTACTTAAATATATATTGTTTTATGTTTGACATTTAATGACACCTAGTACACATATTACATTAATTTATTTCAATACATATTATGATAATAGGTATAATTTAGTTATAAAATTTTTAGATAATTTTTAGACAGACTTTTTTTTTAATAAACCAAAGATTGAGAGTTCTAACTCTCATAAGCACCAAACATTTAAGATATAATATCGCGCAACGCGAATGATATTTTTTTATATTTTTTATTTATTTTTTCTTTCATCCACAATTTTTTTATTTTTTTTTTATTTCGTGTATTCGCTTTTTAAAAATATGAATAATAAAATCCAAAAATAACTACCTATTACGCCAACAATTTGATATTATTCATGATTCGCCCCACGATTCTATGGATATGTGTATGTATGTCATTTTTTAAAATAAAATTATTTGGTCCGTGGAAAATATGTAATATGTATTATTTTTATAATATCTGTCCTTATGATGCGTGTGTGTGTGACCTTACCACAGAATAACGAATTTATCGTGTCCGAAAAATTCGCGTAACAAAAGTGTTAATAAATTCCAAATTTTTCGTAAAATATAAGAAGAAAAAACTAATATAAAGAATCTATGAACTTCTTCTCTGAATTTTAATTGCATTTGTTGTTGAAATTTATATGATTATCGAAAGCTTTGTCATTTACCACTGTAGAACAAAAAAAAAAAAAAATTATGTTTACCACTTTGGAACTAACAATAGAATAATGAAAAAGCTAAATTTTTAGGTCAAAATTCACAAAAATGACTTTTGATTAGCGACTAGTATTCGAGGATTTGCACCCTCAATACTAGTCGCGAAATCAAAAGTCAATTTTGTGGATTTTAATCTAAATATTTCGTTTTTTTCATTTTTCGTTTAAAATGGACTTCCACCATGTACCGACGGTCGAAAACACCGAGAATAACACTATAATTTTTTGATGTAGAAATAATAAAAAATAAATGGCTTACGATATTAATCATAATGAAATAAAAATATGACATTTACAGATATTTTTTTTAATTCGTGTTAGAATTTCATTTAAACTCTATGTGTGGAAAATATAAGAAAATAAAATAATTAATATTACAACTATATATCCGTTATTCTGTGGAACATATAATCGTTATTCTGAAAACTGTATCACTTTATATCTTTATTTATTTTTATTTATTTATTATACTTATATATCTTTATTCATTATTATTATAAAGTAATAATAAAAAAAGTTGCAGGTATTGTATAATCTTATTGTATCATTGCATGTATCTTGTGTTAATGATTCAATTTTAATATCCGGTTTATAAAAAAGGAGTCCTTCGAAAACGATTCAAAAATAAAAAAAAAAGAAATACTATAATGGAAAATAATTAAAAAAAATGGATAAAATTGAAAAAACTGTCGAACGCAGTAATAATAATGCGACCGGGAAGGGACGACTACCTGCTTTATTCGCACTTATGACAGAGCCATAAGGTGCGTATAAAGCAAGTAGTCGTCCCCTCTCGGTCTAATTTTATGACTGCGTTCGAGAGTTATAAATAATTTTACTCTTAATAATAAATTCTCTAGATATAACAAAAAATAATAAATCGATTGTTTAATTTACATTTAACTAAGTATAAGATTTTTTTCTCATTTTAAAAACAAGTTTTTTTTCCAAAATTTGAAAAAGTGTATTTTTTTATTTTTGAATCGTTTTTTCAGGACAAAACTGTCGGTATTGGTATGGTTGTGGTGGGTTGTAGTAGAAAGGTTTTGTGCTCCAAAGAGGGATTTGTTTCACAGCAATACGTTGAGGTCAATCCCATTTAAGAAGTAGAAAAATATATAAGATTTTTAAATAGAAATACCTAATGAAGAATTGTTAATAAAATTTTAAGAAATAGCAAAAAAATAATGTATTTCGCATCTCAATAGAAAAGGTACCTCTTTTTAAAGAGTGATAGAAAAATATAAATACGTTTTAAAAACGCATAAAAAACATGAAATTATATCTTTTCATCTCTATTAATTGAAGATTAATAAATTTAAGTGCTTTCAGCGCTAATAAAAGAAATACAAGGTGGTCGGTAGCCTGGTTGGTAAAGCACTCGACTGTTAATTCAGTTGGCGCGGGATCGATTCCCGATGCCGACCTACTCCGCTTCAATACACAAGCTTTTCCAGCTTACTTTGAAGTATAAAAAAAAAGTAGTATTTCGAAATAAACCCTGTTTCATTTATACAAAAAAATTAGAGATGTTAGAATAAATAGATATAAACAGTAATAAAAAAAAAACAGATATAGGAAATCCCTCAAGTATTGCTTCCGGTATATACAGATTAACATTATTTACTACGACCTTATTACAAGTATTTTATCAATCTTTTTTCTCTCCGTAATAAAAAAACAGCTTCCCTCTATGTATATAGATATTATATATCAGTATGTATATATACTAAATTTATTTATATAAATGTATATATAATTATTGTTAATGGTGTAAATATAATGGATATACCGTTTAAACATTCTAATTGCACTTCATTTGTTAAAAAAAAAAAACAATTTAAAAAGATTCTGCCCCCTCTTAACAACATCCCTTTGCATTTTATATTCATTTATTTATTTATACAAGTAATTAAATAATTACTTTTAAAAAACGTTATTTTGTTTCATTTTCTTTTTCCTTCCTTCCAGATATATAAATATAAATAAAATTACTGACTAACCCCTCTGATACTAAAGATATTTTTAGAGAAAATATACATTCAAAATTTCAAAAATCACAGATAGAATTAATTTTATATATCATATTTTTTTAATCCCGATTTTTTAAAAATGGGACATCGAACGTATTCATTTTTAAAAATATTTTTAAACAATTCATCGAAAGTGTTTTTTTTTTAAATTTTATTTATCTATTTTTCTTGGTGATTCTAAATATTTTTTTTTATTAAATTCTTACGAATTTGATGCGACAGTACTATTTTTGATAAAATGTTTGATAAGTACAACTTCTACTGCAATTAACTTTTACAATAACTGTCATACTGTCAAAAAGAGTCAATCATTATGGATCTGGTATTTTCAATATTGTTGTAAGACATGATATTTATTTTTCTAAAGTTGATTTTGTGTAGGTGATGGGCAGTTTTGGAATCGAAATAATCGAGATCGTTATAATTACAATCGATTACAATAACCGACTTACGCTAGTATAATAATTGACCTGTATCGATTAATCGTAGTTCTCTAATTGAAAGAATAAACGGACAACGTAATACGTTGATAGTTTATACTCGTCATTAATTTCGAAAATTTAAAAGTCGATTGTTGTAAGTCGACCAAGTTGTATCGATTAATCGTAGTGCTCTAATTGAAAGAATACACGGACAACGAAATACGTTGATAGTTTATACCCAGGGCCGCCGCGAGGGGTTCCGCCGCCTGTGTGCAAAACCTAAAATGCCGCCCCCCCCATAACCTAATAAAAAATATGAAATAGCGCCGCAGGCGAAATTTTATTTTGAGACATAATGCAGAAGGTCGTGATGTGGTTTGGTTTATTTGAAGATGATTATAATTTTTTGCACAATAATATGTAAAATTTTTTGATGGATTTATTTATATTTAATGAAATAACCATATTTTGACGGATTTTCATTAAAAATTATGATATGATGCGAAAACGTGTGGTAATATTGTGATTTTTGTGAGGTTTTATCATTTAGTATGAAAAAATATATACCTATTCCAATCTCTAGAGGAGGGGGCAGCTGCTCCCCCCTACCCCCCCTAACGACGCCCATGTATCGACATCTACACATAAAATTAAGAAGCTTTCATTCAAAGAAATAAGTTCCCATTGCCCCCTACGATTTTACAAGAAATTAAAAATGTCGCGTGGTCTCGCATAGAAGACAGCGCATAGTGTTATCAACCATTTTGCGGGCGTTTTTGTGTGCAGGCGTCTATCTTGCGAACGAATTATCGTATTTCGAACTTAGTAATATTGTTCACTACTTTTGT
This sequence comes from Ceraclea dissimilis, assembly GCA_963576895.1. Classification (NCBI taxonomy): domain Eukaryota; kingdom Metazoa; phylum Arthropoda; class Insecta; order Trichoptera; family Leptoceridae; genus Ceraclea; species Ceraclea dissimilis. The sequence goes on from OY756363.1 coordinate 18,293,632, forward strand.
CTTTCAATCAGAATATTTGTTTATACATACAATTTTTAAGGCAAAGTGATTAGCGGCCTGCGGCCACCCCTACGACCGGCCGCCTGTGTGCCCCGCACATCTTGCACATATGGGAGCGGCGGGCCTGTTTATACCCGTCGATAATTTCGGATATTTACAAGTCGATGATTGTAAGTCGATAAAGTTGGATAGTTGGTGCCCGAGATATTAACTTTTGTCGAATATAATTGTATAGTTGCGATGTTTTTTAGCATCATCTATATATAATTGATCGATTATCGATTAACCGCCCATCACTAGGTATCTGCAGGTTTATTAGTATGTGTGTGAATGTGTGTGTAGAATTATCGTAATGTTAACAGATTGATCGATTTTTCAATTTTTTTATTCAATCGATTTACGATCGAAAGAGAAGATAATATTTATCAATGTATTTATCATTGGTGAGGTATGTACGGAATAATGAAGACACATAGAGATTTTTTAACGCCTAAAAAAGTATTTGATAAATATTTTTTTTTATACGAACATCAATGTATGGGTTACACGATAAATTTATAATAATTAATTAATAAATTTTACAATTATAATAATAATACATCAATTGTTACAATAATTATTACAAATACGGGTTAATTTAATAGAGATTACAATTTTTCGCCGAAATACACCAAATTACATTTATACACAATATTGTATTTATTTAGAAAAATGATTTTAAATTTAATTTTTTTTTTGAACGCCAAACATCTATGTGATAATAATATATTTGATATTGTATGCAAGTTAATATTTTATATGATAAATTTTGTTTTTAAATATTATTAAATATTATTTTATAAAGATATTTAAGTAATACCTAATTTTGATAAAATGTAAAATTTAAAGAGTGATAGCCCATCAAAAATATGAATCATATAATATTGTAATATTTTTTTTACATCGGAAATATCCGATTCATATTTTACAATACTAATTTTATTAATCATTATTTTTTTCTGATATAAAATTTTTACATTTTTACAATCACAATACTTATGTATGTAAAAAAGGTTCCCAAATTCATTAATGTCGTATAATCTTGTGTCCAAATATGGTTCTGCACTTTACCAGTTTTTACAAATTCTAAAATTACACACAATTTACGTAAGTGAGTTTGTAAAAACTGGTATATTTAGGCGTAAAGCGGGATAAATCCCTTTACGCGTAATCGATTCGTAATAGTACAAATATTGTAACTTACGCTTTATTTTATAAAGTAAGGTTAACTTGTCATATAAAATGTATGAAACAATATTTGTCCTCGTTGTCAAATACATTTAGTATCCGATATTACCTAATACGAATCAATATGACAGCGTTCTCACAAATTCCATAAATACTCGTAATCCTACACATGAAGTTTGTAATTATTAATTACAATGTTGTTAATATTACGTCAAAAATATAATAATATGATTTTTTCTCTGTGTACACCACGTGAAAAAGTCTACTGACACTAATCTCACAGCATGTCAATACAAAATGCGGGAATATCCCTCCAAAGCCTACGAAGGGTGGGATGACTGAGGAGATACGCCCAGTGGTCCAGAGCTTTCTCGAGCTCTCAACCTTCGCGCGGCTTCTCTCATCTCCTCGGCAAGCAATAAATCGTCTGGTCTTAATCTTCTTCGTCCAGAATCTCCGATATCATTTTCTCCTTCACTTCCACTCGGCCTTTGTCTTTCCAAACTGGATCTTATAATACTATCAACGAATGAACCGTTAGCGCTACTGGGCGCTTCGGTATTGTCCGATATGTCTCTAGACGAAGATTCGCCCACGGAATCTTTTCTCGCTAATGCTGGATGTCGCGCTGACTCTTCCTGTAACTTCTGCATCATTTGTGAGGCGTAGAAAGACTCCGAATTGGAAGGGAAATTTCCAGGAACTCCAGGGTTCCTTTGCTGGAAGTCTACCGGTAGTCCAGGAAACGGGGAACTGTGTGGCCAGAATGGGAAAGGTGGAGGGTTGTAACCTAGTCCTAGGTTACCGTCAAATATTGGAGGCATTTTCAAACCATTCGGTGACGTTGCGGGGAAATTAGGCTTGGTCGGTGGTTTTTGCATAATTTTAGACTTATCCGTTCTAAGTATTCCAACACCAGGAATATCAGACGGTTTGCTTGCACTTGGTGTTTGCATTTTATCGTCAGGGTTTGGATTTTTTGGTTCACGTTTTCTTGGTCGCATCAAATGTCTTTCTTTTACTTTATACTCAAGCGTGGAATGTGGAACACCGTAATAACTCCCGGCTCTATGAACGGACATTTCTCCTCTCTGCACAGCTTTCACAGCCTCTACTAAACTATCTCTGTCATAATTTCTATACTTTCCTCTTTTTGGTCTAGTTCCTTTACCGCCAGTCGCATTGTTTTGTTGATTCTGTAAACCCGAGTTGGAAGAACCAAAACTTCTAGTTAAATCGTGTGAGGTCAAGTTTTTGATGACAGAAATACCTTGACCGCTTCCGGGCGAAGTCAAGTTACTTCTTTTAAATGCATTAAGTCCTTCCATGGCGTCCATTCCAGGAGAACTTACATTGAGGTGTCTTAGATCATTGTTATGATTTGACACAGGACTTTGTTGGAATTTCTGACTAATACTTTTAGCGATAACATCACGTAACATAAACATTCCTTTGACACTCGTTGGTGAAACTCTGTCAGATGGTCGACCGCCAGGAATGTCAGGGTGTGGACTGTGGCTGAAGTAGGATAACGGAGGCGTGCCTGATCCAGGGAATCCTTCCCCACCATTTTTCCCAGAATTGCTACCCGGCCCGACAGGTTTGAAAGACGGAATTTTCAGGATGACATTTGAAGGAGAATCTCTAGATTCATCGGGTATTTGATCGACATCCATAGGAGTTTCTTCGGGAGAATCTGTTTTTCTGGGTGTTGCTCTATCATTCTTAGTTATAACGGAACTAGCTGATGAACTTTGTCTGGAATATAAGATCTTGTTCAACGCCAATTCTTCTTCTGACATTTCAGTTTGTTTTCCATTATTCAAATGACTTCGTTTTAATAAGGTTTCTTTAAGGATATTGTTATCTTCGGAAAATAGTCTCATGATATCCAATGGAGCTGGAGTGTTTTCTTCTGGCTTAGGATGTTGAGCTGCTCCGAGAGCATTCGCTAGAAGCATTTGTTGTATATATGAATTCATTGTAGTTTGTTCAGGTAGTGGCCATGTTTCGGGAGGTGGATCTTGCTTTGGGCTACTCATATCAAAGAACTTCTGTCCTTTCCTCAGCAAGGCACGTAAGTGTTCTGATTGTCCGAATGATGGGTTTTCTATTTGTGAATAGCGAAGCACATCATCCATTGACAATACTGGTCTTTGAGGTTGTTCTCTTTCTTCGTCTCTGTCCTCTTCATTGGCCGAATCTTTATCGTCATCAATTTCTTCACCGTTGTCATTCGAGTCATCTACTGAAAGAAAAGCATACATCCCGATTATTATAACTTGCTTTAAAACTACGTTGCGTGTTAAAGTCAAAACAAAGCATGAAAATAAAAAAAAATAAAAAGCGGAACATGCTTCAAACTTGAGCACTGATTTCAGACTTTTATTGTAATTACTTTTTTTATACGCAAGGAAAAGAATCCTAGCATTAATTGGACTTGGGATTGTAAGATCCGGATTATAGATTTAGTCTCCGTTCTTTTATCAAATACTTATTTTCCAAGTGACCTGTAAAGTCAGGTGTCTGTCAAATTTCCATTAGACTCTATAGCTATGAGTTTCGCCATCTATTCTGAATGTCGTATACATATTGAGGCAAAGACAAAATTGTCTTTGAGCAAGTGATTTAAACATTGAATCATTGTCTTTGAACTTTTGAAGAAGACACCAGTAGGAGTGTCGAAACGTCGATCAATTAAGTCAATCTACACACGGTTCGCCCAAAAACCAAACAGTGACTTCAAATCAACAATTATTACTAAAGACTAAAGATAATAAATGTCCCGATTTTAAGAAAGTTGATATCAATGATTATTTTGGATTAAGGAGATAAATATTGGCTCCTCAATTCAGATTAAATATCAGTGCTCTCATTTGCATCTAAGGTTACCTCTATGTGCAGCACCTGAAAGCTGTTCAGGAAGACGAGCCCCTCTCTCCTTCTCCATCTTGTAGACTTTGTTCCTCAGGGTGGATCTTGGAATGTTGTAGATGACGGCCGCCCTCCTCGTCCCGAGTCTTCCAGATTGAATGTCTCGTAAGGCCATTTGGAGGTCATCTTCTGAATAAGTTCTGCGGCCTGGTGTTGGTGCTAAGCGCGGCTTTGTCCGACTGGTGGCAAAAAGAAACACAAACTCATTATTGTTTATTGTCTGTATAAATGATCTAGAGTGGTACTAGAATTAATGTTCTAGAATGGTTCTGGAATTTTCTAGAATCGATTTAGAAATATTCTAGAGTGATTCTGGAAATATTCTAGAATGGTTCTGGAAAGGTTCTAGAATGGTTCTGGAATTTTCTAGGATCGTTCTAGAAATGCTCAAGAATGGTTCTGGAAATATTCAAGTATGGTTGTGAAAATGTTATGAATGGTTCTAGAAATCTTCTAGAATGGATCTAGAAATCTTCTAGACTAATCTATAAGGTTCTAAAAAGAATGAGGTGGTTGGAAGCCTGGATGTTAGTAACGCGCTCGGCCGTTAATTCGCGGTGGGCGCGGGAGAGATCTCCGATGCCAATCTACTCTACGTCACAGCACAAGCTTTTCGAGCTGTGTATACATAGATGTATTTAGGTCTGTTATGATAAACACAGATTCGTTTTTTATAAAAAAAAAAAACAATCTAGGAGCTAATTTTTGCCGAAGATAATTGATTTAGCTGTGTTCTCAAACAAATTGAAGGAGGGATTGGAAGGAACGAGAATGAGAGGACGTCCAAAGAAGTCCCTTGAGGAGACCATCAGAGGAGTCATAGAACACTTGGAGCTTACTCCCGAAGACTGCCTCGATCATGGAAAATGGAGAGAAAGTATCCGAGCCCCCGACCCCAAATAAATGGGATGTGGTATGGAGAAGAGAGAGTGAATGATAGGTAATTTTTTAATCAATTTATTTACTTATTAAATAAATTCAATGAACTATCATACTTTTAATTATAGGAAATGCAATTAAATAACATAATTATTATTAAAATAATCAAGTTGAATAACCTAATTAAAATAAAAAATAAAACATTTAAGAGAGACATATTAATTTAAATGTACGTTTTGATATTAAGGCTCCCGACCCAAGTATGACATCACGGTTATTTTCACGACATTAAGGCTCAAAATTGCGTGAACAATCGCGTGATAAAATGGCAAAAATAGCGTCTTTTCCGTATTTTGGGGTTAATTTCGCATCAATCTTAAAATTTTTACGGTTATTCCCTAGATTTTAATGCATATTATCAATGCAAAAAAAATTTCCGCGACTTTTGGGAAACGAGTTTCTGTTTTTCGGAAAAAAGATCAGAGGTGTTTTTCCCAATTTTTTTGAGAAATCTGAACAAGTCTTTAAAATATATTTTACGGTTATTCCCTAGATAAAGGTTCAATTTATCTACCCTGTTTTTTAAAATGCATTTTTAGTAACTTTTGTCGAGATTTAAGGTCTCCCGTTTTTAGATTTTTTAGTATTTTTTGTTTTCTCTGTACGAAGTACGTAGGTACTTATCTAGGTGTATATGTACATGTGGCCAACTATTGGAGGTTCTTGATTTGAGGCATCTGGACACGGAAAGTAAGTAAGTAGGTGTATATACCTATTATGTTTAGTTATTAATGTTATTATCTATCTATATGTACCCTCACGCCACGTCCCTTGCAGGGTAGGCTGAGAGGACAGAGCGCCAGACATCCCTATCCTTACACACACTCCTAGCTTCCGTCACATTCATGCAATATGATTTGTTTAATGTTGAATTTATATTGTTATTGAAATGCATTTTAAGGGCGCAAGACGTATATATCAAAATAAATAAATAAATCTGTCATACACGCTCTCCGATTCCTTTTATTAAAAACGCGTCCATCCTTGCGGATTCGGTCGACATGTCAATATGCATACTCTTAATTTAAATATACGTTTTGATATTAAAAATATGTCATCAACATAAATGCTTCTAAATTGGTAGTACGAGTAGGTATACATATTGTCTTATCTCACACATGTCGTGAACAATAAATCATTGAAATATGACATAAAAGTGAGATAAAAAATGCATTTAATAAACAAATAAAAATGTATTATATTTTCTTCTGAAATTATTCTGCACAGTGAATGCCCTGCAAAACTGCAATGATAACACACTGAGGTGGCAGGGGTGGCAAAACTAAACGGAGTGACGAAAGCGGAAGTTGAAATGTTTTTAATTGTTATTTTTAGGAGAAACTGGCGACGTCAGTCAGTCAGTCAAAAGCGTCATTAGCGATTATATGTCGTCATTTTCGTCATTATTTCACCATTTTTTATTAACATTTTTTTTATATAAGTATATAAATGTATATAAATATTTGATCATTAATGTTGTGCGTTTTGAACGTGACCTGGATTATTTGACGCAGCTCATCGTGACGATTCTAACGGTATATATATGGTGTTTGATAGATGGATAGATTTGCCAGATATCTTAAGGGCTGATGGTAGAGGTCATTTGGAATCTTTTGAGTCAAATTATTATTATCAATTAGTGTGTGCCATACTCCATTTAAAAATTCAATCTCAAAATTTGGTAAAAGGAATCGTAGAGTAATCATTCATAACGAAATGCATGAATGTAACGGAAGCCCGAAGTGTGTGGATAGAAAGGTCTATTTTATTTTTTATTTTATTTTCTAAGAGCACAGACAGTCTTACAAAAATTATAAACAGTACAACATCAACAAAAAGTGGACCAGTAAAGGCTTAAGAATTGAATTACCACTGGCGATATGTTCTCTTTGCCTACCTCACAAGGGATGCGGCGCGAGGGGATAGAATAGACAGGAAAAATAATTTTTTTAATTTAAATTTAAACAAAAATGCAATATTTAATTAATTATGTTGAGTGTTTGGCACATCCCTGATGAACTAGGTACTAAATACATGACAATACTGTTCTGTTTGGACGGTTGGTACACTTGGTGCAATGAACGCATAAGGAATTTGATATATTTTTACTTCGGGTTACAAAAGAATTACATACGTCTCGGAAAGAAATTCCGATAATTTCTATGTTTATTTGTTCACTAACTACTGTATGTATTGTATATTGTATACCTAATAAGTATAAAGCAAAACATACAAGAAACATTTGTTCCTACATAGGGTTTAATCACTTTAATATTATTTTATTTATTGTCATGTTTGTGTGTATGTTCATCCGAGTACTGTATTCTAAAGGGCGTATATAGGCTTCTTTTTTATTGCAGTTTTTAACATAACACTTGTAAAGTTAACCTAAAACACAACTTTTTCACTCGCCTTCATGAAAAAAGTTTCGTCTGCGGCGCTATGAGTGTTTTTTACTGCATCTATGTTAAAAATTTTATTGCCTCCTCCAAAAACTTTTTCGGCTTAAGAACTTTCAAGAAACAGAGTCAATAGTCAGGTTTAGCCCCCCCCCCCCCTGAAGTCAAATACTAGTTCGCCCCCCCTACCCCCCTCGAAATGAAAACCTATGTACGCCACCGATTGTAACTACCAATTTTTAAACAAATATATAGATAGATTTACCTATTTACATTATGTATCTAAGAACAATAGTGGGTCACACAAACACATTATATGAACATGAGATAAAAAAGCACACAGTTAAAACACTTTCAATCATAGATAATAGTCAAATGAAGTCAACGGTGAGAGCGTGAATCAGCTGTAAGTACCTATAGATACCCCAAAGAAAATTTAAATGTTTTCAAAGGAACAAGATATAAATTATTATAAAAAAATGAAAGTTTACCGGGTATGAAGTCTAGTCCTACATACCTACTTCATGGTAAAAAAAATAAGGATATATTTTAATACGTTGCCTAATGTTTTGCGTTCACTGTACTAACTCAATAAAGACATTTGTTTACCTAATGTCTAAATAATGTGTTGGCATAAGGTTCATAACATTCACCTACTACTACTCTGTGTCTTTACAAAACAATGAATCCGCCAGATGAGTATGTGGCAAGTATTTACAAAGAATACTGTTTTTTTTCCTCAACAGAAACGAGAGGCACCTTCATTCACATAATGCAGCGTTACGTGAACTCCCTTGGGGAGGAAGCAGGATGGGTGTTCCGACGCTTACGAGTCGGCTTTGGCTGGCTTAAGTGATCACTTTATGCCCATCAGGGTTCACCCATTCCACCACATCCTGCTGTCAACTGTGTAATTTTTTAAAGTTCTACATATATGTGCTACTGCTGGAACTTATTTCATATTGACCCCATGTTTCAGATGCTAACGCCATCTGTTGAGGAGTTGAAATACTTTAGGTATATCTCAAATTATATTTACAAAGAGTTATAAGAAGGGTACCAGTGGCCAGGGGCGTAGCCAGGAATTCATTTCGGGGGGGGGAACCTTAATTAAGGCTGCATGGCCTAGAAAATTAATGAGTGCGTTATAAATACTTTTTCAAATTCTGTGTATAAATTAATTCTTACTTGAATAATTGTTTGTCAATGGGTGTCCCTCTCAACCTCGCTTCCAGAGAAGTCGGCGAAGGAGGACTGATGATGGAGCCACTGGAGTTGAAGGGGCCAGGACCCGAGCTGGGCTTGGCGCTGAGGTCCAAGGGTTGTTCTGCTGAAGGAGCCGGCGACCGGGGAGGCGATGAAGCCGCCTGTTCTTCTTGATTTTGTCTGGAGAAAAAAAAAACAAATTATGTTAAATTAAATTTACGGCTGTGATGAAAGGCAAATCAAGTGTGAATACTGCCGATGTTGAGATGAGGTCTTCAGTAAGAATGTCTGGAAAAACGTTGAATGAGAGTGATTAGTGTATTCAAGAGATTAGAGGTGACTGTAATATGGATGCTGTAAGTAGAATGAAGGTGATCAGGTTAAGATCGTAATAGTCCAAGAGCCCGCTGCTTAAATTATGACGTATCTGTTTTTTGATCGAAATGTGGTATAAATGATGGCTTACCAATAGGGTATTACATCGCACTAGAGTTGCCTATCAAAATCTTGCCGCAACCCCCCTTCCCCCCCTGAAAAGGTTCCTCTTCGCGGTTTTTCGCATTTTATAAGAAAATGGTAAGAGATAGGAGAAAGTAGTCAATTTATACCACATTTCGATCAAAAAATAGATACGTCATAATTTAAGCAGCGGGCTCTCGGACTATAAGGACATACAGAGAGGTTGAATATTGAAGGGTACGATGTATCGAAATACTTTTTTTAAATTTGCTGCAAACCAATCCACAGGATTGAGACTGGGGAAGAAGATACAGACCCAAATACTTTCCTGCACACATTAGGCACTCTAAAAAAACCTGTGTCGTAAACAGAGGTGGGCACCGTTAATCAAAAAGTTAACTTCGTTAATCGTTAAAGCGTTACATTTTGAAAAATGTAACGGAAGTTAACGTTAATCCTTTAAAGCGTTAATGGAAAAATCGCGGTTAAATGGCATGAAATAGAACTACATACGTGCTACTACTGTCACACTATCGCGATGTATCCCAACAAAGTGGGTAGACAAATACATAAATACAATGTGCCTATAACAAATAAAACATACAGAATGGGTGGCGAGTCTCATTCTTGAATAAGAAGTAAAATATATTATACAAATTTTACAAACACCTAGGTACATTTTTTATTACACTTGCCCATGGACGTCGCTAGCTTCAGAGTTTTAAAGGCGCCGCAGCTGATTTTTTTTTGTGGCAGTATAGAAGGTCATAATTTAGTTTATTTTGTTGAAATAAAAATGCAGGCTTGAGAAGGACAAAATTTGACTTTTGATCTGAATTTCTTTTCCAACGCCCGAACCACAAACGATACCACACATAACCCCATACAAACCTTGGATTATTTATCTAATGCCAACGCCGCCAGTGGATGATGTCTATGCAAATATTCAAATATTAACGGACTTAATTAACGGAAGTAAAATGTAACGGAAGTTAAATAATCCGTCAACATTTTTTCGAGGTGAGAAAAGCGTTAAATCGTTAACCAAAATTTTAACTTCGTTAATTAACGATTAACGGATTAACGCTTTTCTGCCCAGCTCTGGTCGTAAAGTACAGAATACATCGTCAACACCGAAATTCGAAGAGGCACCTCCAAATTGGGGCACCAAAAACAACTGAAAGAATTTTCAGCGCACTTGTGTAAAGATACATGGACAGAATAATAGTAAATAAGGAAAAAAATAATTTTACATATGTAATTTCGAGTTCAAACAACATAATTATTTTCAATAGGTAATAAATTTTACAGAGTTTACATAATATAACAAAGACATTTATTTTTTATAATGTTTCGAGTATTGTATAGATACCTACATAGTATACGAAAACATATACTAATTCTCTTCATGGTCTGAAATTTCATTTCCCGCGGCGCTTAAGTTCAAAATCGCATGAACGATCGAATAGCGTTTTTTTTCTTCATTTTTTGTGGCTAATTTCGCTTCATTCAAAGAAGTTTTTACGGTCATTCACTAGATTTTAATGCATATTATCAATACAAAAAGATCTCTGCAAATTTTGATAAACGAGTTGCTGTTTTTCGAAAAGAGATCAGAGGTTTTTTTGAGAAATCTATACAAGATATAAAAAAATCCTTTACGGTCATTCCCTAGATAAAAGTTCAATGTATGTATATGTACCCTATTTTTTTTTCAATGCATATTTAGTAAGGTTATCGAGATCCAAGGTCTTAAAATATACTTGATATTGTCGTGACCTCATTGTGACGTGAAATTACCAGAAGTGGAGCAATTTATTTGCTCTTGTAAGTGAACCTTTAAAGATAAATAGCCTTTTTTTCTATTCGGAAACAAGCTATCTAAATCTAAACTCAGTCAGTTGGTAGATTTTGTTTCCATGCAGTAGGGGTTATTTTTTTTATCTTACCTTTCTTGTTGTTGCCTTTGCTGGTGAAGATACCAGTGCGGCATGAAGGCAGGTGTGCAGAGGGCTAGGGCTGGGTTGAGGGCGGGCAGAGCCCCCAGTGTTGCTAGTGAGGCAGCCATTGATTGTACCTGCAGATAGAAAAAAACCATGTTAATATATAATCATATAATTTATTAATGTTCTATCTACCAATATCTACCAATATCTACACCTACACGGTACAATGGTATCTACTTTGAATAATAACTTTGATATAACTTTGTAACATTATTAATTTATTGTATTGTCGGTAGAACTGAAAAATATGTTGTATCTAAATGCTGTCTCAATGGATGGATTTTTGATTTTTGTTTGAAAATACCTACCTAGTTGCAATGTACTTGTGCACTGTATCATGTTAGCTATAGTTTCTATTGCTTATGTATGTTGTTAAATATTGATATGATTGGAAGTGTTGTATTATAAGTTGTAATTATTGGAATTATTATTAGGAATATGTTTCATGCTCCCCTCCCTTTACACAAGTGTCACTTTTTAAGGGAGGGTATAATGTAATTATACTTATTTAAGATAATCACTGTAGAACCTAAAAAAATGTATTGTTATTAATGTCAAAATTTCAATAAAATAAAAAATAAAAAAATCTCTCTTGAGGGGTAGGTAAGATGAATGTTGGAAACGTTAACGTTCAAGAATCAAGTGGCTTGAACATGTAGACAAGATTCTCAAGGAGTAAAAGGAGTGTTTTGAGTAAAAGTATAAGGAATCGCAGAGGGTGTATATATGATGAATTGCTTGAGTGTAACGGTAGTAAGAAGTGTGTGTAAGGATAGGAAAGTCTGGCGATCTGTTCCTTCTGCCTACTCCGCAAGGAATGCAGCTTGAGGAGGATAGCATATAATAGAATAGACTGGTCGAGAGACAGATCTCAGACTCGAATGCGAGTTATTTGACTTGAGTATTAATTATATAAGTACGTAGAGATATATTAGGTATATATAGGCTAGGTGAAAATTGTAACCTCCTTGGATAAGGACACTGAAAAGGAATGTAATTCAGGGGTGGAGTTTGCCGCGGGGTTCCCTCAAGGCTTACCCTGGGCTCACCTGTTAATAAGATTTGCCTAGAAGTGCGGGTAAAGAGGTCGCTGTTAATGCGCCTGAGATACCCGGGGATGTGGAGGGCCTTAAGCCCGCGGAATTTTCCTTCAATGGTTTAATAGACATTAATATTTTAACCTCAATTTTTCTTACTTGGTTTATTGTGGGTTGTTGTGCCCTCGCCTGTTGCAGTTGTAAAAGGTGTGCAAACGCCTGTGCCTGTAAGAAATTAGCCTGGACGTTAGTCAAGGAGGGTTGTCCTTGATTCTGAAGTGACGGCACTCCCGCCAAGTTTGGTAGGGCGCTTCTCACTTGACCCACTCTGGGACTGGATCTGCTAGAGCCAGATTCACTTCCCGACTCGATACCGACGGTCTGAGGACTCTGAAATAGAAAATTGTTTATTTTCATAACATACCTACAATTTTTTTATGAAAATAATAGGTATGAATCATATTGTTTTTGGTAATGCTAAGGTCCAATTTCGTAAATAATCGTACTTGCTAAAATAACACCACTTCTTATTTTACTGCGATAAGCTCGCCCTAGTGAACAAATGTTATGATTTATATGTATTCGTAATATTAACATATTTAAATATAGCAATAATTGAGGCAACTAGGTATAGTACAAATCGCAAGATAATTATCATGATGATGGCGACACGAATTGCTGAATATCCAATCGGTTTGATCAATTTAGTCGATTCTCTTTCGCGTTTGCACGCAATATCGTTGTCTCGTTTTAAATATTGCCGAAATACCTATTTGCTATACATTGCGAAGTAATGTTAATCAATACGATTTGAACGAGTATTTTTCTATCAATTGACTGTATTCTTCGTACTATAAAACCCTACAATTGATATTAAAATGCGATTAAAATTGCAAGAATAAGTAACACAACTTACCGCTGGTGGTTCAGGGGCAGCTGCAGTCGTCTGCTCTGCACCTGGCCTGACCAGTTCTCCATCCACACAGAAGTAGCATTTGTCCTGCGGCTTCCAATCTGTCGGAAGTGGTTTAGGTCTAGGAGGACCCGTACTACTCCTCTTTATTAAACTTTCCAATATAGTTTCTGTTGGATTTGTATTACTATTATTACTACTAGGTTTTGTTGTATCATTTCCTACTGTGTTAATTTCTTCTATAGTTTTAATTTTAAGTGTACTTTGTTGATTATTTTCTTTAATAAAATTATTCTCTTCTTTCTGTTCGGCAGGTTTCTCTAATGATTGTGTTTCTTTGGAGTCTTCGTCTACAGGTATGGGTGATGTTGTCTCTAGAGGTCTGTCGACATCTTTCTCTTCCTGTTTTTGTGTTGTGTCTTGTGTTGTGAGATCTGCAGCGCTGTTGTTGCGCTGAAGCGCTTCTGCCGTGGCTATCATGGGTTGCTGTTGCTCCTCTCTCTCGGAGTCGTTGGTCTCCGGAGGGTTGGATTCTTCCTGTGTCTCCACAGCAGATTGTTCCTGCGTTGTGTCGTTCTCTTCCGACGATGACTGATGTAGGGGCAAGTCTCTGGCTAATAGTACGTCCTGATATAGTTTCCATTTCCTGCGACCCATCAACTCCTCAGCGACCCGTTCTAGACCTGAAACAAAAGAAACAACAATCAATATCCATACTCTAGCAAACACAAGAGTTCAGGGGAGCTGATCTGCAATGGACAAATGTCATTACCATGGTCCAAAACAGAGACTAGTGGAGAGATCTTTTTTTTTTTCTTTTTTTTTTATAAAACCCTTTTTTTTATAAAACGACTTGCATACCCAAACCCAAAAAATAATGCTTTCCAGCCCACCTTGCACTAGGCTAAAAACCTGTATCGCAAAGTATTGCAACGTTATTGCTGCCCTATACTCCCCTAGGAGTTGAAAGACTAAATGATGGGGATGATGAGGTAGACACTAGAAGCCACCAATTATTCCACTCTGGACTAAGCATAACCAACAATCATTGCCCCTGGGCCGAATTGGCAAAGAAATCATTTTTCTCGGGCCGAACGAAATATTGAAATTAACGAATTGCTTGACCTTCCTTAGCTTGGAAACAGATATAGGGTCAAAGTGTTTCGTATCTTAGAGCTGTTTTTTGTTTCTAATATTCCAACCTCAATATCATAGAGAGAGTAACTCTACGTTTACCAGACTTCTATAGAAGCCATAAAAATCGTATGGTTACATAGTTGCTTTTTACTTTATTGTTCGAAAAACAGCTACCTATTTTACCGACTATTACTTAGCATTTAAAATTTATTAATATTCATGTATTTAGTATTCACATCAAATAATAAAATATTACATCTACTTTAGACATTTCACAGCATATAAATTTTTATTATTAAACACATATAAGGCAATTGTTGTAAATTAGTATTTAAATTTATTAATATGTATACAATTTTCTTCACCATATTATATTAATATTGCTAAAACATGTTTACACATTATTTTCATTAAAATTGTTTTATGCATCCATCTTGTTAATATATTTTTTATTAGAATTAAGTTTATGAATATACAAAAAAATAATGAATAAATAGGTTGATGGTTAAATAAGATTGTTCCAGAAAAACGTTAGAAGGGGCGAGTGGTATGCACTGAATAAAAATCGTTCAATTTTCGCATCAACTTTTGAAATTTTGTATTGGAGTAAGCGCAAAATAAGGCGCAGGATAGGACCGGAGTGGAGAGACTTGGAGAAGGCCTACGTTTAGGCGCGGACGGTTTCCGGCTGAGAAAAAAAAGAATCTTCCTTTCCCCGAGACAATTTTTGCATGGCCTTTTAGAATTCATGTGACTGTATTGCTTAATTTTGTTTTTGTTTAGTAGACGAAATTCGAATACTGGAATGTTGTACAGTAATTGAGGGTAATACATACTGAATGTAAAATATACATTTTTTTGTAGGTACACGGAGAAAAATAATTTATTCATAATAAATTATTTGCAAGAATGTTATCACCTTTTAAATTCAGTTTCCATAGAATGATTAATGAGCGAACAGAGAACCTGTCTTGTGAATCCATAAACAGGATTGTGTTTGATGACTGGCAGGCAATATAACATAACAGCGCTAAGTAACATAATATTAATGTTATTATAGTTATAAAATAAAACCTAGTACCTTCTCGTGCAAGTTCACGACTAAAAAACCGGTTAACGGGCGGTTTCCGCTTAGCCGGCTAACGGGCATAATTCATAGTAGTCATATTATTTGCAATAGATAAGTTACGTACTACTACAGGAAATTATCCGTCAAATAATAATCTATTAGCTAGGTATAGTACAATGTAATATTAGGAAATCCAAATTATAATTTAACTAGTTAGTGTAGTTAGCTATTAGAGGTAATATTAAGCTACTAATTGGTTCTAAGACAGTTTTAGAACGGTTCTAAAGTAATTGCAAGTTTAACAAAGTCATAATTTAGTTAAATTTTGTTACAAATTATCGAGATTGGACCCTTTTTATAAAAAAATATGAATATATTTTGTTGAAAATGGCATAAATCAGTCGACAGCGGGTGTCTTGACTACAAAATAAGATTAAAATGAAGACACTGCAATTTTATAAACAATACTTAAATATTCTGTACCTACACATAATTAGGAACTGAAATAAATAATAATTAGGAACACTGTATCAGTATTCAATTTGATTGTTTCATTTTGAATTTGGAACTTATCCGGTTAACCCACTCAGCGGTTAATTGGTTAATTCAAATTTCGATTCGAATATTGAGTTACGTACATAGTTCAGTCAGAAGATTATAAATTTATAGCCGTACCTATGTAAGTTTTTTATTATCTACAGCGTTATTAAAAACTAGTTTTAATCATATATATAGACGTCGTTTTATCATATTGACAGAGTAAGGGAAGACAGACGTGAATGTTAAAATTGCAAGAAACATGGCGATTACTGTTTATAGAACATTTCTATGAATCTACAATTAAGGTGCTCTTACACGAGCAATTTTTTTTTAGCAATAATTGCGCCACCTCGTACAGATCGCATTGATTATTGACAACATTATTTCGCAACATATAGCAATTATTTCGGCAATATTTAAGGCAAGAGTGCAAACAAGAAAGAGAATTATCGTGATGTCGGCGACACAAATTGCTGAATATCCAATCGGTTTCGTCATTTTAGTCTCTTTTACGTTTTTAGCGTTTACGACTGTTTTACGTTTGCACGCAATATCGTTGCCTCGCTTAAATATTACCGAAACAATTGCTATATATTGCAAAATAATGTTAATCAATACGATTTGTACGAGTTGCTCGTGTAAGATCACCTTTACACTATACCCGATTGGAACTAAAAATTCATGAAAAAAATTTATACTCGATATGGAATATTTCGACGTGACAGTAATTTATTACAACGATTTTATTTTACTTTATCTGTCGTTGTATGCATCTTAATTTTCGTTTCCAAATTTCAATAAGTTCCTAATGTCAGAGCATCTTAAAATTTTGCACACATGTTTGCTTTAGCTGTCATTTTTACAATTCTTAT
Organism: Ceraclea dissimilis; assembly: GCA_963576895.1. NCBI lineage: Eukaryota > Metazoa > Arthropoda > Insecta > Trichoptera > Leptoceridae > Ceraclea > Ceraclea dissimilis. The sequence continues at coordinate 18,310,370 of OY756363.1, forward strand.
CTAATTCTTGTTTTTCATTCATATATTCTCAAGGACGGACGTGTTTGAGTAAAAGAAATCGTAGAGTGTGTAGGACGAAATGCATGAATGTGATAGAAGCGTGTTTTTTTATATAAAGGATCTGGGCTTGCATACACAAACTCAAATACTTTCCTACACACCTTGCACTAGGCTAAAAACCTGTATCGCAAAGTGTGGCGATCTTTTCTCTATGCCTACCCGGCAAGGGATGCGGCGTGAGGAGATTGAATAGAAATACGTATCGCCATAGTACGTAATTCAATATACTTATTACTTTTTGTTACAATGTTTTCTTACAGTTAATTTATAGTTACGTACACTGAGAAAAATTCCGCGAAACTCCCGGATAACCGCCATTATAAATAGAGATAGCTCAAATACACATCATAATTTGTTACGCTCCACGCTGTCATGTGAATATTTTTTCGCGATTTCTATTCAATGACATATATGGTCAAAACCGCGTTATTTAATACTATCATTATACTTAACTTCTTATTAAGTACGTAGGTACTACTCAAGTTATTTTGAACAATGAGAATGCGAACTGAATTAAGAATCCGTAAAGAAGTAAATTGTTATGTTAGAGTTCTCTTTCTCACAGTTAAGTAGTGTTGTTGCAAACAGTCACGGTCTAGTCGCGAAGCTGCCTTAAATAATTATTGAAAAACCTAACCTAACCTAACAGTGTGCAATTTTTATACATTAAAAATGATTTTTTATAACTAGTCTATCGACATATGTACTATTATTTATATCTAGATACAGGTTGTCCCATAAGACGTGCGTGCATGAAATTAAACGTGTCAGGAAAAAATAACACGGAAATAATTTATTATCTCGAGGTTTTTAAGCGTCGGTACATGCTGGAAGTCCATTTTTAAGGTAAAATTAATGAATAAGTATTTACATAGTTTAAAATCCACAAAAAATAACTTTAGATTACGCGACTAGCGTCTAAATATTAAGTCATTTTTTTTGTTGATTTTAAACTGAATATTTGGTCTTACATTTTACCGGAATAATCTATAGAGTTCTTTTACAAAATTTATGGGGCAATAACACAATTCGGTATATGGCGTCTGCTAACTTTTGATTGGTTAGTTTATTTATTTTATTAATTTTAAAGAACACACGGCGCAAGGCCATTAATACATAAAGTTAACAGATGAAAATGAAAAAAATAAATGAACACATGAAAAAAAAGGATGATTAAAAAAAGTACATTTGAATATGGAATGAATATTGGTACCTAAATTTTAATTAATTTAATTTTTATATAGAGAAATATAGATAACCTACTCATTTCTACATCAGGCATTGATGGTTATTTACACTACTTGGTAAAAAAAACTAAATTAATTATATAAGTCGAAAGATTAAAATAATTCTCCAATTAAAGCACGCATAATAAGTAATTTAGTATTTTATCTTTGAAGTGATATGAATATTCATTAGACTTCAATACGTAATATTAATAGATATATAGAATAAATAGGTAATTATTATTTATTATACCCAGGCATTTATTTCATTTTACGGAAGTTAAATAGTACTAATGGGAGAAAAAAATGTTTCAATTTTTAATGAGAATAACGGTGTGTGAAACATTTCTTTATTTTTAGTAAATATTTTTTTCAGTGTACGACGTACGTACCTATTTATCTAGGTATACCTATTATGTTTAGTTATTATCTATCTATTTATACCATCACGCCACGTCCCTTGCAGGGTAGCCAGAGAGGATAGAGCACCAGACAGCTCTATCTCTACACACACTCCTAGTCTCCGTCACATTCATGCAATTTGTCATACACGCTCTCCGATTCCTTTTACTCAAAAGTCGTCCATCCTTGACGATCTGGTCGACATGATCAGACCAGGCCAGTCTCGGGCGGCCGCGTTTCCTCACACCTCTTCGCTCGCTCAAATACATCTTTCTTGTAATCGTGTCATTCTTCATTCTCTCAACATGTGACAACAAAATACTGTGACGACATAGTTGGGTCCCTTTAGCTCCAACATATTTTTATATGAACAATGGTTATTGTTCTATTTAAAAAAAAAAGTGAAACATGTACAAAACTTGGAAATTCTACAGGAAACAAATGGTACCACTGTGAACAGACTATTTATAGCCTTTTAATTCGATAGATAGCAGGTAGGTATCGATAAATGTACAATTGTACACCTGCCCAATAATTTTAATAGCTACCTATAAGTATCCGTACTGTATAATAGATTAGTTACTTCTATGGCTACGAACTGTTACGTAATAGGTCATATTAAGAGTATGCACACCGTCATTTCAAAAATTTCTAAAAACGGGAGACCTTATATCTCGACAACCGTTACTAAATATGCCTTGGAACAAAACAGGGTAGATGCATTGAACATTTATCTAGGGAATAACCGTAAAAGATTTTTTTACATCTAGTATAGATTTCTCAAAAAAAAAAATTGAAAAAAACCTCTGATCTTTTTTCTGAAAGACGGAAACTCGTTTCCCGAAAGTCGAGGAGTAAATTTTGTTTGTACTGATAATATGCAAAAAAAAAAGTTTTTTGATAGACGCAAAATCAACCCCAAAAAATGGAAAAAACGCTATTTTTACCATTTTATCACGCGATTTTTCACGCGATTTTGAATCTTAATGCCGTGGGAAATGACTGTGACGTCATTCTTGGTGCCAAGTCCTTAAGTCACAGTATTTTAGGTAGAAACCTACCTAATAAATAGTTACCTTTAAGGATTTGTGTATAAATACCTAGGTAGTATAAAGAATGAACGGCATTGGCTGAAAATATATCTAGGCCGTACCAAAATATTCAAAGGTAGGTAGCTATTTCACTATCTGAATATTTTATACATAGTATGTGCGTCTATAGGTTAATATTAGCGAGGCATTTTGTAGAGTATAGCTCCACGAAAATTTCAATGTACACAGCGAGGGCGCTACTGTTGGCATAAAATGAATCTAATTAACTTTTATAAAATATACAATGTTCGAATATAAAATCACGAAATGACAGGGTCATGAAACAAAAGCTCTTTTATTATCACGTACCTGAGTATTAAAACAACTCTTCATACTAATTTCCACCTATCTAAAGGTTCACTTAGACGAACTAGTAATGCCGAAATAATTGGGCAATTAAATGGTCCAAGTTGCCGAGCAACTATTATTTATTATTATTTCGTATGGCTTCTGGCAACATTGATTGGCGGCAACGTCTGAAGATAAGATAATTATGCTATCTGTTACATACAGGAGACATGTACCCTACAGAGCAACATCCAGGCTTCCAAGCCATTCAAGGGCATTGGGTGTGGCATTATGGATATATGTATGCATATATGGTCCAGGGAATGATCTCAGAAAACAGTCTTTGAAATATGATAAAAAGTATGAAATATTACCGAAATAATTACGTAATTAATTGCTTCAGCTGGGACAATACAAGCTGCCGAGCAATTATTGCTCGAAAAATTGGCCATGAAAGATAACCTTAATACTAAACAATTTTCGGTAGTCATGAAATGTTTGTGAAACTATATCGGCGTAGACTCGACCACGCTACGGTTCGTGTTATTTTGTAGTATAACTAACAAAGTATGGTGTAGCCCGTAGCACATTATATTATTGCTACGTAGTATGTATGTATAGTTGCACCGCACGTGGTAGGCGTAGAGCCGTAGCAGGCAATGTTTCCCGTATAGTTTATTATTCTGAAACTCACTGTGAAAGGGTTGAGATTTTAAACAGGGTCGAAGCTAGGAAACAATGTTCAACTGACATTGCCATAGGTTTGTAATTTTCCGTTAGAATCTGTTTTTATTTATTTGCACTTTTGGTGACAAAATACAGGGTTACGTTAATATTGCAAATATAAATTATAACATTTGTTCACTAGAGTGAGCTTATCGCAATGCTGTAGTCTCTAACATAATATAACCCCAAAAGAGATGTGTTTCTAGATTTGTTTAACATAAGTAGGCAAAAATTTTCATCGTTTTTTAGATATTTTTTAGAAGAATTTATGTTCTTTTGACAATCTTTTCACCCTTTTCACAACATTACTTAGGGAGCTACTGAAAAAGTGACATGCATCTATCAAGTTTTAAGCCATTTGGTTTATTTAATACTTACGAAGAATAAAAATACTTATCTATCTATCGTTTAGTGGGGAAATATCATACATTGATTTCTTTCTTACTACGAGTATGTATTATGTATTTATTGCATGATATGTTTTTGTATAAAAATGTAATTTTGGATAACAAATTAGTAAATCGTTTACGCTGTAAGTTGGAGCGTGGACTTCTAGTCATGAGATGCCGGGCTCGAATATTGTTGCCGGCGATCCGGGATCGAATATCGGTGCTGGCAATATATTCTGCACTTCACGACTCAAGGTGTGTGTATACAATCCCAGATTCTTTTTAAAAATGTATCGCTATGATGTCTAATTGAAAAACATTCTAAATTTGAATCAGAAATGTCGTGTTAGATACAACTCTAATTACGTCATGGGGATTATCGGATAAAAGGGCAAACACAAACATGAAACCGCTTCTGACTGTTGAACTATTCGCTGTGGTGGTTATGGGTATCTATATGCTATAGGCCCACTCTATGTACATAAAGTTATTATTATTATTGTTGGGTACCTAACATTATTAGAAGCAGTAGGCTGTTGTATCGTAGGGGCGGATCCCAAACACGCTCCACCCATAATTCGGCCCGGCCCAATAAAAAAATTACCTAATACTTAATAGTTGAGGATTCATCGCGTCTATGAAATAACAATAGCAATTCATATATAACATATGACGGTATAATATACTAGTTCTAAGCTAAACATATGCGGCGCCCGTGGGAACAAAGTGGCTAAGTCTATAACAACATAATAGGTATTATAGGTACTATACCTAGACAACATATACAGTTATAATATGTTCAAAGCTATTATGGTAGCTCTTCCGGTAGGTGCCCATCACTATAAATAAGATAAGTAGATAGGCCTTAATATTTTTCTGTTTTTTTTTTGTATGGAAGTTATTCAAATACAAATTAAAAAAATATAAAGTTGGGTTGATTGGCAGAAATCGCCAACAGGCGATAAATCCGCCCTTTGTGTGTATATTTATGTGCAATAAAGTTTTTATTTATTTATTTATTCAACTTTCTACAAAAATGTTTGGTTGAAAGGTTGAAACGGATAGCCTCGATCGTGAAACGAAAAACCATAGATTTTAAAAATTACAATTATTGCTTTTGACATCGGTCAACAGTCGAATAAAAACTTAACCCACGGAACATTTTTTTTTCGAGCGGGGGTAAAGCCAGTTTCCATGATAGGCCTTTTAAAGGTACCTAACAAGACTAAAACGGTTGGGAGCCTATGTTGATCACCTATTGATGAATGACTAAAATTGAATTGAAACGCCTAACTATGTTTCTAAATGTGCACTATTATGATCAATAAAAAATCTATATATCTATCTATCTCTAGTAGCCACTTATTGTTTATTATTCTTTTAATATCAGATACGTACTCGTACCTATGCACAAATTATTTTGTGCTTCTAACTTTTTCATGGTCCACCTTCAGGTGTATTAGGGCGGTAAGTTTAGGTAGGCCCTGTATGCGAAAAACCAATTAAAAAGGTGTAAATCTAATTTATAATACTTAATGATAGGTACCTAAGTAGGTATATATCGCGGTTTCTTCGTTCTGTTTTAATTGGTTAAATATATACCTACATTGTAATAGGTAAATAATTTTGTGGTTAGATATGTACGCACCTATTAATTGTTTAATTACAAGACCAAATCCTTTTGATAAAAAAAAATATAAAAATACGCCCTTAGCGCGATTCGAACTGAGTATATTTAAGTACCTATACGTGTAAAGATCATTAGAGTGGAGTCTCAGTACTCCGGCACTCTATTAAAAACCAGAGGGTGCCGGATTATTGGGAAGTTCAGATTACTGGTACAATTGCATGAAACCTGGTGATATTTCAGTGATTTTTGCGACTCACTATTAATAATCAGTGTATTTTTCAACTCATTATGTATAATAGAAAATTTATATGGAAATCCATCAATTTCATAAAAAAAATTGTCTGCGGCGCTATTTTTTAACACTTTTTTATACAAAAAACTTTTTTCATATGTATTATTGTGCAAAATATTATTTACATTTTCAAATAAACAAACCTCATCACAACCTTCTTCAGTATGTCTCACAAAAAATTTCGCTATTTGCTCGTTTTTCATGCTTCAGCAATTTTCTTAATTTTTGTTGCCCCCCCCCCCCCCCCCAGCTCCGAGACTGGCGACACCCGTAGGGACCGGTAGAGATGTTGGGTGGAGAGAGCGGTGGCGTAGGGTGCCGGATTACTGGACGTGTCGATGTACTGAAGTGCCGAATTAGTTAGGTTCTACTGTACATTCATATATGAGTAGTGGTGGGTATGAGGCAGGTATAGGTAGGTAGTTGCATATAACTAACATATGTGTGAATCTATAGTAATTAATTCATATACATGTATAGGTAACCAATATCTATTAGCATTCCTAATACTCATTTAGGTGACCTTTGCGAGCTCATCAGAATAAATTATACCTAAGTATGTAAGTATTCCATCCATATCATCTATGATTGGTCGAGTGGGTGCCACCAAAATGGCCGATCTTTTCCGTGCATATCTACTTTATGTATTTATACATTCTAGGTAACAGGCATTGGCGTAGCCATCAGTCAGAGATTGGAATAGGTATATATTTTTTCATACAAAATTATAAAACCTAGCAAAAATCACATTATTGCCACACGTTTTCTTATCATATTATAAATATTCTAAAAATGGGTTTTAAAATTCATCATAATACCATTATTTCATTAAAAAATGGCTTGCGGCGCTACTTTTTTAATTTTTTCATATATTTTTCTTAGATATTGTTGTGCAAAATATCACACATTTTCGAATAAACCAAACCATATCACGACCTTCTTTACTATATCTCGCAAAAAAATAATTAGGCGCTATTCATGCGTTTTATGTCCTATACCAAATTTATCATTTTTGTTGCCCCCCCCCCCCCCCTAGCTCCGAGGCTGGCGACGCCCATGGGCGTAGCGTGGGTTTTATGCTGCCCGGGGCGGAAGCCATTTGGCTGCAGCCGCTGCCCCCATATTTAGATGCTCAGAAAGTCAGAATCCGAAATGCTCGAAAATTTACAATTCCAAAGAACTTCGAAGTTGGAGTGGGACAACTAACATTTTAATATTGATAAATAAAAATAGCACCTTTTTTATATAGTTATACGTAAGAGAGTTCGGCCTGTGCTAAGCTACCTTAGGTAGGTATTCTTAACTACCTATGTTTAAATAAAAGAATCACGCTATTAGTGACAATAATCAATTTGTAGATAAAACTCGTTCTAATCAATATATTAGTGCCATTTAGTGATAACGTAACATGATGTTAACTCTAAGTATAGGTAGGTACAATACAATGGTATAGATAGCAATAAAAATACAAATGATAAAGCACGAAACTGCGCGATATATTCGTATGTAGATAAGTAAGTACTTATATATGCTCGTGAATTATGAGAACTAATAATGTGATAAAATTTCAGCCATATTGGTTTTTCTGTATTTTATCTGTCATGATATGGGTTCTGGGTAGATACCGCTCTTCAAACGATACGAATTGGGTTGATAGCATTTCGTTATCAATTTTATTAAATGGGTAGGTATCTATCAGGGTATCAGGTAATAGGTATTTTTCTCTAATCCTCCGTAGGCCTCATTTATAAGGCACTTGGAATCCTCAGGTTTACGTCATATATTAAACAAACAACAAAATAAAATGCGATACATCAATAAACAGTTACCTTCAGCAAAAAAGAAAAAAATCAATAAACACATGGTGACAAAACAAAACGTATAACAGGTGTGATTTAGTTCAATGCAGGTCTGGATGAAAATTGTCCAGAACTAGGTACATTACGTCAGTAGATAAAGGTTCAATGTGTCTACCCTATTATTTTCCAAAGCATTTTAGTAAGGTTTTTTTTAAGAGATTTACTCGTAAGGTCTCAAAAATCTATTTTTTTTAATGTCAATATAGCTACTCTTAAGTACCTACACCATTTTTTTAAAGGATCTGGACTTCCATAAACAAACCCAAATACTTTCCTCCATACCTTACACAAGGCCAAAAGCCTGTATCGCAAAGTGTGGAATACATCGCCAGCGCCGAGATTCGAACCTAGCACCTGCCGCTTGAGAGACTGCCGTCTCAACCAACTGCGCCAACCATGTACTCAATTACTTACCTAGTTTAGTTTTATTTGCATGGGTTAGCTGGAAGAGCTCGCCCTAGTGATGATTACACATTACCTATTATTGTACCTAAATGTAGGTATATTATTTAATGTTTTTTTTACGTACAAAGGATCTGGGCTAGCATACACAAACCCAAATACTTTTCTGCACACTTTGCACTAGGCTAAAAACCTGTATAGCAAAGTATTACACTTATTCAGTGGCGGATCCAGGATTAAATTTTGGGGGGGCTGAATGTCGTCACAGGGTATCAAGTGTCTCAACTTTTTTTCATTCATCATCCAAAAATAGTTGTCCCTCTGGATCCGCTGGTGCACTTATGTAATGTTCACTCACTACATCTGAATGAGCGAAGAGGGGTGAGAAAGCGCGGCCGCCCGAGACTGACCTGGTCCGATCATGTCTCAAGGATGAACGCGTTTTGAGTAAAAGGAATCGGAGAGCGTGTATGACTAATTGCATGAATGTGACGGAAGCTAGGAGTGTGTGTAAGGATAGGGCTGTCTGGCGCTCTGTCCTCTCTGCCTACCCTGCAAGGGACGTGGCGTGAGGGTATAGATAGATAGATAGACACTTACAGAATAAATAAATAAACTACTTATTGACTAAGTAATGCTTAAGCATTCTCTTCAGTTGGTAAGCATGGTTGTTACTTTATTAATAGAGTTATTAACAATCGTGTAAAATGAAATTACAAGTATACAAGTACAACATTCATATTACCCGAGTACAATAATGCTCAGTATATAACTAGGTATTGATTTATAATAATAGATACATAATAAGGCAGTTCCTTCCAGTAGAACCATGAGCCAATGCCAAAGTCGTGTATAACCTTTACAAGTCAGCAATAACTATTAGGTAAAACCACTTTGTTACTAAACATACTTTGGTACTACACACGTTCTAAACATTTTTGTATTCTATGGCACTTTGCACCGCCTTCTAGAGTAGGTACTCTAGCTGTGCTGTAATAGTTGGCAACATAGCATAATGATCAAACAGGACCACCACTCCTGTCAAATCTCCTAACAGAATATATTGCGTGGTCCATCATACTCATTGTTAAGGGACCGTTATTTTTATTTTTTTTATTTCATTCATTAAACAAACAGACAGTAATACAAAAAATCTTAAATCTTAAAAAATAGTAACTAGTTAAGTAATACCAATAGATGTTTGTTATCAATCTTACTACAATGGCAGTTATCCTCTATCCTCCTTATTTCATACATATCCTTAGCGACGGTGTCGACAACCTCGCCTATAACGTTTTATGTAGTAAGGGCTTAGTACCAAGAATGACGTCACGGTAATTTCCCACTGCATTAAGGATCGAAATCGCATGAATAATCCCATGATAAAATCGTAAAAATAACATTTTTTCCATTTCTTGGGGTTATTTAATAAGTCCTTAATTTCGCTTCAATAAAAAACTTTTACGGTCATTCCCTAAATTTTAAAATGCATATAATCACTACAAAAAAAGTTTCTCCGCGACTTTTGAAAAACGTGTGTCTGTCTTTCGGAAAAATATGAGAGGTGTTTTTCACATTTTTTGTTATGAGAAATTTATTCAAGATATAAAAAATATTTTACGGTTATTCCCTAGATATAGGTTCGCAATGTATCTACTCTATTTTGTTCCAAAGCATACATAGTAAGGGTGGTCGAGATCTAAAATGTTTCCCGTTTTTAGAAAATTTTGAAATGTGAATATGAGTACTCAACAGTTACAATTGTTTTTCAGCGATTTTTTGGAGTCCCAGCGTGTGTCTTAAAAAGTTTTTTACTATTTTACCTAATAATTTTCGTCTATTCTTTACGCCTCACCACTTGCAAAGCGCAGGTTTAGATTTAGAAATAAGTCTTAGTTAAGCGTTCTCTATGTTCACCTTGACTCAAAAACGTGGGATAATGTTTGTTTGGTATCTAGTACAGTTGAAGAACTGGCTGTGCTATGGTAACATTCATTCTGTTCTGATACATTGTACTATCATCAACTTACATAATTCTGGCGGAAATCGGGTATGTTTGTAACGCAGGGCCGTGGCAACTTATACAAGTTGTTCGAAGACATGCGGAATTAAAACACTTCTCAATCTCAATGCTTTCAGCTACGGTGAAATGTGTTATGCTAATATTACTTTTTCCATGTTGTTAGTTCATCGAGTTTCACTGCGGGCGAGTGGTTGGGTAACCGAGCTTTCGGCAGCGATACTAATGCCATCTTCAGGGTAAACAATTATCGCTGCCGAAAGCTCGGTTACTTAACCACTCGACCCGCAGTGAAACCCGAAGAACTAACAACATGGAAATGGATTCATCACGCTGCGAAAGCTTACACGATTATCTAATATTGCTTCTACTTCTTCTTTCATATGTCTGGGACAATTGTACAAGATGTAATCTAGGTCTGTAAGTAGTCTATTGCCCTTGGCGTCACCTTGTGGATTTCATCAAGAACCACTGCAAACCTTACTTTTTTAGTTTTTTACATTTCTTTGCAAAAAATTGAATAAGGGTCTGGTGATCTGTTCTCTCTGTCTACCTCGCAAACAGCGTCATTTTTGACGGATTGCAGCTAATAGTGCATAATATTCAATATCAGCTAAAGGTAACCACACTGAACTAAGATCTTTGCAATGGGCCAAATATCCATACAATCCAATTACTTTGGATTTCAATGCCAAAAGTGATAGGTTAGACTATGAAATATTGTGTTTTGTAGATTTATCTAGGACAAGCACCAAGCATCAGTGCTGTGCCTAGGCACTGGCAGATTAAGCGGTACGCAACTGTGTAGCCCCTCCGAAATTTGGGGGTCCACAAATTAGGATAGACTTCATATTAAAACATGTAAAAAAAGGTTTTAATATGTAGGTAGTAGGTATATAACAGTTAACATATTTTCAATGGTACCTACTATAAATTCCCAAAAAAATTTCGCCCGCGGCGCTTATCTTTTTTATTTTTAGTGCATTTGAGTGGGGGTTAAGTTAGGGTGGGGGCCCAAAAATTTATTGTTGAGAAGGCCCCATTATGCCTAATCCACATGCTGGCCGAATTGTCACGTTTTTTGTGTGAATGGGTAAGGTGACAATAAACCATTTTTTGAATAAAACGAAACTGTCCCCTAAAACCGTAAAAATTCTATTTCCCAAATTTGATCATGCGATTGTACATACTGCATGCAATTTTAAATGTTAAAGACGCAGAAAATGTTTTTGTTATGCTCCTCCTCTTAAAAAAGTACTGTTTAATCAACATAAACAATAATTATTCTAAAAAACTTTAATTTATTATGATTAGATATAATTAAATGAGACCTAATAGTCATATTTACTTAATAGGTAATTAATAGGTAAGTAAGTAAATCTATTTGTGCAATTATTATTGTAAGATTTGGCCTTGCATTTTAGACTCAAAGCATTGTATAGGTATATTATATGGCTATAGGTTCCATACTAGCTATAGAGAATAACCTTATGCTGTTCAAAAACCTGTTGATCGTTAGGTTGGTACCTATTGTTGTTATTATTTACTTGTAGGCATATTTTAAATAGTAACCACCTACATTCATATTGTTTTTCAAGAGCATTACCTATGGAGGTTTAAATAGCATTTAAATTTATATAATTAGTATGGATCCATTGCTATTTTCCATATTTTAGAATGGGTCCTGTCTTAAAAGTTATCGGAGGCCCGCAAAAAATATTGTTTAGCACCACAGGAGACTATTTCCATAAAATCTATAAAAAAGTTAAGCTGTAAATCAGTTGTGGTTATTAATACATTTTCGTCAGTATGGAAAATTTCGGAGCTCTAAAAATATCTATCTATCTATCTTTACCCTCACGCCACGTCCCTTGTAGGGTAGGCAGAGAGGACAGAGCGCCAGACTCCAGACAAAATAAATGTGAACATACCTATTCAGAGTTCTAACAAATAAGTGTAAATAAATTTAATGCTCTAACTAGCTAATAAATTTTAACAAATTCAGAGTCCTAACAAATAATTGTGAATAAATGTAGAGCCCTACACTAGCATAAATATGTGAATTTCAGAGCCCTATCAAATAAACGTGAACAAAATAAATTCTGGGCCCTGACAAATAAGTTTGAAGTTTTGCGAACACCTGAATCTAACAGGACACTCGGAAAAAACATGAAAAGAGTATGGAAAGGGGGGGTGGTAATTCTACGACCCAAGGATCCCATAGAGATGAGTAACCGTTTTCAAATTCAAAGCCGTAGTAGGTAAATAGTGAAATATGTAAGAAATTTATGTCAAAATATCTACCAAGAAAAACACAAGTAAGTATGCTCGTATTAAACCGTTGAAATAATCCAAGAAGTGTCTTCGGTTCAAGGTAATGCAAAATGCATCTGTCGTAATCAAGTTTCCTATGTCTTGTTCTTGTTATTCCCAAAAGGACAAGTCCTGTACTTACTTGTAGTAAGAAAATACTTAATACCGATTAAAAACATTGAACTTGTACAAAAATATGTCATACTGACGCAACTGTTAAGTCCAAGGTTGATTCTACCTAATAGTACATTCCATTGGGAAGTGGGAAGAACTTTACATACACATTCGTTCAATAAAATACCTTCTGTCATATGTATGTGAAAATAAACAATATGTTTCGATAAACACCTAAGCATATCTATGCATTAGATACTGCATATATTATTTAGCGCTTGCATCTGTTGCATAGGTAAGAAAAATACAGTTACTTTTCATAATACGTCAAAACAGAGTTTACGTCTATCAGTCCGTTAAATTAAGAATGAAAATGGTACCTTGCCTTACAAGTCGAGAAGTATAGAAAGTAATAATAGAAAGCTACAGGAAATTTAATATTCTATAATTCTTAAAGTATAATTCATGTATATCCCCTTATTTTTTAGGTATATATTGCCCGAAAATTGTTTTAATTTCTCTAGGGTGCAACTGTAAAAAGTTATATCTCTAATAATAAACGAAAGTGCCTGACTGAATGAATGACTGAATGACTGACTGAATGACTGACTGACATACTCACTCATCAACGCAGAGCCGAATTGGCTAATCCTAGAGAAGTGAAATTTTGAAGGCAGATAGGTTTTAATACAAAAGCTTCCACTAAGAAGCGATTTTTGGAAATTCCGCCCCTAAGGGGGTGAAAAATAGGGTTGAAAGTTTTTCAGAGTATGCGAATATCTCGGAAACCAGACATTGTACGAAGTTGAAATTTGCCACATAGATTCTACTATTAAAATTAGTAATAGGCTGTTTCGCCGTTTTTTTTTAATTTTTATTTAAAGGGATGAAAAAGGACATAAAGAAAAGGGGTGATTTTTAAATGCCTCTTAATACGGTAAAAAATAATTTTATAGGAATTTCCAAAAAATGGATTTATTTATTTATTTATTTATTTATTTATCCATATACGGCGAAAAGCCATTTACAAAAAAAAAACAGATAATATTATAATAACAACACCATTAAAAACATTCGGTTTCAAACAAATAGTATCTAAGAAATTCACCAATACAATTTTCAATATAAAAATGCAAACTTAAATATGTACCACAAACAAAAAACACATCTTACAAATAAAATAATATTTCCTCATAGCATGACAGTAAAAAAAAAATATAATAAAATATTAAAAGCGCTCAAATATATAAAATGATATAATAAGAAAGGGTCAAAATATGATATTCTGTCCAGAAAAAGAGTCAATCCTTAAGGGTTAGGGCGTGGGATTAAATTTGCTTTGATAGTAACGTATCTCGGTAAACACTGAAGCTACAAAGCTGTAGTTAAACAGTTGCATACTTCTTTTAAAATGAAAAAAATTCGTCTTACATTGTTTAATCAAAAATTGAGGATAAGGGCATGAAAAGGGTACTTTTATAGTTGTTAGTTGATATAAGTACTCTCCTGTATACGTGAATATATACACGTTTTTATAGGTGGTGAAATAAGTGTATTGTTATGCGCTCAGTGAAGCATGGACTCTGAGTAAAAATATATTTGCAATTTCGTTAATTGTATTTTTTTCATAAGCCGTACTAACTGTATTGCCCAGCATTGCCCGTCTAGCCAAGTTCTACTTGTGAAGCTCTTTTATGAGACACCAAACAATGTGGTATGTGGTGACTGGATTCTCTCGATCACTCTGTGTCTCCCGATGGTCTGAGGACGCATAAAAATGACTTTCTGAAGATTTGAATTTCTTTTCTAACGCCCTTTCATACCATACCACACATGCTCCACACAACCCTTGAATCCCCTCATCAAAAAAATTTCACAGAAGGTTCTCAATTTCCAGAAGTTTCTACCACACAGTATTGGTTTCCATATAGCAAGGCATTTGCGAATATTTAACGCAAATATTAAGTAGTAGTTGTTATTTTGCTGGACTGACTATACTATATTTTACCGTACTACACACGTCTATACTTATGTACACAGGTGGGCACACAGTCATCAGTCTGTTTTTACATACATAATATATTGCATAGTGTGTTTTATCGATTGTGAAATACATATTATTAACCCCGCCCGTTGGAACACCAACGGCGCGAAATTTAAATTGCAAAATATAAACTTTTAAGTAAAATAATATTCGTAATTTTGTTAATTTGTTAATTTCAGAAAAAAATGTAGGTATATAAATTTTGATGATACGTATTAATTAATTCAGACAATTTAGATGACAGATTGTGATGATTCCCAATAATAAATATTTTAGTTCGTACCTATGGTATATACCTAACATTTTTCACCTTCTCCTTTATAGACACCTAAACCGTTCATCCGATTGAGATGAAACTTTGGAAAATTATTGTGCTTGCCCCAGGGAATGTTCTTATTGTGGTAGGGGGTACGAGGAGGGGGACACTAAGGGGGCACGAAGGGGGGGGGATCCACACAATTTTTCCGTAGCGAAGCACGGGTAATACAGCTAGTACTTACATATAATCATTTAACTGAAAAACGAACACAAATTTTACTACTAGGTTTAGGGACATTTTTTTAGCATCATGATATATCATATTCAAGGGTAAAAATGGTGCAGTGGGATTCCTGGATGGCACTAGGGATTGACCTCAGATTAAACAAAAGGAATCGGAGAGCGTGTATGGCAGATTGCACGAATGGGAGGAAGCTAGGTGAGTGCTGTCTGGCGATCTGTCCTTTCTGCCCACCCTGCAAGGAACGTGGCTTGAGGGTATAGATTGATCGATAGAATTAAGAGGATTTTGCGTCAAACCTGACATTTGCAACAAGCGCAAAACGAACTTGTGTAAATCCGGGTAGAGATGTGCTAACCATACATAGACATAAGATGTCTTATAGTAAATGTATGGATATGGTTACAGATGTATTGTAATGGCACAGCGTATGTGAGTACCTTATGCAACTTCATCTAAAGATAGAGGTGTTGTACTTTATGGTAAGCCGGTCTATGGGTCTTTATAATATAAGGTGGTTAGGTTGGTAACAATATAGTCTCGACTAGACCTTGAACCAATGACCGTCTTGCACGGAGCCCTCGATACCTGAATGCAATAGAAGATACCTCTACCTATGTATGTTTTATGTATTATGCATGCCTGTATTTATAATAAAATTATCATGTTTAGAATGGCAACATTAAATTCAAATTCAAATATAGAATTAGATGTATATTGTCACAAGCATATTTCAATATTAAGTAAAGCAACTTTAGAATTAGTGAATGATTAAAAAATAAAACACATACCCCCGTTTTCACCAACTTTTACCTAAGAAGGAGACCCCTAAGAAATTTCCATACAAAAACAGAGATAATATTCTATTTATTGACACGCAGGCCTACCAACCACACCCTAATTCCATACAAAATGCAACATGCAACTCACCTACGTTAGGTGCCCAAATATCTCTGCCCAGGTGAGTTGCGTGTTGCATTTTGTATGGAATTAGGGTGAGGTTGGTAGGCTTGCGTGTCAATAAATAGAATATTATCTCTGTTTTTGTATGGAAATTTCTTAGGGGTCTCCTTCTTAGGTAAAAGTTGGTGAAAACGGGGGATAAACTAACATAATTTTCTTAAAATTAAGACTCTCTAATTGCATACTCCGGTCACATTATAAACCGTAAAATTTTCATAAAACTTAGTAATTAGGAAAAACACATGCGAAAATTCATCATCTGAAATTGATTGTTTGTAAAAAAGTTCCACCAAAGTCGCTCTCTGAATTCATAATCAGGATATAACAATGCGACCTTGAAATACCTACTTTTTTTTTTTACTTAATTAACTCTTTTTACAGACAGTCCAATTCAGATTATGAAAACAAAGGTGAACCGAATGAACTTTAACTTCGCTATTTGATTTCATGCACTCTAAGAAATTTTACACAATGTGTGCCTTGTGTAAATGATTGTCGTCTGTATTATTATTATCGTTTGGCATCAGAAGATAAGAGAGTTAAATATTTTGGTGTTACATCCAGGAGACACTAGAGAGCAACATCCAAATCATTAAGCCATTGCAAGGCGTTTGGAGTGGCGTTATGTATATCGGCATATGTGCCAGAGAACGCTCTCAGAGGGCACGTCTCGTCACTATCGACGATGTGCTGGATGGTCTGTATAGGCTCTCCGCAGTCGCAGGTAGGGGATTCCCGCATCTGCCATCTATGGAGCATCTGGCCACACCGGCCGTGTCCCGTGCGGATCCGATTTAAAGCCACCCATTGACGTCTGGGGAGATCAAAGCCAGGCATTTGCAGATTGTCGTCTGTTGTATGCTCATATAACTCAGGTAGATACGGATGTTTGTTAATCACATATTCATTTACTTACACTGGCCACAAACCAGTAGTTATATTTATTTAATAACATCAGAACATCATATTATTATAAATTACAGTTTTTCATCAGCTTAATGTTGAGTGATATTATATAGTAGGTTAATGAGTTTTAGATGAATTCATGTTATCTATCTATCTATTTACTCTACCCAATTAGATAAAATCTACTATCTAGTTAAGTATATCTATGCTATAAGATATCATATATAACTACTAGTATTAAACCTACATAATTGGTCGTTTTTATCCACGGAAAGATGCAGTTATAATTTATTTCGAATTAACGGTGCAAAAAATAGCCATTGAATCATAAATATGCATTTATTTCAATGTTTTTTCTTTCATTTTCTTTTAGCCGCCATTTTATTTTGTTACTACTTTTAGTGCCTGGTTTGGCCCGGGTATTTTGGGGTGGCTGAGTTAATGGTTAAAAATTGTGGCGTGAAAAATATCGTTAACTATTGTGTTTTTTCTTTTGAAAATTGGGACCACGTTTCCTGAGACCTAAAAAAATGTTTTTTTATACTGTCAAATAATTTATTTCACATATTTTTTTTTTAATACTTATCACAATTTTTTTTTTATTGTGAGAAACATCGGATTTTCTACATATCGTACTCGAAATAACAAGTAGTTATCTCAACAGATATTGGTAATGCATTTTGTAATGCTAATGAAGTTAGCTACAAGTGCACAATGTCCTTTTTACGATCGCTTTTACGTCATACCAACAACAGCATAATATTTCTCGAGTAATTGCAAAGATCCAACAATGAGCGCTCATTGTATTTCAAACATAAACACATGGAAAGTGAAATAATTATTACTCTTGTACTTATTATACTAACTACTATACTATATAGCAAGGAAGGTAAATATCTTGTAACTTTACTGTGTTTACTGACTGTCTTGTGAGTCAACTGTTTACTCTATAAGGTTACATATAGGTTCTGAGTTAGTTAGTTAGATGTCAAATAACTGTTTTAACAAATCCATACACAATATGTTAACATCTACGGTTTTGCAAGATGACGGTCAAGGGTCTCAGACATTGCGGAGATAGTAGGAACACTGAAATGGCAGTGGGCAGGTCATGTGGCAAGGCAAAAGGACGGCAGGTGGAGGTGAAAAAAAAGTTTCTTTGTGTTATCTATGTGTACCTACCTACCTACCTACAATTAACAAAAACACCCTAAAACGTGGTGGTGTATGACGACAATTATGAACGTGATGGAAGCAAAGAATGGATAGGGTGGCCTACCCCGCAAGGGACCCTGCGTTGGGGGATATATAGATAGAGAGATAGATATAGCTACTACATATTTTGACTGCTACGTAGTAATATTACACGAACAAATTCATCAGAATTGATCAATTACAGTAAAAAAATATAATATCTACCTACTAGGTGTAACCCGTAAAAAATGACGGTTTGTGGGGTAAGCAGAGAGAGAGAACCGATCGCCAAACTTCCTCACACGTGTAAAAATTATTGTAGGCACGTCATAAACTCTTTTGGTATTTTTTTTTTGTATATGGCATTACCAATTCACTTTATAAATTAAATCTTTTAAACTTCGTATAAAATATTGAACAAATGCAAGTTGCCACGGCCCGGCGCTACAAACATACCCGACTTCCACCAGAATTATGTACGTTGATATTGAATTATTTTTCTGGCATTTTATTTATAAATTTTATTTATAAACACATACACATACACACACACATACATACACACATACACACAAACATACATACATACGTACTCATACATACATACACATTCACGCGAACACATTTTTGTACATTGTTTTTTTTCTTTTTTTACCACACATTGTTTTTGTCTCCCTTGGCCTTGGTCCCTACATGGTCAACTTGATCTCTCACGGTTGTACAGAGTACACCTGTCTCCAAATAAAATAACCTTATAAACAAATCCTCAACAATTATACCATCATCACTACACAAATCTCTTTGATCGTTTGCTTATAATTCAGTATTCTATCATTGCTTTATTTTTTTGTACATACATGTAACCTTGAACTTTTATGTTGTAAATAGTATTGCCCCGGAACAGGCTATCGCCTAGTGGGGCAATAATATTGTATTTTTACTTTGTAAAGCTTTGGATAATAAATAAATGAAATGAAAAATGAAAATGAAATATATTAAAAATGTACATGACATGTGTGTAAATATATAATTCAATTTTTTCGTTGACGTCAATTTAATAATAATAAAAATATGATGTCGAAAATATGACAAATGATTTTAATCGAATGATATGTATGTCGCTACTTTCAATCAATTTTAATTATAAGCATAGAAATATTAAATGATAGGGGTAAGTAATAATAACTTAATAACCGACTTACTCCACTTCACGACACAAGCTTTTCAAGCTTACTGTGAAGTGAGCAAAGATGTATTTCGGTTTATTTCGATATTTCGATAAACCCAGATTCATTTTATAAAAAAAAGAAAAAAAAATACTACAGAAAAGTCCTGACTTCAGTAATACAGTGCCGGCCGTTAAAAATATGATGTATCTGTTATTTGATCGAAATGTGGTTTAAATGATAGCTTACTCGTACCAATAGGGTAATACATCGCACTAGGGTTGCCTGTCAAAATCTTGCCGCAACTTGCTTTTTCGTTTGCAAGTAATATCGTTGTCTCGCATTAAACATCGCCAAAATAATTGCTATGTATTGCGAAATAACGTTAATAAAAAGACGATTTGTACGAGTTGCCGCAATTATTGCTCGAAAAATTGCTCGTGTAAGCGCACCTTTAGGAAACGTTAAAAAACTTACCAATCAAATAATTTTGTAAACCCTTCATTTTATTTATTTATTTTTCATTTTAAAAACAAATTCAATATTTAATCAAATTGTAACCAATAAATTTCGATATTATTTTTCAACTGTGAATAAACATTTTCTCCAATTACTACTAAAAAAACACCGCCGTTCGCGACAATTTAGAAACGTGTGTCCGCCAGAAATTATCGCCGAAATTTCAAACAAAACTGAAGTTGTTATTGTTCATACATATTTTCGTATAGTATATACAGATTATTGATTCTGAATCGCAAATACATCTGTACAAATAAAATGCAATATAAATTTGGTAAGTACAGTCTGGTGTCTGCCCGACGCCGTCAAATATTCACTCATTCAATCACCCATTCAGTCATTCATTCGCCCCACATCTAATTTGATGCTCTTCATATGACCGTTTGATGGCCTCTGCATCTGATTTTGATGACCTATATGTGGGCCTTCAAACTAGAAAGGTAATTATTTAAATACGAAACAAAAAATATCCTTGAAGAGCACCTAGGTGGAAGGAGAAAAGTCGGTAGACCAAGGCGACGATGTGAGGAAAAAGTTCATTCCGCTCGTCTCACACAACCACACCCAATCTCGCTCACACACTCACCCATCGTACATAAGGAACCTGTACAAAGGTGGGAAGAACTATTGAACATTTAGCACCTTCTATATCTATGACAAATCTATGGTGGACGCCATTTTCATTGCAAACATATGATTGCGTGTCATGTTGGTTGTCCACAATTGCAGGAATCCTGGTGATATTTCAGTGATTTTTGCGACTCATTATGTATAATCAGTGTGGAAATTACCTTTGGAATATAACCTACGTAATCAAATGGTAAATTACCGTACTTTACATTGAGAAAAAATTGCGTATGGCGGGCAATTTTTGTCTATGGCTTTATCCGTTAGGACTTCCTACATTTATACAGGTTCCTTAATCGCACACGTAGGTACACTTCTGTACACTTTTACCCACCTTTTTGCCATTATGTTATCATTCACTTTGTCATCGTGTTCAAACCATCTACATATAAAGCTTGTTGACTTTCATTCCATTTACTTGATCTCTGAATTTTTTTTTCCAACGCCCTTTCATCTACCTCAAACGCCTCACATTTTTCTGTCAAGCTGATCCAACGTAGTACAAAATCGTAATGTCATCTAGTTTACACAATTGGTGAAAGTTTCAGAGCTCTAGCTAGTCTGGAAATGAGTTCAAATTCGATTGAAAGATTTGGAGAAACAACAATTTCTATATATATATATATATATATATATATATATATCATAGGTATATCAATATATGTATATTATCACAGACATGTTTTTTGTGATATTTTTTTTCAGCAAAACTGCAAACACAAGTGTCCGTTAGCCTCGGTTAAGTTTCATATCAAAACTGGTAGACAGAGTAGAAAATAGCCATCGTCGCTATTACGCAACCAAATATTAAGTAATAAAATAAAATAAATATGTGTCTACCTAATACAGTACACCTTAGTACACTGTTTGCATCGTGAATCTTATTGTTGCGATGATGATGATGATAATGGGTGACTTTTTGGCGCCGTTTAATGATACTCCATCTCAAGGGCGCGGGAAGCTGGTCTTAAAACTCTTAGTTTTCAGCTTGCTCCTGAAGCTGATGACGGGTGTTTGTCCGACAGTCTATTCCAGGTAATTGGTCCCGCAGCAGAGAAAGCTCTCTCGAAGAAACCGGACTTGTTTGCTGTGTTCCGCTCTCGGAGTTTGTTGATGGCTGTGGCCGTTAAGGCGGTGATACGGACAGGATAGGGAGCTGTGGAGATCAATGGGGGAGGCCTACTATGTTCAACAATGGACGCAGGGAGGCTGACATGATGATGATGAAGGAAGTAATGCATTCGTTTGACGTTCCTGTGTTCCCACGAGGAACGGGAACCGCATAGTGAGTTGTTTAAATAAAATTTAAAAAAATGTTTAACAATTTTTTTGAAACAATGCAATTATATAATTCCGGTTAACCACAAATTTTTATGCATTATTGCGATTACACGTTTTTTTCAATTCAACCAACGAGCGACAATATGTGTGGTATATATATATATACATATAAACCAGTGTGTTTACAATTGTTAGGTATGTACATATTATAATACTAATGAAAATCAAGGTCAAAAGAGTCATTGAGTTAGGTATGGTTAATATACCTAAGTAAATATTGAATAATTGCTGTAATAATCAGTCTAGTGAACATAATTTTGCCAACGTTGTGTGTGTAGTTTAAAATAAAGAAGCAAATTGAATTCGTCGTGGATAAATAAATAAATAAATCTTTATTGAAGAAAATAGTAGTGTGCTGGAAGGCTTTTTTTGTAGAGAATTTAGAAAGGAATATTTTTGTCCTTGACTAGTTTTTCGCCATCTCTTACCATCCAAAAAATGCGGAAAAACCTATTGGATGACCTATTTTGGGACGCGGCATGATTTTCAAAGACATCGCATCGTCTATAACCCAAATTATTGAGAACTCATCGAGGCTTCATAGTAAAATGTAAAAATGTAGCCTTTATGGGGGCTATTTTATTAGAAAATTAATGTTTATCTGAAAAAATGGTAAGTAAGTACTAATAATTTTTCACAGAAAAAAACCTTTGATTATGAATATTTCGCTATTTCCACAAACAAAGGTCACGAAGTAAGGTTTATTTAACTCCAAACGGTTGTTTTCTGGTCATGCGTTTATTAAACTTTTTTTCTTCTTATTTTTTCATCCTCTATCACCCCTCAAGAGATTTTACATACGGAAGGAACAGCCGTGGGGTGTAGGTTAGAATCCCCCCAAGGTACGAACTTTTCAGGGTATGACATACTCTGAAAAGATGTAAGAATACACACACATGTGTTAAAGGCTGAATGGTGAACGTTTCTCGAGAGTAAAGTGATCACCTAAACCAACCGATGGCTGGTCGTCAGTCTAGCATGCCCATCTTACACTGTACATTAGTTGAGAGACTACAAAATTGTTAAAATCATCTATTGTTTGACTATGGTAAATATTTCTTTCGTAGGTAAATTATTCAATTAGTAGACTGATATATACCTATACTACTATTTACTTACCTATCTAGATATAAGTATAATATGTAGGTATATATACTTACCTAATGGATGGGTAAATAATTTACTCTAGTATTGTTTCAATACAGTCGGCCATATTACAAAACTAATATAGAAATAGTTAAATAACTAGGTAAGTATATACCTACCTACCATGGGCGTCGTCAGGGGGGAGGGCAATTGGGGCAACCGCCTCCCCTATATATTTAGATTGGAGTAGATATATTTTTTCATACAAAATGATAAAACCTCACAAAAACAAAAATCACATTATTAGTACAACACATTTTCTCATCACATCATACATTTTCATGAAAATACTTTCATTTGAAAATTGTTTCATAAAAAAAAGTAGCACGCGGCGCTTTTGTTTATTAAGTACTTTTTTGTGAAAGACATCATTCATACATATAGTGCAGGCGCCGGGTGTAGTTTCGTATATGAACAATATGAGGACTGAATTCCATCAATTGATTATTGTTGGGGATAGATAGAAGAGGAATCGGATGTTGCCGGTCAATTTTTCAGTCCAATTTTTTTTACACCCCCTCAAAAGTAGTCGATGGGGTACATCTATGAAGTCATTTTAATGACTATTTCAGTATTGATTTTTCATTTTTTTATTATTGTCAAGTAAAGTTGGGTTGTTTAATGAAATAAAAAAGGCTCTATAAGTATACATTTTCAAACAACCAAACCACATCACGACCTTTCTTCACTATCTCTCACAAAAAAATTTCGCCTGCGACGCTAATTTCGCTTTTTTCGTGTTGTATCAAATTTTATTTTTTTTATAGACCCCCCCAGCTCCGAGGCTGGGGACGCCCATGCTATATACAGTAAGTATACAATGGTAACAACATTAGAATATCTAGGTCACGCTAGATCTTAGACCAATTAATATAATTCGCGAAACTAAATAACGAGACATGTGTACGAGAGTGGAAACAATAATTCGTCGAGTACTGTATACAGTGAGTACCATATCTGCCATACCTACTAATACAATGACGATATATTCAATTATTCTAGTGTACAATACATACACAAGTAACTGTACATTTGTACAAGCAGATGTTGACATGTACTATTTTTTTATTCGTATCAATTATAATCTATACCTAGTAATATTTTAGTTTTTATCTCGAAGACTGACGCCCAACATTTGTCTTTCCAATGCTCGCTGAAAACAGAAAAAATGAGGAGATCAGACGTCGCACAAAAGTTGCCGACATCGCAGAAAGAACAGCAAAGCTAAAATGGCAGTGGGCAGGATACGTGGCAAGACAGGACAGTGTCAGGTGGGCACTTAAAATCCTGAAAGGGAGGCCCTGGGAGAACAAAAAAGGCGTAGGAAGACCACAGAAAGGATAGGACAGATGACATTGTCCAGCTTACGGGTCGTAGATAGCAGCAGATAGCCCAAGATAGAAGACAGTGGAAGAGTTTAGAAGAGGCTTATGTCCAGCAGTAGAACGCAAGTGGCTGGCAATTGATGATGGATGGAATATTTTAGTAAGAGATATTGCTCATCAGCTTATCGCATCGCTCAAATGGCGGTGGGTAGGTCACATGGCAAGAAATCCGGACGATAACCAGGAGCTACTACCAGGAGCGTAGGAAGACCCACCACTACGATGGAGAGACGACCTATTCAAATGCGTTGGTGCCAACTTGATCCAGAGAGCCCGCCCAAGATAGAGTGGTGTGGAAGCAGATGGAGGAGGCCTTCGTCCGAGGGTGGACGGGAGTAGGTTGATGAAGAGTAGTTATCTCAACGATATACAGCAAAGGATGGACTTTCCATCAGGCTTATGACTGATCATCGGCTGGTTTAATGTGATCACTTTGCATAACATTCACCAATTCCAGTCCATCCTTCGCTGTATATACATCTTTGAGTTAACTACTAATTGTAATTTCAACTGGATGGAGGAGGCCTTCGTCCAGGGGTGGACGGGAGTAGCCTGAAGATGAAGAAGAATTATAATTTCGCACAATCGGCGTTGAATCAATTTAATTTTTGTCGTTAAAACTTTTCCTACTCAAATACAGTTCGCAGTAAAATTTAAATTGATTAAATTTTTGAGTTTTTCGATATTTGGTTAGATGGTTTCACGGTTTCTTTTTGTTTTTTTTTTTAACATACTAGCTGTATTACCCGGGCAACGCCGGGCAATACAGCTAGTCTTCCATAAGATACTTTTCATTTTTTCCTGTAAAAAGATTCGCTAAACACGAATGACAATCATTGCTCGAAAAATTGCTTGTGCAAGAGCAACATAAGACTAAAAGATTCGAGAGAAAATTCATTCCCAAGTTGAACCGTATCGGTGTTATGTAAGATGAAGTCTTTACATATTGTAACAGTTACTAGCACTAGAGCTAGGTTGCTAGTTGCTAGTAGGTTATAGTTGTTGCTACTCAAGGACACGCTGTTATGTCATTCAAGTGTAATAGGCAAGAAACTAGCATCAATGGTTTACACAGTACAGTCGTACTTCAGTTGTACGTCCGTTTAGAATGAAACAGAGTGGAGAAAGCGTAAAGCGAAGCGAAGGATGATTAACATTATTAGCAACGCTATTGGTCTAATTTTAAAACTATTTCGTTCAAATTTATTAATCGCTAAGTCAATTAACACAAATTATGTGATTTTTTAAATCGTTTTTTATAACGTGTGTAGCTAAACGAGCCGCCCTCAAATACAGTGCTGCGAGAGTTTCTAATCAAGAGCTTCTAATATCACAGAACTGTTGGGGATACTGTAGGTACTTTAATTTAAAAATGACATTTTTCCTCTAACCGTTCTTTTTACGGTCTTCTCCAAAAAAAATTACAAATGGCGCCTTGTCGTTTGCCATTACTTTTCTATGTTGACATATTCCTGTGTTTTCTGTCAGTTAGATATCTATTCCTGATTTTTCGACAATCCTGCTAGTGTCTTCTTCTCTATCTTGGAAAAAACATCGATCAAAAGTCAATCTACACACGATTTGACAGAAAACTAAGCGCCCGTGCCGTGTATGTATATACCATGAAAAGGTTCAACAAAACATTCCTGTATTTTGTTAACACGAAAGCGACCATTGTGCAAACGATCTGGGAGTCTGAGTCAGAGCTCCGCGTCAATATTTCTCAGATATTTTATTCCCGTTGCGTGTAAATAAATCAATAAAAAAGGTTGACGTACAAGTAAAGCAATGTAAATCATAGTTCCTCTGTACAAGAATCTAATAATGTTATGGTAACTGATAATAATGTTAAAATATAGACGTACTATAATAATATAATATAGTTTTAGTTGAGGCTTTGAATTCTGCTCAATTCTGACGTAATAGAGGCAATAATATATGTAGGTATTTACTACTATGCTTGCATAGTTAAACTTAGAACTTGTAACAGATATTTGCAGGGACAATACAGCCTCACTTATTCGAACCATTTCTGAAGGGAACAGGTAATCGCTAAGCGTATTTTTCTCCTCGTGTTCTCAGTTTGGAGACTGGGCTGATAATACATATGCGCACAATGTTGAAATAGTATAAGAACTTTCAGAAAATCCACCCGCATATTTGGCTAAAAGGCCAAGTCCAGTGGCATATTATTTAAAGGCAAGAGTCGAATCTCGGCCAAATGTAGACTTGTTTCTCGGGTATAATCGTGTGAAGATCTGGTGATCCGACGTTTCGGCGAACGTACTGCCGCCATGGTCACGGATTGTTAGGCATTGACATGGCGGCAGTACGTTCGCCGAAACGTCGGATCACCAGATTTTCACACGATTATATCCGAAAAACAAGTCTACATATGGATCATCGTGAAAACCTGCAACTACTGTTCTCGGCCAAATGGTTTACAGTGAAATTAAATCATTCAAAATAAAACATAATGTAATTTTTTTTAAATTCTTTGTGTCGGATTTTTTACATGTCGTATTTGAATAACAAGTAGTTATCTCTAAAGATATAGAGCGAAGGATAGAATTTCAATCAGATTAATGACTGTTCGTATAACTGATAAAGTGATCAAAAAAAGCAAAATATCGATAAAAAAAATAGAATTAATTCAGTCGAATTTCTATTACTCAAAATAGTGGAATTCACAGGAATATCTAATATCTGCAGTGTAAAAAAAAGCGATCATATACCATGAAACCAACATTACATATGTATTTGACAAGTTATGCCATTTTTTTTTTTATTATTTTTCTTTCTATTTTTTCAAGTGTGGAATCAACGCCAGCGCTGGGGTTTGAACCTGGCACCACCTGCTCGAGAGACTGCCGCCTCAACCAACTGCGCAAACCATGTACTCATATTACGACAGTACCTACCTATAAAAATGTGAAGATCAATTTTACCATGCCGGGTTTCAATGTCACCCAAGATCCGTTTAAACATCGCTCTACTGTGCAATGTGCATTATAGTGTAGCGAGGTATGAGAGATCATCTGCGGTCTAAACAAGGTTTATATTGCAACTTGTTGAATGGTGTGTCGGCCTGCGAGACTGCCTGTATCAACACAAACACACAATAGTTATATATGTTCCTACAATATACACTGTATATCTATCTCACTATAGGCTTTGTACAGTGTTTTGATAACTAGCAAAATCCGCCTGGATTACTTATATTAGAGAGTGAGCAGATGAAAACACATTTGGATATTTTTACATGACGGATTTAACTACATTGTGTTGTTTTTCACTGTGGAGTCACCGACGTAGTTCTTAATGTCGCCAAACAAAAGTGGAGTTGGGCTGGCCACATAGCACGAACGTCAGTTGCTAGATGGACTAAAAAAGTTCTCGAATGGTGACCAAAAACAGGCCGAAGAAGCGCCCCAGGCAAGGTGGTCTGATGACATAAGGAAGGTTGCCGGGGGCGAATGGATGCGGTCGGCACAAGATAGGGAGCAGTGGAAGTCTAAGGGGGAGGCCTATGTCCAACACTGGGCGTGAGAAGGCTGAGAAGAAGAAGTGTTGTTTTTACTAGATTATTTGTTTTTTAATGTGTGTAGGTACTAGGTACTTGTGCAAAATTTGTAATCAATTTTCCTACCACTTCCAGACTACTTAGAGACCTGAAACTTTTCAAACATATGTAAATTTGGTGACAATACGAGTCTGTGTAAAAATGGATCAGCTTTCTCCAGAGGCAAAAAAGATGTAGGGGGTTTCAGGAGGATCCAAGGTTCGTGCGTGGTCATGTGTGATATCGTATGAAAAGGCGTTGGAAAATAAATCCAGATCGTAAGTCAGATTTTGTGCAGCTAAAGCCTTGGAAGACACCTAGCGATCGAGAGGATCCAGTCACCGCATACCCCCGTGTATCTCTACACATTTCTCAGTGTTCTCATCTCAACAGCATTTTATACCCGATTCGTCCTTTTCACCTGCATAATATAATTTAAGAGGCCCGAATTAGGCATGATAAAATAGTTGTATACAAATTGACACAATTCAGTTGAATATAAAATTATACTGTTTAATATTCATTATCGCACTAATATACCAAACAGTTAGACACTGACCTAAAATAGGAGAAGTGTAGGTATACTATGTTACTGGCAATGTGGGAAATCAGGCAAATATGAATTGACCAAAATTAGGTAGGTGAAATTTAAATGGAGGGTCAAATTACTATTTAATATTAAAA
Source organism: Ceraclea dissimilis (assembly GCA_963576895.1). Classification (NCBI taxonomy): domain Eukaryota; kingdom Metazoa; phylum Arthropoda; class Insecta; order Trichoptera; family Leptoceridae; genus Ceraclea; species Ceraclea dissimilis. Next base: position 18,339,218 of record OY756363.1, read on the forward strand.
ATTAAACTATAGTCAATTTTTTGCGGTGGTATGGTGAGACTTCAAAAAAGCGCTGACGAAAATGCTATTTATGCACAAGTGTTCAAAGGTTCATGGGCTTAAAAGAGTTAACCAAATAAAAATAGGTAATCGTATTTAAACTTTATAAGAACCGCGCTAATATTTCTCCAGATTAAAAATAATTAGGTTAAATTGACCAATCGAAATGTACTTAATAAAACAATAGTAAGTACCTATACTTCAATTTTAAACCGTCACGTAAAGGAAACGTGTGTGCAAAATTTCAAGGTCATTAAAATTTAAAGATAGAATGTAAAATGCTGGCCGAGGACGGGCGTAAGCCCGACAATTTTCATCTTTAATTCTACATTATTATAGGAATACTGCATTAGAAAAGTACCGACAGTTATGGAAGTAACTAAAAACATGGTAAAAAAAACTTATTGTAGGAGAGAAGTAAGTTATAAAGGTTCTTGTACACAGGCAATTTTTAGAGCAATTGGAGCAAGGAGTCAAGCTCGACAACTCGTATTGCCCCAACTGGAGCAATAAATTACGCAATTACCTATTTCGGAAATAGTTGCTCGTGTACCTAAGAGAACCTAAATTATAGAATTTCCCGACACTGTAAAACATGTCTAAATTTTACATTTTTCTTGTAACATCTATACTAATACTATAGTTTCATTGCATATAATTCCTAGCTATTCTGCATACATATAATAATACTCATAGCCTTGTAAATACATTTGGACTAGTCGGTAGGTGGCTAGGTACACTCTACTGTAGGTACTATCGCTATCTGTGGTGTGTTATCATTAGAACTAGCGTAGATTACATTATTAGTGGAATAAATTCTGTGGTTCGCCTGTAAAATCTTATCACACTTTATTAAAACAGTTGAAGTGTGTAAGCAGGCACCTACCGTCTTATCTGATGTGAATGCATGTCAAAATAGACGAAAATACCTAATTGGTTCTTTGGAAACTTTATTGGAGTACAGGTTAAACAACAGTGGTGACAGAATACAACCCTGTCGAACCCCCCTTGTATAGCTATAGCCTCTGTATTTCCTAGTAACAATTTAGCTTCTAGATTGGTCCTAGAGCAGTCCTAGAACCGTTCTAGAACCAATATAGGAGCTAAATTGTTACTAGGAAATACAGAGGCTATAGCTATACAAGGGGGGTTCGACAGGGTTGTATTCTGTCACCACTGTTGTTTAACCTGTACTCCAATAAAGTTTCCAAAGAACCAATTAGGTATTTTCGTCTGACACCAGTAGAGGTTTCGTAAGAAATTTTGGTCTCTGGAGTCAATATTGCAGTCTCTGAGCATTTTCATCATAGTCATGTGCCTTACTCTATCGAACCTAACCCCAATAATAATTTTTTTTTTTAAGTCCTTTATAGTCTAAACTTTTTAAAAGTCGAAAATTTTAGTCAATATTACGTAATTTTACACCAAAATATGTCAATCTGACAACAGTTCAAAATTATCGAATAAAAATATTTTCTACACGTCACGTAGATATGTAGGTATCTTCTTCTTATTCATCATCAGCCTTGTTCCCTCCACAGCTGAATATAGGCGTCTTCCATTTGTTTCCAATATTTTCTATTCCTCGCCTTTCTGACCCACTGTCTACCCGCTACTGAGGTCACAACGTCCGGCCATCTTTTCTGAGGCCTTTCGACATCTCTCCTGTTTCCCCATGGCCTCCACTTTACGGGTCTGGGTGTCCATCTATTTTCGTCTTGTCTTGCTATGTGCACTGCCCATTGCCATTTAAGTTTTGATGTACGATCCATGACGTCGATAACTTGGGTTCTTCGTCTGATTTCCTCATTTCTAATTCTATCGCTGAAGCTCACACCCAGCATCTGTCTCTCCATGGATCGCTGTGTGCATTTTTCATTTTGTGGAAACTTCTTTGGATAGGTATAACATCAATTATTTCAACAAAAACTCTACGTACGACATTTCAAGATGTAGTAATTAACGTACCTAATTAAAAATAGATACGTAGATTCATAGTGATGTGCGCAAATGATTCTAATGTTACCTAGTATCTACCTACGTAGGCAAATAAAAACAAGGAAAAATCAATGGATTACCTTTACCTAATGAAAATGCCTAATCATTTATATGGAAATACACGGAAAATCCTTTTTTAATTAATTTATATAGTAGTATAATTTATTATATGAATTGATGAGTCGTTTGACATTGGCCTTGTAGTAGTACTAAGTATAGTTATAATATTAATAGGTAAATGCAAACTTTAATACCTAAATCATACTATGGATGCTTAGGTTAGGTCGAAATGACGTAATTTTATACATATTAGGTATAACTCACATAATATATAAAGAAACAGGATGAACAAGTATGCAAGCAATTCGTATTACATTTTATATTTTTACATAGCTATCAAACACCAGGGCCCAGGTCCTAAGCCCGCCCTTAAACGTCACGGTTAAATAAAGTCGTTGTTGTTCGTATAACGAATTTTCAAAAATCTTGTGAAAACCTATATATTAAATAGCCTAGTGAAAAGTGTGCAGGAAAGCATTTGGGTTTGTGTATGAAAGCCCAGATCATTAAAAAAAATACATGGTTGGCGCAGTTGGTTGAGGCAGTAGTCTCTCAAACGGGAAGTGCCAGGTTCAAGCCTCGGCGCTGGCAATGTATTCCATACTTTGCGATGAAGGCTCTTAGACTAGTGGAAGGTGTGCAGGAAAGTATTTGAATTTGTGTATACACAAGCCCAGATCCTTCTTATTTAAAAATCACAATTAAAATTAAATCACAATTGTTTCATTTTTCCTTGCGGCGCAAATTATGTTTATTATTGTATGTGCTATTATTTATACCTACCTATTATGCATATTTCGACCAATTTGAGACCAACTCTCAAACGTTTTTTATAACAAAAGTCAACCAATAGGAAACATTCGTCAATTGAATTATTTGAATAAAAAAAGAACACGTTCCAATTGTTACAACAATAGACAAAAAAAAAGTACTCGATAGTTAAGAGGATCTATGATTCTATTGGCCTAATCTATTCGACGTCTGATTGGTTGGAATTTAAAAAAAATGGAACAAAAATGGTGGCTTCGTATTAAATTATCTATGTATTCGTGTAAAAACCACTTGATGGTGATTATTATCATTTATATTTAGAAGAGGTACCTACCTACTCAACGCCAAACATAGATAAAATTGTATTTGTATAGTATACACGAATACATGGGCATCGCCAAGGGGGGGGGCAGGGGCTACAGATTGGAATAGGTATATATTTTTTCATACTAAATGATAAAATCTCACAAAAAATCAATTTTTTTCCACACATTTTTTCATCATATCATAAATTTTCTGAAATTAGTATAAAAAAATTTCATGAAAAAAATTGCCTGTTTTGCTATTTTTTACTACTTTTTTGTATAAAACCTTTTTCGTACTGTACATATTTTCAAATAAACAAACCACATCACGACCTGTCTCACAAAAAAATTCGCCTGCGGCACTATTTTTTTTCATTATTTTTTATTTATTTAGTCTTTAAGTGAACAAAATATACATATAAATAAAACAAATGGACATAGTACAAATTATAAATCGCTGTTCACCAGGGCGAACTTATCGCATAACTGCGATTTCTTCCAGTTAACCCCAATATTTAGTGTATTTAGTGTACGAACCATCCACCTATTTGATTCCCTAATATCTATTTTTCTAATCCATTTGTAGGGTAGATGGCGTTTGTTGCCCCCCCCCCCTTGACTCGGCTGGAGACGTCCATGTACACGAATACATATACAAATTACATAACAGTCAGGTTTACTAATATGAATACAAATTAGGTACCCATATACATCAACAACGAACAATAATAATTCTAAATGAACAACAGCCATTTTTATCTAACACACAAACCAATAGCGCGATTAGAAAAATTAATGCGGCCTTGCGATTGGTTAGAATACGATTTTGGTCGCAATAAAAAAAACCTAATAGGCGATGTTATTATATCGTGAGTGTTTATATAGGAACTCGTCAACCGGTTCTTGGTTGAAGGTCAACAACTGACAGACCGAAAAGATCCAATTGGTGGGGTACGTACCTACCTACTCGGCTGTAAATTAAACAACACATGCATATACACGCTCAAACACACCGTCAAACAATGTTTTATCGGTGTGTGCAAGCTTTGTGTCTCGTGGGTTTTTTGTTACGTTTTATGTCGCCGTCAAGTCGTTATTACGTCGAATACTGTAACCTTTCGACCTAAAAATGAGCGTGTGTAAAAAAAGACGTTATTTTTTCAATTACTTCGTAGTTAAAAAAGTAAATTGAAAACACACTTAGTTTAGTTCAAAAAGTCATAGAATTGGACTAAACGTAAACGTATTAAAAAAATTAAGATGCTATGGGGTATAAAATTAAGATGCTGTGGAGTGAACAAGTAATCTCATGGCCTAAAGGCAATTTTTTGAGCATTAATTGCTCGGCAACTTGTATTGCCCCAACTGAAGAAATTATTGCGGCAATATTTCATACTTCTTTTATACTTTCAATAGTTGTTCGGCAACTCGGAGCAATTAATTGCGCAATTATTTCGGGAAAAGTTGCTCGTGTAAGCGAGCCTTTATATAGCAAATATTTTTGACATGTGTCTATTCAGTGTACCTATGGCATTATGTTCTCTCTCGCACTTAAGGCAATTCTGTTTTTTTTTTAAGTAGGTACACATTAATGTATTTTTATCCGTACTTATTTAGATCTAGGTGTTCTAGAAATTATTTTGTCCAAAAACTCTTATAATTCTGACATTCCGGACAAAGACAATATTCGACACTCTGCTGGTAACTCGAAGTAGACAAGTACCTACATACCTATAGCTATACAAAGTAGGTAGGTACAATCTAACCTATACAAATATGTACTGCAAATACATATGTGATCTAGACAGTACATACGAGTATGTATTCAGTAATTTATATTTTGTAGGTATCTAGTATGTGTTAAATTAAATAAATTGTTCATAGCATGCAACGGACTGCACCTAGTAGGTAGGTACTAAATCATATAACACTTGTATTTAGCATCTTCATGGTAATTTAGTAGGCGATTTTTATTAACAGTGCATACCTATGTAGAGTTTATGCTCGCAACAACGAAAATTCGTAAAATTTCTGGGTTATTATGTAGGGGTCAATTCTGTAGTAGAAGAAGAACGTAGGAGCAGAAGAACTGAAGAGTATGCAATATGCATATTGACATTTCAAAAATTTCTAAAATCGGGAGACCTCATCAGATCTCGACAACCGTTACTAAATATGCTTTGGAAAAAAATAGAGTAGATAATTAAACCTTTATCTAGGGAATGACCGTAAAACATTTTTTATATCTTGTATAGATTTCTCAAAAAAATAATGTAAAAAACGCCTTTCATCTTTTTTCCGAAAGATAGCAACTCGTTTCCCGAAAGTCGCCGAGAATTTGTTTTTTTTTGTCTTGATAACACCTATGCATTAAAATCTAGTGAATGACCGTTAAACTTGAAATTGAAGTGAGATTAACCCCCAAAAATGAAGACAAACGCTCTTTTTACCATTTTATCATGCGATTGTTCGTGCGATTTTGAACCTTAATGCCGTGGGAAATTACAAATTACCGTGACATCATAGTTGGGTCGGGAGGCTTAAGACATGTTATTTATTGGGCGGTAGATGTTACGAACTTAGAAGCATCAGAAGAACTTAAGTGCAATTATAATCAAAAAATATTAATCAGTCTGTAAAAAAAAACCGAAGACATGGCTAGTGAATATTCAAAGTAGTTCCAGTTATCGTATTATTTATTGTATACGGAGCATTTAACTTAACCAACGATCCGTTAACTTCAGTAGGTAATATTTAAATGTATTAATTTCTATTAAATTAACGAGTGATGTACTTAATGTATGCTTCGTTAATATTATAATTTTAATATTATTAAGATGGGTTCGTCATTAATAACTCATCATACAACAATTTAATAAGATTGTTTATTACAGATAAAACATTATTTTAATGATTTTATTATTTTATAGCGATTTTTATATAATATTTGATTTATAATAATTAACACATGTTCCCCATTGTAATTTTTATGGTGAACATTCACGCATTACCTTCAATGTTCTGTATTATTACCACGCTTTTATTTAACTTCATCTGTCGTTGTCTAATTATAAATTTTCCTCTTCAATTTTTACCTAATAACTTCCCAATGTCCCAGCACCTTTAAATTTTGAACACATATTTGCTTTAGATGACAGTTTAAAATTTTAGTACTGCTTTTTATCATAAACACGTCTCGATGCATAAATTTTAATTAAAATAAGTATTTTAATTAAGATTGGTATAACAAATTAAAGCTTCTCCTGAATTTAGGCAACTTCTATATCCCACAATGGCCCCTTTGTATAATTGACAATCCATCAGTAGCAAAAACACTTAAGAACATCATTCCCATCGAGTTACCTCTTGGATAGAATGATAGATGTAAAAATGTCTAGTCTGATATAATCCAATAAAAAATTATAGCCCCGGCTTTCCTGCGGCAGAACTGTACTCTCGCCACTGGTAGCTACTATATCAAGGTACGTACCTACTAGGGTGGGCCGTTTTCCTTTTCTTGGGAAATCCGACCTTCCCTAGTTCCAAAAGGTTGCATTTGGGTCTCAAATGAATAAAAATCATCTTAAAAAAAATAAAAAAAAATGTCCTGAGGTTCCGCAACGCGCATTTATGTTGGGAAAAAATGATGAAAACGCCCTTTTTTAAAAATCGATTTTTAAATACTGTTTAGAATTTTTCCATGATTTTTTTGAGTTACGAACAAATAAAAATAGTGTATGTACTCTTTTTTATAGTTTTTCCCACAAAAATATTTATTTCTCTGAAAAAATATTGACCACTAAATCGATGAAAATTCGTACTTTTTTTATCTTAGCGGAGGTGTAACATTTATACATTTCTTTGATAGTTGGTAGCAGTAGATGCCCAAAGTGCATATTTAGCGTTTTAAATATTGTTATTTTTACATAAAAAATAATTATAATATGTATACTCGACAGCTAAATGCCCAATAATAGGAACTTTTGAATTTTCAAAGAAAATGTGTTACCTACGTACGATCACGTATTAAAGTGTTATGAGTATTAAATAATAACTTGGAAATCAATACATGGAACCCATGACCCTCCATTTGGAGCCCAGGACCCCCAAATACATACTTGGTGACAGTATTTCTTTATATATACGGAAGAATTCTTCATCACTAACTCTCTGTGAAACAAGAGTTAGATCAATGACCAATAATTTTCATTTGAAGTATAAAAATACGATAAACTCTTTTAAAAGCCGAGAAACATCTGAGAGCTTCTAACATAAGGTGAGTAAATTTCATTAATCTAACTCTTAACTTTTCGATGAAGCTTTATGTAAATGCAGGATCACATGACTGTGCTCCAAAGATTTAAACGTGTCTTTGAAAGGAAAACTATTCTTATAAGACCAAAGGGGTCCTATGAAAAGGATAATAGTCAATGGTGACAAGAATGAAGATAAGAAAATAGAAAGAAGGACACCTGGATGGTATTTTCTGACAGCAATTTATTATTAGATTCATCTGATCGTAAAACACCTAATATGATATTTTCTACTACAAACATAAAACTATTCAAATAATTTCGACAGGATAATGCTTGTATTACACACCAGACTTAATCATTAATAGTGATAGGTATAAAGTTTCTGATAGAGCTGGTTTTGGTCTGTTATAATGTGTGATACAAAAGCATATTGCCCTGTGCTCTTCGGTATAAACTATAGACTTTTCTATTAAGTATCTTAGTACCTACCTTACAAATCTATGGTGTAAATACCCAAGAAATATTCAGATTTATGAATTATTTTTTGATGCTCGAATAAAATTAATAATTAGTCGAATTAAATAATCAAATAAACGTTGGAAAATTCTACAAAATGTATTAATCGAGGAACATTTTTCATTGATTCGCAAACCTGGGAGTGATAATATAACACATATTATACCTGAAACTGGATTTGCACTAGATATAACTATAGGTAGGCTATCGCACAAAATTTAGAAACTGAAAATATATCTCTACAACATCTAACAGTTATTGATTGTGATGCGCTTGAATAGGAGGGATTATTTTGCTATATAGAAAAATAGGTAGAGTGATTTGTTCGATGGTTTAATTTGTCTAGTACATGGAAACTAAGGCACTTATATATTTAGTTAAATGGTGAAATAACTGAACCCTGTGAATTTTTAAGTTTAAATAGTTCATCACTTCGCGATTGCAACGATTAATATGTACACTTTTTCAGAAAATCGATGTAGAGTATTTTGATTGCAGTACAATATTTGGTCTTAATTATACACACCAAAATACCTACTTGATATGTTCAAAACAGTATAATTTGGACAATTTTATAATAATGTGCACAAACTTAAACCAGAAACAATAGCTAAAACGTTTTCACTCGCCCCATTTAATTCGTTAGTGTTTCTTTATAAAATGTTGTTACTTATTTTGTAAGCATGTTTTTTAGTATGCTTTCAATATAGATTATTATTCTAAAGCAAATGTTTATAATGAATTTATTGCTGTTTTAGTGTTGTTTTATCATTTTTAAGCATTCCTAAGTAAAAATATTATTAAATACTTTAGACAAAATGCTTTTAATAAGACCTTGCACATATTAGAAATTTATGGATTTTTTTATTTTTTTCAAAACTTCAAGGTCGTTGCGGAACCTCAAGATGGAGTCCTAGGAAGCTAATATTTGGTGTGGTTAACACTCTTAGTAAACTGCAACTTTTCCGCACTAGGGCTGTTCGAGATTCAAAAAAATTTTTTTTTTCATACATCAGGTGATGCACCCTAGTACCTACAGACAATTCCCTGTTAATCCCTGTTAGAAGTCCCCTGGTGCAAACTTGGTTTAGTATTGCTTAATGTGATAATACGATATGGGTAATTTTTTTCGCTACTTTCAAATTATATTTCAAAACTGTTGTTTGAAACAATTTGCCAATTTTCGAATTGTTAGAATAAACTGGCAACATTGTTTTTCTAACTTGTGATAGCGGCTTGAAGGGATTTTTGGAGTATTTTTTTCTTTTTCCAAATCGCAAAACTATATTTTCTTTAAAATGATTTCTCTAGCGCTACTCTGTAATATTTTCGGCATTGTAGGTTACTTGTAAAATATACAACGTGAGAATATTGCGAACCTTTGACAGGTCCTATGACAAGATTCGACAATCAGGGCTACCAACAATACAATCTTAAACTCCACTTGCAGGTAACGTCCGCACGGTGGCCAAGACGGATGAAATTAATAATAGTACCTACTTTAATCTATTTACCTAATTTGAATTTAGAACAATATGTCATCCGTGGAACCTACCCACCGAGATACCCACACATTCGTGACTTCAAAACCACTATGACATGTTGTACTTACTTATAAAATAAATGGGTACGTACCCACTACCGTATAAGTAAGTACTCAATAACATTTAAGAATATGAGTATGTGTGAGTGCACCTAATTATACTAGTGGGTCCCGTGAAAACTATATTTAAGAAATTTGGCATTTTTAATTAACTGCCACTCTACCACGCTTTTTCAAAGTTCTTCGAAGGAACATATCAGAGAGGATCTTGGTGTTACCTACTTTCCATACTTATTCTACATACGCACCTACTATAGGTACATACAGTAAGTATGATTACTTAAAAAAAATCGAATTGCATTCTCTTTCAATAATATAATAGGTAGGTATATATGTATGTAGTACTTCAAAATAATTTCATACATTCAAACAAAAAACTGATATTAATTCCATTATTTACAACGTACTTACTTGATTTCATCAAGCAAAGTGAGACTTTGACGAATATATTTAGCCACCCATGAACGCGTCGCTGCTTTACATTTACATATTACACACTAACAGTTATATACTAATGTGCTATTGTTTAATTGTAATTCTTATTTACATAACATGTTCAAATGACGATTCCAGGTGTCCGGATGGGCCTACGGATGATAAGAAACAATAAACTTTGCCAGAGGCCCAGCGTTACATACATACGGGACTTGGATTCTACAAGTATTATGTAATGGAATGTATGGGTGAATTCACTCACACAGATATAGTACAATGCATGCATTAACACGTGTTGTGTATATGTACACAACATTTCATTAGTGTTGGTGTGTAAATTGCATTTGGCACGTAAAGGATAAAGCTGTCACATATTTGAATCATTATTATTTAGCAAGTACGTATAGCTTGCATTATTATTACACAGATGTCTTTAGTGTACATTGGAATCAACATATGAAATGACGTTAACGTCTCTATAATAGCATTAGATTAATTTCCAATGTCTACATGGATTTTCATTTCATGTTGTTAGGAACTAATTAGAGTTGCATGAGTTAAGTGGACGTGACTTTTATTCTTGGAACACCGAAAGTTAAAGCGTTTAATAGTTTTTGTACTTACTAAAATGAGTGTCTACTAAAACAACTTTCATGTGTGAATGATTTTCGAAACTAGCGACATCTGTAGAACACCGAAAGTTACAGATTTCAATAATAATAATAATAATTGTAATATTTCTATAGCGCCGTCTTTGTGCCGGAGCACCTCGAGGACGCTTCACAAAAAAGCAATTCATTTTCAAATAGTTTTTGTACCTACTAAAATGAGAGTCGTCTAAAAAACTTTCATGTGTGAGTGATTTCCGAAACTAACGACATCTGTGTGATATAAACATAAAGCTTTCCAAGCAAATTGTCAAATTAAAGTTTAGTGCATTTTTCGAGATGTTTTTTATGGCACAAAGGTTGTAAAATAGAAAAAAAAAATATTAAAAGGAGAATGAATGCCAATCCGCGACATTTAGCACATCGGAATTCAGGCAACTATTAATATGTAGGATGCATAAATGAAATGAAATGAACTTTAAATTTTCATGCTGCAAATTCCATGCAAAACTGTTCTAGAATACTAAAAAATAGTCGTGTTCGATTTTAGTATCACGAAAAGTTAGGTATAATTACGGTAGTTACCCAAATTGAAAAGTATAGTGTTGGTATTGGCAAAAAAATCATCGCTTATCAGACACCGCCATCTGGTGTGTGGTGGGTGAATTAATTTTTTAAAATTACCACAACAAAGAGAATCGATAAAAATGCATGTTGCATATAATACGAATGCCTATAATAGTTATGATTTTGTATATGAAAATACAGTCACTGAACGATGAAAAGGAACAATTATCTTTTATTTTTAACTTTTTTCCAACATTTTCGTATCCATAATTGGGGTCAATCTATTTTAACCTGTCTAACTAAAATAATAAGCTCTTTTTCCAATCGTTTCATAGTAAGATGCAACACGCATATTTGAGTTCAAAAAGGTTTAGAATTGGACCTAATGCTTACTTGTTTTTTTAAAAAAAACGTGTATTACTGAAAAGATTTTGGGCACATTGATTACTTACACGTTGCTAAAGTTCGACATTTTGACCGAAAATTACTACTGTGCTTTTCTAGTATCAACATAGATTATAAATAACGTTAGGTAAGAGTATATTTTGTGGAAAATTGCTGTTTTTATAACTAAAGGCTCAATTTAAGTGAAGCAACTTCTTTCTAGAGAAATAACAGGAAGCGACACAAATCTAGTCGCCCTTGTAATTACTCATTTAAATTAATGAAATATGGACTTAAATTGATTTTTTTTTCTTCAACTTTGAAGTTATTAAAATCAGTAAATTTTGGGTAAATGAGAATAGACTGAGCCGGAAAAACAGCTATTTTTTTTTCAAATTACTTTATTTCTTTCGTTACAACTTCCACTGTTGCCAGTGATCTTGCTGCTAATATAAAATTATTTTACTTGCTTGGTGCTGTAAAAATGATCAGTAGTATACCTGCCTAAAAGAATTAAGTATGATTCTAGTATAGGCATTTCGTGACATTATGGCATAAAAATTAAATTCTAGGCGGGTATGTACTGTAGGTAGGTACCTACATAATATTTTAAAATGAATGTACCTATATAGGATATATTTGTGTGTACCTATTTTACCTACTTCCGAGCAGTAGTTTTATACTCAGACAACTGTAAGGGCTCATGCAAAGGATTAAGTTACCCCTCACTTTTTTCTATATTTTTAGAGTGTCTTGCATGGGCGTCGCCAGCTTCGGAACTGGGGGAGGGCAACCAAAATTTAAGTATTTATACAGTACGAAAAACGCGTAAATAGCGCGATATGAATTGCTGAATATCCAATCGGTCTGGTCATTTTGGTAATTCTCTTTCTCGTTTTCACCCAATATCGTTGTCTCGCCTTAATATTGCCGAAATAATTGCTTTATATTGCGAAATAATGTTAATCAATACGATTTGTGGGAGTTACAGCAATTATTTCTCCATATGTTTATTGTGTAAGGGCACCTTTATTTTTGTTGTAGATACCTACCTATCGGTGACGAAAGGTGAATTTCTGCTGAAGGGAAGCCGGGACTAACATTTCTTATTGAATTACGTCAAATTTGACACTATTATACCTATCATTTTATCCAAAAGGTAACTCGATGGGAATCGTGTTCTTAGGTAGCTTCGGACCTGCTACTTACATTCCTCATATTTTTGTTGATTTATACATTTTACCTACATTTTGTAAACCCCCTAGTTTCAACGGTGCGACTGTAATAAAAAAATCGATGCAATCTCATACATGAAAGTTTTCGTGAAAATGACCATACCTGTCGCAATGAAAACAACATGAAATATAAATTTAATATTATACTCACACTATTCACAGTAAGCTTTTCAATAACGCCAACAACTATGCAGGTGAAAAAATATTTAATTATTGTTGAGGTAGGTAAATAACCCAGACGGGTAGAAAAAAAAAACAATTTTATAGCTAGTATTACATAGATGATAGATAGGTTTGACACTAGCCATAACAAGTAAAAATTTAGGTCCTAGATTAGTTCTAGAATGGTTCCAGAACTTCACAAGTATTGGTTGAAGAAATTTCATAGGTTGGTTCTATAATGCTTCTAGAACTTATTCAGAACCAGTCTAGGAGCTAAATAATTGTTCCTTAGGATTTGCTGTTTTATTATTTTCAGTGTGGTCCAGATAATAAAAAGTAAAAACAAAATAGGGACAACGCGTACTTATGATATTAAGATATTCAACCGACTGACGCTGTATGGTGGATATCAATTTTTACGATCAAAAAATAAAACTATGTTTAAAATCCTTTAAAAAAATGACGAATTGAAGCAAATTTTTAGCTGTCCGCGTCGAGTATCTATAGTTGGCATATTAGGTAGTGCAACGGGTTGTCATGGGTTCGAATCTCAACAGTGACGATGTATTGTGCACTTTTCCAACACAATCAGTTTGCTTGAAAAAAAAATACTCCATCACTTTTTCATTTTCGCCAAACGCCATCTACCCTGCAAATGGTTTAGTAAAAATATTTGTTGGGAAATCAAATAAATGGTTGGTTCCTACACTAAATATATTTGAGAGAACGATGCAATTAGTGTTAGGTAAGTGAGTTACGTTAGAGTATTTCTAATTTCCACAGACCCCCATCTCCCAAAAGGCATTTGTTGTGTAAAACCCTGTTGCATCAGTAAGTTGGAGTAAATTAGGATGTTTGGAAGTTATATAAATCACAACTTGATCAACAGGTGAGGTGGGTACACGTGTTTATGTTCATTATTACCTATGTTTAGTCTTATATCACTGGTTCTCAAACTGTTTTAAACAACAGATACTACAACTAAGGAGATTTTATAGACAATAATAGTATCACAATTTTAACAATGATAAAGGTAGCCTCAATACAGACGCATGTCTAGTGAGGCACTACTCATATATCCATAATGACCTTAATTATATTTAGCTGGTGAAATATTTATATCCAATGTGTACATTTAATGAAATAAAATTGATTTATTGATTTATATTATACCTGATATTACGACACTTGGACCAAGAGTTTCCACTGACGAGACTAGGGGGAAATTAAAGTACATACTTACGAGTATCTTGTTATTCTGGCAAAGTATTATCAAATTCTGTTCCGGGAGAGTCTCGCTATGGTCCCAAGAACAAATAATATAATTTTATGTACATTAAACTTGGTTTATATTTTAGGATCTAGGAAATAAAGTCATAAAATCATAGTTTTAAAAAAATACGATTATTTAATTTATTTAGTTCGAGGTTTTTCAGTAACATACGATGTATTCATTCACAGCTAACAACACCTAGTGAATGAATACATTCGCTGCGGTATACATTAATGAACAAGATTGTATAATATTATCCATAGTTAGTTAAGTGCCTATAGATATTATATGCAGTATCTATACCTAATAATTATTATCAAAGATTGTTTATTTGTATTTATATTGGGACGAGACCACACAAGATTACAAAAACAATATTAAGACGCAACATTGCATTTGAAATTATTGAGATGAAATCATAAAATACTTGGAATCTTTTTATAGTTATCGTGAAGTTAGTGAGTCGAAGATCGAATCCCATCAACCTAAGTCAATAATACGTCTTATGGTAATGCAAAATATCAGGGTTTGTAGGTAATTAGTAAAACTTTATTGGAGGAATGTAATTTTGTGAAATTGTATATGTCATTTTCTCCTCATACATCAAAATTTATGTTCTCTTACTTGGGCAATTATTCGGATTGCCCCAATTGGAGCAATTAATTGCGCAATTATTTCGTGTAAGCGAACCTTTAGTGATGCGAGCCCATTTGCTTTGTAACAATTTTATACTATAGCATCGTAAAAAAAACCCAATGATTTTTTTAAATGAATCTGGGTTTATCGAAACAAACCCGGATACATATTTGTACACTTCACAGAAAGCTTAAAAGCTTGTGTTGTGAAGTGGAGTAAGTCGGGGATTGAACCCGCGCCCACTGGATTAACAGTCGAGCGCGTTACCAACCAGGCTACCGACCATTTACTGAAATGGAAAGTTTATGAAAAAAGTTTAGGTGATTTTAAAGTAAGTTTAACTTAGAAATAACGTTTTTGTAGTACTCGTAAAAGTAAACAGTGAAAAATGACGAAAAATGTTTGCAAAAATGTAGGTTTTATTGGTGCATAGTTATGTATACCTAATATATTATAATGTATTCATGTATGTAGGTACATCACTATTTCATCAAATAGATATATTACTTATACATTTTATAATATATTGCGTAACATTTATCAAAATGTCAAAATGTCGGTATAAAAATAAATGATTGAATACCGAAAGCTATTATTACACTGCAGACTATTGGAGGTACGAGTATATTGAGTAGGTGTCTATCCATAACACATTACTATTATCAATATCGCCAATTAAATAATATTTTACCAACTCTACAATTTTGATGAATTCTCAATAGTGGTGAATGCGTTTGCAATAGAATCGGTACAAAAATGTTATAGAGATATAGAAAGTTATACCTAATGAAAAACTGGAAAGAATGCTACTTAAATGTAAATAAAGCGATCACATTAAACGAGGCGATAATCAGTTACAAGCCTATCAGTTGCAGAGTATATCCTTTGCTGTACATCTGTTGAGATAATTACTTGACAAATCAACCAACTAGGTATACATAATGAAAAAATGAACAGAAATCAATCATACTATAGTTTTTTTTTTTCCTGTTAGGTCAGGGGACCGTATATCCCCTGCGTCACTGTGACCAGAGTAGGTCTATTGTGACACATCATACTATAGTGGAATTGATTCAAACTGGCGAACGCAGTCATAAAAATGTGACCAAGAAGGGACGACTACTTGCTTTATTCGCACTTTATGGCTCTGGCATAAGTCGTCCCTTCTTGGTCACATTTTTATGGCTGCGTTCGCCAGTTTGAATCAATTCCACTATAGATGTGTTTCAGGGGTAACTGATTGTGTATACAGGGGTAACTGATTGTGTGTGACATAATATTGCGTAACATATTATTCTAATAATAGTTTATTTGCTCTATGACAATACCTAATGTCCTAATAATAATGTAATCGTTCTATTATTATGATGCAATCATCCTAACCCCATCCATCACTATGTGGTATACCTATTCCTACAGGGTGATTATTTTATGCACTCGTATACACTTTACAAATTAATATAATTGTTTATTGTTGTTTATTGTTCTCTAATCATCTCAATCTTAATGTATATCTATCAACTCACTCTTATTAGTATTCTCATATCTCTATCTCTGTTTGACAATTCCAATTGGAACAATCACCCAAATGCGTTCTGTCTTCGTGCGATAATCGTTCGTTGACTCGCTGAGTGAAAATTAACACCAAAAAACGCAGCTCTGTTTTTATGATTTATCTCAAAACCATAAATAACATCAAGCAAGACAGGACAGTGCCAGATGGGCACCTAAAATCCTAAAGTGGAGGCCCTTGGAGAACAAAAGAGGCGTAGGAAGACCACAGAAAAGGTAGACAGATGACATTGTCCAGCTTACAGGTCGTAGATGGCAGCAGATAGTCCAAGACAGAAGACAGTGGAATAGTTTAGAAGAGGCCTATGTCCAGCAGTGGAACGCAAGTGGCTAGCAGTAAGTTAGTAAGTAAATAACATCAAATCATCCTGTATATATAATATTTATTATTACAGTGTAATAATTTCGACTACTAATTAATTATTATCTAATTATATAAATTAATTTAAGCGTGAATACTACTTTGTGTATGTTTGTTTGTTACATAACTAGCTACTGATAGTCCCACATAACTTGTAACATTGATTTAAAATTGAAATTCATTCCTTATTGCAACTGTCAAAGTGTCAATATATATTTCCCAACGTTTTCCATACGTGGTGGATCAGAATCATCGCAACATTTTTTTTTTTTTGGATTTGATGAAATCTTTGGATTTTTGGTATTATAGTCTATTTTTTCATAAATTACACGGAAGCAAAATTGGTATTATAGAGTTTAGTGTTGCTAGATATAAAAATTGGGTATGTTTTTTTTCGCAGTATTTTTTTCTCTCTCTCAAAACTCTCTAACCTTTAAAATGAATTCTCTGTAATGTTTTTGGCATTATAGATTAGTTGTAAAAAATGCAATGGGGAAAAATTACGGACGACTGACAGCCTCTTATGACAAGATTCGACAATAAGGGCAACCAACAATACAATCGTGCAACACTACTTGCAGCTAATGTCCGCCGGCTGCCAAGACATAGAAAACGTCTTTCGAAAACGAAAATTTCCTACTGTATATCTTTAGACCAGCTCTATAATATAATATTCGGCATTATTCTTCACTTGAGTAACGCAATGTGAGAAAATTATGTAATTTTGACAAGAAGGCCTACCAGCATTGCAATCATGCAATATGTCACTTGCAGCTAACTTCTGAACCGCCAAATTATCTGGGACAGTCGTTATAGGATAAATTTAGTATTTTGCAACTATTTGTATTATTTGTGCTATAATAGATTACGTAATACAAATGCAAGTTTTCTGATGCATAAATGTCGAATTATTGTTGCAAAGGTTTCAAATTTGACATTTACAAAATATAGGTGGGTGTCTACCTATTCAACTATAAATAGGACCCAGGGCCATTTGCTCCGAGTATGATTAAAAATCGTTCTATTATAATTTCAACTTTTTAAATTTTTAGAATGAAAGGACTAAATTTCAAAGAGAATAAAAATTTGGGCTATTTTTGGAGCATGACAACTCTTTTGCTATTTATTTTGGAGCAAATTATTTTATGCCTAATTTGTTAGAGTTTTTAAGAACTTAAGTAAGTATTTACATTCATTTTGGATAGGAAAGTTACTCATGAAAAGCTGATAGTTTTCGAAGTTCCTACGCATAAACAAAAAAAAAACGCTAAAAACGAATTTCTTTCATATTTTCCAAGCCTCTGTCAAGAAATTTTTGATGATTCAGTACATAATTGGCGCAGTTGGTTGAGGCAGCCATCTCTCAAGCGGGAGGTGCCAGGTTCAAACCCCGGTGGTGGCGACGTATCCCACACTTTGCGATATAGGGTTTTATCCTGGTGCAAGGTGTGCAGAAAAGTATTTGGGATTGTGTATGCAAGCCCCTTTTTTTAAATAAAAAAGTACCCCCAAATAATAGAATGAAAAAACCGAACTGCCCACAACTTTCCCAGGAAGAAAACACAATTCACTTGAACTATTGGTAATATAGATAATTTTACAAAGCTCCGGTGGTTTTCGTACAAATGTTTTAAAAGTGTGGAGACCTATATAAAAATGGATTATATTCATACTTTGATCGCAATACATATTACCTATATATGTAATATGTATGTATAAAACAATTGAACACGTGGTGACGCTATACATAAGTATATAAGTAGGTACTTGTTATACATAATATATGTAGTATTACGTATGACATTACCTCTTTTGTACCTATGTACCTACCCACTATGATATGTCAATGGCAATAAAATATATTATGTACTTATATTAACATTGTATGGAGAAAAATTACATGCGTATACGTATGACTAACTTCGCAAAACAAAGGAACGTTGCTTGTTGCGTACCATTTGTTATCTTAATGTTTTGTAACTTAATAAAGAAGTTGTTTTGAGATAATCTAATTACTCGGAATATGATCGGAAATATTTAATTTTAAGATTACGCAATCATGGGTAACCAGTGAATGCCAATTTTTGGGAGCACCGTGTGTACTTTTATTTTGATAAACGGTTCGATTGACTGATTAAGATACCAGCAAATATGTCGAAACGTCGATCAAAATAAAACATTACACCGTTCCAGTATTTTTCCTCTACAGAGATGAAGAAAAACTGTAATGTATTTTCGTCTGTGCAATGCAGATAAGTCCGTTTCAATACCTAAAAAGATTTAGGTATATCTCAAATCATTACACCATTCACCCGAAAATCAGAAGCTGATGTGCATGCCTGAAAATCTTTAAGAATGGGTGGGTTGGTTAGAAGAAATCGTAGCATTGCGATAGTCTCACCTTAGTGAACAAATACTGTAGCATTTATTACTTGTTATGACATAATCCGGTCTTTTTATCATTAAAACTTTTTTTATCGTTTATCATAAATACATAGTAAACACTTAGATATTCTGCATTTCCCGAAATTCCACTGTGAAATATGCAGCATAAAAGTTCGCTTACCCGAGTAACTATTTTCGAAATAATTTCGCAATTGCTCCAAGTTGCCGAGCAACTATTGAAAGTATGAAATATTGCCAAAATAATTGCTCAACTATTTGCTACAATTGGGGCAATACGAGTTGCCTAGCAATAAATGCTCCAAAAATTGCCCGTTTAAGAGAACCTAAAGTATGTGTGTTTCTGCACGAATGGTTGTTGTAATGGATTTTCCTAAAAAAAAGTATATTTGAGAAACATTTTTGAACGAAAGGAAGTACCTAGTTAAAATTAATGATTTTTTAATACTTACTGGTTCCAGCGCCCTCTTCTCCAATTATTTGAGGCAAGTCCGTCTTTGCACAGTTTTTCCTTCCAAATTTAAAAATAAAACGTCGACTCAAAAGCGCGTCGTAAAAAAATAAACAAAAAATTATAATTCCAAAAATTACTGTATGATTTTTATGCACATTATTTACAATATTATATTTTCATCACTTTGAAGTCCGATATGTTTTGAGTTACTTTTTTTATATTTATTTTATTTTAGATTTTTTGACACATCAGTCATCAATGTTCACTCGCGCCCTCTGTTGACAGACGCCCGAGGCATGTGACACTTTTTGAATACGTCTTTTTCGCCGTTTTTGACATTTTGTTATGCTATTTTAATTTTTAAATCTATCTGCAAATAAAAAAAAATGGAATGAGATTTCATCGCTTCAACGAACAGACTGTCGTGCGATTTGGGATATAATCTGTTTCGCGAATCAGTGACCGTGAACTTAATAATTAATTAGATAAGTGATCTGAAAGAAGATGTGGGCGAAAATACATAGTTCAGTATTCGCGACTATTTCAATACATTGTTTCTGATTTACTAATTTAGATGGATAGGTAGTTATTTTTAGCAAAATTAGGAATTGGGTTAAGTATAAAAATTGGTTTAACTGGCAGAGACCTAAGCCCTAGTAAACAATATTTCTAGGATCTATTACATACATACTTGTTATACCTATTAACGTATTTCTGTATACTGAAAGATATAAAAATCTGTCATTTTTGAGCTTGTAAAATTGGCGTCATGTTGAATTCGTGTACTGTTAAATATTGAAACAAATGAATTGGTTCGAATCTAGTCAAATGGAATAATAATCATTTTCAAATATTTCTGTAATTTGAGAAGTGTTCTATCATTGTACTGTGGGATGGGTAGGTACTACTACTACTACAATTTCAAATTGTATTCTATAGAATACAATTCGAAATAAGAACATCATGGCTGCGTGTTGCCAGTACTTAATAAGTAAGTAAGTAATAGTGCTGGTAAAACAAGTGAGTAGCGAGTACCGAGTAGGTACTCACTACCTGCATGTAAGTGTAAGTAGGAGATACAATACTAGGTAGGTACTCTATATACTATAATATAAAGTATAATCCCACATAAATATTATAGTTCGTAATTTATTTATTCGTATCACGTAGGTACTCTCCGTTTTACATTATTTGTCTCGTGGGTTTCCGTGGATACGAAATTTTTCCATAGAATTACTACCTAAGAATCAAGTATCCAGTAGACAAGTTATTTGAAACAGAAATTAAAGAGTAATGTTCTAATTTCAAACTTGACATTTACTGAAGCAAAAATATTTGCCATAGTGTCAATCATAATACCTACCAAACGTGTTTAGGAGTGTTTACTGCTGCTATTTTTTAAACATGTGGTCAAACAAACAGATATATTAGTTTATTATGTTTCAGTCTTTCAGTATTAAAGGTGCCAGGTTCAAATCCTGTCGCTGGCGATGTATTCCACACTATGCGATACAGGCTTTTAGCCTAGTGCAAGGTGTGCAGAAAAGTATTTGGGTTTGTATATGAAGGGCAGATAGGTACTTTTTATATAAAAATAAAACTTGATCCTTCTTTATGAATAAGTTATGCAAGAATCTGAAATTTTCAGTCTTGGCTTTGTAGATGTTAAAGTTAATCGAACATTGCAATGGTTCTACTTCACCAACCAAATTTGCCGGGTAATTCAGCTAGTAATAAATAATATCAGCATGTCCGCACGAAAAGCCGGTTATGTATTGTTGTATAGTCGTTTTATTATTATTGTCGATGGTCGGTTGATGTTTGGGCGGCCGGCGCGGGGAAATGATGAGTCTCGTCGTTTTACATTGGGCTAGGCCATGGACGACACGCTTTACTTGGCAACACTGACAAACCAAACACACGACAACAAAACAGTAGGAAGGTATAACCAGTTTCCTACCTCCACAACTGAATAACATGGCGACCCTTCGTGGAAAATGATAATTAATTCCATTCCACTTAGAACCGTAGACGTTGTTTCATATTTATTTGGTGACATAAGGGACCTACTTACAAACTACACTTAAAAAAACTGAGGGGTGCAATACTCACATAGGTAAAAAAAAAAAGTAAAACAATTCGTTAACCAATAACCGTACAAATAATTTTAAATATCGAACACGTATTAATTCGAATTTGTTTTTAACTCACGGCAACACTTTTACAAAACAAATGAACTTCAACGACGTTCGAAATTCAAAATGTTTAAACAATTAATTAATGTTTCAGAGTTTAACGAATTAAATTAAGAACACTTTTTAAAATTCGAATGTAAATTCTTTTGTTTGTCGAATGTTCGTTTGTTTTTGTTTTATTATATGTACTTCAGTTTCCGACGGCCAACTGTCTGCGAATGTATGGGGAAATAATCTTAAATATGGAATGAAATCATGTCTGTAAGGTAGGTACTTGTATTTTATCAGCACATCTGTTAGTCAGAGGATAAAGTACCTTATACATTGTTGCTATTTTGTTTGTTTGTATTCCTTTTTTAAATTAAAACAATTCTTTAGTGATACAATTGTTTTGAGTCACTCGAGATTTAATTGTTATGTGGCAGTCGACCCGATAAAGAAACGTACCTAAAAGTAATTCAAAAGATAAAAAAAGCTAACCGTCAAAGAAAAAAAAAGGCACTGATTTTTATGTTATTATTTTAATGTTTGTTTTAAACATTTTATCACGAATGCGAATGTTTAAACCAAGCGGTCGTTTGTTTATAAGATAAAGAATTAAACATCGACAGCTAATTGGCCAATGAGATCATAGCTCTTTTGTTGAAACAATAAAAATGTCGAGGAATTCTTATTTTAAACATCAATATTTCAAATATGGAATGCAACAAAAGTTAAAAAAAACAACACACTTTTGAATTTGGAATGAATTTCACAGCTCGAAACCTCGCATATAGCTACACACACGTAGGTACATAAATACGCATCTATGAAATAAATATTCGATTTGCTCGCCCTAGTGAGATTTAGGTGCATATTATTTTTGTAAATTTATTTATTTGTTTATTCATGGCGCAAGCCTTTAACATGAATAATAATAATAACAAGTACAATATAAGCAACAACAAAAATAAGTAAGTTAAGGTACATCTGAAACATATACATTATCTTGTTTTTTCGTTGAATGTATGTAGGTACCTAAGTAATGTTCACTTAAAAAATAAATAAATAAGTAAATAAAGATTTTAAATTTAACTAGATAGGTTAGGTAGGTAGGTACGTGCCTATAGGTATAACTGATCGTAGGTAGATATGGAATGTTTTTAAATGAAGACAAAAGAAGAACATTTTTAAAAACAACCGCTTAATTTAAACATGGAATGTTTTTAAACAATTTCGAAAGTGGAACGTTTTTAAAAACAACTGCTTAATTTATTTAAATGTGGAATCTTCGAATCAGTTCCTTGATTATGTTTTATCTTGTAGGACGCGGTATCTGTTGATATAGGTGAATTGATTTTGTATTCAAAACAATGCTACATTGTAGTTATATCTATTTGTGTTTATTAACAATAATAATATGCATTAATTAATTTATTTATTGGATAAATAATATCGTAAGTAAATTAGGACAAGGTTGAATAAAGCGCTTGACATATCACCACACCACAGAGTAGGTACAACAATCATAAACTTTATACCCAGTTCGAAACAAAACACAAAC
Source organism: Ceraclea dissimilis (assembly GCA_963576895.1). Lineage (NCBI taxonomy): Eukaryota > Metazoa > Arthropoda > Insecta > Trichoptera > Leptoceridae > Ceraclea > Ceraclea dissimilis. The sequence continues at coordinate 18,362,594 of OY756363.1, forward strand.
ATTCAAACATCAAAATATTAGAAACAGATCGACAAATTTAAAATATCGAGTCAAATTAATGGCTTGTTTTTAATCTCGTTCGTTGTATGCCAAACCGGAAACGCGGAAAAAATACACTTCCTTAAAGGAAAGACGCCTGACATTCTTAAAAGATTTCCATCTTCGCGGCCAAATATTCGCGTACACAAATCATTCTCCCAAAACGACACAACATATCCCTGTTTCTATCTATTTAATTGAAAGTTTCGAACGTATTTGATATTAGTGTGATAATTGATAATATAAAAACATTGTAGGTTAGTAATAATAATAATAATAATTACACTTCTAATATAATTTTGTCTGATAATGGAAATGTACAACCGACGGACAATTGTGCATACAACGTACTGCACTCTGCCGGCGAAAATGCATACTAGATTTCACACTACTTGGGAGCCGCTCAGTTGCATGTATTGGTATTGCAAGGGTATACGTACACACGTACAACACACACAGACACATGCACAAGTTGCTAATATTCGATGCATTTTCTGCTGTGGGTTTCAGGGTTGAATGTATTGGTGTCTTTGTATGTGTTGTGTATTCACTTACGCGCCGGCGCGTCACACTGTAAGTTTAATATAGGAATACTTTTTTTCAGATGTACTTATTATTATTATGCTTGTGAAAATTTTTAAGTCTGTGTGCGTTTCCTAGTAAAAGAAGTGGTGTTGTATTGATGGGTGAGTTCCCTCACATACGCTAAGAGGGGAACTTTATTCTTATATTATTATAATTGCAAAAAAACTTGGATAGTTAAAGTTGTATTGTCGTCTGTTTGACGAGCAATAAAATTTATTGAGAAGTGTATAATTATTATTGTAGTGATTCTGTATAATATAAAGGGTCATTAAATTTTATCCCTAGTTATTACCATCTTTACAGCTAATTACAAGTTTTATTTGCAAAATGCAACAAAAAAAACTGCATTTAAATGTCACATTGGCAGATAGTTTTTTTTATTACTCATTTTAATGAGTTTTATGATAACTAGGTATTTAGGTACTTATATAGTTAATTAAGAAAATAAGCAAACCTGTGTGTTTAGCTTCAATTAATTAATTTATTTATTTACAGTTTTGGTGAACAAAACACAAGAATATGTTAACATTACATGTTATGAATATTGTAACATTTTTTTACTAGGGCAAGGTTTTTGCAATGCTGCGATCTCTGCCAGCTAACCCATTCGATACCAACTTTAAAATAAATGAAATTAATAGTAAATAGTTAGGTACTTTTACTAACTATCTATATAAAGAATCTAAATGTTTTTTTTTTTGTATTCGGAACGGCATCAGAACTCTTCTTTAGTTTTAAATTTTATTTATCTTCTACCAATTATAATAGTAAAATATTCATAATTCTACGTTCAAAATGAAGTTACTATTTAGAATTTAACAGTTTCTCATAAAATAATACATTAGATTTAACACTAGATTTTCTTGGAAAATCCTTACCCATTAACTTTTGCGATTAATAAAATATTCACTAGGTGTTATTTTTCTTAACGAGACGATAAATATTATAATTATTTCAAAACTTTTCGAGAAGAATATTGCTATAAGTAACATATTATATGAGAATTTATGTTAACAAAAACGTTTCAGTGCTTTTTAGATGAAAGCATTCAATCAAACTATGTCGATAGAAAATATTTGGGTGGTAGCTAATCTAGCTTTTCATATTTTTCCGCAATGATGTTCGCCACCAAATCTGAATGTCACGTTGTTAACGCAAAGAGAATATCGTGTTTTTTTATACTTACACACAAGGCTATGCCTAAAACTTTTGTGCTATGTAGGTACGCTAATTAAATCCGTATATTTTTATTGCTTCGTTCGTTCAATTGTAACTGCAAACTTTTTCTAATACATATTGTGAAATATTTTGTTTAATACTTAAAATGTAAGTCTAAATTTGCAATATCACAAAAGCGAACAAATTTCATTGCTTCTTATTGCTTCATTTTTTAAACAAAATAATATGTTGTTCACTTGAATTTTATAAATAAATAGAATAAAAAAATCAGACATTTCTTACTGAAGGAACGCAAAACGCATCTGGGGAACTTTTGTAAATAATTTTCTATGTGTTGGTATATTTTTTTATCGGTCTAACCGAGGGAAGATTATTTGCCGACTGTACGCGTACTAACTGTAGTATAGAACACAGAGGTAGGTAAGTAGGTACTTAGATGCAATGTAGTGTCTCTATACAGACATACCAACTCTATGCTACAGTGTATAGTACGTACACCCCGCCCAAGAAAAAGTCTTTGACATTGTTCTTGTTAACGGAGCTACTATCATTAGGTTGGTACCACCTATAGCTTGCATTCGCATAGGCAAAGTACCTACTCATAGTATCTGTTCGCTACTAGGTAGGGACCTAATACACTTTGTATTGAATTTACGCAAAATCATTATTCCACGCATTTATCTACTTGACCGCGCCAATGATTGATTTGAAAATATAAGAGTTTTATGTTCTACACTTTTTTAAATTACTTCCTTGTATGATGTGTATTCTAATTTTGTAAATTAAATATATGTAGACAATTTGTTCTAATTTTAAAACTTAATTATGTGTGGGATCGAAGTGGCTTCTAATTTTAGTATTTAATTAATTCTAGGTACGAAATGGCTTCTAAGTTTGCAAATAAATTAATTAGGGAAGTATATGTAGGTATGAAATGGGTTATAATTTAGTAAATAGATACTAAATTAATTCTATGTAGGTAATAGGTACAAGATGGACTCTAATTTTGTAAATTAATATTGTGTAGGTAATAGGTATTAAGTATGTATCTAGGTACGAAGTGGATTATAATTTTGAAAACAATTCTATGTAATCACATATTATGTAATTACCTACTTTGGTACGAAATGAGTTATAATATTTTAAATTTATTCTATGTGGATGCGAAATGGCTTCTAATTTTAATACTTAAATAGGTACGAAATGGATTATAATTTTGTAAATTAATTATAGGTAGGTAAGTATACCAAATGGGTTCTGAATTTAGTAATTAATTAATTCTAGATACGAAATAATGGGTTTTCATTTTGGATTAAACTTATAAACTACCTTCATAATTGTTGCAGGTTTTCAAGATGATCCATATGTAAATTTGTTTTTCGGGTTAATCGTGTTGTGATCAGATGCTCCGACGTTTCGGACCCGAAACCCAAAAAACAAATCTACATATCTACATAATTATATGTAGAATTTTTACGTATAGATTTTAGTCTCATGAGTTTTAGTAGAATTTTCTGGACACCGCACTCCACAAATAAAGTCCAACTTTTTCAAGGAACCTGTCAATACTTTTGCTTGTTTAGCATGCGTTTTTAAACACAATGTCAGGAACAATTTGTCTGGAGAGAAGGCCTTGAAAATATGTACCTACCTGTATAATCCAGGTGTACCTATAATATTTATTGCATTGTATTGTCCCTCTGACCCTCTGGCGTCGTGCGAATGTACACTGACGGGTTACATTAGGTGGAACACTCACTTGTGTAGAATATAATACAATGATAACATCATTACACAACACTGATAACATTAACAGCACCATGATATCGAAATATAATATGAGTTTTTCATTTGGAAATTGTTTAATGTTATCGTCCAATGACACGAAAAATGTAGGTACTGTACTTCTTACCACGTAGGTAGCTACGTTAGAAATTCATTAGGTTTTAAGTTATAAGTACTGAATAATACAAAATAGTGTTACAGGCAGATGCTTGAATCGTTAAAGTATCAAAAAGAGCAATATTTCTGTTTTGAGTAAATGGAGTTAAAACTGGGGCCCAACTATGACGTCGCAGTAATTTCCCGCGGCGTTACGGTTCAAAATCGCATGAACAATCGCATGATATAATGTTAAAAATAGCGTGTTTTTTTTTACTTTTTGGAGTTGATTTCGCTTCATTTGTAAAAAAAAAATTACGGTCATTCAGTAGATTTTAATGCATATTATTAATACCAAATTATTTTTTTTGCGACTTTTAAGAAAAATGTTGCTCACGTTCGAGAAAAAATTCAGACGTGTTTTTCACATTTGTTTTTAGTACTTACCTAATCTCTGCAAGATATAAAAATCTTTTACGGTCATTCCCTAGATTCGATAGTTCAATGTAGCTAGGATTTTCCCCCAAAGCATATTTAGTTAAGTTGTCGAGATCTAAGGTCTCAAAAATCTCTACTTTTTTTAAATGTCAATGTAAGTACCGACTCTTAAGGGAATTTTCTTAAGGTAACGATAAAAAAAAAACATTGATTTTTTGAATATGTTTCTTTTAACATTTTATGAAAAATTACAACATAATGCAATCAATAAGAAACTTATTAAAATAATACTGAACTACTTGCATCCAATCTAACTCGTGTTAGATACAGTGTTTTGAAAATTACTGCTTAATTTTTCTGAGGGCAATGCTTTCTACTCGTAAATGCAATAATCGTATAATGAATGTACTTAGTACCAAAATGTCCCAAAAAGTAAAACTCGACATAGGACATTGACATGTCTTATAGCTTATACTAAAACATAAAAATACCTATGCACCCTTTATGGAGTGGTAGGTACTTATACCTAATGAAAATATTCGACAGCTACGCAAACGTAACCAGGCATGCGGAGAAATGAGGAACTAAATCGGGAACATACAAAACAAAATATTGTCAGTTTTAAATCTGTTCTTTATTTGAATTTTTTGACGAACTTGTCTATTATTTACAACCCTTTTTTTCAGAGATAATGAATTTTTGAAGAAAAGTATGATGTCATTTAAAGAAAATAATAATAATAAAAAAAAATGATTTAATGGTTATTTTTTTTGTAAATACTAGAAATTCCACTTTTTATTTTATTTCATTTTACTATTTTCCTGCTCTTCAAATCAGTTCCGTTCTCCCAAACCGAGGGTTTCTGGTTCAAATCCCGGCAGTGACGATGTAGGTATTCTATACAGAATTTTAACCTCGTTTGAAGTGTAGAAGAAAGAATTTGGGCTTTGGTACACAAGAAATAAATTGTGTTAAGGTACGAGTATGTGATATTAAAATATCAGTACAGAGTAGTAGTGTCTCTAATGGGTGTAAAATGTGTTATTAAATTTACAATTATTATCAGATGTTGACAGTTTTTGACACTATTGTTCCAACAAGTTGGCCCGTGGCTGGCCCCTCATTTTGAACTTGTATAGACTCGTATTGAAGGAATTGAATTTGAAATGTCAAATGGAATTATAATAATTTTCAAAATCTACGTTGAAAACGTTCGTTCATGTTTCAATAGTCCATTTTCACGACATACAGCGCCCCCTATTTTCCTGTCACAATTCCTTCCTTCAGACTGATACCAAGTTCCAGTCTTCAGTGGTGACTGGTGACGTATATGTATAGGCAACTAGATGAGATGGGGAGCTGCGTGTGTGTTGGTGAGAGGAGAGTACAAGTGCGAGTGTATTGGAGAGGTCGGGGACCGGCGGTAGTATGAAATATCTGGTCCAAATTTTCCATGAAAAATTTCACTACATCTTCTTCGGCGGATTACGAGGCGACGGGGCGGCGGCGCATAGTTGACACATTTTCTTTTTTTCGTCAGATCTTAAATGAAGTGAATTTGTTTGTTTTGTTTTGTATGTTTTTACTCGTTGGATGGAAGATTTGCGAATTTTTTATTAGGTACCTATCACCTAGATTTATTTACTATCACTTCAAATAATTATTATTTCTTTTTAGTAGCTTTATTAAAAAGTTACCTTTTTATTACTAAGTTTACTACTAAGTAAACTAAGATAAAAATAATGTGTTTAGTAGCCTGGTTGGTAACACGCTCGACCTTAAATCCGGTGGGCACGGGATCGATTCCCGATGCCGACTTACTTCGCTTCACAACACAAGCTTTTCAAGCTTTTTGTGAAGTGTAGGTACAAAGATGTATTTGAGTTTATTTCGATAAACCCAAATTCATTTTTTCTTTAATAAAATAAAATAAATTAAAACAAATTTAACTTAATTTAAACTAATACACTGTCATAATATTTTTTTATGCTAGGTACAATAATATTATGACAATCAGAAAATTTCTTTCAGTTAACCTATATGTACTCGTAAGAAACCTATATATTTTTTGTAAAAATAGTTAGTAGTTATAGTACCTACCCGTGAAAATTGCAACACAAAATTTCTGTTTATTTACTTATCTCTTCTTGAAAGTTTTATTCGAAAAAATACCAATAAAGGGTCCCAAACTAAGGGATCCCATGGGTAATAATTAATATTTAATTAATAATAAAGTTGGGGTTAACTGGAAGAAATCGCAGTTCTGCGATAAGTTCGCCCTAGTAAACAACCTTTTATAATCTGTACTATGTCCATTTTGTATATTTATATGTGTTTGTTGTTTACTTTAAGTTTAAATAAATAAATAAATATAATATTATGCAGTATGTACAAGCTACCTACACTACGCTGAAAAAAAAAATAAGAAGTCTTCTAAAATATATACAAACAGATTTTGCACACTCGACAATGTAAGCTAACAAGCATTACAATAGTGGGGTAGGTCGGCAGCTTGACCCAAATCTAGGCCATCAACGTGACGGTCATGTCCAACAACTAAAAATATTTAAATCATTTTCGTAAACACTAAAGTTCCACCGTAGAAAATTCGTGTATTGCACGAGAAAAAATTTCGGTTATTCTCAACTCGCTTAGTATTGGTACGAACATAGTTGCCGCTGAAGACAATAATAGCTAAGATACTAATAGCTGTGTATTGTGTATACATATGTATACACAGCGTTACCTAACAATACACACAAAGGCAAAAATTCACACACTTGGAAAACATTTCCCAACACACTTTTATTGTTATGACTGACTTCCTTACGTACAAACCAGACGCCACCCTCCCCCCCGATCCTACGCCCCCCTTCAAGCGCCCCCAACACCCACAGTACGACACCCAGTTTGGGTGGTAGAACCACCCTAATTAACTACCCACTTTTGCCACCCACCCAAACTCATTCCAGAGCTGCACTAATATAATATTAGAAGGTATATACCTTCCAACCCACTATTATACCTTGAAGGAGAATTCGTTTTAAAATTGCATCGAGTTAAGGGTAATTACAGTAAAAATCTAGTTTTACTATAATTATTAAGGGGCGGTATGCTCTGAGTAAAAATCGTTCTTCATATTTTAAATACATATTATACTTTTTTTCAATTTTTTATGATAATAGAGTAACCAGGAAATATGTGTAGGTACTTCGGAATAAAAAAAAATAAATGTTTTTTAAAAACATACGATTGTTAAAAAAAAAATCATCTATTTTTCCTGGATATGCCACCATTGTGTAAGCGCGAAATAAGGATAACGTAAACAACAAAATTTTGTGTTATTGTATTAAAAAGTAATCGAATATAAAAAAAAATATCCACTAGAGTCACTCTATCTTTTATCAATCAAATCACAGCATCATAATATCTAACAAACTACGGAAACAATCTCATGTTTCAGTAAATGTCAGAGCTAGCTTTGGAATTATATTTTAACCTGAAAATTTACATTAATCTAATTTCTATGCGTGCTAGCTAGACTCACTAAAACATAATATTCACATTTTTCTACATATCCCAACCATCTCAACTTGTTCACAGCATCCGATTTACATTCAATCAACTCTCTGATCACTTAATTTCTTATACTATATCTCCACACATTCTTCTCAGCGTTCTCATCTCGACAGCATTTATAACTGATTATTCCTTCTTCAGCCATGTCCATGCCTCACTCTCATACATCAGTGTTGGCACCAGGACGGCATTGTGCACCAGTATCTTCGCCTTAGTAGATACGTTTCGACTTTTGATAATAGATTAATTGCCCCATTCACCCTGGTATCTGTTTGCTCTATATGTAATTGAATATTTATTTATTTTGGGATATACCTAAGTTATTTTAGGGATGGAACCGGAATTTATCTACATTGCACAGTCGGAAATACATTACAGTTTTTTCCTCAACAGAGACGAGAGGCACCTTCATTCACATAATGTAGCGTTATGTGAACTCCCTTGGGGAGGAAGCAGGATGGGTGTTCCGACGCTTACGAGGATGGGTGTTCCGACGCTTACGAGGATGGGTGTTCCGACGCTTAGAGAACACCCATCCTGCTTCCCTCTCAATGGAGTTCACACAACGCTACATTATATGAATGTGAATGAAGATGCGTCTCGTCTCTGTTGAGGAAAAAAACTGTAATATTTATTTATTGTTTCATATCATAGTTATTCAATGTTTCTAAAACATGTTATCTAAATGTGTCAATTATCGTGTAAACATCGAATCTACGACTTATATGTAGGTAGTGATATAGTTAAAGGGGTTTGGGGGTGGATAGAAATGAATCGAGGCCACCACCCCTCCCACTGTGGAGGGCCGCCACCCTTAAAAGACCAAGGCAGACTGGTGCCATTTTTCCTGATTTTAAGTTTACAGAAATGTACAGTTACGTTCACTTTGTTAGAGTCACTTTTAGCGTAAAAATCTTTACATAATTAACCAATGCCCTTCTTTTTTCAAATTTCAATGAATTTTTGAATTGTTGATCTGATATTTACCAACATTCGTGCTCATTTACACTAAACTTTATATAAATTGCTGTCTAGGGGCGACTAATTAACCTTACTTATATGATTTGAGTTAGGTAATATTATATTTTTTTTAATTACTCAAATGTATTATCATATTCAGAGAAATGAAAAGAATATAAAAAAGTAAATTAATGAAATCTGGCAAATTGAGCGGATAATCCATGTATCGCGCAAATTTTAGGGGTACTTACAAAGTTATTTTTTATTTCGGGAATTTTCAAATATTCTAATTCTGGATGTGTCAAGTTATCGTCAATACTATCTACGTGTCTTCAGTATCAAGACTACGTTCTCAGTATTGGCTGAGAAAACCACGTGTCCCAAAGCAAATTTAGTGCATATCGGGCCTTAATATCTACGAATTCAAATAATTTACATTCCAAAAAATACCGTCTTCTGGTGGTAGCTCGGTTTTGGATAGTTCGCAGATTCACAATTTTCTGAGTCTAATAATATGACTACAAGTGTACTTTTTAACTCGGTCTGGCCATTATGTTCTGTAAAATTAATTATTTTATAATCTTGCATTACTTTTATTGTTTTATGAATTTGTTTGCACACATATTTAAAAAAAACTTACTGTTAAGGCTCCTGACCTAACAATGACGTCACAGTCATTTTCCACGGCATTAAGGTTCAAAATCGCGTGATAAAATGGTAAAAATAGCGTATTTTTCATTTTTTGGGGTTAATTTCGCTGCAATTAAAATACTTTAAAAGTTATTTCCTAGATTTTAATGCATGTTATCAATACAAAAAAATATTCTCCGCGACTTTCTGGAAACGAGTTTCTGTCTTTCGAAAGAAAGATTAGAGGTGTTTTTCACATTTTTTTTTAGAAATCTATACAAGATATAAAAAATCATTTACGGTTATTCCCTAGATAAATGTTTAATGTATCTGCTCCATTTTTTTTTCAAAGCATACTTAGTAACGGTTGTCACGATCTACGGTCACCCATTTTCTGAAATTTTTAAATGTCAATATGCATACTTTTAAAAATAAGTTCCATTTTGGTATAGGACTGAAAAGTCAATTCAAAGAAATAAGCTAAGAATCCTCATGTACCTATTTTAATTCAAACAAAAATCTTTTGTGCTGGTATTTTTATCCCTAATTACATTTTCCTTGAAACTTGTAAAAATATGAAGATTTTTATTCGGTGTTTTAGGCGAAGTTTCTTGTTTGTAATTTACAAATTTTATTATCGTCCTTAGACCCTAATTTGGGGCACTTGAACTCGTCAAATTTACATAGTTATAGTCTATTAACAATCAAGAGGAGCATTAAGAAAAGATAAGCACATCAATGCTAACAGAGTGTAGAACGTCTGCTAGCATTACGTCGGGAAGACATAATCCAATTTGAACAATAAGCAATTTTAAACAACAAATTCGTTGCTGAGATCTACCAATAGTAAGTCTCATGCCAGCATCTCGTCCCTTCCTTGTAATCGTGATATTAGACCATATAATCAATAACTTTATGTTCATATTGGCGAGAGTAATTGTACAATAAGTAGCTAGAACTTCCCACTTTCCCAGGCATCTAGGATAATTCCAGAATCACACGTCTGGACTTGAAATATTCTTATCGGAAAATTGGTGCATCGGCGGCTGAGTTACTTGCTACTACTTGGTTGGCTTGGCAACAGGTGGAGACAGGGATGGAGCAAGATAGAGAGAGAAGGAGGGAGGCTTCACATGTGCGCGGATAACACCATCACCCCCCCATTCTGGAGTTACCACCCCTACACCCACACGAGGGGAGAATGCGCTTATTGACCATTTGAGGAACACTGAAAATATCATGAAATGTAAGTAGTATACTAATTCGATAATAAGGCATTTAAAAAAACTTGTTTTATGACATCGCATCCTAGAACTGTTTTTCCCGGTCTTCCAAACGATACCAAACACGCTATTTCGAGGTGCTTAGATTCCTTTACTCCAACGGCGCCTTCCATCAAGGATAGACAGAATCAAAATTCGTAAAAAGATATGAGTTCTTCTCGTGAAATAAATGCCCTTTAATAGGATACCAAACATGACCCCATACAACACTTGGATCTCCCTGGAACACTTTACATCTTTTTTGACTCTGACGAAATGTGATTCATTTTGCACAGAATCAAATTTTCACCGAGTTTACGTACGTTTGCAAAGTTTCAGCTAGGTATCAGTTTGCTTTTCGTTATGAAGATGATAACATGGGTGCTTATATTAACATATTAACGTTATGATTGGGATCCATGCTAAACTGGACTTAATGTCCTGGATTTCTGTCAGTTGTATAGATGGTCTTCTGCAAGGTGGTGCGACCAGATTAAGGAAATGTCTGGGAGAGACGTCTTGTGCTCGGCGATGCGGATTGCGGAGAACAGAGAGGACTGGAGGCGTCTTGTTTTGTCCGTGGGTAGCTCCACAAATCACGACCCTCAGCAATGAGGAAACGATGAAAGAAGAAATAGATGGTCAATAAATGTTACTACTACCCTACAAACACACACTGAAACTATCGTATCTGAAAAGGTCAGGATATATATTTTTATAATAAGTAAGTGTGTATATATAAGTATAAGTGTGTTGGACATGTTTTCCTCCCATTCTTCCCATTTCAGTATCAAACCGGATCGCGCCACATTGCTCGATTAACTTTAAAACATACAAGCTTCCTAATGTCTATAGTGGAGCGTGTAATATCGCCAGGTTTTCAATCCCGGAACTAAATTCCATATTGGAGACTCGGATTCCGGAATCAGTTCCGGAATTTCTGCAGTCGCCATTGGCTGTTTATTTAAGTGAATATAACTTGATCTGAATCAGACTTTTAATAAGTCTTTGAGTAAGTAGTCGAAAATAATTATGGCTAGGAGCCTAACTATAGAGTCACGGTCGTTTTCCGCGGCATTCGGGTTCAAAATCGCATGAACAATCGCATGATAAGACGTTAAAAATATCGTTTTTTTTTTACTTTTTGGGGTAATGCATATTATCAGTACAAAAAAGAATACGCGACTTTCGGGAAACGAGTTGCTGTCTTTCAGAAAAAAAACAAAGGGTTTTTCACAATTTTCTTTTGGGAAATCTATAGGTACAAGATAAAAAAATCTTTTATGGTCATTCTCTAGATAAAGGTTCAATGTATCTTCCGTATTTTTTTCCAAATCGTATTTAGTAAGCTTGTCGAGATCTAAGGTCTTCCGTTTAAAGAATTATTTTGAAATGTCAATATGCCCGGGTTTACTGTCAGATATTGCTTTTGCAATAAGTCCGCCTTTTGGCACACTACCATTGTCTTGTTTTTGTAACGATGCATATTTTCTTTGGCCGATAAAGATTGATTTTTTATTTATGCTTACTCTTTGGTATTAGACCTTTCAATTCCGTAATTGAACGGGTAAAATATTTTCCAGATTCCGGTGTTTCGGGGTTCCGGGATGCACGCCCTAACTCGCAGTGATACCAGATATAACACCATGAGACGCTTTGCGCCTGGATGCCAGCAAACGCTTACTTTAACATAGTTAGAAACACCAGCATTCGCTGTGTGTAGAACATAATAGTTATTAGAACTATTATAGAGGAAATGGTGGTAGGAAGGGATATAATTGAGTTTGGGTTTGTGCAATTGACAATATGAGATAATCTTCTTACAGCATATGATTAGGTATGAGATGGTTGGGACATGTAGAGAGGATGAATGATGAAAGCATAACAAATATTTTTTTCTTGGGAGAAAAAAAAACAGAAGAAGAACAACGTGACTGTAGATCAGATTCTGAAGGACGGATGTGTTTTGAATAAATGAAATCGTAGAGTGTGTATAACGAATTGCATGAATATGACAGAAACAAAAAATGTGTGTTGCTCAGGAAAGTCTGACGATCTTTTCTCTATGCCTACCCCGCAAGGGATTCGGCGTTATGGGATAGAATATAACTGGTCTTTCATTTTCACTACAAAAATGAACTTCCACCATGAACTGTTGGTCGAAAATTTTAATATTAAGTCGATTGGAATATGAAATTGAACAATGCAAATAACTTTCCCACCAGTGGCATAGCCTGCATAAGTGCATAATGCGTATGTAGACAGGAAAGTATACAACATACTACACACAATACAACTCTTATGGTCTATGTGATGCATTTCTAATCAGCCCACTAGATGTAGATATGTTGATTGTATGAGATTCATAATAATAATATATCGAAGACAATTATTTCTGACAAGTTTAATATTGAGATCAATAATGATATGGCGACGATAGAACAAGATCGTTATAATAAAACTCTTAACGTATGTGTGTTAAAAATCTATATACTTACTTAAGTTATTTTCACAAATGCCATAATTTATTTTTTGAGAAAACATATTGTTTATGTAGGTAAAACAAGTAGTAAGTTATCTCAACAGATATACGGCGAAGGATGGACATTCCGTCAAATCGTGTAAACGATGATAAATGGACTGTTGAAATATTTTTAATGAAAAAAAAAATTACTGGCGTATAGATGATTTCGTCCTAGTAAAATAAAAAACTTTGATATGTGAGTAGATAATATTGTATTTCTGTATTTTGTTAATCAATAATTAAAAAAAATTGATAACAGTCGTCAAAACTGACAAATATTTTTAGCCTCTTATGACTAGTTTATATTTTCACCGATTTTAGCAGATCTTCAAACACTAGTATAATAATGTTCCAATAATTTATAATTCGAATATGGAACATATCTGTTATGTGATAATGTTATATAACCTTAGTTAAGAAGTTTGATTAGATTTGAGTGTGTAGGGAATTCATATGACTTTATCACAAAACTCTTAACAGAAATCTCAATAGTCATTCATCATAGACACAAAATATTATTTATTTATTTGAATATGACACAGCTCGGAGTGCCAGCGAATAGTCTTTGTTCTGAGCTGTGTAATAGAGAAATGAAAAAAACAAAACAATTGAAATACAGTGTACACTGTACAGGTATCTTCTTCTAAAAGTAAATAGCTGCTAAGTCGACTTTGACCGAAAACGCGTGCTCGATTTTAAAAAGAGGAAAATGCGTACAATGCTATAAAACATAAACTATAAAATTAGAAAATATAATAAAATAAAATAAAATAATCAAGTTTAATTTTGTACTTACCTACGACGTAAACCATATTCTTGGTCCAACGTTGCAGCTCCCGCTTGATGCTGCGTCTCTCCTGAAGGCAGCGCGCGTACGAGCAATCTGCCATGCCAACCCCGCGTCCGATCGGAATGATAACGGCACGCCACTGGAAAAAAACAAACAACATTTTTAAACATGCTACAGAATCAAATAAACAAAATCATGTAGAGGTTTTTACGCTTTTTGAATCATCCTAATAAAAAAAATTGTATTCGACTCAGGGACAAATCCATGATCGTGATGGATGCAAGTGTGTGTACGGATAGGGCGGTGTGGTGTTCTTTTCTCTCTGCCTACATCGCAAGGGACGCGACCTCAGGCTATAGTAGTAATAGTAGCAACATTGAAGGCTTGCGTACCGATACTTGCAATATTGTAAGACGATTTCTAAATACTGATATTTCAGGCACAATGCTTGCATTTTGGACCCCGCGCCGAGCCTAATCCTGTGATATCTGGATAGGAGAATTTTTCCCAGTGTTATGAATGAATGAATGATAATATGTAGAGGTGGTCGGTAGCCTGGTTGGTAACGCGCTCGACTGTTAATCCAGTGGGCGCGGGTTCAATCCGACTTACTCCACTTCACAAGTTTTTAAGCTTTCTGTGAAGTGTACAAATATGTCTTTGGGTTTATTTCGATAAACCCAGATTCATAAAAAAAAGACTCTTCTGGCTGATAATGCTGAGAAGTGTGCTGGCAAGTCTTGCCTCAACGTAATAAAAAAATAAACAGAATAATACATTCCTAAACATACTGGACGTGTAAATTACTTTATTACCCACATGTTTAGTAATAAATAAAATACATCAGCTGAATGAGATACGTAGTACGCAGGCACATGGATGACGGTAGGTATATCTCTATACATAGGCTACGATATAAAGTATATGGTTCTCGTATATTCAATTCGTTGTGCTAGAGACCCAGTGTAGTAGAGATGGGTACAGTACAATGCAATTTGAGTTCAACAGGTGAATATATACAAACTCAACTATACAAGTTCCTATACCTATACCTAATACAAGGTATTAGAGACGAGAGATTCTAGGTGCCTAGATAACATACATAATATGTTGGCAAAATACTTGATTATTGCTAGTGGTTGGGGCACCGATGTTTCAATCACGAGGTGCTGGGTTGGAATCTGAACTTAGGCTGGCCACAAACGTCCCGAAGTTCAGTTCCGGAATCGACCGTTTTGCAAAAAGGTTCCGACCAAAACCTCTTTCTGAATTTAAAATCGGGGTGACGCTGAATTCAGAGAGAGGTTTTGATCGGAACTTTTTTGCAAAACGGTCGATTCCGGAACTGAACTTCGGGACGTGTGTGGCCAGCCTTAAAGGCTAGGCACCACGAATAACGTCAAAGTCATTTCCAGCGACATTAAGGTTCAAAATCGCGTGAACAATCGCACGATAAAATGGTAAAAACAGCGTTTTTTCAATTTTTTTTCCATTTCCATTTCAAAGAGATGTTTGAGACCTTAGATTTCAAGAACCTTACTAAATATACTTCAAAAAATGGGATTGACACATTGAACCTTTATCTAGTGAATGACCGTAAAAGGTTTTTTTATATCTTGTATAGATTTAATAATAATTGAACTATTTTGGGCGCCGTTTAGCAATAAAATCGCCCCAAGGGCACCATATCACCATGTAAGATCGTCACAAACAGTAAAAATGATAGATTAAATCCCCACATATAGGATCGTCACAAAAAATATTGTGAAAAACACCTCGGAATTTTTTAGAAGGACCGACACTTTTTTTTTAGTATTGCCAAAAAAACGTCGCCCAGGGCAGACCCCCCCCCCCCCCCCTCCCACACTACGCTACTGCTTTCGTTGTATAATATTTTTGGTTAAAAGTCTGGCTTATTTTGTTAGAGGTCGCTATTTTTTGTCGATTGTTCTCTTGTAGGCGAATTGTGAAAAAATGTGCAAATAATAATAAAAATCACAAAATGGAATTTAAAATTGAAAACAAAAAAAAAACAACACTGTCAACTAGGTATTCGTAAGAGCCAGATATCGTCAACCTGTGAATCGCGAGCTCATGTGAGTGTCAATAATTTTTGGTAACTCGAGTAACTGTATCGTGTGGGGGTGTGTGGGGTGGGGAGGTCCGGTCTACCCCACGGCTTTGATTAGAAAAAGTGGAATTCTAGTAGGAATATCATTTCACAAACGAGCACCATGAACTGTGAATGAAAACAGATGTTGTGTGAGTAAGAATGAGTTGTGAGAGGCGTTTTGTTTTGCCCGTGGGTATCTCCACAAATCACGACCCTCAGCAATGAGGAAACGTTGAAGGAAGAAGAGTGAGAATGCTTACAAGATGTTCATAATTGGACCTAAGAAGAAGACCGTGACTCGCTAGGTAAACGGTTTTTCGAACTTTCGAAAAAAAAAAGGTAGTGAAATTTTTCGAAATATTCAGATAAGCGTTAGTGCTAATTCATCCACCAATGGTTGGTGAGGACTGAACAATACATAAAACAATGAACGAAATGGGTGAAAATAAAATTGTTATCGGTAATCGGAAATATTCCATTAAAAATATCCAATTTTTTTGCTCCCATCGGATTTTCGCGAAATGAAAAATATGATGTTTATTTTTATATCATTGATCTATCAACTACTCTTCCTGAATGTGTTAAATTGTAAAAGGAAATAACAAAAATAATAATGAAATACTTACTAAAAAACTATATAAATAAATAAACTTTTTATGAAGCACGCTTGTTTGTCTATTCCATTACAAGAAAAGAAATTCGAAAATCCTTGATTGGAAAGAATTAATTAATTTCTTGAAGAATTACTGAAGTAATGAAAAAAATAATATGGCGCTGGCGATATATTCCACACTTTGTGATACAGGCTTTAAGCCTAGTGCAAGGTGTGCAGGAAAGTACCTATTTGGGTTTGTATATGCAAGCCAAGAAGCCTTTTTTTATATACATATAAAAATATGGTAATAAAAAAAATATATAACCCAACAAACTAACAGTCTAACAAACCAGCTTGCTTCCGACCCAGCCAAGAATGAGGGGTAGAAGATGTATGTCTGACCTACATATGTAGGAAAAATATAAACGCAGACAACAACAACGACAAATGAAGTTAAAATAAAAGTGCAATAACAAAAAGAGTTGGGCAGGACACGTTGTCAGACGCTTAGATTCTAGATGGACCAAAAAGATTCACGAGTGGCAACCTAGAACAATCTAACAAAGGAGCGTAGGAAGACCTCAGGCAAGATGGTCTGACGATGTGAGGCGAATCGCAGGAAGCAAGTGGATGCAGCATGCCCAGGATAGGGATCTGTGGAAAGTCAATGGGGAGGCCTATGTTCAGCATTGGAATTAAAACGGCTGAGAAAGAAGAAGAACAAAGAGGATAATTTGGGTGATAAAAAATATACATGTTTTGCACTACCTCAAGCTCATAGATAGATGTATGAATTACATTTTCGTCATTTCGTGATGTCTTTTGTCTAATTTGCTAAGTGCAATCTGTGAGTACAAAATGTATGTAGGAATTGCATAATACTCGGACCTACATCATTATGTCAGACACTGAGGTATACTGTAGGGTAGGGTAGGGTAGACACATAATTATTATGCTAATAGGTTCATTCCGGTAGCTACCCATACCTACACATAGCTATCTACTTATAGGACTTGTACTGTGTACCTCATATTAGCACTACCTTCCCTTATATGTCGTCCAATTTGAGAGAGTGCTAAAACTTGATCCAAATTTAAAACAGTGTTACGAGGTGGTCGGTAGCCTGGTTGGTAACGCGCTCCATTGTTAATCCAGTGGGCGCAAGTTCGATCCCCGATGCCGACCTACTCCACTTCACGACACAAGCTTTTCAAGCTTACTGTGACGTCTACAAAGGTGTATTTGAGTTTATTTAGATAAACCCAGATTTAATTATTTAAAAAAGAGAAAAAAAGGTGAGTTGGTATTAAATCTATTAAAGTACAACAACAGAAAATATGGGTAACAATGGTAAATGGCTGTTCAACCAAAAATGAAAAAAAATGCGTCGGGAAAAGGAAGATTTGTCAACAATCCCAACGGTTCTCTTACACGGGCGATTTTTCGAGTAATAATTGCTCGGCAACTAGTATTGCCCCAACTGAAGCAATTAATTGAAGCAGATGGATGGACTTGAATAGGTGAGTGTTACTTAAGTGTAAAGTGATCACATTAAGCCAGCCGACGATAAGCTTGATAGAAGATACACAGCAAAGGAGTCCATCCTTTGCTGTGTATCTGTTGAGATTATAACTACTTTTACAAAAAAAAAATTTCTTGCACTTACACACAATAATTTGAAAAAGTTGAAGTGATAATAGAAAGATAACTTAGAGCATATTGCTTCTAGTAAAGATTATAACCTAAAAAATTTTTCAAGCATCGGACGAACTTACGATGGCATTGTCATGCGCGAGTTTTGGTATATCCTTCTGCTGAACGAGATATACTTCTTCTAAGTAGAATTTTATGGGAGTGGTGCTCGAGAGAGTAAAAAAAAATGAAAAAATCTTCAGTAGGTAAGTTGGTCTGAAATCTGCAACGCCGACGACACCTCGTCATGGCTCTCGGGGCTCTTGGAGAGCTGTGCAGTGTGCACCATAGCCCATTCTCTTTGTCTAGAAAACTTGCTGAAAAAAAAAAGTTACACCACTCCTACTTTTTTATGTCAAGTAGTAGACATGAATATGTTACAAAAACGAAACGGTTCATTTATTTATCTTCCTTATATACATTTTTGGTGAACAAAATATATTATTCTTCTTTCTCAGTCGTTTTAATTCCAATTCTGAATATAGGCTTCCCCTTTGACTTTCCACAGATCCCTATCCTGGGCTTGCTGCATCCACTTGCTTCCTGCGACGGGAACAATATCATCGGCCCATCGCTTCTGCGGCCGGCTTTTTTTTCTTTTCATGTCCCACGGTCTTCATCTCAGGACTCTGGGTGCCCATCTGTCCGCTCCCTTTTCTATCAAAATGACCTGCCCATTGCCATTTTAGTTTGGCAATGTGATCCATCACATCGGCAACTTACTTTTGTCCGGCGCCTGATTTCCTCGTTTAAGATTCTATGTATCTCTCAGACTTACGCCTAGCATTTTCCTCTCCATAGATCGCTGTGTATGTACATTTTAGTTTCTGTATGGTTCTCGCAGTTAGCGTCATAGTTTCTAGACTATAAATATAGAGAGAGATAAATCTATACAAGATTTTTTTTACAGTTAGTCTCTAGGTAAAGGTTCAATGCATCTACTCTATTTTTGTCCAAACCATATTTAGTAAGGATGTAGAGATATAAGGTCTCCCGTTTTTAGATTTTTTTTAAATGTCAATATGCTTACTCTAAAGACATATATATATTTTTTTGTTGATAAGTTAGGGGACCGTTTATCCCCTGCGTCACTGCGACTAGAGTAGGTCTATATTGTGCCTTCAGATATTCAAAACAGTACGAAACAAAACAAACGTACAATAGGTTCGCCCTAGTGAACAGATCTGTCTGATCCTGTAAATTATAGAATTATTGTGTTGCATTTTTACCGCACCACATCTGAATAAAATAAAAAAACTAACAAACGGAAATAAAAAGGGTTGAATTTCCTCACAATATGTTTTGCCTTTACAGGCCTTTGTCTTTTTTTTCGTATTTTTTGTCACGGAAAATCTGAACAAGGGTCTCTAGTTTCGGATGTTGCAACTTTTTTTGTTGCACTTGACGCGAACTTAATCTTTGTTTATAATAATAATAATAACGTGGCGTCGGCTACGGGTGTCGTTGGGGGGGAGGGGGTTGATGGAGAGAGAGGGGAGGGAGTCAAGAGGGAGACAGACGACAAAAAAATGTTACTTTCAAAATAATAAGCACGTTGGAAAATAAAAAAAAAGTTGTAAGTACTTCTTTTGTAAATTTGAAATGTAGACACTTTTTTAAAAATGGAATATGTTTCAGTAGTCTCGTTTTTCTCACAATTTTGAAAAGGCGTATTTTTTAACACTTTCCCCATTCTTTCAGTCGTAAATTAAATATTCTCTTTGTAACCTCATAATTCTATCATTTCACATCCTCTCCAAGTGTCCAAACCATTTCAAGTTGTAGTCTTCTTCTTCTATTCTATACCCTTACGCCACATCCCTTGCGGTGTAAGCAGAAAGAACAGATCGCCAGACTTTCCGATCCTTACACACACTTTATGCTTCCGTCACCATTCATACAATTTGTCATGCACACGCTACGATTCCTTTTGCTCAGAACACGTCTATCCTTTAAATTCTGGTCAACGTCGGCGGTCCAGGTTAACCTCGGACGATCCCGCTTCCTCACACATTTTCTAGGTACACGCATGGAAGTCGCCAGCCTCGAAGCTAGGGGAGTTAATATTTTTTTTTAATATATTTTGCATAAAAACGCGTAAACAGCGCCGCAGGCGAAATTCTTTTGTGGGACATAGTGAAGATGGTGGTGATGTGGTTTGTTTAGTTGAAAATGTATTATATGCACAATAAAACGTATGACAAATAACTTTTATAAAAAACTAAAGAGTAACAAAAAATTGCGCCGCAGCCAATTTTTTTATAAACTGATGGAGTTTCATACTAAATTTAGAAATTTTATGATATGATGAGAAAATGTGTGGTAATAATGCGATTTTTTTGTGATATTTTACCATTCAGTATGAAAAAAACATATACCTATTCCAATCTCTAGGCACTAGGCACCTGCGCCCCCTGATGACGCCCATGGGTATATGCTTTAAAAAGATTCTGTTTCAAAATGAAAAAAATCAATCTTCTCTTATTTGGCTGAGTACTTACAATACCTACATAAATTATTATAATGTTTAGGAACTGCATTGAGAATGATAATTTTGTATTGGCATTGAACGATTTATTTTATTTCTTTTTATAATTTGACATAAATCCATACAGATAAAAATATATCGAGAGATTAAACGTATTTTGTAGAATTTTTTATTTAAATTTATTCTTGTGAATTTTACATTTTGTCCGCTCTAAATGCATTTCTGACAGATTAGAATACGCAATCGTCTTATATAGCGTGTTCCAAAATAGTAAATTAAATTCTATCACTAATTAATTTTATTATAATGCGATGTTTTCTCAGCAGCTTCCAGGAACGCTCACCAGGCGGCAGCATACGTGTTAGGGTCTATTGTCAAAACTCACACATATTACCCAATCCATTACTCGATAGTATTACCAGCAGCTTTATTATAAAATCAAGCATCCATTCGTCTTTTACCATTATTACCTTTGAAGAACATTAATGGATACCTACGTGTTCTCGTTTGAGGTGATGAATTCTATTTCAATTAAATTTAATTATATTTGTTTAAAGTTGACAGAATAGACCCTACTTATTAGTTCGCCCCTAGCGGCAAAACGAACAACCCATATTCCATTTAAATTTACAACACATTTTTAATACATCGTTGGCTGGCTTGAGTTTATAGCGCGGCTTTGCCAAGTGGAATGTGCCGGGTTCAAATCTCCGCGATGGGTAACACCCAGCCTTAGTCTGTTGAGGATGCTCCACAGGGGTTAAATGTTTGTCCGCTTGGATTCCCTCTTCTAAGGATCTTCTTGTTCATTTGATTGATTTTTTTTTCTATATTTAAGCAAACAGACAGTTATACAAAAAATCTTAAATCTTAAAAATAGTTACTATTGAAGCATACCAATGGAAGTTTGTTATCAATCTTACATACTATTAAAATTTATACATAATGCTAATATGAATACGAAAGAAGAACAATAATACAACAATATAGTACCAATTACACTACATATGCTCAGGAAGGAAAAGAAAAAAGGAAAGGGTGTTACTTTTTCGATTGTCAATTCGCCCAATACTTTTTAGAACCAGACTTTTAAACTTGTATGTTGATGCATGTCAATGCTATTATGTTGAGATTCGAACCCACAAAAGCATCACACTGTGATATCATAAAGACAAGACTACTTGAGTATATTGATGTGTTTTTTGTGACTTACTTCACGGTCATTGTATGCACCCGCGTTGCATTTTATTCCGTGTCGCTGCACACATTTCATTATGTATTTCCTCAACAGTTTATTTGTCGATTCATTGATTCATTATAATGCTTTCAACCTTGAAACATCGATTCGTAGATAGTCAGTAAGATATAGAATTATACCTAATATTATTGGTATGGAGAATTTAAATATGTTGTACTGTATACTGCTGAAATGCTGGTTGTGTATAACCATTTTTTTTATTAAAAGAATCTGGCTTGTCTACACAGACCCAAATACTTTCCTGTACATCTTGCACTAGGCTAAAAGCCTGTATCGCAAAGTTTGGAATACATCGCCAGCGCCGGGGTTCGAACCTGGCACCCCCCGCTTGAGAGACTACCGCCTCAACCAACTGCGCCAACCATGTACTTTGACAAAAATTGTTGAAGGCTTCGTCGGTGAATATTTGACATGGCTTCACGGTTTCTACTTTTTCTGAAGGAGAAGACACCAGCAGAAGTGTCGAAACGTCGATCAAAAGTCAATCTGTACACTGTTTTTCGCAGTCTTCCAAACGATAGCAAACACGCCTTCCTGAGGCGCTTTGATTCTTTCATCCCAACGGCGCCTGCCTCCCACCATGAATATTGTATAGACAGAATCAAAAATTTCTACTCGTGAGTCACTTTCCTGAGATACCAAACACGGCGCTATGCGCTGACTGAATCCTCTCGATCGCTCGGTGTCTTCCAAGGATTGAGCTGGACAACATCTGACTCATGATCTGGATTTCTTTTAAAATTCCCTTTCATACAATACTACACATGACCCCACACTACCCTTGGATCCCCCTCAAACTCTTTATATTTTTTTGTTTCAGTTATTTTCATTTGTCACGGTTAGTTTATATTCTTTCTACTATTAGACTGAGCCGGTGTCTTCCTCCTTTGATATTGTTGAGAACTTCTTCGTTCGTTATGTGATTCCTCCAAGAAATTCATAAAATTCTCCTGTAGGACCACATCTCACCCGAGTATATAAAAGCCCAGATCCTATTTTTTTATTATACTAGTTAATTACCCACCTCTGCATTACCTGCGTTTTTTTGTGATTTTAAAGAGTGGCTGTATAGGATGGGCCTGTCGCCTCCTTGCTTGCTATACACTTTTAATGAAATGAAATGTACAAAGTTTTTTGCACTACATATTATGTGTTGTCAAAGTCTCGTCTAGTCCAGCGGTCGTCAAACTATTTTCACTCACGTTCCTCAATTCTTTATCCAGCGGACCATAGCCCTCCCCCCAGAGAAAGAAAACAAGAATTTAACAATTTAAAAAAATGAGATGGTTGGAAAATGCAGAGAGGATGAATGATGAAAGGATGATAAATTAAATATACTTTGGAAGAAGAGATGTAATGAAACGCAGCCACCCACGAACCATTCGGCTCGACCATGTCGACCGCAGTTGCTTAAGGACGGACGTGTTTTGAGCAAACGGAATCGTAGAGTGCGTATGACGAATTGTATGAATTTCTGTTTATCGTAGACATGTTACGATGTTCAGGTGATATTTTCGGGGTTGGTTTGCTGCGGATTAGAAAATTCCAAAAATAGGTTCAATTCTATTACTATTCGAACTAATTTATAAGTATTTACAATATTTTTTTATATCAAAAATATCGGATTTTCTACATGTCGTAGTTGAAATAACAAGTCTCTCTCAAAGGATGTATAGCAATTTACAGCAAGGACTAGAATTGGTGAATTTTACTTAAGTGTAAAGTGATCACATTAAGCCAGCCGACGATCATTGATCAGTCATAAGCCTGATGTAAAGTCCATCTGTATATCTGATGAGATAACTACTTCTTTAAAATAAACAAGTTTTAAATTACTATAAATTAATTGAAAAAAGAACGTCTTATTTTAATAATTACATACTTAATTAGCCACAATGGCAGATTTCTTTCGGGCCACCGAAATTTTCTCGCGGACCGCCACTTTAGCGACCTCTAGTCTAGACAATGTAGGTGTATTTTAATACAAAGTCAACAGGATGAGGCGACGTACATATGAACATATTAGGTAAGTTTATACACATATCCCCCCCCGAACATATATATGTATACACACAAGTGATATGATATTATATTATTAGATAGCATTCAATACATACCTACATCGATTAGCTTAGATATTTTTTTACTCGTCATACAAACTAGTACGATGCACTTAAGTTTGAAAAATACATCAGCTGGCTTAAGTGATCACTTTATAGAAGAGAAAGGTTTACCATTTCAGTTCATCTAGGGCAGTCTCAATCGCTCAGGGGGTCCCGAAAAAAATTAAATTGATTTTGAGGTCCCTGTTGTAAATTTCGTATATATTCGAACAACTCACAAAAATTTCCAGGGCCCTGCTTTACAAACATACGATTTCCACCAGAATTATGTATGTTGATTAATAGATGCGTTACTTACAAGCGGTGAAAGTAACAATCACAATTTAAAAATAACACTGTAAATTCCTACTAGTCGAGAGTATGTACAATTTGTACTGCAATGTATCAAATAGATACAAAAAATAACACTAGAAATAATAGGTACACATTAAGGGCCTATATTATGCTGTCATTAAGCTTCGGCGCCTTGAATTGCTCAAAACCTCGAAAATACTCAGCCAATACTGAGGGAATCGTCTTGAAACTGAAGACAGTAATAGATGAAAGTATGGATCGGCTGTTTTAGAATTACAGGATTTGAAAATTCCTTGAATAAAAAAATATTCCTAAAGTACCCCTAAAATTTATGGGATGTGAAGATTTTCCGTTAAGTTTTTCTGATATAAAAGTATAATTTAGCCAAAATACTGGTAATTATAATCTTAACAAATCGGCTGTTTTAGATTTTTAAACTTCTTCCCAGGTTTCATTTAAAAAGGTATGTTTCATTTTGTCGCTTACGTTATTCTTATTTCGTACTAACATTCTCATACAAAATTTGAAAAAGTAGAAGCAAAAATAGAACGATTTTTGTTCAGTGCATATGCCTCCTTAAGATACAGATAATATTAAAATAATAACAGATAGTTAGGTAGCTATTACGTTACCAATATCAGAATCAGGAATGTACCAAATATGGCACACACTTCATTTGAATCGTATCACTCCATATATTAAAATGTGTTGGCATTCGTGCCTAATCGATGAAAATATAATCACTCTTGTGACATATATGGTACATAATATATTCTTTGTGAGAAAATATATCTTAAGGGCATGGCACCAGGAATGACGTCACAGACATTTCCCACGGCATTAAGGTTCAAAATCGCGTGACAATCGCATGATAAAATGGTAAAAATAGCGTTTTTTCCTTTTTTGGGGTTAATTTTGCGTCTATCAAAAAACTTTTACGGTTATTCCCTAGATTTTGATGCATATTATCAGTACAAAAAAAATTTTTACTCCGCGACTTTCGGGAAACGAGTTTCCGTCTTTCGGAAAAAAGTACAGAGGTGTTTTTAAATATTTTTTTTGAGAAATCTATACAAGATATAAAAAAATCTTGTACGGTTATTCCCTAGATAAAGGTTCAATGCATCTACCCTATTTGTTCCAAAGCATATTTAGTAACGGTTGTCGAGATAGAAGGTCTCCCGTTTTTAGAAATTTTTGAAATGTCGGTATGCACACTCTTAAAATGTATCTTTATAAAATGCTAAATGTTTTTTTTCCCAATCGGCTTTCTTCTTTTTTAATGTTTTTACTGTATACTCGTACAACTTGTGAAGGGCATTTTACAGTCCAAATAATCGAAAGCGTACAATCGTTTACAATCGATTGCAAAATCATGATGGGCTTAAATGCACTGAGCAAAAATCGTTCCATTTTCTGTTCAACTTTTTCAAATTTTGTATGAGAATGTTAAAGCCAAATAAGAATAACGTAAGCGACAATGTGAATTTTACCTTATTAAGAAGAGCCTGGAAACAAATTTAAAAAACTAAAACAGTCAATTTGTTAAGATTATAATTACCACTAAATTATACTTTTATATCTGAAAAACTGAACGGAAAATCCTCAGATGCCGTAAATTTTAGGGGTACTTTCGGAATATGTTTTTATTCAAGGAATTCCCAATTATTGTAATTCTAAAATAGCCAATCTGTAGTCCATACTTTCATCTATCACTGTCTTCAGTTTTAAGATGATTCTCTCAGTATTGGCTGAGAAAAATTCAGGGCGCCGAAGCCGAATGACAGTACATAGGACCTTAAACAGTAGGTACTTCAATTTAAAACTGGCACCTAAATGTGCAAAATTTCAGAGTCCTAAGACATTGAGAAATTTTTGAAATTTCAATATGAAAATTTAGATGCAAATAACGACAGATGAAGTTAATACAAGTGTTGTAATGAGTTGAGAATATTTGGAGTAAGTGGCTCTACAGCCCGATTGATGGTGGCAGACAAAAATAAACAATTTTTAAAAACTGAAATACCTATTTACGGAGACAAAAAATAACGAAAATGTAATGAAGCCGAACGAACGACTGGAAACCAATTTCCTCCAGGAAAGTTATCGAACTCAGTCACAACACCTTCCCCCTCAGAGCCGAAATAAGCCACCCTCCTCCATCTCAACCCCCAGATCTCTTCCCGAAATATCATTGAGGGAGGCATTCATGCATGCATACCTTAACGAATTTTACAAAAACGTTGGGTTTTACTGGTAATTAAAAACATTCACGTTTTTTTTTCATTTTTGCATTAAGGCTGGGGACCCAACTATGACGTCACGGTTAAGATTAAAAAACGCATGATCAAATGTTAAAAATAGCGCTGTTTTAACTTTTTGGTGTTAATTTTGCTTTCTTTAGGAAAACTTTAAATATAAATATAAATAAATATCTCTGTGACTTTCGGGACCACCAGTTGCTGTCTTTTGAAAAAAATTCAATGGTGTTTTCACATATTTTTTTTTGAGATAGTTATAAAGATATAAAAAATATTGTGTGCCAATTCACTGGTTTATTATATTTACTCTTTTTCTTTCAAAGCATTTTAGTAAGGTTGTCGAGATCTAAGGTTTCTTCTTTTAAAAATAACAGGTTAAAAAATGTATTTTTATAGTAGTTACCTAATAATTATAAATTTTCAAAATTAATAAATTAATATAATGTAATTTGTTTTCTTTGCAACTATCAAATGAATACATCTGATAACGTAGTATGCAGGTTGCAACCACCCCCTCCCCCAGACGGTCTTGTCCCAAATTTCCACCCTGTGCCTATCTATCTCCCTCCCTACATCCCTTCGCAGCCTTACTCAAAACACCCTGTCTTAACCAAGACATGGAAAACTTCTTCGAAAAAATACTATAGATATACTCGGAGAAAAAATAACCTACGATATTTTTAATTATAATACTTATCTGTTTTTGTAAATTTGTAATTTCAGTTTTTTCCTCAACAGATACGCATCTTCATTCACATAATATAGCGTTATGTGAACTCCCTTGGGGAGGAAATAAGGTGGGTGTTCTGATGCATAAGCATCTCATAAGAGTCGGCATTGGCAGGCTTTAAAGTGGTCAGTTTATGCCCAGGGCAACCTTCATCCATTCCACCACATCCTGCTGTCAATTATGTAATTTTTGGAAGTTGTATACATATATACAATAGCTGGAAATTATTTCACATTGACCCAATGTTTCCGATCCTAACACCATCTGCTGAGGGGTGGATGCAACATTCGCAACCTACTTTTTATTGTAATTATTTATATCTCAAATCAAAATTTGTAATATAAAAAGAACATGCTGGTTTATTTGTTGGTGATGTGTTTCTTCTATGTAAAATTTACTACTATAACTGTCTGATTCTGCTAATAAAATAAAAAAAAATAACATAAAAGTCATGTTTCTGATAATTACTTACGGATAATATCATCCATTTTTGATTGCTAAAAAAATCTACATTTCAGGTAGACGCAAGTACCAACTGAATTATTAATTATACCTAATTGTTATTATAGGCAAACAAAAAGATATAATTCATAAAGAGCATATTAAAACAATGGACATGTTTTTAAAAAATCGTGTTTCTTAAAAACAGTACAGCGTGATTGGGCAATCGTAAAATCGATAAAATGGCGATAAATATTTAAATTTTCCAAACACGAAACAATAATTAACAAATAAAAAATAAACACACGTATTATTGAAATAATCGTGTCATTTTAAAGATATTTTATTGTTGTTTTAGAGCTAAACCACGAAATTAGAAAAAAAAATACCAAAGTTATAATCGTTAAATTTTGTATGTTGCTACCATCAACTCATTGTATAAACTACGTAAGTAAAAAAACTTTTTGAAATCAACGTTTATATTAAAATCAAATTAGGTAATTAAAATTTACCAATGATATAACAGTACTATACAGTTTTAATAATTCAAGGTGCTGGGACATTGGAAAGTTATTAAAATTTGAAGAGGAAAAATGACTAAAAGACGAAAGAATCCAGGGTCCATACTTTTTGCAGGAATTATAATATGTATTCAATTCCTTTAAAGGTCAGACTGCACGGATTGCGTATACTTTTCTCTTGGGGTAGATGGCGCCTCCCACCAAGAATACACAAAATAAAATTTTTAAAAAAAAATCTAATCGTGAAGCACTTTCGTGAGATACCAAACACTGCGTTATACGGTGACTAGATCCTCTCGATCGCTCAGCTTCTTCCGAGGTTTTAGCTGGACAAAATATGACTTACGATCTGGATTCATTTTCCAACGCCCTTTCATACGATACCACACATGATCCCACACGACCCTTGGATCCCCTGAAACCCCTTACATATTTTTCGCCTGTAGAGAAAGCTGATTCATTTTTACACAGAATCGTATTGTCACAGAGTTTACGTACGTTTGCAAAGTTTCAGGGCTCTAAGTAGTCAGGAAGTGGTTGAAAAACCGATTGCAAGATTTGCGCGCAGACAAAGAACCTAGTAAATAAATGAACGGAGTTAAATTAAATTAAAAAGACTTGTAAAAAAATAATTCTGCTATGAGGAAGGAGAAGAGTGCATGATATTTTTATAACCAATTAAAGGAGCCGGAAGCAATGTTCACTGCAGGTAATATCGATAATATTTTGTCTTATGTTATGTATGTTTAATAATAATTTCCGTACCTATATGTAGGTATAACTTATATACAATATACAAGTCTTGTACATCACAATATGGTTGAAAATAAAATTCATTAAAAACGCTATAAATTTCCCATAGATGCCCCGGGCCACCCGTGGGTACCCCACTATCAAACCCCCCCTTTGATTCTATCAAACTCCCCCGCACGCCGCCCACAGCATCTTTAAATCACCCGTTCTAATTTTTCATACCCCACCCCTCAACCCCGTTCGAACCCCCTTCCTGGATTTTAACCCCGTCTGACGTGTTTTTCTATCTAAAATCTACGGCCACAAAGAAATTTTCCATTTAACTCTCTCTTCCTATGTACAACTACTACTACCACTAAATACCGCCAGGCTATAATAATAATTTGTATATCTCGTAAATTTATGGGTTAACTAACTTTATCAGACCCGAGCTTCTTAGTAATGCAATTATCTTATTAAAACAGGGCAATATTCCCATCCTAAGGAAGAATAACATTATTTCATGGAATCCTTCTTATTTTTCAGACACGTACAGTATCTAGAAGAACGTAGAACTGCACCACTTATCAAAAGAAATAAAAAGCAAACCTTTTGAGTATTGAACCTACCTACACCTACTGCCCTCCTACCTACAAGAGGTGCACAATGAAAAAAATGACAAGCATGAAATGTTTTGCGTCTAGGTATAAGAAGGTATTATTTAACACTACTATAACAATTAAGATCGATCGATCGGTAAATCAAGACATATTTTCGAAAATGAGGATATTACAATTTCTCTTGAAAATAAAGGTCTTCGACTCGTGCATACTACCAGTTATAGCTCACGGACTAGAGACAACAACTCTTACAGAAAAAAATATATAGAAATTAAAATGCACACAAAGGTTCATGGAACGGCAGATGCTTGGTGTTAGTCTCAGGGAGAGGTTAATAAACGAAGAAATTAGACGGAGAACCAAAGTTCCCTATATCATGAGCTGTGTGTCAAAACTCAAGTGGCAATGGGTAGGACATATGGCCAGACATGGTGACACCAGATGGGCGCCACGAATATTGAAGCGGAGGCTTTGGACAGATAGAAGGAGCGTCGGAGGGCCACCAAAGAGATGGACCGCCGACATTGTCTAATGTCTAAATCGCTGGGGAAACCTGGATGCGGAAGGGTCAGAGCAGAGACGAGTGGAAATAGTTGGAAGAGGCCTACATCCAGCAGTGGAGGGAAGAAAACTAATGAAGAAGAAGAGGAAGATCGATTGTTGACAGTTGGTGAATTGAGAGATATAAAAAAAATACTATTTTGACACTATTGTGTCAATAAATTGGCTTCATGTTGAATTTGTATGGACTTGTATTGAAACAATTGTGTTATAACTTTTCTATGTCAAGTGTAATTATAATAATTTTTAAAATCTTTGAAGCATACATGAACGTGCCGGGCTAACTGTTCTTATGGCTATATCCCACGGAAGGTGAATCCTGCTTCGTCCGTAGATTCGCATGCCGTGGGAAGGAGAGAGTCCGTGAATCTACAGACTTTTTCATAGCGATTTGTATGGCGGTACGTGATATCGCAGACGTGCACGGATCGTGGGAAATAGGTTGCCTGTGAATCCGCGGACACGCCTTGATGAATCCAGATGAATCCGTCTAATCCATAGCGTTTGGATAACTTGCAATACAAGTGTTGAATCCAATATACATATACGTAGATATTTCTTTAGGAAACATCCCAAACAGACAGTTTTTTTTCATTTTATTTCTTCTTTTCTATTTTAAAATGTATTTTAATTAAAATTAAACTTTTTTTTCAATTATTTCAATGTTAATTTATAGTTTGATAATTACAAAATGTGTAATATAATTGTGTGTGTGTGTGTGTGTGTGTGTGTGTGTGTGTGTGTGTGTGTGTGTGTGTGTGTGTGTGTGTGTGTGTGTGTGTGTGTGTGTGTGTGTGTGTGTGTGTGTGTGTGTGTGTGTGTTGTGTGTGTGTGTGTGTTTGTGTGTGTGTGTGTGTGTGTTGATTCTCACAAAATAAAAAACGTTTTATTAAATTATGTATATATTTATGTAGGTACCTATTAGCTTATTACGTTACTTCATTTTCTATAGTATAACTATTAAACGTAATACATATATATTCCATTTGTCGCCGCCCACAAGTTTTTTGTGTATATGAGTAAAAAGGCGTGTGGATGGAACGTTTGTCTTGGCTCGTTTACGTAACAGACCGTTGACGCCTTTTTACTCATGAACGCAAAAAACTCGTAGACGCTCGCAAGCATGTGGCGGCGACATTAACTTTTACTTAAAGTATTATACCGAATCGGTAGGTATTACCTATATAATTGGCACCAGGAATGACGTCACAGTCTTTTCCCACGGCATTAAGGTTCAAAATCGCGTGACAATCGCATGATAAAATGGTAAAAATAGCGTTTTTTTAATTTTTAGGTTAATTTTGCGTCTATCAAAAAACTTTTACGGTTATTCCCTAGGTTTTAATGCATATTATCAGTACAAAAAAAATTTTACTCAACGACTTTCAGGAAACGAGTTTCCGTCTTTCGGAAAAAAGATCAGAGGTGTTTTCCATTTTTTTTGAGAAATCTATACAAGATATAAAAAATCTTTTACGGTTATATACGGTTATATAAAGGTTCAATGCATCTACCCTATTTTGTTCCAAAGCATAATTAATAACGGTTGTCGAGATAGAAGGTCTCCCGTTTTTAGAAATTTTTGAAATGTCGGTATGCATACTCTTAACATTACTTACTGTAAATTAATACTGATTCAAAAGTTATTCATAGGTACAAAAATACATAATTCAAGAATATGATACTAAATTGATAACATGTAGCTACCTACATTAACTGAAAATAACGTGTTGTAATTTTTGCTAGTCGGGTAATTTGTATATTTTTGTAACAATTTTACAATAAAAATAATTATTATTCGATATATTTTCGGATATATATTCACTAACAACGAGGGTTGTCAACCGTACTAGAGTATAATAATAATATTGAAAGTGAGTTGCAAGAAATATATGGATCGCAAAATACTATATATGTTTTTTTGGCAACATTAAAACTAAGAAAATATCAACCAAATCCGCTTCACTTGTAAAATTTAAACGCAGTTTAAGAATTATATCATTGCCTGCAGTTTTCGACTGACGAATGAGTGTGTAATTTACATTAATTTGAAAATTGAGAAAACCACACTTTTCTAGCAAATAAAAATATTATAAAATTCAAGCAGTTCATAAAATGAAAGTTTTTATTTAAATAGATAAGTAGATATTTATTTATTTATTGCACATGGAACAGATACAGTCACAAAAACAAACATTGGCAGGTACATTAATACAAAAATATCAATACACAAGACCAATTACATCCGTTCACAATTAGCACACACGCAAAACAAATAGATTACATTACATTGTTAAAAATATATATCTTATATCTATAAAACATTTATGGTAGGGAAGGAGGAAGCGTGGGAAGAGAAAGAAGAAGAGGAAGAAAGGAGGGGATAATGAAGGAAGCAACAAAAAAAGAGTTAAGAACTGATATCAAGAACAATAAGATAATGTGTATGTTTTCTTTTATTTTCATAAAATTATCGAATTACACCCTGATACATATTTGTACACTTCATAAAAAGCTTAAAAGCTTGTGTCGTGAAGTGGGGTATGTCGGCATCGAGGATCGAGCGCGTTAGCAACCAGGCTTCCGATAACTTTTTAAAATTACTTATTGATGCAGATGGAATAATCAGCTGAAAAAATGTTGACAACCCTACTTACATGTTTCAGCGCGTGTATACACAACGGTTTCCGAAGAAAAACCCATAGGAGTATTTACGATGATGTAGTATGAACCCCAAAAAACACAAAAACCCTTCAGAAATATGACGTACTTAATGTAGTTCTGGACAATTTACATCCAGACCTGCATTAAATTGTACCACAAATGTGTTATAGTTTTGTATTGTCTATGTGTTTATTGCTTTCATTCTTTTTTGTTGTGTTTATTGATTTATTGCATTTGATTTTGTGTTTGTAAACCTGACGATTCCAAGTGCCTTAAATATGGTCTACAGATGATTAAAAACCAATAAAAAATCCTCAAATAATAAAAGCTTAAACTTTTTAGTTGGATTTCAGTAGATGAATTATTTATAAAATGTTGAAATCATTGTCTATCCCATTTTAGATCCGCTTGATTATTCGTATTTTTTAATCTATTCTAGTTCCAAATATAATTTACTCGAATACTAATCGATACAATTAATTTTATTTACAAAATTCAATTAGATTTGTGCTTTTATCCCTAAAAAAAATCCTGTGTGGCTTTTGTACGGCTTTTGTGGGGTTTATTTATTTTGAGCAATATGCTTATGGGTTTCGTACTGTTACAATATACAACGAGAGTGAAAGAGATGCACGCACCCGCATGATTCGAAAAATAAATAATGTATAAATTTAGATTCCCCAGTTGCCATAGAGTGGGGAACATTATATTTTCTTATTATTTATTGAATTAATTTTTCTGGAATTTTGTTACATCGAATTATAAGTCCATGTGGTGCATTTTATCAGTATGATGCCAATCTTTCAAATGTCTCCCTTCAAAAATTATGTACCTAATCTATTAGTCTAAATAACACACGAATGATAAAGAAATTATAATTTTATTTAAAATGAAAAAAAGTTTAAGGTACCAATCATTATATTTTTCTAATACCACGGACCTGAAACAGCACAATTTTTGCACTGTTACTGGGCCGGTATTCTTTTATTCTGATAATATCGACATTAAGAATATTAAAAATAAATAAATAAATTATTTAATGGGTTCTCTAATTTCCAGTTATGGCAGACATTTTTTCCCGTACAAAATAAATATAATGTACACCCCGACACATAATGCGCCCGCTACACGCTCGCGAGTCACCGCGACCTTTTGGTGTTCATGAGTAAAAAGGGGTGCGGATGGATCGTTTGTCTTGACATGTACGTAACCGACCGTTGACGCCTTTTTACTCATGAACACCAAAAGGTCGTGGTGACTCGCGAGCGTGTAGCGGGCCCATAACGGGACTGAGAGAGATTAGCAGCTAATTTGAGAAAAACCGGTGTTGAAAAATAATGCGTGATACAAGATACAAAAACTCCGTGTGACAAACTTTAAAAAATATCACCCACAAACAAGTTTAATTAATGCCGCAGGCAATTCTTTCTTTTATTTTTTTTTACTAAATTACAATTAATATTGGTGTAAAGACAATAATTTATTCTCGTACCTGATCGATCTAATTTTTAAACACAAAAACAGAATAAGTATATATTCAACAGTATGACAGAGATAATCATTATTATCTATTTATTATATTATATATTTATTTATTTATTGCTTCAACGGACTCAAGATATTTTCAAAATTTACAACGTTAAAGTTAAAAAGTTAAAAATATTAATACAATTAATTATTATATTATTATAAAAATAGGGAACTATTTCCCCATACCCCGTGCACGAAATCATCCATCCGGAAGGGATTAATCCAGATTCGCGTACGAATCCGGATTCACTTGTCGTGGGAAGGCACCCTAGAAATCGAGATAAACATTAGGGTGGGCCGTTTTCCTTTTCTTGGGAAATTCGATCTTCCCTAGTTCCAAAAGGTTGCATTTGGGTCTCAAATGAATAAAAATCAGCTTTAAAAAATTTAAAAAAAATGTCCTGAAGTTCCGCAACGCGCATTTATGTTGGGAAAAAATGATGAAAACGCCCTTTTTTAAAAATTAATTTTTATGAACTGTTTGGAATTTTTTCATTATTTTTTTTAGTTACGAACAAATAAAAATAGTGTATGTACTCTTTTATATAGTTTTTTCCGCAAAAATATTTATTTCTCTGAAAAAATATTGACCCCAAATTCGATGAAAATTCGTACTTTTTTTATCTTAGCGGAGGTGTAACATTTATACATTTCTTTGATAGTAGGTAGCAGTAGATGCCCAAAGTGCATATTTAGCGTTTTAAATATTGTTATTTTTAGAAAAAAATAATAATAATATGTATACTCGACAGCTAAGTGCCCAATAATAGGAACTTTTGAAATTTTCAAAGAAAATGTGTTACCTACGTTTGATCACGTATTAAAGTGTTATGAGTATTAAATAATAACTTGGAAATCAATACATGGAACCCATGACCCTCCATTTGGAGCCCAGGACCCCCAAATACATACTTGGTGACAGTATTTTTTTATATATACGGAAGAATGCTTCATCACTAACTCTCTTTGAAACAGGAGTTAGATCAATGATCAATAATTTTCATTTGAAGTATAAAAATAGAATAAACTCTTTTAAAAGCCGATAAACATCTGAGAGCTTCTAACATAAGGTGAATAAATTTCATTTATCTAGCTCTTAACTTTTCAATGAAGCTTTATGTAAATACAGGATCACATGCCTGTGCTCCAAAGATTTAAACGTGTCATTAAAAGGAAAACTATTCTTATAAGACCAAAGCGGTCCTATGAAAATGATAATAGTCAATGGTGACAAGAATGAAGATAAGAAATAGAGAAAAGGACACCTGGATGGTATTTAGTGACAGCAATTTATTATTAGATTCATCTGATCGTAAAACACCTAGTATGATATTTTCTACTACAAACAGAAAACTATTCAAATAATTTCGACAGGATAACGCTTTTATTACACACCAGAATTAATCATTAATCGTGATAGGTATAATGTTTCTGATAGAGCTGGTTTTGGTCTGTTATGTTGTGTAATACAAGAGTATGTTGCCCTGAGCTCTTCAGTATAAACCATAGGCTTTTATATTGATTATCTAAGTACCTACCTTATAAATCTATCTACCCACGAAACATTCAGATTTATGAATTATTTTTTGATGCTCGAATAAAATTAATAATTAGCCGAATTAAATAATCAAATAAACGTTGGAAAATTTTACAAAATGTTTTAATCGAGGAACATTTTTCATTGATTCGCAAACCTGGGAGTGACAATATAACACATATTACACCTGAAACTGGATTTGCACTAGATATAGCTATCGGTAGGCTATATCACAAAATTTAGAAACAGAAAATATATCTCTACAACATCTAACAGTTATTGATTGTGATGCGCTTGAATAGGAGGGATTATTTTGCTGTATAGAAAAAAAAATGGGTGATTTGTTCGATGGTTTAATTTGTCTATTACATGGAAACTAAGGCACTTATATATTTAGTTAAATGGTGAAATAACCGAACTGAACCCTGTGAATTTTTAAGTTTAATTGGTTCATCACTTCGCGATTGCAACGATTAATATGTACACTTTTTCAGAAAATCGATGTAGAGTATTTTGATTGCAGTACAATATTTGAACTTAACTATACACACCAAAATACCTACTTGATATGTTCAAAACAGTATAATTTGGACAATTTTATAATAACGTGCACAAACTTAAACCAGAAACAATCGCTAAAACGTTTTCACTCACCCCATTTACTTCGTAAGTGTTTCTTTATAAAATGTTCGTACTTATTTTGTAGGCATGTTTTTTAGTATGTTTTCAATATAGATTATTATTTTAAAGCAAATGTTTATAATGAATTTATTGCTGTTTTAGTGTTTTTTTATCATTTTTAAGCATTCCTAAGTAAAAATATTCTTAAAAACTTTAGACAAAATGTCTTTTATAAGACCTTGCACATATTAGAAATTTATGGAAAATTTTCATTTTTTTCAAAACTTCAAGGTCGTTGCGGAACCTTAGGATGGACTCCTAGGAAGCTAATATTTGGTGTGGTTAACACTCTTAGTAAACTGCAACTTTTCCGCACTAAGGCTATCCGAGATTCGAAAAAAAATTTTTTTCATACATCAGGTGATGCACCCTAATAAACATATCGTACCTTCTTTTTCTCGACACATTTGTTATTATTTTAAATTTCCCAGTCATTGATGTATTTTACTAATTCTTGAATCATCACTGATATTTAATAAATATCAGTCCTTGAAGAAGATGTTTAACAATAATACAAAAAGCTTTATTCCTACTCTAACAGGTGTAATACTCTTAGGAAGAATACCTACGCAGGAAGCTGTACCTGGAGTTGTACCTAACATTGGATAAGTACTATGTTAGTTGTAAGGCTCCTAAAACGCCCGTTGATAAACAACAATTTAATCTAGTACACACGATATATTCATTGTGGGAATATTATATTATTGTTTTACTCCTCCCCCCCTTCTTTTAGAATGTAGAATGTATTCAAGTGTCCGATAACAGTCAGACCTTCGTAAAATTGCCATAGGAGAAATAGTTTTTTTATCCAACATGGCTTGACCACGTAAACCAGATTCTCAAGGACGGAGGTGTTCTGCGTAAAGGGAATCGTAGAGTGTGTGTGAGGAATGCCATGAATGTGGAAGCACGAAGTGTGTGTAAGGATAGGGAAGTCTGGTGATCTGTTCTCTCTGTCTACCCCGCAAAGGATGGGGCGCGAGGGTATAGAATATAATTTAATTTTTAAACTGTACAAAATGTATGTTCACAAAATAGGTTACATATAAAATACTCGTATTATAAAGCATTGTTCACTAGGGCGAACTTATACCAAGTCTGCGATTTCTTCCAGACACCCATAGCCTTGGCTGGTTACTCCACTACTGGGATACACAGTGATGATATTGTGGTACTAGTTGTAATTAGATCTCCCAAGCGGAAGGTGCCAGGATCGAACCCCGGCGCTGGCGATCTATTCCACACTTTGCGATACAGGATTTTAGCCTAGTGCAAAGTGTGCAGGAAAGTATTTGGGTTTGAATAATATGCAAGTCCAGATCCTTCTTGAAAAACATATGCATTTTATAAATTTATTTATAACGACAACTTACAAGGAAAAAAGAGGAGGAAGGGTAAGAAAAAAGGAAGAAATGAATACAGTATCAAAGATAAGAAATGGTTTAGTATAGGTATCGCGATATTGTTAAACGAACGACTGAGAATACTTTGTGTTTTGTGGTAGATATTTAAATACACCATTATCTACAAGAAAAAATTCCGTGGAATTAAAGAACTTTCATCTGCAGAACAGTTTTTATATTATAACATAATAAAAATAAGAGGAAAAAAACAAACTATTCCTTTGCATCGTAAAGAAAAACATATTTAAAATTTCCGCCTTAAAATATGGCAAAGATTTCTTTCCGGGATGGAGAAGCAACATCGCAACGTTTTTTATTTTTTATTTTTAAAGAGAGGAACAAAAAAACACGCACAACTCCCATCCACACCCCAAAATATCCCCCGTTCCTTCTCCGAGTTTCTCCCGTCGAATCCCCACCCTCCCCCCCGGGAAGTATAGTCCCCCCTTGTGCAACGCAACCCAACGCACCCCCAGTCGGAGTTTTCATGGAAAACTAAGACGAAAATGCACCTTCTATAGCGCAACCGAATTTTCGTTGCCGATCAATAGTTTCTTTCTGTCTCAGCATCGCTCCTTCTCACTCTCCCCTCACCTCCTTTCTCCCTCGCTCACTACTACTTCTTCTCACTATGCTTCTTTTCGTTGCGCCCCCCTGCTCCCACCGCCCTGCCACCCCCATATCAATTTTTCGTGCACTTTTTATCTTATTTCCCCACACCAACCTTGTGTTGGGAGACGAAACCATTTCTTGTCGAAGCGGACAAGAAAACTCAACATTTTATCTATATTCACTGCTGGACCCAAATTCATTATTTTTATCTAGCCTTAATTAGAGAAATTTCAACATACAAGAAAAGATTAAAATTTAAAACACATCAAATATTCATTCTTATACATGTGTAACTGAGCCTCTAAATGACGAACTATTTTAAGTTTAGAAAAGGGAAAATATCAACGGTCGCCCACATGTTGCGTCGCCCAAGTGTTCCATCGACCAGTTGTCCATCGCCCAGGAGTCCATCGCCCAAGTGTCGCGTACCGCAAAAACACATCTCGAATACCACACCTGTTAGAGTCTTTCTGCACTGTTTACATCACAATTGGTAGAACATGATAACATTCAATCCTAAGGAAAATTATTGTGTCTTAAAAGGAAAATTCGCCCTAGTGAACAACGATTTAAAATCTGTACTGTGTCCATTTACGAATTGTGTTGGTATAAGATAATTTATTTGACTATATGGGACAGGACGGTTTATGGCATCATTCAAAATTTTAAGTACCAAAATGATTCGAGGAAACAGGCCACAAATTTCCTAGGAAAATAGGAAGAATATAGGAAAGCAAAAATATTTAGTAGCCCATCTCTAATTTGTCGCAGATGAATAGAACTCATTTGCTCTTAAGAAATTAAGGAAATCGATACACGAACATTATTATCGTTTTTGTAATTAATGGAACGGTTCATTTTTCGTTACGATCCCGTCTCTCCCTGACGGACGCACCCTCTCCACCTCGGTGCAGTTTTCAGTCGAACGGGTTCGGGGTGGTGAATCTGTTGGGTGGTTGTGGGGTGCAGATTGCTTTGTTATTTTTCTCAGGATATTTTAGACCCCGGGACGTTTGTGTGCGTCCATCGGTGTGTGCGTATCCTTACGTGGTATTAGTACCGTAGCTTAATGGTATGAGATGGGGGGGGGGGGATTCTGTAGGATGGGGGGATAATAGGAAGGAGGGGGGCTAGTGAAACGACCGTAACGACACTATACCGATGGATTTTTATATAGATTAATGGAAAAGTGGGTTTCATTATGAAAAATTATTATTATAACGTTTTTTTTTTCTTTTTAAAAAGGCATCCAATTTTCAACTACCGAAGTACCATTCTTTCCCAAGTGCTGGCTTTTACAATATCGCACGTACTTCAGTTTGATTCATAGCAGGAAATAAAGTACACAGTAATTTTAACTATATGCGCCCCGATAAGCTATCTCATATTATGCTGATTCTGTTTTGCGCATAGTTTTTAACAATATTTGGCCTTCTTGCATCTTGTAAATACAATCCTAAAAAAATAGAACCTACACACACGCCTAATACTCAAAGCTTGCTACTGAACCACTTTTCTCTGAACAGAGTTTACGGAAATTGGCATTCTTTTTACTGTTACGAACACTAGCCCAATAATATGATAGTTTGCCGGTGAAAAATATATAGAAGTACTTTTTTTCCATCGTCTCTTAATATGGTTTTGGGAGCGCTAAATCAGAATTTCATCTTTGCCACCTCGTAAATGTGATGCGTTCTGAGATATCACAGAAAGAAAGAGAAAAAAAAATGCTTTTTTTTTTCAGACTTTGACTGATAATTCAAAAAGTATTCATTTTAGAGAAAAGAAGCTCAGGACAAGAATAACTTCACTGAATTTCCTTCAAACTGACATATAAATCTTTTTTGTGCCTTGTCAAAATAAAAACGATTATGAAGAAAATAAATGAAGAATTTGTGGAACAATGAAAGCAATGATGTACAAGGTCTGGACCTAATACAAAAAATCATTAGTATTATTAGATGATATGAAATCTAAGACCAAAGACCTGCCATGCTCTACGGAGCGGAATGCTGGCCCCTGAAACGCAAGGAAGAACAGTTGCTCCATATTATCGAGATGAGAATGCTGCGCTCGTCACTCGGGGTAACTAGATTAGATAAAATCCGCAATGAATATATTAGAGGAACTATAAAAGTTGCCTTGATTGACCTAAAAGCACGAGAGGCCCGACTTCGGTGGTATGGATACGTCCAGAGAAGGGACGGAGATTCCGCTCTGAGGAGGGCAACGAACTGGTCAGTGGAAGGACCAAGAGAGGACAGCCAAAAAGTCCCTTAAGGAGACCATCAGAGGAGACATGGAGCTTACTCCAGAATATGGAAAAATTGAAAAATTCATAATATATTTTTCTGGGCACTATTTCTTGCCTTTTATTTAAGTGTGTGGAAGTGTTCTAGTTATTTATTACTTAATAGAATAAGTTCTCTTATCGCATGCCTTAGGAACCTGTTGCTCTCAAGATGTTGGCTGTTGAGTCAGAGAGAGGAAAGAAGACTCTCACTTCTCCAACATCGGATGACAATAATAATAAGAATGGAATGGAATGGGATACTTGGTGTCAGGGAAGAATCGCACAGGCAGATATATCACGGGAAACAATCTCACATGGAAAGAATATCACATGCAAAATAGCACAAGAAGAAATAACGCATTTTTATTCAAAATCTCTTAATATTTATGACACTATTATTGTTAATATGTAAATTTATTGTTTATTCTCGTTTATCTTCCTTAGACCCTATATGGGCCACTTGGACTCCCGTCAGTTTTACATAATTAGATATATAACAATTAAAGTAATAGTAATAATGCACAATATCAATGCTAAAGAGTGTAAAGAGCTCTGTTAGCATTTCGTCAGTGACATTGTATCAAGCAAGATAATTATATCTATCTAATCTACCATTATGAAAATTATAAATTTTATCAATATTAATATGTCAACCAAATTGTGTAGCTAATAAATTTTGAATAAAAATCTGTCTATCTATACACACACCCGCGTTCCTTGCAGGGTAGGCAGAGAGGACAAAGCGCCAGGCTTCCCAATCCTTACACACACACTCATAGCCCCTCCGTTTTTTTGTTGTTTAATTTGTCATACACGGTCTCCGGTTTCTTTTACTCTAAACGCGTCCATCCTTGAGAATCTGGTCGACATGATCGGACCAGGTTAGTCTCGGGCAGCCGCGTTTCCTCACACCTCTTCGCTCACCCAAATATACCTTTTTTGTCATCCTGTCGTCATTCATTCTTTCAACATTTCCAAACCATCTAAATTTATTCACTTTCATTCTAGTTACAACCCCCGTCTTGCAATGACTCATTTCTCTAAAATCCTCATTCCTTACACGAATATGACGGAGGCTAGGAGGGTGTGCAAGGGCAGGGCAGTCTGGCGATCTGTCCTCTCAGCCTACCCTGCAAGAGACGCGGCGTGAGGGTATAGATTGATAGATAAATAGCGATTTACTACACACAAAAATAAAAACGTGTTGTGTATTATTTTCTTCTTGTGATATTTTTACCCGTAAGATTTCTTCCATGTGAGATTTCTTTCATGTGAGATT
This sequence comes from Ceraclea dissimilis, assembly GCA_963576895.1. Lineage (NCBI taxonomy): Eukaryota > Metazoa > Arthropoda > Insecta > Trichoptera > Leptoceridae > Ceraclea > Ceraclea dissimilis. The sequence goes on from OY756363.1 coordinate 18,404,889, forward strand.
TTCCCGGGAGATTTATCCCGTGATATTTATTCCTGTGTGATTTTATCGTGTAACCCTTATACTTACCTATATTATATATTGTTAGTATATGCCGTAGTAGGTGATTCTACGGCGCCGCGGCGTAGCAAAGACTAGATAGGCTACGATTCTACGACTTGGTCTACGATCAACTAAGTACTGATGTAGTATGAAGTTTACTATAATAGGTGTATTTACAATTCCATTCAAGCGTATGATACTCAAAAGAGATTAAATAATATAACTTTTACAGTACTTATTTAATGTGTAGGAAATTACGAGTTGTGTGTAATTACAAATTGTGCAGAAACGTTAAGCCAGAGACTTTATTAGCATCCTTCTTAGAATATAGGTTCAATATACTCTGTGAACAACGCTTTTATTCAACTTTATCTGTCGTTGTTGTGGTTATTGGTGTTTGCGTCTACATTTTCATCTTCAAAGTTCATTATGTCAACAAAATATCGAAGAGTTGAATGTTTTCTGCACTTCCCCAGAAATAGCTGCAGAAGCAGGTGACAAAGATGTGCGAGGAGAGACTGTAGTTGGAGTGGCCAGAGGTCCTGAAAGCTGCAAGTGACAGGGGCCTCTAGCGAAGATACACAGATGCTTTGCCCGACCCAACCAAGGATAGAAGGGGAAGAAGATGTATGTATTTAATAATGCTACCGATTATTCCATTTTTTTAATGAATCTGGGTTCATCGAAATAAACCCAAATACACCTTTGTACACTTCACAGTAAGCTTGAAAAGCTTGTGTCGTGAAGTGGAGTAGGTCGGCATCGAGGATCGAGCCCTCGCTCCCTGGATTAACAGTCGAACGCGTTAACAACCAGGCTACCGACCACCTCTGTGCATCGAACTTTTTACATACCTTAATCTAATTTATTCGAGTTATCGATTAGTGATTAGCGATTTTGGTGTTATACCTGTAGCTGAAAAAAAATCGTACTCGTAAGTGGAATTAATACTATTTATAGACATTTAGTATGACTATACTATTTATAGACATTTAGTATGACTATATGCATTGCATGTAGGTAGGTACAATGTAGGTACATCTCATTGCATTTACTATAGATATTAAGAGTACCCATAGACTTAGAATTGCTCAGTACCGTATGTCTCAATACTCTCAATGTATACGAGAATACGAGCCGATACGATACATTGTATTATTAGTAAGTTAAGCTAGACACCATCCGACACCTCTCAAAATGTTCTGAGCAAAAGCGGATACAGCTGTTGTGCGGTACGTTCGATTCTAGAGCCGCTTCTCGTTCGATTGTTTGGGAAAATAAAGGACCATATACACCGTTCTATAGACATGTTTACTTTGTTTGTTTTTGTATTAACTTATGTTGTTATTAAAATCACGTAAACATAAAATGAAATTGCCAATACTTTCTTGCGAATTACGGATGGCAAGAGTTTATTTAAAAGCTTTACAAAAAATGACCGGTGCATTTTTTCGTTGGATTAGTAGTTTACCCACAATGACCGGTCTAAATACTGAAATTTTTGTTAACAACAGTTGCAACACAATCAGTTTAAACCATTTTTGCAAAAAAGTACTAAACATTTTTTTATAGAGAATTAAGTAACGTTTATTTTTGCCCTTGATGACTTTCTCCTATCTCCTACCGTATTTCTAAAAAATGAGAAAAACTGGATTAACAGTCGAGCGCGTTACGAACCAGGCTGCCGACCACCTCAAATTGCGATACATAATATGCAAAAAATTGACGTGTGACCAACAAGTTTCAGCATATGACATTTTGACGTTCTACGTAAATTGCGAATGGTCGTCAATTTTTATTTTTTCGTTTTTTAGACCCGTCCGAGTGTAAAGTTATTAACGTCACTAGTGGGTACCTACCCGTGAATTCACGGAGGTTGGTTTAATATGTTTTTGTGTAACCACTATTACTACTCCACCCTTCAAAATTCTTCGAGAGAACACAGGAAAATCACAAGGCTCCGTCTTTTCCCCGTCTTTCCAATATCGTCAAGAAAGTCGTAGAACCAGATTCACATCGTCGACTTTCTTAGTTGGTACCCACCCGTGAAAGCCACAAGACTCCTCTTTACCTGTGTCATTCCCATACTCATACTGCCACTCTACCACGGTCTTTAAAGTTAATCGAAGGAACACATCAGGGAAATCACAAGGTTCAGTCTTTTCCCATGCCCCTGCTATTGCTGTTGATAATGCTGCCCTGACAATGTTCTGATGTCATTGTAATAGGAACAATGTATCGTAAAGAGCAAGGGGGTTCCTGAGCATGGGTAACCCTGTGTGTCTTGTATTATTGGAACATGCCGAATATAGGACCATGCGAAACTTTTCGTAGCCAACATCTTCTTACAGTTGGCGAACTGGAATATAGTAGGTATATGGATTACTTTGAATCCCCTAATTCGTTGTCGTGAATCGTTATGTCCCTTCACATTCACTATATAGGATGTATTTGATACATATCCACTCCATGTGCTGTGCACTTCGCACAGTATTGAAGATCGGTCTGATAGTCTTCTGGTTTGGGCACGTTAAAAAAATAAACACTAAAAATAATCTAAGGTAACATTACCGTCTTTTCGGTAAGAGGTGTGGAGAATTGGTCGCTATTTGGTGTGAAAAAATATAGGGTCTTACCTACTTTCCATACTAATTTTACATACGTACCTATACTATATTATACCTACAGTAATTATGATTTGAATGACTCTATCAATAATTAATATAATAGGTAGGTAGGTATGTATGTAGTACTTGATTGTTTCAAAATCATACGAACCAACTGATAGTACCTATTCAAAACTGTTTTCATTCCATTTGGCTATACGTACCTACTATATATATAGTATGTAGGTATGATTCGAAAAACTCGATGCATTCTGTATCAAGTAGGTACGTACCTACCTATAAGTTACTGTATTCACCAAGTACCAATAATTCGAAATTTCAAAAAGTTTGAATTCACATTACGTCAAACGTATTGTTGAACCAACACTTTTCGTCCGATGTAAAGCGCTAGTGTAGAGAACATTTTCAAAATTTCATAGATTCGATCCGTTAGTTTGCATAATAATCACGGTACTATTTATTTTCGTCGCGCGCTGCGCACAGATGGACCGACAGACAGACATAGTACAATTATTTAAATTGATTAGGGGGGCAGTCGGGGGGAGAATGGGGGGGGTATATTGATTAGTTTTAGGAAGTTGTCTTTTTGTGTTTGTTTTGTAATTACACGCGGCACAAAACGTTTTACATATTAATTAACATTACGTCGCAAAGTGCAATCAAATAATAGGTACAGTCTTAACCAGCTTAACCTGAGCAGAAAAACGCTTGGATAATACATGGAGTTTAATATCGTGGGGGTCCAGGTTTTAAACGCCTCATTTTCTCATTCTGGGACAGTTGTAGAACCAATCTCTAACAGTTCCAGAACCAATCTAGAACGGTTAAGAATCAATCTATTAGGACTTAAATTATTACTTGGGTGTATACTCTGCATTTATATTATAACATGCCAATTGGGTTGTCCAAAAAGATTCTCGAATGGCAACTTAGAACGAGCAAAAGGAGCGAAGGAAGTCCTCAGGCAAGATGATCTGACGGTGTGACGCGAATCGCAGGAAACAAGTTGATGAGTACCAATTTGATTATATTCGTAGTAAGACTATTTTTGAAAATCACAATTTGTTTTGTGAGAACATCGGAATTTGCTACATGTCGTAGTTGAATATAACAAGCAGTTATATCAACAGATACACAGCAAAGGATGGACCTTCCATCAGGCTTATGACTGATCGTCGGCTGGCTTGATGTGATTACTTTACACTTAAGTAAAATTGAGGTCTGGGTTCGATTCCCGGCCACGGCAAACGGATGTACTGGAATTGGTGAATGTTACTTAAGTGCATGAAGCTTTGATATTAAGGCAGCCGACGATCAGTCATAAGCCTGATGGAAGGTCCATTCTTTGGTGTATATCTGTTGAGATAACTACTCGTTATATTAGTAGTAGTTCTATTGAAAAATCTCGTATCCCTTGTAATCCATGCGTCTTTTAACGCCAAACAGTCTATAAGTAGGTGCATTATGCAGAATGTCACAAAATAACTGCACGTAGATAGTTACAAAACGACTTTAATGACCTTTTTGTGAACAAAAGGTGTGATGGAAAAGTGCAAACATACCCTTAACATAATATTATCGATCTGTGTGGATAAACCTTAATGTTGTGTTCTAGGTTGTGCCCCGCCACCCTGGGAGTGTGTGTGCGAGCGGGACGAAGCAATACGACAGAAGAGGACGGTGATAACATACAGTACGAGCCACAGGTGACGACGATATTTACAGAATATTCCTAGCATTTTGTTTACAAGTCTCGTATGGAGTGAGTACAGTAATGTGATCAGTACTGTGGCACATCGTGATAACAACTAATAATTTTAGAATTGATGGATCTACCTACACTACTGATTCGATGAACGAAAACATTCACACGTATCTCTGAATTAATTACTATAAAATTTAGTTGATGTTTGTATGTTTGGAATTGAAGTAAATTAGAGTGTCATCTTTAAAGGAAATGCACTGATTGAGACATATTTTGAGAGTTATTGACTCATAGCTGTCAAAAGTCTGTAGTAAAATCAGCAATATTATACGCATCAAAATCTACGCCAAAGAATCATGTTAAAAAACCACGAGAAACTTTGTTGACGCGGGCTTTGGTCACAGAACAAAATGGTGTCAGGAAAATGAAGATTATTCAGCTAATACCAAAAGATATCGTCTTAAGTCTTAAAACATAGATAAAAGGGAATATGTTTTAGTGACTATAAATTTGATTTTCCAAAATTTTCTCGACAAAATCATTTTAATTTATCTCTGAAATCCTTGAATCTTGGAATTATTCCCCTAGTTTGTTAGATATCTATAGGTAACGTTGTAATTTGAATGTTTAAGGGAAGACGCAGCCCAAAGTAGTCGACCCCCAGGTAGACCAAAGAGATGGATTAACAGCAGGGAGTCAACTTCGCAGAAGGCAAACCACGCTACATTCTCATAACACAAAAGTTGAGAATGTTGAAGCGATAATACTCGTAGAGCTGAGCGATAATATTCGTAGAGCAGAAAAACTGAGCGATTGGGGTGGCGATAGCTAGTTGATTGTTTATTGAACGATGACACTTTTCCAGATTGACATCCTACACAAGACATTGTCACTGTGCTCGGCAGTCTGGAAATAATCAATAACGAAAGAATATCCAAGATAATTTCATGGAACTTCGATACATCAGAGGTGTTATTTGAAGTTAAGAGAAGACATATTGACATTTCAATAAAATTAAAAAAATGGGAGACCTCAGATCTCGACAACCATACTAAATATGCTTTGGAGAAAAATAGGATTTTAGGGGAAGCTTTATCTAGGGAATAACCGTAAAAGTTTTTTTATATCTTGTGTAGAATTCTCAAAATAATAAAAAGTAAAAAAACATCTCTGATCTTTTTTCCGAAAGACATCAGCAACTCGTTTCCCGATAGTTGCAGAGATTTTTAATGTATTGATAATACACTTAAGATCATTAAAATCTAGGGAACGACCGTAAAACTTTTTATGTGTGAAGCGAAATAAACCTCAAAAAAGTTAAAAAACGCTATTTTTATCATGCGATTTTGAAATGACCATGACGTCATAGTTGGATCCCTAGCCTTAACTCGTACGGGTGAGTTGGTAATGATCGTAGGAGTATTTAAACATGATTCAGTGAAGATACTAGATGAATAATTTCGATCATAAATTTAATGAAATATGTATGCAGTTATGCAAAACATAACGTGGGTGATATGGCAATCGTGATTTTCTAACAATTTCAACTTTTTCTGTTCAACATTCTCCAAATAGTGGTCCATATACAGTATACCCTCGAACTCTCTTCAATTGTTGCTCGGTCACTATTGCCCTTCTGTGCTCTGACCTTTGGTGATGGATCCGTGGTGGAGTGGTGAGCTTGGAATGATTGAAGAGGGATGTGTTATGGATGTACCTTGTCGAGGTGCGGGTCGTGCGGGGCTTGTAGTACGGGTCGCAGAAGGGCTCTTTTCCAAACACAGTAACATAGGACACACAACATCTATGTCCACTGCGGTGTGGAAAGCAATGACAAACAACTGCACTACAATGCCAAGAAAACCTTCATGTATGTGTATAGCTAAGTATCGCATGAAGGTCACGATCCTTGCATTGAGGGACCGATTTGGAAGAGATATGGTATACGCTGAGAAATCATGACACCAAAACGTTAAATTTTATTCAATCCCAATACGCATTTTCATTCAAATCCATATAAAATATTTACTTTAGTCGCTCTCCTGTAAACTTGAATTTTCGTCACACGGCATCACGTATTTTTAGATATTTTATTAAATAAAAAATATTTAAGAGTCTAGTCAACACTGTCATAAGCCGTATTTGAGGCTCACGACCCGACTATGACGTCACGGTCATTTCCCATGGCATTAATGTTCAAAATCGCATGATAAAATGGTAAAAATAGCATATTTTTTTATCATTTTTTGGTGTTAATTTCGCTTCAATTTAAAATCTTTTACAGTCATTCACTAGATATAGGTTCAATGTATCTACTATATTTTGTCCAAAGCACATTATTTAGTAAGGTTGTCGAGATCGTCTCCCGTTTTTAAATGTTTTTGAAATGTCAATATGGATACTGCAGGAAGAGTTATAGAAATACATTTCAAGAGTGGGAATTTCCAGATAAAATCTTTTTACAAACTCGCAGATTTTTCTTAACTCTCAACGGCTTTCGAGAAAAATCCAGACGTGGTTCAATTTTCACGGAGGACATAAGCCTCATTCTGAAAAATCACACATTACTGAAAACATCCAAATAAAATCTCCAACTCGAGTAAAAAGGGTTGACGGTTTGTAACCGATTTGACAAAGTCTCTCGCAGTATTTTGTGTATTTTTCTGGAAGTGCTCGTATTCTGATGCAAGATTGGATTGTCTTTAACCTAATTATATGGTCTGATTGCTCTATTTTGTTATGTTGTGGAAGCCAACTGTTGCTTGGGCATCTGTATATTAGTCTGGGCCACTTTTGTATGGAAAAAAATTTTTTGTTCGATTTCTTTCGGGCTTTTCGCGGAAAAGGTGCCAAATGATTACTTTATATTACATGTAAAATATGGTCTCGGTAGGACTTCATCTTCAGCCTCCGGATTGGGTTTGAAATTATAGAATTATGAAAAAAATACGTGATGTTTCTAAGTCATCGCAACGGGGTAAAAAGGCAGAACAATATAGTCTTTAACCTTGAAACACATGTTTTAAAGCTTTAAGGATGTATTACAAAAAGAAAACACAGAAATATAGTATAAGAAAATAAAAATAAATATTTTTAATTAGCACGAAAATCTTTCTTACTCTTGAACTTTGGCATAGATTTTCGAGGCTCAACTTGGGTTGAGATATAGCCTTCTCTAGCGCTTTTTGTGCTTAGCTTAACTTGGCTGAAGCTTCAGTGACAGTCTTCATTGCTCTTTCCATTACTTGAGAGTGGCAAGGAAGCCGTAGAAGAGGCAAGTCACCTTTTCCTTTTTGTGCGACAAACAGTAGGATTTCTTCATTGAGTATCGGTTTTAACAGCGGTGGGTCTGTGATTTTATCATTATCATGCCACTGAATGATATCAATGTATGCAGGATGATGCATCAAGGTTTAGTTGGAACAGTCGAATGGTATTTTCTTTGTTACTTCGAGCTTTTAATATCCGACTACCCCCCATTTCACGGATGTGCTGTTGTGGATCGGTTAACATTGCTAACAATATATTTTCAGGATGGGCGAAGTAACTATTTCTTATCTATTATTGCTTTCAGTTCTGCTGTCAAGTATCTAGTGGCGGATATGGGTTGGTACAGGTGTCGTGCTCCATCTTTACAGAAAGGATGTGTTTAGATTTTGAACCAAGTCGGATCGTAAGCTTTGACGATGTGCGTTGCGAGAACAATCAGGTTTTGAGACGGAGATTGCATAGAAACATACAACCGCATAACTCTATTAGCCCGCGTTAGCCATCTGGCATGAGACATTTTCCCAGGCGATTTGTTTGCTAAATCAGAAGGAAAATTTTCTGTTGTTACCGCTAACACGATTCTGTACAAATATTTTTGATCGACGCTCATATCTTCTGCAGAAACATCGGGTAAAAACGCGGAAATAGGCTGGTATTGGACAACAAATGTCTCTTTTCACAATTTTCAATGGGTTTTGAAAGTGTTTGAGGTTCTGAAGTTTTGCCGTCTAAGTACAGGAACAAATGACAGAAAGGCAACTCGTTCATGTGAAGAAGACATATGATACATTGTAACGGTCTATTTAATCGTTTTTAGATAAGACGAATAATGCCTCCTTGCTTACCAACGTTCACATTGGTTCCATCACACCCTATAATCGCCAACAAAGTGTCTGTAGAAATATTTTTTTCGATTTTTTATTATTCTATTATATTTGATTATTTGGCGATTTTTTCTTCGCCCTCTTCCCTCACCTTTTGCGTACGCAGGGTAGTATAATGTTTTTATTTTATATTTTTACTATATTACAGTCTTAATTTGATTTAGAAATCAACTTTTAACTCGATTGTTAGTACATAATTTCCTTCCAGAAAGCAATAGTAAAGTGCTAAAAAACCAAATACTTAACTACGATCCGGAGGCAGAAGATCTTATCAGAATGGAATAGTATTTTGCACCCGTTGGTTTAAAGCCATTTGGCACCCTTTTTGCAAAAAGCCCCACGGAAAAGTCAAAAAAAGTGAAAACGGCCCAGCCTACTGTATATACAACTGTATACAAATAATGGGTAAACATCGCGTCTAAGGGTGCCTTCCCACGACAAGTGAATCCGGATTCGTACGCGAATCTGGATTAATCCCTTCCGGATGGATGATTTCGTGCACGGGGTATGGGGAAATAGTTCCCTATTTTTATAATAATATAATAATTCATTGTATTAATATTTTTAACTTTTTAACTTTAACGTTGTAAATTTTGAAAATATCTTGAGTCCGTTGAAGCAATAAATAAATAAATATATAATATAATAAATAGATAATAATAATTATCTCTGTCATACTGTTGAATATATACTAATTCTGTTTTTGTGTTTAAAAATTAGATCGATCAGGTACGAGAATAAATTATTGTCTTTACACCAATATTAATTGTAATTTAGTAAAAAAAAATAAAAGAAAGCATTGCCTGCGGCATTAATTAAACTTGTTTGTGGGTGATATTTTTTAAAGTTTGTCACACGGAGTTTTTGTATCTTGTATCACGCGTTATTTTTCAACACCGGTTTTTCTCAAATTACCTGCTAATCTCTCTCAGTCCCGTTATGGGCTCGCTACACGCTCGCGAGTCACCACGACCTTTTGGTGTTCATGAGTAAAAAGGCGTCAACGGTCGGTTACGTACATGTCAAGATAAACGATCCATCCGCACCCCTTTTTACTCATGAACACCAAAAGGTCGCGGTGACTCGCGAGCGTGTAGCGGGCGCATTATGTGTCGGGGTGTACATTATATTTATTTTGTACGGGAAAAAATGTCTGCCATAACTGGAAATTAGAGTACCCATTAAATAATTTATTTATTTATTTTTAATATTATTAATGTCGATATTATCAGAATAAAAGAATACCGGCCCAGTAACAGTGCAAAAATTGTGCTGTTTCAGGTCCGTGGTATTAGAAAAATATAATGATTGGTACCTTAAACTTTTTTTCATTTTAAATAAAATTATAATTTCTTTATCATTCGTGTGTTATTTAGACTAATAGATTAGGTACATAATTTTTGAAGGGAGACATTTGAAAGATTGGCATCATACTGATAAAATGCACCATATATAAGATAAAATGCAGCATAAAATTCGATGTAACAAAATTCCAGAAAAATTAATTCAATAAATAATAAGAAAATATAATGTTCCCCACTCTATGGCAACTGGGGAATCTAAATTTATACATTATTTATTTTCATTTTAATTTTTCGAATTATGCGGGTGTGTGCATCTCTTTCACTCTCGTTGTATATTGTAACAGTACGAAACCCATAAGCATATTGCTCAAAATAAATAAACCCCACAAAAGTCGTACAAAAGCCACACAGGATTTTTTTTAGGGATAAAAGCACAAATCTAATTGAACTTTGTAAATAAAATTAATTGTATCGATTAGTATTCGACTAAATTATATTAGGAACTAGAATAGATTAAAAAATACGAATAAGCAAGCGGATCTAAAATGGGATAGACAATAAAATAGTCAACATTTTATAAATAATTCATCTACTGAAATCCAACTAAAAAGTTTAAGCTTTTATTATTTGAGGATTTTTTATTGGTTTTTAATCATCTGTAGACCATATTTAAGGCACTTGGAATCGTCAGGTTTACAAACACAAAATCAAATGCAATAAATCAATAAACACAACAAAAAAGAATGAAAGCAATAAACACATATAGACAATACAAAACTATAACACATTTGTGGTACAATTTAATGCAGGTCTGGATGTAAATTGTCCAGAACTACATTAAGTACGTCATATTTCTGAAGGGTTTTTGTGTTTTTTGGGGTTCATACTACATCATCGTAAATACTCCTATGGGTTTTTCTTCGGAAACCGTTGTGTATACACGCGCTGAAACATGTAAGTAGGGTTGTCAACATTTTTTCAGCTGATTATTCCATCTGCATCAATAAGTAATTTTAAAAAGTTATCGGAAGCCTGGTTGCTAACGCGCTCGATCCTCGATGCCGACATACCCCACTTCACGACACAAGCTTTTAAGCTTGTTATGAAGTGTACAAATATGTATCAGGGTGTAATTCGATAATTTTATGAAAATAAAAGAAAACATACACATTATCTTATTGTTCTTGATATCAGTTCTTAACTCTTTTTTTGTTGCTTCCTTCATTGTCCCCTCCTTTCTTCCTCTTCTTCTTCCTCTTCCCATGCTTCCTCCTTCCCTACCATAAATGTTTTATAGATATAAGATATATATTTTTAACTATGTAATGTAATTTATTTGTTTTGCGTGTGTGCTAATTGTGAACGGATGTAATTGGTCTTGTGTATTGATATTTTTGTATTAATGTACCTGCCAATGTTTGTTTTTGTGACTGTATCTGTTCCATGTGCAATAAATAAATAAATATCTACTTATCTATTTAAATAAAAACTGTCATTTTATGAACTGCTTGAATTTTATAATATTTTTATTTGCTAGAAAAGTGTGGTTTTCTCAATTTTCAAATTAATGTAAATTACACACTCATTCGTCAGTCGAAAACTGCAGGCAATGATATAATTCTTAAACTACGTTTAAATTTTACAAGTGAAGCGGATTTGGTTGATATTTTCTTAGTTTTAATGTTGCCAAAAAAAAAATATATAGTATTTTGCGATCCATATATTTCTTGCAACTCACTTTCAATATTATTATTATACTCTAGTACGGTTGACAACCCTCGTTGTTAGTGAATATATATCCGAAAATATATCGAATAATAATTATTTTTATTGTAAAATTGTTACAAAAATATACAAATTACCCAACTAGCAAAAATTACAACACGTTATTTTCAGTTAATGTAGGTAGCTACATGTTATCAATTTAGTATCATATTCTTGTATTATGTATTTTTGTACCTATGAATAACTTTTGAATCAGTATTAATTTACAGTAAGTAATGTTAAGAGTATGCATACCGACATTTCAAAAATTTCTAAAAGCGGGAGACCTTCTATCTCGACAACCGTTATTAATTATGCTTTGGAACAAAATAGGGTAGATGCATTGAACCTTTATATAACCGTATATAACCGTAAAAGATTTTTTATATCTTGTATAGATTTCTCAAAAAAAAAATGGAAAACACCTCTGATCTTTTTTCCGAAAGACGGAAACTCGTTTCCTGAAAGTCGTTGAGTAAATTTTTTTTTTGTACTGATAATATGCATTAAAACCTAGGGAATAACCGTAAAAGTTTTTTGATAGACGCAAAATTAACCTCAAAAAAATAAAAAAACGCTATTTTTACCATTTTATCATGCGATTGTCACGCGATTTTGAACCTTAATGCCGTGGGAAAAGACTGTGACGTCATTCCTGGTGCCAATTATATAGGTAATACCTACCGATTCGGTATAATACTTTAAGTAAAAGTTAATGTCGCCGCCCTACGAGTTTTTTGCGTTCATGAGTAAAAAGGCGTCAACGGTCTGTTACGTAAACGAGCCAAGACAAACGTTCCATCCACACGCCTTTTTACTCATATACACAAAAAACTTGTGGGCGGCGACAAATGGAATATATATGTATAACGTTTAATAGTTATACTATAGAAAATGAAGTAACGTAATAAGCTAATAGGTACATAAATATATACATAATTATATTTTTTAATAAAACGTTTTTTATTTTGTGAGAATCAACACACACACACACACACACACACACACACACACCCTCACACACACACACACACACACACCCTCACACACACACACACACCCTCACACACACACACATACACACACACATAATTATATTACACATTTTGTAATTATCAAACTATAAATTAACATTGAAATAATTGAAAAAAAAAGTTTAATTTTAATTAAAATACATTTTAAAATAGAAAAGAAGAAATAAAATGAAAAAAACTGTCTGTTTGGGATGTTTCCTAAAGAAATATCTACGTATATGTATATTGGATTCAACACTTGTATTGCAAGTTATCCAAACGCTATGGATTAGACGGATTCATCTGGATTCATCAAGGCGTGTCCGCGGATTCACAGGCAACCTATTTCCCACGATCCGTGCACGTCTGCGATATCACGTACCGCCATACAAATCGCTATGAAAAAGTCTGTAGATTCACGGACTCACTCCTTCCCACGGCATGCGAATCTACGGACGAAGCAGGATTCACCTTCCGTGGGATATAGCCATAAGCGTGAAATAAAATCTGACTGTTCATTTTTCAACAGTTTTCAGACAAAAAGTCAATATTTTGTCATTTTCACTAATACATTAAAATCCTGGTGTTAATAAGAGTTGACACATTGACATTTCAAAAATTTCTAAAAACGGGAGACATTAGATTTTGACAACCGTTAGTATATACCTATGCTTGGGAAAAAATTGAGTAGATACATTGAACCTTTATCTAGGAAATAACCGCAAAAGATTTTTTATATCTTGTAGAGATTTCTCATAAAAATTGTGAAAAACGCCTCTGATCTTCAGCGCCGGATCAACCACTTTTTGCGCTCGGTGCAGTAATAATTCTGCGCCCCCCCCCCCCTACTATTTTTCTATAAAAATATAGTGTTTTATAAGTACTAGGTAATTGTAATAATAATAAAGCGAAAAAAGTCTGAAATTTCGACGGTTTTGGTTCGCCCTAGTGAACGCACAAGGGTGAGGAGTCGAAAATTTGGATTCCGAATTACGGGACCAACCTATATAACTTGTCAAAAAAACAGAATTACCATTCATTTGGAAAAGTAAAAGTCTCCATTCCCTGGAGGGGTTTCTATTCTATTCCAACCCCTCACGCCGCATCCCTTGCGGTGTAAGTAGAGAGAACATCCGCCAAACTTTCCTACACTTCTTGTTTCCGTCACATTCATGCAATTCGTCATACACACTACACAGTCTACTATTCCTTTTACTCAGAACACGTCTGTCCTTGAGAATCTGGTCTATGTGATTAAGCCATGTGGTTCTTGGACGGCCGCGTTTCAAAAATAAAGTAAGTAAGTAAATTAATTTTTCTGTAATTTATGCTATCCCTGGAGCGGTGCATAGGTATAATTTGTCAGTTCAATTGTTAGGTATTTGATATTTTAAAAAACATTAGATATAAATCAATTAGAAAAAACAGAAATTTTAGCGCCAAACTGTAAGAACTTACTTACTTCCTTCTTGTAAAAACGCAATCTATACATAGTACATACATATCGATATCTATTAAAATAAAACAATATAACACTAAAAAAAAAATAACGAAGAAACACTAAGGTACCTTCACATAAAATGATAAAACAAATCTAAATTATTAATGTACCAGTATTTATAAAAAGTTATTAAAAATATGTACCTATATAGTATCATAAATTCAATCGAGTAGTAAACAAACTCTGAACACCCTGAACACTGAAGATGAATAGAATCTTAACAGTGGGATATTATGGTTGTAAAGATAACGGCAAAATACAAAAACATCCCACGAGTCGTATATTGCATATTCTAGCCTAGGTAGTATTGACATTGTCAACCAAACCAAAATGGAATCTTTGTTCCAAAAAGCGCCCATACTATTCTATAGGCCGCCTATCTTTCGATGAGTTTGTGTTAATATGTATAGGGAATCTTTGACCCACCTTTGTATGTATTTTCTATACTCAAGAGAGCGGTTAAGGGCGCGTTTGGAACACACATACATATAAAGAAACCATAACTAATACTATCTCATTAGTTTATATCATACACAAGCCTTGTTTTGTTGGCATGTGATGTTTACAAGTAGGTAGTACCTGATGTGGAATGAATGCGCGGGTTTTTTAAATTGCGTTTACCAAGAATATTCTAGGGATGGCGTTGGTGAAATACCTTCATTATAACCGTTCATTACAGTCAAGTGGTGACTGGGACTAAGTGCGCGTATTATTTTAATAGAATTTATACGCATTGTGTTTTTATGTGTTTTCTCTCAGGCATTATTGTAATCCAATGTGGCGCCCTTGTACTTTCGGCGCCCTGGTGGGCCAAACCATTTGAACCTATGGGAGATCCGGCCCTGCTGATCTTTTTTCCGAAAGACAGAAACTCATTTCCCAAAATTCGCGGAGATTTCTTTTTTGTTTTTTATTAATAATATGCATTAAAATCTAGAGAATGGCCGTAAAAGATTTTTGATTGAAGCGAAATTAACCCCAAAAAATGGAAAAAACCCTATTTTTACCATTTTATCATGTGATTGTTCAAGCGATTTTGCAATGACCGTGATATCATAGTTTGGTCGCGAGCTTCAAATGATAAATTTTAGGTTTAGTTTCTGCTCTATAAAAATGGGATCCTGGACTTTCATGCACACAGAAACACTGTTTTACTGCTCTTCAAGAAATTATGAAGAATTTGATCAACAAACCATATGATATACTACTTGGATGCTAATGAGGAAGTGACGACATTAACTTCATCAAAGTCATATAATCAATTTGTATACAAATATTATGAAGACAAACACAGACCTGTTTTCAATACACAATATAGGTAACTAGCTTAGTTACCCGTGCTTCGCAACTGCAAATTTGGATGGTGAAGTTAGTCGACAGTATGACCCGAATCGCTTTCATCTGTTCATTCATTCTGACAACTTGCTAGAAGGTACAACAAAGTTAGATTAATTGAAAAAAAAATCTAGACCGGATTCTCTCGATCACTCGGTGTCTCCCGATGGGTTGAGCTGGACTTTGAATTTCTTTTCCAACGCCCTTTCATACAATACCACACACGACCCCACACAATCCTTGGATAACTTCATCAGCAAAACTTCTCACAAGGTTCCGCATTTCCAGAAGTTTCTACCACACAGTATTCGTTTCCAGATAGCAAGATATACGTTTACCAAGTTTGGTCAAAATTGCTCCAGGCATTCCAGAGTTATTTTTATTTTATTTTCTTTTATTACAGGTATAAGTGCAAAACAGATAACAACTATAGATATAAGTAATTGAAGATTAGTTCATTCATAATTCAGCTGTCACCCACAAGCATGCACCACAGTTAAATTAAAACATATAAGTTCATTCCGGTCGTCTCACACACCCATACTCAATCTCGCTCACACACTCACCCATCGCACACGCACATATCAGATTTTACATTTTTTAGGCAGAAAAATAGAAAATAAACAAGAATAGGGTAGAACAAACATACATACGTCCATTTTTATTATATGCAAGATATTCTACATATTACAATACGTCGTAAGACTATGTAGTATCTGAATAATGTAATGTAGGTTTGTACATCGTTCGGCACATTTCACTTTCAACCGGATAGGCATAATATAATATTATTATAATAAACAAACAGTCGTAAAATATACGAGTATACACATACAGCACTAAACAGAACTATCATCAACACCTTGTAATATGTACGTAATATGTATTGGCATAGGTGATAGGTATCATCATTATCGTAACATCTTTATGAAGGTACATTTATGAACTTACAGAAATGCAGTATTCTTATACAACAGTGTAGAAGAATTAAGGATGAACATTGTCGGGCTTACGACCTCGGCTGGCTAAAGTGATCACTTTACACTCGAGAAACATTCGCCATTTCAGTTTACCCCGGCTAGGATTCGAACCCAGACCTTCGTCTCGCATAGTAGGGATCTGTTTCTCTACACCATGAAGAGCGACGGCTGTGTGGTCAAATTCCGTATACGTTAAGTACCAATGTATTGTTGCCATTCTTACTGTTGAAGGGAGAGGGTGGTATTTTTTATACACACCCGCCATCTATTACTGCTAGAAATTAACTTCGCTAGATGGCAGTAGAGGTCACTAAGTACCATATTTATGTATTATACCTAACAAATACTGCATTAATTGTATATACTATGGAATGTAGAAAAAATCCAACGCTTCACAAGAATAAATTGTATACCTACCGTAGCTATGGAGGCCTATGTCCAATACTGGACTGGAGAGGGCTAATGGTGGTGATGACGATAGTCATAATATATGTACATACTTAACTGTTACAATATTGATATAGTGCATACCGTATTATTAAAATATTTCGCGAGATAATTCGAGTTTGGGACCAATAATATGTCACGTACGTGATACCCAATGATAACAATATGATTGATATCAAATATCATATCAGGTATATATGTAGTTAACTACCTGGATATGTATTGTATTATTTGAACTATAGACTTGAACTATGCTATAGTTGTTTCAATTTTCAAATTACTTTTTGACACGCATGAACGTGTCCAAACAATGTCGCCAATATTTTGATAGCGGCATTGCTTGTATGAGTAATTTACAATCATATCAAATGTATTGTTTTATTGTTCTTATTTTAGTTATTTGATGGAGTGCGTGCGATAAGATGACAATTGTCTTATGGATTTTTTTACGAACACCTGAATTTTACAAGACGCTCGAAAAAAATTACAAAAAATTGGGGGCAAATTCTGGAACCCTTGGGCACTCACGTTTTTTTTTTCATTATTTAGGTGGTACCTAATATGCACTGCAACCAATAATTCCGGCGCCACACGCTTGCCGGGCGTCGACAAGTTTTGTGTTCATGAGTAAAAAGGCGTGTGGATGGGGCGTTTGTCTCGGTTCGTGATATGATAGAACGGAGAACAATAGAACCATAAACAATCGAGCGAAGCGTCTGGTAAAAATTAAAGGATCCAGAACGCACCCCCCAGATATCTTACGTATAGATATCCTAGGAATCGGAGAGGTCTGTGTTTGAAATGATTCCACCTCTATCTGCTACTTGCCCAAAGTCCTCAATCTATTGCATCTTACGGAATCGCAGTCTATTTGAATCTGGAGATGCCATCCTCTTCAAGGACCGGTTTACAGAAATGCTCACTGGGTAATATTTTTGGCTACAACTACATAAAGTATGTAGGTAACTGGTAACTGCGTGATAAATTTGATGCAATTGATGCCAATATAATAAATTATTTTCGAACGTTTTCAGATTGGTATCATGTTCGCAACATACCATTATCAACAAGGCTTTACATACCCGGTGGAAGCTAGGAAAATAAATGGACTAAGTAATAAAAAGCAAGTACTTAATCGCAAAACAACTTTTCATGAGCCCTGCTTATACTTCTTTATATCAAGAAATTAAATTAATTGCCAATTGAAACGTGTTAATGATACAACAAATTTTACCGACATGCATCAAGTCCCAGCACCTTAAAAATTTGCACACATAGATATTTTGCTTTAGAGGCTGTTTAAAATTCTAGTAATGTTTTTAATAAACACATACACATCCATTGCTAATTTAAATAATGTTTCAGAATTCTCATCTCCGACTACTCCTGAATATGGGTAACCTCTAAAACTTCCAACAACGCATTCCGATTGGTTGATAGTCAACTGGTTTTTTCGCTTATTACTACAGTTTATTATGTTGTTTTCAAAGAGTCTAACTTGTTGACCAAATATAATTTTTAAAAAATATTGAAAAAGTGTGGATGAACGAATTATTATCGTGGTTCACACTTTTTATAGTAAGTAGGTACCTATAGTTATTTAAAATAAGAATGATCCGAATGATTTTTTTACAACAGAACATACAGGCATCAAACGTTTTATTACAATATTCATATGCAGATGGCAATATAATGTCAGTAGATTTACATGTAGGTATGGAATTTTAACCCCAAATTGATCGCATGTAAACCGATCCTAACTAATGTTGCGTTGTGTCCACTTGCCACCGCGGCGCTACTGGTGTCGGGCGGCGAGTGTGGGGTAGTGAGTATTATTCAATTTATTAGCCTTTAGTTAATTAACACGTTGGTTGATGTTTCGTAATAACGGGTTGGGGAGTACAAATATACATACATACAAACACACAAACATACATACACGTACTTTTGTATAGTAAAATTTTGTAGGTATAAAACAAGTATACGAGTAAATTTTCTAACACTTATAGATACTAGATTATTTTGAAAATCACAATTTTATAATTTTGTGAGACCATCGGAATTTTCTACATGTCGTAGTTGAATATAACAAGTAGTTATATCTCAACAGATATACAGCAAAGGATGGACCTTACATCAGGCTTATGACTGTAAAAATGGTTGGAGCGTACACTAAATACCAAAAAATAATCTCAATAGAGGGCCGTTTACAATATACTATACACGTTTCACCTCGACTCCATCGGATCCAGGGGAGTGGCTAGGGGGCTGAAGCCCCCCCCCCAAAACCATGGATGACAGTACTTTATATACAACAAATCTAGGGATTTCAGTCCCTTAGCCCCCCCCCCCCAAACGTTTAGTGACAGTACTTTTTCCCATGTGACGACATTCAGCCCCCCCCCCCCCCCCCAAATTGAATCCTGGATCCGCCACTGTCTACCAGCCTTCATAGCATAGCGGTAGAATACCGGGTTGTCAGGTTGGAGATATGGGTTCGATTCCCGGCCGCGGCAGTTGGATGCACTGGAATTGGTGAATGTTACTTAAGTGTAAAGTGATGACGTGAAACCAGCCGACGATCAGTCGTAAGCCTGATGGAAGGTCCATCCTTTGCTGTGTATCTGTGAGATATAACTACTTGAACTATGAATTTGTTTTAATGCCATATTATTTGGCATATTAAACATTTTGTGACTACATTAGGTGAGAGAGTACATCTCCTACTGTATAAGGGTTATCCAATTATGTATGATACCCATAGGGCTGATCACCAAACCGCTCACTGGATGCACTGGTGCATGGTGCATTGCTTTCAGTGCATACTGTAGGGACACTTTGCGGACATATCATTAGGAACACTTACATTCATTTTAAATTAACAAAAATATTTTGTAAGATAAATTATCAACAATTGCAAAGTTTAATTCAAAACCTGAAACATTTTCCAA
Organism: Ceraclea dissimilis; assembly: GCA_963576895.1. Classification (NCBI taxonomy): domain Eukaryota; kingdom Metazoa; phylum Arthropoda; class Insecta; order Trichoptera; family Leptoceridae; genus Ceraclea; species Ceraclea dissimilis. The sequence continues at coordinate 18,424,709 of OY756363.1, forward strand.
CGCTTAATTCCAATGTTTCAGAGATCACTCGTTCTTTATGGATGGAATGCCGATTAATTTAAAAAAAATCAATTTTTAATTCAAAACCAAACATTTCCAATTTGGTAATTTTTGAGTCTTCATTGATTTATTTTCTTTAAGCTGTTGATCCTTGTTATAAATGTTATAAGAACCGTATGTGTATTGTGTACTCACAAGATCAATATAATAAAATTAAAATTTATATTAACAATTATCTAGTCACTCAACTGATGTACCATATGAGATAGGAATCTGCCAGCGATCCCGCCCATATGCAAAATAGTTTTGCATTATTCCATGCTATGCCTAAAATTTATTTAACAAAAGATTACTTATATTATATTACTTATTATACAAAAATTTTCTCATGTACTTTTGATCTGATATTATATGTTTTTTTTTTTGTGTCAATGTTTCAGATGTACCTACATTAAGTTACTTATTTTTGTTGTTGCTTGTATTGTACTTGTACAAAACTATTGTTAATGTTAAAGGCTTGCGCCGTAAATAAATTAAATAAATTACTATTTTCCTTTTATATTGTTGTTCCTGCTATTCTTCGCTGATATAAAATTTATGAATTCAAAAAAATTCTATTTTTTTTTATTTTCACTTTATTTTGTTGTTTCTGCAATTTCTTCCCAGAGCTGTTGCAGATATTACAATTTACAGTGTCTACAGATACAACGAGTACAGTACAGTGGAGAGATTTGTTGTACACATTACTAGATGATGTAATCAATTATACACACAGTGTTAAACTGATGAAATCATAGTCCGTATACTGAATAACACACACTAAATAATATGCAATATTCTATACTGTATGTATACCTTGTAAATAGGGCACAACAGTGTATATTCGATATTGGGCATACATTAGGATTTGTACAATAACAAATATCTAAATTTTTAATAAATTAATTAACTTTATTGATAAAATAATATTTTCAAATGGCGGGTTTGTTGCCGTTACCAATGACTGCCAACCAACCACTTGTGACATTCATTAGAAGTAAAAAAAATAACGCATGCTATTTCATAAATAAGTAGTACTCAATCAAACCAAGATTTTATAACTTCACATTCGTTTTTCGCGGTCTTCCAAACGATACCAAGCGCGCACCCACCCGGTGTGCTTGAGTTACTTCATTCCGATGGCGCTTCCCATCAAGAATTGACAGATTCAAAATTTGTAAAAAATATTATGAGTTCTACTCTTGAAGCACTTTCGTGAGATACCAAACACGACGGTATGCGGTGACTGGATCCTCTCGATCGCTCTGTGTCTTCCAGACTTGAGCTGAACAACATCTGACTTATAATGTGGATGTATTTTCCAACGCCCTTTCATACGATACCACACATAACCCCGCACGACCCTTGGATACCCTGAAACGCCTTAGATTTTTTTTTCTATGGAGAAGGATGATTCAATGTTGTACAGAAACGTATTTTCACCTAGTTTACGTTTGTTTGCAAGTCTCTGAGTAGTCGGGAAGTGGTTGAAAAATTGATAACAAGATTTGCATACAAAAAAAACAACGGAGTGGACTCAAGTAAGATATTGCAAAAAAAAATAGGTTTGAAAATTATACTCATATCAAAAATTTAATAAGGGATGACATCTATGTCATCTATATCAAAATGTGCAATTTCTGTAATGCTATGTAAAAAAGTCTTTTTTTTATTAGAATAACGACTAGAAACGCATGGCACTCGGTAACCACAAAACCAGATTATGTGATTAACTGAAAAAAAACTGTAGCGTTACTACATAGGCTGAATAGTTTATTATGCAACGTGGTGCATTATTTAAAACTAATAGTAATTTGTTATTATGCAACCTGCATATGTAGGTAATGTGGGTACCTACTTTACCTACTTCTAATAAGTAATCTCTTATATGGTTTCAGTTACAATCTGAAATAAATACCTCGTATTAGCACTACATTATTGGCAAAAGGATTATAAAAAATCTTTTACGACTAGAATGGGTATACTTAGTGCTTACTTCATACAGATAGATATTTTTTTTAATATACCTAAACAGTGATTTCATTAATTTAAAACTAGGAACCCAACTATGACGTCAGGCGTCATTTCCCGGGGCGTTAATAAGGTTCAAAATCGCATTAAAAAATCGTATGATCAATGTTTTTTTTTAAACTTTTTGGGTTTGATTTCTATTCTATTATATTCTGTCCCCTCACGCCACATCCCTTGCGGGATAGCCAGAGAGAACATATCGCCAGACTTTCCTATCCTTATACACACACTTCAGGCTTCCGTCACACTCATGAAATTCGTGATGCACACTCTACGATTCCTTTCACTCAGAACACATCCGTCCTTGAAAGTCTGGTCTACATGGTCAAGTCATGTGGTTCTGGAACAATGGGAAAGTGTGCGAAAAATCAAATGATTCCACCAATAGTGCCTAATATAACTCAAGGAATTCCTACCAATTTGTATTATTTGCCCATTTAGATGGTTGCAGTTGGCGAATATTATTGTCCCATATGTAGAATTCGCTAAACAGGAAATGCTATATTCCCACTGTTAATAATAGGTCATATTTACTTAATAATATGTCCATACTCATGGGCGTCGCCAGCTTCGGAGCTAAGGGGGGAAGGAGAGGGTAACAAAAAAAAATGTGGTATGAAAAACGCGTTATATCTGCGAAAGCGAATATTTTTTTGGTAAGAGAGATTGAAAAAGATGTAGTTTGGTTTATTTTCTTCGAGTAAAAATTAATATAATAGTATGTCGGAAGAACCGTTTTCTATACAATAAGTAACAAAAAAAGCGTAGGTTTTTTTTTTTCAGAATACATAAGCACGTACCTTAAAAAGGTCACGATATAAAGCTAGTTTATTTTTCGTGAAATAAAAAACATAGACACCTACTTAAAGAATATGTAACACAAGAATAGAGAATTGGGGTTAACAGGAAGAAATCGCAGTTCTGCGATAAGTTCGCCCTAGTAAACAACGTTTTATAATCTGTACTATGTCCATTTTGTATATTTATATGTGTTTGTTGTTTACTTTAAGTTTAAATAAATAAAAAAAAAAAAGCATAGGTAATTAGCGTCGCAGGCAATTTTCTAATAAACAATTGTATTTTATTTAATTATTTATGTACACTTTTGGTGAACAAGATACAGACACAGGGTAAACATTTCAAATATAAATAACAACATTTATGGATAGTTTCTTATGGATTTTTACGGATGGATGAATTTTAATGGATTTTCATGCTTATTTTAGAATATACTTGATATGATAAGAAAACGTGTGCTAATAACGTCATTTTTTATGAAGTTTTATCATTAAGTATGAAAAATTATATGCCTTTTCCAATTTCTAGGGGAACAGCTCCCCCCTGCCTTCTGATGACGCCTATGTCCATACTTCTAACATGCATAACACAATTATAATCTAGTGGTTACCTAGTATAATAGGTACATGTATAATCTACATACTTAAACCTAGTATCTAAAAGTTCTTTATCAGAATTATGTGGTATTGAAAATAGTTGAGCATTATTTTTGAATAACATAATTCATTTAATACTTGGCTTATCAGAAAATAATATTTAATGTATTGAAAAATAAAATAAGTAACGCAAAAAACATTTACGTAAGAACCACGCATATATTTCTGCATACAATTAAATTAAAAATTAATTAAAAATAAATTAATTAAAATTCGTAAAATGAAAATTGTTTATGATAAAACAGTACCTACTACAATTTTAGACTGTCACCTAAAGTAAATATGTGTGCTAAATTTAAAGATGCCAGAACATTGGAAGACTACCATAATTTGTGGAGGAAAATGTAGACGCCGACAACATCAACATCAAAGATAGAATTTAGATTAGGCACATTGATATTACAAAAATTTCAAAAAAACTGAATAGCTTAGATCTCGACAACCTTACTAAATATACTTTGGAAAATAATGGGGCAGATACATTGAACCTTTATCTAGTGAATGACCGTAAAAGATTTTTTAGGTATATCTTGTATAGATTTCTTAAAAACAGTTATAAATTGTAACAGTTAGAAATAGGTGCACTACTGATCTTTTTTCCAAAAGACAGCAACTCGTTTCCCAAAAGTCGCAGGGATTTTTTTGTATTGATAATATGCATCAAAATCTAGGACCGTTGAATGAAGCGAAATTAACCCTAAAAATAGAAAGAAAAATTATCATGCGATTTTGAACCTTAATGCCGCGGAAAATGACCGTGACGTCATAGTTGAGTGCCTAGCTTTAAATTAAAATTTTCTGATGCAATAAACACTTCAAAAATATATTACATTTTGTACATATTGTATTATTTTTATCTATTAACTCATTTACGACATGTTCTGACTAATATTATTATCACCATACTGCATATAGTTTAGTAGTTGTTTTATCTTACACGTGTTGTTGCAAAAACCTTTTTCATAGACCACCACATCAAATTTTCCTCATTTGACGAGCAAATCTAGGAATTACAATGTCACACTATTACGTATGTTATAAACTTATAATATAGTTGAATAAATTTAAATAGGTAATATATTAATAATTATAGGTTCATAAATATTGTGTAGGTATATAAAGATAATATAAAGGTATATAAAGGTTATAAATTGAAGGAAAATCCCGCGGGCTTAAGGCCCTCCACATCCCCGGGTAGCTCAGGCGCATTAATAGCGACTTCTTTACCCGCACTTCAAGCAAAATATTATTAAGAGGTGGGCCCAGGGTTAGCCTTAAGGGAGCCCCCCGGCAAACCCCACCCCCGAATTACGTTCCTTCAATATCCCTATATAAAGGTTAGAAGCTTTTGAAATGTGGCTTCACCGAAGAATGCTCAAGATTCCATGGACTGATATGATCACCAACACAGAGGTTCTCAGGCGAGCCAGAGCAGACAGAGAACTGCTCTCAAAATTTAAGGTCAGGAAAATTTCATATCTGGGCCACGTGCTAAGAGGGGAGAGGTACCATTTGCTCCAGTTAATACTGAAGGGTAAGATAGAGGGGCGCCGAGGAGCTGGTAGGAGACAGATGTCCTGGCTGCGAAATGTAAAGGAATGGACCGGAATTAGAAGTGTGGAGGAGCTATTCCGGGCAGCCCAGGATAGAGATGTATTCGCTAGAGTGATCGCCAACGTCGGGGAGACCTGATACGGCACGAGCAGAAGAAGATAAAGGTATAATTAATACCTAATGCCTACCTAATTGTAAGACAGATTATCAAACCCCATTGAAAACGCATATAAGAATATATCTAAGTCATACACTCGGTGAGATAAATAAAATAAATAAATAAATCTTTATTGGTCAAAGAAAAATAGGCATAGTTACACAAATATCTTACAGTCATACAGAGAAAAGAAATAAATGCGAGATAAATGCGTTAAAAATATTTCAGAAATATCTTTTAGATGTTTTTGAAAAGAATCTGGGCTCATCGTAAAAAAACCAAATACATATTGTACATTTCGCAGTAAGCTTGGAAAACTTGCGTTGTGAAGTGGAGTAAGTAGGCATCGAAGACAGAACTTTTTATCTCCTAGTCCTCAGTTGGTTTAGGTGATCCCTTCACTCTCAAGAAACATTCACCATTCAGCCCTTAACACTGTGAGTGTTTTCTTACACCTTTTCAGAGTATATTTAATACCCCCCAACAAGTGGCGGGGAAATGTTGGCCTTTATAATTGAGTTTCTTCGCGTTCAGCCTAAGATGGCCTGTGGAATAGTGGGTAGAATCATTGCTTCTCAGCAGTGAGGTTTAGGTTCGAATCACGCTCAAAGTACGAAGTTTTTAGAGTATTATATACCTACCTACTCTGAAAAGTTGTAAAAAAAACACATGAAATCATCATACTAAACTCTTCAGTACATTTTGCGTTACTACGCATTACAAAGAATAAGGACGTCATTTGATATTACATTCGTAGTACGAATAGTATAAGAATTTTCCTGTTTTGTACAAAGACATTTAGTTCTATGCGACGACATAGTAAAATCCTATACACTGCAGTACATAGTATAACAATAAAATTATTTCATATCTTATGACTGTATGTGCGCAATGTGCATCAGGATTACTCATATACCGACTCCATGATAGGTTGACCTTGGGTCCTATTCCGTACCTACATGTACTATTACGTACATTATCTAATGTCTATTAGGCATACCTATCCTATGTATCTATAGTGTTATATGTTTATCATAGTAGTATCATACAATTCTCTATCGCATTTGTTGTTATACGGGTGGACCATTAGTCCTTGCACTTTTGAAATGGCCCTAAAAATAAAATAACAGTTGGTATTTAATTTTTTTTTTTGCAAAGAAGAACAACAATAAACGGGAAATTCTTTTTCTATACACAATATCAGCAAGATATCCGCCATCTTGCCGCTGACGTTCCTCAAATCTGGGTATGATTTTTTTCTAAAAAATTCAGCCCTAAGCGTGAAGTATTGACAATTCCCTCTCGAACATTCAATTTTGGTTGATGTATTGTCACTGATTTATTCACGTAAACCTGACTTTTGAAATAACATCATAAAAAACCAGGTGGGATTAGATCCGGGCTGCTGAGAAGTCATGGAATATCTCTATAGAGTAGTGTGAGAGAAGTTCCAGAACAAAATAATCTCACGGAGAGCAGATATTCCATGGCCTTCCCGCAGCCCGGACCCAACCCCAGTTAATTTTTTTATGGGATTATCTCAAAAATAGGATCTACGTAAATAAACTAGCGATAATAATCCAACTGAAAGCAAATATTCAAGAGGAAATCTGGTTTTGAAATTTTCGAAACATACCTACGCTTTGTATAGAAAAGTTAGTAAAATTAGGGGTCAGATATGAGGAGGGCCAGCAGCAAGATGGAGGACATCTTGATGATACGGTGTTTAGTAAATGAATTTCCCAGCTATTATTGTTCTTATTAATAAATTATTTTTTAAATACAAACTGTATTTTTATTTTTATGGCCATTTCAGAAGTGCAAAGACTTTTGGTCCACCCTTTACAAAATTATATGTTTTTCAGGTCGCGCAAGGAGCAAAGATGCCCATCCTAGAGTTTGAGCTCAAATTTGTTATAAAAACAATAAAAATATCTAAATTTCAAGTGCTCAAAATGTTGTCTTGTATCCGACTCTTAAAAGGCTCGTGACCCAATTATGACGTCACGGTCATTTCCCGCGGCATTAAGGTTTAAAATCGCATGAACCATCGCACGATAAAATGTTAAAAAAAGCGTCCCTTCCTATTTTTTGGGATTAACTTCTCTTCAATCAAAAACCTTTCACTGTCATTCCCTAGATTTTATTGCATATTATCATACAAAAAAAATCTCCGCGACTTTCGGGAAACGAATTGCTGTCTTTCGAAAAAAATATCAGCGGTATATTTCACATTTTATTCATATCATTTTATAAGGGCCGAAATAAGGACAATTTTTGCCTAAGAGTTATGATTCGAATACTTATTATTTTTAACTTAAATATATTTATGACCTATTGTTTCAAATTGTGTATGTAATTTTCAGCAAGTAAATTACTTAGGCCTCGTTCTCGCATACGAAATAATGAGTATTATTTCTAAATAATGCTTAATTATTTCAGTAAATTTACTGTTTTGAAAATACCTAATGAAATAATCAATATTTATAAAACAATATTTTTTACCTTAACATTCATTGGCCAACGAATGTTTGCATTAAACATGTTTATTCATAAAATATGAATTTCATATACCTACTTGCATAAATTAAATAAATATCATAACTTGAAGCAGGTATTCACTTAAAAATTATACATCTACCTATTCACTAAAAAGTTGGGTTTTGAACAATTTAAAAATTAGAAAATGTATGAAAAATGAAAAAAACACTACTTAGGACATGGATTTTGTAGCAAATTAAATTATCTATAAGATTAGTTATGTATGAGAACTTTCTGGCTAAAATTCTCTGCAACAAAGTTAAAACAACACAGAACTCGAAATTGAATAAATACTAAAATTTGACAGTTTTTAGTTAGAGCAAAATTTGTAGGAAATTAAATCGGAACTTTTACAAAGATGTGAAACAACGATGTTATAAATTGCACAATACAAAAAAGTGTGAATTTTAAAGTTTCATTTTCAAAAAAGCGGAGGGGGCGGGGGGGGGGTGATTCTCTAAAATTGGATTCTTCTTCACTACCGTATCGCCTTATACAACATAACTAGTATCAAAAAATCATGATCATCTGATAAGTTTGGGTATCCATACTGACGATTTATCTGTTAAATGGACCTATTACGTAAATAAATTTTCAAAGAAATACGTAAGTTAATTTTATAATTAAAAGAAAATTATAACTACTTTAAAAGTAAGTAAGTAATATAATTCGTTGAATACCTATTAGAGTGTATACCTATTCACGTGTGATAACGTATTATTTGAATGACCTATTTGAACCTATTGAAAATGTTTTGAGCCTTGACAAAATATTAAATATTAAATAGGTATCCTATATACCTATAGGTATCCAATATGCAAGTGATTTAATACGAATATTATCATAGTATTTACCTATTAACAATTAGGTATATTATGTACTTATATACCTATGTTGCCGGAAATGTTTGAAATCCGTTATTGTGGACGATGCCTAAAATCGGCAGGAAATTTGTAGGTAAATAAATTTCAGCTTTTTTTATTTTGTCCGTATTATTAGTAACATTTCATATATTAGTGCAATAGATTATAATTAATGTAATATATTATACGTATTTTACTAGGAATTAAGAACATTTTTAAACAGGAATCTGAAATATATCAAATTATTTAATTCTAAGTACGACTTCAGTTTACCTACAAAAATAAATAGGTTCTTTATTTTGAATAAGTTTTTATCTGCTTTATCTGTGTGCCAGCTTAGCCGAAATAAATAATAAGTTTTTGAGTTATATAAACATATATTTCCTTATGGAATAATCTTCCACTTCCTATCAGACTATAGCTCCAACTATTCTCTCTTTCAAGAGTAAACTGAAGCATCATTACCTTTCCACGAATAACTCTAAACTCCCTTAATTCTTTCCTTGTCCTTCATTCCATCCTCCACAACCTATTTTATTTTATATTTTTATATATGTATGTTATTTTTTTTTACCTTCTTCTGGTTTCTATACTTTCCTAAGTATGTGTGCAATTACTTATATCATTTTATTGTCACAAGTGGTTGGTTGGCAGACATTGCCTACGGCAATAAGCTCGCCATTTAGTATAATATTTTATATCCAATAAAGATTTTATTTATTTATTTATTCGTTTATTCCCTAAGAAAAGTATAATTAAGAAATTGTGACAGATTATTTCACACATTTCCTAAATAGACCCGGCATTGTATACATGTCCTAGGATCTGTATACAATTCCTAGATTTCACACACTTCCGTCAACAGATATATGTATATTATAAATAATGTGATACATAAGCGATATAATAGTCACTAATCAATAGACCAATAAGGTCTAACTGATAACAATGTATAAAACCTTGGATTCCTATACTTATTTATATTATTGGGTAGCAAATTAATTTACGTGCATTTTAAGTAGGTTTAGTATATTATATACCTACATTATACCTAATATATATTGCTATGTAATATACCTAGAATAAAATACATCTATGTATATGTATAAAAGAAAATCGGTATTTAGTAAGTGTTCGCATAACTACCGCATTTTACGATGGATTGCCGTAAAAATTTAAATAAAATCGTACCGGTCTGCTCTAACGTAGAGCCTATTTTTGAAAAATAAAAGCCTTAACTAGGAGGTGGCATGATGATGACAGGATCCAAGGGTTGTGTAGTGTCATGTGTGGTATCGAATGAAAAGGCATTGGAAAAGGAATGCAGATCTTAAGTAATATTTTGTTCAGCTCAAGTCTGGAGACTGGATGATGAGACTGGGAAAACGCGAGTTTTGCGAAGTATATAAGAAAAAAAATACTCCGATAATCCCTTTAAACCGCCATCACAAGTTTGAAAAACAAAGTTGCCAGTTTATTCTGATAACAATCCGAAAATTTTCTAGTTTTTTTTAACAACAGTTCTGAAATAAGTAAAATTTGAAAGTAGCGAAAAAATGTATGTAACCATATCATCACATCAAGCAGCACTAAACCAAATGAGCTCCGTGAGACTTCTGAAATAAAATAGACTACTTACATAAATTCTTTTTAGTGTGGGCAAGAATTGCAACATGTTTGCAATAATTTGTTTATTGGTCATAAAGTATTTGTATCAATAATAAATTCTGTGTGGAAAGATAAGGTCAAATTATATTATAGATAATAAGAGGTCTCTGGGGGTCACAATGTTAATAAGATTTATGTGTCCCGCCTAGTTGAATCAAATAATATGCTCATCCATTTTTCAGACAATGTTTTCGATTGTACTGTAAAAGTAGGATATTGTTAATTACTATAGATATACCTATAGGTACATTGAAAATAAGTTCGTGGAAATATGAAATATGTAGGTACGTATTCTCAATTCTGTAAACAATTAGATACCTACTTTAATTACTATATAGGTAGGTATAGATATACTAGATTAAAGCCTACTAAACAAGCGACGATATTGGCGTAATATAGCCTGCTTTTCAACACATTGCAAGTTCTGGTAATATAAAGCACTTATGATTTGTAATTTTTAGTTAATAATACTTAAACAAAATACTCGACAAGGGCATAATCACCCGTAGACGCGTGCGTGTTATATCTAAGTTAGAAGAGGAAGAAATCCCGGTAAACAGGCAAAAGTAATGCCAGTTTACCGTTATTTTACTAAAAAATTCAACAGGACTCTGAAACGCAAAAAAACTGTTGTGTGAACTCGAAGAATACTATCTAAAAGTTTCAATATTTCATACTATCGATGTAATCGAACGTCCCGTCACTAATAGCGATCGTAGAATGCTCCTGTCAGAAGTTTGTTTCACAAAATAATCAGGTTAGGTATCTAATAAAAGACTTTTAATTATATCAAAGTGTGCAGGGACGTCATATAAATAGTAAGTATATGATATATACCTTTAGATACTTACATAGAGGTATCTATTTATAAGCATAGGTATAACTAGCCTAGCCCAAGGTCACCTAAGTGTGTTTCAGCACGAGTTAATTAAATAAATTTAAACTAAATTAAGTATTATCATCATCACAGTACTTTTCCACAACCTACTTTATATGTGAGTACCTATACCCAAACTACTCAGGCATTGTTTGCTATTAGATTTGTTTCACATTAATTACCCAGCTAGCTACTGAGCAATTTGTAGGTACTATACAAAGTATAAATATATCACTTGATAGATCAAATGGGTCTACTGCGAACTGTGAAGAACGGAGTCCTATTCGAAATGTGGTGTTATTTTTTGCAAAAAGGGGTTTAATTTTTCACAATTTTGGCAAAATGTGGTGTTATTTTTCGTACGTTTATATCATTAAATTGAACAATTTTGGAGTATTTAATGCAAGAATATAAAAAAAATTGATCATGAACAATATTTTAGACAAAAATCCGTAAAACAATAAAAAAAACAATAATATTTGAGAAAAACCAAAAACGCCTATTTGCAAGATTTTTTCAGCGTGGTTCTTCTTACTTTCATAGCCACGTTCCTTTTGATAATGTTTTAATTACGATGTTTTCTAAAATAAAGGTCGAAATTCGCGATCGTTGGTAGACCTCAAGCACGGTGGTCGGACGATGTAAGGCGAGTTGCGGGAGGCGGTTGGATGCTGTTTGCCCAGGATAGGGAGCTGTGGAGATCATTGGGGGAGGCCTATGTTCAACAATGGACGCAGGGGGGCTGACATGATTAATCCAAGACAATATCTTTCTTAAGACTGTAGTTCGTATCTTTCGATAATGGAGGTACCATACAAGTGTTTGCAACTTTATAGTATATAAAAGCACAAACAAGGTTCATTTGTGTGTGCGATGAAGTATAAAGTGCGTTTGGTAACTTGCAATGCAATAACAGCAAAATAAAATACAACAAAATAAAGTTTTGTTTTCAACTTTCTTCCCTTTGCGTGGGCCAGACATCGAGAACCCAAAGATTTAAACATTTTATTTAAAAAGGCCAACATCATTTTACTCCTTCCTGGGGGTAAAACGGTACAACGCCTTGAGTGGTCATATTAGATATCACGGAGGCTGCACAGACTATCTCAAATTTAAGTCTAAGATAAAGTCTGAAATTAAATAGTAATTGTAAATTGTAAATGTATTTTATGTTGAATAAATAAAAAAAATAAAAAATTATTTCATTACAAATAGAAGCACAAAACAGACAACAACTATAAATATAAGGGATAACATGAAAATAAGACAATTTGTACATTCATAATTCAGCTGTCACCCACAAGCATGCGCCACAGTTAAATTAAAACATATAAGTTCATTCTGGTCATCTCACACACCCATATTCAATCTCGCTCACACAGGTAATCGTGATATTCTTCATTTAACTGAAGTGAGAGCTTTTTCAAGAGACTTTAATGGTGTTTAGAGGAGTTTTGGGAAGGGTTTGTTCAAGATACCGGCAAACCTTTACCCGTCGATGTCGGGTGGAAAAAAAATATGCGTGAAAGATTGGCTGACATAGGTGAGTTGAAGCAAATAAAACATGGGTTTACAAAAAAAAATATTTTGACTTAAACAAATAAATAAAAAATGTTTGTGCCCGCTGACGAAGCCAGTCATACAGTCTTCATTGTACTGTAGTATTGTATTGAGTGCATTGTGGTGTGGTGAGGAAGACTACAGTGGATTACCTATTTATTCGGATTCAAGGATGCAAATATATCCTGGCTTGGAACTACCTACCTACTTACATATTATAATGTTCAAGAATTCTCATACTCGACAAAGTTTCTAACCGAGTGATGTCACATATTTATTTATTTATCGTATGGTCAAAATAAGTATATCACATCCCTCAAAGGAAAAAGTTTGAAGGTTGGGCATGGTGCAATGATAAATTTCGCAAGCAAGCTTGGTCGTCAGAATCTAAACTGAACGTTATTTATATAATCAGTCGCTGGCTCATTCAGGTATAGGAAGTCTTCGTAGCTCCAGAATAATAATAAATTTTGTGGATTTCAAACTATATAGCTAACATTAATATGTTATAGAGTTTGCGTTTGTTAGGCGCAAATAGCACGTGACTAATTGGTGCTACTTAATTAGGTCATAGCTCATGTCAAGGTCAAGATTTTGAAAGGAAAACGTTAGTCTTTTTTAAGATCTTTGAGGATAAAGGTTAAAATGTAAAACTAGAAGGTTAATAGCGATTAAAATCCATTTCATGACTTTTATCCTCCGGCGTTTGACAATAAAGTAAACAGGAATATAGAGGCAGTGGGTATTTATAAAATTTGAAACAATTTAGTGGGAGAAGACCGTAATCAAAATATTTAAAAACAACAATTTAGTAAACGAAAAAACCTAATTTATCAGGTCAATTTATAAGTCATGAAAAACTTTTGAAATTGAAATGAAAATTTAAAAAATCAATTAGTTTTGTCTCATTGTGGTTTCTGTTATGGGTTGACTGGCGGAAATTTCCATTTGGCAATAAGCCCGCCCTTTGTATGTTTATATATACTTACAATAAGGATTATGTATTTTATTTTATTTCATTTCATTTCAAATCATTACATTTTAATTTATTATTATTTATTTATTTTATTTTAAAAACTATACAACAAAGAAGACCGTTATTTTGAAGCCCGAAGAACTAAAAATTAATGTGGGATACTCGGAAACTGTGTTAAAAAGTGTGAATTCACTTATCAACCCGGAAATACACGAGGTCAAACTCCGAAAAAAGTGGACTGTACTGCATCACTCCCAAACTCAATGTAATTGCATATTGCATAAGCTATTGAGTGCACAATAAACGAGACAGTACCAACCATCCATCCCATACAGTCAAATATCAAACCTGCAGGATCTTCGCATACATTTGGTTGTTTGTGTTTGAAATAATGTATTGTCCCTTATGCAACGCATGTGTGTGTCTGCAATTTTGTTATTTTCACGTACTTCTACGCTAATAACAAAAAACAACGTAATGTGCAATTTATTATTTTTCGTTTTAACCGCCATACCACTTGAAAATAATGCACGATGCATTTTTTTACTGAACAAATGTTCCCAAAGGAGCATAAAAAAAGTCTTTTTGTTCTTCGCATTAAATACTTTTGTTTATATTTTTCTCTCCGAGGATTTGAAATAAGAACTTGCTAGTTGGCAAAACAGGTGATCTTATAAATTCAAATATGATTCTGGTTGTCTATTTTTTTTTTGGTAGGCATTACAGGTACCTACCTATTTAAAATGTTAATGAGCTTGCCCTAGTAATTTAAATGCCAATAAGGACTGAAGCAAAAACCATCCTTCTTTGTTTGTTTTTTTCGATGTGTTCTCAAAATTTTCACACAAAACATTTCAGAAGTTTTTCAGCAATCAGTTTCCCCGTCAATTTTGAAGGTCAGATAAATATTTTTGAACGTACATAACTTTAATAACTACCTTAGAATATAATATCATGAGTTTTCTAAAATTATTATAAAAATCCATTAAATTACGATTATTCCATAAAAATTTTGCCTGCGGTGCTATATCGGTACTTTTTAATCCACATATTGTATATTAAAATTTTAGTTGTCCCCCAACATCGAAGGTAGCGACCCCCCATATATTATGTTACTTTACTAAAAAATATACGGCCCCGAATGTAATTTTTGCCCCCTGGCCCCTAAAGACCTGGCTGCGGGCATGATAGTAGCAGTATTGTAAGGATTACCTTACCTTGATTTTGATTAACAAAAGAGAACAACAAATTATATAAATTATTTTTTTAAAACAATTATACATTTCAATACTTAATTATTTACCCGGATTACTTATATTAACTGGTGATAATTAACAAAAGTTGTCATTAAAAAACTGACACTACTCGTTAAGAAAACAATTATTAAGAGTACGCATACTGACATTTCTAAAATTTCTTAAAACGGGAGACCTTATATCTCCACGACCATTACTAAATATACTTTGAAAAAAAAAAATAGAGTAGATACATTGTACCTTTATCTAGGGAATAACCGTAAAAGATTTTTTATATCTTGTATAGATTTCTCAAAAAAAATATGAAAAACACCTCTGATCTTTTTTCCGAAAGACGGAAACTCGTTTCCCGAAAGTCGTGTAGTAATTTTTTTGTACTGATAATTAAAATCTAGGGATTAATCGTAAAAGTTTTTTGATTGAAGCGAAATTAACCTTAATGACGTGGGAAATGACCGTGACGTCATAGTTGAGTCGCAAGCCTTAAGAAAACAATTATTAATTAACGAAATTGTTAATTATATTGGGGAAAAAATTACAATAATTAGGTATTAGGTAGGTATATATCAGTGACGTTGTTGAAAAAAGTTCACACGTCAATATTTTGTGGTAATCGCTTACTCCAACGACTCATGCATCCATACAATGCAAGTACAAAGGTACTGAGTATATTTTTAACAACAATATTCGCCAGACCCTCTTATACCCTTGACCTAAATTCGAAACGACCATTTCGTGTGTAGGTACCGCGAAAGTAAACTCGTTTTTCGAAGACAGGATAAAAAAACCATTTATAAAAAAGTAAAACTTGTTCCGGGCTTTTGGAGACGAATTATTAAGTCACGAATTTCAATGGGAAGTGAAAGTGGCCCTTCTGGCTTAATTATCTTGATATAATATAGGTATACATGTTATGTAATTATTATACAGAGTGTCCCAAAAATAACAACCAAGCGGAAGTCTAGAGATAGGGCACCTCTAGGGATAGCCAAATACCCCAATATACCTAATATATGTTATACGATTTTTTTATACTTTTCGAGCTATATATTCTTTTTGTATTTTTTTTTGTAAAAACATTCATTGGCAGACATAATTAGTCACAGAGACTCTAATTATTAAGATACATACTTGATTATTTTTTTCATAAGAGGTAAACAGTATACCTTTGAGATAAAATAACAATTATTATGGGTTGCGCCACGAAGAATCTCAAAATTAGTCACAATCTGAATTTACAAAAAAAAAGGTCGATTTAAAAAAATAATCACTGTAAAACATTGTCGCAGATATTTTCAAAAACTCGTAGACTTTATCAACTAGGTATATACCCTGTAAATTTCACTACGCTACAAGTATCTCTACGCGGCATCATACCTAAAAATAAATTTGGATGATTCTCCATACAAAATGTATGAGGAGAAAATTACCCAAAAAAAACATAAATTTATACCTACACAAACTCAAATACTTTCCTGCATGCTTCACAGTAAGCTAAAAGCTTGTGTCGTGAAGTGCAGAATATAGCGCCTAAGGTATCATTAAAAAAAAAGTACACGGTTGGCGCAGTCGGTTGAGGCGGCAGTCTCTCAAGCGGGAGGTGCTATAAGTTCAAACCCCGGCGGTGGCGATGTATTCCACACTTTGCGATACAGGCTTTTAGCCTAGTGCAAAGTGTGCAGGAAAATATTTGGGGTTGTATTTGCAAGCCCAGATTCTCGAAAAAAAGTCTCTAATACATCAATAGTAAAAGAAGTAATCAAGTTCAATACCTATAACCAGGACAGCTGAATAATTATCAGAAAAGAGTGGGGACGTAACTCCAATTACCGTTAAGTTTTTTCCACGTGCAAAATCAAACAGATGGCTAATTATTGAAATGACCTATTTAGTCATATGCCAAAATTATTATCAAAAAATTCTTTTGACAAATATTCATGAATGGCTTTTGGAGTAAGTACATATTTCTTTACCCAAATTAACGAAATAAATTTTAATTTTATATAATTAACTTTAATTATATTGTAGGACATATAATGTAGGTATGAATTATATCCAACTTGAACTGATCGCAGGTGTGACCGGACAAAAGCCCATAAGAATATTGCTCAACACGAATAAATACCAAAAAAGACAAAAACCCTTTAGAAATATGTATGCTCAAGGTACAAAAGCTCAAATCTAATTGGATTTTGAGAAAAAAAATAATTGTACCTATAAGCATACGATTTCTTTCAGTGTGTAAGAATCTACCATAGATTAGAAAATAAACAAATAAATAAGCGAATCTGAAATGAGATAGACAATAAAATAGTCAACATTTTATAAATAATTCATCTACTGGAATCCAACTAGAAAGTTTGGGCTTTTATATTTGGGCTCGTTGAGGATATTTCTTTTTTGAGATTTATTCATGTTGAGCAATATTCTTATGGGTTTTTCTCCGGGAACAGTTCGCAGGACACCATGTTGTCCTTTTTATGATATGAGGAAGTATAGAATAATTATTATTTACTTGCAATTAATATTAAGGAATTTCTTAAATACTACCGCATTTATAATTTTAACATTTATCGGTACTTACTTAAAAATTGCTGAGTATAATTTTACGGTTCCCGGAGAAAACCCCATAATGACAAAAGTCAAAAGCCCTTCAGAAATATCCTCAACGGATAAAAGCCCAAACTTTCTAGTTGGATTCCAGTTGATGAATGAAGAATTTATCTCTACAATTTTTTTTGTCTACAAACTTTTTTTCTCTACAAACTTTTTTTTTCTACAACATTTTTTCTCTACAACTTTTTCTTCACTACAAACTCTACATACCTACTCATTGCAACAGCATTTTTATATTTTCTGATTCGTAAATCTTTAGTACCTAGCTGCCTATTTTGCAATTCCTTCAATTTTTTGTCGGCACCAACCTTTTTGCCATCAAAATATTTTAATACTCATTGTTTTATTTTTCTGTTTAATAAACTCCTTCAAGGTGAACTGACAGTTGCTTGCACGAAGTCTGAAAGGTCAACAGTAAATTAATTCAACGTACAAGGGAACCGAATACTTGTCAAGTGAGAAATTTAAGTACTAAAGGTATAAGAAGTCGGTACAAGTTTCTGTAGAGGCCTAGGTCACGTGTCACCAAATGGCGGACCGCAGCCCGGTATCGGACCACCGGCATATTTTTATTTTATTTTATTTTACATTTACAGCCTATGTCACCCGAGATTTTTTAAGGTTTTTAAAGAGGTATAACATTGTTTAATCAGATCTTTAATAACTCTTACAAATCCTTGCATAGAAAAACAAATGACTATCCTCTTCATAATAGTGTAGATATAAGCGAGACTGATACTTTCTCATTGCTTTACCACATGATGTTTCATTGATATTCCCATGATGTTTCCCATGATGTTCACACGATGTTCCCATGATGTTTTCATTTGGGTAGAGGAAGAGAGTTAACAACACATACACAATAACAAACATAAAATGTGAAACGCGTCAACCCTTCAATTAGAAGTGTCCACAACTTACATAAATAATTATCATTCACCATTATTCTTTATACTATAATCCACATTCGGCGGACCTTAAAGAAACAGTAGATAAAATTCATAATTAATTTAGGGGTTAGCTGGCACAGATCGCAGCACTGCGATAAGTTCGCCCTAGTGAACGAATGTTGTGATTTATATTCGAAATGTTTATGTCTCTGCATCATGTTCACCAAAAGTGTAAATAAATTAATAAGTATGGCATAAGGAATTTAAGAATATCAACTTAAAACAAAATAACCTGGCTTTTTCATCAGATTAGTTTTTTTTTTGTAAATGAATCTGGGTTTATCGAAATAAACCCAAATACATCTTCGCACACTTCACAGAAAGCTTAAAAGCTTGTGTTGTGAAGTGGAGTAGGTCGGGGATTGAACCCGCGCCCACTGGATTAACAGTCGAGCGCGTGACCACCTCTTGTAAATAATTATTCTAAAAATCCACTAAGTAAATAATTACAATTGTTTCATTAAAAATTTTCTCCTGCGGTGCTACTTCTTTGTCTTATGGGAAAAAACCCAGAAATATATACAGATGAGATACTATTGATAGACAACCAGATTCATCAATTCAACCGTTTTTCATAAGTTTTCATTTCTATGGCAATAACATAATCTTAGTTGCAATCACCACCCATAGCTTCAAAGTTGGCGACGCCAATTGTCTCTGGTCCAGAAGGCGAGTCCCCCGGAAGTGAATTCTAGGCTACGACCTTGGTTGCTTGTCAACAAAAAACGGACTGCTACAGTCTTTTATTTTTCAAAAACGGACCCCAAATGAAACTAATTGGTGATCCCTGGCCTAGGCGAATAATATTTTGAGTACCTGATACTTTCAATCAATTAATTTCCTTGGTAGGATAGTGAAATTTTGACACTACCAAACTTGTTTTGTGCGAATTGGAGGTCATTCTGTCAACTCCATATTGGTAAGCCAGTTTATTGTCAACTGCGAAAAAAGCGAAAACTAATGTATAAATTAATGTAGGACCACCTTTTAAGTTCTAGATTAGTGATTTTGTTTTTTTTTAATTTCCCATGATTTTGGCTGGTAGAATCTGGTCGAAACGTCAGAATATCGTAGCCCTTTTAAAGGCCAAAACCGCGGTACATATGCACTTGCAGTAATCCGAAATATTCTCTTTCTCATAAAAAGATACATCTGGTATGTATGCTTAACAATATTTTTTTCAGTCGATTTGATAGTTGACAGCTGCATCCAACTATTTTCCTCTAAAATTGAAGATAGGGGTTTTTATTAGCTTTGCAAACGTGCTCTTACACAAACAATTTTTCGAGCAATAATTACGGAAACTTGTCCAAATTGTAGGTATAGATTAACATTATTTCGGCAATATTTCAAGCGAGACAACGATATATTACTTGAAAACGAGAAAGAGAATAAATTGTCATTTTATATCGGCGACACGAATTGCTAAATATCCAATCGGTTTGAACGTTTTAGTCGACAAAATTTTTGAAGAGCTGAAGCGATAATAGAACGACATTTACTTTGAGCGCATCGTAGACTAAATTTCTCTTTTGGTACCTAAAATGTTTGTTTTTTTTTAATACCAGTAAACGTATTAATTGCTGATAATTTAAATAGTCACTCATTGGAAATGTACTTCGGCTGTCGGAAGTGAAATGTTTAGATGTATTCCAATACATAAAAGTGTGTATGTTACCGGAAGTGTGTGAATTTAGGAATGGTCAACAAATCCTAGGAATTGTATACAATGCCGGGTCAATTTTGGAAATGTGTGAAATAATTTGTCACATGTTCTTTAATTCATACTTTTCTTAGGAAATATATTTTAATAATTCAAAAATTTTTTTTTTTTTTTTGGGTAAGCTCGCACATATATAAAATCGAGAATAAAAACGTAATCAAACCGAAGAAACTATTTATTTTTGCAGGTAAACAAGAGTCACACTTAATTTTTTTTTATCAAAAAGGATCTGGGCTTGCATACACAAACTCAAATACTTTCCTGCACACCTTGCACTAGGCTAAAAGCCTGTATCGCAAAGTGTGGAATACATCGCCAGTGCCGGGATTTGAATCTGGCACCTCCTGTATGAGAGACTGCCGCCTCAACCAACTGCGCCAACCATGTACTGTACATAATTTGATATATTTCAGATTCCTGTTTAAAAATGTATACACAATTCTAAGTAAAATTTGTATAATATATTACATCAAGTAATATATTTTACTGTATAAAATTAGTATATTAAATAGGTATAATTTATAATACAAAAAATGAAATTTATTTCACACATTTCCCGCCGATTTTCGGCGTTGTATACCTTTCCTAGGTACTGTATACAGTGACGGATTTCATTCATTTCCGGTAGATGTAAAATGGCTGCCAATGATGCCAAATGTATATTACTTGGTAGATATAGTTACCTGTCGAGTATTCTACAGCTGTGAAAGTTATAATAAGTAAGTATTTAGTAAATCTAAGCAAATATAGGCAAGAAGTATCGAAATTTCTAGAATCGTAATAAATTATGATACCTGTGTTAGTATTTATAAACCGGAGTGAAATACTTAGAAATATATGAACACTAATGTGAGTATGTATGTATACGTATATATTGAAGGTACATGTGTATTGACATGTGCAATTAATCGTAGGTATATGTATTTATTTACAAAGCCTTTTTTTTATTTATTTCACTGAACAACCCAACTTAACTTAACCATTATGAAAAACTAAAAAAAAAACTGAAATAGTCAGTAAAATGACTTTATAGAATGTACCCCATCGACTACCTTTGAGGGGTGTAGAAAAAAAAAGGACCGGAAAGTGGACCGGCAACACCCGATTCCTTAATCTTTGATCTATCCCCAATGATAATCAATTGATGGAGTTCGGTCCTCGTATTGTTCATACGAAACTACACCCAGCGCCTCCACTAATTGCTTGATTGATATATTTCAATTTTCGCAAGAACTGTCAATTTTGTAAAGCACTATATTTCCCCCACACTGGTGTATAAAAATAAGGCATGGATATGTCTACAAAAGGGACGAGAGAAAATTAAATGTGATGGACATGAGGTCGTTGACAAGAATATGTGGAGAAATGCTAATGCTGGATCCACACGATCGGCACTTGCCGCAAATTCCAAGCCTCAACAAACTCACTTCACTCACTTGTAGACACCTCGCAAGAACTTGTGTTGGGAAAATTATATGTTTTCCACAATTATCACCCAATCAGTTTCAACTTTTAGACTCTATGTGTGATTCTTGCTGATGGCAGTGTTTTTATATCCACATACTATTTACTGGTTACCCCATTATTGGAATATGCCGGATATATAAAATCTATAGGGTCTAGATAAAAATGGACTTAATAATGAATTACTATTTTACTATGTAACATTGAATAAAATAGGCATAGAAGGTAGAATCTATTTTATAACTAATCTAACAAATACCGTTATGGGAAAATTATTGATATTTCAATAGAACCTTTCGTAGGAGAATTCTCTTCTCGAATTATCTAGATTACAATAACATTTACTACGAACTATAGATAGGTAAAGTGTATGGGTAAATTTATATCTAGGTAAGTATCTAAAATGAGGTATGAAACATGAATTTATTATAAAAAAGTAAGATGGGAATTAACAACAAATATGCACTGAAAATACTATTTTATTTTAATAGGGACAATTACTTTATTTTTTAGTTCTGAGTAAAAGGAATCGTAGAGCGTATATGACAAATTGTATAAATCTGACGGAAGCAGGAAGTGTGTATAAGGATAGGCAAGTCTGTTGATCTTTTCTCTCTGCCTACCCTGCAAGGGACGTGGCGTGAGGGGGTAGAATAGAATAGAAAATATTTTTATGGAAACACAGGAATAAAATAAGAAATGAGGAAATCAGACATAGAACCTGAGTTGTGGATGTCATAGATCGTACAGCTAGACTGAAATGACAATGGACAGGCACGTAGCAAGACAGGCTTATTAACGGAGACCATGGGCATTGGGCAAATAAAATAAGTGTCTAAAGGCCATATGAAAGATTGACAAATAACCCAGCCATGATGGCGGCTCGACGGTGATTTTTGGAAGAAGCCCTATATCCTGCAATGGATCAAGATCGAAATTAATATTTTTCTCATGCCTTCTCCTCGTTATATTATCATCTTCATGTTTTTCATCAAATCGAACGTCAAAAATATCCCACAGAAAATATCTACGCATCAGATCTATTGATTTCTTATTATTGGAAAATATTGTTAAGTTGGTACCAATGCATTATATCTTATAGATGATGTGTAAAAACAACATGTGTTCTACAAAAAACTGGTTTAATTAGTAATACACATTTCCAATTGTTTTTAAAATATAAAAGGCATTTCTATTGTGCGTAGAAAATGGTATGAATGTTTTTTTCCACATTTGAAGAGTTAGTATAATAATTATAATTAGTATGAAATGTAGATTATTTTAAAGTTCATTGTTTTAATAAAAAATACATCTAGAATCTTCCTACATATTGTTAATTTTATTATTATGATTAGGTACCCACTTAACAAAACATTTCCCAGTACGATGAACTTTGCTGTTAAAGTGTGTATGTACGTATTTATTATTTTTTTCACAAGATTTTATTTAACTTCACTGTAGTGTTTTTACCATTTTTTTTGTTTTTTGTCTATGCGCAAATTTTGTTACCGATTTTCAACCACTGCCTGATTACTTAGAGAGGTGAAACTTTGTACAAAATTAGATTATTTACCATCGTATCGACCTATACGACATTTCAAAATTTCACGACCACTTGAATGTTGGGTCTCTATAGCCCAATATTCAGGTGGTCCGTATAAATAACCCAACTTCACTTTAGGATTAAAATAAACTGAAAATTAAGACGGAAATAATCGATAACATGACATCAAAGGATCATCATCCCCATCGACTACCTTTAAAAGGCTGTAAAAAAACTTGACCGGAAAATGGAGCGGCAAGAACCGGATCCTTAATCCTTGATCTATCCCCAGCAATAATCAATTGATGGAATTCGGTCCTCATATTATGCAAACGAAACTACTTTCAGCGCCTGCACTAGCAATTTTCGCTCGAAAAATTGCTCGTGCAAGAGCAGCTTAAGAAACAACTAGATTAAAATGTGCATTAAATTTTAGGTTTAACGTTTTTTTTAATCGGACAAATTGCGATGATAAAAACTTAATTAGCAATTTATTTTGAGTTCTAATTGTTACTCATAGGTACTACTAGGTTAAAGTACTTATTACATTAAGTACTGTTACAACTAAAATCATATCAAAAAGCAAACATACCATGCAACAAAACAGTCCTGTGTATGATAAGGAACATTATTGTTAAATCTTGAACAAATATTGCAAGATTTTTACGTGGTAATATTTAGTATGCAACTTGCATTTTGTATGAAATATTATTAAATGCAATCTGAGTCAATTTAGGTTAATGTACCTAGGTATAGTTTAGTAGTAGGTACCCACCTAAGCATAGTGCTACCAGCTACGTCATATGTATGTACAGTAGAAGTCCTTTAGTCCGGCATCCAACAGTCCGGAATGCCCGATAGTCCGGTATCGCTCCGGATCTCTTTTACTGAGGCTAGTACTAGCTACAGTGCTTCAGACATTATTGATTTCCATATCATTAGAAATAAATTTTATACTAAACGCCAAAAGTCAAGAAAACAAAAAGACATTCGTGACTTTTTTTGAAACATTAGGTATATGAAATGTAAAATACACTTTGTTGTATTTGCATACTGTATTTGTAGTTTAATTATTAACCTAATTGTTCTTATAATTACGATTTATGTATGTATGTAGTTAAAAAGATAAATTACCTACACTAAAAAGAAGGGGCACCGCCCGATAGACCGGAATTGTCGATAGTCCGGTACCGAGTCGGTCCCGAACGTGCCGGATTATCGGACTTCTACTGTAATTGAGATGTTTGCTGAAGTTATATGAATTAAATTAGTTTTAATTATTACATAGGAGCAGACTCTCGTGTTTTTTAGTGAAACATGGACATTGGACATGGCTGAAGAAGGATGAAGGACGAGGTCTGGTAAAAATGCTGTAGGAATTAAGTCGCTATGGAGAAAATGTGAGAAAACTTTGGTAGATCGTATAAGAAATGAGTTAATTATATAAATGAGTGATTGTAAGACCGTTGTGACAAGAATGAAAGTGAACAAAATTAAGATGGATTGAACATATTGAAAGAATGAGGGACGACAGAAGGTAGATGGAATAACGAAAAAAATGTGACTGAAAAAGGGGGTGTTAAAAAACCTGGCCGGCTTAGGGTAGTCATATCCAGAATAAACGTGCGTGTATTACGACTAATTGCAAGAACGTAAGTGACGGAAGCATGAAGTGTGTGAGAAAAGAGCAGTGTGGCCTTATTTCTCTCTGCCTACCCCGCAAAGGGTACGCAACATAAGAATTATGTTAATTAAAATTCACCAGTAAAAAAATATTTATGATAAAACAGTGCTACAATTTTAAACTGTCACATACTGTAAAATACATACGTAAAATTTGAAGGTGCTGGGACATTGGTACAGTATTAAATTTGAATAGGAAAATCGCAGTCAAAAACAACAACTGATAAAATGGAATAAACCTTGATTAAAAGAATGGGAGACTATTCTGTAACCAAGGATCCCACGAAATGTGTGAGAAAATTAATTAAACAAGATATCTTAGTCATCAATTCAATTGTAAAATTATTTAAGACAACACCGAAAAATGGGGACAAATCTCTCAAATTCCATGTTTATTTCGTCTAGTAATTTTTTTCACAATAATTCGCTCACACGCCTCAAGCGTCTCATATTTCTAGGCTATAAAAGAAGAGATGTAACGAATATTCGGTAACTATTCGGTATTCGGTCTATTCGGCCTTTTTTTGGAGTATTCGACCGAATACCAGTTACCATTCGGCCGAATTATTGATATTATTTCGTATAGCTTCTGCCACTGTTGGGCGGCAACGTCAGAATATAAGAGAATTATGATATGTGTTACATACAGGAGATATGTATACCCTACAGAGCAACATCCAGGCTTCCAAGCCATTCAAAAGCATTGGGCCGAATACCGAATACCTAAAAACAGGAGAAAGAAATAATAAAAAATACACAATATTAAGGCTGTGCACCATGTCTAGGTAAATTCATATTTGTGACGTAATAGATTTTGTAAACGAAATATAAATGTATGGAAATATATCTATATACGGGTGGTGATTTGTACTAGAAAAATGTAAGGTGCCTTGAAGGGGATTTTATCGCTAAACGGCGCCAATAAGTGGTCCGATTGTTTTGACTATTATTATATTCCTGAGTAAGTATAATAAAAGACTAATTATTTTATTACCAATATAAATGTCAGTTTTTAAGGGTCAAATATTGGAAAATTTCGGGCGATTTATTTCAGCGGGCCAGTCAGAGAGCATAATGTGCCATATTTGAATATTTGTTTTGCGTGTGTGTCAATTGTGAACGGATGTTATTGGTTTTGTGTATTGTATATTTTTGTACTAATGTACCGGTCAATATTTGTTTTTCTGACTGTATGTGTTCCATGTGTATAAATAAATAAAAATAAATAAATGTAAATTGAGCGTCAATATTCGTACATACGCTAATCAGGCCGAAAAGTTTGCCCAAATATTCGACTATGCTCTTGACCGAATATTCGGTATTCGGCTTGAGGCCGAATATAACATTCGTTGCAACACTACACAAAAGTCATTGGATCAGCAATATTTTAAGGTCATTTAGTGTCATTGCACCAGTTTTTCTCAGTCATGGCAAAAACAAGAACCTACCTAAATTTGATATCTAGTTTTCTACGAAATTATCACAAACAATTTTTAGACAGGTACCTGCTATGAATCGAATTGAGAAAATGGCATGTATTTGTAAAAACACGAAATATTTTTTTGATCCAAAATTTACGAATAGTTAGGGTAAATGACGGAGAGACGCCATTTACTACGTATGGAAGCCTCACGAGCACCTTACTCTTACAGAATACCCTAGGTACTTTTATGAAAAAAGTACGGGTTGATTATTCAACCCGGAAACCCCACCAGAACCGAGTTTCCATCGTGTTTTAACAATTATTTTTACGTAGGTTAGCAAACGTTTTTCGCAAATAAATGTTAAAAATGACAAAAATTCTGATTAAAGATAGGTAAAATAATCATATTTAGGTCTAGTTTATGAATAACGAATGGAGACGAACGCAAAATTAAGAATAACGTAAAAAAAGAAGCACCTACCTAAGAAACATTTTAAAAATTAAGTGAATTAGGTAATTAAAATTTACCAATAGAAACATGTTTTTAATAAAAACGATACTACAAACTGTCACGTACTGTGTATAAAATTTTTGAGGGTGTTGGTGCATGGGATGTTATTACAATTTAAAGAGGAAAATGTAGACTCAGATAACGTGACAGGTAACAACATAATATAAAGATAATATAAGCGTGATACAACAATTAGTTTTTCGCATGCATTCGACAAATGTTTCAAAATTTGAAAATAGAACAAAAAAAAACAAAAAACAAACTCACCTATAGAAAAATGTATGAATCCACGTTTTCAACACAGAATTAAAGATGGCGTTGGTGTATCCGGCCAAAATGGCTAAATTTCCGTTCGCTTCGTAGCTTAGTACTTGTAGTACTACAAACTAACTATGACGACTGAGTCACGTGACCTACCGCCTGCTCTTGCCATTGATAATAATTATATTTGCAATAACTTTCAATATCAACTCAATAAAACAATAATTTATTAAATTTATTAATTGTAAATCCACGAACTGTCATAATTTAACAAATATCACAACCATTTTGAACCCAGGTAGCTAATACTACTATTTATTTTAATTACCGTATGTGAGAAACGCTCGTACGCGATTCACTCGAGCGAAAAAATACGCCTGTTTTAAAACGCACTAAGTACACCTGTTTTTTTTTCGAAACACAAAAAATATCGTTTGGAAATTACGCACAAAAAAATCGTTTGCTAAAATTTTCACTCTAAAGTGACAGTTTCGAGAGTTTAAAAAACTTGAGTCACACGTTTTTTTGTCAAATAATTAAAACACAGTTCACAAATATTTTTTTTTACTCAATAAATGTTAAAATTTATAGTTTTTAATGCACATTTAATAAAATATGTATAAGTTGGATATTATTTATTAAAAAAAACACTGGTCTTTTAAATTGCACTCAATTTTCGAATAAGGAACCATTTGAAAAAAAAAGAATAAAAATATTTTAATAGTTTGCAAAGGAAAATTTCACTTTTTCATGTCTGCACTAATGTAGTTTTACATATGTTTGTTTTCACCAATTAACAACTTATCGTAAACTATTAAGAAACTCGTTCACGTATTTTATAAAATTCACAAGTTTCTTCAATAGTTAAAATTATTTAATCACTATTTTGTACACTTACTTATATTGCACTTTTTTCTGACAGATGTAAACACATTTTTTTTATGAAAAAAAAAACGTCAACGTTTACAAGATTTTTTTCTCTGGATTCACCTTTCACGCCTGTGCGGCGATGAAAACGGAAAAATTCACTCGAAAGTAACTGTAAAAACGCTCTGATCTAGTACGGCGAATTGATGTCATCGTACCGAAAATACGAGAAAAAAATGCACTTTGAAAAAAAAATGCACAACTGAATTTATTTATTTTTATTTTATTTCGCGTGTTTCGTTATGTCATGCGCGAACGCGACAGTTGCAATTTATTATTTGTGTTGTCGTCAACGTTGATGTTGTTTTTCGCCGTCCATTTTGACGATTATGAAACGTGGTTATTTGATAAATTTCCCGGCTAGTTTTCGAATGACACCTCCCTTATGGACGTGCGGTGGACTGACCATTTTTAGACTCGGTTTACAACTGAGATTATTAGCTTATACACCGACTGTTGTACATACGTCACGGCATTGTAAGGTGCATTCTTGTTTCGATGCAATACACGGGACAATGCACTTCATATGCAGTTTGCAATACACAGTTCAATCACTAGACACACTATCGTAGTAACACTGCGATACACTGCACTTGTTACTTGCAAACTAAAAGGAGCCCTCACCGTTGATATGAGGGCTACCTGTATTTTCCATCTCCTCATCTGAGAACAACAACCAGGTACTTAGTAAATTTTGAGAATATGACTTTTAGCAAGAAAAAACTTCCATAATATGTACAAATTAATTAAAATGCTCCAAATAAGATAGTCTTGTAAATACTGAAAATACTGTGTGAAAGACATGTGTGTTTGAAACTTTGACCTCATTTTTCTCAACACTTCTTGGCTGCTGCTCTATTCTTCTTCTTCACATATGTATTTGCAAACTGTTTACACAGATAGTCTATCGTCTTTCATAAGGAGCCCTTATCGTTGACAAGTTGACAACACACAATTTTCTTCTTATACTTCCAAGCAGTTTAGACGTCTTATTTGCATACTATGTAGTATGTATAAGATGAGCCCTTATTGTTGATAACATAACTGCTGTATTTTTCCACTTCTTCCATTTTTTTGCATAGACTACCCTCGTGTCTCTCAATTTTGCACAATTATCAGTCAGATGACATTGCATTCAAAATCTCGTACAAGCCATATCTATTACCTAGAAATTAAAAGAACATTAGAAGATTTTGATCGATAGGTAAACCACGTTCAAAAAAATTCTTGCCTTGTACAAGCCTAACTTTTAGAGCTATGAAAAACAACACTTTTATTTCCTTAGTTAAAGAAAAACTAACATAAAAATACATCAACAAAAAATAATTATAAAAAACCTATAGATTAGATTACAAAAATATTTATTCCAGTAGCTTTACTGTGTATTAACCTAATAAGTATTTTACAACTTTTTTAGATAACGAATGGAGATAAAAAAAATATACCCACGCAGTGTACTCCTAATAAATACTCCTATAGGTATAATGTCAAAACCTCAACAATAAAATTTTCCTCCAATATTTTCTCTTTTTATCAATGTATCTCTTGATGGATATGTAGAGAGTCTGAAAATCATGCCCTTCGAGCTATATCTTAAAGATAGGACCTATTATTAAATTATAGAATATTATTTCAAGTCGAATATCTTGCCTTCAACGGATATGCTAAAATTTTAACATATCCGAATGGTACAAAACATAGAAATAGTATGGATAGATGAAAAAGATCCATACTGCTTCTGTCTTCTTACCGAAACAAAGAAGTCAGAACTTTCCATTATTTTGAATGTTTTGCTTGTTGAAAATAGAGAAATATAGGGTCCTAAAAAGTGTTTTTTGATTACTTACTTATTTTAACAATTGGGTTAATTCTCTAACTAATTAAGTGCTATTAAACTAACTAAAATAAGACAACATTTTTTCAATAA
Source organism: Ceraclea dissimilis (assembly GCA_963576895.1). Lineage (NCBI taxonomy): Eukaryota > Metazoa > Arthropoda > Insecta > Trichoptera > Leptoceridae > Ceraclea > Ceraclea dissimilis. Next base: position 18,454,713 of record OY756363.1, read on the forward strand.
TCATAGTAAAATAAATTTAAAACACACTTATGTTAGTAAAAAAAATTATAAAATCGGACCTTATACCTATGCATGAACTGAAACAGAGAATGGAGGTTAAAAAAAATAATAATCAAAAAGGGCACCTTGGAAATTTGGGCAATAACCTATTTATTTTTAGAAACCATAAAACCGAATATTTCTAACCGCATTTAGTATTTTTAGACAGCGCCGAATTGATAGTAATAATTGCTGCGAAATATTTCTGATTAAATTTATGTATATACTTACTTAGAACTAGGTAGGTACTATGAATATTAAATTTGGTGTTTTTAATTCGGATGCGTTTTATCTTCAACAACTTCGGGTCATTGCGCGTTGAACATGAATTCTGTCATTGGCGTTTTGACCTACGAAAAATACCAAATAAAAAAATATTAGAAATATCAGTTGTGGTTTTTAGTAAGTAAATGTGCTCTGACACGAGCAATTTTTCGAGCAATAATTGCGGCAACTCGTACAAATCGTATTGATTAACACTATTTCATAAATATGTAGCAATTATTTCAGCATTATTTCAGGCGAGACAATTACGATATTGCGTGCAAATGAGAAAGAGAATTGACTAAAATATCCAAACCGATTGGATATTTAGCAATTCATGTCACGCCATCATGACAATCATCTTTCTCGTTTCCTTACCTTTCTCATTTGAGTTGACTGTAAGATATTGCTTTTGCAATAAGTCCTCCTTTTGGCATACTACTATTGCCTTGTTTTGTAACCGCTCATAATTTTTATGCTAATAAAGATTAATTTATTTATTTGTTTGTGTCTTACTCTAATTTATTTACTTACTTACATGAGTTACATGTTTATTTATATGTTTGTCTTTATATGTACTTAAAAAACATTTTTTTTATAATGTTGATTTTATTTTGACTACCCAGATACTGCAATTTGGTAATCCTTGAGCCTTCGCTGGTTTGTTAGTATGTATCTATTTGTCAAATCAATAAAATAAAAATAAAGATTTTCTTAAGTCATGGTCACCCTGCATGAATTGAACATCAGGCAACCGCTAAAAGTAAGTGAGGTGTACTTAGATACGAGTCTTTTTGATGCATACATAACTGATGATAGTTGTGTGCTAGTAAGTATACAAAACTACTCGCACATTCATAGATACCACAGTACCTACTCAAGAAATATTATACACTAGCTGTAACCTGTCAAAAATTACGCGGTGTGCGGAGTGGACAGAGAATTTTTTTTAAATAACAATTTTCCTTATATCCCTTCCCTTCCTATATCCCTAATATTTTATTTTACTATAGTTATCTATGTATTGTTTATTTTATTTATTTATAATCTATGCATGTGTCTTTTTTATTCTTTTCTTTTTGTTTTTATTATTATTTCTTTATATTGTACGTTTGTACACACTTCGTGTCCCTACATGTAATCTCGCATTTGGTTGGTTGGAAGATATTGGCAATTACGGCAATAAAGTTTTTATTATTAGAACAGATCGCCAGACTTCCGGCCCTATCCTCTTACATACGTAACATTATTTGATCGGTTGCTGTGCCCCACAGTCTGGAAATTTCGTCTTTTTTTGTAACCCAAATTATTTAAAACTCATTAAGACTTAATTTTAAAATGTAAAAATGTACACATTATGGGGCTCTTTTTTTAGAAAATTGATGTTTATTGAAAAAAAGCTCATTTTTTTAACAAAAGATATTTTTCATAATGAAAATTTCGCTTTATTCAAAAGCGAAAGTCACAAATAGAGATCTTTATGAAAAGCCTCAAATGTCAAGTATGATTTCAGTTTCGTTTTTTCAAAATCGCATCGGTAGCTTGTGAGATATTTTCAAAAAAACCTAAGCTGAAAAATTTTATACCCATAAATTTTCAAAACGTCAGAACTCCAAAACGGTCGATTTTCGGTCACGCATTCACAAAACTTTTTTTTCATATTTTTTCATCCTCTATCACCCCTCTAGAGATTTTACACACAGAACGTATATTCTGTATAAACACCCTGTATATTCGAACAGCTTGCAAAAGTTGCAATGGCTCTGCGTCACATTGTTACCCGACTTCCACCAGAATTATGTAAGTAGATCATCAGCATCATCGGAGTCATTGTCTATATTGTCTATAATAGGTTGTTATAGACAACTCTAGAACCTACTGTAAGTATATCTACAAGTGCGCTGTATATGTGTAAGTGTATAATGTAGACGCAGTATCTAGTATCTAGGCCCATCATAATATTCTATTTTATAGGGTAACACTATTAGTCCACCAGTCAGTCTCGTTGTTCAGAATCCAAGTTTGCAACCTCGCAAAAAAAAGCTTTTTTTTAAATATGGCATTTGGACGATGCATAACCTTTTTAATAATAACATTACATAAAAACTAGATATACTAAAGTTATAGGAAATTTAATATTCTATAATTCTTATCTAAAACTTTTTTCTCTAGGGTGTACCTGTAAAAAGTTATAATTATTGAACTGAAAAACGACCGGAATTTTGACGGTTTTGGCTCGCCCTAGTGAAGGCACAAGGGTGGGGAGGTCGCAAACTTGGATTCTGAACCATAAGGCCGAGCTATAAGTATAACATATCCAAAAATCAGAAATACTTCTAACTTCGTAATTTATCGAAATATTTTATCGAAAAAAAATGGAAAAACAACTAAGTACCTAAGTCATTTTTTTCTTATAATTACCTATATTATATTACTCGTATTTTCTTGAACCTATTTCTTGAAGATGGTTTGGGTATGTTGAGAGAATGAAAAATGACAGGATGACAAAAAAGATATACTCGTATGTGAGTGAGCGAAGAGGGGTGAGGAAACGCGGCCGCCCGAGACTGTTGACCAGATCCTCAAGAATAGACGCGTTTTGAGTAAAAGGAATCGGAGAGCGTGTGTGACAAATTGCATGAATGTGACGGAGGCTAGAAGTGTGTGTGTAAGGATAGGGCTGTCTGGCTCTTTGACCTCTCTGCCTACCCTGCAAGGGACGCGGCGTGAGGGTATAGATAGATAGATAGATATAGACCTATCCTGATATACATTTTAAATTAATACACTGTTAAAAATTGAGTGCATAGACTTGTGCATAGGATGTATACTAGATACTGCTCCTGAAAAGATCTTTCAGTTCTGAATTTGCAACATCCATATATTCTGGAGAGGAACATTGAAAGGTGAAATGGTTTAAAAACTTCTGCGCAAATTGTCACACTGCATACAATTTCGTTTCGGTTCAACGAATTGAAATAACGCCCATGTCTCTCTACCATACACGCGACGCATCATATTATGTACCCACTTCACAATGGTAAACTACCTTAATATTATTGAAGTAAGTACGTAAAGCCAACAACGCTCGTCTTTTGTTTTTTACGTACCTATATAAAAAAAAATAGACCCACGTGAATATGGCTAAATGAGGCCACAACACTGTGACATTTGAACACAAATTAAGGTGCTCTTACATGAGATTTTTTTCGAGCAATAATTGCGGCAACTCGTACAAATCGTACTGATTGACATTATTTCGCAATGTATAGCAATTATTTAGGCAATATTTAAAGCGAGACAACGATATTGCGTGCAAACGCTAAAGATAATTATCGTGATGTAGGTGACACGATTGCTGAATATCCAATCAGTTCGCTCATTTGAGTCAATTCTCTTTCACGTTTGCACGCAAAACCGTTGTCTCGCTTTAAATATTGCCGAAATAATTGCGAAATAATGTTATCGCAATACGATTTGTGCGAGTTGCCGCAATTATTGCTCGTGTAAGAGCACCTCAAGGTCCATCACACACTAGCAAACATTCAGCTAACTGAATGTTAGCTTCTAAACTTCCAGACGTGTGTGGCTAGCCGTATTGGCTAAAGGCGATCGTAAAGAGTGTCACTTAAAAAAAAGGTCGGTGTGTTCTGACTTCTGACAGATCGACCTAACATTCAGGTTAAACTAACATTCGGCACATGTGTGGAGAGTAGTCAAATTGTATTCATTTTCGAGCTTCCGGAATCCGAATCCCGAATGATAAATTCCAAGTTTACGGACGTGTGTGATAGGCCTAAGTCTTGCATAAAAAAAAGAAACAAATGTAAAAATTATCTTCTTCTTCTCTTCTTGTTCAGCCATCCCTCCACTGCTGGATATAGGCCTCTTCTAACATTTTCCAAGTTTTTCTACTTTGGGCTTTGCTCACCCAGTTCCTTCCTGCGACTGGGACTATATCATCTACCCATCTCTTTTGGGGTCGTCCCACAGGTCTTCTATTCTCCCATGGTCGCCATCTTAGGATTCTGGGTGCCCATCTCTCATTTCCCCGTCTCCATGTTCCATGTTCCCTGTAAAAACTATGGTCACAGTAAAATAACGAGTTCGGGGTACCTACTTAATACGTAGCGTTCGCACAAATACTTAGTGCATTATGCATGTATCTACTCTATACATTCACATCACCAATACAAATATAAGTATTGAATTTAAAGGCCATTTCTCATGCACAATTTTGTATGCCCTTATTCAATTATTCCTCCAATTGAGTTCGATAAAACTCGCACACTTTATACAAAAGGACGTATTTTTTCAATCGTATTGTTTTTTTATTTAAAAAACTTTTGTATAATGTTGCACTTTTTAACAAAGTGTCTTTAATGTTATTTATCGGCAAGTCGTAGAGGTTAATAATTGTTTGAAATATTATAAGTAGGTAAATACTTATTCTAATTTCGGATGCAAATTGTTTGAATAAATTATGAAGAAAGAAATAATTATTCATGCCTATTTTTTTTTAATTATTTTTTTATTTCAAAAAACGAAAACACGTTTGTACTTACACTTGCAGAACTAGGTACCTACAGTCGGTCAAGACAGAGAAGGTTTTGTATGAGGGCCCTTCATGTAGCTTTTTGACAAACAAAAATATTTTAGGAACATCTTTCAGATTTTTTTCTGAAGAAATATCCACACACAGATCATGCATTAGATAAGGCTAGCCTCAAAAATCCGGAAATTCATAGGTTATCTGAAATTTGATTATTTATTTTGTAAAAAAAGTTCGACTAAAATTACGTCAATATGTCAAGGTGGCATTGTTACCCCTAGCAGAACCCTCAGTATGAAAGTATGAATACAAATTTCAGATTATGAATTTCTGGTGATTTAAGGGAAGGTATAGTGAAATTTATTTTGAAAAAAAAAGACTTTTTGGATGTAGTGACCCTTAAACTTTATTTATTTTTTCATCTTCTTTTTGTTAAATAATTAATAACAAGGTAATTATACCTATCTACTATTTTCTTTGATAAACTTATTTCAATGCAGACGAAAACTCTGAAGTAGGTACCTACCTAACTGCTTGTATTTTTTTTCCGCTGACAACACACGCTTCAAATAATTCATCCATAGAAATATAACATCTATATAGGTAGGTACTTAGTTAATTACTAATGCCCGCGTAGATGGGTAGGAACTTCATAATTGCTAAGAAATGATATGAGCTGCCATTTTGTAGTCCACGCATGGAACATCGTTCTTCCTTTAAATTTGAATTCGTTCCTTACGTCAAAATGTCATCACCGTTTGTGAATTTTGGTATTCATAGAAAAAAACATACATTGCGTTTCACCCAAAGAGATTACATATTAAGTACTAGAGGTCTGCTTCTATGTACTTTCAATAGAACGGAAGTGACGCAATTTCACTCTCGCCACTTTTTGGTATTTTATAGTCACAAAACTCACACTATTAACAAGATATCAATAAAAAAAACTAAAACATCTTAAAAACTATCGTTTTAGTCCTAAATAACGTTAAAACTAATACAGTTTTTAACTATGAGAGCAAAATTTCGAAACCGTTGCCCACAAACTTTCCATACGTTTTCTGGTGAAAAATTTTCCATACGATTTGACAGTTTGTGGGCACCAGTTTTGTTACACTTCTAGCATTGAGTACGCTGTCTAGGTAGTACTTAATATATTATGTCGCTGGTTTCACCTTACTTGTCACACTTTTTCTATAGAATTACTATGTAGCCAGAGGCCAAATTATTTGAAACAAAGAGTAGATACATATTCCTGTTAAATTTCAAATTTGGAACAAAAATAATGTACCTACCTACCATACTAATTTAAACAAACGAATACATTATAGGTGTCACTAATTTCAAATGTATAAGATTTTTGTTCGAAATTTGAAATTTGAAAAGAATAACTACTTAATTATTTTTTTCTATAAATTGAGTATCATAAATGGTGATGACATTTTGTATGGTTTAGCGAACGCCTTAAGCCAGTACACACGCTATTGTTGACACATGCAATCAAATAATACAAGAACTCAAAGTAGGTAAATTTGTCATAGACCAATGATAGTGCCTAGATACCTACTTACCTAATGTCTATATCGGGTACCTACCTAAATATATTTAAGTACCTTTGCATGCATGCGATATCTATTGATCCAATAATTTTAATATTCGTAAAATATATAGGTAGGTCCCCAACCAATTGATAGTTAGGCAGGTACCCGCTGTCATATTATGTCGTGACATCGTTTAACGACTGCACGCCCTCTATCGGAAAAAATCTTGTCTGTGGTTGGTTCCTTCCATCATGACGCCGATTCCAAATTTAAATTAAAATGGAACGTTTTTTAATTCATTCTACGAAATTAGCTTATTGTGTATTTTAGAATTGAGAGATTGTCAAACTTTCCTATCCTTACTTACACTCAATTCTTGCTCCAGTCACATTCATGCAAATCGTCATGCACGCTCTACGATTCCTTTTACACAAAACGCGTCCATCCTTGAAAATCTCGCTTCCTTACACCTCTTCTTTCTCCCAGGTATATTTTCTCCCTTATCCTTTCGTCATCCATCCTCTCAATACTTAAAATTTGCCGTACCTAAATTTTTTTAACCTCCTTAAGTACCTATAGGTACCTACTGAGTTATACCGGCAGACAAAAATAATACTTAGGTAGGTACTACTGATGTATTTGTAAGCGCGTTGTTTAATATATGTTATGTGTTATGCTATAACAAAACCCGGATGGTAGATGCATTATGCATAAAAAACAAAAGCATTCGCTTTACACGTCATATTGGGTATAGGTAGGTAAGTTGGTGTCGGTACCCACTCCGTGTAATAATACTGACTGGATAAGGTACGTACCTACCTATAGAACAAAATGCACGTCGAAAATTGGCCTTCACTTTCAATATTCTTTACAATGGCCGTTCATTGGCCGACCTTGAATGCACGCGGCCGAAAATGCAGGCGATGCATTTTGGCGGGAGCCAATCACAAGACGGAACGGGTTGTGGTAGGTCAGGGACTGGTCCGACTGGAATGAGAACGTCGTCGTTTTGTTTTTTTTTTGTTCTTCAACTTTTTTTTTGTTTTATATTTTAAATTTGAAATAAGAATGGCGGATAGGCTTGTTATAACTATTATTATTATTCCCATTATTTCCTTTGTTCAGTTTTAGTAGGCAGGTACCACCGTGTTCTATAAATAAAGTGGGTGCGTCCTTTTTTTGGGGTTCTTTTTAATTAAGTATCTAACCCAACCTACTCGTAACTCAAACTTTTTTTTTATTGTTATCGAACCACGAACTACCTAATCCTATTATATTTAGTTTATAGTGGGGGCTATCTAGTAGTTATTGCGCTGTAGTGTTTAATTTGAAATTTGCGCATGTCACTGCATTATTATATTCTTCGTTTTCAAAAGTTGCATTTTTGTACTTACATGTAACCTTGAACTATTATATTGTAGGTAGTATTGCCCCAGAACAGGCTATCGCCTAGTGGGGCAATAAAATCCAGTACTTGTTTTTTGCTTATATCTTACTTTGTTAAATGCTTTTTGATGCAATATTAAATAAATGTAAAAAAAAAACCTCTGTAAATTTTTTTACATAAGAAAATGCATGGTTGGTATAGTTGATTAGAGTGCAAGCTCTCAAGCGGGAGGTCTCCGGTTCGAATTCCAGTGCTGACGATGTATTCTGCACTCGCGATACAAGCTTTAAGCTTACTGTGAAGTGTGCAGGAAAGTATTTAAGGTTATGTACCTCTACAAGTCTAGATCCTTGAAAAAAAACAAATATAATGAGAAAACTACATAATATGTGTACCTATCCATAGATTTTGAAAATTATTATAATTCCATTTGACATAGATAAGTTATAATTCAATTGTTTCAATACAAGTCCATTAATTTTCAACATGAAGCCAATTTATTGATGATGATGATGGTGATGACGGATGATTTTTGGCGCCGTTTAATGTATTCCATCTCAAGGGCGCGGGAAGCTGGTCCTAAAACTTTCGGTTTTCAGCTTGCTCCTGAAGCTAGTGATGGGCTGATTTTTTCGGAGTTCGTCCGACAGTCTGTTCCAGGCAACTGGTCCCGCGACAGAGAAGGCTCTCTCGAAGAAACCGGACTTGTTGGCTCTGTTCCGCTCTCGGAGTTTGTTGATGGCTGTGGCCGCTGAGCGTAGTGGCCTTCTCGAGGAGTTATCCTGCAGGTTGCAGACCTCCGAGATGGGTGAGGGCGCCATGTTGTTGAGGGCCTTGTATACTGTGAGGCAAAGCTTATATTTCACCCTTTCGCTCACTTTAAGCCAATGCAACTCTTCGAGAAGCGGTGTGATGTGGCAGTCCCTGCTTTCGCGAAAGATAAGTCTCGCGGCTCCGTTGAAGGCCATTTGCAGGCGGTTCAGTTGAGTCTGAGGCAATCCGGTGTATAGGATGTTCCAGTCGAGACACTACGAAGGCGGACACAAGACTTTTTATGGAATCTGTTTTTATGGAATGACACAATAGACGTCAATAGTGTCAAAATCCTCAGATTTTTATATCTCTCACTTCACCAACTGTCAACAATCGATCTTAAACATAGTGAAGAAGGTCGTGATGTGGTTTGCTTATTCAAAAATGTACATAATACTTTGCACAATAATAATATGTATGAAAGATGTTTTTTTTATAAAAAAACAACAAAAAATAGCGCCGCAAACAATTTTTTTTTTAGAAACTGATGAATTTTCATTCTAATTTTTGAAAATTTATGATATGATGAGAAAATGTGTGGTAATAATGTGATTTTTTGTGAAGTTTTATCATTTAGTATGAAAAAGTATATACCTATTCCAATGCCCATGGTAGGTACCATGAACATTGAGGATCGGCCGAAATTGCATCTCCATACAGTAAAACGAGAGGTCCATCATTACTCATCAGTGTTCCTCTTACTGCATATTGGTTAGGTTAGGTACAACTCGGCCGAGGTCATATTTTGTGAATGGGTTTGATTGTCATTCAAGTGACCCCTAATCTGATGTCATCGGCCGATAACTGTGATACAGTTATTTCATGCAGCTATCCTTAATGCTCGGCGTAGCCCAGCTAAAAAATGGGCGTTTTTATTCGAATTTCTTATATATTTTTTTCATAATGAGATTCTTTTGCAGTAAAATAGGAATATCTTATCGTCTAAAATAAAATAAAAGCAGAATAAGGTGGGTGAATTTTTCCCAGTAGTTAGGTATAGGTAGATATTAGGCTGATGAGTTTATTATACATCATGAATGATAATAATATGTACATAGACATTTCTGGCTGATAACACCGAGAAGTGTGTTGGCAAGTGTGTTGGCAAGTCCTGCTTCCGCGTAAAAAATAGGTAAATGTATATATACTCTTCCTTCTAGGTTGTTCGGGTGTTGGCTGCGTGTCCGTTGATTTTCTCGAGCTTTCGACAGCGATACTGCTACCATCTTCAGGATGAAGTAGTAACTTAGTAAGAAGGAAGAGTATATGTACCATGCTGCGAAAACCTACAACATCATTTGACAGGTAAATGTTTCTTCTTTACATTAATTTTGTATACTTACATTAATTTTGTATACCATTTTAAAAACTACCCTAAAATTTCTTTACTTATACAATTTACCAGGTTGGTGATATGACATATTTTCTAAAGTTAAACAATTTATGCTGATAAAAAAACGAGTGTCGGTAAAAAATATTATTTTTGAAAAAACATCGAAACCACGAAAACAACAAATATACGGACACTCCAAAACATTAAGTCAATGAGAGAGCATCATATTATTATGTAGTTAAAATATTACTAGCGGTTAGGTACCTACCTACAAATTATTACTAAAATATTAAACCGATATCTTATCGCTAAAATACCAAAGTGCATTGCCCATCGGTTGCAAATAGTTTTTGGCGTATAGTGCAGGCGCTGGGTGCAGTTTCGTATGAACAATATGAGGACCGAATAGGGTACATGCATTTTTTAATCGATCGAAAAATATATTAAATCGATAGTTCTACTTACTAGAATTACAAATAAAATTATGAAGTGTAATTTTAATCACCGTTAACTTTTAATAATTAATTGAAAATTTGACCCATTTTTCTCAGGTGCTCTGAAACGAGCGCTCATCGTTTAACGTGAATGTGACGCCATGAAATTCATAGTCAGAAATTGGATTGTTTGTGGGTTAGTATGAGCGAGTTGGGGAACGTGACGTCACAATATGGCAAATACCCAAATACTTTCCTGCACACTTTGCACTAGCCTAAAAGCCTGTATCGCAACGTGTGATATACATGACCAGCGCCGGGGTTTGAACCTGGCACCATGTACTTTTGATAGGTAGGTACCTATAAGTAGGTATTTAAGCATTTATTTTTTCACAAATGTCTACATTTTTCATGTTATTTGTTTGACTAAAGTTTGTTGTCATCAGATATCGAAGTAAACCGAATACAAATATTGACATAGGTGAATTTGCCCGAGTACTAAAAATATCAAATTGTTTATAGTGTTGTTTTGTATGTATGTTTATAAGCAAGTACTGTAGGTACCTCCCTACACTGATAAACAAAAAAATATATGCATTGGGGTGATTGTATGCACGAATACAGTTCATTGGTTGCAGTTCCTGGGTTATCTAATCATTTTGTATGAGGGGAACTTGGGTATTATGAAAAATATTTTTTTTTCTCAAAAATACACCTTTGTACACTTCACAGTAAGCTTGAAAAGCTTGTGTCGTGAAGTGGAGTTAGTCGGCTTCGGGGATCGAACCCGCGCCCACTGGATTAACAGTCGAGCGCGTTACCAACCAGGCTACCGACCACCTCATGTAAATATTTTTTAATAATAGTACCAGCTTACCAATTTGATATTAAACCTATCAAATTATTTAATTTTCCTATCCTTATTTACAATTTGTTTATTCCTCAGAATCTTAACCTTGTTTTAATATTACGTGACTAGGTTGCTACTTATTCTACCTATTCTGCTACTAAGCTTGGGCCTTTAGCGCCAACTTAACTTGGGCCTTCGCAGCCCGTCATTATTCGTGGCTAAAATTATGCCAAAACGGGAACGCAAAAAACGCTAAAATTACGCCAAATCTGACAGCTGAACTGTCATATTTTGATAACGATGCACTCTTAGACAAACTTTAGTTACATAGACTGGACAGCAGGTATGCAGAGTGTCCTACACTTTTTTGGCAGAAAAGTGGTAGAGACTCACAGGAGACAAACCTAGAAAGTGGTAGAGACTGAAGTATGACATTCCCCTCCCACTCCCCCGCTCTTCCTCACATTTGCAGGGACAAGGGATGATCTGAAACCAACTAGTGAAATTTGTGTTTGTCTCTTTCTTATAGTGTATTTTTAGTAGCAGATCCAGTAGGAGATCCAGAGGAAGACCCAAGCGCAGGTGGAGGGAAGTGGTGAGGCAGGACATGAGAGAGTGACGTTGTACCGGAGGATGCGCAAGATAAAGCTAAGTGTCGGAGAAAGACCAGAAAAGCAGACCCCACCACCATCTGGAATTAATAATTGCTGAGGAGAAGATGAAGATGCTAAAATATTTGTTCACTAGGGGGAGCTCTGCCAGCTAACCCCAATGTTGGGCGACAATTGAACTTTTGTTTTAGACATCCACTTCACCGTCTAAGCAAGCACCATACCAAGTATATAGGTACCAAATACCTAGCTAAGTAATACTTAACTAGCAGATACTTATAGTATTCATAACATAATCATTACTATGTTCATAGGTATACCTACCTAGGTACCGGAGTATTGGTAGCAATGCGATTCGCATGCGTTTTTCGGTGCAATGAACTCGCGCAGTTTTTATGCATTTTTATCATCCGTCGTACACACACCGAATAACTAGTCGATGTACTAATACATACACCATACACGTTAATACACACGTAATGAATCATCAATGTATATGTGATAAGTAATATCTTGTATGCGTCCACAATTATGCTTCTTAGGTACCTATTTAAAGTACGCACCATTTTTTTTTTCCGTGCGTTTCCTTAACTTCACCTATCGGTATTTGCGTCTACACATTTTATGGATCTGGACTTGTGTAGGTGGGTACCTAAACCCAAATACCTAAATAAGACGTCACGGTCATTTCCCGCGGTATTAAATTTCAAAATCGCATATCAACAATCGCATGATAAAATGGTAAAAGTATATACCTAGTGTTTTTTTTTGGGGATAATTTCGCTTTGTACGAAAAACGGTCTTTCCCTATTTTACGGTCATTCCTATATTTTAATGCATATTATCAATACAAAAAAATCTCCGTGACTTTCAGGAAACGAGTTGCCGTCTTTTGGAAAAAAGATAAAGGTCAGATCACATTTTTTTTTTGAGAAATAAAAAGAAAGGAAAATACTTAAATTTAATAGGTACGAGCTAGACGTAAGTTATTTTTAAGTATTTAGTATAAATTAGGCAAAATAACATGTAAATATATACTACTTTTCTAAAACATGAATAATAAATAAATAATAATAAAAAAAACTAATGATTTTATATGGCATAGGGTTATTGTATTATTTTGATATGATGCACACAATTGCACACATTGGTGCAATATAATATAGACAGAGATACACATTGTTTGCACAGTATTAGGTAAACCACATATACGACACAGTATAGTGATGATAATAAAAATTAATAAAAGTATGAAATAATTCCAAATCGCAGAGTATATTCACCAACCAGGCCGGGTTCAAAAAACGATAAGAAAAATGCAATCACATTGCATTTTATATTTATATGATAGTAAACAGTATTAGCAAATGTATTAGTGAACTAGTGATAATACTCGTTTGTCATTTTTTTCGGGGTCAAAAATATAAGTAGGTAATTTTTTTCGCGGTTGTCTAAACGATGCCAAACACGCCCTTCTGAGGCGCTTAGATTCTTTTAGTCCGAGAGCCCGCTGCTTAATTTATGAGGTATCTGTTTTTTGATCGAAATGTGGCATAAACGATAGCTTACCAATAGGGTATTACATCGCACTAGGGTATTACATGGCACTAGGGTTGCCTATCAAAATCTTGCCGCTACCCCCCCTGCCCCCCCCCCCCCGAAAAGGTCCCTCTTCGCGGTTTTTCGCATTTTATAGGAATATGGTAAGAGATAGGAGAAAGTAGTCAATGACAAAAATAATCCTTGCTAAATTCTCTACAAAAAACATCAAGTCTATTTTTTCATAGGACTAGTAGTTTACCCGTAATGGCCGGTCAAAAAACAGGATATTTTTTGAAAAAATAAAAAAAAAGTTTGATTTTTTTTCTTTCACATTCTTCCACCCATTATTACTAACATTGTATGGAAAAAAAAATTGGCCTGCGGCGCTATATCACTGGTTATTTTATGAAAAACTAAATTTTAAGAATTTTCGTCACTGAGTTTTGTTGTAATAACTCCGAAATTATTAGATGTATGAACATAAGTTATAGCTCGTTTTGTAGCTATGACTATGGTAATTAATTCGTTCTCTGACTATTTTCCTGTAGCTCTTATCAATTTTCAACCAATTTAGTTTAAATGCATTTTTTTTGTATTTCAAATGAATTTCAGTTTTGGACCGGGCATTGCGGGTAAACTGCTAGTTCTACAAAAAATTGACTAAACATTTTTTGTAGAGAATTTAGCAAGGATTATTTTTGTCATTGACTACCTTCTCCTATCTCTTACCATATTCCTATAAAATGCGAAAAACCGCGAAAAGGGACCTTTTCGGGGGGGGCAGGGGGGGTTGCGGCAAGATTTTGATAGGCAACCCTAGTGCGATGTAATACCCTATTGGTAAGCTATCATTTATACCACATTTCGATCAAAAAATAGATACGTCATAAATTAAGCAGCGGGCTCTTGGACTATTTCATTCCAATGGCGTCTCCCACCAAGAATAGACAGTATCAAAATTTGTAAAAAGATAATATGAGTTCTACTTATTCGTGAAACACTTTCATGTAATACCAAACATGGCGGTACGGCTGTGAGTGGATCATCTCGTTCGCTCGGTGTCTTCCATTACTTGAGCTGGACAACATCTGACTTACGATCTGGATTTTTTTTTCCAACGCCCTTTCTTACGATACCATACCCTTGATCCCTCTGAAACCCTTTACAATATTTACATTTTATTGTCTCTGGAGAAGGCTGATCCATTTTTACACAAAATCATATTGTTACTGATTTTAAGTACGTTTTCTAAGTCTCAGCTCTCTAAGTAGTTAGCAAGTGGTTGAAAAATCGATTGCAAGATTTGTTCACAGACAAACAAACGAAAGGAAGTTAAATAAAATCTTGTTAAAATAAAACAAAGTTCATTATTATGTAAGCCTTCTCTTATAGGAAAATATTCAAATGAAGTACCTAGGTGGGTATAATTATAATCGTAAGACCTTTACAAAACGCTATAGGTTCAGGGCAACCTTAAAGGTATCTAGGCGACTTATGTAACAACTAAACTACTATGCTAATCATTCATTAGACCAGGTATTGCAAATATCATTCAAGGTAAAATATTATTGCAGACTAGCGATAACCCGTCAAGATGACGGACTTCAAAATTGGTTCCATATTTTTATTTATTTTATAGTTGATCTTAGTAAGTATATGGTTCTCTATCTACCTGTATGTACGAGCCGAGTATGAGCCCGTACCTACCAAGATAGACCGAAGCAGTTTAAAACACCCTACGCATACAGCGTGACGATGGCTATTTAACCTTTTTTTTACATTTTCAATTTTTACATTCTCAGAGAATTACGAAAAAAGAAAAAAAATAAACATGCAGGTAAGTGTCTATACAGTAAACTAATAGTAAATGAAAAATAAAAAAAATAATAACGTAAAAACATGGAAAAACCATAATAATTGTGGTATTCTAAAAAGACATAGGTAGGTATATCATAACCAAAAAGAATTTCACATTGTGGGAAACGAGAATGTTCTAAATTTAAAACACGGATGTAAGGAAACCGCGCCAAAAAAATACTCGACCGCAATCTAAAGTCAAAAAACTGGATTTAGTTCATTGCAATAATTATTTGTGGTTTTATGACGTTTTATCTAAACTTTGATATTTACTTTGCTAATTTATTTAATACGCATTATTTTCTACCTATAACTACCTATATTATTCCAATTTCAGGTGCTGTGATCCGTACCATGGGCGTCAGCAGATTCCAACGAGGTATAATATGTATAAATCTGAAGAATAGTTGTCAAAATTTGGTGATAAATCTGACAAGGTGACCTATTCTCCATACATTTTCCATTCTCACAATTTAAAATAAGAAGAAAATTTGGCCAGTTTTTGGAGGTTGACAGCTCCGCTGCTATTTATTTTAGAGAAAAAATTTATATGCCACATTTGTAGGAAATTTTATTAACTTTCATTCTGCTAAAAAAGATAACCTACAAAAAGTCGATTGTTTTTAAGTTCAAATCCAGAATTCGACAGAAAATGGAAATTTTCACCATTTTTCGCCATGTTCCGTCACGAAATTTTATTGGCAAACCTCGGATTCAGATTCAGCACCCCAAAATACATATAGAATGAAAGAAATCCAGACTACCCCACAACTTACCACCGAGGAGCTGCATTGAGTTTAATATCCCTGGATTATATTTTTTTGCCATTTTTGTCCATATATTGCACTTTTATGCTACTAATATTTTTGTTAATTGCACCATAAATTCTACCGGCTAAAAACATTATCAGACGCAAAATCAATATCTAAAAAATTGTTAGTTGTATTTCTAAGATAAGTAGTAGGTAAGCGTTAAATTTTGAATTAACTCACCTGTAATTGCGATCCAATAAAAAATAACAGTCAACTACCAACAATCAATATAAAATTATTTCTTACTAGCTGTTGCTACCCGACGTCATTCGGATGCTTATTAAATAAAGAACGCGATCTTACAATTTTGCACCCATCTCCTAGCTGGTGAGTGTATTAATGATTAGAACAAATGTTTTCGTTATTCCTATTGACATATACCTACTTATCTATCGCATATTTTAAATTTGGGACCTAATGTACTTATTGTGGTTTTCCTATTATGATACAGAAAAAAGTGGTTACAGTCAAAGTATAAACATTTATGTGAGATATTGAATTAGGAATTTGGCGATTTCGGTGATGAGTGGGTGTAAGACAAGGTAGGTATACTTGTATAAATTACAACATTTCTTACTTACTCCTATACAAATCGTCGTTTCCCTTCTTATTTTGAAAGTTAGGTAAAAGGTAAATCGTGACGTCACGGCAATTCAAAATCGCTTGAACAATGGCACGCCAAAATTGTAAAAATAGCGTTTTTCCATTTTTTTGAGTCATTCATAAAACTTTTACCGTCATTTTAATGATTTTAATCAACCCACGTTGCTGCAAATGAAATTCCCACAGGTCAAAGGCTGCCAGGAAGACCACCAAAAAGATAGAGAGTTAGCTGGTCTTCCACATCCCAAGAAGGAGCACCAAACTCCGAAACAAACAGATCCCAGTTCTAACATAAGCGGAAGAACAAGAATCATATGCAATCAATGCAACAATCATGCAGAAAAACATATGCATTCATACATAGACATACATACATACATATGCATACATACACACAAATACATTGAGAATCTTATACATACGTATACAGTATACATACACAGTTTTCCCATACATGCACATTACAAGAAAAAATGCACACATACAAAAATTCGGCAAGATAACAAATAATAGGTAGCTATAGCTGCCTACTAACACTCATGTTAGTAAATTTGGGTGAACAAACTTATATTCCCAGCCGTGTGAGTTCATTCATGTTAGTTATCTAATGTTGTGATTGGCGCTTGGCACGTACCAAATGTGGGGCCGTATTGGAAAATAAAAATTATGATTTATTTCACAAGTAGTCATATCTCAAGAGATATACAGCAAAGGATGAACCTTTCATCAGGCTTATGACTGATCGTCGGCTGGCTTAATGTGATCACTTTACACTTTTGCTAGATGTTACTTAAGTGTAAAGTGATGACATTAAACCAGCCGACGATCAGTCATAAGCCTGATGAAAGGTTCATCCTTTGCTGTATATCTCTTGAGAGATGACTACTTGTTAAATTCAACTATTCAACAATTCAACATGTAGAAAAATTCCGATGTTTTCACAAAACATAAATTGTGATTTTCATAAATAATGTTTTATTTTTAAATGTCCGTAATAAGTAATTGTTATCCATTTCCTTTCCTATCCCTTAACGATCCATCTCGTCTCAGTCGCTATAGTCTATACAATACAGGTGTAAAATAATACCGGTGTGTATAAGGTTAGGAGTTCTATTAAGGTACTCTTACCTTACATAAGCAATTTTTCCAGCAATAATTGCTGCAACTCGTACAAATCGCATTGATTAACATTATTTCGCAATATATATCAATTGTTTCGGCTATATTTAAAGCAAGACAACGATGTTGCATGCAACGAGAGAGAGAATTGACTAAAATCTCCAAACTGATTGGTATACTCAGCAATTTTTGTCGCCGACTACATGAAAATTATTTTTCTCGTTGCACGCAATATCGTTGTGTCGCTTTAAATATTGCCGAAAAAATTGCTATATATTGCGAAATAATGTTATCTAATTAATACGATTCGTATGAGTTGCCGCAATTATTGCTAGAAAAATTGCTCGCGAAAGAGCACCTCTAACGACAAAGTTAAAAATACCGACGACTTTGTAATAATTTTACTATTTGCATAGGTATTTCATTTTATAATTCGTGTGCGGCACTGAGCACACATAGATTGACGTAGAGGGGTTTTTGATCCACAAACGTAGTTCATTCATTTTGGCAACTCGTAGACCTACCTACCTTACAATCTGCACTACGGTATAGATAGGTACCTACCTGCTACAGCTACTACGGATTACTACTAGGTACTACGACTATAATAGGTTTTACTATAGGATTATTGTGCTACATTGCTTCACGTAAAATAGAAGAAAAAAAACAATGGCTACAATTTTTTATTCCATTGTCTGTATTGGTAGTAGAATTTTTATATAATAAACAGTTATCTCAACAGATGTACAGCAAACGGTGGACTTTCCATCAGGCTCATGACTGGTCGTCGTCTGGTTTAATATCATCACTTTACACTTAAAAGTAACATTCACCACTTGTTGTCCATCCGTCTGCCGCGGACGGGAATCGAACCAAGTGTAAAGTGATCACATTAAACCAGCCGACGATCAGTCATAGGCCTGATTGAAAGTCTATCCTTTGCTGTGTATCTGTTGACAGATAATTTCTCCTGTTTTCTTAACTTTTTTTTGTACTCTTGTATCTATCTGTAAATAATTGTAAATATGTTTCCATCCTTGGACAAGGACACTGAAGGAATGTAAGTTAGGGGTGGGGTTTGTCGGGGGCTAACTTCTGGCAAACCCTGAGCCCGCCTCTCAAAAATATTTTGCCAAGAAGTGCGGGTAAAGAGGACGCTATATGCGCCTGTGCTACCCAGGGATGCGGAGGGCCGTGGGAGTCCTTCAATGATGTGTATCTCTTAGAAAACTACTTGTTATATTCAACTACGACAATTCGGTGTTCTCACAGAACATGAATTATGATTTTGAAAATAATTAGATTAAGATTATTTGAAACGCCTACGACCAAATAAATCCAGGTATTTTACGATTGACAAAATATAAATAATTTCCAATATTTCGATAAGCTTATAGCGTTACCTTCACAAGGTAATATTCAAATCAACAGGTTTCTGTCAAATGAGATATTACAATGGATCCCTCTCCATTCACGATGAAAACACTGCTATACTGCCGCATACTATTACGGTAGGTGTACTATTACGGTGGGGTAAATGTATGTGTGACTAATGAGTGTGTGAGAGAGACTGTATATTTTTTTAAATGCATATGGCAAAACAAAAGACCCGGCAACTACAAATTTAAAGGTACATCTCTTAACCAATTGGCAGCGTCAGTAGTGAACCCCGTGAATTTCAGTTAGACGTACAGCGCTGAAAACCAAAAATTTGACACTCAACTATATGGGCCATTGTCTGGCGGCGACCACACTCATAGTCGGGAAACGATGCAAGAAGTGCGCATCTTGCTTAGCCTGTCCTATTAGGTAGATTTCCATAAGGAACTCTACCTATTCGTTTCTCCCGTGATGTCGCAGAATTGAAAAATTTCTACCCAGTATCACTAATTAGGACCAGGAGAACCCGAATCCGACCTTGGTTTAAAAGTTTATATATATAAGCCATATATATATATGTCCCTTTTCTTGTGCGCACGTTTGCGGCCAATCTATGCGTCGCAGAAACGTGAAACTTGTGTGGTAGATTTTTGGTAAGGGGTAGATGAACTGATAGGAGATTGGGTGAAATCCATTAAGAGGAAGGTTCACTTTTTAAGGCTTTAAATTAAAAAACAATCATTCTGAGGGGATCCAATGATTGTGAGGGTCTGTGTCTGGTATCGCATGAAAGGGCATTAAATAAGGAATACAGATCAAAAGTTATATTTTGTCTAGCTCAATTCCTCGGACTACACTGATCGATCGAAAGATCTAGTTAAGTAGTTACCGCATAGGTACTAGCGTGTTTGTTGTCTTAGAAAAGTGCTTCACGATACGAGTAGAACTCACATCTTTTTTCAAATTTCTAGTGCTTAGGTACCGGTACCAATCCATATTATATGTGGAATGCAAATAATTTGATTATTGGATTAGGTACTTCCTTTGATTATTGAAGTACTTAATCAAATATTTTTTCGTCATACGGTACTTCGATAATCAAAGAATAAACTACATCCATACTACTTCATCGCTTCGCTGGTTTATTTGCTGATAATATTGTGATTGTTTTTATTATATGTACAGATGTACTCTTAAAATTAATAAATCACTTGAAATCTACCTATGCCTGTGGCGTGCCAAAGGAATTTTTTTAATTAAGCGCGGACCACTGTTTTCGGGGCAAGTCAAATCCTCTGTATAGGATATATGATATGACCGAAATGTACCTGTTTTAACTTAAGAATAGGATATTGTCATTTAAAAAAAGAGTTTTTGAGACCTTAGATCTCGACAACCTTACTAAATATGCTTTGGAAAAAAATAAGGTACATACATTGAACCTTTACCTAGTGAAGGACTAAAAGTTTTTTTTCATCTTGAACGGATTTCTCAAAAAAAAGTGGAAACACCTCTGAATTTTCCCCGAAAGTCGCAAAGAAAAATATTTTCGCAGTGAATATATGCATATTTTTTTATTATGTGACCGTGAATATTAAAAACCGTAATTTAAGAAGTTTCAAATACTTGTATGTTCAATACACCAAATATAGTTTAAAATTCACTATACCTAATTATTTTATATTTTCAGGTGTTTGTGTTAAAATAATAATTCTGAATATCAACCTGTTAGATTTTATCAAATTTAACTTACCTTTCAAATTTATTATTATTATTTATACAAATGAGCGGTTTACCTTGAACATTATTATTGAAATAATCGAATATAAATAAGTACCTATGAGTACCTATAGGTACCTACCTTTTGTCCTCAATAGGGACCCGTCTCTCCTTTTAATATAGGCACCTACCCATTGTTTTATATATTTTTGTAATTTGCATTGTGGATTGTAGCCCAGTCGAGATTTAAGACCTACTTAAGATCGTGTGAAATCAAATAAAAAAATGAGTAAAAGAAATCGGAGAGCGTCTATGACAAATTTCATGAATGTTTTTCTTTTAAGATGTGGTCTTGCATACAAAAATCTAAATACTTTCCTGCACATCTTGAACTAAGCTGAAAGCCTGTATCGCCAAGTGTGGACTACATCGAATGTGACAGCGACTAGGAGTGTGTGTAGGGATAGGACAGTCTGGCGCCCTGTCCTTCTCTGATTTTTCAAGGACGGACGTGTTTCGATTAAAAGGAATCATAGATTGTATGTATGACGAGGCAAAAATTGTGTTTCAGGATAGGAAAATCTGGTAATCTGTTCTCTCTACCTACCCTGCAAGGGATGCGGCGTGAATGGAAAAATATAATAGAATAGCCAGATTTTTTCGAAAACATTGCTACCATTTACTAAACTGATACAATGTGTAAATGTTGACAAAAATTCAAACGACTATTATTTTT
The DNA here is from genome assembly GCA_963576895.1 of Ceraclea dissimilis. Classification (NCBI taxonomy): domain Eukaryota; kingdom Metazoa; phylum Arthropoda; class Insecta; order Trichoptera; family Leptoceridae; genus Ceraclea; species Ceraclea dissimilis. Next base: position 18,476,305 of record OY756363.1, read on the forward strand.
CCCATCAGGCGTCGTTTCAATACTTTTTATTCACCTACAGAGTCAATTAAATTCTCAATGTATTTCGGATTGAGCGAGGTCAGTGTTGCCAGTCGGCACACAAAAATAATAAATGCACGTCTCATTGTGCTTGTCCTGTGCAAGTGTACCAACCTAACCTAACCTAACATAATACACCTATAAGCTGTTATGTAAATGTATGATGGAATATTACCAAATGTACGGATGTGTTGGTAAAATGTGCAACAGGGTTGTCACATAATTCACAAATTACATTCAAGTGTCTCTCTGTGTTATATTGTTTTACTGTTTTGTAAACACCGGCCAGCGTGTTAGGCTTGTTAGGCCGACTGATGGTGCTATATTGTAATACAAATTAAACAAATAAATATTTTTTATTTATATAAGAGTGACCTCACACATCAGGAATCTCCATCTCGTAGGCTAAACTGGCTCAGACACATTCTACGTATTCCGCTGATAGCATCAAACAGCTGTCTCCAATATCGCCCTATAGGCAACATACGTCTGGGCAGGCCTGCAATGACCATCCAGAGACTACACACCAGAGCTGCGCCAGGCTGATAGGACATGGGAACAGGCAACGGAGTTAAATAAATAAATAAATCTTTATTGGCAAGTAAATATATATAACAACAAAAACAAGACAATGCAGTGTGCCGAAAGGCGGACTTATTGCAAAAGCAATATCTTACAGTCAACCCGAGTTGGCCCAGGACAGAAAAGCCTGGAAAAACTGGGTGACGACCACATGCTCCACATAGGGAACGGACGTGAATATGTATTTATAATTTTAAAAAAGTGCACACGTTGGCAACCCTGTAGCATGCACTTTATTTAATATGTTGGTAGGTGTGTAAAAGTACTTAACATTGCTGTATTTGAGAGGGCGATGAACCGAAATTTTTAGCCCGACAACACCAAACAACGAAATAATGCATTCAGTCATCAGTAGGTAGAAACATTGCTATAATATAAATTATATTATTAAGTTGGTATAACTGAGTAGTGAGTGTAGCGTTGCATCGCTCCGATGCATGTCAATATCATATTGTAATGCATATCATATGTTACAGCTGAATCATCAAATCAGACATTATATGAAATGACCGGAAATTTTATATAGTAGATCCGATTTTTTTAATAAGTAAGAGCATCCTAGGAATTTTGAATTAGGCTTTGTAACTAAATAAACGTGCTCTAAACTGAAAAAAGACGTTCCTTTTTCAATTAGGTATTTCATAGTAAAATAAATTTAAAACACACAATTATTTTAAACCCTTGAATTTTTTGAGGTTAACTTTTATGGAAGCTTAAATGAGTTTGTCATTTTCCACTTATTTCAATTAAAAAAGTTACATAAGTAATTGTACTTACACTGTAATTTATTTATTTATCGTTTGGCTACGTCGAAGTATTGTCACATCGTTTTAAAGTCTGACATCCAGCGCCTCTAGCTACTAGGACCCAGCAAACATAAAAGGTTGTAATTTGGAGTTAATTACCTTTATTATGTCACTGATACTTTGGTAACCTCACCTAAATTGGAAATAAAAACCTTGATTTGATGTTCATTTTAACCAAAATGGGGAACGGAAGCACGTGCCTATGACGTCTAAATGGAGGTAATCTAAGAAACTCTAACCAGACATTTTACAACCAATTTGGTCGCTATAACCAGTTTGACCTAAACTTCACGTATACTTTACCAATTAATCGACCTGTTTAAAATTTTATGACCTAATGCGCGCGTGCGCGGATTATAGAACATATAACCAATTCTTTATTTTATTATTTAGCACACGCATCCATTTACGTTACAATACTTGTACAATGGCGATTATAATATTCATCAAACTGCATAAGCACTTTTTTTATCACTGATTTTACGCGCATATATAACAAAAATGACGTGCGGTGCAAATCTAATCGTATATTATGATGATTGGAGATCGAAAAATACTAACGGGCCCTAAAAATATTGAGAAATAAGGAAATACAATAATAATCGAATTATTTTTATATGTCTTAAAAATTCTTAAAATTGAATTTTAAGCATGCGAAATTGTTAGAAACATTGATTTATAATGTTTGCTCACCTTACTTTTGATAATTGAGCATTGATAAGGGCATAAATAGTAATCATAACATGTCAATTCATTCCGCCAAGCTAAAACGTCAGAATGAAAAAAATGGCGTCCACTCTTAGAAAGAGATATGACTTCTATAACGTCAAATAAGTCATGAAAACCAGTAATTCTCGGCTATCAAGAATCTTTTTCCTACTTTAGTGATAGAATCTACAAAGTTACCGACCATGATGTCTAATGTAGGTCATCCAAGGTTACCACTGTCAGATAATCGAGCGTCACGTGATATCTAGTGATGTGTTAAGCCGCGTTTTATAATAACCATAGCAAAAATTTCTCAAAAAACATAAAATCCAGTAGAACAGTTCAGTGGCGCACCTAGGGTAGCCGGCGCCCGAGGCAAACTATTTAATTCCCCCCCCCCTTTTAATAATACACACCACGATTATACAAATCAAAATAATTATTAACGAAAATTATTTAAATTTTCACATTTACAAGGGCGAGCTGATGATTAAAATAAAGTCATCGGCTCGCCCTAGTGAATAAAATACTGAAATAATTCTATTTTCTCACTTAATTTAGATTATCAGCTCGCCCTAGTAAATGTTCACAAAAAAATAGTAAATTTATATTAATTTCGATTATTAGCTCACCCTAGTGAACATTTACCTGAAATATTTTAATTAAAACACTTAATTTTTATCATCAGTGCGCCCCAGTGAACATTTAATTTAAATATTTAAATTTACTCATTTAATTTAGATCATCAGCTAGCCCTGGTGAGTGTTTACAAAAAATGTGAAATTTTAATTAAATTCAATTATAAACTCGCCCTAGTGAAAATTTAACTAAAATATTTAAATTTTCTCACTTAATTTAGATCACCAGCTCGCCCTGGTGAATATTTAAAAAATATTAAAATTTAATAAATTTCGATTAACAGCTCCCCCTAGTGACCATTTTCACCTGAAATATTTAAATTTAAACACTTAATCATCAGCTCGCCCTAGTAAACATTAACCTAAATATTTAAATTTTAATCATCAGCTCGCCCTAGTAGACATTAACCTAAATAAATAAATTTTAATCATCAGCTCGCCCTAGTAGACATTAACCTAAATATTTATATTTACCTACTTGATTTTGTGTCTTCAACTCGCCCTAGCGAAAATTTAAATAATTTTAAAATATTTTAGTTAAATTTTCACTAGCGCGAGTTGATAATTGAAATTAAGGAATTGAAATTTCACATTTTTTGTAAACATTCACTATAGACCGGTGTAGTAACGTTAAAAAAGGGGGTATAGCGTAGATAATTGTCGGAAAGCTGGAAACTATTTTAATCCCTTCATTAACATGCAAAGAAGGTTTCTTGAAGTTTGCACCAATTTTCCGCTTGTGCTAAGTACAGGGTGTCCCAAAAAACAAAAAAAAAAAGACCTTTTTCAGTTTTTCATTAATAACTCCTAAAGGAAGCATTCTAGACAAATTGTGTTCTTCTGTGAATTTAAGTAAATGAAATTCTTCGTCTACTGAGCATAAATACTACTCTCTACTTTGAAAAATAACTGAGAAACAGCGATTTAAAATTGTAATGTTTTTCTCAACATATGACAATTTTCTTATTTTTCTTGAATCTTTGTAGAATATCTTCTAATCCAAGCTACTTACAGCAAATTTTAGTACATATGATTCAATGGCCGGTTAATTTCTCTATAAAATGGCATTAAAATTTTACCTCTATATTAAATTGTTTAGGAAGTAGAGGTATTTAAAGAGAGACGAGTGAAATAGAGAAATTTATTAAATGATAAATTTCAGTATGTGAAAGGTAAGGAAGACTTAATTTTGCGGCTCTCTCTTATTAACGTATATTTTTTTTAGTAAAAAACCGAAATTTCGCTATTGATACGCCACTGTGTAACATCTTATATCGAAAAGACTATTTTTTTTACCTTCATCAGTTTTACTAATATAACTCCTGAACGGTTGATGTTAGGGAAAATATATTTTACTCAAAATATAACTAAAATTAATTTACTATAACTTGATATCAAAATCAACTCTGTGACTTATATAATAACTGAATTACAGTGTTTGAAAAAAAGCATTACTAAAAAAATTAAATTGCCTCGGCTATTTTTGTTGAATAACTCCTGAACCGTGATATAGAGAAAAAGTTCAAGAGATTTGAATATAAGGTAAATAAATTTTCTATAACACAAGCGTAATAAAATAACTTTAGAAGTTATAGTAAGAAAGTTATGGATGATCAAAGTCAATATTTTGTGTAGCCATTCGACGCTTGTTTAGATATATTTCATACTATATGGCGAGCAGGTACTTTATTAAGCAGACATATTTCATACTACACCGGCTCGGAGGTGCTTACTAGGCAAATATAATTCATAAGCAAACGTCGAATGGTTACACAAAATATTGACTTTGATCATCCATAACTTTCTTACTATAACTTTTACAGTTATTTTATTACGCTTGTGTTATAGAAAATTTATTTACCTTATATTTAAATTGCTTGAACTTTTTCTCCATATCACGGTTCAGGAGTTATTCAACAAAAATAGCCGAGGCAATTGAATTTTTTTAGTAATGCTTTTTTTCAAACACTGTAAATCAGTTATTATTTAAGTTACAGAGTCAATTTTGAAATCAAGTTATAGCAAATTAGTTTTAGATAAATTATGAGTAAAATATTTTTTCCCTAACATCAACCGTTCAGGAGTTATATTAATAAAACTGATGAAGGTAAAAAAAATAGTCTTCACGATATAAGTTGTTACGCAGTGGCGTTTCAATAGCGAAATTTGGGTTTTTAACTAAAAAAATTGTACGTTATTGAGAGAGCCGCAAAATTAAGTCTATCTTACCTTTCACATACCGAAATCTATCATTTAAAAAATTTCTCTATTTCACTCGTCTGTCTTTAAATACCTCTACATCCTAAACCATTTAATATAGAGGTAAAATTTTAATGCCAGTTTATAGAAAATTAACCGGCCATTGAATCATATGTACTAAAATTTGCTGTAAGTAGCATAGATTAAAAGATATGCAACAACGCAACGATTCAAGAAAATTAAGAAATTTGTCATTTGTTGAGAAAAACATCACAATTTTAAATCGCTATTTCTCAGTTATTTTTCAAAGTAGAGAGTAGTATTTGTGCTCAGTAGACGAATAATTTTATCTACTTTAATTCACAGCAGAACATAATTTGTCTAGAATGCTTCCTTTAGGAGTTATTAATGTAAAACTGAAAAAAGTTCAATTTTTTTTTGTTTTTGGGACACCCTGTACTTAGCACAAGCGTAAAATTGGTGCAAACTTCAGGGAACCTTCTTTGCTTGTTAATGAAGAGATTAAAACAGTTTCCAGCTTTCCGACAATTATCTACGCTACAAAGCTAAATTTCCTGGGCTACTAGGGCTAGCTGATGATCTAAATTAAATGAGTAAATTTAAATATTTCATTATTTTCACTAGGGCGAACTGATGATTAAAATTAAGTGTTTTAATTTAAATATTTCAGGTAAATGTTCACTAGGACGAGCTGATGACATAAAATCAAGTAGGTTAATTTAAATATTCAGATTAATGTTCACTAAGGCGAGCTAATAATCGAAATTAATAAAAAAATAATGTTTTTGTGAACATTTACTAGGGCGAGCTGATGATCTAAATTAAGTGAGAAAATATAATTATTTTCGTAAATTATTCACTAGGGCGAGCCGATGATCGAAATTAGGTGAGTAAACTACATATTACATATTTAAGGGCACCACCACTATATACAAATATAAATAAGTAGGTGTGTTGTGAATCATGTGCACTTGCGCACCTGTCGCTGGTTACCGCTCATCGTGGTGAATATCGTGATCGTACGGTATGAATCCACATACTATTAAGATTTGCCCATCTCTATTGTCCGCTCACACCAACATTATACGGTAGGTATGTATCATATTTCATCATGGCGTCACAATTATAAAAAGAAACTCCATATTCGCCAAAATATCCTGTGTTACCAAAATACTTCCAAAATATAACTAGAATTGGAACACTTATGTGAAACTATAACCTCTAGGTTAAATTTAGAAGCAAATCCTACCATAAAGACATAATAATATTATTGTCCATAACCTATTGGTGTTCAAAATGACCAATAAGTCATACCTAACCTACAAAACACAACAGATACCGAGAACGCAATCAGCTGATCATTGGCCGCCATTTTGTGGAACTTGTTGGTCGAAATTTTGTCTCAAATGAAGTAAAACAAACTTCAATAAGGGTCATAAATTAGACTAGTAAGTTTTTTTTCCAATAGGTTGATTATATGGTTATAATTTCGACGCAGAAACGATTATTTCAACCAATTAGTAGGAATAGCTCAGTGGTTATTAAGAGAGGTAAATACCACGTCTTTTTAGAACTTTTATTCTACCTAGTGGCTATTTGTTCTTTATGGTTGGGAAATAAGTAAAAACGATGTCCTTTTTTCTTTCTATTCACCATAATAGTCAAAACTTCTGAAAAGTTTAAAATGTCAGATAATATTACGAAATTTTACACCAAAATAAGTAAATCTGCTATTAGACCAGAATTATTGACTTCGCAATGTTTGCTGGGGAGGAACTCAGGTGACAGGCTGGCAGCATTATAAATGGTACCGGGGTTATCTACCCCTTTTCGGGGTAGGCAGAGAGCACAGAGCGTCAGATTTCTCTACCTTTATACGCTTCCTGCTTCTTTTACATGCATTAAAATCATAATACGCATTCTACTATTCATTTTACTCAAAACACATCCGTCTGGTCGACATGGTGAAATTATTGTATTTAGTAAAGAAAAATCGGCCACGTGCATTTTGAACCAAATAATCTCTTCCGTTTTTTAATCTAGGTACCTACTCCAAAGTCATGATAGATACCCGTTGCAATTGTTTTTCAAATCTAAAATTGGTACCTGCTAGATTCTAATTCTAAAATTTTCTAGCAGCTTGAAAATTTTGTAAAAAGTCCGATTTCACATTTTGACTGTTTCACGTGCATAATATAACATGATACATAATACTACCAAACAAAAACACATACAAACAATCGACTGCGGGTTCATATTCTCACATACTAATTTTAATACTACCTACCTACCAATTACAACATACAATTACCTATACATAATATAAGATTTTATAACTGTATAGTGGGATGATTATAATTAGGTAGGTAGGTACCGTTTATTATATAGTAGCTGGTTACATCATTAAATTTAATGTGTGTTTAGAGAATCGGACATCCACATTGCAAACAGTTTTCAATAAATACAAATTATCGTAACATCTTCGACTTAGCGGGGTAGGCAGAGGTTACAGAATATAATATGCCAGACTGTCCTACAATCGGGAAGAGCGGATGTGTCAGATCAGACATTGGTTTTTAATCATCCATAGGCCTTGGAATCGTCAGGTTTACATATTGAACAAACATTACAAAATCAAATGCAGAAAATCAATAAATAGTTACAGCAAAAAACAATGAAATCAATAAACACATGGTACTTACTTACTTCCGATGGCCGGTGGATCAACAAGGAACAATGGATCTCCAAGCCTTCTTGACGTCTTTCAGCCTTTGAGATGTGGTGCTACAGACACATGCTGAAGATTCACTGAAAAGATTACACCACAAACAGCAAGGTGTTGAGTAATGCCGGAGAGACAAGACAAATCTCGAATAAGATTGCCCAACAGAGAGCGCGATGGATAGGCCATAACATCAGGCACCCTGGCCTGCTCATCCCCATAGCAGAACGAATGGTAGAGGGCAGTAATGTGAGAGGTCGCCCAACAAGCAGTTATATGGACCAAATTATTGAGAGCGTAAAGAAATTGGCGAGTGACATAGGACGGCGTGGAGAGAAAGAACTCAAATGCTTGGTACAAAGCAATCTACAAGATTGAAACCATCAAACTGATGACGAGCACTAGAGGAAACATAATGTCAACCTCAGAATTTGTCGTACTTTGCATCGTTCTGTGTCCTCTTTGCTTTGCCTAAAAAAGACACTAAAAAATGAATAGCTTGTAAATGTTTCGATCACCTGTTAATGCCTCATAACATTACATACAAACTATACAATAGACAGAGTGGTTACAACGGAGGTATATCGAACATTGGACCAAAATCGTAAATGCGCTGGAATCTTTGTTGATCTGAGAAAGGCTTTCGACAGTATTTCCCATTCTAAACTTATAGCGAAGCTGTCGGAAATAGGTATATCTGGTAAGGCTCTATCCCTAATACGGACATATTTGCAAAGTCGAAAGCAAATGACGAGAATAAATGACATAATTAGTCAACCCGAGTATAGCGAATACGGAATACCACAGGGCACGGTAATAGGTCCAATCCTCTTCATTATATATGTTAACAAGGTATTCGATCTGCCCTTGAATGGCAGAATTATATCATACGCTGACGATACTGTATTACTCGTGAGTGAAAACACATGGGAGGCGGTGTCGGCAGCGGCTAATAGAGATGTGCTTACGTTGAAGACGTGGCTGGATGCGAATTATCTGTCCCTGAATGCCGAAAAGACCGTGTGTTTACCTTTTAGTGTAACTAAGGTAGGTGTCCCGGAGAGTCTCGATATTCGCGTGCACACGGGGACGTGTGCTTCTCGTGTCTGTGACTCCCGGTGCACTGCTTTGAAGACTTTGAGTAAGGTCAAATATCTAGGACTAACGATTGATGCTCATGTTAAATGGAAGGCCCACATAGAGATACTAGTAAAAAGAGTTAGAAAACTAATATACATTTTTATTGAACTAAGAAATTTTCTTGATTTTCCACGCCTAAAAACTGTTTATTATGCTCTGGCGCAGTCTGTCATTCAGTACGGTATGATTGGTTGGGGTGGGGCATACCCTACAAATATTAACCCACTTAAAATTGCTCAAAGGCTGATCCTTAAGATAATGCTGAGGAAGCCGATGGACTATCCGACTGCTCAACTTTTCAAAGAGGTAAGAGTGTTTCCGGTTGAACAACTCTACCGGAGAGTTGCTCTACTGCACACGCATAAAGAATACAGAGCGACTGGAACCCCAGAGGCTTCTGGATCCAGCAGAATCTTGAGGATCATAAACTGTATACCGATACCACTCTGCAGGAAGGATGTCGCCCAGAGACATTACACATATATGGGTATAAAGTATTTTAATGAGCTACCAGGAGGAATGAGGGATATTAGAGACAGAGTGGCCTTCAAAAAAGAAATTAAGAGACACATGATGGAGGCACTTGGCCCAGTAGTCTCCTGAGATTTTGCTCATTTGTTTCGCGGGATGTAACTTTGTTGCTATGTATGAATTTACTGTGTGGGATGCTTGTTACTATATGTGATATTTTGCTACAATGATATTTGCTATATGAATATAATTATAAGTGCAGGATCCCTCCCCACACACGAGACTTGTCTCTATTGGGGAGGTATCTCGAAATGTGTATAGCTTTAAGTATTGAATTTGTATATATATATGTAAATATTGAAGGAAATAAAAAGAATTTAAAAATTGAATTGAATTGAAATTGGTATTCGTGAAAGTAATTAAATTATTCATTTACTGAACTGAACGCATTGTTTAAAGTTTCGCGGAATTTATTTGAAGCGATTATTGAAATATTTTCAAGAATTTTCTTGTTTACAGATATTTTGTCGAACAAACACTGTATATAGTGGATGCCTACGTAAATATATCTGTATCAAATCCATGTATTTGTGTGGATCTGAATTACCAGCACTTTTATTTTTTAAACGAGTCTGAGTAACTTTGGGCTGAAAGAGCAAATAAAAAGGCGCCTAACTAGCGCCTGTGTTGTTCGGGTGTGCGGAGAGACCTTCAATAAAAGACCGAAGAGTGGACTGCTTGCACAAAGCAGCAGAGCTCGGATAAGTAAGTAAGTGCCATATCATACAATGCTTTGAAAATTGTAATGCAGAGCTTATACCTTATATTCACCGCCTATTAATGCAGTTTTGTAATCTGGGATAATTAGAACCATTAAGGGCATGGCACCAGGAATGACGTCACAGTCTTTTCCCACGGCATTAAGGTTCAAAATTGCGTGACAATCGCATGATAAAATGGTAAAAATAGCGTTTTTTCCATTTTTTGGGGTTAATTTTGCGTCTATCAAAAAACTTTTACGGTTATTCCCTAGATTTTAATGCATATTATCAGTTCAAGAAAAAAAAATTACTCCGCGACTTTCGGGAAACGAGTTTCCGTCTTTCGGAAAAAAGGTCAGAGGTGTTTTTAAATATTTCTTTTGCGAAATATAATCAAGATATAAAAAATCTATTACGGTTATTCCCTAGATAAAGGTTCAATGCATCTACCCTATTTTGTTCCAAAGCATATTTAGTAACGGTTGTCGAGATAGAAGGTCTCCCGTTTTTAGAAATTTTTGAAATGTCGGTATGCACACTCTTAATACGAATGCGTAATAGAACTTTACTAATATAAGTTTTACAATTTCAATTTATTCTTGTAATAATAGGAAACTTTGTAAGTTTCGTTCGAGTGTCTCGTACGAGTTGAATGCCCCCTGCGGTTGAACTGCTGCGGTAAAATATTCTGTCACATCAAAAGCTAGTCCTATCTAGCTGGTAGTTGCTACTTCTAGGGTTCGTGGTCTGCATCAGCAATTAGATATCCTCCTTAAGTCTTTAAATATTTAGTATGCTAAAATTTTCAAACACTCCTTAGTGCACGCAAAACGCAACAACAAACTATCCTATTTTGGTTGCATAATGTAAACTACTTTTATACAGGGTCTTCGAAAAAGAATGCCCTCATTTTAAAAAGGTATAATAACTGTGGAAAAATTCATGTTAAATGTGTGATTCTTGCGCTGTGCGGTAACTGATGAATGTAAGTTTTGTTTGATGTATGACAGTAATGCTGTGCAGTTGGTTGAGGCCGCAGTCTCTCGAGCGATAGGTACCGGGTTCAAACCCCGGCGCTGGCGATGTATTCCACACTTTGCGATACTTAAAGGATCTTAGCCTAGTGCAAGGTGTGCAGAAAGTATTTGGGTTTGTGTTCGCAAGATAGGATCCTTTAATATATATGTAAAAAAATGAGTGAATGTGACGGAAGCAAGAGGTGTGTGTAAGGAATAAGGATAGGAAAGTCTTGCGATATAGTTTCTCTGCCTACCCTTACCCTTAAATAGCATTAATTTTCGATGCTCCTGTATTATTTCGTTAAGGACAAATGTATGAATGGAAATAGTAAACCGAAATGATTAAATTATTGCTAAAACACTCCATAAAGTTCTGAGTTATGAGACATTTATTACATAAGTTCAAAGACCGAAATTCATTCAGCGAAAAACAAACAACAGACCACAAATCATTCTGAGAAACTATTACATTTGATAGATAATAACCGATTAATCAATTGATATATTATTTGTGGATCCAAAATTTGGATTAAATTATTCATATTGAATCCGGTTTAAACTTAAAGAGGTTTACACTATCTATTTACAAACAAAACGCGGTTTTTCCTTTAGGATTTGAACGATCAAGGTAAATATTAATGCTCTTACATAGCTGAGAAAAATAAGATTACAAACAAATTTTGAAAATCTGACTTCTTCAACGACAATTAGGTTAGGATATTGCAATTCTGCGCTTCTCAACACAAGCTTTTTGCTTACCTTCTGCGAAGTGTACAGGAAAGTATTTGGGTTTTTGTACACCAGCCCAGATATAATTTTTATAAAAAATTAAGGCCTTTATCGGGAGCGTAAAATTTTAAAAAAATTAAAACGTAAGTAGGTAAAAACAATAGGTAAGTACATCAGTTGATTTAAAAAACATGTTCAATAAAAATCAAATGACTTAAATAGATTACTATGTAGATTTTTATATCGAGCTGGGTCAAGGCATTTTGGGGCCCCGTTCTCAGTTAGTTAGCGAATATATTTTTTTCATAAGTGTCCATGAATTCTTCTCAGAGGTTTTTGGACATAATGCCTATTGAAATTGGCCAAATCATTGCTTTCTCTGTCGACAAAAATTTCAGCTTAATTTTTAATTTGAACAGCACGAGCCTATAAAAATAAGTTTTTGTTACAAAAACAGAGTGAGTATGATTAAATGGTTTCATTTTCCCACATTCTTCTTCAACGCGGCCAATTTTCATCCACTTCTGGATTAAGGCCTCCTATATTTGCCTTAATGTCGCCCTGTCGTGTGCAGACTGCATCCAGGTCATAGAAGCACAAAAATAAAAACATATTTTAGTAATAAGCATACATCAGCAAAATAACAGAGAATGAAACACAGCAACTTAAAAATTGCAAAAACAATGAATAGGAAGCGGGAAGGGGAAAGAAGGATAAGTCAGGAATCAGATACTACATTCGAGGATATCATTATGTTGACCCTACCTAGGTATGATATGAATTTAGCCACTCCTTTACGCCCTAGGCCAATACTCAACTTCTCTTGATGCTTCAAGCACCTCTGTTTTTCTAGTAAGAATATTGATACTTAGACATTGTACTGACACTAATTCATCATTATTGTTAAACTACAGGTCACCGTCAGGTAGAAAAATTGATCTAAAAAAAGTTTTTTTTTTTATCAAATACTTTGAACATTGAACAGACAACAGTGTCAACAATGTATAAAAATATTAGCTCAGTCGATTAAGGGCTTGGTACCAAGAATTGCGTGACAGTCATTTCCCACGGCATTAAGGTACAAAATCGCGTGAACAATCGTATGATAAAATGGTAAAAATAGGGTTTTTTTCTATTTTTTTGGGTTAATTTTGCGTCAATCAAAAAACTTTTACGGTTATTCCCTAGATTTTAATGCATACTCGTATTATCAGTACTCAAGAAAATATTTTACTCCGCGACATTCGGGAAACGAGTTTCCGTCTTTCGGAAAAAAGATCAGAGGTGTTTTTCAAAAATTTTTTTTGAGAAATCTATACAAGATATAAAAAATCTTTTACGGTTATTCCCTATATAAAGGTTCAATGCATCTACTCTATTTTGTTCCAAGCATATTAATTAGTAACGGTTGTCGAGATATATGGTCTCCCGTTTTTAGAAATTTTTGAAATGTCGGTATGCATACTCTTAAGAATAAGAATATAATTTATGTGAGTCAGTACCACCGGTTTAGTAACACAAAGCGTATTAAAATTTATGGCACGATCAACTAATGCTGCCTCTTTTTAACTTTAAGTACAACTACAATGAAATAGATAAATAAAATTATTCTATTGAAACTAGTGAATATCCTGTCATCCTTGTCTTTGGCCAACATTTTTCTACTAGTAATTATGAGACAGAGTTATTTTCACAGGTTGTAGGTATTCATTATAAATTGAATGATAATTAGTTTTATCGTTAGATGACGTACTGAATGTATTGTATATTTTATTATTCTATATGTAAGTACATTGTTTGTGTTTTTATTTATACACAAAACTTGTTTTAAGCGAATAAATAATAAGTACAAAGGCGTTATTATATCTTCTTGGTGGTAATATACATAAATGTCAGCCATTATGTAGGACCTTTGATTATTGAAGTACCTAATCAAATTATTTTCACACATTCTGTGCAGGACCTACATTGTAGATAATAATGAGAACTGTTTTATCTTAAAAGTTTTATATCTTGACAACCTTGAACCTCTTATCTAGGGAATGACCTTAAAATATTTTTATATCTTGTATAGATTTCCCAAAAAAAAGAAAGTGTAAAAAATCCCTTAGAGATTTTGGGAGATTGTAAAGTTATTAATTCTCTATTCTCTGCATCATATCCCATTTATTTGGGGTAGGCGGCTCGGATCCTCTCTCTCCATCTGCCCCGATCGAGGCAGTCTTCTGAAGTAAGCTCCAGGTGTTCCATGTCCCCTCTGATGGTCTTCTCAAGGGACTTCTTTGGCTGTCCTCTCTTTCTTAGTCTTTCCACAGACCAGTTTGTGGCCCTCCTCAGAGCGGAATCCTTTTCCCTTCTCTGCACGTTTCCATTTCACCGATAATTAAGTTCGTATAAGCTCGTAAGACTTACATATAAGTATAGATATAGTTTGAAATATTGTAGTAATAAGTGAAATTTTGTAACCTCCTTGGACAAGGATATTGAAGGAACGTAATTCGGGGGTGGGGTTTGCCGGGGGGCTCCCTTAAGGCTAACCCTGGGCCCACCTCTTAATAATATTTTGCTAGAAGTGCGGGTAAAGAGGTCGCTATTAATGCGCCTGAGCTACTCGGGGATGTGGAGGGCCTAAGCCCGCGGGATTTTCCTTCAATTCACCGATAATTGTAAAGTTAATAATAATTGAAGATAAAAATAAATAAAATTTAATGTATCTACTCTATTTTTTTTTTCATTGCATATTTAGTAGGGTTATCGAGATCTAAGTCTCCCTTTTTTAGATTTTTTTGAAATGCCAATATACCTACTCTTAAGGTGTAAACTCCTACAAATCTAATTATTGCTCGTGTAAGAGCACCTTAAAAAGTTAAGCAATTATCATAGTCAGGTATAAATAAATTGATATTTTATTCAGAGGTCAGTCGAATCGAAGATCAGAGTGATATTGAATAATATCTAGGCAGGTAAATGATTAATAAAATGAAATAAAATTGTAATAATTATATTGTTGTGATGAAATTATAATTATAATCCCATCATTGTGTTTAATTCATAGGTCATATTAATTAATTATTGTTTACTTGTGTACCAACTACCAACATTAAGACTTACCTGACTTTGCTTTATATTAGGTCAATATAATTTATTTAATTTAAAGTAATAATTAGTATAATAGAATGAAAAAAAAATGATAGAATGATCGGTTTGCGAATTGTAAAAATTTCTTTCAAATTTATTGGCCCAAACGTTTTTCTTTTGTCATGAATGTCGTAGTATTTTTCCTACCTATTTCGCTACACTCCCATGTTTTAAAGGTAGCAATTTTTATGAGTGTTGTTTTTTTTATAGTTCTAGAATTTTTAAACATTTTTATTTTTAGATGATAGGTAGGTATCTATTTTATGTTTTTTTTTTTATTCTTTTGATTTCTTAATTTTACAATTGCATGTTTTTATGATAGATTTTTTTGTCTATTTACATTTCTTTATAAAAATTTCCTTTCTAGGTAATTTTCTATTTATGTGATCATTAGGTCGTCCAAGAAGAGGCTGTATTTGGGAATGAACAGGGCAAAAGTCATGATAACGAAAAAAAAATTTAATTCCACACAATGAATACGAATAATCTTCAAAGAAATAAAACATAAAAAGTAAGAATAATTATAAACGAGTATGTTGAATCGCTTTTGTGAAGGTCCTTATATGATTACTAACCATCTAAATCTAATATTTTATCTTCAAGGTTAGGTAATGACTACAGATCTAGAAAAATAACCTAAGCATTTATAATAAATTAAAAGGATTAAAATTTATACTCAATCGCGTACTTATAAGTAGGGAAATGATATTTGTATGCTCGGGGAGTATGTTTTTTTTACGACGCTTTGATGCCAGGCAGAACTACACTCAATAAATCGAACCTTTCCTAGTGCTAACTTGGGAAGGGCGAAAAATTGCAAAGAATCAGCACTTTTTTTAGAATTCCGCGTACGTATTTCGGGTTGACTGTAAAATATTGCGTTTGCATTAAGAGTGTGCATACCGACATTTCAAAAATTTCTAAAAACGGGAGACCTTCTATCTCGATAACCGTTACTAAATATGCTTTGGAACAAAATAGGGTAGATGCATTGAACCTTTATCTAGGGAATAACCGTAAAAGATTTTTTTTATCTTGTATAGATTTCTCAAAAAAATAAATTAAAAACACCTCTGTACTTTTTTCCGAAAGACGGAAACTCGTTTCCCGAAAGTCGCGGAGTAAAAATTTTTTGTTGTACAGATAAAATGCATCAAAATCTAGGGAATAACCGTAAAAGTTTTTTGATAGACCCAAAATTAACCCCAAAAAATGGAAAAAACGCTATTTTTACCATTTTATCATGCGATTGTCACGCGATATTGAACCTTAATGCCGTGGGAAATTTCTGTGACGTCATTCCTGGTGCCATGCCCTTAAGTCCGCCTTTTGTCACACTAGATTGTCTTGTTTTTGTAACTATACATATTTTTCTTTGGCCAATAAAGATTTATTTATTTATGTTAAAAATAGGTATGTTTTTACTTTTGGGGTTAATTTCGCTTCATAAATATTTTTTTACAGTCATTCACTAGATTGTAAAGCATAGGTATTATCAGTACAAAAAGATTTTCTTCTTTGCAAATTTCGAGAAAAAAGTTGCAGTCTTTCGAAAAAAAAATCAGAGGTGTTTTTCACTTTTTTGTGGAGAAATCTATACAAGATATTAGGAATCTTTTACGATCATTCACAAAGATTCAATGTAACTACCCCATTTATTTTTCAAAGCCTATTTAGTAAGGTTATCGAGATCCAAGGTCTCAAAAATCTCTTTTTTTTAATGCATTATTTGAATTAAAATTTGATTTCAGCAGGTAAGTACAGGGCCGGCGTAATCTAGTCACCATAAATAAAATGTTCTACCATAGATAAAATATTTTCGCGTTGTTTGCATTGACATTTAAACAGATTGTGGAACAAACGCATTAGCGAGTACGTATACTAATGAAATTAAATAGATTCAACCACTGAAAATATCATTATTATATTATGTGTTACTATTGCCGGCGAGTAGGACACGGAAACCTTGACCAAATTAATACACAGTACCTACCCACAGAGTATACCTAGTTTAATCAATATGATCAGTATGAACACTGGACATAATGTTACAGTAATAGGACGTATTGTGTGATAATAGACAACCTGTGACATACGTACCAAGTCCATTGTTCACTTTGTCCATTTTTAATGTTCACTCTGTTAAATTTCTTTGTGCTTGTATACTTCTTCTTCCTTCTCAGTCATCTCTCCACTGCTGGATGTCGGCCTCTTCCAATTTTTTCCAATCCTCTTTTCTTTGGGCTTTCTGGATCCACCCACTACTAGCGACAGGGACAATATCATCGGCCCATCTTTTCTGCGGTCGGCCTATTCCTATTTTCATGTCCCACGGTTTTCAAAATCAGGACTCTGGGTGCCCATCTGTCCACTCCCTGTCTAGCAATATGACCTGCCCAATGCCCATTGCCATTTTAGTTTGGCAATGCGATCCATCACATTGGCAACTTTTGTCCGGCATCTAATTTCCTCATTTCTGACCCTATCTCTCAGACTTACGCCTAGCATTTGTATACCATTGTTATTTAATTATGTTGTGGAGCACTCAACTGAAATATCTTCATTTTATTTTTCAGATGAATCACTAATTTTTCAGATGAAGCAACAAAAAAAGTTCCTTACCTCTGATGGACTAGACTACTAGGTAGGTGTGTACTTGGTGTCTATGATTTTGAATGATAATATGCCCGCACATACATAATAATTAAATTGTCAATCTATTATTCACTGCAGGTCTGACAGATTGATCATCATATTAATATTATTCGTATGTGTCAAAAAATAATATCGCATGCTGAGGGCGAAATGTCCCCATTGGCTTAAATTGATTAATGATATGATCAATTAATCAGGTAGGTAGGTGTATTATGAGTTAATTGAAAAAAAGGTGTTACTCTTACTGCGTTCAGTATATGTGTTCGTAAAACTCCCACAACTAAGAATTATATCACGTTACTTATATTTAGTATTATCAGCTACAGGTTCCTCTTTCAGTACACCTTGGATCTGTTAACTCAGGGCTCAAGTCTCATTCCTGTGATGAAGAGGTACTGGTACAACTCTCTCTCCATCTTTTCGATGGACGTCCCGGTGGTCGGCGTCCTTCAGGGATCTCTTGCATGACGAGCTCAGGAATTCTTGTGAGGTCCATACTTTCAACATGATCACTCCAGAACCGCCTTCTTTTCCTGCTCCATCTTACGATGTCCTCGATATTGCAGGTTTTGCGGATTTCTTCTACAGGCTACAGGTACAACACCAAAATCGCTAATAAATAATTAAAAAAAAAATGATTTACAGGAAAACTTAGATAAAATTGCAACTTGCAATATCGTACAGCGATTTCTAAATACTGATATTTCAGGCACAATGCTTGCATTTTTGGTCAAATTTCGTGAATATTTTTCACGGGTACCCACTAGTCTATTTCTGAAATCTGTTGTGTTTTACGGCCATCCACTCGTCTGCGAGTGGTCTTGAACTATACTAGACAACAAATTATAAATAATTGGATCTATATTGTTGTCATTGGTTTTCTTCCTGTTATCAGCCCATTTCTACCGAATACTGGATACAGTCTCTCCCAAGTTCTATCACTTATCTCTGTCCTAGCTTTATGGTGGCGTTTCGTTTCCTTTGTGGCTTTTGGGATCGACTGATGGGATTTGAACCCTGATTGTCTGCTTCAGCTGCGTCTCAACCAACTGACCTGACCATCCATTACTGCTTAATGTAAAATGATTATCTATCTACTTTTATTCTATTTTTATTCTGCCATAAAATAATTCGCGAAGTCAACATACCAGACATGATTGATGATAGTAATTGCATCAGTATGATTTAACGCTAGAACGCTGACGCTCGTAAATTTTACGAGGAATTTTCGTTTTTAACAACTTTTAAACGTACACTATAATTATGTGCTAAAATTTTTGTATCCTCTCGTTGGCAGACCATACGATTACAGTCTCAATTGTGACATTCGCAGGACATTGCTATAATCATAGCTGTCAACTCATTGTTGTTTTTAAAGATTTTAAACACAAGGAACATTTCTGAAATATTTGAACTAAAATGATTGTGTTTCTAATTTAATTTACTATTAAATAATTTAAAAAATAACGTCTTTGAACTCGCTTAATTAGTTAAATAATTGACCCTACTGTATGATGCACATTTCAAACTGCATAACTAGTTTCACATCCTCATTAAGATTTTTTTTAATATCATCATTTTTATTTCGTGAGAATCAACGGATTTTTGTACATGTTGTAGTTGAAATATCAATTAGTTTTCTCAACGGACATAAAGCAAATTTATTCTTATTTATTTTATTATTTATCATTCATTGCTTCAAGCTTTTCAAGATTACTGTGAAATGTACCTACAAATATTTATTTGGGTTTATGTTTACATAAGGTGTGTTGATTTTACTAATCGTATAAAATACGACATGACGGTTTTCTTGTTTTGTTGCCAACACGTTAGGGAGGTTACTTTAAGTTTAATAATATTATTATTTTCAAAGGTTTCTACTAACAGAGCTGCTAAGAATAGTGAGGGAATCAATGGTGGTAAGGTAAGTGTGTAAATAAAGGTGGATGTGCCAGGATGATGGATGGAGAGGAAAAACAGAGGAAGTATATAACTACCAACTGAGGTAAGACTTCTTAAGTAATTGATTTTTTAATACACATTCCATACTAAACACGTATTCTTTTTAATTTTTTGAATTCACCACACATTTTTTTTTCGTCGTAAAAATAACGTGGATGGAGGGGACTCTCATGTAAGAAAGTTATTTTTTTTGTTTTTCATTTTATGTTGCTTTGTATACATTTGTATTTCCATGTTTTTGTTCTTTTTTGTTGTGTCTAATTTGTTTAATTTATTACTTAGGTTAGTTGGAAGAGATCGCTGTGTAGCGATAAGCTCGCCCTAGTGAGCTTTACTTATAATTATTAGGGATGTCTATTATCTTGTTATTTTTTAATATAATGTTCAGTTAAACAATAAATAAATAATTGAGTCTACTATAAATTCTCTGGAAATGAGGTCGTTAAGGAGAATGTGTTGGGAACTTTTGGTGGATCGTATTAGAAAATAGGATAATTAAAGAAATGGGCAATTGTAAGATTGGGTGTTGAGGCTAGAATAATAGTGTAAAAATTTAGATGGTATGGAGATATTGAAAGAATCAGTGATGATAGTATGACAAATAAGTGTAAGTATGCAGCTCAAATAGCGAGTGTTAGAAAACGTAAAAATCCTAGGAAATCCTAGTTTTGTCATATCGACAACATATTCATAGCATATCGAATAAAAATAATAGGTTGTTAAATATTTGTTCACTAGGGCGAGCTTATGGCGGCGCTGCGATGTTTGCCAGCTAACTTCATGTTATGTATGTATGTCACACAATATTAAAAATGGAACGAAAAGAAAAGAATGCAATTTTTTATTTGAAATATGAAAAAAAGACAAAACAGAAAGAACAATATCATTCCATTGTTCTATTTTTCAAATTTAAATCATAAGTACCAATCGATCTATTCGATTGTCATTTGTCATCGTTTGTTTCACAATAAAAACACAAGCACCATTATGTTCGTGAAACTCACGCAGTATTGAAACTAAAGGTGCTCTTACACGAGCAACAATTGCGGCAACTCGTACAAATCGTATTGATCAACATTATTTCGGAATATATATATAGCAATTATTTCGGCACTATTTAAAACGAGACAATAACGATATTGAGTGTAAACGCGAAAGAGAATTGACTATAAAGACCAAACCGATTGGATATTCAGCATTCGTGCCTCCAACATCATGATAATTGGTTTGTTCCAGGTTCAAACCCCGGCGCTAGCGATGTGTCCACACTTTGCGATACAGGCTTTGAGCGCAAGGTGTGCAGGAAAGTATTTGGGTCTGTGTATGCAAGCCCAGATCCTTTCTTATTTTTTAAAATATCTTTTGCACATAATATCGTCGTATTGTTGAAATATTGCCGAAATAATTGCTATATATTAGGGTGGGCCGTTTTCCTTTTCTTCGGAAATCCGATCTTCCCTAGTTCCAAAAGGTTGCATTTGGGTCTCAAATGAATAAAAATCAGCTTTAAAAAAATAAAAAAAAATGTCCTGAGGTTCCGCAACGCGCATTTATGTTGGGGAAAAATTATGAAAACGCCCTTTTTTAAAAATCGATTTTTAAATACTGTTTAGAATTTTTCCATGATTTTTTTGAGTTACGAACAAATAAAAATAGTGTATGTACTCTTTTTTATAGTTTTTCCCACAAAAATATTTATTTATCTGAAAAAATATTGACCACGAAATCGATGAAAATTCGTACTTTTTTTATCTTAGCGGAGGTGTAACATTTATACATTTCTTTGATAGTTGGTAGCAGTAGATGCCCAAAGTGCATATTTAGCGTTTTAAATATTGTTATTTTTTACATAAAAAATAATTATAATATGTATACTCGACAGCTAAATGCCCAATAATAGGAACTTTTGAATTTTCAAAGAAAATGTGTTACCTACGTACGTATGATCACGTATTAAAGTGTTATGAGTATTAAATAATAACTTGGAAATTAATACATGGAACCCATGACCCTCCATTTGGAGACCAGGACCCCCAAATACATACTTCGTGACAGTATTTCTTTATATATACGGAAGAATGCTTCATCACTAACTCTCTGTGAAACAAGAGTTAGATCAATGACCAATAATTTTCATTTGAAGTATAAAAATACGATAAACTCTTTTAAAAGCCGAGAAACATCTGAGAGCTTCTAACATAAGGTGAGTAAATTTCATTAATCTAGCTCTTAACTTATCGATGAAGCTTTATGTAAATGCAGGATCACATGACTGTGCTCCAAAGATTTAAACGTGTCTTTAAAAGGAAAACTATTCTTATAAGACCAAAGGGGTCCTATGAAAAGGATAATAGTCAATGGTGACAAGAATGAAGATAAGAAAATAGAAAGAAGGACACCTGGATGGTATTTTCTGACAGCAATTCATTATTAGATTCATCTGATCGTAAAACACCTAATATGATATTTTCTACTACAAACAGAAAACTATTCAAATAATTTCGACAGGATAGTGCTTTTATTACACACCAGACTTAATCATTAATAGTGATAGGTATAAAGTTTCTGATAGAGCTGGTTTTGGTCTGTTATAATGTGTGATACAAAAGCATGTTGCCCTGTGCTCTTCGGTATAAACTATAGACTTTTCTATTAAGTATCTTAGTACCTACCTTACAAATATATGGTGTAAATACCCACGAAATATTCAGATTTATGAATTATTTTTTGATGCTCGAATAAAATTAATAATTAGTCGAATTAAATAATCAAATAGACGTTGGAAAATTCTACAAAATGTATTAATCGAGGAACATTTTTCATTGATTCAAACCTGGGAGTGATAATATAACACATATTATACCTGAAACTGGATTTGCACTAGATATAACTATAGGTAGGCTATCGCACAAAATTTAGAAACTGAAAATATATCTCTACAACATCTAACAGTAATTGATTGTGATGCGCTTGAATAGGAGGGATTATTTTGCTATATAGAAAAATAAGTAGGGTGATTTGTTCGATGGTTTAATTTGTCTATTACATGGAAACTAAGGCACTTATATATTTAGTTAAATGGTGAAATAACTGAACCCTGTGAATTTTTAAGTTCAAATAGTTCATCACTTCGCGATTGCAACGATTAATATGTACACTTTTTCAGAATATCGATGTAGAGTATTTTGATTGCAGTACAATATTTGGACTTAACTATACACACCAAAATACCTACTTGATATGTTCAAAACAGTATAATTTGGACAATTTTATAATAATGTGCACAAACTTAAACCAGAAACAATAGCTAAAACGTTTTCACTCGCCCCATTTAATTCGTTAGTGTTTCTTTATAAAATGTTGTTACTTATTTTGTAAGCATGTTTTTTAGTATGTTTTCAATATAGATTATTATTCTAAAGCAAATGTTTATAATGAATTTATTGCTGTTTTAGTGTTGTTTTATCATTTTTAAGCATTCCTATGTAAAAATATTATTAAATACTTTAGACAAAATGCTTTTTATAAGACCTTGCACATATTAGAAATTTATGGATTTTTTTATTTTTTTCAAAACTTCAAGGTCGTTGCGGAACCTCAAGATGGACTCCTAGGAAGCTAATATTTGGTGTGGTTAATACTCTTAGTAAACTGCAACTTTTCCGCACTAGGGCTATTCGAGATTCAAAAAAAAATTTTTTTTCATACATCAGGTGATGCACCCTACTATATATTGCGAAATAATGTTAATCAACGATTTGGATAAGTTGCCGCAATTATTGCTCGAAAAATTGCTCGTGTAAGCACACCTTAACTGGGCAAAATAAATATAGTATTTTTACTTACTATTCAATCGATTTATGCATTGTGTGAAAGATGATGTATTGAAGTAGAAGCCAGAAGCATAAAACTATACCAGCAGCTGCTGTGCCACTGTCTATGGATCAAGTTCATTTTGTATAATCGATGCAAAGTCATCGATGAAATCTGAAACACGATGGTTGATAATTTTGGTATCAGTGGCGTATATAAGTTTTCATTTCGGGGAGTGGGGGGCCGCTGGGGAAGGAAATTAAAATTTTAACATTTTAATTTGAAATTTTTTCGTGAAGGTGAGTGATAAAGGTTGTGTTTTAGGTTGGCTTTATAAGTGATGTGTTAAAAACGCAACAGATAAGAAGCGCCACAGGCGAAATTTTTCTGAAAAATGGGTTAAGTGTTGAATATGGGATCTTTCTATAGCAGATGCACATCATTGATTTGACATTTCGGGGGGGCGCCACTGGTTGGTATCAAAATTATTGTCCCGTGCATAAAGTAAGGAATCTGCCTAGATTTTGAAATCATAACTCAAACTTAGACATTTCTGAGTCGCAGGCTGTGACCCCATCGTCAACATCGTATTTTTTTACTTTTGATTGTTAGGAAATCATAGCTTTTGCCCCTGTTGGGCGGCAATGTCAGAAGATATAAGAGAATTATGCTATCTGTTACATACAGGAGACATGTACCCTACAGAGCAACATCCAGGCTTCCAAACCATTCAAGGGCATTGGGTGTGGCATTGTGGATATCTGCATATAGTCCATATGTGTGCAAGCTATCGACTCAAATGGCAAAAAGGCGCCTAAAACTCAACCCGGGAAAGATGGAATTCTTGTGGGTTGCATCGCCTGGCCGACAACATCTGTTAGAAAACCATCCCATCTCAGTATCCGGGACAGACATCACACCGTCTCGTGCGGTCTCCATACTCGGAGCCCGAATAGATAGCGCCTTGTCCATGGAACCTCAAGTCTCAAGAACAGTCAGCTCTGCGTTCTACTATATAAGACAGATACACTCGGTATCTGGATACCGAGTGTATCGAGTTTCTGGAAACTTGCCAACTGACTCCATCAGAACGCTCATCTCAGCCTTTGTAGTCTCTAGGTTAGACTACTGCAACCTTCTTTACGCTGGATTGCCCCAGACTCTGTTGAATCGCCTGAAAATGGCATTCAACGGGGCTGCGAGGCTCATATTCCGCGAGGACAAAAGTTGCCACATAACACCCTTGCTGGAAAAGCTTCACTGGCTGAGAGTGGGAGAAAGAGTGGAGTACAAGCTGTGCCTCATGGTGTACAATGCACTGAATAACATGGCACCACCGTCACTCTCCGAACTCTGCAAACCGGAGACTACCATGAGAAGACCTCTGCGCTCGGCAGCTACGGCAAACAACAGGCTCATCGAACGTAGCAGGGCTAATAAGTCCTGCTTCTACGAGAGAGCATTCAGCGTAGCCGGCTCTGTCAGATGGAACCAACTTCCCGTGGATTTGCGCAGCGACCAGACCGTCACAACTTTCAGGAGCAAGCTGAAGACGTCGCTCTTCAGGACCAGTTTCCCGCGCCCTTGAGATGGATAATCCATGAAACGGCGCCATAAATTATCCATTAATAATAATAATAATAATAATGGAATGCTCTCAAAGGACAGTCTCCGACAATGTGCTTGATGGATTGCACTGGCTCACCGCAGTCGCACAGGCAGGAGAATCCCGCATGTACCATCTGTGGAGCATTTGAGCACATCGTCCATGCTCCGTGGGGATTCGATTTAAGATTACCCATTAAATAAAACACTTTTATTTAAGTTCATAAAGTCACCGGTTTGAACCTCTTAAGAACAAGAGCTCTTGTTAAAAAAGAAATTATCGCAATCTTTTTTCACATATGATTTATCATGCTCTTTTTTAGACTTTTTTTCGATGCTCGATGTTTCATTACATTTATGCATTTGGCATCCCTAGTGTAATATTCCCGATGCGTAGGTACCTCCCTACTTGTCTATGGTAGATAGATACTAGTTTGATCATGTTTTTTTTCACTTATATTTTTTCCTCTGTACATTTAGTTATAATAATAATAACTATTAATATTGCTGTATTTGTGTGCATAAATAAATGTGTGTGTGCGCGTGTGTGTGTGTGGATGTGAACCGAACGGGTTTGCCCCGTTCTGTCGTACAATGATGCATTTTTGCGTTTTTGCATTTGATGTTGCTCCGTAGTGCAGTGGTTGAAAATATGAACCTACTTTAAACCTGGAGCACTTATTGGCTTTAATTTGATTATGATTTTTATTTATTTATTTGACAGCCTTTGTTGTTGGTGTATGCTGCGGGCGCCCTTAATTGGAGAGTAAATAAGAGGTTTTTTTTCTTTTTTGTATGATAATGTATTCATGTTTTGTTGATGTCTCTGTGGGTGTCACATTATAATAAAAAATAATAATGTGAATAACATACACTATGTTAAGAAAGATATGGTTTTCGATAAGGGCGCCACTTGTAGTAGTCCAAGAGCCCGCTGCTTAATTTATGACGTATCTGTTTTTTGATCGAAATGTGGTATAAACGATAGCTTACCAATAGGGTATTACATCGCACTAGGGTTGCCTATCAAAATCTTGCCGCAACCCCCTCTGCCCCCCCCCCCCCGAAAAGGTCCCTCTTCGCGGTTTTTCGCATTTTATAGGAATATGGTAAGAGATAGGAGAAAGTAGTCAATGACAAAAATAATCCTTGCTAAATTCTCTACAAAAAATGTTAACTCATTTTTTTCGTAGAACTAGCAGTTTACCCGCAATGGCCGGTCCAAAACCGAAATTCATTTAAAATACTAAAAAAAGTATCTAAACCAAATTGGTTGAAAATTGATAAGAGCTACAGGAAAATAGTCACATAACGAATTAATTACCATAGTCTTAGCTACAAAACGAGCTATAACTTGTGTTCATACACCTAATAATTTCGGAGTTATTGCAATAAAACTCAGTGACGAAAATTCTTAAAATTAAGTTTTTCATAAAATAACCAGTGATATGGCGCCGCAGGCCAAATTTTTTATTCCATAAAATGTTATTAATAATGGGTGGAAGAATGTGAAAGAAAAAAAATCAAACTTTTTTTTTTATTTTTTCAAAAAACATCCTGTTTTTTGACCGGCCATTACGGGTAAACTACTTGTCCTATGAAAAAATTGACTTAACATTTTTTGTAGAGAATTTAGCAAGGATTATTTTTGTCATTGACTACTTTCTCCTATCTCTTACCATATTCCTATAAAATGCGAAAAACCGTGAAGAGGGACCTTTTCGGGGGGGGCAGGGGGGGTTGCGGCAAGATTTTGATAGGCAACCCTAGTGCGATGTAATACCCTATTGATAAGCTATCGTTTATACCACATTTCGATCAAAAAACAGATACGTCATAAATTAAGCAGCGGGCTCTCGGACTATAGCTTTTTGACCATAGTGGCAACGCTTCCAGAAATTACAATAGATAATGTCAATGTTTTCGGAAAATAAATTTTAGTTCCCAATTAATCCGGGGCTATCTTTTTTCGACAGACTGTACTAACCAGAGAATGGATCTGTGTGGAAAAACCATAAACTATGACCATAGAAACCGTAGACCCTAGATGGCCTACTCAACGCTAGCAGTGAAGTAAACTGGTGCCTACAACCTGTCAAATCGTATGGAGAATTTTGACAATTTTGTTCTCATGGTTAAAAATTGTATGAGTTATAACGTTATTTAGGAATTAAGCGATAGTTTTAAAGATGTTTTAGTGTTTAATGGTCTAAATTAAACAACATTTATGCAATAGTGGTTGCATCAAACCTTAATTTCAGGAGCAGGTCTGCCGGCAAGAGCACCTTTTCGAACAATAATTGCGGCAACTCGTACGAATCTTATGGATTGACATTATTTCGCAATATATAACTAGCAATTATTTCGGCAATATTTAAAGCGAGACAACGATATTGGGTGCAAACGAGAAAGAGAATTGACTAAGATGTCCAAACCGATCGGATAGTCATCAG
The DNA here is from genome assembly GCA_963576895.1 of Ceraclea dissimilis. Taxonomy (NCBI): domain Eukaryota; kingdom Metazoa; phylum Arthropoda; class Insecta; order Trichoptera; family Leptoceridae; genus Ceraclea; species Ceraclea dissimilis. The sequence continues at coordinate 18,503,766 of OY756363.1, forward strand.
TTCGTGTTGCCGATATCATGAGAATTCTCTTTCTTGTTTGCACGCAATGTCGTTGTCTCGGTTTAAAATTGCCGAAATAATTGGTTGGTAAATAATAATTTGAGGTGGTCGGTAGCCAGGTTGGTAACGCGCTCGACTGTTAATCCAGTGGGCGCTGGTTCGATCCACGATGTCGACCTACTCCACTTCACGACACAAGCTTTTCAAGCTTACTGTGAAGTGTACAAAGATGAATTAGGATTCATAAAAAAATGATACATATTGCGAAATAATGTTATTCATAACGATTTTAAAATAAATAAATAAAATAAATAAATAAAATAAAAATAAAATAATCTTTATTGTACTGAAAATAATCATACAACGGGCCGACTAATTGCCAAATGGCAATTTCTGCCAGCCAACCCATAACATTTTCAATTTTATTTTTAATAAATTATTGCTCGTGTAAGATCACGTTAAGTATTTCTGTATTTTCTTAATTAAAAATGCAAATAAAATATGAAATAACCCTGACCTTTGATAAATTAATTTCGGTCGTAAAAGAGGAGTAATGATACTTCAATTGCATGTAATTTGATGTACGCTGCCATTCTATAGAAATAGTTTGGATAGGAATATTGTGTATGTGTTAGTAATGCACTGTGTACATACACACAATACAGTCATACAACAACAATATGCATTGTTTGTATGTATTAGTGGACAGGTGAATTCTGCCATGGAACACTTAAAATAAAACCGATTTGTGCAATTTTTGTCCCTTTTTTACACACGCGTAATGCGATTGACAATAGAAAGAGATGGCATGAATTATTGCAACCTTAACACGCGTGTTGAGAATGATATTAGTTTTCCGGTAATGGCTATATCCCACGGAAGGTGAATCCTGCTTCGTCCGTAGATTCGCATGCCGTGGGAAGGAGTGAGTCCGTGAATCTACAGACTTTTTCATAGCGATTTGTATGGCGGTACGTAATATCGCAGACGTGCACGGATCGTGGGAAATAGGTTGCCTGTGAATCCGCGGACACGCCTTGATGAATCCAGATGAATCCGTCTAATCCATAGCGTTTGGATAACTTGCAATACAAGTGTTGAATCCAATAAACATATACGTAGATATTTCTTTAGGAAACATCCCAAACAGACAGTTTTTTTCATTTTATTTCTTCTTCTCTATTTTAAAATGTATTTTAATTAAAATTAAACTTTTTTTTCAATTATTTCAATGTTAATTTATAGTTTGATAATTACAAAATGTGTAATATAATTATGTGTGTGTGTGTGTGTGTGTGTGTGTGTGTGTGTGTGTGTGTGTGTGTGTGTGTGTGTGTGTGTGTGTGTGTGTGTGTGTGTGTGTGTGTGTGTGTGTGTGTGTGTGTGTGTGTGTGTGTGTGTGTGTGTGTGTGTGTTGATTCTCACAAAATAAAAAACGTTTTATTAAAAAATATAATTATGTATATATTTATGTACCTATTAGCTTATTACGTTACTTCATTTTCTATAGTATAACTATTAAACGTAATACATATATATTCCATTTGTCGCCGTCCACAAGTTTTTTGTGTATATGAGTAAAAAGGCGTGTGGATGGAACGTTTATCTTGGCTCGTTTGCGTAACAGACCGTTGACGCCTTTTTACTCATGAACGCAAAAAACTCGTAGACGCTCGCAAGCGTGTGGCGGCGACATTAACTTTTACTTAAAGTATTATACCGAATCGGTAGGTATTACCTATATAATTGGCACCAGGAATGACGTCACAGTCTTTTCCCACGGCATTAAGGTTCAAAATCGCGTGACAATCGCATGATAAAATGGTAAAAATAGCGTTTTTTTTTTTTTTTTTGAGGTTAATTTTGCGTCTATCAAAAAACTTTTACGGTTATTCCCTAGGTTTTAATGCATATTATCAGTACAAAAAAAATTTTACTCAACGACTTTCAGGAAACGAGTATCCGTCTTTCGGAAAAAAGATCAGAGGTGTTTTCCATTGTTTTTTGAGAATCTATACAAGATATAAAAAATCTTTTACGGTTATATAAAGGTGCAATGCATCTACCCTATTTTGTTCCAAAGTATAATTAATAACGGTTGTCGAGATAGAAGGTCTCCCGTTTTTAGAAATTTTTGAAATGTCGGTATGCATACTCTTAACATTACTTACTGTAAATTAATACTGATTCAAAAGTTATTCATAGGTACAAAAATACATAATACAAGAATATGATACTAAATTGATAACATGTAGCTACCTACATTAACTGAAAATAACGTGTTGTAATTTTTGCTAGTCGGGTAATTTGTATATTTTTGTAACAATTTTACAATAAAAATAATTATTATTCGATATATTTTCGGATATATATTCACTAACAACGAGGGTTGTCAACCGTACTAGAGTATAATAATAATATTGAAAGTGAGTTGCAAGAAATATATGGATCGCAAAATACTATATATTTTTTTTTTGGCAACAACTAAGAAAATATCAACCAAATCCGCTTCACTTGTAAAATTTAAACGTAGTTTAAGAATTATACATTGCCTGCAGTTTTCGACTGACGAATGAGTGTGTAATTTACATTAATTTGAAAATTGAGAAAACCACACTTTTCTAGCAAATAAAAATATTATAAAATTCAAGCAGTTCATAAAATGACAGTTTTTATTTAAATAGATAAGTAGATATTTATTTATTTATTGCACATGGAACAGATACAGTCACAAAAACAAACATTGGCAGGTACATTAATACAAAAATATCAATACACAAGACCAATTACATCCGTTCACAATTAGCACACACGCAAAACAAATAGATTACATTACATAGTTAAAAATATATATCTTATATCTATAAAACATTTATGGTAGGGAAGGAGGAAGCATGGGAAGAGGAAGAAGAAGAGGAAGAAAGGAGGGGACAATGAAGGAAGCAACAAAAAAAGAGTTAAGAACTGATATCAAGAACAATAAGATAATGTGTATGTTTTCTTTTATTTTCATAAAATTATCGAATTACACCCTGATACATATTTGTAAACTTCATAACAAGCTTAAAAGCTTGTGTCGTGAAGTGGGGTATGTCGGCATCGAGGATCGAGCGCGTTAGCAACCAGGCTTCCAATAACTTTTTAAAATTACTTATTGATGCAGATGGAATAATCAGCTGAAAAAATGTTGACAACCCTACTTACATGTTTCAGCGCGTGTATACACAACGGTTTCCGAAGAAAAACCCATAGGAGTATTTACGATGATGTAGTATGAACCCCAAAAAACACAAAAACCCTTCAGAAATATGACGTACTTAATGTAGTTCTGGACAATTTACATCCAGACCTGCATTAAATTGTACCACAAATGTGTTATAGTTTTGTATTGTCTATGTGTTTATTGCTTTCATTCTTTTTTGTTGTGTTTATTGATTTATTGCATTTGATTTTGTGTTTGTAAACCTGACGATTCCAAGTGCCTTAAATATGGTCTACAGATGATTAAAAACCAATAAAAAATCCTCAAATAATAAAAGCTTAAACTTTTTAGTTGGATTTCAGTAGATGAATTATTTATAAAATGTTGAAATCATTGTCTATCCCATTTTAGATCCGCTTGCTTATTCGTATTTTTTAATCTATTCTAGTTCCTAATATAATTTACTCGAATACTAATCGATACAATTAATTTTATTTACAAAATTCAATTAAATTTGTGCTTTTATCCCTAAAAAAAATCCTGTGTGGCTTTTGTACGACTTTTGTGGGGTTTATTTATTTTGAGCAATATGCTTATGGGTTTCGTACTGTTACAATATACAACGAGAGTGAGGGAGACAGACATACCCGCATAATTCGAAAAATAAAATCAAAATAAATAATGTATAAATTTAGATTCCCCAGTTGCCATAGAGTGGGGAACATTATATTTTCTTATTATTTATTGAATTAATTTTTCTGGAATTTTGTTACATCGAATTATAAGTCCATGTGGTGCATTTTATCAGTATGATGCCAATCTTTCAAATGTCTCCCTTCAAAAATTATGTACCTAATCTATTAGTCTAAATAACACACGAATGATAAAGAAATTATTATTTTATTTAAAATGAAAAAAAGTTTAAGGTACCAATCATTATATTTTTCTAATACCACGGACCTGAAACAGCACAATTTTTGCACTGATACTGGGCCGGTATTCTTTTATTCTGATAATATCGACATTAATAATATTAAAAATAAATAAATAAATTATTTAATGGGTTCTCTAATTTCCAGTTATGGTAGACATTTTTTCCCGTACAAATAAAATATAATGTACACCCCGACACATAATGCGCCCGCTACACGCTCGCGAGTCACCGCGACCTTTTGGTGTTCATGAGTAAAAAGGGGTGCGGATGGATCGTTTATCTTGACATGTACGTAACCGACCGTTGACGCCTTTTTACTCATGAACACCAAAAGGTCGTGGTGACTCGCGAGCGTGTAGCGGGCCCATAACGGGACTGAAAGAGATTAGCAGCTAATTTGAGAAAAACCGGTGTTGAAAAATAACGCGTGATACAAGATACAAAAACTCCGTGTGACAAACTTTAAAAAATATCACCCACAAACAAGTTTAATTAATGCCGCAGGCAATGCTTTCTTTTATTTTTTTTTTTACTAAATTACAATTAATATTGGTGTAAAGACAATAATTTATTCTCGTACCTGATCGATCTAATTTTTAAACACAAAAACAGAATTAGTATATATTCAACAGTATGACAGAGATAATTATTATTATCTATTTATTATATTATCTATTTATTTATTTATTGCTTCAACGGACTCAAGATATTTTCAAAATTTACAACGTTAAAGTTAAAAAGTTAAAAATATTAATACAATGAATTATTATATTATTATAAAAATAGGGAACTATTTCCCCATACCCCGTGCACGAAATCATCCATCCGGAAGGGATTAATCCAGATTCGCGTACGAATCCGGATTCACTTGTCGTGGGAAGGCACCCTGATGGTGTATCGGTGGAACTTTAGTTCAATTAAAAGTACTTATTTATTCACTTATGCCTACATTGTCTAAAAGGTTCACTTACACGGGCAATTTTTCAAGAAATAATTGCTCGTATTGCCCCAACTAGAGCAATAAATTGAACAAATCATTATTTCGGTAATTTTCATACTTTCTTCATAATTTCAATAGTTGCTCGGCAATACTTGTATTGTATTGTGTTGTTTTGTGTTATCTTATATTTATATATGTCGAGTTACGTATAAGTAATTAATTGTAGGATATTTTAATTTTTCCATTATTGTTGTGATCCTTCCCGAAACACGAGTATTACCTCTTTAAATCTAGGGAGTAACACATACATATAGTTTGTTCAGTACCTATTTGTATTTTTTATGTGAAATTGTTTTAAATGTACCTTCTTCTTCATTAGCCTTTTTCTCTCCACTGCTGGATATAGGCCTCTTCCAACTGTTTCCACTGATGCGGATGGCATGCAATATGGAGGACTTAAAAACGGCAAATCACAAAGCGATATCTGTCGCTGCACATTGGAGTGGCAAGGTCTAGAGTCCGGACCCGTAAAGTAAAGTAAGTAACTGTTTCCACTCGTCTCTGTTCTGACCCTTCCGCATCCAGGTTCCTCCAGCGATTTGGACAATGTCGTCGGTCCATCTCTTTGGTGGCCTGCGACGCTCCTTCTATATTCTGTCCAAGGCCTTCACTTCAATATTCGTGGCACCCATCTGGTGTCACCCTGCCTGGCCATATGTCCTGCCCATTGCCATTTGACTTTTGACACACAAATGTACCTATAGATGAACAAATAAATTATTAATTAATTGTGGCAACTATGTGTCTTACACACACCGCCAAGATATTTGATATTGTGTGGTTGTACTCTGATAGTATTAGTAGTAGGTATAATATAATTACAATCTGTGTGTATGTGTGTGTGTGTGTGTGTGTGTGTGTGTGTGCAGCAGTACCTACCTAGTCGTTGTACTAATGTCAGATGCATTTTATTTTGTTCCAGCGAATTTACTTCCAAAGTGGCAACATTGAGAATTATACGAATCCATCTATGTCCAACGTTCATTGCGTACGATGCACAAATCAAACAATAAAAATCTTACCATAAATCAAAATCAATGTCCAATTTTTAATGCGATGTGATAATTTTCAACGTCATAATCATCAGCCCGTTTTATTTCATTGCTTAGCGTATGCCTCCCCCCTTTTAAGGGCTTGGTACCAAGAATGACGTCACAGGCATTAAGGTTCAAAATCATTAAGGATAAAATGTTAAAAATAGGGTTTTTTTTACATTTTGGGATTATTTCGCTTCATTCAAAAACACTTTTACAGTCATTCCCTAATTTTTAATGCATATTATCAATACCAAAATAAAAATTCTCGGCGACTTTCGGGAAACGCGTTGCTCCTGTATTTCAGAAAAAATATCAGAGGTGTTTTCACAATTTTTGTTTTGAGAATTCTATACAAGATATAAAAAACCTTTTGCAGTGATTCCCTAGATAAAGGTTCAATGTATCTACTCTATTTTTTCCAAAGCATATTTCGTAACGGTTGTCGAGATCTAAGGTCTCCCGTTAGAAATTTTTGAAAAGTCAATATGCGTACTCACTGCTGTAAACTGTGTTTTTTTTTTAAATATAAAAACATCTGTATACTTGTCCCAATCTTGCACACTTTAAGTCATTAATGCCCAATCCCACCAACTACCACCTAGGAAGCAGACCCCTAAGGAATTTCCATACAAAACCACAGATAATTTGAGTGATTATTATAACTGTCATAACCTTTAAGATATAAATCCATACAAAATACAGCATGCAGCTACTTAAGTGAGGGAGATTCTGGGCCGAGATATTTGGCCACCTAACTAAGTAGAGCTGCATGCTGTATTTTGTATGGATTTATATCTTAAAGGTTTTGACAGTTATAATAATCACTCAAATTATCTGTGGTTTTGTATGGAAATTCCTTGGGGGTCTGCTTCCTAGGTGGTAGTTGGTGGGATCGGGCATAAGTCATTTACTTCACATTAGACATGAGCGCCACGCCGGCGCGCCGCCGCTGATCATGGTCGGCGCGCCGCCGCCGGCAAAACGCTCACGCCGGCGGCGTGGGATCCGTGTAACTAAAAGTATTTATCCTTTGTTTCTTAAGACAAAAATCGAAATAAGTACTTTACCAGGTAAAAAAAATTAAGTATTTAGCTGTGGCGAGGCTAGTATTCAGTAATTATATAAGATATCGAATAATAACTAATGCAGTTCCGTTCCAGACCCATTCCGTCGTCTGAATTTCGTTCATTAGGTTTTGCATAAAAAAAATCGGGGAATTTTCTGTGTCTTATTTATTCGATACTAAAACAAGAAATATAATGGGATGGGGGTATTAATAGTTTGGTTCTTCGTGGTGGAAATTAAATGAAAAACAAACGTTTTTTTATGTACATAAGTAACTTTATGTTTTTCTGATCGATTTTTAGAACACCAGTCGATTTTACCACGCTGAAATTTTAAAACCACGTGAATTTCGGCAGAATATCTGTTCAAAATATGCGGGCTTTTGTCTTTTCGGTCAACCGTTCTCTCTTTTCATTAGTTTAACCTTTGATTATCGAAGTACCTAATCAAAATTATTTTTATTCCACTTGACTAGATTCGCTATACTTCATTTGTTTCAATACAACACTGTGAAAAGGATAATGACTCCTTTTCTCTTGACAAAAAACGACATTCATTTGGTTATTTTTGACGTTTACGATCTTCAAAGTGTCAAAATGTGAATATAATTAGATATTTTAACGTTAAAATCCAATTATTTCGCTCACCAAAGGCTGCATTTTAATAAAAAAAAGATACTATCCCCTAACGTGGTTTCTCAGACTGTGATTACAGACTACTCTCAAATTGTAATTTATCTTTCCACCGGTAAGCATTACGTATTTTGGTTGATATCATTATGAATTTATGCACCTTTCGACGAAAAACGCCATAATGTATGTTTATTCATTAATTATCCTTATTTTTACTCCTAAAATAACATCGCAAATAAGATAGTTTAATTAAATTACATAATTTTATTAAATTACCCTTCAACTACAAACAACAGTACATACAACACATATGTTTTTACAGCTTATGCTCAAGGAGTCTAGCTCAAGGAGTCTATCTATTCAATCTATCGCTAGGCAAGTTCAGAAGTAGTGCGCGACGGTGCCTGGCTCGACGCGACGCAGCCTCTTAATGTCCGAATTTCTGCGAGTAGTTGACATCAATTCATGCACGTCTCAAATACCTTTTCCCCTCCCTTCCTTTTCCTTTTCCCTTCCCTCCGTCTCCCATGTCCTCACTTTCCAATCTGATCCTTGTTCATTTTTGGGTATAACAATGTTTATGTATGTGTGTGCGCGTGTGTGTGTGTGTGTGTGTGTGTGTGAGGGTGTGTGTGTGTGTGAGGGTGTGTGTGTGTGTGTGTATATACATAATACCATTAATATTTGTCTGAAGTATGTGACACATAACTAATATAATTATAAATTTTACAGACAACAAGTAATTGGGGCACTATGTATATTGTTTTGATGTTATGTAATATTATGTACTTATATGTTATGTAGTGTACCTGTTTGTTGTTAATAAATTAAAAAAAAAAAAAAAAAAACTCACCGTTTAGCTAACAGCCCAAATATTGCCAAATGAGAAACCTGTTCGACTGCACCACTGCCCATAGTGAGGCTCATTCTGATGCGTTTTACTTTATGGCTTAGTTTATTTTAACATGCCCTCCAGTACCATGAAAAAGCAATAATGCAATTTTCCATTATTTTTCAAATATAAGCTTTTATTTTACTTTGTCATTGAAATAATTATAGTTTTCAAAATAAATAAATCTATTTTATCATTATCCTTTTCACATATACGTATTTAATCATTTAAAACAATAGTGCAAAAAAAATCTAATGCTCCCCCCACTTTGTATCCACGCCGCCGGCGTGGCGCCGCCGCCGGCAATTTTAGACATGGGCGCCGCCGCCGGCTTTTTTGCAGCCGGCGCACACGTCTACTTCACATTAAGTCAATGTCGTGTAGTGCAGAATTCATCGTCAGACTAAGATTCGAACCCGCACCCAGATTAGAAAACTGCGCTCCAACCAACTGCGCAAATCATGTACTCTAAAGTTGATTTGAGATATACCTACTTAAATTATTTCAGGTATGGAACCTGAATTTATCTGCATTGCACAGACGGAAATACATTACAGTTTTTTCCTCAACAGAGACGAGAGGCATCTTCATTCACATTATGTAGCGTTATGTGAACTCCCTTGCGTAAGCATCTGAAACATTGGGTCAATGTGAAATAAGTTTCAGCAGTATAGGTATATACAACTTTAAAAAATTACACAATTGACAGCAGGATGTGGTGGAATGGGTGAACGTTGCCCTGGGCATAAAAAGCCGACTCGTAAGCGTCGGAACACCCATCCTGCTTCCTCCCCGAGGGAGTTCACATAACGCTACATTATGTGAATGAAGATGCCTCTCGTCTCTGTTGAGGAAAAACCCTGTAATACTTTAAAGTTGATTGATTATCGTCTTTCTACGATTTCTTCGCATAGCTAACATCCATTTTATTTACGACGATTTTGTTGACGAATACCGTAAGTGAAATGATTGCCAGTGAAATGTTAAACGGTAGCTCCGGTAGTTTTATGGTAGGTAGTTAAATAGTTATGGTGGCAGGTAGTTATGGTAGTGAGATGTGTATGTATAAGTCATGATGGCACATAAGATTTAGATCTTGTTGTAAATTGTCTGAAGAAAATGACGCAGAATTTATTACACTGCGCAGTGGCGGATTTAAAACACTTTGCGCATGTCGGGTTCAGTTAATATTATAACTGGCGAAAATTGACCGAATAATTTCGGAAAAAATTAACGTATGAAAATTGAACGTAAAAATTATGATAAATAGGTTAGGGAGAAGACAACAGTCGACAATCATTTACACATTGCACTCTCTTAGGCCGGGTTTCCACCTGCAAGAAGTGTCCGACAGTCTGTATCTTGCAGGTGTAAACTCCGTATTTTGTCTGACAGACTGTCGGACACTTCTTGCAGAAGTTTTCTTGCTGGTGGGAACCCGGCTTTCGAACACATGAGAACAGAAGTTAAGTCACCCCATACAGTTTTGATGGACCTTTTTATTTATGCATGTAGGTATATAATAATTATGCATTTATAATAGGTACCTTATAATATAGGCGAAATAATTGCTATATATTGCGAAATAATGTTAATTCATTCGATTTGTACGAGTTGCTCGAGTGGCAAACAGAATTAAAAAAAAAGTGGTAAACACGTTCACAGTAAAATAATACTTTATTTATTTTTTCAATTTTTCGTCTTGGAGATGGTAGATATATTTGTAATTAATAAATATAATGTGCACGTATATTGTTCCGTCACTGCCTAAGCAAAGTATTTACTTATTTACAAAGCGCTATTAGATAAATAAATTGTGTCAAATTAATTAGCTAAATAATTTTAATCATCGTGGCAACACTTTATAGAGAGAAGTAATTATCTCGTGATTTATTCAATCTATAATGTTGCCAACAATTCACACCGATTATCGTTATAATTGTCTTTGACATTAATAAGAAATTTTATTCAATAGGATACCCAAATGAATGGTTTTTGAGGATGGATTTGGGAGACATTTACGATGATCCAATTTTCAGTTGTTGCGGTTTTTTGGGGTTAGTAATTTTATCTCCGACGACAAACTTCATCATAAATACATTTTTTAATGTATAATGTACAAATCACTGTACATATTTTTGTTAAAAATGTATACATACTAAATGTACAATTCACTGTACCTATATATTTTGATAGAAATGTATAATGTACAAATCAGTGAACCAAAGTACCTAAATATTTAGTTAAAATGTATAAAGTACAAATAACTGTACATATTTTGTTAAAAATATACAATGTACGATTAATTGAACCTACAATACCTACATATTTTGTTAAAAATGTATAATGTACAACTAATTGTACCTGCATATTTTGATAGAAATATATAATGTGCAAATCAGTGTACTAAAGTATCTGAATATTTAGTTAAAAAGTATAATGATCAAATAAAGGTAGGTACCTACATATTTTGTTAAATATGTATAATGTACAAATCAGTACGTAGTTAAGTAGGTAATACGTATTTCGTTAAAAATGTATGATGTACAAATCAATGTAAGTACATGTACATATTTTGTTAAAAATGTATAATGTAAAAATCAATACCTACGTACGAGTATGTACATATTTTTTTAAAATGTATATTGTACAAATTAATGCACATATTTTGTTAAAAATGTATAATGTACAAATTAAAAACAATAATTGTTAATAGGTATTGTTATTGATAGTTGATTGGCAATGGGCAATGACTCATGAATGTGCATGACAGCCAATAGTACCTACCTGGGTACCTAGGTACGTACCCAAGTAAATTGATCTTAATCTAAAAACCTCAATAATTTATGTAAGTCAATATCTGGGTTAGCTTAACATTATACCTAGTTGCTTAGAACTTAGAACTATACCCCTACTATAAGATCAACTACATAGACCAGGGGAAGTCAACCTTATGTAATAATAATGATTGGAGCATTTCTTTAGCACCATCTACGTGTCGCAGCACCCCGAGGACGCTTTCCATAAAAGAACATAGTTGATGATGTGGTTACCAAGCATTTTAGTTCTTTCTCTCCACGCCGTCCTGTCATTCGCCAATCTCTTCTCTTCCATGAGTGTGCTACAGCGCACGCTCTCAATAATCTGGTCGATTTAATTGATTTTATAAACTTTTGTACTCAGATTGACTTTGTCGATTTCATCTATTCAGATTTAAAAAATAGTGTTTGTTCGTTTATATTGCAAAAAAAGCATGGAATAATTTGTGTCAAGATACGAGTATGTGATGATAAGTGGTGTTATTTAACACTATTTTAACAATTAAGATAGATTGTTGACAGTTGGTGAAGTGAGAGATATAAAAATCTGATGATTTTGACACTATTGTGTCAATAAATTGGCTTCATTTTAATTTGCGTGGACATGTATTGAAACCATCGAATTATAACTTATCTATGTCAAAATGGAATGATAATAATTTTAAAAATCTATGGGGTCAACTTATGACCATCGATGTATTTCCGTTACTCAAAAATTGGTGAACAACTTTTAGTAGGATCAAATGTCGACTCATTCGCGGGTCGATGGTTACACACACGTGACATAGACTATTCAATTGCAATATCATGTATCTATAAGAGTATTACAATAATTAATCAATCCTAATGCTGCATTATTATTAACACGTTAAAAACTAACTATACTTATTTATTTTGTCTGTTTAGAGGTAAAACTCATTATATGCAAAAACATGTTTTGGAGATAATCGAGTTTTTTTTAAATAAATCTGGGTTTATCGTAATGAACCCAAATACATCTTTGTACACTTCACAGAAAGCATAAAATCATGTGTTGTGAAGCGGAGTAAGTCGGGGATTGAACCCGCGCCCACTGGATTAACAGTCGGGCGCGTTACCAACCAGGCTACCGACCACCTTAAAACCACCAGTTTGATGAGATGTAACAGTTTTCTTCAAATAAATAATTTATTTTTTGACCGATTGCGTTGATTTTTTCTCAAAATATGTAAAACAGTCATGTTTATGTTCCAGCAGAAAAATATTTTTGCTTTTTTTTTCAATATTGGGAAAATATTGAGAAAAACTGTCACCTCTATCAAATGTTTCTTGATGCAAATAATGAGTTTTACCTCTGAAGAGCTTTAGTTCTATTGAATCCCTTCTGTATACCTGGGTAGTCACTAAGTATTTTAATGAGTTTTACCTCTGAAGCAAATATGAAATTTATGCACTTACTGAATTTTACCTCATTTTATTTTGGCTTTGGGGCGACATAGTGACCCAACAATGATTTCATTGCATCCTTTATGTGCAGAAGATGAACATTACTCATATTTGAACAAAAGTGTAATTAATGAGTTTTACCTCTAAAGCAAATATGAAATTTTTGCACTTACTGAATTTTACCGAATTTTATTTTGGCTTTGGGGCCACATTTACCACATATTGACCCAATTATGATTTTATTCCATCCTTTATGTGCAGAAGATGAACTGATTTTTAAACAAAACTGTAATTAATGAGTTTTACCTCTAAACAGGCGATTTATTTATTTACTTACTCCCAGTTGTATCAATTTCAAGGTGAAACCTTATTCAACCAATGTATACGTAGTATATTTCGTAGATAGTAGATGCAATTATACCTTAGGCTACAAGTGCAAAGCATAAAACTTAGAACTTATTCAAGGCTGAGGTTTGAATGTTTTTATAATTGTTGGGTATCTATGTATCCACTCGTATCTACATCTATACATATTATCAGGTTACCAATATCCAACTACATAATTCACCTAGGCAAAGATATATACGTACATAATATATTCTTTGATTAGGTGAATTCTTTAAGGTCTTGGTACCAAGAATGATATCACAGTCATTTCCCACGGCATTAAAGTTCAAAATCGCGTGAACAATCGCTTGATAAAATGGTAAAAATAGCGTTTCTTCCATTTTTTGGGGTTAATTTTGCGTCTATCAAAAAACTGTCAAATATTCACATTCAGAACGCGAGTATTGATCATAAAATGGTTATAGTTGTAAGTAAAAAGAGACAAAATACAAGGTTGAAGGGGACACTCGGCCTTAACCTTAACGGTTATTCGCTAGATAAATGTTCAATGCATCTACCCTATTTTGTTACAAAGCATATTTAGTAACGGTTGTCGAGATATAAGGTGTCCCGTTTTTAGAAATTTTTGAAATGTCTGTATGCATACTCTTATTTCAAAAAAGTAATACTAGTAAGTATTTTTTTGCATACTTACAAGATTTTTTGACTTCACTTTCTAGAACAGTTTAGGAAATAACCGCAAAAGATTTTTTGTATAGGTATTGTATAGATTTCTCAAAAAAACTTGTGATAAACAACTCTCAACCGAAAGTGGCAGAGATTTTTTTTGTATTGATAAAACGCCTTAAAATCTAGGAAATAACCGTAAAAATTTTTTGATTGAAGCGAAAATAACCCCAAAAAATGGAAATACGCAATTTTTACTGATCGTTCATGCGATTTTGAACCTTAATGCCGTGGGAAATGACCTTGACGTCATAGTTGGGTCGGGAGCCTTAAACAAAATCTTGTAAAAAAAAAACAACACACCGTAAAATCTTGTAAAAATGAGAAAGGTGATCCATGGATCATTTTATCGATCTATGTAAGTAGATACTAAATCAATGTCAATACAAAATATTTCTCTACAATGTCATACTGCAGTAGATCTAGCCAGACCAATAATAATAATAATAATGGTTACTAAGGCATAGGAATCTTTTAACTGCAGATGTTTGTCAGGTAGGTCTCTCTACCTACCACTCCAGTAGGTAACTATCTATTCGTCTTCTATTGAACCATAGATGTAATATCTTAAAGAAGTGACAACATCAATTAATATAGTCAAGTAAAATAAATAAATAAAATCATTATTGAAAAACCACTCCGTTCTGGTGCACAACGTACGCTTTTAATCCCTAGCCATCATACATCTTTTTTCACTAATTCTTTCACTGTACAGGCTGCGCGATTGTGGAATGACCTTCCATTATCCATCAGACTCGCACCAACTATTTCCGTTTTCAAGAGTAGACTGAAGCAGCATTACCTTTCTATTTTAAATCCCACAACCCGTCCCTCCCGAACCCATCATCCCTCCCTTACCCTATCCCATCCCATTTACCATTCATATATATTTATATATTTATATGTATAATATGTTTATCTATGTATGTATTTATGAATTCAATTATTGTTATGTATGTATTTGTGTATTCAGTTAAGGTACCCTCTTGGTACTGAATCTATAATTAGGTATATCTCATTTTTTGTTTCTATCTTGGGTTGGCTGGCAGAAATTGCCATTTGGCAATAAGCCCGCCCCTTGTATGTTTTTCTGTACAATAAAGTTTATTTTATTTATTTATTTTATTTTATTTAAAAAAAAAACATCTTTCAAATGACGGGTTAATTGCCGTAGGCAATGTCTGCCAACCAACCACTTGTGACATACATTTGATATACACAATACATATAAGTGTATGAAAAAGAAGAAAAATATAAATAAATATAAAAATAATAATAGAATATAGACATGTCTTCTTTTTTCTGTCTCTCTTTTTTCTATATCTGTGATAATATTGTAATATCTGAATATTTGAAGTGTGCGTGTGCAATGAATGAGTTTGTGAGCGAGATTGAGTGTGGGTGTGTGAGACGACCGGAATGAACTTATATTATGTTTTAATTTAACTTTGGCGCATGCTTGTGGTGGGTGACAGCTGAATTATGAATGGACTTATCGTTTAATTGATTAAACGTTATTAAAAAAAGTTGTATTATCAATACAAAAAAAATATCCGCGACTTTCGGGAAACGAGTTTCTGTCTTTCGGAAAAAAGATCAGAATTGTTCATCACATTTTTTTAAAGAAATCTAAATGTATACAAATTATATAAAAAATCTTTTACGGTCATTCTCTAAGAGAGTGATAGATGAAAGTATGTACTACAGATCGGCTGTTATAGAATTACAGGATTTGGAAATTCCTTGAATAAAAAATTACTTCTAAAGTACCCCTAAAATTTACGGGATCTGAGGATTTTGCATTAAGTTTTTCAGATATAAAAGTATAATTTACCCAAAATACTGGTAATTATAATCTTAACTCTTTTTGTAAAGGTGAAATTCACATTATCCCTTGCGTTATTCTTATTTCGCGCTAATATTCTCATGCAAAATTTGAAAAAGTTGAAGCGAAAATAGAACGATTTTTACTAAACTGGGGTTAACTGGAAGAAATCGCAGTTCTGCGATAAGTTCGCCCTAGTGAACAACGATTTATAATCTGTACTATGTCCATTTTTTTATATTTATATGTATTTGTTGTTCACTTAAGAGTTTAAATAAATAAATTTTTGCTCAGTGCATATCCCTTAAGGCACTTCTTAACAATATTACATCAATGAAGTATTAGAATTGTATGTATAGTAGGTAGTTGGTCGTTTCATCCGTTGGCTAAATAATTGTACCGTTATATCTCTATGTTGCTTGGACCGGTCATCAGAAACCGTAGGAAAATTTCAATTGAACTCAAAACACACCGAATACCGGTTTTAAAATGTGAGATTTTTCTGCAAAGCCATTAGAAGTACATACCTAACTAACTATCGAGTAAATATCTACAAAATGGCTGACATCTCTACCGAACAAACGACCAATAGACGCGATACATCCGGATTCTAACCAAATGGTCACCATTTTATTAACTGTACACTTTATAGTTCAATCAATCAATTCTTTTTTTAACGCGGAGGAAACATTTGTCAACACACTTCTTATGCCTCTACCACATGCTCGCCGAACCTCCACGTTTTTTGTGTGTATGAGTAAAAAGACGTGCGGACGGGGTGATTGTCTCGGATTGTATACGTAATCGATGATTGACGTTTTTTTTACTCATTCACACAAAAATCGTGGAGGGTCAGCGAGCATGTGGTAGAGGCATTAGTGTTACCAGCCAGAAGAGTCTACATATTATCATTCATGATTGACATATAAACTCATCAGCCTGGGAAACATTCACCAACTGGGAAACATTCACCTATCCAGATATCACGGATATCACAGGATTAGGCTCAACGCGGGGCCTAAAATACAAGCATAGTGCCTGAAATATCAGTATTTAGAAATCGTCGTACAATATTGCAATTAGCAATTTTTGCATTTTTACTAAATTAACCTATTATCACCTAAAAAATAAATAGTTACACGAGCTGTTTATTGTCTAACTAGATTTTATAAATGCGTTAATATTGCCAAAATAACCCACTTTGTTTAACAGGATCCTGAAAACTACTAGGTCCAGTTCTATAATTTTTTTAACCAAAAAAAAATGTTGCAGTTTTTTCCTCAACAGAGACGAGAGGCATTTTCATTCACATAATGTAGCGTTATGTGAACTCTCTTGGGGGGGAAGCAGGATGGGTGTTCCGACGCTTACTAGTCTACTTTGACTGGCTTGAGTGATCAGTTTATGCCGGGGCAACGTTCACTCATTCCACCACATGCTGCTGTCAATTGTGTAATTTTTGGAAGTTGTATATATGCTACAGCTGGAAATTATTCTCCATTATTGACCCAATGTTTCAGGTGCTAACGCCATCTGCTGAGGAGTGGACGCAACATTTGCAACCTGAACAAAGGCGTGTGCATCCTAAAATCATAATGGCTTTTATAACAATAGTGTGAAAATCCTTCATTGAAAATTGAATAATATTGTGTGAAAGTAAAATGATGATATTAATATGATCATAAAATCCTTGCCACGCAGTAGAATCTCTGTTAATCGGAACCTCAAAAAAATATTAGGACCGATACATTTTGTGTGTTTTTTTATACAAAAATTCTCTTGCCACCTCACTTTTGGGATACACTGTGATGGATAAGTCTTTTCGAACTAAAATAAAAGTATAGGTACTTTAAATGTATTTTCTCTCTCTCTCCGTTACGATTGGTTAACAACAAAGCCCCAGGTCTCCTTCTCCATTCATCCCCGTCCTGTGCGGTTCTTGTTAACTCTTTATCCTACTGGCACAGGTCGTCCAGGTATTCTTTCCTTGGTCGTCCTCTGTAGTTTGTCCCCTCGTTCATTCCTTCAATTAATTCAAATAGGAGACCCTCTTTCTGCACTGTGTGGCCGATCCATTTGGCACGTCTTTCTGCTATTGCATTGAGCAGGTGTCTTCCTCTTTTGATTTTGTTGAGAACTGCTTCTTCGTTCATTGTGTGATCCCTCCGAGAAATTTATTCTAGTACGAAATTATTGAAAAAAGAACGTTTCTTATTTTAGTAATTATTGTAATTATGCACAAGGGACCCTATATTACAAGCTAATGGAAGCCCTACCCCCAGGACACGATATATTCTGCCCAGCGTGTAAAACCCTCAACAGGATCAGATCCAGGGTCGGCCTAACTAGGAAGAACCTCCAGAGATGGGGAATAGCTGAGGACGCGACGTGCAACAGCGGGCAACTGCAGGACACTGAGGACCTCCTGGCCTGCCTGGGCGGTGCACACGGGAGAATCTCGCAGATCGCTCCCGCTTGGAAGATGACGCCGGAGAGATTGTGGCTTTCTGGGAGCGGAGGGGGATATAGTCAGTGCCGATCGACACGATAAGAAGAAGAAGAATCCACGTTATGTGTTACAGAATTGAACCTAATTTTACATTTTTTTCTTCCAGGTAACCAGGATGACACTGTCTTGTATAATACACTATAGCCCGCATGTGGGCGAATGAGTTACACGGTCATACCGTAATGTTTATTACACAAACACCCATCACCCATGGATACTTCATAATATAAACTTTTACCACCTCATCGAATGTTGTGATGCGGTGAGGTGGTCGCTACACCTACCACATAAAATAGTATCTACTGTACTACCAAATATATTGGTAAAATCATGTGGCATGAACGCCATATAGGTACTGGCACAAATCACCCATTTCAATTATGAAAAAATAAATTTGTGGTAAAAAGATTGAATCAGAGTGTCAAAGATCCCATTTTTGGAGTCCTCGGCATAAGAAAACATGTCACACGTGGATTTGGGAACAAAACCCCGTTTTCTAAGTTTAGAATCTCGTAGTTTTTTCTCGATATTTTGTGGGAGAACTGTTCAATATTAGGTTCAATTTTGTAACCTTTTTCAACAATAATAAATGTGGCATATTATGTGAGCTTTCCGGGCTTGGAGGCCGTGGTCGAATGTCGCTTGGGGACCCGATCGACGTTTCATCCCATACTGTAGGGAGCTCGAAAGTTCACATAATATGCCATATATGATGACTCCGGCCGTTCAAGCCTCCGCACATTCCAAAAATAGGTGAGTTTTGAATTTATTGTACTATCAAATAATTGAAAAACGAACGTCTTATTCTAGGTATATAACCTATTATATATACGCGCTTATAATTTAAGAGCCCGCTATTAGCAAACTGAAAATGAAATTTCGATACGCGGCGCTAGTATCGTATTGTAATATTTTGCAAAATTGAAATCAGTTTGAATGAATGTATTTTCACAAGTTAGAGAGTTAAGGTGCAATCCCACTGAGGCAAGTTTTAAACATTAACACATGATACACATAATTTATAGTCTTTCCATTAAACGAAAATACAATGCGCATATTAGTTAATTATTGGATCTGTGCGGTTTTAGCGCGACAGGGACCGGAAGAACGAAAAATTAAATACATAAAGTAAATACATACAATTGTATGGTATGGCTGAGGTAAAAAAAGTAAATAAGGAATCTGCGTTATGTATTACATTGAGGGCGAAAAAACACAGTAAATAAGGTATGTGCGGAAGCTTTCACGGCCGGAGTCATCATATCTAAGTTATGTGTACTTTCCGGGCATGGAGGCCGTGGTCTAATGGTCGGGTCCCCAAGCGACCATTAGAACACGGCCTCCAAGCCCGGAAAGTAGGCAAAACTTAAGACAGTAAATAAGATTAGCACATCTACCAGGACATAAGGAAAATGGTTTGCATTTGACTTATAAGTTTTATTAACTTTTAAGTTTGTAAAAACATGACGCGCCAAACTAATATTTCCTGAATTGCACCGTTTTAGACGCATGGTTTACGCACGCAGCTTAGTGTTGAATCAGTGGAATTGCGCCTTTATAATTATTTAACTTATAGACATTGACTGAAAAAAGTGACAAGAGTAACTGAGCACACGCAAAAACATTCTAGATTCACTTTTAGGTTATCGAATAAGAGTTAAAAAATACAATGCACCTTGTTGTGAAGTTGTCTTATATTGCTATAGATTTTCGAATAAAACAAAATTCAAACGATTTCGTAGTTTAGAAAGAATACAATTGTTCCCACATTAACAATGATTTGGAATACATTGTTTAAACTACATACGAATTTGTGATTAGAATTATCGATCCATTCCCCGAAAATTACAATAAGAAATATTGCTATACTGCGTTTACATGATAAGGATTTACTTTCTGGGTTCCCAACCTGTGGAAAATTATGCTAGTCCGTGTACACTCCTCTACCGCAACTCATTATCCTTCCACTCAGTATGCGAACTTGAGAATCTCATTCATCATCTTCTATCATATCAGTGTTACTCATATTATTTGCGTATTTATTTTGCAATTTACATACTTATCGTTATCATAACGAAGACTCGAAAATCGTCAAGAATTGATAACATTAATTCTAAGATTTTTTCATGTTTTACTACTTTATACTTTTTTACCATTGAAATCTTTTACACACATACAGTTGATGAGAGCTTACATAAATAAATATGAATATTGCGAATATATTGCTTCATGTAATTAATAGTGCCTACTGCGTCGAACTACTGGAACAGATATTTTTTTCTCTAGCATGTGACGAAGTATGACTGTGGCATGATAATGACATTAGACATTATTATTGTAACATGATTATGACAGATCCTGAAAACTAAATTTACACGTTATATTTTGTTAATAATCATTTGCCTTATGTACATTTGATAGATTTTACGATTAGGAAGAGATATACATCGGTTAAATTGGTGTTTATCTCTTAAATTCACAAAATATTCATGAAATGTCATCCGAAAAAAATGACAGCAAATTCCACGTCCGCACGCGACGGCTATTAGTCGCCAACTAATCTGATTTTTATCTTTATCATTTTGTGTTTATATTATCTTATGATAATTTCAATATTTTGAAAATTTTAAATATCCAGCAAGATTAAAAACATTATGAACTACTCAGAAGTACATTAATTTGTTGGATAAAAATACAACATGAGAATGTTTTACGTCTTTAAAAAAAGCAAAATTTTCTGAAATTTTGATTAACTTATTTTCCAGAAAATCTTTAAAAAAAAATTACCAATCGCACTTTTCTTCTGTACGTTCTCGATAAAACAACCTAAGGTTTCGATATCTCGAAACAAAATGTAAAAAAAACGTGAGGATACATCTTCCTCAGAGCTCTAAACTCACCCCTTTTTTCAATATTGAAAAATACGCTCTTTTTAAAAACAACCCTGTTGCATTATCCGTAATGTTTTTTATTATTTTTTAATTGCATTCACATTCTAGAAGATTGAGCATTCATTTTCTTGGATCACAATGTTTCTAAACTTCTTCAGTTTTGAATGGAAGGTTCCCAAAAACAACAGCAAAATCAGCGAAATCACCAAAATGCTAATAAAGGGCCCTTAATCACGGAACTGAACCTACTGTTGTGTTTATGGTTTTATTTAATGTTAAAAATTCGCTTAAACTTATGTATTGCCGAATTCGAGCCCGTTCTTCCTGCTTGGGAGACCCATGACCAACAATGTATCCACATGAATATCAAAATGCTATCGTCATCTTTGAAACGCATTAACGATAATGTATGATAGATTTATCTTGTAGTGCGTGTTTCGACGCCCATGAGGGCGCCATCATCGGAGCCAGTGTGTCCCAGACGCTAATCTTCGACTTAATATTGAGGTCTTCTTTAATCAGAACAACAATTATTATACCTAATTTGATAGTAATCAAGGGATTGCAATCATCCTTAACATAGTTTGTCTTACCGGGTTTGGAAGAAAGCAGAATGCTAATAAAAAAACCAGACCCGGTGCAAACTCAAATGAATGTAACTCAAATGATAGATAAAAAAAGTAATTAAATGCTGCATGGGTGGCATCATCGAAATCAATGGCTAAGTGTGGAAAAGTTTTACCGGGGTCACATGAATGTATTAGTAAAAGGAGCATTAAACAGTTACAATTCTGGTTTAAAAGCGTATAATTAGACGTGTACAGTGTACACTGTCTACAGCCCGGCCTACAGTATTATTCTACCTTTTACAATTTTCTGGGAGGGAATTTTCACCACTTCCTGCAGTGAACATGGCGTCAAATCCAACTCTATTAGTTCTACGGTGATCCATTCTTATATGGTTGTTTCTTATTGTTGTAGGGTACTATTGCTTTTGATATCTATACTTACTTATAATAATACAAATACAAAAAAATAATACAAGAAATGGGGTTACAGAGAGTGAGTTTGGTGCTGTACAGGATGACAGTTACCTGTTTACATGTTCCCAAACAGGAGCGACATGCTCGACCTAGGATGCACCGGCAAATGCCAGGGGTTTCCGGGTGGCTGAGCATTGGAGTTACAAAATTTGATAGTTAGTACACGGAAAGTAAGTAATAATAGACGATTTTTTTTAATTCAACTCGGTAAGTTCCGGGCTTAAACTTTTTAAATTGAGTTCAGAATGTTCTGGGTTAAAAGGTTGGGGTTAACTGGAAGAAATCGCAGTTCTGCGATAAGTTCGCCCTAGTAAACAACGTTTTATAATCTGTACTATGTCCATTTTGTGTATTTATATGTGTTTGTTGTTTACTTTAAGTTTAAATAAATAAATAAAAAAAAAAAAGACCAACTATCGGCAACACTAGACTTCATCATCATCATCTCAACTTTGTGAATACTTAGTTTAGTTACCTCAGTATATAACGGCCATAAGGTATTATGGCAGCATAATTATAACAGTAGGGTAGGTACTAGTATCCATCTTAAAGTACTCGGTTACACGAATACTATTATGAGTCATTTCCGTTCGGAGCAGATCCATAAATACCTGTTTCTAGATTATATTGATTAATTTCCCTACGAAAACATCAACTAGTGATGTATCTATGCTGTAGGTAAGTATCCACCTTTGAGTAGCTACATTGGAGGACTTAAGTATAGCTACCATCAGTCAATAGTGGCGAAGATACCTAAGAATCCGATTCCCATCGAGTTCCCATTTACTTTTGAGTTGAAAAAATAATAGATCTAATTAACATATATAATTCTGGTGGAAATCGTGTAACAATCTAAGGCAGGCCCTGTGGTAATGACTTTTGCAAGTCGTTCAAATAGTATAGTATACAAAATTTTCAACACTTATGCCTTCGGCTGCGGTCTAAATGTGTGCGGTAAATTGGTGAAACTTTTCATTGTATTGAATAATAATCTTATATTTACCAACATTTTTTCTAAATTACATTTGTTCATCTTGCAAATTGAGCGGATAACCCATGCATCGTGCAAATTTCAGGGATACTTTCGAAATTATATTTTGTTTAAAGAATTTCCAAATATTGTAATTTTTGAACATTGAAGGAAAATCCCGCGGGCTTAAGGCCCTCCACATCCCCGGGTAGCTCAGGCGCATTAATAGTGACCTCTTTACCCGCACTTCTAGGCAAATCTCATTAAGAGGTGGGGGCCCAGGGTTAGCCTTAGGGGAGCCCTCGGTAGACCCCACCCCTGAATTACGTTTCTTCAGTGTCCTTTTCCATGAATTTTTGGACAGTCAACTTGTAGTCAGTACTTCCATATCTATCACTGTCTTCAGTATCAAGACGGTGCTCTCAGTATTGGCTGAGAAAACCATGTATCGCCAAACTAATTGACAGAACATGACGCCTTAACCCACGTAAATCCTTGACCTGTTGCCCTAAATATTGTTTCAATGTCTCGCAGTAATTAAAAACACAAACTGAATCGAAATAATTCCAATAAAATAATCGCCACTTAATTATCTACTTAGTTAATTACATGTTTATAATTATTCTAACTGCATCTTAGATAATTGTTACTGAGAGCTTGTATTTTACTGTAGAATGATTCTTGAGTGGTGATCTGTTGTTGAAGTTGGTGAACTATACTAGACTGTTATAATCTAATACTTACCTATAGGTACACCATATTGGTTAATATTAAAAAAAAAAAGTACCTTCTCTTTATTGAACAAGTACATAGTAAGAAAACGTTCGTATTGTCTATAATAGCAATTTCTACCCAAATTCAAACTGTCTATTTTTCTGTGTATTTTGTCCATTTTGATTTTAATTGCTTACTAACAAAATAAGACATTCCTTTTTCAATTATTCCATAGTAGGTACCTAAGACAAATTTAAAACACACTTATTAGTACATGCTCGATCGCTTGATGCAGTTGGTAGGAGCATGGACTTCCAATCTGAAGGTTCCGGGTTCGAATCATGAAGCTGACGATATGTTCTGCACATCACGATACAAGCTTTTAGGCGACGGTGAAGTGTGCAAGAAAATATTTGGGTTTATGTACACTTTTATGCCCAGAGCCTTTTTGTAAAAAAATGCATTATATATTTAGCCACTCTATAGTATAAAGCAAACTCATTATTTATAAGTAATAGTACCAACCTAACAAACCTGAATCATGAATTCATGATGATTTTCTATGACTTTTGCATTGAAACATCTTAGTATTATAATTGTTGCGTGTTTAAAGTAATAAAACAATAACTAATATTCATAATATACCCAATATATCTTTCATACAATCTACTCAAAAACTCTTACAACCTTCGAGTATCTTCTGTACCTATATTGTTTATTGTTGTGAATCGTCCCTAGGCCATTTACAGGCACTTGGACTCATCAAATTTACATGTTGACAGTAATATACAGAAATAGAGTTAAAACAATAAATATTCAGGGAAATTCAATGCCAAATAGAGTGTAAAAGGTTCTAATAACAATTCGTCAGCATGGTCGTAAAACTAGGTACATATTAGGTATAAGTATATTCAATGATTTTTTCAGTGTCTTCACTTGCAGCACTTTTTACAAGATTTTAAGTAACTTCACTGTAGTGTTTTATTTTTGTCTGTGTGCAAATCTAAGGCTGGCCACACACGTCCCGAAGTTCAGTTCCGGAATCGACCGTTTTGCAAAAAAGTTCCGATCAAAACCTCTCTCTGAATTCAGCGTCACGCCGATTTTAAATTCAGAAAGAGGTTTTGGTCGGAACCTTTTTGCAAAACGGTCGATTCCGGAACTGAACTTCGGGACGTTTGTGGCCAGCCTAACAAGCGATTTATCAACCAATTTCTGACTACTTAGAAACCTGAAACTTTGTAGACGTATGTAAACTCGGTGACAATACGATTCTGTACCACATTGGATCATCGTTCTCCAGAAACAAAAAAGATGAACTTAAGGTGTTTCAGAGGGATCCAAGGGTCGTGTGGGGTCACATATCCACGTCCGCTCCCTATGTGGAGCATGTGGTCATCACCCAGTTTTTCCAGACTTTTCTGTCCTTGGCCAACTCCGTTGCCTGTTTCCATGTCTTTACAGCCTGGCGCAGCTCTGATGTGTACAGCCTCTGGATGGTCATTGCAGGCCTGCCCAGACGTCTGTTGCCTCCAGAGCGATATTGGAAACAGCTGTTGTTAATGCGATCAGCGGCCATACGTTGAATATGCAAAAAAAACTAAATCCTATATAAGGCGGTTATAAATTTAAACACTTACAACCATTGACCAATCAAATCATACTTCGCATACTTAGTAAATACATAATTATATACCTACTTACCTATTTATTGATATATAAGTTAAGAGTTGGGTAAATAAAATAAATATTGTTCAATGTCAAATCTTCAATATGAATAATAACAAGTTTTTTCTAAATGACGATCACAGTAGGTTTGAGGTTAGTATATAATAAATTAGTAGTAGATGGTAATTAGACATGCAAAGAGCCATTCTATCTAATATCATAACACTATGTAGTATATAAACATCTTAAGCGCCTCCCACTTTGTTAGTAGGTTGGTATATACCTAACGAGGTATTTGCATTAGAAAAAAATAATCTACACAATGCCTGTCGAAGATTGATTTGTGAAGAGAATGCCCTCATAATCTGATGAGAACATGGTTGGCGCAGTTGGTTAATACGGCAGTCTCTCAAGCCAGAGGTGCCAGGTTTAAACCCCGGCGCTGGCGATGTATTCCACACTTTGCGATACAAGCTTTTAGCCTAGTGCAAGGTGTGCAGAAAAGTATGTGGGTTTGTGTATGCAAGCCCAGATCCTTTAAAATAAAAATTAATGTTAGCTAGCGGAGACCGCAGCAGTGCGATAAGCTCGCCTTAGTGAACTAATGTTATAATATCTACCTATCTATATCTTCACGCCGCGGTCCTTGCAGGGTAGGCAGAAGGGACCGAGCGCCAGACAGCCCTATCCTTACACACATTAATGCAATTTGTCATAATATACGCTGTCCGATTCCTTTTACAAAAAACGCGTCTATCCTTGAGGATCTGGTCGACATGATCGGACCATCACTTAAACCAGCCAAAGCCGACTAGCAAGCGTCGGAACACCCATCGTGCTTCCTCCCCGAGGGAGTTCACATAACGTTACATTGTGTGAATGAAGATGCCTCTCGTCTCTGTTGAGGAGAAAAAACTGTAATCTGGCACATCGTTTTACACAAAAAATGTATGATAATTGCCTATCGATCGTAAGATTTTATTTATAAGTACTTCTAGAGGTAGATACTTTATAAGTACTTGCCTACAAATATTATTACCATAGACTAAAACTGGTTTGGTCTATGGTACCAACAGCCGAGTAGGTATCAGATATTATATTACCTACCTATCTATCTATCATGAATAGATATTATTATGTTTTTATATTAGAGTCATAGAATTTTCCATGAAAATCTATCAAGGTGACTATCAAATTGTTAACGACAATCGTTACATCGAATCATCGATGATTTTGTGTTTACGATGTATCTGTTACAGGAAATGTATGAAATCCGTCATTGATTGTATTCAATTCTATCAAATGTATACAATTGCTTAAATCGGCAGGAAATGCGTAACACAAATTTCGTTTACTGTTTTTTTTTTGTAAGTATTATACATTATATTTTATATATTAAAAGTAAGCATATTGACATTTCAAAAATTTCTAAAAACGGGAGACTTTAGATCTCAACAACCGTTACTAATTATCCTATAGAAAAAAAAGTAAATACATTGAACATTTATCTAAGGAATGACCGTAAAAGGTTTTTTGTAACTTGTATATATTTCTCAAAAAAAAAAATGAAAAACAACTCTGATCTTTTTTCCGAAAGACAGAAATTCGTTTCCCTAAAGTCACGGAGATTTTTTTTTTGTATAGATAATATGTATTAAAATCTAGGGAATGACCGTATTTTTTTTTTATTGAAACAAAATTAACCCCTAAAAATGAAAAAAAAAACGCTTTTTTTACCATTTGATCATGCGATTGTTCATGCGATTTTGAACCTTAATGCCGTGGGAAATGACCATGACGTCATAGTTGGGTCGCGAGCCACATTACACAAAACAAGACTTTTGAATTATGCGGGTAACAAGTCAGTTGTATGATTCATCGATGTATTTCCTGCAATCATTGTCCTTACTATTGTCAAACCACTGAGATGTTGGGTATGATAGAGATACTTAGTTGATAATGTGCGCAGCAGGAATGGTAAATTCACGTGTAAGCGCAGGTGAGCTGAATTTTTTAACGTTTTAAAACATCATCAACGTTGATGAGTGATGTTGGTGAGTCACAACAAACATTTTACACCAAATCAGGTAATTTTATAGCAATTATATAGCCACTTATAAAATCATCGAAGATATATAATAGGTATCTATCAATATATTGAATAACTTAATAAATTATCATTCATTTGTATTAATATGGGATTATCATGCGATTTTTATTTACTAGTAGTTATCTCAACAGATAAACAGCAAAGGATGGACTTTCCATCAGGGAAATGACTGATCGTCGGCTGGTTTAATATTATATTGGAAAAACTACGTGGACAGGATGGATGAGGGCAGAATACCCCACATAGTTGCCCATAATATACCCGTGGGACAACGTCAGCCGGGCAGACCGCCAAAGAGGTGGAAGGATAATTGGTGTTCCACATCCCAAGAGGAAGGCATCAGTTCTTTATAGATCAATGATCTAGAACAAGAAGAAGAAGACTTGAGTAACATCAGAAATTTGATTTATGTAAATTTTATCGATAAAAATTATCCCAAAGTTACGTGTGAAATTTACTGAAACTTGAGATTATTCCCGTAGTTTGTGAGACATAAGACTGTAATTTGGTTGCTAAAATGTTTATTTAAGTACTTAGCACAGGTTCAGACTGATAAGTTTGTGGGCAGATTTAGGCTTACAAGTTATAATTTACCAACTCTTGTACAATTAGCAGTTATCTCATCAGATATACAGCAAAGGATGGACTTTCAATCAGGCTAATGACTGATCGTGTCCGTTGGTTTAATGTCATCACTTTACACTTGAGTAACATTTACCAATTCCAGTCCATCCATCTGCCGCGACCGGGAATAGAACCCAGACCTCCAACCTGACAAGCCGGTATTCTACCGCTGTGCTATGATGGCTGGTAGCTGAGTCGAGATGAAACGTGTCTAGCCTTACAATCTCATTTCTCTCAAATCTTAAGATAAATAAATAAAAAAAAACTATTGATTGTATATAAAATATTACAAAAGGCGGACTTATTGCTTAATGGCAATTTCTGCCAGCCAACCCAAACTATCATTACGACTAGTAATAAAAAACATAATGATGAGTTCAAATTACAAAAAAAAACACAAAAAGGACCCACTCAGTTTAAAAACAATGATAAATATTAATCTAAGTATAGCCTTGCGAATGATTGGGTCAAGAACTTGTGTGTATGTGTGTGTATTTGTATATTAGGTATGATTACTCTCTGTGCGTTGTGTGAATGTATACGTGTGGTGCATACAAGTATTCGTGTATACCCATGTAATAATATCACTAATTTGTGTGCATTTTGCATTACCTATGTGTACTATGTGTACATTAAGTTGTATCATATTATTGTATGTATACATTAAGTTGCATAATTTCAAGGTCCCTTCACGCGGTCTGCGTTCGTGTATTGGTGAATATTATAATGACAAAGCGTACTATGCGGCGTTGCCTGATTAAATATATTCGACGACAGGATGGCACAAAACGAGTGTAAGTAGGTTTGTGGATAAAGGAGGCTGTGACCCCTCCTCATTCATAATATACCTAATATTATAGGTAGTTAATTCGTATGAGCCCTCCATCAGCTCATATTTTAGCCTCACGTTGCTTTGTGTGAGTTTTCGTATTCAGAAATACCTAGTTTAAATTTTTTTAATACATACAAAAGCACAAAAAAGCAGCTACAAATAGGTAAAAACATTAGTTCAAGAAGATTAGTTCATTCATAGTTCAGCTGTCACAGGTTTGAAACCAAAGGCGGCGCAAGGTGTAAGCGACGTGGGCCATCGCCTACGGCCTCGCGGCCCAAGTGGCCTCTCGCCTGGATCGCGCCGGATTGGCAGACAACCAGGTTCATCAATACATCTATTTTTGAAAAAAATTCGCCTGCTGTGCTTATATCTGGTTAGACTGGAGGTTTCTTTACAAAAAAATAAATTGGACTTTTAAATGTTTCTTTTTTATCTACCTTCTTATGTTTTATGACAAAATTTTCATGCTATGACCCAGAGATATATTTGATTTTTTTTGAAAAAAAATTACATAATGTATAGGTATACAGCAGCCGAGTGTGCATTAAGTCCTACAGAGCTCTATCGCCAAATTTCGTATCTATTGTGATTCATGCGACAAATAACTCTGAACGTACCCATACGTCTGGCTAATTATGTAATAGATAATTTAGTTGGTAGGTAAGTATAATATATTTTTAGACAAATGCACTTTTACAACGGATCATACAGACAAACATTGCAACAATTTAAAATCAAAAATTAGGTAGGTGTATGCAACAATATGCACCAAACCACTAATACAAACATTGACGCAACACTCATACACACAAATGCAATATTAATAATATAAATACACACACACACATACACACACTTAATATAAAAATATCCCTATCAAGGTTACGGTCAAATTAGCAATTCATATTAAATTATTTATCAGTCCCGTGTAAAAAGACACTGCAAATATGTATACATGACGTAATGACGTTAATATAAATACGTCGTGTCTTTTTATATGCAATCGTCATGATGCATTTAGTGCCTTTAAATGAGTCGTATTTATGATGTTATATCAAAAACAGCGCTCTGACGATTTTCCGTAAATTGAGTTATGGAGTTATACTAACTTAACGTGTGAAAAAGTGCGTCAGGAAAAATGAGATTCTTTTCCTTAATCAGCCCTATTTTTTTCACCGGTGGATCTAGATATAGGCTTCTTCCAAACGTTTCCATTCCTATCTTTTGCTCGTCTTTCTGACCCACTGCCATCTGTTGAAAAAATTGTATATTCGATCACTTACACGAAGTCTTCCGAATTTTTTCTAAAGACGTAGGTACGTACGTCTGTGACATTAAGGGTAAACCTACTTCCACCCCTACAGGAGCTTCAGCTCTTACACGCAATTTCACGCATTTTTTTTACGAAAGGAGGACTCATGGTTTTCCAGAAGGTTCTCCCTCAACAAACCATCCCGGAACTACTGTGAGCACTCTTATGCTGGATTTCACCAACTTTTTGGGTGAGAAATAGCGGAGATAGGAGCCACGTATCATTAATTATCATACAAAATTTGTGCTAGGTGGCTCCCATCTCCGCTATACCTCACCTAAGAAGTTGGCATTAATGTTCCTTGGAGGAGACTCACTGCAAAGATCTACAGTAAGAATCTTAATCTAGAGAACTATACTTACTATAGGTACAGTTTAGACAGCACAAACCACTGCCTTAGAACAGACCTATGCTGAATATCACCAACTTCTTAGGTGAGGAATAGCCAAAACAGAAGCCACTTAGGACAAATTCTGTATGAAAAATGATGATACGTGGCTCCTATCTCGGCTTTCATCCTCTCCTAAGAAGTTATTGAAATCCAGTAGTAGTCTGGAAAATTACGTATTTTAGATGGATTAATTAGGTAAAGTATTTCGTTCTTTGCACGCAGATACATTGCGATGATTGCATTCCTGAAACCAACAGCTTAGTAAAGTTTACCGGAAGTTGAGACTTTAAACGGTAAAGTTGAGATAACTAGTTAGCCGGATATGGACCGGACGACTCATATACCTACACTACCTATAGGTACTGGACTATGGTTAATTTACCATTATTAGTATCTATATAAAACCTTACTACTCCTATAAGACAAAGTATGAATTGTAATAATTCGGATTCGGTATAGGTAGATATCGAGCAGGCTGGAAAATTAAGCCAAAGTTTTTTTTTTAATTAGGCAGTCCACCCTAACTGCGAGATTTGTACCAAAGCCAAAGTAGGTATATTACACAAAAAAAAAGTAAGTTAGTAAATAATAATTTTCAAAAATCGGTACCTAGGTGGTCGGTAGCGTGTGTGAAGTGTACAAAGATGTATTTGGGTTTATTTGGATTAGACATGAGCGCCACGCCGGCGCGCCGCCGCTGATCACGGTCGGCGCGCCGCCGCCGGCAAAACGCTCACGCCGGCGGCGTGGGATCCGTGTAACTAAAAGTATTTATCCTTTGTCTCTTAAGACAAAAATCGAAATAAGTACTTTACCAGGTAAAAAAAATTAAGTATTCAGCTGTGGCGACGCTAGTATTCAGTAATTATATAAGATATCGAATAATAACTAATGCAGTTCCGTTCCAGACCCATTCCGTCGTCTGAATTACGTTCATTAGGTTTTGCATAAAAGAAATCGGGGAATTTTCTGGGTCTTATTTATTCGATACTAAAACAAGAAATAGGATGGGATGGGGGTATTAATAGTTTGGTTCTTCGTGGTGGAAATTAAATGAAAAACAAACGCTTTTTTATGTACATAAGTAACTTTATGTTTTTCTGATCGATTTTTAGAACACCAGTCCATTTTACCACGCTGAAATTTTTAAACCACGTGAATTTTGGCAGAATATCTGACCAAAATATGCGGGCTTTCGTCTTTTCGGTCAACCGTTCTCTCTTTTCAATAGTTTAACCTTTGATTATCGAAGTACCTAATCAAAATTATTTTTATTCCACTTGACTAGATTCGCTATACTTCATTTGTTTCAATACAACACTGTGAAAAGGATAATGACTCCTTTTCTCTTGACAAAAAACCATATTCATTTGGTAATTTTTGACGTTTACGATATTCAAAATGTCAAAATGTGAATATAATTAGATATTTTAACGTTAAAATCCAATTATTTCGCTCAGCCAAGGCTGCATTTTAATAATAAAAAAAATACTATCCCATAACGTGGTTTCTCGTACTGTGATTACAGACTACTCTCAAATTGGAATTTATCTTTCCACCGGTAAGCATTACGTATTTTGGTTGATATCATTATGAATTTATGCACCTTTCGACGAAAAACGCCATAATTTATGTTTATTCATTAATTATCCTTATTTTTACACCTAAAATAACATCACAAGTAATGTAGTTTTATTAAATTACAATATTTTATTAAATTACCCTTCCACTACAAACCACAGCACATATAACACAAATGTTTTTACAGCTTATTCTCAACCGTAGTTCTTGGTTATATTGGAGTTTTGGATTTCGTGGAAGGTCGACCTCGTCATCGCAATTCAAGACTTTATTTCAGAGTTTCAATTTCACTCAACGTTTAGCTAACAGCCCAAATATTACCAAATGATAAACCTGTTCGACTGCACCACTGCCCATAGTGAGGCTCATTCTGGCGCGTTTGACTTTATGGCTTAGTTTATTTTGACCTGCTCTCCAGTACCATGAAAAAGAAATAATGAAATTTTCTCAAATGTTTCGTTCATTTGGTTTTCAAATATATCGTTCATTTGGTTTTGCATAAAAAAATCGGGGAATTTTCCGTGTCTTACTTATTCGATTCGAAAACAAGAAATAGGATGGGATGGGGGAATTTATAATTTGGTTCTTCGTGGTGGAAATTAAATGAAAAACAAACGTTTTTTTATGTAAGTAACATTATGTTTTTTTTATTATTTGGTAATTTTTGACGTTTACGATATTCAAAATGTCAAAATGTGAATATAATTAGATATTTTAACGTTAAAATCCAATTATTTCGCTCACCAAAGGCTGCATTTTAATAATAAAAAAATACTATCCCCTAACGTGGTTTCTCAGACTGTGATTACAGACTACTCTCAAATTGTAATGTATCTTTCCACCGGTAAGCATTACGTATTTTGGTTGATATCATTATGAATTTATGCACCTTTCGACGAAAAACGCCATAATTTATGTTTATTCATTAATTATCCTTATTTTTACTCCTAAAATAACATCGCAAATAATGTAGTTTTATTAAATTACACAATTTTATTAAATTACCCTTCAACTACAAATAACAGTACATACAACACATATGTTTTTACAGCTTATGCTCAAGGAGTTTTGGATTTTGTGGAAGGTCGACCTCGTCATCGCAATTCAAGTCTTTATTTCAGAGTTTCAATTTTACTCACCGTTTAGCTTACAGCCCAAATATTGCCAAATGAGAAACCTGTTCGACTGCACCACTGCCCATAGTGAGGCTCATTCTGATGCGTTTGACTTTATGGCTTAGTTTATTTTAACATTCCCTCCAGTACCATGAAAAAGCAATAATGAAATTTTCCATTATTTTTCAAATATGAGCTTTTATTTTACTTTGTCATTGAAATAATTATAGTTTTCAAAATAAAAAAATATATTTTATCATTATCCTTTTCACATATACGTATTCAATCATTTAAAACAATAGTGCAAAAAAAATCTAATGCTCCCCCCACTTTGTATCCACGCCGCCGGCGTGGCGCCGCCGCCGGCAATTTTAGACATGGGCGCCGCCGCCGGCTTTTTTGCAGCCGGCGCACACGTCTAATTTGGATAAACCCAGATTCTTTTTTTTAAAAAAAGGGTACTTATTAATACTTGCAATATTGTAAGACGATTTCTAAATACTAATATTTCAGGCACAATGCTTGTATTTTATATACACCAGTAATCCTGTAATATCCGTGATATCTGGATAGGTGAATGTTTCCCAGTATTAGGCTGATGAGTTTATATGTCAGTTTTATGAATGATGAAATGTAGACTCTCCTGGCTGATAATACTATGAAATGTGTTGGCAAAGTCAGGCCTCCACGTAAAAAAAAACAATGAAAATTCTCTATCAACTAATAATAGGTACCTAACATACAGGTTCCTTAGTTTATGCATACAATAATAAATAATAATAATATAGGCTTAGCTTTATCTATGCAGGTAGGCAAGACGAATTCCACAATATTTAAAAACTTGACAGGCTTCCCTAACGCTAATATTATTAGGTGGCTAGGCTATTAGGTACTAAGTACTGCCGGGTATAGTAGTCTAGTAGCTAATACTGATATTGAATGCATATTAGTGCAATGCACATACAAAAATACTTTTTAAATCTCATTAATAGTTTGCAAGCACAAGTATAGATACACCCATATCTATATGGGTATGATATTTCTACATATACGTTACAGTACTTTTACCTTTACAATGTTGTACTATATATTGTAACATAAGGTGCTTTTGTTAGAGTCGACAATATTTTTTTTATTTTTGTAACGTCAATTAATAAATAGTATTTTTTTTTTCGATTGAAGGTGGAAGAAGAAAGGTGGGAAGACGAAGTGAGAAAGGATGCAGCACAGCTTCTCCAGTCAGCCAATTGTAAGTCAGCCGCTGAGGATAGAAGGAGTTGGAGGCGAATGTTGCGGGAAACCAAGGCTCGATATGGGGTGTAGCGCTATCGGAGAGAGATATTTTTTTTCGATTGAGGTGTCTTGAACATCTTTTAATTAGTAAAACTCGTTGTGTTTCATTTATGAAAATGGTCCATGGAGCTGGAATTTAAATGAAATATAGAAAATCGGTGTATTTTTTCTAAGGTTTAACGACGCTTACTGCTAGAAATTACAACAACATAAAGTTGAGCATGTTTTGCGAATGCAAAGATGATAGTAAGCGGAAAAGCAGCCTATTCTTCATTCCACAGTGGTTGTATTAGAAGATTTGTAAAATATCAGGATGTAGGTTTGTCACCCTGAAGATGGCAGTAGTATCGCTGTCGAAAGCTCGGTTACTCAACCACTCGACTTGCAGGGAAACCCGAAGAACGAACAATATGGAAATGGATTCATCACGCTTCGAAAGCCTACAAGATTATAGGTTTGTGTAGATTTTTAATTAGATTTCAAATTTGTAACACAATTCAAAGTGTTAGCCAAAAAGAATGTTGTGTATAACCGAGTTTGCTCCCTGAGACTTCTGAAAAAAAAAATGGGCAGTACATGATGGTTTATAATATAATAATAATAATAATATGGACAATTTATAGGGCGCCGTTTTGTGGAGCAAGTCCACCTCAAGGGCGCCTTTTTCAATTCAATAAGCTAACCTAAGTACTTACATCTACTTATTCTAAACTATCCTTAACGATTTTTTGAACAGGTGAGTTTTAAGCTGGCTCTTAAATTCAGCAGTGATAATGAATCAGAGATAATATATGAGTGATGTAAAAGAGGCACCACGCAAAAGTGCTTTGAGTGACCTCCCTGTGTTCTCTGGAGGAACATTAAAAGCCAAAAGAGGTATAATAGATAAAGGTACCTAAATAAATATTCCTTGCTTTCTTTTGATCTAGGATTCTACACTACTGATTAACACAATTGTGATGAATGTGCTTGTGGATTACATGCTTTGCCTTGTGTGTAATTTAACTGAATAGTGCGTAGATGTACAATATCTATTCAATAGAACTATTCTCTCATTTTTCTTTATTGTATGCTGTGTGCGTAAAGTAGAACTATCTATATGTTACCGGAAATGTATGAAATCAGGCATTGTACACAATTCCTAGGAAATGTATACAATCCCTAAAATCGGCGGGAAATATGTGAAATAATTTTCATTTCTAGTGTTTTTTTCGTATTATAAGTGAAGTATATTATATGTTAGACAACGTGACGGAGGCTAGGAGTGTGTGTAAGGATAGGCCTCTCTGCCTACCCTGCAAGGGACGTGGCGTGAGGGTATATATAGATAGATATTTTATGCATTATTGCAATAGATTATTTATTAGTGTAATGTATTATACATATTTTACCAGGAATTATAAATTATAAACATGTTTTAAACAGGAATCTGAAATACCTATATCAAATTTTGTAATTTTAAGTGTCATTCCAGCTTACCTGCAAAGATAAATATTTTATTTTTTCTCAGTTTTATCTATGTGCCAGCTTACCCGAAAAAAATAATATTTCGAGTTATTGAAACATATATTTCCTATAAAAAGTATGAATTAAAGAACCTGTGACAAATTGTTTCACACACTTCCTAAATTGACTCGTTGTTGTATACGTTGTATATATTTCCTATAGGAAATGTATACGTTTCCTTAATTTCTTACATTTCTGGTAACATATACATACCTATACCAAGTAAGTATAATAATTGTTGATATACATACTATAGGTATATTGTATTGCTTTGCGTATGGTATGGCCCTTTGATTTTTACTATTATTAGGGTAGGTACTAGTGTGTTTTCTAGTTTCTATAATAATCTATGAGAAATATACTATATGTAGGTCTATTTTACTATGCCTCGTAGAAAGGGGGTTATAGAACAAAAATACATTAAGGGAGTTTAGTACCATTTATGTTTGGAGTATCCTGATGTACGGCAGTGAGACGTGGTGCCTATCTGAAAGGGTTAAAAAGAGACTGGAAGCTTTTAAGATGTGGTCCTGCAGAGGAATTTTAGTAATTTCTTTGAGGGATCACATAACGAACGAAGAAGTTCTCAACAAAATCAAAGGAGGAAGACACCTGTTCTATGCAATAGCAGAAAGACGTGCCAGATGGATCGGTCATAGAGTGCGGCAAGAGGGTCTCCTATTTGAATTAATTGAAGGAATGAACGAGGGGACTAACTACAGAGGACGACAAAAGAGAGAATACCTGGACGACCTGGACGACCCACTTCCATCCACTTCTGGACGAAGGCCTCCTCCATCTACTTCCACGCCGCTCTATTTTGGGCTCTCTGGATCCAATTGATACCAACATGCTTGACAAGGTCGTCCCTCCATCGTAGTGGTGGTCTTCCTATGCTCCTGGTAGTTGTTTAGGGTTCCAGGTTAAGAGTCCCTGAAAGTCGTAATACTAATAATTAATGTTTATGTAAAAATAATGTGTTTTTGCATCTTGTGCAAATGTCAATACCCGACTTTTAAGATACACACAACATTAAGTAATACATCAAGCGAATTTATTATAAGCCTTTTGAATTAGGTACGATGTGTCGTAAGCAAGGAGTGCAGTATGTAAGGATAAACAGGTCTGGCGTTTTGTCCTCTCTGCCTACCCCGCAAGAGACGCGGCATAATGGTATAAATTGTTATAATTGCAATCGTAATTTTCTCCGTGTAGAAACACGAGAAAAAAACATCCTAGGTTGTGAACATATTGCGAAGGGTACCATACCTCCTTTTTTCATAGTTTGCAAAAAAGGTGTGTAGATGTGTGTGCATATGTGGGAGTGGTGGGGTTGGAAAGGGGGCGTGGCCTAGAGAGGGTAACATCCCCTCACCCCGCCCCTTCATGCAGTCCCCTTCTCATTAATTCCACCCCCTCTGAACATTCTATAATAGCATTTTATAAATTAATTCGATTAATCCGGTATTTCACGATTTTTATTATTTTATAGATATTGATGCACATAAAAGTAAGGCCCCTATAACAGTTCCTGTTCGTCCTCCGCTTTTTTTAACAACCACGAGATGTGTATTTTTACAAGATTTTATTTAACTTTTTTTTTAAAGGATCTGGACTTGCATACACAAACCCAAATACTTTCCTGCATACTTTACACTAGGCTGAAAGCCTGTATCGCAAAGTGTGGAATATACATCGCCAGCGCTGGGGTTTGAACCTGGCACCTCCCGCTTGAGAGACTGCGCCAACCATGAACTCACTTAACTGTGGTGTTTTTGGTAGATTTTTCTTTAGTTTTTTGTCTGTGCGCAAATCTTGTAATCGGTTTGTGAACCACTTCCTGAATACTTAAAGAGCCGAATTAACTTTCGGCTATAGTCTACCTACTCGACTAAACTACTAGCCTAGTGTGAACAAGACAACAGATTAAGGAAGGTAAATAACTATCATCGCTGTCCACTGAAATCCACTTGTTAATTTATTCTGTGACATATCTGATGTTGATTCCGTATGTAGATTATGAATGAATTTGGTTAGCACTTCAATCTTGTGCTCATATGATGACATCATTTCATATTCTAATGGCTTTCAAGGCAGAGATAGTTCAGTTCAGATATATTTCAACTAACAGTTATGATTATTCTAGTATTTTTTTAATGGTTTATTATACATATAAAAATTACAAAAAAATAGTCAATCAATATTTGCCAAACTGTGGCAGTATATTCTCTTACTCTATCTTATAAATGTAATACATATTTTTATACTTATCACTAAACAACAGTACCATAATTTATCATAGCAATCACAACTCCGCAACCCATCTTTTTAATTATTTTTGTTTTTTTTTTTTATTCCTTTTAATTCTTTTGGTGCTTTGTTGATTAATTTAGGTAAGATATGGGCCAGAGTCCGTTCGCCATTTATGCGAGGAACCCCCAAGACACCCCGCCTATTACCTCTTGTGCCATATCTGTAATACACTCTATTTTTATTTATTTTACTTAGGATTAGATATGACAGTGTTAAACCGCTCGACAGGGCCTAAAATGGTAAAAAGAGCGTTTTTTTTCCATTTTTTGGGGTTAATTTTGCTTGAATCAAAAAACATTTACGATTATTTCCTAGATAAAGGTTCAATGCATCTACTATATTTTGTTCCAAAGCATATTTAGTAACGGTTGTCGAGATATAAGGTCTCCCGTTTTTAGAAATTTTTGAAATGTCGGTATGCATACTCTTAATGCACATTATCATAAAAATTCCACGCGACTTTCGGAAACGAGTTTCTGTCTTTCCGAAAAAAGATCAGAGTTGTTTTTCACAATTTTTTTTTTTGGGAAATCTATACTAGATATAAAAAATCTTTTATGGTTATTTCGTAGATAAAAGTTCTATGAAACTGCTCTATTTTTTTAAAGCATATATTTTAGTAACGGTTGTCGAGATATAAGGTCTCCCGTTTTTAGATATTTTTGAAATGTCAGTATGCGTACTCTTAACACTAGAGTTCCGGTAGCTATTATATGTTCTGTGAATATGTACTTCTATCAATCTAACTGGCAAGCAAGCAATTTGACCAAACTAATCTCAAAATCAACTCATCCACTGTAGACTAGATTAACTTGATAGACTATTCATGTGTCCTCCGGGGCATATAACTACTTCGCATTGTAGCTAAGTATATGATGTTAGATATATGTGAATTTGGATGCAATATCAGGAATATTTGAATACATACCTTTTTTATCCCAAAAACAATGATGGCTTTTAGTATTTATACTAAATAGGTACCTACCTATAATCCTATAATGCCTGCGGTCTCCTCACACGACGTTCGTATGGCCGTGGGGCATGGGTGCATGCAACATTAAGATTGCATAATTTTATTGTATTTTTTATTGTTCTATTATGTTGAATCCAAATTTTTGTTGTAATGCATTTCAAGGGCGCAAGCCGTATATGTCAAATAAATAAATAAATAAATAAATATAGTAACAGATAGGAAAAATTGGCCAATGACAAAAATAATCCTTATTCAATTCTCTACAAAAAATATATGAATAGCAGTTTACCCGCTATGGCCGATCCCTCCTTTATGCATATTTGTATATTCGCTGAAAAACAGACAGGGCATTTTTCAACAGTTTCTGGCTATTTTGGGTGAAAACATAGCTAATGTTAATATCTTCATTCAGATTTTAATATCGCTATCCGAAAATAACATTAATTCTAAGTGACACGATCAAAATACTGAGAAAAATTATATGAAAATTACAAACGCTCATATAGTTTACACAGATATATTCCTTCCCATGCACGTCCCTTACAGGGTAGAAAAAGAAAGCAGAATTCCCTATCCTTACACAAATAGGTACCCCTTATTTTCTTCACATTCGTGCATTTTTTTTACACGCTCTGCAATTTCGTTGTAAACACGATATCAGTATAGGTGTTCTGGATCACTCGCAAACGAATGTAGTGCCTAAAAGGAAAAGAAGAAGATCTTCTATTCACCTACTTAGAGTGCCTAACTAAATATATTCTAGTCAATCCCAGAAGATAAAATTTATTCCACAATGGGCATATGCAATGTGCATGCGTCGACCATGATATATAGGCATATATTTCATGTATGTATAATATACCCTATGTATCTCAACGTATTTTATGTAAGTAAAAGTAGGTACCTACTACTCATCTCTTGCGGTTTTTACCCTTTGGGTTTTTTCTCTTCTCATTTTTTTTGTTTCATTTTCCAACGTATTTGAGTACCTACTCATTAGTGCGTGTACACACATGTGCACAATGCTTTCAGTGATGTAATATGCAGGCCTGCATTCGTTACGAAAAAGAAAGGCAAGCGTAAAAAAAATTAAAAACAACATTTTATGACTTCACATCCTAGAACTCTTTTTCGCCGAAACGATACCAAACACGCCATTCCGAAGCGCTTGGGTTCCTTCGTTCCGATGGCGCCTCCCACCAAGAATGACCAAAAACAAATTTTGTAAAAAGATGTGAGTTCTACTTGTGAAGCACTTCCGTGAGCGGTGAGATACCAAACGCGGCAATATGTGGTGACTGGATCCTCTCGATCGCTCAATGTCTTCAAAGGCTTGAGCTGAACAAAATCTGACTTACGATCTGGATTTTCTTTTTCAACACCCTTTCATACGATAGCATACATAACCCCACACGACCCTTGGATCTTGGATGATATTTTTTGGCTCTGGAGAAAGCTGATCCAGTTTGGTGCAGAATCGTATCATCACCGAGATCACGTACGTATTCAGCTCTTTAAGTAGTCAGGTAAAGGTTAAAAAACAGATTACAAGATTTGGGTACAGACAAAAAACATAGTAAAAACAACTAAGTGAATAAGTTAGATAAAATCTTGTAAAACACAGAATCGGTGATTTGTTCTGTGGCGTTTTTGCTTATTTCTGAATCCAATACTGCAAACGCACGGTCCTGTAAGTAGAAAACCTCATCATCGATTCTAGTTAGAGTCGCTTTTCCTTCTTTCATTTTTCCAGCTTTTTATTTTCACGTACTCTACCCAATGCAACGCAGGAGTGTTCAATCTAAATTTCCATCACAGTATTGAGAAAAGAAAGCTGTCCGGTAGGTATCAGAACAAATGGTGCACTCAGATCAATTGTTAAGGAAAAAAATATCACTCCTCAAGACGTTACTCCTCAACAAGCAAAATTTTCCTATAATAATCACCACTAAGACTACAACTCTTATAACAGGCGTAGATTGATCTTCTCGTAATTGAAATGTCCTTTAATAGACGTCATGGAACATTATAGGATTAAAAAAAATTATAACTCAAAAAATTGGTAAAATCTCCAAAAATTTTATTTTTTCGTGAGTGGGAATGAGACAAAAAGGGTCCAATACGTCTCTCCTACTCAACCCTATAGAAACAGTATTTTTTTTCTATGAATATACTGAATTACACTTCTAGGTAAAATGAACTTCAATGGTAAAAACTGCAATGAGATAGGTATTATATCGTCCAAATTAGTGTAATTTTAAGATTGGCATATTTCATTATTTCTTAAGTTATTAAGTGACAAAGTTTTAACAGTTATTATTACTTTAAGGTGGGTTCTCGAGTGGTTTTAAGTGTCATAATTTTTTTGATATTTGAATTCTTTTTGAATTTCAAGAGTTCTTGAGTGAAAAAGTTTCATGAGTTCTCTAAGATTGGCAAATCACGATATTCTCATAAGTCGTTTAAATCCTTTAAGATGATTTATTGATTGTTTTTTAAATATCATGAATTTTTTAACGCAAAATTTCATGATTATAAATTGGACCTCGATCTTCGATTCATCTCCACTGATCATGCGTAGATCTGCTTCTGTATGACTCTGCACCCTCAGTATGTCATTCTTCCTAAGTGCTTTTCAATGCTGCAAGCACAGGAGGCCCCGTACCAATGGAACCAACCATCAGCTAAACGTACTTCAACCCATGCAACCAACTAACACAACGTACGTATTATAAGATCTGCTACTGAAATTACGTTGCTGTGAATATCTGTAAGCCTTAAAATTCTAATACACCAGTTTTTTCTTTAAAGCATCCACGTATTGCTAACAAATAATTAAATTAAATTAGATTTGAGTGCAAACCTGTAGGTATAGGTATTAGGTACGTAAAAATGCAAAAAAATGTGTAACTATTAAAACTTGCAATATTGTAAGAATATTTCTAAATACTTGTATTTCAGGCACAATGTTTGTATTTTATAATAAAGCAGTATATTTGAGTCTAATCCTTTGATATTCGTGGATAGGTGAATGTTTCCCAGTAGTATTAGCCTGATGAGTTTTTATATCAATTATGAATGATTATATGTAGATAGACTCTTCTGGGTGATGATGCTGAGAAGTGTGTTGGCAAGTCTTGCCTGTTATAACCATCAATTTAGATAAAACACTCTTTCAATTTACTCCAAATCAGTCCGAGATCAGATTGCTGTTTAGTGAAGCAATTTTACCTACAGGATTATTCATTTAGGAATCTTAAAAGCAGTTTTAGCAATTTAGCAGTTAGCAATTTAAAATAGTCCTTGCTTGGTATATTGACGGCAACCTAACGCATTGCATACTGGAGTTGTATGGTATGAATGTTTTATGTGTTTTAGTATATAATTTTCACCTACTCTCTGTTGTACATTGAGGAACAATGGTGGATATATAGGGCATTGGATTCAACCCACTACCATACTAGCATTATACCTCCTGATATATCTAAGCTAAACATAGGTACCGTAATACTACAAATCATGAAATACTATCTATCTATAGCTCTACAACCCTTAGTGGGTCTTGGTTGCCTCCAAAATCCGTCGCCATCCTCTCCTATCTAGAGCAGCGGCCCTCCAGTTCACACCCAGCGCTCTGCAATCAGCCGTCACCCGGTAGAGCCAGCGAAGCTTTGGCCTTCCTACTTGTCTTCTTCCCACTGGATTGACTATCATCGATCTTTTTGCTGGTTCCCTGTCCTCCATCCGCTGCACACGACCGAGCCATCGAAGTCGGGCGATTTTAGCAAATCACTAAATACATGAAGATAACATTAAGCATGTCACTGTGTGCTGAGCTCACATACTTTTACAACGGTGAGCTATTATTTTTTATTGTATTTTATCCTCCCTGTGATATCCATGATATCTGGATAGGTGAATGTTTCCCAGTATTAGGCTGATGAGTTTATATATCAATCATGAATATGTAGGCTTTTCTGGCTAATAATACTGAGGGAGGTGTTGCCAAGTCTTGCCTCCGCATGTAAAAAAACTATAGCAGTTATATTTAAGAGGTACTAATACATATATTTTTTTATTTTATTTATTTATTTGGGGGTTAACTGGAAGAAATCGCAGTTCTGCGATAAGTTCGCCCTAGTGAACAACGTTTTATAATCTGTACTATGTCCATTTTGTATATTTATATGTGTTTGTTGTTTACTTTAAGTTTCAATAAATAAATAAAAAAAAATGACAATCGTACACGGCTTTTAGGCCATTTGAACAAAGTATATTGCAAAAATCACAAAAAAAATCAACAAAAACAGTCAAACAATTGCGCATTACA
Organism: Ceraclea dissimilis; assembly: GCA_963576895.1. Classification (NCBI taxonomy): domain Eukaryota; kingdom Metazoa; phylum Arthropoda; class Insecta; order Trichoptera; family Leptoceridae; genus Ceraclea; species Ceraclea dissimilis. The sequence continues at coordinate 18,547,849 of OY756363.1, forward strand.
CATAATTCATTAATCACAACACAAAACCACACACAAACCATATTCAGATCAAAAAAGGAGACATGGCAATAAACAGAACAAACTGTCATAAAATGTAAATAATAGGTCCTTCTCAACATAATGTATGGTTATATACAACATAATAATAATAATAATTCAGGTAATATTCTGTAAATATTATTCTGTTTATGTTGCTTAGCAACATAATAACACTTCCCAGATTTATTTTGCTCTTAAAAAACTAATGAAATCTCACAATTTCAATATAGAAATATAATATATATCTCTAAAATAGTATTAAAAAATAATATCTATAATTTAAAAATAAAAACGTAAATAAAATACATAAAATAACATTTAATATTCAAACAACCGTCGCAGAAAAAAATCGTAAATATACAGAATTAGCAGGTATTCTAGGTCGGTATATATAATCCCATTAGTATTATCATCTACAGGTATAATACCAAAATCGCTAATAAACAATTTAAAAAAATTAGATTTACCGGAAAATTTATACATAAAAATGCAAAAATCGGTCATTATTAATACTTGCAATATTGTAAGACGATTCCTAAATACTGATATTTCAGGCACAAAGCTTGTATTTTAGGCCCCGCGCATCTGAGCCTAATCCTGTGATATCCGTGATATCTGGATAGGTGAATTTTTCCCAGTATTAGGCTGATGAGTTTATATGTGAATCATGAATGATAATATGTAGACTCTTCTGGCTGATAATACTGAGAAGTGTGTTGGCAAAGTCATGCCTCCGCGTTTATGGAGGTTTCATATACTGCAAAATGCCAACAAAATAAAGCAAATAAATTATTATCCTTGCAATAGGGAAGTCAACAAATATTAATATGCAGTCATTAAATGATGATGTAATAAGAAGTATTTAGTGATCAACTTTAAATCATCCAACAGTGATAATCCTCATTTCAATATTAAAGTCCTATTATACGGTGTCATTCGGCTTCGGCGTCCTGAATTGTTCTCAGCCAATACTGATAGAATCGTCTTGAAACTGAACACAGTGATAGATGAAAGTATGGACTACAGATTGATTGTTTTGAAATTTAAGTCTCTTATTTGTAAGAATGAATTGTAACCTCCTTTGATAAAGACAATGAAGGAACGTAATTTAGGGGTGGGGTTTGCCGGGGGGCTCCCTTAAGGCTAACCCTGAGCCCACCTCTTAATATAGACTTGCCTTGAAGTGCGGGTAAAGAGGTCGTTATTAATGCGCCTGAGCTACCCGGGGTTGTGGAGGGCCTTAAGACCGCGGGATTCTTTCAATGTTTTGAAATTACAATACTTGGGAACTCCTTGAATAAAAAATATTCCGAAAGTATACCCCTGAAATTTACGGGATCTGAGAATTTTCCGTTCAGTTTTTCAGATATAAAAGTATAATTAAGCCAAAATACCGGTAGTTATTAACTCTACAATTTGGCTGTTTAGTGCCCAATCCCACCAACTTTTACCTAGGAAGGAGAGCCTTAAGAAATTTCCATAGAAAAACAGGGATAATATCCTATTTATTGAATAAAGAACATCAGCTTCCAGCATCACCCAGAGCCTAATTCCATATTATGAAATGCAACTCACCTACGTTAGGTGCCCAAATATCTCCGCCTAGACTAAGTGCATTTAATATGCTTTTAAAAAATATTTCGTAGGTATTTAGATATCACCAAAATATGCAAAATGAAGTTTTATTGTAGGTACATAAATATTCCTATTAATAAGAAGCAGGTAAGCTAGTTACTAGTTTAAGTAAACATTTTACTAGCCAATACTAGAACTATTAACATGCACTTGTTAATGTGTAAACAGTAAAAATAAATGTTAATACTCGTATGTTTGGCTAGCAAATAGTAAAATAATCGTAGCTTGTAACATACTCCCTAGTCCCTACTCGTTTGTCTCAATGTGACTTTACGAGTATATTTTAGTGCAGTTTTGTGCTAAAGAAGTTCATATTTCTGTTAGATAGTACCAAAAACTGGCAAACATTAGAATTCTGTAGCAAGAAAGCCGATACTAACTTTTCTCTTTTTTTTTGTTTCTTCTTATCTATTTATTTATTTTTTATTCACACATCAACGGCGTGAGCCTTTTACACAACTTATGATACAATAAACAAGTTAACAATATTTATATTAATTAAAATTAACAACATAACAAAGTTATGAAAGAAAAGTTAGTTCTAGTTTCAATCGTTACGATTGGCTTGCAGCAAAACCCCATGTCCCCTTCTCCACTCATCCCTACTGTCCTGTGCGATTCTTTATTTTAACTCTTTATATGAGTCGAAGTCCAGATCCTGGCACAGGTCGTCCAGGTATTCTTACCTTGGTCGTCCTCCGCAGTTTGGTCCCATTTATTTACTTAATTGCTTCCATTTTTGATAACCCTATGTCGGTTAGACCTATAGAAATAACACCTTCTACCTACACCCATTAAATACAATATTACTGTGTATTAATATTTTATTATCACATACTAGTACCTGGACACAAATTATTTCATGCTTGTTATTTTTTTCATGGTGCACCTCTTGTGGGTAGAAGGGCAGTAGGTGTTCAATACTCAAAAAAGTAAAATATGGTCCTTTAAAGCTCCCCACCCAACTATAACCTCTATCACGGTGATTTCCCACGGCATTAAGGTTCAAAATCGCATGATAAAATTGTAAAAATAGCGTTTTTTCCATTTTCTTGGGTTAATTTCGCTTCAATCAAAAAACTTTTACGGTTATTCCCTAGATAAAGGTTCAATGCATCTATGTACTCTATTTTTTTCCAAAGCATATTTTTAGTAAGGTTGTCGATATCTAAGGTTTCCCATTTTAAGAAATTCTTGAAATGTCAATATGCCTACTTTTAAGGCATACCTACTGAATAGAGTGGACGTTTTGTATGGCACATTCTATTCAATACAACTTAATTTTTTATTCATACTCCGAACTACCAGAAATGGTCATGTTTTTTTGAGGCAAATGCTGGCATTTCCAGCTATCCCATAGTTATGTATAGAATATAGATCTTTGCTGATGAGCTTCGCATAACTGCGCATGTCATGGGTTTGGTTTTTATCGAGAAAAAATATTACCAACCTACTCCATACTTGTTATGGTTGTGTTAGGTTAGTTCCATGGAGTTGGTACCACTGTTATATCTTGACTGCGGAGAAAATTTGAACTAAATTGATAGACTATCAACATGTTTTTTTCAGGTCGGCTTAAAACTCAAACATTAGGTCCAATTCTACAACTATAAGTGCGTATTAACTAAAATAAGACGTTCTTTTTTCAATTACTCCATATTAAAAGAAATAATTAAGAACATCCTTATTTTAGTTCGAAAAGTTGGGCCTGAAATTGGAAATAATTTGTGTCTAGGTACGAGTATGTGATATTAAAAGATTAATACACAGTAATATTGTATTTGATGGGTGTAAAAGGTGTTATTTAACACTATTATAACAATTAGGATCAATTGTTGGCAGTTGGTGAAGTGAGAGATATAAAAAATTGTCGATTTTAACACTATTGTGTCAATAAATTGGCTTCATTTTGAATTTGTATGGACTTGTATTGAAACAATTGAATTATGACTTATCTATGTCAAATGGAATCATATTAATTTTGAAAATCTATGTGTACTCATATGACCAGCACCTTTCAAACATTGAGTACACTAAAAACTGTCGGGTTTAAAGTTACCTACTACTAGCGACAAACGCATTGAGTCGGTAAATTTCTGAGAAACTTTACATTTTGTTTCATTGTGTAAGTGATCCGTATAAACATATACGGTAAGTGTGTAGTAGTGTGAGAGATTATGGCGGGAAGGCAGCGAAAAATATTTTAAAAATAGAATTAGTCGAGGCCAGTCACCACGAAGTCAAAGAAATTACTTTATACAGACAAACAAGAAAATACCACCAGAAACTTTTATAAAAAAATATGGAATGTAGTAACAATGAACCTACTACATGTCATGGTGCTAGAAGTATTAGAAGTTTTTCTATTGGCCATCTAATTCAAATTGCTCCTGGTATCTATGCAACCTATATAACACGTTTTTAGGTTATCGTCATCCATGTTTTACCCACTTTGGGCTCTAAGTATACCTATTATTTTCTATGTGTTTCTTTATTAATTTTTAAACCCCTTGTAGAGTGAGTAAATATTACAAAGCTCCAGTGCATTACATCGTCGGCCGTGATCGTCTAGTGGTTAGGACCCTACGTTGTACCGGCATTACATTTATGTAGGTATCTTTTGTTTCCATCGCGTTCAGAAACCTATACTAATCTATGAACATGATTTATTTGAACAGAAATCTATTCTAGCCCGTTACGTTGCGTCCTTGTGGGGCATGCAGAGAGGTTCAATTAGAAATTCCGTCAAAATATGTTCAGTTTATTGATAAACAGGAGGCTTTTTTAATCAGTTTTTAAATAAATTAATGCTTTGTCCCCTAATATACTTAAATTTATATATTTTCATCAGCACTCACGTCAGTTTTACGGGTACCTATTATATAAATTTCGGCGATGAGCGAAAAAATTAATAGCATGTAGAAAATCAACCAAATAAAATATCACAGGTCTGTACTTTCCTTATCACCTCTATATAATTTCTAACAAATACACGCGTACATCCTGTCTTTTTATTACGGCCCTCCTCCCTTGTGTGTGTGTGTGTGTGTGTGAGGTACTTACTCTGCAGTAACTACACACACATACATGCATACAGGTACTTGCAACATGCACATGCACTTTTGTTCATCAGTACCTACCTATACTAATATATTATCTAGTACGTATAATAAGTAGAGCATGTATTGGTGCGTTTGAATGCGTATGTGTTTGTGTCCGTTCGTTTGTCTCAAATTCCCGCCAGTCGCGAATTACCGGGATGTTCCACACGATGAGAAAATTGATGCATCATGACAATTTTTATGCCGGCGACGCACGCTCGACGAACCTCGGCGTTTACGAGTTAACAGACGTCTAAATGGGCTGTTTGTCTTGGATAGCGTAGATACGTGAACACTCGTGAACGGTCAGTGTCTATCCAAATCGAGCGAAAAAACGAGCCAAGCGGGTGCTCATGAATAAAAGGCGTGAACGGTCGGTTACCTACACGAGCCAAGACTAACGCCCCATCCACACGCATTTTTACTCATGAACTCCCGTTCGGCCCGGAGCTTGTAAAGCGTGTGGCATGGGCAGAAGTTTGCGGCAGGCGCTTACGAAGCACCGCACGTTTTTCACTTGTTTGTGAACGGAGTTTGTGAACACTCGTCTAGGCTTGAAGAGCGTCGCCGGCAATTTAATGAATCAAAATATGTATGTTATTCCATTATTAGGAGTAAGGAGTTGGGGGTAGTTTGTTTTTTAAGTATGATATCTCAGTAACCATTGAGGTTAGAAAGCTGCATATATTTACATTCATCCACTTAGGTAGGTACTTTTGCCCGACTTACTCCACTTCATAACACAAACTTTCTGTGAAGTGTGCAAAGATGTATTTGGGTTTATTTCGATAAATCCAATTTATTTTTTAAAAAATAAACAAAAATAAAAAAAAATAGACCTAAGTACATGTTGAGAGAATGCTTCTTTAGAAAATACCTACACTATATACAAAAAATGATTAGGTATACTCATTTTGGTTCCTATACTTGTAACTTGCAAATTTAGTATGAAAGACTTGAAATATTACGCAAGATTTTTAGAACCTACCTACTTTTTTGGACAAAATAACAAAAAAAAATTGAAAAATGAGACATTAATTTTGATAAAATTTGTCATTCGTCTATTACGAATGAAGTTTGTTGTATTGATTTATTAACCGTTCGCAATGAAAAATTTTGCCAGTGTCCTTGTCTTAGGTCAGTGCCCTGCTTAAGAAACCCCCATCCCGCGTAAACTTCGGCTACGTTCGGCTATAGAACGAACTCGAGAACGATCGCACGAAATTTTTCCGTACCAAACGTTTGTACTTATAAGTACTACGAGTAGGTACTGTGAACTTATTTGAAGTTAAAAGACAAAATGCAATAGATAGATATTTTAAATAGTACAATGAATTTCTATGTATTGGCAGCCGGTGGAGGTTAGCTGCAAGTGGAGTTCAGGATTGTATTGTTGGTAGCCCTGATTGTCGAACCTTGTCATAAGAGCTGTCAAAGATCCGCAATATTCTCACATTGTATCTTTTATAAGCAACCTACAATGCCGAAAATATTACAGAGCGGCGCTAGAGAAATCATTTTAAAGGCAAGATAGTTTTGCGAGTTGAAAAAAGAAAAAATACTCCGATAATCCCTTTAAACCGCCATCACAAGTTTGAAAAACAAAGTTGACAGTTTATTCCAACAATCCGAACATTGGCTAGTTTTTCTTAACAAAAGTGCAGAAATATAATTTGAAAGTAGCGAAAAAGTGTATCCATATCTTATTATCCCATCAAGCAACACTAAGTTTGGTCCGTGAGACTTCTGAAAAAAATGGACAGCACAAGCTATCAATTCAATTTCGCACATTGAAACTGAGAGCGTGTAAATTAGGCGATTTTTTTTTAATTACTATCTCTATTCTTGCATTGTTTTAAAGTATTTTTTATTATGATTAGGATTTTAAGCGGGAGGTACCGGGCTCGAATCTCAGTGTTGACGATGTATTCTGCACTTTACTATACCTACGCTACTTAAGTATTTGGCTTACTGTGAAGTGTGCAGGAAAGTATTTGGGATTGTACCTTTTGATAAAAATAAAAATAAAAACTAGGTACCCAAATATGCAGGACATCGTAAAACACGTTACCAAAAAAACAGTGGTGGCGGTATCCTATTATATCAATCGGCCTCTTCAATATTTAAAAAAATCTATCTATAGTATCTATAATCAAAACCATTATATTTTCAAACTTTATTCTACTATCATACAATATTATTCAAACTAACAAAATTTGAAAATAGAATGGTTTTGATGTTGTCATTCTTCGAATAAAAAAAGAACGTTCGAAATTTGATTTGCATGCTGATTCTAATCGCTCAACAAATTTCAAACCACGTGGCGCCTGAATGTTCTTCCCGCTTTGTATATTTGTCGAGGTCTGGGTGCGTTCGAGTTTGTACCTTCACCCGTTCGAGGCAGGGACAACCGTACGCCAGTTGTGGTAGGTCAGTAGTTATTCGGAGTTAGCGGAATAGGGCACGAGGGGTGAGAAGGGTGGGGAGGGAATAGGGGGGTAGAAGAGGGAAAGAGGGTATCATTCAAGGGGTGGGTGCTTTCCAGTATGGAGCGTCTGCCATTTTCCAACATTTAGATTTTCAGATCAACTCTTAAAACCTGAAATTTTCTACGAAAATATATTTCCACTACTGCTTCCTCCGAACGTTTCGCTATTAAACATCAGGATGTGACAAGGCTTATCCGATCAAATCTATTTTCTGCAATAATTAACTGTTTTTTGACCTGCCATTGAGAGTAAACTTCTAGTCCTATGAAAAAAATGTATGGATAATTTTGTAGACAATGTGGTATGGATTATTTTTGTCGTTGACCACTTTCTCCTATTTCTACTTCTTGACATATTTCTAAAATGTGGGGGAAAAAATCATAGGTAGGCCTATTTGGCAAGGGTGACGCAGCAAGATTTTGAGAAGAAACGCTGACGCAGTAGCGAACTATGACCCTTTGTGTGACATTAATTTATATCATATTTCGATTAAATAACAGCCGTAGGGTCAATTATTACCGTTGGCGGGCTCTTGCGCATAAGAATTTGTATAGTTATCGTTCTGTATTCAAATTTTCAAACCTTGAATTCCACTGTCCACTTTCAAAACTTCGTGACTATTGATCAATAAAGTAGGAAAATATAGCTATTCAATTGTTTAGATTTAAAAAAAGAACGTTTCAAAACATGGATCTTGATACGTTTTATAAAAACACAAGTAAATTCGAGTGTCATCGCCCTCTGTGATACTCGGAACGACTCAAACTTGCGCAAAAAGCACACGCACAAACAAACTTTATCCAACACAATTAAGCACACACGCACACAAACACACACACCAACAATATCCATCCTACGCCTATTGGTGAACTAACTTTTATTAGAAGAGATTAATTCTTAATGGATCTGGGCTTTTCGAAGTAAATCGAACCTTTCTTTGTAAGCAATAAAAGCTTGGTTTATGACAGTGAAGTAGATCTTCAGCGGGACTTGAACCTACGTCCGGTCATTTGACAGCTCACGTAATTAGAATTAAGTGAGTACTTATCTCAACCGTCAACGATATACAGCAAAGGATGGACTTTCCATTAGGCTTATGACTGATCGTCGGCTGGTTTAATGTGATCGCTTTAACCTTAAGTAACATTCACAAATTCCGGTCCATCCTTTGCTGTACATCGTTGATATAACTACTCGTTATTTCAACGACGATATGTAGAAAATCCGATGTTTGTCATAAAGTGAGAATTTTGATATAAAAAAAATCTGAAGTAAATAAGTTGAGAGGTAAGGGCATTTTTTAAGAATAGCAGAATTTATTTTACTCATTATGCATACATACGTTAGTATTTTCATATACTTATGTGGATGGTACATAGTACAATTAGCATATGGCGCGTAGTTAAATCACCATATTTTTTTTATACTGACGGCCTCACTTTTCCTTAGTTTTGAATGTTACTCAAGTTCTATCAACGAATAATATAGCACTACTAATCCTATAGTTCTATCTTATCTGAATAGTTTTTGAATAAAATTCGAATTTTGAAAATCGTTCCAATCAACTTAAATAATTCTCTATCATTAAATTCAAACAAACAATGAACAATTTTCTACGGAGTTCCTGTAGAGGTACATTTCAAATTGTAACTACAACAGCGACAAAATGACTGTGTGGCAGAGATTGAAACTATAATAATAGTTGTTTCTCGTTAAATCCCAGGACAGGCATTCGAAATATTTTAATAAATCCACTTATTTTCTTCTTCCATGGCGATGTGCGTGCCATCGCATTTTGTTTTTGCTAACTGTTTAGTTTACTCGTATACCTACGTTGCCTTCAGAGTCTAGATAGTATGGTGGATAAAATTATTCAGCAATCTTGTCTAAGTTATAGTAGCTACCCACGGATCCTCTATACGTCTATAGTATATACCATCAACAACTACTACTGCCTCAAACACTTTACACCTAGACTCTTAAGATTCATTATAGCATAGATACTTTTTATATATTTTATTGATTTTTTTACTGATTAAGTATAAGTATGCATATTGAAATTTAAAAAATTTCTAAAAACGGGAGACCTTAAATCTCGACAACCTCGGAAAAAACAGAGCAGATACATTGAACCTTTATCTAAGAAATAACTGTAAAAGATTTATTATATCTCGAATAGATTTCTCAAAATAAAAATGAAAAAAACACCCCTGATCTTTTTTCGAAAGACAGAAACTCGCTTCTCTAAATTCGCGGATTTTTTTTGTAATGATTATATGCATTAAAATCTAGGGATAACCGTAAAAGTTTTTTGATTGAAGCGAAATTATTAACCCCATAAAATGGAAAAAAACGCAATTTTTACCATTTTATCGTGCGATTTTTCACGCGATTTTGTACCTTAATGCCGTGGGAAACGACCGTGACGTCATAGTTGGGTCGCGAGTTTAAGTATAAATATTATTGTGCAAACTGCAAAGTATTATACACATTTTCAAATAAACAAACCACATCACGACCTTCTTCACTATGTCACACAGAAAAATTTCGTCTGAGGCGCTATTCACGTGTTTTTTATGATACATCATTTTTTAAATTTTTGTTGCCCCTCCCTTCAGCTCCGAGGCTGGCGACACCTATGGATGCATTAGGTTGCGAAGGTTTTCAAGTAATTAATTCAGTATCTACCTATGTGTCGCTGATGATAATTTTGGCGAGAGTGGGTCACCATAGCTAGGGCACCCGGGTCGGCATTTCCGTGGCCCTCTCAGCTAACTGGTTTCTTCTAACACGAGACATATGCATCATGTTACCACAAATCATTCAAAGAGGTCATAACTCAGTGACCTTAATTTCATTCAGAGATGAACCGACATACCTAACTACCTTTTTACCTACAGTATGTAGGTAGGAATAAATGACAATTAAGGGTGACACCAGATGGGCCCCACGAATATTGAAGTGGAGGCCATGGACAGATAGAAAGAGCGTCGGACGGCCACCAAAGATATGGACTGACGACATTGTCCAAATCGCTGGAGGGACCTGGATGCGGACGGGTCAGAACAGAGACGAGTGGAAACAGATGGAAGAGGCCTATATCCAGCAGTGGAGGGAAGAAGGCTGATGAAGAAAAAGAAGAAGAGTAGGCATGTCGATGTTTAAAAATAATCTAAAAACTGGAGACCTTAGATCTCGACAACCATACAAAATACGATTATATTTTGAAAAAAAAATAGAGTAGATACAATGAACCTTTATCTAGGGAATGACTGTAAAAAAAAATTATGTCTTGTACAAATAGCTCAAAAAAAAATCATCTATTCTTTTTTTGAAAGACAGCAACTCGTTTCCCGAAAATCACAGAGATTTTTTTTGTGTATTTATAATATATGCATTTTAAAATCTAGGAATGACCGTAAAAGTTTTAAAAAAAAAAGTAAAGTAAACTACAAAAAGTTAAAAAAAAACGCTATTTTTAACATTTTATCGTGCCATTTTGAACCTTAACGCCGCGGAAAATGACCCTAACGTGAACATTACAAACACTTTTTCACTAGAGCGAGCTCAGGTAGACTTTCGCCAAACAGTTTTCAATCCTAAGGCTTTTAACATTACCGTAGCCTCCGTACAGGTTCCCGACTTTTAGTATTAGAAAGATATTTGGTCGTTAAATTTAATACTTGCATAATTAAAATATTTCCTGCAAATATGACAGAGTAGTTGTGGAATGATTATTTTGGTCGTCTTGTTTTATTATTAGTTTGTCGGCGTTACATACATACATACATACAATCATGATTCTATATAATAATATATACCTCGAAGGATTTAAAACTTTTAAACTGGAATATCTTGTTTTGCGAAAATGTAATGATTACTCTTCTTTATGCCGTCACTACGTCAACTACCCGGCGTTGCCCGAAATTAAAAAAATATATAAATAAATAAGTAAGCTTTTGAGGACCACGTTCATTTGTCCGTTCTATAAAGAGAAAAGAACTTTATTTATCTGGCCATTTAAGTTAGACATTTTGAAAAACATCCTAACGAACTAACAGGCGAAAAAACAGCTGGCTATCAACCGATCGGATTGCGGAAATCGAGTTTATAGAGATTAGAGAGTTATATTAGTCGATTATATACAAATCTAAAACATAATAGTTGAATTAATTTAAATTCACCAATTAAAACGTATTTAGTACTAGGTACTATCTTAAACTGTCACCTAAAGCAAATATGTGTGCAAAAATTCAAGGTGCTGGGACATTGACAAGTTTTTAAAAATTGAAGACAAACTACATAGAACGGAAAACGAGAATCAACAAATGCAGTTAAATTCAAGCATGGTAGTAAAAAATAGAAGATTTGATAAAAAAATTAGAGTGTTCCATTTTCAAAAAGAGATGAAGGAAAATCTCGCGGGCTTAAGGCCCTCCACATCCCCGGGTAGCTCAGGCGCATTAATAGCGACCTCTTTACCCGCACTTCTAGCAAAATATTATTAAGAGGTGGGCCCAGGGTTAGCCTTAAGGGAGTCCCCCGGCAAACCCCACCCCTGAAAAAGAGATGAATTGGAAATTGCTGAAACGCATCGAGACAAGAATTTATAAATTCAAATTTTGTTTCAAAATTTATACATATCATCAAAATACCGGGCCACAAATTTCTGAGCAGAACAAACATACATTAGGACTTTCTTGATTGTTATAAAATGATAATCCTAGACTAAAGTAAAGTAAAGGTATGTCGAAGTATAAAGTCAAATAACTCTTGTCAAACTAGTTCATTCTATAATCGTGAAAACCTTAAGGACTTTTGGAATCAAGTTGGTAAAGGTGGGTAAATACTTCGCACTTTTTACTTGCATAGACTCAAGTATCTCGTACTAAGTTTTAAACAGAAAAACGTCATCCATTCTGTCAATAATAAGTTATGAGATTAAGAAACTAATCATTACTTTAAGAGTTTTAGCAAGTAGTTTAGCAACAGATATACAGCGAAATATGGACTATCCATCAGGCTTAATGTGATCACTTTACACTTAAGGAACATTCGCCAATTCCAGTCCATCCATCTACTGCGGCCGGGAATCGAGCCCAAACCTCCAGCCTGATATGCCGGTATTCTTCCGCTGTGCTATGGTGGTCCATATAGCTACGTCGAACATTAAGCCAGTCGACGATCAGTCATAAGCCTGATGGAAAGACCATCCGTCGCTGTGCAGAAAATCCGATGTTTTCACAAAACATAAATTGTAATTTTCAAAATAATCTTAAATACGAGTAAATATTGCATGCAATATTCAGAACATGTTTCATTAGACGAAATTTTGACAACAATAAATGCCGACGCGTCGGAACGCTTATCGTATGTCCTCCCCAAGGGAGTTTACTAGATTAAAAAAGTAGATTCCTCTCGTTTAAGTTTGAATAAGATTTCTTATAGAAACATGACGCTTGATACATATTTGTATATAGGTATATAGTGTCGCATCGTATCGCAGTCGTTCGCTGAAACCACAGCGCATCCTTCACCACAAAATAAAATGCTGGTGGTATCCATCTACCTACAACGAAGATACAAAATATATACCATAGACAATATAACAAATTGAAAAATACAACATTATTAAATTATTACTTTCATCTTCTTCTTCTGCAGCCTCTCAGGTCCCTTGTTGGACATAGGCCTCCTCGAGGTTATAAGGGGAATGAGTGACTGCAAGACTGGTGTTGTGACAAGAATGAAAGTGAATAATGAAAGATGACAGGATGACAAAAAAAATATATTTGACTGAGCGAAGAGGGGTGCGGCCACCCGAGACTGTCCTGGTCCGATCATGTCGACCAGATCCTCAAGGATGGACGCGTTTTGAGTAAAAGGAATCGTAGAGTGTGTATGAGTGTAACGGAAGAACAGATACGGGATAGAATAGATAGAAAAATACTATAAATAGCAGAACGTTTTATTTTTAATAGCATTTTAATAATAATAATAATCGGAAAATTTTGGGCGCCGTTTAGCGATAAAATCTCCCAAGGGCACCTTACATTTTTCTCTTCATAAATCACCATATAGGATCGTCATAAGCAGTAAAAATGATAGATTAAATCACCAGATAAGATCGTCACAAACAAAATAATAAAAATGAATCAGTTTTGGCTAACTCTCGTTTTGTTCCGTGTTTCCATCACCAAGCAATAAGCATTTAGCATTAACTTTTTTTTTAAAAAAGCTAGCAAGTTAAAATGCCCACAGAAAATAAGTGTCAATTTTCTCTACATTTTTTTTTTTCACAATAACTCACTGGATTGACTAAAAAGCCAAACGAACTAAAGGGTGAATTCCATACAATTCCATACAATGTGTCGAAGAGACATTTTTTTCCCATTCAATTAAAACTACATTTCGACGAAACTCTACAGCGGACAATGACGCCATGATGACGCGAAAACAAAACAACAACGAAAAAAATTGTCAATATCTCTACCTAGTTACTAAAGGTGCTCTTACACGAGCAATTTTTCTAGCAATAACTGCAGCAACTCGTACAAATCATATTGATTAACATTATTTCGCCATTATTTCGGCAATATTTCAGGCGAGACAAATATATTGCCTGCAAACGAAAAAAACATTGTCATGATGTCAGCGGCACGAATTGGTGAATATCCAATCGGTTTGGTCATTTTAGTCAATTATATTTCTCATAGCACGCAATGTTATCGTCTCGCTTTAAATATTGCCGAAATAATTGTTATATATTGCGAAATAATGTTAATCAGTACGATTTGTACGAGTTTCCTCGAAAAACTTATCGTGTAAGAGCACCTTAATAAAGTACATTATTATTTCCCGGTATTATTTGTGCTGCGTTTTTTTTTTTGCAAAATTAAGCGATATTTTTTTTCGTAACTATTATTTTTTCCCCTATTTTTTCTCTGCTAAAGTAGGTAGGTCGTGGTATTAGTCTAGTTGGTGGGTATATCCGAGTCGTGACCGGACAAAAACCCCTAAGAATATTGCTCAACATGAATAAATCCCAAAAAAAACGAAAGTCAAAAAAAAAGCCATTTGCTCAATGGACAAAAGCTCAAATTTGAAAATAAATTTAATTGTATCGATTTGTATACGATTTCCTTCAATCTGTTAGGAACTATACCTATAGGTTAGAAAATAAATAAGCGCATATAAAATGGGATAGATAATTAAATGGTCAATAACATCATAAACAATTCGTCTACTGAAACCCAACTAGAAAGTATGGGCTTTTATCCCTTGAGCGAATTAATTCTTAAGGGTGTTTTTGTCTTTTTTTGGAATTTATTCATGTTGAACAATATCGACTGTTAATCCAATGGGCGCGGGTTCTATATCCGATGCCGACCTACTCTACTCGACGACACAAGCTTTTCAAGCTTATTGTGAAGCGTATAAAGGTGTATTCGGGTTTATTTAGATAAATCCAGATTCATTTTGTAAAAAAAAAATAAAAAAACCTTAAGGGTTTTTCTCCGGGAACCATATCCGAGTATATCCGTCTCCCTTTGCCCCGACCTACCCCAATGTATAAAATATTGGCTGTATGTCCAACCCAACTTAAAATTCAGTGACTGAGGTTATTGTACCCTCGCGAGGCTCTCTGTATAGGAGTATAGTAGGTAGTATGAATGGGGAATAACCCTACTAGTAAAACCGGCGGGCCATGACAACACCTTTGTTTATTCAACAATGATTCACTATTTCAACTACTACTGGCTCTGAAAGGGTTGGAAACTCGACTATATGAATATCTACGAAGTGTGTTTATAATGTTTCAGGAATTTTCTTAAATATGGAAACACATTTTCATCAATTTTATTAGTGAGGTACAAATTGTACAGTCTATCATGAAAAAAATCCGCAAATCTTGAAATTTTAACGAAATATCTTAAACAAATAAATAACTAAATCTATATTATCCAGAATATGTTCACCAAAACAATGACTATAGTTGTATGCTAATGGGCGGACTTATTGTAAAAGCAATATCTTTCAGTCAACTTTTTGTTTATTTTGTTCAAGTGTGAAAACCCAAACGTTATTTTAATTTGTTATACTCGAAGAATATACCTACTTATTCTGCAAACAAAATTTGACGTTCAAATTACCACAAATTAAAATTAGGTAGGCCCCTACTACATTTTATCCTTTTAAGAAATGGAAATGAAAATTGATTACTTCTTTCGTGTCAGTTATCCGCTTAACTTCATAATTTACTTACTACTACATTTCATCTTTTTCAGCAATGAGGTGCACCCGACCATTTTGAACGTCATGTAAACCGTTTGAGCAGCATTTGCTGGTTGCCCCAATGTTAGGACATACCGTGATTGTGTAGTATATAGCAATATAGTTATGATTGTAACATTATTTAGGTAAGTATGTACACTTTTAATCCACTCAAATTCCACGTACTTTGGAAACACCCATGCAGTACCTAGTTATACAACAGATGTAACTTACTACAAAAAATATAATAGCTACCAAATAGTGAAATTATTATAGACACAATACCTGCATAGTTAAGTTCCAATTATTTTTTATGACTTAATGCTATAGAATTCCAAAATCGTTTCTATATTTAAATTAGGTTATGTCTGGTAAAAGTCAGGAAACTGAAATTCTACGAGAGATTAAAAAGGTCTCACGGTCGTGAGGTTCGCCACCTATTCCGAATGTCTCTAAGTATTTAGAATGTAGCGAGATAGAAAGGACCATAGACTAACCAAAGTGTACACAGCGATCTATTAAGAGAAAAAAATGTTGTTGGGTGTAATCAATTGTAATAATGAACCAGTGCAATCCATCAAGCACATTGTCGAAGACTGTCCTCTGAGAGCATTCCCTGGACCATATGCAGATATCCACAATGCCACACCCAATGCCCTTGAATGGCTTGGAAGTCTGGATGTTGCTCTGTAGGACACATGTCTCCTGTATGTAACAGATAGCATAATTCTCTTATCTTTTGATGTTGCAGCCCAACGGTGGCAGAAGTCATACGAAATAATTATAATAATCAGAAAGGAAGAAACCAGACCCCGGTTAAAAATTGCCGATGTGGTAGAACGCACTACCAAATTAAAAGTAGGCATATTGATATTTAAAAAATAGAGTTTTTTGAGACTTTAGATCTCGACATTTCGACAACTTTACAAAATATAGAAACTGAAAGAAAGACAGAAACTTTTTTCCGAAAGTCGCAAAAAAAAATATTTTTCCTATTGATAATATATCAAAATCTAGTAAATGACCGTAAAAAAAAATTGAATGTAGCAAAATTAACCCCAAAAAGTAAAAGAATCGCTACCCAGAGAGGTAATAATATAATATACCTTAGGTATCTAGCATAGCAAATGCTTTAGGTATAATACCTATAGCATTTGCTATGCTAAATGACCAGGTATGTCAAGAAATTAGTCAAACAATAATTCTAAGAATATGGAATGATAGAGGAAATGTATTTGTGTACATTTTACGGTGTAAATTATTGGTTAGTAGGTAATCGTTAATATCATAATTATTATTCATGAAAGGCGTCTCTTGGCTTGGACATGTGTAAAGAATGAATGTTGTAAGATGTGTGTGATGTATGGAAGTGATGAGGTCAAAGGTTTTTTGTGACTCTACGGCGCAAAATCAAGGATAGGTCCGAAAATTTCTCTTTATATTAATTTATTTATATACGGTGTGGCAATCAAATCAAAATATTTGAATATCACAATTTCTGTTTGCTGATAAACATCTGATTTTCTACGTGTCGTAGTTGAAATAAGAAGTAGTAATCTGGATGGAGTGGAATTGCTGAATCTTACTTAAGTGTAAAGTGATCACAATAAAACCAGCCGACGATCAGTCATAAGCCTGATGGAAAGTCCATCCATTGCTGTATACCCGTTGAGATAACTACTCGTCGAATCGAAATATTTTCAATTAGGTATTTTACATTCATGATTCCATAAACCAATTTGTTGTTCGTTTTCCCTTTTTGCCGCAAGGGACGTACCGACACGTAGAGTTTAATGCCAAATTTCATATCAAAAAAGAATTCACAACCTCAGTGTTCAATACAATAAAGAAAACTAGTAAAATCTTTTCAAAAATAGTAGGTAAGTATACTAATTGCACTGCGCATGTCTCCACCCCATGGACGGTTCTTTGTTCCTACAACTAATAGTTTGTAACCGTCCTATAAAACGTCTCTAAAAATACTAAGATATCTTGCGCACAGACTGAAAACTGCCCGTCATTGATCAGTTAGTTTTACTTCTCACACTTAGAAAAGGGACTAAGTATTGCC
The DNA here is from genome assembly GCA_963576895.1 of Ceraclea dissimilis. NCBI lineage: Eukaryota > Metazoa > Arthropoda > Insecta > Trichoptera > Leptoceridae > Ceraclea > Ceraclea dissimilis. The sequence continues at coordinate 18,565,458 of OY756363.1, forward strand.
TTTATTAATCGGTTCGTTTTATTGCTATTGGTACTTAGAAAGCTATTAAATCCCTGCGCAGAAAGGTTTCAAAAGTTGAGTATACTATTTTTGGACAAGGTTTAGATACATAGGTTCAATACTTAAAGGAATTAATTTTAACTTGCATTGAATTTGTGTTCGTTTATTAATTAAATTCAAATTTAGAATTTCGCATTTGAGGTCACCAATTTCTATGACATTTACTGTAAGGTCACATATGTCTTCATATATAAGGTCAAACACCTGCCGCCGCACGGACAGATATAGTAAGATGGATGAGGCTGCCGGCCTGCCCCACTCGCCCAGAATCATTGATTGTGCGGAGAGAAACAGCGTATCCGCCATAGGCCATACATGTACATAGGTTTACCTATAACAATGTATCTATTCAATACTTGTAACTTGTCAACAAGGTTCTAGAAGTAAACTAACGTATCTGAATTATTCAAAAGACTATAATACCTAAATAAATCTGTATTAGTAAAAAAAATCACCACGAGTTATATAAAAGAAGACAATAAGAAGACAATGCAGCATCTGAATCTTAGGACTAAATTGTAGATTCAACTATATATGTTTTTATGTATGTATGCATTCTGTTTCTTGTTTATTATTTATTTATTCTGTTTTTATTTTATTCTCACATATGTAGGTATGTATATATTTTCTACTTCATATACCTATTTTTATTAAATTTCTTCTTTTTCTGTTTTTTCCTGGGGTTAACTGGAAGAAATCGCAGTTCTGCGATAAGTTCGCCCTAGTGACAAAGGATTTATAATCTGTACTATGTCCATTTTTTATATTTATATGTATTTCTTGTTCACTTAAAGATTAAATAAGTAAATAAAAGTAGTGTGCTAAAGGGCGGACTTATTCCAAAACCAATATCTGACAGTCAACCTGGATCCAAAACACATACTAGAAAGAGTAGGTACCTATCTGTCAATTTACTTTCTGACAGTTGCAGAAAAAGCATTTGAAATTGGAATGCCTAATTGATTCATAAGCGTCACTGATGACTTTTTGTTGATGTTATTATACGCAATATTATGAGTTTTAGGTTGCACGCTGCTCTTATGGAGAAAGTGAGGAGATCAGATTGTTTCTTGGCGAAAACACTCCAATGGGTGAGATATCAACTAAAGAAAAAAGAATGAAGTCATTGATATCTATGTTTTCAGAAAAAATATCACATACATGTTTTCAAAACTAAATCAACCTTGTCTTATTTTTAGTTCATTCTCAAAATGTTTTCAATAATCCTGCAAAATTTGTTTTTTTCCACATTTCCGATCATTCTTCCATATCCAAATAGTCATTATCAAGTCATTAAGCTACAATTTTTTTAAACATTTATAAAATTTGCGATACGCCTTTCTTCAGATGAGCCTCATGAGTAACATCCCAAATACAGTATCTGTGATTTTGCGAATGGAACAAACGATTTTATCTCAATATGGAAATAATAATAAACAATGAGTGATCAGTCAAAATGTCACTTGTCCATATTAAAAAAAGATTACCCACCCAAATACACGTTTTAATGAATAACCAATGCGTGATCTTTATTTCATCTTCTTTTGTTGCTGCCAAGGTTTTAATTACCTAGCAAAGAAGAATGCCTAAAAAACCCAGGCCCGGCGCAAACGAAATGTAACTCAAATTATGCCTCCTATGCAGTATTTATTTACTAATTTTTAACAATCATTTGAGTTACATTTCGTTTGCGCCAGGCCTGTTTTTTTACATACTAAATTAGCATTCTCCTTTTTATATTTTGCCTTTTTATGTGAAAATGTTTCTAGGAAAACTTATTCTTGCTCTTGCATTGATCCGGGGATCTGTTTCTTACTCAAGGGTCTCCTGGGAGAGCGAACTCCAACTAGGCATCTCGCCACCTCTTTGCTGGCCTTCCTGGCTGACGGTTGCCTTCTGGGATGTTATTAGCCACCACGTGTGGAAGTCTGTTATTGTCCATTCTCTCCACGTGGTCGCGACAGAATCTTCTTCTTTTCCTGCCCCATCTTACGATGTCTTCCGTGTTCCAGGCTTCACGTATGACTGAATTCCTGATTCTGTCCCTTAGTGTTTTTCCCAGAATAGCACGTTATATTCTCATTTCCGAATTTCTGAGCGGTTTAGCAGTGGTTTCTTTCTGTTTGTATGGACTTTTGATTCGATTCCATATGTCATTATCGGCCGAACACGGGTTTTGTAAATTCTCTGGACTTGAAGAATGGAATCCCGAATTAGAAGATCGAAGATCCGTTTAAAGAGGAAGAAAAAATGGTATAATATGTGACCTTCTTATTTGCAAGAGCCCAAATCCAAAAGAGACACTCGGTTTGGATTTGACACATTTTGAAGCAATACTCACCATGTATAAATAAATGTTTTCGAGATTTGCTCTCGGCCATAAGTGAAATATTATATTGTACCACTCTGTATATCAATATAACCTTATATACAGGGTGTATTATACCTACATTCATACTACAATACGTACAAAACTAAGGTGAGGTTTAAATTTCAATTCTAAATATCAATGGTGAACTTTTGTGGGTCACCCAGTCGCCACCATCACAGGTAGGTATAGCAGATTCCTACTTTACCTATGAGAAACTTGATACAGGTATTCTTGTATGGTATACTGACTGATACAATGAGAGATTTATCAACATGATGGGTAATATTTTATAGATTTTTGCTTATTGGAATGCTTAAGTTAGGTAAGACCAAGGTTAAGCTGAAAACAAGAAATCGTAAAACACTGTTTTCACAAACAAATTTTATGACTTCGTATCCTAGGCAGTGGCGTAGCGTGGGTTTGTGCCGCCCGGGGCGGAGGCAAAATTTGCCGCCCCCCCCTCATAAAAAAACTCATTATTTTTTTGATTTTTTTCATGCAAATATGACCATGTGGTATTACAAATGTAAACAGCGCCGCAGGCGACTTTTTTTGAGACTGAGTGAAAAGGGTCATGTAGTCAAGGTCGTTTGATTTATTTTCTTAGAATAAACGTAACTCAGAATTGCGCCGCAGGCGAATTTTTTTTAGAAAATGTGTGAAATAAAAATCCTAACTGCTTAAATATTGAACCTAAAACTTTTTGGATGAAAGATCATTTGAAATTATAAATGAACGACGGGCCGCAAGTAAAATATAATTCTAGATTATATAACAGGGTTGGTATAATGCGCCGCAGGCGAAATTTTTATAGAGAAATCGTCTAAGTGATAGGATAAATGCAACAGATTTAATTAGCGCCGCAGGCGAATTTTTTTTACCAAACAATGTAGTAGTTTTAGAAAATTCAAGACATGATGAGAAAACGATGTAGTAATAATGTGATTCTTCGGGAATTAGTTTTATATAAAGTGCTGTCACTTGTTTTGGTGGGTAATCCGCTCTCTGAATTCGCTAAATGAGAAGAATATTCTGAAAAAAATGCCGCCCCCGTCCTTGCAAATTCTGCCGCCCCTAGGTCGACAGTCTAGGGGCGGCAGTTACTCTCGAAAAACTGACAGAGACAGATGAAAGTTTAAACACAAGAACAGATGCAGGAAATTAGCTTGTTACGATGCAGTCATTTTTTTTTTCAAAATGCCGCCCCCCGTCCTTGTATATTCTGAAATCTGTCGATAGCCTAGGGGCGGCAGATTTGTGAAATTAGTCTAGTGAAAGGTGTACAGGAAAGTATTTGGGTTTGTGTACACTAGCCTAGATTGTTTAAAAAAAAATCCCGTAAATGCCGCCCCTTGAAAAGTGCCGCCCGGGGCGGCCCGCCCCCCCCGCCCCCCCCACGCTACGCTACTGATCCTAGGTCTTCCAAACAATACTAAAACACGCTCTTCCGGTGCGCTTGGATTCCTTCATTCCAACGGAGCCTCCCACCAAGAATTGATAGAATCAAAATCCGTAAAAAGATACGAGTTCTCGCTACTCGTGAAGCATTTTCGTGAGATACCAAACACGGAGATATACGGTGACTGGATCCTCTCGATCGATCGGTGCCTTCCAAGGCTTGAGCTGAACATAAATCTGACTTGCGATCTGGATTTCTTTTCCAACGCCCTTTCATACGATACCACACATAACCCAACACGACCCTTGGATCCCCCAGAAATAGGACTTCCTTATCGCCCTCAAACCAACTTCTTCTTTTTATACCGTTTTAATTCCAATGCTGGACATAGGCCTCCCCTTTGATTTTCCATAGATCCCTATCCTGGACATGCTGCATCCACTTGCTTATGCACTTACTGCGCCAGCCATATATTCAATAATATATGTGTACCTATAATTTATGTACCTACTTATTTCTTATGATCTTTTTATAAACCTAAGCTGTTAAGAGTGTGCATACCGACATTTCAAAATTTTCTAAAAACGGGAGACCTTCTATCTCGACAACCGTTACTAAATATGCTTTGGAATAAAATAGGGTAGATGCATTGAACCTTTATCTAGGGAATAACCGTAATAGATTTTTTATATCTTGTATAGATTTTGAAAAAAAAATATTTATAAACACCTCTGACTTTTTTTCCGAAAGACGGAAACTCGTTTCCCGAAAGTCGCGGAGTATTTTTTTTCTTGTACTGATAATATGCATAAAAATCTAGGGAATAACCTTAAAAGTTTTTTGATAGACGCAAAATTAACCCCAAAAAATGGAAAAAAACGCTATTTTTACCATTTTTTCATGCGATTGTCACGCAATTTTGAACCTAAATGCCGTGGGAAAAGACTGTGACGTCATTCCTGGTGCCATGCCCTTAAAGTTCATAGAATTGGTTCATATAATATAATAAGAAACAGATTAATAATATGAAATAAATAAATAAATAAACAAAAATGTTATAACTAGTTATTGTAAGTATTGAAAACAAAATAAACAATTCATGCATGATGCAGTCAACTATATTCAAATACACTGCTGATCATATCTGTGGGATCCACTACGATTTCATAAATTAATTAAAATATGTAAGTACCTAATAAAATAAAATACCTAAATTCTACATTACAACTCTTTCAGTATTATTTCATTTTCTCTCTCAAGTTATCTCATTCGGATTCTCGATATATAGGTAGAATAAATAAATAAATCTTTACTTGACAGGCAAAATGTTCAGAAGTTACAAAGCATGAAGACAAAGGTGTCAAAGATTCGAAGACTTTCACGGCCGGTGTCATGATGAGATCCTTCATTTTCCAAGCTTTTTGGTCGTGGGGGACATTTTCAGGGGTAGTACATGACATAACTGACTACTACCCCCTAAAGATGTCCTCCACGAAACATCGGGTATCTCAACTCACATCAGACCATGGCCTACAAGCCCGGAAAATGAAGGGCCTCATCAAATAAAAGTGTATTTTAAACTCAACCCGAAGAATTAAGTATTTAAAATCTTTTTGTGTCTGATATCTTAATTAGTATTTTGTACATACTTATATTATAGTGCTGGTGGAAATCATATTGTTGTATGATACCTACCTATTTTTAGAGTTATTGGTATCAATCCGGTTTTGTATTGTAATGTGTAATAGAATAAAATAAACAAAAACAAAACAATTGAAAGTTCAATCTAATTGAGAGGTGGGGCCTTCGTATACCTGTCTTGTTCGTTCGTTTACAAACATACACTCAACAAATACTTGCAATATTTTTGATAATCTTGGTACGAGACTCACGCAGGCTGCATCTGGCATAGGTTTTATGTAGTATTTTCTTCCTTACTCTAAAAGAAAAAATTAAGATGATAAAATATAAGAGTGTTTCGACAAATAGAGTCAGTGGTGTATTTAATAACATAATTTATCGTTGAGAAAACGTGATAATAGATTGTTATCGAATTATCAATGTTGTATTACTTTACACAAATCATGCTTGTTTGAGCATAGACTACATAGAATGCTGTATGCTATAGCATGCTGGGCTAGAGGACTACACACAGAACTAAACGATGACTAGACTGATCTAGGACAGTGGCTCCTAAACTTTGTGCGAGTGAATGATCGTTTTCATGGTCACATACCAAGCACTATAGTTTTGTACAATTTATTAAAAGCAGTCATATTGACACTTAGAAAAAAATGTGACCTTAGATCTCGACAACCTTACTAAATATGGTTTGGAAAGAAATAGGGAGATAGATTCATTGAACTTTTATCTAGGGAATGACTGTAAAAGATTTTTTATATCTTGTATAATCACTCAAGAAAAACAACTCAAAATTTTTTTCGAAAGTGCAACTTTTTCCTGAAAGTTACAAAGAAAAGAATCTGTTTTTGTATTGATAATATGTATTAAAATCTAGTGAATGACCGTAAAAAAATTTAGAATGAAGCGAAATTAACCCCAAAAAGAAAAAAAAACGCTATATTTAACAAGCAGTTATATCTCAACGGGTACACAACAAAGGATGATTTTTTTAATTAATACTTGATGACCTTTCATCAAGTATTAAGCTATTTTAAACATTTTATCATACAATTGTTTGTGCGATTTTGAATCTTAATGCTGCGGGAAATTACCGTGACGTCATATTTGGGCTCCTATAGCCTAAAAGGCCTAGGTTCGATCCCGGTCGCTGCGGATGGATGTACTTGGTAAATATAAAGTGTAAAGTGGTCACATTAAACCAGCCGATGATCACTCATTAACCTGATGAAAAGTCCATCCTTTGCTGTATATCTGCTGAGATAACTACTGAGTAGGTACTTATTATAATTATATAGGTAGAGTAGGTACACAATCTAACCATTAGTTGCATAGTTGGGTAATTATCTCGATCACCATGGTCTCAGGTTTTGAGTAATATAGGTACTGGGCAGGTACTGTGGTCTCCCCACACAGCCGTGGGCAGCCCACCGAGAAATTGGTCTTCAATAATTACCCACACTAATAATAACGACCAATGGTATTATGACTGCAGTCCCCATATTCAGGCAGAATGATGTTGGTACGATGGGTATTAAATAGACCTCTGTCTGCACATAATTTGATTTGTAGCAATGTAAGTCTCTAACGAATCGTAATAGTGCATTTAATATGATAAGCGCGGATTCGATCCCCGATGTCGACTTACTCTACCTCACGATGCAAGCTTTTCTAGCTAGCTGTGAAGTGTAGGTACAAAAGATGTGTATTTGGGCTATTTCGGTGCAGTCGATTCATTTAAAAAGTATGATTTTTTTCGTTGAATGCTGGGTATTAGGGACATTGGGTATAGTAGACTTATAGAAAATTTACTTCTCTAAAAGATTGTTATCAGAAGTTTGAGGCCGAAATGAACCATTTTTTTATTTTTATTTTTTTTATTTTATTAATCTTACGAGTACAAACAGTTTTTCAATAAGCATAAACAATTAACATCAGCAACAAATACACCAGCGAAGACTCAAGGATTACCAAATTATCCGTGTCACAAAAGCAATTCATTTTTAAAGGAAAATTAAGATAAAAATCACATTATAGACAAACACACAATAAACCTAACTAGTCAGTTAACAATAATAATTTGGAATAGTCAATATTAAAAATTCAATAAACAATCACATACAAATTCGACGATATAACCATAACCATAACGAAGTTATCGTGAAATTGAGAAACGGTAGACGAAAAGCGTCGGCTGGCTTTGTCGACTGCGCAGCCATTCTGCGCATTGTATCATGCAACAAACAAAATTTACATTAAAACGTTGCCGTATAATTAAAGAATCACTCCTTTGATGTAGTTAAATGGTTCCAAGGTTATTCAATTTTAAAATATGGGGCATTATTTTTCGCTGACCCTGTACACAACATCCGAAAAATTCTAATCTAAAATCTAATCTAATTTAAGCAAAACCGAACCGGAGCATTGTTAATTTGGACCTTCCTGCGGAATAAAGAAATCCGTCATTATTGACGGATTACAACTAATTTAACTACATTTCCTACTACTTCTAAGTAAGTTGCTTGGAAGTGTTTCATGTATATCTGTATGTACACATGTGAATATAGCTACATATAATATACTCATACTCTGATACACAAATACAGTAATATATTTGGTGTATGCGTGTGTGTGCTTCATCATAATAATATAAGTACAACACTATATTATATTGTGTCATGCCTGGCTTTTTCCGGGTAATTATTCAAAAGAGTCATAAAAAAACGGTAGATGTATTATTTTTTTAAAGAAAAAAGAAAACGAGTGTGAAAAAAATGGAAATATTATAACTCTTTTACGTGAGATTACAAAGTAATGGTAAAACACACCGATATTTGACTGTAAAAATCTACTTGAATTCAAGTAAAAATTCACGTTGGTAATTGTTAGGTGTAATACATAAATATGGTACTTTACTTAGTAACCTCTCCTGCCATCTAGCGAAATTGATTGTGAACAAGCGTTCTTCGACTTGGCAATAATAAATAAATAAATCTTTATTGGCCGTGAAAATAAGCATATTTACAAAAACAAGACAATAATAGATGGGGGGGTGTGTACTGTGTATATAAAAATACCACCTCTTCCTGCAACATTGTGAATGGCAACAATACGTAGGTACTTAGTGTATACGGAATTCCACAACACAGCCGTCGCTCCTCGTGGTGAAGTGAATAATATCCCTACTGTGCGAGACGAAGTTCTGGGCTCGAATCCCAGCCGGGGTGAACTGAAATGGCGAATGTTTCTCGAGTGTAAAGTGATCACTTAAGCCAGCCGAGGTTGGTCGTAAGCCCGACAATGTTCATTGTTCATCCTTAATTCTTCTACACTGTTGTAGGAATACGGCAGTGGATGGGCCTATAAGTTGGTGATAAGGGAACATACAAACAGACAAATGACCCCATATTACATGCGTGTAATCTAGTATTTTGCGCTCAAAGTTTGACGAACTCGCTTTACGTTGCGTCGGAAAAAAATAAACGAACCTACTTATCGTAAAGGTCCGTTCACACGTAGTATATTATCTGCAATACATCTCCGATCAAATAATTATACTTTGTATTACAATATTCTTGTTCTTTTTATCCATTAATTATTATAACATATTCTAATTACGTCGGTACTAATTAGTAATATCATAAAATATATACATTTATTTAGTAAACAGTTATAAAACATTGATGTGTATTTTGTAGTTAATGTGTTTTTTTCTGTAAGATTTTGCGAACAATAAAACAAAACTTCGATTTATCCTTGGATTGTTAATTTTTTTTATTCTAAAGCTACTAAAAGTATGCATATCGACATTTACAATATTTTAGTAAAAAATAGCTGACCAGATGTGCAGAATGTCAGAAAAAAACAACAACAAGATAACAAGTGCAAAATTGGGGTGCGCGTGAAATGTTTTCTCCCATTTCATACAAAATAAAAAAAATGTCATAGTATCGTATGTGCCCAATGACCTACATGTAGGTCGGGCTGAAAAACCTGAAAGAAAATAAAATTAAAAAAAAATAAAAATTGACTTTTCATTTACACATGTATTTATCGAAGGAAAATAAATAAAAACTTTAAAATTTTCATTTTGAACCCCTTGGGCATATCTGGGTTAACAATCTTTTACGGCCATTCCCTAGATAAAAGTTCAATGTACCTACCCTGTTTTTTTTTTCAAAGCATACTTAGTAAGGCTGTCGATATCTAAAGTCTCCTGTTTTTTTAAATTGAAACGCACTATACTATACTATACCCTCACGCCACCTCCCTTGCGGGGTAGGCAGAGAGAACAGATTTATGTGTTATGATAAAATGATACTAAAATTTTAAAAAGTCACCAAGAGTAAATGTGTGTGCACAATTTCAATGTGCTTCTGTCAGATGTAAGCGTGACATTGCATTAAGAATGGGGGGCATGTTTTCTGTATATGTCAGTGCACCGAACCTACCTCAACTAAATTCTCCTTGATCGACACAACCATGTGGCTCAAATAATAACACGGTCGGTAAAGTAGGTATCTACTGTACATAGTGTACCTACACTACACATACCCGGCTCATATCATAAATTACTACCTAAAAACCAGACGTAGCGCGACATCACACGGGAAAATTTGTAACTAAATATCAATTAGGCAGACAACAGACTACAGTCATTTACACGAGTTACACATTATGTGAACTTTCTTAAAGTGTATGAAATCAAGTGGCGAATTTAGTATACTTGTATATACATCTAGTTCATCTCATGGGTTCAGGTTCCCACAGGTTCAAATCCCAGCCGCCCCAAAACACATTTTTTTTTATCATAGAATCTTCGAGTATTGAACCTACCTACACCTACTGCCCTCCGACCTACAAGAGGCGCACCATGAAATAATAACAAGCATGAAATATCCTGTGTCAAGGTACTAGTATGTGATAATAAAATATTAAAACCCAGTAATATTGTATGTAATGTGTGTAGAAGGTGTTATTTAACACTATTATAACAATTAAGATCAATTGTTGACAGTTGGTGAAGTGAGAGATATAAAAATCCGGCGATTTTGACACTATTGTGTCAATAAATTGCCTTCATTTTGAATTCATATGGACACTTGTATTAAGACTATTGAATTTTGACTTATCTATGTCAAATGAAATAATTAAGTATAACAATTTACAAAATTTATGATTAGAATTGAAAATTTAACTTCAAAGTTTGTCTGCAGGTAGCGCCCCGGATGTGAGTACACTAATATTGGTCAAGCTATACACAACTGCTGGTTGTCAACCTGACTTCTGATGGAATGTCATTACTAAAAAATATACGACCATCTAGTATTTTGCTGTCAGCCTGGCAACATTTTTAATTACTGGTAAAAACTCAACGACCGTCTTCGCGCACAGGTACCTAACTAGTATGTACTTACAAACAGTTCAAGAAACCTTGCATTTATTCACTAAGTTTTAAGAGTAGGCATATTGACATTTCAAAAATGTCTATAAACGGGAGACCTTAGATCTCGACAACCTTACTAAATATGCTTTGGAAAAAATAGAGTAGATACATTGAACCCCTATCTAGGGAATGACCGTAAAAGATTTTTAATATCTTGTATAGATTTCTCAAAAAAAAATGTGAAAAACACCACTGATCTTTTTTTCGAAAGACAGAAACACGTTTCCCGAAAGTCTGGGATACTTTTTGTTTGTATTGATAATATATGCATCTAGGAATGACCGTAAAACTTTTTTGAGTGAAGCAAATTGTTATATTCTGTCACGAAATTTTATTGGCAAACCTCGGATTCGGATTCAGCACCCCAAAAAACGTTTAGAATGAAAGAAATCCAGACTACCCCACAACTTTCCATCGAGGAAGTGCTTTGTGTTTAATTTGATTGGATTAATTCTCTAACTAAATAAGATGTTCTTTTTTTGAGTTATTTAAATACCTACATAAATAAATCTTTATTAGCCCAAAATCATCCAGAGTTACAAGACAAGACAATAGTGGCGTGCTTAAAGGCGGACTTATTGCAAAAGCAATATCTTGCAGTCAACCCGAATCAGATATCAATACATCTAAAATGATATAATTTCTAAAGGATTATAAATTGTACTATAAGTATATTTTAATGTAGGTGTATGTATATGTATACAATAATTATACACAGTACATACCTACATACATATACACAGTATAATATACACAGTCTGAGACTTGATGTAAGGCCGAAACATAATCATCGTTCAGTTACTGACCTAACTCAACATTAATGTCATTGACCTAAACTGAAAAAAATGGCCGTGCGTTCTGGGTGAAACAGGGATGCGCCCTCGCATCGTTAAAACGAAATTAAAATGCACTAATTAATAATTATGTGATTGACTTTTTTGACGATTTTTCACGGTTTCTCTCTTTTAATGTTTTCAAGGTAAATACGGTGCACCGACAATTCGTCCCCCACAGTTCGTCTTCCGACAGTAGATACATTTTTTATTGCTGGATTTCACCAACTTCTTAGGTGAGGAATAGCGGAAATAGGAGCCACCTGGCACACATTTTGTATGAAAAATAATTATAAGTGGCTCCAATCTCCGCTACTTGGTGAAATCCAGCAATAAACTATTAAACAGGTTCTAGAAATGCATTAAAGTAAAATATATTTTTAGTATATTTTTATAACTTTCTTTAACTACTAAGTTGAACTATTGAGCAGGTTTTAGAAATACATAAAGGTAAAGTATTTTTTTTGGTATAATTTTTTTTCATTAGCTACCTATTAAGTTGAACTATTGAGCAGGTTCTAGAAACACATAAAAGTAAAGTAATTTTTCTGGTATATTTTTGTTACTCTCTTCAACTATTAAGTTCTTAATCAAATATACTTAATTAATTACTGGATGCATTTCCCGTCCCTAGCGTCATCGGTAATATTCGTACCGTGAATGCAGATTGCAAGTTAGCGTTGCCGGGGGGTCAATGATCGCTGACGAAAAATTCATAATATTATAATATACTATATAATATACCAAGTAAATATACTAGGAAGGTATATTCTATACACTCTACTACGCACTGCTAGGTATATCCGCAGGCACCTACCTAGTAATAAGTATATCCACTGCACTTTACCTTCTATATATTATACGAAACTTTCAAGCAATACATTTTTGTCGTCGCTTTTTCAAAGAATACTTTTACTTACATCACGTGATTAAATTTTTTAAAGTGTTTTGGTATATTTTTTGATACATTAATTTGGTATATTTTTTATGTACCTACGTGTGTGTGTGGGTCTTATGTACTTACCTACTTAAGTGGTGCTAAAAAACGAAGCCAAAAAGTATTAACCTGGTTCAATCACGTTAACCAGAATCTAAAGTATGATCAAATTGTGAGCAAAGGCATGAATGACGAATTGCGAGAACATAGGGATAGAAAACGATGGGAAAGCCTGACGATCTGTTCCCTCTGCCTACCCCGCAAGGGATGCGGCGTGAGGAGATAGAATAAAATAGAATTTACATAGTATTTAGAGATATTCTGGCGTTTTAATGTCCTTTCTGCTTATTCCAAAGGGGTCCCATGTAATATGTTTATTTAGGTATAGGAAATAATATGTAGAATAGACCCCATTTTTTTTTATATTCTTTTAATGTCCTGTCAAAGTAATAACAAATACAAACAAATAATAAATATTAGTGACGAGATGCTGGCATGAGACTATTGGTACATCTCAGCATAGAATTTTTTGTTTAATATGATTCTTATGATTCAAATTATATGTTCCCGACGAAATGCTAGCAGGCGTTCTACACTCTGTTAGCATTGATGTGCTTAGCTTATCTTTTCTTATTGCTCCTCTTGATTGTTAATAGACCATAACTATGTAAATTTCACGAGTCTAAGCGCCAGAAATTAGGGCCTAAGGACGATAATGAACAATAATTAACAATAATACGTGCCTGTGTTGATTTGATTGAGAGTGATGATGTATGATTGTTTATATACTTTTACTGTTGGTTTGAGTCACTCCGAGACAGGCATATTGCCTAATGGAGTGACCTATTTGTAATTTGGATATATGTGTGTTTTTCTGTTAGTATAATATAAATTTATTATAAACAAAAACGTAAACCTCCCACAAGATTATTCATTTGCAAGAGGCCTATATCAAGCGGTGAAGAGGGTAGGGCTAAAAGCAACAAAAGGAATACACAAGTTTAATCAAGGTGCGTATAGTGTATAAGTTATAGCTAATAGTTATATACCTTAGTTCTATGTATAGGTATATAAGTTATAATATAACGAGCCTACTAAAGGCCTAAGTGTGACGACCGACGCGACGACCTAAAATGATGATCCGCCCCATGAATACTTTGTGTCGCTGCCGTGTGGCGGACTGTTGCTGTTGCTCTGCAACATAATGGACTGTGGAGGTATCTCTACTTACCTGATGATGACAAATAATCCGTGCGAAAACGTGGCAGCCAATTTATTTCAGTTTATGAAAGACATGAAAGTTTAAAAAAAAATAAGAAAGATAGAATAGAAATGTCGAGACTCTTATGCTGCAATTAACCAACTTCTTAGGTGATGAATACCGGAGATAGGAGGCACATAGCGTTATTTTTCATACAAAATTTGTGCTAGGTGGTTCCTATCTCCGCTATTCCTCACCTAAAAAGTTGGTGAAATCCGGCATTAATATATCTGATTTCATGTTAGTATTAGGTACTAAGGCAAGAGGTAACATTTAGCCACTAAATTGGCTTTGAAAGATTACAGAACTGTTTTAGAACCAATCTAGGAACTACCAGTAGCCGGGTTGGTATAGCGTCTCGACTGGACTGTTAATTCAGCGGACGCAGGTTCGATCCCCGATGCCGACTTACTCCGTTTCTCGACACAAGCGTCTCAAGAAGCTTACTGTGAAGTTTACATGATGTTAATATAGAAGAGTGAACAGAACGCCAGACTTCTCCATTCATACCCATTTAGATTTTGTCACATTCATGCAATTCATCTACGATTCACCCAAAAATTTTAGACCTTGGTTTAAATTTGTTTTGAAAACTTGCAGCATTGAATTTTCAAAAATATGCCTACTTATAGAAAAATGGTTAATGAACCAGTTCATTGTAACTTCTTACGGATGGTTAATAATAATTGCACATCTTGAGGCATATAAAAACTTGCCCAAAGCAAAGCGGATACGGACCACTAATGCTGGACTAGTCTGCAGGTACAGTAAGTAACTACTTTACCCACCATACCTACTTGACTAGGTACCTACTAGCTCTAGGCTAGGCTAGGAATAATAATAAGTACTTATTCTACGCATGTACGTAGGAACATTACGCTACCTGGTAAGTCGAATAATAATTTACCTTCAAGTTTGACAGACTTTGTTGTATATAGGTACATATTTACTTTATTTATTTTTCTTCTTCAGCCCACTCCCGTCCACTCCTGGACGAAGGCATCCTCCATCTGCTTCCACACCGCTTTATCTTGGGCTCTCTAGATCCAGTTGACACCAACGTATTTGACTAGGTCGTCTCTCCATCGTAGTGATGGTCTTCCTACACTCCTAGTAGTCATTCTAGGTTTCCAGGTTAAGACCCTGTTCGACCACTTATCATCTGGATCTCTAGCCATGTGACCTGCCCACCGCCATTTGAGAAATGCGATACACTGGGCAGTATCTGTTACTCCTGTTCTTTGCTGTATCGTTGAGTTTCTTGCTCTATCTCCCAGGCTGATACCCAACATGGCTCTTTTAATTTAAGTTGGTAGGTATTCCTAATATAGATTGGTTCTAGAACCGCCTATTTAATTGAAGGAATTATAAAAACTTTCAAAATCCATGGGCCGACGGTAATAATTCAGAAGCGTGAGATGGACGTTCATCCTTCGCTGTGCATCTTCTGAGTTAAACACCACTAGTTATAATATTGAGTGGCCTTACTATATAAACAAGTATATCTGATTACCTACCAGCAAATCCTCGGTAAATCTGATACAACGAATGTAATTCAACAAGTACCTATGCAATATAATACCAGAGACCAACTCATGCTTTGTGGGCATCTGTCTATAATAATCAAATCAACAACTCGGAAATCTTACTTATATATTGTGTAAAATAATCTTAATTAACAAATCGTAGTATCCGACGTTACCCTGATTTTTGTCTGGCATACAATCCATCAAATTATTTTCCGAGCAGGATCAACCAGGCGACCCAACGCCGTCCTGGTGCCAATACCGGCCGCGGCAGATGGATGGACTCGGTGGAATTAGTGAATGTTACTTGTGTAAAGTGATCACATTAAGCCAGCCGACGATCAGTCATAAGCCTGATGGAAGGTCCATATCCTTTGCTGTGTATCATTATCATGAGCTCGACAGCCCCAGGTGGGCCTTGGCTGAATCCAGGAGTTTCCTCCATCCTTGTCTGTTTGTTGCCTTCGTCTTCCAATTCTGTATCTGCAGTGTGGATGTATCAGTGCTGACAGAGTTTATCCACCACATTTTCGGTCTTCCTGGTCTTCTACGTCCCTGTGGCGCAGTGAATGTAAGGCGTATTATAGGGTTGGCATCGTCCATTCTGATTACGTGACCAGCCCATCTCAGGCACCCTACCTTGATAGACCTTTGCTGTGTATCTGTTGAGATAACTACTTGTTATAGTTACTACCTAAAAAAATGTTGCTTTAACGAATGTCACTGCGAGGACTCTTTTCAGGGTAGGATAAGAGTCTGTCTACAAATGCGAAACTCTTCAAAGATCTAATAACACACGTGAATTGAATTTCTCTTCATCTGAACAAGGACCTATTATTTAATATTTAATCCATACTAATAATCGCAAAGTTTAAAATATAGTACTTAAATATAGAAGAGCTTTATGTATGGTACCTATACGTACCAGCTACATATAATATTTTTCAAATACAGGGAGTTTCCTAAACAGAATGATTAAGAGATGAATAAATATTATTTTTTATTTATTTATTTATTTATTGCTTATACGGCTTCAAGCCTTCGGAAAATTACAATACAAAAAGTTAAAAATATCAATACAATAAAGGTACACAGCCAAACAATACACAGTAACAATAGACAAAAGAATCACAATTAAGACAGTATGTAAACACACAATATGGACAAAAAACAGTAAAATAAATATTTATTGGCCAGTAAATAATTATTATGTATACTCACAAAAACAAGACAATGTTGTGTGCCAAAAGGCGGACTTATTGCAAAAGCAATATCTTACAGTAAACCCAATGATACATATTCCGTAATTCTTCAGAAATTCTGGTAGCATGGCTTCTGAAAAGGTAAGATTACTCAGCTAATACTAAAGATATCATCCTGAGACTTAAAACGTGGATAAATGAGAATATGTTTTAAATAAATAAAATAAATAAATTTTCTCGATGAAAAATAATCCGAAAGTTACATTTTAAATTTACTGAAATTTGAGATAGTATGCACTATGTAAGAAAGTGTTTGGGGTTGGGCCCAGATCCTTTAAAAAAACAATATCGGAGGTCAGTAATCCCTGTGTTGGTGATACAGAGTAGTAATGGCCCAAATAGTTCTTCTTCTTCTTACTTAGATCTGGCACGCACCCGTCCATGAGTGATTTTGCCATTGTCAAGTGTTTTAAATGATTGTGTTTTATAGAAAAAGTTATATTATTTTTAAGATTATTCTATACAAGATAAACATAGGCATATAATAACATCAAGGAACAACCCATTGTATGACACACCAAAACGTCCGTAGAATATGGCCCAAATAGTTGAATTAAAGTAATTTAAAAATTGTAATTTTGAGGAGTTTTAATTAGAGGTACTACCCTCCCTGTATTTTTCTAGCAATGGTTCATAATACGCATATTAGGCCCTGTATGCGTTTGTATGAAGCAAAAAGCTCACATTATTATGTGAAATACGGGCTTTCATATAAAAGGTAAGTAAATAAGTAAGTACCTATGTACTATCTGCGTATTTATTAAATAGTTTTCATTTTATCCTGCATTCCCCTATTTTCATTATATACTTACTACACCTGCACCTGAAAGAATAGTCACTAATATTTTTTACTTTATTGTTTTATTGTTCTCTATCGTCCGTAGGCCCATTCGGGCACCTGGACTCGTCAATTTTTACAATATCATTTCATCACAGCATATCATCAAACAAAGTATCGTAAACAATATCATTATCAGATCAATGCCAATCAGAGTGTAAAGGGCTCTGATTGACATTTCGTCATACATAAAATCAATTTTTCAACATATCGTCAACGGAATTAAATTCTTTGTCAACGAGGTACTTCTTCACCCCTCCGCGGAAGGCCGTATCATCCAGTGATTTCAACTTTGTGACCTATTTGACTCTTCTTCTCTAGTTTCAATCCTGTGTATTGGTTTGCAGCAAATTCCTACATCTTGATCTCCATTCTTCTCTGTCTCCCGCAGCTCTCTTCAACTCGACTTATGTGGCGCAGTTCATGTTCTTGTACACCTGGTCCAGGTACGGCCATCGGAGGCGCCCCCTGTAGTTTGTCCCCTCAACCATCCCCTCTATGAAGTCATGTAGGAGACCCTTGTGGCGCAAGATGTGGCCAAAGATATGGTTTTAAGTAGGTGCCTCCTTTTTCGACTCTGCTGAGCACCTCGGCATTCGTGATGTGGTCAGAACGAAATACCAGTTGCTATTTATTTTAATGTCTACACCAAATAAGTATGCGAAATCACGTTTTCTTTGATGAATCGCCATGATATGCACTAAATCGCCTCTGTCTAGGAATCAGTCAAACACAACACTATCGGACTACATATTTTTTTAATGATAGAGCAATTACCCTGGAATCAGCCTAGTGCGAGGCGTGCAGATAATTATTTGGGTTTGTGTATGCAAGCCCAGATCCTTTAAAATAAAAAAAAACTGGAAGAAACCGCAGTTTTGCGATAAGTGAAATAAGTATGCACCTATCCGCCAATACCTGTTACTTATATAAACTGTTACTGTTCTTTTGAGCCATTGGAACCGATACTGTCTACATTCTATAGAGTAAGAATGAAGTTAACTAACCTATTGTGTATCTTTATACTATCCTATACTACTTGCTCCGTTTCTACTTTCTACTTGCAACCCTTCTGATTTCAGTTAAACCGACGCAACTATTTTCCACTACCCGCTATTAGAATAGGCAGTCCCTGCTACCTAGTTAATACCTAGAACAGTACCTAGTTACTAGCTCCTAGCTAAATGTCAGTTTGGTATTCCTAACTATTAGATGAGGGAATGTGCATACGTAGTACGTACTAAGTATACTTATCTATACTTTTATATTTTTCCTGTCGATATTATCCATATAGGAAACGTGGGCTTCACCAGCTTGGAGCTAGGGGGAGCAACAAAAAAACAAGACCAATAACATCCGTTCACAATTAACACACATACGCAAAACAAATAGATTATACATATACATTACATAGTTAATATATCCTATATCTATAAAATATTTATGGTAGGGAATGAGGAAGCATGGGAAGAGGAAGAATGGAAGGGAAAATGAAGGGAGCAACAAAAGGATAGTTAATAAGAACTATATTTACATAGATGATCAGGAGATCAAGAACAATAAGATAATTTGTTTTGATAGCAACTAACTTTATATATCTATACCTATACGAATAACAATTCTATTATCTCTGCCTACCTGCAAAGGAAATGGTATAGTAATTATATCCGTTCACAATTAACACACATACGCAAAACAAATAGATTATACATATACATTACATAGTTAATATATCCTATATCTATAAAATATTTATGGTAGGGAATGAGGAAGCATGGGAAGAGGAAGAATGGAAGGGAAAATGAAGGGAGCAACAAAAGGATAGTTAATAAGAACTATATTTACATAGATGATCAGGAGATCAAGAACAATAAGATAATTTGTTTTGATAGCAACTAACTTTATATATCTATACCTATACGAATAACAATTCTATTATCTCTGCCTACCTGCAAAGGAAATGGTATAGTAATTATTTTTTTATATATTTTTCTAACGAAGCAATCATTTTTGTCGTAGTTATAGAATTATATAGGTTTATATAGGTTATACAGTAATATATGTTTACTTGAAGCGAATGCAATTTTCTTAATTTACACCGAACCACCTACCTACCTACGAAACAAGGGGAAGACGAGGAGACGGGGAGGGTGGCGGGGGTGAATGTGGGCTTCGTTGAAGATGGGGGTGAGACCCACCCTAAAATCAATACATTTTTACGGGAAAAGTACGCACCCAGTACCCCTAACCTAACCTAACCCACCTAAAGAACCCCCCCATCCAACCCCCCTCCCTCTTTCTGGTGAAATCCTTTAACCCTTCCTAACACAATTGAAAACTTACGTTAAAACTATGAACGCTCAAGTGGCGCCACTGTATGTAGAACAATCTTCACGAAAACTAAATTCAAATTTTCCCGCCTTTTCGTATCTTCGGTGTTTTGTTTTAAAAATATTTTCTATCATTCTATAAGTTTATATTCTATTCTATCAAGCAACGTACCTTGCGGGGTAGGCAGAGAGGTCAGATCGCCTTTTTTGAAAAGCTTTAAAATAAATGGATTACGAATGGATACATTTTTAATTTATAATTTATTTAGGTAAGTACTTAGAGCGTTTCAGAGTCAGTGAGTGAATCGGTGATCTGCGTAACTATTTTCTTTTATTATAGGTAGAGGTACAGGTCAGGAGTCGAACACAGCAGCCACTTATCACCCAAGTGATACAGACTCGTAGGCTAAAACTGGCTCGGGCACATTCTACGTATGCCCGCTGATAGCAATAACAACAGCTGTCTCCAATATCGCCATGAAGGCAACAGCCGTCTGGGCCTGCAATGACCATCCAGAAACTGTACACATCAGAACCGCGCCAGAGTGGAACAGGCAACGGAGTTGGCCCAGGACAGAAAAGCCTGGAAAAACTGGGTGACGACCACATGCTCCACATAGGGAACGGACGTGGATATGTATGTATGTACCTACAGGTACTTTTCCTTTCTTTATATTTTCTATCCTCCATATTCACAACTCTAATGCTGTATTTCACCAACTTTTTGGGTGAGGAAAGAAATAATTTTGAGAAGAAATTTTGTTTGGAAAATAATTGCTAAGTGGCATATCTGCTATTCCTCACCTAAGAAGTTGGTAAAATCCAGCAAAGATAGATACATATTATTATTTTATTTATAAGAATCTCCCACCCACAACGGCCACAACACAATGCGATTCCTCCACATGTCCCAGCGTATGGAATCAACAGGTATTCCAGATTCCTACACGTTCCACTTCCAGATAACGTATAGTACGTTCACTGTTTACATATTACACTTCACCCACACCTACTCCTACATACAG
Source organism: Ceraclea dissimilis (assembly GCA_963576895.1). Taxonomy (NCBI): domain Eukaryota; kingdom Metazoa; phylum Arthropoda; class Insecta; order Trichoptera; family Leptoceridae; genus Ceraclea; species Ceraclea dissimilis. The sequence goes on from OY756363.1 coordinate 18,586,387, forward strand.
CCACTTTACAATCCGTTCAACCGTTTTATTTCAGGAATCTTTCAGATGCTATGAAAGCTCGGATATATTCTCTCAACTCGCTTGTTTTGAAAACTAAAATAATATGGTAGTATAAGCTTCTTATGTAGTTGAACACAACACAAACTAAAATCACTGTATTTAAAGTTCGCGACCCAACTATGACGTCACGGTCATTTTCCGCAGCATTAATTTTCAAAATCGCATGATAAAATCTAAGACTTCAGGGAAGCATAAAAATGGTTGGAACGTACACTAAAATACCAAAATATAATCTGAATAGAGAGGGCTGTGTACAATATATACACGTTTCATCTCGACTCAACTAACAGCCTTCATAGCACAGCGGTTGAGTACTGATGACTTATCAGGTTGGAAGGTCTGGGTTCCATTCCCGGCCGCGGCAGATCGCGATGAACTTAAGTGATCACATTAAGCTAGCCGACGATCAGTCATAAGCCTGATGGAAGGTCCATCCTTTGCTGTGTGTCTGTTGAGATATAATTCTTGGTAAAAATAGCATTTTTTTTCATTTTATAGGGTTAATTACCCTTCAATCAAAAAACTTATACGGTCATTCTCTAAATTTTAATGCATATTATCAATTTAAGAACAAAACTCTTCGACTTTTGGGAAACTAGTCGCTGTCTTTCGGTATAATGATTAGAGGTGTTTTTTACATTTCTTTTTTTTTGAGTAATCTATACAAGATATAAAAAATCTTTTACGACCATTCCCTAGATAAAAGTTCAATATATCTACTCTATTTTCTTCCAAATTATATTAATTTGGTACAATGTAGATGAGACGTCTCCCGTTTTTAGAAATTTTTGAAATGTCTGATGAATTTATATGTCAATCATAAATGATAATATATAGACTCTTTTGGCTGATAATAATACTGAGAAGTGCGTTGGAATGTCTATAAAATCTGTAACTTGTATAACTGAATATTTTCCGCGTTTTGTTTGGCAGTCGCGGCTCCTGACCTGCCCCACATAATTTCATATTGTGGCGACCATAATAATAATAGGCGGTGCGTTCTGTTGTAATATTACTTACAAGTTACAAGCAGGGAGGCAATGGATTAGGTGGTTATATTCAGAGGGGGTGGCGAAAATGTACCGTGTTATTGTATAGTAATGTGTATAGTAACAAACTTTCCCACCAGGTGTCACTCTATGTATGTTGCGATATGAAAAACTTCTCAAACCTTAAGAATTTGTAAAAAAAACGTTTTGATAACTACGATTGTATTTCACCATATTAAAATAAAGTTAATTAAAATACATTAACTTTTTTTTTGAAACGTGTTTATGATAAAACAGTTGTACCATTTTGAACTGTCACCTAAAGCATTTTTTTTTTAACTTTATTGCAATACAATATTACGTACAAATGGCGGGTTAATTGCCTTTGACAATATCCGCCAACCAACCAATTGAAAGATTACATAATATAAAGATATGATATGTGTACCTACAAGCGTACAGTAAAACAAAAATATGTGTCCAAAAATTCAAGGTGCTGGGATATTGGGAAGTTATTAAATAAAAAAATTAAAAAGATGAAAATGTACACGCAGATAACAGCAGATGTACTCGTAAAGTTAAATAAAAGCTACCATTACCTAGCTTGGAGTAAACAAGCTCTGAGATATTTTATATAAGTTAAAAGGCTCTCGGCCCAACTATGACGTCACGGCCATTTCCCATCCCACGGCATTAAGTTTCAACGTATCTACTCATTTTTTTTCCCAAAACATATTTAGTGAGGTTGTGGAGATCTAAGGCCTCCCGTTTTTTTACTTTTTTTGCCTACTTTTAAATTGCAAAATCAAAACATGTAAATTACCTGGTAACGCCAAGATTTTCCAAAATTTATGAAAATGCACATTGCAGCCAGAAATGAAATGCCATCTGACGGCAGAATATCGCAAAATGAATTGCAGTTCGCCATCACGTTGCAATATAAACAGTTGCAATGGGAAAAATAAGTATTCGGTGGTGGTTTGGGTTTTAGCTGTTTGTCGTCACGTTTAGGGAAGTTAGTAGGAATGAGTGTGTGTGTATGTGTGTGTGTGTGTGTGTGTGTGTGGGTGTGTTTGGGTGCGGGTGTGTGTTAGGAATGGGCACAGGAAACCGGATATCAGCAGAAATGAACGGGCAACTGGGTTACTTAAGAATAAAATAGGGTTTGTTTCAGGAAATTCACATGGATGTTAGTTACATATGGAGACTAAATTTCTCAACCAATTACTATACATCTCCTTTCATGTTCTTCAATGTAACATAGAGAGGTCACAAAGTTCGCTATTTGGAGCAGGTAGGTGTAGCACAATTTCTTCACAGAGAAATCTATAAGGTAAATAAATCTTTATTAGCCACAATTTAAGGAGTTATAAAACAAGACAATAGTAGTGTGATAAAAGGCGGACTTATTGCAAAAGCAATATCTTACAGTCAACCCAAGAGGGTACGTACTGAGTAATAAATAAGTTGAGATTTTCTGAATTTTCACAAAAATCTCCTCCAAAGTTGTATCTCATTATCGAAAAACCATATTTCTCAACGTTTCTATCTTTTTCGTTTTTGTTTCTTCAGATTGAAACTAATAATAATTTAAATAGACTCAAAGTAACAAAAAATAATGATAGAACTAAGTCTAGGTATCTTTACTTACGAAGCTATTGGGGTAAAACTTGAGTACTTAGGTAATTCGGGGTTTTTGTATGGAATGTTAAAATCTCGAATATCTCGAAAATCTCGACTTTGGACTAAACCAAGCTTGGCTCTAAAGATTCCAAATTACTACACTTGATAATAGACTCCTTAAAATGTTATATTGCCCGATTTCTGTCGTCGTAATATGGAATTTTTCTTGTGTGCGTTGGGGCGATCGTCAGAAATGTGTTCGTTTTTGTTGCTACTCCATAATATGTTTTCTAGATTTCTTATATATCAGATTCTTTAACATTTTTTTTAGATGTAAACATCTGCGGAGTTAGGTTTGTACTTACCGTGATGTGTTCTTGGGTTTACCGTTCCATAGACCGTTACTTGTTTCCTCATATGAATCTGCGAACTCAACAAAATAGTTAAAAACTTGTTAGGGATCGTTTGGAAAAGTAGCAGGTACTTGAATTACATTATATCATTAATGAAATACTAGTTTTTTTAAAACAGTATGTAGCAATGTAGCTTTAAGGGCCTATATCGCTTCAACTTTGTCAAATTTTGTATGAGAGTGTTAGCGCGAAATATGAATAACGTATAAGCGACAATGTGAATTATATATTTTGAAAAAGTACAAATTAAAAAATCCACAACAGTCAATTTTTCAAGCTTATACTAATTACCAATATCTTAGCTAAATTATAGGTACTTCTACATCGTAAAAAGATCAGAAGTGTTTTTCACATTTTTTTGAGAAATCTATACGAAATATAAAAAATCTTTTATGTTCATTCACTAGATAAAGGTTTAACGTGTTTACTCTATTTTTTCCAAAGCATAATATTTAGTAACGGATGTCGAGATCTTAGGTCTTCAGTTTTTTGATATTTTTTTTTGAAATGTCAATATGCCTACGCTCAACATTTTGTGGTAAGTACATAATCGGTACATTAGTACCTAGATACCTGTTACTATAAATAACAGGTACCGGGAGTACTTGGTAGATAATATATCTGCTACTCTATACCAGGAATACGGATACCACCTGTTGTCTTTTTACTATGTTGGATATATTTTGTATGCTTCATATACTGTCTGTAGGAAGGTATAGCTGCCTACCATATATGAGTACGTGTATTCGACATTTTATAGTATAGATATCAAATACTGCTAATATCTACTAGGTACTATGCCGTATGCGAGTGAAGTATGGACATGGCTGAAGAAGGAAGAATCAGGTATAAGTGCTGTCGAGATGAGATCGCTGAGAAGAATGTGTGGAGAGATAGGATGAGAAATAAAGTGATTAGAGAATTGAGTGAATGTAAAACGGATGTTGTGACTAAAATGGAAGTGAACAAGTTGAGATGGTTGGGATATGTAGAGCGAATGAAGGATGAAAGGATGACAAAGAAAATATACTTGGGAGAAAGGAGTGGTGTAAGGAAGCGCGGCCGTCCAAGAACCACATGGCTTGACCATGTAGATATATAGAACTGTAGAGTGTGTATGACAAATTAGATGAATGTGACGGAGGCTAGGATTGTGTGCAAGGATAGGTCATCAGTCTATAGCGCTCTGTCCTCTCTGGCTATGAAATTCGGATTCAGCACCCCAAAAACATATTGAATGGTAAAAATCAAAACTACTTACCCTTCAACTTTCCTGTTAAAAACACATCAATTTGCTTGGACAAAAACTTCATGCAAAAATGATATTTCGACTGTAAATTGTGGCGCTAATGCCCATCACTATTGGCAGCATGCTAAGCTTGGTGCATGTTAAACATCGCACGAAAATACCGCGAAAAATACTAAAATACTGGTGAATTTATCGAAAAATTAGTTAACTTACCTACCATGTAGTATCTACTTACCTACTAGGTAATAATTACCTATCAACTTATACGATTTTGGTGGAAATCGGGTATGTCTGTAACGCAGGACCGTGCCAACTTTTGCAAGTTGTTCGAATGCGGAATTTAAAACACTTCGTGATCTCAACGCCTTTAGTGATGGTCAAAAAGTATCTGGTAATAATTATACCAGTATTCATTATAATTACGAGTTTACTAAATGTTTTGAATGGTTATTGATAGATGTCGAAATTTTTAGAAGTCTCGGATTTAGAAGCGCGGAAATATTTAATTTGTACGTTTTGATTTATAAATTGAATTGGTAAATACTGTTGTACAAAATGTTATTAAATAGAATAGAAAATACAATGGTAAATAAAAAAAATATTTACCATAAGAATGTACGTACAATAACGTGTCAGGAAAGAGAAGTCTGGAGATCTGTTCTCTCTACGTCCTATCCTGCAAACCGCGTATTCTTTGCCGGGTTACAGCTGGTAATATAATAGTACACTACACGGACCTATTCTGTAGACCAAAATTACTTCCCGGTGTTATTATATTAGGTAGTATTGAGGTATGCTGCCGTGTGTCCAACGACAAAAATGTGCAATTTTATATTTCAATTCAAACTAACACGTCAGTATGACGGGTGAATTTTTTAAAAACAATTTCATTAGGTAGGTACAATACCTAATTATAAGTGGGAGGACGAGTATTGATTATATCGCTTGGCGTCTCAAATTATTTATTTTTTATTTACGTGATGATTTAAATTAACCTAAATATACGTACCTACCTAGTATTAGTTTATTGCATAAAAGTTCTTCGATTAAAACGTTCATTGAAACAAATTTTAGCATTACCTATAAAGTATAAGATTTTCTATTAGAAAATACGAAATCATTTTCAACAATTACAATTTTTAATTACTATGTAGCAGGCGCGAAGCTACCTAAAGAATACGATTCCCATCGAGTTACCTTTTGGATAAAATGATAGGTACAATAGTGTCTAATTTGACGAATCCAATAAGAAATGTTAGCCCCGGCTTCCCTTCTGCAGAAACCCACCCTTCGCCGGTGACACGACATATGGTCTACAGACAAAATGTCTCCCGACAGAATGTCTCCGGACAAAATGTTCACACGACAAAATGTCCACAGACAAAATGTCTCCCGACAAAATGTTTACCCGACAAAATGTTTACAAGACAAAATGTTTACAGACAAAATGTCTCCCGACAAAATGTCCCTACGACAAAATGTCCCCACGACAAAATGTTTACAGACATAATATTGACTAAAATGTATTTTTAGAGAAATTGCGTTTTCCGATACTCGATTTCATTAAAGGTAATAATGATTGCGATGTTCGATGTGTTACAATGATACTAGATTTTCGATAGATCAGATTCTTCTCCTATCAAGGATTCGCATACCTTTTTAATAAGTAGTACAATATATTTTGTAATCAACTATTTAGTAAATAAGGGTCAAAATTTACGTAGTAGATGCGAAATTTCGAGTGTCCTGCAAAAAGCACTTATCAGTCTATAATAGTTGACTGTAAGATATTACTTTTGGAATAAGTACGCCTTTTAGCACGCTACAATGGTCTTGTTTTATAACTCTTGATTATTCAAGGCTAATTAAGATTTATTTATTTATTATATTTATACTTGTTAATTCGTAGTCAATATGTAGGTCTGTATTGAACATAACAAATATCTGAAATTAAACAAACTAATAAAATATATGCAATAAATAAATATCTGGAAGAAATCGCAGTTCTGCGATAAGTTCGCCCTAGTGAACAACGTTTTATAATCTGTACTATGTCTATTTTGTATATTTATATGTGTTTGTTGTTTACTTTAAGTTTAAATAAATAAATAAATATACTCTCACGCCGCGTCTCTTACGGGTAGGCAGAGAGAACAGAACGCCAGACCACCTTCTGGTTAAGCACACTCCTTGCTTCCATTACATTCATGCAGTTTGTAATACGCGCTCTCCGATTTCTCTTACTCAAAACAAATAAATAGACAAATAAGTTCAATTAAACATTCTTTAAAAAAAGTGTATTTAAAGAAAACGTATTAGTATGAAAATCATTGGTTATTTGTTCATTCGAATATAGGTACCTACCTATAGAGAACAAAATAATAATAAAAATGAAAGACTTAATTGAAACTTGTAAATTCAAATCCTTCAATCTTCAATTCCCTTTTTCTTGGTAAAATACTCAACGGAGTAGTAGAGTGGGTAGTTACAATATTAGCCACAAAACAATGCACCGAAAAACATAATTTTCCTAAAAAAAATGTTCCAGTAAACATTTTGTCGTGGAGACATTTTCTTGCGGCAACATTTTGTCGGGAGACATTTTGTCCGTAAACATTTTGTCGCGTAAACATTTTGTCTGTAAACATTTTGTCGTGTGAACATTTTGTCGGGTAAACATTTTGTCTGTAAACATTTTGTCCGGAGACATTCTGTCGCGAGACATTTTGTCTGTGGACATTATGTCGCGGGACCCCCTTCGCCACTGCTATGTAGTTATCGCAACTCAACAGAATGTACCTACAGCGAAATATTAACTTTTCGTCAGTTTGAAAGCGACGTATTATACCTACTAACCTACCAATACAGCAAAATGCAAAATTTGCGTCAGAAAGTAGCTACCTATGCACATAAGGAGGAATTTTCAAACTGATGAAAAAATCATCCTTCGCTGTATATCCGTTGAGATTCATACCTACTACACGTTCAAATCAGAAAATATTGACACAAAAAATGAGACTTTCAAGAAATACTATACCTAATACTAAAACCTAGGTGCCTATCTACTTATTTTTAACGTTACCAATTAGGCGTGATGTTGGCCATACGATAAATAAATAAGTAAGTACCTGTATAAATTTGAAATTAAAAAAATCTTTGCGTTACATTCAAAAGTGGTGACAATCAATTTTATATTATGTGGTTTGAAACTAGGATTCCAACATGGGCAGTTTCATAAACACACTAGTGGCTAGGCGGTATAGATATAATAACATTACGGCTAGGGCTAGGTAGCTAGCCCGGCTAGGAACCTATCTATACACATGAAATACTTTTATGTATTGTGAATGTGTCCTGCACGCGATGTGTCGATTTGGCTCCATAACTCCGACCCACGAGTACCAACTAAAAAAAGATTGTCGTTTTCAGATAATAGTGCATTCATTTTAATTATTAAATAATTTCATGTGAAATCGTCAAGTTGGTTGCCAACATGGTGATTGGTTCCATGTGTCAAATGCTTAGAGAGGTAATAGAGGGTGTTATAAAACGTAGAACTGCCGAAGAGATGGTATACTAATTCTTAAGGATTGTGGAGTTATGCATTTTTGAAAATTTTCCACCCCCGACGTCGACCACCGTCAGTCTTCACTGAATTATGCCAGATTTCACCAACTTTAAAGGTATGGAACAGCGAGATAGGAGCTAGGAGCCACCTAGCACAAATTTTGTATGAAAAATAATGATAAGTGGCTCCTATCTCCGGTATTCCTCGCCTAAGAAGTTGTTGAAATCCAGTATAATTCTAATATGAATTCAAAATTATTTTCGTCCGTAAATCTCTCCGGACGCTTGGACTCGTCAGTTACAGTTTGAACAATAATTATAGAGAAAAAGCTTTTCTAATTTTAAATTTGAATTATAATAAAAAATTATCTACCACTAATTACATCTATCGGAATTCTTTGTAAGCAACAGCTTACTAAATATTTTCAAAGATGTCTCTATCACCCTTTTGTAATAATTTTGCCCCATCTATGAATGAATAGAACAACCTTTTTGAGGTTTAAGTACACGTAATTGTTTTGCTATTCTACAATAGATGGCGTTTAACTGTCAATATTAAAAGTGAAACTTTTTTTTAATTGTTCATTTGTTAACAATAATTACCTAGATATTTTTTATTATTATTACATTTAATTTAATTATGAATAAATCTTGTACACATTTTTACTTATGATAAAAAAATAAATAGAAACCTAGTCTCTCTGCTACAAATATTATATTGAAGAAGTATGCCGCGTTATTAATTACTTCGCCGCATTTATTTGAACATTTTAGTTATTTTCCTGCCTCTGGGAAAACGTATAATTAAATACACGTTGACTTTTTTAATTATAATTTTATAAAAAAGTTTTTCACTTTACGTAAAATAAGTTCAAATTTGGTTTTTGTAAAGCGGAAACCACCTTCAAAAAAGAATTTTGGCGGTGTCAATATTTCGTACTAAACGTCAGTTTCTCTCTCAGGCAAAATGGCAGATATCGGTGAAGACGAACTTCGTAAGGAAATCAACGGTAAGAGTATTTTTAATCTATACCCCTTCACATTTAGATATCAAATTAATGAAAACTATACTCAGAATAATATTTTGTACACTTTTTCCATACTGATCTAATGGCCTTAATAAGTGAAAAAAGCGTGTTTTACTCTTGTGCTGCCGGCTTTTCAATACTTCGCGTCGCATCTCAATAGTAATGGCCATACTAGCGAACCATACTTGTTCATACAAATAAGGCACTCATATATTTTCGAATATCTCTGTATTTACTGATTGATTTTCAATGGACCATTCGACAATATTGATGTAAAAAATATTCTCTACATTTTTCAATACTTTTCTTTGTTCTATCGTGTTTAGTTCTTTATGTATACTCTTGATCGTATTATATTTTTATAGTAGTTTTGTTCAATACACATAGCCTCCCTGTTCGTATGTCAAAGTACCTACACAACATTGTATTTAACACGAGTACCACATTGTATTTTTGTGTTTATCTTCTATAAATAGTATCTTTAGACTCCGTGTGAGGTTATTAATCGCTAATTTGTTTATTTTATTTCAATTTTGATCTAATAAAACGTGTTTGAATTGTGTCGTGGAGTTTGTAGTGCTATGTATACATTGTATAATGGCGGTAATTTTTGAATTTGGAATGACAGACGCTGTATGCGCAGAGGACACGAACAAATATAAATTTTAGCATAATTTGCAATTTAATTACTAATTTGTCTACTTTCTATTTAAATTATAATAAAGTGACTCTTATTAAATCTTAAGTTGCAAGCCAAAATAACAGTCCCCCTTTTTGGCTTTAAAGGCTCTTTTTGCTTGCATTTATAAGAAAATGTAAAGATGATTTGTATCAGGGAATCATAAATGTTCAGGAGGTATAATTTTCCATACATTTTCCTCCCATACATTAGTTACCTCTTTCTAACCTCTTCAATGACATGTCTCCCTGTTAACATTTTTTATGTTATCCCATCACACTATGTCCCTTGCGCGGTAATCAGAGAGGACAAAATCTCTACATTTTCCACATTCTTCTTAACAATCTCATCTCAAGGGCATTTCTACCTGATTAACCCTTCAGATTTTCAAGTTTTATTTTCTGTGTAAGGGGACGAGTATGATGTTTCATTTCCCTCAGAGTTGAGGTTCAAAATCGCATGCACAATCAAATATTAAAAGTACTTAGCGTTTTTTTACTTTTGTGGATACTTTTGCCTTATTCCAAAAAAAATTACAGTCATTCGCTACAAGTTGCTGTCTGAAAAAAAAATTCTGATGTTTTTCATATAAAATCTTTTACGACCATTTCTTAAATAAAGGTTCAATTTATCTACTGTATTTTTTCCAAAGCATATTTAGTAAGGTTGTCGAGATCCAAGGTCTGAAAAATTTCTTTTTTTTTCATAAAGTTAATGAATAAATTTTTATGTTTTGCGTTGTTCCAGCTATCTTGAAGGATGCAGACCTCAGTGTCACATCGGCCAAGAAGGTGCGTCAGCAGCTGGAAGATAAGCTCAAGTGTAACCTGAGCTCCCGTAAGCAGGAGATTGACGACATGGTGATGAGCTTCGTCAACTCAAAGGAAGATGAGGATGACGAAGATGAGGAGGATGATGACGATGTAAGTTACTTGGAGAGTCTAGACACTTGGTCTTAAAAAAGAGAATGCCTTAAGGACTCACCCAAGGTCCTCGTTAAATTTAACTTGGATTAGCGTATCCTCTGTGGATGGCTTGTCTTTCTCCCCTGAACCAGGCCCTTCAGTGGCGAACCAAGTGGTTTAGGGGCTCAATCCCCATCCGTATCAAACCACAAGTGGCAGAATCAGCTGAGATTCCTTCGTAATATTCAAATCAAGTGTACTTCATCACAATTTTTTTGTCTCAGCCCTTCTCAAAAATTAATCCTGGATCTGCCACTGAGGCCCTTGTTAATTAATTCTTAGCCTACCGCTGGTTTTGAACTCTTAATAGTCCTTTTTTTTATTAAATTGTTATATTTCATGTACGTGTTAGGAGAAGGAATCCCAAAGTGTGTATGATAATTGTGAGATGTTTGTAAGATTAGAAGTGTGTGTGTAACTCTGTTCTCTCTGCATGGCCCACAAGGGTTACAGCATGATAATATAAAGAGATTGATGAGTTGTTTCATTATGTGGATTTCAATTTTTTTTCAGGAAGAGGAAGAGAATAACAAGAGAAAGCCGGCCAAGCGTCCAGCCCCGGCCAAAAAGTCCAAAGCAAAGAAATCTAAAGCCGAATCCAGCGAAGACGGAGAGGGAAGTGAGTCGGAAGGATCGGAGGAAGATGATGATGATTACGAGGCCAAGAAACCAGCACCCAAGAAGAAGGCTGCCGCCAAGAAGAAGAAGGGATCCGAGTCGGATTCAGATTCAGATTGGGGCAAGGGGGGCAAGAAGAAGGCTGGAGGAGGGGGTGGTGGTGGCGGAGTAAGTTTGAATATTTTGTTTAACTTGAAGAGTCTTTACCAATTTTTTTTTTTCATTCGAAAAATGACCAATGTTTTTCATCTGATAAAAAATCAACAAATCACAAAATTGGATTATACAGGGTGTCCCGTTAATCAACGTCATCCCGTGAAGGGGTGATAGACCAGCTCATAACCTACCAGAAAATCGAAATATGACCTTAGTAAAAATCGCTCATTCTCGAGATATCGGCACTTTTTTGTTTTTCGTGAAATTCGACACCTACGATCAGTTTTTCGATCGCCACGGTCACAAAATTCAATATTATGGAATTAAAATTTTTGATAAGTAATCCTGAATAAATCAGCTACGTGAAACTCGGATTTTACGTTTTTCTGGGGACCAGGGAAAAAAAACGTAAAATAGGGGAAAACTTTAAATGTGGGAAATGATATTTTAGTATGTCCTATAAAAACGTAGTTACTTTTCACTGTTAACTTCATTGTCATGTAGTAGGAGTGATTTCTTGACAGTAATTATGTTTACAAGAAACAAAAATGAATTATATTACTAAAAAACTAAACTGAAAGAACTGAATTTTCAGAAAATACCCCATACAATAAAAGTCCGTTAATTCAAATTCCAAGGAACTGAAAACAGGAAAAAAATTAAATTACGCGACACGAACGTTTGAATTTCGCGCCAATTTTAACATTAATGTAGGTACCTATGTTTTTTTGACACCGAAAAAGGCTGTTCTTCTAAATTTTCGTAATAAAATAAACTGAATAATTTTATAAGGAAAACTTGCGATTTTTCGGAAGCAACCCACGTGGATGTCGAATATTTGTCACAAATTTGACCCCCCACATGAGCATGTAATTTAACGCGCACAAGACGTAAATCACGCGCATTTCACATATCTGTGAGTATAAATAGTAGCACTTTGTATATAACACACTTTATATCCAGTAAACATTGAAACAACTATTTATTATATTACTTTTAGATTTCAAGAAGTCACTTTAGATTTTTTATTTAGACACGTATTTATCATTACATGTCCAATGACCTAGTTAATTTTTTTGCAAATATCAAATGGTGTGTCGGGTCCTTCCCGAGTTTCTTCTGAACATCCATTAAGGCTGACAATACACATCGCAATTGTGGAAATATAAATTGGAATAACAACCAAAGTCAAATTAAATTAAATAGGAATTGAATTTTTTTTTCAAATTCAACAAAATTGGTACTTACACTAAAATTTCGCGAAAAGTAAATCATAAAGCACTGTTTAGAATAATACCCACGTGTAGGCATATATTAAATACCTAAATAAAACGAGTAATGTGTATGTTGCGCTACAATTAACTGGAAAAAAATACGGAAACTTTAAATTAAAGTTATACTAAACACTTCTGGTGATTAAAATTAACACCATACTATGCGCCGCACATGTTTAGATTCGCAGGAAACCAAAGACCGGATGCATGCGGTGTATGTATACATAGTACACATGCATAGGTACTACAAGTTCAATGTGTAGGGATGTACTAGTGGTGGTAGGGGGAGATAAGATAACATCGGCGGCCGTGTAGGGAAAAATGTTGGCATTAAGTAAAAAGGTAGCAATGTGACTTGAAGCACTTTCTTTACGTAATATTTTTTGTCGAACTTTTTGACAAACAATTAAATTTTACATGATTTTGTATAGACATTTCAGACAACTTAACGGCTGAAAAAAACGTATAATCCGGGAATTGTTTTTGGCGGCTGACGTAAAATTCGGGAAATTTTTGTTCTGGAATGTATGGGAGTGAAACGGGACCGGCCAAAAAAAACTTAAAATAGGGGAAAACGTAAAATGCGGGAACTTAAAATCCGAGTTTCACTGTATTTGATTATAGTCCAAAATAAAACCTATTAATTCACAATTTCGAAAAAAAGAACATCGTTTCCGGCTCTCGAGTTTTTTGTTTTTTATTAGCAAATTTCGACTCCTTTACACTGTAAAAATTTTGTATCACATTAAGCTAGAAAATTATATTAAAAACTTTCTCATTTAGTGTAGTTTTTAAAAAGGTAAAAAACTGGATTGAGTTGCCTTTACAAAAAAAGATATTCCTGTTTAACTTCAAGAGGGCCTCATTATAAAAAAAATCAAATGCGGGGTTATAGCTTCCTTATGGCCAATATTTGGCCAAGTGATAGAGCATGAAAAAATATGAAAAAAAGTTTTATAAATGTATGTCGAAAAATCAACTGTTTTGGAGCTATGGTCTTTTGAAAATTGAGGAGTACGAAAATTTCTCATTTGGGTTTTTTGACTATAACTCATAAACCACCAACTCGATTTTGATAAAATAAATTAAAAATCATTGTAAATAATGTAGACTTACGATAAAATTCATAATTTGCGGCCTTTTCTTCAAAATTTTGTGAAAATTCTGTTAATAAACATGTATTTTTGTGAAATAGTGATATTATTTTACAGAATTTTCACTAGATTCTAAGTAAAAGGCCACAAATTAAGATCTTTAACGAAAGCTTATTTTATTGGCTATCATTTTTAGTTTATTTTGTCAAAATCGAGTTGGTGGTTTATGAGTTATAGTCAAAAAACCCAAATGAGAAATTTTTATACTTCTAAATTTTCAAAAGACCATAACTCCAAAACAGTTGATTTTTCGAAATACATTTATAAAACTTTTTTTCATATTTTTTCATCCTCTATCACTTGTCCAAATATTGGACTTAAGGAAACTATAACCCTGCTTTTGATTTTTTTTATAATGAGGTCCTTTTGAAGTATAACAGGAATTTCTTTTTTTGTAAAGGGAACTATATCCAGTTTTGTATCTTTTTAAAAACTGCACTAAATGAGGAAGTTTTTAATATAATTTTCTAGCTTAATGTCATACAAAATTTTTACAGTGTAAAGGAGTCGAAATTTGCTAATAAAAAACAAAAAACTCGAGAGCCGGAAACGATGTTCTTTTTTTCAAAATTGTGAATTAATAGGTTTTATTTTGGACTATAATCAAATAGCTGATTTATTCAGGATTACTAATCAAAAATTTTAATTCCATAATATTGAATTTTGTGACCGTGGCGATCGAAAAACTGATGGTAGATGTCGAATTTCACGAAAAACAAAAAAGTGCCGATATCTCGAGAATGAGCGATTTTTACTAAGGTCATATTTCAATTTTCTGGTAGGTTATGAACTGATCTATCACCCCTCCACGGGATGACGTTGATTTACGGGACACCCTGTATACCTATGTACTTATTATTTGTAAAACGCATCTCCGGTGGTTGCCATGTTGGTTTTTCAGTGTGCCTATATGACGTATTCATATAAGCCTCGAATACACATTAGGGCTCCAGAAACTACTCACAGATGTTGTTTGCTCGATTTGTTATGAGAACATAAATTGTGTGTGGAAAAATTAATCACTGACTTCGAACATTCATAACTTTGGCTCTGAACATATTTTTTTCAGACGACATTTCATAATTGATAATTTAATAATCCACTCGATAACCCATTTTGTCGTGGGAACACAGTATTATGTTTATTTTATGCTTTGTTTTCAGGGCAGAGGTAAAGGTGGCGGTTACACAAAAGCCAAGAGGCTCTCACCAGCGCTCGCTAGCTTGATGGGCAAGGACTCCATGCCGCGTCACGAGGTCGTCAAGAAGATGTGGGCGATGATCAAAGAGCGCAACCTCTACGATCCAAACAACAAACAGTTCGCCATCTGTGATGACGATCTCTACAAAGTCATCGGGGTGAAACGTTTCCGAACGTTTGGTATGATGAAATATCTTAAGTCGCATTTCCACGATTAAATAGAATATATTTTATAAAATACCTTACAACAATTTACTATATCTAATTATATTAAGCCACATTCGGACGCATGTACGATATTAGACATGCGGTGAAAAACGATTATTTGTTGTTTTTAAAAACGTTCTGCGGTGAATAAATCTTATCGTCTTCAATGTTCGGAAATGATTAAGATAGTTCTTTATCCTGATAATTAGGCGATATTTATCCAATAATGTACATCCAATATTTGCATGAAGACATTCAGTCAAACCAATTCACACTGGTGAAAAACCTTTTGAGTGTAATATTTGCATGAAGACATTCAGTCTTAAACCAATTCACACCGGTGAAAAACCTTTTGAGTGTAATATTTGCATGAAGACATTCAGTCTTAAACCAATTCACACTGGTGAAGAACCATTTGACTGTAATGATTCAATGCGTGGAAAAATCTATCTTTTATAAATTAAAACTTGTCAAAAAAATGAATTTTTCTCTTGACTGATGCCAGTGACAAGTGTTTTTTCTGTCATTCGTAGTGCCATTAAACGAAAAATATTTATAACATTACGTGTCTGAATGTGGCTTAACGAATAATAAATATTCAATGTGTAGTAATGCCAGTATTTTACTGTAAATTTATAAGACAATTTAAGTACGTAATTGATAGTTTTACATAATGCGTAATATGTAAGTAACTTCTGTCTATCAATCGTAACTATAGACGGTCTGACTTATGGTTCATATAGGCCTCTACACAGTGACGTAAAAAAATGATATGATTTTTCTGTATCGTAACGCAGCTAATTGATATTGAATTTTGACAATTTTATTTTACCATTGCATGCACAATGAAATTAACAATCTTAAATGTTCATTTTCGAACTTCCAAATAATATTTAAAATGATTTAAAAATCGCAAAATTAATTTTGATAAACTTTTGTTGTTTTTTACTACCTACGCTAAAAATTTGATACATGTCACCTGAAAATAACTAGGTTCTAGTCTAGTCGGGAAAGCTGACAATTCGGCCAAAAATGCCGAATATTTTATTTATTTATTTTTTTTTTTATTTATTTATTGGGGACACATACAGAAAGTTAACAAACATACATAATGACATACACAAAATATATAATTCACGTTAACCTCCCAATTAAGAGTGTCCACAGCATGCACGCATAGTAGGTACATTACAAATCAATCAAGTGAATATGAAACAATTAAATATACTAACACTTAGGCACCCACATATAATATATGTGTGTGCAGGTAAGTAATTCTATTAGAAACAAGTAGGTACCAACACACCAATAAAATAATAATTCAATGCACTCATGAAAATAATAAATTGATGGTACCCACAAATAATTAATTTAGTATAATATAATATAATATAAATAATAATTTTAGTCAACCGACTAATCGGTCATTTGAATGCTGACTAGTCGGCTAAATCCATAGTCGACCCATCACTAGTTAGAACCATGTTTTTCTCAGATGACAACATTTCTGATAATTCGCTATCCCATTTGAATTGAGTTACGAAATATTGTTTTACGAAATGTGTGATTTTTAGATTGCTGATATATTTTATAAGCTTTTGTTCAACAAGCAATACTATTTGTTAGTTTCTATTCCATATATTTTTTTATATTTAAGTTCGTTGTTTTAAAAGTGATATCAACCTATCAAAACATATACAATGTGTTTATTTTTATACGTTTTTTCAAGTAAGATTTTTTTTTACTGGAATATGCTTTTAAATTTTATAAATCATGTAAAATTCTCTCTAGTTCATAAAATGGTTCCTCGTTTTCTGCACTCGACAAGGAAGCAATAGACACACTCTACAATTCCTTTTACTCAAAACATGCCCATTGTTGAACATCTGGGGCCTGAGTCGAAACACGAAACGTGACAGAAACTTGGCGATTTAAGCATGGTTGCCATGGTGCCATCATTGCTTCTGTCACTATTGAAACAACGTATAAAACACCAATGATTTCGTCACATTTCGTTTTTTGACTCAGGCCCCAGGTCTACATGGTCGAGCCGAGCGTTTTTTCATTCACACTGGTGAAAAACCTTTTGAGTGTAATATTTGCATGAAGACATTCAGTCTTAAACCAATTCACACCGGTGAAAAACCTTTTGAGTGTAATATTTGCATGAAGACATTCAGTCTTAAACCAATTCACACTGGTGAAGAACCATTTGACTGTAATGATTCAATGCGTGGAAAAATCTATCTTTTATAAATTAAAACTTGTCAAAAAAATGAATTTTTCTCTTGACTGATGCCAGTGACAAGTGTTTTTTCTGTCATTCGTAGTGCCATTAAACGAAAAATATTTATAACATTACGTGTCTGAATGTGGCTTAACGAATAATAAATATTCAATGTGTAGTAATGCCAGTATTTTACTGTAAATTTATAAGACAATTTAAGTACGTAATTGATAGTTTTACATAATGCGTAATATGTAAGTAACTTCTGTCTATCAATCGTAACTATAGACGGTCTGACTTATGGTTCATATAGGCCTCTACACAGTGACGTAAAAAAATGATATGATTTTTCTGTATCGTAACGCAGCTAATTGATATTGAATTTTGACAATTTTATTTTACCATTGCATGCACAATGAAATTAACAATCTTAAATGTTCATTTTCGAACTTCCAAATAATATTTAAAATGATTTAAAAATCGCAAAATTAATTTTGATAAACTTTTGTTGTTTTTTACTACCTACGCTAAAAATTTGATACATGTCACCTGAAAATAACTAGGTTCTAGTCTAGTCGGGAAAGCTGACAATTCGGCCAAAAATGCCGAATATTTTAGTCAACCGACTAATCGGTCATTTGAATGCTGACTAGTCGGCTAAATCCATAGTCGACCCATCACTAGTTAGAACCATGTTTTTCTCAGATGACAACATTTCTGATAATTCGCTATCCCATTTGAATTGAGTTACGAAATATTGTTTTACGAAATGTGTGATTTTTAGATTGCTGATATATTTTATAAGCTTTTGTTCAACAAGCAATACTATTTGTTAGTTTCTATTCCATATATTTTTTTATATTTAAGTTCGTTGTTTTAAAAGTGATATCAACCTATCAAAACATATACAATGTGTTTATTTTTATACGTTTTTTCAAGTAAGATTTTTTTTTACTGGAATATGCTTTTAAATTTTATAAATCATGTAAAATTCTCTCTAGTTCATAAAATGGTTCCTCGTTTTCTGCACTCGACAAGGAAGCAATAGACACACTCTACAATTCCTTTTACTCAAAACATGCCCATTGTTGAACATCTGGGGCCTGAGTCGAAACACGAAACGTGACAGAAACTTGGCGATTTAAGCATGGTTGCCATGGTGCCATCATTGCTTCTGTCACTATTGAAACAACGTATAAAACACCAATGATTTCGTCACATTTCGTTTTTTGACTCAGGCCCCAGGTCTACATGGTCGAGCCGAGCGTTTTAGGTAGATTTCCAAAAGAAATTCTACCTATTCGTTTCTCCCGTGATGTCGCAGAATTGAAAAATTTCTACTCAGGATCATTAATTAGGACCAGGAGAACCCGAATCCGACCTTGGTTTAAAAGTTTATATATATAAGCCATATATATATATGTCCCTTTTCTTGTGCGCACGTTTGCGGTCAAACTATGCGTCGCAGAAACGTGAAACTTGGGTGGTAGATTTTTGGTAAGTGGTAGATGAACTGATATGAGATTGGTTGAAATCCATTAAGAGGAAGGTTCACTTTTTAAGGCTTTAAATACAAAAACAATAATTCTGAGGGGATCCAATGATTGTGAGGGTCCCTGTCTGGTATCGTATGAAAGGGCATTAAATAAGGAATACAGATCAATTTACAGATTTTGTCTAGCTCAATTCCTTGGACGACAATGATCGATCGAAAGATCTAGTTAAGTAGTTACCGCATAGGTACTTAGCGTGTTTGTTGTCTTAGAAAAGTGCTTCACGATACGAGTAGAACTCACATCTTTTTTTCAAATTTCTAGTGCTTAGGTACCGGTACCAATCCGTATATTATATGAGTGGAATGAAAATAATTTGATTATTATTTGATTAGGTACTTCGAAAATCAAAGAATAGACTACATCCATACTACTCATCACTTCGCTGGTTTATTTGGTGATGATATTGTGATTGTTTTTATTATACATATGTACAGATGTACTCTTAAAATTAATAAGATAAATAAATCACTTGAAATCTACCTATGCCTGCGGCGTGCCAAAGGAATTTTTTTCATTGATTCTTTGTCATCCTTTAATCATTCATCCTCTTTACATGTCGACATGTTTTGCTTCCATTGTAAACGATTTTCCATTTTTATTTCGAGTGCAGAAATACAAGTCATGTTTCGTCATAAGTTGATTTACCTAATTATGATTAAGAAACAGTCAAGTAATTATTAAGATCATTGTAATAGCGTTTTTTTATTATTATTATTATCAATGACAGAAAAGATGCGTAATTTAACCCTTTGACGTTTACGTAAAACAGTACCTATTTACGTATAACTATCCTCGTCAAAAAGGGGTTAAAAATAATTCTGAGTGAAAAACCTTTTGAGTGTAATGTTTGCAAGAAAACATTCAGTCTTAAACCAATTCACACTGGTGAAAAACCTTTTGAGTGTAATATTTGCAAGAACACATTCAGTCTTAAACCAATTCACACCGGTGAAAACCTTTAGAGTGTAATATTTGCATGAAGACATTCAGTCTTAAACCAATTCACACTGGTGGATAACCTTTTGAGTGTAATATTTGCAACAAGACATACAGTCTGAAACCGATTCACACTGGTGAAAAACCTTTTGAGTGTAATATTTGCATGAAGACATTCAGTCTTACACCAATTCACACTGGTGGATAACCTTTTGAGTGTAATATTTGCAACAAGACATTCAGTCTTAAACCGATTCACACTGGTGAAAAACCTTTCGAGTGTAATATTTGCAAGAAAACATTCATGCTCAAACCAATTGACACTGGTGAAAAACCTTTTGAGTGTAATATTTGCACGAAGACATTCAGTCTTAAACCAATTCACACTGGTGAAAAACCTTTTGAGTGTAATATTTATTAATGTTGGCTGTAAAAAACGATGGTTTGAATAACATTTATCAGATAATGTTTTACTAAAAGATATGTCTACAATATCCTATGAATGACGTATGATTATTTTATTGTCTAATGAATAGAAAACGAGTGTATGTGTGGTACATTTTATTTTGTTTTTAATATATAACTCTTTAAGATTAATTGTGTTTTCAATTCAAATCCTAAATATAGTCCTAACAATACTTAATTTTAAGCATTAAATTGGATTACGACTTTGACAAACAACAACAAACTGGTTGCTTATCCAGGGAAATTGTTAAGTGTTGCTATACTAGATAAATTTTCATTGTGATTATTCAACAATGAAAAGTATTGCTGGGGATCACCAATCTGTTTGTAAGCCGTATAGTGAAGTAATTTCTATCTCTTTCTTCTTGACCAATGTTGACTCAAAGTAGAAGAGAGAAGATATAGACTATGTGATGTCTTTATTGTTTGTAAAGAGTGGTGGATTGTACCAACTTTTTAGGTGAGGAATAGCGGAGATACAAGCCACCTAGCATAGAATAATAATATATAGTACCTATAGAAACCACACCAGGAACTAAAAAAACGATACTAAATAAACTGCCATCTATGTTAGCAAGTAAATAAGTAGCCTAGTAGGCGGGAATTTCAAAATTAATTATTGTTCCTCTTTTCCTATAATTAGTGTCCGACCGAATGTTCGGTTTCGGTTTCGGTTTCGGTCGAGTTTCGGCAAAAAAACGGGTTTCGGTTTAGTTTCGGTTTCGGTGGCAAACCTGCCGAAACTACGACCGAAACCGAAACTGCATTCGGGAGTTTTCGCGCTGTGATCGGTCATGTTCGGCGCGTTGTGACGCGATGAAGTGTATTCATGTCGCGACTGGCAAGCGTTTGCAGGTCGTTTTGTTTTGTTTGTGTTTGTGACGTTTTGTTTGTGTCGTGTGATTTATTTTGAATTTGGTAAGTTTTATTACGTGATATAGGCTGTACCATATACATTCATAAGAATAGGTAGCAAACATAAAAAATAATTCAATATAACAACAAACTAATACATAGATTATAGTAGAATCAAGTTTCAGAGGGGTTTTCACGAAATAGGGGGTTTTTACAAGATAAATATCTGCTCACCGGTACACAATAGGCTAGTAAGATGTTAGCAGAATATTTAGTTTGTACCTTTGTCTAGTGGATCCCTTTTACAGATTTTTAAAAAAATGTATCAATCCTTCAGAAAAAAATTCCGAAGTTGACTTGTGATGATTTTTTCAACTAAGTTTTAAAAAACTATAAAACATGTATTAAAAAAATATATACATCATGGTAGAATTTGATAATACCTAGTGGATCCCTTTTGCACATTTTTGATTATAGCAAATTTTTCATTCAAAACATCAAAAGAAAAAAAAATTCAGTACAAATTTCCGAGAGTTTGTTTTCTGTCTTTTTTGTAAGCGCCGAAAACTTGGGCAAGCAAAATGATCTTTATAACTACAGTGATTGAATACAACTAAAGTAGACACTATATTTGCTTGAAATTTGAAAACTGTTCTATTTTTCGTGAAGTTGTGATTTGTGTGATTTAAATGTGATTTAAAAGTTGTGTGATTTGAAATGTGATTTAAAAGTAAAAAAGTAAAGTCTGACTGATTATAATAACGTTTTCTTTATTTTTCCCTCAAAACATGTTCTTGTAAGAAAGTTTCGGTTTCGGTTTCGGTTTCGGCCGAAACTGAGACCGTTGCCGAAATTCGGTTTCGGTTTCGGTTTCGGTCATAAAAACCAGTTTCGGTCGGACACTACCTATAATATTCACCTACCTGGTAATAACATCTAACTACTCTTGATATTTTTTTGCCTGCTTCATTTATGTTTAATACAAGATAGTACAAATGCAACATATGATGTATAAAATGAAAGTACAATAGGTACAAAGCAATACAAATGATAATGTTAGATTTTTTTACATAAGTTTAAACAGGCATAAAAATGTTGGTAGTGTTTAATGATTGTGAAAGATATTATTTTATGTTTATTATTATATGTTTGGATATAAATATGGAATTTTGTATACATATTCGTAAACATAAAAATATCAAATTAATATCTTTCATGCTATATGGTTAATTACACAGGTAGGTATTATTATTAACTATTTTAAATATTAGGTATTTTTGCAAGGGTTTTAGAGAATTGAAAAACTGAATTACAAATTGGTATTTATTTTCCTACATATGAACTTTGATAATATGTAGTTTTCAGAATATGTTTTCACAATATTTATCTTTATATATCACTATAAAATAGGTATTATATCAAGATGCAATATAATAGGAACCCAAATCTACTGATGAAAATTACGAATGTAATATGCAAATATAAGAAAATCTTATCGACGGTATTTTCCACGACGTCTAATGTTAAAACACGTAATCAATATACCTAGGTAAAATACAGCACGCCATTGGTTTTTAAAATATGTGTCACACAACAATCGTAAAACTTTACGGAATTAGCTAAATCTTAAACAAATTTAATACCACTTTTATCAATATAAATTGAAACAAATTGTAGATACACCATTAATCGCACAATTTGACAATTCAATGTGTCAAAAATTGAGAAAAAAAAACAAAAGTAGTTCCTGAAATTCAAAATTTTAATTATCCATTCACCTAAGAACTTACCTAATTTCCATCAAATTATCCGTGTCGCAAACCATATATAACGCCATCTATGTTAGAAAGAAAAAAGTGCAGTACTTACCTAAAAAAAAATATTATTAAAAAAGTATCGTGGCTTGGAGGCCCTGCCACCTAGAACAAATTTTGTATGAAAAATAATGATACGTGGGTCCTATCTCCGCTATTCCTCACCTAAGAAGTTGGTGAAATCCAGCATAAGTATACAAAATTATAGTTTGTCTAAGAATCCACCGTTCAATATATTCGACGACATGATTTTTTCCTGTGAATTACGTGAGTGAGAACGAGAAAAAAAAGGTGCAATATATCTGGACTCTTCACCCTTATAAACACAGACATGTAGCTGAAGAATTGTTTCAGTAATCAATGGTATTACTATTTATTTGCTGGTTGCTATGGTGATGCATTTTATTGATATAACATTGACAGCTCAAATGTGGCTCAAATTCTAAAATGTCAGTCCACATGGTCCACATAAAATAAATTTGCATACAAAAAAGATACAATTATTTCTTTTGCTGTGTTTTTTATTTCAATATCGTTACAATGTGTGAACGTAATTTGAGTACGATCCTCTCGGATATTCAGAAAAAGGTTTGCCTCAAGGATTTGGACATCGATGAAGAATTTTTGAAGTATTTCATCAATTTGCTGCTACTGAATCCTGAATATACGAAGGATTTTATGAAAACTAATGATGGATACAGGAATTTTCTACGAATATGCATCAACGGTTTGTCCGGTGAGTTAACTTTTCTAAACAATAAACCCGTTTTTCAAATCAACAAATATTTTTATGCACCATGACATAGCTGGCTACATAGAATTAAGAATGGGTCATCGAAAAAGATGGATGCTGGATTTCACCAACTTCTTAGATGAGAAATAGCGGAGATAAAAGTCACCTATCATTATTTTTCATACAAAATCTGTGCTAGGTGGCTCTTTTCTCCGCTATTCCTCACCTAAAAAGTTAGTGAAATCCAGCAGGACTCTATTTTAAAAAGGTATAACTTTGGAACCATTCATGTTGAATGAGTGATTCTTTCACTCTATGGTAACTGATGAATGTAAGTTTTGTTTGATGCACAATACAATGCAATAGCGCATGCGCAGTCGACAAAGCCAACCGATGCTTTTCATCTACCACCTTCCAATGTAATGGTGATCGTGCAACAGAAAGCGTAGTGAGTTGATTTTTTTGCAATTTCGAATTACCTACAGAAGTTGCCACATCCCTGCATTACATTGTTACCCGATTTACAACGGTAAGTGGGTGAAGTACCTAATGTTTATTTTTTAAGAAAATGGTGTTTCCAATATTGCTTTTTATAGATATCAAGGATCCTTCGTTCTTGGCACTGAGAATGCAGAATTACTTTAACAGAAATTACGATACGTTTCGAAGACTGATTGCAAAGAACGTCGAGAAAATCAATAATTGTACCAACGTTCTATTGAAGGATATTGTACGTGCCAAGCCGACCACCAAAGAGGAATATGAGAAGTTGCTTAGGAGGATATCTATATTTCTCGTTCTACGGTCTGGGTTGGGAAACCCTGGGAACATACAGGTAATAGTTATTAGAAAGATTTCTACTTAGTGATTGGGTATGTCTGCAACATAGTCTCATTTATGTAGTCTCTCAACTAACGAACATTGTAAAATGGGCATGCTGGACTGACGAGCAGCCATCGGTTGGTTTAGGTGATCAGTTTACTCTCCAGAAATGTTCACCATTCAGCCCTTAACACCTGTGTGTGTATTCTTACGTTATATACATAGCATATCAAATTTGCACCTTGGGTGGTATTCGAACCTACACCCCACGGCTGTGAAGCAAGGATTCTACCCACTAATCCACAACCCGTCTCGAGCTGACTGCGAAGAAACCGAATTATAAAGGCCATCCTTTTTTATCCACTGCCATCTGTTGAAGAAATGTAAAGTGATCACCTAAACGAACCGATGGCTGGTAATAAGTGCAGTGTGCCCATCTTACACTATTCGTTAGTTGAGAGTAATGTTATCCATCTTTTGTCACTGAATCAAATTCTGTGGCCCCAACGTAGGGAAATACCTTGTTTTTCCTAACTTATTTATTGACGACTCATGAAGACTTCATTATGTTGTAAAGTGACACATAATTTTATAATTCCTTTTTTTTATGTAGATATTACGAGAAGCGACCGCATCTCTCAATAGTGTATTCACCTTGGAAGATTTGAGGGTCTTCGTTGACCAAAAAAACAATCATAAGGAACATCAGTTGGAAGAACTGCTCAGTTATGTGTCGGGCATCAGAATATTCAATAAGGACTGTGGGAGAGGAGGGGAAGGGATACCCGATTGTGAGTACAAAAATTCTTAAAATATTTTTAATCGTGATTTTCCGTACAAGGTTTTCAAACACATTTGACCTATTCATTTTGAAAATCACAATTTATGTTTTTGCAAGAGCATCGAATTTTCCACATGTCGTAAAAAAGTAATCTCAACAGATGTATAGCAAAGGATGGACTTTACATGAGGCTTATGACTGATCGTCGGCTATTTGAATGTGTTGTCGGCATTCTCCAATTCCAGTCCATCCATATGCCGCGACCGGGAATTGAACTCAGACCCGGAATAAATCCCAAAACATAATCTCAATGGAGGCCGGCGTATAATATATACACGTTTCTTCACAGCGGTAGAGTGCCAGTTTGTCAGCCTGGAGGTCTGGGTTCGATTCCCTGCCGCGGCATATGGATGGACTGGAATTGGTGAAAGTTACTTAAGTGTAGAATGATTTCATTAAACCAGCCGACGATCAGTGTAAGCCTGATGGAAAGTCCATCCTTTGCTGTGTATCTGTTGAAATAACAACTTGTCAAAATCAAATGTGTTTCCAGTGGCCAGCAGTTTGCCAGACGCCGTAGAAGCCACGAGTCTCGCATTGTCTCACTGCTTAATACGAATCATGGAACGAGTCAACTTACTCACTACGTCCATAGATGTCTACATTGGGATACACCAGCTGACAAAGAGCCTAGACGTCGATATTCCATCCGAGAGGAACGTCACTAAAGAAGAATTTAACGACGTCTGTAAGATATTGACGCTGTATCGTCAGTACGAAGTCCTCGTGAGGAAATTAATCGCCGATGTCGAGCGAATTAGCATCGATAACAAGGAATTGACTGTGAATTTTTCTACGCAGCTGTACGACTTGCATACAAAGGTTCGATACAGAACTGCCGTACCTGCAGACCAAGTATTCGTGAGTATCATTAATTTTTTATTAGTGTCTCGTAAAAATCGAATAACCAAAATTAGAATGAATGCTTGGAGCAAGTTTATGAAAACGTGTATTTGGGACAGCGTGAAAGTGACATAGAAAGAAGAAAGTTAGCAGGTATCAGGGTAAATGGGGCAATTGGTCCTATATTATCAAAAGTCGAAACGTATCTACTAAGGCAAAGATACTGGTGCACAACGCCGTCCTGGTGCCAACACTGATGTATGCGAGTGAGGCGTGGACATGGCTGAAGAAGGAAGAATCAGGTTTAAATGCTGTCGAGATGAGATCGCTGAGAAGAATGTGTGGAGAGATAGGATAAGAAATTAAGTATTTAGAGAGTTGAGTAAATGTAAAACGGATGTTGTGACTAAAATAGAAGTGAACAATATGAGGTGGTTGGGACATGTAGAGAGAATCAACGATGAAAGAATAACAAAGAAAATAACATACCTGGGAAAAAGAAGAAGTGTAAGGAAGTGCGGCCGTCCAAGAACCACGTGGCTTGTCCATGTATGATATGAACGTGTTTTGAGTAAAAGGAATTGTAGAGTGTGTATAACGAATTGCATGAATGTGACGGAAGCACGAGGTATCTTTGTGCCGGCTGGTGAATACAAGCCCAGTTCATTTTTTTAAATTGTTTTTTCCACATTTTTTAGCCGTACTTTGCTCGTTTATGGGTGTACTGGCAAGACATGCAGAACGACATGTACATCATATCCACCGTGAACAATGTAATGTGGAACTTGGATTCCCTGCACGAGAAATTGGAAATCCCCCATCGAGTGATTGATCTGCTGTTGGGGAAGAGGACCATTGTGTCGGACGCTCAGAGGATCCAGGACACTCGGGATATGAGGATTGAGGTTAGGACATGCAAGGGACAAGTTATATATCCCGTGGATGTGAAAAATTACAATCTTCAGGTAAACGAAACCAATTTATGCTTTCTATTTTAATCTAGCCGCATCCCTTCCGCCGTAGACAGGGAGAACAGATCACCAGGTGTGCCACATTCATGCAATTCCTCATACACTCTACGATTCCTTTTACTCAGAACACGTCCATCCTTGTCAAGAATCTGGTCTCCATGGTCAAGCCATGCGGTTCTTGGATGGCCACGCTTCCTTACACCTCTTATTCTTTCTCCCAGGTATATTTTCTTTGTTATCCTTTCATCGTTCATCCTCTCTACATGTCCCGACCATCTCAACTTGTTCACTTTAATTTTTGTCACATCTGTAGATTACCTAATACATTTGCTTTATATTTTCCAGTATTTGGGCTTCTGTTCCTTGTGTTTGTGTGTCGGAGCCCTCATTCCCGCCAATCCTCAGATTGGATTATGCAAGTGGGGGAATAAATATTACGTATTCTGTTGTGTGGAGCATGCCAAGTTATTCGGGATGAACCCAGAGAGGTAACCACAGATAGTATACTTTAAAATAATAAAACACCATTGTGAACAGTTTTGGTATAGTTTAGAATTCAGAATTACAGAATTCGATATGGTCACTCAGTTTTTAGGAACCATAGTGGCAATACTTAACTTGGTAGTATTTCCGTAGATTATGTACGTTAGCAACATGCAAAATTCCAAAAAAAAATTTCTAGTTATAACTTTGTCACCCTCAGACGACATGTAGATTTTTTGACACAAGTTTTTTACCTTGTGCCAAAAAAACCTCTCAATACCAAAAAATGTAAAGTGGTGTAGTTTAACAAACAACAATACTAAAGTCCAATGAATTCAAAGTGACGAACGCAGTAATAAAAATGTGACCGAGAAAGAACAACTACCTGCTTTGTTCGCACCTTATGGCTCACCACAAACGTCCCGAAGTTCAGTTCCGGAATCGACCGTTTTGCAAAAAAGTTCCGACCGAAACCTCTTTCTGAATTTAAAATCGGGGTGACGCTGAATTCAGAGAGAGGTTTTGATCGGAACTTTTTTGCAAAAGGGTCGATTCCGGAACTGAACTTCGGGACGTGTGTGGAGAGGCTATGGCTCTGGCATAAGGTGCGAACAAAGCAGGTAGTCGTCCCTTCTCTTGTCACATTTTTATTACTGCGTTCAACAGTTTAACCATCTGTGTGTAAAAGATACAAGCATTTGAAACTTTGATCGCATTTTTCAGTCTTGTCAATTAGAAACGTGTAATTCTCGGACGACAATGTTTATTTTTCTAGTTTTGACATACATTCTGTGATGTGTTTTTTAAATCATTCCATATTACAGATACATCCGCGAGGTCCTCGAAGCTGTCAGAAGCAACGTTGAAATGATTAACTTCCTTCAACTTTACGAAGATGTTTACACAGTGCGGAATACTACTGCGGTGGTGCTGAAGCCCTCGTACTCACGTAATATTCTATACTATTTGATCCCCTCAAGGCGCATCTCTAGCAGGGTAGGCAGAGAGAACTGATCGCCACACTTTCCTATCCTTACACACATTCGTGCAATATGTCACACATCGGTAATAATTACCGACATGTTTGAATTTCAGCGAAGACGTGTTCTCAAGAAGTTCAGACTGAATTGCATCCTTACCCGACCAACATTGACAAGAACTACAGTTGGAATATTTGGGACCACAGGAGAAGAGCTCTCCAATTGGTAGGATAATTATTTTAACCACTTCGATCGAAAGTAGATACAGTTGTAGTTCAGACAGGCCCTGCCAAAGCCAGTTGCTAAAATAATTTAGGTTCAGAAATGGTTTTTAATTTTTTTTTTGTATTATACTACCCCACAATTCTCCTGCTAAAAATATCATTGACTAGAACTAATGGACAAATAAAATTGTTTAATTTCAGACCAATCTATCGCACTGCCAAACGCACGGGACCCAAACGAAAATAAGTTACGGAATGTGGGAGTTTGGCTGTCAAACGGGAAATCAGCGAGACAAAGACACTCAGACCAAGAAGTCTGTGGGGACATACGCTCCGGGTGTGAGGTATTACGTGTGGGGATTACGAGGCGAACATAAGGACGTTCAACACACGATCGATGTACGAGCAAATTATAGAAAGAGCGACCCTTAAACAAATAGAATATCACCTCAAGTTTTTCGAACTGTATCACTTATGTATTTTTATTTATAGGTATTTTTGTATGTTGTAACATTTTTTTAAATCAAAAGTTTTTTGTGTCTCATATTTTTTTTTAATTTATTTAACTTTCCCCGACCCACAGTCCCTCCCAAAAATGAATCCTGGATCCGCCACTGCCCATGCGCTATATTTTGTTACACCAATGCACAAATAGTGGTGTTCAAAGATCAACGAAAAGGTGGTCAAATGATAATATTGTCTGGTTCATGGATAGCAGATAGTCCACCCACAAGATGGAAAAGTATTATAGAAAGAGGCCTATGTCCAGCAGTTAAACGAAAGTGTCTGGCACAGTGGCGTATATAGGATTTCATTTCGGGGGGGGCCCGATCTAATATTTGACTTTGGGGGGGTGGAGGTAACAAAAACAAAGAAGATCGACGTACAGTATAAAAATGATAATAGCGCCGCAGGCAAAAATTTTTCGGGAATGTAATTGAAAAAGGTCGTGTTTTAGATTAGTATTAACACTGTGTGCAGAAAATACAAAGAAGAATAGCGCCTCAGGCGAAATTTTTTTGCATAATGAGTGGAGTGAGTAATTTTCATGTTTTAAAATAACGTTTTTTAAAGAATTGTTCAACATTTCGGGGGGGGCCCGGGCCCCCTCGGCCCCCCCCTATATACGCCACTGGTCTGGCAGTAAATAAGCAATGCACATAGAATCATTGGTGAAAGAGGAGGTGTAAGGAAACGCGGCCGTCCGAGAACCACCTGGCTGGACCATGTCGACCAGATACTCAAGGACGGACGTGTTTTGAGTAAAAGTAACCGGAGAGTATGTATGAGGAATTGCATGAATGTGACGGAAGCCCGAAGTGTGTGTGAGGATAGGAAAGTCTGGCGATCCGTTCTCTCTGCCTACCCCGCAAGGGAGGTGGCGTGAGGGTATAATATAGAATAGAACATAGAATCATGAATTCTATAGGTAAGTAGGTATATAAGCCCTGGTGCTATCATTTCTATAAAATTAAAAAAAAATACATGTAAAATAAAATTCATCCATCACGAGAAATTTGCCGCCATCTTTCAGCAATTTTCAGTGAGCAATCTGTCGGAAAATGTTGATAACTTTTGGAAACAATGGGCTCTGCGCAAAAATATTATATCATGACTATGACGCATTACATTGGAAATCTTGATTTTTTCCTAACCTTTTTACGAATGTGCCTCATCTGCTTAGCGTGAATATAGCAATGAAACAGTGTCAAGATTGATCTGTCAACCTTTATACCAACGATTCCCAACTTTTGTTATCTATATTTTTCACGAAAATTCTGAATAATATAATGTACCTAGCCGTGAAAAATACAATACAGTTTATCTTTATTCCGTTACAAATGGACTCAAAGCAGAACGTAGAATGTACATTCTGATGCCTACAAATCGGTTAATATTAATGGTCTGTGGTTTTACTCCAGTTACCAAATGATGCATGTAATTTGTATAATTGGAAAAAGAAAGAATGCATTTAGATAATATTTACGGAATAGGGAACTTGCACTAGTGAGGAATATAGACGAAAATACATTAATTCGGTAGAATAAAGGTTAAATATCAATTCTACGTTGATTAAAACCCTAAAATATTTTTTTTCAATTTTTAATTCGATAAATAAAATCACGACTTCTCAGCATCCCCTTAAACGCCACGCCATTGGTCAATCTGTCTGTGACGTCACGTAGTCCATGTTTGTTTTGACGGGATACCAAAATGTATGAGGTTTCTTGGCCGCGTAGTGTTTGAGTTTGTTTTCTGACTGTTTTCGAAGTATATTATAGCTTAATTTAATATAAAGTATTTCAGAGGAAGTCAGTCGAGTATTTTGTAGTGCCAGAGTGAACAAAGACAACTAATATGACGCCCAATAAAGATTTTTATTGATACCGGCAGATCCCGCTAAGGCTAAGGCTAAGAGGAAAAAATGGCATTGTGCAACGAAACTAACCTAGAAACAAACCTTTATCGAATTTAACTTTTAGGTCATGTTTGTGAGGTTAATTTCAATGAAAGTACCTACCTAACTACCTATTCATGGGCGTTGCCAGGTTCGAAGATAGGTGGGAGGAACAAAAAATTTAATATAAAAAAAGTAAAAGGACTGAATAGGGTCATGTTGTAGTTTGGTGTGGAAATCGATTATTTGTCAAAAAAAAAACATTAAAAATAGCGCTGCAAGCGAAATTTTTATTGGAATAGTTGAAACTGAATGGGTTATCTAATAATTTTAGAAAATTGAATCATGAAGAGAAAACGATGTCGTATTAAGGTTATTTTGGTGAGGTTTTGTCATTCAATGAGTGAAAGTAGATATACAATATATACCCAAATACAATTTTTTCTATGGGAGGGCAGCCCTCCCTCCCCCCGACGACGCCCATGGAAGTGCCTACATTTTGTTTCACCTTACTTGTCACACTTTTTCTATAAAATTACTATGTAGCCAGTGGCCAAGTTATTTGAAACCAGGAGTATTTACGTACGTTTCGTATAACTCCATTATTTGTATTTTTATTAAATTAAGCAGTTGGGCTTTCCTACTACCTTAAGAAAAAAATTACGGCATATTCTTCTATAGTAATCTTTTTCATACACTTAAATATGTGAGTATTTTGTACTTCAAATGAATGTCACAAGTGGTTGGTTGGTAGACATTGACAACGGCAATAAACCCGCCATTTGAAAAATATATATTTTTTCAATAAATATTCATTTATTAATTAATTTCAATATTTACATAACATAATATATTAACGATATCATTACGTCGTTACCGGTTACAGGATACTCTCTCGAACAGGCGTTCGAGAGATGAGCATCCCATATGAATAAAATAAAAACTGAAATTCAAAAACATCCTAAATATTATTTATATATACATTTAGCAGATGGAACGCTAAAAACCGACCTGAAACTATCACTAACTTGAAAAAATTAACATAAACATACCGAACTCTACGTTAACCCAAACACATATAGACCTCGTGACGTCATCAATACGGCGTCGTACGGCGTCTTTGAAAGTAGCGTTTTCGCGGGAATTCAAAACTTCAAATTTCAAAGTGCTGTAAAATAGCCATTAGGCGACGTATCGAAAAAATAAAAATTGGTATGTGTTTCTAATGACTTTTTTTATGATTCTGGATAATAAAAAAAAAGTGTGCAAGTTCCCTATTGCCGTATTTTTCATTAGGTACCAATACCTACTCAAAACTCGCAGATTAGTAATACATAAGTGTACATACATTAGGATAATCACTGAAAATATTTAATTTATGAATACCTAACCTAAACTGTAATCTCAAACTTTTATTTTATTGAGAAAACACAGTGGTTTGTTAATTACATTAGCCGTATAAACGATAAAACACTAGATCAGAGCCTAAATCTAATAAGTATTTATCGAAAATTGACAAAATAATACGATCATGAGCACTAGCAAATTACTACAAGTGCATCAACAACAAAAATGTTGAGAGCCGTTGAATTATTTTACGTCACAATTTGTGTGATGTGCGTCGTGTTGTCGAGCCGAAATTCATGTTGTGTTTTGTAAAAATATGGAATAAATTCATAATTTCACGTTATTTGCTTTCAAAAATATATTTCATAACCTGAATTCATAAAATCAAAGTGCTGGGAATTTGTTTTATTCCATTTAACCCGAGAATCAACAAGTCTGGTGAGTTCAAAGTTGTGTACACATTGCAATTTGTTGATAACATGCTCCATTTTTGATGAAAATATTGATAATGTAATCAATTAGGCATGACATTTAGTAATCATTAAAGTCAGTAAATTTAATCACAGTTTGATATGTCATGTGGTTGTTGTGTATAACAAAATGATATGCAAATTTCCTTCAGTGTCTCCCGGACTTAAACCAGTTTTTGCCTGCATGCATTTTTTTTGACAATAAGTCACGTAGTCGGTGCCCTACATTTAAATGCTCGTCCTAACACCTTTTGAAGGAGAATTTGCATACTCAATAGATACATTTAAAAGCTTATGGATGTTTGCCCAAGCAATTCAATTCTTATAGTCCCTTCTGTCATAGCAAACAAATTAAATAAGTATATTCCATAGAGGGCCTATAAGTACCTATGCACTGAGCCAAAATTGTTACATTATCACTTTAACTTTTTCAAATTTTATATGAGAATGTTAGCGCGAAATATGAACAGCGTAAGCGACAATGTGAATTATACCTAAAAAAACCTGCTAACAAATTAAAAATCTACGACAGTCAACTTGTTATCCTTATAATTACCTACCAATATTTTGGCTAAATTATACTTCTGCATCTAAAATACTGAAACGAGTAATGGATTCTTCCCGTAAATTTCAGGGGTACTTTGGGAATTATTTTTTGTTGAAGGAATTTCCAAATATTGTAATTGTAGGACAATCAACTTGTAGTCAATACTTCCATCTATCACTGTCTTCAGTTTCGAGACGATGCTCTCAGTATTGGCCGAGTAAACGCCAAAGCCAAATGGCCTCTTAACCTATTATCTCTTCTCTACGAATTCAATCTTTAAGTTTTTCCACATATTTGTTAAAACGATCTACATTATTTAATTGAATGTTTCAGATGGATTCCTCTCACAAAACCCGAACAAGGAAATTATCGGCAAAGAACGAACGAGAAACAGCGAAAGATGATTGTAATTGTCCAGAAAAACCCACCATAAGATTACGTTCCATGTCAGGACTTGTCGATAAGAACAAACCAGAGAAAACGGGACGAAAACCTCGAGGTTATTTGCTGAACAAAGCATTGAAAAATAGTTTAAAAGAAAGTTCAACTTGTTCGGACGAACACCAGCCGGTTGTGGATGTCGTTGAAAGTATAATCAACAGAAAGATGACGTACGCACAAAATAAAATACAAAACAAACAATGTAAAACAGAAACAAAGGATTGTCAAGATTGCGATTTGGAAAC
Source organism: Ceraclea dissimilis (assembly GCA_963576895.1). NCBI lineage: Eukaryota > Metazoa > Arthropoda > Insecta > Trichoptera > Leptoceridae > Ceraclea > Ceraclea dissimilis. Next base: position 18,620,767 of record OY756363.1, read on the forward strand.
GGTTCATACGTCAGCTAGGTTCGGTAAAGTTTATCCTTCTCCAAACGAGAAATTTAATACGTCGACTGGGAAAAATAACAATCCGTTGACGTATGCGACTCCTCCCGAAAGCGTAACTTGTAGCGACGTAGACATATCGTTACCGCTAAATGTAGATTGCAGCGATATAGACATAACGTCACCGATCAGTAAGGAAAAAAATCATTTGCCGTGTGATATGTACCCAACAGACGATAGTTTTGAACCCGTTAATCACATCCCGTCGATATTTGGGAAGGTCTACGTAAAGAAACCGCCGAACGATATGAATTTTTTAAAGAAGTCAAATCAAGAATTATTGACCGTGAAGACCGTTGTTGACAAGTGTGCGTCAGGAAAGAGGAAAAGGTCGGATTGAAACGGGATTTCTTCCACGACGTCGCTGGTCGCAACTTAAATCTTTTATTCCCCAGTGCAATTTTTAAATTATAACGTCTATTTTTTTATAAAGTGAATCATGTAGACCTAGTGTAATAATTTTTGTTTAAATGTTTGTCATATTCTAGTTTCATGTTATTTTTGTATCAAATACCGAATACTATTAGTTAATTATGTATATATCTAGTGGCATATAAACTAGATTAGGCCATTGTTTTTAGGTTTCAATATTACGTGTACCAACCTCAGAGTAAGTATAGTATAGAGAGGACACGGTTAAGCCCTGCATGAGTAGACACGTGCTATCTCCCTTTAAGTGCTGTTAAAAATGTACTATGAGAAAGAGACAAAAATTAGTTTCACTAGTTGATTTAAGATTGTCCTCTATCCCAGTAAATTTGAGGGAGTGAGAGGAGGAACGTCATTACTATGTTGCCAACATAACGATTAGAATTTATGGAATTCCTAGCAATTCCTGCAGCATTTGCGGGGACTTCGATCTCTGCCTTTTTCGTAGCCAATGTCTACCACTTTTTATACAAAAAAATTGTGAGAAGGTTTGGGACATTTCGAACACCTGTCGACCAGTCTATACTATCTTTGGTCTGAGGTATATCGAGGCCGGCGCCATATTGTCATACAGGCCGGGCCCAACTGACATTTGACGATGATGACGTCACCAAGAGTGGGAGGAGATGTATGGGAAAAAATATTTCGTAGTTCAAGTGTTTGTCACCGAGACAAGGTGATGTCACCAATCATGGTGGTGATGTTATTCGTGGGTGTAGGCTTGTACTATCGCTGGCTTCGGGTATATACCATCCCCTCATTCACATCCTCTCTTTTCGTCATCCGATCATCATTCGAGGGCATACCTTGTCGTTTATTCCAGTAAAAGGACCAATTGTTGCATTCGATCATTTATGTTATTCGTCCTATATGTCACTTCCATTTGGTAAACGTACTTTGTCGAGGTTGTTTGTGAAATTTTATGTTTGCAGCTTTTTGTAATGTTTAGACAACAGTTTATCATTGTTTGATTTCATATTATTTTCACATTATTGTATGTTAAATCGTTATAGAAAATTATTTTAGGTGTTAGAACACCTGTTCCTTTAGCTTATTACATCAAATTTAATTATTTTAGGTAGATTTCCGCAAAGGAATCTACCTATTTTGTTTTGGACATACCACAATGCAGGTCATCGAAAAAGATGGACCATATTTTAAAAAGGTATAACTTTGGAACCATTCACATTAAATGAGTGATTCTTTCACTGTACGGTAACTGATGAATGTACGTTTTGTTTGATGCACAATACAATTTAATAGCGCAGACTAACTGAGCGGTCGACGAAGCCAATGAGCACTATTCATCTACCACCTTCCGTTGTATTTTGTGCGTCAAAAAAAAAAAACTTACATTCATCAGTTACCATACAATCCATCTTCTTCGATGAACCCATATCATGTAAAGATATAGATATATTTTATTATACAAATCATAAATGTTTTATTTCTGTATATATTTGTATGATTCAGTCATATTATTATATCGTGAAGTTTATGCAAATAATTTTATATCTTGTTGTTAAGTGTAGTTTAGTTAATACACTGATGCAATTATTTTTAATTTAAGTAGCGATAGAATCTTCCTATGGTGTAATAACTGATACAGTGATATAGTACTATATTGTTGGTGATATAGCAGAACATTGCCGTCCTTAACGTTCGCTTAAGGTGCACTTACACAAGAAACTTTTCGAGTAATAATTTCGGCAACAAATTATTTCGCAATATCAATTCGCATTCTCGATCAAAATTGCCCCGAGTGGAGCAACTATTGAAAGTATGAAATATCGAGAACCTCAAGCAAGATCTGCACCAACTTTAGGTATCTTGAGTTATTTATCGAAATGGGTATTAGATTGATCTACTATATCTTCTCCATTCTATCAATCTACACATGGTTCACCCGAGAAGAATGGAGAAGAGACTAGCAAGGACCGTGTAAATCCACAAAGCTATCTGATCTATGTATTTCAATCATAAAAAGCCTGAGTAAAAAAAAAACGCAGCCATTATTTTATGAGCCCCTTATCTATGCAAATGTGTGGAATTATATGGGTGATACTGAATGTTTCATTTGATCCCAATACACATTTTTCATGTGTTATAAAAAATATTAACACTTCGCTCTCCCATAAACTAACCTTTTCATCACACGATTGCCATATCACCAACAATATTGATTCTCTATCTATCTATCTATACCCTCACGCCACATCCCTTGCAGGGTAGGCAGAGAGGACAGAGCGCCAGACAGCCCTATCCTTACACACACTCCTAGCTTCCGTCACATTCATGCAATTAGTCATACACGCTCTCCGATTCCTTTTACTCAAAACGCGTCCATCCTTGAGGATCTGGTCGACATGATCGGACCAGGTCAGTCTCGGACGGCCGCGCTTTCTCACCCCTCTTCGCTCATTCAGATATATCTTTTTTGTCATCCTGTCATCATTCATTCTCTCAACATGCCCAAACCATCTTAGTTTGTTTACTTTCATTCTTGTCACTACACCAGTCTTGCAGTCACTCATTTCCCTAATAACCTCATTCCTTATCTTATCTCTCAGCGTTTTCCCGCACATTCTTCTTAATGACCTCATTTCTACTGCATTCAACCCTGATTCATCCTTCTTCATCCACGTCCACGTCTCACTAGCATACATCAGGGTCGGCACCAAGACAGCATTGTGCACTAGCACTTTTGCTTTCATAGACACATTGCTACTACTAACAATCGGACCGAGCGCACCATTCGTCCTAGTACCGGCCAGCTTCCTTCTTTCAATGTCTCCATCACAGCGTCCATCTCTAGTAAACAAACTTCCCAGATATACATACTGATTCACTTGCTCTAGACAGTCATTACCAACCTTTATCACACAATTTGTCCTTATTTCCTCTCTTTCGAACACTAATACTTTCGTTTTATTTACATTCATTTTCATACCATTCATATCGCAGCTTTCGTACACACAGGATACTATCCGTTGTAACTCACATTCATCATCAGCCATCAACACTAAATCATCTGCAAACATTAACGCACATACTTTCACTCCATTTAGGTCCACACCAACATTCAGCTCATTCAGAGGACGCATGCAGTAGTCGAAGAACAGGTTGAACAACCAAGGCGACATGACGCAACCCTGTTTAACCCCTTTTGTGAGAGTGAACCACTGCGACAACGCAGCATTCACCCTGACACAAGCAGAGCTCTCCGAATATAGAGACGCGATTGCGCCAATCAGTCGGTCGCTCACCCCATATTCCGACAGTACACGCCACAGTCTTTCTCGGTCCACACGATCGTATGCCTTCTCCAGATCCACGAACGCGCAGAAGAGCCTCTGGTGTTTAGCCAGAAGCTTCTCCACGACCATCCGTAGGGAGAAGATCTGATCGGTGCACCCCCTGCCACTCATGAAAGCACCCTGCACATCCCATACTTTACTTTCAGTCACTTTTCTTACTCTTTCAATCAATACCTTTCCATACAGTTTGCCCACAGAGCTCAGCAAACTGATAGCCCGATAACTGCCGCATTCCAACCTTGAGCCTTTCCCCTTGTACAAAGGGCAGATGACTGCCCTCCTCCAATCCTCAGGAGTGCAGCCACTCTCCCAGCACAAGTTGAAGAGCCTCAGGCACCACTCGAGAATCTTCGGGCCACCTTGCTTGATGAACTCTATGGCCACACAGTCATGTCCCGCAGCTTTACCATTCTTTGCTTTTTTCAATGCAAGCACAACTTCATTCATACGTATTTCCTCGTCCTCGGCAATATTTACATTCATACTATCTGCTACATTCGTCTGGTTTGTACTAGTACCACTTTCATACAATTCTTCGAAGTATTCTTTCCATCTTTCAACAACTTCTTCTCCATTCATCACTAAATTACCATTCTTATCTTTGATGCAATTCATACTGTTTTTCTCACTTCCAGATCTCTTTCTTTTTACTTCCTTCCAGAATATTTTCAAATTCTCCTCGGCGTTCCTCGATAATTTCATACATTCCTCTTCCTCAAGTTTTCTCTTTTTCTGGCAAACCATTTCTTTCACTTCTTTCCTACACGCTTTATATATATTCTTCTTTCTTTCTTTCTCACCTCCATCATCTGGTTTCGCACCAAGCACATCATTCCACGCTTTCTTTTTCCTCACTACAGCATCCTTCACCTCATCATCCCACCACGCATCACCTTTTTTCCTTCCTACCAACGCTTCTCCACATACTTCTCTTGCACTCTTTACTAGCACCTCCTTCATAACATTCCATAGTTCACTCGTCGAGCGTTCCTCATCATCATGTACTTCTAGCCTTTCGTTAGTTAGTCTTTCATATTCATCCCTAACATTCGTCTCTTTCAGTTTTTCGACCCTGATTCTACGGACAGGCTCCAACTTTCGAGCCCTCGAGCGCCAGCCGGAGAAAAGATCAATCCTTGTTATCACAAGGAAGTGATCCGTCCACAGTCCGGCGCCCCGAAATGCCCGGGTGTCCTTTGTCGTCTTCTTCCATTCCATCAGTTACCATACAATCCATCTTCTTCGATGAACCCATATCATGTAAAGATATAGATATATTTTATTATACAAATCATAAATGTTTTATTTCTGTATATATTTGTATGATTCAGTCATATTATTATATCGTGAAGTTTATGCAAATAATTTTATATCTTGTTGTTAAGTGTAGTTTAGTTAATACACTGATGCAATTATTTTTAATTTAAGTAGCGATAGAATCTTCCTATGGTGTAATAACTGATACAGTGATATAGTACTATATTGTTGGTGATATAGCAGAACATTGCCGTCCTTAACGTTCGCTTAAGGTGCACTTACACAAGAAACTTTTCGAGTAATAATTTCGGCAACAAATTATTTCGCAATATCAATTCGCATTCTCGATCAAAATTGCCCCGAGTGGAGCAACTATTGAAAGTATGAAATATCGAGAACCTCAAGCAAGATCTGCACCAACTTTAGGTATCTTGAGTTATTTATCGAAATGGGTATTAGATTGATCTACTATATCTTCTCCATTCTATCAATCTACACATGGTTCACCCGAGAAGAATGGAGAAGAGACTAGCAAGGACCGTGTAAATCCACAAAGCTATCTGATCTATGTATTTCAATCATAAAAAGCCTGAGTAAAAAAAAAAACGCAGCCATTATTTTATGAGCCCCTTATTCTATGCAAATGTGTGGAATTATATGGGTGATACTGAATGTTTCATTTGATCCCAATACACATTTTTCATGTGTTATAAAAAATATTAACACTTCGCTCTCCCATAAACTAACCTTTTCATCACACGATTGCCATATCACCAACAATATTGATTCTCTATCTATCTATCTATACCCTCACGCCACATCCCTTGCAGGGTAGGCAGAGAGGACAGAGCGCCAGACAGCCCTATCCTTACACACACTCCTAGCTTCCGTCACATTCATGCAATTAGTCATACACGCTCTCCGATTCCTTTTACTCAAAACGCGTCCATCCTTGAGGATCTGGTCGACATGATCGGACCAGGTCAGTCTCGGACGGCCGCGCTTTCTCACCCCTCTTCGCTCATTCAGATATATCTTTTTTGTCATCCTGTCATCATTCATTCTCTCAACATGCCCAAACCATCTTAGTTTGTTTACTTTCATTCTTGTCACTACACCAGTCTTGCAGTCACTCATTTCCCTAATAACCTCATTCCTTATCTTATCTCTCAGCGTTTTCCCGCACATTCTTCTTAATGACCTCATTTCTACTGCATTCAACCCTGATTCATCCTTCTTCATCCACGTCCACGTCTCACTAGCATACATCAGGGTCGGCACCAAGACAGCATTGTGCACTAGCACTTTTGCTTTCATAGACACATTGCTACTACTAACAATCGGACCGAGCGCACCATTCGTCCTAGTACCGGCCAGCTTCCTTCTTTCAATGTCTCCATCACAGCGTCCATCTCTAGTAAACAAACTTCCCAGATATACATACTGATTCACTTGCTCTAGACAGTCATTACCAACCTTTATCACACAATTTGTCCTTATTTCCTCTCTTTCGAACACTAATACTTTCGTTTTATTTACATTCATTTTCATACCATTCATATCGCAGCTTTCGTACACACAGGATACTATCCGTTGTAACTCACATTCATCATCAGCCATCAACACTAAATCATCTGCAAACATTAACGCACATACTTTCACTCCATTTAGGTCCACACCAACATTCAGCTCATTCAGAGGACGCATGCAGTAGTCGAAGAACAGGTTGAACAACCAAGGCGACATGACGCAACCCTGTTTAACCCCTTTTGTGAGAGTGAACCACTGCGACAACGCAGCATTCACCCTGACACAAGCAGAGCTCTCCGAATATAGAGACGCGATTGCGCCAATCAGTCGGTCGCTCACCCCATATTCCGACAGTACACGCCACAGTCTTTCTCGGTCCACACGATCGTATGCCTTCTCCAGATCCACGAACGCGCAGAAGAGCCTCTGGTGTTTAGCCAGAAGCTTCTCCACGACCATCCGTAGGGAGAAGATCTGATCGGTGCACCCCCTGCCACTCATGAAAGCACCCTGCACATCCCATACTTTACTTTCAGTCACTTTTCTTACTCTTTCAATCAATACCTTTCCATACAGTTTGCCCACAGAGCTCAGCAAACTGATAGCCCGATAACTGCCGCATTCCAACCTTGAGCCTTTCCCCTTGTACAAAGGGCAGATGACTGCCCTCCTCCAATCCTCAGGAGTGCAGCCACTCTCCCAGCACAAGTTGAAGAGCCTCAGGCACCACTCGAGAATCTTCGGGCCACCTTGCTTGATGAACTCTATGGCCACACAGTCATGTCCCGCAGCTTTACCATTCTTTGCTTTTTTCAATGCAAGCACAACTTCATTCATACGTATTTCCTCGTCCTCGGCAATATTTACATTCATACTATCTGCTACATTCGTCTGGTTTGTACTAGTACCACTTTCATACAATTCTTCGAAGTATTCTTTCCATCTTTCAACAACTTCTTCTCCATTCATCACTAAATTACCATTCTTATCTTTGATGCAATTCATACTGTTTTTCTCACTTCCAGATCTCTTTCTTTTTACTTCCTTCCAGAATATTTTCAAATTCTCCTCGGCGTTCCTCGATAATTTCATACATTCCTCTTCCTCAAGTTTTCTCTTTTTCTGGCAAACCATTTCTTTCACTTCTTTCCTACACGCTTTATATATATTCTTCTTTCTTTCTTTCTCACCTCCATCATCTGGTTTCGCACCAAGCACATCATTCCACGCTTTCTTTTTCCTCACTACAGCATCCTTCACCTCATCATCCCACCACGCATCACCTTTTTTCCTTCCTACCAACGCTTCTCCACATACTTCTCTTGCACTCTTTACTAGCACCTCCTTCATAACATTCCATAGTTCACTCGTCGAGCGTTCCTCATCATCATGTACTTCTAGCCTTTCGTTAGTTAGTCTTTCATATTCATCCCTAACATTCGTCTCTTTCAGTTTTTCGACCCTGATTCTACGGACAGGCTCCAACTTTCGAGCCCTCGAGCGCCAGCCGGAGAAAAGATCAATCCTTGTTATCACAAGGAAGTGATCCGTCCACAGTCCGGCGCCCCGAAATGCCCGGGTGTCCTTTGTCGTCTTCCGGAGCTCAGAGTCCACACATACAAAGTCAATCATCGACCTTTCAATACGATCAACTCTCTCTCTTTGCCAAGTGTACTGGTGGATCTCCTTGTGTGCGAAAAATGTGTTCGCCACAAAGAGATCCAACTCCAAACATACTTCTAACACTCTTTTCCCGTTATCATTCACCCTATCATCGCCATGCAATCCCAACACTCTCTCAAAATTCTTCCTTCTGACACCGACCCACCCATTCAGATCACCTGCCAATATTACTTTTTCATTCGCTCTTCTCTTATCCGCTGTCTCCCGCACTAAGTTCCAAAACTCATCCTTCTCATCATCCAAGGCATCATTCCCTGGACCGTAACCTATAATAAGGAACAGCCTGGTCATGCCTACCTTGAAACGAATCCAGATGAGTCTCGGTCCTACCAGTCCATACCCATTACGCTTCACCATACATTCAGTCATTCTTTTTGATAATATAGCACCCACTCCCTGACGTCCATGTTCATTTTCAGGCACTCCAGACCACATCTCTGCCATTCCATTCACCACATCACAATCTCTATCCTTTCTTTTCGTCTCACATAAACACAATATATCTAAGTTCCTCTCATGCAAAACATCACGCAATTCATTCATCTTACTTTCCATATCTCCTCTTATATTCCACACACCAATCCGGCATTCTGCCCTCCTCTTTGCGCCCTCCCTGGTCCTTGACGCGGCGTGATGGGTGGCGAGCCTCATCGACTCCATGCGTCAAGACCACCACCTAATTTCTTACATCTTAGGACCTATAGGTCCCGTGTCTTGGTTTCCCTCCACCATGTTAGTAGAAATATATATATATACAAAATAATATAATAAGAATAGAAATATAAATAGAATAAATAGAACTACCACCACCAGAAGTATCCCACTACCATATTGATTCTCCACTATTATAATTTGTTTGTGTTTAGAATGTTTAATCAAATTGTTGTGAGATTCGATATGTTTTTTGTATGTAAATATGTAGAAGAAATCTAAATTATATTTTGTGTTACACGTTTGTTAGAATAAGTTTTTCTCATATCGGATTTTGCATTTAAAATCATATTTAAATAATGTCATCAACCAAAGTGCCATTTTATGTGAAGTGAAATTATCGCAAACCAGAATGTATCCAGATACTTACATACATCATATCGTTTGTCAGATGGAGAAATGTATGCCACAAGCGCCTTGCCAAGTTTCAGTTCTGGAAACTTTCTTCTTCAGCCTCGGTTATTCCTCAGTTGAATATACATATTGCCCCCAACGAGAACCCCTTCCAAATGTTTCCATCACTCACCTTTTTTACCCACTGTCTACCCTCTACCTATTAATTGAAAGCAAATATTTTAATTTGTCTGGGTTTTTTTTGTTCAAATCCTGGATTTTCGTGCATTGTTATATGAGTAGACAATCATTTACACAAGGCACACATTGTGTAAGCTCCAGAAGAGTAGCGAAGATCGCAGGTTCAAACACCAGTCACCCCACAAACTTTTTTTCAGATTTTTCATATTTTTTCAGATGTGTGCCTTGTGTAAATGATTGTCATCTGTTGTGTACTCATATAACGCCATCCTGTACATTAAAATTTGTAAAATAAGCAACCAAATTCCAAAAAGTCAGTTTTCTATTGATATATGTTTCACTGTACATCAGAACTTTATAGTAAATATCGGATTTTAGTGAACCCTGGTAGGTGCGGAAACTATGGAGAACCACAATTTTTAACTTGCATTCCGCCAACATCTACGAGAGCATACATTTTCTGTTTTGACAAATAAAAAATATCTCTTTTGTTCCTCGTCAAATAATTTCTACATTATAAAAAACAGTATAATCAAAAGCAAAGCTTTATTTATACAAACTATAATACATAATTATTTTAATATTAATAATTTACACAAAGATGTGTATAAATTTACAAAAAATATATTATATTTGTTGACTATAAAAATATGTGCAATTTTATTTCAAAACCACACTGTGAATCCTTAAGCGTATAAAGCAACTTCATAATGGAGAAATTCTGTATATTATCATCCTTGGACTTTCTGAGACCAAGGCTGACATACAGGTTGGGCCTAAGTGACGTAAGAAGCTGACGACGTCACATAAGATGGTAAGAAATGCATGGGTAAAAATAGTCCGTCTACCAGTTGCGAAGGGTGGATTTCTGCAGAAGGGAAGCCGGGGCTAACATTTCTTATTGGAATATGTCAAATTAGACACTATTATACAAAAAGTAACTCGATGGGAATCATGTTCTTTGGTAGCTTCGCCCCTGCCATCTACGGAATGTTTATCACCAGAAAAAGGTGACATCACGATAGTGGATGGTTGCCGTAGTGATGTTATTTGAGTGACACGGCTTACAATAGATTCACGACAGCTTTGCCTAGCTAGACGATAAAAAATACTGCACTGGCCATTCTGATAGACTATTTGGAAATCTAGTTGTCATGAGACATTATTGAGTTGGCCTAAGTCATCGGTTCGAAAAAACTTGAAAAAAATTTGTATTACAATGAAATGTTGAGTTTTATATCGTCTTGTGGCCGCCTATCATAGGTTGGCCACCAGAGCTTTGCTGATGTCATAATGGTAACCGAAAATATCTTAGTCCACAGCATCTCTTGTTATCCTTAATGAAAGAAGTGGAAATGTATTTCCAACGATCACATGTGTTTGGCAGCACCCTTCAATTTAAGTAAATCCTTTTTAGAGTCTCTAGCGATGGTGATATGATCCGATGCAGTCTTTAATTTGTCCCTTTCTGTTTGCAGTGAATCCAATTCTTGGATTAGTGCTTCTAAAGATTCGGGCATAATCTCGGGTCTTAACGAAAGTCTCTCTTCTTTGGCCTGTAGAATGAGAAATAGAATAATACAAACAGGGATTATTAATTCTCTAAAACTACAGAGCAAGACTGACATGAACGTTAGCTGGAAGAAATCGTGATGCCGCAATAAACTCTTCTTCGTAGATTATCTGTCATTGTTTTGACTAGTATTCAAAGATGTGTATAAAAACACACAACATTCTCTTTGTCCGAACATTTATGTGACATCCAGAATGAGGTCATTGCTAACAAAAAAAGCGTGAAATGTCTTATGGGAGTATACCACCACCTGACTTACAGGACACTCATAAAAATATCACAAGAAGAATGGGGGCCAATTCTAGAACAGCCCACAAACTAGCGACATAATGTAATTGAAGTATGTATTCGCATAATTGTATCAAAACAGAGAAAATATTATGTCACGGACGGTTTCACATAATATTAACTACTTCCTCGAATTAATATCACATAAAAATTCATATCGAAATTTAAAAATTAATAATCAAGTAACATTACCTTGGAATCATTAATCGTCTTTTCATAATTCATAAGTCTTCCCGTCATTACGGTTATTTCCTTCTGCGTACAATCTATACTGGGTTTATTAGAGAGTTCTTCGTTCATTTTGTTAAGTTCACGTTCAAATTTATCTATGTCCCGTTTGTCCCTTTCGTTCTGTCGTTCCCTTTCGCTTAGTAATTGTCTTAAATGTAAAATGTGTCTCTGGTATTTGAGCGAGTCGAGCATCTTCTCGGCGTGGCTGATGAATATGCTCTCTTTGTTTAGAGTGGCAATGTCGGCACACTTTTGATACTCTACCATCTTGTCTAAGAGTTTAGTGGCTTGAGGTGATAATCCCTCGAGCAGGAACGGCATCTGACTGAATATCATTTTGTGTTCGTTACCTGGAAACAATATAAAATATAAGCATCTAACAAATAAATGAACATTGGAGACAAGTATCATAGCCGAGTATAAAAACAGTTAACATAACCCAATAACACGAGTACATAGTTGGCGCAGGTGGTTGAGGCGGCAGTCTCTCAAGCGGTAGGTGCCAGATTGAAACCCCAGTGGTGGGGATGTATTCCACATTTTGCTATACAGGCATTTAGCTTAGTGCAAGGTGTGCAGGAAAGTATTGGGTTTGCGTATGTAAGTTTGTCACACACACACACTACTCCTATTTTTTCTTACTCTTCTCGACTCATTTCACTCGAGTATGGACGTGTTTTGAGCACGTCATCTGGTCGACATGGTCGGGTCAATATAAATCAGTATTCATTAGAATTATGATGTGCAAGAAACATCGGACTGTCTACATTAAAAATCTCAGAAACACACTCTCGTTTACAAAAGTTTTTCGTGCCATTTCCACTGTTCTAGCCTCGCTTTGTTACTTGATCATTTCTCGGACAACAATTGAGGTAATAAAAGAAAAACATTACAATTTCAACAACTATTTATTCAAAAAATCAACAAAATATAAAAAAACAAATTTAAAACACGAGATGAATTCGTGGAAACTTTACTAACTGCTCGATTCTTTTACCAATTGTCAAGAGCGTCTTTTCCGAAAACATTGGACCCATCAATTGTAACGAGAGAGGGAGATTATTGTTAGAAAGTTTAATAGGTACGGTCAACGCTGGTATTCCGGCCATGTTAGCCGGCTGAGTGCAGTAATCGTGTAAAGCACATTGATCTCTATTATTCTTTTTAATAAAATCACTGTACAGCGGAGCGTCGCTTATTGTCGTGGGAGTCAACAACACATCCACACTGTCGGGCGAATCGGGGTTGAAAACATTTTTAAAATCGTCGCTAATCAGTCGTCTAATTTTTAAAGCTTTGATAAAATATTTGTCGTAATTTCTCGTCAACAGAAAATAATTCCCTGCCAATATTCTGTTTCTGACGACATCGTTGAATCCGTGATATCTTGCCGTCGCGTACAGTTCATTGGTTGATTTACATCCTTCGGGTCTCAAGCCGTATTCTAGTCCGTCGTACCTCGCCATGTTGCTAGCGACTTCGCATTGGTTTAAAATGTGATATACGGCAATGGAATCTGCAGTGTGTGGCATATTTACGTTCGTTATCATCGCTCCTTCGTTTTCTAAAGCGTCCGCTACTAACGACCACGTTTCGACGACTTCTTGCGACATATCCTTACAATAATACTCCTGTGGTATTCCTACACGAATTCCTTTTAAGCTAACTTCTTCATCGATAGCTGGAATCGGATTGTATTGTTGTTTAACAGTCGTAGAATCCAAGTCATCCGGTCCAGCTATACAATTATAAACTGTTAAACAATCGTCTATATTTCTAGTTAATATTCCAGGGACATCCATAGAATTGACTAAAGGAATCAAGCCGTGTCTAGAAACGGTTCCATAAGTGGGTTTGAGTCCCACCAAACCACACAACGCGGCAGGATTTCTCGTAGATCCTCCAGTATCTGATCCGATGGCTGCCATGCAACTGCCGGAAGCCACAGCCACTGCGGATCCTCCCGAACTGCCTCCGGGAATTCTCCAATCTCCCTCCGTTTTTACGCCAACTTCAAAATCAGATCCCCATATGTTTTTTGTAGGTCCATGGACGGAATCGACTGTTCCAGAGCCCATTGCAAACTGATCCAGATTAGTTTTCCCTAACATAACAGCACCGGCATTTTTTAGTCTAGAAACTACTGTAGCATCATAAGTTGGGACAAAATTTTCCAACATTTTAGAAGCGCATGTTGTTGTGACGCCATTAGTGCAGAAATTGTCTTTTATTGCAACAGGAACTCCAAATAACGCACTTTTTTTCGCATTTCCTATATTTTTCTTGCAATTATTCGCAGTTTCCTTTGCAGTTTTAGAGGTTAGATTAACAAATGCATTCAAAGGTTTAATATTTTCAGCTCTTGTCAATGACTGTTTTATAAATTCGGACGGCGAATACGATCCATCTGCAAAATGCTTCTGCACTTGTCGAATACTAAGCGATATTAATTTATCCATTTTGAAAAACGATAATGTTTATCACAGCTACATAACCAAACTCAAACAAAAATTGACGTTTTGAAAAAAATTGAGGAAGCGGCGAAGGCCGATAAAACAGGAAACATAAACAAAGGAATGTCACAAACTTACCCAAGGCTTTGATTTCCTCTAAATTTCTGGTCTTCACTGCTTTTAAAACATCTGCAGATGCTGTACCGGCTTCCATTCTTTATAAGTTTTTAATGTTTCCCCTTCTTAAATATCAAAAAGGAATAAATAAATTTAAAATAATGAAACCAAAACCCAAACGCACAAACAACTTTTCAAATTATCCATAGAAAAAACCAAAAGCTATGGAGCTGCCAGCACATAAAAATAATGTTACCTGTTGCAAATAATATTTGTAATCAATTTTAATCTACAATTTAATTATGTAAAACAGTATTTTAAAATTTGTATTTATGCATAATAAGTTAATATTCTTATTTAATTTTTTTGTTTAAGGTTTATTTTGATAATTTGAGTAATTTTGAATAAACAAAGCAACTGGTTGCATACCTCATCAGTCCACATAAATGGCTATAAATGTTCACCATAGATTATAGATTTCCTACATTTGACGTGTCTCATTTATGTCTTGTGAGTTGTCAATTCGCCGATTTTACATTATTTTTAAAACTGTTTTAAATGAAATTATAAGTCCACGATAATGTTAACTAAGTTTGAAACCAAATCGGCAAGGGTGAAGGGTTTATCCTTCCATCCCAAAAGACCGTGGATACTGTGCAGTTTGCACAATGGGGTGATTCAACTGTGGGATTATCGTATGTGTACCTTGTTGGATAAATTTGATGAGCATGATGGCCCTGTTAGAGGAATATGTTTCCACAGTCAGCAGCCACTGTTTGTGTCAGGAGGAGATGATTATAAGATCAAGGTAATTAGCTTTATCGTAGAATACCTCACAATTGCACAATAGTTTCAAAACTCTTGCATCATGTTCATGGATTGTGGAGGATACGCCTTAAGCTAAAGAACCCTAGGTATAGAAGTGAATTGATAGTCTTGCAGGCGCGGAAATATGATCCATCGAGTTACCTTTTGATTTAGGATGATAAAATAATAGGCGCAATAATGTCTAATTCAAATGCAATGAAAAATGTTGGTTTCGGATTCCCTGTTATCGAAATCTCATCTACGACACTGTAAGCTTAAGGTGTCCATTATTTAGGTTACTTTGTCTTCCAAGTAGTGTATGTCCACGGCAAGATTTGTATTTGTATCACCCAATATATATTATTTATTTTTTACAGGTATGGAATTACAAACAGCGTCGTTGTATCTTCACACTGTTGGGACACTTGGATTATATAAGAACAACAGTGTTTCATCACGAATATCCCTGGATTCTCAGTGCTTCAGATGATCAGGTAATATAATCAACATGTTCAATCACACAATATCAATATTAACTATCAAATCGTACAGGGCTCGCAGATTTATATCATTGATGTAGGACGTAGGTATATCATGATATGTCTTTGGTGATTTGACAATAGGTCCTATTATGTCACGAAAAGTCACATTTACCAACAGCGAAGATATGGATTCATAAATACATCTTTTTGTGTTATTTGAAATACTAATTGTATACGTTTTTTTATTTTAGACTATCAGAATCTGGAATTGGCAGTCTCGTCAGTGCATTTGCGTGCTGACTGGTCACAACCATTATGTGATGTGTGCTCAGTTCCACCCTACAGAAGATCTCGTCGTGTCTGCCTCACTGGACCAGAGCGTACGAGTGTGGGATGTGTCGGGTCTGAGGAAGAAGAACGTCGCCCCGGGACCACAGGGGCTGCACGATCATCTGAGGAATCCACAGGCTACGGATTTGTTTGGACAGGTATTTGCAATATTTTAATTGTCACATCTCATCACACGGTTGAAGAAAGATGAGTAGTATAAGATTATTAATATTAATTTTTGGGCAAGCAGAAGAGGCTGACGTGAGTAGGATAGGGTAGTGTGGCGTTTTGTTTTCTCGCATACCCCGCAAGGTACGCGGTACAAAGGCATTGTTAGATAGAGATTGATGACCGTCTGTTATTGGTGGCCGTGGATTTTTTCTAATTTTAATGATTATACGTTTTACATTGCTGTTGTGATCCTCCTCGGAAAACGAGTAACTTACTCATATCTGGGGAGTAACAGGTTGCTGTAGTCGTATGCCTACTAGGTATATAATTATTGTAAAGTGAATGATTATACGTTTTACATTGCTGTTGTGATCCTCCTCGGAAAACGAGTAACTTACTCATATCTGGGGAGTAACAGGTTGCTGTAGTCGTATGCCTACTAGGTATATAATTATTGTAAAGTGTATTGTGTATGTTAAATAAATAAATAATGACATTCATACAAATATTTCAGGCGGATGCCGTAGTGAAACACGTCTTGGAAGGCCACGATCGCGGTGTAAACTGGGCGAGCTTCCATCCTTCTCTCCCGTTGATTGTCTCTGCGGCCGACGACAGGCAGATCAAGCTGTGGAGGATGAACGACTCCAAAGCCTGGGAGGTGGATACGTGCCGCGGTCATTACAACAATGTCTCCTGCGTGCTGTTCCACGCCAAGCAAGAATTGATGATTTCCAATTCTGAAGATAAGTCCATTCGCGTTTGGGACATGTCCAAGAGAGTCTGTCTGAATACTTTCAGGAGGGAACACGATAGGTGAGTGAAGTATTGTCACGATCATGTAAGTTTCTCAACCAATATACAATGGAAGGTGGGCATCAGATGGACTTACGATCATCTGTTAGATGGTTTACGTGATCCCTTCAGAAAATGTTAACAATTTGCCCTTGTGGCGCCTCCACATCATCAGCGGTATGAAACCTCCACACCTCATGCCTCGTAAAAACGTTTACTAATGGTGCTTGTATCACATTTTCGGATAAACGGTTCCACATATTCACCACTCTGTTGCAAATAAAATTCTTTCTGGGATTACTGTGAAACCGTCCCTTGGTGAGCTTCATAGAATATCCTCTCAAATGGGTATTGGTATTCAGGGTGTAGATGGAGCTGATATCGGGAACATCATAGTATAGCCATTCATAATCTTATACATAACCACAGTCATACATATCCAATTTATCGAAAAATTTACATTGTGAAATTTGTTGATAGATTCTGGGTGCTGACATCCCATCCATCGCTGAATATCTTCGCTGCCGGACACGATACAGGCATGGTCCTCTTCAAGTTGGAGCGTGAGAGACCTGCGTACGCCGTGCACAGCAGCATGCTGTATTACATCAAGGACCGTACTCTCAGGAGGCTCAACCTCGCCACTCAAGTGGATACGGCTATCATGCAGATCAAGAGCTCTGGAAGAACGCCACCGTACAGGTAAATAAGTGACCGTAAAATCTGTGACAAATTCTGTTTTTCAGGGTTCGTTGATATATCGAACATTGAAACTTTTTCTGTACCTGAAAATAAGTTAACAATTTACCCAAGGCACACACTTTAGGAGTGTATAAAATCAAGAAGCCAAAAGCTAGTGTATCTGGCTCACTTCAAGAATTTAGAGATCGCAGGTTCAAATCCCACAATCAACCTACAATTTTTTTTTTAGATTTTTAGAATTTTTTCAGACTTGCCTTGTGTAAATATTTGTGGCCTGTTGTCTACTCATACGCATGCAATATCTATTAAAAAAAACAACTTCATTTCAAAAAATCTGTTTTCTATTGATTTAAATCAATTTTGAGTATAAATCCGAATTATTTGTGTATTTAATTTAAAATTGTTTCAGCCTCTCATACAACCAGGCCGAGTCTTGCGTCCTGCTGACCCACCGGCCCACTGGTGCCAGCACAGAGAAGTTCTCTTACGAGCTGTACACTGTGCCCCAGTCCTCATCCGAGGGGGGCTCTTCTAACACGACTCCCCCCGCCGCTGAAGAACCCAAGAGAGGCAGCGCTATCACTGCACTGTGGGTCGCGAGGAATAGATTCGCCACTTTGGATAGAAACAATCAGGTATGTATACAAAGCAACTCACTTTTACAAATCTGTCGGAGCTAGACATATTTCATTGTTGAGTGTGAATCCCATCCCTATCTTTTCCACATCTTCCCTATGCAATCACCTTCTCTGATACAAGCAATTTTTCAAGCAACTTGTACATATCACATTGATCAACATTATTTCGCAGTATATAGCAATATTTCAAGTGAGACAACGATATTGCGTGCAAACGGGAAAGAGAATTGTCATGATGTCGGTGACACGAATTGCTGAATATCCAATCAGTTTGCACATTTTAGTAAACTCTCTTTCTCGTTTGCGCGCAATATTGTCTTGCTTTAAATATTGCCATCAAGTAATTGCTACGTATTGCGAAATTGTGTTAATCAATACGATTTGTATGAGTTGCCTCAACTGTTAAAATCTGTTTCGTCACAAATTTTTGTTGGCAAACCTCCAACCACCAGCACCCCAAAAAACGTTTAGAATGAAAGAAATTTAGACTACCCCACAACTTTCCATCGACAAATCCAATGGCACCTTATTACTATGTCTGTGGCCTTCCAAAGGATTTTTTATCTGCAGTCGTATTTGGGTTACTAATTTAATTTTATGTTTTAGTTGGTTATCAAAAATCTGAAGAATGAAGTCACCAAGAAGGTACAGACTCCAGTGTGTGACGAGATATTCTACGCTGGCTCCGGTATGCTTCTGTTGAGAGATCCTGATAACCTAACACTGTTTGACGTACAACAAAAACGCACCATGGCTCAGGTATGTTGAACACACTGTCATATTTCCTGACATGCTTTTTAGAACCTGTTGACAAAATTATTTATGTATGACGACCAGTTTTTTAACTACAAATCTGAGTCAATATTGTTAAGTAGTTATCTCCAACAGACTGGGATTATGACAGGTCGTTGGCTGGCTTAATGTGATCACTTTTTTTTTTTTAAAAAAGGATCTGGGCTTGCAGGACACAAACCTAAATAGTTTTCTGCACATCTTGCACTAGGATAAAAGTATCGCAAAGTGTGAAATATATACTTATCCAATATTCAGCAATTCTAATCCATCCATTGGCTGTTGCTGGTAATTGAACCCAGAACATCAAACTTGAAACACTAATATTCTACTGTTGTGCTAGCTGGTATTATTACCATGCTAATGCATCTATTGAGATTGGGTTGGTATTTAGTGTATGCATCAACCATCTTTTAGACTAACTAGCATCGACATTTTACTAAGATATACGTAAGGTAGATGGCAGACACAGCCAATTTCATTACCTTTACCAGTTTAACAACATTATTATTTTTTCTTTTGCAGGTGAAAATAGCAAAGTGCAGATACGTGATTTGGTCTGTCGATATGTCGCTCGTGGCGCTACTGGCTAAAAACTCTGTGACAATATGTAACAGGAAGTTGGAGACTCTGTGCTCCATTCACGAGAACACCAGAGTCAAGTCGGGCGCATGGGATGACTCAGGATTGGTCTTTATCTACACCACAAGTAATCATATCAAATACACTTGCTCCAATGGGTAAGAAATATAATTTGTGTCTATCCATCTATCTATAATGTTAATCAATACGATTTGTATACATTGCCGCAATTACTGCTCATGTGAGAGCACCTTTAGAGAGATGAGTGACTGTTAGATGTACTATGTATGTTGTAACTAAAATAAAAGTGAACAACTTGGGGTGGTTGGGAAATGTAGAGAGGATGAACGATGCAAGGATGATAAAGAAAATATACATGGGTGAAAGAAGAGTGTACGGAAGCGTGGCTGTCCAAGAATCACTAGTCTAGACAATGGGAAAGCCGATACTCAAAGGCAAATGTGTTTTGAGTTAAGTGAATCGCAGAGTATGTTTGACGAAATGCGTTAATGTGGCAAAGCAAGAAGTGTGTGAGGTTACGGATGTCTGGTATTCCGTTCTTCCTGCCTACTCCATAATGGATGCGGTGTGAGGGGATAGAATAGAAACAATAATAATTGTTATGCTATGTACATATTATCGCCTATTCGAACCATGTGTGTAGGTTTGATCATGCAATTACATGTACAATTTTTTTCAGCGATCACGGAATAATTCGCACCCTGAATTTGCCTGTCTACGTAACACTCGTGAAGGGATCCCAGGCGTTCTGTCTCGACAGGGAATGCCGTCCTCGAGTGCTCAAGATCGACCCGACCGAGTACAAATTCAAGTTGGCGCTCATCAATCGCAAGTACGATGTTGTGCTCAACATGGTACGCACTGCGAAGCTTGTCGGACAGTCGATCATCGCTTATTTGCAACAAAAAGGTTTGTCTGCATCATTTTATAAACTTTAGAATCTCTTGTATATTTCTGTACGAATTTCTTTAATATTCAAAAAATCGTATTGGAAAAAGTAAGATTACGCAGCTAATACTAAAGATATTATTATGGCAAGGAAGAGACTAACGATGCTGGGCACTGGGAATTGGTCTCGTTCACACAGGGTTGCTCAGTGGGCTACCTAAGGTCCATCTTTGGATAAGCATCATCATCATCATCATCACTGGCGCTACAGCCCACTGTGAGCCTTGGCCTCCTCCAGAATTCTTCGCCATTCTATTCGGTCCATCGCCAGCACCTTCCAGTTTGTCACCCCAATTGCCCTGAGGTCCCTCTCCACGCCATCCATCCATCTCAGCTTAGGTCTCCCCACATTTCGTCTCCCATCTGGTCGCGTGCTGAGAATCTTCTTTGGTATTTGGTTGTCCTCCATTCGCTGGACATGTCCCAACCATCTTAGGCGATATGATTTGATGTACTTTACTATGTTGGGTTCGTTGTACAGACTTTCCAGCTCATGGTTATACCTTATCCTCCAAATTCCATTTTCGTAGAGAGGTCCAAAGATTTTTCTCAGCACTTTCCTTTCAAAGATCAGAAGTGTGTTTTCGTCTCTCTTACTCAAAGTCCAGCACTCGGCACCATACACAAGCACAGGTCGCAGCAATGTTTTATATAGTAGTAACTTTGTGCTCCTTGTCAACAAACGAGATTTAAGGTGTTTGTGGAGTCCAAAATAGCATTTGTTTGCCACTGTTATTCTCCTCTTAATCTCAGCACTCATATCATTATTCTTAGTCACTACTGAGCCCAAGTATTGGAATGATTCTACAGTTTCTATATTATGGGCCCCTGCGCTAATTAGTGTTCCTGGAGCATTTGTGGGGTTGGATGTTTTAGATGCTATCATGTACTTTGTTTTAGAGGCGTTCACTTGAAGTCCCATTCTATGTGCAGCATTTTCCAAGTCTATAAACCCCTGTTTGACATCCCTAGATGTTCTCGCGATTATGTCAACATCATCAGCATATGCAAGGATCTGGCATGACTTTCTGAATATTGTACCTGACGTCTCAATTTTGGAATCTCTGATTGTCTTCTCCAGGACTATATTAAATAACAAGCACGACAGTGCGTCACCCTGTCGCAGACCATTATACGTGTTAAACTGGTCAGAAGTACTTGCTTGTATTTTTACTCGACAGTTTGAGCCCTGTAGCGTCATCTTTACAAGTCTTATTAGTTTGGGCGGTATTCCCAGCTCAGTCATGGCCTGGTACAATTTCGCTCTGTCCACACTATCGTAAGCCGCCTTGAAATCTATAAACATGTGATGTGTCTCTATGTTGTATTCTAGTGTTTTCTCCAGTATTTGTCTAAGGGTAAATATTTGGTCGATCGTTGATCTTCCAGGTCTGAATCCGCTCTGGTATTGTCCTATGATTTGTTCTACGTATGGCATTAGTCGCAGGAACAGAACCCCTGCAAACACTTTGTAGGTGGTATTAAGGAGTGTTATACCTCTATAGTTACTGCACTCCATCTTGTCGCCTTTTTTGTGTAATGGACAAATGACACCAGTCTTCCAGTCTTCTGGGATGGACTCAGAGTTCCATACTTTACCAATAATATTATGCATGACTTTGTTAATTGGCTCTCCACCGTATTTGAGTAGCTCACCTGGTATGCCATCATAACCTGGGCCTTGGATAAGCAGGGGGAAGGTATAAAAGATCCCAAGGGTCGAGATGCCACAATAGCATAAGCTATGCCCCCACTAGTAAGATAAAAAAAAAAAAGATATTATCATCCTAAGACGTAAAACGTGGATAAATGAGAATATGTTTCAGTGACCCTAGCAGTTAGAAATTGTTTTTTCTAAATTATCTCAATAAAAAATGATTCCAAAGTTACCTCTGAAATTTACTGAAACTTGAGATTTTCCCGTAGTTTGTTAGATATTATAATGCTGTAATTTGGTTGATAAAATTTTCATGATAAAATAGTATTGTCTGCTAGTAACATTGCTATCTCGTTTACCCTTTTGCTTTTTGTTACGCGCGCAAACCAGATAGCAGTATTACTAGCAGGACAATACTATTCGTCGAGCAACTAAGCCTAAGACACAGTGATTAGTGGATATTTTTTTGATATTCTGTTTTTTTACACAATAAATCAAAATCGATTTAGCGCTTACACTCTCATACAAAATTTAAAGCAATAATTGAAGAAATTTTTCTCAAAGTATTGTTTTATTATTTCAGGTTATCCGGAAGTCGCATTGCATTTCGTAAAGGATGAAAAGACTCGCTTCACTTTGGCCCTCGAGTGTGGAAATATAGAAGCTGCCCTCGAGGCCGCCAAGTCCATAGACAGTGCTCCATGTTGGGACAGGTTGGCCAAGGCAGCATTGGCCCAAGGCAATCATCAGGTAGGTACTTCATACATATGAGTTTTGAATAAACATTCGTCATGATATACACTCTGTGATTTCGACAGCTGATTCTTGTACGGCCATGTTTCCTCACACACTTTGTTAGACATTATTTTTTTTGTCATTCTATCGCCAGACATCTTTTCCACATGCCCTATACATCCCAACTTGTTTGCTTTCAGCCTAATCCTACTTATTAAAAAAAAACTAATCTAGGCTCGTATACGCAAACCCAAATACTTTCCTGCACTATGCCAGGGTTTGATTCTGACACCTCCCTTTTGATTTGTACGAGTTGCCGCAATTATTGCTCGAAAAATGCTCGTGTAGGTGCACCTTTATACATCTTCTGTCACCCATATATATTTTTTTGTTATCCTCTCTTCGTTCGTGCTCTCCACATGACCCAATATTCATGTTTAATTATAATTTGTATTGTTTCAGATTGTAGAGATGTGCTACCAGCGCACAAAGAACTTTGAGAAACTGTCATTCTTGTATTTGGTGACTGGAAACTTGGAGAAGTTGAAGAAGATGATGAAGATTGCTGAGATCAGGAAAGACAACTCGGCTCACTTCCAGACAGCCCTGCAGTTGGGAGATCCCAAGGAGAGGATTAGGATCTTGAACAACTGTGGACAGGTAATAGCCCAAGAGCCGGCTGTTGAAAATGTGACCTATCTGTTTTTTTATTGAAATGTGGTTTAAATGAAATTTACACGTAGGGTCATACAGCGCACTAGGGTTGTCTATCAAAATCTTGCCGCAACCCCACCTGCTCTCCCAGAAAAGGTTCCCTTTCATGGTTTTTCCCATTTTTTAGGTATATAATAATAATACAGATAATGTCTAATGTGCCGTTTTGTGGAGCAAGTCCACGTCAAGGGTGACTTACATCTACATTAACTAACTTCTATGCTATACTAAACGATTTTTTAAATAGGTGAGTTAGGCTGGCTATTAAATTTGATATAGGAGAGATCTGAGAAAGTGGTCAGTGACAAAAATAATCCTTACTAAATTCTCTGCACAAAATGTCTTATAAATTTTTTTCATAGGACTAGCAGTTTACCCGCAATTGAAATACCAGGTATTTTTTGGTAATCAAAAAAATAATAGAATATGTAGTTACAGAATTGGTCCTTCCGACTCAAGATTTTTTTTGCTGTCATAATATTTTCATGTCATATTTTTTATTGTGCAGAAAACCCTGGCATACATGACGGCCATCACACACAAGTTTGAAGAGGAGGCTGCCCAAATCAAGGAAGGTCTTCAGGTTGATGAGGACAAACTTCCTAAGCCACTGCCCAATGCTAGGTTCATCAGACCCCCTCTGCCTGTACATCGCTGTCAGACCAACTGGCCATTACTCACTGTATCCAGGTAATAAATTATCACTGTACCTATAATGGGGTGACCAGCAGGCAGAGCTGTTCCGAGTACAGGCAAAAAGTACTCGAGTACTGAGTACAAGTACTGTACACAAAATGTACTCGAGTACAAGTACAAGTACTCAGTAATAAGTACTCGAGTACTTATACAAGTACAGAGTACCGAGTACATCACTGACCAATGAAACACCAAATTTCATTACATTTTTTCATTCTTCTTCTTCTTTCGTATGCACACGACCATTGTACAAATTTTGCTATAAGGTTCGCAGATGCACGGGCTGGGCGATTTTGGGAGGGGCTCTGACCCAGCTTCCGAAGGAGAGCCCAAGCCTTTCGACTTGAGTGCTTGAAGTCTAAGCTCTCCATCAGTGTAGACCAGCGATCTTTTCGGGCTGTGTCGAGAGACTCTAGCAGTTGGTCCGCTACGTTTTGATTTTAAGTGTTCAGAAATTCATTATAGAGTCTCTCGCACTCTTCATTCCAGCCCGGCACATACGCTTTTCGAAAGCCTCTGGGGATTGTTTTCTTCGCTGTGGCGAGTATAAGGTCCACAATTTTTTATAGTTGGTAAGGAGTGGATCTAGGGTCTCAATTTCGTTGTCTAAGATGGTCTTATAAGTTGCCCAGTCCGCCTTCTGGAAGTTCCATCGGGGTTTTGGTATGGAGTGTATGACTGTGAGTGTGTGTCCAATCGTAGCCATCACAGGCCTGTGTTGACTATGGGGAAAGTCCCCGGCCACGGTACGAGAAATAGGTTGGGATCTACCCGAGCCGTCCCTGGTGACAAGGCACAGATCTGGATTATAGTTGCGGTTCCACCTGGCAGAGCGGAAGGTGCCCCTCTCCTTAGCATCAAATATGAGCTGCAGATTGGTCACATCCATCCACTCCACAAGCTTCTCCCCCTCCAGGTTTTCGCTCTGGTGCCCCCAGTCCGTGTGGTGACAGTTAAAATCTCCCATGAGCACAGTAGGATGGGACACAATGTTCGGGAACATATTCTCTGGCCAAGAGCGGCTTGGAGGTTTGTAGACGTTTACCACAGTGAGTTCATTGATCCTAACAGCTATGATTGATATGTCATCTACGTCTGAGGTGTGCACCACTGCCCAGTTTCGGATGTTTTCGCGGATGTAAGTAGCGCAGCCATATTGACGATGGTGCAGTGCAGCGGCCAGGGTGTATCCCTGCAGCCTTCCCCTGGACAGGAGTTCTTCCTCATAGAAATTTTTGAAATGTCCGTATGCGTACCCTTAATGTTTAATTGAATCAATGCGTGTTGTTAAATAATTTAAAAAACACAACGGTCATATTCTAAAATATTGCCACACATGGGATTTTGTAGGCGCAGTGACGATATATTAGATATGAAAATGATACTTTCTTTCTTTTAATAACTTTTCGCACACCTTCTTCCTTATTATGATAACACTTCCACACTCTACCACTGTGAAACGACAACTGACAAGTCTCTACTTGCATAAAAATATACTTATTGCATAGTATGATTAAAATGTACTCGAGTACTTGAAATGTACTCGAGTTCTTGAAATGTACTCGAGTACTTGAAATGTACTCGAGTACTTGAAATGTACTCGAGTACTTGGAAAAGTATTCGAGTATTTTTTTTGGTCTAAAATGCGCCGAATACAAGTACAAGTACATATAAATAAATGTACTCGTGACTGAGTACTGAGTACACAAAAAGTACTCAAAGTACAATGTATGAGTACTTGTACTCGAGTACCGCCCAGCTCTGCCAGCAGGGCTGTAACCAGGAATTCATTTCGAGGAGAGTTTAAGCTCTGGACCAGAGACAATAAGTAACAGCCATGGGTGTCACCGGCTTCGAAGCTAGGGGAGACAACTAAACTTTTGGCATTGCCAAATGGCATAAAAACTAGTAAGAACGCTGCAGGCAAATTTTTGGCAAAATATAATATAATATATCAAAATATACGTAGGTCCCGCAGATTTATATATTAAAATAAAAATAAAAAATTTCACTCTAATTAGATTAGCGCCAGAATTTTTTTTAATGATACAGGCTGTGATTGAATGGATTTTCACAATGATTATTAAAAATCGTGACACGATGAAAAATCAGTGCGATAATAATGTGATTCATTTCTCCTGTGTATAAAACGGTGGGACATGCTGGCAAGATACTTGCGTTATAGACCTTTACTTTCATGATTACAAAAAAGTTAATGAACTGTGCTTTCTGTTGAACGATTGACGTTGTACTGGGTGGCAGTAGATGGTTGCACTGGCTGGGCTTGTCAACTGGTGCGCTAATGCATTATGTCATACATCAATCAAAACTTGCACTTACCAGTTACCGCTCAGTGAAAGAATAACTCGTTTATCGTAAATGGTTCCAAATGCGGGAATTATTTTTCGGTGCCCCTGTTTTTTACCTTTCCGAAAGCAACCCAGCTGTATTTACAATTATTTCTCCATATTTAGGGGTTTCTTCGAAGGCCAAGTGATGACTCGAGGAGCTGCTTCAGTTCAGTCTGCCCTCGCGGCTCCAGGACTTGGAGACGCAGTTACAGGAGCTGGGGAAGGTGACACTGAAGTCGGAGCTGCTTGGGGTGATGATGACGAGGATGTGATGGATCCGGAAGATAAGGAGGTAAACAAAGATGTCTCTATTAAAACAATTAATGCTACCTATATCTTTGGTTTTTTTCCTCCTCAAATCGTACATAGACATTTTGACGTAAGTTTTACATTTTTTTCAGGCTGCCGACGTCGCCGGTTCAGAAGGTGCCGGATGGGAAGTGGATGAAGACCTCGATTTACCCGAAGACATTTCAGTACCTGCAGCATCTGCCGCTGGCGAGGGTTACTTCGCCCCACCCACAAGAGGACGATCACCTGGCTGCCTTTGGCCGGACAATTCCCAACTCCCAGCCGATCACGTGTCTGGTGGTTCATTTGAAAGCGCCTTCAGATTGTTGAACGAACAAGTCGGCATAGTGAACTTCAGCCCGTACGAACCACTCTTTATGCAGATGTACGGAGGATCAGCTCTTACATTCCCCGCCTTACCGAGTCTCCCGCCACTGGCACATTACCCACAGAGGAATTGGAAAGACGCCACGCCCAAGAATGGGTTACCTGCTATTTGTAAGTTGTTTACTTTTCATGTTTTTTGTTCGATCATCACTGAATCAATTTTCTGTGAAAACATCGAATTTTCTGTGTGTCATAGTTGGATAACAAGTACTAGTTATCCCAACAGATATACAGCAAAGGATGGACTTTCCATCAGGCTTTTATGACTGATCATCGTCTGGCTTAATGTGATCACTTTACTCTTGAGTAACACTCACCAATTCTATTCCATATATCCGCAGCAGTCGGGAATCGAATGTCTAATGAGATAACTGCTTCTCCTGATATTTAATTTTCTCACAATTTCCTAAGCTTATCGTAACCAATTTCATAATTTATTGATTTTTTTTGTTACAGCTATCAAACTTGGCAACTTAGTAACCAAACTACAGCAGTGCTACCAGCTGACCACAGCAGGCAAATTCTCAGAAGCTGTAGAAAAGCTACAATCAATTATCCTGTGTATACCATTATTAATTGTAGACACTAAACAAGAGATAGCCGAAGCTCAACAGATGCTCCAAATCTGCAGAGAATACGTCCTCGGACTGCAGATGGAGACATTCAGAAAGGGGCTTCCCAAAGCATCGTTAGACGAACAGAAACGTAACTGTGAACTCGCGGCATATTTCACACACTGTCACTTACAACCTGTTCATCAAATTTTAACGCTTCGCACAGCGCTGAATATGTTCTTCAAATTGAAAAACTTCAAAACTGCGGCGTCGTTCGCTCGTAGACTTTTAGAACTAGGCCCCAAACCCGAAGTAGCGCAGCAGGCGAGAAAAGTTTTGCAGGCTTGCGATAAGAGTCCAGTCGATGAGCATAAACTCATGTACGATGAACATAATCCTTTCAACATTTGCGGCATCAGTTATAAGCCGATCTACAGAGGGAAACCTGAAGAGAAATGTTCGCTTTGCGGCGCAAGTTTCTTGCCTGAATACAAGGGGGCGCTGTGTCCAGTTTGTAACGTATCGGAGATTGGAAAAGATTGCATGGGGCTACGCATCTGTGCCCTACAGTTCCACAGCAGATAAATACAATTGAATACATATTGAAATTTACATACATTCACAAGAAGTTATATTTTCAAAGTATTAAATTATTATTCCTTCTCTATTTGAGTACTATATGTTTAGTTTTTTATGCAATATTATATAAATTACCTATCATTAGTGTTGTAACGAATAGTGCATAGGTAAAAACAGACATTTTTATGGTTAATAAAATAATTGGTTTTTGCCAATACTTACTCAAAGATACATTTATAAAATTGATCGCATCACGAATATGAATTTACCTAGAGATGGTCATCATCATCATCATTTGTTCCTCCTGGGGGAGTATAGGGCGTCAATCTCTGTCCTGGGCCATGGTCTTTACATCCGGCCATTGTAGATTGGCTCCCCTCAACTCTGCAAGCATGGAGTGTCGCCAATGGTACACAGCCTTAATTTACCGTGTGTTATTATTTCTGGCTCCTGTTTTTAGGTATTCGATATTCAGCCGGATACTTAAAAAAGGGTGTGAATACCAAATACTATTCGTTACATCTCTAGTTATAGTAATTGTTGTTCTGTTAAGCTTCTAATGAATACTATGCGATATATTATACTGGATATTATAAATACTATCTCGTTTCATTCATCATTTCCTGACTGCCTTTAGTTGATAAAATAATGTCTTAACACACAAAGTACGCCATCATGTGGCCACTGTTTGTTCAACTGTGTTTGAATCCATCCTCTCAATGAGGGGTGCTCTAATAGTACGAATAAAACAAATACATTAAACAAATATATCTTGTTTATTAAAATGTGTATCAATAAAGAGGTCCTTACATTCAAAGTTTATTAAATTCTAAAAATAAAGAATTTGCAATGATAAGTGTACTGCAACTATACACAACAACATTTAATACATAATAATTATGAAAAGAGATTAGCTTATTTATGTAATATTCTTATTCTACTCCGTATCAGGATCTTTATTTTTCTTTTTCTTCTTCTTCTTAGGCTCGCCATTCGTCTCATCCAAGTTGACTCCGTTTTCTATTCCATTATTCACCACTTCTTCATTATCTTGAGTTTCCGACAGTTTTCTCTTTTTATTCTAAAAAAAACAACAAAAACACAAATAAATAAAGGAGAATGTTAGAAAAACCAGCCCCGGCGCAATGTAACTCAAATGATTGGTTGAAATGGGTAATTAAATACTGCACGGGGGGCATCATTGAAATCAATGGCTAACGTGTGAAATACCTATTCAAAGTTTTACAGGAGTCACTTGAATGTATTAGTAAAAGGAGCATTAAACAGTTACAATTGCGGTTTAAAAGCATATAATCTTCTTTAGATGATGTGTTGCTCGATTGTCTCGAAGCCCCAAATCACAGAACACTTTGAGATAATGGAGCCCCTATGATTATGATCAGTGGTGGACTTGCTGCAAGTTGGCATGTAATACTGTCGAGACACCTACCTCTAAAGATTTTCACAGATAATATTCAGTTTTTTTTCGTAAAATTGAGAGAAAAAATACTGACTTTACTGACCAGTTTTGACCCCTGAAATTTTTAGACCTCTTCTGTTCCGATAATCGTAAAAAAAATCTCCATACGTTGATGGGTCACCAAATTATGTTGGACTTACCTTTTTCTTTTTCTTCTTCCCCCCATCCTCATCCACATGGTTGGCTGTGACGGCAGAGGCTGCTTCCTCCATGGCTTCCTTCATCACATCCACATTCTTCTTGGGAACGTCTCCGCATTCGTAGAACTTGAGCCTGTCCTCAACTTGTTGCTTCAACTTTTCACCAAATACTGACGTCTGAACCTCTGCAAAAAAAAAATGTTCCCACTATTACTTTCTCTGTTTGCAGCTTCGGCCGATGGGCCCAAATAAATGACTGTGCCATCCGTCGTTTTGACAAAGTCATCCAATCTGTTTTTAAAAACGTTCAATGATGGTGCTTGTATCACATATTCAGGTAAACGGCTCCACATATTCACCACTCTATTGCAAATAAAATTCTTTCACGGATTACTGTGAAACCGTCCCTTGGTGAGCTTCATAGAATGTCCTCTCAAATGGGTATTAGTATTCAGGGTGTAGATGGAGCTGATATCGGGAACACCATAGTAGCCATTCATAATCTTATATGTCTCGATAAGGTCACAACATTTAATGAATAATACGAACCTGTGAAGCAATCTATTCTGGACGCTATGGAGCATTTGTTGGCCAAATATCTTGATATGCGTCCCTTGTTTTTAAGTCCCGCTCTGCCGATGAAACTGGAATGGTACAAGAGGCCGTACTTGGGTGTATTGCCTCTAGTCTTCAGCGCCCTGAAAAGCGCTTTTTCGGCTCCTGAAATAAAAATAATACAACATGAACTAAATGCAAAAAGTTAAACTGATGTTGTGACTAAAATACTCAGGCGAAGATACTGGTGCACAACGTCGTCCTGGTGCCAACACTGATGTATGCGAGTAAGGCATGGACATGGCTAAAGAAGGAAGAATCAGGTATAAATGCCGTCGAGATGAGATCACTGAGAAGAATGACATGTGGAGAGATAAGATGAGAAATGAAAGCAAAACGGATGTTGTGACTAAAATGAAAGTGGACAAGTTGAAATGGTCGGGAGGTGCAAAGAGATTTAATGATGAAAGGATGACAAAGAAAATACACCTGGAAGAAAGAAGAGATGTAAGGAAACGCAGCCATCCAAGAATCACATGACTTGACCATGATTCTCAAGGACGGACGTGTTCAGTAGTGTTCAGAACCGGGAAATCCCGGTCCCGAAAGAACCGGGAATTCCCGGTTCTTCTGAGGTTACAAATAACCGGGATTTAAAATTTGTGTCCCGGTTCTTTCGGGACTAGACTTCAAAACGCAAAATTTTGTTTATATGGCGTGTGCAGACTGCGGGCTCTGAAGACGTGGTGTAATGCGGTTAGCAGGGGAAGGGGTCAGTTGATTTGTCATCGAAAACTACAAAATTCGGACATCTCAAAAGTAAGTCTTATTTTTTTAGACGTTATCTTTTTGGTAAGAAAGATGTTTATTTATGATTATGATCATATCGGTTAGTTTTTATAGAACGGTGGACGCACCAATCCCAAACCAGTTAAGGCAAAAATTCACATTGCAGTACCTAAAAATCATTTAAATTTTTGGTAGCACCACTTTCTACTCCCTTCATAGGCTAGTATCCTAGTACCGAAAGAACCGGGATTTCCCGGTTCCGTTGAAGGCCGGTACCGAAATCCCGGTTCTGTAAAAACACACCGGTTCCGGATACCCTAGTGTTCAGAGTAAAAGGAATCGTAGAGTGTGTATGACAAATTGGAAAAATGTGTCGGAGGCTGGGAGTGTGTGTAAGGATAGGGCTGGTTGGCGCTCTGTCCTCTCTGCCTACCCTGCAAGGGACGCGGACACAGTGCTAATGCCTCAGAAGATAGTTAGGTAACAAATCTTAATTCAATTTACAAAGATTTAAACTGAAACTTACCTAATATCTGTACAGTGGACGCCGGGAACTTGGCTAAATTAGTGAGACTGCCAGCTTTAGAGATAAGACGAGCTCCAACTTGGTCACCAATCAGACACGTCAAGTTGGGAGCCACTCCATCCATTTTCTTGTGAAGATATTCTGATATTTGTTTCCTGAAATCAATTTCACAACAGCTGTTATTAACTACACAATTATCGTTGAACTAAATTTGGATTATCAAGGTGTAAATGCTGTTGAGATAAGATTGTTGAGAATTTGTGGAGAGATAGGATAAGAAATGAAGTGATCAGAGAATTCAGTGAATGTAAAATGGATGTTGTGACTAGAATGAAAGTGAGCTAGTTGAGATGGTTGGAAGATGTAGAGAGAATGAACGATTTATTTATTTAGTGGACTCTCAAAGTAATTTAGCTGTGGTCAAAAACTGTACGATGAAAGGATAACATAGAAAATATACATGGGAGAAAGAAGAGGTGTAAAAGAATGCGGCTTGACCATACAGACCAGATTCTCAAGGACAGACGTGTTCTCAGTAAAAGGAATCGTAGAGTATGTATGAGGAATTGCATGAATGTGACGGAAGCACAAAGTGTGTGTAAGTCTAGTGATCAGTTCTCTCTGCCTACCCCGCAAGGGATACGACGTGAGGGGATCGAATAGGGTGTCTTTTTAGTATTTACCTGTATTCGCTAAGCTTGACTAATCGTCCTGCAAACATTTCAATGTTGATCAAGTCTAC
Source organism: Ceraclea dissimilis (assembly GCA_963576895.1). NCBI lineage: Eukaryota > Metazoa > Arthropoda > Insecta > Trichoptera > Leptoceridae > Ceraclea > Ceraclea dissimilis. The sequence goes on from OY756363.1 coordinate 18,653,411, forward strand.
TGGTGAGATATCCATTCCCATGGATACTTTGGAGGCGTCGATGACAGCCTGAGCCTTGTCTCCGTCCATTAGAATGTCTGTGAGTTGTTCCAGGGAGTCTGCAGTGAGTTCCTTCCTATTCTTAATGAACTCCGCCACCTTTGCGTACAAATAGTTGTCTGGGACGATCTTAATGAGCTCTGGGAAATGGTAGGAGTACCACTCTCTGGAAAGATAAACGAAATATTATTAGTTGATTGAAATGACGTTTTTGAGAAGAATGTGCGAAACTAGCTTAAGTCGAGAAATCGACAGATCTCGACAACCTTACTAAACATGCTTTGGAAAAAAATAGAGTAGATACATTGAACCTTTATCTAGTGAATGACTGTAAAAGATTTTTCATATCTCATACGGATTTATAAAAAAAATATGTCAAAAACACCTTTGACCTTTTTTCCGGAAGAGAGAAACCAAAAATCGTGGAGTTTTTTTTTGTATTGATAAAATGCTTTAAAATCTAGTAAATGACTGTAAAAGTTTTTTGAATGGAGCGAAATTAATCACAAAAAGTAAAATAACCCTACTTTTTACATTTTATCATGCGACTTTGAACCTTAATGCCGAGGGAAGTGACCTTGATGTCATAGTTGGGGTTGGGGCAACCACAAATGGTTGGAAACATTTTGTTGTAAGTAATAACTGTACCTTATTCTCATAGAGAAAGTATTAATATCTTTATCCAGTTGATCGAGCAGTGCGATGGATTGTATAATCATGTTGTCTGCTCTGTGTACGTTGAACTTCACTTTGGCCCTCGAGTAGGAGTGCCCCAGACCCAACTGTGCCACTCCGGCTGTCTTGGAGGTGAAACCCTTCACCAGTTTGGGGAAATGTTGGCGAATACCTTGTAAAAAAGAATTACACAAATAGTTAGAAACGTATTTCAAAAAAATCTTCTCATAAATTAGTTGTTGCCAAAAGTGTTAATGTGTTTAAAAATGGACTTGACAGACTGAATGAGTGAATACTGTTGTGAGATCAGACATATCACCATAGCTACCTGGCTGATAACACCTGATGATAATACATAATAATAAATTAATGGTAGTTATGTCCCTTGCGAGATAGGCAGAGGACAGAGCTCCACATACATCTCACGCTCCCATCACATTTATCATACACTCTCTGCGGTTTCATCAACTCAACACACGTCCGTCCTTGAGTATCCATCCGGTCGATACGTTCATTCCAGGTGAGTCTTAGATAGGGCTGCCATACATCCCAGCATCCCTGTCTAAGAGTTATTTGTCCCGGTCTATTACTAAAAAGCTGCAGGTTCGATGGGGCATCCTTCCTACATGGAGCTGTCTTAACCTCTGGTCATAAATTGCAGAGAATGTAGAAATTTGTCGATATCTTACCTCTTATAATTTCAGGGACAGCCCCAATATGTGTGCAAGGGATGCCCAACAATTCATTGATAGCCGCACCCAGCTTGGGGTCCACCACCCCCAGGGAAGCCTTTGCCCTCTTACTTGCTTTGGGCAGAGCTCCATCCAAGAAAAGTTGGAGGTCTTCAGGGACGACACCTGTTACAGAAAAAGAAAAATATTTTTAAAAATGCTTTACAGAAATCACCCTGTACTTGTGGTTTCCTTAACAAAACTTTCCAAATACATTTGTAACCTTTTCAGTTTTTTATTTGTTTTAAAAAAGAGCTAATTATTGTATTTTTTTTACTCATTTTGGCTGCGGTGGGTCTGGGCGTTTTTATCACCTTTGAAACAAGATAAACTCTTTTCAAATTTAAAGGCTAAAACATTCGTAAATTTACCGTCCTTTGAAAAACACATTCTGACTTTCAGTGTACTCATCTGGCCAAGTCCGCAGCTGAGCCAAGCGAAACAATACCGTCTTTAGCAGTTTCTTGGAAAAAAATTAACTTTTTATTTTACAAAAGGTGAGACCTCAATAGTGTAAATGCTGGATTTCACCAACTTCTTAGGTGAGGAATAGCTGAGATAGAAGTCACCTAGCACAAATTTTGTATGAAAAATAATGATAAGTGGCTCCTATCTCCGCTATTTCTCACCTAAGAAGTTGGTGAAATCCAGCATTAAAGAGTTCTGTAAAACATTGGTAGTGTGATTAAAGAAACTAGTTCGATACCTTCTGAGACATTGTTGACATTCTCCAACGCAGCGACGGCCGTCTTGAACGGTTGGAAGCCGACCAACTTCACAATTGAGTTGAATCTGTCCAACGACGTCACGGATTCTTCGACTTGTGGCACAAATGTTGCCACTTCTTCAAACTCCAACACTTTGAACAGAGCGTAGCCTGCTGCATGTTCGTATAGGACATGTAGCTTCACCTGAAATAATACAATATGATAATTTATTTGACAATTCCGTGAAAAGATTAAAACTGTTGACCTTGGGCAAGAAAATATCGACGACGGGGAGGAGGGGGGGGGGTCCCTAAAAACGTTTGGGTGGAGGTGGGAGAATAAGTCTCGAATCGAAAATTTTACGAACTGCTAATGTTTACATTATTTTGTATATAAACTGTCAATAATGATAATAATCCTAAAAATATACCAACTATCTATCCCGAAAACCGGGACATTTAGGCGTCCCGAAAGGTTTGTTCGGTGCGAGGATTAACCAGTCATCTGTCAACCCTAACTAAACACAGTAATAACTATCAGAATGCAAGCAATTTAACACAACTATCACAGAAAGCAGCCATGTAAATGAAGATTTAAACTTCATTCACAAAATTTCATGTGTACAAAGTCTGTGGGCTCCTTTGGCTATTGTCTGAAATTAATTGAAACTGTTTGTTTAATAAATGATGCATTCTACATCTTGGTTCTAATCCATTTTATTCGTGGATTTAAGTTTAAGTATTACGATTCACTAATATTGTATGAAATTTAAAAAGAAACATTTTAAACAAAGCAATTCACCACACGCTGTTAACCTAAAAATGATTGACGTTATAAGAAAAATCCAACGCTTGTATCACAAGATCGCATCGAAATCCACACAAGACATGCGTTTTAATATGCTTTAACGACAGTCACTCACCATTTTGTAAATAATTATTTAATCCATCAAAACAATTCAAATAAATCCACCACTGACGCGCAAGAGCCGATTTTCGGAAAATAATGGAGACGAAACGAAAACACGTGTTGACAAATCGCAAAATGACAAAACAGCGACTTTTCTGCCATAGACAATAATATTATTTTTCAGCCAATAGAGAACTAGACTGTCATCTGTGAAAGAGTAGCAAAAACATTATAAGGTTCTGTACAGTGCTAAAAAATAATTTTATTTAGCATTGTGCAGAACCCTAGTATTTTGTTTATTTATCCCCGTACAAAACCATTTGAAATTAAAAATACTGAAGATGGCGGTGCCTTATATTTTTGACAAGCTCGTGGTGATGGGGCTGTGAAATATTAAGAAAAACGATGAAAAATCGACGAAATACTTACAAACATGCGCGAGTACATATAGGTAGAAATATTCGTATTACTTGTACGGCAGGAATGCGGGAAAAACTCATTTAGTCATTTAATACCGATTAAATTTCCTTCCCACCTTTGTAATGTATTCTCCCCTTCCGTCCTAGATTCTCGTCAGCTCTCTGTATCAGACAAGACAGATAATAATAGATATTATTTTCACCAACGGGGATATGCACCATGATTAAAACTGAAAACACCCTACCATCTTTCACATCTTTGCTATAGATGCCTGCCAAGGTAGGCACTTACTTTAATTAAAATTCTTTTCTTTTCGCGTATTCACGAATATACATATTTATTTAAATATAATTTATATATGTCATGCAGTGACATACCAAGGGGAGGACATAATATGCCCCGGGGTGCAGGGTCCCAGGGACCGCCAAAAAGAGTTTTTTTTATAATATTGATTCCATTTTTTTTTCTCGTCATTATGTTATGAATTGGCTAAACCTTATTATAACCCAATAAAATAAATTAGCGCTTGTTTTTAAAAAAAATGCCTGCGGCGCTATTTAATCTTCTTCCTTTGTTTGCAATCTTTATATTTGGTTAAGCACTGTTTTTTTTTTATTTCTACACCACTACGTACCGTAATTGTTTGCCTTGTTAAAAACAAAAAATTCGCCTGGGGCGCTACTTACAACTTACTTGGTCGTTTACCTTCAATCATTATGCTAAGAAAAAATTCGCCTGCGGCGTTACCTTTTTTGGTCGTTTTTTAAAAGAAAACGATTCACCTTGTTATGAGACTTTGTGATTTAGGTAAAAGTAGGTACCTGTTAGTTTCTCTTACCCCTCCCCGCATCCCCCTGCCTTGACAACTTCCATGAGACAAATATATTACGGGTAGGTAATAAATAGGAATGTTTTTTGTTTGTCATTTTGACATTTTGACGGAAATAAAATATTACAGCGACCTATTAGATTAGATATTTAGTTCGAGTGGATTTTGGAATCAAAATGTTCCCAGGTAATAAATTTATTTCCTTTCTTTCTGAGACAAAACGTCGCCTTCCGATTGTCTGTAGACATGGCCGCAGGCAGGGGGTAGGGTTTTGGGGTTCAACCTCCCCCCCCCCCCCCCTCGAAATTCATCAGCCAAACCCACCGTTTTATACATAGGAGAAATAATGAATCACATGATTACCACATCGTTTTTTCATCACGTCATGAATTTTTTGGGGTTAATTTCCTTTCAATCAAAAAACTTTTACGGTCATCCCCTGGATTTTAATGTAAGTACATTATCGATACAAAAAAAAAATTCGCGACTTTCGGGAAACGAGTTTCTGTCTTTCGGGAAAAAGATCAGAGGTGTTTTTCACATATTTTTTTTTAGAAATCTATACAAAATATAAAAAATCTTTTACGGTTATTCCCTAGATAAAGGTTCAATGTATCTACTCTATTTTTTCCAAATCATATTTAGTAATGGGTGTCGAGATCTGAGGCTCCTGTTTTTAGAAATTTTTGAAATGTTAATATGCCTTAGTACAAATAACACCAGCTTTCCCGAAAAATACCACCTCTATTTTCCTGCGTTTTTATTTTGTCATGGCCACACACGTTTTCATCACAATGTCAAATAAATTAAGTTGTTGGTAAATAATCCAAATTAATTGACTTATATTTCTCTCAAGGTATATTTGTGTACCTTTATTCTTTATAATCAACTTACATAATTCTGGTGGAAATCGGGTAGGTATGTTTGTAACGCAGGACCATATGGCAACTTATGCAAGTTGTTCCCATATATACGGAAATTAAAACACTTCGCAATGCCTTCAGCTACGGTCCAAAAGTGTTTGGCTAGTACAGTGTTGGACAAACTTTCCAAGAGGAGGGCCAGAAAAAATAAAAAAATATCCAGGTGGGCCGGAAAAAAGACCAAAACAGGTTTTTTTAAGTGTTAATGTTTATTTTTGACTTTTAAATCATAAACAACTTATATTATAATATGCTACAAAAAAGTTCCATAAATTGATTATTCTTTAGATGAGTATATGAAGGCGAATGTGACAGATGAAACTGTGACTGAGCTTCTAAAAGTTGTTCATAATTTGATAGAAACTCGGATGTCGATGGACCCTCGGCGGGCCAGATTAAATACTTTCGCGGGCCGGAGTTGGCCCGTGGGCCGTACTTTGCCCATCACTGTACTAGGAGTTATACTGCCCATCATAGCCGCTAGTACCACTTTTTTGACATAACATTGCGTAACATAATTGCGAGTCGAATAGTTGTCGATAGATGTCGAATGTCGATAAATTCTGAGTCGCAGCTAATATAGAAGCGCGGGAATGTTTAGTTTGTATATTGTGATTTATAAAGTGAATTGGAAAATATTGTATTAACTACAAATATTATTATTAGTATTAAGCAGAATAGAAAATACTATGGTAAAAAAATATTTACCTTACCATAAGAATGAACGTATAATAATTATACGTGTAAGGATAGGGAAGTCTGGCGATCTATACTCTTGTTTACCCCGCAAACCACGTCATTTTTGACGGGTTATAGCTAGTATAACATATTCCTAGGTTAATGAGGTGAATACATAGTTACATTGTAAGGGAGGTAAGGGGGTAGGTTTATAATATACAAACAATAAGAATAATGTTTTCCTTTCTACAAGTGTGTCAAGAACAATATCATCCCAATATCACATTTAAATTAAAATGTATTTGCTTTCCTTGAAGGACAAGTAAACATTGTATTTGTTAATTAAACACAAATATTATTTGAGACAACAAAATAACAAAGTGGGCAGAACCTTAAATAACTAAAAAAAAATATATTTGGATTAAAATCCACAAAAAATAGTTTTTCATTATTTTCCTTTAAAATTGAATTCCACCAAGTACCAACAGTCGAAAACATCGAGATTATCCTTAAACAATGAATTAAGGATAAACTACCCCAATGGCTCTCCAGTTTTTACGAAAAAATATGTACCATTCTTTCTACGCGATGGCTCAAGGTTTGCCGTATAAGGACTCCCCAGAACAAACCCCTCCCGAAATTATGAAACACCCTTGTGCTGGATTTCAACTTCTTAGTTGAGGATAAGTGGAGAATGCGGAGATAGGAGCCACCTGGCACAAATAAGTATTGAAGAATCGGATGAGATCTATGTAAATTCAAAATTTTGTAGAGGGGTCTCATGGGACACAACGTCTAGCTTAGTCTTAGTAATTTTGAGCAAGGTTTAGGAGTTAATTTTCCCTTTAAATCCGTAGATTATCCGTTATTTCAAGATGTTATCCAAAATATGGATTGGTTTCTGAAAAATTCTGCGAAAAGATTCACGAGACTTTGAAACTACGACGTTTGTCAATATCGCTAATAATATCAGGAACGACAAACTTTCTATATCTAATACTAGCTGTATTTCCCGTGCTTCGCAACGGCTAAAATTGTGTACGGGTGGTCAAGTTACCGCGGGCTGAATGAGGTAAAGTTACATCGTCTTAGAATTAAATACCTAATGCAATAAATTTTTGGCATATAGGAAGGAATATATTTGTTTTACCTAGTAAATTTTTTTTTTTGTATATAGGATTCTGCTCAATTCAAATTTCACAAAAAGATAGCAAAAAAAAGAAGAAAAAAGCGTTGGGTATGGAGTGGGATCGAACTCGTACCCTCGCATCGCATAACACTCAATTTAAGTTAAGTACGCTAGCCCCTACACCACGCGAGTCAAAACAGACGACGACAGAAAGCGCCGCGGAGCAAATGTCAAAACTATTTTTTAATTATTATAGACATATTTTTAGTCATACAGAAGTATTTGTAGAGCAAAAACATTGAATAAAAATAATCCTTAGATGTATATCCTAGTTCTAGATTATGTAACGACGCAAACAAATTTAAAAACCATATTAATGGGACTACTTTAAATGGCTTCTTTCATTTTCATACTAACTTGATAGAATTCAGTATCTCGGGAAAATTGATAATTTTACCAAACCACGATTCAAATCATATATTTTAATAGCCTATGTTGAAGCCGAGATTCCATTTGTAAGTTTATTTAATAGATGGATGTCTAAAATCGTCTGGTATTAATGTTTACTCCGGACGCGAATCGTCATTTTTTTCAGATTCTTTCCCAGGTCATTCATCATTCATAGATGGCGGTAGTGATGTTTTATAAAATCAGAAATGAAATAAAAAATCATTATAAATCAATAATTCCCTTTGTTGCACATATTTTTATCCAAAATATCAATACAATCTCGTGCAAAGTCAGTGGCGTATACGAATATCTACTTTTTGTATTGTACGTATATAATTAAAACAAAATTAAATTAGGTGCAATGCGAAATGTTTTTTGTAAACAGTATATATACAATTTTCAAAATAACGTTCCGATGTGATTGTGACGGCGTTTTGTCAAATACTCAACGCTGCCGAAAATCCACAATTATTAAGGAGATTTTATTGTAGTACAAAAACTTATAACGATCTAGAAATGTAGCTTCCAAACTCGAAGAAATCTTTTTGATTTAGTTCATGCTAAAAAATCTCAAGATTAAGTTGTGACGGAGTATACGTAGGGCTGCCACCTCTCAAAGAGGGTAGGCCCAGAGATTCCTGAAAAAAAAAAGATTTTTTTATTCAATAAAACATATTTTTGGAGGAATCGTTTATTTACTGTATTTAAATTGAATGAGTATAAATTAAAATACAATTTAATCAGTGCTGGTAGATAGGACCCGTTTGATTTTATTATAGGTACTTATTATAGTGCAGTAACGAGAGCAAATTTAATGGCATTTTCAGGAAAAAAATACAGTAGTCTACTTCCCTTTCATACTTTACGTATTTGGGGGCGCTGAATTCGAATTTCAACTTTGCCACCTCGTAAATGTGATGCGTTCTGAGATATTCGAGAAAAACTCAGAAGAAAACGTTCTTTTTAGAGACTTTCGCTCATAACTCGAAAAGTATACATTTTAGAGAAAAGAATCTCGAGACAAGAATAAACTAGAGTAAATTTCCTACAAATAGCGATGATATTCATTTTTCTGAAATAAACCGCTTACGCGCTACTATGCGCTAAAAAAGGGCATAAATTCCACTCTTTTTTAAAAAATATTTTCTCTTTTAATTTATTGACTATAACTCAAAATATATAGACTTTTTTGGAAAAAATTGTTGTACATAAATAAAGTACACTATATTTTCTACAATTAATGCTAAGAAGGTTTCTGAGACAGACTAACCTCTATTACGTTAGAGCGCATTGAAGTTCACTATAGTACATTAGAAGCAAATTCTTCATTATTTAAAATGAATATATAACATTAAAAAAAATTAAAAAATCTACAAAACTTTCTTGATGCTATGAACACAAGGCCTAAATTTTTATATTTAAATGTTTGCTACCCCTAAATAGCAATAGGTTGGTAGAAATTTGAGAATTCCTTAGAAACAAAAGCTCATTCTCCAGTTTTCTGTCCATAATGTGAAAATTAAAAACAATTGGGACAATTACACTTAGACAAAAATAAAGTACATTTTATTATCTATGAACTACCTTAATAACTTTTTTTAGTCAAATAGACGATTCAGCAGCCAGAGTTCGTTAAAAATTGTCCATATCTCGAAAATATTCTAAAATCTCTACTTATTTTGGTTTACCGCCTGCAAATAAGAAACTAAACATTGTTAAGAAACAAAATATGAAAATTCATCAAATTTCCTACAAATTATGTCTCTTTCGTTTTCGCCCTGGCGAACTGGTTCGATGTTAAAAAGCATCGAAATTTAGTATAGCGTGTCATATTAATTAAGCGTTGATAATACGAACTACGACTATGGTATGTAACACACGTACCATAGTCGTAGTTCGTATTATCAACGCTTAATTAATATACGATTTTATACCAAATTTCGATGCTTTTTAACAGCGAACCAGTTCGCCTGTTCGAAAACGCAAGAGACATAATTTGTTGTAAATTTAATGAATTTTCACATTTTGTTTCTTAAAAATGTTTAGATTCTTATTTGCAGGCGGTAAACCAAAATAAGTAGAAATTTTAGAATATTTTCGAGATATGGAAAACTTTTAACAGACTCTGGCTGCTGAATCGTCTATTTGACTAAAAAAAGTTATAAGGTAGTTCATAGATAATAAAATGTACTTTATTTTTGTCTAAGTATAATTGTCCCAATTGTTTTTAATTTTCACATTATGGACAGAAAACTGGAGAATGAGCTTTTGTTTCTAAGGAATTCTCAAATTTCTACCAACCTAATGGTATTTAGGGGTAGCAAACATTTAAATATAAAAATTTCGGCCTTGTGTTCATAGCATCAAGAAAGTTTTGTAGATTTTTTTTATTTTTTTTAATGTTATATATCCATTTTAAATAATGAAGAATTTGCTACTAATGTACTATAGTGAACTTCAATGCGCTCTAACGTAATAGAGGTTAGTCTGTCTCAGAAACCTTCTTAGCATTAATTGTAGAAAATATAGTGTACTTTATTTATGTACAACAATTTTTTCCAAAAAAGTCTATATATTTTGAGTTATAGTCAATAAATTAAAAGAGAAAATATTTTTTAAAAAAGAGTGGAATTTATGCCCTTTTTTAGCGCATAGTAGCGCGTAAGCGGTTTATTTCAGAAAAATGAATATCATCGCTATTTGTAGGAAATTTACTCTAGTTTATTCTTGTCTCGAGATTCTTTTCTCTAAAATGTATACTTTTCGAGTTATGAGCGAAAGTCTCTAAAAAGAACGTTTTCTTCTGAGTTTTTCTCGAATATCTCAGAACGCATCACATTTACGAGGTGGCAAAGTTGAAATTCGAATTCAGCGCCCCCAAATACGTAAAGTATGAAAGGGAAGTAGACTACTGTATTTATTTCTCCGCGAAAACACCATATGACTAGACTATTAGGTATATGATAGATGTGGTTGAAAATTCTTGTTCTAAATACAAGACCCATTAAAAGGTAGCGCCACAGGCGAATTTTTTGATGAAACAGTTAAGTTTTTAATGAGTTTTAACGGATTTTTATGTTATTTTTGCTTCACCGGATAGTGTGAATCAAATCTTGCGTTATTTATTTATTTATTTATTTGTGTACTTTATGAATCAAAAAGAAATTTTCAATTATTCCTTAAAAACCCGTGTTTTCTATCAAAATCAAATCTTGCGTTATCCGTGAGACACCCTATAGGTAGGTATATAGGTCGGGACTCGGTAGGGGACTGCCCGGTGATAGTTAAGTCACTGTCTCATCACCCGGCTGACCCGCAGAGATATACTATACTAACCTGGAGCACACCATTCAGACCCGTAGATTCCGGGTCAAACCCGGGGAGGTGACGCCCCTAAGTATACGCCAAGATGAATATGTGTGAGAATATGGAATGAATGCGTCACCTGGGACACAAATTTGGCACATACCTACATACATCTGTACATACCTACACCCCCTCTTACCCCCACAAACTTTCACTACAGGGTGGTAAACACTCTTATAGGTAGGAAGATAATAATATGTAAATTTCATTATTTACTGACTAAAACTTTCCAAACAAAACATCGTGGTTTGAGATATTTACAATAACAAATGTTACCAATGTTTGTTTTTACCCTTTTTTGTAATAATTGTTTAATTTGAAGTTTTATAATCTAGTTTATGACGAGTTTAAAGGGACTGAGCAAGAATCCTTCCATTATCGCTTGAACTTTATCAATTTTTGTATGTGTGAGTATATAAGCGCGAAATAGGAATAACGTAAGCGACAAAACTGATTTTGGCTTAGTGTCTGTTGATATTATTGGCTCATTGGCTCATGGTCTGACGATGTGAGGCGAATCGCAAGAAACTAGTGGATGCAGCATGCCCAGGATAAGTCAAAGGGGAGGCCTATATGTCCAGCAATGGAATTGAAACAGCTGAAAAAGAAAAAAAAAAGTGTAAAAAGGAACCGAATATCGAAATCAATCTTATTCAAGGTTTGTCTTGCCTCTCCGGCCTTACTCAACACCTCGCTGTTTGTGGTGTGGTCTGTCCAGTGAATCTTGAGCATGCGTCTGTAGCACCACATCTCAAAGGCTGAAAGACGGTCGCATTTTCTGTTACTTATATAGAATGCTCCAAATAAGGTATTTATGATTTTTTCCTGATTTATCTACGAGTATGTTCGGAGACTCAAAATTATTAGATTATGCATATTGACATTTCAAAAATTTCTAAAAACGGAAGACCTTTGATCTCGATAACCGTTACTAAATATGCTTTGGAAAAAATAGAGTAGATACATTGAACCTATATCTAGGGAATAACCGTAAAAGATTTTTAATAACTTGTATAAATTTCACAAAAAAATAATGAAAAACACATCTGATCTTTTTTCCGAAAGACAGAAACTTGTTTCCCGAAAGTCGCGGAGAATTTTTTTATTGTGCTGATAATATGCATTAAAATCTAGGTAATAACAGTGAAAGTTTTTTGATTGAAGCGAAATTAACCCCAAAAAATGGAAAACACGCTATTTTTACCATTTTATCATGCTATTGTCCACCCGATTTTGAACTGTAATGCCGTGGGAAATGACTGTGACGTCATTCTTGGTACCAAGAATCGATAAACACTGATATATTTATAGTTTTTTTTACTACGTTTAAATTTAAATTTAGAACAAATAATTCAGCACAGAAATCCTCCTATTTCTAGAAGGTACACATTTAAAAAAGTCCTGAATATATTATGTACTTAGGTAGGAGTGTATTCAGGGCCGTCTCTGGACATAATGCCGCCCTAAGACATATACGAAAATACCGCCCCCAAAAATATGTATATGTGCGTGAATTAATTGATACCAAGATAACCTCAGCAACAATTTTTTAATACACCAGTAGGGAGAGCAACTAAGATTTTAATATTGATTTGGCATCATTTTTTTCATAATCGTTTGGTATCAACCACTGAAAGATGTCATCGATAAGAGAGTCAAAGAATTTTTCGCTGTTACATCCAAGACACACTAGAGATCAACATCCATTGGAACAAGGCATTGGAAGGCGTTTGGCATTGAAACAAGTAAATAACGCCGCAGTCGATTTTTTTTAGATAATATGGGAGTGCTGATGAACATGTTTGTATCTATTTATATTGTACAAGACAAACGAAGGTGTAACTAGCGTCGCAGATTTTTTTTTTATACAAAACGTTAGTAGGAATTCTTACACATTGCCGCTCCTTCAGAATGCCGCCCGTAGGCTTTGCCTAACTTGCCAACTAGGTACGGACGGCCGGCCCTGCGTGTATTGGATGAGAGTTTTAAATTTAATACAAATTGATTTTTTTACCAGTTTTGCACCGCTTTCGGTACAAATTTAGTTTTACCCTTTACTGAATTTATAGGAAAGGACGGGTGTTGTATATAAAAGTATTTGTTTCGTAAATATTCCACTTTTTCTGTTCTATTTATTGGCTTTTTGTTCATCGTGCCTGGGGTCACCCAGGTACCTTTCAGACTATGCATACCGACATTTCAAAAATTTCTAAAAACGGGGGACCTTATCTCTCGACAACCTTACTAAATATGCTTTGGAACAAACAAGGGTAGATGCATTGAACATTTATCTACGGAATAAACGTAAAATATTTATTATACCTTGTATATAGATTTCTCAAAAAAAAAAATATGAAAAACACCTCTGATCTTTTTTCCGAAAGACGGAAACTCGTTTCCCGAAAATCGCAGAGTATTTTTTTTGTACTGATAATAGGTATGCATTAAAATCTAGGGCATAACAGTAATTTTTTTTGATAGACCCAAAATTAACCCCCAAAAATGGAAAAACGCTATCTTTACCATTTTATCATGCGATTGTTCACGCGATTATGAACCTTTTAATGCAGTGGGAAATGACTGTTACGTCATTCTTGGTACCAAGGCCTTAATGTCAACAGTTTATATTGAAACTGGACAGCTTTTGGTAAAAAAAAATATTCGGAGTGTGTAATCCATGCAATGTTTACAGAGGATGGTGAACTTTTTACTGTCAAACAAATTTATAAACAGTTACGAGTAGGAATTTTATTGATATTAAAAAGTAACTTTTAGGTACCTATAAATATAAATAGCTTAGTTTACGAGTTTTAAGGGCATGGGACCAGGAATGACGTCACAGTCTTTTCCCACGGCATTAAGGTTCTAAATTGCGTGACAATCGCATGATAAAATGGTAAAAATAGCGTTTTTTTTCAATTTTTTGGGGTTAATTTTGCGTCTATCAAAAAACTTTTACGGTTATTCCCTAGATTTTAATGCATATTATCAGTACAAGAAAAAAAATTTACTCCGCGACTTTCGGGAAACGAGTTACCGTCTTTCGGAAAAAAGGTGAGAGGTGTTTTTAAATATTTTTTTTGCGAAATCTATACAAGATAAAAAAAATCTTTTACGGTTATTCCCTAGATAAAGGTTCAATGCATCTACCCTATTTTGTTCCAAAGCAAATTTAGTAACGGTTGTCGAGATAGAAGGTCTCCCGTTTTTAGAAATTTTTGAAATGTCGCTATGCACACTCTTAAGCAATCGAATCAAAACCTTGGTAAAATTATAATTTGTTCAAAAAACTCAATTTTTTGAGAGCTCATAACTCAGTAACTATTGGAGTCTAATAATCAGTTTAGAGCCCATTCAATAGATTAAATTTGATAGGTGCATTTTTTTCTGTAAAACCAACCGTTTGGGAGTTATTTTGAAAATATAAATGGATGGCAGAAAACAAATTGGTTTTTTCGCTACCATTAGGAGAGCGGCGGCCCTAGAAGGTCACATTTTTTAACTTAACATTGTAGGACCGGCACTAACACCATACCAAAAATTCAGGACTACCTTTGGAGTTAATTTCGCTCGATTCAAAAAACTTTTACGGTCATTTACTATTAATGCATTTTATCAATACAAAAAAAAAACTTAAGGGGAACAAGTTTCTGTCTTTCGGAAAAATAACAGGAAAGTTTTTCACGCTTTTTTTTGAGAAATCTATATAAGTTATCACACATATTTTACGGTTATTCAGTAGATAAAGGTTCAATGTAACTACTCTATTTTATCCAAAGCATATTTAGCAAGGTTTTCGAGATCTATAAGGTTTCTCATTTTTGGAAATTTCTTAAATGTCGATATGCCTAAGTTTAAGGCTTAATAAGAAACATATAGGTAATTTTTTTAGAGAACCTAGCATTTGAAACTGGGTCCTCTCATGTTCTTAGTATCTACCTTTCAACTAAAACACAGGGACGTGGCGTGATGATATATAGATAAAAACAAAGGGTACAAATTCCGGCCAATGTCAGTGGCTTAACATATTGTTTACACAATTACAGCAAATAAACTAAATTACTTACTGTAACACGTTTTCTAATTAGAATAAGGTGCTTCAGTAACAATTACCTGCCTTTTTATCCTTTTGTTCTAGAGGTCATTAGGTCACGGATAAGAAAAGACAATAGTTACTGTCTTATTTGCTCACTGCTGTCGACCTAGTCCACTTCATGACACGAAAATATATTTAAATACTTGGTTGTCATAAATTTGGAGACGTGCCTGGGGTTTTCGTGTTAGGTAGCCTGAAAATGTTTTTTCTCTGAAACGCAAATTTTATCTTTGCAAGGTTTTGCATTTTACTGCATTCGTAGTTATAACTAACAATTCTGTAGGTATCTTAATATTATCATTCTTCATCATCATCAGTTGACTTTAGTGATCATTTCTGATTGATCTTGCGCGTGCGTTTGGATTTGTAAATATTTCATTTTTACCCGTAACTATCAAATATCTGAATATAGTAGGTGCTAAAATGGCAGTGGGCGGGTCATGTCAAAAAGACGGCAGATGGACCCCCAGAGTACTGAGCTGGAGACCTTACGAAAATAAACCAAGTGTATAGGGAGACCACAAAGGAGATGGGCCGATGATATCATCGAGTCGGTGGGACATGGGTGGAGGCAGAGCGCTCAAAGCAGAGAATTGTGGAAGAGACAGGAAGAGGCCTATATCCAGCAGTGGAGGGAAAGGGGGTGAAAATAAGTAGTGCTTACAATCTTTTTTTAGTATATAATGTTGCTTTCTAGTACCCTGTAATAATCATTGCTAATTAATTACAATGACTAGGCATACCTATATAGATACCTATTTCTAATAGATGATGCCTATTAATTAAAGAAGATAGTTTTGATGTCACTAAAGTAGCATTTTTATTACCTACTTTAAGAAGGTAATTATTAGGTAGGCAGTATTAACTTTTATCATCTATCAAACACAAAAATATCATCAAAGGTTATGAGTAGGCATATTGACATTTCAAAAATTTCTAAAAACGGGAGATCTTAGATCTCGACAACCTATTCTCGACAACCTCGAAAAATTAAGATATGATGAGAAAACGTGTAGTATTGATGTGATTTTTTGTGAGGTTTTATTATATAGTTTGAAAAATAAATACCTATTCTATCTCTGGAGGGGCAGCTGCCCCCTCCCCCCTGACGACGCCCATGGACTAGTCTATATAATAAAAATGTATTTTTTTAAACAATTCGTTCATAAATTCACAGGTTCTGTTTTTTTACGGAGTTCAACTCTTGTTATGAATATAGGACATGTAGGTATACGCCTTGGAATCTTGCGTGTTAACAAATGTGAGTATTTCAAAACAATAAACGGAAAAACGTATTGAAAATGTTGTGTACTTGACTTTATTTCCTTAGTGGGTACTTACTTTCTTTCAAATTACAAATGAAAGAACACGTTCTAATGTGTTTTATATTTAAAAAATAATGATAACTACATCATAGAATTAAGGGAAGGGACCTAATAATTGACACTTTACATTTTTGTGACAATAATCAGTGAAACAATACAATGACATGTCATTTTTAATCTTATTTTGATTGTTTTTTAATTATTTTGTACGTCTTATAATAATTTTACCTTTATTTACAATTAAACTAAATGTATGGTGCCCTTGGGGAGATATTTATCGCTAAACAGCGGCAAATAAGTGGTCCAATTATTATTATTATTTATGAAAAAAAAAACAATTATTTCTTAATAAAAAATACATTTTATTATAGAACGTTACAAATGATATCTGAACGTTAGAACAGATCCTTCCTTCAATAGATGAAGAAATAAGGAATAAAATATATGCATTAGATATTTTGTAAACGGAACATTTTTAAACCTCTAATACAACGAAACTGATCATGTTTTATAATATTATTTAAGATGTATTGTTTTTAAAATCACCATACATTATAGTGTAACTACGCCAAAGATATTGCAATATAATATTTACTTGTTTACGTATCCTTAAGCAAACAAAAAATGAGCAACAATCGCGACGTGGGACACAAAAAAATGTCGCCATTTTGAAATAAGTAAGTTATTATCAGAAGCTGGTTTCTTCACACTTCACAAAAGATAGATTCTCAACTATAATTGTGTCCCTTTCTGTTCTTCTTATTGTTTGGTTACTTACATGTTTATTTTGTGTTTGTCTATAATGTTATTTTTTATCCTAATTTTCCATTTTAATAATGAATTGCTTTTGTAACCCAGATAATTTGGTAATCCTTGAGTCTTCGCTGGTGTATTTGTTGATGATGTTATATTGTTTATACTTATTGAAAAACTGTTTGTACTCGAAATATTAATGAAATGAAATAATAAAGTCAATTCAGACTAAATATATCCTAGACTTTTTTTATTATAGTAGAAAAAAGTCTAAAGACTCAACTATTAGGGCCCTGTCAACTTTTAGTATCTTTACCTTATATTGTTGTTTTTTTCAGCAAGGTCAAACCAACACGAGCTGTAGCTTCCGTTGTCACGAAACATCGATAAAACTTTTCGATAAGTAGCCACAATGAAGAGTTCACGAAGAACGCAATTTGTATGCTCGTGCTAGCACACTTTCTTTCTATGCGGGCCGTGGGGTATGTAGGTACCCCTAGCAAAGGGATTCTGTATAGGCCAGGGATTGTCAACAGTTTATTGTGTAGCAACATTGTTTTATTGTAGGTCCTTTATATTTTAAGTCTTGGTTATAATACTCGAGGGGGAAATAGAGAACCGCTCGCAATATTACACACAATAACTTTGTTTTATTGCGTTTTGTTTCGCGTATCTTTGGAGGGTTTTAAATTTTCTTGCAACATGAAATAAAAGAAATCATGACGATAGATATATTATGTAAGATTTGATTTCTTATTTTTTACGCTTTTTTAAATTTCATCTCTTGTTCTTGTTGGTGACTGAGTCTACATTTTCTCTTCAAATTTTTCTAACTTCCCCATATTCTTGTTTGTTTTAGGTTACAGTTTAAAATTGTAGTACTTTTTATCATAAACACGTTTAAACTGGTGAATTTAAATTAATTTAATTATGTTTCAGATTTGTGTAATCACCAAAGAGATTACATATTAAGTACTAGAGGTCTGATTCTATGTACTTTCAATAGAACGGAAGTGTAGCAATTTCACGCTCAGCACTTTTTGGTATTATAGAGTCGCAAACCTCACACTATTAACAAGATATCAATAATAAAAAATAAAACATCTTTAAAATTATCGTTTTAGTCCTAATAACGTTAAAACGAATACAGTTTTTACTATTAAAGCAAAATTTCGAAACCGTTGCCCACAAACTGTCAAAATTTTCCATACGATTTGACAGTTTGTGGGCACCAGTTTTGTTACACTTCTAGCATTCAGTACTCTGTCTAGGTAGTACTTTATATATTATGTCGCTGGTAATCACTGATCAACTAAAGCTTAGATAGGTAACCCTTATAATCTCAAATACCGCGGTACGATTGGTTAATAGCCAGATGGTTTGTTCGCCTGTTATTCAAAGTTTTTCAAGCGTGGTAAATACACTTGCAATAATAATAATAATATTCAAATCTGGGAAAATATTTGGTATTTTATACACAACTTGCCTACAAAGCAAATTTCTAAACTCTAGATGGCGGTGAATTTCAAAACGGATACCTGTTCGAATTTTAAAATTCCTTTCACTCTTTAAATTTACGTTTCAGAATTACTAGACCGTAAGATTAGAGTATAAAACATTGCTACGAAAGTAAAACTACTATCCACGTGCAGAATTTATGTCCCAAGGTTGCGTTCATCTGAATTTTCCCTCCCTCCGAAACAGGATTCGGCGCGAAAGAGACAAAATTCTATACAACCGAGCGGGATGCAGAGAGCAGTAATGCCAACATAGATATAACACAATGGCGAGAAAATTGTATGTAGATATGTATAGAGCGCTGTAGCATCGCATCACAAGGACCAAGTAATATTTCCACAGAGAATTTTCCTTTCAGTCTTTGACAGTTGATCGTGGAAGGAATTCGTCTGTCATATACTCACGGGTGAAACATATCTTTTAAACGTCAAAATTCGTTCTATTTTCAAACTAATGTCATTTTTTCTTTATATTTTGTGGCTGTTGAGTTTATGATCGCTTTTATTGTACAAATATAAAGGAATTATTTAGCTGTTTACGCGTTTTTAAGGATTGTTTTTATTGTTGCTGAATTGTATTTTATCCCTTTCGGAGGGTGGAAATAAATTTCTTCTACCCTTTTAATAAGCGTCCTGCATTTTATCTCTCGTTTCGTCTAATTCTTACATTCATGAAACAAATTGGATTCTCAAACACTTAAGTTTCCCTTTAATATTTGACTTTGATGCAATATTGTAACCTTGAAAAGTAGAATATAAACTTTTTACCAAGTATTTACCTACTTTATTCACAAGCGAAGTACAAAAACACATGTTTCTGACTTACAAATCACCTGTAGCAATATTTTGATTTTTGAAACACGTTAGAAACGCAAAGTTGTAAATTTACGCAATCGTTTTTTGGTTTCAATAAACAGAAAATAAACATATCTTGTGTTTGAAATAATTATTTTGTGAACAATGTCTGTCTGTGTTGTTTAATTTTTGAAAATCTGGAAAGGCGACAACTCCTTTATTCAAGAGAAAACTGAGCTCAAAAACAAGGTAAGATTTCTCTATATTTTCTTTTGATGAAAAATTTTATGTTTTTTTTTTCAGACTCTGCGAAAGATTATAAGGAAAAAAAATGATAAACTATCCACAAAAAAAGACCAGCTTTCGCGATTAGTATTCGAGGATTTGAACCCTCAACTACTAAAGTAACTTTTTTGTGGATTTCTAAATATTTAGTTTTTCATTTTTTTCTTAAAAATGGACTTCCACCAAGTACCGACGGTCGAAAACATCGAGATTATTATATACTTAATAATCTTCCAGTTTTTAAATTAAATAGTTATAAAATTTCGTTCATTTTCCGTGTATTAGATTTGACCTATATTGCCAATATTGTTCTAATTAAAGACTGCAACTTATCTCATTTATGAGAAGAGCTATTTTTATCTCTGTCCCTTTAAAATAAAATAACATATTAGAAACATTTATAGATATTACTTAGATGCATATAAATTTTTAAATATCCTATGAATTGAAGAATTTTGGATCCCCTATGTTCTTAAGAGGAACGGTAAAGGGTTAAATAGAAGTAAGTAGGTACCAGTGGTGAAGGGTGGATTGCTGCAGAAGGGAAGCCGGGGCTATCATTTCTTATTGGATTACCCCAAATTAGACACTATTATACCGATCATTTTATCCAAAAGGTAACTCGATGGGAATCGTGTTCTTAGGTAGCTTCGCGCCTGGTACCTACTTGCGTTGGTAGTTGATAAAATTTACGAATTATTCACATCCCACCATTGAGCGAAGTGAAAAAATTACCCTACATAAAAAAGTATTATTGTTATTATGTTGATGCTAAAAAACAGGAATAAAACAAGTTATATCTTATATTGTATCTCCTTAATATCAAGTAGGCGATGCCCTTAATGGTTTTCAAAAAAACCCCGTGAACCCAGAAAAAACCCAGAAATAAGTTCAACCGGAAAATGTTAGAATTCTAGGTAATTTTTATTCTTCGCCCTTGACTTGAGGTACATTATTATTCTCATATGATGGTGGGGTTTGTAGAGTTGTATGGGCACACAGCACACAGCCATTTGTGGTGTACCTGTCTTTAATAAAGCGAAACCCGCACACATATCGCTGGTTACCCCCATCACTTTAGAAAATCATTAACCGTATAGATAGACAAACTAAGACTGTAATCCAATTTGAATCCGTTGAACATAGTATGTTATACTAATTTCTGTGCGAATTTTTCTTTTCTGGGTTTATTCATCCAGAGCTTTTTCGTTATGGGTTTTTTCCGGTCATAGTCTATAATATTTTCATTCATATAAAATTATGTATTTTTATTGTAGGATGGATGTAACCCACACATCTTCTATTGTATCAGTTTATGACTTTTTGTTATTATAGTTCAAATCGGCGATAAATAACTAATACGTACAATGAAAAGTTTCAGGTTATTTAGGAGGGCTCCCAGGCCCCTCTCTTTCATTAGCCACAGTGGGCACTTGCCCAGGGCCCTGCGATCCAAGGCGCCCCCTAGCTTCTGATAGATCACAAATTGATAACCTATGAATATATTATTTTCCGAAAATAAAAACAATAATTACTGACTGTAAATATACCTATTACCTATAAATAATACTTATTAGCTTTTTTGGGGCCTACCAAACAATGAGGCCTATCTTTCTCATTGCGATTCACGGAACACCCTAGTCCTTACCGATTACATTAAAATCTATTAGGTAAATCATAATTGTCACGATTTTTTTTTTGCCTGATGCGGCGTTAAATTTGCCTGTTATTGTTAAACATATCGCCGCTCGCTTTTTACTTTGACTAAAGCGACACAGGGTCAACTTTTCAGGAGAGCGATTTAAAGTTTAAAAAAACAGAAAAACCCTGATAACTTTTTTATTTATGAACCGATTTAAATAAATTGTATGGGGGTTTTGTTCATGGATTTTTTTTCTATTTTTTAGTATATAATGTTAATAAATATAGTCTCTTTTGTGTGAGTTAGATGGCGCTTAATCCCTTAATGCCTAACCTGATATTTAGTATAATTCGAAATTTATTAATTCAAAACAAGTAAATTACCACTTTCCTTAAAATCATGAAAATTCAAAATGACTAACATGCCATTTGTACTCTTCCACCAAAAAAACAAAATAACTTACACGTCATTTATATATATTTTCTAATAATTCAAAATGACTAACACGCCATTTGTACTCTTCCTCAAAAATATCAAAATGACTAACACGTCATTTATTTATTTTTTCTAATAATTCAAAATGGCTAATATAACTTTTTGTGACAAACTGTATCAAGCAGAACGTCTAAATTAGCACTGAAAATAAAATCGTTATAATTCAAAGTGATTAATGCAACCATGTTTTCCAAACACTTCCAAGATAAAATGGCTAACACACAAACTCTTGTATTATATATACAATTTTGTGAGTAATAAAAGCTGAAGCTCAATGTATTGGAACTCTAAGTATTCATCTTCATATCTGTTTCAAAAAAGAAGGAAAGAAAAAGTTTTCTAAATATATTATTTATAAATATTTCTTAAATATATTCTAAATAGGTATATACGTTCGCGCCCATCGCACACAAAACCAACACGTGTATTGACAATGAAGTTGTTAGTTGAACGACCGATAATAATATTTTCAAACCTTATAATTCTGTCTTAAACATTTTGTCTTAAACGACGACAGATGTACCAAATATCAGCTATCGTTATAACCGCAAAAATACGGGAGCCGGCAACTTAACCGCGGACACTTCGTCGTGGAAACTTAACCGCAGACACTTCATCGTACGAATGTACGTCGCACGTAAACGACACCGCATGGAAACAACATCTCAAGAATATTGATCGCATGTAAATTTGAGCGCACGGAACCATCATCGCAAGAATTTTGATCGCAGGTAAACATGAGCGCATGGAAACATTATCGCATGAGTTTTCGCCGTGGTTATCTACACCGCACGTACACTTTATCGCACGTAAGCTTCACCGCGGGGATAATATTATTTTTCTATTTCTTATATATATTTTTTGACGGGTTCCTCATACATATGTAACACTTTTTTTATTTATTTACTTCAGGCAACCAATTCAACATATTATGTTTAAGTTAAAGGGCAAGTACCTACCTGAATGATTAGAATTATTTAAGTTTTGAAATATTTTTTATATGTTTTTTTTTTTATGAAACTTTATTAAACCAAATTGGTAAAATAAAAAAATAATTACCTACTAAAGACACTTTCTGATTATTATAAAACTCGTTGTTATTATACGCATTACATATTAACCTTCACTAGGTGTTGTTTTGCCTGCAAATCTTGCAATAGAATTTTAATTCATTTCCTAATTACTTGGAGTTCTGAAAATCTTACCAGTTAGTGAAATAAATGACATTACGATTCTGTCCCACATTGGATCACCCTTACCCAGGGACAAAAAAGATGTAAAGCCTTTGAGGGCATCTAAGGCTTGTGTAGGGTGATGTGTAGAAGGGTTTTGTAGGCTGGTGGAGTATCGTATGAAAAGACGCTGGAAAAGAAATTCATATCGAGACTCAGATTTTGTCCAACTCAAGCTAGTCACTGCATTCCGCCATGTTGGATGTCTCATGAAAGTGCTTCTCGTATAGAAATCGGGTGTATTTTTTGTGAGAGTACACTATTTTAGTATACCTGCTTGTGTTATTATTATTATGTTCCTGTTGTAAATTATGAAAGACTCGTATTATTTTTAGTAAAGATGTGTGAAATAGGAATATCATCGTATTTTTGGGTTCACAGTTTACACCACTTTTTTTTCATTTCACATAGAATTTATGCCACTGATAACAAAATTGACATGTGTCGCCTTTGTAATTTCTCGGGAACAAACAATCTCATGGAAAAGGAAAGATCCACGTGTTTTTAACACGTACAAGATGTCAAGCATAATAGATACTACAATAATAGTCATTCAAGCAAACTGCAGTCACGACCTCAACAAAAGTACATAACTACTCTTAGGCAAGAAACTAGGATTTCTACATAGGGTCCTATGTGTGTGTCTAATTATTTGATATTTTAATCTTGTATATGATTTTAAATGTTGTGTGTTGCTTTTGACTTCCCAGGATTTGTAATTAAGTAATATTTGAGTCTTCACTGGTTTATTTGCTGATAATATTGTGATTGTGTATATTTTATGTTGTAACTGTATGCACTCTTTAAAATTAATAAAATAAAATAAAAGTAGCATGAAAATTATACAATTATAAAAATTATAGAGGTATGTGTGGGATTGTGTAAAAGAAAACTTAAGATGATCTATTTACAAATTTATTTACAGAAATTAAATCTATCGTACTGGCTCGAATTTTTAAGAACTAAGAGATGATCAATTATATCTAGGGACTGGAAAAAATCGGTGCTATTTTTTGGAAAATGTGGTGTTTTTTTTTTTGAAAAAAATGGGTGATTTTTTTTCACATTTTAGAAAAAGGTGGTGCTATTTTCCATACATTTATATTATCATGAATGTGGACAATATTGCAGCTTTTAATACAAGATTTTGATGTTGAACAATATTTTCAACAAAAAACCCTAAAACGATAAAATAATACAAAAATATTTGGGAAAAACAAAAACGCCTCTTTGCAAGATGTTTTCAGTGTGGTAGTTCTTCTTACTTTCAAAGCCACATTCCTTTTGATAATGTTTCAATTACCATATTTTCTAAAATAAAGATTGAAATTGCGTCAAATATGCGAAAATTCGCGATATTCCTGTAAAAGAATACTAAAATATGAGTAAAAAATACGAAATTTTCCAGTTTCTTATACCCCTTTAAAGTAAAGTTGTGTAGTATGTATGTTAACATTTTACACATATCTACATATTATAGTATTACATAATTATCAATCCTCTTATAATAACATTTATCCAAAATTCAAATACGCATTAACGTAATCAATAACAAGGCGTCCATTTCATACTTGTTTTTTTTTTGTAATAAGTTATTAATAACACTTATCATAACTAATAACAGTAATAAAATAACCTATAAACATAAGCATAACAATATCGGTTCGTACAATATGCAGTTGCGTAGGTAAGTAGATAGTTATATAGTTGCCATGTGGCAGAGATTACTCACCCATCTTATTGATTACTGGTCACCGTGGACTATTGTTTCCAAAGCAATCTATTCTTTTATTATAATAATCTTTTCCCAGGCGAGCATCAAAAGCCCGCAATAAAACTTCTAACTTTCTAAAACACAATTTACAATCAATATTCTTTGTCGGCCTTTCAAATATTTGCAAATTATTTTTGCGTATGAGTTTTATATAAATTTAGTAATCACTTGGAATTATGTATTTGTAAAACAAATATACATAAATACATACACCTACTGATAAGGATGTAAGGTTTTTGGTTCCATAGCATGTAATAGGCAAATTATTTATAATAAATAAATAAATAAAACTTTATTGGGCAGTAAATATATGTACTTAACAAGAAAAACAAGACAATGTAGTGTGCCAAAAGGCGGACTTATTGGAAAAGCAATATCTTAGAGTCAACCCAATCAATATAATCATTAAATAAATTAAATTAAATCATTATTGGTTTCACAGCAAACATTGTTTTATTTTTGTAAGAAAGAAAACATAAATCACTATTTTTGGTAATTAGGAAATACTCTATAAGAAAACAATTTTCATGCCTATTATAATTGCGGAACTTATTCTATATACTTAGACACTATTTTTGTATAAAGAACGATCTACGATCTTCTTCACTCAAAATAATGTAAGAAAAAAAAACACTTTCCAATGATTTTACTTCCTCTTTTCAGACATTATTTCTTGAATGTGGTGAATTACGCATAGATATTGTGTGAAATTCAATGGTAAAGTTGTCCCATGCGATAAAGTTTACATACGGTGTAAATTCATGCGATAATGTTTCCATGCGCTCAAGTTTACCTGCGATCAACATTCTTGCGATGGTGTTTCCATGCGCTCAAATATACATGCGATCAATATTCTTACGATGTAGTGTACATGCGGTGATGTTTACCTGCGACGTACATTCTTACGCTAATGTGTCGTGCGATACCATTTCCGTACGGTTAAGTGTCTGCGGTTAAGTGTACACGGTGAAGTGTCCGCGACAAAGATTCCTGGACCCCAAAAATACTAAAGTGCAAATTCAATTATAAACAATTAGTTAGAACGATTAACGGATAACATAAAATTAAAAAGTAACAATCCAATGTGACTAATGGCCATTTCAATTAAATTCAGTATTAAGTAGAAATGACTTAAAAGACATGTAAAGAGTAATATCCAAAATTCAAAAAGTCTAAACTTAACATTATTTAGTATCATGTAAATGTGACTAAACGAAGGACATGTTTAGATTTAATATTATACGATTTGACTAAAGTGCATCTGTCTAAATAATTTTGATAAGTCAAAAAAGCTAAAGCGCCACTCGCATTGTTTTATGTGTTAAGTTTGTTTTTCTTATAAACCAAACATTCATGAATTGTGAAAATTTGGCAAAACAAAGCGCCATTCGCGATTTATAAGTTGTTATTTTCGTCGCTTTACCTATTTTTTGAAAGATAAAAGTTGGTTTTTTATTTGACTAAACGACCAAAAAAGTTGTCTAATTGACCTTGAACTTGGACCATTCGATAAAGCTCGCCGAGACGATTCCAACGATATATATAACTCATTTTATACCTAAGTGGCGCTTTAGTCAAAGTAAAAAACGAGCGGCGATATTCTTTATATCTTTATTTGACGATAATAAACCAGACCCATATTACAAATTACTTCCCCTTAATTCACAAAGAAATTGCATGCGGCGCTATTTATTTCCTGTTTTTTTCGTATTCCATATCAAAATTCTTATTGCTCTCCCTGCACTGGGTATGCTCCGTAAAAATCTCGGTACTGGGGGTACCGGCTGTGTTACATGGAAACTTGACAACTGATGTGGCTTGGTGGGCCCATTATCTTAAAGTGCCCAGGGCCCCCATGGGGTTAAAAACTCCCCTGAACGCACACAGCTACTGATGAAATGAAAATGAGATGCGTAAATTTTAAGAGGCCACGCCCACACGTAGATAGCTCATTTTACGTTTTACGATGTAACGTTTTATGGTTTATCGATGATTTAAGGCCCCTTTTACGCACTCTGTATGATGCTTTTTCCAGTTTATAGACATCAGGAGATGTGTACGTATATTCTTAACTAACATTGGTGATATCATCTTGAGATTACTTCGATAAAAAGGTACCTATATGTTTTAGTATCCGACATCGCCAAAAACATGATTTTTGAAAATTTTCTTCATTAAAGATCTTTCAAAGCTTAGAGCTTCATCTTCAGTGGCTTATGAAGCTCTAAGCTTCGAAAGATCTTTGGATTGTGTTTTCAACTTCAAATAAAATACTTAGTGGAAGTACAGTGTTTTTTCATTTTACAAAATTTGTTTAAATGAACTTCCATAAATTTAATCTTCCTACAATCACTATTGTTTATTGTTGTGAATCGTCCCTAGGCCATTTGCAGGCACCTGGACTCGTCAAAGTTACATGTTGACAGTAATATAGGTATACAAATAGAGATAAAACAATAAATTTACAGGGAAATTCAATGCCAAATAGAGTGTAAAAGGCTATATTGGTACATCGTCATGGTCGTAAAACTAGGTACATATTCTACAATACTCAATAAGCACATACAAATAAAATTAACAAAGAGATAATGATTATGGTAAGGTACAAATGTGACATTACAGTACAGACTCAGTTAGACTAGCTAGAGATTTTTCTAGACTAGATGAAACATTCACCAATTTTGTAAACTACATGACATTACGATTCTGTAGATACCACATTGGACCAGCCTTCTCCAGGGACAAAAATATGTACAGCGTTTGAGGGGATCACTCAAGGGTTGTGTGGGGTCATGTGTGGTATCGTATTAAAGGGCGTTGGAAAATAAATTCAGTTTGAAGGTCAGATCTAATCCAGCTCAAGGTTGCAAAGATTATAAAAACGTGTCATATTTTTTTTTCAGTCGCTTGAATTAAAAACTGTAACATAATTGAAACACATATTTCTAGATTACTCTATTAAAGTCAACTTAATATCTTTTCATAGGAATTCGTGGTCGGTTTTTTCTAAATTGCTTGTGACTAACACATTTTTAAACATAATGTTCTACCATAAAAGTCTGTATAAAATCTAAACTGGTTTGTAGGTATCAAGCATTTTAGTTCTTTCTCTCCACGCCGTCCTGCCACTCGCCAATCTCTTCACTTCCGCGTAGGTGCTCTCACTAATCTGGTCTATATAACTGCTTCTCGGGCGACCTCTCACATTACTGCCCTTTACCATTCCTTCTGCTATGGTGATGAGCAGGCCGGGGTGCCTGATGTTATGGCCTATCTATCGCTCTCTTATTCAAGATTTGTCTTGTCTTTCCGGCCTTGCTCAATACCTCGCTGTTTGTAGCGTGGTCTGTCCAGTAAATCTTGCCCTCTACAATTCCTTCTGCTATGGTGATGAGCAGGCCGGGGTGCCTGATGTTATGGCCTATACATCGCGCTCACTGTTTGGCAATATCAAGATTTGTCTTGTCTCTTATAAATGTGAGACAAAATATTTTTTTATTCGCCTTCTATAGGTTCGGGAATAAAAAATTGTATTTAAGGAAGTGTGTTATAAAAATAACTATAGGCATAAAATTTCAACGCCTGGTAGTAAAAGTTTTTATTTTTATTTGATGTCATAATAATCGTAATCATATAATTTCATATCCCCCTTTCATTCCGGGCCCAGACCCATAATATTAAGATTATCTTATACAAGTTATCATAATATTATCTGACATCTAAGTGAATGCTCAAATCAGCAATTTGAGTATATGGGATATTGTCCTAAATGAATACTAAAAATTTGACCATTATTTTCTAGTATGAACTAAAATTGCGGTGTGTCATGTTTTATACTAGGGACCCAACTATGACGTCACGGTCATTTCCCGCGGCGTAAGGTTTCAAATAGCATGATAGAATGGTAAAAATTGCGTTTTTTTTCCATTTTTTGGGGTCATTCCCTAGATTTTAATGCATATTTTCAATACAAAAAATACGCGACTTTCGGGAAACGAGTTTCTGTCTTTCGGAAAAAAGGTCAGAGGTGTTTGTCACAATTCTTTTTTTTTGAGAAATCTGTACAAGATATAAAAAATCTTTTACGGTTTTTCCCTTAATAAATGTTCAATATACCTACTCTATTTTTTCCAAAGCATATTTAATAACGGTTGTCGAGATCTAAGGTCTCCCGTTTTTAGATTTTTTTATAAAAGTATTTTCTCCGATTCGGAAAGAAGTTATTCTTATTCACTTGGTAGACTTTGTTTACATGCTGCGCTGTGAGTGAATAAAAAAATGAAGTTCAGTGTGAATAAAAAATGGCGTTTAATAAAATAAAAATCATACAAGTAATTCGTATTTCTACGCATTTCTTCTGACATGAACTGAAAGGCATTATCTTCCACGTAACATTTATCCGATAAAGCATTATTTTATCTGTCATGTTAATATGTAATATGGCTGTTACCTTTGTAACATATGTACGTAAAGCCCGTAGAGAAAGTTACGTCAAATCCCTAAAGAGAAATAGGTATATATGCTACCAGAAATGCATGAAATCCGTCATTGTATACAGTTCCTAGGAAATATATGCAATGCCTAAAATCGGCAGGAAATGTGTAATGCGCCCGCTTCACGCTCGCGAGTCACTACGACCTTTTGGTGTTCATGAATAAAAAGGGGTGAGTATGGAACGTTTGTCTTGACGTGTACGAAACTAACCGTGGACGCCTTTTTACTCATGAACACCAAAAGGTCGTGGTGACTCACGAGCGTGTAGCGGGCGCATTAAATAAATATCATTGTTTGTAATTTTTTTGTATTATAAATTACATTTTATATTATTTTTGAAAATCACAATTTATGCTTTGTACTGGACTTTGCATGGACTGGAATTGGTGAATGTTACTTAAGTGTAAAGTGATCACATTAAGGCTACCGACGATCAGTCATAAGCCTGATGGAAGGTCCATCCTTTGCTGTGCATCTGTTCAGATATAACTACTTGTATACTTTATATGCAAGTCTTGACTCTTGAAAAATCTTACACTATATATTAATTTAATATATTATACACATTTTACTAGGAATTATGTAATTTTAATTTTTAAACAGAAATCTGAAAATTATCAAATCATGTTATTTTAAGTGCGACTCCAGTTTGCCTGCAAAAATAAACAGGTCCTTCGGTTTGGGAACGCTTTTATTCTTAATTTTATCTATGTGCCAGCTTACCCGAAAGAAATAATAAGTTTTTGAGTTATTAGAACATATATTTCCCAAGAAAAGTGTGAATTAAAGAACCTGTGACAAATTATTTCACACATTTCCTAAATTGACCTGGCATTGTATACATTTCCTAGGATTTGTATACAATTCCTAAATTTCTCACATTTCCGAAAATATAAAAAGAATTTTAAATTAGGTAGGTACCTAGTAGGTACTACCTACTTAAATTTTATGCTAACATACAGACAATAGCGATACAACTTTTAATGTGTAAACATCATGGTCTCTCCCGAGTAATAAACGTGTATGATAATTTCGTGCCCCTAATGCTCGTCCGTCCAAAATGACGATTTTTTATGTTTCATTCGTATTATTATTTGTATAGTTACATACATGAATACTAATTAAGACTCTCCGAATTAATAGTAGGCATATCGTCTTTTTAAAAAAATAGATTATCAAGACTTTAGATCTCGAAAACCTTACTAAGTATGCTACGTAAAAAATAGGGTGACTTAATACATTGAACCTTAATCTTGTGAATGATCGTAATGCCTCTTAAAAAGTTATAATAACCTCTAATTTTAAAGCTCCCGACCCAACTATGCCGTCACGGTCATTTCTCGCGGCATTAAGGTTCAAAATCTAAGAAACGGTCGCATGATAAATTGGTAAAAAATCATTTTTTTCGGGTTAATTTCGCTTCAATCAAAAAACTTTTACGGTCATTCCCTACATAGTAATGCATCTATACAAAAAAAATTCTCCGCGACATTCTGGAAACATGTTTCTGTCTTTCGGAGAAAAGATCAGACGTGGTTTTTCACAATTTTTTTAGAGAAATCTATACAAGATATAAAAAACATATTTTACGGTTATTCACTAGATAAAGGTTCAATGTATCTACTCTATTTTTTTCCAAAGCATATTTAGTAAGGTTGTCGAGATCTAAGGTCTCCCGTTTTTAGAAATTTTAGGAATGTCAATATGCGTATTCTTTTAAGACTGTCTGAATAAAAATCTCTTTTTTGTTACAAGTTTTGTAACGTCAGAAATAAACAGAGTTATCTATGTAATTCAGATCGGCGGGTTTGTTTCGAAAACTTTTAATAATGTTGTTTGCTGATACGAATTTAAATTATAATTATTTGTCTAGCAGAAGAATTCGGTAGGAGGAGGTAAAAAAGTTTACAGTCGGCATAATAAAATAATACAAAAGTTTCAGTTTCTCAGATTTTTTTGCAAGGGTCCCGGATTGTGACCTTCACACAGTAGTTAGGTTCATCTTTTTTTGACAGCTCTTGTAACAAGATTCGACAGTGAGGGCTATAGTATATTTTTTTTTCAGAAGTCTTACGGAACAAACTTGGTTTAGTGTTGCTTGATGTGATAATAAGATATTGTTACATTTTTTCTATGCTTTCAAATTATCTTTTAAAACTGTTGTTTAAAAAACTAGCCAATTTTCGGATTGTTAGAATAAACTGGCAACTTTGTTTTTCAAACTTATGATGGCAGTTTAAAGGGATTATCGGAATACTTTTTTTCTTTATCCAACTCCCAAAACTATCTTGCCTTTAAAATGATTTCTCTAGCACTGCTCTGTAATATTTTCGGCATTGTAGCTTGCTTGTAAAAGATACAATGTGAGAATATTACGGACCTCCGACAGCTCTCATGACATAGTTCGACGATCAGGGCTACCAACAATACAATCTTGAACTCCACTTACAGCTAACGTCCGCCGACTGCCAAGATATAGTGAATAGTCAACTAATCGTAAGTGATAATTGACAGTTGATGAAATGAGAGATATAAAAATTTGACCATTTTGACACTATTGTACTAATAAATTGGCTTCATATTGAATTTGTATGGACTTGTATTGAAATAATTGAATTATAGCTTATCTATTTCAATTGGAATTTTAATAATTTTCAAAATCTATGGCATAGAAACATAGATACACGTATATAATTGTTGCATATCTCCATACTTATAGATTTTGATATTAAAATTTATTATAGTTGTGCCAAGATCAACACTGTATGAATGTCATTGAGCTGAGAGCGTATCATACATACACTTTTCGTCGTCTGCGCATACACTTTTCTCTTGAAATTTCAATAGCTTCCCAAAGTCCCAGCGGCATTCGGCAATATTTAAAGCGAGACAACGTTGACGAAATGCTGTCCAGGACAATAATAATAATAATAATATTTGGACCACTTATTTGGCGCCGTTTAGCGATAAGTCCAGTTTAGCATGGATCACTATGTAAGGATGTTATTGGTGTTATTATGTTCATGACGAAATGCAAACTGAGCCCTTTACACTCTACTGTTTGCATTGTTTGCACATTGTCACTGTTAATTGTTCAAAATTCTTTTTGGTTGTTACTATGTAAAAACAATGTAAATTTGACGAGTCAAATGCCCGAAATTAGGGCCTAGGGACGATAGTGAACAATAAACGTTATTAGGTGCAAACGAGAAAGAGAATTATTAAATATAAAGAAGAAATAAGAATAACCAATATAACCATGCATGTTGTAAATCCAGCCATCACAAAATAGATTTGTACCTTCTATGATATTTGGACCTATTGTGTTTTCTTTCCACGTTTTTTATCACTTTAGTTGTTTGCTAGGAAGTTCAGTATGATTGCGTCTATTTCGTTTTTTCAATAGACGCATAGTTTCAATCAGTCTCCACAATCCAGGTTATGAATTATAATATTATGGAAGTAATTATAGACAGTTATGCTATACGAGTAATTACGGAATAGTCACGTCGTTATTACTACACGTATATGACGTTAGCTATTAATTTGTCAATTTATACCTATGTAATATGTGATAGATATAATTAATACAAGTTATTAATAGATTCTAAGTATATAAATTGATATCCGATATATTCAGCACTTGACCGTGACATACCTAATACATCTAATTCTAATTGAAGATGCATCATCTACCAAACATTTCAGAGACAAAATATCTATTGGAGTTTTATTTGC
Source organism: Ceraclea dissimilis (assembly GCA_963576895.1). Lineage (NCBI taxonomy): Eukaryota > Metazoa > Arthropoda > Insecta > Trichoptera > Leptoceridae > Ceraclea > Ceraclea dissimilis. The sequence goes on from OY756363.1 coordinate 18,686,413, forward strand.
ATCTTCCATACTTACTAACAACATGCCCCGATTTAAATCTTTTAAACTTGTAGCACAATAGAATATCGTGTATGGCATAAATCACTCGTAGACGGGTGGATTGCCTTTAATTTAAAAAAAAAATATGCTTACTAACATTGCTCTAGAGTTTGCTATATATAGGTCAAGTAGGTAATTGAAAATACGAAGGATGAAAATAAAGGTCTGTGATTAGCAGTCTATCAATTTTTTCGAAAATAAAACGATGTTTGTTGAAAATCCATAAGAGTTATGAGAAAACAGTCAGAGTAGACAAATCGACATTTCAAAAATTTCTACATTGAATACATTGAACCTTTATCTAGAGAATGACTGTAAAATATTTTTAGTATCTAGCATAGATTTCTCAAAAACAGTTGTGAAAAAACACCTCAGATCTTTTTTTCCGAAAGACAGCCACTCGTTTCCCGAAAGTCGCAGATTTTTTTTATGGAATTGATAAAATGCATTAAAACCTGAAAAACTGAATTCCAAACACCTAGTTAAAAAACGCATTTTTTTTACATTTGATCATGCGATTGTCCATGCGATTTTGAACATTAATGGTGCGGGAAATGACCGTGATGTCTTAGTTGACCCCCATCTTCAAGTATTATTTTATTTATTCCAATTTTTTTAAATTATTAGTGTAACTGGAAGTCTGATTAAAGTAGCCACGAGTTAACAATTCCAGGACTAGTATTGTATTCAGTATTTTACCCCAATTTATTTATTAATATTCAGTAGACTGAGGGAATAATATTATTTTTAGCGTGGGTGTTTCCATTAGTACAATTTGTCGTTATATAGCTGCTAATATTATTTTATTATATTCTGTAAAACAAGTGATAGAAAGTTCGCGTTTTTATATATGAAGAATTCGTGCTATTGTTTAGTGATAGACACTGTTTCATGCAAGTTTTTTTATATCAAAATACTATAGGTACCTACTACTAAAAATTGCTTTCGTGACAATAAGAGTATGCATATTGACATTTCAAAAATTTCTAAAAACAGGAGACCTTAGATATCGGCAACCGTTACTAAATATGCTGTGGAATAAATAGTAGATACATTGAACCTTTATCTAGGGAATAACCGTGAAATATTTTTTATATCTTGTATAGATTAATCGCAAAAAAATGTGAAAAACACCACTGTTTTTTTTTCCGAAAGAAAGAAACTCGTTTCCCGAAAGTCGCGGAGAATTTTTTCTGTAGTGATTACATGCATTTAGATCTCGGAAATTTTTGATTGAAGCGAAATTCATCCCAAAAAATGGATGAAACGCTAGAAATTTTTGAAATCTTAACATATCTACACATAACACGAAATTCGCGAACCGATTCGATTTGTCGCGATTGCGAAGTTATCAGTATTCAGGTATTATGAAGTTTCTGTTGTAAGTATTGAGTGTGTATAATAAGTATCTGGAGTAGAACACAGCAGCGGATTAAATGGTTCGCAACCGAAGAACAACAATAGGCACTTAGGCTGAGGTATAATAAGGTATGAGGATACGCGACAGTAATATAGAACCATTATATTGACAGTAAAACACATTAATACCATTATATTACTAATTATATTATTATACACGTATACCTGCCACAATACAGGTGTACGACAGTTATAATCAAGTATGTCGGGTTGACTGTAAGATATTGCTTTTGCAATAAGTCCGCCTTTTGACATACTGCATTGTCTTGTTTTTGGAACTATACATATTTAGTGGCCAATAAAGATTTATTTATTTATTTATGTCTAAACACTTATAAGTTATAACTTTATAAGCAGTGATTTTTGTTAAAGAAAAAAGTTGTCAAACTTACTTAAAAGAAGGCATATTGAAGACATTAAATAAAAGGATTTTTAAGACCATTATAGTTCTCGACAACTTTAATAAATATACTTTGGAAAAAAATATTATAGATACATTGAACCTTTATCTATATGGAATAACCGTAAAAGTTTTTTTATATCTTGTATAGATTTCTAAAAAAAAATGTGAATAGCAGTTCTATTATAGATAGATATAAAAATCTTTTACGGTTATTACCTAGATAAAAGTTCAATGTATCTACCCTATTTTTTTCCAAAGCATATTTAGTAATGTTGTCGAGATCTAAGGTCTCCCGTTTTTAGAAATTTTTGAAATGTCAATATACTATGTAATATGTATACATACTCAATACAATGTATACATACTCTAAAATTGTGATATTCGAAAAATGTGTTTTTAAAGCAATCTCACGTATAGAGAAATAGGATTGTACCAGCCTTATATTGTATGTAATATATTATCTTCCTATTATCCTGACTTCTTAGGTAGGTCTAGGTAGTTGACTTCACTCAGTATACTTGCTAATCTGATGTAGTATGTATTGTTATATTAAATTGTCTTAATGACTTTATATCTCGACTAATATTAATGTTGCCATGTGCAGACTTCCTATACACGTTCATTCATACCTTCACATTGTCAATGTTCAATAACTCATACAAAACGGACAAATTTACTTTTTGTCAGGTTATATAGGAAAGCATTTAGGGTTCTTAATTTTGCCGACTCATATATTTATCCAGTGACCACCTCATTCATTAGTGATATTAGTGATTGATATACTATATAAACTCATCAGCCTAATACTGGGGAACATTCACCTATCCAGATATCATGGATATCACAGGATAAGGCTCAGATATACTGCTCTATATAAAATACAAGCATTGTGCCTGAAATATCATATAGAAATCGTCTTACAATATTGCAAGTATTAATAATTACCGATTTTTACATTATTATGTATCAAATTTTATAAAATTATTTATTGGTATTATACCTGGACCTGATAATACTAATGGATTATAGTATATAATATACCGACCTTGAATGCCCAATATTTTCAGAATTTTTCAATGGACGCCTTAATATTAACTGGTTATAATACTCGTATAGTATTAGTGATATTTTCTAACTTAAGAGGCTTTTGTTAAGTTATAAGGAGATATTTGTATTACCGTTACTAAGAAACATTAATAATCTTTTGACTACGAGCATTAGTTATACGAAAACAATAATATTATATAATTTTGTTTGCTATTCAGTCACTAGATGTAGCTGTATGTATTGTATTATGCTTAACTATTGATAACTTGTAATTTAATAATTCTACAAGCAGACAGCTTAGGTATTGCCTTAATTAAAAATTCTTCTATTTTTTACCTTAATTGCTTCCTAGAGATGCCTTTTGTCAAGAAAAATAAAGTATTTTTCGATACAAGTTTTTATCATCTAAGGCCGGTATATTCTGAGTAAGATGAAAGTAGGTAGGTACATACTATTAGATTTACATATTAAAGTTGAACGCTTTACAAGCTTAATAATAATTTCACAAATGGAATGAAAATTTGAAAAGCGATTATTCTGTAATTGAAAACGGAACGTGGAATGATTGTGTAAGGGAAATTCAAATCTGATAAGTGATAATATAAAGGGAATTAGAATTTCTATACTAGAGATGGATGTAGAATTAATATTTCACAAAATCAATTAGGTATTTTCAAGACTTATGCCTAAGTGTTCTGAAAAGGCTCGTATATTAGATATACTTAGTGTAAGGTCATGGCATTGATATTGTGATATAACTGAAACAGTCAGATACATACCTGAGTTCTATAAGGGCGCTTGATAAAAAAAAATGTATTAGGTACTATACAATTGTTTTTTTTTTAAATGCGAATCTGGGATTATCTAAATTAACCGAAATACACCTTTGTACACTTCACGACACATTAAGCTTGTGTCGTGAAGTGTAGTAGGTCGGCTCTATTCTATATATGCCCGCTGATAGCATCAACAACAGCTGTCTCTAATATCGCCCTGAAGGCAACAGTCGTCTGGGCAGACCTGCAAAGACCATCCAGAGGCTGAACACATCAGAGCTGCGCCAGGTTGGAATGACATAGGAACAGGCAACGGAGTTGACCCAGGACAGAAAAGCCCGGAAAAACTGGGTGACGACCACATGCTCCACATAGGGAGCGGACGTGGATATATATATGTATGTAATGAAAAGTTCCCTGTGGAAACCGGCGCAAATAAATTTATAAGTGGTTTTAAATACAGTTTTGTGACTCATATTTTTTTATCAAAATTATTAATTTCCACAAACACATAATTTTAACAAATAAAATTCCCCGCGACGTGACAGGCGAATGTGATTATAAATAGATGTTTGTTTTTTACATTTACTGTTGAAAACCGTTTTTTTTCAGTATGAATTCAGTCAGATAAGGGAAATGATGAAAGACAAATGGGGAATACAAAAGTCAGCAATATGATATGGTGTACGTGTAGATAATTATGTCAATGTAACAATATTATGTTACAGGCAAAACATGAAATCAGTTACGATATGCAATCCCTAGGCAACCTCTGGGATATCCTTCTTCTTCTTCTCCATTAGCCTTCTTCCCTCCACTGCTGGATATAGGCCTCTTCCAACTGTTTCCTCTCGTCTCTGCTCTGACCCTTCCGCATTCAGGTTCCCCCGGCGATTTGGACAATGTCGCCGGTCCAACGGCAATACATCAGACTTTCTAACCCTTAGCGACCAAGCTATACAATACGCAAGAAATCTAGATTTAAGTCTGTGACAAGCAGTTCACTCTGCGCTTTTAGCTTTTATTTTTACACTTTGACATAACGAATGTTATATGATATAGGCGTGATGTTGGCCATACGATAAAATAAATGTAATGTCGCTTTAATTACCAGTTGGTATTCTATGATTTGAGATATACCTTAAATTATTTAAGTAAATCATGAATTCAATGTATTTTACTGTGCCAGAATTTAAAGAAAAGTCTTGTTTTAATTAGTATGGTCTTAATTATTTACAGAATCGAACTTATTATCTTACAAAGTCCACCCAACAAAATATAAAAATTAATAGTAAAAATGCTAGGCGTTCAACACAAAGATCTCAATTTGTAACTTTTGCCTCAGAGTGCAGTGAAATTTTCGTTAATTAACGTTTTTTGTATTTTTTTTTATTCTGTATCACCCCTTAAAAGATACTAAATGCGGAAGACAATATCCTGTATACAATCCTGCCAACCTTCCCTCGTGTTACATTTCAATGGTGAAATGAGATAACGAATATTGTGGGAAATATAATACTCATGATTCCCCTCTGATGTTACGTTTTTTTATATACTGAAATTATATCAAATATCACCAGCAAATATCTATACAGATAACTCCTTTTTAATTATTCTTTCCCCGTGGTTTTGCGTTTTTGAAAATATTGTTTAAATGTCAACGGGAATGTAACATTTTATATCAAAATTGGTGATAAAATTTCTATACACGAGGGCTCCATTTTGTTTCTCCCAAAATCACTAAGCCCCTCTTGTCCTCTGTTATCAGTGGCGGATTAAAACATTCAGGTGCCCCAACCCGAATGTTTAAAAAAATACCAACCAAAATACAATAGTAAATAGCGCTGCAGGCGAATTTTTTGACATTTTAGTAATTGGTGGCAATAACTGTATGACAGTAATGTTTTATTGTCTTCGAAATGAAAATCAAGTAGTCCCATTTGATGCAGCTCAAATTTTTAAACTTAGTAAACTTTCGCGCGAGTGTGGTGTTAATTATTAGTTTAAAAGGCTATATGCTGTCATTCTGCTTTGGCGTTTACTCAGCCAATACTGAGAGCATCGTCTTGAAACTGAAGACAGTGATAGATGGAAGTATTCACCACAATCTGACTGACCTAGAATTACAATATTTGTAAATTCTTTGAACAAAAAATAATTCCGAAAGATCGCCTGAAATTTACGGGAGGAATCAATTATCCGTTCAGTTTTTCAGATGCAAATGTATAATTTAGTCAAAATATTGGTAATTATAAGGGTAACAAGTTGACTGTCGTAGATTTATCAATTTGTTTGCAGGTTTTTTTTTTAAAGGTATAATTTATATTGTTGCTTACGCTATTCATATTTCGAGCTAACACTCTCATACAAAATTTGAAAAAGTTGAAGCGATAATAGAACGTTTTTTCCTCAGTGCATATTTTAAACCTTAATTTCCGAAACTTTTGCACATATGAATCTAATTCCTCTAGTTGTGGGGACAAATTTAAACCACCGCTTCAAGGGATTATGAAATAATCTTCCAAAGTATGCAGATTTCAACATTTCAGTTTAGTCAGCAATTTGATGTGCACTTTCAGACAATGAACAAAGCTCCAGCTTAAAATCCTGCTGCATCGAGTATTAAAATCGCATTCAAGAGATTTGTAATTTTGGGAAGTTATAATTAGTTTTGAAATTCGTTTAATTATTCGTTTAAGTATTAAATATACTACTATTCGTAGTAATATATTCGGTCGCATGCCGAATACCGAATATTTGGCGGGAAGCATAGCCGAATATTCGCTAAAATATTCGGCCTGATAAACGCATGTACAAATTTTAATGTGCATACCACATTATATAAAGTATCGTAAATTCTACTCTCTGATTGGCATGAATTGAATCACCCTAATTTTCCAATATTTGACTGTCATAACTTGACATCACCTAGGTAATAAAATAATTGTTTTTTTCTAATACTCGCTCAAAGATACATTACCAATAATACATTGACAAAATCTATTATGCCACGAATTTGAATTTACCTAGACAAGGTACACAGCCTTAATTTACTGTAGTTTCTTTATAATTTCTTTCTCCTGTTTTTAGAAATTCGATATTTGGCTCAATACCGAATACTCCAAAAAGGGGCCGAATACCGAATAGTAACCGAATATTCGTTTCATCTCTAGTTATAATCCATCAATGTGAATATTAAAATGATATGTCAGTAGAATTATGGTAATACAATGAATCCGAGACTTGCAAACGTTCAAGTTACAAAGCTCTGACAAAGCGCTTCCACTTACTAGTATAAACTAAATGCAATGCATGGTGTTAGCAGAGAGCTTTTTGTTTACCCATAGTACGAAAGCGCCCTGAAATGTTGTGTATCCTTGGTAAATATTATATGCAGTCTGCAGTATAGGGACTTTTGGGTATAAGCTTAATAAATATCAATGTGCTTTCTCGGATAAGATTAATGGAGAGTGTTTTTAAATTATAAGTTGTTTATTTCTTCTAAGTGCACAATTATGTAATAATAATAAAGCTTTATTAGCACCAAATAAAACACAACATAACATTAAAAAAGACACAATACATTGCCAAAAGGCGGCCTTATTGCCAAGGCAATATCTTCCAGCCAACCGTGAAAGAAACAGCAGTTACAGAGTATTGAATGATAATCAAATCGATCCAAATTAAACGAGATGAAATAAATACATGAGAGTAAATATGTAAGTTAAAAAATAATAATAAATCGTAAATAAATAAAATGAAATAAATAATAAATGTACTCGTACTTACAGATAAAACGTAACTTATTTAATGATGTTCAATAATTTAATGAACGAGGGGAGAAACTACAGAGGACGACCAGGGAAAGAATACTTGGACGACCTGTGCCAGGATATGGGCTTCCACTCAAATAAAGAGTTAACAAGAACCGCACAGGACAGGGATGAGTGGAGAAGGAGACATGGGGCTTTGCTGCAAACCAATCGTAACGATTGAAACTGGAGAAGAAGATGTAGTGATGTAACCGATATTGTATTTAATGGGTGTAGAAGGTGTTATTTAACACTATTATAACAATTAAGATCGATTGTTGACAGTTGGTAAAGTGAGAGATATTTAAATCTGGCGATTTTGACACTATTGTGTCAATAAATTGGCTTCATTTTGGATTTGTCTGGACTAAAATGGGACAATAAGGACACTAAAATGGCAGTGGGCGGGTCAAGTGGCAAGGCAAAAGGACAGCAGATGGACCGCCAGAGACCTTACGAAAACAGACGAAATGTAGGGATACCACAAAGGAGATGGCCCGATGATATTATCGAGTCAGTGGGACATGGGTGGAGGCAGAGCGCCCAAAACAGAGAATTGTGGAAGAGACAGAAAAGGGCCTATATCCAGCAGTGGAGGGAAAGGGGCTGAAAAGAAGAAGAAGAAAAAGATAGACTTGTATTGAAGCAATTGAATTATGACAAATGGAATTAAGTATAATAATTTTCTATATCTATGGTATTTAATCTGAATTCCAGTCTTATTCAAAATCCACAATATCAACATTTCAACAAAAAAGATTAACTAAAATAATACAATCAGTGTAGAATATTACTTATTTATTTATTTTATTTTATTAACAGAATCAGACAGTTATGGTAGTAAATTTTACAATAGAAGAAACACATCACCAACAAATAAACCAACAAAGATTCTACATTTCACTTAATTACAATACCATGAACGGAAAACACATAAAAATATATATATATACAAAAACAAAAATAAAAACAAAATCACAGCCTGTGATCAGTGAACAAAAAGCAGATAGACAAGTAAGTGAGAATTATGCCAATATCTTCGTCCTTTTAGCAGACATCAAATACAGTGTAAAATGTTTACATAGAGGAGGAATAATTATTATGTAATAGAATCTGATACTGACATTTATAATTTTAATGATTAAAATTTGAGTAGGTATTATGTAATAATTGACCTAATAAATAACAGAAGAAATTTACGTAGTCTTGGGAAATTTGAAGAGACGTGAGCAATTAAGTAAAGTGGGAAGGATTAAGCTAATTAAAATTGTATAATTCCTAGGAAAATAATTAGTAATTAGCAATCGTTATTAAAAAAAAAACAAAACAAGTTTTTATGACTTCATATCCTAGAACTGTTTTTCGTGGTCTTCCAAACGAGAGCAAACACGCCCTTCCAAGGCACTTGGATTCCTTTATTCCAATGGCGCCTCCCACCAGGAATATACAGAATCAAAATTTGTTAAAACATTATGAGTTCTACTCGTGAAGTACTTTCAGGAGATACCAAACACGGCGGTATGCGGTGACTGGATCCTCTCGATCGCTCGGTGTTTTTCGAGGATTAAGCTGGACAACATCTGACTTGCAATCTTAGACTAGGAGAGTGTCTATGACAAATTGCATGAATGCGAAGGAAGTTAGGAGTGTGTTTAAGGATAGGGGAGTCTGGCGCTATGTCCTGTCTGCCCACCCTGCAAGGGATGTGACTTGAGGGTATAGTATAGATACATAGATTCTTTATAAAGCTAAACAAATCGAAGTCAATAAATTTTCAACAAAATTTTGCAATATAAAAATTTCTGCAAAACTTCTGTAAGATATTTAATCCTCCCCTATCAGAATATGGAGGGATGACCTCTGTACTATATCGCTCCACACTCTACCCCACTTTCCCCTACACCCAATATGTCTATAGAGATAAGATGTGCATTCTCTCACGTATATTAGACAGCAACCAACTTTGAGGTCGTGAAACCATGTCCCATACAATTCATAGGAAAAACAACATGAGAGAACAAATAATAAGTCAAATGAATGACTTGAAAATTTTCAGTTGTTAAGGAGGAACTTGACGGCTTTTTAACGCTAGGTATATTAACTTTTTTGACAAACAATGTTAACACCAACTTGTGACTGGTCATTGCCTAAAGGAGCAATTTTTCGAGCATTTGCTGTTATTCTATGTTTCTTTTCTCTCACACATGTTTGTGTCTATATGCATATATTTTCTTACTTTTTATATATTTTATTAAATTTTTGTTTTTTTCCTGGGGTTAACAAGAAGAAATCGCAGTTCTGCGATAAGTTCACTCTACAGAACAATGCTTTAATAATAATAATCGGACAATTTTGGGCGCCGTTTAGCGATAAAATCGCCCCAAGGGCACCATTCATTTTCCCATGCATCCCCAAGGGATTTATAGTCTGTGCTATATGTCCATCTTTTTATATATGTATATACTTTGTTCACTTAAAGAATAAATAAATAAATAACTCGTACAAATCGTATTGATTTACATTATTTCGCAATATATAGCAAATATTTCGGAAATATTTAAAGCGAAACAACTATATTGCGTGCAAACGAGAAAGAATTATCATGGTGTCGGCGACACGAATTTAAGAGGAAAATGTAAACGCAGGCAACTAGACGCAGACAACGACAGATAAAGTTTATAAGATTGTGATAAAGGCAATACTTTTAGAACTATGTGTAGTTTTTCCCACAGAAAGGATAGCCATAGGAAGGGGTAGTAAGGGAAATTAGGTTGAGTTTAAAGAAAGGATTTGAGATTGTATTTTAAACAAGTTACAGATGGTTGGCTTCTGATTTCATTTAGAATGTTTGCGAAACTAGATAACAGTATTATTAACTCGGATAGAAAGCTAAATATTTTTCCGAGCTTTTTACTACCGTAACTTTTGGGAAAGCTCTTAATAAAACCACCTCTAATTTACTGTCCCGTGATGCGGGTAAGTTTTATGTCAAAAGTTTAAATTGAAAAAAAAAAACAAATTTAAGGAAGCAATTATGTATATGTGTGATGATTTAATGAAATGGAAAGAAATTTTGTAGAATTATTATTTAATTGAATTTAAAATTAATTTCCTGTCACATAAATACTTAACTAACTAAATGACGTCACAGCATAAAAAACAATTTAAAATTTGTTGAAATCAAAGTTGTCGGATTAACTTTTAATGTTAATTAAATGTTAAAAATTATAAAGCTAAAACTTTGTTTTACAATCATAAATTTACAATTTTAATTTAACTACGAGTATGTATTAAAATAATTATTATTTTATTTCATTCATTTATGTATGAAGTCATAAATGAAGCGGTGAACGCCATAGTGACCAGTGTTAAGAGTAGGCATATTGATATTAAAATAAAAATATTTTTTTGTTACCTTAGGTCTCGACAACTGTTACTGAATATACTTTAGAAAACAATAGGGTAAACACATTGAACCTTTATCTAGGAAATGACCATAAAAGTTTTTTTTTTATATATTGAATACATTTCTCGAAAATGTTTGTGAAAAACACATCTGATCTCTTTTCCGAAAGAGAGCAACTCGTTTCCCGAAAGTCCCAGAGATTTTTTTTGTATTGATAATATGCGTTAAAGTCTAGTAAATGACCGTATTTTTTTCATGAGGCGAAATTAACCTTAAAAAGTGATATAAACGCCATTTTTAACAATTTATCATGCGATTGTTCATTTGATTTTTATAGTTGGGTCCCTAGCTTGAATCGCGTTTTTCTCAGTTTTACTTGCATGTGGCTTACGTCACTTATTCTCTAAGTGTCTCTCATATATTAAGTACAATAATTTAGAAGTTTAAAATAGCAATTTATAAACCACACAATAATACCATTTTTACATAACAATACATCTTCCAACAGTTCCAATGCATTTAGACGTCATTACCTTTCATTCATTCATTCATTCAGATATACAGGGTGTCTTGTTACGACGCCCATTACATTTATACTGCTCTTGACGTGACGTAGTTCTGTATAGTTCAATGTACCTGCCGAGTCGTAAAATTAACGTTATGATGACAATGCCCTACAGTACAAATATACAGGATCATCGAAAAAGATGGACCATATTTTAAAAAGGTATAACTCTGGAATCATTCATGCTAAATGAGTGATTCTTTCACTATATGGTAACTGTTGAATGTAAGTTTTTTATGCATAATACAATGCAATAGTGCATGCGCAGTCTAACTGTGCGGTAGACAAACCAATCAGCGTTTTATTTCTAATATAATGTTGATCGTGCAACGGAAAGCACAGTGCGTTGATTTTTTTTTGAAATTTAGAATTGTTCATGTTGGGTCAAGAAGTTGATTTTTGGGTTCCTGATACAAGAATGGCGGATACGTTCAACATTTTCTTCCGATGCTCTGGGTCGGTCAGTCAAATTTGTTTTTTTCCACTCATGAGTTCCATTCATCAGTTATGATACAGCGAAAGTTTTTTTTTCTATTCATTTAACAATACCTAATTGTTTCAAAGTTATACCTTTTTGAAATAGAGTCCTTCTTTTTCGATGATCCTGTATGTACAGAGAACTAGAATAACTTTATATTTTATGTGTTTACTGTTCTGAAGTGCAGCACTTGGCTATACAAACAAGCTTGTAACTTTGATTTTATTATCACACAATATGGTTTAAGTGTAACAAAATATGAAATACTAGTGTTTAGCAAGTAAATAAATTTTTAAAAAATGGTGACTGTAAAAATATGGTACAGTATCTGCGTTATACTCTACTAAATATCGCTTTTTCGTCTTGTTAGAATTTTCAATAATTACTGTCAAAATCCATTTCTAAATTATTTGTTGTGCATTGCATTTTTATAAGTCATTGTATCGCGAAAAATAAACTGACTGACTTTTGAATAAACTGTCTTTTATCTACCTTCTTATATTTTGTGACAAAAATTTATTAAAAAAAAATTACTCATGTAAAAAAAAATCGCATGCGGAGCTATTTACTCTTATCTATGTGCAATATATATTCTACGGATAAAAACACTGATGCTGGATTTCACCAACTTCTTAGGTGAAGAATAGCCGAGATAGAAGCCACCTAGCACAAATTTTGTATGAAAAATAATGATAAGTGGCTCCTATCTCCGCTATTCTCCACCTAAGAAGTCGGTGAAATCCAGAATTAGAATAATAATTTTACACTTGCTACAGAGTTTGCATACAACCCAGGTGTCGTTAATAAAATCATAATAGTCGTTCATTGAAAAAAAGTATCATTTTTATAAGAAATACTCAGAGGAATTATACATTTTTCACTGAAACTTATCTTCTTCTTCTTTGTCTTTTTTGTAGATCTGTCGATCTGTTCTCCTCAGATTACTAAGTCACTTGCGATGAGGCCAGGCTGTCTTTCCACCGTTTAGGGGGCCTTCCAGGTGGGAGTCGCCCAGACGGTAATTCCTTGGCTGCCGTGTACACCAGTCTGTTGCTGAAACTTATCACTAAATATAAAAAAATGTCTTGATCGATAGGCAAGCTTATATTCTGAAACCTAAGGAATCGTAATACTCGAGATCGAAAGCTCTACAAATTTATTCTGTCGAACTGATCACTCGAGACTTGAAGACAGACAAAACTAATTCATATATTGAGCTTTCTTTTGAAAAGTTGTGAGGAGAGCTTCTCAAATACATAGTGTGTCTATTCAAGTGTGCGAAACTTTGAATCGCATCATAAAAGTTAAGTGTCTGGTGAAAACTTTATTATTGAATTGTAACTTGTCAGGGAGAGTGCAATATCTGGGAGGCATGGGATCATAGAAAGTTTATAGAATCCCATAGAATATAATGACTATCAGGTAGAATGTAGATATACTAAGAGAAACCGAAAGTGGTTCCTTAGTACATACATAGATCTTCTTCCCTTTCTATCCTTGATTGGGTCGGAGGCTCAAAGCACCTGTGTATCTTCGCCAGAGGCCCCTGTCACTTGCAGTTTCCAGGACCTCTGGGCACTCAAACCACAGTCTCTCCTAGCACAACTTTGTCACCTGTTTCTGCCAACTATTTCTGGGGCGGCCCACCGGTTTTCTGCCTGCACCCTAGGCTTCCAAAGCTTTTAACCGAAGCCGCTTCTCTGGCATCCGAATGACGTGTCCAAGCCATCTCAGCTGAGACATCTCTATGAAGAGTAGTGTGGGATCCAACTCTAGAGCCTCCCGGACATACTCGTTCCTTATTCGGTCTCTCAGGGTTACTCCTGCCACTCCTCTGAGGTACCTCATCTCAGCTGCCTCTTCTCTTGACCGCACATTCTCGTGAAGCATCCATATCTGGTGACCAAAGGTAAGATATCACATTCTACCTACTAAAAATATTACATTGTTTATTCAGCAAAATGTATAAATAAAGGGACTCAAATAAACATCAACCAACCTTTCTTGATAAAGCCTGATAAATATTCTATTCCACCGTCTCAGATTTCATCACAATACGCTACATAGGATAATATAAATATAGTATCAATTACACTTTGGTTAAGATTAGATAAGTAATTCATTATGTGGGAACGATCGCTAACACAATTGAATTATTTCGCTAAGTTTACATAATCACAGTTCAACTTTGATTAATTTACTCTGTAGATAATCTGCCCATTATTAAAATCTAAAATCCGTTAAACGATTACCTTTAATAGATCTACGATCAAAGGAATACATAGTTGTATGCATCTCACTTACTTATATTTACACCCTAGAACTGTTTTTCGCGGTCTTCTAAACGATACTAAACACGCCATTCCGAGGCGCTTGGATTCCTTCATTCCGATGGCGCCTTCCTTCAAGAATCAAAATTTAATGGAAGATATGAGTTCTACTCGAAGCACTTTCGTGAAATACCAAACACGGTGGTATGCGGTGACTGGATCCTCTCGATCGCTCGGTGTCTCCCAAGGCTTATTTAGACAATATCTGACTTAAGATATGGATATATTTTCCAATGCCCTTTCACACGATATTACACATGACCCCACACGACCCTTGGATCCCTTTGAAACCCTTTACATATTTTTTGCCTTTCGAGTAGTCTAACGCAGTACAGAATTGTATTGTTATCAACTTTACGTACGTTTGCAAAGTTTTAGGTCTCAAGTCCATTGCGGGGTCGTGATGAGGACTTTTACCAACATGATTTCTCCAGACCCTTGAGCTCTGTTTCGCTTCTATCAATGAAGCATAAGGAATCATATCGCGTGATAGCTGGATTTCTCAAGAGGTTCGACTTGAAACTTTAACAGATTTGAACTTTTGAATTTCATCTTATCCTAAGTTTTCTTAGATGTATACTGGCACAAATCACCCACTTAGGGTGGACTCAGTGGATTGCCCAATTAAAAAAAAATAATCAGGAGTGCTTGAAAAATCTGTTACATAATTTGCGCACAAAAAAAAACAAATAAAAAAATTCTAGCAAAAGCGCCATAGTGAAGTTAAATAAAATCTTATAAAAAAGACAAAAATACATATTTTGTTTAACTTTCCAATAATAAAAACATTATACAAATGGCGGGTTTATTGCCAATGGCAATATCTTTCAACCAACCAAATGCGAAGTGTGTACAAACGTACAATATAAAAAAAAGAATAATAAAAAAGCATAAAAAATATATAAAATGCTTAGATGCATAGATAATATATAAGATAAAATTAACAATACATAAAATAAAATATTAGGAATGTATGAAGGTGCTCCCTGTGCTCCCTGTGCTCCCGAATGGAGACATAAAGGGCGTAGTAGTAGTAGTAGTAGTAATGAAGGTTATCCATATCCGTATCATATAGTAGAATATCCAAAGGAAGAGTACAACATGTTTACAAAATCGAGTACTTCCTGTACAAGGGATGGTAATAATAACGAATCCTATAGAGCCTGAGAATTTATTGAGGAATTTAGGCAAATTATCTGCTCCTTACATCATCTCCTTCTGTATTATACAATGGAAGGGTAGGGTTGACTAGAGGTTGAGATCTATTACATTACAAATGAGTTACAACTATACAGGGTCGTCGAAAAAATACGACCCCATTTTAAGAGAGCCCTGTTGACATCTCAATAATTTCTAAAAACGGGAGACATTAGATCTTGACAACCTTACTAAATATTCTTTGGAAAAAATAGAGTGGATACATCCTCTATGGATACCTCTATCTAGGGAATGATCGTAAAAGATTTTATATATTTTGTATAGATTTCTCAAAAAAAATGGGAATAACACTTCTGATCTTTTTTACGAAAGATAGCAATTCGTTTTCCGGAGTCACGGAGAGATTTTTTTTTGTGTTTATAATATGCATTACAATCCAGGGAATAGCTATTTTTACCATTTTAGTATGCGATTGTTCATGGGATTTTGACGTCATAGTTGGGTCACGAGATTTAATATGGAATAACTTTGGAACCATTCACGTAAAATGAGTGATTTTGCCACTGTATCGTTACTAATTAATGTAAATTTTGTTTGATTGTATTTTGATCAGAATGACTTGAAGATTGCATTTTGAGCAGAATGGCTGAGCAGTTACGCATTGTATCATCCATCAAACAAAATTTCCATTAATAAGTTAGCGTGCAATGAAAGAATCACTCATTTAACGTAAATGGTTCCAAAGTTATTCCATTTTAAATTGTGGGCAATGTTTTTCGATGCCTCTGTATAACTTCCTACTGAACAAGCTTCACAGTATATTGACAATGAATTAATATTCATACTTAGGCCCTACAGGGAATGGAGTATTGTTTGTCATTTGTGTATTTACTCGTAGAATAGATTACGTAATGATCTGACATAGTAGATATTATGTAGCCTGTATTCTGCGAAAACCTAAATAATAATGCGAATCAAAATCTTGCCGCTATTTTGTGTCTGTATTAATTATTTTATGCACGTGTCATCCTTAATTTTGATAAAATGTTATTGGTAGAAAACGTACCTACCGAAATATGTTTCTTTAATGTGTATCCAATTCCGTTTTTATTATAGTCCGAGAGCCCGCTGCTTAATTTATGACGTATCTGTTTTTTGATCGAAATGTGGTACAAATGATAGCTTACCAATAGGGTTTTACATCGCACTAGGGATGCCTATCAAAATCTTCAAAATCCAACCAAGTTTTTTTGGAAAAAATTGCGTAAAATTCAAAATCATGATTTTTTGTAGAACAAACCTTTCTTTGCGCGTATTTATCGATTTTTTTTTATTGTAAATAAAAAAATGCGCATTGTGGGGTTAAAACGAAATCTTTTGTCAAATGGTTGTAATAATTTTCAGCAGTCAGTGCCTTCCTCTCTAATGGTCAGATTTCCTGTCAAATACAATATGCGATTTATTTTATGAATAAAAGCTCCATGAAAGAAAAAGCTCTCTACACTCAATTATGTAAGCTCTGATAATATTATTATTTTTCGATAGGTACAACAGAACGAAGAATAGGTAGGCATTCTTTATGTATAAATCTATAAAAATAATTTAATAATTTAAATTATTAATTAAAGTTCGCGAGCCAACTATGACGTCACGGTCATTTCCTGCGGCATTAAGGTTCAAAATCCCATGAACAAACGCATGATAAAATGGTAAATATAGCGTTTTTTTTTTTCATTTTTTGGGGTCAATTTCGCTTCAATCCCAAAAATTATGCGGTCAGTCCCAAAATTTTAATTATCAGTTATTGTACAAATGAAAAAAAAATGCTATTTTTACCATTTTATCATTCGATTGTTCACGCGATTTTAAACTTTAATGCCGTGGGAAACGACCGTGACGTCATAGTTGGGTCGCGAGCCTTAAGGTATTACACGAAAAACCTCTACATGTACAAAATTCTGTTTCATCGAAATGCTTGTGGGATAATTGGGATTATCTATAATGAGTATAATATGTAAAAAATATTTCTAAGCATTCCATCAAGTGGTCTAGACATGGCACGTGCCAAGGTCATGGGCAGTAGGCAGGCCTCAGATTATACGTGAAAATATCTTTATCGGATAGATGGCGTTATACATTTTATCACATGCAAATAATGGGAAACTTATTATTAATCGTTATGGTTGTATTTTATGTTCTTGCGAGATTTTCAGAATTTTGGACTTCTTGTTGAATGTGAATAGTGCCTCATTTAATAGTACAATCGTGAAATACCTACTCCATTTGTCAAGAACCACGTACTTTTAATACACATTTTCCTAACATTACTTTATATATAACAAGTAGATATCTCGATAGATATACATATATATTGGCTGTACAGCAAAGGACGGACTTTCCATTAGGCTTATGACTGATCGTCGACTGATCACTTTAGACTCAAGTAACATTCAGCAATTCATGTCCATCCATCTGCCACGGCCGGGAATCGAATACAAACCTCCGACCTGACAAGCCGGTAATATACCGCTGTGCTACGATGGCTGGTAGTTGAGTCGAGATAAAATTTTTAATATTTAGTGTACGCTCCAACCACCTTCATGTATCCCTGACTAGACTAATAATTATGTCTTCGCAGGGCAGATGGCGGTAGACATGTCATTCCAACTTTATATACGTACCTACAAGTACCGATGCCTTTACAAGATTATTTTTGAAAATCACTATTTATGTTTTGTGATGACATCGAATTTTCCACATAATATTTTTTCTGTATATTTATCTAAAGATTAGATTCTGTGTAATGTGACCGTGTACTATCTCAAAATATTTATATTTCATATTTTCATAACAAATAGTATTTGATTCAAGGCCCAAATCTTATTGAATAAAGCTCATATGTTATTCTACTCGGATTTCATTCCTATTTATAGACATTTCTATGTCTTTTGTACCACAATAAATGTTATACTTTACCTACGCATTTTTTTAAGGATTTGGATGATTTGGATTTTTGTAATGTATGATATGGATATGATTGGGATGTGGGCTTTGATTCATATAAAACAAGAACCCTACAGGATGAGTGGAGAAGGAGACATGGGGCTTTGCCACAAACTAATCGTAACCATTGAAACTGGAGAAGAAGAATGTGTATGCAAACCCAAATACTTTCTCATGCTCCCGCTACATGATCGTCATGGGTTGCGTCCGAATGGTGTTCGTGAGTAAAAAGGCGTGTGGATTGAATGTTTGTCTTGACGTGTGCGTGTGTTGACGCCTTTTTACTCATGACCGCCGTTTGCTCGGAACTCGAACGGGCGTGTGGTTGGAGTATTACACATTTCACAGTAAGCTAAAACCTTGCTATTGATTGAAGAATTGCTATTGTTATATTTTTTGGTAAAAACGACCTTTTAATTACTTACAATGTTATGAAAATTTAACAGAACTGAATTTAGAAGAAAAAGGCGAATCTCTCAACTGGAACTGGGAGCATTTGTCATGCGAATATCGTAATAATATTTTCTTTTTTCTTTTTGCTGCGAATTTTCTACCTACTCACGTGTATATGCGTTTTCGCTGGTAGAATAATAATGTATAGTGAGTTATTCTCTAAATGTAACATGTTTCACGCACCTGTTACGACGTGTACCCATAGTCTAATATTGAGACACAAAACAAATAGAAGATCTGTATTATACATACTTCCAAAAACCTGAAAATTTTCTGACGACTTCAGCATTTTCTCTCAATATATCTACTGTAAATATTCAGCTTTCTGAAATATTCCCAGTGTCAGCATTTGCCTCTAATTTCAGTGGCGTATATCCTAACCAATTCAGTGGCAGCTAATATTACAAATTCACATTTCTATGCATAAAAAGCCCGTTGCGGTTTGCCGCCTCCCACCAAGAATAGACAGATTCAAAATTTTTAAAAAGATAAGAGTTCTACTCGTGAAGCACTTTCGTGAGTAACCAAACATGGCGGTATGCGGTGACTGGATCCTCTCGATCGCTCGGTGTCTTCCGAGAATTGAGCTGGACAACATCTGACCTGCGATCTGGACTTCTTTTCCAACGCCTATCATACGATACCACACATGACCCCACACAACTCCTAAACACTCCTCCACACTCCCCTAAAACTCTTTCCATATTTTTTGTCTCTGGAGAAGGATGATCCAATGGTGTACATAAACATATTGTCACCGAGTTTACGTACGTTTTCGTAGTTTTACGCATCTAAATAGTCAAAAAGTGGTTGAAAAATTTATTCCAAGATTTTGTCACAGACAAAAAATAAAAAAAAAACACACAGTGAAGTTAAATAAAATTTTGTCAAAAATATGAACGACACTATAGTGCTCTGCCCGCATGCAAACCCATCCTGGTGTCACTATATTACATCTATCGAAAATAAACACCACTGTAAAAAATGGATCCAACAACATAATAATGTTGTCAACAGATCCTTGAACTTTTGTTTTCTCTCTTTATTGAACTTCCGACAAATTGGGATTACCGATTCCTTTTCACTCCCCTATACTATGTTTGATCAAAATAAAATATTCAATAGCTGAGCGAGTAGGAACTCTTCTACGAGTACTTCTCGTGTATCAACAAATCCTCTTACGTACTTTAAGGATTTACTTTGCATTCATTAGAATAAAAAGGTTTCTCTTTTAGGTACGAATAATGAAACTCAACTTTCATACGAGTACATATATAGTACGGTGCCGTTGTATTTCTCGATGGAAAGTTGTGGGGTAGTCTGGGTTTCATTCATATTCTATACGTTTTTTGGGGTGCTGAATCCGAATCCGAGGTTTGCCAACAAAATTTTGTGACGGAACAAGGCAAAAATGGGAAAAATGACGAAAATTTCAATTTTCTGGCGAATTTTGCATTTGGTCTTGAAAACTATCACCTTTGTGTAGGTTATTTTTTTAGCAGAAAGAAAGTACATAAAATTGTCTACAAATTAAGCATATAAATTTTTTCTCTAAAATAAATAGCAGCGGAGCTGTCAAGCTTCAAAAACTGACCAAATTTTCTTGTTATTTTAAATTGTGAGAAAGGATATTTTTCCAGTTTTTGCCATTTTCCGTCACAAAATTTTGTTGGAAAATCACAGATTCGGATTTAACACCCCATTAAACATGTAGAATGAAAGAAATCCAGACTATCCCATAACATTCCACCGAGGAGCTCCATTGAGTTTATTTTGACTGGACTTATATCAATATTGACTGAAATAATATATTTATGTACCAATAAGCATTTATTACACTACCTATTACCATTATATATTTTTACTTTTGTTTCCTTTCAGAAATTGTTCTAATTAAGTACAAGATTTTACTTAATTCACTCTGTTGTTTTTTTCATTCATCGAGCAAATCTGGCAATCGATTCTTCAACTTCCTGACTACTTAGAGTCCTGAAACTTTGCAAACGTACGTAAACTCGGTGACAATACGTTTCTGTATAACATTGGATCGTCCTCCAGAGAGAAAAAAAATGTGAATTATTTCAAGCGGATCCAAGGGTCAGGTGGGGGTCATTGTGGTATCGTTTGAAAGGGCGTTGGAAAAGTGATCCAGATCGTAAGTCAGATGTTGTCCAGCTTAAGCCTTGTAAGACATCGGAAAGATCCAGTCACCGCAAACGAACGTGTTGGTATCTCACGAATGTGCTTGAAGATCAGAGATACTTAACTACCAACATTAATGTGTTTGACCGTGTGTGAATTGACCATGACGCCATAGTTGTGTGTCTCGCCCAACTATGACGTCTCGCTCGCTCTCAAATCTCGCCCAAGACTGAAGAATCTGAAGAAACTTTGTGGGATCCACAGAGAGCGAACATGGGAGAAGAAGAATGGACAGCGAACGTCGTTGTTGGAAAAAATATATATTTTTCTAACGATTGACTCTAACAGTAAACTCAAAAACGTAAATAAAAAGTCTATTCTACAATCTACATCTAGAATCGCTACTAATTAATTATCAAGACGATTGGTAATGTCGTCACGAACTTTTCCAACAAAAAGTTTGAAACAATATTAATAGTAGAAATCGGATTGGGAAAATCTATTAAGTGACGCCAAGGGCAGATATATTTACGGAGAACTTGAAACTCTCAGAACAATAAATTCTTATTTAAAGAACATCCGAGAAAAGTTTATCATCCGTCAAAATTTACGGCATTTAATGTGATTTATATCTTCAATTATTTAGTTTTTATAATAATAACTCAACCTCCATGGGCGTAGGCAGGGGGGAGTTTGGGGGTTTAAACCCCCCTGTAAATTTCTCAACCAACCCACCATTTAATACATACCAATCATATTGTTACCACACCGAATTTTCAATAATTATTCTGAAAATTCAATAAATCACAGCTGTTTCATTAAAAAATTTACCCGCGGCGCTAATCCAATTACTTAAAGTGGGGAAATAAACTATCCTTTTTTATCTGCCTTCTTATGTTTTATGACCAAATTCTCACCTGCGGCGCTAGTCGTTTATCATGTTGTAACCCAGAAACATATACAGATGCCTATTTTTATCAACCAAGTTCATCAAATCACCCATTTCTGAAAAAAAAAGTTTTTATTCCATTTGGCAAAAATGTTAGTTGTCCTTTCTAGCTTCGAAGCTGGCGACACCCATAGTTGTTACCTATTGTCTCTGGTCTAGAGCTCGACGAAGCCAGCGATAGTATACAATCCTACATCCTCGAATTCCATCACCACCATGATTGGTGACGTCACTTTGTATCGGTGACATACACCTTGTCTCGGTGACAAATACTTGAACTACGGAATATTTTTTCCCATACATTTTCATGGGGTCATCATCGTCAAATGTCAGTTGGGCCTGTATGAACAATATGGCGCCGGCCTCGAGCACTAACTCCCCCCTCCCGAAATGAATTCCTAGCTACGGCCTTGCCAACCCCCAATATTTCTGTGATCTTTTAGCCCATCTTTGTACCATATTGATTATATTGAGCTTCCTAAATATCTCCACCAGTGTACGAGATTATCTACCTACGTTAGTACTTTTCTCTTTATATCAGGATGAGCGGATCTGATCAAAGATTTCTGTATTATTAAAGTACACAGAAGAAGTAATCTACTTAGGTTTATTGAATCCGGTTGAACCTACCATCATCTTGTTTCCGCACTTTAAGGATTCATCCGGAAAATATCATTGAGATTTTTTTATAAAGACATATTGATGATATTAAATCTTTTATCAAGGAAGTATTTTTGACATATTATGGTTGACTAACACAATATTTCTTTAATAATTTTTTTTTGTATTTTCGTGTCGTGTGCTAGTACTAAAGCTGCTCTTACACGTGCCATTTTTCGAGCGAGAATTGCGGCAACTCGTACAAATCGCATTGATTGTGTGACTGATTCCGTGTGCGTGTGTGTGTGTGTGTGTGTGTGTGTGTGTGTGTGTGTGTGTGTGTGTGTGTGTGTGTGTGTGTGTGTGTGTGTGTGTGTGTGTGTGTGTGTGTGTGTGTGTGTGTGTGTGTGCGTGCTCGCCCTTATTTTTCAAATCAGATCACACTCGCAGGCGAATGAACATGATCTTCTTTTTGACATTTTCGACGATTCCATATGTCCAGGGTCAAAAAACTGTTGAATAGTGGTTTTGCTCATACTTTATACCTAAGAGTTCTGATTTGTCCCCACAGGTTGACCGAATTGTTTGGATATTTGTATGAGGCATGTTCATACTGTTATGAGTATTTTCCGAGCTATGAGATCGTGATCGATTGGGTTTTCGTTTGCCCAACGTTTCGACGCATTCTTTGGTGCGTCAACCATCAGGGGGGATTTGGTTTTTGAGCCATGTTCACTTGGAAAAATCTTCTTCTTTTTTTCATTCTTATGTTAGGCCTAGTGGCCTGTTGTTTGGGAATTGTTAGTCTCTTGCGAGGTCGACTCCCAGCTGTTCATCCATCTCTTTGGTGGTCTGCCTGGGGGTTGGCTACTTTGGGATTGACCGTGCAGCACAATGTGAGGGAGCCTGGATGATTCCATTCTCCTCACATGCGCGTACCAGTGTCTCCTTCGTTGCCTTCCCCATCTAACGACATCCTCGACCTCGCCTATCTCTCTTATCCTGGTATTCCTTACTCTGTCTCTGAGAGTCTTCCCTGAAATGTTTCTGAGGGTCCTCACCTCAGAGACTCTCAGTGCGTTCTTAGTTACTGTGGAAAAATGTGGTTCACATAATGTGAGGGTTTATTCTAGCACGAATGTACCAGCTTTGGGATGAAATTATCCAAAAATAAGCTGCAAGATGTGATCCGTTGTATTCGTTTGAGATTTAATTAGATTATAAAAAATGAACTCACAACACCTTGTTTTCCGAAACGACCTTTTTATTAATTTAATACGGGTGAGGTAGGGACGTCAGCTGTGTTCAAATTAAACTTAAAATGAAGGAAACGTGATAATAAAAAGGTACTAACTCACACTTTACAACCGAAATATCTTTCATTCAACATAATATGTTCTTTTTACATATTGTCTCCTGTAGTCTTTTTCTACTGTGGTGACCCATCTAGGTTTAAACGTAAACTTCACTTACTATACAAAATAACTATTAACTTATTTACAGACTAGTTAGAGCTCTGAAACATTCAGCAATTGTGTAAACTAGATGACATTACAATTCCGTACTACATTAGATGATCGTTCTCCAGAGACAAAAAATATGTAAAGCGTTTAAGGGGATGCAAAAGTTGTGTAGGATTAGAATGAGACAAAGCGTTTTTATTCTAGAAATTTCATAATTTTTGTTAAATATGAAAACCTAGTCAGATATAACTACTACTTCAAGCAAACCGCCCGGCTTCGACCAGCCCTGAAGATTATGGACAGCACTAAACAGAATCCGCACTAGCCATGGCAGATGAGCCAATTTCTTTTTTAAATGCGGATGGCTGGATTCTCCCGAGTGTGACTGTGGAGCGGAGAGGCAGACTGTGAGCCATATCGTGTCCGGATGTGCTCTCATATGTGGGGGTGAAACATCTGACTTTATGTGTTTAAATGAAGCGGCGACGACATACCTAAGGACACTTGATTTCGGACTCTGACAAACAGTTTTCATTGTGCAATATACTCGTACATGTAGTGTCTGTCTGATTATTATGCAGGAAGACCTGCACACTTGTTCGTAGCTATCCCATCCTGCATGGAAAGACACGATTATATTATGGTTTATGAGTATCGAGTGTATAGAGTATGAATTGATTTTTTCTGAACGGGTCATAAAATATTGGACACCAGAACGGGACCAATAAAACTCGACCGAACCATAAGTTAATTACCTTTTGTTCGACGATTCCTTCCAGTACATTAATTTTCACAATTATTTATTGGGTATCAGATAGGTACCCAACTACTCTTATATCTATTAGGTACAGATATAATTATATTGCCTTGTTTTTGATCACAGAAGTAATGCCATTAGAAAATACATTATTACCTTCTGTAAGACAGTTATCTAAATCGTAAAATGACTATAAAATGTGAATCCTTTACCATGTTTTATTATTAGCAATTACAGAATTAAAGTTAAAGTAATTAAATTGTGAAAAAAATCCATTGGAAAACTATTACTCAACAACGATTTGGTATTCAGTCTTCAGGAATGGAAGTTGACTTCTTTGCAATAGCTACTGTGATTTTAATATCTTTTTTTTTCAGTATCAATCGTTACGATTGGTTTGCAGCAAAGCCCCATGTCACCTCCTTCACTCATCCCTGTCCTGTGCGGTTCTTTTTAACTCTTTATATGAGTTGAAGCCCATATCCTGGAACAGGTCGTCCAGGTATTCTTTCCTTGGTCGTCCTCTGTAGTTCGTCCCCTCGTTCATTCCTTCAATTTATTTAAATAGGAAACTCTCTTGACCAACTATGTGGCCGATCCAACCGGCACGTCTTTCTCCTATTGCATTGAGCAGGTGATCCTCCTTTGATTTTATTAAGAACTTCTTCGTTTTGTTATGTGATCTCTCCAAGAAATTCCTAAAATTATCCTTCTAACCACTGAAAAATAAGTGCATACCGATCATGTTATTTTCTTAAACTATGGATGTTCCGCTTTGCCGCGAAATTTGTAGACAATGTTCTATATTTTTATTCACATTTTTTTTATAATTTGCAGAAAATTTGGGTGAATTTTATTAAAATTTTCCTTATTACTTTGTAAATTAAAACAAAACTTTTGATTGCTACTGTTACTCTTTGCTTCTTCGTCTTTTTCTTTCTTAGCCATCTCTCCACTGCTGGATGTTGGCCCCTTCCAATTTTTTCCACTCCTCACTTTTTTAGGCTTTCTGGTCCACCCACTGCCAGCGAAATAGAAGACGCGGCAGTCCAAGAACCACATTGCTTGACCATGTAGACCAGATTCTCAAGGACGGCCGAGTTCATAGTAAAAGGAATCGTAGACAGCTTACCCGCTAATAATTGCAATCTCGTGATAGGAAGTGATATGGCACACACATGTAGACCATAATATTAGTACAAGATTTGGTATGTCTTTATACCAAACAACGTCAATAGTCTTACTAATGTGACATAACAGAGACATATAATGGCATATTGTGTGCCTTATATGGGACACCTAATTATTATTAGTACCATTATTATATAACGACAACACACACACACACACTTACAACTTATTGTCGGGTTACTATAAGGTTATATTAGACAAAGGAATGCACTTGCAATTTCAATAGGATAAAAACGAGAATATTTTGATTCTATTTTATTTATTTACTTTCTTTTATTTTTATTATTGTTTTTCTGTTTTTGTTTTATTTTATTTTTCTTTACTATCATTACTAACTAACGTATCTATCTTCTTTATTATTTTTTATTGCTTCATGTATGTCTGTGTGTGTAAATGTGTTCCCCCTCAAAGCACCAGCATTGCTCAATTTTGAGGCGTGATTTTAATTATATTTGTTATTTTGTTTCTTATTTATGTATTATGTACTTTATTGATGAGTTAAATAAATGTTTTTTTTTCTATCCTCTCACATCGAATCTCTTGCGGGGTAGGTAGAGAGAACAGATCGCCAGACTTTTCTATCCTTAGACACACCTCGGGCTTCCGTCACATTCATGCTATTCGTCATACACACTTTACGATTCTTTTTACTCAGAACACGTCCTCCCTTGATAATCTGCTCTACATGGTCAAGCAATGTGGTTCTTGGACGGCCGCGCTTCCTTACGCACCTCTTCTTTCTCCCAGGTATATTTTCTTTGTTATCCTTTCATCGTTCATTCTTTATACATGTCCCAACATCTCAACTTGTTCACTTTCATTTTGGTCACAACATCCGTTGTACATTCACTCAACTCTCTAATGATTTCTTATCCTATCTCTCCACACATTCTTCTCAGCAATCTCATCTCGACAGCATTTATACCTGATTCTTCCTTCTTCAGCCATGTCCATGCCTCACTCGCATACATCAGTGTTGGCACCAGGACGGCGTTTTTCACAAGTAGATATATTTGCCTTAGTAGATAGGTACGTTAATTGCGCCCTTTGATAATAGGACCAATTGCTCCATTGACCCTGGTACCTGCCAACTTTGTTCTTTTTATGTCAATCGATACCCTTCTTCATTTTCTTGTTTTTAGCTCCTTTTCTTCCGCTGCTAGCCTCTTCCTGTCTTTTCCGCCATTCTCTGTTGATTGACATTGATACCCAATTATTATTCGTAGAATTGACGAGCAGCAGTGGTAAATGACGCAAAATGATAAAGACAAAATTTAATATAAATTATACTCCAAAATTCATAGTAATCTATCAAAGGACATAATATACTCTACTTATAATCAATTGTAATAAAGAGGGGGAGGCAGTAGGGGGTCCTTCAGGGGTGACGCCTACGGGTAGCTACCTAGGGAGGTATTTGTCGTTTAATTTGATGGGAAGAAATTAATTACAAAACAATGAGGAATAAATTGTAATTACAATTCATTATTACAATTCAATTATATGAGCTCCTTTGATATCAACTACACCACAACATATGTACGAGTATTATGAGACATGAATTTAATTTTAGGTATTCTTTATATTCGTTTCTATCTTCAAGACAGACGATTGAAACACTAATGCCCAATCCAACCAACTTTAACCTAGGAAGGAGAGCCCTAAGAAATTTCCATACAAAACAGAGATAATATTCTATTTATTTAGTAATGAAGGGCCCCAGCACCACCAGACCATATGAAATGCAACATGAAACTCACCTAACGTTAGGTGCCCAAATATCTCCGCCCAGAGTAGGTGAGCTGCATGTTGCATTTCATATGAATTTATTGCTGCTGTACTTAATAAATATATCCTTGAGATCACTTGCAGACGAGTGGATAGCCGTAAAGAATAATAGAATAATAGAATTAATAAATATAATATTATCTCTGTTTTTGTATGGAAATTTCTTAGGGCTCTCCCTCCTAGGTAAAAGTTGGTGGGATTGGGCAATATACATACATATCCACGTCCGCTCCCTAAGTGGAGCATGTGGTCGTCACCTAGTTTTCCCAGGCTTTTCTGTCCTGGCCCAACTCTGTTGCCTGTTCCCATGTTATCCCAGCCTGGCGCAGCTCTGATGTGTACAGCCTCTGGATAGTCATTGCAGGACTGCTCAGACGTCTGTTGCCTTCAGGGCGATATTGGAGGCAGCTGTTGTTAATGCTATCAGCGGGCATATGTAGAATGTGCCCGAGCCTTTTTAGCCTACGAGTCTGTATCACGTATGTATTGAAACAAGTCAATTTAATATAAATAATGGTAATAAACTTTTTTTAAATATTTTTTTTTTATTTCACGTCCTAGATCCGTTTTAATTAGCGCCTTTTAACTAACTGCTGAACATATAGTCTCTTCAAACTAAGTTATATCTTTCGTAGCTATCGTAGCTAACATTAACATAACAAAATAATATTACGCTGGTACAAGAGATCTTATTAACAAGCACTTGCTTTTCAAAATTCGTTTTGTCCTTTTTTTAGGACATTCGGCATTAGCATAATAAAATTAGAACTCTTATCTCCTATTGTATATAGTTTGTATTAAAGTAGGGTACAATACTAATTTGTGACGTCACGGAGAAAATATTGTTACTTGACGCATATTATTCTTTCGTCCTTTTGTCCTCATTGTCTCGGTACGGTTAAGAGATCTACGAGTAATAATATAGTCGGAAAATGGTACCAAAGAAATACTAGAAAATATTTCTGTATAGTGCCACAGTCATACCTCGATCTATGTCCACTCTGTAACAAGTTTTCACGCAAAAATCTCGAGACGCGACCTTAATTTGGATTCGTTAAGAGTTGCATCCTCACAGTAAGACTCAGATACTAAAGGAATGTAAAGAAATGTGAAATGTGGAATCAGGGTTATCACCACAAGCGATGGTTTAGATTCGTGTGCTAGAACTTGAATGGGCCAAGAAGTCACCCTTGTATATTATTTTTAATGCAAAACGGCGACTGTCCATGGGCGTCTTTACGCCAAAATTGAATTTTGATTGCTGATTGCTTTTGTATTAGTGTATTAATCAAGGATGCTCTAACCAGATCTTCTTCCTGCGAATGGTCGCGGAAAGCATACTTGCTAAACCCTAGAAGCTTTTTTTTACGCAATTCTGGATCTAGAGAAAGCCATTAATCTTGTGAACTAGGAAAGTTTGTGGCATGCACTCTCGGTTTGTAGGGTAAGCGAGCAGCTGATTAGTGCCATTGCTTCTCTATATATTCTCTTTCCTTGCATATTCGCAGTGATTCGATCTCAAAAAAGGTGTAAAGCAAGGTTGCATCATGTCACCTTTGTCGTTCAACACCTTTTTGGACCATGCATGCGCCATCTGTAAGACATAAATGTTGCCCTGGAATTGAATCCAGTAAAAGTATATGTGTTTTGCGGATGATTTTGTGTTTATAGCTGACTATGAATGTGAACTTCTGAAAAATGTGTCGTTTAGATTTTTTAAAGTGCTATTGGGGATTTGAACTAGTACAAGGTACAACTGTGTTCCTAATATTAGTCTCACTCTCTCATTCTTTATAATGCTCTCTCAGTCTATTATAATCCTCCATATTCCCACAATATATCTCTTACCCTTCCTACCAACATTCTGATGGCCTCCCATTGTATGTACAATGTACGCAGACATAACTTTATCTACGACAAAAACGGTATTTTTGGAACACATTTTAAGTAGGGGGCAATAATTATGTAACTTATGTTTCTCTACAAGATAACTTTAACAATCGTACGATTAAATGGTAAAAATAGCGTTTTTTTTCCATTTTTTTGGGTTAATTTCGCTCCAATCAAAAAACTTTTACGGTAATTCCCTAGATTTTAATGCATATTATCAGTACAAAAAAAAACCTCCCCGACTTTCTGGAAACGAGTTTCTCTCTTTCAGAAAAATGATCAGAGGTGTTTTTCACAATTTTTTTGAGAAACCTATACAAGATATAATATTTTTTACGGTTATTCCCTAGACAAAGGTTCTTATTATCTGAGAGAGATATACCTAAATTCTTTAGGTATTAACTGGATTTGTCTGCATCTCGCAGATGGCATACATTGAGATTTTCCTCAACGAAGGCGGGAGATATCAACATTCACACAATGCTATTGTGTAAACTCCCTTGGGGAGGGAGCAGGATGGATGTTCCGACGCTTACGAGTCGGTTTTGGGTGGCATAAGTGATCACATTATGCTCAGAGCAACGTTCCACCACATCCTGCTGCCAAAGAGAATTTTTCAGGCTGGTGTATATATCTATTTCATATGCACCCAATTTCAGATACTACCGCCATCCGTTGAGGAGGGGTGTAACTTAGCAACCTATACTACTCTTATTTTTTTCTAAAGCATATTTAGTAACGATCGTCGAGATCTAAGGTCTCCCGTTTTTCCAAGTTGTAGAAATGTCAGTATGAGTACTCTTAAATCTTAAAAAGATAATAATTTTTTTTTGTGTATACTCAATAAACTAAACTGACGTGTAAATACTGTAAGACCCTAATTAATTTGTTTTCCAGTGTTTCTGACTGAAATATCTATGAAATTTTATTTGTGGGATTTTCCTGAAGTCAAATAAGACTCTCTCACTTATCACAAATTTATCGAGTAACTTCAGACATAAAGGACAATAAAGTGTCCCGTCATTCGACAGTTTATTTCCCCCATTTATTTTACACTCCTACAACATATGGACATAAGACAACTTCCATTCAATATACCTACTCGTAATATACAACTGTGATGTAAGATGAATAGTAAAAACGGTGAGAAACTCAAAATTGAATGAATAAAAAAATTTACCAGTTTTGGTGCTTGACAGCTCCGCTGCTATTTACTTCAGAACAAAATTTCTCAGAAACATATTTTAGAATATTTTATGCTTAATAAACGAGCCAATGATCATTTTGGCCAAAAATGCGAAACAACAAAGTTACATTGCATAATATAAAACAGTGCGTTTTTAAGTTTTTTTTGAGGTAGCATAGGGGGCGGCGGGAGGAAAATCGTGCAAAACTGGATTCTTCACTATCGTGCAGCATACCAAAATTTCACGACCACCTGAATATTGCGTCTTTATAATAACGACATATTTGTTTACATTTACCATAGGGGATGAAACAGGGGACTACCACAGTTACCGTCAAGTTTTTTTTATTATTATTTGGGGTCTCTGGAATAAGAATCCGAACATAGTTGCCTGTCCTCACATCTTGCCACCTCAACTAGGACACCTGAATGATGGTACAATGGAATCAAACATTTTCATTTTATACTATTTTATATAACAAAGGCTTTTTTATTTCACTTAATAACCCAACTTCACTTTGCGATTATATAAACTCAAAATTAAGACTGAAATAACTTACCCCATCGACTACCTTTAAAGGGGTGCAAAAAAAATTAACATGAAAATAAAGTGGCAAGAACTAGATCCTTTAATCCTTGATCTATCCCCAACAACAATCAATTGATGGAATTCGGTGCTCATATTAATGCACGTAGCGCCTGCTCTATAAACATTTTAAAAAATCGACAAGCAAAATAAATAGGGCAAAATCTGGAGCGTGCTTTGCTTAATTATCGAATAATCGTAATAAATTAAAATAATTAAATTAAATATTAATCATAATATAATATTCTAATTTAAACAGACCTTGCAAAAAACTTTTGTCTGAAACTTTTAATGAATATTGAAGACTTTTCGAATTAAAAATTATCCTCACGCTTTGTACTTTCTTCTGTAAATTCATCGAATTAAATACCTAAAGATGAATTGCTTTATAACTTTGATCCCTCAACCTTAAAAGGCAGAGAGATGATGTCATCAATTATTAATTTTCTTTGTCTCTAAAAGTCAACGTAGTTGTTCAGTATTTGTATTTGATTTAATATTTTATTGAACAAATGGTCAGTATTATATCGATACATATCGATTTTATTGACATGAGACTTTTATTCCATTATTTCCATACAAAAAATCATCGCTTTATAGGGAAACAGAATGACGTAATAGCGTGACACCAGAAGTGAATAAGTTGAGATGGTTGGGACATGAAGAGAGAATGAACGACTAAAGGATAACAAAGGAAATATACCTGGGAGAAACGAGAGGTGTAAGGAAACGCGCCCGTCCGAGAACCACATGGCTTGACCATGCAGACCAGATTCTCAAGGACGGCCGTGTTCTGAGTAAAAGGAATCGTAGAGTGTGTATGACGAATTGCGTGAATGTGACAGAAGCACGGAGTGTGTGAAATAGGAAATTCTGGAGATCTTTTCTCTCTGCCTACCCCGCAAGGGATTCGGCGTGAGGGGATAGAATAGATTAGATTAGAATTTAAAGACATTAATAACACTCTGGTAGTTTGCTAGTTTGATAGAATAGACTGTTCTCAGTGGCCAAATTACCCCACCACGTTGCGCTAGGTCGACCTCTGCCTAGCTCTATCCTTCCAGCAACTTTTGTGCCGTGTGCACTTCATGACTTTCATGCCTCATTATGTGTCGCCGTACCATCGCATTCTAGATTCTTACAGTTTTTCATTTATTGGAGCCACCTTAAAAAGCTACCCTCTGATATATTCATTTTTTCACTTTATCCATCCTTATTACTTCCCCTGACCACCTTAGCCATCTCGTTTGTGTGTAGTTCTTCTTTTTCTTTCGTATGCGAAGATGACCATCGTACAAATGATCTGGGAGACAGAGCTCCTCGTCAATATTTCACAGATACTCAATTACCCTCGGCGTCATCTCATGGATTTCCCAAATATCCCCCTCGAACTTCTTGATGGGACAGTGCCCACATTGTGATCGACCGTCTCGATCTGCCCGCACTAGCACTGGGGATGTTGCCTCTTGACCCATTTATGGAGACGGTGCCACTATTTAGGGAGGTTAGTTAGTTAGTTGCCCATAGTTTGCGAGGCAGGTCGAAACCAGGCTGTTTCACTGTGGGGTCTTGGACGATTCTGGGAATTTAACTCATCTTGCCACGCCTGAACATCAAAAAAACCCCTGTCCTCGACCAGTCGGCCAATCAATATCCAGGACTGAAGAAGGTACAAATGTGTGTAATTAAAAAACTAGTACAACTTACTCTACTTACTGCTAGCCACTTGCGTTCCACTGCTGGACATAGGCCTCTTCTAAACTCTTCCACTGTCTTCTATATTGGGCTATCTGCTGCCATCTACGACCCGTAAGCTGGACAATGTCATCTGTCCACCTTTTCTGTGGTCTTCCTACGTCTCTTTTGTTCCCCCAGGGCCTAAGTAATACAAGATGTGTGTACAATATAATATGTATATATAGAACTCTGTAGAATAATACGTTATTGTTGTAATACTTTCCTTTCTGGATTAAAACCCAAAAGGAATGTAAAAGATAAACTTTGCGTTTTATAAGGGTAAAGCTTTGCCTAGGTACTAGGTAGATACCCTACTGCCAAGGATACTTTACCAACAAAACCAATAACAAGTATTCTCCTTTTCAAACATATTATTCAACTCTCGGTTTTTGTGCCTATCATTTTATCAATGTATACTTAAGGTGCGCTTACACGAGCAATTTTTTAAGCAATACTTGCGGCAACTCGTACTGATTAACATTACGAGTATTCCGCAATATGTAGCACTAGCAATTATTTCGGCAATATTTGGAGCGAGATAACGATATTGTTTGCAAGCTAGAAAGAGAATTGTCTAAAATGTCCAAACCTATTGGATGCATTATTATTATTTACAAGTATTTTAGTTGTTTTTTTTTCCTTTTCTTGTATGTATGTACCTATTTCAAATGTAATGTCACAAGTGGTTGGTTGGCAGACATTGCCTGAGGCAATAAGCCCGCCATTTGAAATTTTGATCAATAAAGATTTATTTTATTTTATTTTTATTTATTTTATATTTATCAATTCGTGTCGCCGACATCATCTTTCTCGTTTGCACGCAATATCGTTGTCTCCCTTGAACAATTACCGAAATAATTGCTACATCGCGAAATAATGTTAATCAATACGATTTGTACAAGTTGCCACAATTATTGCTCGTGCAAGAGCACCTTCAGATAAAAACTTACTGAGATTATTATATATGTAAGTAGGTATCAATATACATACCCTTTTTTCATAATGTAAATTGAAAGGGTTGTTGACTCGAGAGTCGGAAAGCTACCTTTTTCATGCAAAAAGCTTGGGTTTGTAATTCTGTACACTTCGTAATAAACCTGTATTATAGGGACTCAATATTATGGACAATTTTTTCCATCTATTTAGAAATTTGCAGTGATCTCTTGATGTTATTCTATCCTAGACTTATTTTTTTTTTTATTTTAAGGTTTAGATTTTTATAATGATTTATTTTTATTTTATTCTTTATTATTAACATCTACCGGCATTACAGCATAAAAATGCCTTTGCGCTTTTGTATATCATTTGAAAGAGCATAAATCAGGGAAGTTTTTTTGTTTTTGATGTTATCTTGATGTTTTTTAACGAAAATCCTCTTCAAAGTCGTAACTCGTTTTTTATTTATTTATTTATTCATACACGGCGCAACACCATTAAATTACATTTCAATTCATACATTTCATATAAACAACAACCAAAACAATTCAACAATATCATCTGCCACAATACAACAATAGGCTATACATCAACACATAAACACAGAGAAATATCTGTTTCTCTAAACTTTAATCCGATACTTTTTATCATTATTGTTTCTTTAGATTTAAACTATTGAGTTTATTAGACCAGACACATTCAAGAAACAAAAAAATACAGAGCTAAGTAGGTAACTTTCCTAATGATAATATTGTGGTTGAAGCTGAGTAATTCGGGTATTTCAATTGGTCAAAAGATGGCAAATGACCTCTACTATCACCCCTCAAGATATCTGTATCCACCTGTCAAAGAGTCTGTATATCACCACTTAAGATATCTGTATCCATCTATCAAACAGCCTGTATAAGTAAGTGAAAAGTAATATTAGATATTAAAAATCAATAATGTTTATCCAATATTGTTTGTAAACATAAAGTTATGTAAACTTTTGAAAATCCAATCTATGTTTAGCCTATTGCTAAATACATTGAATACTTTGCCCTTTTACATATTATTAATCTGAATGTTTTACTAAATTATCCAAAGTATACATCCTTTCACAAATGTTACAATAATGTTTACCCTTCTCTTTGAAAGGTTATAGTTAAAATTAGATAAGTCGAGACGGAATTGCACAGCAAGAATTACACATATTTAAGGTCCCTCCGCACACCCGAATAACACAGGAGCCAGTTAGGCGCCTTTTTATTCGATCTTTTAGCCCAAAGTTACTCAAACGCCCCCAGGGTTAGCCGGTAGGGCAACCCTTAGCAACACTGTCCGGAATGACACCTTCAATATCCCTGCTACAAGGAGGATTACAAATAATGAGCTACATTATATAATAACTTAAAGACTAATTACAAAACTATTCGACCGAGCCAGGAGCACCAAGAATAAAGGACCCTGAGGACTTGACTTAAAAGATTGGTTTCAAAGAATTGCACAGTGAAAATTATACTTAAAATATTAGCAAATCTTACTTTTATTATCGATTATGTAGCTCTCAAATAACGAATATAGTAAGATGGGCGTGCTGGTCTTATGACCAGCCATCGGTTGGTTTAGGTGATCACTTTACTCTCGAGAAAAAATCACAATTCAGCCCTTAACACCTGTGTGTGTATTCTCATACCCTTTTCAGAGAATATTATACTTTGGAAAATTCGCACCTTCTTGTGTGGGATTCGAACCTACACCCCACGTCTGTGAAGGAAGGATTCTACCCACGAATCCTCAAGTCCTCAAGCCGTCTCAGGATAAAATAATAACTACGTTATAGACAAACCCAGTAATACTGTAAAAATTACACCTTTCTCTGAAATCTTACTTATTAAAAAAATCTCGAAATCTATATTATCATACTTAGTATGCGAAATTGTGTAATTATTTCATTGTGTAATTTTTGTGTTCTTATTTCTGTGCAATTCCATCGTCTACCTAAATCAGTTCCATACAGGGCGATACGAAATAAAATTATTAAATTCTATTAACAAAATAACGTAGGTATTTCGCCTGTGGGGCAAAATACCTGAGAGAAAAAATTACTTTAGTTTTTTACTCTTTCGCAGGAATATTGTGTTTGGTTAAGAATGATAACAAAATGGAAGCGGTAAAATAATTTAAAACAAACATCACTTTATTATTTCAGGCATTCCGTATATTTATAATAATTTCCGTAAGTAAATATTGTTTGAGGCAATCACAGCAAGGAGTTGGTTGATTTCGTTTCATTCAAACATTTTAATAATGCGGGTTCTGGTTGAATCAAATTAGATACCCATAGAACAGGTTATGTTTCGGTATCTTGGGATGGAGAAAGCTAGCTGCAGCGATCTGTATAATGAGGTCAAAGAGCAGACAAATACAGCAGCGGTTATCTCCGGATGCCTAACAGACACTATGGTGCCAACAAGCATATGCTAGTGGAAAGCAAAGTTAGAATATACAAAACATGCATATGTAAGACCTATCATAACCTACGGCAGCGAATCAAGAGCGGACACCATGAGAACTAAACACCTTCTCAGAACTACCGAAATGAAGACGCTCAGACCCATTGCGGGCAGGACCCTTAGAGACAGAATATCCAATACCAAGATACACAGAACCTGTAATGTAGAAGACATTGTACGATGGAGCAGGCAGAGAAGGCGTTTCTGGAGGGATTATGTTGAGAGACTGGACCGAACAAGACTTCCTAGAGCAGAGGGGTACTGACCACGGGGGAGACCCCCAAAGAAATGGCGACAGAGCTGGACGTCCTCGTCGCAAGACCAGGACTGACGCCTGTCAACACAGCTCTTAGATCAACCAGAAGAAGAAGATGTCAAATAAAAAAGAAATATTCGAAGCAGTTATCTCAACAGTCAATAGGAATAAACGATCCGCGAGCTGACGCTCAGTAAACCTGATGTAAAGTTTATCCTTTGCTGATGTATATCTGTTGAGGTAACAACTTAGAATGTTTAATGTAGTTGATGAATTACATAGAAGTAACTGTGGTAATTGAATTACATACTTAATAATTATTACATACTGTTGTAATTCTCACGTTCTGAATACCAAATGTTTCTCCGAAACACGAAGTTATGCAAACTTTCTCCCGAATTGTTGTTTCATTCTCCTTCATTGATTATTGGTTTATTCTCTATGAACTGGAGCTGGGTACCTATTCCAACTATTTTGTTTTATATTATACCTAAATAAGGTAGGCAGAGAGAACAGAACATCAGACCGATGCCGTATACTTACACATACACCTTGCTTCCGTCACATTCATCAATTTGTCCCATTTCTGATCTACGCCATCGATCCTTTCTCACACTTCTTCTTTCACTCATATAGGTATATTTGGTCATCCTTTTCATTCTCTCAGCACGCCCAACTATCTGCGAGCAATATTATAGGTAAACTTTCATTCTGGCTTCTACACCCGTCTTACATCAGTCACTCATGTCTTTCTAATAGCTCATCCTTTATCCCAGTCTCTCTAGGTTTTTATTTGTTTGCAATTTGAATTGAATTATTATCTATCTACTTATCTATACCACCACATCGCATCCCTTACGGAGTAGGCAGAGAGGGCAGTTCGCCACACGCTTATATTCTTACATACCCATCTTGCTTTCATCACGTTCATAACATTCGCCAAAATGCTTTGCAACTCTCTTACTCAGCAATCTCTCAACACGCCCAAACCATCTAAGTCTTATCCCATCCCTCATAGTTGTTATAGATTGATTTGCCATTAAACGATTTAAAACTTTGTATTATCTACATGAAAGTTATATTTATGTAACGTAACCTTTTCCAGTATTCTCGTAAGTCTACAACTTCGCTGAATGATTGGTTTCCATTCTACATTAAACATTGCAAAAGTTTTGCAAAGACAATAAAACTATTTTATTGATATCAAGATGGTATTTTCTTTGTTAAGTCAAGAGATGAAGGACGAAAGGTGAATTTATTGAGAATATTATAGGACGGTTTAAAAGATCCCCGAGAGTTGAGTTGTTTTCCTTTGGTTAATCTTTCTTGATATTTTTATGACTGCAGTAAAAACTCTCAGTTGAGTTTTGTTTAGTTGTGTTTATGTATAAATTTTATTTATTTTAATAAAGTTTCGAAAATACATAATAAAAGTAACACACAATACTACAATTAATAAACAGACATGTTTTTTTTTTTAAATTTAAAATACACAATAAACTTTCAATAATTATATACGTAGTAGGCATATGAGTACAGCAATGTCCGTGTTACTCCCCTGATATGAGAAAGTTACTCGTGTTCCGAGGAGGATCACAACAGCAATGTAAAACGTATAATTTAAGTTAAAATATAATAGTAAAATACACAATTACAAATACATAACAAATAACAAGGCAAAACAACAACAGAACGACACCACAAATATAAACATTCAACATTATTCAATTTCTTATTTTATTTTCGATTTCGAGTTTATCACAGATATTTTTTTGATTTCCGGTTCCCTTTTTATACAATAAGCCAAAATCTACTTTGTCGCTTACGTTATTCATATTTTGCGCTTACACTCTCATACAAAATTTGAAAAAAATTGAAGCGATATTGTATAATACATCGATTTTTACTCAGAGCATCTCTCCTTAAGGTGCTCTTACAAGAGCAATTCTTCGATGATCAATTGCGGCAACTCGTACAAATCGTATTGGTTAACATTATGTCGCAATATGTAGCAATTATTTCGGCAATATCAAAAGCGAAATAACGACGAAAAAAATAATTGTCTAAAATGTCCAAACCGATTGGATATTCAGTAATTCGTGTCGACGATATCATAATAATTCTTTTTCTCGTTTACACGCGATATAGTCGTCTCGCTTTAAATATCACCGAAATAATTGCTATATATTGCGAAATAATGTAAATCAATACGAGTTGCCACAATTATTGCTCGTGTAAAAGCGACATCCCACGGTGCGCGAATCCGGATTCGTACGTAGATTCACACACCGTGGGAAGGGATGAGTCCGTAAATCTACAGACGCTTTCGTAGCAATTTGTATGGCGGTGCGTACAAATCCAAAATCACGTACGAATCCGGATTCGAGCGCCGTGGGAGGCCGCTTTAAGAGAACCAACCTCCTTTAGTATTTGAAGAACGTCTGAGCATTTCTACAAAAGCATTTTTTATTTTAAAAAGAAATCAAAAGGATTTTATAAGCCTTTGTAAAAAATAGGAATCCACGAAGAGAGTGGGTATAAGTATGATTAAATCTTTTCCAATAGATACTTCGATACATCTAAATAAAGAATTTTTCCACTAAAATGAACATTACCTTTTTACCTTACAATACAATTTATTATCTTATTTGCAGGATGTATCTAATGTATTTCGTCTACCTTTTTTACTTGTAGACTGGTAATGTGGAGGTACATCCACTGCTCCCCCTCCAGTCTCCCTACCCCCTCAAGCCCCTTCCTTTCCGCCTTATTCCTGCGGATGTCGGGAGGGTTAATATTCATCTAATCGACACGGAAAACTATAGATTCGGCACTAATTTAATTTCTTTTCATTCCACCTACCAAATTCCTCTCTTTTTTCCTGCAGATGTTGAGAGTGTTACTATTCATCTTTTTGACACCAAAACCTATATGGATTCGAATAAAATCGCTTTTTTCATACCCCCTCTTTCATCCCTGGGGCAAGCACAACAACTATGTTTCATCTCAATCGCATGCATGAACGGTTTAGGAGTACGATACGACAAAGAAAAGGCACTCTATTATTATTTTAATAGATTAAACTTTTTCACGTACAGAAATTTAACTAAATATTTCATTTAAACTGCGATATTCTGACGCTAGATAGCGCTAGTTGTAATTATTTTCGTGCTGTAATAAGTCATCCTTGATGTGCAGAACGTATAAAAAAATTATACGTGTTTGTTCTACAAAGTTTTTAGTGCGATAGCTGTGAGTTACTGGAGTTACTGTGATGAAATTCCTGCCAGTCTACTAACTATGTTTATGGAACGTGTCTATGTATAATCAAGGTGTGAAAAAGGTATGATGTAGTTTATTACATGTATATTACATTCAAAATTTTATACCAGGTATTATGATTAAACTTTAAAGCAAATCTTTCTTATTCACTGCTGGATGTAGGGATCTTGCATCCCTTTCCATTCGCTTCTATTTTTCCACTTTCGCTTTCAGGTTTTGCGGGCTCGTTAAGCAATATCGTCAGACCACTTTTTGGGAGGTTTTCCAACACATATGTTCTTCCATGCATGGAGCATGCGGTATTCACCCAGTTTTTCCAGGATTTTCTGTCCTGGGCCAACTCTGTTGCCCGCTCCCATGTCATTCCATCCTGGCGCAGCTCTGATGTGTACAGCCTCTGGATGGTCATTGCAGGCTTGCCCAGACGTCTTTTGCCTTCAGGCCGATATTGGAGATAGATTGTTAATGCTATCAAAGGGCATACGTAGAATTTGCCCGTGCCAGTTTAGCCTGCGAGTCGGTATCACTTGGGTAATAAGTGGCTGCTGTGTGCGACTCCTGGCTTCATAACAGTAGTAGGCAATTACAATGTGAAAGCAATTAAAAACACGAGTAACCTTGGTGAATGTTATGACTCTAAAATTCCTACTAACCTCTGAATAACCCCAATAATGATAAAAGAATGCGTGCATGACAGCCTACTATATACAATACGAGTACACCCATCTATGTATGTAATGTTATTCTTATTATGATAACTTCAATAAAAACTAGATCTGACCGGGTCAATGCGTTTGTACTTACATACAATGATATTCGGAAAGTTATTGTTTTCTTTATCAAATGAATTGTGGATTTTCTTTTCACCCACAATAAACTCTTATTTATCAGGTACATAACGTTCTAGAACTTTGAACAAGGTCACAAGGTTTCTAACTCAATATCTCGTATTACAATTCTTTCTGATTTTGCTGGAATCGTAAATGATTTTTTAGTAAATGTTTTAAAATTTTAGAAAATGTTATGTTTTGCTTAGCTTTTGACCCTTTGGAAAGAGTTTCAATGAGCTTTTTAATGCCAATGATTGATTAATACAAGTATTACGACAGCATTCAGTTACTTATTATATATTGAAATGAAATAAGTATATAAAAAAAAACTTTTTAACCAAGGTCAGATTCGTGTTCTAGAGGTCATAATTAGCGAAAATGGATAGAAATTTTTCAATTTTGCGACATCACGGGAGAAACGAATAGGTAGATTCCTTTGTGGAAATCTACCTAAACTTTCTACAACCCTTCCGAACAGGCCGAATACCATATAATCCACTGTATTTTATCATCAAACAACCCTAATATCCAATATTTAGTTAATTGAGGTCATCCCTAAACAAATTTCATGACAAAACATTAACAACATAACAATTAATTACTCTTGTAGCAAGTAGCTTAAGTAGAAATGTCCATACATTCCGTCATGACTTGTGTC
This sequence comes from Ceraclea dissimilis, assembly GCA_963576895.1. Lineage (NCBI taxonomy): Eukaryota > Metazoa > Arthropoda > Insecta > Trichoptera > Leptoceridae > Ceraclea > Ceraclea dissimilis. The sequence continues at coordinate 18,728,048 of OY756363.1, forward strand.
AGTTGTATTGTCATTATAAGTTACCTATTGTCCTTCAATGTCATTTACAACATTGATGTTTTTCACCTTTTTCTTTCATTTTCTTCTCTTTTGACACTTGAGTATTGATGTCCATGTCACTTTTTATTATGATTTTCTCAAAATAGTAACATTTTGATATAATTTTATAAGATTTTATTTAACTTCACTATGGTGTATTTTTTTTTTGTGTGACCAAATCTTATAATCGATTTTTTGTCCACTTCCTGGTTAAAATAAATGCTGTCATCAAAATGAACCATTAAATAAAAATAAGTAATATTAAAAAAACAATTTTTTAAAAACATTTTTTAGCTGTTTTATGCGGTTTTTTGCGGTCTACCAAAAACGCCTTTGCGAGGTGCTTGGATTCCTTCATTCCAATGGCGCCTCCCACCAAGAATAGACTGAATCAAAATTTGTAAAAAGATAAGAGTTCTACTTGTGAAGCACTTTCGTGAGATCCAAACACGGCGGGATACAGTGACTGGATCCTCTCGATCACTCGGTATCTTCCGAGACTTGAGCTAGACAAGATCTGATCTGGACTTCTTTTCCAACGTCCTTTCATACGATACCACACATGATCTCATAAGATCCTTGGATCCCCTGAAACGCCTTGCAACTTTTTTGTCTCTGGGAAGGATGATCCAGTGTTGTACAAAAACGTATTGTCACCAAGTTTACGTAAGTTCTCAAATTTTCAGGTCTCTAAGTAGTCAGGAAGTGATTGAAAAATCGATTACTAGATTTTCTCACAAACAACAAAAAAAAACACCACAGTGAAGTTAAATGTGAGTGAGTTCATAGTTGGCGCAGTTGGCTGAGGCGGCAGTCTCTCTAGCGGGAGGTGCTAGGTTCAAACCCTGGCGCCGGCGATGTATTCTACACTTTGCGATACAGGCTTTTAGCCTTGTGCAAGGTATGCAAGAAAGTATTTGGGTTTGTATATGCAAGCCCAGATCCTTTAAAAAAAAACTTGCAAAATGGCAGGAAAGACGCAGTCATTTGAGTGAGAATGTAAATATGTATATTTAACAATAAAAAAACTCAAAAGCTATGAATACTGTAGGATATTTTTGAAAATGATAAAAATATGATTTTTTAAAGTAATCCGTACTGAGGATGGAGGCAGTCCCAAAAAATGTAAATAAAATTTAAAAGTGAAAATTACAGTGTTTTTATTTTGTGGGTTTATCTAACCAAACAAAGGAATGGCGGAAGGGTATGTAAAATAAGTGAACCATAATCTACCACAACATAGGGCATGGGGCATATTAGGTATATTACAGGCATATTAGGTATATTTTATCTATAGAATGCTGTCGTAAAAACTAAAGTACATGTTTTATTACTCAGTGCCTCCAGAGTTTGTAATCAGATGACTATAAAAAATATTGAAACGTTATTTACTTGACAGGTGTCACCTTCATTCAGCAGGCTTTATGCGTGTGACAGTTTCTAGGAATGGATGAATAAGAGAAGGTATTCACTCCACTCTCACAAGAACATTTATGCTGGATTTCACCAACTTTTTATATGACGAATATCCATAGACTTTTATATTTAGTACTTACTAGATCACAGTCAACTGTTTTCATGTCCCCAAACAGGAGTGACATGCACGCCCGAGGACGCACTACGTGGCCGAACATTGGAGATACAAAATTTGATAGTGTTCAGGACACGGAAAGTAAGTAAGTACTCCGAGTATTTTCAATAGAAAGGAAGTGACGCAATTTCACGCTCGGCATTTTTGGGTGGATAGTAGCCACCTATAAGCAAAAAAATTGTATGAAAAATAATGATAGGTGGCTCCTACCCAACTAGCAAAATTTGGTCATGAGGAGTCATTAAGGATGTCCCCAGTGAAGTCGAATAATAAGAGTCGTATAGACCTTCTAGACACATTTTACAACGCCTTGAGTGAAAAATTGTTTTATTGTATGGGCAATTATATAAAAAGGATATCTTATTAATTATATAAAAGGATAAAGAAGCTTGTATTAATAAGAGTAGGCACATTGACAACAAAAAAAGAGATTTTGAGACGTTTGCTCTCAACAACCTTACTGAATATGCTTTGGAAAAAAATAGAGTAGTATCTAGTGAATGACGGTAAAAGATTTTTTGCATCTTGTATAGATTTTAAAAAAAATATGAAGAACACATCTGATTTTTTTTTCGATAAACATTCTTTTTCCTCGAAGTTGCAAAGAAAAAAAATATTTTCGTGTTGATAATATGCATAAAAATCTAGTGAATGAACTTTTTTTTTATTTAAGCGAATTTAACCACAAAAACTAAAAAAAAGCCCTTTTTAAAATTTTGTCATGGATTTTGATGACCGTGATGTCATAGTTGGGCTCCTAGCTTTAAATACATATATACATCTTCTTCCCCATCTATCCTTGATTGGGTCGGGGCCCCAAAGCATCTGTATATCTTCGCCAGAGGCCCCTGTCACTCGCTGCTTCCAGGACCTCTGGCCATTCCAACCACAGCCTTAAATAGCTAACCGAATTTTAACTCACTTTAATTTTTAAGCACCTCTGGTTTTATCAGAGGTTAAACTGAGAAACCTTTTGGTTAACCAAAGTTTATTAACCAGAGAACCTTTTTCGAAATGAAATAATTACCTATGTAAATATTTATAACACCTTTTGCCTGGGCATTAAAATAAACACAATTTTCATTGATTTTTTTTATGCCTGAGACAAATGTATATTTACAAAAACCCGGCTTATGGTTTGTTTAGAGGTCTTATGTAAATTCACCTTGGGGTGAACTTTAGAAAATCTTTAATATTCCTAAAAGGTAAAACATTTTTTTCTTAAATATTTGGAAAGAGTGATGAAAAATGTTTTTAAATAAATTATTACTGGCCTTCATACCTAGGGTTGCCAACCGTTCTATAATATATAAAATTGTACATTTCAGGTCTGCGCACTATACAGGGTGTCTCAAAAAGAACGACCATGCATACATATGTACCTACGTCCAGCGATAGAGCACTTCTAGGGGGAAACCTAATTACCCAATTTCTGTTACGCGATTTTTTGTAGTTTTCAAGTAATGATTTTATTTTTCTGTATAGGGTCTGTTACATATGTAGGGTCTTAATATATAATTTATTTTGAAAAATAATACTATATTTTTATCCAAAAAAATGTTGGCCAGGGTGGCCAACATTTTGCATACCCGATTCATACCCGACGTAGCCCTGGTTATTTTTTTTTACTTTCATGTGATATTAATTTGTCTAAATTCATCAATCATCATGTTTGTAATTTTCATTTAATTGCCCTAGACGTCTGCCTCCATGTATTTTCAATAGAAAGTAGTTAAGTGACGTAATTTCACCCTCGGCACTTTTTGGTATTTTAGATTCGCAAAACTCACACTATTAACAAGGTATCAATAATAAAAACTAAAACATCTTTAAAACTATCGTTTAATTTCCTAAATAACGTTACAACTAATGCAGTTTTTAACTATGAGAACAAAATTTCGAAAACGTTGCCCACGAAATGTCAAAATTCTCCATACGATTTGACAGTTTGTAGGCACCAGTTTCCTTCACTACTAGCATTGAGTGCGCCATCTAGGGTACTTAATATGAAAATTTCATGGTAATTTTATACATTTCTGTGGATATGTATGCTTGGAAAACTTGAAAATTACTCTGAAGTAATTTGTTTATAGGTATAATTGGCAGTAATAAATATATGTATAGTTACTTCGTAAAATACTAAAACGGAATACCAATTCCTTACACGAGGTTCCTAACAAATATTTCATCATTCAGTCGAAAATCAAATTAATCTCAGCCATCAGGAATATTAAATAATAGTTCGTCACTTTATCACGTATAGCGCTAATTACAGCTACTAGATATTATGTATGGAATTCTTAAAATTATGGTGAAATAATACATTAACTCTAGGGACCCAACTATGACGTCACGATAATTTCCGCGATGTTCAGGTTCAAAATCTCACGGTAAAATATAAAAAGTAGCTTTTTTTTACTTTTTGGGGTTAACTCCGCTTCATTCCATAAAAACTTTCACAGTCATTCACTAGATTTGAATGCATATTATCAATACCTGCGACTTTCGGGAAACGAGTTGCAGCCTTTCGGAAAAAAGATCAGAGGTGTTTTTCGCATTCTTTTTTGAGAAATCTCTACAAGATATAAAAAGTCTTTTACGGTCGTTCCCTAGATAAAGTATCTACCCCATTTTCATCCGTAAAGATATTTAATGAGGTTGTCGAGATCAGGTCTCCAGTTTTTTGATTATTTTTATATGTCAATGTTCCTACTCTTAAGAAGTCTCTGAATAGAAGCTACACGGGTTCTTGAACTTTAGCGTAGGCGACATATTAATCATATTTCTCTAAAAAAACATGAAACACAGTATTTTCTCTTGTCAGCGACAAAAACAATAAATATAGAGTTACTGTGAAACCTTTAAAAAAATGAGAATTACGAGTCGCGTATTATAAAAATAAAACAGCAATCTGACGATTTTGCGTATATTGAGTTAAGAGTACGCATACTGATATTTCAAAATTTGCAAAAACCGGACACCTTAGATCTCGACAACAAAAATAGAGTAGATCCGTTGAACCTTTATCTATGGAATAACCGTAAAAGGTTTTTTTTATATCTTGTATATATTTGTCAAAAATAAATTGTTTAAAACACCTCTGATCTTTTTTCCGAAAGACAGAAACTCATTTCCCGAACGTCGCGGAGTTTTTTTTTGTATTTATAATATGCATTAAAATCTAGGTAATAATGGTAAAAGTTTTTTGATTGAAGCGAAATTAACCCCAAAAAATGGAAAAAACGCTTCTTCTCTCCGTGCCCTATCGGGTCCCCCCGACGTTGGCGATCACTATGGCGAAAGCATCCCTGTCTGCCGCAGTCCTGAACAGCTCGCCGACGTTGCTGATGCCAGTCCACTCACGAACATCTATTTAATTATATAAAAAACGCTATTTTTACCATTTATCTTCCGATTTTGAACCTTAGTGCCGTGGGAAATGACCATGACGTCATAGTTGGGTCAGGAGCTTTAAGAATATGGGAATGTTCTTTATCTAAACCTACACAATTTAAGATATTAATATGGAAATAAAAGCAGCCATAACCCATATAAATTATATCAATATAAAAAATGCTTTCAAATACACCAATCTGTAATATATGAGAATCAATAATAGCAATTTAGATAAAACGTTTTTTCAATCCACCTACCTTCTCCAAATCAGGCCGAAATCAGAGTGCTGTTTTTTTATACCCATATATTGCTGACAGTATACGTTGATTACCTTTACTACTATTCTACTACCACGTCGCCCTTTGATGTTCCTCATAAAAACATAGAGATGTTTCGAAGCTTCCATCCTCATTGTCATAGGAACGGTATACGATTGTGTTCTATCATAGAATAACAAGAACTGACTTAAGGGCGTTGAATTGCGTCTGTTTTGTTGACAGAGAAATGTTGTCTTGAAATTAGGCATATTGACATTTCATAATTTAAAAAAAACTGGAGACTTTAGATCTAGACAACCTTACTAAATATGCTTTAGAAAAAAATACCTATGGTAGATACATTTAACCTTTATCTAGGGAATGGCCGTAAAAGTTTTTTTTATATCTTGTGCATATACAAGCTTTTAAGCTTTCTGTGAAGTGTAAAAAGATGTATTTGGGTTTATTTCGATAAACCCAGATTCATTTTATATAAAAAAAATATTTCTTAAAAAAGAATGTGATCTTTTTTACGAAAGGCTGCAACTCGTTTCCCGAAAGTCGCAGGTATTGATAATATGCATTAAAATCTAGATCTCTACATGAAAGTAATTCCAAAAAGTAAAAAAACGCCATTTTTAATATTTCATCATGCTATTGTTCATGCGATTTTGAACCTTAACGTCGTGGGAAATTACGGTGTGGAAGACCAGCTATCTCTCCATCTTATTGGTGGTCTTCCTGGCAGCTTTTGACCTATGGTGATTTCATCCTATAACCTGTTAATCTAAAAACAATGGTCAATTATTTTGTATTGATCCAATCTATAAAAGCTGCTGAGCTTTTAGTGTATCGTAAAGTTTAATTAATACTATTAGTTGAAAGTTACCACTACTGTACCGTAATACTGTATTGGCTGATTTAAGAACCCATTTCAATAAATTCCAATTGTTTCTATTAGCTACTGTATTGAGACATTAAACTACCCTGTAGTAACTACCCTCTGGTCTTAAGGAATCAATAAATGTGGAAAATTATTGTTTTAATTAAGACATGTTTAATGAATATTCATGTACACGAACTAAAGTAAATGAAATCCAAAACAGAAAATATAGCAAAAGGCCTAACTTATTGTGTCGTTTTCAGTGGTCCAGAGATTCAAATGAGTTCAAACATTTTTAAAAAAGTTTTGTAGCTATCTTGAAGCAATTCGCAATCTCGATCAAAACTTAATTGCTTTAGCAATTTAATTGCTCGTGTCATAGCACCTATACACGAAAAATTTTCCGATCAATATTTGCGGCAAATTGTACAAATCGTATTGATAAACATTATTTCGATGGATATTGAGTACAAACGAGAAAGAGAATTAACTAAATGACCAAACCGATTGGATATTCAGCAATTCGTGTCGCCGACATCATGACAATGCTCTCTCTCGTTTGCATGCGATATCGTTATGTCGCTTGAAATATTGCCGAAATAATGTTATTCAATACGATTTGTACGACTTGCCGCAATTATTGCCTGAAAAATTGCTCGTGTAAACGCACCTGACAAGTTAAAATTGCCGCAAACTCATTGCGTCATCAGATGACGTGATAAAACTTTAGAAAAAGTGGTGTCATTGTTGTGTGCGTCATGACAAATAAAACGCACGAAAAAACTAAGAAAAAAATGTGACTGAAAGTACATAGATCGTATCATTTCGCCTTCATACGATTACATTACTTACAAGTATTACCTATTCTTACTTCACACACGTACGAGTCTCTACAACTGAACACACACCGATATAATGTGACATGATGAAATTGATGATCTCCAATATGAACCTTACAGAGACGTGCCGAGTCACAAGTCTCCGACATAAATACATAAAACATCCTTACAGCTTTGTCTTCCAAACGTACAATTCTCTTCTTACAAAAGGATATTTCAGTCAACTTCATAGGTATTTATTTGTTTTAAGGTGACAGGAGCTTTTTGTATCCGAACGTTGGTGAACTTATAAAGCTTTTAAGGTTATGAATATTCCGAAAATATGTCTTGTGTCTTTAAGGTTCAAAATCGAATGAGAAAATTTTATAAACGTTGATGATGGTGATGTGGTTACATTATTGTAGATTTCTTTGTACAAAGCATTTTCGTTCTTACTTTCCATGCCGTCCTACATTTGCTAATCTCATCACTTCCGGTGTAGGTGCTACAGCGCACGCTCACAATAATAAGGGATATGCTAACATTACGAATATAAATCATAATATTTGTTCACTATCGCTGCGATCTCTGCCAGCTAACCCTGGACGTTTTACGTATTTTAGATTTTATCCAATTTCGCTTTAACCAAAAAAGTTTTACGGTTATTTACTAGATTTTAATTTATATTCTCACTACAAAAAATACGTATTTCACACATTTAGCCATTGATTTCGATGATGCCCCCTATGCAGTATTTAATTACTCATTTATTGAGGTACATTTCGTTTGCCCCGGGCCTGTTTTTTTATCATACTAAATGAGCATTCTCCTTTGGTTTAAAAGTATGTAAGTACTCGTATATAATAATATGTATAAATATTGCCGGGTACGTATACGCTAGTTTGTAATAAATGTGATACAATATATAATCCAGCTTTTAGATCGTATTTTTATACCACTAAAGTTGTATTGTTTTCAGGATAAGCGCTGAAATCAAAGAAAAATACTTCTTGGAAAGGATTTTCTACATTTTCTTCGCAACTCGGGAGGATTTTCGTTTCTGTTTTTTTCACTTCAACAATTTTCTATGCTATGATAAGTCCCAAACCTAATCTAATTTTTGGACAAGAAGCGGAAATATTTTCGGAAGAAAATCTAAGAAAGACGAAATTAACATAGTATTGTAAAGGATAAGTACGAGGATTCGGCTTCCTTAAGCAAGAACCGCGTAAACCCAGAGTTTTTTTTTTTTTTTACCAAAATGGGTATTGAAACTTTATTTATTTATATCTATTTCAATCATAAAATGCCCGAATTTCCATAAGCAGCCCCTTTTTTTCCCTCCCCCTATTCCTAGAACGAAAAACTAGACATTTTCATTCAACTTTCTGGGTTTTTGGCTTAAACCTACACAGTTCTTATTTAGTATTTATCTCAGCAATAGAGGAACCAAAGCTGATAAAGAAGAAGACGGGCTACCTTATGCTCATCATATTACACGCTTTTAAACCGCGATTGTAAATGTTTAATGCTCCTTTTACTAATAAATTCATGTGACCCCTGTAAACTTCGAATAGGTATTTCACACATTAAGCCATTGAATTCGACGATGCCCTCTATGCAGTGTTTAATTACTCACTTTTACCTATTATTTGAGTTACATATCATTTGCGCCTGACCTGGTTTGTTTTAGCATTCTCCTTTCTGACAGATAAACAGTTTCAAGACCTCTACATATGAGTATGACATTCCCTTGTGTTTTTGAGTGACCCATGATGCTAATATGGCCTTGAATTTTATTGTGTTACTTTCGTGTGACCTAATTGTTCCTGGAAAGAAAGTATCAAAATCTTCCCAACACGCACAATTTATCATGTCAATACAAACACTTAGATATCATAATACAAGATAACATTAATATTACCAGCTGTAACCCGTCAAATATGACGTGGTTTGTAGGGTAGGCAGAGAGAACAGATCGCCAGAGCCTATCTTCTTCTCCTTAGTAATAATTAATAGCATATGGTGGTGGGTTCTGCTTTTCTAGTCTTTCTTGCGCATCCTTCGGTACAACGTAACTCTCTCTATGTCCTGCCTCACCGCTTCCCTCCACCTGCGCTTGGGTCTTCCTCATCATAGCCAAGATCATCTCAAGATCGCCAGACCCTACCCTTACACGTTATTGTACATACGTACCTTATAGTAAATATATTTTATTTAGCGTAGTATTTTCTAACGTGATTGAGGAGTCACAAAACTTTATAAGAAACCATTTACTAATTTATTTGTGTTACCGTTTTCGACAGACCAGACTGGCCAATCGCTAATAATTATGACTAAATAATGATAAAGTAACGCTCGATTCGGTTCATAAAATTTGTATTTTCTATTATACTTTACCTACTGTTACTATATTAATAATCGATTGAATTTATAAATCAAAATGTGCTAACTTAATGTAAAGGAGCTCAACATAACTATCGATGACTGCTAAAAACATTTTGTTCACTCGTATAATGTCAATGAATAACAAGGATTGTGAACAAAACAACGATGTAATAATAATCATGATCTTTTATTCAAAAAATTCTAACATGTTCTTTCAATACATACATACTACATCAATTTAACCGTTTTACACTCGTATATCGCACTACCTTCCCAAAAAAGTAGGTACTTAAGTATGGTACTTATGTCTTATATTGCGCAATATTTTGTCAAAAATGTGGTATAAGTGAGAAAATCTTGACTCCAAGTGAGATCGCTGTGGTCATGAGGTGTTTTAAATTTCATATATATTGGAACAACTTCCAAAATTCGCCAAAGGGCCTGCGTTACAAAATTGTTATCCTATTTCCACCAGAATTATGTGAATTGATGATAGGATAGGTAATATAGACAAACATTCTTCGTTTATTTTACTATGAGTATTGTAATTACCTGGCGTGTTATAATATGATCATGTTATTGTATGTACTACATTCAATACTAAATGTAATTAGGTTGTGTATGTTTAATGTTAACTTGTACTTAATGTCAACTTCATCGAACTGAAGAATTGAAGGAATTATCATTCAGTCTTTATTCTAAAGTGTTACGGAGGGTTGTTGTGACAAGGAATACTAACATCACTTTACAGGTTAAATTAACTGATACCATATTAATTATATTGTATAATAGTTAACTGTATTCTCACTTTCGTGAACAATTTGATTAGCGTTCCTGAACATACGAAAAAGTACGTCGGGAAAAATAATATTACTCAGCTAATACTAAAGATATTATCGTCCTATGACCATGGATAATGAAAATATGTTTTAGTGACTCTAGCGGTTAGAGATATGTATATTGTGAATGTAGGTACTCGACAGGAATTAATTCAAAAAATTGCGTCGGGAATGGTAAGATTACTCAGCTAATACTAAAGATATCTTCCTAACACATGAAACATGGATAAATCAGACTATGTTTTAGTAATTCTAGCGGTTAGAAATTTAATTACTTTATACTTACTCGATTGAAAATAATTTGAATTATTGCGTCGGGAAAGCTAAGATTACTCAGCTAATACTAAAGATGTCATTCTAAGAAAACCATGGATAAATTAGATGTTTTAGTGACTCTAGTGGGTAGACATTTGATTTTTGTAAATGTTCTCTATAAAAAATAATTCCAATGTAACCTCTGAATTTTAATTAAATTTTTGCTGGTTCCACAACCTAGCACCATGCACTGTAAAAGAATCTGTATAAAAACTAGCATGATGTGATGGGATCAGAACAATTACTTACTAACATTTTTTAATCTATTTCTTTCTGTCTTCTTTTCAGGTAAATTCAGATTCTCTACTCAATATTGTATCGGATTACTTCCTGGTGTGCTTTTTGTGGTAAGTTTTTTAATGCTACATATCAGACAATTTTGTCAAGTGCTTTTTCGAATGCGTGCAAAAAACGGTGAAAGTGAAACAAGGTTATTTGTCTGTGAATTCATCATGGAGTTGTAAAATAGTTATTTTCATGTTTCATAAAATAATAAACAGTGTTTATGTACAGCGAGCACCGTAAGATCAGGAGAAAGGTCAATAATAATATAACTAACTAAATAACACCAGATGATAAAAACTGGAAGAAAATAATAGAAGAAAAGAACACAAAGGAAAAATACCTCTTTCTAATATTTAGGTACGGTCGCATGAGCTATTTGTTGCTTCATGGTTTAGCTACAGCTATTTCTACGTATAGTTAGATATTTCTACGTATAGTTACAGCTATTTATACGAACAAATAATAATATTGCGAGCAGATAAAGTTTCTTGAACAGAAGCCATGTAATAAGAAGCGTTTTCTATCGTCCAGCCAACCATATAACTAATCTCCAGAGGCAACTCTCATATGGTCCAATATCACAATGCTATAATTTAAGATAATTCGTACCATCTGTTCTATCTTCTTAAGGTCCTGTATGCTGTCATACGGCTTAGACCGGCCCTGAATTGTTCTCAGCCAATACTGAGATAATCATCTTGAAACTGAAGACAGTGATAGATGAAAGTATGGACTATAGATTGGAAGTTTTAGAATAACAATATTTTGAAATTTCTTGAATAAAAAAATAATCCGAAAGTACCCCTGAAATTTACGGGATCTGAGGAGTTTCCGTTCAGTTTTTCAGATATAAAAGTATAATTTAGCCAAAATACTGGTTAAATAAATAAATTGGCTGTATTCGTTTTTTTATTTTTAATAAAGAATAACGTAAGCGACAATGTGAATTATACTTTTTATAAAAAGAACCTAAAAACAAATTAAAAAATCTACGACAGTCAACTTGTTAACTTTATAATTACCAATATTTTGGCTAAATTAACATACTTTTACATCTGGAAAACTGAACGAGTAATGGATTTTCCCGTAAATTTCAGGGGTACTTTCGGAATTACTTTTTGTTAAACGTATTTCTAAATGTTGTAATTCTAGGACAGTCAACTTCTAGTCAATACTTCCATCCATCACTGTCTTCAGTTTCAAGACAATGCTCTCAGTATTGGCTGAGTGAACGCCAAAGCCAAATGGCAGCCTATGGATTTTTAAAATACAAATAAAAGCAATAATTTCTAGAATCATAAAGGCAAATATAATTATAAATGTCGTAAAAAAAATCTACCTACGTCAATAACGTAACCCCATCTTTAAAGGTCGCATTGTTTATGAATCTTTGCGATCACAAGAAATTCCGAATTTTCCTTGAATTTCCATTTGTAGAATAAGAAATAAATCAGACGTAGTTCCTGTAAATTCCTGAAACATCTTAGAAGGTATTTTATGATATATATTTATCTACTTCGTTCGTTATACTCGAATATTTTTTTTTCTAAATATTATTCCTAATTATTAAGTACTTACCTGTTCCTTTTTAAAGTACGATCTTAAATTCTAGAGTAATAAATTAAATTTCTTCAAAATATCTTGTATTAATAAATAATTTTGTAGGAATTTTCCATATTTATTTTTAGATTTGGAACCCTTGGCGATTGCTTCATCCCCTGTTTATAAGAAACGTCCCTTTTAATCTTTCATTTTCCAGTTTCTTTAACGACTTTCCATAGCTGGAGGGCGTTTTTATTTTTAATCTTAACTCCAGACTTGGTATTATCAAAAGCTTAATTTCCTGTGAAAGTTTAACAGAAACTACTAAACGACTCTGTAAGAAACAGCAGAACGTGCCATGACCACAAGGTAATCGTAAACATTTATTTATTTATCTATTTAAGCCATTTACATTTCATTACAATTGAATCGGTTATTTTGAAAAGGGCGGAAGTCACACTTTTTGGACCAACTGAGTTAAGTATGAGGATATTCTCCTGTATCGTACAGAAGAATATCCTCATACTTAACTCAGACACAGGAGAATATCCTCATACTTAACTCAGTTGGTCCAAAAAGTGTGACTTCCGCCCTTTTCAAAATAACCGATTCAATTAGTGTTTAATTATCAAAATATATAAGTACACAATACAATACAAAAAATTAATATTCTATGTATATCTACATAAACAAATACTCTACAAAGCGTTTTCGAATAATAATAATAATATTGAGCAAACAGTGTCTTGAACGGTCAAACTCGCATGCTCTTAATTATACGGACTGTCCTGATAGCTCGCGGGTCAAATAAAAAAGAAATAGGGTTTTTTACTTAAAGCTGACGACCCAACTATCACGGACATTTCCCACGGCACTAAGGTTCAAAATCGCATGAACAGTCGCATGATAAAATGGTAAAATAGCGTTTTTCCATTACTTGGGGTTAATTTCGCTTCAATCAAGCTTTTATGGTTATTTCCTAGATTTTAATGCATATTATCAATACAAAAAAAAAATCACAGCGACTTTCGGGAAACGAGTTTCTGTCTTTCGGAAAAAAGATTAGATTTGTTTATCACAATCCTTTTTTAGAAGTCTATATAAGATATAAAAAATCTTTTACGGTTATTCCCTAGATAAAGCTTCAATGTATCTACTCTATTTTTTCCAAAGCATTTTTAGTAAGGTTGTCGAGATCTAAGATTTCCCGTTTTTAGAAATTTTTGAAATGTCAACATGCCCACTCTCAGTGCCAATCTTTTTGAGTTTTATATCATTATTCCAAAACGTACACTTAGTTCTTAATTGATGAAAATTTTATATCACCATCATGACAGCAAGAATGTAGAGGTTTTCCGTCGGCAGGAAATTAAAATTATGACAGTTCAACAATTTTTTGAAGCATGGCGCCTCGGTCGGTGTGAAGAATGTTAATTACTTTATTTAGGAGCCTACCTAAACTCCCTCCCCAAATTTTTAATTAATTTTTCACCCAATGCTATTAATTTTTTTTTAAGTAGGTGGCTATTAAGAATTAAATGAGCGGGTGAAAAATTAAGGTTAATTCATACCCAGAGCGTTGGTCTTAACATTATATAACTACCTAGCTACTACTATCCGATTACGATATAATATACAAATATGGTGAAACCAGTAAATACTGTATGTATAAAAACACACAACGTGCATGGGCGTCGCCAGATTCGGAGATAGGAGCGGCAATCGAAATTCAAAACTTTGACAGGCACGAAAACGCGGAAATTTTTGTCAAACAATATGCAGAAAGTCAAACTGTAGTATAAAATTATCTAAGGGATAAATAATTGTAACCCCAAAAAATGGAAAAAAAAACGCAATTTTTAACGTTTTATCATGCGATTTTGAACCTCAATGCCGCGCGAAAAGTTGGGTTTCTACCCTTAATAACATATACCGCGTGTAATTTCCACGCTTTGCAGGTGGCACCTTGATTAGAGAGTATTCTTCCTAAGATTTGTTCGAGTTTACTTCCTTCAACTTTTCTTACTTCACTGTTACATATACATAACACGTACATCTCAATCTTGATTACAAATTATGTATTTCCCCTTTACGATATCAAACATTTTCTTATCCAGCGCACAAACTACATACAATACATCCTCATCAAAAACCTTAATGAAACTTTTAGAATAGCTTTCAGTAGTTTACCGTTAACTTTTTCAATAGAAGATAAATAGAAATTAGTAGATATTGGATGATTGAAGCAGTTTTATTCATTGCGCTTACTTATTGTATTTTTTATGGTATATGGATAATATTAAATAGATGTGGCAGATTTTTATTATTGTAGTACAAATGTTGAAGATTAACTCGTGATTAGCACCGCAAAGGGAAGTTTTTTTTTAGACTGAGCAAAGAAGGTCGTGGGGTAAACTGTTTTTTTTTTCTATAATATCTACCGAATAAGAAATAGTATTATCAGATCCAACGAAAAGATTGCGCCGTAGGCGAATTTTTTGATGAAATACTTTATTTTTTAGTGCGAAATAACGGATTTTCATAATAAATAGGTCGGGATTCGACGAAATCGTTCTATTATCACTTCAACCTTCAGAAATTTTATATGAGAATGAAAAAACAAAATAACAATAACGTAAGAGACAAAATCGATTTTGGCTTATTTAATAAAAAGGGACGTAATATCAGATAGAGACAATGCATTTTACCTTAAATATTTTATCAACCAAATTACAGCATTATAGCTAACGAACTACGGGAATAATCTCATGCTTCAATAAATTTCAGAGGTAAATATAGAATTTATTGTGAATCCAGTAAGTTTACGATAATCAAATTTCTTATCCCTAGAGTCACTAAAACATATTCTCATTTATCCATGTTTTAAGCCTTAGGATCACATTTTTAGAAATGTATTTAGAATATGTAAATGAAGAATTTAATATGAATATATCACCTTAATATCCCTTATTTACACCTTATAAACTTAAAACACAAGAAAATAACATTCATTTTTATAAACAGTACATGAATTTATTTAAAGTATTGAAAATATAAAGAATTCTAATACTGTTAATTTATTCCCGAAATACGTAATCGGAATTTATTTTTAAAGCAAGATTTCATTTCCTAGAACTGTTTTTCGCGGTCTTCCAAACGATATCAAACACGCCCTTCTGAGGCCCTTGGATTACTTCATCCCAATGGCGCCTCCCACCAAAAATGGCCAGAATCAAAATTTGTAAAAAGATATGAGTTCTACTCGTGAAGCACTTTCGTGAGATACCAAACACGGCGGTATACGGTGACTGGATTCTCTTGATCGCCCGGTGTCTTCCCAAAGCTTTTGCTGGACAACATCTGACTTACGATCTGAATTTGTTTTCCAGCGCCCTTTCATACGATACCACACATGGCCCCACACTACCCTTGGATCCCCTTCAAACGCCTTACATATTTTTTGTCTCTGGAGAAGGAAGATCCGTATTGTCACGAGTTAACGTACGTTTGGAAAGTTTCTATATATAAGTAAAAATATAAAGTATTCTTATATTACGAAAGTATCCCATTACGATTGGGCGAATAAACAGTCAAATATTGGTATTGTGACGTGATTCAGTGTCTGCCACCAAGTTATTCCCAATGCTCTGATACGATTACAAAAATCTCCTTCCGAATCGGGGAGATTTCAAGCTAAAGCAATATTCTCTAAAACGTGACACGCGTTGTAAAATGTGTTTAATAGACAATAAAGAAATATTTCGTAATAAGAAACTCTTCAAACTGAAAGCCATGTTAGAATAACGATTCGTTATTATGAATAACTAATACCTACTCGCGAAAAGCACGGGAGCTGAGTGAGTCCCTACATTAAAAATTTTGGAAGAATTCTGTCGCCAGCCTTACATAAGAAGACAGCAATATTGAGAAAAGGGGTCACTATTCAGTATAAAAAAATGTGGGAACTTAACTATACTCTAATACTACATACCTTACCTACTAATTCTACCTCATTCTACGTACAATCTTGTATGAATCTGAAGTATAAATGGTTAATTTTAAAAATACTAATTCTATCGTCGACATCTATGGAAGATTTAGTAAAGTGTATACGATTATACGATTAGTATAAGTAAAATTAAAAATTGCATTTTTGTATCGTGTCGGTGACCATGCCGTTAGACAAGTATCTTTCGATGACAGCTGAAGGGACTGCGATCCTGAAATGCTTTAAATTCATTCCAACAACTTGCATAATTTGCTACGGTCCTGCACAACATTCATACCGGTTTTGACGAGAATTATATAATTTAGAATAATACAGATAGTCCATCCTATCCTAAAACATTATGTCAAACCCATGGATAGTGTGTCTATAACACAATGGTTATATAAGAACAATAAGCTGAAGAAACTATATCTCTAAGGATTAAGGACCAACACTGACAAACTTCCAAGATATTAATTTAACAATAATACATCAGATCCGTTGTCTTTCACTTTTATCCATGAGAAGATCTGTCAAGATACCCTACTATTGTCTTGGTCGGACAAAGAATTAGCTTCATAATACCTAATATCTATGTAATCCTTTCCTAAATCTCTCAACATTATCCTAACGAGAGTGCTAGAGAGTATATAAGTATGATTTGGTAATCGTCAGATTTTGGTACGCATCCATTTCTTCTATTACTTCTACAATACACCCTTTTCAACCCTTAATTTAATTTTTTGACAAAGCAATAAAAGACGTATTATTTTTATTTTAAAAGAAGGATACGAAGGAAAAATTACAGCATTCTATCTTAATTTATTACTGAGATATGATGTTTTCAAAACTAATTACCTCCACCCCTTTACAGATAATAATTTGCTTTTTTTGGGAACGGGATAACTTATTTTGACCCTTTTCCTGCAAATCGTCATCCGATTATCGCTTCAGTATTTTCAAATTTTGTATGAGAATGTAATTGAAAAACAGGAATAACGCAAACGACAAAATCGATTCCTTTATTACCTCCTTAAGGCGTGTATGAATCTTAATATTGTTATTCAGAGAAACTGTTGTTATAGAAATACGAACATCAATCATTTCGTAGAATAATGTATTAAATGTATCCGAATTCCTGTTACCAAACCAGGTTGCTAATATGAGTATTTTAATACGAATATTAATTAGAGTACGTTACATTGCATATTAAGGTACATTAGTTATAATATAATGCGGTTTACTGACGTCAATAGACTAATTAACACTAACATAATATTATAAAGATGCTATGTATCACGAATCTATCTTGTAGAATGTAGATAGACTATTTATATACCTCAATACAGACGCAAGTCCAGTGAGGCACCACGCATATTACCATAATGAACTTAACTATATTTGACAAGTGTAATATTTATATCCTTAAAGTGTACACTTAATGAAATAAAATTATTATTATTATTATTATTATTCATATGCTCGTATGTAGCATTAACATGCGATATGCTGCCATTTGGCTTTGGCGTTTACTGAGCCAATACTGAGAACATCGTCTTGAAACTGAAGACAGTGATAGATGGAAGTATTGACTACAAGTTGACTGTCCTAGAATTACAATATTTGGAAATTCCTCGAATAAAAAAATATTCCGAAAGTACCCCTGAAATTTACGGGTATCATCCATTACTCGTTCAGTTTTTAAGATGTAAAAGCATAATTTAGCCAAATTATTGGTAATTATAAGATAAACAAGTTGACTCTCGTAGATACATTTGATTCCAGGCTTTTTTTTAAAAGGTATAATTCACATTGTCGCTTACGTTATTCTTATTTAGACACTTTCATACAAAATTTGATTAATTTGAAGCGGTAATTGAACGTTTTTTCCTTAGATGATTTCACTTTTGCTTGATGAATTATTCCATAAAATTAAACTATGTATTATTGGCTTTACCATACCATTTCATCGTAAAAGACCCGTTATGGTTGCTTTTGACTTTACATATACATAAATTAGGTCATACTTTTTTACGAATATCGAAATATTGACGAGTTAACAAAATTGTGTGGGTGTTTTAGTAAAAGGTAAGGTATTCGTGTATGTAGATATGAAATTTGTTGTTCCGTGAAAATTATTTAGAATACGCACTACAAATAAACGTACCTACCTACAAATATCAGTAGCTAAAGAAAGGCGTAAAATATAAAATGCTTGATAGATAATTCCAGCAAAATAGCGAAGGTCAAAAGAATTTAATATCAGACAGAAGAATGAACACATATATTTTTATGAGGCTCCGCTATTGTTTGCAACAGTTGGTTTTTTGTTCGTCTATCGTTTACGTCTGTTATGGAAGACTTGAAAAGGCGTTCTTTGCAAGTTTCTTTCAAAGAATTTGATACGAAATACCTAGATGTTTTCTTTGTAAAAGTATAGATATTCTGAAAAAATGAATGACGCATTCGTTGAAAACATGATCATTTGCTATAAAACATATGTAGCATTCGACTTGATATTTTTCTATGGATACTTAGAATACGACGTGCTACGATCAAATAACGAAGTAGTATAATATGCGTAGAACTGTCACCTTTCTATTTCGAGAAAGATGAAAATAGGACATATTTTGAAAATAAGGGCAACTCGTATTGCCCCAATTGGAGCAATTAATTGCGCAATTATTTCGGAAATAGTTGCTCATGTAAGCGAACCTTTAGATATTTGCGCTTTTTATCTAAAATGATATAGTACGAATCGAGTACGAAAATAAAAACTAAACATCTTTAAAACTATCGCTTTATTCCGAAATAACGTTAAAACTAATATAGTTTTTAACCATGAGAGCAAAATTTCGAAAACGTTGCACACAAACTGACAAAATTTTCCATACGATTTGACAGTTTGTGGGCACCAGTTTACTTACACTTCTAGCATTGAGTACTCTGTCTAGGTAGTACTTAATATAAAAGTCTATGAGAGTACTTATGATTTTTCTATGTTAATCATAGAAAAAAATTTCACGTACAATATTAAATAGAATTTCTAGAAATTTTGTTTCAAGTAAATATTATTTAATCTTAGTAATACATAATAAGCAGACACAAAGCGGTTTGGCAAAGTTTACTTTGATATTAAGGCGCTTAAAAAATTACATTGCCTCTAAAAATACAAGCATCGATATAAAATTGATTAAAACGACAAAAAAGTTATAAAATAAGATAAAGTTTGTTAAGAGATTTCTATCAAACATCATTATAAAGTATTTTGCGTGGGAGGAAGGAAGCCTTATTCTCATCAAAGTTCTTCCTTTCAGAGATCCTTTAATAAAAGTTAAAGCAAGCTACGATAAAAAATAATGATTAAGATTTTTTTCTTCTTGACTTTGGCATGACAAACTATCTAAACATTATTATCAACTTACATAATTCTGATGGAAATCGGGTAACAATTATGTAACGCAGGGCCGTGCTGACTTTTGCAGGTTGTTCGAATTAGACGGAATTTAAAACACCTCACGATCGTAGCGATCTCAATAATTATGGTCGATTTTTTTTGGCTAAAACCACATGTTTGACGTAATATTGCGCTATATAATACATATCGTTGTTCACAACCCTTGGTATTCATTAACATTTCACGAGTTTGCAAAATGTTTTGAGGAGTCATCGATAGATGTCGAGCTCCTTTATATTCAATTCGCTTATTTTGATTTATAAATTAAACTGATGGTAAATACTGCAGTACAAAATGTTATTAAAATACTGCGCTAAATACGGTAATGAAATGTGTAAGGATAAGGTCTGGCGATCTGTTCTCTCTGCCTACCCCACAAACACCGTCATTTTTGACGTGTTACAGCAAGTGATATAATAAAATTTCTCTGCCCACTTCCATAGTCCCGATTTCAAGTGAAGGTGACGTGAGTGTGAGCCAAAAGTCACGTGAATTAAATAATATATACATTATACATAGTACCATTCCTGGATTTTCTTTGGATACAGACACTAGCGGGGAGGGGCTAGGGGGCTGAACCCCCCCCCCCCCTAAACCATGAGTGACAGTACTTTATATACAACAAATCTAGGGGTTTCAGCCCAACGTTGAGTGACAGTACTTTTTACCATGTGACGGCATTCAGCCCTCCCCCCCAAAATTGAATCCTGGATCCGTCACTGGATACAGAATACAAAACCTCAGAAAAAATATCCCTTAACAAAAACATACAATTTATTCAATCCATGAAATTAAATGAAATTGATTGATTGACGGCTAACTTGTGTATCAATGTAATAATTATTGGGTCAATTGAGTGGAAAAATAAGCAGACCAAACCAGATTGGAATTCTTGGGTATACAAAATAACCATCAAGAATTTATTATACCGTAGAAAGGAAATGTCTATCTATCTATCTATTTATACCCTCACGCCACGTCCCTCGCAGGGTAGGCAGAGAGGACAGAGCGCCAGACAGCTCTATCCTTACACACACTCCTAGCTTTCATCACATTCGTGCAATTAATCATTGACAAAGAAAATGTGTCAGAATTATTTAGTATACATATCTATTTATTTATCCCATCACGCTGTAACATTTACAGGGTAGGGAGAGAGGACAGAGCACCACACCTTCCTTTTTTTAAATACATCTCTCGCTTCCACCACTTCCTGACGTTCTTCATACACGCTCCGCGATTTCCACCACTCAACACACGTCTGTCCTTAAAAGTATCCGGTCAATAATTCATTCTCAATAACTTATTAATAGGTATATAAATGTATGAAAAATCGTTTTAAATTGTGAAGAATGGATAGGATACATCATGGCTAGAAATTTCATAGTTTCGTTCGACTTCGGCTTGTTCGACTCCATTCGTTTTTCAAGTCGACAATGTTACGAAATTATGACGTCACTATTTCGACATGATTGAATGATCATACTCGACAAAACCTCTATTCGAACGTGCCGAAATGTTTTAACGCATCGTAGTGGCGTATTTCTTATGATTTATTTTCGTCCAGAATTTCATTGAATTACGAAAGAAATTAAGGTACTCTTGTATTAAATCGAAGGGAAAGGAATTTCAGTAATGCATTTACCTTTACATAATCACATTACCCTCCCCAATACTTACTTTTTAGGCCCTTACATTTTATAATATTGAAACATCCGCTAAACAATTTATAAATAAAAGTTTCAACACAAAGCTTTTAACTTCTACCGCAGCAGTAAAGTTTGAGTTTAATTTTCAAACTAGAATATTGCTGCAAAATCAACAGAGCTTGTTAGAGATGTGAACAATTATCACAATTTAATATAATATGAACTTAACATCCATTGTTGATAATATTGTATCATAGTTTAAACTGAACGTCTGTTGCTCCTGTTTTTATGCAATCACTCTAGCACGATGCGCAGACCGATGCAAAAGACACAACTTTCATAATACATATTGTTACGGATTTGGAATCTTCACTTTCCTTTCGTAATCTTTCGTAAAGGAAAAGTTATTATAATAATTATTCCATCCCGATCCCGACTTGCTCCACTTCACAACACAAGCTTTTCAAGTTTACTGTGAAGTGTACCCAGAGCTCCAACCTGACAAGCTTAAAATTGGAATTGGTGAATGTTACTTAAAAGTGTAAAGTCATCACATTAAACCAGCCGATGATCAGTCATAAGCCTGATGGAAAGTCCATCTTTCGCTGTATATTTATTGAGATAACTACTTGTTATGAAAATATACTTCAATCGCAAAGTTCTGCAATTAATAACAATTTATAACAAATTAGATATGAAATAATTGAATAATATCTGCCATTAAGTTATAAAACTACCCCTTCTTCTCGTACCTCTTCAATCATTCGAAGCGTCTAAGATACGATATCGAGTTACAGTGTGACATGGTTTAATGTTATATTATTAATGCATATCCTTCACTACTCCTTTATCATAACTTGCACATTTCATTACATACACTAGAGACTTCAGATCGTTTCATTAAATTTATGTATTCACGCTTGGTGAATCAATATATTATACGATAAGTACCTATACCTGTAGTTTAATATAGGTATGCCCTTTGATTATTGAAGTACTTAATCAAATATATTTCGTCATAGTGACTAGATCGGTTGTAAAGCATTTGTTTCAATACAACACTATGAAAATGTGTGTGAAGTCATTTCTTCGTTTTCATGAAATTCAATAAGTATTCTTTTGTTGATATTTGACGTTTACGATTTTCACAGTGTCAAAATGTGATTGTAATTAGATATTTTAACGTTAATATACAATTGTTTCGCTCATCTAAGGATGCATTTTAATTTAAAAAAAAACATTTTATTATCCCCTAACGTGGTTTTTCGGACTGTGGTTATATATTTAGCCTCAAATTGTAATGTATCTTTCTATCGGTAAGCTTCCGTATTTTGGTTGATATCATTGTTAATTTATGCACATTTCGACTAAAAATGCGACAAGTAAGGCTTATTTAATGATTTGACTTATTTTTACGCTTAAAATAAAATCGCAAATAATATATTTTTATTAAATTACATCTGCCATAGGCACGTGATATCATCATCGAAACACACATCGAGCCATCGATATTTTAAGTACGCACACGGGATTTTATGAATTATAAGCGATTTCCAATATTTTTTACGTATAAATTAATAATGATATTAACGAAGGAGAAAAGATATATTTACATTTTCTAGCGTAATCTGCATTTCCACACGACATTTGGGCATGTAAAGTATATTTTTATTACCTTCAATGTTGTCTTGGGTGGGCGAAATGATTGTTTTTAAGCAGGATAATATATAATTATATGATCGACATTTAGACAGCTTGAATTTCTGGAATATCATAAATTATGAAATGATAATCGTTTTATGTAAATCATTTAATATATATAATGAAATTAATTATAAATAATTTTAGCGGCAGCGTATTAAGTTAATGAGTTACATTATACAAATTTATTCATTTATATAATTAATCCTTTTTTTTACCAATACAACACAACATGTTAAAAAAATGGTATCGATGGTATTCAATATCGATGTTAATATTGAGCATTTACATCACATTAAATCATTCAGTAAAGACAAGAAGAAAAAGAAAATGGAAACGACGCTCGAAAATAGTTCGAGGCTATGGGTATGCCCGATCCCACCAACTTTTACCTAGGAAGGAGAGCCCTAAGAAATTTCCATACAAAAACAGAGATAATATTCTATTTATTGAATAAAGAACATCAGCTTCCATTTAAACCACAGTCTCATTCCATATGAAATGCAACATGCAACTCACCTAGTCTAGGCGGAGATATTTGGGCACCTAACATAGGTGAGCTGCATGTTGCATTTTACATGAAATGAGACTGTGGTTTAAATGGAAGCTGATGTTCTTTATTCAATAAATAGAATATTATCTCTGTTTTTGTATGGAAATTTCTTAGGGCTCTCCTTCCTAGGTAAAAGTTGGTGCGATCGGGCAGTACTCTACCACCAGACGTTAACGTAATAGAAAACCATTTTTTATGTACATAGTATTCCCACAACACTGTAGAAGAATTAAGGTTGAACATTGTCGAGCTTACAACCGACCTCGGCTGGCTTAAGTGATCACTTTACACTCGAGAAAAATTCGCCATTTCAGTTCACCCGGGCTGGGATTCAAACCCAGACCTTCGTCTCGCATAGTAGGGATCATATCCACTAAACCACGAGGAGCGACGGCTGTGTTGTCGAATTTCATGTATATTCATTCATTTCATGTATTTTTTTTAATTACGAATCACAGCCTCAGCTATAGTCATTGTATTATCAGTGTATTGGCTTATTATCGTCTTTTGTGGATATTATTTTATAAAGAAAATAATCTCCATTGGGTAATATTTCAATATTGAACCAAAGAAGACGGGGTCTTAAAATAAATTCCGAAGCTTTGTACTTGTCAAACCAATAACAGAATAAAATGGGGAATGAGAAGAGAGGACATTCTCCATATTGAATTATTATTAGTTCCAGTAGTCGTTATAATAGTGTGAGATATGTTAGAGTATTGGGTACATGTCGTAATTTATATTTTAGTGTAGTATTGGGTATCATCAATTTGTATAAATCTGGTGGAAATCGAGTACGTTTGTAACGGGCAAGACCGTGGAAACACTTGCAAGTTGTTCGAATAAATACGGAATTTAAATACGTCGCGATCGTAGCGCTCTCAGTTACGGTCAAAAAGTATTCGGCTAATAATATTGTGCAAAATAAAAAAGACAAATTATACGAGACTACAAAATGTTTTGAGCAGTCAGTGGTAGATGTCAAACTCCTTTATATTAAATTTGCACATTTTGATTTGAAAACTGAATTGGTAAATATTAAAATACTAGCTGTATTACCCGTGCTTCGCTACGGAAAAATTGTGTGGATCGTCCCCCTCCTCGTACCCCCTACCACAATAAGAACATTCCCTGGGGCAAGCACAATAATTTTCCAAAGTTTCATCTCAATCGGATGAACGGTTTAGGTGTCTATAAAGGAGAAGGTGAAAAATGTTAGGTATATACCATAGGTACGAACTAAAATATTTATTATTGGGAATCATCACAATCTGTCATCTAAATTGTCTGAATTAATTAATACGTATCATCAAAATTTATATACCTACATTTTTTTCTGAAATTAACAAATTAACAAAATTACGAATATTATTTTACTTAAAAGTTTATATTTTGCAATTTAAATTTCGCGCCGTTGGTGTTCCAACGGGCGAGGTTAATAATATGTATTTCACAATCGATAAAACACACTATGCAATATATTATGTATGTAAAAACAGACTGATGACTGTGTGCCCACCTGTGTACATAAGTATAGACGTGTGTAGTACGGTAAAATATAGTATAGTCAGTCCAGCAAAATAACAACTACTACTTAATATTTGCGTTAAATATTCGCAAATGCCTTGCTATATGGAAACCAATACTGTGTGGTAGAAACTTCTGGAAATTGAGAACCTTCTGTGAAATTTTTTTGATGAGGGGATTCAAGGGTTGTGTGGAGCATGTGTGGTATGGTATGAAAGGGCGTTAGAAAAGAAATTCAAATCTTCAGAAAGTCATTTTTATGCGTCCTCAGACCATCGGGAGACACAGAGTGATCGAGAGAATCCAGTCACCACATACCACATTGTTTGGTGTCTCATAAAAGAGCTTCACAAGTAGAACTTGGCTAGACGGGCAATGCTGGGCAATACAGTTAGTACGGCTTATGAAAAAAATACAATTAACGAAATTGCAAATATTTTTTTACTCAGAGTCCATGCTTCACTGAGCGCATAACAATACACTTATTTCACCACCTATAAAAACGTGTATATATTCACGTATACAGGAGAGTACTTATATCAACTAACAACTATAAAAGTACCCTTTTCATGCCCTTATCCTCAATTTTTGATTAAACAATGTAAGACAATTTTTTTTCATTTTAAAAGAAGTATGCAATTGTTTAACTACAGCTTTGTAGCTTCAGTGTTTACCGAGATACGTTACTATCAAAGCAAATTTAATCCCACGCCCTAACCCTAAAGGATTGACTCTTTTTCTGGACAGAATATCATATTTTGACCCTTTCTTAGGAATCCATTTTTTGGAAATTCCTATAAAATTATTTTTTACCGTATTAAGAGGCATTTAAAAATCACCCCTTTTCTTTATGTCCTTTTTCATCCCTTTAAATAAAAATTAAAAAAAAACGGCGAAACAGCCTATTACTAATTTTAATAGTAGAATCTATGTGCTAAATTTCAACTTCGTACAATGTCTGGTTTCCGAGATATTCGCATACTCTGAAAAACTTTCAACCCTATTTTTCACCCCCTTAGGGGCGGAATTTCCAAAAATCGCTTCTTAGTGGAAGCTTTTGTATTAAAACCTATCTGCCTTCAAAATTTCACTTCTCTAGGATTAGCCAATTCGGCTCTGCGTTGATGAGTGAGTATGTCAGTCAGTCATTCAGTCATTCATTCAGTCAGGCACTTTCGTTTATTATTAGAGATTACTATCTAGAATAGAAAACTACGCTAAATGAAAATTTAGTTTACCTTAAGAACAAATGTAGGTACCTATAATAACGTGTAAGGCCGGGTTTCTACCTTCAAAAATATCCGACAGTATCTTTAGTTACTCTATAGTTTACGCCTGCAAGATACTGTCTGACAGACTATCGGACACTTCTTGCAGAAGTTTTCTAGCAGGTGGAAACCAGGCCCAAAGATGGGATTTCTGGCGATCTGTTCTCTCTGCCTACCCCGCAAACAGCGTCATTTTTGACGGGTTACAGCTAGTAATATGATAACATCATGTTCATAGATCCTTCCAATACAGTAATTTATCAAGCACGTCATAAATACACATGAATTATGGGAACTGTTCAGTTAGCACGCTTTCTCAGACTTTCCCCTCGTCGAAATATTTTATAGATTTAAATGAAATTTTATTACGACTTCTTGAGGGTTATTTTATAAGCAGATAAGACCGATGTATTCCACACTTTGCGATACAGGCTTTTAGCCTAGTGCAAGGTGTGCAGGAAAGTATTTGGGTTTGTGTATGCAAGCCCAGATCCTTTTATATAAAAAATAAATAAATTGATAATTGGTTCCATTTCTCGTGTACTTTTAATTTGGTGTATCGTGTTAGGTATTTGTTAATGTTTCAGATGTACCTACCTTCACTTACTTGTTTTGTTTGTATTGTACTTGTTTTTTAAGAGTATGCATATTGTATACTGACATTTCAAAAATTTCTAAAAATGGGAGACCTTAAGTCAACTTGTAGTCAATACTATCTATCACTGTCTTCAAATTCAAGACGATGCTTTCAGTATTGGCTGAGTAAACGAGTAAACGCCAAAACCGAATAGCAGCATATACTCGTAGCCTCAATGATTGCCTCCTGCAATTGTCATGCGATGATTGATGTATGAATCGGTGAAATGAAATCAGATATTCAAAATGACACACTCTCCACGCTTTTATGAGTTTCCTGCCTATATGATCTAATGGTAGACCGCGTGATTTAAAAACCTGTATATCCATTATTTTATTATAAATCCTGAATGATGGACGAGCTTTTAAAGCAGACAGATTGGAAACAAAGCACTCTATTCTCACTCTAGAGAAATATGAAGTCGATGGTTAGCTGGCCGTACGGCGTACGTACGCTTGTCAAATATATCAAAAGTTTTTATTCTCTTACCCGCTTTTGTGATGAACATGATTCTACTAATGTGGATATACATACCGAATACAGAGGCATGGTTATCGGTTTTTCGTATAAAACAATTATTATTAAATTATCTTTTGTGCCCGGCGAGACTACGTCTAAATTCAGGCTTATATAATGCAACCACTTTTGATACATGTTTTATTTATTTACCTAAAAGTTGTTATTTAATTAAAATATTTTTTCTCTTTAATAGTAACAGATAGCATTTACTTTATTATTACTTAAAATATGTACCTAGTCTAAGAGTTCTCTCATGTAAAACTTATTCCTGGACTTTAACAACTACGGCCTGGACCTGGATGACAGCTGTTATGCCCACATTTTGACCGTCACCTCTGTACATAATACACCTGGTTCTCTTTGCCTACCCTGCAACATAGTAAACTATTATATTTATGTGTAGAATCCTACCTCTGCTCAAGTATTACGTTCCTTGTGGGGGGCATCATTATAGGATAAAAATATAAATAAGTGACGCCCATGACATAATTCTATTAGTAAGGTAATGTGTTTTCCATTATTGACTCTCGCCACATAATTCGTCTCTTAGCGCCATGACATTATGTTTTCTGATATTATGAGGCATAATATAATATTTACGAGGTTTCACTTTCACAACATTTTAATACCCAATGTCCGTCTAACTGTCACCAACTTTCACTCCACCCTCCTCCAACTTTTCTCTCCTCCCCCGCCACAAATATTTTATTGTCATTCATTCTGTAATGTTTCAGAAGTTTCTTCTCACGATACTAATTTAAAATTATGCTATTCCTGGAACTCACAGCTAGGGTTGCCAGATGTCTGGTTTTTTTTATTTATTTATTTTCAAAGTAGATTACAAAACACTTTACGCCGGAATTGCCCAACTAGGTACAACCTGTATTTGGGTCAATCCCTTAAATGTGCAACAATAATAAAACATAAATAAAATAGCACAGAATAAGATAAACAGATCAAAACAAAACAAAATAAACCAAAATAAGATGAAATAATATAAAACGAGTAAAATAAAGTAAAAGAGTAAGTTAAAAAGTAAGTTAGACTGAGGTAAGGTAAGATAGGTTTAGAATGACAAAGCAAGTAATGGCAAGGCAAATTAAGGTAATCTACAAAACAAAACAAAAATACAAAACAAAACAATTCTATAACATCTGTCCGATCGAAAAAATCTTGGAAAACCGGACATAACATAACAGCTGTCCGTTTTTTTCAGTCGGAACTCATAGGTTTATCAAGTAAGTTGTACCTATTTTTTATAATATCTTTCAAGGGAATACAATCTTGATTATTTCCATCATGTTCTCATTTTTCATTGATAGTAAGTCCTCGTGTAAACTTGAATATTCAATTACGTAGGATTATTTCATAAAATTAAATTCGCCTACGGTACTACACTTAACACTGTTTTGAACTTTAGTATATTTTTTTATGTTTCTTAATAGGAAAATATCACTCTTCCGAGCTCATCTCGGAAAAATATTCGCCTTCGGCGCGAAACAAAAACGGCCCGAAAATTAGTGGGGCGGAGGGGAAATTCAAACTTAAAACTTGTCCGGTTTTTTGTCCAGCTCATCTGGCAACCCTAAACACAGCGAATGTGAATACCTATTTCGGTGTACCGATTACTTCATAATTTTGACTTGAATAATTTTCCGACCCTTTTTGGGCCCTTCTTAAATATTAATTGTTTTTAGGCTCACGAACCAATAAAATTTTCATGAAGGTACAAAATAATGTGAAGCAGTTAACAATGTAAATCTTTTTTAGGATCAGTGTACCTCATACAATATTCTATTAGGCAAAATTATTATAACCTTCTTATTATTGTTTCCCGCTTAGCAAATATTTTAGGAGTATTTTAAGAATTAGTAGTGAACTCTTGAAGTTATTGTAGCATATTTTTATGAAACTAATGTTTTATTATTATGTTTTATACATCATTCGAAAGAGCATAAATCAGAGAAGGTTTTTCTAAATTTCTGAATCTAAAGGCAATTTTTACGAAACGTGCATACATCTTCTTCCCCTCATCCTTAGCTGGGTCGGGTCCCAAAATATCTATGAGTTTTCGCCAGAGGTCTCTGTCTCTCGTAGTCTCCACCAAAACTTTTGGACATTTCGACCACATCAGTTTCTGGTCACACACCTTTGCCACTTGTTTGCCAACTAGTTCTTGGGCGGGCCACCGGTCTTCTGCCTGAAACAACCAGGAAAAATTCAACGAGGTGAATTAACAAAATATATATTCATTTTTATCAGAGAATTACTATAAAGTATTATAACATTTTTTAAAAAGGCGTGGGGTTATCAAGCATCGTCCTTCACATAAATTTTTGTCATACTTATTAATATAATAATCTCTGCCCACGTTATTCTTACCGCTTCTGTATTCATTACCGCATGAACGATGTAAAATTATGAAAGGCCTTCCAGGTTGGTCAAAGTATTTTCACTTAATTTTGTATGATTATCACATACTTTGTCGCCCAACGCCGACGCCTACGGATTCCCGAGAACTTTGCAGACAGCACGGCTAAACCTATTAACATTATTACTTAATATTAGTATGTACAGGTGTGCCCGTTCGTAAACTTAATTAGGTAGTTGAAATTATTGTATGTAAGATTAGATATTCCACACGTTATTCTCAGCGAAGAATGTGTGGAAAAAGTAAGGATCAGAGAGTTGAGTGAATGTAAAACGGATGTTGTGTCCAAAACGAAAGTTAACAAGGTGAGATGGTTGGGAAATGTAGAGAGAATTAACGATGAAACGGTAACACAGTAAATGTAGGTACCTGGGAGAAGAAGAACCACATGGCGTGACCGTGCGTTGACCAGATTCGGACGGACGGCGTGTTTCGAATAAAAGGAATCGTGACGCTAAACATTACCTAGATAATCTTTTAAAACCATATCTTCGTTGATTCTTCGGGTTTCCTTACTGCCTGTAGAGTGGTTGAATAACGGAGCTGTCGGCAGCGATACTATACTGCCATCTTCAGGTTGAAGTTTCCCTGAAGATCTTCACCGTAAAGATGGCAGTAGTATCGCTGCCTAAAGCTCGATTATTCAACCACTCTACACGCAGTAAGGAAACCCGAAGAACCAACGAAGATATGGATTCATCACGCTGCGAAAGCCTACACAAGATTATTTAATCTTCTTAATATTCGTCATTTGGTTTGTAATAAAACCAAGACTTGTTGACGATTGTTGTGTATATTACATGTTGACAAGATGTTTCACCAGATTTTAATTAGATTCTCCCACAGAGGCTTGTTTGTTTGATATTTGCTTGACTTAATATTTGGCTTGAAGCCAACCCGGCATAACGATCTCACTCGAGACGGACATAAATCTTGACACAGCTTGTATTCCTCGTTGGTTGAATAACTTCACCTACTTCTTGCTCGTAGATATTACAAATTCACATAATATTTTAGAGGATCTACAATCTACATACTCGTATGTTTATCTATGTTTGTAAAATGTGTGATCGACTTTCAATGTATATGGTTGGCGCAGTTGGTTGAGGCGGCAGTCTCTCTAACGGGAGGTGCCAGGTTCGAACCCCGGCGCTGTATTCCACACTTTGCGATACAGGCTTTTAGCCTAGTGCAAGGTGTGCAGGAAAGTATTTGGATTTGTGTATGCAAGCCCAGATCCTTAAAAAAATTGTTTTGCTTCGTGTTTTGATTGTATTTGTACAACCGCACACTGGCCGGCGGAAAGGCGATGAGCTGTTATGCCGGCTAGTGTACTATTTTAGGTATTCACCATTGGAGAAGATTGAATTTCCGTGGGAAGGAAGCCGGGACTAACATTTTTTAATGAATTGTGTTAGATTAGACCTATAATTTTGTCACCTTAAACCGAAAAGGTAACTCGATGAGAATCGTGTACTTAGGACCCGTCGTCACTGGATTATTCACATAAAATAAATGTAGTAAAACTTATTAGGTAGGTATACTGGCAATGTCTTGGACTTTATTCCTTATCAATATGTTTATTATTTAAATTGGCAACACTGAACACAGAAAGTCATAAGCATTTTAAACAATTTCTACATATATCTCTGTGGATTTATACCAGCAATGAAATTTCTTCCATGTCAGCAATATTCAAAATACGAAAATTTTTGAAATAAGAATTCATACATCGAATTATTAGATGTCAAAATATGGAGTCGAATTCACGTTCCATTTTTAAAATTACTTCCGTTTCACGAGAATTAATTTCCTCTCGAAATTCATATTTTTCTTTTCACTTCGCCCCACCCACACAGGGTTGTAGAGTGAAAGATGGTGATGATGAATATGAATATGGCCAAAGTGTAAACTTGCTAATGGTCTAAAAACAAAATAGATTCGTAGTGTCGCGGAGTAAAAATATTTTTTTGTACTGATAATATGCTGATAATATAACGATGTGTTAAATAATTGATTTTATGTATGACGAAATGTCAATCAGAGCCCTTTACACTCTGATTGGCATTAATCTGATAATGATTTTTGTTATTGTTAATTGTAAAATATCATATTATCTGTATACTGGGGTTAACTGGAAGAAATCGCAGTTCTGCGATAAGTTCGCCCTCGTGAACAACGTTTTACAATCTGTACTATGTCCATTTTGTATATTTATATGTGTTTGTTGTTTACTTTAAGTTTAAATAATTTTTTTTTTTTTAAATTGACGAGTCCAGGTGCCCGAATGGGCCTACGGACGATAGAAAACGATAAAACAATGCATTAAAATCTAGGGAATAACCGTAAAAGTTTTTTGATAGGCGCAAAATTAACCCCAAAAAATGGAAAAAGACGCTATTTTTTCCATTTTATCATGCGATTGTTCACGCGATTTTGAACCTTAATGCCGTGGGAATTGACTGTGACGTCATTCTTAGTACTAAGCCCTTATGACAGATTTTTTTTTTCTTTTTTCTTTGATTGATCTTTGCTCTCGCGGCAGCATCACCCGTAAATCGGGTGCAGAGCCGGGATAAGTAAAGAAGAAGAAGTATGTCAGATAATAAATTTAACACAATTGCACGCACATAGAAACGAAAATAATATCATGGTGATTAAATTACGTATAACTTACAAAATAATTTACGTAGCTTTAAGTACAGTAATACATTGTAATTTCTTACGGGGAAATTATATAAGGGAATCCTTAGATATGTCTAATGTAATTTCAAGTTTATCTTCTTTAAGTCAATTCCCGTAGCTCATTTACATAAAAGCATTTATAAATTTGTATGGAAATATTCCGGTTATAAATTTATCATATTTTATAATAATATTATCTTACTCATTTTTCAAGTCAGAGGGAAACCTTTATTGAGAAATATTAACTTCATCTTTATACTCGAATAAGATATTCGCAATGTATGAAAACACACGGTAAAATTATTGAAATTTCAATGATTTGTTGAATGGATGCCAACTGGTATAAGAATGGGAAATGTACCTCTTATAGAAGCATGGTAGTAACAGTAGATTACCGTTACCGTTAATGATCATCAAACGTACTAGATGCTATGGAGGTCGCCAAGGGGGGGCAAGGGGGGGGTTGGAGATGACCCTGAGATATTTTTTGCATACTAAATGATAAACAGATAAAACCTCACAAAAATCACATTACTACCACACATTTTTTCATCATAACATAAATTTTCTAAAATTAGTATGAAAATCCTTCAGTTCCATAAAAAAATTTGCCTGCGGCGCTATTTGCTACGTTTTCTGTCCTTGAAACCAATCTACATCTTAACCTTCTTCATTTAGTCACCCAAAAAAAAATTCGCTATTGACTCTATTTACGCGTTTTTCGTAGTAGTATGTAAATACTCAAATTTTGGTTGCCCCCTAGCTCCGAAGCTGGCGATACCTATGCAGATATGTTATGTTTGGTAATTAACTCTGATTAAGATATAATACGAACTTAATGTTCTGAATAATGTACGAGTACATCACTTAATAATAATGCTATACAGTTAAGTAATTTGGAATAATTGACAATTAATTTGTACTTAGTAGAATCGCATCAAAGCAAATTTATTAGTTTGTATCAAATACCATTAATCAAAGTACGAATGACATATTATTATTGCGAATTACACATAAATGATTGGTACTTAAGTAATTCGTAATATGATTTATTATATACGTAAATTATATTATATTTTTCAAGAATTATATATAAGTACATCAGACCCTCAAAATTAAACGATGCCAAAAAATCTGCAACAATTTTCAGTCCTCTAAGTAGTCAGAGAGTGGTTGAAAAAACTATTACAAGATTTACGCACAGACAAAAAAAGCAAAAAATCACCTCAGTGAAGTTGAGTAAAATCGTGTAAAAAGTTTATTTTCCTGAAATCATTTGATCCATCAATATATGTTTGATCTTGATTTGTCCTTGTGGTTTGACCGAGTAGTACCTATGGCTGTTTACTGTTTAGGTCATATAGTATACACTTACTTGTCTTTGTGTATGGTTTGGCAATACTGCAATCTAGCGAAGCCACAACATTTGTAGGGTTGTGTTGTATCTAATTGCATGTTTGTAATTTATTTGTTAAAGCCTTTAAGGTGAGAATAAATAAATAAATATAAATGCAATTTCACTAGAAAAACCTTAAATATTTTGAACATACTTTTCTCAAACTACCTTTTCGAGATCATCTTTTCATCTTTCGACTAGCCCTTCTTCTAATTTGTAATTTGTATTATTGATTATCTGGGTATTATGGATATATAAAATGGACTTATCTTAGTAGTTAGGTATACCTACCACAAATATGTATAAGTATAATTAGAAATCGGTTTTAGCAGAGTAACTTTGTTAATTAGAAGGATAACTCCACTAAATCAAGGAATTTATTGCGAGAATTGGATTAGGTATGTAAGTGCTTAAATCTGAGCTGAAAGCTCTTACATTCCATCTGAATTAACATAAAGTTCGAACACAAATCCAAAACCAACTCATTTATATCATATACTTATTATTATGTAGGTATGTAACCATTATTTTCTTAGTTCTTAACTTTTTCAGTTGTTAAATTTCTGATTCAGCATAGTGGAAGTTATTTCTAATTATGGCAGAGTTGGGCACAGTGTTGAATTGATTTAATCCCTTATTACTCTATTTAATATTTAGAGTATCTTAGAGTCAGGGTAAAACTCATAAAAACATAGATTGTGAAAATTATTTTATTCCATTTGATATAGATAAGTTAAAATTCAATTGTTTCAATACAAGTCTACATAACTTCAAAATGAAGCCAATTTATTGACAATACTGTCAAAATCGTCAGATTTTTATATCTCTCACTTCACCGACTGTCAACAATCGATCTTAATTGTTATAAAAGTGTTAAATAACACCTTCTACACCCATCAAATACAATATTACCTACTGTGTATTAATCTTTTATTATCACATATACTATATTTGAGAGAAATTATTTCATGCTTATTTCTTTCACGGTGCACCTCTTCTAGTTAGAAGGGCAGTAGGTGTAGGTCAGCGATGAGGTTCGCAAATCGCAACCCATTATAAATATTTTGTGTGATTAAAAGTGTATATTTAAATATCAGTGTATGAAAACTGTCCTCTGAACCATATGCAGACAGACCCAATGCTCTTGAATGGCTTGGAAGCCTGGAGGTTGCTCTGTAGGGTACATGTCACCTGTATGTAACAGATACATAATTCTCTTACCTTCTGCCGCCCAACGGTGGCAGAAGCCATACGAAATAATAATAATAATGTATGGTCATCCCATGATTGAGATAATAATTTACTGTAATAGTATTGAATTATCGTAGGTACTTTTCAAATTGTTCAGATGAAAGCAACCCTAGAGAACTCTTAATATTATTAATCTTCAGAAAGCATTCACCCGAACACGAGAGCAAACGATTAGTATATTACTCTCTTGACTTCAGATGAATTCAGAGGAATTAATATAAAAATATTCCACGTGTTCTGAGAAATTGGGGTGAAATTAAGTGTTCCGGAAACTGAAAAGGGCAAGGTCGTTGCAGGTAACATCTGGGCTGGGTAGATAATATAATGTTGACTCCCAATCAGTTAATTCGTGAACGGAAGATTTTCAAAAGAACATGTACTCATCTTGCGTTTACGTTATTCATATTTCACGCTAACACTATCAGACAAATTATTTTTGATTAACAGATTTTATTCTTGTAAAGCGTTGGATTTTTTCTACATTCCGTAGTATGTACATACAATGCAGTATTCCTACAACAGTGTAGAAGAATTAAGGATGAACATTGTCGGGCTTTCGACCGACCAATACCACCCTCTCCCCACAGTTAGAAATGCAACAATACATGGGTACTTAATATACATGAAATTCGACAACACAGCCGTCGCTCCTCGTGGTATAGTGGATATGATCCCTACTATGCGAGACGAAGGTCTGGGTTCGAATCCCAGCCGGGGTGAACTGAAATGGCGAATGTTTCTCGAGTGTAAAGTGATCACTTAAGCCAGCCGAGGTCGGTCGTAAGCCCGACAATGTTCACCCTTAATTCTTCTACACTGTTGTGGGAATACAACATTATTCTCAGACAAAATTTGAAAAAGTTGAAGCGATAATATAGAACGTTTTTTCCTCAGTGGATGACGGTTAGGTAAGTATGTAAGTACTATATGGCACCCCATACATTTTGTCTGTTACTGAGTTGGTGGGTGATTACCTAGATAAGAAGTTGTTAGCACATCAGCTACCCACTGTGTATATTATGTAGAGTTTGTCCTGTTCTCTGTTCTTTCATCTTCACTTACATCAGAGCAAGACAAAGAATGCTCCACTTTGGCGCGAAATTCTTGCTTCATAATGAAAGATGGTCGTCCACTTTTTCAGAAATAATCAACCATTTTCTTTTCACGCTAGGTTTACGGGGCAACTAAACTCTCAACGACTTTATGTCCATAGCTCGTAGAAGATCAAACGGTTTGAATAAGCTGTACGAAAAAGATAGTAGGTACCTTAACATCATTATCTTCAGACCTCATGTGTCCATTGTTGTTAAACAAGGGCCTCCTCCACAGTTTCCCATCTTGATCAGACCGCATCCATCCACCTCATGCAACTAGTTTAAAATCAATCAACCGCTTTACTTGAGGTCTGCCAACACTTCTTTTGCCTGTTCTTGCTCACCATTCTATAACTTCTCTTACACAAATTATAAGTGATGTAAAGAGCTAGAGAAAGTAGAATGCTGGGTATTTTACTGAAAAACAGAAAAAAATATGAAAAAAGATGTTGAAAAAGTGTCTAGTAAAAAATTTAGTTGAAAATGGACAAAGAAAGTTCTAAAATTAGACACCAACCCAATCTAAAATTACTAAATTTAATGACAACTCCTTACATAAGTAATTTTTATATACATAAGAAAATAATCTCTCCCAATTGTACAATTACATTTTCTCTTATTTATACGAGTAGATAGGTACACCATCCCACTAGAATCACAATACATTATTAATGTAGGTCCAATTCTATGTATGGTTTCCGACATCCGACCTATCCTAATCAATGTTATTGTTTATTGCTCAATAATAAAACTGTTTCCCCTAGAATAATAACAGGATTCTGCCCCTTTCTGTTTCATTGGCGGATTGGCATTACTTCCGGCTAATGGACCCCTAAGTGCTAACACTAAATTGTAGATAAGTATACACTTATACAGTTGCTATCATCCCATGTTATTTATTGTGTGAGTGCCTAATCCTATTTTTATGACTAATATTTTGACGATGTGGATCACATGATGAAGGTTGATAACTATAATACAGAAGAATGTTTACGGAAGTATACGTGAACTCAATAATTTTATTATGTCTTATCGTTTCATACATTATTACTTACTAGAAATTCCGTTAGATTTTTGCTATTTAGTTCTTTAAACTTGCTAAATAATTCTTTAAACTATACGTTTTATTTTTGCGTTGAATTTAAAGCTCCCGACCCAACTATGACGTCACGGTAATTTCCCACGGCATTAAGGTTCAAAATCGCATGAACAATCGCACGATAAAATAGTAAAAATAGCGTTTTTTTCATTTTCTTGGGGTTAATTTCGCTTCAGTCAAATACTTTTACGGTCATTCCTTAGATGTTAATGCATATTATCAGTACAAAAATAATATCTGCGACTTTCGAGAAACGAGTTGCTGTCTTTTAGAAAAAAGACCAGAAGTGTTTTTCACTTTTTTTTTGTGAAATCTGTTTTTTTTTACATTTTATCATGCGATTGTTCATGCGATTTTGAATCTCAATGCCGCGGTAAATGAGCGTGACGTCATATAGTTAGGTCCCCAACGTTAACGAATGAATCTATCGTATCGAGTAAAATAAAAAAAAATTATACTCATGGTATTTATAACAATTAAGTTATCTTGATCTCCGCTGTGTGATCGTTGGTTGCCATTCTCACATTCTAGTTTCATTTGCTCTACAGACAGTAAGTGGTGTTTACGGGTGACGTTATGTAAAATATGAATGCACCACTCCCTCACAGAATAATATGCCAGTGGTCCCATTTTATAATCTCCCGGTAGTACTTATAGAGTAAATATACATTACACAAGAAGTAGCAGACAGGAAGGAAGTGGCCTAGACGTAGTGATGGTAATTAGTCAAGTGGCAGGGAGGTCGCCAGCTTAGAAGCTGTGGGGGGTACATTTTTTAACGCATATGGGAAAATATCCGGCAATTACTAATTTAGAGGTAAATCTCCTAGCGAATTGGCAGCGTCAGCAGTGACCGCGCTCGAAACCAAAAATTCGACACTCAACTATATGGCACATCGTCTGGCGGCGACCACATTCACAGTCGGGGCTCGGGGAAAACCCCCATCGGTGCATAAGGTCTGCGCATCTTCCGTGGCCTGTCCTGATTCTATCTGGGCTTAATAGAATCAAGGGTACAATTAATATTTTTATATGGACGTGGTATAAAAAATTTGTAATCATAAAAAAACATGAAAAAAACGATTCAATGACATCAATCCTAGATCCATTTTCTCCCAAACGATACCAAGCACGCCCTTCCGGGGTTCTTGGATTCCTTCATTCCGATGGTGCCTCCCACCAAGAATTGACAGATTCAAAATTTGTAAAAAGGTTCGAGTTCTACTCGTGAAGCACTTCCGTGAGATATCAAACACGGCGTATGCGGTGACTGGATCCTCCTGATTTCTTGGTGTGTTCCGAGGCTTGAGTTGGACAACATCTGACTTACGATCTGGATTTCTTCTCCAACGCCCTTTCATACGATACCATACATGAGCCCACACGAGCCTTGGATCCCCCTCAAACGCTTTACATCTTTTTTGTCTCTGGAGAAGGATGATCCAATGTTTTACCGAATCGTATTTTCACCGAGTTTACGTACGTTAGCAAAATTTCGGGGGGAGGGCAAGTGCCCTTTTTTGCCAACGCCCATGCATAGTATATTAGTCTTCCTCTGTTTTATTTACCAGCTAATTACTGCGTTAATTTTATTTTCATCACATTACGCCTTATCCTAAAAGCCACGTTCTAAATTTTAGTTAAAATACTATTACCTCTTAACTTTGGTTTATTCTCGGCTGGAGGCTAAAATATGACTGTCTTCTTTTAGTTTTTTGAAGAAAATGAGTACATAATGTTAATTTATTTATATTTTGTTAGGATTAATTTATTTAATATTATTACAAGTTTGTCCTGACTAGGTAAATTTTCAAAATCTTTTTATTATGCCTACATTTAAGATAATTCGGGCCTGCAGAATATTTCAATACAGTAGAGTCTCACCAATCCAGCCCTTCAGTCCATTGGCAGGTCCAGTCAAAAACAAAAAGTTTTGAAATACAGCCAATAATACACGGTTCACTTTTACGAATCAATTCCCCAATCAGTGAAATCATCCAATGGTTGACTGCTAAACAGAGATATAATGCGATCACTATGATGGATGAACTTACCTTGGATGACATTAAGCCAGGCGACGATCAGTCACAAGCTTGTTGGAAAGTCCATTCTTTTCTGTATATCTGTTAAGATAACTGGGGTTAACTGGAAGAAATTGCAGTTCTGCGATAAGTTCGCCCTGGTGAACAACGATTTATAATCTGTACTATGTCCATTTTTTATGTTTATATGTATTTCTTGTTCACTTAAAGATTAAATAAATAAATAACTATGTACTTGTTAGAAAAATATTTTACGCGGAGGCATGACTTTGCCAACACACTTCTCGGTATTATCAGCCGGAAGAGTCTACATATTATCATTCATGATTCACATATAAACTCATCAGCCTAATACTGGGAAAAATTCACCTATCCAGATATCACAGGATTAGGCTCAGATGCGCGGGGCCTAAAATACAAGCATTGTGCCTGAAATATCAGTATTTAGGAATCGTCTTACAATATTGCAAGTATTAATAATGACCGATTTTTGCATTTTTATGTATAAATTTTCCGGTAAATCTATTTTTTTTGAAATTATTTATTAGCGATTTTGGTATTATACCTGTAGCTGATAATACTAATGGGATTATATATACCGACCTAGAATGCCAAATATTTTTTATTTCACCTGCTAATTCTGTATATTTACGATTTTTTTCTGCGACGGTTGTTTGAATATTAAATGTATTTGGTACAGCGATGTCAATTTAATTAATTAAAATTAATTAATTGTATATCCTGAATGTGGCTATAACTTTATTATGTCTTGTCGATTTCAGTACTTATATTTTCTCTTATAATTTCATTATAATGTAACCGTTTGAAATCTAATACGTCTTTAAATTTTCCTGACAAAATCTAATTAAATTCTCGCAGTTTTCGAGGAAAATCTCCCATTACGTATCACTTGCTGTGTTTTAAGTTTTAATCATTTTCTATTTTACTTTTAAGTGTGGGTATAGTAAATCTTCTATACATTCTTATAAGGTGCTCTTACACGAGCAATTTTTAGAGCAACAATTGAGGCAACTCGTAGGTACACCAAGAAAAGTATGAATTAAAGAACCTGTGACTTGTTTTACACATTTCCTAAAATGACCCGGCGATGTATACATTTCGTAGGATTTGTATTCAACTCCTAAGTTTCATACATTCCAGAACATTATGAACGATCGCAATAACGAAATAATTTCCCCAAACAAAAATACCCAAACCTAAGCTGCTGAACAGTGAAAGTTGAGAGCTTTTTGCTTGAGAAAATACACGTAGTTGATACCTATATTTGGACCTACATCAGAGTCTAAATGTAGGCTTAAAATAAAGCGTACATGTACGAGTATGTTCCTGTACCTACAGGGATGATAATATTTATCACCATCGTAAAACAAAAAGCTGCTTCTTAATTCTGCCATAAAACAAAAGCTTTCTCTGTCATGAGCAGGTGACTAACTGTTGCATGCGTCTGTCTACAGTACTTCACGTCCATATCATTAAGCAATGTATAATTTTTTAGTTCTTAAAAGGTAATGTAAAGGTTATTTTTGAGAATCACATTTATGCTTTGTGTACGGAACGCTCTGTTTGGATTTTTTAGATAAATAGATTTTCTTTAAAAAAAATAATATTTCCGACAGGTTAGAAAAATCGTTTTTTTATGTTTTTTGGATGCTAAATATTCCATGTTATACAGTATACATTTTTATTATCTTTTCCATCGGAATTTTTCTACATTCGTAGTTGAATTTAACAAGTAGTTATATCTCAACGGAAGTGTTTCGCAGGATGGAGCGAATAGTCCGAGAGCCCGCTGCTTAATTTATGACGTATCTGTTTTTTGATCGAAATGTGGTATAAACGATAGCTTACCAATAGGGTATTACATCGCACTAGGGTTGCCTATCAAAATCTTGCCGCAACCCCCCCTGCCCCCCCCGAAAAGGTCCCTCTTCGCGGTTTTTCGCATTTTATAGGAATATGGTAAGAGATAGCAGAAAGTAGTCAATGACAAAAATAATCCTTACTAAATTCTCTACAAAAAACGTTAAGTCAATTTTTTCATAGGACCAGTAGTTTACCCGTAATGGCCGGTCAAAAAACAGGATATTTTTTGAAAAAATAAAAAAAAAAGTTTGTTTTTTTTTCTTTCACATTCTTCCACCCATTATAACTAACATTTTATGGAAAAAAAATTTGGCCTGCGGCGCTATATCACTGCTTATTTTATGAAAAACTAAATTTTAAGAATTTTCGTCACTGAGTTTTATTGTAATAACTCCGAAATTATTAGATGTATGAACATAAGTTATAGCTCGTTTTGTAGCTAAGACTATATGGTAATTAATTCGTTCTCTAACTATTTTCCTGTAGCTCTTATCAATTTTCAACCAATTTAGTTTAAAAACATTTTTTTTGTATTTTAAATGAATTTCGGTTTTGGACCGGCCATTGCGGGTAAACTGCTAGTTCTACGAAAAAATTGACTTAACGTTTTTTGTAGAGGATTTAGCAAGGATTATTTTTGTCATTGACTACTTTCTCCTATCTCTTACCATATTCCTATAAAATGCGAAAAACCGCGAAGAGGAACCTTTTCGGGGGGGGGGGGGGGCAGGGGGGGTTGCGGCAAGATTTTGATAGGCAACCCTAGTGCGATGTAATACCCTATTGGTAAGCTATCGTTTATACCACATTTCGATCAAAAAACAGATACGTCATAAATTAAGCAGCGGGCTCTTGGACTAGAAAGACTAAAACAAGATTTTCGACCGACGGTACATGGTGGAAGTCCATTTTTTTTTGTTAAAAAATGAAAGACTATGTATATATGTATGTAGTTTAAAATTCAGTTAGTAAACTATATACATATTCTTCCCTTTTTTACTTTGTAATTTTTATACCGAACTAACAAGATACGTTACTATGTACGTATTTTTGCCGTGGTTCCTTATTTTAGTACCAAAAATACTCATTACCCACCAAATGGCTATTTTATCCCCGATGGTGTAATTACCCCAGGTTGGGAATCCGGGATCTATGGATTTCTTTCTATATCAATGATAAAAATCATATCTACGTCGACAACTATAAATATATGAAATGTATGAAAATACTAAAATGTATGAAAAAAAGCTACTTTTATATTTTTTATCGATTTATATCTACGAACGAATAAAGTTACGTAATAATAAATTTATTTTTTTTATTCGTTGAATAAAATATGCGATATTTTATAAATCGGTGTTTTTTTATCTGTCTGCGAATGGTTATTATATATTAACCTAGACTACCTACGCAATAAGCTATACCATGGGCGTCGCCAAGAGGTGGCAGGGGCGGTCAGCCCCCCCCCCCCCCCTAGAGATTGGAATAGGTATTATATTTTTTCATACTAAATGATAAAACCACACAAGAAATCACTTTATGTACTACCACACATTTTCTAATCAAACATATATCATAAACTTTCTAAAATTAGTATGAAAATCCATCAGTTTCATAAAAAATTGCATGCGGCGCTATTTTTCATTACATTTTTTCATAATATAACATTTTTCATACATATTGTTGTGCAAAGTATTAATATACATTTTCAAATAAACGAACCACATCACGACCTTCTTCACTATTGCCCGATCCCACCAACTACCACCTAGGAAGCAGACCCTTAA
The DNA here is from genome assembly GCA_963576895.1 of Ceraclea dissimilis. Lineage (NCBI taxonomy): Eukaryota > Metazoa > Arthropoda > Insecta > Trichoptera > Leptoceridae > Ceraclea > Ceraclea dissimilis. Next base: position 18,771,369 of record OY756363.1, read on the forward strand.
GGAATTTCCATACAAAACCACAGATAATTTGAGTGATTATTATAACTGTCATAACCTTTAAGATATAAATCCATACAAAATACAGCTTGCAGCTCTACTTAGTTAGGTGGCCAAATATCTCCGCCCAGAATCTCCCTCACTTAAGCTGTATTTTGTATGGATTTATATCTTAAAGGTTATGACAGTTATAATAATCACTCAAATTATCTGTGGTTTTGTATGGAAATTCCTTAGGGGTCTGCTTCCTAGGTGGTAGTTGGTGGGATCGGGCATATGTCTCCCAAAAGAAAACGCCTACGGCGCTAAATCCCCTTTTTGTGCTATATCAATTTTTCAATTTTTGTTTCCTCCCCTAGCTCGACGTTAGCAGCGCCCTTGAGCTATACCTAGGTAAAAACTAATACTCATTTAATATTCAAGTGATTAAATTCATAGAAATACGATATGATTGATAAAATACTTTTCTCAAAAAATCATTAAAGAAGTAATAAGAAAGGTTCAAAAAAAGTAGTACATCTTGGAATCTAATTAAAGCTAGGGGTATGGCCATCTCAAAAATTTCAAAAAACGGGAGACCTTAGACCTCGACAGGCTTACTAAATATGCTTTGGAAAAAAATAGAGTATGATACATTGAAACTTTATCTAGGGAATGACCGTAAAAAAGATATTTTTTTATCTTGTACTTATAAGTATCTCAAAAGAGAATGTGAAAACACCTTCTTTTTTCCGAAAGAGAACAACTCGTTTCCCGAAAGATGCTTTTTTTTGTATTGACAATAGGGATGCATTAAAATCAAGGGAATGACTGTAAATATTTTCTAATGAAGCGAAATTAACCCCAAAAAGTAAAACATAACGCTATTTTTTTACATTGGATCGTGCGATTTTTTTATGCGATTTTGAACCTCAATGCCTCGGGAAATGACCGTGACGTCATAGTTGGGCCCCTAGCATTAACGAATATAAGTAAGAAGGCACTTATCTATTTTATTTTTAATTTGGATGAATACTTTTTAATTTAAATAATTTTTGTATTTGAAAAATGATATTTGAAAGAAAAATTAAAGGATAAATTTGTTTTGATAAGAGATATCGTATTGCGTTGCTAATATGAAAAAGATAATTCTTTCTTTAAGAGGGAGCGTTATATAAAATTACAATAATTCGTGAAATGGATGGGTTTTAAGTGTCTACAGTGTCGAAACTAAGTAAGATAAACCAAATATTTTTACATATTATACTATATCAATTATTCTAAATTTTAAATATTTTGATTTAAAATCAATAACTTGTATAATTTTTGAGTAAACGAATTAATTGTGACGGCAATAAGTAGTCACTCGCGGAAAATAGCTTTCCCCAGGCGGATTTTGTGACGCGAATTACATCTTTTTTTTTTACATCATAGATATACTTCTTATGTACGGAACGCTCTGTTTGGATTTTTTAGATAAATAGATTTTCTTTAAAAAAATATATTTCCGACAAGTTAGAAAAATCGTTTTTTTATGTTTTTTGGATGCTAAATATTCCATGTTTTACAGTACATATTTTTATTATCATTTTCTAATTATATTTATTGGTCTACTGTTATACAAATTGATTTATTTTTAACTCGTTTTTTTTTTATTTAAGCCGTATATAATAATATAATTTATGTAATGTCACGCATTATTTTTCAGCAAACCCCGGCAAACATTGTGAAGCAGAATACAAAATTATTTATCTTTTTAAATCATAGATGCACTTCTTATCTAGGTCACGCTCTGCTTGAATTTTCAATTAATTTAATTTTCCTTAATAAAAATATTATTTTCCTACGGTACTAAATTACATAAAAATTCACGAAACTTGACTGTAAAAATTTGTCTCTTAAATAGGCTATTATTGTTTTTTACTATTGTTAATACAAAGAAACAACTTATAAGAATCGATTTAATTTACAAATTATTTGCCAACAATAGGCGAAATGAATATTTCTAATAATTAATAAGCGGTAGTTTACGCTACGCTACATAATGAAAATAACCTCAGACACCCGCTAGAGCTCGGGCAGGTAACACGTAAAAAGCATGTCGCTCTCCTGCTCCAAAGTCCATATAAAAAAAACAGTGGTGCAATAGCTTGTGACGTCACGATCACAAGACTTCACTCTTATTACATACAGCCTTAATGTCATAACTCCACAATTCACTGTGGGTTAGACGTTCTGAGCTCGATACCCAGAGTGTAAAGTGATCACATTAATCCAGCCGACAATCAGCCATAAGCCTGTTGGAAAGTCCATCCTTTGATATACATCTGTTCATGGGCATCGTCAAGAGGGGTTTGGTCCCCCCCCCCCCCTAGAGTTTGGAATAAATACATACTTTTTCGTACTTAATGATAAAATCTTTAATAAACAAAAAATCACATAATTACCACACGTTTTCTCATCATAATATCATAAATTTTGTAAAATTAGTATGAAAATCTATTAAAGAGTCAATTGTTTCATAAAAATATCGCATGCAGCGCTACCTACTCGGTCGCGCATGCTTCTCACATTACTATAACCGTATATGGATCACCTACTATAGAAGGATACCATGCAGGTTCATCACTTCACCCATTTCCATTCTGTAAAATTTTCGAAATTTCGTAATATTTTATACAAGATATTTATCATGAAAATAAACAAAACTACACTGCGACCTACTTCATTCTGTCCCAAAATAAAAATCGCTTGCGGCGCTGTTTACGCGTTTTTTTATGCTACATCAAAATTTTAGCTCCTCCCTAGCTCCGAGGCTGGCGACGCCCATGTATCTGTTGCGATTACTTCACGAAAATTTATTTTCAAGAGAAATATGTATACCTATACAGGGTGTCCCGTAAATCAACGTCATCCCGTGGAGGGGTGATAGACCAGCTCATAACCTACCAGAAAATCGAAATATGATCTTAGAAAAATTGCTCATTCTCTAGATATCGGCACTTTTTTGTTTTTCGTGAAATTCGACACCTTCGATCAGTTTTTCGATCGCCACGGTCACAAAATTCAACGTTCTAAGATTCTAATTTTTGATTCGTAATCCTGAATAATCCAGCTATTTGAATATAATCCAAAATAAAACGTACTATGTCACAGTTTTGAAAAAAAAGAACATCGTTTCCGGCTCTCGTGTTTTTTGTTTTTTATTAGCAAATTTCGACTCCGTTACTCTCTAAAAAAATTGTATCACATTAAGCTGACAAATTATATTAAGAACTTCTTCATTTAGTGTAGTTTTTAAAAAGGTACATAACTGGATATAGTTCCCTTTACAAAAAAAGATAATCGTGTTTTACTTCAAAAGGACCTCATTATAAAAAAAATCTAATGCAGGGTTATAGCTTCCTTATGTCCAATATTTAGACACATGATAGAGGATGAAAAAATATGAAAAAAAAAGTTTTGCGAACCTATGTCGAAAAATCAACCGTTTTGGAGTTATAGCCTTTTGAAAATTGAGGAGTATGAAAATTTCACATTTGGGTTTTTTGACAATAACTCACAAACTACTAACTCTATTTCGACAAAACAAACTAAAAATCATGGTCGATAATATAGACTTTCGATAATAATCCTAATTTGTGGCATTTTATTTAAAATCTAGTGAAAATTCTGTAAAAAAATTATCATTGTTTCACAAAAATACATGTTTCTTAACAGAATTTTCACTAGATTCTAAGGTTAATCCCACAAATTAGGATTCTTATCGAAAGTCTATATTATCGACCATGATTTTTAGTTTGTTTTGTCGAAATAGAGTTAGTAGTTTGTGAGCTATTGTCAAAAAACCCAAATGTGAAATTTTCATACTCCTCAATTTTCAAAAGGCTATAACTACAAAACGATTGATTTTTCGACATAGGTTCGTTATACTTTTTTTTCAAATTTTTTCATCCTCTATCACTTCTCCAAATATTGGACCTAAGGAACCTATTACCCTACGTTATATTTTTTTATAATGAGCTCTTTTTGAAGTAAAACAGTAATATCTTTTTTTCCAAAAGGATCTATCTCCAGTTTTGTACTTTTTTAAAAACTACACTAAATGAGGTAGTTTTTAATATAATTTGTCAGCTTAATGTGATACAATTTTTTTAGAGTGTAACGGAGTCGAAATTTGCTAATAAAAAACAAAAAACTCGAGAGCCGGAAACGATGTTCTTTTTTTCAAAACTGTGCCATAGTACGTTATATTTTGGATTATATTCAAATAGCTGGATTATTCAGGATTACGAATCAAAAATTAGAATCTTAGAATGTTGAATTTTGTGACCGTGGCGATTGAAAAACTGATCGAAGGTGTCGAATTTCACGAAAAACAAAAAAGTGCCGATATCTCGAGAATGAGCGATTTTTTCTAAGATCATATTTCGATTTTCTGGTAGGTTATGAGCTGGTCTATCACCCCTCCACGGGATGACGTTGATTTACGGGACACCCTGTATATTTCTTATCTTACCTGTACTCCAAACTACGTAACTCAAAAAACCTTCATTGTTTTTAATCATATAGGTACAAGCTTAGACCCTTCTAGAAGACAGAAAGGTATAATAACATATTATTTGCAAAAGAAAATAATCATTTCTAAGTACCTTACCTTTTTACATATAAAGGTAAGTTGTTTTGGACATTTTTACAAAGGTGAATATTGCATTTTTATTTTATTATCAACACAAGGAACCTTTACCTTCTAGACGTGAGTATGTTGTGAAAATAAATTGAATTCTGAAAGATGCTTTAGAAAACTATATTTCCCGTATGTGTATAAAATGTCATGATCTTCTTCTTATCAGCTCACTCCCGTCCACTCATGGACGAAGGCCTCCTCCATTTCCTTTCACACCTCTATCTTGGGCTCTCTGGATCCAGTTGAGACCAACGTACTTGACTAGGTCGTCCCTCCATCGTAGTAGTGGTCTTCCTATACTCCTGGTAGTCGTTCTAGGTTTCCAGGTTAAGACCCTCTTCAACCACTTATAGATCTCCAACCATGTGACCTGCCCAAGTGCCCACTCTGCCATTTGAGAGATGCAACAGAGATGATCTTAGTAGTTTTCAATTTTGATATTGATCGAATTGAATGATGATGTTATCTGCACAATGCAGTAACGGAAGTGTAAGAGTATCGTAGCATTTTAAATTAATTACATCAGTTCTACGCTTTTCGACTGATAGTCGCATAAAAGAAGCGTTTAATTAATACCCACACTACGCCCCAAAATATACTTATACCAATTATTCTTCTTACCTAGGGAGATATTTCAAGTCTGCTTATGGGAAATCAAATCTACCTACAGTTCATGCACCACCCACTCATTTATCCAGTTACTTAAATCGGTAGATTCATTTTGCATTTATTATTCAAATACTCATGTAGGTATAAATAAATCCACTTAAATCCTACGTATTGCTATTAAATATTCATTTCTTGTTAGGTAATTATTGTTAGGTAAAGGTACCCATTGGTACTAAATTTTTATTAGCTATGTCTCACTTTGGTTTCTGTCATGGGTTGGCTGGCAGAAATTGCCATTTGGCAATAAGCCCGCCCTTTGTATGTCTATGTACAATAAAGATTATTTTATTTATTTATTTATTTCAATCTTCTACACACTTAACAGTCACTTCACAACGCGATGTTTCTGTAAAATCTGTTCAGCTCTAGTATGCTCAGTTTTTGAAATCATACTGCGCAGGTAACATCTTTCTAAGCTAAGAAATAAAACGAGCCGACCAATGAAGAACAATAGTCCCTCATTTAATTATAGCTAATAAAACTACCTGACCAATAAAGGACAGTTGTCCAGTCTATGCGCAAGAGTTGTTAAAATTTTAAGAAAAGTTTTATCTTCTTTCTTAGACATCTCTCCACTGCTGGATGTAGGACTCTTCCAATTTTATCCAATCCTCTCTTCTTTGGGGTTTCTGGATCCACCCACTACCAGCGACGGCGACAATATCTTCAGCCCATCTTCTCTGAGGCCGGCCTATTCCTCCTTTCATGTCCCACGGTCTCCATCTCAGGATTTTGGGTGCCCATCTCTCCGCTCCCTGTCTAGCAACATGACCTGCCCATTGCCATTTTAGTTTGGCAATCCATCACATCGGCAACTTTTGTCCGGCGAGAAGTTTTATATTACAAATTATTAGTTATAGTAGGGATAAAGGACTTAACATGCGGTGGAGACATGCGCAAGCGGTTAGTATACTATTTTTGAACCAACTTTAAGTTCTTTTATGTGCCATATTTAGAAGTAAGTCCTACCTACTTGAGCTTTTGAACGCGTGTTCTTTATACCCAATTATGTAAGTATATTTACCCATCACAACACCCACATATGATTTAAGATGTTTTAATTCTTTCGTTTACGCAAGCACATGATTAGGGTTGTAAGAGCGTGGAGGTGGAAGAGGTATTTATATACTTACACGTAATTGACGTAATATGAATAGGGAGTTTACGAAATTCGCATGTAATGTAATTAAAGTTGAAATTAAGATAATCCACGCCTTTATTGACATTTCGAATAAACATCGTATACGAGAATGCATTTAGGATGTAGGCGTGAACAAAATACAGAATAAGAAATCGTAAAAAAAATAATTTCAAAACCAAAATCTTATGACTTCACATCCTAGATCCATTTTTCGCTGCCTAGCAAACGACATCAAGCACGCCTTTCCGGGGTGCCTGGGTTCCTTCATTCCAATGGCATCCCACACCAAAAATGTAAAGATTTAACATTTGTAAAAGGATATGAGTTCTACTCGTAAAGCGCTTTCGTTAGATACCAAACACGGCGGTATGCGGTGACTGGATCCTCTCGATCGCTCGGTGTCTTCCAAGGCTTGAGCTGGACAAAATTTGACTTACAATCTGGATCTCCTTTCCAACGCCCTTTCATACACGTGACCTCACACGACTCTTGGATCCCATCAAACGCCCTTGAAAAAACTTTTTGTCTCTGAAGAAGGATGATCCAATTTATACAGAAACGTATTGTCTCCGAGTTTACGTCGTTTGCAATGGTCTCTAAGTAATCAGGGAGTGGTTTGAAAATTAATTACAAGATTTGCGTACAAATAAACAACGGAGTGAAGTTAAATAAAATCTTGTAAAAATAATCGTTCCGCTAACTTATTGGTAGCAAATAAAGAAAATGTCAATAAAGAAGTTATAATTCTCGTCATGAATTTCAAGAAAAGTTTGCAGCTTTTACGAGGAACGTAAATAGCTTCAGGACACAAGTTTGATAACCATAGAGTTTATTATCTGTTTCTGATTTTGATTACGAAACATCTGATTGAACCCAATCAACAGTTTCTCAGAGTAAACCACCCTTCTAATTTGATTATATGTTCAATACTCATGAGGTGTATTATTATCTACTGTAGTAAAATAAGACTCTCTCAACCACAATATTATAATTCTGGCGAGCAAGGGCGTGGGTTTGTACCTAAAATATGTAGTAATAAATTTTATAAAGTATCTATACCTAGAATTTACAGCACAAGATACTCACTTCTACCTACACGTCTTCATAATAACATCAATACTTGTGTATTTTAATATGATAATTTAACTACCTTACCCACCCGTGTATCTACAATAATTCATATGGAAATATGCGGTATCTTTATTGAATGTAAATTTATAGTAACTATTTGAATGATAATAAAATAGATTTATATCAGGTAGGTACCTAATGAAAAGGGTTTCACGGTGTATTCAACATGGGGTATACGATACTCATTTAGCGGTATATGCTTTGAGTAAAATCATACATACCCAGCTAACAAACTACAGGAATAATTTCAAGTTTCAGTAAATTTCAGGTAATTTTGTAATTATTTTTTGTTGTGAAAATGTACAAATATTAAATTTCTATATACTTAACGAACGAAAAAGTTGTCAACAAAAGCTAACGAGGAAGTCTCCTGCTCAGTGCAATAGTAGAAAGACATGCCAGACTGATCGGTGACATAGTGCAGCAAGAGGGTCTCCTATTTCAATTAATTGAAGGAATGAACGAGTGAACAAACTACAGAGGACGACCAAGGAAATAATTCCTGGACGACCTGTGCCAGTATATGGGCTTCCACTAATATAAAGAGTAAAAAAGAACCGCACAGGGCAGGGATGAGTGGAGGAGAAGACATGGAGCTTTGCTGCAAACCAATAATTACAATAATTAAAACTGGAGAAGAAGAATTTCTTACCATTAGGCACCAAAACATACCTATCCCATGTTTTAATCCTTAGGATATTTTTATCATATGATATATTTGTTATTTAAGTCCACTGAACTGTATATTTATGTCATCCTAGTAAGACTCGATTAGTTCTAAACACTACTATCAAATCAAACCAGACAAACAATTTACTAAAAAATACTGAGAAAAAAGATTATTTCGCACGCTTTGTAGGTAGGTACCTATTACTTATACCTATTCAAGGGAGAATGTTTCCGTTAGACGAACTGGAAAATCGTTATTTAGAAGAACTAATTTTAAGAATTCTTCAGTAATAATACAAAGTGACAACGGAAAGTAGGTAGCTATACAAAATCGTTTGTGTATTTCAAAGAAGATGTCTTTGATCTGTAAGTACGTAGTTAGGTTTAGCGTTACATAGTGTCTGTTCTTATGTATTATATGTTACCGGAAATTCATGGAATTTAGGAATTGTATACAAATCCTAGGAAATGTATACAACGCCGCGTCGCAATTTAGGAAATGTGTGAAATAATTCGATCAATTCATACTTTTCTTAGGAAATATATGTTTTAATAACAAAAAAAATATTATTTTTTCTAAGGTAAGTTAGCACACACCATAAAAACGTAATCGAACCGAAGAACCTATTTATTTATGCAGGTAAACTGGAGTCGCACTTCACATTACACAATTTGATATATTTCAGATTGCTGGTTAAAAAATATACTTACATAATAGTACCTAGCGACATGTGTACAATATAATGTTAGATTAATATGAAAAATGAAATTTATGTTACACATTTTTGTTGATTTAAGGCATTGTATCAAATGTCATGGCTAGGGCCATGATATAGGATGAATACATATAACGTTATAGGCGAGGTTGCCGTCACCGTCGCTAAGGAAATCTATGGAATAACAGTTTCTTAACAACGAGTATGACAGGCCACGCATTATATTCTGTTAGGAGATTCGACAGGAGTGACGGTCCTATGCGATCATTATGCTATGTTGCCAACTGTTACAGCACGGCTAGAGTACCTACTCTAGGAGGCGGTGATTGTGTACATTTCCTAGGAATTGTACACAATGACGGATATCATAGACTTCCGGTATCATATTATATAAATGTATTTGCGTTCTCTCTCACAAACATATTTTGATATGTAGGAATATAATACTCCGTATTGATCAATCGCTCTCTTTGTAATATACTTACATGATATGATGTAGGAGGGTAGGTTATGTACTGAAATATGATATGCTTCACCATATAGACTTCTTATACAGCCTCACTTCTCATTATAATAATACATAATGTCATCATAACTTTATATTTGTGAGGCTTCTCAATTTCCTACTATACATCGTGAGTTCCACACACATCATAATGTGAAATGATTTTTCTTCTTTTTGCACGCAACAGTTCTATGTTGCTTTTAATCCAGTCACAAAGTAACATATTACGTCGGTGACACAGTAATACGTGTCAAGTGAAAAAAAATCTGCTAAATCGGACATTGTCAAATGTTTTGTACCTCTGACGTGCACTGACTTTGAATAATTTTTTTATTATTACATAAACTTTTTTTCACGAAAAAGTCACACATTTTTTAAATACTATGTTCTATTTTTTACACATAAAAAGTACAATTTCATAATTTATCTTTCAAAAATCACAACTTGAAAAGAATTTTTAAAAAGCTGTAATTTTTATTTCATAGTAAAATGGCTGTCCCACTACATTCCCATACAAATGTCCGTTTTGTAACGAAATTTGTATACAAAGGAGGGGAGAAAATAGTTAAGTGTTCACCAAGTCTGATATCTTCATGTTGATGTAGTGTTAAGAATGATCACGTTAAGTATTGTTAACATGATAATACATTCATTACTACATTTCTCCAGCTGCCACTCACAAACTTGAACGTTTTACTACTTGACTAAAATAGTTTTAGACAAAGTGGTGAAAGATATGAGATAACTACATCACTCACGCTAATGTAAACATTTCATAGTAATTCACCAACGTTGTCTCGGTAATGGCTTGTTGTCTCGCTATAGAAATGTTTCTGTAAAATGATAAACGTTAAAACACCAACGTAAAGCGCTTAACTGGAAGTGCTAACTCGTCAGCAATGATACTTACTTACTTACTTACGAACTTGGTAGGTATATATCACCTAAGTTATAACCCTTAATATTCAGTCACCCGAATAGCCCACCTGGCATTCGCAAGAAGTGCATCCAGATACGACGATTATACACGGTGTCCCGTAAATCAACGCCATCCCGTGGAGGGGTTGGTCGCCACCAGGTCACGGATGACCAGAATATCGAAATATGACCTATGTAAGTAAAAAATCGCTTATTCTCGAGATATCGGCACTTTCATGTTTTTCGCGAAATTCGACACCTTCGATCAGTTTTTCGAACGCCACGGTCACAAAATTCAATATTCTAGGATTATAATTTTCGATTCGTAATCCTGAATAATTCAGCTATTTGACTATAGTTCTAAATATAACTTTTTACGCCACAATTTTGAAAAAGAGGAACATCGTTCCCGGCTCTCGAGTTTTTTGTTTTTATTGGCGAATTTCGAATCCTTCATACTGTAAAAAAATATCTCAATCAGAATGATGAAATCTATTACAACAAAAAGTTGTTAAAAACATTTTCAGATTCTGGGAGAGTAGACGAAATACTTTTTTATTCTTATTCCTTTGATAAATCTGAAAGTGAGTTAGTTTGATTAGATAGGTAGGCATTATTGTATACATCCAGATTTTCATGGCTAACTGAATTTATATTAGGGTTGCCATGTCGTAATATAAACTGATTGATGCGGGTCTGTCTCCCGTTGTTTTATACTTCATTACTTTATAAGGATCTTGCGTAGTATTCTCCGTAACAATAAAGTTGGGAATTTATTGTGGATAGGAACACATTCGAAAACTACAAATTCTATTTTATTTAGCATCGTATCTCCTAAATTTCCCACACGTTTGTAACCCAAGAATAAAGTAGGTAACCCTAAAGCGAAAATACTACCAATTTTTAAAAGAAGCATACTGAGATTTAAAAAAAATCTTAAAACGGGAGACCTTAGATCTCGACAGCCTCAATAAATATGCTTTGGAAAAAAATAGAGTAGGTAGTTACGTTGAATTATTATCTATAGTATTGCTACCAATTTTTCTCTAAAATACTAATATAAAATTATTGTATTTGTTCGCAGGTTACAAGATGTATGGACTAATTCTGGAGAACTTGGCTGAATACATTCGTCATGCATACGGTGAAGAAACATGGGAGACAATCAGAAGACAGGCTGGAGTGGACCAATCTGCTTTCTCTGTACATCAAGTATTTCCAGAAACTGTCGTTCCTATATTGGCCAAGAAGGCGCAACAGGTAATGTGGATCACGTACCTCTTAAATACAAAGTAGTCCTAACACACGCATATAAAATCTATTATAGTGCGGTGGTTAGAATAACAAAATGAGGGAAAATTTACTCCTGGCAATTTCAAGCAAAACGTACATAAAATAGTACTTATAGATAATATTATGAATATAAAAATTCTTAGTGAGAAAGAAAAAGAAAGAAGAAAACGAACGGTCCATTATACGACTGAAAAGTTTTCGCGACATTTGACATGGAATAATGATTATTGATTAAAAGAAATTCGTCTGGAAATTAGAATAATTGACGAGCATTTTAATTTAAAATTATTACATTTCGACATCAATCAAATCTTTTGAACAATGTCGCCTTTCATGATCTTCGTTATTAGATTTACTTACATAATTAAATTTTTTTATAGATCTTTAACCCAAGGGGTGGCGGTCCTAAAAACTAAAAAATAATCTTATTTTTTTTTCTAAAAGATTTTATGACTTTACATCCTAGAACTGTTTTTCGCGATCTTACAAACGATACCAAACACGCCCTTTTGAGGCGCTTGGATCCCTTCATTCCAATAACGCCTCCCACCAAGAATAGATTGAATCAGAATTTGGAAAAGATGAGTTCTACTCGTGAAGCACTGGATTTATTTGCCAACGCCCTTTCATAAGATACCACACACAACCCCACACTACCCTCGGATCCCCCTGAAACCCTGTACATCATTTTTGTTTCTGGAGAAAGCTGATCTATTTTTGCACAGAATCGTATTGTCACCAAGTTTACGTACATTTGCAAAATTTCTGCTCTCTTACTATTCAAGAAGTGGTTGAATAACCGATTGCAAGATTTGCGCACAAACAAATAAAAAAAAACAACAGAGTTAAGTTTAGTAAAATCTTGTAAAAAGTTAACTTCGATGTTTTGATTGTTTCTTTTCTTCCCCAGGTGTTAGGAGTCTCCGACAAGGAGTTCATGAATGAGATGGGAGAATTTTTCGTCAAATTCGTCGGTCAATACGGTTACGATAAAGTCCTCAGCGTCTTGGGAAGGCATCTCCGAGATTTCCTCAACGGACTCGACAACCTCCACGAGTATCTGAAGTTCTCCTACCCAAAGCTCAAAGCCCCGTCTTTCATGTGTGAGAATGAAACTAGACACGGATTGACTTTACATTACAAAACTAAAAGAACTGGATTCGTTTTCTACACCATGGGACAAATTACTGCTGTAAGTTGGATTTTTAATTAAAAGTTTCAACACAAATATTAGCATCACGAATCGTTGTTTATCGACGAGTTTGAGAAAAGAGAATGCTCATTTGGTATGGGAAAAAAAACAGGCCCAGCGCAAATGGAGTGTATTCCAGATGATAGGTAAAAATGAGTAATTTAATACTGCATAGATGGCATCATCTAAATCAATGGCTAAATGTGTGAAATACCTATTCGAAATTCAGGAGATACAGAGATTCTATAAATTCAGGAGATACAGAGATTCTATAAATTCAGGAGTGCCTATGTTGCAACGATCTTTTGAAAATTATTGTTCCTTAGTTCCTTGACCAAGGCTGATGATGATGAAGAAGAAGACGGGCTACCTCATACTTATACACTTTTAATCGCAGTTGTAACTGTTTAATGCTTTTTTTACCGATACATTCATGTGACCCCTGCAATACTTCGAATAGGTATTTCACACATTTAGCCATTGATTTCGGTGATGCCACCTATGCAGTATTTAATTGCTCATTTTTTCCTATCACTATTTTACCTATTAAACGAATTACACATCGTTTGCCACGGGCCTGGGCTTGTTTTAGCATTCTCCTTTGATTTAAAAATTTGTTGCCAATTTCAGAATCATAAATCAAATTGTGAATGTATCAGGTTTTGTTGAGTATTTCGTTATATTTTTTCTTCAAGTTCATGTTATTTCAACCGGCGGGAAAATTAAATCGTTTGGTTGTCAAAACTACAAAACATTTATTTTGTTTTTTTATTATACTCCGTAGGTTGCAAAACTTTTCTACCAAAAGGAACTAATGATCGAAGTGATTAATGAAGAAATCGAGACCGACACTCTTCACGTCACCTTCCAACTGACTTTTGACAACAGAGCTTTCACCTTAGCATCCTTGTCTATGACAAGAGATGAAAAGCATCTCCCAGTCAGCGCCGCTGTGCTCTTCGAAATCTTTCCCTTCTGTATTGTATTTGGGTAAGAAGTATTAGCCTAGGAAATTTATAGCTCAGTCCTTTTGCAGCACGAAGTCGGCAAAATTAATAACAGATGGGACTCTATGCAGTATGATACCTTAGGGTGGGATGTTTCAGAATATCAGGCGTCCCCCCCGCCACACCTGACGCGTCACCCCCCTGGCCCCCCGAATAGGTCCCCCTACGTGGTTTTCATCTATTTATCAAAAAATTGTAACAGATAGAAGGAAAATGTTAAGGACAAAAATAGTCCTTAATAAATTCTCTACAAAATAGGTAAAGCACATTTTTTGATAGGACTAGTAATTTACCCGCAATAGCCGGTGAAAGTATCGTAATTTTTTAATAAGAACCAAATTTTTTTTATTTTACTCAAATTGCTGAAAATTCATAAGAGCTACAAGAAAATGGTCAAAGAATGAATTAATTGCTATAGTTTTAGCTATAAAATGAGCTATTATTTATTTTTGCACGGCTCATAGTTTTTGAGTTATAACATAAAATTCCAATGACAGAAGTCTTAAAAATGGAACTTTTCATACAATTTGTATTGAAATGCTGTGATATTAAAATTTAGGTTACGCCTGTTTTTCACAAGTATGTGAAAGATAAAAAATGTATTGGAGTATGACTGGATTTTGTAAGTATTTTAAGGTATAATTCTTTAGAAGTTCAATACACTTTTGCCAGCCATATTTCAAAGCCGTATCCCAGTTTTGCAGAAGGATTCGTCAAGATCATTAAAGAAGAAAATTTAGTGTATGTCTGTGTAAGATACGAGGTTCGGCTGAACACTTCGTAGCCCTGAGAAAAAAATGTACAGACCAGTTTAAGTTCATTATTGATATAGATAATTTAAACTTCATTAGGGCTATTTACAAAATTTGAGATCGATAGGACGACGCTGGCACTCTTGGCACCATTTTTATTTCAACGTGTTTGACATTTTTGTGAAAATGTGAAATTGTCAGCTGCGATCCGTGATAAAATATTATTTTATCTAAGGTCATAGACCGACACGAACCATAAAAGAAATATCGGGTTCATTAATGGAGTCTGTTCCATCATATGCCATGATTAGAAAGTAAGTGCCAGATTTTGAATGGGCACAGCAAGGTGTCAAACACAACCCTTGAAGCGGAAAGCAATAAAATGCAGTAGTTCTGGAGAACGTCGATAAAGACATGGATTAATTTTTCAAAGATCGCGGAATTATTAGTTAGGTGATAGCAGAGATTCCAGTGATCTGATTTTAATCAGTAGTGTTCATCTTAACTTCAGAACAGGACTTGTACAAACCCTCGAATCGCCGGGTGCCAATGCTTTTGACCCATATCCTAACCTTGAGGAATCCTTCTGGAAAACTGGGATAATGGCTTTGAAACATGACTGGCAAAAGTGCATTCAACTTCGAAAGGATTATATCTTGAAATACTAAAAAGACCCAATCATACTCCAATACATTTTTTATCTTTCACATGCTTGTGAAAAACAGGCTTAACCTAAATTTTAATATCACAGCATTTCAATACAAATTGTATGAAAAGTTCCATTTTTAAGACTTCTGTCATTGGAATTTTATGTTATAACTCAAAAACTATGAGCCGTGCAAAAATAAATAATAGCTCATTTTATAGCTAAAACTATAGCAATTAATTCATTCTTTGACCATTTTCTTGTAGCTCTTATGAATTTTCAGCAATTTGAGTAAAATAAAAAAAATTTGGTTCTTATTAAAAAATTACGATACTTTCACCGGCTATTGCGGGTAAATTACTAGTCCTATCAAAAAATGTGCTTTACCTATTTTGTAGAGAATTTATTAAGGACTATTTTTGTCCTTAACATTTTCCTTCTATCTGTTACAGTTTTTTGATAAATAGAGGAAAACCACGTAGGGGGACCTATTCGGGGGGCCAGGGGGGTGACGCGTCAGGTGTGGCGGGGGGGACGCCTGATATTCTGAAACACCTCACCCTAAGGTATCATACTGCATAGAGTCCCATCTGTTATTAATTTTGCCAACTTCCCCATACATTGATTTCCTAAAGTGACTGAACTATTAGCTTTGTAGCGTAGATAATTGTCGGAAAGCTGGAAACTGTTTAAATCCCTTCATTAACATGCAAAGAAGTTTTCTTAAAGTTTGCACCAATTTTCCGCTTGTGCTAAGTACAGGGTGACCCATAAACTGAAAAAATAATGTACTTTTTTCAGTTTTTCAGTAATATCTTCTAAACGATGCTTTCTAGGAAAATGGTGTCTTTTTAAAAATTAAAGTACATAATATTCTGCGTCGTTTGAGCATAAATACTCATTTGTACCTCAAAAATTTTTGTGATATAGACACTGCCAAGTACATATGAATTTTCGGAACAAATTGAAATATTCGTATTTTTCACTTTGGTTGTTGAATAACTCCCCAACTCAGGTATTTACGGTAATATTTCAATAAAAATATTTAATTGTGGGTCAATTGTCTCTAACTTGTGATTAAAAGTTTAGACCTTCAACACATAGTTTATGATGCACAGGTGTTTAAAGAGAGACGAGTGAAATAAAGAAATTTATTAAATGATAAATTTAGATATGTAAAAGGTAAGCTAATTTAAATTTTACTATTCCATTTTATTAAAGTATAGTTTTTTTAAGTAAAATCCAAATTTTCAATACTGTTACGCCACTGCCTAATATTTTATATCGAAAAGAGTATTTTTTTTATATTCATTAATTTTATTAAAATATCTCCTAAACGGTTAATGTTAGGAAAAAAATATTTATATCGGAATTTATCGCAAATAATTTCTCTATATTATAATTGCAAAATAATTTCTTTGACTTAAATACTAAGTGAGGTAGAATTGATTAAAAATTGTATATAAAAAATAAATTCATACATGTCGTCACTTTTTGTTAAATTACTCCTGAACCAAGCGGTGCAGTATAAATTCATTAAATTAAATTTAAAACTAAATAAATTTCATATAAAATGAGTATAATAAAATTAATTTGTGATTTATAATAAACAAGTACTAGATGATCAAAGTTGATTTTGTGTAGAGGCACGTTGCTATGCAGGAACATTTTGTATGGGAAGCGTGGAATTATTTTACAAAATATTGATATTGATCATCTAGTATTTTTTTTATTATAACTCCCAAATTAATTTTATTGCACTTATTTTATAGGAAATTAATTTCGCTTTAAATGCAATTTAATGGATTTACGCTACTCCGCTTGTTTTAGAAGTAATTTAACAAAAAGTGACGGCATGTATGAACATATTTTTTATATACCATTTTTAATCAATTCTACCTCACTTAGTATTTAAGTCAAAGAAATTATTTTGCAATTATAATATAGAGAAATTATTTGCGATAAATTCCGATATAAATATTTTTTTCCTAACATTAACCGTTTAGGAGATATTTTAATAAAATTAATGAATATAAAAAAAATACTCTTTTCGATATAAAATATTAGGCAGTGGCGTAACAGTATTGAAAATTTGGATTTTACTTAAAAAAACTATACTTTAATAAAATGGAATAGTAAAATTTAAATTAGCTTACCTTTTACATATCTAAATTTATCATTTAATAAATTTCTTTATTTCACTCGTCTCTCTTTAAACACCTGTGCATCCTGAACTGTGTGCCCTAGGTCTAAACTTTTAATCACAAGTTTGAGAAAATTGATTCACAATTAAATATGATCAGTGAAATATTACCATAAATGCCTGAGTTGGGGAGTTATTCAACAACAAAAGTGAAAAATACGAATATTTCAATTTGTTCCGAAAATTAATATGTACTTGGCAGTGTCTATATCACAATAATTTTTGAGGTACAAATGAGTATTTATGCTCAAACGACGCAGAATATTATGTACTTTAATTTTTAAAAAGACACCATTTTCCTAGAAAGCATCGTTTAGAAGATATTACTGAAAAACTGAAAAAAGTACATTATTTTTTCGGTTTATGGGTCACCCTGTACTTAGCACAAGCGGAAAATTGGTGCAAACTTCAAGAAACCTTCTTTGCATGTTAATGAAGGGATTAAAACAGTTTCCAGCTTTCCGACAATTATCTACGCTATACCCCCTTTTTTAATGTAACTTCACCGGTCTAATTTAAAATTGTAAAAATATTCATGAAACAAATATTCCTCTACGGGCAAAATTAAAATTCGGTTGAATTTCAGGAATGATTTGATCATCAGAAGTATTGGAAACTCCCTTATGGTGATATTACCTGAACTTTTGGGAAAAAAGATTACGATATGGTTCGAGTTGGTGAGGCCTCTGATTGCATTCAAGTTTAATACAGTAAGTATGGCTTACGACATAATAAAATTAGGGAAAATAATAGTGCATCTGTTACTGTAATTTTAAAATTCGTGTGTTGTATAGATTCTCAACAGAAGACACAACATTTTTGAGATGGTAACGATTGGAGCACCCGTCCTTGACAGTCAAGAAGACAATCCTAAGGGGGCGCTGATGAGCGTCAATGACGAGAGGAAGCCGGAGAAAGAGTTGAGATTAAAAGGTAACTATATTCATCGTATGTACACACTGAATTATTCGTAAATCTTTCCTCTTTTCATCTACATATTCTTTGATGTTTAACAACGATCTTCTTATTCTTAATCAGCCTTGCTCCTTCCTCTGCTGGATATAGGCCTCTTGCAAGTGTTTCCACTCCTCCCTGTCGCTCGCCATTCGCACCCACTGCTACCGAGGTCACGTCGTCCGCCCGTCTCTTCTGGGGCCTTCCGACACCTCTTCTCTTTTCCTATGGTCACCACTTGCTATGTGCCTTGCCCATTGCCATTTCAGTCTAGCTGTAATATCCATGACGTCAACAACTTGGGTTCTGCGTCTTATTTCCTCATTTCTAATTTTATCGCTGAGGCTCACACTCAGCATCTGTCTTACCATGGATCGTTGTGTGCCTTTCAACTTTTGGCAACTTGTTTGGGTGATACGAACATAACAATTTTGAACTGAAATATTTGTATCAATCTAATACCAATTTCTCCACCTATAAAAAAAATTGTACGTGATACGTATAAAACAATAGAAGTACGATATAAAACCTCACGTCTTCTCATAAAGGAAGGGATTCTAATGAGAAGAAAAATAAAAAAATCCACGATGTATTTTTCAGTTTCAGCCAAAGGCAAAAAGCAGAGGGCCGACGGAAAAAAGAGGCCCGGGGATATTGCTATAAAACTTAAAGGTAAACTTACAAATTGCGATTAATGTCACCAAGTACATAATAATGAATTAATGTGAGATAACAACACAATATGTGATGGTGTCAATATCACGAGCAATTGTATCATACTGCACTTACTACACGAGGCACTATTTTGTTTTCTCTATCTATCTATCTATCTATACCCTCACGCCACATCCCTTGCAGGGTAGGCAGAGAGGACAGAGCGCCAGACAGCCCTATCCTTACACACACTCCTAGCTTCCGTCACATTCATGCAATTAGTCATACACGCTCTCCGATTCCTTTTACTCAAAACGCGTCCATCCTTGAGGATCTGGTCGACATGATCGGACCAGGTCAGTCTCGGACGGCCGCGCTTTCTCACCCCTCTTCGCTCATTCAGATATATCTTTTTTGTCATCCTGTCATCATTCATTCTCTCAACATGCCCAAACCATCTTAGTTTGTTTACTTTCATTCTTGTCACTACACCAGTCTTGCAGTCACTAATTTCCCTAATAACCTCATTCCTTATCTTATCTCTCAGCGTTTTCCCGCACATTCTTCTTAATGACCTCATTTCTACTGCATTCAACCCTGATTCATCCTTCTTCATCCACGTCCACGTCTCACTAGCATACATCAGGGTCGGCACCAAGACAGCATTGTGCACTAGCACTTTTGCTTTCATAGACAAATTGCTACTACTAACAATCGGACCGAGCGCACCATTCGTCCTAGTACCGGCCAGCTTCCTTCTTTCAATGTCTCCATCACAGCGTCCATCTCTAGTAAACAAACTTCCCAGATATACATACTCATCCACTTGCTCCAAACAGTCATTACCAACCTTTATCACACAATTTGTCCTTATTTCCTCTCTTTCGAACACTAATACTTTCGTTTTATTTACATTCATTTTCATACCATTCATATCGCAGCTTTCGTACACACAGGATACTATCCGTTGTAACTCACATTCATCATCAGCCATCAACACTAAATCATCTGCAAACATTAACGCACATACTTTCACTCCATTTAGGTCCACACCAACATTCAGCTCATTCAGAGGACGCATGCAGTAGTCGAAGAACAGGTTGAACAACCAAGGCGACATGACGCAACCCTGTTTAACCCCTTTTGTGAGAGTGAACCACTGCGACAACGCAGCATTCACCCTGACACAAGCAGAGCTCTCCGTATATAGAGACGCGATTGCGCCAATCAGTCGGTCGCTCACCCCATATTCCGACAGTACACGCCACAGTCTTTCTCGGTCCACACGATCGTATGCCTTCTCCAGATCCACGAACGCGCAGAAGAGCCTCTGGTGTTTAGCCAGAAGCTTCTCCACGACCATCCGTAGGGAGAAGATCTGATCGGTGCACCCCCTGCCACTCATGAAAGCACCCTGCACATCCCATACTTTACTTTCAGTCACTTTTCTTACTATTTCAATCAATACCTTTCCATACAGTTTGCCCACAGAGCTCAGCAAACTGATAGCCCGATAACTGCCGCATTCCAACCTTGAGCCTTTCCCTTTGTACAAAGGGCAGATGACTGCCCTCCTCCAATCCTCAGGAGTGCAGCCACTCTCCCAGCACAAGTTGAAGAGCCTCAGGCACCACTCGAGAATCTTCGGGCCACCTTGCTTGGTGAACTCTATGGCCACACAGTCATGTCCCGCAGCTTTACCATTCTTTGCTTTTTTCAATGCAAGCACAACTTCATTCATACGTATTTCCTCGTCCTCAGCAATATTTACATTCATACTATCTGCTACATTCGTCTGGTTTGTACTAGTACCACTTTCATACAATTCTTCGAAGTATTCTTTCCATCTTTCAACAACTTCTTCTCCATTCATCACTAAATCACCATTCTTATCTTTGATGCAATTCATACTGTTTTTCTCACTTCCAGATCTCTTTCTTTTTACTTCCTTCCAGAATATTTTCAAATTCTCCTCGGCGTTCCTCGATAATTTCATACATTCCTCTTCCTCAAGTTTTCTCTTTTTCTGGCAAACCATTTCTTTCACTTCTTTCCTACACGCTTTATATATATTCTTCTTTCTTTCTTTCTCACCTCCATCATCTGGTTTCGCACCAAGCACATCATTCCACGCTTTCTTTTTCCTCACTACAGCATCCTTCACCTCATCATCCCACCACGCATCACCTTTTTTCCTTCCTACCAACGCTTCTCCACATACTTCTCTTGCACTCTTTACTAGCACCTCCTTCATAACATTCCATAGTTCACTCGTCGAGCGTTCCTCATCATCATGTACTTCTAGCCTTTCGTTAGTTAGTCTTTCATATTCATCCCTAACATTCGTCTCTTTCAGTTTTTCGACCCTGATTCTCCGTACAGGCTCCAACTTCCGAGCCCTCGAGCGCCAACCGGAGAAAAGATCAATCCTTGTTATCACAAGGAAGTGATCCGTCCACAGTCCGGCGCCCCGAAATGCCCGGGTGTCCTTTGTCGCCTTCCGGAGCTCAGAGTCCACACATACAAAGTCAATCATCGACCTTTCAATACGATCAACTCTCTCTCTTTGCCAAGTGTACTGGTGGATCTCCTTGTGTGCGAAGAATGTGTTCGCCACAAAGAGATCCAACTCTAAACATACTTCTAACACTCTTTTCCCGTTATCATTCACCCTATCATCGCCATGCAATCCCAACACTCTCTCAAAATTCTTCCTTCTGACACCGACCCAACCATTCAGATCACCTGCCAATATTACTTTTTCATTCGCTCTTCTTTTATCCGCTGTCTCCCGCACTAAGTTCCAAAACTCATCCTTCTCATCATCCAAGGCATCATTCCCTGGACCGTAACCTATAATAAGGAACAGCCTGGTCATGCCTACCTTGAAACGAATCCAGATGAGTCTCGGTCCTACCAGTCCATACCCATTACGCTTCACCATACATTCATCCATATTTTGTTTTCAAATTTTCTATACAGAAAAAATACGACGTAAAATTATTGTCACAAGTTTAGTGCGAGGAATACGGTTGGATTATCAAATAAAAAAGGGTTAATGGGTTTTTCCATCGAGATAATATTGCAATCAGCTTTGCTATATTATGTAGGTAGGTGCAAATTGGAACACAATTATCTAATCCGATGTGTTCCTACAATAACCATGTGACAGAAACATGTTGTGTAGCACCTCCTTGGCACAAAAAGGTTGCAGTACAAGATTTTTGTATAGGTAAAAAAACTTGAAAACCATATTTTATGCAAATAAGAGTAAACATACATATAATGACTCTCTTTTTTCCTTCATTGTTTCTTTAAAATAATCTCAGCTCTTTATAAAAACGAGCTAAAACTCTTACAGATTGTATCACGAATCACTAGATTTAAGGTCAGAAAAAATATTGTTCGATATTTTTTCTCTTGTTGCACTGGCATTGAAATGTTACTCAATATTTAGTGTTGCTGTAAAAATTTGCATCAGTTAATTGAAAAAAAAAATGTTTTCAATTCTAATGATGGCATTAGAAATGGCACTGAATAATTGAAGAAACACCATAGGACTGACTATATCAACCACAAAACAGGACACAAAGGGTTCATACAGATATTATAATGTGCTTACCTAATAATGTTTCAGGTCAAATGATTTACATGGAAAACTGGAAACTCATGATGTATCTCGCCACTCCTGTGATGCCAGACCTCTCAGCTCTCATTAGGACTGGTCTCTACATCAACGATCTCTCTATGCACGACTTCAGCAGGTATGGAAATTTATTATATTCTATTCCCTCACGCCGCATCCCTTGCGGGGTAGGCAGGGAGAACAGATCGTCAGACTTTCCTGTCATTACACACACTTCGTGCTTCCTTATGTTCATGTTCTACACAATCTACGATTCCTTTTACTCACAACACGTCCGTCCTTGAGAATCTGGTCTACATGGTCAAGCCATGTGGCCCTTGGACGGCTACAAATTTAGAAAATATTCACGAGACTAATTGGACCAAAGTAGATTAAAACTTCATTAAACTATGAAGATATCTTATGGCTTCACGTTATATCTACTAAGTATAATTATTATACATCGGGAGATTGGATTCTCTAGGTACCTGGGTGCAGGGACGTAGAGTGAACAAAAATATTATTCAGTTTATTTACTTCGCAAATTTTGTTAATACTGCCTACATAATGCACACAGATACAAGTTACGTGGAATTTGTTGTTTACAAATCTTCTTCTTCTTTACTTATTACGGCATTGCACCCGGTTTGCGGGTGATGCTGCCGACGAAAGCAAAGACATGCAATAATTATCAACCAACATACAAAAAACAAAAAATAAACAAGTAGATAAAATAAAAAAACAACACTGTGCCTACAGCGAAAGTAAATCGATTATAAATGAAAAAAATATAATGGTTTCATAAACCAGTGGGTCTTATATGAAGATAATCATAAACAGGTATACACAAAAAATTCAATATACAACAATATTAATTCAAAACAAACTCAATATTTGCCATTATACCGTTGACATACAGTACATATACTTACCTGCTATATATATACACAATTACAACCGATGTTGTTTACAAATCACTATTGTTGTATTCCCCTATAGATATTGATGGTTGTATATAGAATTCAGGGAAAGATGGAAATCCCCGTAATTTAAATTTGAAGAGAAATAATACTTTTGGTCACGAGCCGTCTATGGAATTAGAGGATTAGTAATAATTTATGGCACCCAGGCATCCAGATTCCCTATGTATAATAATTATTAGAAGGTAAATCGAAAATTTTTTTAAGGCAATGTGACACAGAGGTTGCATAACAGCAGGAGTAAACCAAAATGTGCAATACGGGCAGGGCGCATCATAACATCTAAACTCCTCCAAAAAAGTCAATCTATAACAAAACAATGAAGTGAATAAAATAATGATACATAAACTATTTAAATATGTGCTTACCTCAATTATTTTATGTCTTTCTTCACATCAGAGAAGTTGTACTATTGGTAACATTCTTGTTGTAGAGACTTGATGTTGGCTGGCGCTCAGCAATCTGTGGAATTGAAACTGGCTTTGGATCAGGAACAACAAAAGAGTAAAAAACTGGAGGAGTCTATGAAGAAACTGGATGAGGAAATGAAGAGAACTGACGAGCTGTTATATCAGATGATACCCAGACAGGTGGCCGACAGATTGAGAACTGGAGAGAATCCCATTGATACTTGCGAGGTATTATATTCTTCCATTGACGTCTCACAAACAGGATGTTTGATAGATGGATACAGATTACCCTTTAATATATCTGTATCCATCTAACACCCTTATACAGGGTGTTTGACAGATGGATAACAATATCTTAGGGGTGATGGTAGAGGTTTTTTGAGAACTTTTGAGCCAAAATTAGCTTAGTTCAAAGTCTCACGGTTTTCCAGATACCCGAATTACTCAAGTACTACTCCAATATTATCGTAGGAGAAGATACCTACTTAGTTTTATCATAATTTTTTGCTACTCCAGTATGTGTTTACTCTATTCAAGTCTTAAGTTTCAATTTGACGAAACAATAATGATAAAAAATATCCGATAAGAAATTTCAGAAACAAATATTTAAAAAACAAGTTACGACTTTTGAGAGGATTCTCGTTAAGG
Source organism: Ceraclea dissimilis (assembly GCA_963576895.1). Classification (NCBI taxonomy): domain Eukaryota; kingdom Metazoa; phylum Arthropoda; class Insecta; order Trichoptera; family Leptoceridae; genus Ceraclea; species Ceraclea dissimilis. The sequence goes on from OY756363.1 coordinate 18,796,145, forward strand.
AAAAAAACATCTTAGGATTCAGAAATCTCCGAAAAACGTTTTATATATCATTTAAAAGAGCAGAAATCAGTATATCTTGAAAACCGTGAGACTTTGGACAAAGCTAAGTTTGGCTCAAAAGATCTCAAATGACCCGTACTATCACCCCAAGATATCTGTATCCAAATTACACCCATTCATATTAGATTGATAACCGATAAATATTACCACTAATTTTCCAGATATTCGAGAGTGTCTCTGTCCTGTTCTCTGACGTGGTGACCTTCACAGAGATTTGCAGTAGGATCACTCCAATGGAGGTCGTGTCCATGTTGAACTCTATGTACTCCATCTTCGATAATCTCACCGAGAAGAATAAAGTATACAAGGTTAGTACTTTTAGAAGACAGCACTCTTCACAGTAAACCTACTTATTTCTTTACACATTCATGATAATATTTTGATGTTGTGTATGTACTTACTAACAGGTAGAGACAATTGGTGATGCCTACATGGTAGTGGCTGGTGCACCAGATAAGGACCATAAGCACGCTGAGAGAGTATGCGACATGGCAATGGACATGGTGGACGCCATCACTGATCTGAAGGATCCATCCACAGGTAACTTTTGATATTCTGACACTATGTAAGCATGTATAATATAATTACAATCTGTTTATCATGAAACTAAATAAAATTTCAGGAAAACATCTTCAAATCAGAGTTGGTGTACATTCTGGGGCTGTGGTAGCTGGTATCGTGGGTCTGAAAATGCCAAGGTATTTTTTATGCACTTTTTGTGTAATATTTTTTTTGTATACACAAACCCAGATACTTTTCTGCACACCTTACACTAGGCTGAAAGCCCGCATCGCAAAGTGTGGAATACATCGCCACCGCCGGGCTTTGAACCTGGCACATCCCGCTTGAGAGACTGCCGCCTCAACCAACTGCGCCTACCATGTCTTATGAGTCTGCCCTTTAGCACACTACTATTTTCTTGATTTGTAACTCCTAATGGTTTTTGGCTAATAAAGATTTATTTATTTATCCATTATCTAACATAATTTGATGTTTAAATTCAGGTATTGTCTCTTCGGAGATTCTGTCAACACGGCGTCCAGGATGGAGTCTACTTCTGAAGCAATGAAGATCCACATTTCAGAATGTACCAAGGAACTGATTCCAGCATCATATCATGTAGAAGAGAGAGGCGAGATTGTAGTTAAAGGAAAAGGTGACACATTTAAATTGTAACTCAGTAAAATGGTTGGTTGCAAGCCCTCTCTCTAGATCTCTCTAATACGCAATGTTAATAATGTCTACAGGATCCATGAAGACATACTGGTTGAAGAAGATAGATCACAGGATCCCACTGACCAAATCCAGCTCCCCTAAGCCAGCCTGGGGTGCGCCGGCTCCTAATCAGTCCATCACACCCACGAGATCTTATACTCCTATCCAGGGAGTAAACAGAGGTAATGTTAATAATTGTCTCTATAATATTTCTATATAATATTTATATGTATGCTGTTGACTCACGGCGGAAATCTCCATCTTCACACTTCAAGTTAAGTCCAAAAACTTGGATAATTCAGACTCTAGGTAGTTGAAGTTATATTGTATTATTATAACGGACATTGCCTTTTTTCTGTACTTCTTGACAAAAAATGCTGTTCACTGACTTTGAATTAATTGTTTATGATTAAATAAACCCTTTTCGTGGAAATAGTCGCACATTTTTGAAATAGTTCAATTTTTTACACATTAAAAATGCAATTCATAATTTAACCTTAAAAAAATCACGATTTTACAACAATATTTAAAAAGGTGTCATTTTTAACTCATAGCAAAATGGATATCCCATTTTTTCATATTTCAAATTAAGTGTCATATTTCAAATAAAATTATACTTATGAAGCCAAAATTCTTTTAATTTTGCAAAGCATATATAACAGAGAAGTATGTTTTAGCAGGTAGTTTATGAAAAAAAATATTTTCTGCAAAAAATTCCAACTTTGTCTTACGTTTTGTAACTAAAATTGCATTGAGTTCTGGTTCAATTTTGTAACGATATATAAATTTAGAGGTACAGAAAAAGTGGCAATGTCCTATAAAGTGACGTTCAATAAATTATAATAGTGTTTGAAGTGTAAATATGGAGGATTGTGTAGGTTGTGTCAATTGTCTTTTTATTAATATTATATATTAGGTATAATTATTTACCGACAAAGCTTGTTCATTTCACAACTTTGTAAATATCATTATTCTTATGTCTTAGACACTCGAGCACTTGTTCTGCCGTTAGTCTACAGCATGTTTCATTACATCATCATGTTATATTATACACAAATCATAACACACCATGTATGTATCTACGACAAAATTAAACATTTTTAGCAGGAATATCATCCTGTTGTTATCACATTCATTAAATATCCAGAACCATGATATTTTATCCATAGCATAAACGAAGCGACTAAAGCTTTTTAAATTCGTAGTCTGAAATTGATTACAAACAAACAATCAATTTCAGACTATGAATTTCATAATGCATGGGACCAGCCTGATGCAGGTATCAAAAATATTTTGAATCAAATAAAAATAATCACAATACCTACTACTGATCTCGATCTAAATTTTGAGTAAGAGATAACAATAGCAAGAAATCGATGCCAGTCAGAATGTAAAAAGTTCTGACCAGCATCTCGTACTCTTAATAAAATTGAATCTTCTGAATACACGTCCACTAAACATATTGCTGTTTATTGTATTCAATCATAAGTAGACCTGAGTCGGGCAACTGTACTCGTTAATTTTAACACATCACATACAATCAAAGTTAAACAAAGCAGAGCAAACATTCGAACAAATTTTATAATTCATCAAATCTGTCGACGAAAATCGGAGTGCAAAGAGTTCCAATTGGCGTTTCGTCAGAGGCATACATGGTGATAACACAATCGAATGCTGAACTGAGTGTATAAGATTCAGATCAGCATTCACATACATATATACTTGTACACAAGTAAATATGTATTTGAACCCAAAGTGCATAATGTTAATTCTTTTTCTCAGAAACGAGAATACACTCAGTGGGTACGATTACCGCCTATTCCCCGTCTGATATATTCGGTCCCGTTGTATCAGACGATATAATAGATTTCCATAGCGACCTCTATACTCCAGACGATGGCAGACACATCACATCACCCGCTTACACACGCCAAAATACAAAAACTAAAGAAGTTCACGCTGAAATAAACGTGGTATGCCATTATTTTACTTATTTCATACTTGTATATTTATTATCTTAACATTTAATCTATTAGAAAATGAAGTATATAGTTTAATAAAGATAATAACAATTATTTGATCGTATTATATAATAATTTATATTTCAGAGAAACACAATATATAAAAATATTGGCAGATTGCTTCTTTATATTTTCATCTAGATAAATTATTAATACAGTAAAATATCTGCAGTAATGTAATGTTTTTGTACTATTAATTACTCAATAGTTTGGTAACATTACATATTCCATACTTTTAAAACATTAGTAGTCATAGAAATTCACCAGCAAAACTTTAGCGTGTATATAAAAACACTTTGTATCGTAGAAATTCATAAATAAACAGATTCAATCTAAAATCTAAATATTAGAGATACTACAATTTATTTGCACTCATAGATAAATTACTATAAAGTATTTCTACTTGTGATCGTCTATTTTCACATCATGTATTTCTAGTGAACATAATTTCTCAACCTGTTAAATATCTGCACACGTTCACTAGAAATACTTTTGTATAATAAAATCTTAGATAATGTAAATATGAATAAAGGTAAATAAAATAGTATTAATGAATTAGTATTGCGGAATGATTAGTTGTTATGAAATCGTTCATCACATTGAGGATAATGTCACAGGGTGATGGTGCTGTGTTACAGGATAAAGCAGTTTCTCCCACATCATCGACAAAATCAAATTCAAGAAAATATAAGAAACAAAATGTCATTTCAACGGAATCATCAGACACAGGTAAATAATACATATTTTAACAGTAAGTGCACCTTGTAAATATCTTGCCTCACCACTATTCTTGTTTGTGGAAATTAGTCACCATTTTGATAGAATTTTATTAATCTACACTAAACACAAAAATACTGAAGTGTGATCGTTATAAAAAAACCAAGCCCCGCACAAACGAAATGTAACTCAGATAATAGGTAAAATAAGTAATTAAATACTGCATAGGTTTCACACATTTAGCCATTGATTTCGATGATGCCCCCTGTGCAGTATTTAATTACTCATTTACACCTCTCATTTGAGTTACATTTCATTTGCGTCGGACCTGGGTTGGTTTCCATACTAAATGAGGGTTGTTTTATAGAATTAAAGAAGTGGTATCCGCACTTAGTTAAAATATAACTACTACTTTATTCATGTTTCTCAATTTGTGGCTAACATAGCATAGCACTAAATTAATTATGCATTCGATTTTCTTACAAACTGATGTTGAATGTAGGCACAGAAACTTCATTTTATTAACCACATGAATTGTTTAATTTTTCAGATGCAGAAAAGCCAGAGAAACTCTCAAAATTCCCAACAAAACAATCACCAATCAAAAACACAGCACATAATACATTTCAAGAATCACATTTAGTTTGCAATGCCCAACACTTGATAGAACGAAAATCATCCATTCATAGGCCAATCAAAAAACCGGGAGAAAGAAAGAGTAGCTACCAACCAATAGAAACATTACAACAAACCATACAACAGCAGACTTCTGCGGTCCCTCAAACTATTTCAATGCCGTCAATAGCGACGTGTCAAACCAGAGACATAGTCAAATGTAGTACGAAATCAACACAAACGTTAGTCAAAGGCAAAAATAAGCTAGTCAATTACGATAGTGACAATCAATGTTGCGGTAGCTTTCACAACACTCATTCAAAGTCTAAAATGAACAACAGTAGCTCTTGCAATGTTTCATAGAATATAATTCGTTTAGTTGTTATAATGTAATGTAGTTTCATAAGTATAATAATTAGAGGCGTAACTAGGGTTTTCGACCCCCGAAGACAAAGTCTGTTTCAACACCCACACTCTGAGTTAAGTTTTTCTTCATACCATGTTCTCGAAATCCCATAATCTTATCAAACATGTGCAGCGAAAGTTTTTAGGACTTTTGCCTTAAAATTTATAAAGGGATCGAAAAATGACGGGAATTCTTCGTCCGATTTGGCGCCCCTCGGCAGATGCCCCCCCCCCCCCCCCCTAGTTACGCTACTGATGTTAATAATAATTAGATTGTTTGTTAGACTGGCTGGACCATGTCCACATCAGAGTTATCTATTTTTACACAATGCATTTGAGTGAGATATTTAAATATTTTAATATTCAATCAATTCAATTCAAATATATATCAGCACACTTAAACCTACTAAACAGTACCACATAATGATACAACTACTAAACTCAACAGCCCAGTTAATTGAAGATATATATTAATGTGTTAATGAAATATAGATCTCAGTTTCAAATATCATATTATGTATAATTATATTAGGTAATGTGTGAAACAGAGAAACAAATCAACTTGTGAATTCATATAATTGTGTGAGTAGGTAGAATAAAATTTATACATATATAGTAATAATAAAAATAATAAAAACCTTTAAATGTTGGTTGAGAAAAATGACACAGAATTTTTTTAAGGTCAGTCCTGCCCGCAAATTTCTTAAAATTGAGGACATCTTATTCCAGAATAAGTATGAGTGTGCCTACCGGAAATCTAGGAAATGTATACAATTGTCCTGTTTAAGAATGTAGGAAATTTTTAGTAAAATGTGTATAATATATTATATCAATACGAATACACAATATATTAAATTAATATATAAAATTTAATTTATAATACAAAATTTACAAAAAATGAAATATATTTCACACATTTTCTGTTTATTTTAGGCATTGTATAATGCATTAGGAAATGTCCTTTGTATACAATGAAGGATTTCATACATTTCCGGTTACATGTACCGTTATAAAGAATTTGCCAACGAAACAAAGTGAAACTTTTTTACATCACTACTTAATTTTCTGCCTAAAAATATTTATAATATTAAATTTATTTTTGTATAGAATTGTTGAAACTTTCTACCTGTGATAGTCTCGCTGTTTAGTAAAGAATTAAAAAAGAAGATATTTCGTCGTAACAGAAACTTTCTAAGAAGGTTTCCACGTATGTGGATTACCTCAAATGTCGACCAAGCGTTGTTACTCATTAATGTTATATTCATATCTTAGGTGTTTTATATTTGTTGATACGCATCGCACGTAACCTATTTACATTATTCGTTAGAAAAGGTGAATTAAGTTGGTGTTATAGAATGGAGAAAATAGTTTATTCGTGTCTGTAAAGGCTCGATGTGTACTGAGCAAAAATCGTTCTATTATCGCTTCAACTTTTTCAAATTTTGTACGAGAGTTTTAGCGTGAAATATGAATAACGTTAGAGACAATGCGAATTGTGCCCCTTAAAAAAGCAGGGCCCAAATTTAAAAATTGTAGACTGTCCAATTTAACATCTTGCAAATTGAACGGATAACCCACTATCATGCAAATTTCAAGGGGTACTTTCAAATCTACTTTTTATTCAGGAAATTTTCAAATATTGTAATTCTGAATCGGTCAAGTTGTAGTCAATACTATCATGTTAACCTGTCTTCAGTATCAAGGCAGTTTTCTCAGTATTGACTGAGAAAACCATGTATCGCCAAAGCCAATTTAGTACATATTGGGCCTTAAAGTATCTGCTAAAAATGTTACAACTCGATATCGTGTGATTGTAGTTACGTAAGTGTTCGCAAAAGTTGAAAATCATCACCGCTAGGGCTAGATGTCCGTGCACGGAAATGCAACACAACTTGTCATACATTGTGCAGGAATTATTGTGAATTTTATAATATAATAAATTAATAAAATTTGTTGATTGTTAATTATATTATTTGATGCATGTTGTTATACACTTATTGACCTATCATTAATGATAATACAAGAGTTAGTTATATTAGTGCTTTATTTATTTATTGTCTTAAAAATAATTAAATATATATATTTGTCTTTCATTTGTGCTGTCAATTTATTTACCGCTTTCAATATTAAGTGACAAGTGACAACCCTTCCCTTCCCAACTATCGCCGCCGCATTCACAAAAGAACGATGCAAAGAAGCCAGGAGTCAACGAACAACAATCTCGACGCAATATTTTATAACGAATGTGTGCTTAAAAACAGACTCTTTTAAAATGTCACCAATTTCAAGAACATTAACATATTTTTGCAAGGATATTGATCTTCTGGAGAGGGTCTAGAGAAGGGCAACCAAAATACCACGGACCATCTGTGACTTAAGTTATTAGGAGAGGCTCACCAGACTGGGGCTCATGATACTTAAAGCCAGGCAATCTGAATGCGACCTTATCCAGACATATAACATTATGAATGGCTACTACGATGTTCCCAATGTCAGCTCCATATTCACCCTGAATACCAATACCCATTTGAGAGGACACTCTATGAAGCTCACCATGGAACGGTTTCACAGAAATCTGAGAAAGAATTTCGTTTGCAATAGAGTGGTGAATATGTGGAACTGTTTACCCAAAAATGTGATACAAGCACCATCAGTGAACGTTTTCAGTGCATATTGGATGACTTTCTTAGAACGACGGATAGCACAGATATTGATTCGGGGCCATCAGCCTATGGTGCTTGCCGAAAATTAATAATAATATAGGTATTTTCTTTATTAGACAGGTATGTTCTAACGTCAGTACCTAAGGTAAGTTAATTGAATAAAATATAGGTAAGTATGTATGATGTAGTTAGTAGTGTGGTGCACATTACAGAATGTTATCAGCACTGAGTGAGTTTCATATTCAAATGCTTTTGTGACGTCTATAACCATTAGAAATTTTAGAAATTTATTAGAACACTGGCTGCATACACTGAAGAAATTAATTTGGAACAGACATCATTGAACGGTAGGATGACAAAATGAATGAAAGTAGAAAACATAGCCATACCACGGAAACTCACACTGATCAAATTGACAGATCTTCAGGGATGAAGGATGTGTACCAAATAAAAGGGATAAACATTTGTGTATAAGGAATAGCATGAATGTGCAAGGAGTGTGTGTAAAGGTTCGCTTACACGAGGCAACAAATGACTCCACTATCGGCAATTTTAGGTCACAATGACGTCACGACAACATCAAGTATATTTTGTATTGCGTCATTGTGACGTGAAATTGCCGTGAGTGTGGTAATTTAGGTGAAATGCAGCCAATACCAAAGAGTATTTGCTTAAGGATTTATTTGCCGAGCAAAATTTTTCAGTAATTGTTACAGACTTTTACTGCTCAACAAACTAGCTGTCACCAATCTCACAATCACGGACAAACTGGCTAATGGATTTATTTTGGAATTTTAATATACAACATAACATTATGATGTTCGAATTTTTTCCCAGAATCAACGGCAGATGAAAGGCGTACAATGTCTTTAGAGTCGATAAAAATTACTACACCGGTCGGAAAGGCAAAAATTAAACTTAATGTGGAAGATCGAGTCGGTACGGCACCCGCCCATACAAACGATCACAGGAAAGCCAAGGATGTGTTCTCTGAAATACACATGGTAAATTTTATAATCTTTCAAAAGTACCATAATATGGGGTGTCTTCGTGCCAATTTTTAGTTGGCAGTAATAATACCATTTTCGAATTTGTAAGGGCTTTAAATTATTTGCAAGAGTCAATGCGCCAAATTCAATAATACGTGTGGCACAATCTCACCCCTGGTGGCACAAAGACACCCTGTTTTACCAGTATATTTCATATATCAAGTTGAGAAACTGGATTTCTAATGATGTGTGATTATAGGGTGTGACCAGAACTCCCTCATGCTCGGCACATTCTGATATAATGAGACCAAAGGAGGAGTACGATATCAATATTCTGGACATGGTATCATCAGATGAAGGTACTGCTACATATTGTAGTGTAATAGCTGTCACATGCATGCTATTGCTTATATGCTAATTTTAAAATGTCTGAATATTCGCCAGAATCAATTGATACAGTACGTGTCGACTCTGCCGAATCAATGGGCATCCCCAGTGGGTTATGCTCTCCCAGTATAGATGCTCGCCTCATAGGTCACAACGTGGACAGACACGGCACCGCCCCCGCCGTCACACGGGACCACAGGGAGGCCAAGGGGGTCTTCACTCAAATCAATGTGGTAAGCTACTCTACTGCTGCTCAGGAATATAGTGATATTCCAGGGTGAGATCGTAATAATATGAGAGAGTGTCTGAATGTTTCAGGGAAGACCAATATCTCCTTTATGTTCAGCTCCACACAAGTTGAGGATGAGAAAGAAAGAAGATGAAGAAGATTATCATCCTGAAGAATTACATCTTATGGATTTGTTAGGTAAATGAAATATCATTATTTCTCACATTATGCCTGTCAAATAAATCAAATACAAGTTTGTACGTCATTTGGTTACAGATACAAGAATTCGTTCTGCGAGTGTCTCTCTGCGTTCCTCCATATCAATAAACATCCACAGTGACGTAAGTTCCCCTGACTGGAATGCTAGGAAGAAGATAAACCTAATGGACCGACATGGCTCAGCTCCTGGACACAATCAGAATCATAAGGAAGCTAAGGGTGTCTTCTCACAGATATATGCGGTGAGTTGCGCATACTGTACCGTATATAAGTAGTATATAATATGGTATATGATACTATTGTTCTATATACGTTACAGGGGAGACCTAGGACTCCTAACTGTTCAGCTCCATGTAATATAATGAGACCTAAGGAGGAGTATGAATTTAACATTCTCGACATGGAATCATCTGATGAAGGTACTGATACATTTACATCCTTATACTCCCAGTTAATTTAGTCTGCCTGACCGTGTGAAACGCAACCTCTATAGCAATCTTCTCATACTACGACGATATCTTCTCACACGAGTTTATTGTTGCCTATCATCCTTAACCAGACACTTGGAATTGTCAGTTTATATTTCAAGCTTAACTAATATAAACAATACAGCAATACACCTACCTAAATGCAGAGAACAATAATATTTTGACCATCACTTACATATGAACCCCACCTAGGGAAGAATTTTTAAGAGCCTAATATACTCTGAAAATGAAATCCACAATTACACAGCTGATCACACATGGCTGAGGGGTGTATGTTTTTTTAAGTGAAAAATGACCGGTCGTAAGTCCGATAGCTTTACAACACCTCACTCTGTACATCAGTTGAGATACCTGCATGATAGTTTAAATAATATTATCATATAAAACATTTTATAAAAAATCCACGTTTTTCTCGGGCCCAAAGTGAACTAAAAAGAGGAAAATAACTTTTTCGGGGCTTTGTAAATCGATCAGTAAAAACGCATACCTAAAGCTACCTCTAAAATTCTACAACTAAAAACGTGGGGCGTAATTTGAACCTACAATAATTGAAAATCATTCAAATTTTCTTCTGGGGCTGGGTCCCAATGTACTGGTGATATCATACTTGTGTGTATGTGTGTATGGTATGTAAGTACATTACAAGTTAATACTGATTGTACTGGTGTGTATGGTATCATACTTGAGGATTACATAAATACATACAAGTTAATACTGATTGTACTGGTGTGCATGTGTGTATGGTATCATACTGGTGTGTATGTGTGTATGGTATGTAAGTACATTACAAGTTAATACTGATTGTACTGGTGTGTATGGTATCATACTTGAGGATATTGGTGATATCATACTGGTGTGTATGTGTGTATGGTATCATACTTGAGGATTTTGGATGTATCCAAGCCTAATTACCATACACATTGATGTTAATACCGGTGTGTACTGTGAAGACCCGACACTACATCACCAGTAACTGGACAGACTAACCTAAAGTTATTCTACAGACCAATTCTACAGTTTTTCTACCTCCGCCCCTATAAGTAGATGTCGATAGTAATTAGGCTTGGATACATCCAAAATCAAGCTTGCAGATTAATTCATAAGATTTTCATACGAATGGGTAAATTTCTGAAGAAAATTTGAATGATTTTCAATTATTGTAGGTTCAAATTACGCCCCACGTTTTTAGTTGTAGAATTTTAGAGGTAGCTTTAGGTATGCGTTTTTACTGATCGATTTACAAAGCCCCGAAAAAGTTATTTTCCTCTTTTTAGTTCACTTTGGGCCCGAGAAAAACGTGGATTTTTTATAAAATGTTTTATATGATAATATTATTTAACTCTTTTTAGTTTTGGATTGTTAATCTTGCGATCATTTTTGTAAATCTGAAAATTTAATCATAATTAAAAGAAAACAATTGAAACTTCATATATGCATTAATATGCATTTAAACTGATTCTCAAAAGCTTATTTACTTCCATTTGTTCAAAAACTTTCCAACGACTTTCTGAAATTTGTATTTCTGCATCTCTTCCATAATGATGCGAAAGAGTGATGCGAACTTTTCTCATATTTGAGAATTAGCTAATTAATTATCGCATAAACGACTAATGTACAATCATAAAATCTTGTATTTTCATCGGAACTAAGCTTGCACAAAAATTTTCAGCTCAATTGGATGTTAGGAAGTGGTCGAAAAATCGACGCGTTAATTTATTAATTAAGTTATTAATTATCGCATAAGCGACTAATGTACAATCATAAAATCTTTAAAATCTTGTATTGTCATCGGAACTAAGCTTGCACAAAAAGTTTCAGCTCAATTGGATGTTAGGAAGTGGTCGAAAAATCGATTGCAAGATTTACAACAAACAATTAATTAAGTTATTAATTATCGCATAAGCGACTAATGTACAATCATAAAATCTTTAAAATCTTGTATTGTCATTGGAACTAAGCTTGCACAAAAAGTTTCAGCTCAATTGGATGTTAGGAAGTGGTCGAAAAATCGATTGCAAGATTTACAACAAACAAACAAACATACAAGAAAGCAAGCTAAGAAAAACGTGGTAAAAATATGATTTTGTCAAATCTTATATTAATCACAATCAATAAATTGTTAATTTCTCAGAATCAGTTGGTGATGCAATTCGTGCTATATCTGCGGAGTCAATGGACATACCCAGTGCTTTATGCTCTCCTAGTATAGATGCTCGCCTCATAGGTCACAATGTGGACAGACGCGGCACTGCCCCCGCCATCACACGGAACCACAGGGAGGCTAAGGAAGTCTTCACTCAAATCAATGCGGTAAGGCATCCTACTACTACCGCTTAGGAATATAATATCCTAGAAAGGGCCATAGCTAGGAATTCATTACGGGGGCGGATTCCATCTCTGGACCAGATACCATAAGTAACATCCATGGGCATCGCCAGCTTCAAATTTAGGGGGGACAAATAAAATGTTGATATTGCCAAATGCAATAAAAACTAGTGGATAGAGCCGCAGGCGAAAATTTTGTTATAAAACATAAGAAGGTGGATAAAACAGAATCGATTAAAAGCACAGTTTATTTTTTGAAAAAAAAACGTCACTGCAAGTAGATTAGCACCGCAGGCAATTTTTTTTAATGAAACATATCTGTGATTTAATAGATTTTCATGGCATGATCAAAAAAGGTTTCGTAATAATGTGATTAATTTGTCCTACGTATAAAACAGTGCGTCGGCTGAGGCTTTGGTACGGCCATGATACTAGAGTGAGATCACAATAATATGAGGGATTATCTGAATGTTTCAGGGAAGACCAATATCTCCTTTATGTTCAGCTCCACACAAGTTGAGGATAAGAAAGAAAGACGATGAAAATGATCATCCTGAAGAATTACATCTTATGGATTTGTTAGGTAAACGAAGTATCATTATTCCTCACATTACTTGTGTCAGATAAATCAAATACAAGTCTATATGTCATTTGGTTACAGAGACAAGAATTCGTTCAGCGAGCACAGTATCCTCCATATCAATAAACATCCACAGTGACGTAAGTTCTCCCGACTGGAATGCTAGGAAGAAGATAAACCTAATGGACAGACACGGCTCAGCTCCTGGACACAATCAGAATCATAAGGAAGCTAAGGGTGTCTTCTCACAGATATATGCGGTGAGTTGCGCATACTATACCGTATATAGGTAGTATATAATGTGGTATATGATACTATTGTTCTATATACATTACAGGGGAGACCTAGGACTCCTAACTGTTCAGCTCCATGTAATATAATGAGGGCTAAGGAGGAGTATGAATTTAACATTCTCGACATGGAATCATCTGATGAAGGTACTGATACATATTGACAAGCTATTTTTTGTAATTTGCGTGTGTCTGCACGGGCCTTGGATTATAGCCAACAAGAAACAATATAAATTCAGAACCTTGGCAATGACAACCCTCTGAATCCTACAAAAAAACATTATAAGAGTTTATGTTTCAATGCATTATATCAAAAGAATGTTTATTATCACACTGAATCATCTAAATTATAGTTACAATGGCATTGTCTCAAAAAGTACCAACTTCTCACCCAAATGGGTCAAACTTTCCATGATTATTGGCAGTGAATTAAAAAATAAATTGGTGAATTTACAGAATCAATTGACTCAATACGTATTGCATCCGCCGAGTCAATGGACATCCCCAGTGAGTTATGCTCTCCCAGTATAGATTCTCGCCTCATAGGTCACAATGCGGACAGACACGGCACTGCCCCTCCCGCCACACAGGAGCACAGGGAGGCTAAAGGGGTCTTCACTCAAATCAATGTGGTAAGCTACTCTACTGCTTGGGAATATAACATACTTCATATTATTTAATTAGTGGGAGATCTTAAGAATACGAGGGACTGTGTTTGTGTTTCAGGGAAAAATAGAGGCTACATCGTGTTCAGCTCCTACCAAGTTAAAAAGACACAAGAAAACGAATCAAATTGACGATAAGACAGAAGAATTTGCCGTTGAAACCAGATTAGGTAGTGAATCTACACTTGCATGCTATAATATAGTAGCGCCCGCCATATGGAATACAAAATACAATATAAGTTTTCTCCACAGTGCCTCCTCCAGAGAGAAGACCGCGTTCAGCCAGTACACCATCCTCCATATCAATAAACATCCACAGTGACGTAAGTTCCCCCGACTGGAATGCTAGGAAGAAGATAAACCTAATGGACAGACATGGCTCAGCTCCTGGACACAATCAGAATCATAAGGAGGCTAAGGGTGTCTTCTCACAGATATATGTGGTGAGTTGTGTATACTGTACTGTATATAGGTAGCATATATGGCAGTATATGATACTATTGTTCTATATACATTACAGGGGAGACCTAGGACTCCTAACTGTTCAGCTCCATGTAATATAATGAGGCCAAAGGAAGAAAATGAATTTAATATTCTGGAAATGGAATCATCCGACGAAGGTACGTTCTAATACTACATGTAATACCTCGTACACATTTAATGGGACTTACAGAATTAAAGCGTTTTATTTTTTTGTTTCAAAGAATCAATCGAATTAGTACGTCCCGCGTCTTCCGAAACAATTGTGGAACTCCCCAGCGAATTGTGTTCTCCTACGATAGATTCTCGCCTCATAGGTCACAATATAGACAGACACGGCACTGCCCCTCCCGCCACACGGGAGCACAGGGAGGCTAAGGAGGTCTTCACTCAAATCAATGTGGTAAGCTACCGCACTACTGCTCAGGAACATAATATACCAGGGTGAGATAACGATAATATGAGGGACTGTTTGAATGTTTCAGGGAAAAATAGAATCAAATTCATGTTCTGCTCCAGCCAAAATGAGAAAGCAGAAGAAAAAGATTCAAACCATTGATATGCCAACAGAATTACACATTACAGGCAATGCATTAGGTAGATATTGAAGAAATTCATTGTGTGTATTGATTGAATCCCAAAAACCCTCCCAACAGATTAAAACTGTGTGTAATTTTCTTACAGAAACTAAAACTCGTTCGCCAAGTATGATGTCTGGTACGTCAATAGAACTACCCAGCGAGCTGTGTTCTCCCGACTGGAATGCTCGTAAGAAAATCAATCTAATGGATAGACACGGCTCTGCGCCCAGGTGTGATCGAGATCATAAGGCAGCCAGGGAAGTGTTTGCAGAAATATTTGTGGTAACAATTTGTGTTTTCATTTTCAATAACGTCTGTATAGAGGCAATTCACAGAAATCGAAGTTTGTGCAAGAACCACATGGCTCGACTAAATGACGGAAGCACGAAATGTGTGTAAGGGTAGGAAAGTCTGGCAATCTGTTCTCTCTGCCTACCCCGCAAGGGACGTGACATGAGGGAATAGAATATAATAGAAAAGAAAATAATCTCAAAATGATGGGGAACAGAAAGCATCTTTTAGGTTGCGATGAATATGTGAATGGTGAAAAAAGTGTTCTTGAGTATTTCGCAATCCTAACAAATAAAAAATCACAACTAAAAATATATAACCTAGAGCAGTTTGGTCTATCATTTGGAAAGTTATTTGAGAGTGATGAACCAACCTGACATTCCATAATCTTAATTTCTGCTTCTGGTATCTCCAATACCATGCAATATACATACATAGGTACTCATACATATCTAGGGTCATTATTTTTTTTGCAACACATGGAATGAATAACTTTTTAATACTAATGAAAATACATAATGAATTTCAGGGACGACCAAAATCCTCATCGTGTTCAGCTCCATGTAATATAATGAGGCCTAAAGAGGAGTATGATGTTAATATTCTGGACATGGAGTCATCTGATGAAGGTACTGATGCTCAGTTATCATATACCTAGCGTTATGTAACTTGCTTGTATATGTAAACTAATACATACATCTTAATGTCCCTTAGAGTCAATTGATACAGTACGTGTCGAGTCTGGCGAGTCAATGGGCATCCCCAGTGAGTTATGCTCTCCCAGTATAGATGCTCGCCTCATAGGTCACAATGTGGACAGACACGGCACTGCTCCCGCCGTCACACGAGACCACAGGGAGGCCAAGGGGGTCTTCACTCAAATCAATGTGGTAAGCTACCATACTACTACTCTTTCGAAATGTTAAATAGGTACTAGGGTGATATCACAATAAATATGAGGGACTGTCTGAATGTTTCAGGGAAAAATAGAGTCTACATCGTGTTCTGCCCCAGCCAAACTGAAGAGACTAACGAAAAAGAGCCAAACAGACAACTTTCCAGGAGCTGTACCTGGCAGACGATTACCAGGTAGAGAAATCATAACTAGTAGTTTTTTTATCAACAAGTAATACGGTTTTTTATTTTCGTGAGTTAGTAAAATGGGCTCCCACTTTTTTTTATATTCTTTCAAGTGCTCTGTAATAGTTAGGTGTTCGTAAAACATTGGTGAGATTTGCCACTCATTTTCTATATCATATTAAAGATATTGTTGCCAGTTTTATTTTATTGCTATTGCATTTTTGGAATATACCGTAATGCTACAAATGGTAATAGTATTCTAGAATTACTAGGTATTTACGAGAACTCTAGCACTTATATGTTGTTTTTGTTTCTACAGGTGCCAGGACTCCAGAAATAATGGTAACCTCACCCAGCGAACCAAAAATTATGCCATCAATAGTCACACAAAAGTCAAAGGAAGAACAAAAAACAATGGAAGAGTCACAGAAGATTAAAACACTGGATGAAGAAACTCCCAAACTACCTGTAGAACCCAAAGTCTTGCAACAAACCACTGAGAAATCGTCTCAACCGGAAGCGAAGGTGGAGTCGCAGGTTACGTCTTTACCGGCGATAGCTGCGTACAATCAAGTATTGAGAAATATAACCACGGCAAAAGCCACGCAAACATCGGGGAAAGCGAAATTTAAGTTACCAATGATTTGCGGTATTGAAAATCAATGCTGTGGCAGTATTTATAATACTACGTCAAGATCCAAAGCAACCAATAGTAAGACGTGTACTATATCGTAAAAAAAAACAAAACGGTTGTTCAAGATTAATATTTTGAAAATCACAATTTGTATTTTGTGAGAACATCGGATTTTCTACATGTCTGCACTTGCAGTGAGTGGCGGAAAGGCCCATATCTGTAATGCCACTCACTGTTTTGCTTTATAAGAATAAAATAAAATAAAAACAAAATGTCGTAGTTAAATATCTAGTTATCTCAACAGATATACAGCAAAGGATGGACATTCCATCAGGCTTATTATTGATTGTCGGCTTAACTCAGCTACCGGACATCATAGCACAGCGGTAGAATACCGGTGTGTTAGGTTGGAGGTCTGGGTTCGATTCCCAGCCATGGCAGATGAATGACCGGAATTGGTGAATGTTACTGAAATGTAAAGTGATCACATTAAACTAGTGGCGTATATAGGGGGGGGCGAGCCCCCCCCCCCTGAAACGTTGAACAATTCTTTAAAAAACGTTATTTTCAAACATGAAAGTTACTCAAGTTCATCACTTCACCCATTATTCAAAAAAATTTCGTCTGCGGTGCTATTCTTCTTTGTGTTTTCTGCATACAATATTAATACCAACCTAAAACACGACCTTTTTCACTTACATTCACAAAAAATTTTGTCTGCGGCGCTATTATAATTTTTATACTGTACGTTTATCTTCAAATTTTTGTCGCCTCCACCTCCCCAAAGTAAAATATTAGATCGGGCCCCCCCCCCCGAAATGAAATCCTATATACGCCACTGCATTAAACCAACCGACGATCAGTCATAAGCCCGATGGAAAGTCTATCCTTTGCTGTATATCTGTTGAGATAACTACTAGTTGTTCAAGAGTTGGTGAATTATATGTAACTTGTAGGCCTTAATCTCCCAATAAACTTATCAATCTGAACCTTGGTAATGTCTCGAACGTTCCGTGCTACTTAAGTAAACATTTTATCAACCAAATTACAGTCTTATGTCTAACAAACTACGGGAATAATCTCAAGTTTCACTAAATTTCAGATGTAACTATGGAATCATTTTTTATCAATAAAATTTACATACTTAAATCAAATTTCTAACTGCTAGAATCACTAAAACATATTCTCATTTATCCATGTTTTAAGTATTAGGATGATATCTTCAGTATTAGCTGAGTAATCTTACTTTTGCCAAAGCAATTTTTCACAAGTTCAGGCATAGTTTGCCCTATTCAAATCGGATAACCAAGTCTATTGCCAAAGGTTCAGATTAACAAGTAAATCATGTAACAAATTGTAACAGATCTTTCCCTTGACATAAAAAGGTAATAAATTGAAAGATCTTCCTTTGCTCTACCTTGTTTCATGATTTTGAGACAGAATATTAGATACACAACATGATTTACATAATACTGACACAAGATTCGAATGAATTGACAAAATATCTTACCTTGTATGTTGTTCTTCAGCTTCTAAATGATCCATCTTCCTTAAATTTGTCACTATTCTTCGAATTATCTCACAAATAACTTTTATTTAACACTCACTACAATAATTTTTCATTTTGTTTTAAAAAAACTTCATTGTTTCTTCTCTCAACTGTTTTTTGTTTCATTGAAAATTGAAACTTTTTCACATTCCATTTTTTAAATCTGCACAGAATTTAAATTGAAAAACTTTCCCATAGAGATAAAGTAGGAACCTGTAAAAATTAATTTAAACAAACCATAGACAATGTATGCATACCGACATTTCATAAATTTCTAAAAACGGGAGACCTTCTATCTCGACAACCGTTTCTAAATATTCTTCGGAACAAAATAGGGTAGATGCATTGAACCTTTATCTAGGGAATAACCGTAAAAGTTTTTTTTTTATCTTGTATAGATTTCTCAAAAAAAAATCAAAACACCTCTGATCTATTTTCTGATAGACGGATACTCGTTTCCGGAAAGTCGCGGAGTAAAATTTTTTATTGGTACGCAAAATTAGTCGCAAAATTAACCCCAATCAGACGCAAAATTAACCCCAAAAAATGGAAAAAAACGCTATTTTTACCATTTTATCGGGCGATTGTCACGCGATTTTGAACCTTAATGCCGTGGGAAAAAACTGTGACGTCATTCCTGGTGCCATGCCCTTAAGTACGTATTCCAAGGTAGGTAAGCAAATTGGGAGGCCATTTTTTTATATTGTTTGACTTTCTAAAATGATAAATTTATCGTCTTTTAAAGCATCACATACAAATTATCAACACAATCCCAACATCCTCTCCAACTCCTTTCCATTCTTCCTTGTATCCTACCCCATCCTCTATTTATATTTTGGGATAAGTCTGCCTTTTTTTGTTGCTTACTCTGAGAGTTGTGAGCTCGAATCTCTATTTTGGTTTGCCTATGCAAACCCTTATACTGTAAAATATTTTTAGTGTTAATTAAGCATAATATGTAGAATGTGTTAATAATTTTTAATATTTTTACTGTTTCGAACTGAAAATAAATCAGTGGTTGTCAACCTAATTCATACCGCTCACAAAAGTGATTCAATAGTAATACATATTTTTATAATAAGGCTGGCCACACACGTCTCGAAGTTCAGTTCCGGAATCGACCGTTTTGCAAAAAAGTTCCGATCAAAACCTCTCTCTGAATTCAGCGTCACCCCGATTTTAAATTCAGAAAGAGGTTTTGGTCGGAACCTTTTTGCAAAACGGTCGATTCCGGAACTGAACTTCGGGACGTTTGTGGCCAGCTTAGAGTTGCGTATTTCAATCTGAATTGAATGAGTAGAGAAATTTTGTTTTTCTACAAAACAATCTTGTTTTCTCGCAACATCGCACAAGTGTGCAGTCGATATTAAAACGTTGACAACTTTTTTACCCTATGAAATTTGTTTTTTTATTACAATACCTTAATGTCTTACATCGAAATGGAATAGAATATGTAAAAAAGAAATGTATAAAAGCAACACCACAACGGAAAGGATCTTCTCCAGTTTCAATCCTGCAAATTGGTTTGCAACGAATTCTTACATCTTGATCTCCATTTTTTGTCTTCTGCAGCTCGACATATGTGATGCAGTTCATGTCCTCGTACTCCTGGTCCAGGTACTGCCGTCTGGGGCGCCCCCTCCAACGATAATTGATTTGAATATGTAGACTTTTATATTAAGTTCCCCTTGACGTCTGGCTCCATGCATTTTCAATAGAAAGGAAGTGACGCAATTTCACGTTCGGCACTTTTTGGTATTTTAGAGTCGCAAAACTCACACTATTGACAAGATATCAATAATAAAAACTAAAATACCTTTAAAACTATCCCTTAATTCCTAAATAATGTTATAATTATAACTACTAATACAGTTTTCAACTATGAGAACAAAATTTCGAGAACGTTGCCCACGAAATGTCAAAATTCTGCATACAATTTGACAGTTTGTGGGCACCAGTTTACTTCTCTACTAGCATTGAGTACGTCATTTAGGTACTTAATATAAAATTCTGTGGAAAATGTGTATCTTTAATTCAAAATACTAATTTGATATCATCATGGATGGAAATTATCTGCCGGGATCCAAACTTGCGTCTACCGGCATGACCGTAGACTTAAACAATGTACTACATAATAAAACTATGAGTTTTACTTATTTAATTACTTTTTATTCAAAAAGTGTTGCAATACACATAGTTATTACATTTAAAAATACATTAATTAACACATCGTTGTCGGGGACTGACTTAACGCAGATCGGGCCTTAAGTAACATCAAATTTTAATGCGTAAAACTTTGAAAAATGTCCGCTTTACGATGCAATTTGGTGGGAAAATTACCCGACAAAGACGTGTTAATACAGATACACTGATATAGTAGGATATTCTGTATCCTCTCTAGGTATTAAAATCAAACGGTATATTATTATCAAATCCTACAAGAATGTACATATAATTATATGTATATACAAGTTTCAATAATAGTAGTAATCGCTAAATATCTTCAGTTATGTAATAGCGGTCCATTATTCTGTAACTGATATATACCAAATATCGTAGTTACATATTGAGTGTTGCCATATCAAATACACAGCGACAGACTACTCCTTGTTTCATATAACTTGGCCACTGGCTACATAGTTATTCTATACAAAAAGTGTGACAAGACGGATGAAACGAAATGTACATGCAAACAAATACAAAATGTGGTAGACCGCTATAACATAGCAACTACCTAATTGTACAATATGTACGTCACTATAATAATATTAAAACCTAAAATATTGAATCAATGGGAATTAAGATCTCTCACCCGTACACTTCATATGGAAAATTACATTCAATGACACAGCTAAAATTATCATCAATTAAAATACATATAAACCATTCGTGTTTCCTAATTCAAATGACAAACTCCTGGCTGCGTTTTTTGTCAGTAATTGTCCTATAATAAAACCGTACAAAGATAGAATGCATTTAGGTGATTCATCCAAGTGTAATTGTCAAACAGATATGGAGGTATTAGAAAACTTAATAAGAGTGAGTTGATAGATATGCACAGATATAACGACATCACCTGTGCTCTTCTTTGGTAGAAAAGGATAGACATGCTGCACGTTAATAAGAGTAAGTGAACAGCACATGCGGGCTACTCTATTATCTATGGCGAATGATTATCACCGTACGAATTTGCTGGGTGTTATCGCACTGATGGAGCGTGTCAACTATCCACGTACAATACGGTGACTCACACAACCAGTTGTTTCACACCGATGATAGAATGGAAAACAGAACCATAAACAATTGGCGAATCGCCCAGGGCAATCTAATGAATCCAGAACGCTATCCTACAGTCCCGAGAGGAAATGTCATCTATGTTCAAAATACGTAATTCAATCATAGTTATCCTATTTAAAAATCCAATCAACTTATAAAATTAAAACGGCAGCTGTTTTTCCTCCCCGTCAGTATCCTCCATCACTGACGTGCTGTACGTTATACGAATGCCTTTCATGTCTTGTTCGCTCTCCTGTCCCTCCTCCATCTCTTGGTCCTCCTCCCCGGCGACCTGCAACCCATCCGTCGTCTCCTGCGAGGCGTCATCGTTGGAACTCTGCTCCACGTACTCGATATGTTGAGACTGATCTGCGACGATATATTCTCCGTTCTCAACATCGGCGGTAGAACCCCCAGTCTTCCTAACATAATGATCATCACCTTCCTCGTATTGTTGTGTCTCGTACTCATTTTCCGTGTATTCCTGTTCTTCGTGTTGTCCCTCTGCGTATTCCGTTTGTTCCTGTCCCTGTTCTTCCTCTTCGTCGTCGTGTTGAATCTGAATAGTGTTGCCGACTATCTGGGCACCCTGTAGCCCCAGCAGTTGCTCCGTGCAGACTGACGTTAGATCAGCGATGTTAACAGACTGTAACATCTTGTGAGATTTCTTTGTTTGCTGTAGTAACAACTCTTGATTGTAAAGTTCCTTGTGGTGAACTTTGTTGTGGTACTTGAGGTGATGCGCCTTGGTGAATTTCTTACTGCACGGGTGGCATCTGAAATGTACGTAAGAAAAAATTAAAATCATTTTACGAACTCAAAGCAAAAGTGCTAGGAGACAATGCTTTGTGAATTATTGAAGATCGGACATGGCCGAAGAACGACAAATCAGGGAATGGAACAGGAAAATCATTTGAAAGATAGGTTAAAGAATGAGGTCATTATAGATGGTTGTCACAACTAGAATGAAGGTGATTATGCTTATACAGTTTGCGCATGTCAAGTTAATGAATGACGAAAAGATGACAAAAAATACATATGCAAGTGAAAGAAATGGTGTGAGAAAGTGTAGCCATCTAAGAATGACTTGGACCGATCATGTCGACCAGATCCTCAAGAATGGATGCATTTTAAGTAAAAAAAATACAGACAAACTGTACGAGTGTGACGTATGTGTAAGGATAGGGCAGTCTAGCGTTCTGTCACCACTTCTAACCTTGCAAAGGACATACCGTGATAGAATAGAATCTGAATATAACTTACTCGTATTTCTTCTCCCCAGTGTGTGTGAGCATATGGTTGGAGAGTACATAGGAGTAGGTGAAACTCTTCCCGCAGAGAGAACATTGATAGGGGCGTTCTCCAAGATGTAATCTGAAACATAACATCATATTTTAGTTACTATAGAATATATCTTATTTACCAAATACTTCAAGACTATATCAGTCACAAAATCTAACAGCAATTCTGAAATAAGATTGTAAATATTACGTAAAAAGTAGACTAACCTTTCGTGTTTTTGTCTGCTTCCAAAGTCTCCGAAGTATCTGTCGCATATTCTACACTTGTAGGGCTTGACGCCCGTGTGTCGCATCATGTGTCTCCGCAGTTCCATGTTCAGGACGCACGAATAGCCGCAGATACTGCAATACATAATACAAACGCATTAGTATATGTATCTACCTAATCAATCAACTACTAGAACGGAAAGCTTGAAACTTCTAGAACAAGAAGCATTCTGAGGAGAGGTGAAGAAGTACTATCTTGTTAATAAGGAATTTTATACTAATGACGAGGTGCTATCTGGGATCAGACCCTTATAGTATCGATCAGTTCTCCCAATTTATATAATAACACTGTAAACTATGTACAAGACTCCTCTTGCTGCCAGAACGTGTGGTCAAAGTTAGCGCCGATTACTGTTTGACGTGAATGCTGACCTGATCCTTTTACACTCAGTTCAACATTTGATCCTGTTATCACCATGTATGCCTCTGACGAAACGCCAATTGGAACTTTTTACACTTCAAACGGCGTCGATAGATTCGATAAACCCTTTAATCTGTTCAAGTGTTTTGTATAGTTTGTTTATGATATGTAAAAATTGACAAGTACAAGTGCCCGACTCAGGCCTACGTATGATTGAATACAATAAACAGGTGTGAAATAATTAAGAATAGAGTACATACCTGCAAGAGAACGGCTTGATACCAAGATGTCTCCTGATGTGTGCTTGGAGTGAGGCGTTGGATCTGAATGATGATCCACATTGATCACACGTATGGCTAAAACATAAAATAATATAAAACAAAATTATTATTACTAGTAGTAATCGAAAAAAAAAACACAATTACAAGACTTCCATTCCTAAAACTGTTTTTTGCAGTCTTCCAAACGATACCAAACACCCCACTCTGAGGTGCTTGCATTCTTTCATTCCAATGGCCCCTCTCACCAAGAATTGACAGAATCAAAATTTGTAAAAACAAAATATGAGTTCTACTCGAGACCAACTTTCATGAGATCCCAAACACGGCGGTATGCGGTGACTGGATTATGAAGTAAAGGACAATCCAATACAACGCAACTTACATTTTTTCATAGAAATATTTCTTTTTGGGGTACTTCTTCTTCTCCCTCATGGGGTTGAGCAGAGCCTCGGCTATTGGCTCAGAGTTGGCCATGATGGTCTCCTTCAGCAGGACATCCTCCTCTTCTCTGTCAGACTCTGCCTCCGTCTTGATTGTCATCACTTCCACCTTCTTAGGGCGACGCTTCACCTGAAAATACACCATTAACATGAATGACTGTAAAATAGGTTTTACGACTAGAAGCAATGTGTCTATGAAAGCAAAAGTGCTAGTGCACAATGCTGTCTTGGTGCCGACCCTAATGTATGAAAGCGAGACGTGGATGAAGAAGGACGAATCAGGGTTGAGTGCAGTGGAAATGAGATCGTTAAGAAGAATGTGTGGGAAAACGCTGAGAGATAAGATAAGGAATGAAGTTATTAGGGAAATGAGTGCCTGCAAGAATAAAGTTGTGACTAGAATGAAAGTGAATAAACTATGATGGTTTGGGCATGTTGACAGAATGAAGGATGACAAAAAAGATATATTTTCTCTGCCTAGCCCGCAGGGGAAGTAGACTATTAACATTACAATTGAAGCGATTAATCATGATTAAAATAAATCACCTTTGGCACCAATAGGCTTTCTTCATCCTTATCCTGCTCATCGGCTCCGTCAGGTAAATAGTCTGGATCTCCCAAGTCTACTGTTGAAATAACACAAAGTTAAGATTTCAATACATCTTTACAATGACAATAATAAACGATAAAATTGAAAGCAGGTGAACTAACTTTCTGCTTCGTCCACTGAACTCTCTCCCGGCTCTTCCTTCATCTTGACTCCCAGGCCACTGTCTGTTTCCTGCTGGCTGGCTGTGGACTTACGATTGTAAGGTGAGATGGCTGGAAAAAGGAAACAAAATTACCAGTAATACTTTTGTGAAGGTAGTGAGGCTGTGGCCAGGAGATGGCACTAGTATCGGTCCCACGGGAGACATGAGCTGGAAAAGTCATGGCGGCACATCCAATATGGTGATGGCATTATTGATATTAGATGTTTGTTGCTGATATAACTTGATGCTATATTGAAGTTTTACCAAAATACAAGTAATAAAAAGTGAAAAAAACGAAAAAAAAATAAAGTTGAAAGTTTTAAGTGTTTTATTTCAATGCCCCAAATGTTTAGAATATAGGCCAATTGTGATTAAAATGAAAATGAATAAGTTGAGATGGTTGGGACATATAGAGAGAATGAACGATGAAAGGATAACGGAGAAAACATAACTGGGAGAAAGAAGAGTTATAAGGAAGCGCGGCCGTCCAAGAACCGCATGGCTTGACCATGTAGACCAGATCCTCAAGAACGGACGTGTAACGAGTAAAATGAAACGAAGAGTGAGTATGACGAACTGTATGAACGGAAGCACGAAGTGTGTGTAAGGATAGGAAAGTCTGGCGATCTGTTCTCTCTGCCTATCCCGCAAGGGATGCGGAGTGAGGAGACAGAATAGAATACATTCTTCCAAATACCAAATGATTAAAAGTAAGTATTATTGGTGAACTTACGAATGACTCCCGAAGCATCGGGATACTTGCGTGGTCTTCCCCTCTTTCTCCTGACGCCCCCTGTCAACTGGTAGGAGGCCCCCCCCTCTTCCTCCACTGGAATCTCATATTGCAAGTAAACGCCATTCTCCTGCTTTATGGTAATCACTTCAGACCCTGAAATTATACGTCAAGGTTATTTTGAAAATCACAAGTTAAATTTTGTGAGAACATCAGATTTTCTACATGTCGTAGTTTAAAAACAAGTAGTTATTTCAACAGATATACAGCAAAAGATGGACTTTCCATTAAGCTTACGACTGATCGTCAGCTGGTTTAATGTGATCACTTTACTTTTTATGTTGGATTCCCACCTGTGGCAGACGGACTGGTATCGGTGAATGTTAATTAAGTGTCAAGTGACCACATTAAACCAGCCGACGATCAGTCATAAGCCTGATGGAAAGTTTATCCTTCGCTGTATATCTGTTGAGATAACTACTCGTTATACACATCAATCATTGAACGAGATAAAACTTCAAAATGGCTGAATGAATCCAAATAAAATAACCTTATAAACAAATCCTCAACAATTATACCATCATCACTACACGAATCTCTTTGATCGTTTGCTTATAATTCAGTATTCTATCATTGCTTTATTTTTTTGTACATACAATGTAACCTTGAACTTTTATGTTGTAAATAGTATTGCCCCGGAACAGGCTATCGCCTAGTGGGGCAATAAAATCCAGTACTTTTTTATTGTATTTTTACTTTGTAAAGCTTTGGATAATAAATAAATGAAAAATGAAATGAAAAAAAAATGAATCCACAATGCATTCTGTCCAAATGAGACAAAAACCTGGGTACTATTACATTGAATACATTTTCAAGGACATCCACATATTATATTGATTCACATGGCAGTAGCCGAAACAAGAAATGAACAGGAAATGGGCAGTCTATCCTTTTATTCTGCCATATAAACTAGATATACAAAACTCATTTGAAGTGGTCCCTCTATACCCATAGGTACATGGGGTATACCTAAGTGATAAACGAATACTAATGAAGTTCAAAGGTTGATATGAAAATAGACTAACCTTTCTTGGCATTCTTTCCAAAATTGGATCTCTTGTATTCCTTCAAACATTCCCTGAGGGTCTCGTTGGAAGACAAACATTGCTGCTTGAATTGGTAGGCAGACATGAGCCGGTCCACGCATATTAAACAAATATTTAACGGCAAGGGCTCCGCTTCCGACACCTGGCGATGTTGCGTAATAAAACCACATTATTAGAATTGAATTAAACAAAACTTAATTAAACGTAATCAAATAATAATAATCGGACCAATTTGCCTCCAAATCGCAATTTTGACAGGCGAAAATATGAAAAAATTAGTCTAGCAACATTGGGCGTGGGGTAGCCATGTAAAATATTTTCACATTTTGAACGTCGGGCATCATTGAACATTTTTTTACTCACCTCCACAGAACAACAGTATGCATACTTGTCACTGAGAAGTTCGTTGTTTTCGTCACAATCAAATAATGACACCATATCGCCTCCCTGCAAACACACGCGACAAATACTTTCCAAATCCATTTTAACTTTTCACAACGCGTCGCTTCCACGATGATCAGAAAATGAAATAATAAAAAACGCCGTGCTTCTTTTCCATAGCGGTCATCAGTGTGGCCAATTGAAAAATCTTTCGCCGCCAAACCAAAAACAGTTTACACTGTGGCCACACCAACCAACTCAAAGTAATTTAAGACTTGTTCACATTACAATAAATTGATACATTTTATTTTTAACAAAACCAATCGAATTAATGCTTTAATCTAGCTTTAAATTAAATAAGTACCTAGGTAACTTATTATTAACAGAGAAATAATAATACAGTTCAAGTCAGCAATAGTTTTAATGACTCAAAAAATAATTATTTTTATGCCTTATGTCGAGTCTATTAGTATCTAGGTATATTAAGTTGATATAAAAATAAAAATAAATCAGCTTTTTAGTAGGTACCGTCCTATTCTCTGGGGTAAGGACCGGTACCTACAATGCATTTCGCGTTAGAAGTCCCCCCTGCTGCAAACTTGGTTTAGTGTTGCTTGATGTGATAATAAGATATGGTTATATTTTTTCGCTACTTTAAAATTATATTTTAGAACTGTTGTTTAAAAAAAATGCTAATTTTCGAATTATTAGAATAAACTGGCAACATTTTTTCTAACTTGTGATGGCGGTTTAAAAGGATTATCGGAGTATTTTTTTCTTTTTCCAACCCCCAAAACTATCCTGCCTTAAAATGATTTCTCTAGCGCCGCTTTGTAATATTTTCGGCATTGTAGGTTACTTGTAAAAGATACAATGTGAGAATATTGGGAACCTTTGACAGCTCTTACGACAAGATTCGACAATCAGGGCTACCAACCATACAATCTAAACTCCACTTGCAGGTAACGTCAGAACGGTAGTCAAGACGGATGGTACAGATAATAATACATTTTTTGTTAGTTTATGACAATTTTTATTATGATGATTATGTCCGTAATAAGTCGGATAGAACTTTGGATGCTTTTGTATTTATGTACAATAATTCCTAAATTAAACACTTGACTGTGTACACAATAAAATATTAATAAGGCATTGAATTAACACTCTTGTACCTATTTGTTTTGTCAAAATTTATGTTCAATGTCTGTTCGGGTGCTTTGTAAATCAACAATTATAAATAAACGATAACAAACGATCCATTCAGACGATTCAAAATAATATTCACAATACCATGGGCGTCGCCAGCCTCAGAGCAAGGGAAAGGGAAGGCAACAATTTAAAAAAAAAAATGATATAGCATAAAAAACGCGTAAATAGCACCGCAGGCGATTTTTTTGTGAGACGGAGAAGAAGGTCGTGATGTGCTTTGTTTATTAATTTGAAAATGTATAGGTATATTTTCTCATCAAACCATAATTTTTTTAAAATTAGTAAAAAAATCCATCAGTTTATAAAAAAAATTGCATGCGGCGCTAATTTTTATTACTTTTTTTTACAAAAATCATTTTTCATACATATTGTTGTGCATTTATTATGTGGTACCTAGTATTGTGATTTTTTTGTGAGGTTTTGTCTTAGTATGAAAAAATATATACCTATTCCGATCTCTAGGGGAGGGCAGCTGCTCTCACTGCCCCCCCCTGAGGACGCCCGTGCATAATACATAGGTATTGTAGACGCAAGCTAGACATTATTTATAAAAAATACGAATTACCTAATAACTACAAACTACAACCACAAAATAAATGCATTTTCTGGTTTTATGTCGGTCTGTCTGTCAAAACTTGTCCGCTTTTTAAAATAATTATTGGAAGAACGGAATCACAATTGAAGAGATTCCTATATCCAAATTAATTTATAATTTAGCAGTTTTATGATTTTTTTCAATCAATGACAAAATCGAGTTTTGAAGTGTTGTGTTCTTTACATATTTTTTGTCTATGATTTCTGCGTTAGAGATGCCAATCATTCAATCACCATCACCAAATTTTACTTGTTCTCTCGAGAAATATAAGTCTTTCCAACTTATAAAAAATTAAACATTCTTTTATATGGTACTAATAGTAAAGTTTACTGTCTTACTAAAAGGAAAAAAAAACTGTCATCGTTAAAACAGGACGAATAATTCGTAATGTAGAGGTGCATTGGTACATAATAATTTTGATAAATCATTAAAAAAATGCACAGAGATTGCATTATAAAGTTATAAAAAAACATAAAACGGATTATGTATCTACCTATTGGAGATGGAAGGAATAGTTTCATAGGTAGTAGAATGATATTGGTGTTGTTGATTAGTGATCATTTACCGAATTTAACTTTATTTATTTATTTATTCAACAGCCATTTGGGAATGGTCTTTGCATTAAGTAGATATTTTTCCTCACCTTAAAAATCTTATCTTTCAAAAAGTGACCATTTGATTAAAAAAGATCCACTCGGGATAGCGAGACATCGAGCTCGAAGAAGCTTTGATTTCGAAGTCTCGACGTTGAGTGTCACATCTCTATGTTGTCAAATCAAAACTGTCAAGCGTGCGTTGGAGCCGCGCGATTTCGTTGTTTTGAATAGTTTTCACTAAAAAAATATTTTTTACTTGTGAATACTGAAGATGGATGATAAAATCAAACAGAGTATTCTGAAAGGCGACTTTATAGTTTACCCAGGGTACAGAATATGTCACAGTGTCGATGAATTTATATCTGGAGAAGGGACTTACGAGGATTCTGGTTTCATATCTTCCAGTGTCGTAGGAATCGCTAAATTAACTGATATTAATGAGGAACGAAAGGTAAGTCCAATATGATATACTTTCTTGCCTGAAATTTATCGTCTTTATTGTAATTTGTTCATTATTTATTTGAGGTTAGTATGTATATCTTTTGGAACTATTGGAGTGGTGCGGCCCTATTCAAGGTCAAGCTTATTTTGTTTTAAAAAAGCGCTAAAAACGGCTAAAAATCCGGGCGCTCGCCCAGACCACCCGCAGCCTAACCGAACGAAAAAATACAATTTTTAGAACACGATAAACCTTTGACAGAAGTGACATTTCAAGTCGAAAACATCGTAAATTTACAAAATTCGTTTTAAAAAAACACATTCTGACTCGCTGTGACCTTGTCCGGTCCCACCCGCAGTCGAGCCAAGCCAAATAATACCGTTTTTAGCGCTTTTTCACAAAAAGTTCCATACTCATACTTTGGTACCTACGTTGTTTCAGCGTTTAGAAGTACTACCTTGCAGAGGGGGCACCAGTGTGGCACAAGTAGGTGATATAGTGACAGCAGTAATAACTCGTGTAACGGCTATGGCAGCCCGATGTCAACTAAGATGTACTGGACCTAAACCCTTGGCTAGATCACTGCGTGCAATATTACGCAAAGAGAATGTTCGAGCGACTGATATAGACAGAGTTGATTTGTACAAATGTTATCGACCGGGAGATATTATATTAGCCAGAATTGTATCCTTTATCATGGTTTGATTTTATTTTATATTATATGTGACACCCACAGAGACATCAGGATCTGGTCAGTATAATCATTGATCTATCTAGGTCAGTCTCGAATATCCACGCTTCCTATCCTATATATCTTTTTAGTCATTACGCCGTCATTCATTCTTTCAACATACCCAAACCATCTATGTTTATTTTCACAATTTTATTTCGTGCAACATTTATTTATAGTAGGTACACCTTAAAGTGGAGAGACAGGATAAGAAATTAAGTGATCAGAGAGTTGAGCAAATGTAAATCGGATGTTGTGACTAAAAAGTGAACAAGTTGAGATGCTTGGGACATGTAGAGAGAACGAATTTAATGAAAGGATAATAAAGAAAATATACCTGGGAGAAAGAAGAGGTGCAAGGAAGCCCAGCCGTCCGAGAACCACATGGCTTGACCATGTAGACCAGATTCTCGACAAGGACGGACGTGTTCTGAGTAAAAGGAATCGTATAGTGTGTATGACAAGTTGTATGAATGTGACGGAAGCACGACGTGTGTGTAGGGATAGGAAAGTCTGGAGATCTGTTTTCTCTGCCTACACCGCGAGGTATGCAGCATGAGGGGAGAGAATATAGAAATCAGAAACATACTTGATTCACACAATTGTTGTAATTTTCCTTAACTTCACACCATACCAGATGCCAATGACAGAACTGCAATGCTACCAACTGTCGACAGCAGAGCCGGAGCTAGGTGTAGTGATGGCTCGTGCAACAGATGCCCCTCCAGGAGTTAATATGGTCCCGCTCACTTGGAACGAGATGCAGTGTCCCGTCACTCTTGTCAAAGAACCAAGGAAGGTACGTGGAACAATATTCTACAATTTATTAATGACAAAGTCAATTCACTTTCATACAATGTAGTTACAATAGGTGTCCCATCAATGTATGGAGGATTTATTTTACGAAAATCGTAACTCAAGCGGTTTGTATCAAAATTGGGATATTAACGAGTAGTTTCAGACTGCATATTGAGTGTTTAATTATTACACTGATTTTAGGCCCTAAAGATCAAAATTCGTAACTGAAACCTCACTTGACTCTGGCCTCTCTTTTGCCTTACGATATACGTCTTACAAAAACGGTATTAACTACCAAACATTTATTAATTCAGTCAATCAATGATTATATTTTTATGCATTATTTCAGGTAGCGAGAGTGGCTCCAGAAAATGTGTACGAATTAATGAACGATAAAAACTCTGATGAAACAACGAATGGATGAAATCGGTAACTTGTCTACAGAATAAAATGAAATGCGTATTACATTTTGAATAAGTTTATTTTTTTAATTCACATATTTGTTAATAAATCGTCTTGTTACAAAATTTGTGTAAATATTAATATGTAAGTATAAAAATCCTCGACTCACAATTTATCAATAATCTGACATGTTTAAAATTTAGCTAGAAAGAAACATTTCTCAGCGATCACAGATGCAGTTTTACTAAAATTAATATCACACACAAATTTCGTTAAAAAGAAATATTTCTCACATAAATTTTGTTAAAAAGAAATATTTCTTGTACACAAATTTCGTTAAAGAGAAATATTTCTCTCACATAAATTTTGTTAAAAAGAAATATTTCTCACACATAAATTTTATTAAAAAGAAATATTTCCCAACAATCACAGACACGATCGTTACTAAATTTAGTATCACAGAACAAAACAGAATATTACGATCTATTGATCGATAACACAGTTAGTTAATGACGGATGATCAATAAATATTTGTTGTATAATTTCTTTGGTATATTCCGCGGGACATTCCGCACCATACTGCGGTTCTTCATTCGTCTTGGCCCCTCGTCTAAGTGCTTCGTCTCTGAATTTGTCCATATCAACTTGCTGACTCTTTCTTGTACCTGAACCTGTCAAGGGAAAACATATTATCATCTAATGATCACGCCGTATGCCTTGCGAGGTAGGCAAGGCAGACAGAACAACACACAGTTCTATCCTTACACACAACTCTTGCTTCCATCACATTCATGCGGTTTGTCGTACACGCCTTCCGTGGTCAGTGCAGGTTACCCTCGGATGGCCCCGCTTCCCCACACCTAAGTATATTCATCCATATATTTCTTTTTAATCATCCTATCTTCATTTATTCTCTCAACATGCCCAAACCACCGAAGCTTCATCTTAATCACAACACCTGTCATACAGTCACTTTCAAGTAACATCATTTCTTATCCTATCTCTCAATGTTTCCCCGTGCATTCTTCTTAATGATCTCGTTTCCACTGCATTTAGCCCCATCAAAGTATCGTCATGGCATTTCTCAATAATGGGGTAACCGGTGAATGCTGTGATTAAAAAAATATTTTTACCCTTTGGTGATGGCTTCTTGGAACACCTCCTCGAGCTGCCCTTGGAAGACACGGATTGTTTAATAGACGGTTCTTTCGTCTCAGCTTCTTGCGGTTGTGTTAAATAATCACCTCTTTGTGCCGCGTCATAGAATAAGTCCGCTAATAATTTCAACTCATCTGAAATGTTATAGTATTCATTTTATAAATCAACTATTTTGTGAGAACTAATGTAAAAGAAATGTAAACTAATGTTTAGGGCTTAGATGGAACAAATTATAGCACTGCGATAAACTCGTCCTAGTGAACAAACATCATGATAAAATAATCTTGCATGCTTTCACAGCGCGATGAATCCATATCTATCGAATAGTATGTCTATTCATATAATAGTATCGCTGCCGAAACTTCCGTCATTCAACCATTCTACAAGCAGAAAGGACACCCGAAGAACCAACAACGAAGAAAACCTCATGATCTTGTATGCTTCCTTGATTTTTAACATGTTCTAAATGTTGTTCACTCGAAGTGTAAGGAAATAGATAAATAAAAGGAAGGTGGGGAGATCACAGAGAAAATTGACCAAAGACTAGTGGACAGAAAGACGTGGAAGAAAACAGAAGAGGCCTATAACCAGCAGTGGGGAGAAACAGGCTGATAAGGAGTAGAATCGTGGAAAAAGTTCATAATTATGTTGTATCGTACATCTTCTTTTCTTCTGCCATGGTCTCTCCACTGTCAGACACAGGCCTCTTCCGAATGTGTAAATACATACCGACTGTATAATCTTCGTAATCCTCGTAATCAAAGGTCTGCACTTTATCGTAGTTAGACAGAGCCAAGTGCGCCATGTGCGGTGGGAAATCGTAATCTATGATACTCGTGAACTGACATTCCGGCTCCGGACACATCTGCATGAGAAATATAAAAACGATATTAGTGTCTCGATCAAAGTGTAGAGTATTTTATTTTCTATGTATTGTTTGAATCATTACCTTGAATAATTCCATTGAGGTCTTTGTTGTTTCGATGGGTTTTTCTTTCAGAAGTGTCACGCTGTCCCTATGTAAACTGAAATAATAGTCGGAATTTCATCACTCGAGAATAACGAGATTCTAATTGACAAGAAAATTTATGAAAAAATAAAATTAAAGTTTCAAACATTAATTATCGTACTTGTAGATTATGTCAGCTGGAAAGGTTTCCATGCAAAATCACAAATTTGCTAGTTACCTTGATATTTTTAGGTGAAGATATGTTAAACAATGTAACCATTCGGGCCACAATCTGGTCGCCATTCCTAAAACTGTATCAATCATGTGGTATTCTTTACCACAACTGAGGTGTAGTGGCGATCTTGCCTGGAATGTCGGTGTGATCTTGATTCAATCTGCACAAGACAGGGCGTCACGGAGACCAATGGAGGAGGCCTTTGTCCAGGAGTGGACTGTAACTGGCTGAGAAATAAGAAGATAAATAAGACTGTCATTTACCCCGTTTGTTTACTCCCGCCCGTACTCCTCTGCTCCAGTTGGAATGACGTTGGTAATTGTCTTATTTTATTTTGGACCAATTCATCTTCAGATTGTCCCTACGAAATCACACAAAAATGATTACAGACTTTAAGAATTTTGCTGTATTGATATTTTGTTTAGATTATTCTTAGATGCAGTGGCGGATCCAGGATTTCATTTTGGGGGGGGCTGAAGATTAAAAAAATTTTCCCGAGAATTATTATATATGTTGACCTTTTTTTTTTTTTTTTTTTTTTGGTCTAAAATTTTGAGCCGTTCTTATGCGGCGGAAAGATCGCAGACGGGGGAGGGGAATCCTGCCGTAATCAACTGATGACCTTTTTTTTTTGGTCCTCGCCTAAAATTTTGAGCCGTTCTTATGCGGCGGAAAGATCGCAGACGGGGGGTGGGGGGGGAATCCTGCCGTAATCAACTGATGACCTTTTTTTTTTTTAGGTCGTCGTCTAAAATTTGTTGACCTTGACGCCTAAAATTTTGTCGAGCGGGGGGGGGGTGAATTGCATTCACTATACTACATTTTCAGTTTAGTACTCAAGGCACTAGAAACGTCACTCAACATTTTGGGGGGGGCTAAGGGACTGAAATCCCTACATTTGTTCTATATATACTACTGTAATCCATGGTTTTGGGGGGGGGCTTCAGCCCCCTAGCCCCCCCCCTAAATCCGCTAGTGCTTAGATGCCGCCAGCTCTAACAGGTTGTCTAACAGAAAAACGGTGTAAATGAGAAGATGATCTTACCCATTTCAGGATGCTGGTTCGCAAACCGCTGGAATGAAAGAATAGCATTGCGCGTTAGTTCACAATCATTTTCATTTATGACATTGTATCGATAGGTTCAGAATAATATGTATTAGTAATTCATTTATACTTACTGCCTTGCTTGTTGGATTATCGCATTGACAATCACGGACATTTTTGAGTCTTGCGAATCCTATAAAATAATATGTAGTCTGGGTCAATAATTGCGGCAACTTGTACAAATCGTATTGATTAACATTATATTGCAATTATTTTAAGGTGACCATATTTTTAAAAATAAAAAGGAGGACAAAAAATACGTAAATAGCGTCGCAGGCAAATTTTTTATTGGGACATTGAAGAAGGTCGATATGTTTGATTTATTTTCTTGAAAAGTTTTCCATAAAGGATGTATCAAAAATATAGTGCCGTAGGTGAAATATTTGTCATAAGACATACCAAATTACAAAAGGTATAGGTAATTAGCGCCGCAGGCAAATTTTTTTAGGAAACAATTGCAATGTAATGTATTTTTATACTAATCAATGGTGTGATGAAAAAACGTCTGGTTTTGAGATTAACAGATTAGTTTTAAAATGTTAAAAAGTGAAAAAGGAGGACAAAAAGGAGGACACTTTTGGAGGGAGGACAGAACCTAGAAAAGGAGGACTGTCCTTCCAAAAGGAGGACGGTTGGTCACCTTAATTATTTCGGCAATATTCAAAGCAAGACAACGATATTGCGTGCAATCGCTGAAGAGAATTGACTAAAATTACCAAACCGATTAGATTTTCAGCAATTCGTGTCGCTGACATCATGATATTTGTCTTTCTCGTTTACGCACAATATCATTGTCTCGCTTTAAGTTATGCCGAAATAATTACTTTATATTGCGAAATAATATTAATCAATACGAGTTGCCGCAATTATTGTTCGAAAAATAGTCCGTGTAAGTGCGCCTTAATAATTGATAAAAAATAGTAGATAACTTAGTTGAAATTAAAAAGTGTTTTAGAGTTGAATGCAATGGAAATGAGGTCGTTGAGAAGAATGTGTGGGAAAACATTAAGAGATAGGATAATAAATGGGGTTAATGAAATGATAAGCGACTATAAGACAGGTACTGTGACTAGAATGAAACTTACAATGGTTCAGGCATGTTGGGAGAATGAATGATGACAGGATGAATAGAAAGATGGCCACCTGAGAGTGACCTGAATTGTCCATGTCCTCGAGGATGGACACATTTTGAGTAAAAGGAATCTGAGTGCACGTATGACAAATTGCATGAGCGAGATTAGGATGAGGCAGTCTGGTGCTGTGTCTTCTCTACCTACCCAGCAAGGGATGCGGCGTTAGGGAATAGATAGATAGATGTGTAGTGTAACCTGTGAGTTCTTTTTATACATCCCGAGTATGAGTTCCTGGTGGACTGTCTGCATGAAGTATAGTCCACTCTTGGTACTGGACTTGTCCCTCTCTCGTGAATCTAGAGTGGCTTCATCCATGTAAGACTGACCTGAATTGCAACAAGATAAGAAATTTCATAAATTTAGGCAATCAGAACTAGTCAAATACATCTTATTTATTTACACAACAAAACAAAATACAAGAAATGTGACAAAAAACATGTCTTATTCTTACAATAAATCTTTTGATGACATTAATTCGAAAAACAAAGAGGATATTTATTTTTTACCTCTACTTAATATATACATAGTAGCTTCCTGGTTTATTTCTGTGAAATATTTTCGACTCGCCAACTAAGCCTGTTTTCAGTTCTTCAAATGCAACATGAAAAACATTCAAAATTGAAGAAAAGTAAGAAGGCAGCGGTATATTCGCAACTTACTTTTTATTGTGTCTGCTTCGTCTCCAAGGGAGTTGAGATAACGCTACATTATGGAAAAAAGGAAAAAACTGAAATACATTAAAGTTACCAGTTGTTTTAGAAGTGCTTGGATCGCTTGTCTGTTGTTTCACAGTCTCTTCTTCTTTCACAGGAATATTTTCTTGTGATTTTTCCTTCTCTTCTGTATAAATACTGTCGATGAAGATCTTCTCAAACTGTGGCAAGAAACCCAGCTGAAAAATACAGAAATTATCATAGTAACTGTCTAGCTCAAGGGTGGCCAACCTTTTTCAGCAGCCGGGCCAGATTCTAAAAATGAGATGGCATACCGGGCCGCACAACCAATTTTTTGAAACAAAAAAAATAAGACATAGGTTCGTCTCGGGGAGGGGGGGTTGGCACCAGAGTTTAAAATATTGTTATGACCTAAAAAAGTGTAGTAGCGCCGCTGGCGATTTTTTTTCTTGCAAAACTGAGTGGAGAAGGCTCGCAACAAAATGTGTGAAAAACATTTTCTAATTAAACAGATTACCCAAAATAGCGCCGCAGGCGAAATTTTTAAGGGAAAATGGGTGAAGTGACAAATCTGATTGTCTTTCTATAACAGGCAATGCATACGGTTATACGTATTGTAAGACGGCTTCGCGGGCCACATTTAGAACCTCGGCGGGCCACATTTAGAACCTCGGCAAGCCGCATGCGGCCCGCGGGCTGCGGGTTGGCCACCCTAGGTCTAGCTGAACATGCGGAAAATTGTGTCAGGGAAAATAATAAATTAATAAATAAAATCTTTATTGAAAAACATATTTCCAAATGGTGGGTTTATTGCCATAGGCAATGTCTGCCAACTAACCACTTGTGACAATACATTTGTAAAACATAGGTTCAAATAAGTGTATGAAAAGAGAAAAAACAAATATAAATATTAACAATAAGATGACTCAGTTAATAATAAAGATATCATGCTAAAACTTAAAAAGTGGCTGAATGGAAATATGTTTTAGTGACTCTAGCAGTTAGAAATTTAAGTTTTGTAAATTATGTCAAAAAACAATTTAAGTTGTAAACAGTTACCTGTTCAAATGGTAGATTAGTATGACACGAGAACAGTCTCCTAAACTCTTGACAAAGTGATCTCATATTCTCCATCAGTTTCTGATTCTCGTCCATCGTATCCTCAAGTCGACACTTTATGTCAATAAGCTCTTTCTCAAGATCATCTTGTATTTTCAGTAGGGCGTCTATTTCTTTAGCGTGTTCTGTAAAATTAAAGGATAATATTATTAATATTAATTTTGGGCTAGCAGCCTAGGCTGATGGGCCCAAATTGCAATGTCTGTGCCATCCATCGTTCTGAGAAAGTCATCCAATCTGTACTGAAAAACGTTCACTGATGGTGCTTGTATCGGGTTCGGGTAAAAAGTTCCACACATTCACCATGGTTAATATTGAAAATTTCAGGCTCTCATGTGATAATTGTAACTGATCGTAGTCTCGTAATTAGGATGTAAGTAACTCAAGAGAATGCCTTAAGGTACGAGTATCATGTTTTATTTCAATATGTTCAATGTATTTCCTCCTATTTTTTTTACAAAGCATATTTAGTAAAGGTTGTCGAAATCTGAAAAAAATCTTTATTAAAAAAAATCTGGGTTTTTTTACACAAACCAAATTATATTTCAAAATACAAAACAATTGTTTAAGTAGGTACCTACATTGTATGAAGCACTTTCTCAGAAACTAATTAAGTAGGTGCCTGTGTGGGTGCAATGTACTACAAGGGGATTTTGACATGTTTCTTGGAAATTGGTAATTATTGGGTAATTCCAATTAACATAATGGATAAAACACACACTTTACAGTAAGCTTATATTATGAAGTGCAGAATACATGATTTTCAGCAATGAGATTCAAACCTAACACCCCCATATCAGAAATCCATGCTCTGACATTTATGATTTATCCACCCCCCCCATGCTGCATCTTTTGCAGGGTAGACAGAGAGTACAGAACACTAGACCACACACTCCTTGCTTCCATCATATTCATGCAGTTTATCATACAAGCTCTCCGATTTCTCTTTCTCAAAACGTGTCGATCCATGAGGATCTGGTCGACACAATCGGACCAGGTCAGTATCGGGTTGCTGCTCTTCCTCACACCTCTTCGCTCACCCAAATATATCTATTTTGTCATCCTCTCATCATACATCCTCTCATCTTGCCTAAACCACCTAAGATTTTAATTTATGAACCATTTTTAAATTGGTTGAGGGGGCAGTCTCTCGAGTGGGAGGTGCCAGGTTCAAACCCCGACGCTGACGAGGACTCCACACTTTTCGATACAAGCTTCTAGCCTGTGAAGGAAAATATTTGGGTCCCTGTATGCAAGCCAAGATAATTTAAAAAAAAAAGTATCTTACTGGCATCTCTCTCCACTTGCTGTAAATGGTAGTAATGTTTCTCCATACAAGCCATGTATAAAATATCCACAATTCCTCTGCACTCCAACTCGTGACGGAGTATTCTAGAATTCTCTTTAATCTCATGTACGTAGCGAGCTTGCTCCAACCTATACAAATAAAAATATAACTAGTATTACAAAACTATAACAGGCTTTATTGTAGAAATAGATAATACTACATCTTTGTACATTTCACAGTGAACTTGAAAAGCTTGTGCCGTGAAGTTGAGTAAGTCAGCATCGGGGATCGAACCCGTACCTACTGGATTAACAGTCGTATTTAAAAGATAAAATAAATATCTGTCTGTATCAACCTAGTTTTCTATTCCATTCTTGCAGGATAGGCAGAGATAACAGATCACCAGACTTTCCTATCCTTAGTCCATCACATTCATGCAATAATTTGTCACACTCTACGATTCCTTTTACTCAGAACACGTCCGTTGAGAATCTGGTCAACATGGTTAAACCATGTGTTTCTTGGATGGCCGCGCTTCGTTACACCTCTTCTTTCTTCCAAGTATATTTTCTTTGTTATCCTTTCATCATTCATTCTCTCTACATGTTCCAACTGTCTATTGTAATGCGCAAAAATAATATTTTAACTTACATAAGTACATTATCAAAGTGTTCCCTGAGTTTCCCGATTTCCTCCGACAGTCTGTTCTGACACTCTTCCTTCATCTTGGCAGTCAACTCCGCCATCTTCTTCTTGTCCTGTTCGCAGCAGTTCTTCTTCTTCATCACGTCCCTGAGTTCTGTTATCAGCACATCCGTTTGTTTGTCAAACTTGGTTTGGGCTTCATCTAAACCAGACTAAAACAAATATGAAAAAAATTCACCACCATTTCAAAATTTTTAAATTTCATTTTTCACAATTTCGCGATCTGAATATGAGGTTGGCTGGCAGAGATCGAAGCACTGCAATAAGCTCGCCCTAGTGAACAAATGTTATGATTTATATTTGTAATGTATCCACTACTGTTATTTCTGTTTTTTTTTGAGCATCCCCTTTCCATACTTCCTCCCCCTCCAGTCCACTCTCATTATCCCCTTCCTCATATAATAATATGTATGTTATTTAATTATACGTATGCGTTTATTTACTTTACAGTTGATTTACGTATGTATAAGTTTTGTTTTTGTTATAAAGAAGCGCGGCCATCCAAGAACCACATGGCTGGACCATGTAGACCAGATTCTCAAGGACGGACGTGTTCTGAGTAAAAGGAATCTTAGAACGCGTATGAGGAATTGCATGAATTTGACGGAGCCCGTAGTGTGTGTAAGGATAGAAAAGTCTGGCAATCTGTTCTCTCTGCCTACCCCGCAAGAGATGCGGCGTGAGGGGAAAGAATATAGTAGTATGGTAAGTTTTCTTTTCTCGGGTTGACTGACTCCGCTGTTTGGCATACTACTGCGCCTAATAGAGATTTATTTGTTATTTATACTTATAATCTGTGGCCAATAAAGATTTATTTATTTATTTTGTTCACCAAAAGAGTAAAATAAATAAATAAAAAATAAAATGGACCATCAGTTAGCTTAAATTTTCCTCATTACATTCAGCAAAATGAGTAGCTGAGATTATAAGTGAATATTCTTAAACAAAATCACTTAGTGACAATTGCACTGAGTCTACTAATTACTACACATTGTTTTTGTTATTTGTCCAGCTGATGCTAATTGCTAATCCCAAATTATTTATGACAAACATAAATCAGTGGGAGTAATTGAACAAATTCTCAAAAACTTTTGTATGAATCATCCATACAATATGTAGGCATGAATAGGTTTTACTAGTGACTCATCTAAGTACTTAACTTACATACAATAAAACACATTAAAGTTCCTCCTACACAATGACAAATAACTAATTAGTTTTTCCAAATTGCTCCATTGTTTCTGCCCTCATAAAAATAGTTGTTATTGGGGTTGTTTAGTAAAAAATTCTATGCTGATGGGCTTCTTCATGCAGTGTGAGGGGATAGAGTAGAAAATGTATATAAGTATAAATTTATTTATTTTTTTCAAATGAATCTGGGGTTCTCGAAATAAACCCAAATACATCTTTGTACACTTCACAGAAAGCTTGAAAAGCTTGTGTTGTGAAGTGGAGTAAGTCGGGGATTGAACCCGCGCCCACTGAATTAACAGTCGAGCGTGTTACCAACCAGGCTACCGACCACCTCACCTATTTTTTTCACCATCCTCTAAGTAGGTAATAGGTATTATTATTTATTAAATTACAAAACAGAAATATAACTGTGTTTGTATTACTGAAAAGAACTGAGGTATTCATAGGTTCCTCTATCTAAAACTAATAAAAAGGAAATTTTAGGTAATGTCTGGGTAAATAAATATTTCTAGCTGTGTGTTTGTTTACCTTATAAATATAATTGAATGTGCTGACTAAAGCCAAAATGTCTCTATTTTGAATGTCCCTTTCTTTTCTCACTGCTTCCTTCACACAGCCCTTTGTATGTGCTTTCGTAAAATGCCACCATATTTCATTATTTTCTAGAACAGCCTTCTGAATTCTGGCCTGTTTGTCTTTCTCAATTTCTTCCAATTCTTTGTCCCCATACTCTACAAATATTTAACAAACAATAGTGTCAAGTGCTGGCAAAATAATTCAGGTAAATGACCCTTTTAACATTGAATGAACCAGTGATTTAAATAAGCGAATAAAAGATGGCAGGTAAAGGCTCCCATAAGAATAATATCTTCTATTGTCTTACCAAGAATTCCTGTGTGGGTCAACGCCTGTATTTCTTTCGCTGTAACGGGTTTCAGCACAATATTATCATTTAATTCATCCATAGGATAAACCCACAATTCTTCACCAGGACCTTGAAGCACTGGTTCTAGACCAAGTAGAATTCTAGTGTCTCTCTTCGCCTGTGAGAAATACGCATTAGTCAGTTGATTTTTTAAACTCTCCCTAATCTCGTTTCTCATAGGTATTTCATTATTTTCTAGTAATTCCTGGCGTTTGTAATAATTTTTACTCAACATTTGAAACCAAAACAATTTTTGAATGGAGAGCACGAGAGGAAAATTTATTTCATATTTTATCTATGTTTAATTTGCAGTGGAGGAGAGTCATGGAGAATACAAACAAACTATTAAGTACGATAAGTGCAAATAAATATGCGCGTCGCCAGCTTCGGATCTAGGGGAGGGCACAAATATTGAAGTATTGACAGAGAGAAAAACGCGTAAATAGCGCCGCAGGCAAATTTCGACTAAATGACAAAGGTCATGATGTCATTGTTATCTGGTTTAAATAGAGTAAATAAAGCCGCAGGATATTTTTTTAAAGAAAAATGTGTTGTTGGTGAATTGGGTTGTCTTTCTGTAATAGGTAATAAGATGAAAGCATGTACAAGGTACCTACATAAAATAGGTCGTGGTATGAATCTAGATATTTTTTTGTAAAATAAATAAAATAGGTAGGTTAGGTACCTATTTAAGTATAAAGAATATGACTTACCATAAGTATGGGAAGAGGAAATTAGCACCGCAGGCAGATTTTTAATGAAACTATATGATATTATGGAAGACGTGTGCTAATAATGTGATTTTTCGTAAGTTTTCATCACTTAGTATGAAAAATTATATGCCTATTTCAATCTCTAGTGGGGGGGAGCTGCCCCCCTGACGACGCCCATGAAAAACATAGGTAAGCTATGTAAAATAGAAAGGCAAGGTTTATAAAATAGAAAGTTATTTTCCTATGAAACCTCCCACAATAAAATATACACCTACACATGATAAGCATTTCATAATTATACTATTGTCCTGGCTTATTTGTTATATTGACACAGGAAAGATTTAGTAATAAAACCACTTAATGAAACGATAAAATGTCTAGGCATCGAAAAACATGCTACATTGTTTTTAAGTACAAAATAATTTAACCTGTTTGTTTCTTCGAATTTACGGTCACCGCTGGAAATCCTTATCATTATCAATTTCTAAAGAATTTCTGAAATAATAATGAAAGGTCCCAACCCCACTCTTCCTTAATTACGAATCTACTACAAATGGCCGAATGCCAAACGGCCGACATGGACAAACGGCCGACAGAGACAAATGGCCGACACGACCAACTGGCCGACTGGTACAAATGGCCGAAAGACGAAAGGCCGAAATCCAAACGGCCGACATGGACATATGGCCGACAAGTACAATAGGCCGACATCCAATAGGCCGACACGGACAACTGGCCGACAAGGACGAATGG
The DNA here is from genome assembly GCA_963576895.1 of Ceraclea dissimilis. Taxonomy (NCBI): domain Eukaryota; kingdom Metazoa; phylum Arthropoda; class Insecta; order Trichoptera; family Leptoceridae; genus Ceraclea; species Ceraclea dissimilis. The sequence continues at coordinate 18,840,246 of OY756363.1, forward strand.
CCGACAGGACAAATGGCCGACAATGACGTTTTCAATAAAGATAATGGTTAACAAGCATCGCCCAGCAGACATGGGACATTACTGTAAAAAAATAATGTTGACCGGTTAGGTTGTTTTTTATTTATACTAGTAAGGTTTAATTAAGCGCTGAAAGGCACTTGCAGCCGAAACAAATGAAAAACCGTTTTTAACGCCTAAAAATTGTGAACCTGCATGTTCGCTGGAAAGTTGAAAAAGTAATGTCCCATGTCTGCTTGGTGTTTTTGATCTAATTCGTGTAGCGGCTACTCGCGGCGCTAATAGTAGGTAATTCTTTCAAGTATGTCTCATACTTATTAAGTATACAGTGGTTGCATAAATTCAGGAGCAGAGCTATTTAACCTTGGCAAAAACAGTGTTACCATTGTCTTTTTTTTCAGAAGTCTCACCGAAGCCTGCGATAGTAGAGTACAAGCCTACATCCTCGAATTCCATCACCGCCATGAGTGGTGACGTCACCTTGTATCGGTGACAAACACCTTGTCTCGGTGACAAATACTTGAATTACGGAATATTTTTTCCCATACAATTTAGATGGCGTAACCATCGTCAAATGTCAGTTGGGCTTGGTTGGGCCCGGCCTTCATGAACAATATGGCGACGGCCTCGGTCTCACGGAGCAAACTTGGTTTAGTGTTGCTTGATGTGATAATAAGATATGGTAAATTTTTTTCGCTAGATTGTTTGAATAAACTGGCAACTTTGTTTTTCAAACTTGTGATGTGAACATTATTTCAATCTTTTTTTGTGTCGGCCATTCGTCCTGTCGGCCATTCGTCCTGTCGGCCATTCGTCCTTGTCGGCCAGTTGTCCGTGTCGGCCTATTGGATGTCGGCCAATTGTACTTGTCGGCCATATGTCCATGTCGGCCGTTTGGATTTCGGCCTTTCGTCTTTCGGCCATTTGTACCAGTCGGCCATTGGTCTTGTCGGCTATTTGTCCGTGTCGGCCATTTGTCCTGTCGGCCGTATGTCTTGTCGGCCGTTTGTCCGGATCCCCTTAATTACATACCCATCTCTCTCACTTTCGTTTTCTTCCCGCAGTCTGTCTCTTTTTAGTGCATTTTTTGTAGCCACCTGCTTGTCGCGGCTGTGGCCAGACGTCGATACCGTCGCTACACCCGCCTATGCGTTCAGTAACAGTTTGTCACCGTCGCGAGAAGTTTATCTGTGGAGAAGTGAATATATCTGAATATATCGTGATCGTGTCAAGTGATGTGTAGTTTGTAAATTCATTATATAAATATACTATTTCCACTAAAAAGAATACAAGTGAACAAGTTTTGTGTACAATAATTTTGAAAAGTGATAATTAGTGGTATTAGATTAATGTGCAATGTTTTTGTGCCCCTCATCATTGGATATCATATTTTGAGATTACACATAACCTTGGTAAGTCATGAGGTATTTTTTGATGACAGAACCAAAATAGACGGGGTAAATGCACTTTTTTCATTTGAACGTGACAAAAGGGCCGCACAATTAATTAATTATGTAATCAATCAGAGTATTAAATGTCGATATTCCGCACGTTATCCTTGCAGATGTGCGATTGATTGACGGATTGTTAGGTTATGTCACACAATGTGATTTCGCGCCGTGTGCCGGCGCATAGTTAATTAATAATATTATTGTTTTATAATAACACTTCCATCAATGTTTCAAGATGAGGAATGCATTTACGTAATTGCATTACTTGTGCGTTACACATTAATATGTGTGTATATTCTTTGTTGTCCATTTCTAACCTTGTATAATGTGAAATGTCATCCGCCACCTTTTGTCAGCACAATAAAAAGCGCATATTTTTAGCAGTAATGGCACTACACTTTCCAAATAGCATTATCTAATATTTAACGTACTTTAGTGGCTTATTTTACAGCCCTGACTGTAAATTAAAATGTAATTTGTTTAGTACATAATGCATTGCAATATTTACTTGTAAGTGTCATGTGATTTATATGCAACATGTCAATGATTCATTACTCAATTTATCATTGATTGTTTTGTCATATTTTTTACTGTTGCGGCCCCACCCGCAGTCGAGCCAAAAAAGTGACAGAAAAATTGTTTAAATATTATGTCACTGAAAAATAATTTTGTAAAATGATAGATGTTTTATTTTTGGCTTTACTTGTGTTTTTTTTTTACGAAAGTTCCTTGTTTGTATGTAAATTTAGAAAGAAATACCAGAAAATATACCAACTTTTCCGAAAAGGCTGAAAAATTATGAAAACTGATACTTTTGGGCGTCCTGGAAGGTTCTTTCGGGGTGCCGGGACATAAGTCAGTGACATGACAGTCTCAGTAGACCGAGACATCCGGCAACCTTAGATATATGCTATGAATTTTTCCCTCAGGTGGGGCTGCAATATTGGAAAAGAGTACCCTTTATCGTTTTCTATATATCTATCCCCTCACTCCGCGTCCCTTGCAGAGAGGACAGAGCGCCAGACAGCCCTATCCCTACACACACTCCCAGCCTCCGTCACATTTACGCAACTTGTCACAATTTTCTTTCACCCAATTCTTTTTACTCAAAACGCGTCCATCCTTGAGCATCTGGTCGACATGATCACACCAGGTCAGCCTTTCCTCACATCCCGTACAAATATATATTTTTTGTCATCCTTCATTCCCTCAACATGCCCAAACCATCTTAGTTGAATAGTGAATACACTGCATTCTTGTCACAACACCAGTCTTGCATATTCCCGAAATCATCCCTTGTATTATTGTCTTATTTTTCACAATACATTTATCATCTTCACCCTTAATACTTTTCTGCACATTTCTTTCCGGGATTCAAACCCAGTTCCTCCCTCTTGGGAGACAAGGGCTCTAACCAACTGCGCCAACCATGCACTCTTATTGTTATTATATAGTGTAATCTGAGTATTTTTCTTTTTCAGATATTCGATTATGGACACGCGTTTATTGAATTCTCTTCACAACAGTGATAAAAAATATAAAATAGTAGCTAAAAGCAAAGATCCCCCTTCATGGAACAGTAGTCCATCGTGAGTATGACGCGTTGTTTCATATTTCCCTGTGGAGTATGAGGTGAATTGATGGGATATTATTCATGTGTAATGTTCTTTGTAGTGACGATGGGAGTGATCACTCGCCGCAGTCAGATGAAACTGTGGAAGATTACGATACAACACTCAGTAACTGGAGGAGGCACGTGGCGTCGTTACCTGTAAGTTAATCTTTTTCTTTATATTTATTATTACACTTAAAGGCAGGCGATCTAGAGGTGACCTTATCGAAGCATACAAGATAATGAACGGCTACTATGATGTTCCCTCTACACCTGCTCCATCTACACCCTGAATACCAATACCCATTTGAGAGGACATTCTATGAAACTCCCCAAGGGACTCACTCACCACAGTAATCCCAGAAAGAATTTTATTTGCATAGAGTTCCGAATATGTGGAAACGTTTACACGAAAATGTGATACAAGCACCATCAGTGGACGTTTTTAAAAGCAGGTTGGATGACTTTTTCAGAACGACGGAAAGCACATACATTGATTTGGGCCCATCAGCCTAGGCTGCTTGCCCAAAAATTAATAACAATAATACCTATTACACACTTCGAAGCTATACCAGCTCTTTTTGGCAGTTTAGCGTTCTAGCCAATTACTCAGTTGTGTAAATTTCATATCTGTTTCGTGTAGTTTTTGTTTAAGATCACTCGCAGACGTGAATGTGTTTTAAATGACTTGTATTGTTTGTTTTCCAGATGTCCGACTCGGAAGATTACAATGACGTGTTGCAAGAGTCTCCGCGTTTTACCCCCACAGATTATAATCAACACAAGTCCGAAGACTATAACTCTGTCTCGGAGATTGTGTCTACACATAATAACTCAAAAATCAACTCCAGGAAGATGAGAGGGGATAATAGACAAATGGACAATGATAACACATCGGTTAACGGGAAATTTTACGCAACAATTGATAGTGTCGTATACGAATTGGATGGAGACCCGTCACAGAAGTACATTGCGTATCACGGTAATGACGAGTTGCGTAATCATTTTATTACAAACGCCATTCAAATCATCACCGTGGATCCTGAATCCTTGGACGTTTCCGATTCCGAGTGCGAAAGCGATGCAGACGATGAATCCGAATGCGGAAGTGACGAGGAGGATGAGGTTTTTAATCACGAGGAAGAGGCGTGTAATGAACCGGAGAATGAGGCGTGCAATAGTGAGCAAGATGAGGAAAGAGTAGAGACTGAAGACCACCAATCAAATTACAACGAAGAAAACTTCGTCAACGATGCCTCTAGTGTACATAAAGATGAAAGCGAAAATACAAATGTAAATATTAGTGTAGATAATAATCAGCGAAGAAGAAGTATACTTAAGTCTGTCTCCTTACCTCCATCTCCGTGTCACAATCTCGATTTGAATTCCGGAGACTATCACTCGAGTTTCACCTTCGAAGATTTGAAAATGACCGCATTTGGAAATATGCTTGTGAGCCCCATGAAAGTTTTCAATAAAAATTACGATTTGCCCGACGTCTTCGGTGAAGCAGCTCCACAGTTTCCCGACAATATCACGTTCGATCCAGTCATTCCGTTGAACATAAAAAGCAACAAGGATTCTGATTTGGATGTTACACCAGAGTGCAACGACTCTAGAGGCGAATTCACGGACATAAAGCTCGATGACACGCCGACTAACGGGATTATCGATAATATAATAATCACCAATGGAATGATTGAAAAAGTGATGAACTCGTCAGATCTATTGTTTGATAATGTGATTGACGATTCTGCTTTAGGCGACGATATGCACAGCTTTGATTTACCGAAGTTCATAATGAGCGAATCGCCGAATCAGTCGAACAGTTTGCTTAAAGACACATTTGATAGTAGTCCCGTAAAGGAAATGCGACCACCAGCGTCTAGGAATAATTCAATAAGAAACAACGAGACTCCACCGAGACTTGTGTTGTCTACGCCGAAGAAGCCCAAAATATCAAAGAAAATCATATCATCGGAATCTTATGCAATCGATAATAACGAAGATGTGAAATTAAAAGAGGTTTCTCACGAGTTTGCAAATGGTTATGATGATTTTATCAATGGAATATCGGAGAAGGGAGTCAGTCTCGGTGATGCCGACGATTATGTCGACGTCGAGACTGTCAGCGACAGTGAGAATATTCCAGTGCTCGCTGCAAATAATTTGGATTCCCTCCTCGAACAGTTTGAAGCCTCTGAGAATATTCACAAGAAGGCACCTGGAAATTCACAGTGGGAAACTATAAGTCCTACCAAATACCAAGACGAAGACATTGGAGTCAATAATGCTTCGCCAAATGTAAGTGTAAAAATTGGACTTAATCTATGTACAGCTAACTTACTTATCTAATTTATCTATCTGCTGCACCCTTGCAGTATAGGCTGAGAGGACAGAATGCCATTCATGCAGATTTTCATACACATTCCGATTCTCCAATTGAGGGTTTGATTGACATGGTTGGTCCTTTGGTCACACATCTTACACCAAAATATATCCTTTTAGTTATCCTGTTATCATTCATTAACTCTCAACATGTCCCAACCATCTTCATTCCAGTCACTACACTTGTGTTTCAGTAACTCAAGAATATAATAACTTCATTCCTTATCTGATCTAGATTGCACATTCAGTAATCATGATTTTTTTTTTATTGTAGGTTGATCCCGTTTCTGCCGTAGACCCGAGTTCCGAGTCTGTTCATATGGATCACGATTATTGTTCACCCGTAAAAAAATCCTCCCATTGGAAGTATACATCACCCAGTACAGCCGATGAATCAGATAATAACAGCCCTAACGTATGTTATAAAACTCCGGTCAACACCAAACCGACAGTCACGAAAACCAAGATAGGATTGGGGATGGGAAAGAATATTGCAATGTGTATGGAGTACAGGACGGACGAATTCAAAGACCCGGAGATATCGACGAACATAAAAAGCAAGAAAAGCTGCCGTTCAGATGTATCGGATAGTGATTGTTCAATCGGTGATCATTCGTATTCGAAAGTTGATTACGGGAAGCAGAAAAATGTGACGAACGTTGCGAATAAACCGATTAAAAATAATGATTGTGTTAAAATTTCACGTGACAACAACAGTGTTGAACTCGTAAAAAATGTTGTCTCTGAGACCGTTGTCGATATAGCCTGTGACAAAAACATTAAAAAAAGTGTTGTTGTGGCGTTTGATCATAAGGTCGTTCGTAAAAATAATAAACCACCTAATGGAAGTGGATTGTTGCATAAAAATAATAGAAATAAAGTGACTGATCAAATAAAATCTTCCGCTAAACAAAAACAGAGCTTATTGAAACCGGCCGTTAAAGAAGAAATCAAGAAAGTGTCGTTATTGAAGAGTGCGAGCGTGTTAAAGGTTGAAGAATTGAAACCAATCGTAAATGTGGGAGTCCAATCTTTGTCTGAGACGGTTCCACCAACAGAAGTTACAACTGTAGCGTCAAACGATGTTAAAGAAGCCGTTAAGGTCATTGAAGCTGTCGTGCCGTTGAAGAGAAAATTGAATTTGGAGGAGTATAAGAAAAGAAGAGGTATGGCGGTTAGAAGTTGTGAGGGATCCAGAGCTAGTAGTCCATTAGGATTACTTTCAACCGATATTAAAACGTTTTCGTCTCCGAATAGTCCGGTACACCACGGAGAAACCGTCGCAACTGAACCAGTAAAGTCAGCTCCAGTCCAAGCGGCGCCCGCAGTGCTATTGTTGAATAAAGAACTTCAACTTTCGTCCAACGTGGAAAATAAAAAAAGTGAGCCTAAACTGTTTGATCCGATCGCTGAAGCGTCTAAAAAGGCACTGCAGCTGAAGAAAATAGCGTCGCAGAGATGTTCCGAAGATAAAATCGTCAAAAGTAAAATACCGAAATTGGATAATGTCGTCATTCTTCCCATCGCCACTAAAAACGGCGTATTGTTGCCGATGATTAAGAAAACAGATGATAATGTCGCCGACGATGTAGTGGTGCCGCCAGTCAAAAGGAAAAACAGCCAATACGAAGAAATTGTTATGGTGAGCATTGGAGTGAATACTGATCCAGTCGTCGTACAAGAACCTGAAGTCGTTGTGAAGAATGTCACCTCGAAGGATTCGGTTAAGGGTTCTTCCATACAATTTAAGATAACCAAGAAAGGTAATTCTCTGATACAAACCAATGTGTTTGGTTCCAATAATGACGATGACATTGATGCGGAAGACGCGACAAAAGATGAAAATAATTCAACTACTCAAGTCGATTCTAAATCTGCCGTTATTGCGAATCATTCTTTTGGCAATAAACCTGTTCAAGACGCGAACAATGCTTCCAAAGAGGCAAAGATCGAGGGTTCCATTTTAAAACTCAACGAAACGTTGCAAAAAGTGGAAAAGATGAAAGACTTTAAAATTACGAGCAATTCGCTGATTGCGAGCATTCAGAAGGTTGTCAATAAGAAGAGACTTTCGAGTAAGAGTCCCGAATCGGCGGATAATTCGACGAGACATGCTAAAGTTGTTAGCCAAATTGAAAAGGTGAAAGTATCTGCCGTGAATGAAACTGAAGGGTTATCGGTTGTAGAAAATTCTAAACAAGACGATTGTAAGAGTAATACCGAGACAATTGTACAGGAACATGGGGAAGATAAGGTTATAATGCATTTGAAGAAAGATAGAATTAAACCGTCTACGCATTCGATTTCGTCTCAGACAGATTTTAATATCATTATAAAAGATGTTCACAACAAGGAGAATGTGCCCACTACGGCAACGCAATCAAATGCCCAAGCTGTCGATGATGTTAATAATCTTAAAAGCGTATCGGAAAATCATGTGAGTAAAGATGAATCCAGACACGGTAGAGATAAGGGAAGAAGTGCGAGGCATTACCGGAGAAAGAGGAGTAGATCGACTTCAAATGAGAGCTCCCATAATATATCAAGAAATTCTGATGATCGTAAAAGAATTAGAAATTATTCTAATTCGTCTAGAAGAACTAGATCCAATGACAGAAATAGAAGATCTTATAGTCCAATCAGGAGGAGCAGATATAGGTCACGATCAAGGAGTCGCAGCAGGCGGAGTGGACGATACAATCGAGATAGAAGTAGAAGAAGCAGAGATAACTATAAAAGAAGTAGTAGAGATTCGAGATACAGGAGATCTAGGAGTCATTCGAGAGATAGAAGAAGACGCTCTTCTAGAGATCGTAGGAGAAGCGATCGATCCTATTCGCCTGTGCGATCCGACAGATATAGATCTAGATCCAGAGATAATCACAATGATCATAGAAGTATGAGATCGAGCGGTCCGGTTAAGTCGAATCGTTCTTCCGTCGGTTCGTACGAAAGGAGAAGAAACTCAAGTAGATGCAGTCGCTCCAGGAGTCATTCTAGGAGTGATCGTGGTGTCAGCAGTGGAGTCACCAGCAACGTACCTGAATGTATTGATACTACCTTGAAGGCAGTTGGTAATGGAGAGAGATCCAGGACTCACTCGGAGAGCTCGGCTACGTCAACCAGTTCTTCGTCTTCATCTTCCTCATCTTCCACTTCGTCATCATCCTCTTCTAGGTAAGAAATTGAAACATCATTCTAATTTTCATTTCTTTTTCTTTCTTTCAAGGGATAGTTACAAAAGCTAAAGATTTTTTTACCTTGCGGCTATGTTAGTTCGAGTTTAGATTTTTTTTAATAAATGGATTTATGCCACGGAGTTTATTAACACGATTCTCCACTTTGTTTCAGTTCTTCCTATAGCTCAACGTCTTCCGTATTCCACTCCGAGAAATCATACGACAGAGCCTCGGTAGATGGAAGGCACAGGAGTCCCGTGAAACAGAAGCCGAATCCTAAACCATTGTCTCCAAGGTTAGTTCACATTCACTCCCAGTACTCTTAGTAGATGTAAGATAGTCTTATCACTCAAGGCACTTGGACTCGTCAGGTTTAAAAAACGAATAAATTTAACAATATTCTATTCCATTCTATCTCCTCATGCCACGTCCCTTCTGCCTGCGGGGTTGGCAGAGAGAACAGATTGCCAGACTTTCCAACCCTTACACACACACTTCGTGCTTCCGTCACATTCATGCAATTCGTCATAGACACTACGATTCCTTTTACTCATCTGTCCTTAAGAATCTGGTCTACATGGTTAAGCCATGTGGTTCTTGGACGGCTGTGCTTTTTTACACCTCTTATCCTTTCATCGTTTATTCTCTGTACATCTCCCAACCATCTCGACTTGTTCACTTTCATTCTAGTCACAGCGTTTTACATTCACTCAACTCTGATCACTTGATCTCTCCAGTCATTCTTCTCAGCAATCTCATCTCGACAGCATTTACATATAGTATACCTGATTCTTCCTTCTTCAGCCATGTCCATGCTTCACTCGCGTACATCACCTAATAATTTTGATGTTATTGTTGCAGGAAACTGGAGCCGATGGAGGAGAGAAGGGTTGTGTTTATAGGGAGACTGGAGAAGACAATGACGAAGGAGCAGATGAGGAGGATGTTCTCGAGATTCGGTTACGTCCGGGAAGTCACCTTGCACAGGAAAGATGATGGGTATGTTGGAATTAATACATTTTTAACTAGGGTCTGGAAAATAGCAGGGTTTATTTTCGAGATAATTTTCATTAATTTTTACAGCTTTTAATACAAGAACTGTAAAAAATTTAACGTGAATGATGTTTTATACAAAAAATTCCAAAAGTATTGAAATAAAACAAATATGTATGTATATTTGCTAAAAATAAAATTCAGTGAGATTCTTGTTACCCCCGAAGCCACTTGCCAAAATCCAAAAATTGTCTAGTTTTTTTGAATGACATTTCTGAAATATAATTTGAAAGTAGCGAAAAAATGTAACCACATCTTATTATCACATCAAGCAATACTAAACCAAGTTTGCTCCGTGAGACTTCTGAAAGAAAAATAGACTACGTATTCTTCTTCTTCGTCACTTTCGTTAGACTCAAGAGTCTGTTCTAGCAGGAGGAGTCTCCTCTTGGGATACTGAGCTCCAGCAGACTATGCATTAATTTGTATTATTTTCCTTACAGTTCACGATATGGTTTCGTCACATTCAACACGCCCCAGCAGTCTTACAATGTAGTGGAGTGTGCCAGCAAGGATGCGGAGTTACAACGTTACGATGTCTCCTTTGGTGGGAGGAGAGCCTTCTGTAGACATCTCTATGCTGATTTAGGTAAGACTATCAACTATTCTATTATATTCCCTCACGCCGCATCCCTTGCAGGCCAGGCATAGAAGGCAGAGACCCAGATAGCCCTATCCTTACACAAACTCATAGCTTCCGTGAAATTCATGGAATTTGTCATACACACTTGGATTTATTTTGAATCCGGTCGACATGATCAATCACACTTCTTCGCTCACTCAAATGTATTTTTTTTGTCATCATTCATTTTTTCATCATGCCCAAACCATCTTGGCTGTAGTTATATCTCAACAGATACACAGCAAAGGATGGACCTTCCATCAGTCGTATGACGTGATCGTCGGCTGGCTAAATGTGATCACTTTACAATTAAGTAACATTCGCCAATTCCAGTCCATGAAGAAAATTCAGATGGTCTCACAAAAATATAAAATTGTGATTTTCAAAATATTGACAGCGGTAGTTTTTAACGAGGTTTTTTTTTATTTCAGATGATTTAGAGGCGTTGGAGGATCCGGAATATTACGGCGACGTTTTGGCGCCGCAGCCGATCGTCGTACGCAAAGAGGCGTCGAGTTTCGACGCTCTGCTACAACAGATGAAGCAGGCCGTGGAGGCTAAGAAGGCTAAGGAGAAGACCACGGATGTTCACAAGTCATAGTTAGGGATACCATATACATCCTAACATATTGTAAATATCATTTATGTACTATATTGTTCATAATACGTAATATTTAAGTGTAATCAAATGTATATATCATGAAATCTTCATTACTTACTTCTTTAAGGATTTATCTACTACTTTTTTTTTGTATAGGTAATATTTACCACGCTAATATCAACTTCATCTGGCATTGTCGACGTCAACATTTTCCAAATCAAATTTTAATAATTTCCTTGGCATCTTGAAATCTTGTAGACCTTTAGGTGACAGTTTAAAATCATAGTACTTTTTTTAAAATCATGTTATACAAGCGTGGTTTTTATTCATTCATATTGTCTTCTTAATCCTAGTGTAAAATATTCTTTCTTCTAGATGTATAAAATATGAAAAAACTGTTATGTAGTTGCGTAAAATTTATTTAAAAAACATATATAATGTGATATATTTGTTATCTCTCATAATCAATTATAATATTTGATTATAAGTACATATTAAATTAGTTTTTCTTGCTTATCGGGAATTCGTCTTTCGCTGTGTTATTACAAAACATACATTTTTATTTGTAACTGTAAAATTTGTAACACTAGATCTTACAAAATATACATTTTCTTTGTAACTATAACTTCAATTTGTAATAACTGTATCTTAAAAAAACATACATTTTATTTTGTGACTTCAAATTTCATTTGTAGGAACACTGTTTTACAAAACCTAACTTACATTTTATTTTGTAACCTCAACTTCAATTTGTAACGAATGTATCTTACAAAACATACACTTTATTTTGTAACCTCAACTTCAATTTGTAAAAACTATATGTATCTTACAAAATATACATTTTATTTGTAACTTTAACTTCAACTTTAATTTGTAATTACTGATTCTTACAAAACATACACTTTATTTGTAACTTTAACTTCATCTTCAATTTGTAACAACTATATCTTACAAAACATTAATTTTTTTAACACTGTCAAACCTGAAAATTCTACATACAATTCTGTAATGGTCAACAAGCAAAACCATATTTCTGTCGTGCCAAATAACGGTCTTGTCACATACTTTACAATATCTTCCAAACCGTAACACTTTTAAGTACTTTATATTTTTAGAATTGTGTAAATTAGTGCCTTATTTCGTGAAATTATGTAGAATCAAATTATATAACTTAAATCAATTTCTGCTTTTTTCTGTAAGTTTTGATGTATACTTGTAATCATTATTTTTAATATTACAATTTTGATGTAAAACTCGCCACATGCTTAGTTCGTAGCTTATATTTCTTGTATGTACATAATTCTTTTAGTGTCGGCTTGCATTTGGTGTTGGTAAATTTGCTTTTCTATTTTTAGACTTGGCTCAATATTAGGATAAATGTATAGCGACTATTTCAACCTTAATTTGTAACAACCGTGTGTTACAAAACATACATTTTATTTGTAACATTAATTTCAACATTCATTTGTGACAACCGTATGTTACAAAATACACATTTTTATTTGTAACTTTAACTTCAATTTGTAACAATCGTATACATATTACAAAGCATACACTTTTGTAACCTTAACTTCAATTTGTAACAACTATATCTTACAAAATATACATTTTATTTGTAACATTAACTTCACCCTTAATTTGTAGCAACTGTATCTTACAAAACATACATTTTTGTAATTTTCACATCAGCATTAATTTTAATTAATATTTTAGTTACAAATTGTACATTTGCAAGACTTTACAATTTTAAAGAGACTCACTTGTTTAGCTAATATAATTATTTATTGTCGTCAAACCACTTTCGGACATTGCCAAATTTTCTGTACCCCTCACAAAAAGGCTGTGCACTGACTTGGAATCAATTGTTTATGATAAAAAAAAAAACTATTGCTATGGAAATAGTCACACATTTTTGAAATATATTCTATTTCCTACACATAAAAGATACAATTTCATAATTAATCTTTAAAAAATTACAATTTAAAAGAATTTTTAAAAGCTGTCATTTTTATCTCATAGTAAAATGACTGTCCCCTTCCTTTGCCATACAAATGTTCCATTTCGTAACGAAATAAATTTGTATAGAAATTTAAAATTGAGCATTTTAAAGAAACAGCTGGAGCAGCAGTTCAAGAACAGCAGTTCTTTTAAAATTGTGATTTTTTTAAAGATAAATTATGAAACTGTATTTTTATGCGTGAGAAATAGAATACATATATTTAAAAAGTCTGATTATTTCCATGAAAAAAGGTTTATTTATCTTAAACAATTGATTCAAAGTCAGTGCACAGCCTTTTTCATCAGAGATACAGAAGAAATGACATTGTCTGATATAGTATTTGTTGAAATTATCGATTAGACAAGCAATATAATATTAAATACATAAGTACGATGCGATATATTTCAATGAATATGTATACATATGTATAGAAAAGTATATTCTGTATGTGGGAGATTATTATATGAACTATAAAGTAATATATTAAACAGATGTTTTCTAAGTCATATTTGTTGATTAATTTTAAGAGAAATTTGTAAATATTGTTTCTATAATATATTACGTAGTTACTACCACTATAATTCTGTAAGATTAACTTTGCAAATTGTCGAATCGAGGTCCTGTCTAACGTCTTAAAAAAATTGCAAATAGAAAATCTTTTTTAATTTTTTTTTTTATTGAATTCTTTCCTTATTGTCAGTTTACATTTTTTTTATAAAACAGTCAAATTCTTGTGAAAAAAAATTGTGTACCTAATGTTAATTGTGCAATAAATTTTCCAGGTACAGAAATTACGTATGTAGGAGAGCCTTTTTTGTACTATGAGTAACGCGTAATTATACGCAAGTTCGTACACACAGTCATAGTAGTATTGGTGAGCTCACAGTGAACGATAACGCACACAGATGCGATCATTGTATTAAGGCACTACTACAACAATAAAGGTTCTCATATATACGTGATATCTGTACATAATTATGTAGTATTTTTTGAAACAGTGTTTTTTTTCTACAATACATAGTAGTTGCAACACTTATAAATCGGTGTTCAATGTTTCTCAGGAAGACTGGGTAGTCGAATTAAATGTAAAAACAATATTTTAAACAATATGTTGAGATTACTATTCAGTGTATTAAGTACACTAAAATTAGACAATGATTTTAAATCAATTTATTAGTCTTTTTTTTAATTGAAATATAGTGATTTTTCTTTGGCGACTTGTATTTCGATTTAGTAATTCACTTCATTTAGATTAGTAATGTAACCAGAAATGTATGGAATTTTGGAATTGTATACAAATCCTAGGAAATGTATACAATGCCGGGTCAATTTAGGAAATGTGTGAAATAATTCGTCACAGGCTATTTAATTCATACTTTTCTTAGGACATATATGTTTTAATAATTCAAAAACTTTTTTTTTTCGGGTAAGCTGGCACATAGATAAAATCGAGAATAAAAACGTAATCAAACCAAAGAACCTATTTACTTTTCCAGGTAAACTGCAGTCGCGCCTAAAATTACATAATTTGATATATTCCTGTTTAAGAAATGTAATAATTCTTAGTAAAATGTGTATAATATTGTAAAATATAATATTACGATAAATGAAATTGATTTCACACATTTCCTGATGTATTTAGGAATCGTGTACACTTCCTAGGAATTGTATACAATGATGGATTTCGTACATTTCCAGTAATACTAGTAATATTATTATGACTTTAGTTTAACGTTATTGTTACTTTAGTAAAGTTTTCAATTACCTGTGATTTAGTTAGTAACGTTTTAATTTATCGTATAGTATCATTTATTAGTCACAGCGATTTCAATTCTTTTGGTCCAACACTTTAATGAAACCTGACAGCCAAGAGCCACTAAAAACTGTAAACTTAAAATAAAATGTTATTTTAATTTAGTTATTGTTGGAAGATTTAACGTTATGGAAGTACATTTTAACAAATTTTGTAAAATAAAAACACTGTTTTACTTCCACTATTTTATTTGAGTACACACTCCAAAGATCTTCCAAAGCTTATAGCTTCATCTTCAGTGGCTTTTTATGAACTCTGAAGATTAAGCTATAAGCTTTGGAAGATCTTTGGAGTGTGCACTCAAATAAAATAGTGGAAGTAAAACAGTGTTTTTATTTTATTTTATTTGTCATTTTATTATTTTTGACAACCACTTTTCTTATTATTATTTGTTTTTTTTTTTCTACTTTGTTTTTATACAGAGATACATTGTCGATGACTGCAGAAAATTGTTCTTATAAAATCATAACACCATAATATATTTTTAGTTTACTAAATACATATAGTGCCTATAAAGATTCATACATTTATTATATGTGCCAAATATTTTTACATAGATAAGTTATACAGCTGTAACTTAGAGGCCATATGCTGCCATTCGGCTTTGGCGTTTACTCAGCCAATACTGAGGGCATCGTCTTGAAACTGAAGACAGTGATAGATGAAAGTATTGACTACAAGTTGACTGTCCTAGAATTACAATATTTGGAAATTCCTTGAACAAAAAAATATTCCGAAAGTACCCTTGAAATTTACGGGAAGAATCCATTACTCGTTTAGTTTTTCAGATGTAGAAGTATAATTCAGCCAAAATATTGGTAACTATAAGGTTAACAAGTTGACTCTCGTAGATTTTTTAATTAAAGTTTTTTTTTTAAAGGTATGATTCACATTGTCGCTTATGTCATTCTTATTTCGCGCTAACACTCTCGTGCAAAATTTGATAAAGTTGAAGCGATAATAGAACGATCTTTGCTCAGTGCATATCGGCCCTTAAGTTACATATTTTAACTTCAGACAGATATGAATTACTAGTTAGACATTCTGTATTTCTTTCATTTTATTATTTATGTCTTATATTTGAGATTGATCTCTGACATTTGCATAAACTCTTTTTGAGCACTAATATTTATTAAGATTGTCGTAAGAATTTATAGTTACCAGAATTTCGATATCGCTGTACCAAAATACATTTAAAATTTAAACAACTGTCACAGAAAAAATGTACTGAATTAGCAGGTGCAATAAAAAAAATATTTGGCATTCTAGGTCGGCATATATAATCCCATTAGTATTATCAGCTACAGGTGTAATACCAAAATCACTAATAAATAATTTAAACAAATTAGATTTAATACTTTCAATATTGTAAGAAGATTTCTAAATACTGATATTTCAGGCACAATGCTTGTATTTTATATAAAGCAGTATATCTGAGCCTAATCCTTTGATTTCCAAGATTTCTGGATAGTTGAATATTTCTATATTTTATGTGAATCATGAATGTTTATATGTGAATCATGAATGATTATATGTAGACTCTTCTAGCTGATAATACTGATAAGTGCGTTGGCAAATCCTGCCTCCATATAAATAAATTATTTTGTTTTCATTCAGCCAATAGTCTTCCATTACCGTTGAACTTTGCCAAATCATTATCAAATTATAATTACATATTATAGTTACTATTATGTTTTTTACTTTATTATTATTTTCTTTTTTTTTATTAGCAACAAAACAATATTTATATTACATATTACGATAGTTACATGTTTAAAATAAAATATACTTATATAAATATGATACCACAATCTTTAATTTCATAACTCCCAGTATTAAAAAAAAAATAATTGTAAAAATACTTTTTAAGAGTACATGGTTGGCGCAGTTGGTTGAGGCGGCAGTCTCTCAAGCAGGAGGTGCCAGGTTCAAACACTGGCGGTGGCGATGTATTCCACACTTTGCAATACAGGCTTTCAAGGTGTGCAGAAAAGTATTTGGGTTTGTGTATGCAAGCCAAAAAACCAAGATTTTATGACCTCACATCGAAAAAACATGCTCTTCCAAGGCGCTCGGATTCCTTCATTCCAATGGCACCTCCCACCAAGAATAGACAAAATCAAAATTTTACTAAAAGATATGAGTTCTACTCATGAAGCACTTTCATGAGATATCAAACACGGCGGCATGCGGTGACTGTATGGATCCTCTCAATCGCTCGGTGTCTTCCGAAGCTTGAGCTGGACAACATCTGACTTACGATCTGGATTTCTTATCCAACGCCCTTTCATACAATACTGCCCAGTGCCCATGACCCCACACAACCCTTGGATCCCTTGAAATCCCCAAAAAATGATCAAATTTGGAATTAGTTGTGTGAAAACGTAAATACCTATGTAGTACAGAAATAAATACCTTTTTTTACTGTAGTTCTACGATTTTATGTTTGGGGGCTAAAAACCCCATAAAACAAAATTTTTGGGAATCCCATTTGTCTAATACCAAGTGCACAAGATAAATCAAATCTGACCCAAACCTTTTTTTATTTTAAAGGTAGGTTTTTGCTTTCATTTTGTGTTTTTCAGAGGGTACCTAGTTACTTTTATTTGATTCCTTCAAATTGGCTTAAAGTTTCTGTTGTTCAGTCAATGGACAGAATATCTAACATTAAAATCCAAAGTCACTTTATGATAATTCAATATCACCCCCAAAGCCCAGCCTATAATCTTATTTATAAGTCTGTATGCTTCTTATATCACATTGGCTTATTTTCAAAGCCATTTTGTATAGATATCATACTGAAAAATATAGCAGATATTATGTATTGTCTACCTTAAAATGATCGAAAGTGGAATTGCAAGGTATGTATGTAGAGAGAAGTACATATAAATATAATCCCATTAGTATTATCAGCTACAGGTATAATACCAAAATCGCTAATCAATAATTAAAAAAAAAAATGATTTACCGAAAAATTTATACATAAAAATGCCAAAACCGGTAATTATTAATACTTGCAATATTGTAAGACGATTTCTAAATACTGATATTTCAGGCACAATGCTTGTATTTTAGGCCCCGCGTTGAGCCTAATCCTGTGATATCCATGCTATCTGGATAGGTGAATGTTTCCCAGTATTAGGCTGATGAGTTTTTAATGATAATATGTAGACTCTTCTGGCTGATAGTACTGAGAAGTGCGTTGGCAAGTCTTGCCTCCGCGTATGAAAGGTAGATATAAGAGTAATAATCTAAATAGGAAAGAAATTAATGTAAATGGTTAGATTAGTTTTTTCTCAGGCGAAATAATTTAGTTTGGTGTTTATAGTTTTGTGTTCGCCCCATCCATTAGCAAGTTAGTGTTATACAGGGCGTTTGGTCCCTTTACAACTAATTATTACCTACCTTAAAGTGGCGTACTACCACCAGTCGTTTTTCAGGGGCACTGCTATGTTTATCCAGGGCCCCTGTGTCCAAATTAATTTTCAAATATTCACTATTCTTTAGCCCTGTTGCCAAATTTCAAATTTCCATTGAATTAAAGGACTGGAAAATATCGGTGTTATTTTTCGGGAAATGTGGTGCTATTTTTGCAAAAAGGGGTGTTATTTTTCGCATTTTTAACTGTACCTGTAAAAAACTCGAAATTCGCGTACAATGCACGAAATTCGAGAATAAAATCGTTTTATCGCAATCGCTTTTCTCGCGCAATAGTCCAGTGCAGTTGTATTTCTCGATGGAAAGTTGTGGGGTAGTCTGGACTTTCATTCAATATGTTTTTTGGGGCTGCTGAATCCGAATCCGAAGTTTGCAAACACGATGAAAGTTTTCAGGATGTAATTAAAAATATAGTGAATTGTTTAGGCTGAAAATGTTTAAACACACTTGTTTTTCAATTCTATGGTTTAAAATGCCTTGTTCCGCCTCTGTATGCATGCATAGGTACAATAGATAAGTTAGGCACCTATTTATGTATGGTTTACCTATATAGCTATACCTAATAACAGAGAAGGGTAGCAAGTATGTAATAGAAGGCAGAAGAAAAAGATAGAAGTTGTTAAGGGAGGGTGAGGGGAAGAGGGGTTGTTTCATCCCCCTCACTCTATTCACTGGCACGGAAAATTAGTCTGTCGGAAATGTGACAAGAACCCCGCGTTACGTAGGGATTTTACACACTCATTTTCACATATTATTTATGATTTCGATTATTTACTTACCCCAAATTTCTCAGCCCCCGTCATTGCAGAATAAGAATGTCAAAATATTATTATAATAGGTTAGGTTAGGTATGCTAAACAATCCTCCTGGGATCTTAATATCCCCCCACTCCATTATAATAATTCTATAATATTATAACTTCAGTCAAATATGACGGGTATCAAATACAAAATCATGAAAACAACGTCACTGATTTTTTTTTATTATTTATATGTAAATGCGTGCAAACGAGAAAGAGAACTGACTAAAATGACCGAAACGATTGGATATTCAACCATGGGTCCAGAGAACGGAATAGGTATATATATTTTCACACCAAATGATAAAACCTCACAAAATATCAAATTACTACCACACATTTTTTCATCATATCATATTTTTTTAAAGTTTCTTAAAAAATTGCATGTGGCGCTATCTTTCATTTTTTTATATAAAAGATTGTACATACGCTTTCAAATAAACAAACCGCATCGCGACCTTCTTCACCATGTCTCACAAAAAAATTTCGACTGCGGCGCTATTTATACATTTTTACACCGTATCAATTTTTAAAATTCTTGTTGCCCCGCTCCCCCTAGCTCCGGGGCTGGCGACGCCCATGGCACGTGGAGAAATATGTAGGTATTTTTCTCCACAATTCTCACACAGTTATACATAGAGTTATTATGAAGCGCCTCGTATACGGGTATTTATTATACTGGAGCTGTCATTTTGATTGAGACTAAAATGAAATGAAACAAAAGACAATATTTTTTGTTTTGATTTGTTTCCATCTCGGATGATTTTCAATGCATTTATAATAAGCCTCGGCTTCCTGTCGGTAAACTAACAAAACACCGTACGCGATATATTTTTTAGTAAGTAAGTATAGATTTTTTTTGGCTCTGGTAGCTTAAATATTTTATAGGATAAAGATGTTACTACCACTTTACCTTCGCGCTATATCCCAATAATGGGATAACCAGTGAACACCGTGTGTGTATAAAAACACGCACACACACACACACAGCAATCTCCTTGCGCCAACATTTCTATAGTTCAGTCCAGGTAAATTGTGTTTTTTTTTTCACTAGGAAAGTTGTAGGGTAGTTTTAATTTCCAACATTCGATAATATGTTTTTTGGAACGCTGAAACCGAATCCGAGAGGAGAGAGTCTCTCTCTCTCTCTCTCTCTCCCTGGGCAGTTATTATTCCCACACTATGGTGGGGTCTGCCATTTTTGTCTTCCACCACCACTTGGCTCTATCCTGTGCATCTTCCGAGGATGCTCCACAGTCCCTCATATCTTGACTCACAACCTCACGCCACCTCCGCTTGGGTCTTCCTCTGGATCGCCTACCAGGGATAACTAAGGACTGTACATTGTTACCAATGTATTCGGGGGGGGTCTTATACGCACATGCCAGTACCACCGTAATCTGCTTTCCTGATTTTTTTCGGATACGTCTCATACACCCAGACTTCCACGAATGTACATTGTACGTATTACGGATTCTAATGATAATAATTTCGCGTACTATGTTACTAATGTTCACCATTGCCGGTGCTAATGTTGGTAGATGGTAGGTATTCAGTATTCACGTTACAGAATATTGTTTTTGTATGGAAATTCTTCTGGGAAATCAACAGGCTAATTTAGGGATTGCACTTCATACAATATTTACTTTTCTAAATATCCATTTATATATTTAAATTATATTTAGGATATATGTAAACTTATTTAAATATATCAAAAACATACATCTACCTAGTTATTATCAAAATTTTAATTTGAAATTACGTTGCCAAATTTTATTTTTTAAATTATGAATCTGGGTTTATCGAAATTTACCCAAATACACCTTTGTACACTTCACAGTAACCTTGAAAAGCTTGTGTCGTGAAGTCGAGTAGGTGGGCATCGGGGATTGAACCCGCGCCCACTGGATTAAAAGTCGAGGGCGTTACCAACCAGGCTAGTTAAGTGACCACCTCATGTTAGGTATTCAGTTTCCAAGCTTTTTTTAAGGAGAGAGTTTTTATTAAAGGCCCAGGCCCACCCCAAAATGTAAAACAATTATTAAAAAATGAAATTTTCAAATATTTATTATATCAAGTCTACTAACAATGAGGTGGTCGGTAGCCTGGTTGCTAACGCGTCCGACTGTTAATCCAGTGGGTGCTGGTTCGATCTCCGATGCCGATCTACTCCACTTCACGACACAAGCTTTTCAACTTACTGTGAAGTGTACAAAGGCCCAGATTCATTTTATTTAAAAATAAATACTAATAAAATATTGAATCCTCACTTTAATAAAAAGGGTTTATTATTTTAGTACAGTTGTAGAAAAAAGGTTTTCTCCAAAACAATTTCCTTCTATCAAGTTATAAAGCTTTATATATCTACTAAACCATACGAGTATATAAGAATTAAATACCCAAGTGTATTCACAGTGTTGCCAGTATAAAAAACCCAAGTACCTATCTTATTTATTTTTTAAATCCCATAATAACTTATTGCCTTTTATCGTTTTCAATTTCCCCATTTCTGTCATTACGCCACATCTGCCATAGTGTGGCAACACTGGGGAGTCGACTTATATAATTCTGGTGGAAATTGGGTGTGTTTGTAACGCAGGGCCTGTGCCAACTTTTGCAAGTTGTTCGAATATATACGGAATTTAAGAGTACGCATACTGACATCTCAATAATTTCTAAAAATAGGAGACCTTAAATCTCGACAACCGTTACTAAATATGCTTCGAAAAAAAAGAGTAGATACATTGAACCTTTATCTAGGGCATGACCGTAAAAGATTTTTTGTATCGTGTATAGATTTTCAAAAATAAATGTGGAAATCCCCTCTGATCTTTTTTCCGAAAGACAGAAACTCGTTTCCCGAAAGTCGCGGAGTTTTTTTTTTATTGACAATATGCATTATAATCTACGGAATAACTCAAAAAGTTTTTTGATTGAAGCGAAATCAACTCCAAAAAATGGAGAAAAAAACGCTATTTTTAACATTTTATCATGATGCAATTGTTCATGCGATTTTGAACTTTAATGCCGCGGGAAATGACCGTGACGGTCCCCAGCTTTGAGTAGAATAGAAAATACTACGCTAAATAAAAATTTAATTTACCATATGAATAAACGTGTAAGGATATAGGGTCTGGCGATCTGTTCTCTCTGCCTACTCCGTTTTTGACAGGTTACAGCTAGTACATATAATAATAAAGGGATCGGTGGTGGAGAGAGGGGGTGGGGGTTTAAACAGTGAAAATCTCGCGACGAAAATCTCTCCCATTAAACAAAATAAAATATAGCGCAGTAAAAGTGGGAAAATGCCTCATTCTCTCTCACTCACTCATTTTATTCTCCCGCCAAATGATCTCAGCAGCTTTACACTCTACAGCCAGGTATTGACAAACTTTTGTGGTTATACTACTAACGAAAACTAAGGTCATATCAAGTTTTATTAATTAAAAAAGTTTGTTATGTAAGTGGTATGCTAGTGGAAAGGCAGATATTCTTGGGTCCTAAAAGTAAAGTCGCAAATATTGACATAAAAAAAAAGATTTTTGAGACCATAGATCACGCCAACCTTACTAAATAATGTGCTTTGCAAAAAAATAGAGTAGATACATGAGCGTCGTCAGCCTCGGAGCTAAGGGGGGAAGGGGAGAGGGCAACAAAATTTTGAAATCCGATAATTTTTTTTGATGAAATAACTTTATTTTGATGGATTTTCATGAAAATTTATGATATGACGAGAAAACGTGTGGTAATAATGTGATTTTGGTGAGGTTTTACCATTTAGTGTGAAATATATATATACCTATTCCAATCTCTGGGAGAGGGGGGGGGACCCCCCACGTTTGGCACTCGTGCCACAGGTTTTTCATCACTATTTTCCACTGTGTGATATCTCTGGTGTACTTAGTGCTAATATTACGTACCTACCTAGTGTTATTGTTGCCAGATATATGAGGTGCTTGGGGAGGGGGGGATTTAATAAGATATTTGAGGTGGGTACCTACTTAGCTACCGCAACCTTCTTCACGATTACCAACACAAATGTTCACCATGATTATATTGGTAGATTATGTTTTCAAGTCGTTATTAAAAACGAAATTTATGTTAAAATCTTAAGTCTTAGGATGATATCTTTGGTAATAGATGAGAAATCTTACATTTTCTGACGTCAATCGACCCACCATTAAAAAAGTATGCTAAAAAAAAACAGTGTCTCTGTGTCTTCTGAACTTCGAATAAGTATTTCACATTTAGCCATTGATTTTGATGATGCCCTCAATGCAGTATTTAATTACTCATTTTTACCTATCATTTGAGTTACATTTTGTTTAAACCGGGCTTGGGATTTTTTTCCATACTAAATGAACATTCTCCTTTAAGTTCAGTTAAATTTGGTTCTAAGTAGCATAGTTTAAGATTAATCAGAAAAGCTTGTGTCGTGAAGTGGAGTAAGTCGGTATCAGGGATCGTACCTACGCCCACGCAATCAACAGTCGAGCTCGTTTACAACTCAGCCACCGGCCACCTCAAAGTTATTCAACAACTATTCAAGAAAATTATTGCAATTTGTTGAAAAAATGTTTTTTTAGTCCCTGTATCTCAATTATTTTTTAAGATAGAGGGTTGATTTTCAGTTCATATTAAAAAAGGAAGAATGTTTTTTTCTGTAAAACGAACTATTTAAAAAACAAACAGAGGCGGGTATCAACAAATTTCATTTTTGGATCTTAGACTTAAGGACCAATACAACAACATACCAAAAAATCAAAACAACCGGACCTTTTGCATAGCACACTAGTGAAATTATGACCAGTTTACTGGACTAACATACTCGTGGTATATAGGTTCCCGCATAAATGTTGAAATTGTATCTACTGTAGCATTTATTGTAAAAATATTTAAGTATTAAAAATCGTGCAAAACGTAGGAACATTTTAAAACATATTCCACACAAGTAATCCACGCGGTAACATACATTCAATTTCGTTTGCTTATATTCGCGGCCATTTTAGGAAATTGCCAACAAACAAAATGGTTTCCACTGTAATGCATCCCTCGAGTACTGGAATAACAAGATGGAGTAGATAGGTGGCTACTTACATCATGATGATATAGTAACACTGGAAGGATAATATCCATAGACTTTTATATTAAGTACCTAGATGGCGTACTCAATGCTAGTAGTGAAGTTAACTGGTGCTTACAAACTGTCAAATCGTATGGAGAATTTTAACATTTCGTAGGCAACGTTTTCGAAATTTTGATCTCATAGTTAACCTTAGACGTCTGTTTTCATGTATTTTCAATAGAAAGGAAGTGACGCAATTTCACGCTCGGCACTTTTTGGTATTTCAGAGTCGCAAAACTCACACTATTAACAAGATATCAATAACAATAACTAAAACATATCGCTTAATTCCTAAATAACGATATAACTAATACAGTTTATAACTATGCGAACAAAATTTCGAAAACGTTTCCTACTAAATGTCGAAATTCTCCATACGATTTGACAGTTTGTAGGCACCAGTTTACTTCACTACTAGCATTGAGTACGCCATCTAGGTAACTTAATATTATATAAGTCTATGGTGGCTACTTACGTCACAATGATATAGCAACACTGGAAGTATAATAATATACATTAATATGGCAACACAGCGTTGATAGGCTACAGGGGAATAGAACTAACGCTTATTTCGCTTATTGAAACATTTTGTTTAAAATTTAAAACTACCTACAATGAAATTTGTACAAATTAAAATATTATTTTGCAGGAAGAGGACTAATTTAGAATAATTTGTTAGTCTTTTCTAGTTTTATATTATTTTATCGCTTTTTGAATACATGGCAACATTGGCAAAATCAAAGTCGTTTTCTAAATAAGTAATCGTAAATAAAAATAATTTTTATAACTTTTTTGCGGTATTCCAAACGATACCGAGCACGTACGACCTCTCGGGGTTCTTGGGTTCCTACATTCCAAAGGCGCCTCCCACCAAGAATCGGCCGAATCAAAGTTTGTAAAAAGATATGAGTTCTACTCGTGAAGCACTTTCGTGAGATACCAAACACGGCGGTATGCGGTGACTGGAACCTCTCGATCTTCTGAGGTTTGAGCTGGACAAAATCTGACTTACGTTCTGGATTTGTTTCCAACACCCTTTCATATGATCCCACACGACCCTTGAATCCCCTTAAAACGCCTTTCATATTTTTTGTCTCTAGAGAAAGCTGATCCAATTTTATACAAAAATCACCGAGTTTACGTACGTTTGAAAAGTTTCAGGTCTATAAGTAGTCAGGAAGTGGTTGTAAAATCCATTGCAAAATTTGCGCACAGACAGAGTGATACAGTGTTTGCATATAAACAGGAGTTAGTATGAATATTTTGCGATGCACAGTTTAACAAATATATGAATCACTCAACAACGGGTGCATTGCCGTACAAAAAATGAATAGTTTACAACACATCTATCCCCTTGCAGGACGGACAAGGAATAAAATGCCAAACCGCCTAATTCTTATATCCACATCTTGCTTCCGTCACATTCATGCAATCTGTCATACACACGCCTTTCGATACAGAATTCCATTAAGGATGAACATTGTCGGGAAGATACCTTTCATTTCTGTTGAAGAAAAAAAAACTGTAATGTATTTCCTTCTGTGCAATGCAGATAAATCCAGTTCCAATACCTAAAATAATTTAGCTAAATCCCAAATAATATTTTCAGATATTATAATATCCAATACCCAGAGAAAGGAAATTGCTTCCTACATTTTATGTTTCAAGACACGAGAATTCATGGAATACTTAAGAGGCTATGTATTTCGGATGAATTATGAACAAAACGGAAGTTCACAATATAAGTAACTGCTCGTACCTAATGTGTTATGCATATAGGTATATCTACAAGAAGATATGTTGTATTCTGCTTCCGGTAGCTAATAATCGTTTCCGGTTTTAAGTGCTTGACGCTAGTGGAAATTGTGGAAATTCAAGCGAGTGCTTAGTGCTACAGTATACACCAGTTTAATCTGTACACGTATTTTTATCTCATCCTCAAACTTTTTTTATACGTACGGGTTCTGGGGCTGGGTTTTGTAAACAGAAATTCTTCCCTGGACAAATCACGTAAAAGCTTGTACTGTCATCACTCTGGAGGTGCCAGAATTCGAGCTAAGATACTCTTTTCTATTAGAAAAGCTCAGTGTTTGCCAGAAGAGTTCGCCCCGATGAACCTCTAACATTAACTAGGAAACCTACTACTACTACTACTACTACTACGCCCTTCATGTCTCCATTCGGGAGCACAGGGAGGCTACCAGGCGTCTCCATTCAGAGCGATTTTGTGCGAGTGATATTACCTCTCTCCACGTCATTCCTAACGCTCTGATTTCGTTGTCATAGGAACGGTGCACTGTGAAAGAGGGTTTTCCGGGGCGTCGGGACCCCTGTGGGTGGAAAAACAGCGCTCTCTTTGGCCGTAGGAAACCTACCTATTAATAATTATAAATTTATTCTAGTGCAACGACTACATGGTTGGCGCAGTTGGTTGAGGCGGTAGTCTCAAAAGCGGGAGGTGCCAGGTTCAAACCCCGGCGCTGGTGATGTAGGTATTCCACACTTTGCGTTACAGGCTTAGTGCAAGGTGTGCAGGAAAGTATTTGGGTTTGTGTTTGCAAGCCCAGATACTTTTATTAAAAAACTATTTCGTTCTTCTTCCTTTCTCCATAACATTTTTTGGCAAATGTTTTCAGAAAAAGCTCTTGATTATCCTAAATCAAATCAATGTGGCACTGAAGCATTCAGAAACGAAAGTCCAGTCTTTTCCTCTATATATTTTTTAAAATAAAAATGTGTTGGTTAATTTGAAGGGTACTGTACAAAATGAGAACATCTCTTGTGGAAATTGTCAAGTTTTTCGTGTGGAAAATATTAGCAGAACAATGGAAGGTGGATAATGTTGATGGCATAGATGAACGCATAAATGTAGCTTCCGTGATCCGTGATATTGCGGACGGAGACAAGACTTTCCGTAAACTGCTCCATAACAATATATTTGGCTTTGAGAGAAAGATGCTAGGCGTAAGGCTGAGAGATTTAATCAGAAATGGTGGAAACAGATGCCAGACAAAAGCTATCGATGTGTAAGATCGTATTTCCAAATTTAAAAAGAAATGGGCAGGTGATGTTACCAGGGTTTACGGTGGTTGGAGCTGGACACAATTTGACTTACAATCTGAATTAATTTTCCAACCACCTCTCATACGATACCATACATGACCCCATACGACTCTTGGATCCCCCTCAAACGTCTTACATCTTTGTTGTCTCTGGAGAAGGCTGATGCAATATGGTAGGTATACAAATGTATTGTCACCGAGTTTAAGTATGCTTGCAAAGTTTTAGGTCTCTAAGTAGCAGGCGCGAAGCGACCTAAGAACACGATTCCCAACGAGTTACCTTTTGGAAAAATGATGATTATAATAGTGTCTAATCTGACGTAATCCCATAAGAAATGTTATCTCCGGCTTCCCTTCTGCAGAAGTCCACCCTTCGCCACTGCTAAGTAATCAGAAAGTGGTTGAAAAATCGACTGCAAGATTTGCGGACAAACAAAAAACGACGGAGTGAAGTGATAATAAAAAATATGACTAATATCGTTTCAACTTTTTGGTTTATAGTGGTCCAATAAACATTTACATACATTACAAACATTATAGATATATACCTAATAAAATATGCTCCTCGAATCCCTTCATATGCAATGAAAAT
Organism: Ceraclea dissimilis; assembly: GCA_963576895.1. Taxonomy (NCBI): domain Eukaryota; kingdom Metazoa; phylum Arthropoda; class Insecta; order Trichoptera; family Leptoceridae; genus Ceraclea; species Ceraclea dissimilis. The sequence goes on from OY756363.1 coordinate 18,867,998, forward strand.
ATATCACTTGTACATCTTGGCATAAGTAAGTAAGTACCTAATAATATAAAGTCTTATAACTTTTTTCACATTTAACTTCAACAGTTGTTGTTGGAAAAGCACTAAGTGTAAAGTTTAGCTCGATTTGTAACATTGGCTTTTGCTCGCGGTTGCTTAACTCGGCGACGTTGCATTAAACCAAAAACTATCTACTGCAGTGGTTCCCAAACTTTTAATTTCGCGTACCACACACGAAATTATAAATCAGTAGCGTACCACTGAACTGTAACCGTTAAAATAAACCTTCAAAATGGTAAATTGATAAAAAAACTGCAACAACTTACTGTTTATGACAACATTATCATTTATTAATTATAGGGAAAAAAATACAATATTCTTAGTGCGAATAATGATGCTGCATGTTCGAGACAAGATAGGAAATATCTGGCTCATTTGTAATCACATAATTTTAAACGCAAATTGGGGTCTACATTAAGCTTTTTGTTGTAAATGGAATCAGAAACAGTAATGCTTTTCTGGATTCTATGGCCATGCCTGCTTGCGTACCACCTTAAAAATTGTCGCGTACCACTGGTGGTACGCGTACCATAGTTTGGGAATCACTGATCTACTGAGTTTCAATCATATAGTTATAAACACCAGTGGCGAAGAGTGGAATTCTGTAGTAGGGAAGCCGGGACAAACATTTTTGATTTGCATCTCAGATTAGATCTATTATTTTATCATCCTAAACCAGAAAAGTAACTCTATGGGAACAGTTTGTTTACAGAATAGGTATAGTATTGCAACAACAGCCATTAAAGCTAGGGACCCAACTATGACGTCACGGTCATTTCCCGCGGCGTTAAGGTTCAAAATCTCATGATAAAATGTAAAAAAATGCGTTTTTTTTAACTGTTTGGGGTTTATTTCGCTTCATTAAAAAAACTTTAACGGTCATTAACTAGATTTTAATGCATAGTATATCAACAAGAAAAACTATTTTTTCTTTGCGACATTTACGAAAAAATACTACTTCTTCGAAAAAAAAAATTTAGAGGTGTTTTTCCAAATTTATTTTGAGAAATCTATACAAGAAATAAAAAATCTTTTACGGCCATTCTCTAGATAAAGGTTTAACGTATCTACTCTATTTTTTTCCAAAGCTTTTTTAATAAGGTTGTTGAGATTTGTAAGCTCTCAAAAATCTCTTTTTTTTTTTAATGTCAATACGCCTACTTTTAACTTCACTGGAAAAGTTTACTGGATACTCGTCCCTTTAAGATAGTTGTGGATAATGGTTTGAAAAGTAGAAACATATAACAGTGTGTAACATTAGTTCAGTGTGTAGAAACAGTAGCGTAGCGTGGGGAGGGGGGGGGGGGGGGCGGTCCGCCCCGTGCGGCACTTTTTAGGGGGCGGCATTTTTTGAGGAAAATTTTCAAAAATCCATTAAATCACATTTGTTTCATTAAAAACTGGAAAAAATTTCGCCTGCGGCGCTATTTTTCTCTATTTGTACCAAATCAATAACTAAATTTTAGTTGCCTCACTTGATAAGACTTCGCCCGCGGCGCTATTTTATCTCTTTTTAGGCCATATCAATAACAAAATGTTAGTTATCCCACTCCAGCCTAGAAGTTCTTTATAATTCCTGTAAATTTTCGGGAATTTTGGATTTATATGCCTAAATAAGGGGGTGGCGGATTTGATTTCCGCCCCGGGCGGCAGAAACACACGCTACGCCACTGTGTAGAAAGTAGTATGTATCTTATACGTTACAAGAGAAAGAAAAAAATGGACATCAATATTGTTTAAGAGAAGAAAGCAACATGTTTTATTGCCAGTCGTATAAGACAGTTTGTTGTTTTCTATAAAGATTTATTTCCCCTTTATATTGTGAACGAACTTCTGGGAGTGCCTGTACATTGTAACTAAACAGATGTCATCAACCATTGGTATCTCTTTAGAATCGGGGTTTTTCTTTACATTCGGGGCCCCTATATTGTTTCACGTAGATATGAACAATGTATATGTTGTGTGTATTTATAGTTTGGTATTATATTATTTTTAAGTTATTATAGTTATACTTTGGTTAAATTAAAAACTGAACATTTCTCCCACACTGTAGTGGGAGAATATTAATGAAATCTTATCATATGTATTAGTTATAAGAAACGTTGCACTACTATATTACGTTACATAAATAAATAAATTGAAATTGAACATACTTGACATTGTTTCTTGCTTTTCGGGTGAACCGTTTGCAGATAAACTTGATCGACGTTTCTACACTCCTTCTGGTCTCAACAGAGGAAGACACCAGTAGGAGTGTCGAAACGTCGATCAAGTTTATCTATACACGGTTCACCCGAAAAACCAAGAAACAATGTCAAGCGCACATCGTGAAAACCTTCAACATTTATAATGAACATACTTTCATGGTTGCATTGGCGTCGCCTGTAGTTTCGAAGCTAGGAGAATGTATGTGCGGAAAAAGTGAAATTAACAGCTATTGTTTTATTGTTTTGAATCATCCACAGCTATAAATTTATTTCTGAGACTGAATTCATTCTTCTTTCTTCAGAAAGTCATATTATTCTTGAAATAAAAATGTGTTGAATCCGTTCCACAATAGGTGTTAAAAAATTTTTCTTATGAAAAAATGAACAAAAGAACAGCGCCGTAGTCGAGGTTTTTACTTTTTTGTGTTCTCTCTCTATTTAGGCCTCCCTTTGGTTAGGGGGTCCAAAATCTTTCAAACAATCATTTCATTGCCTCAGATTGTAGTAAAACATAATTTTCTGGCAGATCTAAATAGTTATAAACCCTGGATTGACTAGAATACCTCCATTCTCTCACAGTGAGGTAGTCCTTTAGTTTAGTATACCTACTTTCTTGTCATATGTATTTGTTATTTCTGTATTTTTGGGCCAATAAAGTTTTATTTAGGTAGGTACCTACCTATTATTTATATAGTGTCTACCTAACCTACTTACCTATTAGTTTTTTTATAATTAACATCCACGATATCCACTGGTTTTCTACCAATGATTAAGTGTTGTGTGTGAAAGAATAGTTTTACTTTTAACTCAACAGATGCCATTGTTGGTCGCTATTCTATTTCGTGCCCCCCTTCTGCCCCCCCCACACCCTTACAACCCCCCAACTCATCCCTCTTATAGTAATCCATACATTCCTACATTTTTTTTAGTAATACCTACCTACAGAAATGTTTTATCGATAGATTTTTCTATTTATTTTTTACCTGAAAAAAAATCACCAGGTCCCTCCGACGCGACGTCGCCTATTCTCTGGCGTTGACTTCTCGACAGCCCTGTGTCACCCGGAACAACTCCTCCACTCTTAGGATTCCGATCCATTCTCAGATGTTTCTTAACCAGTACATCTCCCATTTCCCAAAATGCGACTATGAAAACTACTAATTATGTAAGTACTTATGGTAATAAATATTTATTTCAAGTATGTTATATCTCAACAGATATACAGCAAAGGATGAATTTTCCATCAGGCTTATAAATGAATGAATTATTTTTTATTTGATACTATACAATACATAAGAAATCTAGATTTAAGTCTCTGACAAGCAGTTCACTCTGCGCTTTTAACATGTTTTTTACACTTTGACATAACGAATGTTATATGATATATGTAGGCGTGATGTTGGCCATACGATAAATAAATATTTGATACTATCCATGTTTTTCACGAAGTTTTTCATACTCTCTACGGCTTCCGTTCCAGCTAAAAATAATCACAAGATAATTTTCCGTCTCATCATGTTCTGATGGCGTTTGATAAAATAGTAGGCGTATTATTATATGCGCGTATATGCGCAGAACAGCTTTTAATTTCATTTCCTGTGATACGAGTACAAACTTAACGTAAAAGCACTTTTGGTTTAATACAAGTCGAGAAGATAGTACCTAAAATAAGAACGCTTCACCCTTCCTCTCTCATCCACGTCCATTAACCCCCATCTCCTCTGTTTAACTCCCCCCCCAGTCCCCCTCACAAGTAGAGTCTTCTCCCCGAGGGGTTTCTCAGTTAAACAGCTTTTAAGCAACTAGCAAACGAATAAATTTGCAAAACATAAACTCCAACTTTATCTTCCTAACAGAGTTGCCACTTCTTAATAAAATAAATAAGAATAACTTTTTTTAAATATATCTATTTTTGAGTGCATGCAGCTGAGAGGTAACGGTCTTGGAGGGCCACCGCTGAACTCAGAGAAAGCAAGGCGACTCGCAACAAGACGTATCGGGAGCTACATGACACATGTCGGTCAGGACTCAGTCTTGAGGACAAGATTGTATATGATATGATAATCTCCCCCGGACTAAAGGTTGACGCCAACTGACTTAATTAAAGGTAATCATATTCTTTTCTAGAAAATATGTCCATTTAACCAATCGTGTGGTGTGTGTGTGTGAATTGTAAGCCCGGGGAAGTCGATCTTCTGCTTAAGCTGAGAATAATACAATATCATATTCTTATTATTCTACCATGAATTCTAATGTGCACCTGAGAGGACACCAGCTGAAACTGACAACAACAAGATTCACATCCAACCCACGAAAACACACTTCCACAACCAATAGAGCTGTCAGTGCTTGGAATCAGTTGCCAGAGTCAGTGGTACTTGCTCCATACTACACACCAACATCTTCGAGAATAGACAAGATAATAATATAAACACAACTAAACTGGGACTTGGGTCAATCCAGAAAAAGCTGCCTACCCAATAACAAATAATAATAATAAGAGTCATAGTCACAAATTCGACTTGGCTTCCTTGCTTTCTTGTAGTTCCAGCCAGTGCTGAGATGTATACCTACGAGTTTCTATATTCTACCTACGAGTGATAGTCACTGAATTACCACATCTAAATGAGGATTGATTCCTATATAATATTTTATTAATTTATTGTGGGGTTGTGGCAACCCTGCGTGTATAATACTATCTCAATGGCTGCCGGGATAATCATCCCCTGCTTATGTCGTATTAATTAAGCGACCAAAAAGTGGCTCCTTAATTAGTTGCTTCATCTGTTATATATATACCTACATACAACATAATACATATACACTCTAGTCTACCTACCACTACATGCATAATGTTATATTCAGTATATTCAAACACACTAATACACACGTAATTTATCATATAAAAAATGCTTAAGAGTGTGCATACCGACATTTCAAAAATTTCTAAAAACGAGAGTCCTTCTATCTCGACAACCGTTACTAAATATGCTTTGGAACAAAATAGGGTAGATGCATTGAACCTTTATCTAGGGAATAACCGTAAAATATTTTTTATATCTTGTATAGATTTGTCAAAAAATATTTTTTAAAACACCTCCGATCTTTTTTCCGAAAGACGGAAACTCGTTTCCCGAAAGTCGCGGAGTAAAAAATTTTTTTTTGTACTGATAATATGCATTAAAATCTAGGGAATAACCGTAAAAGTTTTTTGATAGACGCAAAATTTACCCCAAAAAATGGAAAAAACGCTATTTTTACCATTTTATCATGCGATTGCCACGCGATTTTGAACCTTAATGCCGTGGGAAAAGACTGTGACGTCATTCTTGGTGCCATGCCCTTAATGGCTTATATCCACTGAGCAAAAATAGTTCTATTTTTGCTTAAACTTTTTCAAATTTTGTATGAGAATGTTAGCGCTCAGTAAGAATATCGTAAGCGACAAAGTGAATTATACCTTTTTAAAAGAGACCTGGGAAGAAATTTAAAAATCTAAAACAGCAAATTTGTTGAGATTTCATTCAAGATCACCAATATTTTGGCTAAATTATACTTTTATAAATAAATAAATAAATAAATAAAAACTTTATTGCACATAAATATACACACAAAGGGCGGATTTATCGCCTATCGGCGATTTCTGCCAATCAACCCAACTTTGACATAAGAAATGAAACATAAATTACATAACATACCAATGTACTTAATGTACTTTTATATTTGAAAAACTGAACGGAAAATCTTCAGATCCCGTAAATTTTAGGGATACTTTTTTATTCAAGGAATTTCCAAATCCTCTAATTATAAAACAGCAGATCTGTAGTCCATACTTTCATCTATCACTGTCTTCAGTTTCAAGACGATTCCTTGAGTATTGGCTGAGTAAGATTCAGGGCGCCGAAGCCCCTGACAGCATATAGGGTCTTAATACGTACGTCTTCTTGTGAAAATTTTCAAAAGATATCCTTTCTATAAGAGATATAATTTTTTTAGAAATATCATTCGATTTTCAAGCGATTAGTGATTTATTAGTGATCCAAGAAATTTTCTATGTAAAAAAAGAAGGTCGAATTCTTTGATTATTGAACCTACCTACATCTACTGCCCTCTTACCTACAAGAGGTCCACTTCTTCTTCTTCTTTGCCCTCGCCTTTGTCCCATTTACTTGGGGTCGGCCCTCCTGTCCTCATCCTCCAAGTCCTTCTGTTCCCCGCATCCTCCGCACGAAGCTTCGCCTCCTTTAAGTCTCTCGCGATTGTGGACATCCATGTGGTCAGGGGTCTGCCCGGTCTTCTGGGCCCTACTTCAATGTCCATTGTCCTTTTGATCATGTTGTCCTGTGGCAGTCTTATAACGTGTCCGTACCATCGTAATCGATTTTCGGCCACCTGCAAGAGGTGCACCATGAAAAAAATAACAAGCGTGAAATATCCTGTGTCTAGGTACGAGTATGTGATAAGAAAAAAATAATAGATAATAAATAATAAAATAGATAAGTTATAATTCATTGTCAGCCCGCGTTTGCCTACTGCATTACACAGGCCTCCCCTCTCCTCCTCCACTTCTCCCGCTCCTGTGCGATTCCCATCCCCCGGGGTCCTATGAACCTCTTAATGTCAGCCGTCTATCTGGTAGGTGGTCGCCCTTGTGGTCTTTAACGCTCCTTGGTCTCCACTCCAGCAGTCTCCTCGTCCATCTGTTGTCTTGCATTCTTGCAATGTGCCCCGCCCATATATAGCACGATTGATATATAGCACGAATATATTCTACAATTTCATGAATTTGTTATACGTGATTACCTACACATGATCCATGTGTGTGTGTGTGAGGGTGTGTGTATATAGGGGAGGTGTGGGTAATATACGTCCCCCCCATGCACCCACTCTCATAATAATGGTTATAAATCACTAATGGTTATAACCAATTAAACCCGAGTTTCAACACATTTACTCACTGGATGCCGAAAGCATTTTAACCAACCTACTCTTAATGCTATTTTATGTTGGCATTAGATGTGCCACAGAATCACAGGGAACAACTGAAAATCACACGTAATCTGGATATGAATCTATTTGCTATTTTTCACAGGGTATCCAGTGGTAAACATAAAAAATATCAAAAAAGCAGAGCTTGTAGAAAGCATGAAAAGTCTATTTAGTGTATTCGCACATGCTCATGAGATTTTTATGACAGCAAGTAACTTGCTTGACATTTATTTATTTATCGTATGGTCATTTCTAGTACATCACATAAATTACAATATCAATTCACAATAATAGCTCATGTTTGACTGTCAGATATTTAAAAATTAAAAGTATTGTTTTTTAAATAATAAGTATTTCAGATACTGATTACGATGATGCCACATATGCAGTATTTAATTACTTATTTTTAACTATTTGTTAGTTGGCCTGGATTTTTTAGCATTCTTTTCATAATTAAACATAATTTTCACTACATTCTAAAGAATCTAAAGCAAAAGTCACAAATTAAGGTTTTACCGAAAGCCTACATTTTTGGTTTGTTTTGTCAAAATCGTGGTAGCAGTTTGTGAGATATTGTCAAAAAACCTAAATGAAAAATATTAGTGAGAAATTTCAATTTTTAAAAAGCCTTATCCCAAAAACTACATTAATTATTTTTTTCATCCTCATCACCTCTCCAAATAATATTTGATATAGGGAACCAATCACCCTCTATTTACGAGTATGTGTTACTTTATTGGTGTTAAAAAATAACAGGTTAACGTTCTTTAGCATATTTTTTGTTATCAGAATTTTCAGTTCATTTTTCAAACGCAATGTGGCGCTATGTTTTCCATTGTGTTTGTGTTTTTTCCCTTTAAATCATAATTAAAGTGGTACGCACGTGAAGCGCTACTAATTCCCTGTCAAATCTCTGAAATACATTCACCAATATTACAAACAATACATTCACTACATGACGTGAAGTGATGAGGAATGATTTGTGAATGTTTTTAATGCAATTAATCTGTTTTATGTCTTGTATGTATAATATTTTTTGTTTGAAAATTGATGTATGTCCAGGACGAGTTGCTGAAATGAGACTATTAGTACATCTCATTTTAAAAAAAAATGAATCTGGGTTTATTGAAATAAACCCAAATACATCTTTGTACACTTCACAGAAAGCTTAAAAGCTTGTGTTGTGAAGTGGAGTAGGTCGAGGATTGAACCCGCGCCCACTGGATTAACAGTCGAGCGCGTTACCAACCAGGCTACCGACCAGCTCAATATGTTTTATGTCTTGTATAATATTTTTTGTTTGGAAATTGATGTATGTTCAGGACGAGATGCTGGAATGAGACTATTAGTACATCTCAGCATTGAATTTGTTATTTTAATTAAGGTGAGGTAATTGAGGTGGTCGGTAGCCTGGTTGGTAACGCACTCGACTGTTAATCCAGTGGGAACGGGTTCGATCGCCGATGCCGACCTACTCCACTTAACGACGCAAGCATTTCAAGCTTACTGTGAAGTGTACAAAGGTGTATTTGGGTTTATTTCGATAAACAAATTAATTTTATAATATATATATATTTTTTTTTATTCAGATTGGATAATGTGTTCCCGACGAAATGCTAGCAGACGTTCTACACTCTGCTAGCATTGTTGTGCTTATTTTTACGGGGAGGCATGACTTTGCCAACACGCTTCTCAGTATTATCAGCAGAAGAGTCATAAACTCATCAGCCTAATACTGGGAAACATTCACCTATCCAGATATCACGGATATCACAGGATTAGGCTCAGATGCGCGGGGCAAAATACAAGTATTGTGCCTGAAATATCAGTATTTAGAAATCGTCTTTCAATATTGCAACTATTAATAATTACCGATTTTTGCATTTTTATGTATAAATTTTCCGGTAAATGTTTTTTTTTTAATTATTTATTAGCGACAAAAAATATCTTGCTAAAACCATAGTGAAGTTAAATAAAATCTTGTAAAAATGAAATGTCTCTCTCTAACTTAATTTAGGATTTTGATAGTACCCTTATGTTTCCGAAAGGAACTGTAAAGGTTGTAGAATCTGACTTAATAAATCCCACTCGCTTAGCAATTAGCGAAGCCCAAAAGAATATAACTTTATGAAACCATCTCTTTTGATTTCTACTTGTTTACAGTTACTGCGGGTGCAGGGCAGGTGGGCAGGAGGGGTTAGGAGGGGTTAGGAGTCTCATCCCTGGTGTGCTGGAGCCCCCCTCCCCCCCACAGAGGGTGGGCCGCCCACCCTTTGCTTCAGGGTAATGTCTGAATAATCATGCGATCAAAGTTTTCATTGTTTGAGATAATAACGCAGAGATCATATTACCCACACCAATCATTTAATATAATTTTTGAAGTTGGAACATGGAGTGAAAATTTTAACAAAGAATACTGTTTATGAGCGGGAACGTTTAGAGGTGGTCGGTAGCCTGGTTGGTAACGCGCTCGACTGTTAATCCGGGGGGCGCGGGTTCAATCCCCGACTTACTCCACTTCACAACACAAGCTTTTAAGCTTTCTGTGAAGTGTACAAAGATGTATTTGGGTTTATTTCGATAAACCCAGATTCATTTTATATACAGGGTGTTTGATAGATGGATACAGATATCTTCAGGAGTGATAGTAGAGGTCATTTAGCATCTTTTGAGCCAAACTTAGCTTAGTCAAAAGTCGCTCGGTTCTCGAGATATTCGAGATTTAACCTTTTTTTCAAAATACCCCGAATTACTCAAGTTTTAGCCCGATAGCATCGTAAGTAAAGGTACCTACTTAGTTCTATCATTCTTTTTTGTTACCTGAATATGTGTTTAGTCTATTTAAATCATAAGTTTCAATCTTAAAAACAATCATGTTAAAAAAATATTGGATTAAAGTTTCGAGAAAGAGATATTTCAAAATCGAGTTACGACTTTAGAGAGGATTTTAGATAAGAAAAACAATGTTCAAAGATTCAGAAATCTGGAAAAAACTTCTCTGGTTTATGCTCTTTCAAATGATATACAAAACATTATAAAAAACATTAGTTTCGTAAATCCATGATACAAAAACTTAAATAGATCACCTCTAATTTAAGCAAATTTCCATACAAATTCGGAAACAGTAAAATTGAAAGGAAATGTGTGTTTCACTATGCAACTCTACTTATAGTAAATTTGTATGGAAATTTGCTTAAATTAGAGGTGATCTATTCAAGTTTTTGTATCATGGATTTACGAAACTAATGTTTTTTATAATTTTTTGTATATCATTTGAAAGAGCATAAACCAGAGAAGTTTTTTCCAGATTTCTAAATATTTGAACATTTTTTTTCTAATCTAAAATCCTCTCTAAAGTCGTAACTCGATTTTGAAATATCTCTTTCTCGAAACTTTAATCCGATATTTTTTAACATGATTGTTTTTCAGATTGAAACTTATGAGTTAAATAGACTAAACACATATTCAGGTAATAAAAAAGAAAGATAGAACTAAGTAGGTACCTTTACTTACGATGCTATCGGGCTAAAACTTGAGTAATTCGGGGTATTTTGAAAAAAAGTTAAAATCTCGAATATCTCGAGAACCGTGCGACTTTTGACTAAGCTAAGTTTGGCTCAAAAGATGCTAAATGACCTATACTATCACTCCTGAAGATATCTGTATCCATCTATCAAACACCCTGTATAAAAAAAAAGTTTTTAAAAGTGAACAAGTTGAGATGGCTGGGACATGTGGAGCGAATAAACGATGAAAGGATGACAAGGAAAATTTACCTGATGGGTGAAAGAAGTGGTGTAAGGAAGCGTGGCTGTCCAAGAACCACATGGCTGGACCATGTTGACCAGATCCTCAAGGACGGACGTGTTTTGAGTAAAAGTAATCGGAGAATATGTATGAGGAATTGCATGAATGTGACGGAAGCCCGAAGTGTGTGTCAGGATAGGAAAGTCTGGCGATCCGTTCTCTCTGCCTACCCCGCAAGGGAGGTGGCGTAAGGGTATAGAATAGTATGTTTTTAACATTTATGTAGTCTTTCAACTAACAAACAGTGTAAGATGGGCATGCTGGACTTACGACCAGCCATCGGTTGGTTTAGGTGATCACTTTAACCTCGAGAAACGTTCACCATTCTGCCCTTAACACCTGTGTGTGTATTCTTACATGTTTTTCAGAGTTAGAGAGACTATTACACTCTGAAAAATTCGCGCCTTGGGTGGGATTCGAACCTCAGGGCTGTGAAGCAAGTACATATTCTTTACTTTTTTTGTATTGCAATATAGTTTTCATAATTCTAATATCTCTTTAGTACCTATAGAATAGTGTTTTGAATAACGTTTGTCAAATGGATTTCAACGGTTAATTGCAAAATCGTGTAGCGTATTTACTACCTACGCCCCCCCCCCCCTAGTGAATGCCCTCCCCCTCTGTCACCATGCATCATCCACCGAACAATCGACTTACATAATCAACTTACATAATTCTGGTGGAAATGGCGTAACAATGCAGCGCCGCGGCAACTTTTGCAAGTTGTTCGAATATACATAAATATACCTACGGAAATTTAGGTTCCCGACCAAAATATGTCGTCACGGTAATTTCCCACGGCATTAAGGTTCAAAATCTCATGAACAATCGTATGATAAAATGGTAAAAATAGCCTTTTTTCCATTTTTGGGTTAATTTCGCTTCAATCAAAAAACTTTTACGGTTATTCCTTAGATTTTAATGCGTATTATCAATATAAAAAAGAAAAAAAAAACTTCTCGACTTTCGGGAAACGAGTTTCTGTCTCTCAGAAAAAAGAGCAGAGGTGTTTTTCATTTTTTTTGAGAAATCTATAGAAGATATGAAAAATATTCTACGGTTATTCCTTAGATAAAGGTTCAATGTATCTACTCTATTTTTTACAAAGCATATTTATTATTTAGTAACGGTTGTCGAGATCTAAGGTCTCTCGTTTTTAGAAAATTTTGAAATGTCAATATGCCTACTCCTAATCAATTTTTATAATTTTTGTTGCCCTTTTTTTGATTGAAGCGAAATTAACCTCAAAAAATGAAAAAAATAACGCCATTTTAAACATTTTATCATGGGGTTGTTCATGCGATTTTGAACCTGAATGCCGTTGGAAATGACCGTGACGTCATAGTTGGGTGGGGAGCTTTAAGAATGACAAGGATGAAAATGTTATAAAGTAAAGGTATAAAGTATTTTAATGAGCTACCAGGCAGAATGAGGGATATTAGAGACAGAGTGGCCTTCAAAAAAGAAATTAAGAGACACATGATGGAGGCACTTGGCCCAGTAGTCTCCTGAAATTTGCTCATTTGTTTCGCGGGATGTAACTTTGTTGCTATATATGAATTTACTATGTATGATGTTTGGTATATATGATATTTTGCTATGTATGATATTTGCTATGAATATATAAATGCAGGATCCCTCCCCACACACGAGACTTGTCTCTATTGGTGGAGAGGTATCTCGAAACATGTACCTATAGTTTTAAGTAATCATATTTTTATGTGTAAAATATTGAAGGAAAATACAAAGAATTTTGAAATTGAAAAAAATTGAAATGTTTCCCACATTTTTTCTTTAGCCTAGAGTCTCCCCTCTAGTAATGAAATAATACAATGTTATAATGAAATGATTTAGAGAACAGAATGTTTATTAAGTAAGACATTGTGTAATTCGTCATCTTTGTATCATTTCTCCTGTCTTCCTTCTTGGTCCCCTCTTTCATCCTTTATTTATTGTACTTTTTTAAATGTTTTATCATCTTAGCAAATAATGCTGACATCTGTTTGGCTTTAAAATTAATAATTAAGGCTCGCGACCCAACTATGATGTCACGGCATGGCCGTAGGCATGTTGAACCCCCCCCCCCCGTAATCCTCAGCTAACCCACTGTTTTTCACATGGGAGAAATGAATCATTTTATTAACACATCGTTTTTACCATGTCATGTATTTTTAGTCTATCTATCTATCTATCTATACCCTCACGCCACATCCCTTGCAGGGTAGGCAGAGAGGACAGAGCGCCAGACAGCCCTATCCTTACACACACTCCTAGCTTCCGTCACATTCATGCAATTAGTCATACACGCTCTCCGATTCCTTTTACTCAAAACGCGTCCATCCTTGAGGATCTGGTCGACATGATCGGACCAGGTCAGTCTCGGACGGCCGCGCTTTCTCACCCCTCTTCGCTCATTCAGATATATCTTTTTTGTCATCCTGTCATCATTCATTCTCTCAACATGCCCAAACCAAAATTTTTAGTAATATTACTAATAGGTACCTAATTATTGTAAAAATCCATTTTAAGGGCTTGTTACCAAGAATGACGTCACAGTCATTTCCCACGGCATTAAGGCTCAAAATCGCGTGAACAATCGCTTGATAAAATGGTAAAAATAGCGTTTTTCCCATTTTTTGGGGTTAATTTCGCTTCGATCAAAAAACTTTTACGGTCATTCCCTAGATTTTAGTGCATATTATCAGTACAAAAAAAATATGCTCCGCGATTTCCGGGAAACGAGTTGCTGTCTTTCTCAAAAAAGATCACAGGTGTTTTTTGCACTTTTTTTTGAGAAATCTCTACAAGATAAATAAATAAATAAAAGATGTAAAAAATCTTTTACGGTCATTTCCTAGATTAAGGTTCAATGTATCTACTCTTTTTTTTTTCAATTTTATTTTGTTTTTTTCTGCTAGGCTGTCTCCCGTTTTTGGTAATTTTTGAAATGTCAATGTTTGCTTGCTTTTAAGTGTAAAGCGTATGTATCGCAAGAATAAAGTTAGGGAGGCATAGGTAATTAGCGCCGCAGGCAATTTGTTTTGTGAAACAATTGTATTTTGATGGATTTTCATACTATCTACCTAATTGCAAAAAAACGTTTCATCGTTTAGTATGAAAAAGTATATACCTATTCATAATCTCCAGAGGGGGGGGGGGGCAGCCGCCCCCTCTTCTCCCTCTGACGACGTCCATGCTAAGTTGTATTTGATTATCAATGCTTGATATAAAACTATTATGCCTCATCCACATGCACGCCGACCCTCCACGTTTTTTGTGTGAATGAGTAAAAAGACGTTAACCGTCGATTACGTATACAATCCAAGACAATCACCCCGTCCGCTCGTCTTTTTACTCAACCACACAAAAAACGTGGTAGCTCGGCCAGCATGTGGATGAGGCATTATAGATATATTAGGTATGGTTGGTTGGTAGATATTAAAATGTCGTGTAGCCCCACCACTATGAAGGTATGTACTCGTATAATATAAGGACTTTGTATAACTTCTGGTGGATAAACTTGAATAAAGTTAATTCCAATATTCTCCCTTTTCTTGTCTCATCTCTTTACTCCTCTTCTATTCAACCGCATCTCATTGACGGCGACAAAAGTCCTGAAATATATTCAGGTAGGTGTACCAATATTTTAATTTATTTAGTTTTAAGGCAGCATGGTCGTCTCGACTGGGGGTACAAGACTGGATATAGACACTAGAATAAACAAAGCCAGGGGTATATTTGGGCAACTCAAACCTGTGAGAACGTCGCCATAATATCGGCAAAAACCAAAGTGAGGATCTGTAACAGTAACGTAAAGACAGTCCTCCTCTGTGGCTGCGAGACATGGCTAGTAGTGGAGAGTGTGACGCAGAAGTTACAGGTCTTTATTAACAAATGCCTGCGCCACATTCTCAAGATACGCTGGCCAAACGTCATAAGCAATGTCGATTTATAGCGGACTATGAACCAGAGGCAGGTCGCTGGAGACATCCGGGAGAGAAAGTGGAGGTGGATCGGTCACACCCTGAGACGACATGAGGGAAACATCCCGACCCAAGCATTGGACTGGGAGTCCTCAGAATGGCGCCGACGGGGTCGCCCAAATACTACTTGGCGACGCTCCACGCTTGCAGAGTTGAGATGAGCCGATCTACAATGGCCGGATGTCAAGACCATGGCCCAGGACACAGACCAATGGAGAAGTGTTGTTGCCGCCCTATGCTCCTAGCTAGGTAGATCTACATAAGTATCTTCTTCTTCGTCAACCTACTCCCGTCCACTCCTGGACGAAGGCCTCCTCCATCTGCTTCCACTCCGCTCTATCCTGGGCTCTTTGGTATATGCATAAGTATAATGCTAATTAATTTGTTACTAGGTACTATTATAAGGTATTATTGTATTGCATTATGTTCCAGACTTATCAGAGCGTTTTGTAAATTATATGTGCTAACACTCAACTCCTTGCCTCTTTAAATGTATCTCGTATAATATGTAACATTATGTTAAATAATTAAATCCCGCTCCGCCCCTGAGTTCGCCGACTAATATCTCTTCCCTCCTATCATCCCTCTAGTAGGACTCACCCTAAGTCATCCCCTTCTCCCTTCCCTCCCCAGTGGCGTCACCCCACCACGTCTTACTCACTGTATTGTGTATAATATAAACTCGACCCTCTCTTCCAAGACTTCTCTTTTGAACACCTCTTAACATCCAGTAAACGAATGTATTTATGTCGGACAGTGGCGTAACTAACTATATTACCCGATACGAGGGTCGACACTAAACATGTTAATTCCACACGCATTCCACTAATATAATAATACTAAAAGTCTTTTATTCTTGAAATGGGTTGTTTTTTCTTTTCAGTACATAACTGTACACAAATGGTTGTGTGAGTAAATGTCTAAAAATCATTCGCTTGTTTTTTTCTCTTTATTCTTTTGTTTGATATTATACTAGATTTCTAAATTCAAATTGATTATCTTTTTTTATTTAAAGTATGCATATTGACAATTCAAAAAATTTCAGTAAACGGTAGACCTTAGATCTCGACAACCTTTTTGTAAAATAATAGGGTAGATACATTGAACATTTATCTAGGGAATGACTAAAAGATTTTTTATATAATTGTATAGATTTCACGAAAAAAAAAATGAAAAAAACCACTGATTTTTTCTCGAAAGACACCAACTCGTTTCCTGAAAGGCTCAAAGATTTTTTTTTGTATTATCAATAATATGGATTTTTCTGGGCAATGACCGTAAAAAAGTATTGAATGACGCCGAATTAACCCCAAAAAGTTAAAAAGACGCTATTTTTAACATTTGTTCATGCGATTTTCAACCTTAACGCTGCGGGAAATGAAGCGTTACGTCATATTGGGCTCCTAGCCAAAAAATGTTCAAAACGAAGTTCATTTCGCCAGCAAACAAATAATTTGAGATAATTTATTTATTTATCGTTTAGCAACGTCGAAATATTGTGACATCGTTAAAGTCTGACATCCAGCGCCTCCAGCCACTGGAGGAATTCAGGGGACAGGCTGGCAGCACTGTCAATGATGGTACCGGGGTAAGCACGTATGGGGCAATCACGCAAGATGTGCTGCATGGTTTGCTTCGGGTGTCCACAGTCACACTGTAGATCATCCCTCATTCCCCACTAATGAGCTAATAATAAAAATGGACATGGACTTGGTCCTGCTCATCGCTAGTCTAAGAAACAGGCGACACTGAATCTTATTGATAAAGGAATAAAACAGAACTCCCCAAACTTAACTGAAGTATGAATAAAGTAAAAGTAGGTATCTGATTATGATGAGCAGATAATAAATACAAAACTTTAATAAATTGGATTAAATTATATTCAAAATACATGGCATCCCGAGATGATGTCTGATCTTCACTTAGCTAGTTAATTTCTCCCTTTCCATCCCTCCTGCCCCCATTTTCTCCCCCAACTTCTTATCTTATACACTCTCCAAGTTCTTCTCATTTCATCTTCCCTATCCCTATCCCCATCCCTTCCCTTCCTCCTTCCCTCCAACACGTTACGGTTTCTTTTATATAATGCCTTGATTATCATCAGTTCTGTACTCACTTACACCAAGACATATTATCTAAATCGAAGGTTCTCAAATATTTTACCTGCGTCCAAAATTATTTTACATTTTATCAGAATCTCTAAAAGTATTAAACAGTCTGATAAAATTCATGGGAGGTCGGAATAACTATCTTACAATCCAGGGTAGAAGTATTTGTAAGGCTCTCCACACACGTCCGGTAGTTCAGTTAACTGAATCGTCCGTTTGCAAAAAAAGCTCCTACCAAAACCTCTTTCTGAATTCAAAATCAGGGTAACACTGAATTCAGAGAGAAGTTTTTTTTTTTTTGCAAACGGTCGAATCAGTTAACTGAACTTACGGACGTGTGTGAAGAGCCTTCCAATTTCCTTGACTGAAAATTTTCCTCGACGTCAATAATCTTGTATGTGTTTTTGTTTGTTGCGCGTAGACAAAGGCCAAAATGTTGAGAAAAAAAATCAAAGTTCCGAACCCTCATATTTTTTATCTTATTAGTCTCATTATTACAAAACTACCCCCTAAGACTACCCCACTTTAGTGTGTTTTTGTTAATTGTACTCATAGATTATTTGGGCATTTTTTTTTGCAAGTTAGCTAAAACCTTGTAATTCTCAGATTATGATTTTCATTATGCGAGCCAAAATTTGAGAGAGTCTGGTGTAAGCTTTATAAGTCTAAATAAGGCTCGCCTTTTAAGTAAATCATTATTAAACCTAGGAGATGAATTAAAGGAATTAATAAGAAAGGTAAGATAAATAGAAGGTAGTTAGGCCCGTTTAAACGATGGAGATTTTAGACAAATAAGATAATTAATCATTCAGGGTTGACACAACATTAAAATGATTAATTAAAAATAAATTATTTAGATTATAATCTACTCGGTAATTTTTTTAGAGTGTTATAGGACCTACGTCCAATCGACTGATTCAAGGGTTTATTCGAAGATATTGCCTCTGCCATAAGTCTGCCCTTTGGCATACACTATTACATAGAATTTTATAACGCGTGAACTTTTTTTGGATAATAAAGATTTATTTGTTATTAAGTATTTATTTCGTCATAGTTTTATAACGAGGACGAGCAGGTCATTGAGAAGAATGTGTGGAAAATGATGAGAAGTTGAGTAAGAAATGAGGCAATGAGAGAGATGAGTAGATGTAGGATGGGACGAGTTTTGCAACTAGGAGGAAATGAAAAAGTTGTGGTGGTTTGGGCATGTGGAGAAAAACGGAATTTTCGAATATTTGGGAAAATAAATTATTATACGATTATGGATTTTATCTGCATTACATTACATTACAGTACATTTGGAATCACATCACGAATTCCATCCTATGTCCTCCCCAAGGAAGTTCACATAATGCTCCAATGTGTGAATGTGGATTCTTCTCGTTTCTGTTCAGGAAAAAGTGTAATGAAATAAATATTTTTCCGTAATTATTTGATTATAATTATTGATAATAATATGTAATTAGAATATTTTTGGCGCCGTTTAGCGATAAATATCGCCCCAAGGGAATCTTACATTATTCTAAGCATACTATATTACAGTATCTTATGCGAAATGGCCACAGAACACTTTACATAGAACTTTGAATAGAACACTTTACATTCTAATGGCATGGATTTTGTTTCATTAGGTATTTCATGCTGCATAATAATTAATATGGATTGTAATTAACTGACGTGTCCAAGTGCCCGAATCAGGGCCTAGGAATGAAAAAGAACAATAAAACAATTAAAAAAAATTGTATCGTGCTCATGACAACCCTAATTCCCAATTAAATTTCTTCGCAATGTCTTCCTAATTAAAATGTTGTAAACAAGTGTTTCTCAAAGGCAACCGAATCTGTCGAGTGTAATATTTCACCCTTCCTCCACCTGTCCCTCTCCTTCTATTCCCTGTCCTTGTCACTCCATTGTATCCACCTAATAAAGTAGTATCTTCACTTCGCTCTAAAGAGTTAATCATAACTCCTCCCCCCCACGCAGCACTTTCTATTGAAACCCCTTCAATTTCTCCACACTTTTAGGAAATTATATCCTTACTTTGTGAAGTTATATTCTTTAGATTATCTTCTCAATATATAATCTACTGCTGAATGGATAAACTAATGTTGGATTCAAAAGTTGTTAACATTCAACAAAGAGTGAAAGTCGTTTATATCCCTAACCCTACCAGTAACCATAATATGGTGGCGGACTGACTCCAAAAATTCAGATTGCCATGTAGTAGGTTGGCAATTTTTTTTAACGAAACAATAGCTAGTTAATGAATTTTCACAATAATTTGTGATTAATCTATGAAGTCGCGGTCATTTCCCACGGCATTAAGGTTCAAAATCGTGTGAACAATCGCATGATAAAATGGTAAAAATAGCGTTTTTTACATTTGTTGGAGTTAATTTCGCTTCAATCAAAAAACTTTTAGGGTTATTCCCTAGATTTTAATGCATATTATCAATACAAAAAAGAAAAAAAAAAACTTCACGAGTTTCGTGAAACGAGTTTCTGTCTTTCGGAAAAAAAGATCAGAGCTGTTTTTTACATATATTTTTTTGAGTAATCTATACAAGATATAAAAAAATATTTTACGGTTATTCGCTAGATAAAGGTTCAATGTATCTACTCGATTTTTCCCAAATCATATTTAGTAACGGTTGTCGAGATCTGCGGTCTCCCATTTTCAGAAATTTTTGAATTGTCAGTATGCGTACTCTTTAGTCTACCTATACCAATTACCTTTTAAACATAGTAATTCACAAATCACAAGTTTACCTACGAAAAACTTGATTGTATAATGTCGGTAAATAATAAATGATATAATCGGCGAACTTAACAGAATATATTTCAAGAGAGTTTCAATAATGAAACCGCTTTCAATTTCATCCAATCTCAACACATTGTTATACTCTATGGGGCAGTAAGTATTAGTACTAGGAATCTTAGTACAGTGAATAGAGGCGATTGTGTTCCGAGTACAATGGTTCTGTATAGCAATGTTGATAGTGGAGAGGTGATAGTAAATAATCGATAGAGCAGAGTCTATTTAAGTTCATTTGAGACCATTGAGTAGACCGCTACTGTACCTTCTTCTTACTTAGTAGGGGATGCAATATCGCGAAGTTATCAATTCCGGAACGAAATTGATTTAATCTCGGAGTTCCGGTACTCTTCCCAGAATTCCTAGAGTCGCTGTTTATTATACTGAATTTAACTTGATCTGAATCATACTTTTAACCATTTGAGCTTAGGTATCGTTGAAGGTGCTTTTACACGAACAACTTTTCGAGAAATAATTGCGGCAAATCGTATTGATTAACATTATTTCGCAATATATAGCAATTATTTCGGCAATATTTCAAGCAACGAGAATGAGAATTGTCATGATTTCGCCGACACGGATTTCTGAATATCCAATCGGTTTGTACATTTTAGTCAATTCTCTTTCTCGTTTGCACGCAATATCGTTGTCTCGCTTTAAATATTGCCGAAATTATTGCTATATATTGCGAAATAATGTTAATCAAAACGATTTGCATGAGTTGCCGCAATTATTGCTCGCAACATTGCTTACATCGAGTATCATACACTTATCTACGAGATCATACGATTTGTATGATACAACTATGTAAGTTCACGAAGAGGAAGTCAGTTAGTAGCTACTAGCTATACACAATTCTTTCATACCTAATTATACGACGGTTTGGAAAGTCAATATGATATTGAAAATCCGGTTTTGGACATCTGAATTCCGAAATTGAAATACACAAAAAATCTTTCCGGGATTCCGGAGTTTCCAAATTAAGGAATGCATGCCCTACTCCTTAGTAGAGAAGTTCCCTGTATTGTATTATTCTTAGGTTGGTATTATTTGTATTGGGATGAACCATAGGGATGAACTTACTCAACCTTGTATGCTACTTAACGAATTATCTTTATTATATCTGATAATATTATTATTCAGTTGGTACTAGAATTTAGTATTACAGGGTGATTTGGTTACGAAAGACTCATTTTTTTTTTATTAATAAAGATTCAGACCTTATAGGCGCAAATCTAATACTTTCTTGCTTTAGAGTGAATAATTTCCAAACAGTTTTGAAAACGAATATATTTTAACATCTACATAAGGGGCTATATTCATTGTAAGATATTGAGAATGTAAGAGCTAATTAAAAACAACGTAGGTAAGCGATAAAATCGATTTCGGCTTAACTAGGTATTTTATTACAGCATAACTACCGGCATAATCTCAAGTTTCAGAAAATTTCAGACACTATTTCTCATCGAGGAAAACAAAAATCAAAATCTATCCGCTATATAGAGTTGAGCAGAATTTGCCGTAAAATGTATTATCATAAAAAATCACAAAACATCACAAAAATCATATACAAGCATTTATTGCTATGAAGAGAAGAGAAAAACCTCGAAGAAGGCTGATCAAACGTATACAAATAGAATGTATTATAAGATTTTGAATATTTATATGTGTACTGTGTAGTATAAAATGTATCATTCTGTAGATGATCAGCACTCAGCGAGCACGTACAATATTAAGTTGGTTATTGTTGTTTAAGAACACCTCTTAATTTGTATTTTATACGGAGATGTACAGGGTCGGCTGCAGGGTGAAGAGAATTATACACTTACAGTGGCGGATCCAGGATTTCATCAGGGTTGGCACAAGGGTTGGAGCTTGAAGTGAGGTCAGCGACTGAAAGATGCTATACGATTCTCAAGTCCATCCGATTTTCGTAAATGTTTTTGTGCAAGCCGTACTTGAAAGCTCAGAGGCTATCATAATTTCCCTTGAAAAGTGAATCATTTTACCAGCGTGTTCCATTGGATTAATATATCCAGGCAAATTTGTCGTACACGCTATCTTCTCATTTGGCGCAAAATGCATTCATTGAGGATCAGAATTTAAGATGACAGGGTCGACTTAGATCAGATTCGAACCACGCTTCTTATATCACCCAACTAAGCATGAACCCGTATAAAAGTGGACCAAAGATCTTATTAATCATTCTTTCAACATGCCCAAACCATCAACCGATTCATATCTCTAAAAATAATCTTGGATTTTTAAAAATCTAGGCTCCCTTCGAAAATGCGTAAGTAGGAAAAAAATCAAAGGGCTTATAAATCTGAAATGTCAGTTATTGTTGAAGGTTTTCACAGTGAATGCTTGACATAACTACTTGGTTTTCTAATTGTGGATTGATTTTTGATCGACGTTTTGACACTTCTGCTGGTGTCTTCTCCAGAGATCACCAAGTAGCCAAATCTGAAATGTGCTCGAAAAATAGATTTTAAAATATTGTGGTTGACATTGTTATAATTTCTTATACTTACCTATTATATTATTCAAATGTAAAAAAAAAACATAAAAAAAAAGAAATACTTAGGTTATAATAGTATGAAGGTATTAGGTAAAATGCAATGTTTGTGTCTAAAGTGTAATGTTTATCGAATGTATTGTGCCAGGGACAATGACAGATATCGCATGAGATCATCTGATATATCTAATTCTTATTTATCTATGGATATTGTACTTATTAGGTTGGTACCCACTAAACATGAATACCAAATATACTTTTTAAATAAACGTATTCGAACGTTCTTAATATGAAATTCATAGAATTAGAAAATCTTATTACCGAAAGATGCTTCTGTTGAACGTAACTATAGTTCCCTTTTAAATATATTTATTTTTTTAGAATGCGAGAATTTGGAGCAAACGTTTTGTCGCCAAATTACCTCATTTTTTTATGGAAATATTGCTGAATTTGGACATATATACGTATGTACATAATTAAAAAAACAATTGGCGACCTAAGAACATGAGCCTTTTTCACACATTTGCAAGTAGAGAAATAAACATATACATATTATTAAAACTGTACAAAAAATCACGAGCATCCAAATCAGACACAAAATTCAAGCTCATACCACGAATAAATAGACGAATTTTTCATTTCTTAAAACATTTTTTCACGGATGCTTCGATGTACATAATATTATCTGGTTACTTCAAAGCATAATTTTCACATATCAAAAAATTGCATCACTACAAATTGTTCAGCGTTAAAAGACGCACAGATTACCATGAATTATGAATACGAGATTCAATTCAATTCTACTAGAAATCCGATCAAGAACCCGACCGAGAAGTAATAATATTGTAATTCTGCTCTTCTCAGTCGGTTCCTCGGTTACGAGGAGCGTGACCACAATTGTAATATTATATGGATTTAATTTCATTTTGTTTTGTATAGGCACAAATCACTCTTTACAGGTGGATTGCCATAACATCTTAATAAATAAAATAAATAAATGTTTAATACACATGTTCCCTAGTGTTGCATTCTGTGGCGAACATGAATCCATAGAGATATGCACAGATTAAGGACTAAGTGAGAATTGTCATAGAAATGTTTTAATTCTATTGTCACTTGAGTCCTTATGTTGACATTACGAGTGCTACTTACTTACGCATTATCCATATTCTATACTTAATCCCTATCTCTATATTGCATCTCTGTGGAATGCTTAAACACCTCTTAACTTACTATTCTTTTCTATGTTTTTTTCTGAAAAGATAAAATTCATTTTAAATCATTCATTTTAGTGTGTCAATGCCGCCATGGGATTGTGCAATAGGTAGGTATGTGTATGTTTATTCAAAAATTTAAGAGTACCTACGTATATTGACATTTCAAAAATATCTAAAAACGGTAGACCTTAGATATCGACAACCCTTACTAAATATGCTTTTGAAAAAATAGAGTAGATACGAGATACCTTGTATAGATTTCTCAAAAGAAATGTGAAAAACACCTCTGATTTCTTTCCCGAAAGACAGAAACTCTTTTTTCCGATAGTCGCGAAGAAAAAGCTATTTTTTGTATTGATAATATGCATTAAAATCTAGAGACTGACTGTAACAGTTTTTCGATTGAAGCAAAATTAAACCCAAAAAATGGAAAAAAACGCTTTTTACCATTTTATGAGAGTGAATTGTTGTAGTTTGAGATTAGGTATCGTTTGCAAGCTCATAGAATATAGTCAGTCACGTATCGTAATTATGTTTAGCATTACTTGTGATTAGACGTGTGCGCCGGCTGCAAAAAAGCCGGCGGCGGCGCCCATGTCTAAAATTGCCGGCGGCGGCGCCACGCCGGCGGCGTGGATACAAAGTGGGGGGAGCAGTAGATTTTTTTTGCACTATTGTTTTAAATGATTAAATACGTATATGTGAAAAGGATAATGATAAAATAGATTTATTTATTTTGAAAACTATAATTATTTCAATGACAAAGTAAAATAAAAGCTCATATTTGAAAAATAATGGAAAATTTCATTATTGCTTTTTCATGGTACTGGAGGGCATGTTAAAATAAACTAAGCCATAAAGTCAAACGCATCAGAATGAGCCTCACTATGGACAGTGGTGCAGTCGAACAGGTTTCTCATTTGGCAATATTTGGGCTGTTAGCTAAACGGTGAGTAAAATTGAAACTCTGAAATAAAGTCCTGAATTGCGATGACGAGGTCGACCTTCCACAAAATTCAAAACTCCTAGAGCATTAGCTGTAAAAACATATGTGTTGTATGTACTGTTGTTTGTAGTTGAAGGGTAATTTAATAAAATTATGTAATTTAATAAAACTACATTATTTGCGATGTTATTTTAGGAGTAAAAATAAGGATAATTAATGAATAAACATAAATTATGGCGTTTTTCGTCGAAAGGTTCATAAATTCATAATGATATCAACCAAAATACGTAATGCTTACCGGTGGAAAGATAAATTACAATTTGAGAGTAGTCTGTAATCACAGTCTGAGAAACCACGTTAGGGGATAGTATCTTTTTTATTATTAAAATGCAGCCTTTGGTGAGCGAAATAATTGGATTTTAACGTTAAAATATCTAATTATATTCACATTTTGACACTTTGAAGATCGTAAACATCAAAAATAACCAAATGAATATCGTTTTTTGTCAAGAGAAAAGGAGTCATTATCCTTTTCACAGTGTTGTATTGAAACAAATGAAGTATAGCGAATCTAGTCAAGTGGAATAAAAATAATTTTGATTAGGTACTTCGATAATCAAAGGTTAAACTAATGAAAAGAGAGAACGGTTGACCGAAAAGACGTAAGCCCGCATATATTCACGTGGTTTAAAAATTTCAGCGTGGTAAAATCGATCGGTGTCCTAAAAATCGATAAAAAAAACATAATGTTACTTACATAAAAAAACGTTTGTTTTTCATTTAATTTTCACCACGAAGAACCAAATTATAAATGCCCCCATCCCATCCTATTTCTTGTTTTCGAATCGAATAAGTAAGACACAGAAAATTCCCTGATTTTTTTATGCAAAACCAAATGAACGAAATATTTGAAAACCAAATGAACGAAACATTTGAGAAAATTTCATTATTTCTTTTTCATGGTACTGGAGAGCCGGTCAAAATAAACTAAGCCATAAAGTCAAACGCGTCAGAATGAGCCTCACTATGGGCAGTGGTGCAGTCGAACAGGTTTATCATTTGGCAATATTTGGGCTGTTAGCTAAACGGTGAGTGAAATTGAAACTCTGAAATAAAGTCTTGAATTGCGATGACGAGGTCGACCTTCCACGAAATCCAAAACTCCAATGTAACCAAGAACTACGGTTGAGAATAAGCTGTAAAAACATTTGTGTTATATGTGCTGTTGTTTGTAGTGGAAGGGTAATTTAATAAAATATTGTAATTTAATAAAACTACATTATTTGTGATGTTATTTTAGGTGTAAAAATAAGGATAATTAACGAATAAACATAAATTATGGCGTTTTTCGTCGAAAGGTGCATAAATTCATAATGATATCAACCAAAATACGTAATGCTTACCGGAGGAAAGATAAATTACAATTTGAGAGTAGTCTGTAATCACAGTCTGAGAAACCACGTTATGGGATAGTATTTTTTTTATTATTAAAATGCAGCCTTGGGTGAGCGAAATAATTGGATTTTAACGTTAAAATATCTAATTATATTCACATTTTGACATTTTGAATATCGTAAACGTCAAAAATTACCAAATGAATATCGTTTTTTGTCAAGAGAAAAGGAGTCATTATCCTTTTCACAGTGTTGTATTGAAACAAATGAAGTATAGCGAATCTAGTCAAGTGGAATAAAAATAATTTTGATTAGGTACTTCGATAATCAAAGGTTAAACTATTGAAAAGAGAGAACGGTTGACCGAAAAGACGAAAGCCCGCATATTTTGGTCAGATATTCTGCCAAAATTCACGTGGTTTAAAATTTTCAGCGTGGTAAAATCGACTGGTGTTCTAAAAATCGATCAGAAAAACATAAAGTTACTTATGTACATAAAAAAACGTTTGTTTTTCATTTAATTTCCACCACGAAGAACCAAACTATTAATACCCCCATCCCATCCTATTTCTTGTTTTAGTATCGAATAAATAAGACACAGAAAATTCCCCGATTTTTTTTTATGCAAAACCTAATGAACGTAATTCAGACGACGGAATGGGTCTGGAACGGAACTGCATTAGTTATTATTCCATATCTTATATAATTACTGAATACTAGCGTCGCTATTTCGTAAAGTACTTATTTCGATTTTTGTCTTAAGAAACAAAGGATAAATACTTTTAGTTACACGGATCCCACGCCGCCGGCGTGAGCGTTTTGCCGGCGGCGGCGCGCCGACCGTGATCAGCGGCGGCGCGCCGGCGTGGCGCTCATGTCTACTTGTGATATACAGCGAAGATTGTACTTCCATTTATCAGCTGGCTTAATATGATCAATTAACATTTTAAGGTCACTCTAAAAAGAAATATTAACTGAAAGATGGACTAAGTATATTTTTTGCTGAATTATTGAAATTCCTTATGAGTGTTTTTGTATCGACATCAAACAATAGAACATATTAGAACATGTTGAAATTATATCCCCAACAATGTTTACATCTTAGCTGGTATTGTTATTATGCACAACCCAACACCCCGACAAAGTATGCCGCGGTGTATTGGAGAGTAATACTAATAATGCATAGGAGCTAATATATTCATGGGCTTCGCCAGCCTCGGAGCTAGGAAGGGGCAGTGAAATTTTAAAAAAATATATGTAGCTTAAAAAACGCGTAAATAGCGCCGCAGGTGATTTTTTTTGTGAGAAGGTCGTGATGTGGTTTGTTTATTGTAATATATTGTATACTTACTTAATACTTTGTACAATAGCATGTACCTACTGAAAAAAATAAAATAATAATAAACAATTGCGCCGCAGGCAATTTTTTTATGAAACAATTGCATTTTGATGGATTTTCATACTAATTTTAGAAATATGTGGTAGTAATGTTATTTTTTGTGAGGTTTTATCATTTAGTATGAAAATATATCTACCTACCTATTCCAATCTCTAGGGGGGGAAGGAGGGGCAGCTGCCCCCTGACGACGCCCATGAATGTATTCCTGTAATTTAGGCATGTTGCTTGTTGCATGTTCATCATATGGATAAGGATAAGGATATATATTGAATGACATGTTTATACAAAGAAGGTGTCGTGCGGAGATGAGAGGATTATTGTAGAGAAATAGGACATTATTATTTATCTGATCTGAAGATGGACATTGCATTTGTAGAAACCTGTTTCTAAACATTTGAAAACATGTACTTAAATAAATTTTAATTTAAAAGAATCTCGATTTGCAAACACAGAACCTGATGCTTTCGTGGTGACTGTTCTTACCATCCCTCTCACGCTGCATCCTTTTCGGGATATACAAAGAGAACAGAACGTCAAGTCACTCCATACTTATGCACACTCCTTCGCCTTCGTCACATTTATACAATTTGTCGTACACCCCCTACGAATTTTTTATTTCAAAACATGTCCGTCTTGTCCGTGGTTGACATGATTGGTCCAGGCTAGTCTTGGACGGCCGCGTTTGGCCACCTTGTCCTCATTAATTAATTCAACATTCCCCCACCATCTAAGCTTGTTAACTCTCATTCTAGTAACTATACTCGTTTTATAAAGTCACTCATCTTTCTAATAACCCAATTCTTTATCTTATCTCCCCCCCACACATTCTTCTCAACGATCTCATTTCCACTGCACAACCCTGATTCGTTTTTCTTCAGCCACGTCCAAGACTCGAACGCTGGCATACATAGAAATGTTAATTCATGCACGTCATCGAGTATTTATCCTAAAATTCACAACACAAATTTTCATCCCTAAAAATGCACTGAAGAATTCGACATAGAAATGTTGAGAATCCTTAGAATATCTACTTACGCTGATAATAATAGTTGAATTGTTATCTTTTAAAACGCAAGTCTCGGATTCGAATCCACCGTATCTTCACTTCTAAGAACAATAATCTCTTCAACAATCACACTTCTGGTCTTCACAGGACTAATACAGAATATAGTTCTAATAGTATTGGACTAGTTGTTATGCCCTGTTGGTACTAGGTATGTGGATTATTGACCCTATTAATTTTTGTTACTTTTTTTATTAATAAAAATGAGTCTAGGTTTATCGTATACCATGGACGTCGCCTGCTTCGAAGCTGGTGGAGAGGCAATATGTTTTTTTGACATAGACGTATAGTAAAAAAATAAATAATAGCGCCGCAGCGAATAAGGCAAGGCAAGTGAATAAGGTCGGTGTAAAATGGTGGTAATTGTCTGCAAAAAATACAAAAAGAGGGCCCCTGGGCCCCCTCTATATACGCCCTTGCTACGAATTACGAAATTACAATGAAATCGTACTAGGAATACCTACTTCTTGTACTTGTCACAGAAATAGATGCTCGTTCTTACACACAAATATACAAAATCATACACAGTTTTTTATACAGAAGTGTCTAATGGATTAACTATACTAAGTACTTTTTTATAGTGAAATCCTATCCTGTAGTTTATCAGCTGCAGTACGCTAGTCCATCTGTACTTTATTACATAGTTTAGTTATAATATAATGTTTGAAAATATTTACAACACTTTGTCATACAAAGCACAAGAGAACTATTAGGTAGAAGTGTAATACAAGTTATCTGATGATGCATCTTATTGTGTTGCATTGATTTTGCAATAATACTTGTAGATGTACAAAGTTTAGTCCCTAATAGATGGTTTGTTCAGTACCTAGTTTGTAGGAGCATACGTACAATCATAAGATATTTGTATAGTATGTTAGTTGCCTCTTTTGATAATTTGGATCTGATCCTAAAAATCATGCTTGAAACAAAAAGCCTTTTTGATTGTATTATTGTGTTATTGCTGGTTTTGTTTATCCTCATGACTGAGGGTCGCGACTCTCACTCCCGTAGTTGACAATCCTCCTCCATGAGCCTCTGTCCATGGCCAGATGTGCGGCATCGTGTAGAGTGGTATTATCCACGCGGAGCTCCCGTAATATGGACTCGTTGGTTCTATGTTCTGTCCAGGACACACGAAGCATTCTTCTCCAGCACCACATCTCGAACGCGTCGATTTTTCTCCTATCTACCGCTTTTATAGTTGTGTCACTAGATAAGTTCAAATTTTATAAATTATGCGCATCTCACATAAATATATAATAATAAGTAATACTAAAACAGTGAAAAAATATGTATTCTAAAGCAAGTTGTATAATAGTTAGCACTAATTTCATACAGAAGAATAGACCTTTGAAGGTATAAAAAAAACTCATACTTACACGAATATCAAACAGAATCAGAAAAAATCCAACCAGATTGAATATCGCTTGTGTTGGTGAATGGCGTAAGGGAAAAAGAAGCGAATGATAATAAAAGTAAGCAGTTTAATCAAGACTTGTATCAGGAGAGCAGAGGCAGTATACCGCAAAGTGTCTCTTGCAACCCTCTCTTCCCTTCTGCTACCCTGTTACCCCGTCCTCCCTTATATCCACAGATAAGCTCACATTCTCATATTCCCGTTTCCTCTCCTTCAATTTCTCCCCGTTTTTTTTATTTCCTCTTTATTTTCCTCTTACAAACCAATCAGAGCTTTTATTGTAGACACCAAAGTCGCTTCAAAATAATAATACCGTGAGTCGTCCGTTTATAAATCGTACTCTACGTTGTTCTTGTAAAATGTTCAACAATTCTACGTTGTTCCTGTAAAATGTTCAACAGCTCTATGTTATTCCTGTAAAATGTTCAACACTTTTACGTTATTCTTGTACCTAAAATGTTCAACAACTCTACGTCGTTCTTTTAAATGTTCAACAACTCTAGGTTGTTCTTTTAAATGTTCAACAACTGCTCGTTGTTCTTTTAAATGGTCAACAACTCTATATTGTTCTTGTGAAATATTCAACAAATCTACGTTGTTCTTGTAAAATGTTTAAGAACTCTAGGTTATTCTTGTAAAAATATTCATAAAGTCTACCTTGTTCTTGTAAAATGTTCAACCACTTTAGGTTGTTCTTCTAAAATGTTCAACTGTTCAACAACTCTACGTACTCTACGTACATTCTTGTTAAATGCTCATGTTAACGAATAACAACTCTAATTTGTTTTTGTAAAATGTTCAAGAACTCTAGATTATTGTGCAAACTTTCAATCACATTTCGATCAAAAATAGATCATATTTTGAGCTGCCGTCCGAGGCTATAACGTAGATTTTCCATTCCGCAGTTGGAGTATAATTCCAGGACAAACTATCTGGATGGAGTAGGTCCTCACATTTGCTAGATACCTATAATACTCGACTCATACACACACATACCTAATACTAACAGAACAGAGAGAAGAGAGGAATGGCAAATAAGAGCGTCCTCTCTGAATGCAACAGTAAATCACAAAGCGATGGGACAATTGGAATGTTCAAGCTTTGATTTAACTTTTGCATCAGCACACAGCACAGCATATCATTACAACACAGCATAGCATGGGTGTCTCAAGCCTCGGAGCTAGGGAGGGACAACAAAAATCAAATAATCGGAGACAGCGTAAATAGAGCCCAAGGCGATTTTTTTTTGTGACACACAGTGAAGTAAGTCATGATATTGTACAAGAAATGCACCGAGAAATAGCACCGCAGGCGAATTTCTTTAAAGAAAAATGGGTGAAGGATTTTTTTATGAAACAATTGAATGGATTTTCATACTGATTTTAGAAAAAATATTATATGATGGGAAAACGTGTGATAATAATGCAATTTTTTGTGAGGTTTTATCATTTAGTATGAAAAGATGTATACCTATTCCAATCTCTAGAGGGGCAGCTGCCCCCCCCCTGCCCCCGCTGATGACGCCATGTAGCACAGTATAGCATTATTATCATCAACTATATAATGTTATTATACCTGTGGATACAATTACCCAGATGTCTACATATTTCAGTAGGCTGTGAAATCTAATATCATAGAATCTGAAATCATTACATGTTCAATGAAGATTCTGCTTGAATTTATAGTTAATGTCTTGGATGACTGAGCTTGAGATGAGGTCGATATGAAGAATGTGTGAAAGAACGCTGAGGGATAGGATAAGAAATGATGTGATTATTCTAATACGGATTTTGCAACTATGAATGAAGTTGAATAAGTTGAGATGATGGTTGGGACACGTAGAGAGGATGAACGATGACAGGATATAGCGTCAAAGAAAATGTATTTGGGCTAAAAAAGGATTGCAAGGAACCGCGGCCGTCCAAAAACCGATTGGTTCAACCATGTCGACCATATGCTGAAGGACAGACTTGTTTTGAATAAAGGGAATCGTAGAGTGTGTAGGAGCAGTGACGATGGGTCCTAAGAATTCGATTCCCATCGAGATAGGATGATAAAACAACAGGTCTAATCTGACATAAGTAATTCAATAAAAAAATGTAGTCCCGGCTTCCCTTCTATAGAAATACACTCGATATCAAGCTCTTATGAAACCTTTTGAACAACGGAAAGAACCTTAGCGGATATTATAAAGCTAAAAATATAATATTTTGGCGCCAATAATAATCGCGAACAGTCTACCATTTTCAAAAAAAGAATACAAGTACCAAAGATAATATTTGTGTTTAGTGATGCGCAATATATTCCCAGAGATAATCCTCAATAATTATTATTGTTACTCCATTGTAAGGATGGTGTGGTTGAATGAAAATATCATAACAATCTTCTTTGTGTCTATTGTGTGCCGTGCCGCGCAAATATCTGCTAATAGGTAGGTACTGTATGTATAGCTACTGTATATTCCTGTACTAACTACCCTGCTAATCGCAAATACTGCTACACATAATGTAGCAATCACTGCTCCATGAATATAAAAAGAATCACAGAAAAAAATAATATGTACTATGTAGTGATATTTACTTGAATTATTTTTGGTTTTATAAATTAGGTACTTATTCTTGTAAAGCGTTGGAATTTTTCTACATTCCGTAGTATACTCGTATACAATGCAGTATTGCCACAACAGTATAGAAGAATTAAGGATGAACATTGTCGGGCTTACGACCGACCTCGGCTGGCTTTTTGCACTTTACATTCGAGAAACATTCACCATTTCAGTTCACCCTGGGATTCGAGCCCAGACCTTCGTCCCGAATAGTAAGGATCTTATCCACTACACCACGAAGAGTGACGGCTGTGTCGAATTCCGT
The DNA here is from genome assembly GCA_963576895.1 of Ceraclea dissimilis. Lineage (NCBI taxonomy): Eukaryota > Metazoa > Arthropoda > Insecta > Trichoptera > Leptoceridae > Ceraclea > Ceraclea dissimilis. The sequence continues at coordinate 18,900,788 of OY756363.1, forward strand.
ATACACTTTTCACAGATAAAATAAAAATTTGAGAATTTTCTCAACGAAAAGCGGCAGATATCAACATTCACATAATAACTTATGCGAACTGATATTGATATCTGCCGCTTTTCGTTGAGAAAATTCTCAACATATGCCATCTGCGAGATGCAGACATGAAAAGCCAGTAATACCTAAATGATTTAGGTATCTTCCTCTCAAAATAAAAATTTGACAGTAGCAAAATGGAACAGAATGTTATTTCATAGTGGCAAAATGGAGCAAAATATTATTTCACAGTAGCAAAATGGAGCAAAATATTATTTCACAGTAGCAAATTGGAGCAGAATGCTATTTATATTGGGTAAGTTAAGTGAGTACTGGGTAAGTACATATCTAAATAATTTCCTATTATTGTCTATTGTCTGTGGACCGCGCCGTTTGCCGCGCAAAACTAATCATACTCTATAGTCTATGGTCTCTTCTCTTTTGCAAAATATGGAAACACACCGTTATTATCATAGCTAATATAATGCTTTATTATGGTTTTCATAGATATTAGCCATTATACACAGATCAGCGGAGTCTATCACATATCAAATGATGCTAAACTAAGCGGAATATATATAATAAGTGCTTAGGCGCATAATAACAATATTGATACAAATAAATATATATTTATTCCTAAAGTGTATAGGTTAGGTTAGGTACTTACTTATTTACCGATATTTTTCATAGGAAATAATGCCCATGACAAAACGTATTATTTATTTCACAGCTGCCCTTAATCTTATAAACTCGTGCACTAAATTTAAAAATACCTAACCTAAATTATTAGTAGTAGATTTTATTTGAATAAATTTTATGAAACGCAGTGGTACCATCGCTGAATTAACAAATCTATTGTGAATGATAAAATAGAAAATATACGACAAAATTGTATTGTATGTAAAACCTATTCTCCTATACATTGTTGACAGTGATGAAAATGGTCGTTCAAAGTGACCCATATAATAGAATCCATGGCAAAGCATGATGTGATGGATGGGCTCTTGATTAACCCATTTATTGGCATTAATATTATTAGGATAAACAGCTTTGCCCATCACTATAAGATCTCTGAAATTAGTGACATTTTATTAGTACATATAACATAGACAATATAGTGAACATGACAAAAGATAAGCGATTTAAATTCAAATATGGACTGTTATATGGAACTGTTTGACACTATCTTAAATTGAAAAAAGAACGTTTCTTGATGACTATAAATTTGCCACCGGTATTCAAATTTTAAATTTATGTCGTTTTTCAAATGCGTATCTACTGAGAGAAGCATTTTTTTTCATACTTTAAAGATTGGGTTGGCTGTAAAATAATACGTATTTATAATAAGTTCGCGATTTGGAACTATTTTCTTTAATTTTTGTTCAATAAAGTTTTGTTGATTTATTAAGGTCTAAAACCAGAAACACGCAACCTATATGCTATTTCATTCTATCCACAAAGGAACGTTTATTTCAAATTCAAACCTTTCGCTTAATTAAATTTAGTTCTATTTATTGATTACAACATTTCAAAAATGGAACCATATCCATAGACAATACAATCTGACATGTCGGCAATGTTTTTAAGGCTATATGAAATGTTATTAGTAGGTGGCCACTGGCCAGGTACCTCCCTTCCTTACATCTTTAGTTCGATATTTTCCCACACGGAAACTTCATACAGTCTGGTGAATTACGAGTAATATTGTAGTTATTATTGTATTATGCCTATTAACTATTATCTATGCCTATCACACGGTCAATGAGGCAGTAACGCATGTCTGAAATGTGCTTTCAAAATATACTAGAAAAATCAAGAAAAAAATTACGATTACCAGACTTTTTGAATTTTTCAAAAATATGGAATAGTTCCGGAGATATTAGACGTCAAAGTTGGGGTTGCTGAAAAACGCTCGGTTTTATCAAATACACCTCGTGACGTCACATTACCGTATGGATCTCAGCCTCTATACGGGGCTAGTATGCGCTCCATATATTCACATTAAAAATAGTTATAATTGATTGTAATTAGTAGGATGTTAGTCCTTAAATTCAGATTGGAAGTGATTTTGTTTTGTTTTCTGTGTTTTTTTTAATTGTTTAACGATAATAAAGTAAGGATTTGTAAGATGACAATCTCCCAAAAGCAGATTAGTATATAGCATAAGTAGAAACGGATTTTGTTATGAATATCAGTTTCATGAGTGCCGAAATTCGTAGCGTGAAATTCGCAAAGTGAATATATAGTACTTACTTGTATAGTACCTATTACCTAATCTACAAATATTTTTGCTAACTTTCGCTGTTTAACGACGCTTCTCAAACTTTTTTGAGATTTCACAACCTAGAGTGACGCTCAAAAATCTGAACTTGGTTGTTTGTAAAAAAGTGGAACTAAAATTACTTAGAGAAAGTATTTTTTTTATACTTAGTGAAGGTCGTGGTTGATTTATTATTTAATGAGTACAAAAAATACGTTTCGCAATAATAAGTATGAAAACTGTTTTCTTATAGGTAGGTACATCATGTAGAAAAATGATAGCACCGCAGGCGAAAACTAAGACATACAAAGTCTACATAAAAGAGGTAGTAATGTAGAATTAGTTTATTTTTTGTAAGAAAAAAAAACTTAAGTAAGTAGGTATCATCTATACAAAATTTTGCATTCAGAGTAACATGGATAACTAGCACCGCAGGCAAAATTTAGCTTAGTATAGTTAAAATTGTTTTTTTGCCTGGGCGTCCTCTCCGTTGTGCTTTTTGTGTTCATATATCTTTTCAATCTAAAACAAAAGTCAAAACGAATACTAAATAGGTAGTTATAGTAAAAGTTTGAGAACTACCGTTTTTTGCTAGTGACCAACTACCATTTTTTTTTAAATATTGATGGGCCGAATGTAAAATACAATACATTTTAAATGACGGTACAATATTCGTCCTTTTACACTGGGATATCATGCTGGGGGGAGAGACATACATAATACAATGCTATTGTATTATTAAAATATAAACAATGCAATAAAAACAAAAAAAAATAGACAATGTTTTACAACAATACTACCTAGAGTTAGGCATATGTTCATTCATTATATTTATATTATAACTTATAAGACATGGTTATACTTATAATATTAAGAACTCTATTCTATTCTATTCTATTCTATTCTATTGATTCTATTCTATACCATCACGCCACGTCCCTTGCAGGGTAGGCAGAGAGGACAGAGCGCCAAACAGCCTATCCTTACACACACTCCTGGCTTCCGTCACATTTATGCAATTTGTCATACACGCTATCCGATTCCTTTTACTCAAAACGCGTCCATCCTTGAGCATCTGGTCGACATGATCGGACCAGTTTAGTCTCGGGCGGTCGCGGTTCCTCACTCCTCTTCGCTCACTCAAATATATCTTTTTTGTCATCCTGTCATCATTCATTCTCTCAACATGCCCAAACCATCTTAGTTTGTTTACTTTCATTCTTGCCACAACACCAATTTTGCAGTCACTCATTTCCCTATTAATTCCCTTTCCCATTCCCTATTCCTGATATTAAGAACACATAAGAAATAAGCAGAAACAGCTTCAAGGATAAAAATCTCCCTAGAAACAATAGGTACTTAAGTGTACCTACCATATTTTTACTATTTTCGGTTAATTATTATTTTACCAGTTTTTTACAAAGCACATTTTTTTTAATTTTACCTATCGAAAATCGTAACGATAACGTATGTCCAAGTCATCTCGTGGACAAAATACTTCATAATACTATACTGGCCCGTTGTATGGAGAACAGTACGACAGATAATGTGACGTCACGCGCTATTTAGGTATAATCCGACCGTTTTTAAAACAGACAACTTTGAACCTCTGTAACTCTGCTGTTTTTCAAGATATCGAAAAAATTCTTTCAGTTTTTTAAATGTGATTTTTAGGAGAATTTTATCGAATCTTAAAAAAAAATTGCGTTACTAGCTCATTAGACTCATAGTTTTTGCTTTTATGGTAAGCATCAGGTAGGTAGGACCTAATTTCAAAATAGACCGTGTACTGGGTAGGTATCTATACCTATCGGTACCTGCGGCGCATGAAGTAGGTAAAAAGAGCTACCGTTTTGGGTGTTGTGACTGAAATGAAAGTCAACAAACTTAGATGGTTTGGGTATGTTGAGAGAATGAATGATGAGAGGATGAAAAAATATATTTGGGTGAGCGAAGAGGCGTGAGGAGGCGCGGACGCCCGAGACTGACCTGGACCGATCATGTCTGCCAGATCCCCAAGGATGGACGCGTTTCGAGAAAAGGGAATCGGAGAGCGTGTATGACAAATTGCATGAATGTGACGCAGGCCAGGAGTGTGTGTAAGGATAGGGCTGTCTGGGGTTCTATCCACTGTGCCTACCCTGCAATGGACACGGCGTGAGGGTATAGATAGATATATGTATGTATATTTTTTTCACATAAGGAAGATATGGATATTAGGTAATATATGTAAGGAAATATACGTAGGTACAAGAGCTAAACAACATCTACAAAGTTGAGGTGAAAAATTGTTAGGACTAAGGTTATGTACCTAAAAGAAGACCTATTAAAAATTTATAAATCCTAAGTCAAAAACTTAGGTAGGTAGGTACTATCTTTATTGATAGTTGATACATATTATGAAGTATGAATCCTCACCCAAGAACAATAAGGTTCTAACTGACAATTTCAATTTCAATTTATTTATTTATGAAGCATAATATAGTGGTACAATACAAGCAAGACAAGAATAAAATCTTTCACATTTAGTAGTTATTAGTCTCATTATAAGTACCTAATTAAGTTAAAACCACCCGCTAACGTCGGTTAGAAACATTTTCAGACAAAAAGACTAAATGTCAAAATTTCTCAATATTCTCAAATGAGGTATTTGATATGATATTATTATGATATAGGGGATGAAGGGATAGTAGAAATTACCATCATTATTTTCCAATGTGCGTGTTGTCATATGGCTTTTGATGACAAATAAAATTATATTAGATATTATTTCAATCTACCCACTCACTATAATAATGTTTAGAATTCCTCTGCAATAGTTCACTATAAATCTATGTATATAGTATACTTTGAAAGCTCTGTGTTGTTCTTCCTCCCACCCCCATCCTTCTGACTAGAAATCTCCCCGGCCATACCCGCCTCTCATGAAATATTTACACACGTAATAAAAAAAAAAGCAACACAATCACACTTAAAATACAAATAAAGAAATTCCAACACCATTCGTGTCAAACGACACGCGAGTTCCAAAATCAAATAGGAGAATTTCATTTGGAAAATATGTTACCACCCCTTAAATTACAAAAGAGACAGAACAATATGCGATCTTCACTTTGAAACGAGACAGAACGCACGTTTAAGGGATGAAAAGAGTGAAATATATTACGTCTGTCTCTCTTTAGGGGTGTGTATGATTCCCCTAGAACACGCCCCCTATCGGAGGGTGCACACATTACACCCTGCTACGTTTGACAGTTGTGTTTAGTCTGTGAAATTCCGCGGTACAATACAAAAATACCATCAATGAACGTATCATAATATTGTTGTTCTCAATAATTCAAAAATCGAATTGAACAATTAAGCGACAATCGCTTGTGATTGGTTGTGTGATTTTGAATTTGAACTTTGTTCTAATCGAACGTTTTTTTAGTATAGCATTCAATTTTTTTACATTATAAGTAGTGTTTTTAAACTTAACCTATAATTTTTTATCGAGTGTGTTCGCAAAATAATTGAATGACATTAAATCAAAATTCTAGCAAAAGTGTGTTTTTCTAAAGTGTAAATAGTACTTTAATTATCGAACGAATTTTCAAAATATGGAACGGTTTAGTTGGAAATTTACGCCTAGGAACATACTTAGTGTTACTGCTTTTTAGGTACTGTGATAAAAAAAAAACGTTATTGCCTGGTAGGTATGTTCTTTTTATATTTTTTTTCCTAGTGTAGTGTCAACCTAATTATGTTTTCACAGATTTGTTGAACGTAGTATGGCTCAACATATCGACATTAAAAAAAAAATCAAAAAGCGGGAGACCTTAGATCTCAACAACCTTACTAAATATGCTTTGGAAAAAAATAGAAATAATACATTGAACCTTAATCTAGTGAATAACCGTAAAATATTTTACATATCTCGTATAGTATTCTAAAAAAAAATGTGGAAAACACCTCTGACCTTTTTTCCGAAAGAAAGAAACTCGTTTCCCGAGTATATTTATTTTTGTACTTGTATTGATCTTATGCACTAAAATCTATAGAATGGCCGTAAAAGTTTTTTGATTGAAGCGAAATTAACCCCGCAAATTTGACAAAATGGTGAAAATAGGTTTTTATTTCCATTTTTTGGGGTTAATTTCGATTGAATCATTTTTTACAGTCATTGTCTAAATTTTAATGCATACTATAAATACAAAAAAATTCTCAGCGACTTTCGGGAAACGAGTTTCTGTCATTCGGAAAAAAGTTCAGAGTTGTTTTTCACATTTTTTTGAGAAATCTGTACAAGATTAAAAAAACTTTTACGGTTATTTCCTAGATAAAGGTTCAATGTATCTACTCTATTTTTATCCAAAGCATATTTACTAAGGTTGTCGAGATCTAAGGTCTCCCGTTTTTATAAATTTTTGAAATGTCAATATGCTTACTTGGTATACTTATGGTAGGTATATGTTTGATGCGGCTATATGTATGTACGTTGATTTTAGGCCTTTTAATCGTGGGCGCATTGACCACTTCCGTTATGCCGGATTGTGGCTAAGGGGGGCATACCATAATGGAATGAAATATTTAACAAAATTCTCACGAACCCTAATACCTACAACAAAACTCGCAACATTTTTTGAGTAGGTATCATCTACCTAGATCTATCACTCCTTTTTTTTAAATTTTCCATGACCGCCTTGTTTAAATATGATTTTTTTATAAGTATACTTATTGATAGCCACTTGCGTTCCACTGTTGGACATAGGCCTCTTCTAAACTCTTTCACTGTCTTCTATCTTGGGCTATCTGCTGCCATCTACGACCCGTAAGCTGGACAATGTCATCTGTCCACCTTTTCTGTGGTCTTCCTACGCCTCTTTTGTTCTCCAGGGCCTCCACTTCAGGATTTAAGGTGCCATTCTGACACTGTCCTGTCTTCCCACACGTCCCGCCCACTGTCATTTTAGCTTTGCTGTTCTTTCTGCGATGTCGGCAACTTTTGTTCGACGTCTGTCTTTTGTATATACAGCCCTCAATTAACTCCTACAAGGCGTTATGAGGAATGTCAAGGTGGCGCTGTTATGAATCAGAAATAAATTTTCAATTATTCGTTCTATCAAAATTACTTCTTGTGTCATTCATGAGACCGGCCATAGTTACTTCTAGGTATCTTGAGGTACCTATTACATATATGTAGATTTCAAAATCTTGTCACTTCCGTTAATATACCTCCATCATAGACTCTCAACGTTAATCGTACGCGAAAACCCATCATAGCCCTTAACTTCTACTTAATTTAACAAAGGGATTACATAATAATGAAAAAAATACTGATGGATCAAATAGATAATGGTAATAATACCACAAACCATAGATAATTTGTACTATCTACTAATCAAGACCAACGTGAATATATATATATATTTTTTAATGAATCTGGGTTTATTGAAATAAACCCAAATACATCTTTGTGCATTTCACAGAAAGCTTAAAAGCTTGTGTTGTGAAGTGGAGTAAGTCGGGCATTGAGCTGTAGGTAGTATTTTTTTTCTATTCTATCCCCTTACGCCGCGTCTCTTGCAGGGTATGAGAGAGGACAGAGTGCCAGACACCCCTATCCTTACACACACTACTATAGCCTCACATTTATATACATTTATACAATTTGTCAAACGCGGTCTCTGATTCTTTTTACTCAGAACGCGCCCATCGTTGAAGATGATCAAACCACGTCAGTCTCACACCTCCTCGCTCACTCAAATATTTCTTTTTTGTCATCCTTCATTCTCTTAACATGTCCAAAGCATCTTATATAGTTTATTCACTTTCATTCTCGTCACAACATCCGTTTTACATTCGCTCAACTCTCAGATCACTTGATATCTTATCCTATCTCTCCACACATTCTTCTCAGTAATCTCATCTCGACAGCATTTATACCTGATTCTTCCTTCTTCAGCCATGTCCATGCCTCACTCGCATACATCAGTGTTGTTAAATATTTTTGAAAATCACAATAATTCATATTTTGTAAGAACATCGGATTTTCTACATGTCGAAGTTGAATATAACAAGTAGTTATCTCAATAGATATACAGCAAAGTATGGGCTTTTCATCAGACTTACCACTGATCGTCGGCTGACTTAACGTGATCACTTTCACCAATTATTCCAGTTCATCCATTTGCCGTGACGGGGACCGAACCCAGATCTCCAGTCAGCGGCAGATACATTGACAAGAAATAACGTTTTTTGTATGATTTTGAGTATGGGTGTGTGAGACTACCGGAATGAACTTATAAGTTTTACTTAATTTAACTGTGGCGCATGCTTGTAGGTGACAGCTAATTATGAATGGACCATCTTCATGTTATTACTCAATACTCCTACCTATTTAAATAGTTGTTGTCTGTTTTGTGCTTGTTTCTAATTACGATTTATGGTGGATTTCCGTTATACTGTTTTCAGCGCCAGGGCCTGTTTTTATTCTCGAAGGTCCCGCACTAATCGATGGCGAGGACATAGACAATAGGGTGATAGTAGTAATAATAGTAGAAGGTACCTACTCAGTGTAGAATGATGATTAAATCCATTGAAAAATATTATGTTACATAAAGCAAAAACCAATCGACTATCAACAAATCGTTTTCCATGCAATGCTAATATTAGGTTTCAAACGGGTACTATTAACTATACCTAAAAAGTATGTTAGCAGTAGTATCTATATATTCCATATATATAAAGTAAAGTATATGGTTTTTGTAAGTGCTTGCATAACTCCAGCATTTTATGATGGATTGCTGCAAAAATTTAGAATAACCTTTGCGATAATATAAACTGTGTCCTAACACTCCTAACGTCGCCGGTTTTTGTAGAAGATTTTTTCCTAGGAGATGCCATGATGATGAGGGGATCCAAGGGCTGTATGGGGTCGAGTGTGGTATCGTATAATAGGGTGTTGGAAAAAAAAACAGACCTCACGTCACATTTTGTCCAGCTTAAACGTATGAAGTGTGCCAGGTTGGTTTTTAAAATTTGCCGTTGCGAAGCACGGGTATCTCAGCTAGTATATTATAAAGATACCTGTTAGGTAATATAGACCTATTCGGAGGGTAAAAATAACTAAAAATGTAAGGGAGGATGATCACATACAAATACAACGCAGCTCGTTTGTATGATTTAGTACGTATGAAATTCATCTTTTCTGATATCAGTGTGGAACCCAAGTATGAAGTCACGGTCATTTCCTGCGACATTAAGGTTCAAAATCGCATGAACAATCTCATAATAAAATTTAAAATATAGAGGTTTTTTTACTTTTTGGGGTTAGTTTCGCTTCATTAATAAAAATCTTACGGTCATTTCCTAGATTTTAAAGCATACTATTATCATTACAAAAAAAACTACGTCTTTCGGGAAACGAGTTGCTGTCTGTCGGAAAAAAGATCAGAGGTGTTTTTCATTTTTCATTTGAGAAATCTATACAAGACATAACAAATCTTTTACGGTCATTCCTTTGATAAAGGTTCAATGTATCCCTATTTTTTCCAAAGCATATTAAGTATGGCTGTCGAGATCTAAGGTCTCCCGTTTTTAGAAATTTATGAAATGTCAATATGCCTACTCTTAATGTATAGGCATATTGACATTTCACAATCCCAAAGTCACTAATTAAAAATTTGGTAACAATATATCGACACACCCCCTACAAGTCTACAATAAAGAACATTAAACCATTTTAAAACATTAAAAAAATATAACGAAGAATTTAAAAATGGAAAACATCTGCCTTGAAGATGGCTACATGTGATATAAACACAATATTTTGGCATTAGATAATCAACAAGCGAGATAATCATGCATTATTCAAATACAAACTTAATGCATATTTAAATAATGAAAAAAAAAGAGGGTGGCTCTTGAAGGTAATAATACAAAAGTTATGAATATTCAAAAAGAGTTTAATTTGTAGTCATAATAAGGCACAATAAACCCGTATTAGAGTAAATTATATTATTTTTTGTCGGTAATTTCATCTAACCCAATTTGCCGCAAGATCTTTATCAAGATGATTATCTCAACTTCTACGATATTATGTTACATAGTACCCATTTAATTTCTGTTCATACATTATCGATTGATATTTGATATTTAGTATGATTACAAGTAACAAAGTATGATGAGTTTAAAATGGGGTGGTTTGCCGGGTACTTTTTTATGTATCTACCTACATAATTATGTGAGGTCTTCTACGTCAAAATAGAAAGATAAAAAAATATTAGGTACATTTGATTTAGGGATGATTACTTCATATGTGGACAGCCTATTCAAATGTGAAAAACACCTCTGATCTTTTCCCGAAAGTTAGCAACTCGTTTCCCGAAAGCCGCGAAGAATTTTTTGGTATTGATAATATGTATTAAAATCCAGGGAATGACCCTAAAAGTTTTTTTTATTGAAGCGAAATTAACTCCAAAAAGTAACAAAAACGCTATTTTTAACGTTTTATCATGCGATTGTTCATATGATTTTGAACCGTAACGGCGCGGGAAATGACCGTGGCCTCATAGTTGGCCTCCTAGTTTTAATAAGATTACTATATTACTCATCATTGATTGATTTCGTCGGCAGCAATGTCTTCGATTTTTTTCAATTCGGTTCGATATTCAAAATTCATCTGTCATCTTCGTTCCATATAATGAGGTCATCCACCGCCACCTTGACATTTCTCTCTTTCTCTAGCCATGCTGTAGGATTTATACATAAAACATAATAGGCGAGGTTGCCGTCACCGTCGCTAAGGAAATGTATGGAATAACAGTTCCTTAACTACCAGTATGACAGACCACGTATTATATTCTGTTACAAGATTTGACAGGAGTGGTGGTCCTGTTTGATCATTATGCTATGTTGCCAACTGTTACAGCACGACTAGAGTACCTACTCTAGGAGGTGGTGGGTCATCTTATCAATTAACACAGTGAAAAATTAAATGTGGCATATTGCCATAATAAAAAATTAAAAAGTCACGTTGTCCTAATTTAACATAACATTAATCGTTTCTGTATTCAGGCGGTCGCATGTTTAAAATATTGTGGTCATTTTTCAACAGTGGGCCATCCTAATTTGACTGTTTAGGTTTTTAGAGATTGACCATAGATAACAACAGTATAGATAAGCTTGGACACGCTTTGGTGATCCACAAAAAAAGTTTACAACACATTGTCATGTGTCTACGTTTTCACTATCAATGGTTTATTACTAGTGTTGTATCGAATAGTATATTCGGCTTCAAACCGAATACCAAATATTTGGCCAAACTATTCGGCCTAATTACGAGTACGAATATTGACACTCAAATTACATTATTCTAAGTATCGCACATCCTGCTCTCTGACTGACCCGCTGAATTAAATACTAGAGATGGACGCTGTGGTGGAGACATTGAAAGAAGAAAGCTGACCAGTACTAGGATGAAGGCAAAAGTTCTAGTGCACAATGCTGTCTTGGTGCCGACCCTAATGTATGCTAGCAAGACTTGGACGTCGTTGAAGAAGGACGAATCAGGGTTGAATGCAGTGGAAATGAGGTCGCTAAGAAGAATGTGTGGTTTTTAGGGAAATGAGTGACTGCGAGACTGGTGTTGTGACGAGAGTGAATGTGAATAAACTCAGATGGTTTGGGCATGTTGAGAGAATGAAAAAAAGATATGTTGGAGTGAGCGAAAAGGTGTGAGGAAGCGCGGTCGCTCGAGACTGACCTGGTCCGATCATGTCGACTACATCCTCAAAATCTATTACGTCACGAATATGAATTTACCTAGACATGGTACACAGCCTTAATTTACTGTGTGTTTTTATTATTTCTTTCTCCTGTTTTTAGGTATTCGGCCGAATACCGAATACCGAAAAAGGGGATGAATGCCGAATAGTGGCCGAATATTCGTTACATCACTATTTATTACTATTGTCCTCTATGGTTTAATTTGAATAAATTTTATTATTCATTTAATTATTTTTTTATAATTAAATATTACATACTATTGTGTAATTCCGCGATTAACTTTCAATGATATGGGTGAATTAGAAACCATATTCAATTATGTAAAAGATATGGGAATTTGAACTTTCTTTGTGTTTGTTGGAGAGCCCGCACGTAGATTGTTATCATGCTGACAAAATATGTTACCGTATGGGTACAATAAAATACCCTCTTTTACTATGCATTGTTTATATCTTTTTATATTGTTAAACTTTGTCCGCGACTTTCGTTAAACGAGTTTTTGTCTTTCGGAAAAAAGATCACATCAGGAGATTTACACATTTTTTTTGAAAAATCGATAGGTACACGGTACCCAATCACGGTATAAAAAATCTTTTACGGTCATTCCCTACATAAAGGTTCAATGTATCTTCCCTATTTTTTCCAACGCATATTAAGTACGGTTGCCGAGATATAAGATCTCCCGTTTTTAGAAATCCTGGGACCTGGGATAAGAGTGACAATAGCGAGACTCTCCCGGGACAGAATTTGACAATATTTTGCCAGAATGAATAAACAAGTATGCATTTCCCCCTAGTCTCGTCAGTGGAGGGTCTTGTTCCAAGCCTCATATAATTTTGCCTATCGTCTTTTCATACATGACTATTTTTTTCTTTTTTCAGATCACATGCTGAAGAATTTGGATCTATCGGGACAGTGTTAAAGAAAATTCTAGTTGAATTTTTGAAGTGTAAAGTGAATTTAATGTGGACTGTGTTTTACAATTATCAGTGGAAATACAAAGAATAAATATAATAAGACACCTGAATCCGGAAACAAAATGAGCTCACCGTCTTCTCAAGATGAAAGAGACATTGAGGTCAACGTTGTGTCTGAACCCAATAGCCCTGAACCACCAAGCAAATTCAGATCCATAAACGTTCTCATCGGACCACATTCTCCGCAGAACGTCGCCCAGAACTACAGCATAAACGGTGGAAGAAAGTCTCCCATATTTGTACCAAAAACCCACGAAAACAAAACATCAGACTCTCTTAGCAAATATAGAATCCAAGGAAACGACACACCAAACTACAGACCAAATACTCCAAACAATAGTTACATTTATCAAGAAGCCAAAACGGAACCACTAAAAATAATAACCAAAGACAGAAATATGACTATAAATAAAATATTAAAACCCCAAGAACTATCTCCAGTTAGCCCGAAAGACGGTGAATCGTTAGATAAACACATAGGAACCAATTTAAAAATGAAGGACGATAATTTAGGAAAAGATTTGACGCAAAATTCGCCGAAAATCATCGGCGGACAAACGTCAGGATTCACGTCTTTTTCAATATCGAATATCTTGAGTAGGAGTGATCCGAAGAAACATGGAAGTCAAGGAGTCAGACCCACTAGTCCTCCCAGAGCTGTGTTAGAAGCTGCGGCCCTTGCTGCACAACATCTTCATTCATGTTCTGATGCAGCAATGTTATCCAGGTATGAAAATTTCCTTTCTATTGCATTTTTCGCAGCTGCCGACGGCAACTGATATGGTTAGGATAAATCGTATACGTATTATGTAAATATTGATTTGGCTTTTGAAATACGATGCCTCGGTCTATCCGTACCACCACAATATTTTCAAGAATTTTGAGTGTAACCAGCGATAAGTCTGCGTGTGTGTATTACTTTAAAATAACGAATGATATATTGGTTCATTCGGGCAGATCACAATCTATAGAAACGATATAAGATTTCTCACTAGTTCGTAATTTATCTATGCGTTAGTATTTTAACCTATCTAGATGGTACGTACGAGGAATTAAAATGAAACGTAGTGAAGCCACCATATTTTTCATCATAAATACTGACCTCCTCTCTCCATACCGCTCTTCTCTTAACGACGCCGTCAGAGCTTCTCTATAGTTTTGAATGTTATTTAGGTTGTAATAACATAGCATTCAAATAAAGTGATCACTTAAGCAGGCCAAAACCGAATCGTAAGCGACGGAACATCGATCCTGCTTCCTGCCCTTAGGGAGTTCACATAAAGGTAAATTATGTGAATGTAGATACCTCCCGCTTTTCTTGAGGAAAATCTGTAATGTATTTCCGTCCGTGCAATCCAGATAAATCCAGTTCTATACCTAAAATAACTTAGGTATATCTCTAACTCTATCGGCTATATGATAAAACGTCGGGGCTCCCATTTTTGTCAATAATGCCTTTAAATGGCATTCGAAAATTAGGATATGATAGTGTCCAATTTTTCTGGCTTTGCCAACTGATTTAAAATCTTTCGATATTTGGCCATTTCTTGTCTGTTCCCACGAGGAGTTATTGCAATCCTGAGCGACGGATTGAGACATTTTTCTACCCTATTTCACCCCATGAAGAAGGGTGATCTAATTAGCCACATTTTATCAAATAAAAACGAATGACGTTTTTGTTTATTCTGAATGCACACACATCGGTATTTTAAGTAGCATAAATACGATTTTATTTCCGCCAAAATGATTATAAGTACTCCGAAGTCTCCCCTAACACAGCCTTAGGCACGACATGGTAGGAAAAGTACCCTGTTTCATCCCCTACGTATAAAATATCAGCAGACACTATACAAATCCCTTCCTTGCCCATCTGTTTGGGTATCCCGCTCCTTATAAACACAAATTAGATGTGTTCTACGACAGGGAAACAGGGAAAAGGGTGGGAGACTGAGCCAAACAATCCAAAGAGAAGGAATAATGTTTATATGGAGAGAGGCAGATAAATGAACCAAAATAATGTTTCAATTCATTGGCGTCGCCAGCTTTAAAGCTAGGAGGGGGTGGGGGGGGGGGCACAAAAATTTAAGTATTAACAGAGTACGAGAATTGAAATTTTCTTGTAGGTACGACCAAAAATGACAAAGGTCATGACGTAGTCCGGTTTAAATGCAGAAAACAATAACAATAATATACTTTATTTTCTCTAATTTACATGCAAAAACAATTATATTTTTTTCACCTAACTAGGCAAAGCCTAGGTGAAAACCAAACTAGGTGGCTCACTTACATATTTTTTATTATCGTATTTTAATGGATTTCATACTGAAAATGTATGATGTGATGGCAATAATGTGATTTTTCGTGAGTTTTCATCATTTAGCATCAACTATTATATACCTATTCCAATCTCTAGGGGGCAGGTGCCCCCCCTC
Organism: Ceraclea dissimilis; assembly: GCA_963576895.1. Lineage (NCBI taxonomy): Eukaryota > Metazoa > Arthropoda > Insecta > Trichoptera > Leptoceridae > Ceraclea > Ceraclea dissimilis. The sequence continues at coordinate 18,916,252 of OY756363.1, forward strand.
CTGGCGACGCCCATGTTTGAATTTATTCATACGAATGAGGAGTCACCAGTGAAACAGATGTTCCCACTTTTATCAAATATTAATATTAATATGATAAAGTGTAATTGGATAATAGTTAAATGATCAATGATAAAGATTATCATATTTATAAGTGAAGGGTGAAACCACTTTGTCTATTTTTCGTTATGTTATTTCATATTCATATATGGTTCTTCTTTGGCCATGATTAAGCGATCATTATTAAGTCTCTGACAAGAAGTTTATCTTTAGCTATATACTATGTATACAGATACACTCGTATGTATGTTTTCTGTTGAGACTACTACTCATGATTTGAGACACAAATCCTAGGAATGTATACAACGCCGAGTCAGTTTAGGAAATGTGTGAAATAATTTGTCACAGGTTATTTAATAGATAGGTACTTTTCTGAGCAAATATATGGAGTAATAACTGAAAAACGTGTTATTTTTTCGGGTGAGTGGCACGTAGATAAAATTGAGAATAAACCGTAATTAAACCGAAGAACCTATTTATTTTTACAGGTAAATTTGACATATTTCAGATTTTTGTCTAAAAAATGTACACAGTTCCTAGAAAAAATGTGTATAATGTATTACATTAATATATTATATATTAAGACTTGCCAACACACTTCTTAGTATTATCAGCTAGAAGAGTCTACGTATTATCATTCATGATTGACATATAAACTCATTAGCCTAATACCGGGAAACATTCACCTATCCAGATATCACAGGATTAGTTTAACTTTTAATCACAAGTTAGAGACAATTGACCCACAATTAAATATTTTTAGTGAAATATTACCGTAAATACCTGAGTTGGGGAGTTATTCAACAACAAAAGTGAAAAATACGAATATTTCAATTTGTTCCGAAAATTAATATGTACATGGCAGTGTCTATATCACAATAATTTTTGAGGTACAAAGAAGTATTTATGCTCAAACGACGAAGAATATTATGCACTTTAATTTATAAAAAGACACCATTTTCCTACAAAGCATCGTTTAGAAGATATTGGTGAAAAACTGAAAAAAGTACATTATTTTTTCGATTTATGGGTCACCCTGTACTTAGCACAAGCGGAAAATTGGTGCAAACTTCAAGAAAACTTCTTTGCATCTTAATGAAGGGATTTAAACAGTTTCCAGCTTTCCGACAATTATCTACGCTACAAAGCTAAATTTCCTGGGCTAATAATACAATGCCGGACTTCATACAATCCCGGGAACATAGTATACAACAATATCTACTAAGTTGGAGGTAAAGAAGTCGTGGAAGAAAGTGTAAAAGAAAATTACAGGACTGTAAAATACACGACACTTACATTAATAAAACCTAAATGACGTTGTAAGGGAATGTAATTGAACAGAGTACTAGAGTAGCCTGTCCTTCCTTCAAACAAAACATGTAACAGTCTCAGCAACTTGTCAACAAGCAAATTATCTCATCCCCTTTCTCTTAGATCCTCAGATCCTTAACTCCATCCTTCCCCTTACCCTTAGACATTCCCTTCCATATTACCAGCTCATCGTTGAGTTAGACGCACCCCAAGTCTCCCGTTGTTTTGTGTCAAATAGATGAAGTGGATATTTTGATGTGGGATATAAAATGGCATGACCCAAGAAAATGTTTCGTTTTTACAACGCTTTTACTGACTTCATTTGTCGTTGTGTGCGTCTAAATATTTGTTGGAACGTACACAAAATACCAAATAATAATCTCACGTGTACATTATACTCGTACAACATATATATGCGTTCCACCTCGACTCAGCTACCAGCCTTGATAGTTTAGCGGTAGAGTACCGGCTTGTCAGGTTGGAGGCCTGGGTTCGATTCCCGGCCGCGGCAGATAGATGGACTGGAATTGGTGAATGTTACTTAAGTGTAAAGTGATCACATTAAGCCAGCCGACTATCAGTCATTATTATTATTATTATTATTTCGTATGGCTTCTGCCACCGATGGGCGGCAACGTCAGAAGATAAAGAAAATTATGCTATCCGTTACATACAGGAGACATGTACCCTACAGAGCAACATCCAGGCTTCCAAGCCATTCAAGGGCATTGGGTGTGGCATTGTGGATATCTGCATACGTTCCAGGGAATGCTCTTAGAGGACAGTCAGTCATAAGCCTGATGGAAAGTCCATCCTTTGCTGTATATCTGTTGAGATAACTACTTGTTATATTCAACTAGGACATGTAGAAAATTCCGATGTTCTCACAAAACATAAATTGTGATTTTCAATCTTGTTCAAATATTCCTCTTTAATTTTCGATAACTTCCCAATGACCCAGCATCATAAAATTATGCACGCATATTTTCTTTAGGTTTCTATTCTATTCTTTCCCCTCACGCCGCATCCCTTGCGGGGTGGGCAGAGAGAACATATCGCCAGACTTAACTATCCTTACACACACACATAGTGCTTCCGTCAATTCTGCAATTCGTCATGCACACTCTACGATTCCTTTTACTCAGAACACAACTCTTTGAGAATCTGGTCTACATGGTCAAGACATGTGGTTCTTGGGCGGCCATTGATGATCAGATAAAGATTTTCTTGAAAAATACCTTTCACATTATTTTACTTCACGAATTCTTTACTAAATTTAACATTATGAAAGGGAAATCCAGATTTTTTTATAATAAACGATGAACTTTTGTTACGCGCGCAATTTGTGTAAAAATAAAAGAGAAAATGAACAACAAAACTCCATAATGGTCCTTGTATTTGTTGAAAAGTGTTTTAGAAAGAAAGCATTTGCGCTGTTGTGTTTTATTTTTTGTTTTGTTCTCCAATAGCCGTGCAATCGATGGCATTGAGAGACCGGTCTATAGGTATATTGTATTGTGAGACCGGTCTATATATTGTAACAAGTAACAGTCAATAGTGAAACGGAGAGAATGGCGGGAGATTTTTCGAAAATGGAAGAGAAAAATTATGTCCAGGGGCGTAATAAGAAAATGCTGCTTTTTTTCAGTTGTAAGAAATTACATCTATATTCATAGTAATGTGAATATTAAAGGTGCTCTAACACGAGCAAAAATTCTGGCAAGTAGTACAAATCGTATTGCTTTTGCACGCAATATCGTTGTCCCACAATAAATATTGCCGAAATAATTGCAATATCCTATTGCAAAATAAGTTTAATCAGTACGATTTGTACGAGTTGCCGCAATTATTGCTCTAAAAATTGCTCGTATAAGAGCACCTTTGGGCAGTGGACGTCACCAGAGAGGTACTGTTTTGGACAAAAATCTCGAAAAAATACTTAATAGGCTTTGCGAAAACAAACGTAAAGATTTTGAATCATTGTTGAAATTGAAATTGTCCCGAAAAAACCCTTTCCCTTAAATTTTATCATGCGATTGTGCATGCGATTTTGAACGTTGAAGTAACGGGAAATGTTTTCGCGATACTCCTTCTTTTAATACATGGTATCTACTTTCAACATAAGTCATATAGGTTTGTCTACATTGAAAACTACTGCCATGCCATTGTATTGGTGTATTTTGGCTTTTTTTATTAAAAAAATTGTGGACCACTTGCAAAATACAAAATATTATCTCAGTAAGTAAATTGCTTGTGTCAAATACATCGTCAACACTGATATTTGATATGTATAATTTAAAAAGTAGTAGGACTTATCAAACCAAATGGTCCAACATCATCACTTTCTACGTAACATTTCACTGGGATGTTCGCTTTTAGTCTAACTTTCGGCCCTCTTTCCGCTATCATCTTCAGGACTAACGCTAATAAAGACATCGATAGAATTTCTAATTCAGCTCTGTGCTGTGAAAAATCAAAACGTTGTAGTGAATACGTTGAGTATGTACAAAGTATAGATTGACTAGGAAGAACAGCGGCGATGGAGCGGAAAATATTTCTAGAAACTGATTGACAATCATTTATATAAAACAAAAATACAAAATAAAATATGACTATACAACAATACTACTATGCTATCTCCGCCCTATCTCTGTAGGTTGTCAGGAAAAATAACACGCCAAAAAATAGTACGGGAAAAATATCACATTGAAGAAATAACACATATTTATTTTCATTATAAATTTATAAATGATGTTCCTGGGACCCGGGTTAAAATAACGATAGCGAGACTCTCTCGGGACAGAATTTAATTATATTTTGCCAGAATGTTAAGACAAGTATCTGCTTTAATTCCCCCCTAGTGTCGTCAATGGAAGCTCTTGGTCCAATTCTGCCCGTTGTCCTTAATGATCTCTCTAATCTATGTTACCGTTATAAAAATCATAAATTTTATCAGTGTTAATCTTCTTCATTAGCCTTCTTCCCTGCACTGCTGGGTATAGGCCTCTTCCAACTGCTTCCACTCGTCTCTGTTCTGAAGCTTCCGCATCCAGGTCAATATGGACAATATCCTCGGTCCATCTCTTTGGTGGCCTCCCTACACTCCTTCCATCTGGTCAAGGCCTTCACTTCAATATTCGAGGCGCCCATATGACAACCAAATTGAATAATATTGTAATAAAAATGTGTTTTTTCATCTTATGTTATTTTACATGTGATATTTCTTACGTTTGATATTTTGCATGTGATTTTTTCCGTGTTATTTTTTTCAGTGCTATTTTTCTCTGTGTTATTTTATCATATTGTAACCCTCTGTAGATATGTAGGTTTAGTAGGTAACTACGTTGAAAACAAAATGATTTTTTCCTGGATAACAAAACACAACGAATTGTTTTCCATTTGAAATGGTAAGCGTTCAGTTAAGCTGCTTTTATATATTATTATTTTATCTTTATAAATAACAGGGAAGTGATATTTGTATGTCTGAGGTTAGTAGATAATAGAGATTACTCGTTCGAGTTCAGGTGCGCTTACACGAGCAATTTTTCGAGCAATAATTGCGGCAACTCGAACAAATCGTGTTGATTAACATTATTTCACAATATATAGCAATTAACTCGGCAATATTTAAAGCGAGACAATGATATTGAGTGCAATGAAAAAGATTGGGTACCTATTTGATATTTTTAATTCTAACCAGGATTCTTCTCTATCGTTATCCAAAATATTCGGTCTGAGGGTTCTCCTGTGTAAAACTGATTCCTGGACATGTTTTCTTCTTCTCCAGTTTCAATCGTTACGATCATGTCTCCTTCTCCACTCATCCCTGTCTTGTGCGATTCTTTTTAACTCTTTATATGAGTCGAATCCCATACCCTGGCACAGGTTATCCAGGTATTATTTCCTTGGTCGTCCTCTGTAGTTTGTCCCCTCGTTCATTCATTCAATTAACTCAAATAGGAGAACCTTTTGACGCACTAAGTGGCCGATCCATCAGCTGTTCTGCTATTGCATTGAGCAGGTGTCTTCCTACTTTGATTTTGTTGAGAACTTCTTCCATAGTTATGTGATCCCTCCAAGAATTTGCTAAAATTTTCCTGTAGGACCACATCTCAAAAGCTTCCAGTCTCATTTTATATCTTTCAGAGGAGATTAAGTACCTATGAAATCTTACGTATTTCGTCGAAAAAGGACCTGATGTTTTACTGGGCGTAACAGCCAGGATAACTGGTATCATTTTATATTATTGTTATGCTTGCATAATATATTGTATTTTTTATTTTTATTGTTTTGTTGCAATAATGAAAAAAATATTTTTAAACGTTGCTTTTAAATGCTTTTGAATTTCTATACAAAATGTATTGAGTGAATTCCGAAAGCATATTTTAAAAAAATAAAATAAACATTGGTGTGTAGAAATTGTCTGTACCGTACTCATTTCCTTTTACTTCATCATTATGCTGACGCCAGACGCTCGCCGACCCTCACCGTGAATGAGTAAAATGGCGTGTGGATAAAAATGTTTGTCTTGACGTGTACGTAACCGACCATTGACGCCTTTTTACTCATGAACACCAAAAGGTCGTCATGACTCGCGAGCGTGTAGCGGGCCCAATAGAATGTAATTTTTATTGTGAGAAAATATGATTTTCTTGATACCAACCCGATTTCAGTGGATGACGGTAGCACGATCCTTCTCGCCTTAGCCCAGCATTCATAGCACAGTTGATAGAATACCAGTGCATAAGTGTAAAGTGATCACATTAAGCCAGCCGACGACGACAGACCAACCTGAAGATCCCACGGAGCATAATCAGATCTAAAATGAAGGAGTAGTATACAATATTGCCCGTACCTCCGTATAAACAGCCTTAATGTAGGTATCTGCTTATATTGCGTACTTATTTCAAGGGAATCGATCGATCACTTTATCTTAATGGTGGTTTAATACTTTATATTGAAAGCACTGCGGTTAGTTCCACCTCTTCATTTAAGGATTGGGTCATTCAATGTGCGCTAAGGCCGCTACGCAGATATTGAATAAACTAATTCTAGGGTTTGATACATTTTACCAAATTACAAAGTCCCTACGGCTAGTCTCGACTTTAGCTTAGCTGTACTTAAATATACCATCAGTTACTTTGTATAAAGGGATACATGATAAAATCTCACACGGATAGAATATCACAAGAATAAATAACACATTTTTGTTTTTGTGCAAAATTTATAAAACAATTTGTAGTTAAATTTTCGCACATATGTATGTATTTTCTTATTTTATGTGTTTTTTTACTTTATTTCATTTTTTCCTGGGGTTAATTGGAAGAAATCGCAGTTCTGCAATAAGTTCGCCCTAGTGAACACTGTTTTATAATCTGTACTATGTCCACTTTTTATGTGTCAATTTATACTTTGCTCACTTCAAGAATAAATATACCTACATAAAAATATTTTTTTGAAAATCACAATTTGTGTTTTTGTGAGAACATCGGAATTTTCTTGAAAATAAAAACAAATTTAATTATAAAATATCAATTATAGTGTCTTATAAAACGATCATTATTAAATTTAGAATAAAAATGTATGATTTTTTCTGTGTTATTTATTCCAGTGTTATTTTTTCCCGTGTGATTCTTTGCACCGTATACAAGTATAAAGTAGGTATGTAAGCTAGTGCTTAACTAAACCAACGATTTAACGGTAAGTTTGTTTATTGAAAATTAACCAAAATCTCTATACACTACACTTAAAGTTAAAAGCACTTAATGTTAGCAATGGGTTATAGGTAGTACCAAGTCGGCAGCGGTTTGCTTTGTAACAAGATTTCTGAATAGATATTTATACAGCATTTTAAACCCACTTTTCTCCCAAAATTTGTTTCAAATCGTGGGTTTATTTTCGTTAAAGGCGAATGTTAACAAAAAAACCCAGTCCAAATGATAGGTAAATATGAGTAATTTAATACTACACAGGTGGCATCATCGAAATCAATTGCTAGTTTGAAATACCTATTCAAGGTTTACAGGGGTCACATGAATGTATTAGTAAAAGGAGCATTAAACAGTTACAATTGCGGCTTAAAAGCGTATAATATGATAAGTATGAGGTAGACCATCTTCTTTTTCTTCTTCATCGTCCTTGGTCACTTTTATACCAAAATTTGTTTCAAGCCATGGGTATATTACAAGATTTTATTTAACTTCACTCCGTTATTCGTCTGTGCGCAAATCTTGTATTTGATTTTTCAACCACTTCCTGACTACTTAGAGACCTGAAACTTTGGAAACGTACGTAAACTCGGTGACAGTACGATTCTGTGCAAAAATTGTTCAGCTTTCTCCAAAGACAAAAAATATGTAAAGCGTTTCAAGGGGATCACCAGGTCGTGTGGGATCATGTGTGGTATCGTATGAAAAGGCGTTGAAAAAGAAATTCAGATCTTAAGTCAGATGTTGTCTAGCTCAAGCCTTGGAAGACACCGAACGATCGAGAGGATCCAGTCACCGCATACTGTCGTGTTTGGTATCTCATGAAAGTGTTTCACGAGTAGAACTCATATCGTTTTGCAAATTTTGATTCTGTCTATTTTTTGATGGGAGGCGCCATTGGAATGAAGGAATCCAAGCACCTCCGAAGGGCGTGTTTGGTATCGTTTGGAAGACCGCGAAAAACAATTCTAGGATATGAAGTCATAATGTCTTGTATTAAAAAAATAGGATTACTTACTTACTTTTATTTATAAAATAAAACAGTATAATTTGAAGTGGATTTTTCCCAGTAGGTATTAGGCTAATGAGTTTATATATGAATCATGAATGATAATATGTAGACTCTTCTGGCTGATAATACTGAGTCTTGCCTCCGCGTTATAAAATGAATAAAAATAAAGATGGCTTTCCAAAAAGACACACTTTAAAAATCTGAATTGTTCAAAAATACAATTTGTCAATTTAGGTAGTCGGGTATTGAAACAACCTTTGTCGAAAATTTCTAATTAATTATTAAACAGTTATCTATTAAAAAGTTAAATTGTTTTGAAAACGAGTAAAGCCAAACTTTCCGGAGCCATTAATGTCAGTAGAAAAGTGGTCTTTCAATTTTTCACTTAATAACCATTATAAAATATTTCAACCTTGTCGTTGCCTTTTTCAGGGGTGGCAAAAAATCTAATCGGAACGCAGTTCGTTTGGCACTAAAAAAAAACTATTTATCAACTATTTATCAACAATTGAGTACATGGTTGGCGCAGTTGGTTGAGGCGGCAGTCTCTCAAGCGGGAGGTGCCAGGTTCAAACCCCGGCGGTGGCGATGTATTCCACACTTTGCGATACAGGCTGCTAGCCTAGTGCAAGGTGTGCAGAAAAGTATTTGGGTTTGTGTATGCAAGCCCAGATCCTTTTTTTATGGAAAAAAAAAAAAACTTTGTGATTGTTTGTGGTGTCAGTAACTAATGATGAAAAAGTTCTAACTATCTAATTCTGAGATTTGGTTTTTTGCGAAAAAAATATTTCTTACCGACAAAATCTACGAGTAGGTATATATATATATATATATATATATATATCGTATGGCGTTAAGAAGGCAGAGTCAGAGTTTAAGATTGCAATGAACAAAAAGATCGTAAAATTGGGCAGTTTTGTAAACAATTAGAGTAATAAGGTTCCATCTGTGTGTAAAAGATATGAATTTTTGAAGTAGTGAGAGTCGTTCTTCGAAATAGTAAAAATATATTACAATTAATTGTACCTAATCCCAACATCTTATACAACACAATAATTTTTGCTTGTTATCCTAATAACAATCGAAAGAAAAGTCTAATGCCGGCGCCACATGCTTGCCGGCGCCACATGCTTGCCGAGCGTCGAAAAGTCTTGTGTTCATGATTAAAAAGCGTTTGGATAGGGCGTTTATCTTGGCTCGTGTAGGTAACCGACCGTTCACACCTTTTTACTCATGAATACTACATGGTAGGTACATAACAATTGTCACCTGTAAAGTGTTTTAATTAAAAAATGAACAAAAAAATAAAACATACAGTGTGAGAAACAAGTTTATTGCCAAAGCAATTTCTCCCAACCGACCACGCAGAATTAATTTGTAGCGTAGGTGTTTTAATTTGTTTAATATTTAATTTTATACCGGAACGACTTGTTTCCGGTTGCGTCACCCCTGCTAGTTATAGTATACAAGTCCCTTCTCCCATAAAACAACGCTACGATGGTAACTTCCTATTTAATCTGGAAACGTCTTAATAAATTGATGTTGGCTATTATGAGCCTTGAGGGTGTGATGGGGGCATCATCGTCATCTCCCCGGCTTGCTTTCAACGCGCCATGAAAAAGGGTGGAACAATAAGGCACTTAGCATTATGAAATCATAATTACTTGAAGCGGTTTCCAACTTGAGCCAACTTTTTTGTTTTCTTTTTACGGACAATATTGTAAATATTGGTTCTATGACAAAATGTCTCTGGATGGAATATTTACGCGACTATATGTCTCCGGACAAAATCTTACTAATTTTTTTGTAAGGAAAATTACTTTTACGCTTCTTTGGGCTTATGAAACGTCCGTTGCGGGCAAGGCAGAGAGAACAGAAAGCCACACTTTCATATCCTTGCACACACTTCTTGATGCTTCCGTCACATTCACGCAATTCATCTACAATTCATTTTACCCAAAACATGTCCGTCCTTGAGAATCTGGTCTATATGGTCAAGCTAAGTGGTTCTTGGACGACCATGTTTCCTTATACATACTTTCCACTTTCACAGATGGATATTTTATCATTCATCCTCACTACATGTCCTAACCAGGACCTAACAATCTCGTCATTCATATCGTGATTTATATTACAATTAACTGTCAGCAAGAATCTTTGGTCAAGTTAAAACACCATTGTGGTCAATCGAATTTTCTCTTCTTAATAATAATTGCCATTAACTTCAAATCATTTACCCATTAAAATCGATTGGTGGAATTATCTCATACAATTAATTATAAACTGTGCCAATATAACTATTTAGCTAAATTTAGTTTATCCTAATCTAAATAATAGCTATTATAATTATTGTATCAATAGCTTAATATAGTACCAGCTGTAGCCCGTCAAAAATAGAATATTGAGGAAACTGTAATTTGTAAAGAAAAACAATACAAGTAAGTAGTGAAGCTTTCACTGTAGTTTTCACGGCTGCGGTCAATAGAGTAGTCTAGTCTAGAACATCCGGACGAAATTCTACGCATCCAATTAGACCACGGCCACACAGCCCGTATGATCTACTACTCAAAAAACAATACAGTTTTAAACCGCTGTGTCTCAGTTATTTTTTAAAGAACAGAGTAATGTTTGTGCTAAATAGACGAAGAATTTTATGTACTTTAATTTATAGAAGAACAAAATTTTCCTAGAATTCTTCCTTTAGGAGTTAATAGTGAAAAACTGAAAAAAGGTTAAAATAAGGTTAAATAATCGGACACCCTGTACTTGGCACAAGCGGAAAATTGGTGAAAACTTCAAAAAACCTTCTTTACATGTTAATGAAGAGATTAAAACAATTTCCAGCTTTCCGGTATCTATTTACGCTACAAATTGTGATTTAACTGGCCTGTGATGAAATCGTGGCGATCGCGAAGTGTTTTAAATTCCGTATATTCGAACGACTAATGCTGATGCCTCATGATCGTCATGGGTCGCGTTCGAGTGGTGTTCGTGAGTAAAAAGGTGTGTGGATTGAACTGTTTGTCTTGACGTGTACGTAGCCGCCGGTTGACGCCTTTTTACTTATGAACACCGTTTGCTCGGAACTCGGGCGGGAGTGTGGCTGGAGCATTACAGAAGTTGCCACGGTCCAGCGTAACATTAACACTCAGTTTCCACTAGAATTATGTAAGTTTATAACAATAGCTAAATATTGTGTAAGTATAATAATAGTAATTGACCTAAATGTTGAGGATCATTGATCTGATAGAGCTCACCCCTCACAAGGATTCTCAAACCTACTGAAGGAAGTGAATATAATACGTTTATCTCATCAGCGTATATTAGGCATGTTCTTAAAGTAAACACAGCCCCAACCCCAACCAACCCCTATATTGTATAAACTTATCAGCTATTCTATCCCCATCCCCATCTCCTTATCCACCCTCCCTTCTATTATCTTGTCTCATCCTCTCCGTTTTCTCCCCAGTTTCTTCCTTACACATCATCCAATAAATACTGCGTTTCTCAATACCTAACTTGTTCAATGTTCATGGAATTTCAACCATTATAGTGAATTTCGTTCTATCATCTTTATTGTCAAACGCCTGATGATGAGGATGAGAATCCTCGAACACTAGTCGCGTGTTATTATAAAGTCATTACCAACGTGGATTTTAAACTATATACCTACATAGTCTTTCATTTTTACCTTCATTCTATCTATTCCATCACGCCGCATTTCTTGGAGGGTAGGCAGACGGACAGAGTGCCATACACTTCTATCCTTACAAAAATATAATTCGTCACATTTGTTCACACTTGTGTATTTTCTTTATGATTCTATGCTCAAACATTCTTCCCACATGCCCAAACCACACATCACAACACTTGCATACTTTAGTTTTTACAACATGAGGTAATCAGAAACCACTTTTTTATAGGTCTATTGATTTCCACCATTCCATTCATATCATTCCTTCTGCTATGGTGATGAGCAGGCCGAGGTGCCCGATTTAATAGGCAGCCATCGCGCTTGCTGTTAGGCAATATTATTCAAGATTTGTCTTATCTCTCCGGCCTTACTCAACACCTCACTGTTTGTGGTTTGATCTGTCCAGTGAATCAACAATAGACTCCAGGACTATAACATACATCATATCCCCAGAAAAATGGCTCGTCATACCTTAAATAGAAACATTCAGAAAGGATTGGACTGAGCATGCTGAGATTTTTTTATTTAGTACCGAAATCACACATTTCGATTTATTTTCTGACAATATTTCTAGTGCGTATAATTTGATATTCATTCAACCATATAAAAGGAAATCACATACAAACCGTCAAATACTGTTGGCGTCATAATAACATAAGGGGGTAATATCTGCTAACAGTAAACTACCCCTCCGCGTCCCAGCGGTGGGGCGGGGGGGTTTAGAGGGGAGATGGGTGTGGTCTCCTAGACCTCATGGGGGGGAGAACCCCACCAGCATCCGGAATTATCTTGGGGGCAGGGAAGTTAAACGATCGACGCATGCGTAGATTTATATTAAATTTTATTATCCAATTTATTATTATTTATCCAACTTGTTATAAGTTAATCAAACTTTTTCAATTTGAATATTTTAATATTTTTCATCCCCCCTCCCCCCTTCCTGTCGCCTCGCTGTAAAGTTTATAATGATCTATGCTAATTCTTATTCTATTGATGTTTTTCGTTTTTTGTTTATTATAACTTTATAATTATTTTTTTGGCTCCTTTTTTATTACAACTTTATTGCGACTTGCACAATTAATTAAAAAACGGTGTCGCCGAAAAAAAAAATATTTTATTGAATATCACAGCACGCCGGATAGTGCAGGCGCCTTAGGGCTTCTACACACTAGGCTAGTAGTTTAGTCGAGTACATAGGTAGTGAATTAGTTACAATGCCTCTTTAGAATCTCAGTGTATATCTGGCAGTTACCAGTTCACTTCCTACTCGACTAAACTACTAGCCTAGTGTGAACAATAAATTGGCCTTCAGGAGCTTCTTTATCCGTGATTTATCCCAACTCTTATTTGGGCGGCCTCGGGCATATCAGATGGAATAAAAATTACCCACCGAATGTACCCTCCACGAACTGGTGGCATTTATTTATTCACGAATAATATTATGTTAAATAAGATTAGATTTCGTTCGGCTCTCTCTCTCTTGTCGGTTACCGCTCAGAAAAGATGTCTGTATAACGCGAAATAACATTAAGTACGATGTGAATAAAGGAAGAAAGGAAGAATAGAGGAAGGACAAAAATGACTTTCACTGCACGCACCATCTAATCCAAACCACTCCAATTATTTCTAATGCCAATTGTTGTGCACCACTGGCTGGCATCGCCTCCCGTCTTGGAAGTTGAGAGTCTTTATGTTAAGTATCTAAGTGGCATCCAATAGGGTCCTTTCCCTCACATTCCCTTACCTTTCCCCTTCCCTTCCTAACACAAACTACATATTAGATATACTATACCTACCTAATACCTGGAAATACACATAAGACTACTACATACATATTGTATAGTTACGCTATGATTCCAGAAGAAAAACCCATATGAATATGTCTGATGGTTATAGGTAATATTAGATACTAATTATTTTATTCGATTCGGAAAGAGGCTATTTCAACTCAATTACTATAGATATTGGCTACATTTATTTATTTATTTACTTCACGGCACACAAACAGACATCACCCACATATAAACACATACTCGGGTTGACTGTAAGATATTGCTTTTGCAATAAGTCCGCCTTTTGGCACACTGTATTATCTTGTTTTGTTTTTGTTGTTACATATATTTTCTGGCCAATAAAGTTTTATTTATTTATTTATTTTATTAACTAAACAAAAAACAATACAGATTAAGTTCAAGTAATGTCCTACTACATGTGTACACAACTAGTCAATTCTTCTTCTTCTTCTTTCATCGTTTCCTCATTGCTGAGGGTCGTGATTTGTGGAGCTACCCACGGACAAAACAAGACGCCTCCAGTCCTCTCTATTCTCCGTAGTCCGAATCACCGAGCACAAGTCTCTCCCAGTCATTTCCTTACTAGTCAACTAGTCAATACAGATAAAACAATATTAATAATGAGAGGTCGGGTAATTCAAGAAATTGTATGTTAATAGTCAGCTAGTGCAAAAAACAAAATGAAGTCAAAGTCATCAGTAATAATGTGTAGCAAATTATGGAAGTCAGGCAGAAAATTTAAGTAAATTATTGAATATATAAGATCAAACATTGATGTAAGTCATAAACAGTCATTTGGAATGAGAATATTGTCAACAAAATATAAAAAAAACTAATCTAAAAATACTACACTACAACCTAACAGCAATAAGAAAAAAAATATAGTGACATCAGTCAGTAAAATACAATAAAAACAAATAAAAAAACAACATAAATTTCTGCGCAACTAAAAAATGCTACCGGTTACGCCTTCGTCATAAAAAAAGAGATTTTTCAGACCTTGGATCACGACAACCTTACTAAATATACCTACTTTTCTAAAGAAAATAGGGTAGGTATATATACATTGAACCTATATACAGTGAATGACCGTAACATATCATTCATATCTTTTATGGGTCCCTAAAAAAAAATGTAAAAAACACCTCTTATAAAAAAAGGTATTTTTAACATTTGATCATGCGATTTAAAACTCGACGTCGCACAATAGACCCTCCCATACAAATTAGCACGCGGAAAATACAAAATTCACACTTTATTTTTGGAAAAATAAATGTATTTCCAAATAGCTAGATAAATGTGGAATCCAAAACTACCAAAGAAAACACTGGTGCATCCTTTAGGTTACTTTGACAACATCGCGAAATACAAGTTCACGCGCTAGATCAAATTTGAGAACAATTCAATTCGTTTATTGCTGTGCGTTAGAGAGCATTTTTCTCAGTAAATTTGTATTAAACAGTTTTACTTTTTTATGTCATTTCGAATTTCAATAAACATAATGTACATTTGAAAAAAAAATATCTTGGAAATATTTTCATATTATGTACTTAATTAATTATAAAAAAAACTCATATAATTTGTCAATTGAGAATATATAAATATTTTTTTAAAGGCTTGTAACTATTTTGCTACACCGAGCTACATTTTAGTTTTTTAATATTTTAAAGCCCCAATATCTCTACTAATAGTGGTAAAAAAATTGGCTGCCGATACGTGCCTAAACAAGGGTTTTTGTAATTTGTGCTGAGCGAAGTCGCGCTATAAATCGCCTAGAAATGGTTACGTTTCTTAGTCAATGCGGCGATCTTCAATCGTTGTTCTATCATTCTCAATTTTTAAGAGCATACATTCATAATAAATTAGGTTTATCTGATTGAGGACTGTATAACACATTAAATAAGAGAACAATATATTCATTTTGTACACATTTACGGAGGAAATTGTATAAATCAAATCGCACTTCGAAATTATTTGTAGAGTAATTTTGTACTTTGCATGCATTTGGGTATTCATTATATATTTTTGTTAATTAATAAATAAAAAGTATTGGGTATAGCTTATTAACTTTTTTATTAGTAAAATAAATAGTTTTAGGGAGTATTCTGGGTAGTTTTTTATTATAATAATAATAATTTTGGCACACTTAAGTATTATTTTATAAGGATAGACATACTCGTACGTGTTTACATCATATGGGCATTATATAATTGGTAGTATTATGTGGAAAATGAATCGGGTATAAAAAAAATGTGCAATGACAATGCTAAATGGTTATGTTTCAAGATTTGCTGCACAATGTTATTGCATTTTTTGTATGGTGGATATCCGTGATTATTGCGAGAGATTTTTGACTCTAGGCCTTACCTAAAAGTGATGTTATGTTCATAAACAAGTGTTAAACAAATAAAGGATGATAATATTGATTAATAAATCGAAAATTGGATCATTTTCCAGTTCCGGAACCAGGTTTTATGAAAGCTGCCATTCACCGTATTTTTTCCATTACATAAGCCTACGGTTATATGTGCATAGCATGTACCGGAAGCATGCATGTTGAGTGTAATTACGTAATATCTATAAAATAATGTCTATTTAATCATCGTACATCAAAAAATATATAAATTTATTGATAGTTCGACTGTTATGATTTTCTGATTTCTAAATCCTCGAAAGAATCTACTGTGCGTCGGCGGAAATGTTTTCAGGAGATTCGTCCTCTTAAATTTTCTCTCAGTAGCATTTGAAACAATAGGCAGGCCTTTATACTGTATCAAACATTATATGGTGTAGGTATCTATAGAATAATTTCCCAATGTCAATATTATATTGATTTATGACAATAATTCATCACACTTTACGGCAAATTGCCGCCTGTGTTCGCTGTTCAGTTGTTATTCACTCAAAATCGCTTTTACGTGTTTCTCCTCCCGCCTCCCCCATTCCGGTCACCCCACCCCCCCCATCACATGCCTTTATATCCTATACTTGATGTTATAAATGTTGTAGTATATAATATACATTGATGTATGATCGATCTATATAAAATTGTACTAAGAGTATCCATATTGACATTTAAAAATTTCTAAAAACGGGAGACCTTAGATCTCGACAACCGTTACTAAATATGCTTTGGAAAAAATAGAGTAGAAACATTGAACCTTTATCTAAGGAATGACCGTAAAATATTTTGTATATCTTGTATAGATTTCTCTAAAAAAAATATGAAAAACCCGTCTGATCTTTATTCCGAATGAGGGAAACTCTTTTCCCGAAAGTCGCGGAATTTTTTTTTGTATTGATAATATGCATTAAAATCTAGGGAATAGCCGTATTTTTTTTTGATTGAGCAAAATTAACCCCAAAAAATTGAAACAAACGGCTTATTCAGCCTTTTGACAAATCCGGCCCTAGTCGGAAGCGATAATTATAGTGCTTTATTTGCGATTAATTTACCTTCAGAACCTTTTAAAAAACGCTGACTATTATGCCAATATTGACGCCTGTTTAGCGGGCTTTTTGAGCCAATATTGACGCCTGTTTAGCAGTTTTTTGACCCCATATTGACACAATATTGACGCATGTTTAGCATGTTTTTGACCCAATGTTAACGCCTGTTTAGCAAGTTTTTGACCCAATATTGACGCCTGTTTAGCAGGCTTTTTGGTCCTAGTATTCTCATAAAAGATTAGATGAACATGTCTCTACGTTATATTGATCGATTGAACTAAACTTGGGTACCTGGTACCTGTACCAAGGTACCAAGTACCTACATATTTAGTATCCGTATATTATACAGGGTGTTTGATAGATGGATACATACCTCTTACCTTTAGGTACAGGTTGCATAGATAACAACACATTCTTTTCAATTTTCTGTCTTCGAGTTTTAATGGAAATTCGCTTAAATTAGTAGTGATCTCTTTAAGTAATCTAAATGTTTTTTTATAATGTTTTGTGCCTATATCAATTCAAAGAGCATGAATCAAAGAAGTTTTTTCTAAATTTCTGAATATTAAAGCAATATTTAACGAAAATCTCATCCAAAGTCGTAACTTGTTTTTGGGATATCTATTTATCGAAACTTAAATCCGAGATTTTTTATCATTATTGTTTCTTCAGATTGAAACTAATGACTTAAATATACCAAAAACATTCTGGAGTAACAAAATATAATCATAGAAGAAAGTAGGTACCTTTCTTTACGATGATATTGGAGTAAGGCTTGAGTAATTAGGGTATTTTCTATAGAATGTGAAAATCTGGAAAACCGTGAGACTTCGGACTGAGCTAAGTTTGTCTCAAATGATCCCAAATGACCGCTACAATCACCCTTTAAGAGATCTTCTTCTTCTTCTTAATGTAAGCCAATGGCCTGTTATTTAAGAGAGGTTAGCCTCCTGCGAGGTCGACTCCCAGCTGTTAATCCATCTCTTTGGTGGTCTGCCTGGGAGTCGCCTACTTTGGGATTGACCGTGCAGCACAATGTGAGAGAGCCTGGATAGTTTCATTCTCCTCACATGCGCGCACCAGTGTCTCCTTCGTTGCCTTCCCCATCTAGCGACATCCTCGTCCTCGCAGATCTCTCTAATTCTGGTGTTTCTTATTCTGTCTCTGAGATTCTTCCCTGCAATGTTCCTGAGGGTCCTCATCTCACAGACTCTCAGCGCGAGAGATTAAGATATCTATATCTAAGATATCTATATCCATCTATCAAACATCCTGTATATGTATCCAATACAGAGAAGTCGTTAGGTATATTGTAGAGATTGTGAGTAAAAGCCACCTTAGGAATTGTTAGAGGAATGTGTGTAGGTATAGTAGGTGCCTACCTTACCTACCCAGGGGTGAGGAAGTTTCAGAAGTTAACTAAAGTGCTCTGCGCTCACCTTTGATATTATACCTACATAATATATCATATAGGAGCTCTTCTAGGTATACTTAACTTTATTCAACACCAGGGATACCTAAGTATATTCCTATATGGTCTAAAGACGAAATACCTTTAACTTTATTCAACGCTAGCTCTACCCTGCGTGCCTTGCTACGCGCTGTTTAATTGGCTTCCTCGATACCCATCGTAAACAGTAGAGAAAAAGTATTACTAGATATTTATATTTGAGACACCCAAAACTATGGATTCAACACTAATATCGCTATTTTCAATCAATCGCATTCCCCACCCCTCTGTCCCCCTTACACCAGCGGGTGTCGAGACGGATACTATTATTCCTTTCGACACCTAATAACTATGGATTCGACACTAATATCGCTTTTTGCATTCAGCCTAGCCCTCTAGCCCTATACCCCCTACACTCCTGCTGGTGTCGGGAGGTATTAATATTTTCCTCCCCTCCCTACAAACCTTGGTAGAGGCACGCACAACAACTTGCTAAAGTTTCATCTCAATCGGATGAACGGTTTACGAATCTATAAAGGATACAGAAACAGACACACTATTTTATAGTATAAGACTAGGTAGGTATCTATACACGAGTTCATGATTATATTCATGCCATAGGTCTAAACATTCTTTCTGTCTTTCCAGGTTAGGTTTCATGTCCCCGTTTGGAGCCCTGGGAGCTAGATATGGTCACCTGGCTCCAGGACCTTGGTGCGCTTGGGGAGCCCTACCGCCTTTACTAGACAGGCCTAGCCCTAATCATGGTAAGCATCAATCATCCCTTTTTTACCATAAATTTATTAGGTTACCTATGTACACTCAGTACGGTCAGGGGGTCAGGGGAGTCACGCGGGAAGACGGCGGTGTGTGACCCTATGGTGTAAACTTCCATTAAAATCACTTTCTGATTAAAAAAAAAGATGGTCATATTTTTAGCGGTCGTATCTTTGTTTGATTATAATATGGACATTGCCATTTTTTCTGTACCTCTGGACAAAAAAGGTTGTGCACTGAATATTTTTTTATGTTTAAATGGAAATAGTCACATATTTTCGAAACATTTTTCATTTCTAACACATCTATAAAAGTACAATTTCATAATTTATCTATAAAATAATTTTTAAAAAACTACCATTTTTAACGAAATTTGTCTAAAAAAGTTCATTACAAAACGGAAATGGGACAGCCATTGAGTTAAAAATGACAGCTTTTTAAAACTTCTTCTTTAATTGTGAATTTTTAAAGGTAAATTATGAAATTGTTAGAAATGAAACATATTTAAAAAATGTGTGAATATTTCCATGAAAAAGGGTTTATTTAATCATAAAAAATAATTCAAAGTCAGTCCACAGTATTTTTTGTCAGAGGTACAGAAAAAAATGGCAATGTCCGCAAATTAGCGAATCTGGATGTACATGTACCTTTGATAAAAAATGGGTATGTAGGTAATGTCATAATGTGTATACGGGCAGATTGTTTAGTAGATAATATGTCGCTGAATGATCTGATTATACTAATTAAATACAATAGTGAACTACACTACCTATCAGGTATTGTCATTATCATATTAACATTGTATCTAGTACGTGTACTGTATAAGTACAAGTAGCCTGTCCAGTAATATTATACATCACGCTATGGTCATGTTCACTTGTATGTAAAACTAGAAAATCATCATTCGTTCATTTATCAGTACCTACTATAGTACGTAAAACCTACCCCTAACCAAACATATACCTACTATAAAATAATTTCACTGTAATGCCTATTATATTTTCATCATGCCGAATGATAGGTGTATCCTCGAGAGACCGGATGAGAAATTAAGATATAAGACGACGGTCAAGGGTCTCAGACATTGCGGAGAGAGTAGGGACACTGAAATGGCAGTGGGTGGGTCATGTGGCAAGGCAGATGGACCCCCAGAGTACTGAGCTGGAGACCCTACGAAAGTAAACGAAGTGTAGGGAGACCATAAATGAGATGGGCCGATGATATCATCGAGTCGGTGGGACATGGGTGGAGGCAGAGTGCCCAAAACAGAGAATTGTGGAAGAGGCAGGAAGAGGCCTATATCCAGCAGTGGAGGGAAAGGGGCTGATAAGAAGAAGATATCATCATGCCACGTCCTTTGCAGGTAGCATTGCCATCTCTAAAACTTAGAAAGCCGGACTTTTGGGTCCCAGAACTCAAAATATCTTTTTACAAATTTTGATTCTGTCTATTCTTGTTAGAATTGGAATGAAGGGCGGAATGAACCCCGAGAGGGCGTGCTTGGTATCGTTTGGAAGACCCCGAAAAACTTATTTATTGTTCATAGATTACAGTCTGATTCCCCTATCAGTATTAATAGGGTAAATACATTGGTAAGTAGTGGTACTTTAGTATGTGTTGTAAATATTGCTGAGTACAGCTGATAAGTGGAAAGGATAAAGGTAATGATTTGCATAAATAGAGTGCAGCAAATGGTTTAACATAGATTTTAGAAGCCATACATTGTCATCATACCAGCTAGAATTGTGTTCTGTCAGACGAAACCAAACCACATACACAATGATGTATTAAGTATTTTTATTGATTCATTCAATTGCATTTAAAGCTCGGACCCAACTATGACGTCACGGTCATCTCCCGCGGCATTAGAATTCAAAATCGCAAAAAAAAGTTAAAAATAGAGCAAGATATACGGCAAAGGATGGACTTTCCATCAGATTTATGACTGATCGTCGGCTGACTTAATGTGGTCACTTTACACTTAAGTAACATTCACCAATTCCAGTCAATCCATTTGCCGCAGCCGGGAATCGAACCCAGACCTCCAGACTAACACACCCTAGCGTCGCAATAACTGGTCAAAAACATATTTTGTATACCCTAACTTCGTTTTTTAATCTAGAGATGTACCGACCATAGTCGGGAAAACCGACTATCCGGCTAAAGATGCTGACTATTTTAGTCGGCGAATAGTTGGAAAAAAATGCCGACCATAGTCAGTATCTAATAGCTACAGGAATACAGGAAATAAAATAAATAAATCGCCAGTATTTACAGTACGTTTCATATTTTTGAGAATCAAATCCACTATAATATAGTAAATACAAGTGCTAAAAATTACTATAAGTACTCGTAAATAAATTTCATTTTTACTAGAGATTTTTACTAGAGGGTAAAGCCGACTATCCGGGCAAATGACGAATATTTCAGTCGACAGACTAATGGCCGACTATTCGGTTAGTCGGCCTATCACTATTTTTTACTAAAACCAAACCCAAAAAGACAATTTATCATGCAATATTTTGACATACTTACTCCTCACCGTTATCTTGGATCTTTCAATTAATAAATTTCAGTGTAACCCGTGTATGTTGGCCAGTCTGGGGTTGATCATTAATTACATTCAAGTATCTTGATTATACAACAACAGCATACCTCTACATCGGCAAACCGCTAATTATGTTATTTTTATGTTTGTTTATTCCGTGTTGTGATGTGTTACCGGAAGTGTAAGAAATCCGTCATTGTATAGAATTCCTAGGAATTGAAAAAAAATCGACAGGAAATGTGCGAAATAAATTTCATTCTTTGTGTTATAAATATTCACTTCATATACGAGGGTTTATTTTATTTATTTTATTTTTATTTTATTACAAACAAAAGCACAAAACAGACAACAACTTTAGATATAAGTAATAACATGTAGATAAAGACAATTAGTCCATTCATAATTCAGCTGTCACCCACAAGCATGCGCCACAGTTAAATTAAAACATATAAGTTCATTCCGGTCGTCTCACACACCCATACTCAATCTCGCTCACACACTCACCCATCGCACACGCACACCTCTGATATTACTATTTTATTAAACATAAAAAAGAGAAAACAAACAAGAACACACAAAAAAAATATTTTAAAAAATAAGGGAGAGTTCGGGATAAGAGGAAGAGGAGGGGGGAAGGGGGAGGGGGAGGGGGGATGCTCTGCATGTCAGGGAGGTAATATAGATGATGTCAGCCTAGCACGTACCTGTCGTTTGTATACCGGTAGAGTAAGTCTGAAGATGTCAATGTCTGTCAATGTATCGTCATAAAGACATGTAAGTCTATTAAGGGGTCGTCTTAGTCCTGCGTTGTTATTCGCGGCTGGAGAGTAAAACGTTTTGTGAAGTCTAGTTCTAGTTGTTCTGGTTGGAACCCGCAAACATATTCCATCCAGAAGTTCAGGTGCGTCGATGTCAGAGTTAATAAGTTTGTATAGTAAGTTGGCGTCGAGTATGTTTCGTCTTACTTCGAGAGGAGGAAGCCTTGATCGCGGGACAGTTTCGAATCGTCGCTCAATCTGCTTGGCGAACCTTCTTTGAATTCTCTCTAATTGCTCCTTGTATTTCGCATAGTAGGGGTTCCAGATGACACTTCCATACTCCAGTTTGGAACGAACTAGGGTTGTGTATAAGATCATCATCGAATCGATATTCTTAAAACTTTTAGTAGCGCGCAATATGAAGCCGAGTGTTTTGTTACATTGTAAAGTAATTTGATCTATATGCGTGTCAAAGTGGAGTTTCGAGTCGAATGTCACCCCTAGGTCACGGATAGAAGGGACGGAGATCAGTTTTGTATCATGAATTTCATAGGCGAAGGAGATTTTTCGACGATTTTTGGTGAAAGTTATAGCGAAGCATTTTGTCAGGTTAAGGTGCAATTTATTGCTGTCACAGTATTCGGCGAGTCTCTGTAGGTCATGTTGTAGTTTTTCGCAGTCATTTTGGGATTGTACAGGTCTGAAAACTTTCAGATCATCCGCGAATAAAAGAAAATTTGAGTTCTGAAAACACTTTCCGATGTCGTTGATGAAAATTGTAAACAAAAGCGGACCGAGAACGGAACCTTGCGGAACACCAGAAGTGACCCCCCGAAAGTCAGACCTGCACCCGTTCAACACGACTGTTATAAGTCTGTCCGATAAGTAGGAGTTAAGCCATTTCAATAAGTTACCACCGACGCCACAGTCGCTAAGTTTTTGTAGAAGCAGACGATGGTCCACCTTATCGAACGCTTTCTGAAAATCGGTGTAGACTGCATCAATTTGAGTGCGTTGGTCCATCGCGTCAAAGAGGAAGTTCGAGTAAACAAGTAAATTCGTGTCCGTTGAACGACCCTTTACGAAACCGTGCTGTTGCTTTATTAGCAACGGGCTGAAAAAGTATGATAGTCTATCTTTGATAATAGACTCAAACACCTTGGAAAATACTGACAGAATTGAGATGGGTCTATAGTTTTGAACGTCCGTTTTCGCGCCGCTCTTATGAATCGGGGTGATGTGGGCCAATTTCCATTGATGTGGGAATCTACCTTCGTCAAGACTTTGGTTAAAAATCATTCTTAATGGTTTAGTTAAGTGTGATGCACATTTTCTTAAAACAATGGGAGGTACACCGTCAGAACCCGCACCCTTTGTGATATCTAGATGCGTTAGTTTCGCGTAAATTTCGGAGCTTAGTACAGAAATGTTGCAGATAGAGTTGCTAAATGTGGGGGTTGAGTGGGGGTAGATGGTAGAGTCACTAGAGGGAGTGTTAAATACAGATGCAAAAAATGTACAGAAGAAGTTAGCAGCTACTGTAGGATCAGATGTATTTTGATCGTTAAAGCATAAAGTCCTTGGCAGACCATTTGAAGTTTTTAATCCGTTGATATATTTAAAAAATGGTTTAATATTACTCCTTAATGACTCCTCAACTTTTGATATATATTTTCTATGGTCCAAGATTTGATTCTTTTTGAATTTGGCTCTATACATTGAAAAAATATTATAATCGCACGCGTTTGCGTATTTTCTCCATTTCGACCAGGATTTATTTTTTAGTTTCAATAAATTGATTGTATACGTAGAATACCAAGTGGGAAAAGAAGAATTGCGAGGCTGCTTGATAGGGGTAAACTGATGGACGACACCCAAAAGATAGCCCACGAACAAGTCAACCGCCTCGTCAAGTGGTTTATTGTGCAGTAAATGGTACCAGTCAGTTTCTTGAAAACGATAGTTTATTTCTGAGTAATTGGCTTTATGATAGTTATATTTGATGATTTCTTTAACAGGAAGGGCATCGCTAACAAGCAAAGGCAATGAGATAAGGAGAGTAGGATGATGTTTTTTGTCTTCTTTACTAAGAGGCAGGTAGCATCTCTGAACAGTACAAGGTATATCAGTCATCACTAAATCGAGGATTGTACCATTCTCGTTTAGAACGTGATTGTATTGTGAGACATTAAAAAAAGTCATTGATTCTATGAGATGTTGCGCAGAGGGACCACTAATAGAAGTAGGCTTAAGACCAGACTCGATACCCTGGGCACCCCATGTTATGGTCGGTAAGTTGAAGTCACCTAATATACACAGATTATCGTTGGGTTTCATCTCAGTGTAGTTTTTTGTTAACATTGAGAAATATTTCTCGTAGATCTCAATACCAGACTTTGGGGGAATGTAGGTGACACCGAGATAGAGACTATTGCGATTGGTGTTTACAGATCTGTGAATAGAGTGGAGGGAAATAGAGATGAACATATCTTCCCCTGGGGTCTCCCAAGCCGATTCACGTCTAGAGCTCAAGCGACGGCTAACAGCGATCAAGACTCCTCCGCCGTCCGTTTTGTTAGTTGATGGTAAGTTACGATCTTTCCTGTATACCACGTATTCGTCAGTGAATAGTTCGCTGTCAAAAATGCCGTCATTGAGCCAGGTCTCTGTTAAAGCTATTATGTCGTAGTTTGATGATAAGAAATTTAGTCTAAATGTCTCGGTCTTCGTCTTAAGTCCCCTTGAGTTTTGATAGTATATGTTTAAAGCGCCGGATACACGGTAAATAGTTGTACAAAGCGACAAGCACGGTCAGATTTACAAAAACATGCAGAATAGGATATAATAGGTTTAGGGTTGAGGATTAAGGAGAAGGGGATGAATATGCTAGGAGTAGAGAGAAGGCAGTACAGTCCTATTGAAGTTTTTCCAAATCGGAAGATGAGTATATTGGGATGACTTTGCTGTCTGGCTCCTTCCTTACATATATTTTCGAGTGCTTTACCCAGACGAAGCGGTAACTCTTCTCCTTTCCAATCTGACGCGCCTCCCTGAACAGAATCTTCTTGGCCGGAGTCAGGTGCTCGGCAATGTAGATTTTGTTTGTTCCGTTGTTGATGCCAATGTCTTGGTAGGTTATGCCTCGACAGGCCTTCCCGGCAGCTAAAAAAGCATCCCTTACAGTGGTTTGGTTGAATTGGACAATCACGTTCTTCGGTCTGTCATCGGAATCCAGTGCACGTGCACCTCGGGCAACCCTATGTGCAGATACAATGTCTGACGCGGCAATAGGTTGACCAATCTTCGATGAAAGTTGTATAACAGTTGTAATCAGATTTTCGCCTTTTTTTACGGGGACATTTTGGATTTCAACATTGCGTCGTCTTGAGTGCTGCTCCACATCATCCAGTCTAGAAGACAGTTTATCGTATTCAGTTTTGAGTGCATCGTAGTTTGATTGTAAAGAGTCCATGTTTTTCATTTTCAAATCATACTCTTCGATTTTTCTATTAAAAAATGACATAGTATTCAATATTTCAATGTTTTGCTGTAGTATTTTATCACACTTCTCATTATAAGTATCAATCTTCCGTTCTATATTCTTAAGTTCATTCTCGATGAATCGATGTTTCGATGTAGCGGTGCCCATCTCTATAGTAGGTGAACTAGCGACCACGTCACATCCAGGCCGCTCCTTATTGGTTGACAATGTACTAGACGGGGTAGGCGCCATTGATTCGTGCAAATTCAAATCGTTGCTGGTTTCAGGTTGTTTTGCTTTCGGTTTGCAGTATTGACATCAGTGTTGCCGTTTCTAGTATTTTTAATACTAAACTAGTATTTTTTGAGGCATTTTGAAAAATCTAGTATTTTTTTAGTATATTCCGAAAATCTGGTATATTCTAGTATTTTTGATCAAAATCTAGTATATTTAGACCTAATTCTAGTATTTTCCGGCACTTTGCAACAAAAATTTCTTACGCTTTCAAATTTCGTTCAGAAATCAGTAAAGAATGAACGAAAAAATGTGAATATATTGTTGGTTTATTCATTTTATTAAACCCCCCCCCCCCCCCACTCGTCAAATTTTTAGTCGTCAAGGTCAAAAGAAAATAGCACGATTAAAAATTTTTATAAAACATAGAATTCCCCCCCCCCCCCGTCATCAAATTTTTTGTGATAGAAGTTTTTAGCTGGCGACGAAAAAAAAAAAAAGGTCGTCAATTTTTCCCAAGAGTCACTTTTCCTAGGGACCCCCCCCCCCCCCCCGTCGACGTATTTTCACAGAACAGTGACATTTTTTCGCGGGGAGGACCAAAAAAAAAAAAAAAAAAAAAAGGTCGACAAAAAAATTATCTGGTATTTTTCTAGTATTTTGCCGACCCCCATCTAGTATTTTCTAGTATTTTTTGACAAAAAATCTAGTAGTTTTGCTAATTTCAAAACGGCAACACTGATTGACATCTGAGTGTTAGAAGTGCGGGTTTAGAAAGTTTTTTGAAGTTAATTAGTGTCATATTACTTGCACAGTCGTAATGATACTGTTTCTTACATGATGAGCAGTTATAAATTTCATTACCTTTAATTTCCTTCGTACAGGTGCTGCAGGATGTAGAAGATGACATCTTGACAAATGCTATTAGGTACTGTTTATTGGAAGGTTAGTATAGAAGGCGATGAGTGATATATTTTTAGATGTATATTGACAAATTGCTGCTATATAGGTAAGTAGTTTATGTAGAGATCTCCTTATGATAATTATTAGCAGAATCGGAATCAGAATGATGATACAAATGTGTGTAGTATGTACTGACGATGTCTTGAAATGCCAACAATGGCGTTATTCTACAGGTGGGTACTTATGTGTTGTCAAATTATGCAGTTGAAAAATGTAACTTTGGAGTAAGAAAATAAGTAGTATGAACTGTGGATTAGTTGATATGTGATGAGATGATTGATGAGTTTATAATATGCAGATACCTTGTAGTTTATAATGTGAGGTGAAACATCAGCTGTGTCGGTATCGTGTAGATGTTGTTTTCATCGCATTCACCCGCGCGCGAGTAGCAGCGGCGAGAGCGAGACAGAGCGATCCTGTCTCGATAAGAGGCGAGAGATTTTTTTTTTCGTTATTGTTGTTTGCAAAATATCACACTGAAAAATATATTTAAACTCGAATATTTAAATGAAAATGAGTCAGAACGAAATATCAATTTAGTAGTAAATTCAAAGTTTGTATTATCAGCGGTTTATCCTTTAAAAATCAATATTTTCGCAACAGGTTAACGAATGTAATGTTTACTTAACGTACCGGAACCGGAATCCCAATATAACAGTTGGTATAACGCACTTATAAACAGTACCATGCACGTTCATAGGCAAGTTTATTCAGAAAGTAAGAGTTCTGACTTTATAACGTTTTACATGACAGCTTGAAACACCTGGAGCTTGCAGCTTTTAGAAGAGAGGTGAAAAAGTATCTTGTGGCTAAAGAATTGTATACAATTGACGAAATGCTATCCAGGACAATAAGTCCAGTTTAGCAGGGATCACTATGTAAGGATGTTATTATCTTCATGACGAAATGCAAACTGAGCCCTTTAGACTCCCCGCGCACTATGCAGCCAGGCTGCGCAGCCAGGCTGCGGCAGCCAGTAAAACATATGACATTGTATGGGGGCCCGCGCACTAGGCAGCCACGAATTCTTGGCTGCGGCAGCCAATACGACGTGCCTGTTTGCACAGCAGCCAGCTGGCTGCGCGCAGCCAGAGCGTGTATAGGCGAATGTATGTGGCTGCCCTCTATCTCCACCCTCTGTCTACAACTTCTTCCCCGACGTAAAGGCTCGCATGAAGTGGACATCTCTGTCGTTGAGTCACCTTGCGGTCCAGCTTGTGACGGGACACGGGAAGCTCAAGGGAAGGCTCTTTGAGCTTGGCCTGGCGGCTGAACCGTGGTGTGTCTGTGGAAGGGTCGAGCAGTCTTCGGGGCATATCCTTTGGGAATGCCCGATTATGGAAGATGCGAGGGATGAAATGATGATGGGTTTGAGTGATGACACCCCGCGTCCAATCTGGTGCGCGGAGTTGATGTTGAATGGTCGAAACGTGGCGTGTTTCGAGAATTTTGTTAGTGTTTGGCACTCGCGCTGGGAATCGCACTTTGAGGTTGGGCCGGTCCCCACCCATAGAGTGGTTGCCTAGCCTAATTCTTTGGTCTTTTTGGGTCGAACGAGAACTCTTTCGTCTCGTGTTGTCTTCTTCTCCGCTTGAGGAGAGCCGGCTGAATCCTGTGTCCTTGTCCAGGAGGATACCTCCAGGGTCGCGCCACCTATGGGAGAAGTGATCTTCTCCTGAGATGAATTCTCAGCAGCTGTGCTTCCATGTGAGTGTGCGTGTGTGTGTGCACGTGTGCGCGTGTGCTCGTGTGCGCGTGTGCTCGTGTGCGCGTGTGCTCGTGTGCGCGTGTGCTCGTGTGCGCGTGTGCTCGTGTGCGCGTGTGCTCGTGTGCGCGTGTGCTCGTGTGCGCGTGTGCTCGTGTGCGCGTGTGCTCGTGTGCGCCTGTGTGCGTGTGTGCGTGTGTGTGTGTGTGTGTGTTTGTGCGTGTGCGCGTGTGTGTGTGTGTTTGTGCGTGTGCGCGCGTGTGTGTGTGTGTGTGTGTGTGTATTATGGTGTTCCATGTAAGATCAAATATATTATGTAAGATTGAATTAATAAAATACGTTGTAATTAGAATAGCATAGCTCGTAAGACTTACATATAAGTATAGATATAGTTTGAAATATTGTAGTAATAAGCGAAATTTTGTAACCTCCTTGGACAAGGATATTGAAGGAACGTAATTCGGGGGTGGGGTTTGCCGGGGGGGCTCCCATAAGGCTAACCCTGGGCCCACCTCCTAATAATATTTTGCTAGAAGTGCGGGTAAAGAGGTCGCTATTAATGCGCCTGAGCTACCCGGGGATGTGGAGGGCCTTAAGCCCGCGGGATTTTCCTTCAATGCCCTCTATCTCCGCGCACTAGTTGTAGCAGCCAGATGTATTTTGGGTTCCGAACTATCAAAAAATGAAAAATAAAAATGAAGAATCTCGAATAGTCGTCGATTGGCTGCTTAACTGGCTGCTGTAACTGGCTGCGCAAATATTCTGGCTGCCGCAGCCTGGCTGCGCAGCCTGGCTGCATAGTGCGCGGGGAGTCTAACACTCTGTTTGCATTGATTCTGCTTCTCTGGCACATTGCCACTGTTAATTGTTCAAAACTCTTTTGATTGTTATAACTTATAACTATGTAAATTTGACGAGTCCAAGTGCCCGAAATTAGGGCCTTGGGGTCAATAATGAACAATAAACAATAATAATTCTTTTTTTAAATGGTATTTCTAAATAATTATGGGGTTTTGTTGATACATATGTCGGCTATTTTTCTCTCTGCGGCAGAAATTCGATCAAAATTGTAAATTTTTGGTCCCAAAACGTAGATGCCATGATTTTTTCGTATATTTGCTAAGAAATATACTATGTATTAAAGGACCTCTGACAAATTATTTCAAACATTTCCTAAATTGACCCGGCGATGTATACATTTCCTGTAACATTGATTCAATGTGGAGTAATGTGAAGTCATCAGTAGATAATCAAGTAATCACTATACAGCGATTATGCTAATACAACCCAACCGAAACTGACCTTAATTTTATGTTTGATTAGGCGGGTGTCGACAACCTATT
Organism: Ceraclea dissimilis; assembly: GCA_963576895.1. Classification (NCBI taxonomy): domain Eukaryota; kingdom Metazoa; phylum Arthropoda; class Insecta; order Trichoptera; family Leptoceridae; genus Ceraclea; species Ceraclea dissimilis. Next base: position 18,946,536 of record OY756363.1, read on the forward strand.
CCATAGTTCAATAAAATAAATACCAACCTTTTCTTACCTCTTTCTATTAACTGCATTCGTCGTTGTCTCGACTGTTCTCTTCGTCTACATTTTCTTCTTCAACTTTACCAAAGGTACATTGAAATTTTGCAAGTATTTTGCTTCAGGTGACAGTTTAAAATTGTAGTACTGTTTTATCATAAACACATTTCAATTGGAAAATTTTAATCCATTTAATTGAATTTTTATGACAACTATATACCTACGTGGTTTTTCAAAAATGTTTTACAATTACTGCGTATTTATAAAGAAATGTACCAAATTTACACAGAAATAAAAATGCTATATACTCGTAATTAGGTACAATTGCTAAAACATGAATAACATTAAAAAACTATGGAAAAGTCCTGACGCCATCGTTTTGGTAACAGACTGCAGTATAGAGAGAGCAGGTCATACTTACTTTACTTTTCATGTGGCGCGGTGATTGAAGTGTCTTCACCTATTCGGGCTGAGCCAAAAAGTGCTCGTAGAGCTAGAGTCTTGGATCCAGTGCTGTTAACCAGTCCACTGCCTCCGGCGTTGCCTCATGGATGTCTTGGAGGCTTCCTGGCCCGTGGCACTCTTGCACTACGTGTCTCACAGTCTGCTCAGCTCCACACTCACAGTAAGGGCTGTACCTTTTTCCCCACCTCCAGAGTGAGTAATTGCAGCATCCATGTTTCGTTCCTACTCTGTTCTACTGTACCTACCTAAACTTTTCGTGCAAGATCGAAACCTATTATTTATTATTTTGATTATGTAGTATAAAAAATATAGGGATTTAAAACTACCCTCTATACCAATTCTACATACGTAGATACCATCTAGATCCAAGAAATGATTCCAGTCTGTCTCCTGGCATTAAATGGAATCTGATCTAATGGTTTGTGACATCTGATTATAATTTCATTCATAAGACACATTAGCAGGGCTGGTTCCAGGCAAATTGTGTGTAGTAGATTATGCCTACACGCGTATGATATGAATTATACATAAAATAATTAAATTATACATGTACACATTCAATATATTATTAAATTATACAAGTACACATTCATATTATTATTTGATTTGAATTGATATAATTAATTACAGTCCACTATCATACGATTAATTTGTAATAATGGGATTGTCCGCTAACTTCCATATATCGTAGATTACAAACCTTCCAACTAATTGAGTAATCCTAGGGTATACTTAACTAGTTCATAATTCACAGAAATAATTTTAGAGTCATTATTTTATTACATAAATGCATTAGGTAGTATCCGCTCTTAAGGTATGTTATGATAACTGTTGAAAATATACGTTGTAACTTTGTTATGACATCCCATCATATTTAGGTGGTCGGCCTGCTTGGTAACGCGCTCGACTGTTAATCTAGTGGGCGCGGGTTCGATCCCCTATGCCGACCTACTCCACTTCACGACACAAGTTTTTCAAGCTTACTGTGAAGTGTACAAAGGTGTATTTGGGTTTATTTCGATAAACACACATTCATTTTTTAAATAAAATTAAAATTTAAATAAATATGCGTATTTCCGAATATTATTCCCGAATTAATTTTATCATGCTTATTTTACAGGAAATTTATATGTCTTTAAATTCGATCTAATGGATTTTTGCTCCACACTTTAGTTATTTAACACAAGTGACAGCATTAATGAACATTTTTTTATATAAGTAGGTACCATTTTGATCAATTCTACCTCATTAAGTATTGAAGTTAAAGAACTTATTTTGCATATATATGTAGAACGTATATAGTAAAAATATTGTAGATAAATTTTGACATACTTATATATTTATTTCCTAACACGAAAAGTTATCGGTGATAAACTAAAAAACGTACAAAAAAATTACATTTTTGGGTCACTCTGTACTTAGCACAAGCGGTAAATTGGTGCAAACTTAAAGAAACTTTTCTTACATGTTAGTGAAGAGATTAAAACCGTTTCCAGCTTTTCGATAATTATTTACGCTAAAAACCCCACGATTCTGGCCTATTACCAATAGTTACCCAATATTTAAATCTCCTAGAAGACTAACAAAGTCATGTTTCACCCACTTACATACGCATTCACCATTCACCTACTTACGTTAATACCTACCTAACTTTATTCGGCGTTAAAAAATCAGAATCGACAATCGATAATATTATTCTCTATGGAAAGAAGCCATAGACAAAATATAATCACCACTTTACAATGGTAGGCTCCCACCCTTAACTGTAATACAACCGTAATCATAGTACATATGAATCAAGTAGAGTGTTATATATAAAAAATGGAATAGGTATAGGTGCTGAACTGTCAGCTGACGAAAAATAGACCGATCGAAACCCTGTTGATATAAAAAATACCAACATGGAAAAAGGCGTTGGTCTAAGAAGCAAACAGTAAGAACGGACCAAACGGTGAGGTGGTCTGTAGCCTGGTTGGTAACGCGCTCGACTGTTGTTAATCCAGTGGGCGCGGGTTCAATCCCCGACTTACTCCACTTCACAACACAAGCTTTCTGTGAAGTGTACAAAGATGTATTTGGGTTTATTTCGATAAACCCAGATTCATTAATATATATTAAAGAAAAAACAGAAAGTGAATAAACTCAGATGGTTTTGGCATGATGAGAGAATGAATGATGAGAGAAGTAGGGACACTGAAATGGTAGTCGGCGGGTCATGTGGCAAGGCAAAAAGGACGGCAGTAGGACCCCCAGAGTACTGAGCTGGAGACCCTATGAAAATAAACGAAGTGTAGGGAGGCCACAAAGGACATGGGTCGATGCGATATTATGGAGTCGGTGGGACATGGGTGGAGGCAGAGCGCCCAAAACAGAGAATTGTGGAAGAGACAGGAAGAGGCCTATATCCAGCAGTGGAGGGAAAGGGGCTGAAAAGAAGAAGAAGAGAAAGAATGACGACAGGATGGCTAAAAAGATAAGGTATATGGGTGAACGAAAAGGTGTGAGGAAGCGTGACCTGGATCTATCATGTTAACCAGGGGGGGTACTTTGTAAGCTTTCTCGCCCTAAACACGTAGATAAAATGTTTTAGGAAAATGACCCTTATGACGATATACATAAGGTCGTTTTTCGTGTGCATTTTATCGGCGTGTTTCGGGTGAGAAACCATTAGAAAGTTCCAGTACTGATCGTCAAGGATGGACGCGTTTTGAACGAAAGGAATCGGAGAGCGGTGATAAATTGTTTGAATGTGATGGAATCAAAAGAGTGTGCTTAAGAATAGAGAGGTCTGGCGTTATGTCCTTGTTAGTTGTAAACCTATATGCTGCAGTTGTATACCTTTATGTTGCAGTTTAAATATTTTTCATAATGTCCTAAATAAATTCTCTTTGGACTAAGTACTTCCATATTAAACAGATTACCGGATTATTCTAATTGACTTTGACATTTTAGGTAATCCACCACAAACCGTCCAATTTGCTGACAAATTAAATTCATAGGTACCCAGTAATTACTTTAGTTTCTGTTTGTATTGCCCGATCGACAGCCCGATGTTCCGTTGAAGTAAGTAATTGGCTGTCGCTTATCAGATTACCTTTAATTCCATCAAATTAATATATTATTTGATCATCAAATACATTAAGACATTAAGGACAACATTTGCAACTGGCTTTGTAGGTACATAAATTATTAATGGCAAAATCCAAACCATCAACACTGTTAATATCACCTTTGCGCTTGGATCCCTTCATTCCAATGGCGCCTCCCACCAAGAATAGACAGAATCAAATTTTCTAAAAAGATATTATGAGTTCTACTCGTGAAGAACTTTCGTGAGATACCAAACACGGCGGTATGCGATGACTGGATCCTCTCGATCGCTCGGTATCTTCCGAGGTTTGAGTTGGAAAAAATCAGACTGACGATCTGTATTTATTTTTCAACGCCCTTTTGATCCACACAATCCACAAAGAAATCCACACAATCGCCGGGTTGTGGCGCCTGGCGCCACGGCATTGAAACCAGTCTTTTTAGTCAGGTCCTCAGGGTCCTTTATTTTTGCTGCCCCTGGCTCGGTCGAATAGTTTTGTAATTATGTTGAGAATTTTCTCAACGAAAGGCGGCAGATATCAACATTCACATAATAACTTATGCGAACTCCCTTGGGGAGGGGAGCAGGATGGATGTTCCGACGCTTACGAGTCGGAAGCGTCGGAACATCCATCCTGCTCCCCTCCCCAAGGGAGTTCGCATAAGTTATTATGTGAATGTTGATATCTGCCGCCTTTCGTTGAGAAAATTCTCAACATATGCCAACTGCGAGATGCAGACATGAAAAGCCAGTAATACCTAAATGATTTAGGTATCTTCCTCTCAGTTTTGTAATTAGTCTAAGTTATTATGTAATGTAGCTCATTATTTGTTATCATCCTTGTAGCAGGGATATTGAAGGTGTCATTCCGGACGGTGTTGCTGGGGGGTGCCCTTCTGGCTAACCCTGGGGCCGTCTGAGTAACTTTGGGCTGTAAGTGCGAATAAAAAGGCGCCTAACTGGCGCCTGTGTTATTCGGGTGTGAGGAGGGACCTTCAATATATTTTCAACGCCCTTTCATACGATACCATACATGACCCCACATGACCCTTGGATTTCCTTAAAACGCCTTACAACTTTTTGATCTCTGGAGTAGAATGATCAAATTTTATACAGAAATATATTGTCACCGATTTACGTATGTTTGCAAAGTTGTCAGAAAGTGGTTGAAAAAACGATTACAGGATTTGCAAACAAATTCGAACAATTCACAGTAAGGGTTATTGTTTTGGGGTAATAATTCACTGTAACAGTATTGTAACAACGCGTTTTTCTTTGATTCCAGATGGTTCCAGCACAACAAATGAAGAAGGTTCTCCTCCAGGTTCCCCCGCGTTACAAAGAAACCCTTCACCTAGGAGTAGAAGTCGATCACCACGACCATTGACACCCACACAATCTTTGAACCAATCAAGACCTCCCACATCCCATCCATCATACTTGGATACTGAATCATATCTTCACAGATTCAGAGCCAAAAGTCCAACGCCACATAGAGAACTTTCAAGTTCGTATGGGCAAACTCAGAATCATGGATCGTCGTCGAATTTAAACCAAAGCAACGACGATATGATCGTTGAGTCTGACGGAGATGTGGATGAAAGCGATGACTTCGATAGCCTAAAAGACGCTGATAAAAGATCGACCAACAACATGTCACCAAACGGACAAAACAGTATGAACAAACGAAAAAAGAAAACCAGAACAGTTTTCTCAAGATCGCAAGTATTTCAATTGGAATCAACCTTTGATATGAAGCGATATTTGAGTAGTTCAGAAAGAGCTGGATTAGCGGCGAGTTTGCATCTGACAGAGACACAGGTAAAGATTTGGTTCCAAAATAGAAGAAACAAATGGAAGAGACAGTTGGCTGCTGAATTGGAAGCTGCGAACATGGCTCATGCAGCTCAAAGGCTTGTAAGGGTTCCAATATTGTATCATGAAAGTGCCAATAATGGGCAAGGATTGGGCGGGCTGGGTTCTCCGTTGCATCACCACCCAGCATTGAGTTTGCATCATCATTTCGATGGGAGTGCTGGACCCCCTGCTGGATTGTTTCTTCAGCAACCTCCTCCAAATCTTCCACCGAGTCCTGTGACTTCCAGAGCACCACTCTCAGGCCTAGTCTAGTAAATTATAGTACGATTGTAATTATTCTATTAAAGTATTGTGTACATAACTACTAACTAGCCATGTAGATCGTCATTTTGATTTTGTAACTATATTAATAGAAGTAACAAGAATCTGTTTTATATTGATATCTGCTATGTAATTTAGTCAATCAAGCAACACCAGTACGACTTTGAAAGATGTTGGCGAAATCACACAATAATTTTGGGTTCTGTTGGAGTTGGCACTTAAAAATTTCAAAGGTTAGAGACATTAGTTTTAAACATTAGAAAGAAATTTGATAACAATTATTGAGTTGGCTAAGGCTAAGGCATTTATTGAGCCATAAAAAAATATTATATCTTGTATAGATTTCTCAAAAAAAATGTGAAAAGCACCTTTGATATTTTTTCAGAAAGACAAAAACTCGTTTCCCGAAAGTCGCGGAGAACTTTTTCTTGAGTTGATAAAAAGCATTAAAATATAGTACCTACTTAAATGAACGTAAAAGTTTTTTTAGTAAAGCGAAATAAACCCCAAAAAGTAAAATATCGCTATTTTCATGCGATTTTGAACCATAATGCAGCGGGAAATGACAGTGACGTCACAGTCTGGGTCCGAGCTTTAAATTTAACATACTTAAGTAGATATTTTGTGGAGTGAATGCCATAAAAATATTGAAATATAATCTGTTTTGAAACTTATGTAAACCAATTATGAACCAAATTATAAGACGATTAAACCACTTCTAAGTAATCTCTATTTACATATGACATTACAGTTAGTGTATATTGTATTTTTTACTTAATAATTTTAATTTGATACTCGAGCTTCGAGGATTAAAAGAAACATTACAATTTAGGAAACCATGTACAATTATAATATCTTTAACTTAATTACGACTGATACGAACACCTATACAATACTTATATTTTAACCGTTGCATGACGTTTGTCGTACCGCAGTGACGTCAGATAATTTCTATCCTTTTTATGGGACATTCACCTGTAGTTTCTGTCATTCTGGGATGACAATGAGACAGACAGAGTTGCTTGTTACAGAATGCATCGAATTCTTTCGAATCATACCTAAATACTATACAGGGTGTTTGGCAGAACGTAAGACAAACTGATATGGTATATACAGGGGACTATTTGGAACAACTCACCGGTATTCGGAAATTATATAAGGTGTTCGCCAATTTTTTAAGATTTTTTTTTTTGCGAATTCGAGGAAGGTACCAACTAACAATTAATAAATTTAAACTGTTTATGCGCATTTAATGGCAATGATATTAGAGAGCGTAGCGTTGGGAATTATATGGGAAAAGACAGAGCCTTGTGATTTACCTGTGTTCTCTCGAGGAACTTGAAGGGTGGAGTAGTAATAGTGGTTATACAAAAAAAACATCCATTATCCGTGAATTTTCAAGGGTAGGTACCCACTAGTATGTAAAGCAAAAACGATTTTGCCATAAATGCGTTATTACAGTGGAACAAAGAAAAAAAATTATGTAAAGTAATGAAAGAGTATTCATAAAGTCGTACGAAATAAATAGATCAATGGTGACTTTAGTTAGAAATGAATTAATTTTAGAAAAAACTAAGTAATTATTGTAATAAGTATGTAATTTATGAAAAAAATTGTGCAATTTATAAGTCAAGTTTAATAGAAAATAATTAATAATTAAATATTGTACAAATTATATAAGTAAGTGTATATTGTAAATGTTATACTATTTATTTATTATTATTTTGTGTATTTGTATGAATAAATTAATTATAATAAATTCAAAACAATAGATTTTATAAAACAGAATACCATGATTATCTAAATTTAAAAAAATTGCGATTTAAATTAAGAATAATTCTCCGAGTCATAAATATTTGTATCATTCTTTTGTCTGTCAAATTACAAATTGTATAAAATCTATTCTAAATATAAATATATTAATTTAATTTATTTTTACCTAAATTAATAGGTAAAATATTTTTGTAAATTATATTGTTACAATTTTTTATCGGCAGAGTCATAGCTTTATTATTTTGTAAAAAAAACTTAGTAATCAATGTGGCTTGTAAAATTATTGTTTTTTTGCAAAAAAAACGTAGAAAAATTAATTATTTATATATCTAATTAAATGCATATAATTGTATTTCTTACAGAATACCGGGGGCTATTCCACATATTATTACATTCTTTTTATTATTTTATCTGTAAATAAATTACTACATATCGTATTTCTACAATAATATACATGATTATTTTGAAAATCACAATTTAATATTTTTGTGAGACCAACGGAATTTTCTACATGTCGTAGTTGAATATAACAAGTAGTTAAATCTCAACAGATACACAGCAAAGGATGGACCTTCCATCAGGCTAAAGACTGATTGTCGGCTGGTTTAATGTGGTCACTTTACACTTAAGTAACATTCACCAATTCCAATGGATGGACTGGAATTGGTGAATGATACTTAAGTGTAAAGTGATCACATTAAGCCAGCCGACGATCAGTCATAAGCCTGATGGAAGGTCCGTCCTTTGCTGTGTATCTGTTGAGATGTAATTAATTGGGAATATACATTACACAAATCTATATTCGATTGATACAATTAACAAAAATATCGAAACATACCAGCTTAGGGTTAGATCGATAATTTAAATAGTTTTATTTTTTGTTTTTGAGACTACCGATTTTTACTTATTTGACAATTAAAAATATGATATTATTTTACAATAATCATAGATTTATTGAGTCAAATTGACTTTATTTTTTAACTATCGTAGTGGAATATCGCTCTTTGGTGTACTATATAAAATACATTAGTTTTAATCGTGTATGTAAATTATCTATATCATAGTATTAAATATAATTATTACAAACAATATAAATAATATCTATTGTTCGCCATAATGAAAATAAAAAAAAGTATGTTTAAAAAAATATGTTTATTATTAACCTCAGTATTATTTATAATTCTACTAAATTTGATATAAGGCTCACGCTGCAACGGTTAAAAATTAATACACCTACAAATATAACCCTATTTTATCTATGACTAATGCCGAGGGTGTAGGCAGAAGACCAATAGGCCGCCCGAGAAATATCTGGCAGAAGCAGGTGACAAAGATGATGTGCGAGGAAGTGGCCAGAGGTCCTGGAAACCGCAAGTGATAGGGGCCTCTGGCGAAGATACGCAGATGCTTTAAGCCCCGACCCAACCAAGGATAGAGGGGGAAGAAGATGTATGGTATATACTAAAATCATGACAAAAAATGCAGGTGGGTATTAATTTGCATTAATGTTGTTATGGACTTATTGCCTGCTCACGCTGCAACGGTAAAAAGATAATATCCACAGAGATCGGAATCGTCATACTAAAGAACAAAAGAACCTATAGAATTATCTGAATAGTTCAATATTTTCGCGTAGGTTTTCTTTTTTCTTCGGCATTGACCTCCCGAGGCGTCAATATGTAACCTTAAATCGAATCCGCACGGAGCATGGACGATGTGCTCAAATGCTCCACAGATGGCACATGGGAGGTTCTCGTGACTGCGGAGAGCCAGTGCAATCCATCAAGCACATTGTCGAAGACTGTCCTCTGAGAGCATTCCCTGGACCATATATTATGCAGATATCCCCAATGCCACACCTAATGCCCTTAATGTTGCTGCCTGGATGTTACTCTGTAGGGTACATGTCTCCTGTATGTAACAGATAGCATAATTCTTTTATCTTCTGACGTTGCTGCCCAACAAAATCATCCGTGGACGGGTGCGTGCCAGATCTAAGTAAGACGTTGCCGCCCAACGGCGGCAGAAGCCATACGAAATAATAATAAGCACAGAATTTAAAATGTAACTAATTCATAAAATGATTTCACAAAACTCTTGCACCGATACAAATGCTATACCCGCTCATGTATCATCATAGTTTTTTAATGTAAATAACTCGATTTCGTCATTAAAAGTAATAATCACAAGTATGTATAATGTATATTATGAATGAGTTGGTAATTTGTATGAAATATGATTGTAAAAGACATAATGTTGCCATGATGAAAAGATTATCTCGTAATTAGGGAGTATGGGGCAACACAGAAATTATATAGAATTATTAAAACAAACATACGTATGAACTCATCGAGTATAACAAAATATGGATAGGTGGGCACTCAAACACTATAATCAATTTAATGTGTACGGATGGTCTGTCTGCGCAAAACAATAGGCGATATTATGAAAGGTAAGTAGCAATTTGGATACCATTTTGCAGTAACTGTTATTTTTTACTGCCCATTTCAACTTTTTAGTACTTCTATCATAGTTTTCTACAGTGATCCTGCAGAATCATTTGTGGATGGTAAGGGTTTCTTCACCCCAAGGACTATTAATTCTATATGTAATAACAAAAATATACTTACTAACTCACCAGAAACCTATTTGTTCAGATTAAATGCTCTGGGTCCAACTGCAAGTGAAGCAAAATTGATAAGTAATTCTAAAAGTTCTCTTTATTATCTCATCAGCGAACGTAATTATAAGATTTTTCAATACAAATGTAATAACAGCTGTAAATAACAGGGGACCTAGATGTGAACCTTGTGGTACTCCGCTGGTTGCTTAAACTTAAAGGATTTACTTCAATTCTGAAAGGTTATTCAACAATATACCTATATTTTATATTGTCAGCGAACATCATAACTTTTTTTTAAAATATGTATAATATAAAATATAATATGAAAATTATAATTAACAATAAAGGGACCTGGATGAGAACCTTGTGGCATACCACTAGTTGCTTAAAAAATAAAAGAGGGTTCATTTTCAATTAAGTGTTTTCTACAATCCACAGTCCCGGAGCTGATGTCTAATAGATCTAGCTCCTCCTACTTTTGCACGAAGTAGAATAGGTATTAGTGAGGTCAGGAAGTTCCAGTCATACCAAGACAGAGCCACATAGTGACTAGGATCTCCTTTTCTCCATACTAGAAGGATAAGGAATGAACGTTGAAAGTATTCACTGAAGAACACGGTTGGCGCAGTTGGTTGAGGCGGCAGTCTCTCAAGCGAAAGGTGTCAGGTTCAAACTCCAGCGCTGGCGATGTGAACCACACTTTGCGATACAGGCTTTCAGCCTGGTGCAAGGTGTGCAGGAAAGTATTTGGGTTTGTGTATGCAAGCACAGATTCTTTTATAAATAAATAATAAAAAGTCAATTGTGATCCATACTACTGCCATCTGTCCTTAGTCCTAAATGGCATATTTCTTCATCCTGAAGATGGCAGTAGCATCGCTATCGAAAGCTCGGTCATTCAACCACTCTACACACAGTAAGGAAACTCAAAGAACCAACAACGAAGATATGGATTCATCACGCTGTGAAAGTCTTCAAGATTATTAAATTTGTCAATTGCGACATTTTCATCTGCGATTTTTTTAAGTGACCGCAGAAATTCACAGCTACTAATAATGAAACAATTAACAGTGTTATTTAGTGATGGGCCCGCTGATGCTAGATGCAGGTAGCTACCAGGTGACGGTAACCAAACCAACACTTTTCACTTTGACAGAGCGTAACCCAATTATTATTATGTGATTATTATTATTAGGAACTGGCGGGTCGTGGCATCCCTCCCTAAGCGCAAGAGTTGCTTTGCCGCTAATGGTCAAACTAATAGGAGAACGGTGCTCCATAGCTTTCTATATTGTATTAAGTAACAGGGATGAACAGAGGTAAGTATAGGTATGGTGATTTTTTTTATATAATTTAATTATTTTACGCGGAGGCTTGACTTTACCAATAACACACTTAGTATTATCAGCCAGAAGAGTCTACATATTATCATTCATGATTGACATATAAACTCATCAGCCTAATACTGGGAAAAATTCACCTATCCAGATATCACGGATATCACAGGATTAGGCTCGACGCGGGGCCTAAAATACAAGCATTGTGCCTGAAATATTAGTATTTAGAAATCGTCTTACAATAATTTAATTTAAATATTTAACGATTTAATATTATTTTTCATTGTTAACGATCATGCCTACCAGATCCTCAAGGATGGACGCGTTTTGAGTAAAAGGAATCGGAGAGCGTGTATGACAAATAGCATGATTGTGACGGAGGTTAGGAGTGTGTAAGGATAGGGCAATCTGGTGCTCTGTCCTCTCTGCCTACCTTGCAAGGGACGTGGCGTGAGGCTATAGAAAGTTAAATTTAACGATTTTGGTAAATTCAGCAAATTTTGTAAATTATTCCCCAAATACATTCTTACACAAATACACCTATATCCAGCAGTGGAGAGACGAAGGCTAGAGAAGAAAAAAAATATGTATGTATATTTTTTTTGTTTATTAGATGCATAATGCATAAAAATATGTGCCGTCCCTAATACAGTTTGTATCCAAAAGAATTATTCGTGAACCAACATAACGTATGGGTAATTGGATACAATAGTATAAAAAGTTTTTGGTACAACCCTAATTGATGAAGCAGGGTCATGTATTCTAATTAATACAGTAATAAAAAGTCGGATATAGAGATAACATCTCCTAAACTTCGGGTCGCGTGCCCTGGGCTTTTAATTCAAATTAAATAAATGCGACCGTTGCAGGGGTTGTGTTGTGTGATGATTATATTGGTTACATGGTAAAATAACACAGGAAAAAATAACACGCGAAAAAATAACAAGCAAAAAATATCATATGGAAAGAATTTCATGAGGAATTATGAAATGTACAAATGAATGTCACAAGTGGTTGGTTGGCAGACATTGCCTATAATAACAAGCAAAAAATATCATATGGAAAGAATTTCATGTGGAATTATGAAATGTACAAATGAATGTCACAAGTGGTTGGTTGGCAGACATTGCCTACGGCAATAAACCCGCCATTTGGAAGATATGTTTTCTTTTCAATAAAGATTTATTTATTTATCTTATTTATTATTATATAAAAAACACGAATGTTATTTATAATTATATAAAAACATGAAAAAATATCACAAGAAGAAATAACACGTTTTTATTGTAATTAAAAATTTATTGCAATTTGGTTGTCATACTAATATTGATAAAATTTATAATTTTTGTAACACGGCAACATGGTTAGATAGATAATTATGTATAACATTTCGATACTTTAATAGAAATGTACTAGATTACGTAACTACATATAATTTAAAAATTATAGTGCTCAAAATCATTAATAAATTTTAAATAAAATTAAAATGTGTTATTTCTTCTTGTGATACTTTTGAATGTGATGTTTCTTCCCCGTGAAATTATCTTTGATATTATTCCTGTGTTATTTTTTCACGTGTTATTTTTTCCCGTGTTATTTTCTCCTGACACCGATATTATTGTGTAGTGAATGGTAGTGGGGGGGGGGCAGGAAGGAGGGGGCAATGATTACCTAATCGTGTTACATAAATCATTAAGCAAACATAACATTATTTTTATTCGTTAACAGGAAGAGGAAATTAGCATCCAGTGCTTTCGCTATTAATGTTATTTATGTTTAACTAACATCACTACCCGACATACCCCAGGTACATAACTACAGTGGCGAAGAGAGGGTTTCTGTACGAGGAAAGTCGGGACCAATATTTTATAGTTAATGAATACCCCAAAAATTAAAAGGTAACCCGATGGGTATCGTATTCTTAGCACGCTTTGCCACTGACTAATAGTCGAACAAGTGTGCTATTTTATAAAAATCCTCTGCGCAATCATGTATTCATAATGGATGGCGAACCTCAACGCTGAAAACGATCTGAAATGTCCAGAAAAATATGACTCTCAGTTTGGTCGGGGGCTCAAAGAATCTGTTTATCTTCGCCAGAGCCCCCTGTCACTTGCAGTTTCCAGGACCTCTGGCCACTCCAACCACAGTCTCTCCTCGCACACCTTTGACACCTGCTTCTGCCGGTTATTCCTGGGGCGGTCCACCGGTCTTCTGTCTGCACCCTCGGCTTCCAGGGAATTTTAACAGAAGCTGCTCCTCTCGCATCCGAATGACGTGTCCGAGCGATCTCAGCTGAGACCTCTCATGAAGAGGAGTGTGGGTTCCACCTCGAGAGCCTCCCGAACGTACTCGTTCCTTATTCGGTATCTCAGGGTTACTCTGCCACTCCTCTGAGGTATCTCATCTCAGCTGCCTGTACTCTTTTGAACGTACATTCTCGTGAAGCTATAATATCTGGTAATATATAATGTCTGGTAACCAAAGGTGATTATTGGTCTTGGCCTTATGTAAACATATTGTTAATATATATTTTGTTCACTTAAAGTGTAAAAAAATAATATAGTATTAGATGTGATGAAAGAGAACATTTGGAAGCATCTCCGCCAACACCATAAGGGACACGAGTAATGTAGTTCAGAGTGGCCCAAATATATTTAAAAATAAAAATAAAATAATCAATTTTCATAACTCACCCCAAACGATGTAATAAAACCTAATGAATTAATTTATTGTTACGCGAACATACGCCGCGTTAAGCATTTCCGGTCCTGTGATTGGTCCGTGAACACCCGCGCGTTCTAAACGTTCCAATGTTCGATATTTAAACGATACAGTTTTTTTATTAATTTGAAACGCGTGGCTAATGTTGTTTTGTTTGTAGCCTGGGACGTATTGCAAGCAGGGTTGCCAGATGAGACCGAACATACCGAACAACAAACCTATTTAGAAAGTCACATTTTTTTAATTTTGCGAGAAACGTCGGATTTTCTTTATGTGATCTTCAAGTGATCATCTGATCAGCCGACCTTCAGTCAAAAGCCTGATGGAAAGACCATCCTTGCTGTATATCGGTTGAGATAACTACTTGTTATTTCAACATGAATGTAATTTCGGAATTAGAACATGAAAATACAACATACGGGTACATGGATAGAATTGAATAATACTTGTATACCTACCAGGTATATTAAAGATCGTATTTAACATTGCTAATGCACGTTGGTTGCAAATTGTGGTCCTCTTTAATTTGGTCGGTAGCCTGGTTGGTAACGTGCTCGACTGTTAATCCAGTGGGCGCGGGCTCGATCCCCGATGCCGACCTACTCCACTTCACAACACAAGCTTTTTAAGCTAACTGTGAAGTGCACAAAGGTGTATTTGGGCTTATTTCGATAAACTCTGATTCATTAAAAAAAATTGGTGCCGGCTCCACACGTTTGTCGAGCCTCGATGAGTGTTCACAACCGTGTGGATAAGACGTTCGTCTCGGCTCTTGCTGGTTTGTGAACACCTGTGGAAGACCGATTTTAGTACGAATCAATAGAAGTTTACGGCAAGTACCCTCCGCATACTTGGATATTTTTGTCATACCGAAAACTCGGACTGAAATACGGAACGGTTGGTTAAAATAAATTGGCATCCCTGCTTGTAAGTAGGACCCACCCTGCCATGGATGAAATAATTGAATTGTTGAAAGAGGCCTCACGCGGGGTTGAGGGTTGTTTTCAAGAGGCTATATTATACTTCACCATAAAAATTCAAGAGTCACTCGAAGTAAGGGATCTTACTTATGGGAAAACTAAATTATTTAGAATATTTTTGATTAGGTATCACAAACTCTCACTTTCTGACAAGCATCGGCTTTTTTACATGTTGTAGTTGAATATAACAAGTAGTTGTCTCAACAGATATATAGCAAAGGCCGATCGTCGGCTGGTGATCACTTTACACTTAAGGCTCCCGACCAAACTATAACGTCACGGTAATTTCCAACGGCATTAAAGTAAGTACAAAATCGCATGAGCAACCGCATGATAAAATGGTAAAAATAGCGTTTTTTCCATTTTTTGGGGATAATTTCGTTTCAATCAAAAAATTTTACGGTTATTCCCTAGATTTTCATGCATATTATCAATAAAAAAATATCATCGCGACTTTCGGGAAACGAGTTTGTCTTTCGGAAAAAAGATCAGAAGTGTTTTATACATTTTTTTTTTGAGAAATCTATACAAGATATTAAAAATCTTTTACGGTCATTCCTAGATAAAGGTTCAATCTATCTACCGTATTTTTTTTCCAAAGCATATTTAGTAAGGTTGTCGAGATCTAAGGTTTCCCGTTCTTTTAATTTTTTTGAAATGTCAATGTGTCTACCCTTAATTAAATATTTTTAATGAGAGTCCACATTCGTGAAATGTTATGAATAAATGTTATTCTAAACATTTATTTTTAATGAACTATTTTCAAACATTTATCAGCAGGAGTTCCACTAATAATCAGCTCATTGACCATAGCAAATATAAATAGTTGACGTGCGTCTGGTTTAAGTAGATCATTTTTCACTTCTCCCTTCATCCACACATTCCTCCACAGTAGGCATTAGAGTTATGTAAAACATATGCTGCCAAAGAAATATTAATTAAAAAAATAAAAACACCCTAAAAATTGTTTCATTATCATAGGGTTGTAACGTAAGGGAAAGGAGAATGCTCATTTAGTATGGAAAAAAATCAAGGCCCGGCGCAAAGGAAATGTAACTCAAATGGTAAGTAAAAATGAGTAATTAAATACTCTATAGTGCATAGGTGGCCTCATCGAAATCAATGGCTAAATGTGTGAAATACCTATTGGAAGTTTTACAGGGGTCACATGAATGTATTAGTAAAAGGAGCATTAAACAGTTACAATTGCGGTTTAAAAGCGTATAATATGATAAGTATAAGGCAGCCCATCTTCTTCTTCTTCATCAGCCTTCTCGTCCTCCCACTGCTGGATGGATGGGTGGAATTTATGCTATCGCTGTGTCTCCTGAATTTCGAAGAGGTATTTCACACATTTAGCCATTGATTTCGATGATGCAGCATTTAATTACTCATTTATACCTATCATTTGAGTTACATTTCGTTTGCGTCGAGCCCTTTGTTTTTTTATCATTCTCACGAAGTGAAAGGTTGATACAAACAAACTTGTTTTTTAAAAATTAACCTAATGGATGTAGATTGAATCCGGCACTACCTGCTTGGAAGACCCGCGCTCCAAGCAACACAACGTCGCCAACCATGTACTCGAACAACTCTTTGGATTAAATCCTATTTAGTTGATTTAATTTTTCCATTATGAGACTACCCTGTTGGAATGAATGAATTGCTATACGCTTCACAGGGTGAAGTGTTTAATGTTTAGATTCCTAAAGCGAATTATGTATAAGCATCATGCTATTATATGATTCATTACATTAGCATGCATTAGTCTGTAGTCATCTACTGTAGGTACTAGTTATAACCCGTTAAAAATAACGGACAACTTTATAACAATATTCATAAATCTCCATGAACAATACAGCCATCATTGGCGAATTTTATTTTGTTTCACACACATGCTTCCGTCGTATTCATGGCAATTCTCCGCACACACTCTTCGATTCATTTTACTCAAAACACGTCTGTCCTTGGGAATACGCTCGACATGGTCTCTTCTTTCACCCTTCTTTCTTATTCTTTCATCATTCATTCTTTCTACGTGTCACAACTATCTCAATTTGTCCACTTTCATTCTGTTCTGTTATTTTTTCATCATCCATTCTCTCTACATCGTCAGCACGGAGATTCGAACACGATGCCTCCAAAGATCGCGCTCCAATACTGAAATAATAATAATATGTACTATTTTAGTTATGGCTTTTACAATGTTGTTGCGTATTTTGCATCGCAGTTATTGTTTTTCATTGTTATGTATTTTACATTGTTGTTTTGATCCTCCTCTAAACACGAGTATCTTAGTCAAATCCGGAGTAGCACTGATACTTCAGTAGTCATGTGCCTACTGTGCATATATTGTATTAAATAAAATATAAATAAATATGTTATGGGGTTAACTGGAAGAAATCGCAGTTCTGCGATAAGTTCGCCCTAGTAAACAACGTTTTATAATCTGTACTATGTCCATTTTGTATATTTATATGTGTTTGTTGTTTACTTTAAGTTTAAATAAATAAAATAAATAAAAAAATGTGTGCATAATGCATACTCGCTCACCACTCAACTCACGATAAAGACGGAGCGTTACATCCATTAATTTTTACTAAGAGAATTATGTAATGGAATTACCTAAAAATTTATGATAGTTATTGGAGGGTTGCTAAGCGCTTACTATCAGATAACTTCATACTGATAGTATCTTCCATGTTAGTAGTAGAAATTATCATCTGTTGTGTGAGGCGATGGACTTAAAAACACAATGTCACCTTGACCGGTGTTTGTGTCTGACTAAAACAATTAAAGAACTTTTGAATTAGGTGTAAATTCTTATGCTGGCTTTACACGCTTGGCAGGCTTTCATGAGTAAATAAGTCGGTTACGTACACGAGCCAAGATAAATGTCCCATACACACACCTTTTTACTCAGTAACACAAAACTTGTGGACGCTCGGCAAGCGTATGGATGAGTCATTTAAATTTAAACTAGGTGTGTGCCTTTTGTAAATGATTGTCATCAGCAGCCTCGGAGCTGAAGGGGAGCAAAAAAAAAGAAAATTTGATACAACATAAAAAACGAGTAAATAGCGTCAGACTATTTTTTTTTTAAGAAAAATGTGTGAAGTGATTAATCTGGTGCTTTCTATAGCAGGTGATACATGCGGTCAGAAACAAGCGATC
This sequence comes from Ceraclea dissimilis, assembly GCA_963576895.1. Taxonomy (NCBI): domain Eukaryota; kingdom Metazoa; phylum Arthropoda; class Insecta; order Trichoptera; family Leptoceridae; genus Ceraclea; species Ceraclea dissimilis. The sequence goes on from OY756363.1 coordinate 18,964,863, forward strand.
GTGTAAGTAGCGCCGCAGGCAAATATTTTGTAATAAGACATAAACCTGTACCAAAAAAAGGTCATGATATACGAGTCTAAAAATCTAGTTTATTTTTCGTGAATGGTACCTACTGAAGTAAAGGTAAAAAATAAACGTAGCAAAAGAATAGGTCATTAGCGCCGCAGGCAATTTTTTTACGTAACAATGTAATTTTAATGATGACACCTATGATATTCATCAAATTTCCTTTTTGATTGATAATGATAAATTAATGCAATTAAAAATGTTGGACCTGGCTTCCCTCATACAGAATCAATATTAATTGTACGTGCTCGAATTCTGTGCCTAGAAATTTGGATAAACTGAACTATTTGTAGGTAAAAATATTAAATAATCTTTATGAATGAATTGTATGGCATAGTATTGTAATGAAAATGTATTTATAACACTAAATAACATATGAATTAATATTCATTCAATACTTGTACACATTCATATAGTCCCTATTGAAAGGAAATAGCCTGGGCCGAGGTAGGGAGGAAAGCGATGGTAGTGGAGCGGAGTATTATAGGATTCAAATTAATTTAAATAGAAACGGGTGTCAAATTGTATGAAGTAGGCTCAACGTTATTTCACAGATAGATGTACCAATGGTTCTAAACATTTTCTTATTATTTTGAGAATCACAATTTGTGTATTATGTGAACATCGGATTTTCTACATGTCGTAGTTGAATATAACAAGTAGTTATCTCAACAGATATACAGCAAAGGATGGCCTTTCCAGCAGGCTAAATCTGAATCTAACTGAAAAACTAGTAAAGAGCTATTTTTTTTTTCAAATTGGGTGAATTGATGAATCTGCAAGTTGCCTTTTAATAGTAATGCATCTGGATATATTTCTGGGTTAGAACAATACATGGTAAAGTTTTGAATGACCAGTTTATTTTTTATGAACAAACCCTCACTTTATTTTGATTGTCGCCGCAGGCAAAATTTTTTAATGAAACAACTGTGATTTAATGTATTTTCATGATATGTACATTTCACCTATGTATAAAACGGTGGGTTAACTGAGGAACTTCAGGGGGGAGTTTTAACCCCCAAAACCCCCCCTACCCCTGCCTACGACCATGAGTTTTTTTTGGACGAAATAAATGACCTACTATCGTTTCGCTGAATGTTGAGAAACATTTGTTGCAATGATAATATGATGTTTTAGCGCTATAATAGGCACAAATACTCTGTGACCGGCTCTGTAATAGAACATAAAGGGAGTTAACCATTACTAGAAATACAGAGCCGCATGTAGGAGCTATAAATTTGTTGAACAGAAATAATTATTTCAATTCAATACTTAAGATCACAAAAGGTGGGATGTTTCAATTCAGGTGTCATGTATCAATCTGGTTGACATTGCTGTGACCGAAAAAAAACGATAGGAATAATGCTAAAGATGAATAAACCCCAAGGAGGAATAAAACCACACGAGATTTAGGTACTTATAGCTAAAGATTAGGAAATATACAAATAAATGAGCGGATCTGCAATGCGATACAAGATGTAAACAGTCCTTATTTGTATAAATAAGTAATTTTCTGGAATACAACTAGAAAGTTTTGGCTTTATGCGTTGTGCCACCGCCTCCTAGAGTAGGTACTCTAGCCGTGCTATAACAGTTGGCAACATAGCATAATGATCGCATAGGACCACCACTCTTGTCAAATCTCCTATCAGAATATAATACGTGGTCCGTCATACTCGTTGTCAAGGGACGGAAACTCGTTTCCCGAAAGTAATAGGGCAGCATTATTTTTTACTGATAATATGCATTAAAATCTAGGGAATAACCGTAAAAGTTTTTTGATAGACGCAAAATTTACCCCAAAAAATGATAAAAACGATTTTATCATGCGATTGTTCAAACGATTTTGAACCTTAATACCGTGGGAAATGACTGTGACGTCATTCCTGGTACCAAGCCCTTAATAAGTATTCGACAACGAGTATATGGTAAGATATTTTTCGCATCACTACTGGTCCTGATAGATTCCGCCTCTGATGATCGAATACTGCCTGACGTATATGTGGAGTATTTAATAATATAATACGTTATGCTGTGTGTGTGTGTCTGTATGTGCGGAATCAAAGAGCAGCGTATCTCGTGTTACAAACAGCACTTAACAATAGTCCTGTGTTAGCAACATCTAACTATTATACTCATACCTACGTCAGGCTGTTTTAGTTTTAAGGGATGCGTAATCAACCAATCATTATTCGATTTGTATAGAAACATCGAAATTTCTATTAAAAATACAAACACAAAATAGACAACAACTACAGATATAAGTAAAAACATGAATTAAACAATAGTCCATTCATAGTTATGGGATACGATTAACGATTCACGTTCTTTCTTCCTTAACTTAAGGCGACTATTTAAGGGTACAATCTCTAAGTTAAGATTTTGCGATTCACATCAATTCCTTTGATAAGGGGAATGTTCTTAATATTATCCTTAAGTTAACGCCGGGTTAACCCTGGCGATATCTTTTAAGGATGTTGTTTTTACGAGTTAAACTTGTAATAGTTTTAACTAATTTTGCACATAAACGTACTCGAAGGTTCCCTTAGCTTATGTATTGTGATACCAGATAATATAACACCAGTAACGGCATGTAAAATTTGATCCATCATTCAACTTTTTCCCCATGTTATCTATTTTTTGTACAATGTAGACCTGATACCTTCTAAGAGACAACTATAATTGCTGATCGTAGAAAAATATTGATACTTACATAATAATATACATACCTTTTGAATTTGTTGCAAACTCGTTTACGGTGCCATCCAAAACTGGTTTATCAATATTTTTTTTACCCGATTCGATGAAGCGATTGAGTCATGCGCATCACTATTTAACCTCTTGTATGCCATGGCGCTACTGACATCCTAAAACATAAAGCATCGTCATATCAAATAGAACTTACACAACATTATAGAGCATGGTGCACTATATCTATTCATAATGCATACCTACATTCAGCACAAATCAAAGCTTGATATCAATGATTTACCCTACAGGAGTCTAAATACTATATTCTGTATGCAGTAGATGCTTTTACATGAGGGTGAACAAAATAAAACACTAATATGTAGAGAAATAATGATTTTGTTAAAAACAAATAATACATAAAAAGAAACAAGGCTGCAAGAAGTTGGTGTAAGTTTTATTTCTCATTTTTATTGTTGGAGCTAACAAAGTATGTAAAATGCAAATTAGGCACACAATAAATCATATATGGGCATGGTTGGCGCAGATGGCTGAGACGGCAGTCTCTCAAGCGGGAGGTGATGTATTCCACACTTTGCGATGGGTACCGACTTTTGTGTGCAAAGTGTGCAGAAAAGTGTTTGGATTTTTGTATACAAGCCCAGATCTAATAATATATATAATAAAAAAATATAGATATAAGAATTTTACTAGGATGAAATTAATAGTAAAAGGAAAGAAAATAGAAAAGGGCAAAATATAAAAGATAATGAGAGAAGGAATGGATTGCGAGGAATATGTTTTATGTTACTCTTATGCTGGATTTCACATTTTTTTTAGATGAGGAATAACGAAGATAGAAACCACCTATCATTATTTTTTATACAATATTTGTGCTAGTTGTCTCTTATCTCCGCTATTCCTCACCTCACGCACGTGAAATTCAGTATTACAATTTCGTTTACCCGGATTTTACGACAACTTGCCATTGAAAAATAATATTTGTATCATTAAATGTATAAAGAAAATGAACAGAGAAATAAACTAGTGCCGCATGTTTTCGTAGATTCATATGAGGCTAGAATGACTAGAATTTTTTTGACACTATTATTTTTTATTATTGATAAGAGTGTGCCAATGAGCAATAAGCTTATGTCGTCTTTTATCTCGATCCATGAAAATAGCATAATGCAAATGGTAACATAAAATGTCTACTAAAATCAATGGTAAGATTATTTTTTTTTTACATCAAACTGTTTGAGGTGCCCTCTCGAAAAAAATATAAAAGATTTTGTTTAATAATGTTTGTAACTGTTTGAGAGGGAGGGGCGCTCAATAAGCCACCATTCAACTGAATGTTTTTATAAAATAATAATAATACACTTAAATACATACAAAATACCCATCGTGAATAAATAAATAATACAAAAATAATATAATTTCATACAACAACAATGGAGGTGACAACAAAAAACATGTCCTCGAGGTATGAATTAATAACAAAAACAGCTAAATACAAATTTGATTGAAATAAAATAATTCGCATCATATTACACTTAGGAGATGGGTGTTATTTTTTCTGACGCCTTTATTGTACAGACCCAATATTTTATATGGGGTGGGGCTGAAAAGAGACCGATTTTGATTTTATAAAATTAAACTTAAAAAAATATACAAACTTGTTAGTTTGGGCATGTGGAGAGAATGAATGAGGACAGGATTACCAAAAAGATATACATACTACACGAGTGAAAGAAGAGGTGTGAGAAAACGCGGCTGTCAGAGACTGACCTGGACTGATCAACGATCATGTCGACCAGAGTCACCATTTTACTTGAGTTATTTTTAAAACTATCCTTTTTTAGGTTAAAATAAAAAACTAAAAAAAAAATATAGTATTTCAAAATCGCCCTCTTTTTCTGCTTGGAAAAACGTGTACTACTGAACGGAGGTCGTTTTACTGGAGTGATTATTTTACTTAATTTCCGTGAATGCTTTTTTTATGTAATTTAAGGTAGTATTTGTCTTGTGTACGTAGTATAACTGAGGTTAGCTGGCAAACATCGCAGCATTGCGATCAGCTCAACAAATATTAAAATTTATTTTTCCTGTTTTTTTTTTCACCAAAAGTGTAAATAATTAAGATAAAAATAAAAATTGATGGATATTTTTTGCAGGCTTTTCAAAATCGCTCTCTCTTCTCTGACCCACCCCGGTTTTTTTATTTCATAGGCATTGTATTGAAGTGTTAATAGGCGAGGCAGTGTGAGTGTTAAGTACTATGCAATATGAGATTTCGTTATACAATAATTTCTTATTGTTATATTTTATTGGTGTTAAATGATGCAATTATTGCGCGATTTCTGTAAATTATAAATTCTTTATTTAAACTTCTTTGCACGGCCACACACGTCCGGAAGTTCATTTAACTGAATCGACCGTTTGCAAAAAAGCTCCGACCAAAACTTCTTTCTGAATTCAAAATCAGGCTAACACTTCAGTGTGAAAACTTCTGAATTCATTCAGAGGGAGGTTTTGGTCGAAGCTTTTTTGCAAACGGTCGATTTAGTTTACTGAACTTCCGGACGCGTGTGGCCGCGCTTTAAAGGTGCTCTTACACGAGCAATTTTTTGAGCAATAATTGCGACAACTCGTACAAATCGTATTGATTAACATTATTTCGCAATATATAGCAATTATTTCGACAATATTTAAAGCGAGGCAACGATATTGCGTGCAAACGAGAAAGTTTTGTAAAGTGCGAATATTTTCTGGTTTCTAAAGATTTATTTATTTATTTATTTCGTATTTGGGGCTACCAGAAAATACTGTAAATTTAATATTGGTAGGAAATATAAGAGGTAGAAGTACCTGTTTGTGATTTTTTCTGATGCAATTAGGAAAAATGGAAAATGTATTAACCTATGCAGAATATTAACACAAAGAAGAAATAAAAATATCCATAGTTACCTAAATAAAACCCCACAAAAGAAGCGGATAAATGCGAGGGATGGGTCTGGTAAAAGTGTTTTCAATTACCCGGAACTTGTTTGTTTGTCTACTTTATGCCTAATAGCTCTTTCATACCTATAGTTCAATTTTATTAATTTTAATATAGTTAATTTGTTGTCTTATAACATAATATATCTACGTGCATGCTGTGGACACTCGTAATTGGGGGGATGACCTGAAATTTTTATTTGTGTATAGATATGTCAATCCTCTGTAAGTGGTCGGTTGCCTGGTCGATAACGCGCTCAACTGTTTATCCGGCGGGCGCGGGTTCAATCCCCGACTTACTCCACTTCATAAGCTTTTCAAGCTTTCTGTGAAGTGTACAAGGATGTGTTTGGGTTTATTTAGTTAAACCCAGATTCATTTATTTTTAAAAAAAGTTTTCAATTAATGTGCAAGGTGTGCAGGAAGTATTTGGGTTTGTGTATGCAAGCCCAGATCCTTTATAATAATAAAAAAAATGTCGACCCGGAAGCACGTTTAATTTTGATTACGTATTAGTCACTGCCCATCACTACTGCATTAGGGATGAGGATAAGAGTAGAAATAAAAACCCTCCCGGTACCCGGTACAGTGCACACGGTCACTAGCGGTAAAAGGAATGGTCAAATTTTTCATCCGACGGCATTCAGCGTCTATTTCTGCATTTTATTTCATCAAAAGGGCAACCCATGCAAAGGTTGTCAATTAAAAAAATGTGATAAATCTAAATCTATAAACCAAAGTTTCTTGACTGAATGACATGTGCTCTCATTAAAAGTCAGTGGCGTATATAGGTTTTCATTTGGGGGGGGGGAGTGAACTAGTATTTGACTTTAGGGAGAGACTAAGCCTGACCATTCGCACTGATTTCGTTAAGGTTCTTACGGCGAAAAAACTTCTGGAAAATGCTATTAAAATTTGAACATATGTAGACGCAGTAAAAGAACATTAATAGCGCCGCAGGCTAAATTTTTTCTTGAAGACGAGTGAAAAAGGTGGTTTTTTAGGTTAGCTTTATAAGTGTTATGTTAAAAAATGCCAAATCTTCTATTAGGGACATTTCTAAAGGGGTGACAGGGTTGAAAGTTTTTTTTTAGAGTATGCGAATATTTTTGTAACCAGGCGGTATATGAACTTGAGATTTGGCATATCTATAGATCGTGCTTTTGAAACTTAATTTATAAAAAATGTATTGTTTTAAATACGTACGCGGCCCTAATTGGGCTTAACGTGCATCTATTGAAAATACTGAAGTTCCTCATGACATTTTGTGTGGAACTAAAAAAAGAGGATAAAAACTCAAATTAAAATGGTAAAAATGTTCATATAAAGAGAGTGAGAGAGACAGAGGAAGGGGGGAGGGGGATAGAATTAGAGAAGCCCGCCTAGTGAAAGAAATAAAATTTAAAAAACTCAGTACTAAATCTCATCGCTCTTCATACTACATACATAATATTGTTATAATATCGACGGGAGCTGAAAGGATAGAGACGTCTCTATGGAGGACAGTAGGAGGGAGCGGGAGAGGTGATAACACAAAGTCAAAACGCGACCAACCAAAAGAGACAAAGTGAAAATACTACGTAGGTACTTCATATTAAGGGCCTATATGTGGTGAGATTTCATAAAAGCTAATAACTTACATTTTATTTCGATAGGGAAATTCATATTTTTCAAGTGAGGTATTATTTTCTGTACTGACAAAATTTTGTATTCTTTCAAAGAAAGTACCTTTTTTGTCGACCAATATGGAACGATGGATTTGGAGCGTTCTCTCTCGTGTCGGCTTTCGTATAAGAAGCATCTAACTCCAAATAACGCAATTAACGTGTGAATAAAGGAAGATATTATAGAAGACAAAAGGAATTTCACTTCATCCACGCGACATCAATCTCAAATCCAACCAATATGCACTGAGGAAAAAACGTTCTATTATTAACGTTTCAACTTTTTCAATTTTTTTATGAGAGTGTTAGCGTGAAATATGAATTACGTAAGCGACAATGTGAATTATACCTTTTTAACAGGAGCCTGGGAACAAATTGATAAATCTACGACAGTAGGCCGTAGATTAAAAAAAAACATATAGATGGGCTCCAAGCATATTTCTTTTTGTTTTTCGTAGTGTAGGTGTTTTAAAATTCATCTTGAAAAAAAAAATGTTTTGTAGGGATGTATTGTTGTTTAATGTTTAATGTTCTCTAGAATCATCCGTAGGCCCCATTTATGGCACTTGATGGAATCGTCAGGCTTACATATTAAACAAACATGACAATTGACAAAATAAAATGCGATACATCAGTAAACAGTTACAGCAAAAAATAATGAAATCAATAAACACATGGTGACAAAACAAATCTGAAAGCAGGTGTGGTTTAGTTCAATGCAGGTCTGGATGTAAATTGTCCAGAACTAGGTACATTACGTCAATGACAACAGAATTTAAGAGAGAAATCAGTACAAAACAGAGAAATATTTTTATTCAATGCAGGCCTGGATGTAAATGGTCCAAAACTTCATTTCGTCAACAGTAAATAATACTAATACAATAATTACGATGTAGCCCCTTAATATACGAAGCTAAATCCAAAATATTACCAACATCCCTTTCTATGTGAAATATCGTATTCCCTCATCGGTCATTCTATAAAGAAATAAAATAAATAAATAAAAAACACAAAACTCCCCATCCCTATCACCCATTAATGCTGCGGCTCATAAGTTCAACTAGAAACAAAATACAGCCACTACTAACTGCGCATAGAGTATTTTGAATCTATGAAGTGATTCGACCATTCATAGATTGGACTGAATATCAGAACAGAATTATAAGGAGATTATTTTTTGAAAATTACAATTTACACTTCATCGTGGTGTAGTGGATAAGATCCTTACTATGCGAATTGCGAGACGAAGGTCTGGGTTCGAATCTCAGCCGGAGTGAACTGAAAAATGGCGAATGTTTCTCGAGTGTGAAGTGATCACTTAAGCCAGCCGAGGTTGGTCGTAAGCCCGACATTCTTCATCCTTAATTCTTCTACACTGTTGTAGGAAACTAAATTAAATAATATTTTGCATTTTACAATAATAATATAATTGCAAATAGGGGGGTTTTGTTTTTACGGCGTCCGTATTAATTGAATGTCGGAGGATTAGACAACTTTTTTAGATCCTATATATGGAAAGAATTTTCTACCAACCAACTATATTATAGCATAAGAGCCGACCGCTCAAGATATGACCTATCTGTTTTTTGATCGTAATGTGGTCTTATTTTGTCATAAAACATAAGAAGGTAGATAAAACTGAATCGTTTTAATCGATTAGCGCCGCAGGCAAAAGTCATGAAACAACTGTGGGTTAATGGATTTTCACAACAATTATTGAAAATTCTCTACATGATGAAAAAATGATGTGGTAATAATAATATGATTCATTCCGGAAAATGATGGGTTGACTGAGGAATTTCGGGGGGGGGGGGTTGAACCCCCAAAACTCCCTTCTGCCTATGGCCATGTGTCTACCTAATATTTTTATTTATTTTGTTTATTTAAAAAAAAATGAATCTGGGTTTATCGAAATAAACCTAAATACTCCATTGTACACTTCACAGTAAGCTTGAAAAGCTTGTGTCGTGAAGTGGAGTAGGTCGGCATCGGGGATCGAACCCGCGTCCACTGGATTAACAGTCGAGCGCGTTACCAACTAGGCTACCGACCACCTCATAACCATAATAACAAATAATAATACGTATGTGTGTGTGCGTGCGTGTGTGTGTGTGTGTGTATGTGCGTGTGTGTGTGTGTAGATAGCCATACACCATCTAAGTAAAGGGCATTAGTGTAACAAAAGGGAACAAATCCACCCTCCTAATCGTCCCATTAACCACTCCACCAGTCATTCCATCCACCCCATTATATTCTACTATTATCTACTGTTATATCTACTGGGAGGGTAGGCAAGTAGCCACCTACCTACACCCACTACTACATCACATCATTATACCGACACCGAAATATCAAACATTCTCAAACTTTTAGAATTCATCATCATCAACCCCCTTCTGTAATTATGATTTAAAAAATATTTCGACACAGCCGTCCACGACCCTCCTTAACAATGCTTTGAGCATTGAAGTACCTACCTACACTACACCTCGAAGCTAGGCTCAAATTCAAAACTTTTATATAGCATGAAAACTGGCAAATAGTGCCGCAGGCGAATTTTTTTGTGAGGCAGAATGCAGGAGTTCATTATGTAAGTAGTTTGGTTAACGTACTTAGATATAGCGCCGCAAGCAAATTTTTTTTAAAAACAATTATATTTCAATGGTATTTCCTACAAATTTTAGAAAATTTTTGATATGTTGGGAAAATGTGTGGTAATAACACATTTTTTTCGGAAAATAGTTGTATATAATGTTCTGTCACTCATAGTTTTGGGTCTGGATCTGCTAGTGGCTGAAACCATCTGTAAAATATTGAAATCTTCTTCCTCTTCTTCTTCTTGTTCTTAATATAGGTCTTGTGGCCTGGTATCAGGATGGATTAGCCTCCTGCGATGTCGACTCCCAACTGTCAAACAATATTTTTGGTGGTCTGCACGGGAGTCGTCTGCCCTGGGATTGAGAATCGCTGTGGGTTAGTATAATGTGTGCAAACTTTTGGAATCAAATCAGCCAAGTGTTTTGGTTGTTACAAACTACTTAATACATTACAGATGCATAAAATAGAGACATACATTTTATTATATTATTAGTGGGGTGGAGTTCATATAGTACTGCAGCGTATAGTAGGTAGGGTTAATACTAGTACCTAGACTGGACCCTAAGCGCGGGAGTAACGTGTCTATTAATGTTTGTAATGCTAATAGACTACTTATTACAGAGATAATAATAGGCTAGTAAAATTCTTCGTCTATTGAGTACAAATATTACTCTGTTCTTTTCGTAGAATGCTTCCTTTATGAATTATTAGTGGAAAACTGAAAAAAGGTAAAATAAACGATTTTTGGGACACTCTATACTTAGTACAAGCGGAAAATTGGTGCAAACTTTAAAAAACCTTCTTTGCATGATAATGAAGAGATTAAAACAGTTTCCAGCTTTCCGAGAATTCTTTACGCTATACTCCCTTTTTTAATGTTATTTGCCCTGTCCATAATAAAAATTTAATGATCGTGGAGATGGAGCGTTTTGGATTAGTGCATAGGTCCATAATGAGTTTTTTGCAGTAGAACAGGAATATCTTTTTTATAAAGAGAAGTAATTACGAGTATATCAAGTTTTGTACCATCTTAAAAACAACACTAAATGAGCAATTTTTTAATAAAATTTAGCAGGTTAAGAGTAGGCATATTGTTAAAAAAATTCGTAAAACGGGAGACCTTTAGATCTCAACAATCGTTACTAAATATGTTTTGGAAAAAAATAGAGTTGATACATTGAATCTTTATCTAGGGAATGACCGTAAAAGGTTTTTAATATCTTGTACAGATTTCTCAAAAAAATTGTGAAAAATACCTCTGAAGTTTGTTTCTTCTCTCGAGTGGCAACCTAGAACAAGGAAAAGAAGCGTAGTAAGATCTCAGGCAAAGTGGTCTGACGATGTGAGCCGAATCGCAGGAAACAAGTCGATGCAGCATGCCCAGGATAGGGATCTGTGGAAAGTCAAAGAGGAGGCCTATGTCCAGCATTGAAATTAAAACGGCTGAGAAAGAAGAAGAAGAAGAATGACAGCAGAGTAGGTACTAGTAGATAATAGTACTTATACATAATTTCCAAATCATTTAATTCGAATGCATTTGCCAACAATCAATGACTATAGCAATTTGCAAAATAAATTTCATACAACCACATGATAATGTCATACTGTATGATGGTTTGAGTAGGTACTAAATAGTGAAGCTATCTCTCATTTCATCTGTCTACTGTATATTGTATTGTATTGTACTATGTATGATCATAATATAATAATCATACGCTTCAGTACACCCGTAATATATATATTTTATTTATGATTATAAATAGGTCGAGGCCTGCGAGAATATTTCATGTAGGCCCCCACACTGACTACCGCAGCGACCACCGATGTTAAAAATAGTTGTTTTTAACCTGTGTCCTAACCCTAACCTAATAAACAAATCCTTAACCATTACATCATCATCAGTTTACAACGTTTTATAATCATTCGCTTATTCTTCAGTAGGTATTTTCATTTTTTTGTGCGAGCAAGGCGGGATTTAGGTCCATAGATCAGGCACTTGCCGGAAACAAAATCCTCTCTTTTCCCTTCCACTCCCCTCCATTCTCCTGCTTCCTTCGCATCCTCTGGTACATTGTTTGTTGCATTATACGCTGGTATTGTCATTATTGTTTTTTGTGCAAATTTGAGAGTTTGTATGTAAATGTGTGTGTGTGTGAGAGAGAGTATGTATTATGTGTTTGTCCTTTTATTTTTAGTAATGGTGAAATACTGTCTAATATGTTATAGCTTATGTAACTGTATTAACCGTTAATAGGGTAAGGTGTGAACTATGCAGAATGTTTAGGAGATTTATAATATTGTACATACACACCTGTCCTGTAGCCCCTGTAGGTGAACCTTTATGTGAACAAAAATTTCAATAAAATAATATTAAAATAAAACATTTTGTCAAATCCAACGACATTATATATTAAGTACTACCTAGAGGGCGTACTCAATGCTAGAAGTGTAAGTAAACTGGTGCCCACAGAAAATTTTGACTGTTTGTGGGCAACGTTTTCGAAATTTTGCTCAGATAGTTAAAAACTGTATTAGTTTAATAGTAGTAATATAGTGTCTTTGGTCAAGTCATATCGTATGTAATGCTCACTTAAACTCTTAAACAATGAAAAAATTAAGTATGTCACTGTGTAGAGGCCTACAGTGAACTATATTCACGTCACTCTCTGTAGGTGCTACACTAGGAGGGTATACTTTCCCCGCTGCTTATTGTTATATTATTTGGAGTTCATCATCACATCTCATAGCACTATTATTCATACGAGAGTGTATGTGTGTATGTCCCTAACCTACTAGGCAGTAGGTATACAGAGACTTTATTATAGAGACCTCGACATGTGTGGCTTTTAGTCTCCGGAGTCACCTGGGAATATGGAGTCCCGTAGGATGAGCTGATTTGCAGGCGTTCTAAACCTTTTTAATATTGATGAACCGGTGTCTAGCGATTGTTTCGGCAATATTTAATGCGAGACAACGATGTCGAGTGCAAACAAGAAAGAAAATTGACAAATATTTGCAAACCGATTGAATAAATAAATTGAAATGAAACGGAGCTGTGAAGTTCCCCTGCAATTTATTTTAGAGAGACGTTTGGTATACGAAATTTGTAGTTTGAAAAGGAAGATCATTTACAAAAAAAAAAGATATCTTGTATGAATAAAGTATCGCCAAAAAATAAAATTATGGCTATTTATTGAATGGTATGCCATGTTAAGTCGCGAAATATTGCTGTCAAACCTCGGATTCAGATTTAGCACCCCAAAAAACATAATATATAATTAAAGAAATCCAGACTACCCCACAACTTCCCATCGAGAAATACATCTAGACTAGACTATTACAGTTTTTTTTATTTCGTAAATAAATAATAATAATAATAAACTTTATTGTAAATTAAACATTTATACATAAGCATTAAAATTAGATTTACCTAACTAGGCAGAGCCCGTACTAAGGTAAATCATCTTTGCAATCTTCGAACACATCTTTGTTCATTTCATAGTAAGCTTTGTCGCGAAGTGGAGTAAGTCGGCATCGGGGATTGAATGGGTGTGAGTGAACCGTCTACGAGTAATATGGACCGCTGTGAAACTGAACATTTATTAAATAATCATAAACCAATGGTTGTACACATCGGATCTGTAAGCGAACAATAAGATTGCCTCCATTACTAGAAAGTTGATAATACCACAAAGATTTAGTTGTGACATTTACCGATATTTACGTAAATTAGATTTAAAGCGCATGGGAATATAGACCATTAGGGCTATAGAGTATAGAATCTATAGCATTAGTATGTTTTGATCAAACAATTATTAGTTAGGTTAAGTAGTTATAAAGAAGGGAGAAAGTAGATTCCAAATTTCAACCTTATGCCTCATCCAAATGCTGGCCGAGCTGTCACGTTTTTTGTGTGAATGAGTAAAAAGACGTGCGGACAAGGTGATTGTCATGGATTGTATATACGTAACCGACGGTAAACGTCTTTTTACTCATTCACACAAAAAACGTGACAGCTCGGCCAGCATGTGGATGAGGCATTACATAGACTAAAACCATATATAGCCTAAGTGCCGGTCGCTAATAATATGACTACTGTGTATGACAAATTGCATGAATATGACGAAGCTATGAGGAGTGTGTGTAAGGATAGGACTGTCTGGCGCTCTGTCCTCTTTGACTACCCTGCAAGGGACGTGGCGTGAGGGTATAGATAAATAGATAATCATTCTTAAAATCCTTTTTTTCAACTCTGTGCCCTGCCCAATGCCCATTGCTATTTTCATACCAGTTGATTTTAGACGAATTGATTTTAGACGAACCTACCGTAAACCGCCCAGGATAGGGATCTGTGGAGATTTAAAGGGGAGGCCTATGTCCAGCATTGGAATTAAAACGGCTGAGAAAGAAGAAGATATTTTTCTTATTTTTCATACACTTGTATGTAATGTGTATTTATTTATTTATCGTATGGTCAAAATAAGTATATCACATCCCTCAAAGGAAAAAGTTTGAAGGTTGGGCATTGGGCAATGATAAATTTCGCAAGCAAGCTTGGTCGTCAGAAACTAAACTGAACGTTATTTATATAATCAGTCGCTGGCTCATTCAGATATAGGAAGTCATATATTTGTAATGTGTATATCAAATGGATGTCACAAGTGGTTGGTTGGCAGAAATTTTTTTGAAACCCGCCATTTGGAAGATATGTTTTCTTTTCAATAAAGATTTTATTTATTTATTTAAGAAGAGCACCTTTGGGAGGTATGATACCTGATGTCACTAGTGACCCCACCCGACCCCCCTCGACACATGCCGACATAGTTAGTTGCCCATCGACCATTTAATAGCGTCCATTAAAACATTATTATGACTCCATTGCAACCAAACTAATATAACTTTTAATAAATAATTTCACCCCTAAACGCATATCAACTAAATACCTACTCCGCATTATTATTGCTTTTTTCATGACGTCTCAACCACTCATTTTTTTATGATAGCAACACTACCGCCCCGTCATAATTGACTGAAACATTTTATTTTTATTTTCTTTATTGAATGAGGAACTAACAGTCTTACAACAAAATATAAATATTACAGTTTTTTCCTCAACAGAAACGAACGGTATCTTCCTTCACATAATGTAGCATTATGTGAACTTCCTTGGGGAGAAAGCAGGATGGGTGTTCCGACGCTTACGAGTCAGCAATGGCTGTCTCAAGTGATCACTTTATGCACAGGGCAACGTTTACCTATTCCACCACATGCTTAAAATTAAGTGAATCTCTCGAAAAAAAATATTATACAGTTATTGTATAGAGTTCATGGTTGACGCAGTTGGTTGAGGTGGCAGTCTCTCTCGGCGGGAGGTGCCAGGTTCAAACCACGGCGCTGGCGATACAGGCTTTTAACCTAGTGCAAGGTGTGCAGGAAAGTATTTGCTAAATTAAAAAAAAGAATGGGGTGGTCGGTAGCCTGGTTAGTAATGCGCTCGACTGTTAATCCAGAGGGCGCGGGTTCGATCCCCGATTTCGACCTACTCCATTTCACGACATAAGCTTTTCAAGCTTACTGAAAAGTGCACAAAGGTGTATTTGGGTTTATTTCGATACACCCAAATTCACTAATAAAAAAAAGATGTATCATACAGACGGTGAAAAATAATAAAAAAAAATATTAATATCATATAATCATCGTTACAATCACTTTCCCCAAAAAAGGCAATAATAATTAAACATAAAAAACACTCAAAAGCCATTGATGCACCCAGGCATTCATATAGCGAGCAATAAACATGCTCTATATAATGGAATATGGAAGCTGGGTGGATGAAGGGGAATCACCGCGTTATGACAATGACTGATTGTTTCACTAAAGGGATTTTTTGATATCAGATATTGCGCGCCATATGCTGCCCCTTTGTACGAAAATAATAGGATTGTCTAAAGTTCATAATAGGTATATAATAATATTGTATTGTAGAGCATTCACTGGTTACCCCATTATTGGGATTAGGTTAGTTTTTATTTATTTATTTAAACTTTAAGTGAACAAGAAATACATATAAATATAAAAAATGGACATAGTACAGATTATAAATCGTTGTTCACTTGGGCGAACTTATCGTAGAACTGCGATTTCTTCCAGTTAACCCCAGGGGAAAAAAAGACTGTGTAGAAAATATATACATACATATGTAGAATAAAAATGTGTAGAAAATATATACAAAAAAATAAAAACAGAATAAAAATAATAAAAAAATGAATAAAAAGATCAGAAGTGTTTATCACATTTTTTTTTAGAGAAA
This sequence comes from Ceraclea dissimilis, assembly GCA_963576895.1. Taxonomy (NCBI): domain Eukaryota; kingdom Metazoa; phylum Arthropoda; class Insecta; order Trichoptera; family Leptoceridae; genus Ceraclea; species Ceraclea dissimilis. Next base: position 18,981,189 of record OY756363.1, read on the forward strand.
TCTATACAAGATGTAAAAAATCTCTTACGGTTATTCCCTAGATAAAGGTTCAATGTATCTACTTTATTTTTTTTCAAAGCATATTTAGTGACGGTTGACGAGATCTAAGGTCTCCCGTTTTTAGAAAAATTTTAATGTCAAAATGCATACTTACTCTTAATGTATGGAGTTACATATACCTGGCCTCATACGGTGCATTGAAGTATGTAGTATTAGGTATAGTCAGGTACAGAAAATATTAGAATAGGAAATGTATGTAACTGAATTTTCAATTCAGCCAATGATGTCGCTTCAGCATGCATACTAGGGGTGGAAAATTCAGCAGGGAGAGTTGGAGGAACTTTCCTAATAATATAGGCAGGCAGGTACATCCCTGAGACCATCGAGAATATACACCTATAGAGGCCTGGTCTACGTGACATTTGAACACAATTTATGGTATTTATGTATATAAATAAAATAAAAAAATGTTTATTGGATCATCACACCAAATGGCGGGTTTATTACCGTAGGCAATGTCTGCCAACCAACCACTTGTGCCTGCCACTGCCACAATAAAATGAGATAAATTGTACACATACTTATGAAAGTATGGAAACCAAAAACAAGATACAGAAAAATAATATATACATACAAATAGGTGGTGGAGGATGGGATGAAGGACAAGGAAGGAATCAAGTGGTTGAGAGTTGGATGGATCATTCATGGAAAGGTAATGATGTTTCAGTTTACTCTTGAAAAAGAGAATAGTTGGAGCTAGTTTTATGGAATTGGAGAGACCGCAGACTCAGAGATTAAGACCATAAGAGCTCAGGTATTAAAGTGCCTCAGGAGACAAGTTGTGGATGTCTCATTTTTTCGTTTTCGTCATTTTGTGTGATTTTGATATCGTTGCGTAAATCACGTGAAGCACGTTTATTATGTATCTAACTTCAAGTGTATCAAAAAATATTTTTTTAGACGAAGATTTTACGACTTCACATCTTCGAACTGTTTTTCGCGGACACTCTATCCCGGGGCTCTTCGATTCCTTCATTTCGATATCTCAACCCACCAAGAATTGACAGATTCAATTTTTTAAAAAGATAAGAGTTCTACTCGTGAAGCACTGTCGTGAGACACCAAACGCAGCGGTATGCGGTAACTGGATCCTCTCGATAGCTCCGTGTCTACCGAGGCTTGAGCTGGACAATATCTGACTTACGTTCTGAATTTCTTTTCCAACACCATTTCATACGACATCACACATGACCCCACACAACATTTGGATCCCTCTGAAACGCTTTACATCATTTTTGTCTCTGGAGAAAGCTGATGAAATGTTAGCGAGTTTACGTACGTTTGCAGAGTTTCAGGTCTCTAAGAAATCAGGCATTAGTTAAAAAATCAACTGCGAGATTTGCGCACAGACAAAGAAAACAAATAAATAACACCACAGTGAAGTGATGGAAAATCTTGTAAAAAACGGATTATATTGTGTTAGTATTTCTAATTACAATTTTTGGTGGATTACCATCGTATTGTTTCAGTGTCATGGCTTGACATTCACGATGATCTCGACATCCCTACACACGTAATAGAGTAAACGGGTAGAGTTGCCACCTCCTCCTACCTTTACGTGACTTGTTATTTTTATTTTGGTCTGGCAACACTGGTTATGATATTTTCAATATGGCGCCCGACCAATGGAATACTAGATTCGATGTTTGAATATCAAAGAGGTAATTTCTATTCAAATTTAAATTTGATACAGAGAAGGAATTCCAAGAGGATATACAGTGGCGTCTCCTGAGAGAATTTTTAAATTATGTTATTTTATTTATTTTATTTTTATTTTATTTTATTTACAGAATCAGACAGTTACATTAGTAAATTTTACACATAAGAAACACATCACCAACAAATAAACCAGCAAAGATTCTACGTTTCACCCAATTACAATACCATGAACGAAAAAACACATAAAGAAAATATATATACAAAAGCAAAAATAAAAGCAAAACTACAGCCTGATTAAATGAAATGAATGATTAATTGAATGATTAATGAAATAAATACAAATGGATGAGATGGATGAGATTATTACGAAATAGCCAAATAAAAGGGAACTTAAAAGTAAATAGAACGAAAAGTATTATATAAATAAACAATAAAGAATGTAAATAAATAATGTAAATAAATAATGCAAATAAATAATGTAAATAAATAATGAAAATAAATAATGTAAATAAACAATGTAAATAAACAATTTAAATAAATAATGCAAATAAATAATGTAAATAAACAATGTAAATTGTAAACAACGCAAACAAATAATGTAAATAAATAATGTAAATAAACAATGTAAATAAATAATGCAAATTGTAAATAATGTAAATAAACAATTTAAATAAATAATGCAAATAAATAATGTAAATAAACAATGTAAATTGTAAACAACGCAAACAAATGTTAATATACAATGGTCGATTTTGTTTCGCCTGCAGTTTATTTTTAACAAAAACAATGTGATTTGAACACAGAGAGAATGAATGGATAAATGGATAGAAAATTGAACGGCTGGAAAAGAAAGTGTGAAAAAAAAACTTCGAATAGATATTTCACACATTTAGCCATTGATTTCGATGATGCCACCTATGCAGAATTTAATTACTCATTTTTTACCCATCGTTTGGGTTACATTTCTTTTGCGACGGGCCTGGGTTTTTTTTAGCATTCTCCTTTACCACATTGGATCGGCGATACTTGTAGATATCAGTGCTGCCGTCCTAACGAAAAACACAGTAAGTCGGGTAACCCATGTTTTGAGATAAACGCGATTAAAGTTTTGCGTATATTTTCATCTCCTGTGCAAAAAGTACTGGCCCGATTCGAATGTTTATTTCTTTAAATGATAGGAAATGATGATCCGTAAACATTCTTATTTAAAAAAATAATAATTTTATACATGTACTATAAAAAATAATGAGAACTGTGTTCTATCTTAGTACAGCAGCGGGGCGAAATGAAGAGATACTACACTACAACGCAGTATCGCTATGCCTTACTGTACTCTATTGTAGTACGAGTGCGATACTGCACTCTTCACTAGGACAGACGTGGATTTAAATGGTTTGAAACAACAAAGAAGTGCAGTAAGTAGTTAAATATTGTGAATATTGTACATTTTCATAGACTCAGCATTTGCTGGCTACACCTTTACTGGGATTCACTGTGGTAATGTACAATATTGGTTTATGGTTTTATAAAAAAAGAGCGGCGATAAAAAAAAAAACATTATAAGGAATTAATTTTATTTTTAACTTTAAAAACAGTCATATAATACTACAATTCACAATTATTTATTACGTCAAAGAATTCTGAAAAAGATACTACTGGGTAAGCTTACATGGTTCGACTTAAATTATCAATTGTAAGTTTAACATTTCATAAAATAACCACAAGAATATAACTATTTCTGTCAAGATCTTTTTAGCAACAATGGAAAAATTTCGTATTGTTTGTAGAGACATTGACAATAACAACTTTCTCAGGACCATAAAAAGGAACAATGAAAATTGCCTAATAGGATTCGAGTACATAAAAGATAGTGTATATTTAACAACAAAAAATATGAAACAATTGAACCAATAGTGTAATAAAAATAATCTTAACAATTTTGTGGCCTATTTTATTGTAGGTCCTTTACTATTATTTATGGTACTTAACTCATTGTAAAAGTGTTTAGAATCTTTTAAAATAACATTTTTTGTTTATTTATTTCATTATTTACAGTCGACGGCCTGACAAAATTAAAAACCATTCTTATGAACAATAGTACCTATAGAATTTATGACATTACGTCATCTTAATAATGCAGACTAAAACTACTTAATAAATAATTATACGACTACCTACTGAATCTGGTTTGTTCCAAAATGGACTAAAATAAATAAAAAAAAACAATGCAACAAATGTTTCACTATTCTGCTATGTATTATTAATTAATCTCCTTAATAATTGTGGATTTTCGGCAGCGTTGAGTATTTGACAAAACGCCGTCACAATCACATCGGAACGTTATTTTGAAAATTGTATATATACTGTTTACAAAAAACATTTCGCATTGCACCTAATTTAATTTTGTTTTAATTATATACGTACAATACAAAAATTAGATATTCGTATACGCCACTGACTTTGCACGAGATTGTATTGATATTTTGGATAAAAATATGTGGAACAAAGGGAATTATTGATTTATAATGATTTTTTATTTCATTTCTGATTTTATAAAACATCACTACCGCCATCTATGAATCATAAATGACTCGGGAAAGAACCTGAAAAAAATGACGATTCGCGTCCGGAGTAAACATTAATACCAGACGATTTTAGACATCCATCTATTAAATAAACTTATAAATGGAATCTCGGCTTCAACATAGGCTATTAAAATATATGATTTGTATCGTGGTTTGGTAAAATTATCAATTTTCCCAAGATACTGAATTCTATCAAGTTAGTATGAAAATGAAAGAAGCCATTTAAAGTAGTCCCGTTAATATGGTTTTTAAATTTGTTTGCGTCGTTACATAATCTAGAACTAGGATATACATCTAAGGATTATTTTTATACAATGTTTTTGCTCTACAAATACTTCTGTATGACTAAAAATGTGTCTATAATAATTAAAAAATAGTTTTGACATTTGCTCCGCGGCGCTTTCTGTCGTCATCTGTTTTGACTCGCGTGGTGTAGGGGCTAGCGTACTTAACTTAAATTGAGTGTTATGCGATGCGAGGGTACGAGTTCGATCCCACTCCATACCCAACGCTTTTTTCTTCTTTTTTTTACTATCTTTTTGTGAAATTTGAATTTAGCAGAATCCTATATACATAAAAAATAATTTTACTAGGTAAAACAAATATATTCCTTCCTATATGCCAAAAATTTATTCCATTAGGTATTTAATTCTAAGACGATGTAACTTCACCACCCGTACACAATTTTAGCCGTTGCGAAGCACGGGAAATACAGCTAGTATAATAATAATAAGTAATAATATAGGCAAGTTAATCCGTTTGTTTGTATTTACGTTCGTATATTAAATACATTGGAGGATCGATTCCAAAATAGAAAGTCATGTAATCTATTGAATCATGTTTAATAGGTACCATAAACATTTAGAGAGATATATATAAGGTTTCAAATATTGTAAAAGTACAATATGAAAAAAGAAATTAATGTAAGAGTGAAGTACCTGAGTTAGTAGAATAAGATCCATTTTTTACGAGTCTCTTGTGATCAAGAAAAGTGATCAAGAAAATTCATCCTTTTCTTTTCTCTGTTGTACTGGTTATGATTGTTTCTAAATATTCTTGAATTATTAATTGTACTTCGCCGGGTTTGTAACCCTAGTAGGTGTTCGATAGATAATAAAATAGCCAATAATTCTCGGGATTCTAAACATTCATGGATTGCACAACACTTATACAATTTAAAACATATGGATGTATTATTACCAAGATGGTTTTGACAGATTGTAAGGAAGATAAGGTCGTTAAAGACTGATGGATGTAAACAAAACGAGAACATTTGAGCAATATAACTTCACCACATTGACTAGCTGGGTAAAAAATCCGTTCATCTTTAATTGCTAATTGTTTGATCGTAACGAAAGTATTTATTTATATTATTTATTTCATCCTTAATTCAAAAAGAGCTTTAAATATAGTTTTAGAAAATCACAATTCATGCTTCAAGAGAACATCGAGATTTTCTACATGTCGTAATTGAATATATGTAACAGGTAGTTATTGGAATTATTTAGGAATATTATAATAAGAATTGGTGGATGTTACATAAGTGTAAAGTGATCACATTAAGTCAGCCGACGATCAGTCATAAGCCTGATGGAAGGTCCATCCTTTGCTGTATATCTGTTGAGATATTTACTTGCTATAAACATAATATTTAACTGATTGCATATTTCCAAAATTTATTGTTATTTATTTAATATTTTTAAAATCTCTAATAACAATACCAACACGATTGCACAAATCCTTCAGCTACATTCAGTAAGTAATATAAGTTATAATTTACTAGACCAAAATACAATACAAAATCCTATACTGTCTTCACATGAAGTAATATGTATTCCATTCGCCATACATTCCTACTAAAAAGTACAGTAAGGCGACATACTGTGCCCACATACGGCGTTGTATAATAGGAGTGCTCCAATCCTATGGTACACCACAGCATCTCTTTGTCTTACTGTGTTTTACAGTAGTATGGGCATCCCCTTGACGGACTTACTGCAATTGACTTTTTTTAAATGACAAAAAAGAGTGGATAGAGTTCGAATATCGAAATGAGACTTGGACAGAACGATGCGTCTTGTACTAAGGATCATTTCTGCATACATAACTCAATTTTGCAAAAATCACGACTTACTGTGTTCTCTCTTAGGACGGCAGAGTGGCGAAGGGTGGATTTCTGCAGAAGAGAAGCCGGGGCTAACATTTTTTATGGGATTACGTCAGATTAGACACTATTATACCTACCATTTTTTCCAAAAGGTAACTCGATGGGAATCGTGTTCTTCGGTAGCTTCACGCCTGGTAGGTATGAAGATTGCTATTTTCTATACATATTGTACGGGCATGCATGCATAGTTATATGTAGGTACACTGTGATATCTAGAACTGCCTCCTCGCACCCTTAATGGAGACATCCTAAGTGGGTGGTAAACCTTATTACCGAACTTTATGAAAATACGATATTATTTTGCTTCTGTTAAACGTATACCCAGCCGATAGAATATAATATTTGTATACACTTATACTTTCATGAATTAAGGGATTGGTACCAAGAATGACGTCACGGTTATTTCCCACGGCATTAAGGTTTAAAATAGCGTGAACAATGGCACGATAAATGGTAAAAATAGCGTTTTTTTCCATTTATTGCGGTTAATTTCGCTTCAATCAAAAAACTTTTACGGTCATTCCCTAGATTTTAATGCATATAATCAATACAAAAAAAACTCCGCGTCTTTCGGGAAGCGAGTTTCTGTCTTTCGGAAAAAAAGACCCGAGGTGTTTATCACTTTTTTTTCTTAGAAATCTATACAAGATATAAAATCTTTTACGGTTATTCCGTAGATAAAGGTTCAATGTATCTACTCTATTTTTTTCCAAAGCATATTTAGTAAGGTTGTCGAGATCTAAGTCTCCCGTTTTTAGAAATTTTTGAAATGTCAATATGCCTACTCCGCCGATAGAAAATAATATTTGTATACACTTATACTTCCATGAATTAAGGTCTACTTGAGTGGAGCCAATTATACGCGGCCTGAGGCGATCTCTTTCAGCCAACTTTTCTCCATCTCTCCATCCTTCCTTCCGCCCCATTTCCTCCCATCATCCTGCACTATACAATTCAGAACTACTTTATAAACATCATCTCAATAACTAACTACCTATATAATATTATGAATTATGATTTGAGATATACCTACTCGTAAATTAGGTATTTTAGTTATTAGAACTGTATTTTTTCTGCATTAGATGGAAACACATTTTCAGTTTTTCCTCAAAAGGATTGCTAGAGGTATATTCATTCATGCAGTGTAGCATTATCTTTTAACTCACTTGGGGACTAAGCACTAAGCATGATAAGTGTTCCGATGCTTACGAGTCGGATATGCAATAGATTTTAATGCACATTATCACTACGATAATTTTTTGTGAGACAAAGTGAAGAAGATGTGGTTTGTTTAAATAAAATTGTATAATATAATACTTTGCACAATATTATGTATGCAAAATGTTTTTTATAAAATAATTATAAAAAATAGCACCGCAGGCAATTTTGTTTTTTAGATTTTCATACTAATTTTAGAAAATTTATGATATGATGAGAAAATGTATTTATTTAATATTTATTGTAGGAACATGGTTAGCTGGCAGATATCGCAGTTCGCCCTAGTGAACAAAGGTTTTGATCTATATTCGTAATGTTAACATATCTGTATTTTGTTCACCAAAACCTATAGTGTATACTTAGTTAACCAAAAGTGTATACTTACATAATTACTTATAGATTTTGTACAGTGGTAATCAAACTAAGGGGAACAGTTGAGTAATAGAAGGTGATAATAGTTTGAATAATGTAATGTACTGTATGGGACAAATTAATTGACATTTAATAGAGATCAGATAACTACTCGTACAGTACCTACTAGATTATCTGCATCACACAACCAACCAACCAACCATTATATTATTACATTTTAATCTTTCATTTATCTAACAGGGTTGACACACGTTTACAAAATAAAATTAACATTCAGAAATATCACGAATCGATACATCACTTAGGCTTGCTCGTGGTTTTCTTTTCTAGTTTTGTAAAGAAGAAATGGTAATGAACAAAAATGCATAAAGTAAGAGTAAGTGTGTTTAGAATATGGCCATTGAAAAATAAATTAAATTAGTTAAGTAAGTAAGTAAATTAATGAAATTATAGATATATAAAATATTATTATATGTTAGGACGAAAGCGGACTGTATTGCGAACAATGGGGAAAACAGATCAGAATCATAAAACAATCTAAGGTACTTACCTTTCCTGGTGTGCTCCGAATTCTCCCGAGCCTTGGACTAAAGGAATTGGGGAATGGATGTGGACACGAAGGACAGGCTTGCACACACTATACACCACATTGATCCACCACAATTATAGTCACAGTTATGTTTGGAATACTTATAATTTTGGCTTTACCGATACAATAACCAATAAATCAACGAATAACTATTGACTGAATAAAAATGCAATTATCTCCAAACAATGTTGTAATGATGATGTGTGAATTTTGACTGACTGTTTGATTGATTGTAACATTATGCAACAAAGAAATGGTAACAATACCTGTAGGTATTGTACCAAACAATAATATTTATTGGATTCACAAACCGTTCTTCCGATTGAGATGAAACGTTGGCAAGTTGTTGTGTGTGCCGCACAAGAAGGATGGGGGGAGGAAATGAAAAAATCGATTAGTGTCCATAGAATCAATAGCTTTCGGTGTTGAAAATATGAATTATAATAGCTAGGGCGGGCTCTGTTGCACATGCCCCAGTGAGCATTTCTTGTTAATATTTATATTTTTTAAGATGTTTTAACTTGAGATGAATTTTAAAATAATTGTATCTAAGTTTATCATAAACAAAATATTCGTTATTTTTTAAAGAATTAAGTGTTTTTACGTTTGAATTATATCTGAATAGTGATAACCCTGTTATACTTAGACAAACATATGTAGGGTCATCAAAAATAATCATTACATCACAAAGAGTCCAACATGTTCCCTTTTTCTTCCCCTTCCCTAACTGTTATTATTATTATTATTGTATGCTAGTAGAAAGGGGACACCGGGGAAAAAACCAATCACTGCAGATTGAAAAAGCAAAAGCAACCATCAAACTACTGTAGGGTATAACACAATGAAATGATGAATAAGGTATTATGTAGGAAGCTATTCAATGGTTCAACTAAAAAGACATTTCTACCCATCTAAATACTTAATTTGGAAAAGTTGAGCAATGATAATACCCATACATACATACGCATTCAATTCCCCATTATCATTCTTATACGCGTGTAATTTTTTTTATTGTGATTTATTGTCAAGTGTTTCGAAAAATTTTATCAGTAGTGTAAACTCGATAGAACGTTCCAAATTTAAAATTATTTTTGAACGAAAAGTGATTTTGATTTCTAAACCAACGACAGAGGTGGGAAAGAAAAATTGAGTTAGGCTCGCCCTAGTTATCTTATCCATATACCTAACCATGGGCGTCAACAGGAGTGGCAGAGGGGGGAGGGGGGACAGCTGCCTCCCCCCCTAGAGATTGGAATAGGTATATACTTTTTCATACTAAATGATAAAATACAAAAATTTACAAAAAACCACATTATTACCACACATTTTCTAATCATATCATAAATTTCCATGAAAATCTTTCAAAATACAATTGTTTTAAAAAAATGCTTGCGGCGCTATTTTCTATTGCTTTCGAGAGAACGAAAGATGACAGGATGACATAAAATATATATTTGGGCGAACGAAGAGGTGTGAGGAAACGCGGCCACCCGAGACTGTCCTGGTCCTAAAGGATGGACGCGTTTTGAGTAAAAGGAATCGGAAAGCGTGTAAGACAGATTGCACGAATGTAAGGGAGTCTAGGAGTGTGTGTAATGATTAGGCTGTCTGACGCTCTGCCTACCCTGAAAGGGACGCGGCGTGAGGGTATAGATAGAGATAGATAGATAGAACTAAAATAGAGATATACAGCCGTCTCAGTGAGAACCTCAACATCTGCAATATATAAGAATATTAATTCGACTGTTTGCTCACGGGACTAATACATTATTTTTATTTTAGTTACACAGTAACTGACTACTGTGGGAAAACTTATGCCATGATCTTACGTGAAAACAAAAACCTTTCATTTTCTAAGCGTGAGAATTGACTACAAATAAACCAATATATCGGCATTTCTGGGCCTCGAAGGTGGGGGCCCTGGGCATGAGCTTTGTGTACCCTAACCTAATGGTAAATACCTACAGCATTGAATATGTATGATGTATATAGGCACTATATAGTATGTAGGAATAATTCATATGAAAAGTGGAGTGGTTCCCAAGCTTCAGTGCGCGGCTGAATGGATCGCGCGGTGTCATTATAAATACCTTTGGTTTCCTTCTTGTTCGACGATCACAAAGACTTTATCATGCGGGAAAATGTCGAACTGATACAATATAGAGGAATGGTTCTGCGTTTTTCGTGAAACATCTGATGGTAAATGAAGTGGTCGTAGCCCGAAAAACAGATACTAAAGGTATGCTTACATGAGCAGTGTCTTGTTGGCTTGCAACAATAATAGACGTATTCAACAAACAAAATTGATAATAACTTTAACACTTGTGCGACCAAACAACCATTTTTAAAAAGAAGAATAGTTCAAAAAAAAAAAAAAAAAAAGACGTGATGGGGATTGACCCTCACGCATACATTGAGCGGGCCAGCACCGATGTCCAGGGCCTCTTGAGAACTCTAGAAGAAAATCAAATAAAAATAACAAAAGAAATACAAATAAAATTAGTGACAAAAACAAACAAATTCTTAGAACAAATATCTCACGTGGCAATAGATGTCACAAAAATATTAGAAAAAGACAAACAAAACACAGAACTGATTAAAGAACTGAAGGGAGAACGTGAAAAGCTACTGGCTGAAAATGGAAAACTAAAGGAAATGAATAAACCCAATGCACAGCAGACGTATGCTATGGTTACCAAGAACGAAACAAAACTGGGACCCCGCGATCCCAAACCGTCATACAAGATTCTTGTAAATAGTAATAAAGAAGGAGAGGACATAAAACTAAATATACAAAAGAACATCAAAATATCTAAGCTAGGGATTGGAGTCGAATATATGAAAACTATATCTAAAAACAGACTAATAATGTCATGCTCAAAGAGAGAAGACGCAAATAAGCTCTTAACCGAAATAAACAAATCCGCAAAAGAATTAGAAGCTAAGGAAATACCAAGAAAGAACCCATGCATGATTTTTAAAGGCCTAGAACCCAATTATACTAAAGAAGAATTTATGAACGACATACTGCTTCAGAATGAAGAGATAAAATATTTTACAGAACAAAACAAACAAAACGCACTAATCATAAAAAGTGAAATCAAAACTAGAAGAAACCTGAAGAATGTGATTGTCGAGACTGGACCAGATATGAGAAAAGTACTACTAAACAAACAACGAGTCAACCTGGGATTTTATAAGATCAAAGTGGAGGATTGTAACCCGCTGATGCAGTGCTTCCATTGTCTTAATTACGGGCACACATCAAGAAGGTGTGCCAATATTATGAACGGCCCTCGATGCGCACACTGTGCAGAGGAGCACAAAGTTGCGGAGTGCCCCCATAGGATGGAACCACCAAAATGTATCAATTGCACCTCAAGAAACCAACGTTTCAAAGCGCTCCAACACAGCACGGACCACAGAGCAGACAGCGAGGAATGTGCAGTTAGAAGTCAGATGATGAGAAGAGCAAAACAAGCAATCAACTACGAGGATTAAAAATAATAACACTGTAAATAAAAAAAAAAAAAAAAAAACATGGAAGATTTTTCAACAATAATAAATAACATAGATCAAAGTTGTCAAATAAATGAAAATAATTGTATTACATTTGCAGAATGTAATGGTGTATTGTCTAATTGTGTGTCCGGTTTCAGTGTTCTCAACTTTAATATACGTAGTATTAATAAAAAATTTGATGATTTCATAGTTCATTTAAATGATTTGATTGTGAGGCCGGTTGTTATAGTGTTGACAGAAACGCAAACAAATGGTGATGTTAATTTCAGTATACCTACGTACCACCAATGTATTGCTACAAAACATTTTATTAATAAATGTTCTGGAGTTGCGGTGTTTGTTAGACAGGATTATAATATTATTGATGTTAATGAAATCATTTCTATAGATCGAGTAAATTGTTTGAAAGTGAGGATATGTCCAGATTCTAATAACAAAAATATTTCTCAAATTATCGCGCTTTACCGAACGCACGAGTCTAATCCACTTAACTTTATAACTGCGCTGGAAAATATAATTAAAAATAGTCGAAATTTGTTTACAGTCGTGGCTGGGGATATAAATTTGGATGCTTCAGAAAACTGTAGAATGACAAATGTGAGAGACGAGTACATAAATATGATGATCCAGTACAATTATAAATCTTGTATCAATAATTTTACGCGTGAGGTACCTAACCAAACCCCGACGTGCATAGACCATATATGGTGTAACACCGACAACACAGCCGATATCACATCTGTCATATGGAAAACCAATCTTACTGATCACCATACCTGCATATTTGGCTATCATATGGAAAATATTCGAAACTGCCACGAATCTACTCCTAAAATATGTAATCGAATAAATATTGAAATGCTTGTCGATAATTTATCACGAGAAACATGGACTAGTGTATTTAACTCAACGAATAGCGATGAATGTTCAGAAGCTTTTGAAAATATCTTATCGGCCCACATACTTTCTTGTACTAGCTCATCAACTAAGATTATAAAGTGTAAAAAACGTAAACTAAAGCCCTGGGTTACAAATGGCCTATTGGCATCAATAAGACAGAAACAAATAATATTTCACCAAACTAAAGTAAATCCTACAGATGACAAACTGAAAAAATATTACATATTGTACAGAAATAATTTAACAAAACTAATAAGATACACAAAGGAACAATATTATAAAGTAAAAATAGATTCTAGTGAGGGTAATCCAAAAGAAACGTGGCGTACTATAAAGCAAATAATAGATAAAAAAAATAAACAGTCGACTAATTTGCCGCTCATCAACTGCAATGACCATCTAATCGATCCAAAAGTTCAACCGGTTGAGTGCGCAAATGTTTTTAATGAATATTTTGTCGATGTTGGACAATCGCTGGCGCGGATGATAGAGTCTAGTTCCCAAACTGAACCGGAAATTTTGAACGGTGAAAACAATAATGTAGTTGCAAATGGCATTTCGCTTTTTAGGAACATTACGGATACGGATGTAAAAAATATAATAGTGGGCATGGGTGGTGGAACAGCTCCAGGATATGATAAAATTACGGTCGAAATACTGAAAGCTACGAAAGATCTCATATCATCACCTCTAGCACACATCATTAATATGAGCTTTGCAACGGGCTCCTTCCCAAATATTTATAAAAAAACTCTAGTTACACCGATATATAAATCGGGAAAAAAGAAAATGTCGTCAATTATCGCCCTATATCCTTGGTTTCAAATGTTTCAAAAGTATTTGAAAAGATTGTGAAAAAACAACTCGTTGAATACCTAACCCAGAATAGTATCTTAAATGAAAACCAGTTCGGTTTTAGACCCGGGTGCAGTACGGGTGACGCAATTGCTGAGGTGACACGTTTAGTAATGGAGGCTCTAGATGAGGGAGATAAATGCTGCGGTATATTTATTGACTTGCGCAAAGCTTTTGATAGCATTTCTCATGAAAAATTAATAACAAAACTTAAAAACTATGGTGTCATGGACAAAGCCCTAAGCTGGTTCAAAAGTTATTTGAGTGATCGCATTCAATGTGTAAATATAAGTAATCACTTTAGCAGTCCTCGGACGTCCAAATTTGGAATCCCACAAGGAACCGTGATTGGCCCCATTCTGTTCATTATTTACGTCAATGACATGTTCAGAATAACCACAAGGGGAAAAATAATTTCGTACGCGGACGACACGGTTATTATAATCCGGGATCCAAGTTTGGACGGCCTTATAAACTCTGCAAATGAAGATATCAACAAATTGAAGGTGTGGTTTGATCAAAATCTGCTATCCATGAACACTGAAAAAACCACATTTATCAATTTTTCACTAACAAGCAAACCCATACCTACCAGCCTGAAAATAATAGTACATAATTGTTGCCCCAAAAATACCCAGTGTCAATGTCGGCCATTAAACCCTTCAAAACAATTAAAGTATTTGGGAATAAACATCGATGAAAATATAAAATGGAAATATCAGATTGAAATAACTATTAAAAGAATCAGAAAATTGATATATATATTTCTGAGGCTGAGAAACATTTTACATATAAATAGTTTAAAATCAGTGTATTATGCACTGTGCCAGTCCATTTTGCAGTATGGCATCATTGGATGGGGAGCGGCGTATACTACAAGTTTGGCACCTGTCAGAATATTGCAAAGGCTGGTAATTAAAATACTATTAAAAAAACCGAGAACATTTCCCACAAGCGACCTCTTTGCAATTTTCCCTGTTCCTCAGATTGAGGAGTTATTTGACAGGAATGCCTTAATTCAGGTGCACAGAGACATTGTCCAAAAGCCGGAAATATATGCGGCTAACGTGTCAGGCAGACCACGGTCGGCGAATAGTTTAAAAATACTTAAATGTAGAACTACTACAGCGCAACACCACTACACATACAGAGGACGAATAGTTTATAATCAGTTACCTTATGAAATAAGAGACATTAAGTGTAAAAATAGATTTAAATTACAAATAAAAAACTTTTTTAAAAAAAAGCGGGAAGAAAAGTTAACAGAGAACCAAACCCAACAGTTTCAGTTGCGAGGTTCTGTTTAGATTTAGAATAGTTTATATTGCATTTAATTATTATTATTTAATATTAATTTAAGTGAACAAAATACATTTGGTATTGTGATATATATATATACCTAGGTACCTACACGGTACAATGGTATCTACTTTGAATAATAACTGATATAACTTTGTAACATTATTAACTTATTGTATTGTCGGTAGAACTGAAAAATATGTTGTATCTAAATGCTGTCTCAATGGATGGATTTTTGACTTTTGTTTAAAAAGTACCTACCTAGTTGCAATGTACTTGTGCACTGTATTATGTTAGCTATAGTTTCTATTGCTTATGTATGCTGTTAAATATTGATATGATTGGAAGTGTTGTATTTATAAGTTGTAATTATTGGAATTATTATTAGGAATATGTTTCATGCTCCCCTCCCTTTACACAAGTGTCACTTTTTAAGGGAGGGTATAATGTAATTATACTTATTTAAGATAATCACTGTAGAACCTAAAAAAATGTATTGTTATTAATGTCAGAATTTAAAAAAAAAAAAAAAAAAAAAAAAAAAAAAAAATGAGCAATTATTCGAGCAATAATTGCGGCAACTCGTACAAATCGTAGTGATTAACATTTTTTTGCAATATATAGCAATTATTTCGGTAATATAGAAAGCGTGACATTGAGTGCAAACAAGAAAGAAATGACTAAAAGATCCAAACCGATTGAATACTCAGCAATTAGTGTCGCCGACATGATGACAGTTCTCTTTATCGTTTGCACGCAATTGTGTGTGTGTGTGTGTATGTGTATTTACCTTAGTACGGGCTCTGCCTAGTTAGGTAGATCTAAGTATAATGCATATTAATTTGTAACTTCTTCTTTTGTATGCACACGACCATTATCTTGGAGTCAAAGCTCCGCGTCAATATTCTGCAAGTACTACCCTTGGCGTCACCTTATGGATTACCTCAAGAACCCCTGCAAACTTCTAGTCAGGACACTTCTCTACTATATGGTCAACAGTATCGATCTGGCCACATTCACACAGGGGATGGTCTCTCTTGCCCCATTTATGGAGCAAGTATCCGCATCTACCGTGGCCAGTTCGGATCCTGTTTAAGGTCGACCATTGTTTGCGGTAACTATTGTTTGTTTGTAAATATTATTTCAATAAAATACTAATGCCCAATCCTACCAACTTTTACCTAGGAAGGAAAGCCCTAAGAAATTTCCATACAATGCACAGAGATAATATTGTATTTATTGAATAAAGAACATCAGCTTCCAGCTAGAACACAGCCAAAATCCATATGAAATGCAACATACAGCTCACCTACGTTAGGTGCCCAAATATCTCCGCCAAGAGTAGGTGAGTTGCATGTTGCATTTCATATGGATTTAGGCTGTAGTGGTGCTGGAAGCTGATGTTCTTTATTCAATAAATAGAATACTGTCTCTGTTTTTGTATGGAAATTTCATAGGGCTCTCCTTCCTACGTAAAAATTGGTAGGATTGGGCATGAGTATTATACTCGTATTTTTAATGATTTTGAATCAGCTCGTGTTTGCAATGTTGACTGTTTAGTTAATATGACTGTATGATGTCACAAAGTATGTCAGAGATGATTAAAAGACATGAAAGATGTGTGCACATTTAAGGAATCTGAATGAGGGGGGGCGGGGGGATGCTAAAGGAACATTCGGGGAGAGAGGTGTCCCCCCCCCACCCTACGCCACTGACGGAAATTTTAATAACAACTGATGGATTCTGAAATATTACTTTGTTTAATAATTTTGAAGTTGAGAAATCGCGTAGAAATATGAATCAATTAACAGAATATGCATAACATTCAAAGCTAAAGAAAAGTCCTGATGACGTGATTTCTATAAGAAGACAGTGGTATAGAGAGGAGGGTTAAAATCGATATCTATATATACCATCTCGCTGGGTCCCTTGCAGGGTAGGCAGAGAGGACAGAGCGCCAGACAGCCCTATCCTCTGACACATTCATACAATTTGTCATACACGCTCTCCGATTTCTTTAGCTCAAAACGCGTCCATCCTTGAGGATCTGGTCGGCGAGCCGAGATCGTAAGCCCGACAATGTTCATCCTTAATTCTTCTAAACTGTTGTAGGAATACTCTTTTTTTTAAAAAAAAACCTGTATTGCAAAGTGTGAAATACATCGCCGAGGTTTGAACCTGTCACCTTTAACTTAAGAGACTGCCGACTCAACTAACTGCGCCAACCACGTACTCATACATTGAATTGCCATTGGCGAAGATAAAAAACTGATCAATGATTATGTTATCATTCATAGATCCTTTTAAGCACGCATAAAGACCTCAATGTTTCGACAATGTACGAAAAGGGGAGGTTGGGGTAACATGGAACGCGATGAGGTGATGACAGTGCACACGGCACCGCATAATACATTGAGATATCAGTGAGGTAGGTACCACTCTATAGCGAGGTAAGTACCCACCTACCTACTGCACAGTAGCAACATAAGCTTTGACGACTAACATCTGAGTGATTACTTTTACGTCAATCCGTGGGGGACGGGCGGCATTTTGCACCCTATTCAAACAGGGGTGGGTAAAAACTTTTTTTATTCTTTTTTTAAAAATGAATCATGGGTTGTCTAGGTACGCAAACCTATATATTATTATTACACTAGGTTAAAAATCTGTACATATTGTGATGAACAAAGTACATCATCAGCGCCGGGATTTGAGCTCGGCACCTCCGGCTTGGGAGACTAGCTTACATAAAATGTGATTATTTTGGAGGACTGGTAATAAAAAAATTCTTTTAAATAAATTAAAAAAAATGAACTTTTAAAAATTTAAACAACAATTATAGGTTTACATGGGACTTTAAGGTGGCCGGTAACTGAGTTGCTAACACGCTCGACTGCGGTGTGCGTGGCTTCGATCCTCAAGGCCGATTTACTTCCCTTCACGACAGAAGCTTTTTAAGCATACTTTGGGTTCATTAATGATAAAATTAGATAAATTAAATTTAGAACGTATTCAGTATTTCGAAAAATACTGAATTGTACCTGTCTAATGCCAGGAAAAATGAAATAAAACATGTTCACCCCTAATATTGGCCACGTTTCGATCTGTAAATACTGAGAATATAAGTCATCCAAGATTAAATAGTGCTTTCACCCACACAATGGGGAGCACCCACACCCACTCTATGTCGTGTCCTATAGGAAGTACAATGCGATGCAACTGTACTGTGTGTGTACTATACAAAGGCCGCGTGGGGCAATGTTGTACCTACATATGTGACTCTGTATGTGGATGCAGTGGCATAACTACAGGACAAGCGGTGCTGCCTCCCCCTTCAGAGGATTAAAGGGGCAGCTAAATAAGCTTCTATTATTCGTACATTAAAAAATAAAGAATTCGCAATTTTTTTGTCAACAGTTCCACATTTTCGTTAAATTTTCATGTGACTAAATACAGGAAAAATCTGTATCATTAATTGATAATATTAAAATTTCCAACCGACGGTGAATGGTGGAAGTCAATTTTTAAAATAAAAATAAAGGCCAATAATAATGTGAAGATTAAAACCTAACCTAACCCAATAAATTTTCAGAGATTCTCATACGGGCTTCTCATCGGGCGTTCGACAGTATAGCTTTATCAGTCTTTCAATTTTACATATATATTTTTTTTATAGAAAAAATTTCACCTGAGGTGCTCAGTAAGTTAATGATTGAGAAACAATGAACCAACTTTATCAAGGAAAAAGGGTTTCAAAGCTACAAAATCTTTTGCAAATTTAAAGCATATAAACTGGGATGTGGAAAGTGGAAAATCCGGGCCTTAATTAGCGTTCTATATTTAACACTTTAGACTCCTTATGTTGACTCGCAACAGGCTTTCGTCTAGTGATGAAAAAAATCAATTATATTTTGCATTACTGAATTGTTTGTATTTTATTTTTGTGGGATTTAAAAAAAATTGACTAGAAAATCGGGCACCACTTTCAGTGTCCCTCCCGGGTAGGTTTAATGCTAGTGACGCCACTGTGTGTATGGATTTTTAATTCATTGTGTAATTGCAGCCCAAAGCCAAATAATAGCAGTAGGTAGGTAATAATAAATCTATCTAGATTATTGTATGTGCGTAAAGGCGGATTTTTGACACTCCAACTAAATTGAAATTTAACATGTCTGTCCTTTGTAAAGGACAACATGATTAAACTTTTATTCACATTCATTCATTCGTACTACAATTGTTTTTTATTCAAGCAATATTTTTTTATTGAAAATTTGTTGATTGGAGAGCACCTGTGTCTTCGCTAGTGAGCGTGGGTTCGAATCTCTCTGATATTTTCTGCACTTGTCTAAAAAAACATTGATTTTATAGGAAGTAAGATGGAAAAATTGCTAGTTTAAACATTGTTTTTAAAATATGACGTACTTACATAAATTCGACTAAATGTCTCCGTGGGGATCTCCGGGTTATAGAATTTGTTTCCCACTCTTTTAAGATTTTTTTTCGAGGGTCCCGTATATACTGTATAAGTCAAATGTTCGTAAAACTCCAGTAAGACATTCCACATTTTTTATCAATAATGAGGGCCCATTCTAGATGTCATACTATACATCATATTTGCAAAAAGAGACTATAGTGTGTTTTTTTATGCATACAGCATGCACTGGTTACCCCATTATTGGAGTATACCATGATGGTGTAGTAATAGTAGAATTTTAGTAAAAATATGTTCAGTCAATTCATTTGACGACGGGTTTATTGCCATCAAAGAAAAGAAGAAAATTCAACGTAGTGACAAAACAAATACATCAACGTCAAAATCGCTAGACAATGGTCCATAAAACGTACGTCTATTGTGTATTCAATCAAAAAAATTGAGAAACTTTTTTTGAAAATCAAAAAGTCAAATAGGTACGTGAGATAAAATAAAAATAATATATCATTTCACGGATATAACGCTGTGTTTTCATTTTGAAAATGACTTTCATTTTTTTTATTATTTTTTTTATGTTCCATTGAGGATTTGAAATGATTCTTGAAATTCACATTTCATTCGTTCGCTTCATTCACACTTCGATAACTTTTGTAGCAATTATTATTATGTTTTATTTTTTTTTCTACTTTTCCTTTATTCCTCGGCTCTCTCTCACAATCCGTTCTACTTTGCTTTCCCCTTCTAGTGTTTTCTTCCACTTCAGTAGAGACACGATCATTTCGCTTGTCGGTGACTGATGTCTGTTGATTCGCCGATCGGATAACTTCGGCCGAATTCGGCCAAAAACATTTGATGGGTCGAACAATTTTTTCACGAAACATCTGATAAATGAAGCGGTCATGGCCCGAAAAATTAACGTCGCTGAACGAATCGACAGACAGATACTAAAGGTGCGCTTACACGAGAAATTTTTCGAGCAATAATTTAGGCAATTCGTACAAATCGTATTGCTGGCGTCAGACGCTCGCCGACCCTCGACGACCTCGCCGTGAATGAGTAAAAAGGCGTGTGGTTGAAAATGTTTGTCTTGACGTGTACGTAACCGACCGTTGACGCCTTTCTACTCATGATCACCGAGCCTTCACGACCCTACACGAGCATGTGGATGAAGCATATTGATTAACATTATTTCGCAATATATAATACCAATTATTTTAGCGATATTTAAAGCGAGACAACGATATTGCGTGCAAACGAGAAAGAGCATTGTCATGATGTCGACGACACGAATTGCTGAATATCCAATTGGTTTGGTCATTTTAGTCAATTCTCTTTCTCGTTTGCACGCAATATCCTCGTTTCGTTTTAAATATTGCCGAAATAATTGCTATATATTGCGAAATAATGTTGATCAATAAGATTTGTACGAGTTGCCGCGATTATTGCTTGAAAAATTGCTCGTGTAAGAGCACCTTAGCATGCAATGATTTCATCCATACTTACAACACGCCAAAGGATGAAAAAAATCGTTTAAAACATTCATATTATAATACTATTCTCTACGGGCTCTTGGATATCAGAGAACAATTTTTTAGGTCCTACTCTATTTTATCAATACTTTTAGGTAGATTTCCAAAAGGAACTCTACCTATTCGTTTCTCCCGTGATGTCGCAGAATTGAAAAATTTCTACTCAGTATCACTAATTAGGACCAGGAGAACCCGAATCCGACCTTGGTTTAAAAGTTTATATATATAAGCCATATATATGTCCCTTTTCTTGTGCGCACGTTTGCGGCCAATCTATGCGTCGCAGAAACGTGAAACTTGGGTGGTAGATTTTTGGTAAGTGGTAGATGAACTGATAGGAGATTGGGTGAAATCCATTAAGAGGAAGGTTCACTTTTTAAGGCTTTAAATTAAAAAACAATCATTCTGAGGGGATCCAATGATTGTGAGGGTCTGTGTCTGGTATCGCATGAAAGGGCATTAAATAAGGAATACAGATCAAAAGTTAGATGTTGTCTAGCTCAATTCCTCGGACTACACTGATCGATCGAAAGATCTAGTTAAGTAGTTACCGCATAGGTACTAGCGTGTTTGTTGTCTTAGAAAAGTGCTTCACGATACGAGTAGAACTCACCTCTTTTTTTCAAATTTCTAGTGCTTAGGTACCGGTACCAATCCATATTATGTGTGGAATGAAAATAATTTGATTATTGGATTAGGTACTTCCTTTGATTATTGAAGTACTTAATCAAATATTTTTTCGTCATACGGTACTTTGATAATCAAAGAATAAACTACATCCATACTACTTCATCACTTCGCTGGTTTATTTGCTGATAATATTGTGATTGTTTTTATTGTACAGATGTACTCTTAAAATTAATAAAATTAATAAATCACTTGAAATCTACCTATGCCTGTGGCGTGCCAAAGGAATTTTTTCATTTGCGCTGTATATTACATTTTTTTATAAAGAAGTAGTTATCTCAACAGATATAGAGCAAAGGATGGACTTTTCATCGGGGTTATGACTGATTGTCGGTTGGTTTAATGTCATCACTTTACAATTCACCAAATCCAGTTCATCCATCTGCCGCGGCCGGGAATCAAACCCAGACCTCTATTCTCATGTCTAGGCATCTCTAGGCATATTCATTCATATAATATAGCGATATGTTGTTGTTGTTGTGGCTAGTATTGCCCCGGAACAGGATATCGCCTAGTGGGGCAATAAAATCCAGTACTTTTTTGTTTGTATTTTTACTTTGTAAGGCTTTGGATAATAAATAAATGAAATGAAAAAAAAATGAAATATGTGAACTCCCTTGGAGAGGAAGCAGGATGGGTGTTCCGACGCTTACGAGTCGGTTTTGACTGGCTTAAGTGATCACTTTATATCCAACGTTTACCCATTAGACTGCATCTTGCTGTCAGTCGTGTAATTTTTGGAATGAAGATGCCTCTCGTCTTTGTTGAGGAAAAAACTATGATGAATGTACTCGTATTTCCAAATTTGGGTTATGGCGGATAGTATAATATAGAATTATTAATAAGAATAACTAAATATTAATCCACAGGCTTTCAAATGTCAATAGTAAACCCTTAACCAAATGATTTCTTCGTTTAGGAATATAATATAGAATTTATTCACAAAAGAAGAAGTAAAGCAAAATATATTTCCCAAGTAATACCTAATATTTTTATTTTTTGTATTTCTGTTAGTATGTTCAAAGTATTTCCTGGTGAATCTGGTTGTCTTTTAATAGTACACACGGCATTCACTGGTTACCCCGTTATCGAGATTTGAGATATACTGTGATGCTATATTGTTAGGTTGGTTGTAAGATATCACTTAAATGTAATAAGACCTCCCTTTTGCAATATTGTCCCAAATTGTTCTGTAGTTTTTTTTTATTTCCGACAATAAAGCTATGTTTATTTAGATAATTATTAATTTGTTCATTTATTCATTAATTCACTTATCCCTTTATTGCTATAAATAGTACAGTAGTAGTATAGTATAGTAGTATAGTAGAGAAAGCTTGTGGTTGGTTAAGGAGTAGAATTGTAATGGATTGAAGTACCTACTGGTTTATAATATACAAAAGTTACGTAAAATATTAGTAAAAGTTATTTTTTCAGTACCTACTTTAAGTCTCGGACCCCAACTATGACGTCACGGTCATTTCGACATTAAGGTTCAAAATCGCACGATAAAAGTAAAAAATTGCGTTTTTTTTTTACTTTTTGGGGTTAATATTTCGCTCCATTCAAAAAACTTTTACGGCCATTGCTAGATAAAGGTTCAATGTATCTACTCTATTTTTTTCCAAAGCATATTTAGTAAGGTTGTCGAGATCTAAGGTCTCCTGTTTTTTGAATTTTTTTAAATGTCGACATACCTAGAATATATTTTTCAGGGCTACGCCGGGTACAGATATGCTAGTATTTAATCTAGTATAATAAAAATGAGAGTAAATATATAATGGGTTGTGAGTATAATATAATAATGTTATTATGATAAAGGATAAAATGTATTGAATCTTGTTTATTAAATCCAAAGTTACTTTATGAATAAGATTCTTTATTTATATCTAATTCCCCCATAATTCGACTCTATCATCCTATAATATGTACTAAGAAGAAAATGAAAGAAAATGATGTAGGGTAAACTCCCGCAAATCCGTGATAGTTACATCAAAATCACATTTTTTCTAAAAAAAAGTAGATATTCAATTATCTTTCTTTCGCCAATTATATACTTAAAGCCCGATATGCACTGAGCGAAAATCGTTTTATTTTGGCTTCAACTTTTTCAAATTTTGTATGAGAATGTTAGCGCGAAATAACAATAACGTAAGCAACAATATGAAAAGAAAATTCTGGAAACAAATTAAAAAATGTGCTACAGTCAAATTGTTAACCTTATAATTACCAGTATTTTGGCTAACTTATACTTTTATATGTGAAAAACTGAATGGAAAATCTTTAGATCCCGTAAATATTATGGGTACTTTAGGAATATTTTTTATTCAAGGAATTTCTAAATAGTGTAATTCTAAAAGAGTCAATGTGTAGTTCATACTTTCATCTATCACTGTCTTCAGTTTCAAGACGATTTTCTCAGTATTGGCTGAGAACAAAGCGAATTGGCGAAGCTGGATGACAGCATATAGGACCTTAATATCTGTCCTGTACAATGGATAGTAATTATTTTTAGAAAAATACATATATTCATAAGAATTACACAGAGAGCTCGTTTAGTTTCTTACCAAGATGCAAAGATGTTATCACGGAATCGCGGGAGTTTCCCCCATATCAATACAAATAATGTATATCCTCCTATATATGGGACAAAGGAAAAAATCAGGGGTAATTCATATTTACTTATTACATAATGCAGTAGGTATATAATGTACCTACCCACTGGTAGAGAATGGAATATTTCGCGATCACAATAAAACGTTTATTTTCGAAAATTTCTTACTTTATTATACACAAAAACGTGAATTTTCACAAGAATAACACGAATTTTAGCATTTTTCACAAGAATAACGCAACATTTAAGCATTTTTCAAAACAACTGAATTTTTGCATATTTCATGAAATTTTGGACAATAATAAAAAATAATAATAGTCGGCAAAAATGTGAAAACAAAACGCATTTAGCAATAAATGACTATTATCCAAAAATCTGATGAGAAACTGCCCACTGCTTTTTCTAAAAAAAGAGCACCCTTTGCGCCAAAATGCTATAAAAAGAATATAGCTTTTCGCAAAAAATAAATAACACATATTTTTTTTTCGAAAAATAACATATTTATTTTCCAGCTTCAAGTATACATTTCTAAGATGATATACCACGTATTATGAAGGGAAAATCATATTACTCCATACATGCTCATAAATAATTCATCTTAAGGGTGCCTTCCCACGACAAGTGAATCCGGATTCGTACGCGAATCTGGATTAATCCCTTCCGGATGGATGATTTCGTGCACGGGGTATGGGGAAATAGTTCCCTATTTTTATAATAATATAATAATTCATTGTATTAATATTTTTAACTTTTTAACTTTAACGTTGTAAATTTTGAAAATATCTTGAGTCCGTTGAAGCAATAAATAAATAAATAGATAATATAATAAATAGATAATAATAATTATCTCTGTCATACTGTTGAATATATACTAATTCTGTTTTTGTGTTTAAAAATTAGATCGATCAGGTACGAGAATAAATTATTGTCTTTACACCAATATTAATTGTAATTTAGTAAAAAAAAAAATAAAAGAAAGCATTGCCTGCGGCATTAATTAAACTTGTTTGTGGGTGATATTTTTTAAAGTTTGTCACACGGAGTTTTTGTATCTTGTATCACGCGTTATTTTTCAACACCGGTTTTTCTCAAATTAGCTGCTAATCTCTTTCAGTCCCGTTATGGGCCCGCTACACGCTCGCGAGTCACCACGACCTTTTGGTGTTCATGAGTAAAAAGGCGTCAACGGTCGGTTACGTACATGTCAAGATAAACGATCCATCCGCACCCCTTTTTACTCATGAACACCAAAAGGTCGCGGTGACTCGCGAGCGTGTAGCGGGCGCATTATGTGTCGGGGTGTACATTATATTTTATTTGTACGGGAAAAAATGTCTACCATAACTGGAAATTAGAGAACCCATTAAATAATTTATTTATTTATTTTTAATATTATTAATGTCGATATTATCAGAATAAAAGAATACCGGCCCAGTATCAGTGCAAAAATTGTGCTGTTTCAGGTCCGTGGTATTAGAAAAATATAATGATTGGTACCTTAAACTTTTTTTCATTTTAAATAAAATAATAATTTCTTTATCATTCGTGTGTTATTTAGACTAATAGATTAGGTACATAATTTTTGAAGGGAGACATTTGAAAGATTGGCATCATACTGATAAAATGCACCACATGGACTTATAATTCGATGTAACAAAATTCCAGAAAAATTAATTCAATAAATAATAAGAAAATATAATGTTCCCCACTCTATGGCAACTGGGGAATCTAAATTTATACATTATTTATTTTGATTTTATTTTTCGAATTATGCGGGTATGTCTGTCTCCCTCACTCTCGTTGTATATTGTAACAGTACGAAACCCATAAGCATATTGCTCAAAATAAATAAACCCCACAAAAGTCGTACAAAAGCCACACAGGATTTTTTTTAGGGATAAAAGCACAAATTTAATTGAATTTTGTAAATAAAATTAATTGTATCGATTAGTATTCGAGTAAATTATATTAGGAACTAGAATAGATTAAAAAATACGAATAAGCAAGCGGATCTAAAATGGGATAGACAATGATTTCAACATTTTATAAATAATTCATCTACTGAAATCCAACTAAAAAGTTTAAGCTTTTATTATTTGAGGATTTTTTATTGGTTTTTAATCATCTGTAGACCATATTTAAGGCACTTGGAATCGTCAGGTTTACAAACACAAAATCAAATGCAATAAATCAATAAACACAACAAAAAAGAATGAAAGCAATAAACACATAGACAATACAAAACTATAACACATTTGTGGTACAATTTAATGCAGGTCTGGATGTAAATTGTCCAGAACTACATTAAGTACGTCATATTTCTGAAGGGTTTTTGTGTTTTTTGGGGTTCATACTACATCATCGTAAATACTCCTATGGGTTTTTCTTCGGAAACCGTTGTGTATACACGCGCTGAAACATGTAAGTAGGGTTGTCAACATTTTTTCAGCTGATTATTCCATCTGCATCAATAAGTAATTTTAAAAAGTTATTGGAAGCCTGGTTGCTAACGCGCTCGATCCTCGATGCCGACATACCCCACTTCACGACACAAGCTTTTAAGCTTGTTATGAAGTTTACAAATATGTATCAGGGTGTAATTCGATAATTTTATGAAAATAAAAGAAAACATACACATTATCTTATTGTTCTTGATATCAGTTCTTAACTCTTTTTTTGTTGCTTCCTTCATTGTCCCCTCCTTTCTTCCTCTTCTTCTTCCTCTTCCCATGCTTCCTCCTTCCCTACCATAAATGTTTTATAGATATAAGATATATATTTTTAACTATGTAATGTAATCTATTTGTTTTGCGTGTGTGCTAATTGTGAACGGATGTAATTGGTCTTGTGTATTGATATTTTTGTATTAATGTACCTGCCAATGTTTGTTTTTGTGACTGTATCTGTTCCATGTGCAATAAATAAATAAATATCTACTTATCTATTTAAATAAAAACTGTCATTTTATGAACTGCTTGAATTTTATAATATTTTTATTTGCTAGAAAAGTGTGGTTTTCTCAATTTTCAAATTAATGTAAATTACACACTCATTCGTCAGTCGAAAACTGCAGGCAATGTATAATTCTTAAACTACGTTTAAATTTTACAAGTGAAGCGGATTTGGTTGATATTTTCTTAGTTGTTGCCAAAAAAAAAATATATAGTATTTTGCGATCCATATATTTCTTGCAACTCACTTTCAATATTATTATTATACTCTAGTACGGTTGACAACCCTCGTTGTTAGTGAATATATATCCGAAAATATATCGAATAATAATTATTTTTATTGTAAAATTGTTACAAAAATATACAAATTACCCGACTAGCAAAAATTACAACACGTTATTTTCAGTTAATGTAGGTAGCTACATGTTATCAATTTAGTATCATATTCTTGTATTATGTATTTTTGTACCTATGAATAACTTTTGAATCAGTATTAATTTACAGTAAGTAATGTTAAGAGTATGCATACCGACATTTCAAAAATTTCTAAAAACGGGAGACCTTCTATCTCGACAACCGTTATTAATTATACTTTGGAACAAAATAGGGTAGATGCATTGCACCTTTATATAACCGTAAAAGATTTTTTATATCTTGTATAGATTCTCAAAAAACAATGGAAAACACCTCTGATCTTTTTTCCGAAAGACGGATACTCGTTTCCTGAAAGTCGTTGAGTAAAATTTTTTTTGTACTGATAATATGCATTAAAAACTAGGGAATAACCGTAAAAGTTTTTTGATAGACGCAAAATTAACCTCAAAAAAAAAAAAAAAAACGCTATTTTTACCATTTTATCATGCGATTGTCACGCGATTTTGAACCTTAATGCCGTGGGAAAAGACTGTGACGTCATTCCTGGTGCCAATTATATAGGTAATACCTACCGATTCGGTATAATACTTTAAGTAAAAGTTAATGTCGCCGCCACACGCTTGCGAGCGTCTACGAGTTTTTTGCGTTCATGAGTAAAAAGGCGTCAACGGTCTGTTACGCAAACGAGCCAAGATAAACGTTCCATCCACACGCCTTTTTACTCATATACACAAAAAACTTGTGGACGGCGACAAATGGAATATATATGTATTACGTTTAATAGTTATACTATAGAAAATGAAGTAACGTAATAAGCTAATAGGTACATAAATATATACATAATTATATTTTTTAATAAAACGTTTTTTATTTTGTGAGAATCAACACACACACACACACACACACACACACACACACACATAATTATATTACACATTTTGTAATTATCAAACTATAAATTAACATTGAAATAATTGAAAAAAAAGTTTAATTTTAATTAAAATACATTTTAAAATAGAGAAGAAGAAATAAAATGAAAAAAACTGTCTGTTTGGGATGTTTCCTAAAGAAATATCTACGTATATGTTTATTGGATTCAACACTTGTATTGCAAGTTATCCAAACGCTATGGATTAGACGGATTCATCTGGATTCATCAAGGCGTGTCCGCGGATTCACAGGCAACCTATTTCCCACGATCCGTGCACGTCTGCGATATTACGTACCGCCATACAAATCGCTATGAAAAAGTCTGTAGATTCACGGACTCACTCCTTCCCACGGCATGCGAATCTACGGACGAAGCAGGATTCACCTTCCGTGGGATATAGCCATAAGACTTGGGGGGTGGGGTGGGATGGGGTAAGATGTAACAGAATGGGGGTACGAATCTTTTTGACTCCTTTTCAGTCTTTGATAGGTTCTTTACCACATCCACACCACAGCCCCCTCCTACTCTTCTCCTCATACAATCTTCACATATTTATTATTTTTCCTCTTTTGATTTATTCTCGTCGTAAAAATATATAGGGTGTAAAAGAAAATACCTCTAAAAAATGTTTTGAGAACATGGTAGGCGTAATTGGTTGGAAAGCGCGTCTCGCAAGCGGGAGGTTCCGGGTTGAAATGCCAGCGCTCACGATCTATTCTGCCCTTCTCGACACAAGCATTTAGTTATAAAATGAAAAGTTAAAGAACTAGTGTTTATGGAGATTGGTTTTAGGCACCTCAAAAGCTATTTTATACAGAAGCCATTGCAATAATTTGGAGTGATCTTCAAGTACTGAAAACGCCTTGATATTGCATCCAATTTTCAGGTGACTTTCAGAATCAATTTCGACATTCCAAAACACATTTTCTCGTCTAAAATTTAATTCAGAACTCAGTCAGTGAACTGAGCTGCAGAATTTAATAAATATGTACTACTACTACATACCATAACAGTATATCTCAAAAAATGGGGTAAATAGTAAATGCATATGTGTAAAAAAACACACATTTTTTTCATACCCCAAACGAGATATTCGTTATTCAGAATAAGTGGCGAATATCGATGTTAAAAAAGATGTGAGATGTCTTATGTTGGTAAGTATTGAGATTTGTATTAGCCGCCAAAGAGTAGTATAAATGTTCCACTTCAGATGGCGTAGTTGTCGCCAAACGAAGTTAGCAGCAACGGTAATTTTATACGATCGCTCGATCTTTCTCTGCAAAGCCACCTTAGTGATAAGATGCAGTTTTAACTTGTGAAACTTTTATTAAGTTTAAAAAATAAACTGTGGATATATAATGAATTCTTCAATCAAGAAACCTGAATATTTACGCATTATATTTTCGTATTATTAAATTGGCAGTATTTTCTTTCAGTCCTGTACATAACACACAAATGAGCATTTTTACTTTTTCGGGAATATCTTTAAAAAGCCTTTGATAAAAGAGAACGAATGGACCTTCATAAATTTGGCTTTGTGGAAACATATTTGTCTACCTGAGCAGGAAGGATATATTACCTTACCTTCTCCTTACTTACATATTCTTTGGTATATTATACCTGCCTTAATCCATACTTCTACTTCTTCTAAATATTTTTTTGTGCGAATCGTACCAAGTTCCATCAACATCGATGGTCACCCTGAATAGAGATTTTGGTCCAGATTGACAACACGAAACCGCTCTGAAACCCAACTATGACGTCACCGTAATTTTCCGCGGCAAAAAAGTTCAAAATCGCATGATGAAATGTTAAAAATAGCATTTTTTCCGTTTTTTCGCGTTAATTTCGCTTCAATCAAAAAACTTTTATGGTCGTTGCCTAGATGTTAATGCATATTTACAATACAAAAAAAATGTCTCAGCGACTTTCGGGAAACAAGTTGCCGTCTTTCGGAAAAAATATCAGAGGTAATCTTAGATAGGTAGAATTACTATGGACTGCTATTCATATTATGGCTATATCCCACGGAAGGTGAATCCTGCTTCGTCCGTAGATTCGCATGCCGTGGGAAGGAGTGAGTCCGTGAATCTACAGACTTTTTCATAGCGATTTGTATGGCGGTACGTAATATCGCAGACGTGCACGGATCGTGGGAAATAGGTTGCCTGTGAATCCGCGGACACGCCTTGATGAATCCAGATGAATCCGTCTAATCCATAGCGTTTGGATAACTTGCAATACAAGTGTTGAATCCAATAAACATATACGTAGATATTTCTTTAGGAAACATCCCAAACAGACAGTTTTTTTCATTTTATTTCTTCTTCTCTATTTTAAAATGTATTTTAATTAAAATTAAACTTTTTTTTCAATTATTTCAATGTTAATTTATAGTTTGATAATTACAAAATGTGTAATATAATTATGTGTGTGTGTGTGTGTGTGTGTGTGTGTGTGTGTGTGTGTGTGTGTGTGTGTGTGTGTGTGTGTGTGTGTGTGTGTGTGTGTGTGTGTGTGTGTGTGTGTGTGTGTGTGTGTGTGTGTGTGTGTGTGTGTGTGTGTTGATTCTCACAAAATAAAAAACGTTTTATTAAAAAATATAATTATGTATATATTTATGTACCTATTAGCTTATTACGTTACTTCATTTTCTATAGTATAACTATTAAACGTAATACATATATATTCCATTTGTCGCCGTCCACAAGTTTTTTGTGTATATGAGTAAAAAGGCGTGTGGATGGAACGTTTATCTTGGCTCGTTTGCGTAACAGACCGTTGACGCCTTTTTACTCATGAACGCAAAAAACTCGTAGACGCTCGCAAGCGTGTGGCGGCGACATTAACTTTTACTTAAAGTATTATACCGAATCGGTAGGTATTACCTATATAATTGGCACCAGGAATGACGTCACAGTCTTTTCCCACGGCATTAAGGTTCAAAATCGCGTGACAATCGCATGATAAAATGGTAAAAATAGCGTTTTTTTTTTTTTTTTTGAGGTTAATTTTGCGTCTATCAAAAAACTTTTACGGTTATTCCCTAGGTTTTAATGCATATTATCAGTACAAAAAAAATTTTACTCAACGACTTTCAGGAAACGAGTATCCGTCTTTCGGAAAAAAGATCAGAGGTGTTTTCCATTGTTTTTTGAGAATCTATACAAGATATAAAAAATCTTTTACGGTTATATAAAGGTGCAATGCATCTACCCTATTTTGTTCCAAAGTATAATTAATAACGGTTGTCGAGATAGAAGGTCTCCCGTTTTTAGAAATTTTTGAAATGTCGGTATGCATACTCTTAACATTACTTACTGTAAATTAATACTGATTCAAAAGTTATTCATAGGTACAAAAATACATAATACAAGAATATGATACTAAATTGATAACATGTAGCTACCTACATTAACTGAAAATAACGTGTTGTAATTTTTGCTAGTCGGGTAATTTGTATATTTTTGTAACAATTTTACAATAAAAATAATTATTATTCGATATATTTTCGGATATATATTCACTAACAACGAGGGTTGTCAACCGTACTAGAGTATAATAATAATATTGAAAGTGAGTTGCAAGAAATATATGGATCGCAAAATACTATATATTTTTTTTTTGGCAACAACTAAGAAAATATCAACCAAATCCGCTTCACTTGTAAAATTTAAACGTAGTTTAAGAATTATACATTGCCTGCAGTTTTCGACTGACGAATGAGTGTGTAATTTACATTAATTTGAAAATTGAGAAAACCACACTTTTCTAGCAAATAAAAATATTATAAAATTCAAGCAGTTCATAAAATGACAGTTTTTATTTAAATAGATAAGTAGATATTTATTTATTTATTGCACATGGAACAGATACAGTCACAAAAACAAACATTGGCAGGTACATTAATACAAAAATATCAATACACAAGACCAATTACATCCGTTCACAATTAGCACACACGCAAAACAAATAGATTACATTACATAGTTAAAAATATATATCTTATATCTATAAAACATTTATGGTAGGGAAGGAGGAAGCATGGGAAGAGGAAGAAGAAGAGGAAGAAAGGAGGGGACAATGAAGGAAGCAACAAAAAAAGAGTTAAGAACTGATATCAAGAACAATAAGATAATGTGTATGTTTTCTTTTATTTTCATAAAATTATCGAATTACACCCTGATACATATTTGTAAACTTCATAACAAGCTTAAAAGCTTGTGTCGTGAAGTGGGGTATGTCGGCATCGAGGATCGAGCGCGTTAGCAACCAGGCTTCCAATAACTTTTTAAAATTACTTATTGATGCAGATGGAATAATCAGCTGAAAAAATGTTGACAACCCTACTTACATGTTTCAGCGCGTGTATACACAACGGTTTCCGAAGAAAAACCCATAGGAGTATTTACGATGATGTAGTATGAACCCCAAAAAACACAAAAACCCTTCAGAAATATGACGTACTTAATGTAGTTCTGGACAATTTACATCCAGACCTGCATTAAATTGTACCACAAATGTGTTATAGTTTTGTATTGTCTATGTGTTTATTGCTTTCATTCTTTTTTGTTGTGTTTATTGATTTATTGCATTTGATTTTGTGTTTGTAAACCTGACGATTCCAAGTGCCTTAAATATGGTCTACAGATGATTAAAAACCAATAAAAAATCCTCAAATAATAAAAGCTTAAACTTTTTAGTTGGATTTCAGTAGATGAATTATTTATAAAATGTTGAAATCATTGTCTATCCCATTTTAGATCCGCTTGCTTATTCGTATTTTTTAATCTATTCTAGTTCCTAATATAATTTACTCGAATACTAATCGATACAATTAATTTTATTTACAAAATTCAATTAAATTTGTGCTTTTATCCCTAAAAAAAATCCTGTGTGGCTTTTGTACGACTTTTGTGGGGTTTATTTATTTTGAGCAATATGCTTATGGGTTTCGTACTGTTACAATATACAACGAGAGTGAGGGAGACAGACATACCCGCATAATTCGAAAAATAAAATCAAAATAAATAATGTATAAATTTAGATTCCCCAGTTGCCATAGAGTGGGGAACATTATATTTTCTTATTATTTATTGAATTAATTTTTCTGGAATTTTGTTACATCGAATTATAAGTCCATGTGGTGCATTTTATCAGTATGATGCCAATCTTTCAAATGTCTCCCTTCAAAAATTATGTACCTAATCTATTAGTCTAAATAACACACGAATGATAAAGAAATTATTATTTTATTTAAAATGAAAAAAAGTTTAAGGTACCAATCATTATATTTTTCTAATACCACGGACCTGAAACAGCACAATTTTTGCACTGATACTGGGCCGGTATTCTTTTATTCTGATAATATCGACATTAATAATATTAAAAATAAATAAATAAATTATTTAATGGGTTCTCTAATTTCCAGTTATGGTAGACATTTTTTCCCGTACAAATAAAATATAATGTACACCCCGACACATAATGCGCCCGCTACACGCTCGCGAGTCACCGCGACCTTTTGGTGTTCATGAGTAAAAAGGGGTGCGGATGGATCGTTTATCTTGACATGTACGTAACCGACCGTTGACGCCTTTTTACTCATGAACACCAAAAGGTCGTGGTGACTCGCGAGCGTGTAGCGGGCCCATAACGGGACTGAAAGAGATTAGCAGCTAATTTGAGAAAAACCGGTGTTGAAAAATAACGCGTGATACAAGATACAAAAACTCCGTGTGACAAACTTTAAAAAATATCACCCACAAACAAGTTTAATTAATGCCGCAGGCAATGCTTTCTTTTATTTTTTTTTTTACTAAATTACAATTAATATTGGTGTAAAGACAATAATTTATTCTCGTACCTGATCGATCTAATTTTTAAACACAAAAACAGAATTAGTATATATTCAACAGTATGACAGAGATAATTATTATTATCTATTTATTATATTATCTATTTATTTATTTATTGCTTCAACGGACTCAAGATATTTTCAAAATTTACAACGTTAAAGTTAAAAAGTTAAAAATATTAATACAATGAATTATTATATTATTATAAAAATAGGGAACTATTTCCCCATACCCCGTGCACGAAATCATCCATCCGGAAGGGATTAATCCAGATTCGCGTACGAATCCGGATTCACTTGTCGTGGGAAGGCACCCTTACATATTGACCAAAAAATAAACAAATTTCCCAATTCTCATACTTTTACATAATATAATGTGGGTATCTGTTTACATACTTGGGTAGGTACTTGGTCGTAAGCTGTCTCCTGTCTCCGTAAGCCGCCTCACCTCAGCATAATAATATTATGATCCCGCCTAAGATGAAAGGCCTATCATGCCACCGCGCCAACTCTCCCCGCCTCCCCCCAAACATTTATCATATTTTCCTCTTATATATATTCTACCCAATTACAGAGTATTGTCTTTTCTTGCACACTGATTGTCAAACTGTGGGGAAATTCAGAAAAAAACAACTTTTTCATTTTCAGAAGTGATTCGTTTTGTGGAACCCCATTTACAATATGTTGGTCACCCTAAACCAGGGCCGGATTAACACTTTTCATGGGAATAGGCCCTGACTTTTCGCCCCCCCCCCCCCCCCGCTCTATATTTTTTTATCCGATAAAGAATGCACCATTTGGAATGAGTACTGGGAATTTCACGTCATCGTTACGTCTTCCAAAAATTTATCTTTTATTTTCTTGGCAAAGAGTTTTAGGCACTTGACTTCTTTTATTTCAGTCGGCAGGCCATTATACAGTTCGGCCCCCGTGTACAAAAAACCCTTCCTTACACTCTTGGTCCTAGGTGTGTAATTTCTAATAAAATTTCTAGTAGGTACGTGTGTACCTCGAGTGTACATCTGAATTGTAAACCACCTTGGTGTTTGTGTTTATCAATTTGTTAATTTATCTACCTATGAATGGACAGTTGTTTTATTTTCATATTTTACTTGTATCTGCACTTTATGCCTGTTTTGTGAGTGTATATTGTAATAAAATAAAATAAAAATAAAGTCAAATGGAATATAATAGGTAAATAGTAACATTGTCGTGTTGTGAAATGTTGAGAAGCAGTGCAATATCAGATTACATAGTATGTTTGATACATTTATGGTGATTTGTGTTTTACCCCCAATGCCGAGTACAAACATCTTAGGGCGG
The DNA here is from genome assembly GCA_963576895.1 of Ceraclea dissimilis. Lineage (NCBI taxonomy): Eukaryota > Metazoa > Arthropoda > Insecta > Trichoptera > Leptoceridae > Ceraclea > Ceraclea dissimilis. The sequence goes on from OY756363.1 coordinate 19,017,111, forward strand.
GTTACTCGGAATTCAATTTCAATATTACCAACACCAAAAGTAAGATCAGAGGGTTTGGACTTTAGAATATTAGTGGATACGAGTGAACTGAAAAAAAAATCTTGTAAAAATTTCGACATCTAGGTATCTCGTAGACATCATGGACCGGGTTGCCAAACAAAAATGGCAGTGGGTGGGTCATGTTGCCAGACAGGGGACAGAGCGATGGACCCCCAGAATTCTAAAATGGAGACCGTGGGACAAAAAGAGAGGAGTAGGTCGGCCACAGAAAAGATGGGCCGACGATATAATCCCAGTCGCGGGTAGAATATGGGCTCGCAAGGCTCAGGATAGAGGACAATGGAAGAAAATGGAGGAGGCCTATATCCAGCAGTGGAGAGATGGCTGAAGGAAGAAGAAGAAGAAGAAGAGGTATCTTAAAGCGCTCAAAACATGCCGTTTGTTGTGTCGTATATCAACATCTATCGATATCCCTTCAAAACATTTTGTAAGATGATGCCAATGAAAAAAATGAAGTATAAAGCGAACACTTTTTGGGCCGTAGCTGAAGGCATCGCGGTCGCAAAGAGTTTTAAATTCTGTAGGTGGTATTTGTACTTTGTATACACAATCAATTTTTCAACCATTTCCTGACTACTTAGATACCTGGAACTTTGCAAACGCACGTAAACTTGGTGACAATACATTTCTGTATAAAATTGGATCATCCTTCTCCAGAGACAAGAAAGATGTAAGCCGTTTGAGGGGGATCCAAGGGAATTGTGGGGTCATGTGTGGTATCGCATGAAAGAGCGTTGGAAAAGAAATCCAGATCGTAAGTCAGATGTTGTCCAGCTCAAGCCTCGGAAGACACCGAGCGATCGAGAAGATCCAGTCACCGCATACCATCGTGTTTAGTATCTGACGAAAGTGCTTCACGAGTAGAACTCATATCATTTTACAAAATTTGATTCTGTCTATTCTTGGTGGGAGGCGCCATCTGAATGAAGGAATCTAAGCACCCCGGAAGGGTGTGTTTGGTATCATTTAAAAGACAAAACAGTTCTAGGAAGTGAAGTCATAAAGTCTTGTTTTTTTAAAAAAAAAAAACGATTACTTATTATGTACTTACCTAATAAAAATATTCATAAAACAAATAGAACTTTGAAAGGGCCTAAGGTGTTGTTTAACCAATTACTTAAACCCTACTTAAATATTGAAAAACCCGCCCTATTTGGGGATATTTACTTTTATTCTTTCTCTTCACTTTGTTTATATATTTTTGTTTTTTTTTTTATTTTTCCTACCAAATGTCATAATTCTCGGAATAATATATTATTATTTTCACTCCTGACCCCATTCTCTTCCTTATCCCCGCCCTTCCTCCTACCCTGGTAGAAGATTCAGAGAAGAGAGTCGCCTCTAATGGGAAAATAAGAAAATTATACCCACTTACTTATTTGGGTACCTACTTATCAAACAACCCGGACGAAGGGTAAGATCGGGTAATTTTATACCTGCGTTTATATTTTTTATAGAAATGAATTATATATGTTTTTACAATTGATAGAATTTGAATAATATTAAAAACTAAAGAAAAATCCTGATGGCGTTGTTTTATTTTATTTATTTATATGTGACACCCACAGAGACATCAAGAAAACAAGAATACATTATCATACAAAAAAGAAAAACATCTCATGCCAACTCTCCAATTAAGGGCGCCCGCAGCACACACCAACAACAAAGGCTGTCAAAAAATAAACTAACTAAAGTCAACCAGTGTCAATAAGAAGACAGCAATATGCAAAGAGAGAGGGCCACTATTTAGTTAAATATTTATTTGTTAGAATTGAGAGGAATCTATATTATCACAATGCAGCATTATGTGAACTCCCTTGGTGAGGACGCAGGATGGGCGTTCCGACGCTTTGTGCCAAGGGCAGCATCACCCATTTCGCCACATTCTGCTGTCAATATATATAATTTGTATACATGCTAACTGCAATTCCAGAACGTTTCACAGTGTACCAATTTTTCGATACTACCGCCATCTCTTGAGAAGTGAATGCAGCATTTAAGAACTACCTTTTTTGACTCGCATATCTCTTAGATCACATAATGATATTAAATAATTTTATTATAATAATAGTTCAGTGTTTTTAACCCTTTAGTCAAATCCCCGTGGTAATCTGATAATATGTTTCACCAAGTATAAGTAAGTATTTGTCTGTACCTGAAGGGGTTAGAAATGTGACGTGGCTCGTAGAAACATCGAATTCATTCGATTATTTTAAAAATACCTAATAAAAATTCCGATTCGAATTTTAAATTTTCTTTTCCAAACCGTTCTTGAAACGTTCTTGAAAAAAGAAACCTTGCAAGAAATTTAAAAATCTAAAACAGCCGATTTGTTAAGACCATAGTTAACAGTATTTTAGCTAAATTATACTTTTATAACTGAAAAACTGAACGGAAAATCTTCAGATCCCGTAAATTTTAAAACACAGTACTTAATAGAATTTACGAAACATATAACACTTCCTTCAATAATTTAGATATCTTCAACACAACTAAAAACACATTCATCAACTCGGTCAATAAAATCTTACACACATCACCCCTATAAACATAAAAATGAAAATAAATAACATTGAACTACCTGCAAATAGAATACCTAATATATTATAGTATATTATTGAAAGTAGATTGCAAATTATTAGTTTTAAATATTTTTTTATAAATACGTTTGGTATATTATAAGAACACATATTATATTTTTTTTTTATAAGAATGTAACCCTTCCTCTCTCCTATCCTCATCCCCTTCCCAATGCTCACTATTGATTATTAATCGATAATTACATTTATATGAATCACTTTACTTAACTAATTATATATATTAATAAGGTAACACTATAATAGGCTTTAAGTATTTTATTATCTCTGTATATATTATAAATGTTACAAGCTGTTGTGTTATAAAAATAAAATAAAATAAAATAAAATAAAATAAAAATAAAATAAAATAAAATTTTAGGGGTACTTCAGGAATATTTTTTTATTCAAGGAATTTCCAAATCCTGTAATTCTAAAACGTCCGATCTGTAGTCCATACTTTCATCTATCACTGTCTTCAGTTTCAAGACGATTACCTCAGTATTGGCTGAATAAAATTCAGGGGCCGAAGCCCAATGACAGCATATAGGGCCTTAATAGAATATTTTTCGATGGTTTAATTAATGATGCGGTGTTATTGTCATCCCTTACAGGTTAGGTATTGAGTTAGTTATCTGATGCTAACTGTTTACTGTACTGTGTGATATTGTTATGGTCCACTTTGATCCAATGATTGGAATAAAAGATGTTTCACTGTACCACGGCTCAGCTATTGTGTGACGCGAACACAACCCATTATCCATTAGCGCTCTTATTGTAATAGGTACTACCCGTACTTACCAAACAACCTATCTCATATACTACAGTAAAGCAGGCTTATTCGGAACTTAAAAACTATAGTAAGTCTCACGGAGCAAACTTAGTTTAGTGTTGCTTGTTGTGATAGTAATAAGATTGATAAAATTGATTGTGAGTCTGTACCGCAATGTCACATCTGTACCATAGATTAGATATTAGATCTGTACCTTACCATAATTATTATCTCTTTGTTAATTTTATTTGTATGTGCTTATTGAGTGTTGTAGAATATGTACCTAGTTTTACGACCATGACGAAGTGCCATTAGAGCCTTTATTTACACTCTATTTGGCATTGAATTTCCCTGTAAATTTATTGTTTTATCTCTATTTGTATACCTATATTACTGACAACGTGTAAGAGTCCAAGTGCCCCAGGAGTTTTTTAGCCTCCCCCCCCCTGAAATAAAAACCTATATACCTGATACGCATACTCTTGACATCTCTTGCAAGTATCCTGACTTTTTAAGTAAATTCTGATAAAAACATTCCCAGATTATGGCCTATTTACTGTATTTGTACAGATTAATGTAGATATACAGGGTGTTTGTTTGTCGGAAGCTCTGGTATAATACTACCTGACATAATATGACTGCGGGTGGTTACTGTATCTAGTTATCTATACACAGTACAGGGGTGTCCCTTGAAGGGTAGGGGAGGAGTGTGTGTAACCCATCATGTGTAATTAGGGCCACGTGCCAGATTTTAATGATACCTAATAGTACCTACCTACATACATATATCTATATATACACCCGCCCAGGACTAAATACATTACCTGGTGAGTACCTACTTGGTTGGAGTGTGGTGATTCAAATTGCGAGGTGCCCAGGTTCGAAACTGAGGGCTGACCATGGATACATCGTTATAATACATGATTATGCACTCCTGCTTTGAAATGTGCAGCATTGCTATAAACTCGCCCTAGTGAACAAATGTTATAGTCCTTAGTGTCACTAGGTATATATTAAGTAGATGTGTTCGGTAGCCTGGTTGGTAACGCGCTCGACTGTTAATCCGGTGGGCGCGGGTTCAATCCCTGATTCAATCCCTACTCCACTTCACCACACAAGCTTTTAAAGCTTACTGTAAAGTGTACAAAGATGCATTTTAAAGATTCATTTCAAAAAAATGTCCTAATTAAATGTACCTATAAGTACCAAAAGCGAAGGCAGATTTTTTCTAGTAGTGAATGCAGGGCAGAGCCGGATTCCCCTCTTCAAAAAAATAATCGGCTGTAAGTTGAAAAACTGTCTAATTACAAGTAGGTATATTTTATTTAATTACGAAGAAATAAATTATATGTATTGTTTAATATTTTAACGAATGCATAGCTGATTGACATTCTGAAAAAACTTTCGATTTCCAAAATCAAAATATAACTCGAAGAAAAACGGCTTCTTAAACGTATCTTGGTGGCCTTGGTACCTGGTATGTAAAGAGCTACCGTTTATATACCAATTTGGAAGTGGTATATAAGTTCCTACTTGCAAACAACCCTGATGCCGCCATGTTGATGGGGTAACTAGGTACTTATATGGTTACCTACGTCGTTAATAGCAATAAGCTCAATTACAGGACTCGACAACTATGGACAAAGAAATTAGATTTTTGTAAATTTTCTCCTTAAAAAAATATTCCAATGTTTCGACAAAAAAACGTTTTTTTCATGCCCCCTTCTCCCTTCGTGCCCCCTACCTCCCTACGAATCACCCCTGGGGCAAACACAACAATTTGCCAAAGTTTCATCTCAATCGGATGAACGGTTTAGGAGCCTATAAAGGATATACGATAAAATGTTAGGTAGATCTGTACACTCTAAAATATTTATGTGGGATTTAGTATGTTGGCAACAGGGCACAATCACCCAATGTTCCCGGTAGGAGATCCAGAGGAAGACCCAAGCGCAAGTGGAGGGAAGTGGTGAGGCAGGACATGACATTAGAGAGTGATGTTCTACCGGAGGATGCGCAAGATAGAGCAAAGTGGCGGCGAAACATAAGAAAAGCAAACTCCACCACCATGTGGGATTAATAATAATTGCTAAGGAGAAGAAGTGCTGTATACCTAATACCTATGTATAGGTTGAGATAAAGATTATTATTGTGTATAATCTGTTTTTGCTGATTGTTGTAACATTGTTAATTAAGTAATGGCGTTATGACCACATACTAAATAAATAAAAAATATCCGGCTCGAAGGACCATTTTTGTTTGCAACATTTTAGTCACATTTTCATGTCCTTAACAAAATGCTTGGGTACCCCTGCAGAGCGCTTGCCCACTCGAATATACTCTCTTCATTATTGTATTAAACATAACAGAATAACAATAAGCGATCCGTTCTTGTTTGCTTTTTGGTTTTTCGATTGCACACACTGGACCCCCCTAGGAGATACAGTGCTACCAACCAAACAATCTATTCTACAGAATAAAACACACAGCCAATACATATCCCTTTCGTACCCTATAGGGCAAGAAAGAGATGAGAATATGAAAATTTTGCGAAAATTCTGCTATAGTCCGTTCGAGTTAAGATTTGCTCAATTTGGTGCGCCGATCGTCAGAACACTTTCAAGTTTTAGTGAATCTATAGCGGGTAGAAAAAATGGTAATTCGTAAAATTTGGAATGAATTTGAGACTGGGAAAGAGTTTATAAAATCCACTGGTAAATATTCTCGATCATTTTTTTTGTTTTTATTTTTTTTATTCAGTATTAGACTGATCTGATGACTTTATATTTCAATCATGCATGATAATATGTAGACTCTTCTGGCTGATAATACTGAGAAGTGTGTTGACAAGTAATGCCTCCGCGTTTATACAAATTTATTAATTTATAGGTAATAAAAAAAGAAACTTGGTAAATTCACATAAAAAATTATATAACAATAGGACCTACTTTTAATTTTATTAATTCGCCTGCGGCGCTATTTACGATTTTTTCATGCTATGTCGAACTTTTAAATTTTTGTAGCCCCCCCTAGCTCTGAGGCTGGCGACGCCCATGATGTGACGTATGCGCAGTGGGGCATTGTGAAAAAAAACCCAATAAAATTACACATACCCAACATGAACGAAGTATAGAATAATATTGTTCCAATTTTAAATATTGTAATTTTTTTATAAGTGCGTACATTTCGCGTACCCTTGTTGCGTAAATCACTGCGCGTACTACAAAAAGAGGCGTGCGTTGATACTTGACAACAATAAGGTTCGTTTTTATTGTGTTTAATATTATATTGTATATATTTTTATAACAATATTCATTCATTGATACAATATTGTAATAATGCAGAAATATTTTTTTTTATTTGATGTGAACCTTTCGATACTTGATGTTTTCAGTTTAAGTACAATGCCTATTTATTATGTGGGGTATAATTTTATATGCCTAAACCTAGCAGTAGGTACCTATGTGATACACAAATAACATTTTTTTATTCTCTCTACAACTTATAATTAGAGACTAGAAAATTTAGTGATCGCGATAGAACGAACTTATTCGTAAATTTTGTGCTTTTTACGCGAATATCCTTATTTTATACATAATGTGAAAATTCAGCATTATTTTACAGGAATAACGCGAATTTTCGCATATTTCATGCGAATTTTTGCATATCTGACGTGAATTTCGAACTTTATTTCGGAAAATATCGTAATTGAAGCATTATATCAAAAGGAATGTGAAGAAGAACCAAACTTGAAGAAAAAATCTTGCAAAAAGGCGTTTTTTGTTTTTCTCAAATATTTTTCTTTCATTTTATTGTTTTAGGGATTTTTATATAAAATATTCACGACATTTTTTTAAAATACTTATAAGTAATAAAACCTGCAAAATGGTCCACTTAAATTATATAAATGTAAGAAAAAAACGAGAAATTAAAATACCGACACAATAGCTAGTTAGCTAGTTGTGACTAAATACAATTTATCAACTCAGTTAGAAAATTTAAATACACATTTCACAACACTATCGGAAACAATAACACATACAGGTATATTGATCAAAGTGTTAAACCGCTGTACACATTCGATATTTTCATATACCCAATATATTTATATGCATACAGACGGTTTAAAATCGAAAAGTGCTGGTAATTGTTTAATATATTGGCCTCCTGGGATTATGTATGCGGCCCGAGCCACCTATAATAGATTGGTATAATATATATACTCTTACATGGGATAGGGCTATATTGTCAGGTGATATATTATGTATTATGAGACTGCTGGAAGGTTTCCAATCGTTAAAAACGAATTTATTCGCGAATTTTGTGCTTTTTGCGTAAATAACGCGAATGTTATGCTTTTTGCGTAACTAACGCGAATTTCGTGCTTTTTTCGTGATTAACGCGAATTTCATGCTTTTTTCGTAAATAACGCGAATTTTAATATTTTAGATAGGAGCAACTCGAAAATTACAATTCTTTTTACCAAAAAAATAAAAGATGCTTTTTGAAAAAATATATATATAAAATAGGCTTTGCTAAGGCTTTGCGAATCGTTGATAGAAGAATCTAAGGAACTATCTTCATTTTTTTAAATTATTGTAACCTATAATATTTTGCATTTTTTACGTTCATGTAAAATGTATGGAAATTGGAAAATAACACCTCATCTCGCCAAAATTGTGAAAAATAACAATAGTTTTTGAAAAAATAACACAAATCTTTCCCGAAAAATAACACCCTTATTTTCCTATCTCCAATTATGTGTTATTTATATTCTCTTACCTGTGAAATCTGAAATAACTTTTATTGATCCCACAAGACAAATCCTAATGACAATATATCGCATTGACGAAATATTGAAAATCAATAATCAACTTTACGGGTAAAGTGTCTGGAGTTGTGGAGGCCTAAATGTTTTTTTTTATTTTTAGTAAATGTGAGTTTATTCATAGCTGGCGCCACACGCTTGGCAAGCGTGAAAAGGCGTGTGGGTGGGGCTTTCGGCAGGGGACCGGGATCAGAACTGTGGAAGAGCTGTTTCGCACTGCCCAGGACAGAGAGGCGTTCTCCCAAGTGGTCGTCAACGTCGGGGGGACCCGACAGGACACATAGAGAAGAAGAGATTGATAATATGCATTAAAATCTAGGGAACAACCGTAAAAGTTTTTTGATAAACGCAAAATAAACTCATGCGATTGTTCACGTGATTTTGAACTTTAATGCCGTGGGAAATGACCGTGACGTCATAGTTGGGTCACGAGCTTTAACAGATGGGTAATTAATTCATTAGATAGGTTATCATTATCATTTCTATTATTGCATAGTATGGCGCAATTTAAATACATACATTGAGCCACAGCGGTGTAATAATTATTTTATTATTATACGTACTTTAATAATTTCATATTAATTAATTAATTTTCATACTAATTGATGTTTAATATCGACACGCCAGTTAGAGGATGATTCATAATTGTTTTTAGAAGATTTTATTTACTTAGCTGTTTTTTGTTTGCGACCAGATCTTGTAATCGGTGTTTCAACCACTTCCTGACTACTTAGCAGGCGCGAAGCTACCTAAGAATACGATTCCCATCGGGTTACCTTTTGCATAAAATAATCATAAAGATAAAATTTGACGTAATCCAATAAGAAATGTTAGTCCCGGCTTCCCTTCGTCAGAGATCCACTCTTCGTCACTGCTACTTAGAGACCTGAAACTTTGCAAACGTACGTAAAATCGGTGACAATACAAGTCTGTACCAAATGGATCAGCCTACTCCAAAGACAAAAAAGATGTAAGGCGTTTCAGGGTGATCCAAGGGTCGTTTGGGGTCATGTGTGGTATCGTATGAAAGGGCGTTGAAAAAGAAATCCAGATCGTAAGTGAGATGTTGTCCAGCTCAAGTCTTGGAAGACACCGAGCGATCGAGAGGATCCAGTCACAGCATACCGCCGTGTTTGGTATCTCACGAAAGTGCTTCACGAGTAGAACTCATATCTTTTACAAATTTTGAATTTGTCAATTCTTGGTGGGAGGCGCCATCGGAATGAAGGAACCCAAACACCCCGGAAGGCCGTGTTTGGTATCGTTTGGAAGACCGCGAAAAACGTTTACTTATTTTTTTATTGTTTACACAATGCTCACATAACACAACCGACATAAACATAATATTCGTGCTACAAAAGTTTTTTGCAAACATTTGTAGCCTAAACACAGTGGCAGATTAAGACATTTGGGGACCCTACGCAATAACATTTTTTGGGCCCCCACACTGCCACCTAGATATAGTCTTTCTCTAGGAGGCGTTGGCCCCCATCGTAACATAAACACGACATAATTGTAAAAAAAAACACAGTGAAATTATTAGCAACAAAGAGTGATATAATATTAATATATGCATCTCACTCTATATATCGAAGTGTGATTCGCCAGGGGCGGACTGGCGGATTACCTTAGGTCAATTTAATTAATTTGTGTAAAAGACGTGTGTTTATGTGCAGATTGCGTGACTGAAACAATTTACATTGTATAACGCCGTCCCGCTCGCTCGAAGCGCCCCGTCCCCCTCGCGCTCGGGGGTGCAGTTTAGTGAGTTTAATTGTCAAGTAATTAAGTAGAGAAAAAGGACTGTTTTAATATAGGTTAGACATGTGCGCCGGCTGCAAAAAAGCCGGCGGCGGCGCCCATGTCTAAAATTGCCGGCGGCGGCGCCACGCCGGCGGCGTGGATACAAAGTGGGGGGGAGCATTCGAATTTTTTGCATTATTGTTTTAAATGATTAAATACGCATATGTGAAAAGGATAATGATAAAATCGATTTATTTATTTTGAAAAACTATGATTATTTCAATGACAAAGTAAAATAAAAGCCCATATTTGGAAAATAATGGAGAATTTCATTATTGCTTTTCATGGTACTGGAGGGCAGATTAAAATAAACTAAGCCATAAAGTCAAACGCGTCAGAATGAGCCTCACTATGGGCAGTGGTGCAGTCGAACAGGTTTCTCATTTGGCAATATTTGGGCTGTTAGCTAAACGATGAGTGAAATTGAAACTCTGAAATAAAGTCTAGAATTGCGATGACGAGGTCGACCTTCCACAAAATCCAAAAATTCCTTGAGCATAAGCTGTAAAAACATATGTGTTGTATGTACTATTGTTTGTAGTTGAAGGGTAATTTAATAAAATTGTATAATTTAATTAAACTATCTTATTTGCGATGTTATTTTAGGAGTAAAAATAAGGATAATTAATGAATAAACATAAATTATGGCGTTTTTCGTCGAAAGGTGCACAAATTCATAATAATATCAACCGAAATACGTAATGCTTACCGGTGGAAAGATAAATTACAATTTGAGAGTAGTCTGTAATCACAGTCTGAGAAACCACGTTAGGTGATAGTATTTTTTTTATTATTGTAATGCAGCTTTGGGTGAGCGAAATAATTGGATTTTAACGTTAAAATATTTAATTATATTCACATTTTGCCACTTTGAAGGTCGTAAACGTCAAACATTACCAAATGAGTATCGTTTTGTCAAGAGAAAAGGAGTCATTATCATTTCCACAGTGTTGTATTGAAACAAATGAAGTACTTATAGCGAATCTAGTTAAGTGGAATAAAAATAATTTTGATTAGGTACTTCGATAATCAAAGGTTAAACTAATGGAAAGAGAGAAAGGTTGACCGAAAAGACGAAAGGCCGCATATTTTGGTCAGATATTCTGCCAAAATCCACGTGGTTTAAAAATTTCAGCGTGGTAAAATCGACTGTTGTCCTAAAAATCGATCAGAAAAATATAAAATTACTTACATAAAAAAACCGTTGGTTTTTCATTTAATTTCCACCACGAAGAACCAAACTATTAATACCTCCATTTCATCCTATTTCTTGTTTTAGTATTGAATAAATAAGACAGAAAATTCCCCGATTTTTTTTTATGCAAAACCAAATGAACGAAATTGAGACGACGGAATGGGTTAACACTGCTTTAGTTATTATTCGATGTCTTATATAATTACTGAATACTAGCGTCGCCACAGCTGAATACTTAATTTTTTTTAACTGGTAAAGTACTTATTTCAATTTTTGTCTACAGAAACGCAGGATAAATACATTTAGTTACACGGATCCCACGCCGCCGGCGTGAGCGTTTTGTCGGCGGCGGCGCGCCGACCGTGATCAGCGGCGGCGCGCCGGCGTGGCGCTCATGTCTAATATAGGTAGGTACTCCCGTTATAAAATAATATAAATTATATGTACAGAAATAAATTTATTTGCGACTAAATCGATGGTTCTCAACATTTTATAATGTGAATAATTTGAAATGGTTAGGACAATATACTACTACTGTCATAAGTCAAGAGCGACGCATAAGCCAAAAAGAAAGAACTGAGAAAATTCTGGAGAAAGCCCAGAGAAGTGCAACCAAAATATCACAGACCATCCGTGACTTATGTTATGGGGAGGGGCTCACCAGACTGGGGCTCACGACACTTAAAGCCAGGCGATCTAGAGGTGACCTTATCGAGATATATAAGATTGTGAATGGCTACTATGATGTTCCCTCTACATTCTGAATACCCATTTGAGAGGACATTCTATGAAGCTCAACAAAGGGACGGTTTCACAGTAATCCGAGAATACGAGTATATTTGAAATAGTGTGGCGAATATGTGTAACTGTTTTCCCGAATATGTGTGAAAATCTAGGGAATGACCGTAAAAGTTTTTTGTTTAACCATAAAAAATGGAAAAAAACGCTATTCTTAAAACATCTTAATACATGCGATTTTGAACCTTAATGCCACGGGAAATTACCTTGACGTCATACTTATTATACGTACAATATTAGTAATTCAGTAGATTGCTTATAAGCAACATAATTCTTGGTCTAGATAGCTTAATTTAAAGTGTCTGATAAAAAAATGAACGACTAAGTTTGTGAATCACTGTTAATAAATTGTGTAGGTAAGGTTGCGTGCCGTGCCATCTATCGGACATTGCTTACACTTAATTCAGTTAGTTAATTTGAGTGCTCCATTAGATTGCTACGGTTAAAATTATGATTAGAGAACACTCCACTCAGGGATGTCCGCTCCTGTCTTCATGACTCCAATTCCAATAAATAAATAAATATATCTTTACCAGCCAAAAATGATGCAGAGGGAATGATGCAATTTTTTCAAGTTATTTCGAGTGGGACAATTTAGATATTGACATGGCGCAAAAAGATAAGAAAAAATACCGCACCAGGCGAAATATTTTCGAGATTTGAATAAGACACATCTGATTTAGTGGATTTTTGAAATGTTTCTCAAAAAATGCCACCCACTTATAAGTGTCGCCCAGAGCGGACCGATACACAAATTCGAAAAAGCATTTTTAAGGATGTAAAATGGTTTCAGAAAGGCATTTGAAATTGAAAATGCAAAATATGTAGGTATTTTCAAAATGCTTTTACGAAATATATATTTTTTTAATTTTTAGTAGTTGTATTAAAAGCAACGGATGTGTACCTACTCTACCTAGGGTGTTTCATATTCCATAATTTTAATATTTTAATCGCAGGAAGCAAGTGGATGCAGCATGCCCAGGAGAGGGATCTATGGAAATTCAAAAGGGAGGCCATGTCCAGCAATGGAATTAAAACGGCTGAGATCTTTCTTAGAAGAAGGATGAATTAATTCGCTTACGGTCCAAGTGTATGTTACGTAAAAACCAATAAGTATGTAGTAGTATAGGATCACCGAAAATGATTGACCCCTTTTGAAAAAGCTATGACTTTGGAACTATTCATGTTAAATAAGCTATAAGCTTACTGACAGTACTTACTGATAACAGCTTGTGTCATGAAGAATATTGCTATTGAATTTATTTAATAGGAGTTGTAGCCCTGTTGAGTAAACTGAAGTTAACCATTACCTGCCATTGGCTTAGTAAGGTAAGGTGTGGTGTGTAGTTTAACGGTTGAGTGGTATAGTTCAGGTGATGTTACATAGGTGGCGCTGGCGACTCTAATGTCTATAGTGACTTCAATAAAATATGTAGCCGAGTTACTTTACAGGTAATAATACATATAATGAGTATATTATGAAACACTAGCGGATCCAGGGGGGCTAGGGGGCTGAAGCCCCCCCCCCCCCAAACCCATGACTGACAGTACTTTATACAGGGTGTTTGATAGATACGAGTAGATACAGATATCTTCAGGGTTGATAGTAGAGGTAATTTAGGATCTTTTGAGCCAAACTTAGCTTGTCTAAAGTCGAACGGTACTCAAGATAATCGAGATTTTAACTTTTTTTTTAAATACCCCGAATTACTCAAGTTTCAGCCCGATAGCATCGTAAGTAAAGGTACCTACTTAGTTCTATATTTATTTTTTGTTACCTGATGAGTATGTGTTTAGTCTATTTAAATCATAAGTTTTAATCTGAAAAACAATCATGTTAAAAAAAACATTGGATTAAAGTTTCGAGAAAGAGATATTTCAAAAACGAGTTACCTACGAATTTGGAGGGGATTTTAGATAAGAAAAAAATATCCAAAGATTCAGAAACCTAGGAAAAACTTCTCTGGTTTATGGTCTTTCAAATGATATACAAAACATTATAAAAAAAAACATTAGTTTCTACTACTACTAATTTAAGCAAATTTCCATAAAAATTCGAAAACAGTAAATTGAAAGGAAATGTGTTCACGATACAACTCCACCTATAGTAAATATGTATGGAAATTTGCTTAAATTAAAAATGTGGCTGAAGCATAAATGTGTGTAACGTCAGGGAAGTCTAGAATTCTGTAATTCTCTCTTCCTATCCCGGAAGAGAAGCGGCGTGAATGTTTTGAAATAAAATAAATCATAAGAAAGAATATGAAAATAAATTTCTAAATTATTGTTTTAAAAAATCTAGACACATTTTGCCATCTATCGGAAACTGCTCAGAACATTTTCAAAAGTCATACGGGTTCCACGAACGAAAACTTTTTAGGAATGGTTTGAGTATGAAATAAATGTCGAATTGAGAGTCATCTATCGGAATATAGTATAAGGTTTATTAAGTGTAGGCTCAAATCATGTCTGTTTCTGATAATTATTACTCTAGTATTTAAAATGAGGTTAAATTACTTCCATTTAATTTCAACAGATGGCAAACTGTTCCCAGAATTATAGTGTTATAAAGAATTTTTGTGTATTAAAGAATTTTTCCGAAACACCTACCTTTTCACTTTTATATCTTACTTGAAGTAACTATGTACCTTTTCAGGACCGACATTATCATACAGGCGAATTAAGCGACTTCCCGTAGCGTCAATTTCGGCTTTAGAAAAAAATCTTATTTATGTAATTATTTTGCAAAAAAATTCGTCTGCGGTACTAATTTCATACAAATTCTGTATCAATTTTCATGTAACTAAGTTTTTTTCTTTAAATGAAAACATTTTTCATTATCTATCTATTACAAATTACAACTTAGGTCCAATCCTACAACTTTTTGAACTATGATTTGAGATATAGGTACCTTAATTATTTTAGGTATTGAACTGGATTTATCTGCATTGCACAGACGGAAATACATTACAGTTTTTCCTCAAGAGAGACGAGAGGCATTTTTAATAAGTTAGCGATGTTTAAAATTTTTTAGCAGGTACGAAATAATTGTCAATTTTTTTTACATAATCGGACCTAATTTAAATCAAATTGGTTCGTTTGAGACAATAGAACATCATTAGTATCAACTTGGAACAAAATCGAAGGTCTTTTTAAAATAATTAGATTGATTTTATTAATACAATAAAAAAATACGGAATTTAACAGGTACCTATTATTAAAAATAACGATATCCATTGGTTTGGAGAGTACATAACCAGGGCTGTCCCTACCTAATAAGCAAGTTAGACGAAGCCTAAGGGCGGCGCTCTGTAGGGGCTGCAAATCATGGAGGTTGCAATCTGAATGAACATTTACCAATTTATTTAGTTTAAGCATACATACATAGATTTGAGACAAACTAACGCAAACACAGAAGTAATTCAAGTAATCCATTCCACACTTACATGTACACACATATATTTCACGTATATAGTATTTCACTCTAAATTAAATGTTTTGTATATTCAATTAATTTCGTCTGCGGCGCTCGTTACACCGTCATTTGGTTCGTACGATATGATTAGATGCAAATATATGCTCATAGCACCCTCATTTTTCATAAAAAAATTCGCCTGCGGCAATATTTACTTATTTCAATGCCAAATCAATCTTAAAATCATAGTTGCTCTCCGTCCTATGTATTTTAAAACTGTTTCCGAGGTTGTCTAATCTAGGTATCTATTAATGTACTATTTATTTTTGGGAGCTGCATTTTCGTACTTGCCTTAGGGCGGCATCATATCTAGGGAATGCCCTGATAGAAAGAACAATTTTCACTCAAATACCCAATTTCCAAAAATAAAACTCAAAATACCCAGGGTTGGCTTATGCACTGTTCTTATTTAGAACGGCAAAATTGGTTGGTATTCAAATTCAAATATTTCCCAACGTTTGAGATTCATCTGTTTTCCATTGCTAGGTAGGTATGTACTGGATAGAAAAAATGCCAATTAAAAATGTATTCCTTAACAAAAATAAAAAAATGAATAAATGATAGAAAAGCGCCTACCTACCCGACTAAAGTTCGTATTTCGTTTTCCTCCCCCCTCCCCCCTCCCTGTCCATCTCGCCGGCATAGACAAAGGACAGGACAGGTACCATGTTACCGGAAATGTGTGAAATCTAGGAATTGTATACAATGCCTGGCCAATATGTGAAAAAAATTGTCACAGGTTCTTTAATTCATACTTTTCTTAGGAAATGTAATATGGCTTGAAATAAAGACAGGGCCCCAGTACCTTCTCAGTGCAGAGAGAACAATTTTAATATTGATATGGCATAAAAAAAACAGTCAAAAGCGGCGCAGGCGATTTTTTTTGTGTGATTGAGTGAAGAAGTTCGTGACTCAGATTAATTGGTGATGTAGCAGGAACTAGGGGGGCCCTATAGGCAAGGGTGTTCGGTTAGTTCGTCTAAAACCAATTCGTCTAAAATCAATTAGTCTAAAATTAATTCGTCTAAAATCAATTCGTCTAAAATTGATTCGTCTAATTATCAATTCGTCTAAAATTGATTCGTCTAATTATCAATTCGTCTAAAATCAATTCGTCTAATTATCAATTCGTCTAAAATTGATTCGTCTAATTATCAATTCGTCTAAAATCAATTCGTCTAAAATTGATTCGTCTAATTATCAATTCGTCTAAAATCAATTCGCCCAAAATCAATTCGCCTAATTATCAATTCGTCTAAAATCAATTCGTCTAAAATCAATTCATCCAAAATCGAAGAATTGATTGTAAGGCAAATTCATTTTGGCCGAATTGATTTTAGACGAGTTGATAATTAAACGAATTGATTTTAGACGAACATACCGTAAACCCTAGGCAAGTGCCCATTGTGGCTAAAGAGGACCCTGCACATTTCCTAGGATTTGTATACAATGACTGATTTCATACATTTACCGTAACAGATATAATACAGCTGATGGTAGGACAATTGGTAGGAAGGTACTAGACTCCATCTCCCCGACTGTGGAATCTACCGACGAGTAAAAAATCAGATTAAAATTGCTAGAGAAGTTTATGATTTTTCACACTCGCGTAGTTCTGAGCAAATTTTAATTATTTCCATAAAGTTAGGAACCTTAGAGGTACTAAGTACCTATACCTACCTATAATTTTAAAGAGTTTGATTGGAGATGTACCTAAATTATTTTAGGTATTGAACTGGATTTTTCTGCATCGCGCAGATTTTCCGGTTTACAGGTTTTCCGCAACAGAAGCGAGAGTCATTCACATAATGTAGCTACAAAGCTACTCTCTTGGGGAGGAATCATGATGGATATTCCGACGCTTACGAGTCGGCATACAAGCCAGCCAAAGCCGATTCGTAAGCGTTGTGTTTTAAAGAAACAATTGCAAGTTACCTAATGAATTTTTGATCTAATTTGTTATAATAATGTAAGAATTTGTTTGATATAATATCATAAACAGCGCCGCAGGTGAATTTCTCTTATAGTATTGTTTTAAAAGTATTTTTTTGGCTAGTTGCAAATATTGTTAATTTCTATTACTCTTGATTTTTGATGCAATTATAAGTACCTATAGGCACCTATTATTAAATTACTTTTGTAATGTAATAAAGTTTGTCTTAGGGGGGGGGGGGGGGGGGGGGCATTTGCCATCGTGCAAGTTGGCAACCCGGCCAATCCGCCTCTGGTAACACCTACATTTAAAAATATATATGGGTAAGTACAAATTCACACCATAACAATAATTGTCGACGATAATCATATTTAATAACATAACTCAAAATCTAAATAGGCCCATAAGTGTAAAGTTAACGTCACATTAACGCCATCTCGCGGTGCAATGTTATTTAAAATGGATGACAAAACTTTGACAGGACAATGGACGATTTTGTTCGAAGCATTTATAGGTATTTTGGGACGCATTATCTGCATACCTACATGTCATCCTATGAAATTTATAAGTTTATATCATACGTAAAGGAGAATGCTAAAAAACCCAGGCCCGACGCAAACGAAGTGTAACTCAAACGATAGGTAAAAATGAGTAATTTAATATTGCATAGGGGGCATCATCGAAATCAATGGCTAAATGTGTGAAACACCTATTCGAAAATCAGGAGACACAGCGATTACATAAATTTAGGAATGAGTTGCAACGATCTTTTAAAAAATATTATTTCTTAATTCCATCCAGCAGTGGGAGACCAAGGCTGAAGAAGAAGAAGACGGGCTACCTTATACTTATCATATTATATGCTTTTAAACCGAAATTATAACTGTTTCTAATACATCCATGTGACCTCTGAAAACTTCGAACAGGTATTTCACACATTTAGCCATTGATTTCGATGATGCCCCCTATGCAGTATTTAATTAGTCATTTCTACCTATCATTTGAGTTACACAGAGTTGAAAAAAATATAGGTATAATAGTGTCTAATCTGACGTAATGCTATTAAAAATGTTGGCCCCGGCTTCCCGTCTGCAGAAATCCACCCTTCGCCACTGATATTTATATACCTATAGGTATTTTTTTGGTATGGATATAATTTGTAAAGGATCTAGATTTAGTCACTGAGGTGACATGCGCAATCAGTGAGTGAATAATGGTGCGCAGCGCATTGCTTGATGTGCGCGGTGTGAAGCACCAATTAGCATACCGTAACTGAGTAATATGTCGGGATCATTCATTTTTATGGATGGAAAGTATACAGAGGTGAATTGGGAATGGAAAATATAATATGTTTGCATTGAATAATAATATGTCTCTGTTTTGTACTGATTTCTCTCTCAAATTCTGTTGTCATTGATGTAATGTAGTTCTGGGCAATTTACATCCAGACCTGCAATGAACTAATCCACACCTGTTTTATGTTTTGTTTTGTCACCATGTGTTTATTGATTTCATTATTTTCTGCCGTAACTGTTTATTGATGTATCGCATTTTATTTTATGATGGTTGTTTAATATACATATAAACCTGAGGATTCCAAGTGCCTTAAATGGGGCCTACGGATGATAAGAGAACAATAAACAATTCCATAAAATAAGTACATAAGTACCGACTTAATGGTAAATTTTTTTTTTTTAAAACCAAGATTTTATGACTCACATCCCGGATCGGTTTTTCGCGGTCTTCCAAACGATACCAAGCACGCCTTTCCGAAGTTACTGGGTTCCTTCATTCCGATGGCACCTCCCAGCAAGAATTGACAGATTCAAAATTTGTAAAAGTATATCAGTTCTGCTCGTGAAGCACTTTCGTGAGATACCAAACACGGCGGTATGGGGTGACTGGATCCTCTCGATCGCTCGGTGTCTCCCGAGGCTTGACCTAAAATCTGACCTAAGATCTGGATTTCTTTTCCAACGCCCTTTCATACGATACCACAAATAACCCCACACAACCCTTGAAACCCCTGAAACGCTTTACATCTTTTTTGTCTCTGGAGAAGGATGATCCAATGTTGTACAGAAAGGTATTGTCACCGAGTTTACGTACGTTTTTAAAGCTTCAGGTCTCTAAGAAGTCAGAAAGTGGTTGGAAAATCGTTTGCAAGATTTGCGCACGACAAAAAAAAAACAAAAAAATAAGAAAACAACGGAGTAAAGTTAAACGTAACCCACTCGACTGTTAATCCAGTGGGCGCGGGTTCAATCCCCGACTTACTCCTCTTCACAACACAAGATTTTAAGCTTTCCGTGAAGTGTACAAAGATGTATTAGGGTTTATTTCGATAAATCCAGATTCATTTAAAAAAAAAACTTACTTTCCGTGTCCGGAACACTATCAAATTTTGTATCTCCAATGTTCGGCCACCCGGACACCCCTGGCATTCGCCAGTAGTGCGTCCTCGGGCGTTAAATAAAATCTTGTAATTAAACAAAGTCCAACCCTGTAATGTCTGCTATAGATGATTGGTAGTTTTGCGGTGCAGTGACTTAAATAAAAAAAGATGAGGAACATAAAAACAACACACTATGATACTGTGCTATATCCATCTACAGCTATATCCATGTCTACGCGGGGAAGCTATGTATAGTGTACCATAATACGTAATCTAATACATAAAATGCTAAGCGTAGGTACGTCCAGTATTTGAGGCTCCAGACCTAACTTTGACGTCACAGTTTTTTCCCATGGTATTAAGGTTCAAAATCGCATGAACAATCGCGTGATAAAATGGTAAAAATAGCTTTTTTTCCATTTTTTGGTGTTAAGTAATTTCGCTTCAATCAAAAAATTTTTCGGAAAAAAGATCAGAGGTGTCTTTCTAAATTTTTTTTAAATCTATACAAGATATAAAAAATCTTTTATGGTTATTCTCTAGAATCCAGAGTCTAGATAAAGGTTCAATGTATCTACTGTATTTTTTTCCAAAGAATATTTAGTAATGGTTGTCGAGATCTAAGGTCTCCCGTTTATAGAAATGTCTTTGTACATCATAAGTTTTGACTAAATTTTTGCAACGTTTTTGTACATCATTTGAAAGAGCATAAATCAGAGAAGTTTTATCCAAATTTCTTAATCTCAAGGCGATTTTTTTCGACATTACATTTCGCGGGTAAGTGCATAGCTAGTGATGTTCATAAATCTAGATGAAGCTATTTTCTCGTTTGTATGAATGTGATGTACGAAAATAAAAATAAACACTATAGTTTTAGTATTTATGGAATCCATTGCAATATACAGAGCAATTTGTTCAGTTCGGAGCAATCTTAATGAAAAGTGGGTACCCATCTTAGTAATAATAAGCCAAAGTGTCCTGACTGACTGACATACTCACTCATTAACGCAGAGCCCAAACAACTAATACTAGAGAAGTGAAATTTTGAAAACAGGAAGGTTTTAATACAAAACTTTCCACTAAGAAAGGATTTTTGGAAATTCCGCCCCTAAGGGGGTAAAAAATAGGTTTGTAAGTTTTTTAGAGTATACGAATATCTCGGATACCAGACGTGGTACGAACTTGATTTTTTTATTTCATTTCACTTATAATTTTTTTGTGAGACATAGTGATGAAGGTTGTGATGTGGTTTGTTTATTTAAAAATTTATATAATACTTTGAGCAATAATATGTATGAAAAGTTTTTTTTTAATTTTAATAAAAAAAAGTGGTAAAAAATAGCGCAACAAGCAATTTTTTTCACGAAACTGATGGATTTCATACTAATTTTACAAAATTTATGATACGATGAGAAAATATGTTGTAGTAATGTGATTTTTTGTAAGGTTTTTACATTTAGTATGTACCTATTTCAATCTCTGACGACGCCCATGGAATAGAATATAATAATTTAGCCTTACTACGCCGGGTATACAACTATTGGTAGGAAATATTATCATTTTGTCTGTATTGAATGACATATTCTTTAAGATATGGCTTAGTAAACGCAATTAATCACTTTAAACATTTTTAAATTAGTCCAAAACTAATATACCATATGGGTTACAACTTACTTAACTATATGTATGTTAGGTAAGTAAGTATTTGTAAATATGCTTACCTAACATATAGTTAAGTAAGTTCTTTAGCAAGTAGTTATATCTCAACAGATACACGGCAAAGGATGGACCTTCCATCAAGCTTATGACTGATTGTCGGCTGGCTTAATGTGATCACTTTACACTTAAGTATTTTTTTCACATTTAAATTTAAAGCCCCCAGACATTATAAGTTTACTGGTATAACATTCACCAATTCCAGTACATCTATCTGCTGCGGCCGGGAATCAAAGCCAGACCTCCAACCTGAAGTTGTTTAACTAAATTTAACTTCACAATGGTGCTTTTTGTTTTTCTTTTCGCTGTGCGCAAATCTTGCAATCAATTTTTCAACCACTTCCTTGACTACTTAGAGTCTAAAAATTGAATTAAGTCTTAGAGAGCTGAAACTTTGCAAACATACGTAAACTCGGTGACAATACGATTCTGTATAACATTAGATCAGCCTACTCTAGAGACAAAACAGTTGTAAGGCCTTTTGAAGAATTCCAAGGGTCGTGTGGGTTCAGATCCAGATCGTAAGTCAGATGTTGTCCAGGAAGACACCGAGCGGTCGAGAGGATACAGTCACTGCATACTGCCGTGTTTGGTATCTCACGAAAGTGCTTCACGAGTAGAATTCACCTCTTTTATCATATTTTGATTCTGTCTATTCTTGGTGGGACGCGCCATCGGAATGAGGGAACGCAAGCGCCCTGGAAGGGTCTTATTGGTATCATTTTGAAGGCCACGGCACTACAGTCGTTGATGTGAAATCATAAAATCTTGGTTTAAAAAAGTATTTTTACGATTAGGTACCTATATATGTATTTTCCTATGATTTTTGTGTGTGGGAATGAGACAAGAAACCTGCTATTTCGCCTAATTGTCTAGCAGACTTTAAATATAATAATTATGGAAAAGAATTTGTTATGTTAATGAAGTCAATAATCAGAATAGTTATCTCAATACGTGAAGTTATGTTTACACAATGCGAGTGAATCATGCATCTTTTAATTGTAACTCATTCTAAACAGTCACTCTCCATTTCATCCTTACATTGTCCTCTCAAATTATATTATTTGGTCGGAATTTGAAGGTATAATATTTGGGTACGTGGTCCATGGGCGTCACCAGCTACGAACTGGGGGGGGGGGGGGGGCAACGAAGACTTTAATATTTATTTGGATGAAAACGATCAGCAACTATAGTCCAATTAATTCAAAGT
This sequence comes from Ceraclea dissimilis, assembly GCA_963576895.1. Classification (NCBI taxonomy): domain Eukaryota; kingdom Metazoa; phylum Arthropoda; class Insecta; order Trichoptera; family Leptoceridae; genus Ceraclea; species Ceraclea dissimilis. Next base: position 19,039,872 of record OY756363.1, read on the forward strand.
GGCGAACGCATAAATAAAAGTGTGACCGAGAAAGGACGACTGCCTGCTTTATCCCCTCTTATGGCTCTGTCATAAGTGCGAATAAAGCAGGTAGTCGTCCCTTCTCGGTCACATTTTTATTACCGTGTTTGCCACTTCGAATTAATTGGACTATAGTGCCGCAGGTGAATTTTTTTAGAAATATCAGCGAATTGATGAATTGGTTGACATTCAATAAAAAAAGCATTGACACATTGTACAATACGAATGATCACGAATATATACCTAGCATCGCTGGCGAAAATTTTGTAACAAAATTAAAAAGTGAAAAAATATAGTTTATTTTCTACGATAACAAACAAACATAATGAAACAGATATGATTGAATCATTTAGATTTAATCAATCAGATTTTCACAATATTTTTTTATCAAATCATGTCTTACTCGAATGATGAAAAAATAAAAAAATGAGTCTTTATAGACCTAAGAAAAATTATGTGGTAGGTTTTTGTAATTTTGTAGATAAATGTAAATACCTATTCATTTCTCTAGGGCAGCTACCCCCCCCCCCCCCCTCCCCCCTAGCGAGTGGCGACGCCCATGTTTGGGTACAAAAGTACCCCATACCTATAGATACTCTAAATACCAAGGCTTTATAATCTGGTGGCTACTAACCGGACAATGCGTGTTATATATGCGTGTTATATGCGTGTTGTAGGTATATTATTAACCCCCACAGTGCGTGAAGGTATGTGAGTGATAACCGTCACAATACGCGCCACAAGGGTAGGTAATTGTCATTCATTCAATCTCTCATTCATCCACTATTATTACGAGGCGTGAAAACCTTCGAATAAACACTCCACCATCAACCCTCAGGAGTCAGGTGACGAGGGCTTTTCATTATGAAGCTTTTGTTTGAATGGGGTATTTTAATTGCTCTAATTCTACAGAATAGTTACAACCTACTAAATGTACGCATATTGACATTTCAAAAATAACTAAAAACGGGAGACCATATTAGAACTCGACAACCTTACTAAATATTCTTTGAAAATTTTTTAGAGTAGATGCATAGATAGTGAATGACTGTAAAATATTTTTTATATCTTGTATACTCGTAGATTTATCAAAAAAAAATGTGATGAACAGCTCTGATATTTTTTCCGAAAGACAGCAACCGTTTCCTGAAAGTCGCAGATTTTTTTTTGTGTTGATAATATGCAACAAAATCTAGTAAATGACCGTAAAAATTATATGAATGGAGCGAAATTAACCCCAAAAAGGTAAAAAAAAAAAATTTTAACATTTTATCATGCTTTTGTTCATGCGATTTCGAACCTAAATGCTGCGGGAAATTACTGTGACGTCATATATTTGGAGTACAAACGTTTAGTTTAAGTTTAAAAAGCAACGACTCAAATGTGTGGATTTTATTTATTCTTTCAGTAAACATATTTCTTATTATAATGTTAAAAAAAATGTATTTCTAAATGATTCCTTTTGTACCCCATGGAACATTGTACAGTATTTACCCAGACACGTCAATCCAGGGTTAATCTTAATAAAGTCGATTAATCAACGTCATTATATGATTGTCTATCAATAGCTATCAGGACCGGGGCCAGGTAGTCCTGCATGGATAGAGTCCTGTCTGATGGTGCATTGTCGCTTTGTTATCTTGTCAATGCAGTGGCGTGTTTCGGTACATCCTCCAGTTTAGAACTGTAGATGAAGGATCCTATTAATCTAATTTTCGACTGTTGACTAATTCGACTTAAAAAATAAGTATAGCTAATTTTTATTATTCTTGAATAATGACTAATTCGGCAACGAGTGATACCTATTGTTTTAAAATTCAGTACTAATTATGAAAAATGAGGATTTATTGGGGGAATTATACTTTGCATTTTTTTTTTCATTTTTGGCTACCTTATTACATATTTTTTTAATTATTGGTGTAAAAATCGGATCATGTTTTATTTTTTATGAATACTTATTTTATTCGTTCACTGAATTTTAAAACGTTTCTTGTGATTTTTGTCTCATTAGTCAAACTACACATTTATTAATCGAAGTAGTCATTAGTCGAATACTATATTATGGTCGAATTTAGTCTTTAGTCGAAAAATCTTTTTTGTTAGAATTCTGTATAAGCCTTGTCTGTTTCTATCAAATTAGTCGTTAGTCGAATACCGACCCTTTTTTGGAATTAGTCATTAGTCGAAATGAAAATTGTCGACATAATAACATGGACTAATCATTCTGATTCGTTCAATACTCTCCCTAACTTAGTATTGATGATGTATTTTAACAATACCTGGACATTTTGTGGTCCAACCAGCGATTAATTCCATTAGATGCGCCTGTCAACTGAGATGAATAAACAAATACCTTAAAGATGAGGATTCATTAAACAGTGGGAACATCCTTAAACAGTGAGAAGGAACGAGGTTATTAGGGAAATGAGTGACTGGTGACTGGTGTTTTGACGAGAATGAAAGTGATAAACTAAGATGGTTTGGGCATTAAGGGTAAACCCACCTCTACCCCTGGATGTTTCAGGAGCTTTAATATCATCCAGTAAGTTTTCGTCATCCAGTGGTTTGGGCATGTTGAGAGAATGAAGGATGACAGGATGACTAAAAAGATATATTTGAGTGAGCGAAGAAGTCTGAGGAAACGCGGTTGTCCAAGGCAGACCGTAACGATAGGGCTATCTGGCGTTATGTCCTCTCTGCCTACCCTGCAAGGGATGCGGCGTGATGGCATATAATACATAGATAGACAGATATTTATTTATTGTTCAATAAGTAGGTAAACAAAGTATATAGAAAAATGGACATAAAACAGATTTAAAAACATTGTTCACTAGGGCGAACTTAGCGCAGAGCTGCGATTTCTTCCAGTTAACCCCGTGTGTGTGTATTAGGTGTTTGAATTATGTTGTGCCTATACTACTTGTATATCTATATTGCCACAAGTATGTAGGGTAGTTACATGCAATAGGTATAAAGACTACCCTACCCTACAAATGATCTAATTAATTCTGGAATGTGTTGTCCCTTACTTATCCTACATCACCTTACACTCTCGAATCACATGCAGGGGTAAACAACCTTTTATTACCTACTATTATTTATTTTAATTAAAATATATTTACATTGATTGAAAAACACTACGTTTTTTTAAGTGTCGTCCAGCATACTCTAAACACGATTAGATATACGAGTATGTATATAAATAGCCGAAAATCCTGCCGCTCAAAATATAGCCTATCTGTTTTGCTGTGAAAAAGTTTGAAGGTTGGTCAATGGGCAATGATAAATTTCGCAAGCAAGATTGGTCGTCAGAAATTAAATTGAGCGTTCTTTATATATTCAATCGCTGGCTCATTCAGGTGTAGGAGGTCATCGAAGCTCCTTTCATTTGCTCGGTGAAATTGAGAAATTGAGAAGTAATTGACTTGCAAATATAGAGTTTAGTACCCCTGTTAGACCTATAGTCCCTTTAGTCTGTTTTTATTTGACACATTTGTTCGCCCTAACTCGATTCTCTGCACCACACACCACTGAACAACAGGGTTACCAAAATACAAAAATATTAATATTCTTGTTGCACAATAATTAGTCCCACAGTGAAATCGGTTTGTAAAAATTGTCCTCATTTGATAATATTAAGATTTTCGACCGACGCCGACGCGACGTTTCAACGATTTTTAAAGGTAAAAATTGACTTCCACAATGTATAAATAAACCATTGATGGTGAAAAGTCCTCCATTTCTGTCTTCACTCTTGCCTATCATGGATTTTATTTTTTGCGCAATAAATTTAGTATATATATTTTTTCATTTTCACAGGTAGATGTAGTTGATTGGAATTTTGGTCTCCCAAGCGAAAGGTACCGGTTTCGAATGCTGGCGCTGGCGACACGAGCTTTTGTGAAGTGTGCGGGAAAGTATTCCGGTTTGCGTATATATCAGAATTCAAACTCAGATCATTTTAATAATATTTCATTTTATGTTCATTATTTGATCGATGACCAAGGATCATTGGGAGTCGGTACGCAAGTCTACATAGGTATATCTTATACACTTATTCACTTTTGCATTCTGTAGTTTAAATATGTGGCATGACAACCCTGCGTGCATGATGTAGATAGGTGTGGTATAGATGAGTTCCTATAGAATGGCTCATTATACAAGTGAATGTTAACCATCTGTCTTAGGGAATCTCTCAATCTTTCTCACTTTACACTCACTACTTATATTTCTGTACCTACTACACTCACACCATACCTATTACACTCACTACTTATACCACAGTACCTACTACACTCACACCATACCTATTACACTCACTACTTATACCACAGTACCTACTACACTCACACCATACCTATTACACTCACTACTTATACCACAGTACCTACTACACTCACACCATACCTATTACACTCACTACTTATACCACAGTACCTACTACACTCACACCATACCTATTACACTCACTACTTATACCACAGTACCTACTACACTCACACCATACCTATTACACTCACTACTTATACCACAGTACCTACTACACTCACACCATACCTATTACACTCACTACTTATACCACAGTACCTACTACACTCACACCATACCTATTACACTCACTACTTATACCACAGTACCTACTACACTCACACCATACCTATTACACTCACTACTTATACCACAGTACCTACTACACTCACACCATACCTATTACACTCACTCAATACTATTAAACATTGCGGGTAAACTGCTAGTCCTACGAAAAAAAATGTACAGAATATTTTTTGTATAGAATTTTGTAAGGATTATTTTTGTCATTGACTACTTTCTCCTATCTTTTACCATATTCCTAAACAATGCGAAAAACCACGAAAGGGGACCTATTCGAGGGGGGGGGGGCAAGGGGGTTACGGCAAGATTTTAATAGGCAACCCTAGTGCGATGTATTGTGAAGTCAAAAAATGTTGTTTTTTTTTTTAATGAGATTACTTTTATTTACTTATTTATTTATTATCTACCCTGTATAAGTCTATGAACCAACTCAGCTTCTGGGTTGAACAAGAGATTCGTTGGAGAGAGGTGTCGGAATCGAATCTGAGCCCTGACGTTCGAAAACTCAAACATGTCGAAACTTTGGTGATCTCCCTGTATTCTCAGGTGGAACATGGTCGCGTAGTCTGGAATCTTAATTATTTTGTTTGTTGTTTTTATAGTAGCATATTTATTTGTTATCCTGAAAAAACAAACATGACATTTGACAAATTAACTGCGTGTATATTCATAATGTTTTATTATTACTAGTTGTTGTGACACATTTAATTAATTTTATTTCCTCGGTATTTCAGACAAAGTCTATTTTTAGGATTATACCTACTACACTAGGTGCTATAGAATCATATACCTAACTTTTATTTTTGCAAATATACCTAACTAGGTATATACCTATATTTACTGTAGTACCTAAGTCATGATGTGGTCACAATCATGTAGATTGGTTTGTACAGAGTTCAGAAGGTCGTATGTAGGTTTTAGACCATCGCGTTACAACATGGTGGAAGTCCATTTCTAAGGGAAAAATTAATAGACTATCTATTTAGTTTTAAAGTCCACATTATTGACGTTAAATTACGCGACTAGTGTTCGAGGATTTGCACCCTCATTATCATCTTTTAAAAAAGACAGCACAAAAATAGCGCCGCATGCGAAATATTTTGTGAAACCATTGTATTTTAATGGATTTTCATGATAATTTTGAAAAATTTTGATATGATGGAAAAACGTGTGATAGGTACCTAATGATATGATTTTAATGAGGTTTTATTATTTAGCTAGGTAGTATGAAAAGGTATAATGTACCTATTTCAATTTCTGGGAGAAGGGGGGCAGCTGCCTCCCTCTGCTCCCCTGAAGAAGCCCATGAGATCGCATGATTAGTTAAGTATTTGTATTAGATAGAAATAACATAAGATTAACATACAAAAGATATTTACCTATACAAGTATAACAGAAATACTTACTTACATTCCAAATGTCTTCATTCATCAGATAGTTAATTAACTATGTTCATTTTAATACCTACATTTCTACTTATCTACTAGTTAAGTATTGTAACTACCTATAATGGAATTGCTTTATGCGAGCTTTTGGTGTGCATGAGTAAAAAGGCGTGTGGATGGAAGGTTTGTCTTGACGTGTACGCGTAACCGACCGTTAACGCCTTTTTACTCATGAACACAAAAAAGATCGTGTTGGCTCGCGCGCGTCTGGCGGAGGCATCAAGTTTAAATAACATTCTATGATGGTTTCTGACGAGGGCGCAACTTGTAGATTTTTAGCAACCAGTGACAACACTTGTATAATTTCAATAGAAATATGCGATGAAAATTGTCAAAATGCGATTACAATTAGATATTTTAACGTTAAAATCCAATTATTTCGCTCACCCACGGCTGCATTTTAATAAAAATGTAGACATAGTATATAGAATTTTAATTTTTTGTATTGTATTGTGTATCTACTTATATATATTTTTGATAATTAAACACTAATTGTAATGAATTGTAAATGGCTTATGCCGTAAATAGATAAATAAATAAAAAAATATAATAATACCTACTATCCCCTAACGTGATTTCTCGGACTGTGTATAAGTGTATACACGTTATGTAAACAGGAATCTATATAGATATACGAGTAGGTATTCAGCTAGTATTGATGCTAGAATATACTTGATTTCTTTAAATTAGTATTAAAATGAATAGTTAGAAATATCAATTTGTCGTGATGTTATCCCAATGTGTCGTCTTTACGAGTCTATACGACTAATAGAATAGAATTTGTGTCAGGAAACTGATTAGCCTACCCTCACTGATTTCATGGTTGACCCAAAACAGTTAAGATTATCTAATCAATGTTAGGACGAAAGGAGGATGTTAAAAAAAGAGGCCCGGCACAAACGAAATTTAACTCAACTTTTCCATCCTCCAAAGATACAGGTTGTCCCAAAAAGTACGACCAAGCGGAAGTCCAGAGAAAGAGCACCTCTGGGGGTACTTAAATACCCCAATTCATGTTACGTGATTTTTTGTAGTTTTTGAGTTATGAATTTTTTTCGTATTTCTTTGTCAAACCCTGACTTGCAAGACATTATTGGTCACAGAGACACCGCAATTATTAAGATATATCCTTGATTTTTTTTTCCAAAATAGGTGAATAGCATACCTTGCTGACGCAAAAATAGTTGCAAGTGTATCTGATACCACCGCGTCATGAAAAAATGTAGGATCTCAAAATTAGTTAAAATTCGAAATTTTCAAATTGCAGTTCAAAAAAATTCTACAAATATTTGCCCCAAATATTTTCAAAAACTTACTAATTTTAGGGACTATTAATCTTATAAATTTCATTAAGATATCTCTACGGCATCATACATAATAAGTTATCCAAAATACAAAAGGGTGCTAAAATTCACGTAGAGAAATTATTGATGAGACTTCATACAAAAAGTATGGGGAGACAAAATTTCTGATTACGATTGTCTCAGCTCAGCCCTGGGAGTGTAAAGTCAAGTCGACGTACTTACTTACAGAGTAGACAGAGAGACAGACAGTGTTTAATTTATCACTATCTCATTAGTGGGACTTTCAAGATTATAACTAGATAACTTCAGACAAATTGACTTGAAGAATATTATCCACTCACTAACTTACATGCCCGGCGTAGCACGAATAAATTTATCGAATTGTGGAAATATACAGGGCATTTTCTTCGCATCAAATTTTCGCATTAAAATTATTTACTGTTTAGATTTTCTAGGGGGCACATTCTACGTATTCCCCCTTGATAGCATCAACAACAGCTGTTTCCAATATCGCCCTGTAGGCAACAGTCGCCTGGACAGGCCTGCAGTGACCATCCAGAGGCTGTACACATCAGAGCTGCGCCAGGCTGGAATGACATGTGAACAGGAGTTGGCCCAGGACAGAGAAGCCTAGAAAAACTGGGTGACGACCACATGCTCCACATAGGGAGCGGACCTGGATATGTATGTACTTATGTATTTAGATTTTTGACAAAATAAAACAAAAATCGTAGTAGGTACATTTAGGTTCCTTGTCGATTTAGATCTTTATCTTAATTTGTGCCTTTTCGCGTAGAATATATTCATAGTGAAATTTTCTTGAAACATTTTGAAATGGTTCCATTTCATGAAATGACTGGGCCACCGCCGCCTAGAGTAGTACTCTAGCCGTACTGTAACAGTTGGCAACATAGCATAATGATCGAATAGGACCACCCTCCTGTCAAATCTCCCAACAGAATATAATAGGTGGTCCATCATACTCGTTGTTAAGGGACTGTTATTCCATACATTTCCTTACTGGGCACATCACACACTCACACTTAAAAATATTATGTTAATTTATGAATAAGTATACGAGTATAATAATACAAAGCGATCCATCCGATAAACTGGCGTTTTATCGCTTGTTTGCTCTTTAAAAATAACACATTAGGTCGGTAAAGTAGGTACCTACACTACCTACTTAGGTACATTACCACTATACATCGGGAGATTCGATGCCCTAGGTACCTGAGACTAAGAGATGTGCAGGGACGTAGAGTGAACAAAAATATTATTCAGTTTATTTACTTTGCAAATTTTGTTAATACTGCCTACATAATGCACACAGATACAAGTTACATGGAATTTGATGTTTACAAATCACTATTGTTGTATTCCCCTATAAATATTGATGGTTGTATAGAATTCAGGTAAAGATGGAAATCCCCGTAATTCAAATTCGAAGAGAAATAATAGTTTTGGTCACGAGCCGTCTATGGACTTTGGGATTAAAAATGATTTATGACACTATCTATAACAAAAGGCATGTCGTAAAGCATCGAATCTCCCGATGTATAATTATCACTATAACATAATAATCTTGTGGGTCTTATATTAAGCTTCTGTTATTTACTACTGAAATACCTTACTACATATAAATACCCATAATAGTTACCATTGGCTTGGCCAGGGGGTAGGGGGGCAGCTGCCCACCTGCCCCCCTACCCCCTTTAGAGATTGAAATAGGTAAATAATAAAACCTCTCAATTACTAACATTATTTTCACACGTCTTCTCATCTTACATAAGTTTTCAAAAATCATTATGAAAATCCATTAAAATACAAAAATTTTTGCCTGCGGCGATTATTACAGTTGCGTGTATTCATTGCCTATATTTAAGTAGATACCTTTTACGAAATATTTTTCCATTTTTACCATTTTTCTTTAAAAGTTTGCCTGGGGCGCTATTTCTCAGTGCTTTTTTTATACAAAACCCGACCTACTCTTCACTTTCTCATAAAAAAATCATTTGCGGTGCTATCTACGCTGTGCGAAATTTTGGATTTTTGTTGCCCTCCCTAGCTCCGAGGCTGGCGACGCCCATGATAGTTACGCTGATCACCGACTGATGATTCTGTAACACTCAAAGTCCATCTCTAAAAAATGTAAGTAAATGAAGTATCGGAAACGTATAGATACTTAGGTACTTATATCTTGTGATTATCGGCTTTTACCAAATCTAATTCGATTAAGATTAACGTATTGAGCTTAAAAAAATAATCTAAAATCTATCCAATCCAAATCATCAAAATAGTACGCCGACAGTAGGTACTATTGAGCATTGTGGGTAATAGGCTGGTATCGTTTTATTTCTAAACGAATTTATAAGAATGAAGGTGGTACTTAGAGAGAAAACAAAGTCACCGATGTGGTGGAAAAGATGGAGCTAGACTGGGCATATTGCCAGGTGCCAAGACTCCCGATGGACCAAAAAGATATTGGATATTGGAATGGCGACCAAGAACAAGCCGGAGAAGCGTCGGTAGACCCCAGGCAAGTTGGTGTGACGATATCAGGAAATGTGCCGGTGGTGGATGGATGCATTGTGCCCAAGACTGGAAGCTGTGGAGAAGCAAAGGGGAGGCCTATGTCCAACAATGGACTTAAGTGGCTGCGAAAGAAAAAGAAAAAAGTAGTACGTACGTATTTTATTTTTATCACAAATAGGATTTTTTATAAGAAATTATTATCAGAAACGGGAGTTGAAAAAAAAAGGTACCTATAGGGTATAATTGTTTTGTTTTTAATTTTTTGCAGGTATACACAAACTCAAGTGCTTTCTTGCACACTTCGCAGTAAGCTAAAAGCTTGTGTCGTGAAGGGTAGAATACATCGTCAGCACTAGGATTTGAACCCGGTACCTCCCGCTTGGAAACCGGTGCTTCAACCAACTGCGCCAATCTTGTTTCATAACTGGTGAATATTTTTTTGCTACCTAATAAAGATTTATTTATTTATTTTGCTATTGGTAAGCATTATTAATATTATTGATTTTTGTGTTTGATTTTATGTCCATTCATACGTCTAGTATCTAATTATATCCATATGTATCTCAATCCCAATTATTTATTTATGTATCTATTGAAATTAATTCAGATTTACTTTCTCTATTTATTCACACTTGCATATTGCTCTTGTATCTATTAGTGTTCAGATTCGTATTTTTTTAGTTCATGCATACCTGCAGGTTTTCTTCTTTGTTTTTCTTTTTTTGATTTTTTGTGTTTGTTATATTGTAGGTAAAATATGGAATCTTTGTTGGTCTGTTTATAAGTGATATGTTAATTTATGTTATTTGTTGTTGTGACTGTTTGATTCCGTTAAGAAAATAAAAATAAAAAAAATAAAAAAATAAAATTACCGCAGGCAGACCAGGTAGGTATACATACTCAACTTTCCCCTTGTAATATCACATCCCTTCCCTCCCCCATCATCCCCCGATGTTTATGAAAAGCTGATAATAATAATAATAATATTGTATAAAGTTATACCCCAATTTACCACCAAATTTAGACTGGTTCCAGAATGAAAAGAGGGTTCTGGAATAACAGGTACAAAATTGAAGCGCCGAATTGAAAAACATCCTCAATCAATTTTTTTTCAAAATTGCATGTCATTATTTACTGTAAAACATCGCCGGAATTTCTACTTACATATCGTAGTTGGATAAAAAATGGCACAGCGGTGGAATAACAGTGTTACAGGTTAGTTGTTTTGGTTTCGATTCCCGGCCGCTAAGAATGGATGCACTGGAATTGGCACATACAGAGAACCTTATTCTACGACATACCTTATATGCACGTAAGGATTCCAGAAAAAAAGAATTTAAAAATGAGTAGGTACCTACCACAGGAAATTTTTTCGAAAAAATAATTCCCTTAGCGAATGTTGTAAAATTTCGTCCTCGCGCAGTCAAAATAATTACTGCATTGGCATAAACTTTTTTGAATAAAGAGAATTCGTCTCCTCAAAATGCAAAAAATACCTTTTCTAAAATGAGATCCACGAGCTACCAGTACAGTCCGTTATTCGATTTTTAACTTGTATGCGATTTTGAACGCTAATTACACGGGAAATATTTCCGGGATACTCCACCTTTTGAAGAAATTGGTATAACAAACATAATTATGATCACTTATTATCCATAATTTTAATTATTGTCTAAACTGGATTGAGGCTGTTTTCTAATTTGACGCCTCGATAATTTTACAGCCAGCTAATAATATACTTAATATCATATTCAGGCGGGCAGGTTCCTACCTAGTTGCTTAACTCTCAGAGGATAACTTTACCGTGAAAGCTACATACCTAATTGTATACAAGAGGGGTTCAATTTACAGATTTCCCAATATGTCCATTCTTTCGACACCAAAAACATTAGAAAGTAATTTATTTATCTATCTATACCCTCACGCCACGTCCCTTGCAGGATAGGCAAAGAGGACGAACGCCAGACAGCCCTATCCTTACACACACTTCTAGCCTCCGTCACACTCGTGCTATTTGTCATACACACTCTCCGATTCATTTTACTTGAAACGCGTCCATCCTTGAGGATCTGGTCGACATGATCGGGCCAGGTCAGTCTCGGGCGGCCGCGCTTCCTCACCCCTCTTTGCTCACCCAAATACATACCTATTTTTTGTCATCCTGTCATCTTTCATTCTCTCAACACACCCAAACCATCTTAGTTTATTCACTTTCATTCTTGTCACAACACCAGTCTTGCAGTCACTCATTTCCCTAATAACCTCTTTCCTTATCTAGTAATTTATTTATCTATTTATTTATTCGTCCAAGGTATACAAAAAAAGATTTTATAACTTCACATCCTGGAACTGTTTTTCGCGGTCTTCCAAACGATACCAAGCACTCCGTTCTGGGGTACTTGGTATACAACATCTGAGCTTGATTTATTATGCTGGCTCCACAAGCTTAGCAGGCTTCCACAAGGAGTTCACGAACTCTGTTCACAAACAATTGGATGCTTCGCATACCCCTACTGCCGCAAACTTCCATTGATTTGTATAGAAACCGCGACCGTTCACAAGTGGTGTTCACAAACCTACACGAGCTAAGACAAACGCTTTATCCACACATTTGTGAACACCACACATTTGTGAACACCATACATTTGTGAACACCACAAATTTGTGAACAACGCACATTTGTGAACACCACACATTTGTGAACACCATACATTTGTGAACACCACAAATTTGTGAACACCACACATTTGTGAACACCCACATATTTGTGAACACCACACATTTGTGAACACCCACATATTTGTGAACACCCACATATTTGTGATCACCACACACTTGTGAACACAGGCAAACGTGGGAAGCCGGCATAACAAATCAATCTCAGATTTTTTTTATGAAAATAAAAATACCTAACCCTTTCCCCGCGTGTATTATTTGGAAAACTTTATTTGATCCGTTTCCCTTTGGCGTCACGATGAGCGAATTGTTCAACCAGCCAGCAATCCTAACTTATTCAATACATCAATTAAATTGGCGTCATCCTTGTTAGTGTAAACATCCCCTAGGCTGTACAGGGTTGATAACTGCCTGCTGTGGGGGTAGATTGTACCCTCTACGTAGGTTCAACCTAGGTATGGGTAGGAAAATTCGCATTCGCGATGAAATTATAGTTTATACGCGAATTTTGTGCTTTTTACGCGAATTTTAGTGTTTTTCACAAAAATTTCGAGTATTTTACGTAAAATTTTGATAAGATCGTAGATGTACAATTTACAAAATAAAACATCACTTACAAAAAATAACACAACTTTTATAAAAGAAACAACATCAATTTACAAAAATTAACATCACTTTTACAAAAATAACATAACTTTTTCAGTAATAACATAACCTTTCACAAAAAATAGCGTCGATTTATACAAAAAATAACATTTTACGAAACCTATTTTTACTTTTACAAAAATTAACAGCACTTTTACAAAAAAAACAATCTTTACAAAAAATAACATAACTTTCACGAAAAATCACACCGCTATTTTCCAGTCTCTAGTCTCTACCTATGGGGGGTTATGGAGGAGACTCCCAGCATCTAGGCTCCAACGGCAGACCTCCCCCTCCCCCTGCCCCTACCCCTCATGCCAGAGTGCTTTGTGTTATAACTAAAGCACTGTTAGAAGATATTATCGAATAATTAAAGTACACCACCGGCTTTTATACCATGAGCGTTAAGATAATTAAGTGTGTGTACTATACCTACCTACTTACGATGGATATTGTCTCTGTATTAAACATATAGTTAGGTTAGGTAACCTAGGTAATGTACCTATTAATACCTATAGCATTATAGAGTTTACAAATTAGATATTTATTGTTTAGTGTTCTGAATTGTCCCTAGGCCATTTGCAGGCACTTGGACTCGTCAAAGTTACATGTTAACGTTGTGAATAATACCTATATATAAAAAAGAGATAAAAACTATAAATTAACAGGTAAATTTTATGCCAAATAGAGTGTAAAAGGCTCCATTGGCACTTCGTCATGGTCGTAAAACTAGGTACATATTCTACAACACATAATAAGCACATACAAATAAAATTAACAAAGAGATAATAATTATGGTAAGGTACAGATGTGACATTGCAGTACAGACTCACAATCAATTTTAATATCAGATATATTTACAAGTGTTCATAATATAAAGTAGAATCCGTGGCAAAAGAGTGTAAAGAGCTCTGCTTGTCCTTCATCATGCTTAACAATGATTCCATGGTAATTTAATACAACACCCATACGTTAGGGTTTTTTAAAGTTTATTCGGAGTAGGCCAGACTTTTGATCGGTATAATATGTGAAAGTCACGATCCTCTGCACTGAGGAGCCGATGGAGAAGAAGAAGTTGGAACGTACGTAGAATTAGTTAAGTCCCCACATTTATTTATACCTACTAAATAGCGACCCTCTCTCTTCAAACCGCTTCATGACTTTTCCTTAATTTTTGTGCTCTACCAATTGTAGGAATGGATTAATTAAAATAGAGAAAGTTTACGTAAATAAAAAAATTACACAGCTTCTGGAGTAACTTTTCACATTGTGATTACTTACGATGATATCATATGTTATTTAGTATTAGCTGCCGGCAGATTCAGGTAATTTGTCTCCTTGATTTCCTTGAAGATCTGGTCAACATAATCGGTCCAGGTCAGTGTCGGTCCTCCGCCTCAATTCCTCATCAATTCCTCACACCTCTTTATTCATTCATACAGTATGACATTTCTTTTAAGTCACCCTGTCCTCATCCTCATTAATTCTCTCAACATGACCAAACTATCTAATGCACTTTCATTCTACACCTATCTTACAGTCCCTTATCTCTCGAATGTTTAACCCTTTCAGTCATAGGTACCTTTAATATAAGGTGATAGGAGCTCATATTCTAGTCTGGAAACTTTTATGATATTTTATTCAGTTTGAAAGCATTTAATGCCTCGCTTTAGTACTTATTTCCACATACACCCTCCATATAATATGAGAATTCTCGCAATAATGTCAGACAAAATGTTTAAATATGCAATAGTAAACTTAATAATATACGATGGAGAAACCTCTATTACACTCCCCACCGTTTCCCCACCCCCTCATCATTTCCCCACCCCACCACCACAATATCCCCACCTCACCCCACCACCACGCTCCTTCCTTGTTCACTCAAGCGATCGATTAAATGTTCTAATACGTTTTACTAAATTGTTTAATGTAGATAGCTTCATTAAGCATGCGATCTACATGAAGATCTTCTTACGTTTCACACCTCTCACTCTTAAACACACTTTCCCCACGACTTTGTCCCGCTCGCACGTCAATTTAGACGCCCCGCCTTCGCCATTAAAAGTACATAAAGATAGCTTTTACCGAGACACACCCACCGAAAGCTCCGACCAATCGGATTAGGAATCGCGCGATCACGTGGTACTCCCTCTTTTGACTGAAGGCGAACTTGTTCCCGATCCACCATATTTCTACTGAGGAAGGATATGATTTCATCCTTTATTTATAAGAGAGACAAATTTCATATCAGTATCGTGTGCGTCGCGACGGTTATGCGACGTTAGAATTACAAGCTCCCCACAATACGGTGCAAAATTCTCGATAAATTCCTGCGGTTCTTGCGACGTTTGTAAAATTGAATCTCCCAGGGTGAGTTTGGGGTTTCGCCGACGTGGGGTTAACGAAGTGTTTTTGCTTAGTGTATATCAGACTGTTTTCTGATTCCGACCGATAAGTGTTTTTGAGCTGTAGTGACATTTTGCTCTCAATTTAAACCATTTAGCCGCTAATAACCATATTGTAAACACCCGTTTAGCAACGATTAAAATTAAATGACGAATCAATTATGAGATGTGTCAATATTAAAAAATAAATAAACAATAAATAGTTAACAACTGTCATTTCGTTTTTTCTATTATTTGACATTCTAAACTTTGTTTCAATTAAAAAAAAATAAGTGTGTGTTAAAAATATTTGTCATTTGTCGTAAACATTACATAATATGACGTGGTTGTGATATAAATTTGACAAACTTGTTAAAAATATGAAGCAAGGTTTGGTTTTCGGAAAAGTTCAAGAGTAATGTCAGTGTTTTCCAATAATTAGTTCAAAATAATGACAATGGTAATGATGCAGAGACTTGTCGAGACGAGGCCTGACTCACCAGTAAGCTCTCCGAATCTCTTGGGAGACCATCCACAAATGGCTATCATAAAACAAGACGAAGACTACGATCCAAATAGTGACAATAATAACAGGATAATAGAAAGAAGGCAAGATTCGCCCGATGATAACCTAATCAAATTCGAAAGCTTCAGGAGACTCTCACCAGACAGCTTAAGTAATCATGAAAAAATATACAGTAATTCTGATACAAGAATACCAAATATTCCAACACCTATAAAAATAGCTCTACCAAATGAAATCAATCTAGCGACGCAAAGGAGAATAGCAGACCACAATATGACTGTTGGTAAGAGGGAACTTTATCTACAAAGAACTAAGAAATTAAGAGAATCTTATGATTCAGATTCCAAAATGGATACATCGGATCACAATTCAGACAATGGAGAAGAATACGACAGAAGAAGTGACGTGAGCGAAGAACTGAACGTAGATGACGTAACAGACGATGTTTTGTCTCCAGTGGATTTGACCAGAAGACAAATGACCACAAAGCATTTTTCGTTTGTTCCGCAAGCAGGTCTCTTTTTACCCAAACCAGACATGTCAGGCATAAGTATATACGCCAACGAAGACCAATATAACCTGATGAACAATCAGGAGTTAAGGTTTAAGCAGGATATGGAAAAGAATAGGCTTAGTGATGAGGAAAGACAGAACGGTAGTGAAAGCATTTGCAGTGATTTGAGTCGACATTCTCACAGTCCGAAGCCAGGAAGTCCTGTTCCTAGTTTGAATCAGAATAGAAGGCTGGCGTTTTCAGTGGAGAACATTTTGGACCCGAATAAGTTCACTGGACGACATGGTGATAGCATGTCGAGTGCTGGTGGTAGAGGAGTTAGTGTTCGTGGCGGAGCGGGGGGCATGACTCACGCCTATTGGAGGCCGCACTTTGATGTATTGGAACGCGACGGTAGCGAATCAGGTATGAAAGAGATTTTATTGTTATTGTTCAAGAACCTATTGTAAATAAATAGGTATAAAACTATATTGGAGATATGCCTAAGTTATTTAAGGTATTGGAACCGGATTTTTCTGCATCGCGCAGATGGAAATAAACACTCCTCAGCAGATGGCGGTAGTATCAGAAATTGATTCATTTTGAAATAATTAGGATCTCTAGTACCTATAATACACAACTTCCAAAAAATACATAATTGACCGCAGGATGTGGTGGAATATGATAAACGTTGCCCCGTGCATAAAGTGACCACTTGAGTCAGTCAAAGCCGACTCGTAAGCGCCGGAACATCTATCCTGCTTCCTCCCCAATAGGTTTACATAGAGCTATTTTATGTGAATGTAGATATACCTCTCGCTTCTGTTGAGGAAAATCTGTATTTTTGATAATCATTCAATGAATCTCAAATTCTGTCATTCAATAATAACATGATCCAGAATTTGAATATTATTTTGTCTTTGAAGATTTAGTTCCTTTTCAAAAATGACAATGGGCAAAAGTTGTCCAAATGCTTCCACTGATGATACTTATGGGAAAATAAAGCCCATTCCTTTTTATATTTAAAGGATATGGGCTTGCGTACACAAACCCAAATACTTTCCTGCACCCCTTGCATTAGGCTAAAAGCCTGTATCGTAAAGTGTGGAATACGTCACCAGTGCTGGGGTTTGAACCTGGCAGCTCCCGCTTGAGAGACTGCCACTGCAACCAACTGCGCCAACCATGTACTCTGTATCTGCCTTTCCATTTTGGAAAAATGCTATCAAATTCTGCCCCGATCGCTGTGATCATTAAGCCCTCCAAGCAACTTGCCATTTTGTCGGCGCCGGTTTTAAAAACTGCTTAGGAGTCATGCTGTGATCCAAGCACAGTGATCTCAGAATTCGCATCCCGTCTCGACGGGGGCCATTTTTCTTCGAAAAATCATGTTCAATTCGATATCAATTAGAAACTATTGGATAGTTTCAGAACATGCAAAAAATTGCGTCGGGAAAGTAAAATTACTCAGCAAATAGGCACTAAATACAACATCCTAAGACTTAAAACATGGATTAATGAGAACATCTTTTATTGACTTTAGTGATTACAAATTTGATTTACGTAAATTTTCTCGATTAAAAATAATTCCCAATTGACCTCTGAAATCAAACTTGAGATTATTCCAGTAGTTTGTTAATGCTGTAATTTGATCGATAAAAAGTTTAATTTCAGACGCAGTGTTTCTAGTTGATTTTTTTTTATATTTGCTCCCCTTTTTATGCAATAATCCAAAACCAATTTTGCGCCTACGCTTTAATTATAGTGGATCCATGATTTTTTCTGCCAAACGACGACGCTGTGTCGTCGAGACTTGGTATAGCACCTATTTAAAAGATTTCCACAATTCTCATCACATTAGTTTGCGGCGCGGCGACGGCAAGGTTTGGGTATACTCGCGACTATATTTTTTTATCCGAACATAAAAAACCTTTGACAAAAAAAAAACATTTACAACTTGTTTTTCTACTTCTTTCTCAGCCCCTTAGATCCATTGTTTGGTGCTCCACAACTCCCTATCCTGGACAGATTTCATTATATCATCAGACCACCTTGCTTGATGGGGCCTGCCGACGCTTCTTCGGCTTGTTATTGGTCGCCATTCCAAATTTTTTTGTTCACCGTTTATTCATCATTTAGTTCAATTTCATTAGAATGCATTACCTTGATCCAACACATATATTGACAAGTGCATATAAAAGACCTATTACCTACTCCGTCAGATCATAAGGACAAATCTATCCAATTCATTGTATTGGATACATAATACTCATTTTACAAAGCCAATGTTTTATTGGCCCCATAAAAATATATGTAGTGCAAGTACATATAGATAATACATAATATGTATCTACATAGAAGTGTTT
This sequence comes from Ceraclea dissimilis, assembly GCA_963576895.1. NCBI lineage: Eukaryota > Metazoa > Arthropoda > Insecta > Trichoptera > Leptoceridae > Ceraclea > Ceraclea dissimilis. The sequence continues at coordinate 19,058,881 of OY756363.1, forward strand.
TATTATATCGTGTAAATCTGAATCAATGGGCGGATACTATTCCGGATCCGGAAATAAAAGTACACCTTATATAAATGTATAAGGTACGTAATATCCCTCGCATGAAATCATGTGCGTACTGCGTATTTCAAGTCGAACCGGTTCATATGGTTCAATCTATCCATATGCTGGTTGGAGCCTTTAACACTCTGTCCAGAATTCGATTACCAAATTCATCGTACAAATTAGATATGTTGTTCTAACATCGTAGATATGTTGTTCTATCTGGATTAATTGGCAAAATGCTGGTTGGAACTTTTGACACTCTACCCAGCATTCAGTTGCATCAATTCATCATAAAAATTTCCAACATTGTGATAGGTATATTATATTAATTGAAAAAAATTCTGATCGGAACCTTTTACACTCTGCCCAGCATTCGATTAGGTATATCAATTTTATTCATCGTACAAATTGCCAATGCTGTGATATATTTTATTGGATTAATTAACAAAATGCTTGTTGGAACCTTTTACACTCCGATCAGCATTGATCTTTGATCACATTTTCCGTTATTGCTGTCCTAAATATAATTTATTGATCATTTATTTTTCACCCAACCCATCGTTTTGTACATAGGAGGAATGAATCCCATTATTACCACATCGTTTTTTCATCATGTCAAGAATTTTCAAGAATTATTGTGACAAATCCATTAAATCACAGTTGTTTCAATTTTTTTTACCTGCGGCACTAATCTAATTAAAAAGTGGGGGTTTGTTCACATTAAATAAAGGAAACTTAAAAACGATTCTGTTTTATCAAAATTCTTATGTTTTATATTAAAATTTCTGACTGCGGCGCTAGTCGATTAGTGTTGTAACCCCAAAATATATTCAGATGCGTTGCTATTGAAAGAAAACCAAGTTCATAAAATTCAACCATTTTTGAAATAAAAAATTCATCTGCGGCACTAATTACAGTGAGGTTTCGTTCACGAAAAATAAACTGGACTTTAACGACGATTTTTTTCCTACCGTCTAATGTTTTATGACAAAAAAAAACAACAGCAAGTGAAGTTATACAAAAGCATTTTTTTTTTAATTTTAGGCATTCCACCCATAAACTATATAATAATAAAATACGGCCCTGGCAACGACAGTAGGTATTCGAAATCCAAAAACATTTAACGAAATATTTTTCCTCTTAGTTAAAGTTACGAATTGAACGAACCGTTTGACTGATATTTGGAATCTGTTTATATTTCCTTAAAACGTTGAAAAGTATCTTGTTTCTGAAGCGATGTTAAGTCTCTTGAGATTTTAATAAAGTACCTAATCCAATACTTCTTTTAAGAATGTCCGATTTTCCGAGTCCGCGCACAAAGGGTCAGCTACTGTCGCACTTACCCTCTTACATCTTGGAAGGGTAATTTCTAGTGACGTTACCCAATATTCGGTATTCGGCCTATTCGGCTCCTTTTTGGAGTAATTGGTATACTCCGAATCCGAATACTGGCTGCTATTCGGGCCTTTGAGTATTGAACCCAATATCTCCGCCACACGCTGGCGAGCGTCCACATGTTTTATGTGTTCATGAGTAAAAAGGTGTCAACGGTCGATTACGTACACGTACCAAGACAAACGTTCCATCCACACGCCTTTTTACTCATATACGCAAAAAACTTGAGGACGCTCGCCAGCGTGTGGCGGAGATTGAAATTATTGAAATAAACCCAAATACACCTTGTACACTTTACAGTATGCTTGAAAACTTATGTCGTGAAGTGGAGTAGGTCGGCATCGGGGATTGAACCCGCGCCCACTGGATTAACAGTCGAACGCGTTACCAACCAGGCTACCAACCACCTCAGTTAGCCCGAATATTTTGCTATTCGGCTTGAGGGCAAATATTCGGTATTCGGCTTGATGCCGAATATACCGTTCGTTGCAACACTAGCAATTTCATTGGCAATAAGTGTATTTTTAAGGGTTGGGAAAAAAAGCGATAAAGATAAGGACGGGATAAGCTTAAGAGATGGAAGCGGAGTATTCTGGAGGAATTGAGCCACTTATGGTACCTACTAGTCCTCAAGCAATTTAGGCAATTGCCTTTCAAGCGAAGAAGCAATGCTAAATCTTTATATTATTTTTATTTTTATGCACGTTACCGGAAATGTATGAAGTCCGTCATTGTATACAATACCTTTAAAGAAAAGTATATAAGATGCCTAAAATCAGCAGGAAATGTGTGAAATATACTTCATTTTTTTATTTTTTTTTTTGAATTACAATTTATATTTTGTATATTACCTGCATTATATTATTTGATCTTATTTTGATTTATTTTATTTTGTTTTGATCTGTTTTATCTTATTTTGTGCTATTTTATTTCTGTTTTATTATTGTGGCACATTTGAGGATTGGTTTTGTAATTGCCGGGTCTTTTGGGATTGACCCAAATACAGGTTGTACCTAGTTGGGCAATTCCGGCGTAAACTCTTTCGTAATCTATATTGAAAATAAAAAAAGAAAAGGATTAAATGTAATCATACACATTTTACTAACATTAAGTATGTACATTTTTTAAACAGGAACTTGAAATATATCAAATTGTGAAATTTCATGTGCGACCCCAGTTTTCCTGTAAAAATTAATAAGTTCTTCGGTTTGATTACGTTTTTATTCTGGATTTTATCTATGTGCCAGCTCACCCGAAAAAAAACAATAAGTTTTTGAGTTATAATAACAAATAATATTTCCTAAGAAAAGTATGAATTAAAGAACCTGTGACAACAAGCAGTTATATTTCAACAGATACACAGTAATTAACATTGGGCATATCTGGGTTAAGTGTAAAGTGATCACATTAAGCCAGCCGACGATCAGTCATAAGCCTGATGGAAGGTCCATCCTTTGCTGAGATGAGATAACTGCTTGTTATATTCAACTGCAACATGTAGAAAATTCCGATGTTCTCACAAAAATTATATAATTGTGATTTTCCAAGTAACCTGTGACAAATTATTTCACACATTTCCTAAATTGACCCGGCATTGTATACATTTGCTAGCAATCGTAGACAATTCCTATATTTCATACATTTCCGCTAACATATACTCTTTCACTCGGTTGAGACATTTTCTAAAACACTCTACGACCTAAATACACATCTTATAGTCTGTCTTCTATCTGATTAAAGGACATAAGCGTTTTATATCAGAGAATATTTTGTGATACAATTTGAATTTTTATGCTAAAAGGCCATATTGCGTCGGGAAAAGTAAGATTACTCAGCTAATACTAAAGATATCATCCTAAGACTTAAAACATGGATAAATGAGAATATGTTTTAGAGACTTTAGTGGGTAGAAATTTGATTTTCATAAATTTTCTGGAAAAATAACGGCAAAGTTATACCTCTGAATTTGACTGAATCTTGAGATTATTCCTGTAGGTATTTTGTTCGATATAATGCTGTAATTTGGTTCATAAAATGGTTAAGGTAAGACGCAGAGACTAGTGGATATTTTGTTTAATATTCTGTCCCCAAAAATCTATTTTGTCGCTTACGTTACTCATATTTTGTGCTTACACTCTCATACAAAATTTGAAAAGTCGAAGCGATAATAAAACTATTTTTACATACATATTATCACACTTTAAAAGTAGGCATATTGACATTTCAAAAATTTCTAAAAACGGGAAACCCTAGATCTAGACAACCTTAATACTAAATATAAATGAGTAGATACATTGAACCTTTATCGAGGAAATACCCGTAAAAGTTTTTTTTATATCTTGTATAGATTTCTCAAAAAAAATGTGAAAGACATCTCTGATCTTTTTTTCGAAAGACACTAACTCGTTTCCCGAAAGTCGCAGTTTTTTTTCGTATTGATAATGTGCATTAAATTAAGTTTTTAGATTGAAGCGAAATTAACCCCAAAAATGGAGAAACGCTATTTTAACCATTTTATCATGAGATTGTTCATGCGATTTTGAACCTTAATTAACGTGACGTCATAATTGGGTCGAGGTACCTACCTACCAAAAGGAAATAATTTATCGAAAGGTTTTTTGCTGAAGCAGGTAGGTTGGTAAAAAAGAAAATTTTGCTAGGGTTGGGAATTTAAAAAGTAAGAGTACTAATAAAAATTTCCCGCATCAAGTGATGGGAAATGATACTCATATAACTGCAATGTATAGGTAGTACTTATTACCTAAGTTTTTTTTACAACCCTCGGGCGAATGCGGGATTGAAAGCGCAACTTCCCCCTAGTCCTCTCGTTATCTCCCTTTTTTCAATTAATTCGTCCTCACACATGGCCGCAAAACCCCAACTCACTCCCTTCTATACGTCTCCACACTCATACTCTGAATTTGGTCTTCGAACTGAGCAGTGGCCGTAACCTTTTTAGCTATAGCTACACCTAAATAGATTTTAACCTATATCTAACAAGAGACTGGAAAAATTGGTGTTATTTTTCTGGAAAAGTGATGTAATTTTTAGAAAAAAGTTTCATTTTACACAATTTTGGCAAAATGTGGCGTTATTTTTCATACATTTATATAATTAAAGTGTTTTTGCATGTTTCAATACAAGAATATTAAAAAAAATTGATCGTGAACAATATTTTATAGAAAATTCCTTAAAACCAATAAAATAAAACAAAAATATTTGAGAAAAACAAAAAACGCCTATTTGCAAGATTTTTACTGTGTGGTTCTTCGTACTTTCAAAGCCACATTCCTTTTGATAATGTTTCAATTCCAATGTTTTCCAAAATAAAGGTCGAAATTCGCGTCAAATGTGTGAAAATTCACGTTATTACTGTAAAAGAATGCTGAAATTCGCATTACATGTGTAAAAATCACGAAATTCGCGTTTTTCGCGTAAAAAGCACGAAATTCGCAAATAAATTCGCCACGTCCCTTGTGGAGAAGGCAGAGAGAACGGATAGTCAGACTTTCCAGACACTGTGATGTAGGTGATGTATATAATAATGTAAAAAATATACCTTCCACAATACCTAAAATTAAACAATGTTAAAATTTTAGGGTAGTATGAAAAATGTAAATATTGTAATAAGATTTATATGTGTATATACGTGAAATGTAAGATATTTATTAGTGATTTATAAACTTATTTGAATTTGTTTCCTATGGAAATATAAAATAGCGCCGCAGGCGAACTTTTTTTTAGAAAAAGGGGTAGATAATTTGGTGATTCTGGTATGGAAAAGCGTTTTGTTAAATTTTTTTATTACTCATATTTTTTTGTCAAACGGCCGATATTGCCGCCCCTCTAGAGGTGACACCTGAGGCGGCTGCCTCTTTGCCTCGAGGCACTGCACGACCCTGCATGACCCCGCACCCGTCATACACCAATAAAATAATCAATTCTAATGGCGGACATTAGAGAAATAAATGATCCGTTTACACAAAATGTCATGTAAAATTGAGTCATTACCATTTTATTGGACTTGTTATTATTACTGGACAATACAGTCATCGATAATAATAATAACAATAATCCAGTTCAGTTATTTCACGGGCCGGTGATCCCAGATCACCCCAATAACGTATCAATTACATTCGTTAATCTAACCATCCCTGCCACGGTGACTAATCCGCCAGTTATACGACGGATAGATTTACCCGCCACCGCGACCGACGACGAGTTGGTTAGTTGGTCGGCTGCTGATACCGAATTCTCTGAATACCTATTCATATACCGCTGGGGGAAGAAATCAAAATTTTAGTGTTTATTGATTGATTTATTTATTAACTAACTGGTGTTGCCCGGATAATTATTTTTGACATCCCTTTTTTGGTCCATTTCATCCCTTTTAATAAAAATTTTGATAATCAAACACCCTATTACTAATTTTGATAGGAAAATCTATGTGCCAAATCTCAAGTTAGTGCCACGGCTGGTTTCCGAGATATTCGTGTACTCTAAAAAAACTTTCAACCATGTTTTTCACCCCCTTAGGGTCGGAATTTTCAAAAATATATTCTTAGTGGAATGTTTTGTATTAAAAACTATCTGTCTTCAAAATTTCACTTCTACAGAATTAGCCGTTTTTAGGCTCTGCGTTGATGAATGAGTATATCAGTCAGGACACTTTGGTTTATAGATAATGCTTGTGTTTAAGGCCCCGCGCATCTGAGCCTGATTCTTCGATATCCATGATATCCGGACAGGTGAATGTTATCCAGTATTAGGCTGATAAGTTTATATGTCAATCATGAATGATAATATGCAGACTCTTCTGGCTGGTAATACTGAGAAGTGTGTTGGCAAGTACTGTTTTATTTTATATTACTTTACAGTGCATTTTCTATATCTTGTCAGCCGGCGGAGGTCAGCTGCAAGAGGAGATCAAGATTGTATTGTTGGTAGCCCTGATTGTCGAACCTTGTCATAAGAGCTGTCAAAGGTCCGCAATATTCTCACATTGTATATTTAACAAGAAACCTACAATGCCGAAAATATTACAGAGCGGCGCTAGAGAAATCATTTTAAACTATTTTAAAAAGACAAGATAGTTCTGCGAGTTGGAAAAAGAAGAAAATACTCCGATAATCTTTTTAAACCGCCATCACAAATTTGAAAAACAATGTCGCCAGTTTATTCTAACAATCCAAAAATTGGGTAGTTTTATTTTAACAACAGTTGTGAAATATAATTTGAAAGTAGCAAAATAATGTAACCATACCTTATTATCACATCAAGCAACACTTTCAATTATCTCGTGAGACTTCTGAAAAAAAAATGGACTGTTAGTACCTACTCATACAACTCTCTAATACAACGTAAACCGTTTGACTTGATGCAAACAAATTGATCAAATTGTATGGAACTCGTATAGGCTAGGTAATAATAATAATGATATCAATTGATTCATCCCTCTGTAGGTAGGTGGAGAGTACCAGAGAGTACAGGGGTAATATGGGCAAGTTGTTGCCGCCTTGTCAGTGGGCTTTATTCTGTAAACAGCAGGGGTGTCGTGCGGTTGCCATGGATCCTGGGAACTGGGATGTGGAAGTGGGTTCACAATCCGGAAGAGTCTACACTCTACAATATATTATTCGGCGTGTTACAGACAAATTGTTTTATTAGTCGTTCTATACATTGCCAGAGGTGGGCACCGTTAATCAAAATGTTAACTTCGTTAATAGATAATCCGTTAACTAAAAAGTTTAACGGAAGTTAACGTTAATCCTTTAAAGCGTCAATGTAACAAGTCGCGGTTAAATTACATAAAATAGAACTACATTAGTACAACTACTATCACATTTACACTATCGCGATGTATCCCAACCAAGTGAAATTTCTTTTCCAACTCCCAACCCACATACGATACCACACATAACCCCATACAACCCTTGGATTATCTAATACCAGCGCCGCCAGTGGATGATGTCTATGCAAACAATAAAATATTAACGGACCTAATTAACGGAAGTAAAATGTAACGGAAGTTAAATAATCCGTTAACAATTTTTGGAGGTGAGAAAAGCGTTAGATCGTTAACCAAAATGTTAACTTCGTTAATTAACGATTAACGGATTAACGCTTTTCTGCCCAGCTCTGTACATTGCCTAGGAAATCTATGATGATGTGGTTAAAATCTTACAGATTGGTTTGTACCAAGCATTTTCGTCCTTTCTTTCCACCCCGCTGTCCCGTCACTCGCCAATCTCTTCACTTCCGTTTAGGTGCTACAGCAAACGCTCTCTGTGGTGCAGGTGTGATCTGTCCAGTTAATCTTGAGCATGCGTCTGTAGCACCACATCTCAAAGGCTGAAAGACGTTCGCATTCTCCGTTGCTGATTGTCCATGTTTCGCATCCATAGGAAATTAATTAAATTTTAACAATATTTACCAGAAAGGTCAACATTGTCATTCATGAAAAAATCAACTATCCAGAAATCATATAAATCAAAATAATTTTAGAAAGACGTTCGCATTCTCCGTTGCTGATTGTCCATGTTTCGCATCCATAGGAAATGAATTAAATTTTAACAATATTTACCAGAAAGGTCAACATTGTCATTCATGAAAAAATCAACTATCCAGAAATCATATAAATCAAAATAATTTTAATCTATCGTTTTTTTTTGTTGCTAAAAAAAAATCTGAGTTTATCGAAATAGACCCAATACATATTTTTACACTTCAGAATATGTTAAAACAACTTGTGTCGTAAAGTGGAGTAAGTCGGGATCAGGGATCGTAGTCGGCTCCTCTTGATTATTAGTTCTCGCCCAACTGTGTACCTACTCACTGCCTAGGATTTTTTTTATTTAAGTGTTTCTTGGACAGCCATTTTTCCTTTCAAACAAATATGTACCTAACAGTGACGAAGGGTGGATTTTCGCAGAAGGGAAGTCGGGGCCAACATTTCTAACGGGATTACATCAGATTAGACACTTTTATACCTATCATTTTATCCAAAAGGTAACTCGATGGGAATCGTATTCTTTGGTAGCTTCGCGCCTAGTACCTAATACAATTTATATTGTTGACTTCACTAGTAGACTATCCATGAAATATCTAGCAATTTGAAAAACTGGCTGCATTATACGCATTACTGGCAACATATCGGTTATATAAATTGTGTAGGTAGGCAAGTACTACGACAAAAGCCTCCGGGGATGACTGAAAGCTCACAAAACTACCCCCGAGTTCCTCAATTTCAGCTATACCTAATAATACACCTAACTCGCTAGGTACCTTCCTATAAAACTAAGTACTCATACTTGCTTGCACAATAATATAGGTATAACCTTTCAACTTATTTCTGAATAGATATAATGCTCAGGTATTTTTATAGATAGGTTTATTTAATAATAGAAAATAATTGCTTATTATCCTAACAAACATTATGTACTTATTTAGAGAAACAGGATCTCATTAACAATGTAAAAAATCATCTAATATAAAATCTTTAACTTGCATATGTCTTTGTGAAAAGTTTCAGTAAACGGCGATATTAGTATACATTATGCAATAAATTTAAAAAATATATATTTTGGTTTTCCAAAAAAAATCGGTATTTTTTTAACCAGCGATTGGCATTGGGAGTAAACTGGTAGTTCTATAAAATCGCATTATAAAATGTTAAAAATATTTTTTTTATCGTTTTGGGGTTATTTTTTTTTTTTTTTTTTATTTATTGAACATAAAATACATTTACAATTTACAATTATTAAATGCATGGTAAGAATATGATTAGCAATGATCTTGTTACTCCCCGGATATGAGTAAGTATATTACTCGTGTTCCGAGGTTAATTTCGTTTCTTTCAAAAGAACTTTACGGTCATTACCTAGATTTTAATGCATAATATTATTCTTCCTGGCACTATCCCAACTTATTGCCGCTGAAGGCTATTGGGATCGGCTCTTCTCGTCCTAAGGTTGTACACCCTTCGATTCCTTATGTCATTTTCATCCAGGCCATTTCTCCGCAGGATCTTGTCGCATTGTGTCATCCAGGTATTCTTTGGTCTCCCTCTTGATGGATCTCGACGGAGATTCATTGACATTATTACATTGCATATTATTGATACAAAAATATCTCTGCGACGCGACGTTCAGGAAACGAGTTTTAGTCTTTTGAAAAAGTATCTGTTTTTTTTTTTCACATTTACTTTTAAAAATCTGTACAAGATCTAAAAATCTTTCACTAGATAAAGGTTCAATTTATCTACCCTATTTTTTTTCCAAAGCATATTCAGTAATGTTGCCGAAATTTAAGGTCTCTAAAATCTCTTTTTTTTAATGACAATATGCCTTCTCTCAAATCACATTTCGACTCAAAAACAGATAAATCATTTTTTCAGCTGTCGGATATTGGCTCATAAAATACTCGAAAATATATCAAAGAAGTATGGGGCTATTTTACAACACACATCCTTATCCTAAATGTTTAGATTGAAAAGAAAAGAAGAAGAAAAAGAAAAATGATTAGTCAGGTAAATTCACCTGAAAGTAGGTACCTATATATTTGACTTCACATTATGTCTTATAGAACAAATAATTATTTCAAATTATAATTAAGTATAAATTTATTTTGACAATACATGTCTTACACAAGATATCATTTTCCACTTCAGATATCAAAACACGGAAATATCAACCCTTCTTAATATAATTCAATACTAACCCTTTAAGAACATCCCTGTAACGTAGAGGGCGTCTCAAAGTTTCCACTCCTTTTGAGCCAGTGGTATCCAACCGAATTTGCACCGAGGGCTACTTTAAAAACATTGCCATGAATCGCGGGCATCGCCTAGTTTTACTTCAATCTTACTTAACTACTCAAGGCTCGTTTTACTCTTCTTACTTCTTACATTCTGTATTCTACATTTTCAGCTAACTGATCAACAAGTTGTTATAGTTAGCGCCGCAGGCTTTTTTTTTTCACGTAAATTTTTAGAAATTTGTGATATGTAATAGTTTGATTTAGGAGAGATTTTGCAGGTAAATTTAAGTTGCATATACCTATGTTTTTTAACTCATAATAGTACGCCTTGAACAGTGCCGCAGACGATTTTTTTATGCCAATTTAATGTTTGTCATATTTTTACATAAGGGGACAGTAAAGTTGCAAGGACAGCAAAATATTATATTTGAACATAATACCACAGTAAAGATAAACTTAACATAATTTCTTCGTCTATCTTTTTGTTTTCGCCTACAAGTCGCCCGCGAACCGCACCCGCTCTCGGTTGAACACTTCTGTCTTAAGCCTTTCTTTTGAATAACAATAATTAGTCGATTCCTGAAGCAACTCACCTGAAAATTGTCGAAGCACTCCGCTGAATACAAATTTACTTATAAAGTCAAAAATATTTACAATTGTTGGTACAAGGAAATTTACAAATTTCTGAAAGTAATTCTGAAAGAGATTAACACCTTGTCACTTTGCATTTGAAGGGGTGAAACAAATACTTATACTTTTCACAAGATTTTGAAAGTAATCCATCTCAATATAAGTTATAAGAAATAAAAATAATGAGAAAGATAGCAAGTATAGTTATCTCAACAGATATACAACAAAGGATGGACTTTCCGTGAGGCTTATATGACTGATCGTCAGCTGGCTTGATGTATTCACTTTAAACTTAAGTAACATTTACCAATTCCAGTCCATCATTCTAACGCTGTGGTATGAAGGCTGGTAGCTGGATCGAGGAAAAAAATATTGTGCGCCGACTTCCATTGAGATTTTTTTTGCTATTTAGCGACAAATATAGCTCTGTAATCTTGAAGGCTTTTACAGTGTGATGAATCCGTATTAATTGTGAGTTTTTTCGGGATTATCGTCATGGTTTTTCACGGAGTCAAGACCCTGTATCAATACAAAAACAAATAAGACTTTGTTCTAGTCAAGGGTACAGAGTTCAAATCCCACCTGTGAAATCATTTGACAGAGTGTAGCATACTCAGAAAATGAAATAAAAAATGTTTAAGATCCATAGAGCTGGAGAGCTAAATTGATCAATTAAGTCAACCAACTAGATGATTAGTCCAGTGTATTCCCGCCGTACTACGATCAAAATAACTAAGTACATTAGTTTTTCCCATGTGAATTTCGGATAATTTATCAGCTTTTTTCCATGTACATTGCGGATAATTTATTGGCATGTATTTATAAAATGTTTTGCTCTTCTTTCCCAGGTAAAGACCAACTGCAGCACTCTGACAATGAGGACAACGACCAAGATGATAATGACGAGAATCTTGATGACGACACACTGACGCAGTCAGACTTGGATGAAAGCGGAGAACCTAAGAGTCCCTCCGGAGCTTCGGGAAGTCGGAGGAGTGGGAAAGGGAGAGATGGAGGAAGTAAAAGTCAGGGAGGAGGAGCCAAGCCTAGAAGAGCCAGAACGGCATTTACTTATGAACAATTAGTTTCTTTGGAGAATAAATTTAAGACGACAAGATATCTGTCTGTTTGCGAAAGACTGAATTTGGCGCTGAGCCTTAGCTTGACAGAAACTCAGGTAAGCCTAATTTTCTTCACGCATGTTGGTATTCGTATGCTGGATTTTGCTAACTTTTTAGGTGGGGAATAGCGGAGATACGAGCCACTAAGCACAAATTTTGTATGAAAAATAATGATGAGTGGTCCCTATCTCCGCTATTCCTCACCACTTATAAGAAGTTGGTGAAATCCAGATAAATCCTCTAAGTCGCTCTAATAATCTAAATCGCTCAAAATCTCCGAAGTTAAAATTTGTTTTAAACATGTCTTTTTCTTGTTCCCAGGTCAAGATATGGTTTCAAAACCGCCGCACGAAATGGAAGAAGCAGAACCCTGGAATGGACGTCAACAGCCCGACGGTTCCGCCTCCGCCACAGGGGAGTGGCTTCCCCGGCGGAAGTCCCTTCGGCGGGGCGTTACTTTATGCCCCACACGCTGGACATTATGGCTTTGGAGGTGCCGGAGGACCCTATGGAGCATCGTATTTCCATCACCTCGCTGGGCACCACCATCACCCGTCATTAGGACATTCTCATAGTGCGTGATCGGCGATGAATTCCGCCGAGATTACGAGACTCGGCGGAAAGTAAAAAAAAACTTGTGAACATGTTTTTAGTGGACTTTTGACTTGTGAAAAATGAATCAGTGATTTAAAAAAAAACACAGATTGAAAAATACTCAATTGAAACTAATTAACTCTCTAAACAGTTATGGTGTAACATTTTGAATCGTTTCAAATAAAATAAATAAGAAAAAAATCCTCGATTCCATACATAATAAAAAAGTGCTAAAACTAGGAACCGATTGCTAAAGGTTCTCTTACACGGGCAATTTTTCGAGCAATAATTGCTCGGCAATGCGTCACCCTTCAACGTCGGCAATAGTTACTCGTGAAAGCGAACCTTTAGATTACTTAGCAATATCTTGATTCATGAAACGACCGCATCACGACTTTTGACCGCAACAATTGCTATAGTTCTGGCATAAGTGCGAATAAAGCCCCTTCTCGGTCAAATTTTATGACTGCGTTCGACAGTTTGATATAATTTTACTATAGTAGTTATGTACTTATAATATGTATCATTGTAATATTTTATGTCTGTATATATTTAAAAAATAGGTAAATAGGTATAGTGAAATAAAATATTTGTAATAAATAGTTATTCATTTGTGATTTTAGTATAATTTAAAATTAATTAAATAATGATTGATTTTAGAAATAGTTAGGGGTGCAATAAATACTAAAATAAAATTATATTACAATGTATATATACTAGATGCGTACTGTGTATATATTATTCTTCTCGAAGTATTTTACCAAATATACTGCAATAAAATATACTAGGTATTGAATATACTAAGTATATTTACTAGACTTTGGCACTATAGTTATCTGTACTTACTTCTATATAAACTTATAAATTATACCTAATTATTTGTTGCATCAATTCAATGATAATTGGAAAAAATAAAAAATACTTTAATTTTTAAACATGGTGATAAAACTCAAATTACTCTGGAAGACGTCGCAGATAAGCTCGCCCTAGTGAACAAATGTCATGGCATATATTATTTACCATTTATTTGTGTACTTTGTTCACTTGAGTGTAAAATTGTAAATTAATAAAATTTTAAACTATGTATCCTGAAAATTAAATTCATTGAGTGAAATAAAAGGCAAAAATTTAATTTTGTTCGGTCTTTGCGACTTGTTTCCTATGGAATCGCAAAGTTTCATACAAGTTTCGTATTATAAATAGGCAAAAAAAATCTACCTAAAAGTTGGCTCTAGCAACACTATAGTATAACAAAAGTATAGTATATGGATACGATGTATAAAAAAATACCTCAATGGCGGTAAATTATAAAAAAAATGTGAAAATATTACATCAAAAACTATGTTTTAATCATTCTATTATTTGATTTGAAATCAATTAACTTGTTTTTCTCACATTTTCTCACATTTTACTGATTATTTCTTGTTTTTCTCACATTTTCTCACATTTTGCTGATTATTTCTTGTTTTTCTCACATTTTCTCACTTTTCGCTGATTATTTGCGGCTCATTTCCAATTAGATATAAGAAAATATCATTTTCATCAATTCTTACATTTTTGTTAAAAAAAAATGCACCAATGTCAATTAATATAGAAATTGTTATAATAATGAAACGCTGTACATATTAAACCACCAATGTTACATTTATTGCATTATTTTGTAATTAATTTTATGTAGATTTTTATTGTTTTATCAAACGTACTCATTTTTTGCCAATTATTTTGGTTTTGTTATATTTGATTTGTAATAAATATTATTGATATCTAAAAATTGAAACCTGGTTTTTCTTTATTTTACGAGCTCTGTAATTCATGAACATCCACATCCCTTAATTCTGTCTACTTCCGCCTCTTTTGATTCTGTCAAAATCCACATCCTTTAATTCTGTCAACATCCAAATCCTTCAATTCTTTCATGATCCATACCCCTTAATTCTTTCAACATCCATATCCCTTAATTCTTTCAACTTCCGTATAACTGTATTGTAATAATTCTGTGATCAAAAAGAAACTGAACAATATAAAATTAAATTTTTAATACTTCCCTGGGAAACACCCTATGGAAACGTCAAATTTGATTGGTACCCATTACTTCAAATGATCTACAGAGATTATTGATCGATCAACAGGTGATATAGATCTGAATATGATCGGAAAATTTAGTATTTTCCTTTGATCACACCGCATTGCGCATTGATTGCGTTGCGCAGTGGAGCGTTACGAATTGATCATCTCGATTCATATTGATTGAAACGGAAAAAGATCTAGAGGTGGAAATGTGACAATAGATCATTTGTCACGCCTCTAATTGGACCAAGAATAATCACTAGAATTCATTCACAAACTGACAATGTCAGTCCAATAAATAAGTATGAGTGATATTAAAAAAAAAACATTTTTATGAACCATACAGTTTGCATGTAAATTAATTGACACATTGTATTGATTTGTATTGTAAAAATGAAAATAAACAATTTATTATTATTATTATTTATTGTTATACTCATTGGTTCATTCCATTACAAGAAAAGATCTTCACTAATTGAAAAAGCAACCTAACAAACTATCAGGGGAAAAATCAGCTGGCTGTCAACCAAACGGAGTACGACATTGGTGTTCATAGAGGTTTCTATATTTATATTTTCTGTTGTTGTCGTCAATCAAATCTCATCAAATTTAAATAACATTTGCCAATGTCCAGAAGTTTGAAATTTTGATACGACAATTTAAACTTTGTAAAGTATCTGTTTCATCATACGCACTCTGGCCGAGGAAAAGGCGGTGAACAATTATGCCTACTGAACGATGTACCTACACCACCTACTATTGTATTCACATGAAATAAATAAAATAGGTAAAGTACCTATATACTTAATTGTTAAATTAAATAGTTTTAATTTTTATATGGAGGAATAAAAGCGTGCTTCTTAAAAAGATTTAACGATTACTTATTTACTTTTCTCACAAAATTATGTCCAATAAAATAACCCAACTTACGTACATTGGTTCTTTTGGCTCCAAACCCACAATAATATAAATGAATAGAGAATACACAAACAACAGATGACTTTGTGTGAAATGTATTTTTACTTCTTCTATGTGAACTAATATACAGGAAACACAAGGTAGGTACTGAATCACAACTCGCTGTTGGAAAGTCGGTATACGGAGCCCTATACAAAGCTCGGTGAATAAGTAGCATTACAGTCCATTTTTCTCCATTTTCTTTATTTCACTCGCCTCTCTTTAAATACCTCTTCATTTATAAACCATTTAATATGGAGGTAACATTTTAATGTCAGTTTATAGAAAATTAACCGAACATTGAATCATATTCAGTAAAATCTGCCGTACGTAGCTTAGATTAGAAGATATTCAACAAATCTATCTATCTATCTATACCCTCACGCCACATCCCTTGCAGGGTAGGCAGAGAGGACAGAGCGCCAGACAGCCCTATCCTTACACACACTCCTAGCTTCCGTCACATTCATGCAATTAGTCATACACGCTCTCCGATTCCTTTTACTCAAAACGCGTCCATCCTTGAGGATCTGGTCGACATGATCGGACCAGGTCAGTCTCGGACGGCCGCGCTTTCTCACCCCTCTTCGCTCATTCAGATATATCTTTTTTGTCATCCTGTCATCATTCATTCTCTCAACATGCCCAAACCATCTTAGTTTGTTTACTTTCATTCTTGTCACTACACCAGTCTTGCAGTCACTCATTTCCCTAATAACCTCATTCCTTATCTTATCTCTCAGCGTTTTCCCGCACATTCTTCTTAATGACCTCATTTCTACTGCATTCAACCCTGATTCATCCTTCTTCATCCACGTCCACGTCTCACTAGCATACATCAGGGTCGGCACCAAGACAGCATTGTGCACTAGCACTTTTGCTTTCATAGACACATTGCTACTACTAACAATCGGACCGAGCGCACCATTCGTCCTAGTACCGGCCAGCTTCCTTCTTTCAATGTCTCCATCACAGCGTCCATCTCTAGTAAACAAACTTCCCAGATATACATACTCATCCACTTGCTCCAGACAGTCATTACCAACCTTTATCACACAATTTGTCCTTATTTCCTCTCTTTCGAACACTCATGTCCTTATTTCCTCTCTTTCAACAAATATTCAAGAAAATGAAGAAAATTACAACTTTATGAGAAAAACAATGCAGTATTAAACCGCTGTATTCAGTATTTTTTAATGTACAGGGTATAGTTTGTACTCAATAGACCAAGAATTTTATGATCATAGGAAAAAACAAATTTCCTAGAATGCTTCCTTTAGGAGTTATTAGTAAAAATGTAAAAACTTCAAAAAAAAATTTTTTGGGTCACCCTGTACTTAGCACAAGGGAAAAAATTGGTGCAAACCTCAAAAAACCTTCTTTGCATGTTGATGAAGAGATTAAAACAGTTTCCAGCTTTCCGACAATTATCTACGCTATATGTACCCTTTTTTATGTTATTTGACCTATAAGAGCACCTTTTTGAATTTTGCAATACTTAGTACGAGTAATGCAGACATACAGCGTCTTATTTATATTTTCAGATCATATAATAAATACGTATTATTTCTAATTGCTTTTAATTGCAGTTTTGATGTCTTGTATTAAGATACGGTATAAGTTTCAGTAAGTGAAATGATGCACACTCCATTTACCTGGACCTAACTACTGGACTAATGTAATATACAGACTTTATACAGTGTGCAATACATGCATACATTTATTTCTTTCAATTCATCTCATGAGTACAAATAGTTCCACAGCACATATTATCAGCGATCAAAAATTACAGTAAACAAACCAGTAAAGGCTTGACAATATACGACCTTACACATTATACAATATACATAGTACCTATTGGCTATTACCTATGTACTTAAAAAAACCCTACATAAAATACTCAAAATTGAACATAATCAAAATGAACCAGTTATGCCCACTGTAAAGATATTCGTAAATTATACGAAATAAATAAATACTGAAGGTTTCTTACCCAACTATGACGTCACGGTAATTCCCCACGGCATTAAGGTTAAAAATCGCATGAACAATCGCACGATCAAATGTTAAAAATGTCGTTTTTCTTTTATTTTGGGGTTAATTTTGCTTCATTCAAAAAACTTTTACGGTTATTGCCTAGATTTTAATGCATATTAAGATACAAAAAATAATTCTCCGAGACTTTCGGGAAACGAGTTTCTGTCTTTCGGAAAAAAGATCAGAAGTGTTTATCACATTTTTTTTGAGAAATATAGATTTCTGTATAGACAAGATATATATAATATAATCTTTTACGGTCATTCCCTAGATAAAGGTTCAATGTATATATTCTATTTTTTCCAAAGCATATTTAGTAAGGTTTTCGATATCTCTCGATTTTTTTTTTTGATATGTTAATATGGCTACTTTTAATGTGAGAAACTATTATATTCGACATACTGAATATCAAATTAACTTCAAAGACAAAATGTTTCCAAAAATATCCGAGACAAATCAAAATTCTAAACGGTGAAGCACTTTAAAAATATAAACTCTTCATAAGAGATTGAAACTTTCAACGGGTCTTTTAATAAAATTAAAGAAATTACTTTGATGTGATGACGAGGCAATGTGGCGTGACATCTAGTGGCGATTAGCGGAAACCATCCGTCTAATTGTGACAAAATACTGAGCCTATATTGTTGTCCTTCCTCACCATATTAATATCTTACAAAAAAATGTAATAAAACGTCATCGCATACTTAATGGATGGCGAAAATAATAGTCAATTAAGTGTACTCACATTTTTCACGATTTTCATTACCGTAAAATGGGGTGCAATTGTGCCACTTTTTTTAGTTTTTGCTGTGTACAAAAAAAAGCAACTAATTCATTTTTTTTTCTTAAACAAAGATCTGGACTTGCATACACAAACCCAAATACTTTTCTGCAAACCTTGCACTAGGCTAGAAGCCCGATATTGAAAAGTGTGGAATACATCGCCAGTGCCGGGGTTTGAACCTGACACCTCCCGCTTGAGAGACTACCGCCCCGACCAACTGCGCCAACCATGTACTCTTGAAATTAAAGGACTGATTTTGTCTTTGTCTGTGTAACCGGAAGAACCTGGATGCGGAGGGGGAGAAACAGAGATGAGTGGAAGGAAATGGAAGAGGCCTACGTCCAGCAGTGGAGGGAGGAAGGCTGAGGAAGAAGAAGAAGATGTAACTATTATTTTTTGGAGCTAATAAAACATCACATAGGTAAGTAGGGAAAAAATATATACTTACAATTTTTTTAATCCAAAAATCTAGGGAGTGACCCTAAAAGTTTTTTTGTATGATACGAAATCAACCCCAAAAAGGAAAAAAAAACACTAAGTATTTCAAACATTTTTTCATGCGGTTTTGAACCTTCGCGGGAAATCTGCGTGACGTCATAATTGGGTTCATATCTTTAAGTAGGATTTTTGCCCATACATTTCTCAAATATTCAATCAAATTTGACTGCAGCGTTACCAGTGGTAAATTTCTTCACTATCAGAATATTTTTAGAGTGTCCTGAAATAGTCTTAATTGATGTTTTGATAGAAGTGTGTCGGCAAGTCAGAAGACGGAACATCAAACATAATTGAAGGTACGGGTATTTAAGAGTGCAAATGTGCCGTGAGGAGTTGTATGACTAACATTCACAATGTAAGGAAATGCTAGAGACGTTCTGATAAATATTATATCTTACTATTTAACACACACTCAATGCTTTTGTCACATTCATGCAATTCGTCATACACTTTTACTCAGTACCTACAAGTCCGTCCCTGAGAATCTAGTCGACATGGTCAAGCCGCTGGACCACATTTTTACCACGTATTTATTTAACTTCATCTGTCGTTGCCTAAGTCTACATTTTCCTCTTTAAATTTTAATGACTTGTTTGCAAATATTTTTCAGTGGTAGGTACTATACTTAAATACTATAATTTATAGTAGTACAGGGTCATCGAAAAAGAATGCCCGTACTTTAAAATGGAATAACTTTGGAACTATTTACGATAAATAAGTGATTCTTTCACTGTACGTTAACTAATAAATGTAAATTTCAGAACGGATGCGCAGTCGACAAACCCAAAAGACACTTTTTATCTACCGCCTCGCAATGTAATGGTGATAGTGCAACTATAAGCCTTGCGTTATTTGGTTACCCAAGTCAGAGTCAATTTTCAGTGTACAGCGGCTCTTTGTAGAAACAAATTAATCTGAAACCGTACCTAATAGAAAAAACGGGCAGCGTGCGAAAAAACATTCAACTGGCCGACTACGAGCATCAGAAGAGAATTTTTAACGTATCCGGAATTCTAGTGTTAAGAACCTACAAAAATCAATTTCTTGACCAAATTACAAAAACAAGAGTTCGATATTGCAAAAAAACCAAACGCACTGTGCTTTGCGTTGCATGGTGATATGGAATACTGGAAGACGTAGATAGTTAACGCGGATTGGCTTTCTCCGCTAAGCAGCTATTCTGCGCATGCGCTTATCACTCTATAGGGCTTTAAACAAAAAAATACATTCATTAGTTACCATACAGTGAAAGAATTATTCATTCAACTTGAATGGTTCCAAAGTTATACCTTTTCAAAATGAGGGCATTACTGTTCACGATCACCATTACATTGGAAGGCGCTGGTAGATGAAAAGCGTCGGTTGACTTTATCGACAGCGTAGCCATTCTGCGCATGTGCTTACGCATTGTATCATACATCAAACAAAATTTACATTCATTAGTTATCATACAGTGAAAGAATCATTCATTTAACGTGAATGCTTCCAAAGCTATTCCATTTTAAAGTACGGGCATTCTTTTTCGATGACCCTGTATTTAAGATTTTCTTTCTAGATATTTTTAAAACGTACGGCTTGAGACATCCAGGAGGGGGGGGGGGGAGGGCTGGATATCACTGCTTTAAGGGCCTCATTTCTCCAGCTGAATATCGGCCTCATTCAGTTTTGTCCAATGCCCATGTTTCACTTCCATACGCGAGAGTCGGCAGCAATCTAAAACGCATTTCTTTTTTAATTATTCCTTAAATTGAATTTATTAATTAAATTGTATTCCAGGACAGCCATATTTCTCCCATAAAACACGTGGCGGCATGACTAACTTGGCTAACATGATCTATGAACATATAATCTGTAATTCTGAAACAATCAAAGCAAATATTCAGAAGCAGTCATAGTAAATTATGAAGTTTACATATTCAATTAGTATTCAATCTATTGTGGAATGTATTCACTTCATATACTTCAAGTATGTCGACTTACTGGCAGAACTAACTAACCAAAATTTTGAAGTTTTTTTCTCATGACCATAATAAAATCAATAGTTTGGCTGGCCACACACGTCCCGAAGTTCAGTTCCGGAATCGACCGTTTTGCAAAAAAGTTCCGATCAAAACCTCTCTCTGAATTCAGCGTCACCCCGATTTTAAATTCAGAAAGAGGTTTTGGTCGGAACCTTTTTGCAAAACGGTCGATTCCGGAACTGAACTTCGGGACGTTTGTGACCAGCCTTAAAAGATATTTCATAACTATAAGTAGTCTAATTTCAGCTCTACCCACGTAAAGTAGGTAGTATACAATTATTCAGATAGGTTCCCACCCGCAGCCAAACGAAGAATTCATAGAAATATGATAAATACATGATTTGTACGAGTTGCCGCAACTGTTGCCCGAAAAATTGCTCGTGTAAGAGCACCTTTAAGTAGTAAAGATGAATAAAGTAATGAAAAAAAGGCAAATAAGTACTCAATTTTGCAACTAATTAAGTGCATACTAAAAAAGACGTTCTTTTTTCAATTATTTCATAGTTAAACATAAAATAAAACACATTCGTTTTAGTTCAAAAAGTTACAGAATTAGACCTACTTATATTCGCGATTTTCTACATTTAAAACATACATCGAATACATTTTTTTTTCAGTTAACCAGTTTCGACTGTAAACCGACACATTCTTCTTAAAATGAACACGACTGATTTGTCAAATAAGAAATGAGAATTATTAATCAGAGAGGCGGTGAGAACACATGAGAATAACACGGGAATACTTCAACAATAAATCCAAGATTATAAACAGAACGTCAAGGCCTAATCCTCCTTCTAAATCACCACAGCTTCTGTCTGTCGCCGCCTCGACATTCACCAAGACTCAGGACTCAGAATGATGAAGGTGTGAACTCTGAACCGCAGGAATTAATTTCTGTAAAGCTACGGGATTATAGTGTTGAGAATTTCTTATTTATTTGTTTACCGAAACAATGTTTTTTGTTGGATGTTACATTTTTTTTAAAATAGGTTTTTTTTAATGGGTATGTATGCATGGGCGTCGCCGAGGGGGGAAGGGGGTCAGCTGTATATATTTTCTCATACTAAATGATATAACCTCACAAAAAATCACATTACTACCACACGTTTTTTCATCAAATCCTAAATTTTCTAAAATAAGTGCATATGAATATCCATCAGTTTAATAAAAAAATTGTCTGCGGCGCTATTTTTTATTACTTACTTTTTTATACATTTTCAAATAAACAAACCACATCACGGCCTTCTTCGCTAAGTCTCACAAAAAAAAATCGCCTGCGGCGCTATTTACGCGTTTTTATGCTACATCAATATTTTCAATTTTTGCCACTGCCCCCCCCCCCTAGCTCCGAGGCTGGCGACACCCATGTATGTGTGTACTTTTTTTCCGGATCCGTTTTTTGACGTTGACAGATGTTTCTGGCGCGCTCTATATTTTTTAATTTATTTCGTATCGAATTCGAACTATAAATTCATTATTATTGTAAAATTACGCGGGCATTCAATAATCACTTCGATTTTGTAATATAAATATAGATTATAGTTGAAATCACTGAGTTGAAGTTATTGCAGCGAGTGTACGATAACGCTTGTAGTTTGTTCACTGTGAAGAAGCATAATATAAATACATAATCCTAATAGTGTTACTGATTGCAAGCAGAAATGAGCGTAAGTGAAAAGGATGGACTCTCACCCTATCAAGCTTATGATAACAGACCGGTGACACGATCGACCCCAAGAAAGGTAAGCAACGAATCTGTAAACATTGCCGGCCATTTTATCAACCAAGACAGCGTCGGCCATATTGTTGAGCCTTGTCAAGATGCCAACCTGACGAACACGGACCGCGCATGCGCGATGTTGCCTGCAACCATGGACAATAGCACGCGAATCAACCATAGACAACATACATTGGGTGTTGACAATGAACTGGCCGCATACATCGATCAACGGGTCGAACGTTATTTTAGCCAAATATCAAACAAGATAGATGACTTTATAAAGACGCAAGCCCGAAGACACGATGAGTTGATTACCTCATTTGGCACATTCACGAAAAGGTTCGAAGAGTTTGACGCGAGGATTAGAAGCATGGAAACTTTCATCACCGATGTTATCTCTGTTAAGCTGTCTGCAATCAATGATGTCGAAATTAAAAATAAGGAAATTGGAGAAAAAATTTTGAAGATCGAAAATGACCTTGGGACCCTAAAATCCAGTATCGGTGCCGTGTCAATCCCTGATACTGCCAGCTTTATGCAAGAGATCGAGGAAAGATGCAGACGTAGGAAAAATATAATTATTTGCAATCTTGAAGAGACTCACTTAACTACCAGGGAAGGCGACGCGAGGGGTGATACAGCCAGGGTTGCCAGCTTGCTGAAAAAGGTCGATCCAACGGTGGAAGAATCAAAATTGAAGTGTTTCCGTCTTGGGAAGCCTACCGACAGGGCTAGACCGATTAAGGTGATACTGAGCACTGACGAGCAGGCAAGAAACATTGTGAGAGGCAAGCTCCAACTGCCCGGGACATTGAAGATCTTCGAGGACCAGACACTGATGCAGCGTAACGACTACAAAAAACTAAAGGAGGAGCTCATTGAGAGGAGGAGCAAGGGAGAATCGAACCTGATAATTAGATTCACAAATGGCGTCCCCAGAATCGTTATGTCACGTGACGCAAAGAATTAATGTGCATATAATATTGAAGCGTCCGAGGCGTCAAAACAAAACTAAGAAAATTGAGGATGAGTGTTGCATCTTCTGTCTTGTTGTTGTGTATATCTGTATGAGTGAGATATGTATGAATGGTGATATGGAATGTTTAAGCCATGCTCAATACTTATATACATATATTTATATATATATATAATATATATTTTTGTTTATTACTACTGCTATGCTTGCTTTTGTATGTTTGTCTTTATGTATTTTTATTTCATTATTCTACTATATGCTTAAGCTTTCATATGGTACATATTAATATCTTTGTTTGCTATAAAGTTTCTCTGTATGTATGAGATGTATGAACGAATGCTGTATAATGTTTAGTTTTATCATGCTTTTGTGTACCCATATAATTATTTTATTAATATTACTATGCTTATGTTTTCATATAGTATATATCTTTATTTTTCTATTATTCTGTATGTGTGAGATGTATGAACGAGTGCTGTTGAATGTTAGTTTGTTTTTTGCCATACTTTTTTTCTTTGCTGTAATATCTGTTAACTTCATTTATGTATTAATGGCCTTGCGCCGTGTGTTATTTAAAATAAATAAAATAAATCAAATTAGGGTTTACTGGATGACTGAATATGCGGTAAATTCGCCCTAGTGAACAATACTTTACGCCCCCCCTGCCCCCTTGCCCATGGTAGTAGGTTTGTAATGTTCTCTTAAAGAATAAATAAATACAAATAAAAAAATATATGAAAAAAAAATCTTCTAATAACATCAGATCAAAACAATTTAGCGATCAATTAATGTCTTCATAACTAATCTACTCTTTTCTATATGTTTGTAGTAGAAATATAATTATAATATTTTTATCACATACTTGCTGTAATTAAGTTATTTTCCAATATGTTTAATATTTTAATTTTGTGTGATATCTTTAGAGACGTTAAAAGATATATGATTTTGAATCTTTTAAATGATTTCTACATAATAAGAATTATAATTTATGGATAATTGGATCTGAGATGGCAAACATTTTGATTTCGTACCCCCTAACAATTTTCTTTACGCCCTTTTTCATCCATTTCAATTGGATTCATTCAAATTGTAGGTATATTACAAGATTTTTTGACTTCACACCGTTGTTTTTTTTTGTTTCTGCGCAAATCTTGTAAACGATTTTTTTAACAACTTCCTGACTACTTAGAGAGCTGAAACTCTCCAAACGTACCTAAGCTCGGTGACAATATACGATTATGTACAACATTGGATCATCCTTCTCCTGAGACAAAAAATATGTAAGGCGTTTCAGGGGATCCAAGGGTCGTGCGGGGTGATGTGTGATATCCTATGAAAGGGCGTTGGAAAAGAAATTCAGATTGCAAATCAAGCCTCGGAAGATACCAAGCAATGGAGAAGATCTAGTCACCGCATACCACCGTGTTCGGTATCTCACGAAAGTGCTTCACTAGCACAATTCATATCTTTTTGCAAAAAATCTGTATAGTCTTGGTGGGAGGCGCCATTGACATGAAGTAACCCAAGCATCCCGGAAGGACGTGCTTGGTAACATTGCAGAATAATTTCTTTAACTTAAATACTAACTAACGTAGAATAAATGAAAAAAATCATTAAAAAAAATAAGTTCATAGATATCACTAGCGGATCCAGGGGGTGGGCTAGGGGGCTGAAGCCCCCCCAAAACCATAAGTGACAGTACTTTATATACAACATATCTAGGGATTTCAGCCCCTTAGCCCCCCCCAAAACGTTGGGTGACAGTACTTTTTACCATGTGACGACATTCAGCCCCCCCCCCCCCAAAATTGAATCCTGGATCCGCCACTGATAGATATCATCACTTTTTGTTAAATAACTCCTAAACCAAGCAGTGTAAGCAATTTATTAGATTGAATTTAAGGGCATGGTACCAGGAATGACGTCACAGTCTTTTCCTACGGCATTAAGGTTCAAAATTGCGTGACAATCGCATGATAAAATGGTAAAAATAGCGTTTTTTCCATTTTTTGGGGTTAATTTTGCGTCTATCAAAAAACTTTTACGGTTATTCCCTAGATTTTAATGCATATTATCAGTACAAAAAAAAATTACTCCTTGACTTTCGGGAAAGGAGTTTCCGTCTTTCGGAAAAAAGGTCAGAGGTGTTTTTCAATTTTTTTTTGAGTAATCTATTCAAGATATAAAAAATATTTTACGGTTATTTCCTAGATAAAGGTTCAATGCATCTACTATATTTTGTTCCATAGCATATTTAGTAACGGTTGTTGAGATATAAAGGTCTCCCGTTTTTAGAAATTTTTGAAATGTCGGTATTCGTACTCTTAAGGATTGCTTATTTTTATTATTGTCGGGCACGAAAAACATCACATCAGTTTGTTATTTCTGAAAGTATAATGAAATTAGACAAACACTTTGAAACGCTTTCAATTATATTATTACTGCGCTGTAAGAAACATATTTACATGTCTTTTAAGATGAGGAAAACATCAAACGATTTTTACATTTTTCTCATTTCAGTACCTAGTACAAACTATAGTCACAAATAATACCTAACAGCTACACTTAATATGTGTATCTTACTAGCTGTAACCCGTATAAAACGTTGTATGCTGGGCCTACCCCGGCAGAGACAACAGATCGCCAGAGTTTATCCATACACGTATTTTTTTTTACTTAGGCAGTCCGCCCTAATTGGGTGATTTGTGCCAGTACACATCCAAGAAAACGATAAATGAGATTCAGAAGTTCAAATCTGTTAAAGTTTCAAGTCGAACTTCTTCAGATATATTGTACGTATATTCTTACGGTAAATGATTTTTTTTATTTAGCGTATTATTTTCTATATAATTTAGTACTATAATATTTACCAATTCAGTTAATAAATCTAAATATGCAAATTTAATAGTACGATATCTAATATCTATGGCTGCTCAAAACATCGTGTATGCTCGTATAATGTTCATGAATGCCAAGGGTTGTGATTGTGAACAACGATCTGTATTTTACTACGCAATATTATTTAATGAAAAGTATTATAAACCAAATAAATTTCGACCGTAGCTAAAGGCATTAGTGTTTTCAATTCTGTATATATTTGAACAGCTTGCAAAAGTTGCCACAGGTCCTGCGTTACATCACAACCCGATTTCCACCAGAATTGTGTAAGTTGATAATAAAGCTACTGAAGATTCTTCATAATATTTTAACAAACAACACTCAACTTTTCTTACAAATAGCGTTTAGTGACGTTGACATATTTATCATCTGAAAGAGTTAAATGTCCTTCTTACTACATTTTACTCCATTTCTTCATAGCTACACTGAAATTAGGGCAACATATCTACGCATTATGTATGTAAGAGTAGACATAAAGACATCACAAGAAAGAAGAATACTAAAAAAAAACCAACCAGTGCAAATGAAATGTAACTAAAATTATAGGTAAAGATATGTAATTACATACTGCATAGTAGGCATAATCGAAATCAATGGCTAAATGTGTGAAATACCTATTCGAAATTTTACAGGGGTCACATGAATGTATTAGTAAAAGGAGCATTAAACATTTACAATTGTGGTTTAAAAGCGTATAATATGATGAGTATAAGATAGCTTATCTTCTTCTTCTTCATCATCAACCTTGGTCCCTCCTCTGCTGGATGAAATTAAAAAATCTTTCTTCTTCTTCTTCTCAGTCGGTCCCTCGGTTACGAGGATCGTGACCCCCATGCTCACGGATGAGTCTCGCCCATCCTTCACGGTCCTGCGCCATCCTTGTGGATTCGTACAAATTGGCCCCCGTGATCCTTTTGACCACATCTGTCCACCTCATCTGTAGTCGTCCCCTTCCCCTCCTACCGTCAACCGTCCCAAGCATGATTTGGCGCTCCAGGCTGTCTGGACCCGCTCTCACAATATGGCCAAAGAAACGGAGCGTACGCTGCTCACACACTGCTCACACACACAATTAAAAAATAATAATTTTAAAATATCGTCCAAAAATACGAACTCCTGAATTTATAGAATCTCTGTATCTTCTCAATAAATTCAAATAAGTATTTCACACATTTAACCATTGATTTCGATGATGCCCCCTATGCTGTATTTAATCACACATTTTTATCTATCATTTGAGTTACATTTCGTTTGCGCCGGGCCTTTTTTTTCATACTAAAAGAGCATTCTCCTTTATTAACAAATGAGGTTATTAGAAAGATGAGTGACTGTAGACGAAGAATTAAAGTTATTAAATTAACATAGATGGTTTGGGTATGTTGAGAGAATGAAAGATGAAAGAATAACCAAAAAGATGTATGTGCGTGAGAGAAGAAGTGTATGAAAGTGTGAACGTCCATTTCGTGTTTTGACTCAGGCCCCTGGACCCATCTTGTCGATCGGATCTTCAATAACGTACGCGTTTTGATTAAAAGAAACTGCAGAGCATGCATGACAAATCGTGTGGATGTAATGTGACAGAAGCAAGGATAGGACGGTCCTTTCTGTGCACCACGCGAGTGATGCGGTGTGAAGGTATACAAAGATAGACCTCCATATTCCAATTTATTATACTTATCGTATTATTTTTCTGTGCAATTCCTGATCGAACATTTAGTACGTATGCAGGTAGTTATTCTATTATGTAACTTTATCCATTCGCATTGTATCATATTATACTTATAATAAAATTGTATGTGCTACCACAGTATAAATCTACTAACGTATTAGATATTAGGTAGAAGGTATCGTAGCTACAAACGAGACTGTTCAATTGACACAAAAGATTTCCCTTTTTCGATTAATACTATTACACCCTCATTTAAATAGGGGAAAATTACAATTACACTCAGTAATGCGATGATTCGCTCTGCGGAAAACACGTTAAATTAAATTGCGTTAAAAATGACACAATTTATAGAAATATTTGACAAAATGTCAATCAAATTTCCATGCGTATTTACCACAGGTAGAGGATGCATAGAAAACAACACTTTACTTTCGATTTCCCGTTGTCGAACTCGTATGGAAATTCACATAACTTAGTAGCGATCTATTTTAGTTACTGTATCATATTTTTATGAAACAATTTTTTTTATAATGTTTTGTACGTCTTTTGAAAGAGCATAAATCAGAGAAGTTTTTTCTAGATTTCTGAATCTTAAGGATATTGTACACGACCCTCTATTGAGATTATTTTTTGGTATTTTAGTGTACGTTCCAACCATTTTTATGTTTCCCTGAAGTCTTAGGCCCGGTTGCTCGCCGAATAGTATTGTCGGCTGGATTATACGAAGTCGTTGCTCCAAAACAAAAGTAATCTGCTATCGTAAGATTTCTTACTATCCGTTTACCGCTGCCCCCAGGTACAGTAAACGTAAAGTACCGACGTGTACTTATGTAAGCGAAACGGCAAATAAAACGTCAGTGCGTGTTAATATAGTTAGCTATTTTTTACCTGACGTCATCGGTGTTTTGAAGCAACCCATTTAATATGTTTACTGATCAGTAACGGCAATGGTAATCTACTGTTCCTATCGTGTTTCGAGCAACCGAACCTTAGACAATATCGGGGTATATGATTGTCAACATCTTTTAAGAGACGCTAATCAAAGTTGTAGAGTGAAACTTAATACAGAATACTCTTGATATTATTATAGGTATCCTATGCTACATACAGTAACTACATCGGGTACATAGATCTGTGCAACAAATCAATTACCTTCACTCCTACCCCTGATGCTCTATATCTATATCTTCTCTTATTCCTTCCCTTGTTCACATTTTTCTCTCAATTCTTCGCAAGCGTCTCCATACTAATCCTAACCTTAAGGCATATCAATTGTCTGTATGGATAATAACATTATTACCGTTTTAAAAGTTTAGACTTATTTTTACTATAGATACTATTTCTTCTTCTTCTTGTTCAGCCATTCCTCCACTGCTGGATATAGACCTCTTCTAACGTTCTCCAATTTTTTCTACTTTGAGCTGTGCTCAACCAGTTTCTTCCTGCGACTGGGACTACAGTTAGTATACAATATTTTGAGCAGTCATCGATAGATGTCGAGCTCCTTCATATTAAAATTTCACATTTTGATTTATAAATTGAATTGGTAAATATTATCACTAGGATAAAAACCTAGATCGCAAAGTGTAGAATACATCGCCAGCGCCAGGGATTGAACCTGGCACCTCCCGCGTGAGAGACTGTCGCCTCAACCAACTGCGCCAACCATGTCATCATAATCATCATCAGCACGACAGTCCTGGGTGGACCCTGGCAGAGTCAAGAGCCTTCCTCCACTCCGTCCTTCTGAGGGCCGCTGACCTCCAGCTCCTCAGTCCATGTACTAAATAATAAAATTTATTTACCACAAAAATAAACGTATACAATAATTATACGTGTAAGGATAGTGTCTGCGTCTGGCAATCTGTTCTCTCTGCCAACCCCGCAAATAGCGTCATTTTTGATTTTTCGTTTCTCAGAAATTACAAATATTTCCTAGGTAATGTGAACAATTCCTATAGGTTTCATGCATTTTTAAGATAAACCTACAGATAAAGTAGTAGGTATATTCATGTCGGTCTAACTACCATAAATTATATTTACTATTTGTGTTATGTATTGCAAATATATTTTTACATTGGTAATGCCCGCAATAACATTTCCTAATTGCCAATTGCCGATATAATTAAATGTGTTATTACAGTAAAAAGGTACATTAATTTAAATTCTGTGTCTTTTAAACTCCGAAGCCAATTACGTCATTAACTTACGTCATTACGTCATTAACTAAAAGTGGAAATGTAGATTTTTGTAGAAAAGAAAAAGTTCAGAAGAAAATTACTCGTGAAAAAACACGTACGATAAAATACAATTTTACTGTGTACATGTCAAGTAGTTATCTCAACAGATATACAGCAAAGGATGGACCTTCCATCAGGCTTATGACTGATCGTCGGCTGGCTTAATGTCATCAGTTTACACTCAAGTAACACTCACCAATTCCAGTCCATCCGTTTGCCGCGGTCGGGAATCAAACCCAGACCTCTGATTTGGCTAAGAAAAAAATATTTATTTATTATACTTATCAAAAAAGTAGGTACGTAGTCAGTTTAATCATAGACTCACATTAAATTTAGAAATAGGCAGATATGGCATTCTTTAAAAAAATGTCTGGCAACTAAAACGAACCGCCAATTTATCGACACGCCGTTAATAAGAGAAAATTAGAATTGCTAAGTTGACAATTAAAATATTAGCGTAAAAAGCTGCGGTGAATCACTTCTCTGTGGGGGTGGGGGGAGGGCTGTAGAGGGGATGGGAGGGGATACAGGCGGAGGGGTATAAAGGGTCATAAGAAGACCATTGACGCAGATTCTAATGCCTGAGTAAGACCCATTTTAATGTCTCTCTACATAATGAACGACCATAAAATGATGCTCTACTACTGAAACTACAAGAAAAACTTGCCTGTGGAGAAAACATTGAAAAATATGTTATTGGAAAAATTACTCTCTCAAATGTTTTTTTTCTTCAGCTTTTGATACTACTTTTTAAAAAGGAATTGTTGGAGCATTATATTCTTTTTCCCTAGGAAAACTTAACGGATAAAGTCATAGACAAAACTTGACGGCCGCTATGGCCGCTACTAGCCTTTCCGCTAGGTATATGCCATTTTTTCTAAGTACGCTAATTTACCATTTAATTACATAGGTTTTATTCCAAAGGTCATTTCCACATTGATTTTACATAATGAGTCGCAAAAATCACTGAAATAACCAGGTTTCATGCAATTGCGGTCATATTGAATATGACACGCAATAATATGTTTATACAGACAATTCTCTGTTAGAAGTCCCCTGGTGCAAACTTGGTTTAGTGTTGCTTTATGTGATAATACGATATGGTTAAATTTTTTCGCTACTTTCAAATTATATTTCAGAACTGTTGTTTAAAACAATTTGCCAATTTTCGAATTGTTAGAATAGACTGGCAACATTGTTTTGCTAACTTGTGGTGGCGGCTTGAAGGGATTATTGGAGTATTTTTTCCTTTTTCCAACTCGCAAAACTATCTTTTCTTTAAAATGATTTCTCTAGCGCTACTCTGTAATATTTTCTGCATTGTAGGTTACTTGTAAAAGATACAATGTGAGAATATTGGGGACCTTTGACAGCTCTTATGACAAGATTCGACAATCAGGGCTACCAACAATACAATCTAAACTCCACTTGCAGGTAACCTCCGCACGGTGGACAAGACAATACAAAAATAAAAACACGTAGAGCATATTTTTGTATGTTGGTCGGAGTGGGCCCCCTAAACAGAGATTCTAGGACGCTAAATCTATTTCACGCATCGACACCCACAGTTGGTCCCCTTACCCTCTGTATTGTGGCCCCCTGCACCCTGGCCTCCGAATCTCTATTATAGCTTCATACCTATGCATCCAATATAACAATAGATATGGAATAAATACTATATCTAGGACCATTCGAATCTGGTTTTCCAATGGCTAATATGTCTAAAGTTAGCTGTAAAGGTTCGCTTACACGAGAAACTAAATTGCTCCACTCACGGCAATTTCACGTCACAATGACGCAATACACTTGGTGTTGTTAAGGAACCTATAAAAAGGTGGGAAGAACTATTGAACACTAAGCCCCTTCAATTATCTATGACAAATATATGGTGGACGCCATGGGAGCTACAAACATATGATTACGTGTCATATTGCTTGTCCTCAATTGCATGAAACCTTGTGATATTTCAGTGATTTTTGCGACTCATTATATATAATCAGTGTGGAAATTACCTAGCGGAAAGGCTTGTAGCGAAAATGGCGGCGGTCAAGTTTTGTCCATGGCTTTATCTGTTAAGTCTTCCTACAATTTATGCGTTTTTCATGCTATAGGTATATCTTTTTTTTGTTGCCTCCCCCTAGCTCCGCGGCTGACGACGCCCATGGTAGTAACCAAACACTTTTCGACCGTTGACGAAGTGTTTATTCCGTATATATTCGAAAAATTTACAACGGTCCTGCGTTACAGACATACTTACCCGATTCCCACCAGAATTATTTAAGTTGATAATAATTAGATACCCGACTCAAATTTCGCAGTTGCTATGGCCCCAGCTCACTCCAGATAATAAATTTTCCATACAATACGCAGATTAATATTTGCACAATGGGGCGACACAAAAAATGATGAATTTCTACTTATTATTATATAGGGACAAGTGGGGATCTATGAAACACGGGGCACAATGAAACAATCAAAATAAAATCTTCAGTTTTTCAAATTTTCGTTCTCTTTTTGCTTGATCAATTAGGTTATTCTTCAGGTTACATATGAAATTAGTTGTTCCGAGGATCAGTGTGATATGTGAGTTTTGTAAGGGAAAAAATGGTTTTTGACAGTATAAAGTTTAAATTGGCAGTGAAAAAACATTTAGTTTTACGGAAAAACCATTGACACCAGCTTTAAGATATTTTTTTATATGTAAATAGCATATATAGGGCCTTGATTAAAACATTTTGCAACACATGACCTTGTAGTAAAAAAAATGACAGTTTGTATTTGAAGTTTTTTTGTCTAGTCGGGGCACAATGAAACGGGGTTCAATGAAACAGAGTAACATTGTATAATAATGTCACCGAAAATTTTTGAAAATATTTTTTATTTTATTTAATTTTTTGTTACATTATTTAGGTAAAGGTAATTAATATATTTTTATTGTATTTAAAATTTAAAAAAAAAGTTACAGTACAATTTCGTTCTTTTTGTCAACGGACTTGGATCAATGTTTTTAAATTGTTTTGTTTCTTTTTTTTGTTTATTTTTATTTTAGTTCATCTTTTATTGTGATATAATATGTTTTTGATAATAAACATTTTCATTTCATTTCATTTTTAATGCTCCCCAGGGGATGTTTCATTGTACCCCAGATCTGGGGTACAATGAAACAGAGGAAAGGTCTCGGGAAAATAAAAATAAAATAGGGTTAGGATAAATTTTTGATCTCGTTTCTATGTTTAATTCTTAGATAAAAGAGTGAAGTTTATGGAAGTACAAAAATTTCGTTTAGTTTGTAAACACAGATTTTTTAAAAAATGAAAATGATTTTTCCGTTTCATTGTACCCCACTTGTCCCTACATAATTCTGTTTGGTGTCACAGTGCGATAAGAGGAACGCAACAATTATTTCATTAAAACAACCCTATATTTTGACAGGCAGCCATTCCGGGTGGTGTGATTTGTAGAAAAGTTAAATAAGGGATGTCCAATCGACGTCCCGCGGTCCGGATGCGGCCCTGGAAAACTTGCTGTGATAATGGTTATAAAAAATAATGTGCCTATAATTTTTTACTTTACTTTTGGCACAGTTACTTAGGAGATGTTGGGTTAGAATCCCGGTGCTTATGATGCATTCGCGGGGAGGGGGGCGGTCCACCTCGGGCGGCGCTTTTAAAGGGGCGAATTTTTTTGTAAAAAAATTAAAAATCCATTAAATCACATGTGTGCTTTTTTTATCTTCTTATACTAAATAAATACACAAAACCCTTCTGGTACTAAATTTTGGTTGGCTGGCATAAATTTCCATTTGGCAATAAGCCCGCCCTTTGTATGTTTCTGTATTTTAGTTACCCACTCGAAAAAACCCGAAACATTTCGCCTGAGGCGCTAGATAATCATGTATGTGGCCCTTGCATTATGATTTTTCTTCCATACTGTCCTCCAATACTTTAAACTTGGATAGTCCTGAAGTAAAGTATGGACTAGTTCAGTGGACGGATGGGTATGGATGGATGTATCTGTTAGATGAGAATGTTGGTTGATGGAGAAGGACCATGTCACTATCCTCCCATTGTGTTCTGTGATAAGGTTTCAAGTGGCATTAAGGAAGATAGGATCTCGATAGAGTCACCCCCGTAAAAACTACTCTACTAAGCTTGGGACCCTTCATTTATACGATTTACCTATTATAACATTGGAAAGAGTGATTGCATCAGTTCCCTTGGGAAAACCCACAAGAATAAAAATCATTGTGAATAAACCCCAAAAAAACAAATGTCTTTTTAAAGTGATGAAAGACCAAACAGTTTCACCATATTTAGCTAGAAAAGAAATCTAAATATTTTGTCTTTGATCTCACCTCCAAACATTTTGGTTGGATTCTTATAAATGAAATACATATTTAAAAATAAGGAATATGTTTCTCTTTCAACACTTTTATATAACATCGTCTGTCGTTGTGGTTGTCTGTATCTACATTTTCCTCTTCAAATCTTTCAAAAGTCCCATAGCACCTTGAAATTTTGTGAATGTATAGGTGACCGTATAAATTTGTAGTGCGACATTGGAATGAAGGAATCCAAGCGCCTAGGAAGGGTGTGTTTGGTATCGTTTGGAAGACCGCGAAAAACAGCTCTAGGGTGTGAAGTCCTAAAATCATAATTACTTATTAATTATCTTGCTCGGATTTTTACGCCAAATCGCGCATAACGAAATCGCAGATTCGGAATGAATGAAAAGTATTTATCCTTTGAATTGGCAAACAACCTCCACCCCATATGATTACAATATGATTTGAGTGTGTTGTCCTGTAACCCACCGAGTGTTTGTACAGCAATATTACACACTACACACATATCCCTAGCTACCCCACACACTTACCCTACATACATCATATCGTACTTACTTACTGTATTCATGTATAATCATGTTACTCGCGAACTAGGAATACAGACGTTTTATAGAGTTACTAAAGCCCGGTTGCTCGACGAATAGTATCATCGGCTGGTAACGGTAAGAAGGGGCATAGGTCCAGTAAACGCATAGTAACGACGTGTACTGGCGCGTTATTTTATTTATTTGTATAACTATACCGGTAGTAGCGTTCTCTCTTACCTAACATTGCACACAAATAATAAATTTTAATTATTTTATAAATTCTATGTACATAATTTTCTCTTTATATGTTTCTATTTTTTTGATATTCTAATTTTGTGTGTGATTTTTAAATGTTGTGTGTTGCTTTTGACTGCCCAGGATTTGTAATTAATTAATATTTGAGTCTTCACTGGTTTATTTGCTGATGATATTGTGATTGTTTATATTATACGTAATAACTGTATGCACTCTTTAAAATTAATAAAATAAATAAATAAAATAAAAATTGCTATATCGATTGTGCGCGTAAAATAAAGCGAAACGGCATACAAAACCTCAGTGCGTGTAAATATAGTTAGCTATTTTTTACCTGGCGTCATCGGTATTTTGAAGCAAAACATAAAACTTGTGGACGCTCGCAAGCATGTGGCGGCGACATTAGGATAATATATTATCTTTGTTTATAACCGACCACTAGACGATACTGCAGCTCGGTCGCTCGGTAGGTACTACGTATACCCTAGGAATCGTATACATTTCCTAGACATTGTACAGAATGTCTTAATTAAATACATTATCCGCAACATATTATCATATTATAAGATTGTTAACTAAAAACATATTAATCTCTCGTCTAACTTTACTATGAGAGTAATCACTTTGTTTATATTAAGGGGCCATACTACCTCAAACTGCATAGGGAAAAGGAACATTACCTACTCAGCTAATAATACAGATATCGTCCCAAGACTTAAACGTGGACAAATGTAAGATATGTTTTAGTGGCTCAATTAGTTAAAAATTTGATTAGGTTAAAATTACTTCGATAAAAAATAATTTCAAAGTTACCACTGAAACTGACTGAGACGTGAGATTATTCTCGTAGTTTGTTAGATAAAATGCTGTAATTTGGTTGATAAAATGTTCAAGATAAGACGCGGTGACTCCATCAGATTTTTTTAATGTATTCGGCCCCCTTTTTACATAAGAAATACTGCATGGGTGGCATAATCGAAATCAATGCGTGAAATACCTATTTGAAATTCACGAGACGAAGAGATTGCATAATTTCAGGAATGTTAGGTTGCAACGATCTTGTAAAAAAATATTATTTCTTAGTTCCATATAGCGATGGAAGGAGCAAGGCTGATGGAGAAGAAGAAGACGGGCTACCTTATACTTATCATATTATACGCTTTTAAACCACAATATTGTAACTGTTTAATGCTCCTTTTACTAATAATACATTCATGTGACTCCTGTAAGCTTCGAATAGGTATTCCACACATTAAGCCATTGATTTCGATGATGCCCCCTATGCAGTATTAAATTACTCATTTTTATCAACCATTTGAGCTACATTTCGTTTGCGCCGGGCCTGGGTTTTTTTTAGCATTCTTCTTTGAGAAAAAAATGAAGCGATTATAGAACGATTTTTTTTCAGAGCACATCGCCCTTAAACTACAAGATATTATATTTTATGCATACACTACTAGCTTTGTATATTTTGATTAGATAAATATTCCTGTTGTTTGTTTGTTTACTTTTTATAATTAAATTGCGGTTACGTCGTCCTCCTCGACTAGCGTCAGGATAGATCTCAGTTTGGAGGGTTCGCGATAGTGTTGACTTTCTACATTATTTTGAACTTTTGTTATTTTAATAAATTATGTATTTTTATTATCAATAGCTTTTGATTAACAAGCTAACTAGTTCCATGTACTTCTTGGCCACCCCACTTCTTTATAATAAATTTAGGGTAACCATATTTCTCGCAAGTCAATCTGGGACAGTCAGAAAAACATGCATTATATGTGTCGAAAACTTTTAAAAAATTAATGGGCCAGATTTGAGGAGAGCCAGCGGCAAGATGGAGAACACCTTGATGATATTGTGTTTAGAAAATGAATTTCCCATTTATTGTTGTTCTTATTAACAAAAAAATTGAACTTTTTTTTTATTTTTAGGGCCATTTCAAAAGTGCAAGGATTAATGGTCCATCCTGCATAAGTATCGGTAATAGTATTTCATTTTTTATAGTACCATTAAAAATAGACTTCCACCAAGAACCATCGGCCGAAAATATTAATATTACCTATAGTACTTATAGATAGATATCTTAACATCCATTGGTATCCTTAACTAGAAACAATTTTTAAGATTTAAGATTTTTTGTAATAGGTGCTGTCTGTTTGTTTTACAAATAAAATAAAAATAAAATAAACAAAATATATCTCTAGATTTTTCTATTAAGTCTTTCAGTTTGACCTTTAAAAACGGACTTCCACCATGTTCCTATTGAGGGTCGAAATCTCAATAGTAGCTATAGTTCTGCGTTTAGTGTCCGGAAATATTTTTTTCTAATTTTCTCCTATTTATTTGTCATTCAGTATTCGGCATTCGACCCTAATCCTAAACCTAAAAAGAATTATAACAAATTGATATCAAATTATAGTTAGACGTACAACATTACAATAAAAATACAATATCTTTATATACAGTAGAGACCTATTATACGTAACTAATAAAATTACAATCAATTCTATTAGTGCGAATAATAGGAGTGCACATGTAACTTGTATCGTAATAGAAACTAAAAACTGTTTATATAGAGGCCGCATTAAGAGTATACATAGTAACATTTCAAAAATGTCTAAAAATGGGAGACCCTAGATCTCGACAACCTTACTGTATTTGCTTGAAAAAAAAACAGGGTAGGTACATTGCACCTTTATCTAGCTAGGGAATGAGCGTAAATGATTTTTTTATGTATTGTAAAGATTTCTCAAAAAAAGTGAAAAACACCTCTGAATGTATCCGAAAGAGAACGAATCGTTTCCCGAAAGTCGCAGTGTCTTCGTGTTGATAATATATACAAAACCACACATGACCCTACACGCCCCTTGGTTCCCCTGAAACGCCATACATATTTTAGTCTATGTTTTGAAGGATGGTCATATTTTGTACCGAAACGTATTGTCACCGAGTTGACCGAGTTTACGTACGTTTGCAAAGTCTTAGGGACCTGAGTCAAAACAAGAAACGTGACGGAAATGCCATGGAAACAACGATATCACCATGGCAACAATGCGTTAAATCCAACGTTTTCGTCAGATGTCTCCCTCCTTTGATAAAGCAATAAATATAAGCGTTGTAAAAAATATATTTGTAATGAAAACCACAATTATACTATAGTTTGACATTCTGCATATGTGCACCTTTTGCATCCTATTTTTTTGTTGAACATAATACCACTCCAACTTGTAAGATGGCTGAGATCACTCGCAGACGAGTGGATGACCGTAATGAATAATAGAATAGAAAAATCACAAAAATAAATCTAAAAATACTCTGCAATTTGCCACTTCTTTTCAAAGTAGTGATCTTTTATACTTCTATGTAGCTATTAGCTATACATTTCTTTGTAATATAGTTATGTATATACCTACAATACAATATAATAAATAGGTAGATACAGTACAGAGTACAGTCCACCCTTGTTTTCCGGGCATCTGTTTATAATAAATTTGTATCACATTAATTTATAGTAATTTAAGAGGGTGTTTGCCTTTGTGCGACGCTCCTTTGTATTAGAATCATCCCCTCCAACCCCCCCAACCCCCTCCCCCCTCATTCATAACTCCCCCTGATTATTATTATTATTGTATTGTTGATGAAATAGGGTAGTCTTCATCAGTGGTGTACCAAATTATATGCACGTTAAAAATAAATAAAGGAGCGTCCACAAGTTTTGTGTTAATGAGTAAAAAGGGGTGTGGATGTGGCGTTTGTCTTAGCTCGTGTATGTAACCGACGGTAAACACCTTTTTACTCGTGAGCACAACTAATTAACTAGGATGAAAAAAAATTACAAACACAAATTAGACGAGTAGTATAATGAAGAAAAATGTTGTGATGCTTATGGTGTAAGGTAAGATATTTTCATTGTTTCATTGTTGTTGCGATCCTCCACGGAACAGATGTCAGAACTCATAACCGGAAATTTCTACCATTTTATAGTTTGTTTTGTATTTATGTTATTAGTGCAATCATAACTGTTTAAATGTATAACTAATAGAAAAAATATTTATTCTATAAGTGAACGATACATACAATAAAAAAAACAAGAAAATATACATTTACAAACATACATTTTTCAATTTTTTGAGAAGAAATTCAATACGATTACCTATAAATACAGAAAAACTACAATTACATTATGAAATACCATAGCTTATGATTTATTTTCAATAAATATGGTGCGCCACTGTCCATTTCATTATAATTCTACATCCCTAATTATATTACAACATAATAATATAACAGATTTATATCCTAATTAGAATCTTTCATATCCACTTCCTCTTCCCTTCCCTCTCCTCCTTCATCCAACCATCCAGCAATGTCCTTGTCCAATTATTACAAATTATAACAAATAAAATCATTTATATTATTTATACATTATAATTTTGTATATTTTGTTCTCAGAAAAAATATCATTAATTTCACTTTTGAATACAAAATCAAACAATTTTGAAAATAATTATCTCATTATAGTAAAATGAAAATTAATTTGTAGCATAGATATTCCATAGCCTAAGAGCCCACCGCTAAAAATATGACATCTGTGAAAATGACGAACATCATAACGAAATGTGATTTAAAAGAAGGCTTACACATTAGGTCATACATCGCCGCACACCTACCCCCCCCCCTTTTTGTGACAAAAAAATGACAAAAACCCCCGGGGCTTTAGTAATTTTTTTTAAGAAGATGGTAATTGATAGGAGAAAGTGGTCAATGACAAAAATAACCATCATAAAATTGTCTAAAACATTTTTTTAAATCAGCTGTTTAGAGTTTGGACAAAATGATAGTGCGGCTTTACTATGTTTCTATTTTCTATTTTTTTTTTCGTTTATATTCTACATCTACTACCTACTATACAATTTATTCACCGACATGACATCTTTTAAGCCTTTTTAACGAAGAGTCTGTCACTTGCATACAGTGTGTCAAGAAAGACACGGTTTTCGAATATCTTTTAGATAACCAAAGCGGCAACAACCCAACATTCAATAGAAATGTCATTATTGCCAGCACATAAAATGTAATTGTAGTACCAAATTCATCCGAAACCATCCCTTTCTTGACACACTGTACACACAACATTGTCTTTGGGTTATGTTAAGAGTGTTACGAGTACGACTAAATATATTTAGGGGTTAAGTTACATATTTATGTAATAAGTTATAATAATATTTTATTACACCTAATTATATAATTGCTCAACATATTAGTGATATTGTGTAACACTCACATTACATTGTTACTATGTATTAAATTGTAACATTTATTAGCTCTCTATCTACCATATTAATTACTCCAAGATATGTATGTATGTCCGAATTGAAAGTGTTGCTATATGATAGGAAAACGATCGAACAAAGCAGGTTTACAAATGTATTCACTTGGGCGAACTTATCACAATGCTCATATTTCTTGCAGGTAAAACATAAGTTGCCAGCAATTAAAATGCACAAAGCGATCCATGGAGAGACAGATGCTGGGTGTGAGCCTCAGCGATACAATTAGAAATGAGGAAATCAGACGAAGAACCCAAGTTGTCGACATGATGAATCGTACAGCAAGACTTAAATGGCAATGGGCAGGGCACATAGCAAGACAAGACGAGAATGGATGGACACACAGACTCGTAATGTGGAAGCCATGGGAAAACAGAAGAGGTGTCGGAAGGCCCCAGAAAATATGGGCGGACGACTTGACCTCGGTTGCGGGTAGGCAGTGGGTCAGAAAGGCGAGGGATAGAAAAGACCGGAAACAAGTGGAAGACGCCTATATCCAGCAGGGGATGGACCAAGGCTGACGATGAAGAAGAAAACATAAGTAGGGGTCATAACAGGGTCATCGAAAAGGATGGACCCTATTTTAAAAAGTATAACTTTGGAACCATTCATGTTAAATGAGTGAATCTTTCACTGTACGGCGTACCTATGTTTTGTTTGATGCACAATAGCATCGCATGCGCAGACTAACTGCGCGGTCTACAAAGCCTATGTATGTTAAATCAATAGTCCCGATTGGATGCATTGTATTGTGCATACAACAAAACTGACATTCATCAGTTACCATACAGTGAAAGAATCACTCATTTGACATGAATGGTTCCAAAGTTATACCTTTTTAAAATCTTTTTCGATAACTCTGTACTATGGTCGACGGGTAAATTAGTCTAGTATAGTAATATAATAAATACATAGATATAATGTTATGGATATGAGCCAAATTACAACGTCTAAAATCGTAACAAAAATCCATTGACAAGCCATGTAAGTCTGAATGCGATACGCTACGCATGCTTTGTAACCAAATGTCGGAACGAATCGCGGCGAAAAGTCGAGCGGGTACTGTGACTAACAATAATAATAATAATAAACTTTATACTTTGGCGTATTTATTACATCGTTTTAATTTCACAAAATGTTAACGCGAGACTAATTACCCCCCCTTACCCCCTGTTACCCCCTGTTACCCCCCGTTACCACGCCTTACCTCACGCTGATGCGATGTCTAATGTGCGCATTTTGTACACAATTCACTTAAATGTCATACAGAAGAGGTATTCTTTTGTTTTTACCACACTTTAATTTAACTTCGTCTGTCGTTGTTAGAGGTTTGCAAGTCTACATTTTTCTCTTCAATTTCCTTGAAATTTTGCACACATGTTTGCCTTTTATTATTTTATTTTTCAGGATGTTGGGTAGTTATTAAAAGTTGACTATGAAAATGGAGACGCAGATAACGCGAACAGAAAACGACAGATGCAGTTAAAAAAAGCGTAGTCCACTTTAATAAATATGGCAAGTGGCTAAACCTACACATTATTTAAATTTTGGATTCGCGGGTAGGTATTCCACTACACGATAAAAGCTTTTCAAACATATTATTATGTTTATAAAATAACTTAACATTTTCGTCCCATTCTGAATGTATCTAAATCGTCTATACGGAGACTAAGATGGTGTAACTGTATAATTTGTCTCCGATACATTACACTCGCTACGCTACCGTCAGGGGACACGAGGGCAATTTGACACGAGACATAGAACAATTATTTCTATTTGACATATAATTTGATACGTCGTTAATATTTTCATCGTTTCAAAATAACTGCTTCTATTTCTGTACAAGTACCTAGTCACTCAATGTATCTGACACTCAGACATTTTAGAAAATCAATGTAGGGAAGGAACCTGATAGTAGACACTTAAAAAAAAAATTCTTAATAAACATACGTTTTAAATTATATCAGATGTATATAACAGATCCTCCCTTCAATACTCGTAGAATCTACAACGTGGATGAAGAAATAAGGAATAAAATATTGGGACATTATTAAACCTCTGAAAAGCCACCTAAAGTTGACACCTGAAAAAAAAGGAGTGCCTAATAATTGTTGACACCCCCTCCCCCCTGTTACATCGAAACTAATCATGTTTTATAACATAACACATAATTTAAGATGTATTGTTTTAAAAATCACCATACACTAAAGTGTACGCCAAAGATATTGCAATATGATAGGTATTTCCTTACTTGTTTACGTGTCCTTAAGCAACAAAAA
The DNA here is from genome assembly GCA_963576895.1 of Ceraclea dissimilis. Taxonomy (NCBI): domain Eukaryota; kingdom Metazoa; phylum Arthropoda; class Insecta; order Trichoptera; family Leptoceridae; genus Ceraclea; species Ceraclea dissimilis. The sequence goes on from OY756363.1 coordinate 19,102,026, forward strand.
ATGAGCAATTATCACAGCAGGGGACACAAAAAAAATATTTCGATAAGCCCAGATTCATTTTTTATAAAATAAATGTTTTTTTTGTATGAAGATATATTAATACCAAAAAGAAAAAAAAAGGTTCATGCGTTTTTGCATAGTTACGTATCTCTCATTTTTTCAGTTTTTCAGTATTTTTTCAGAATCCGTAAAACTATTAAAATACAAATATATCTATAATTCTAATTGCATTAAACAGAAATCTCAATTAGTTATAAAATAATCTCCAATTAAAATAATTATTTCGACAAACAAATTGCATATAGAATTAGTAGTAATTATAATTATTTAATATGCACAGATCAGTAATTAATTTACAATGGCTACCAATTAGAATCGGATGGTTGACCATAGCGATTAGTTGGAATCGATAATTTGCCAATTAAACCATTAATATACCATTCGATTAATAATAATGCTATATATATTATACGTTATCGATTGGGAACCTTGATGACTGCTTACGTTATGTTCAAATTCTTGCTATTTTTATTTTAACCCAGATATGGCCAATGACTAGCGTTGCCATCCGTTCGGCTTTAGCCGGACAGTGTTAGGCTTTTTGACCTCATGTCCAGCCAAATTTGACTGCGTCCGGTCCGTCCGGCTTTTGTTAGGCTTTGTATTTTGCTTAAGCTCAGAAACTATATTGCAATAATGTTTGTTGAATTTATATAAAATTGTATGATAGAACTACTTAAGAAATTTACTTCTTAATGCAGGTTTCTGCCAAAAGGAAAATATGCAAATGATACGGATTAAAACTTTGTTAGCGGCTAAGTCTTGCTTTCTAATTTTTGGAGATGGCAACACTACCAATGACCTATATGTAGTCCACCTTAAAATCGTCAAATCCTGACTACACGATGAGTCACACGAGTAAATTTTTGTACTTTCCAATTAGTAAAGAGTGCTATCTTATAATATTCACACGTGATTTGTGTTTATGATAAAATTTGCCAATGTTATCTGGCATTTTAGGGGCCACATCTCCAAACTTCCAATCTCTTTCCCACAGGGACCACGTCTCACTGCCTTACATCAGGATTTGGATCAATTGTCTACTGCTGATAACACAAAGAGCCATGGAGAGGAGAATGCTGTGTATTTCGTTTAGAGATAGACGGACGAATAAATGGATACGAAAGAAATCCAAGGTCACTGACGTGATAAAACGAGCAGCTGCCTTAAAATGGAGATGGACAGGACACGTTGCCAGACGCTCAGATTCTAGATGGACTAAAAAGATTCTCGAGTAGTAGCAACCTATAGAACAAGCAAAAAGAGCGTAGGAAGACCTCAGGCAAGATGGTCTGACGATGTGAGGCGAATCGCAGGAAGCAAGTGGATGCAGCATGCCCAGGATAGGGATCTGTGGAAAGTCAAAGGGGAGGCATAGGTCCAGCTTTAGAATTAAAACGGCTAAGAAAGAAGAAGAAAAAGTCTACCCTTCTTCTTCTTATTCTGCTTCATCTAGGACTGCGTCATTGCTCGGAACCTGCTCCTGGGACACAGACGTCCAACTATCTCGCCATCTTTTATGTGGCCTTCCTGGGAGTCTGGTACCTGACGGCAGCTCGTTCACTGCTACGCTCACCACTCTCTCAGGACAAGCTCTCTCCACGTGATCTCTCCAGTAGCGTCTTTTATAGATCTTCCCCATCGGACAATGTCCTCGAGTCTTTCGTATTTCAGAATTCCTCACTCGGTCTACCCAAGTCTACCCAATAACAAATAATAATAAAACTCTTTTAATACGTTGTGTTGTATTGCATTGGAGTAACGTTTAGCATAATATAATTTACTTGTGCATTCATTTGCACTGTAATATAATTAACAAGTGAAGTGGAATATCGTATTAATGATAGGGATAATAACTACACACATTATACATAATCAATAATCATAATTATTACGGCCAAAGGTAGCTATACATGGGTGTCAAAAAGAACCTTATAATAATAATAATAAATATATGATAATAACTACACACATTATACATAATCAATAATCATAATTATTACGGCCAAAGGTAGCTATACATAAAGAGTCAAAAAGAACCGCACAGGACAGGGATGAGTGGAGAAGGAGACATGGGGCTTTGCTGCAGACCTGGAGAAGAAGAATATCTGAATGATATAAGGATAAATTATTCTATTCTACCCCTTCACGCCGCGTCCCTTGCGGGGTAGGCAGAAATAAATTATGTACTGTTTTAAATTTTAATGAACGCAGCTGATTGACATTCTGAAAAAAATCAACTATGCAGATAATAAAAACTGATAGGTAATGAATAATTTGTTATATTTTAATACCTACAATATAAAAATACACTTTTTTTAATTATTAGTGATGTTACCGGAAATGTATGAAATCAGGTATTGTATACGATTCCTAGGAAATGTATACAATGCCTAAAATTGTCAGGAAATGTGTGAAATAAATTTCATTTTTTGTAATTTTAAATATTAGGTACTCACAGAACCGACGTGGCCTGGCAGAAATGGAGATCTCTCACTGGAGTTTTGTGTGACAAGCGTATGCCAATAAAGGTTAAGGGAAAGGTATACAAGACAGCGGTAAGACCAGCAATGATTTACAGCTCTGAGTGCTGGACGATGAAGAAGACACACGAACAAAAATTACATACAAATGAGATGAAGATGCTCAGGTGGGCTGGGGGTGTAACAAGGATGGATAAAGTGAGGAATGAACATGTCAGGGGTAGTTTCAAGGTGGCCCCAATAACTGAAAAACTAAAGGAGACCAGATTGCGCTGGTACGGCCACGTAATGAGGCATGAAAACCATGCAGTACACACAGCACTAAAGCTGCCGGAGGGAAGGCGAGGCAGAGGTCGACCTAGCGCTACGTGGTGGAATAATTTGAGGAAGGAGATGGAGGATACCCGTCTGCGGGATGTGACGACTCAGGATAGAGGAGCCTGGAGAAGGATAACAAGGAGAGCCGACCTCAAATAAATATGGGAATAGGAAGAAGAGAAAGAAGAAGGTACAAATTATATTTCTAATGAAAATCTAATGTATTATTGTAATAGATTATACACATTTTACTAGGCATTTCGTACATTTTTAAACAGGAATCTGAAATATATTAAATCATGTAATTTTAAGTGCGACTCCGGTTTACTAGCAAAAATAAATAGGTTCTTCGGTTTGATTGCGTTTTTCCTCTCGATTTTACCTATGTGCCTTGCTTGCATACACAAACCCAAATACTTTCCTGCACACCTTGCATTAGGCTAAAACTCTGTACCGCAAAGTGTGGAATACATCGCGAGAGCCGTAGTTTGAACCTGGTACCTCCCGCTCGAGACCGCGGCCTCAATCAACTGCGCCAAACATGCATTCTTATTTATCCGGTCACCTATTCATATATTACCTAAGAAAAGTATGAATTCAAGAACCCGTGTCAAATTATTTCACACATTTCCTAAACTTTTTTTAATTTCTTTATTTATTTTCAAAATAGATTACAAAAGAGTTTGCTCCGGAATTGCCCAACTAGGTACAATCTGTATTTGGGTCAATCCTTCAAATGTGCAACAAAAATAAAACAGAAATAAAATAGCACTAAATAAGATAAAACAGTTCAAAACCAAACAAAATAAACCGAAATAAGATCAAATAATATAAAACAAGTAAAATAAAGTCTGGCTAGGCATTGTATACATTTCCGGCAACATCGTCACTGCATGGAGATAATATGATTTAAGACTATACATACCGACATTTCAAAAATTTCTAAAAACGGGAGACCTTCTATCTCGACAACCGTTACTAAAAATATGCTTTGGAACAAAATAGGGTAGATGCATTGAACTTTAATCAAGGGAATAACCATAATAGATTTTTTATATCTTGTATAGATTTCGCAAAAAAAATATTTAAAAACACCTCTGACATTTTTTCCGAAAGACGGAAACTCGTTTCCCGAAAGTCGGGGAGTAATTTTTTTTTCTTGTACTGATAATATGCATTAAAATCTAGGGAATAACCGTAAAAGTTTTTTGATAGACACGAAATTAACCACAAAAAATGGAAAAAACCCTATTTTCAGCATTTTATCATGTGATTGTTCACGCGATTTTGAACCTTAATGCAGTGGGAAATTACTGTGACGTCATTAGCGGTGCCAAGCCCTTAAGCACAGGTGGGAGGGTATTTGGTGACGGGTAGCTTTGTATGATGCGCCGGGTAGTTAGAGGGTAGGGGCCGGGTAGCTACCTACTCGCATCATGATGCCGGCAATTTATGAAATTGATGGTTTAATTTTTTCATGTTTAAATAAGCAAATAGAGTAATTGAATTCATTGGATTGGCAATCAGTCGAATTGGTCTGCGGCGCCTCATATTGATATAACTGTATATTGTATACTAATTATATTATGGTGCTTTTTATTTATGCGATGTTTTATACCACATTACTGAATATTTAAGTGAAAAAAAACAACACATTATATAAGTACAGAAAATAACGATATCGCGAAAATTTGCTCAGATAGCCATTCTCATATTATATGATTTCACAATACCTTTCATGTAAGAGGTTATATGACAACTACCGCCATCTATGTAATGGTCGTACTTATTACCAACACATATACCTAGTACCTACTATTATTTTTAGAGAGGACATGCAAGAGTTTAAAAATTCGTGTACTAGAAGAGTAAAATAAAATAATATGAAATACTGGTTCCTTCTCGACTCAGCTACCAGCCATAATAGCACAGCGGAAGAATACCGGCTTGTCAGGTTGGACTGTTGGAGGTCTGGGTTCGTTTCCCAGCTGCAGCAGATGGATAGACTGGAATTGGTGAATGTTTTGTTATTTTTTATTTATTTAATCTTTAAGTGAACAACAAATACATATAAATATAAAAAATAGACATAGTACAGATTATAAATCGCTGTTCACTAGGGCGAACTTATCGCAGAACTGCGATTTCTTCCAGTTAACCGCAATGTTACTTATGTCATTAAGCCAACCGACGATCAGTCATAAGGCTGATGGAAAGTCCATCCTTTGCTGTGTATCTGTTGAGATAACTACTTATACGATATCTACCGACCTAGAATGCCAAATATTTTTATTTCACCTGATACTTTTATATATTTACGATTTTTTTCTCAGACGATTGTTTGTTGTCATCTTAAGAAATTTTACAATTCAGCTAATTAGATAACAATTTTACAAATAAATTAAAACATGTGAAATGTATTTGGTACAGCGATGTCAATTAAATAACGTATCCCCTTATTAATATATTTTTTATTGTTGTATACAAAATGACCGCCTATTATGATTGCACAAAGCATTGTCAAACACAATTAGGATTTGCCGGAGTGACATACCCGCCGCGAATTATTTTCATCTGATTACATCCATATAATGGCTGCTGCACCTGTCACCCTTGGGCCAAGTGCTCTTCTGCTAAACAGAACCCCCTTACACGCTAGCCCGAGATCCGACTGCTAAAGATATGACCTATCTGATTGGAGATATACTCTCTCATGCAGGAGGACAGGACAGACTTCGATATTTAGCCGTACTCTCCATTTCAAGGGCATGCTTCCTAAAAGCGAAGATATAGAAATAGTTTGTCGAAACCCTGAAGTGATTGTGTATTGCGGAGAGAAAATAGTTTTTAAACGTGTAAAACAATAAACAATATTATTAAAAAGCCTTGCACAACAAAGCAAAACAGTAGGGTTATACTCATAACAAAAAAAATGAAAATATGCCTAATTTATTTTAGGTTTTGGAACTAGGTTTTACTGCATTGCGCAGATTGAAATACATTACAGATTTTTCCTCGAGAGAAACGAGAGGTATCTAAATTCACATAATGCAGTTTTAAGTGAACTCCCTTGGGGAGGAAGCAGGATGGATGTGCCGACGCAGAGTATGTAAGTACGCCTTTTGGCACACTGTATTATCTTGTTTTGTTTTTGTTGTTACATATATTTTCTGGCCAATAAAGTTTTATTTATTTATTTATTTATTTATTTATGTTGTTTGATCAAAATGTGGTTTCAATGATAGCTTACCAATAGGGTAATACATCGCACTAGGGTTACCTATAAAAAAAATCCACAACCCTCTCCCCCCTGCCGAAAAGGCCCCCCTTCGCAATTTTCCGTATTTTTTAGGAATAGGAGAAAATTGATAAAAGTCAAAAATAATCCTTACTAAATACTTTTCCAAGAAATGTCCGGTATTTGAGCCTGCCATTGCGGGTAAACTACCAGTCTTACGAAAAAAATTACCGAACATTTTTTCGTAAGACTGGTAGTTTACCCGCTATGGCCGGCCCAAGTACCGGTCATTTTTTTGGAAAACAAAAGAATAAATTTTGTTTATTTTCCTTTAACTTCCATCCTTAGGGTTGCGTAAAGATTTTCCCTAGTGTGTTGTATTGCCCTATGTGTAAGCTATCATTTAAACCACATTTCGATAAAAAAAAAAATAGATATGTCACATTTTTAGCGGTCGGATCTCAGGCTACGAGCAGTGCATGTTTCTGGTAGCTGGGACCTGGAGCCCACCACTACTGGATGTAGTTTAGAATTCCTCCCCCGGGAGATCATTAAAGAAGGACATTTTTAACTCTTGGGGGATGTTTGGATGTTATTATCGATGTTGTATTATTAAAACGTGTTATAACGGGCTTGTAATAAATGAAGCTTACACAGAAATTCAACTTATTCGTATTTTTTTTATAAATTAGTACTACCACTATATCACCTATATCACTATACCACTATATCAGTGACACAAAGAGCCATGGAAATCCTTTCCATGCTGGGTAAATGCTGGGGAAATGCTGGGGAAATGCTGGGTATTTCACTGAGAGACAGGAAAACTAATGTTTGGATCACAGAGAGGACCAAGGTCGTCGATGTCGTTCACAGAGTTTCCAGTCAGAAATGGAGTTGGGCTGGTCATGTGGCCAGAACCACAGACTCTAGGTGGACAAAGAAAATTCTGGAGTAGCGACCTAGAACAGGCAGAAGAAGTGTTGGTAGGCCTCAAGCACAGTGGTCGGACGATGTAAGGCGAGTTGCGGGAGGCGGTTGGATGCGGTCTGCCCAAGATAGGGAGCTATGGAAATCAATGGGGGAGGCCTATGTTCGACAATGGACGCAGGGGTCTGACATGATGATGATGATGATGACCACTATATAAAAGTTCATTCGCTTCATCTATCTTCGTCACGCCTCACCTCAAAATCGGGAATTCTACGGTAAGTCCATCGACTAACTTTTGCCAAAGAATTGTGCATGCAAAAGTGAAATCATCCAACGGCGAACCGTCTAAACTTAAAAACACAGAAATAGCCATTCACTGCGGAGGAATTCGTTGGTTTGACAATTCATTTCTGTACCTATTTAGACGGTTAGGTAAAAATGAGTAATTAAACACTGCATAGGGGGCATCATCGAAACTAATGGCTAAATGTGTGAAACACCTATTCGAAGTTTACAGGGGTCACATGAATGTATTAGTAAATGGAGCAATAAACAGTTACAATTGCGGTTTAAAAGCGTATAAAGTAAAAGGTAGCCTGTCTTCTTCTTCATCAGCCTTGGTCCCTCCACTGTCATTGCAACATACTCACTCCTGAACCGCTGTGTCTCCTGAATGTCTCACACGTCAATGGATATCGATGATGCCCCCTATGCAGTATATAATTACTCATTTTTACCTATCATTTGAGTTACATTCCGTTTGGCCGGGCCTGGGTTTTTCTAGCATTCTCCTTTATAAAACCCAACCTTCTCACATCATGAACAGTTTCGACTCACCCCTCTGATGATGTGAGGGTCTCGTCTATCGAAACGTTTAATCATGATGGTGTCACATTGGAGACAGTTTATTTGCTGCCTTCCTCTGGTATACAATGTATTGTATTCTCGTGGGTAGGGCCTAACAGGCAAACACTACCAACTATTATTTTAATATTATAATAACAACACAATACATGATGATCGTATATTACACGATTTGAAACCATGAACGGAAAAAGGTATTAAGTAACAAAAACATTTTTTTAATTAGTAAGTACTTATGTGTACATCAGGTGCGAAGTTACCTAAGAACACGATTCCCATCGAGTTACCTTTTGCACAAAATTATATGTATAATAGTTTCTAATCCGACGTAATCCCAATAGAAATGTTAGCCCCGGCTACCCTTCTGCAGAAATCCACCCTTAGTCGCTGGTACATAAACCCAAATATTTTCCTGCACGCTTCAGATTGAAGAAGACTCCTGTGGGTTTAAGGCCCTCCACATCCCCGGGTACCTCAGGCGCATTAATAGTGACCTCTTTACCCGCACTTCTAGTCAAATCTTATTAAGAGGTGAAACACCTATTCACATCCTCTGTAACTGTGACGCCGTCGCTCACAAAAGAAGTCGCTCTCTTGGAGGGCCCCTACTGGGCTCTGAGAAGGCAAGACTACTCGCACCAAGACAGATAGTGAGCTACATGAGACACGTCAGCCTTGAAGACGAGATGTAACATTGAAGGGTGTCACAATAGACCTACTCTGGTCGCAGTGACGCCGAGGATAAATGGTTCCCTGACGTAACAAGAAAAAAAATATTATGTAAGTTGTTGAAAAAACACCGAAAAAATAATTTAATTTCGATCAAAATAGCACTATTGACATTGGTAGCCTTTTTCATTTGGGGTATTCATTCATATAATCATTATTGTAGTAATATGTTGCCATTATAATTTTAATGTTCCTCATTATTATATTTATTATATAGCGGTTGCTTTGTAACACTTGCAACACTTGCACATTTGCAGCAGGACACGAGGGGTTCCATAATAAAGTGTCATATCATGTGTATAACTACACCCATATATATACTTATTATTATAATAGTAATGTTATCCAGTCATCACAAGTGTTTATTAGATTTAATGACTTGGTAAAATATTTTAATGATTTTTGAATAAATGACGCTTATGTCGTTATTCCGGTGCACTTCATAAATCATTTTCTATACATTTCTTGAAAAACATGCAAGCATGCTGGATTTCTCAATTTTTCCTGTGGGATCCCGGAGTCGTGGAATTGGGTCCCCACTTTTTTTTTACTTCGAGTGAACAAAATACACGTTAAAATAAAATGGGGTTAACTGGAAGACATCGCAGTTCTGCGATAAGTTCGCCCTAGTAAACAACGTTATATAATCTGTACTATGTCCATTTTGTATATTTATATGTGTTTGTTGTTTACTTTAAGTTTAAATAAATAAATAAATAAAATAAACCATACAATATCATAATATTCATTCACTAGGGCGAGCTTATCGCAATCCTGCCACCTTTATATCGTAGTTGGGTAACAAATATGTGTATATATATGTAATACAAATATTTTCTTTTTTCTGCTGTTATTTGTTTGCCAACAGAATCATTTTTTTTAAAAAGACCTGATTTAATTTGGTACAGAATCGTATATTTTCTACGACTTTACGAACGTTTGCAGTTTCAGGTCTCTAAGTAGTCAGGAAGTGATTGAAAAATCGATTACAAGATTTGCGAAGTTGAATAAAATCATGTATAGAAAAGTGCTGGAAATTTGACAAGTATCTGCAGACCAGAGTATCACACGTGGCACATTTTATTATTACTATTATTTTAAACAATTTAAGAACCAGGAGGGGTGAATTTCACCCCCTTTATTTTTAAACGAATATCATTTCTATTGACAAACAAATAACAGCAGACAAAAGAAAAACAAACATTCGGAATAAAATATAAACAAATGATGGTAGAAAATAAACTAATATGTGCTCGTCATTTAGTTAGTGGCTGTCATCCCCTACTTGATTTTATTATTTATTTATTTATTTACAGAACAATAAATAAACAAACATTGTAATGTTGACTTGTTGATGTAGAATGTTTGTCCACAGATGGCATTAAAAAGCAGGTACCCAGTTATCTCAACAGATGTACAGCAAAGGCTGGACTTACTGGTGGGAGGCGCCATTAGAATGAAAGAATCCAAGCGCCCCGGAAGTGCCTGCTTGGTATCGTTTAGAAGACCGCGAAAAACAGTTCTATAATGTGAAGTCGTAAAATCTTGTGTTTATAAAAAATAAACGATTACTCATCTAAGTTTGGGGTTAACTGGAAGAAATCGCAGTTCTGCGATAAGTTCGCCCTAGTGACGTTTATAATCTGTACTATGTCCATTTTTTATATTTATATGTGTTTGTTGTTTACTTTAAGTTTAAATAAATAAAATAAATTAAAAAGTTTTTGAGGTGGTCGGTAGCCTGGTTGGCAACGCGCTCGACTGTTAATTCCGTGGGCGCGGGTTCGATCCCCGATGCCGACCTACTCCACTTCACGACACTAGCTTTTCAAGCTTACTGTGAAGTGTACAAATGTGTGTTTGGGTTTATTTCGATAAACCCAGATTCATTAAAAAAAATATAGAAATTTCTCAGACTTGTAGAATCATAATTTACAAGCATTATCGAAATATCAGTACATATTATTACAAACTCATTATTTATTATGTAGATGTTGCTATTGTCCTCTTTAATAGAAGGCAATTTGATCAAAATGTTTCCGTTATCATGATGCGTCGCTTATTATGGACCACCCCATAATATGCACAGCCCCCAGCACGAGTCCATACCTATGGGCCGCCACTGGTGGTGGCTGGCGGTTGATAATGTGATCATTTATTTAACCCTTCATCAAAGACCGCCAATATAACCAAACCGCATCAATAAATTGGTGTTATCTACAAAGCCATTACGCCACTGAATGCCTCTATAATAAACTACCTATGTCCTCCTATATACCAGGGATGGGGAAATGGCAGCCCGCGGTCCAAATGCGGCCCAATTCAGTTCCAATGCAGCCCGCGATCGATAATAGTAGGTTGTATTAAATTTGGGCCCGCGTCAGGGTTTTTGCATGTTGTAGCAATTTTTGGACAACAAGATTCATCAATTCACTCCTTTTACAAAAAAATACAAGGCTCTATTTTTCTGTCTTTATACCATTTGGAAATGTCAAAATCGTTGTTGCACTCCATCTAGCATCGAAGCTGCCGACGCCCATGGGGTTGTAACGAATTATTTTTGGTTCAGGGTAACTTATTGTTTTTAGTTCAACCCCCCAAGTAAATGCCTGGCTAAGGCCTTGCTTTCAACAAACCCTAATTGGCCCGTCTAAATGCTGTGATTTCTTGATATGGCCCTTCTCGAATTATATTTCGCCATCCCTGTCCTATACTATACGAAATAATAATACACAACACCTACTAGTAAATACTAGTAACCCTAAAATTATCGCACCAACATAATACAATAATGTGATACGATCTAGATAGTAATATCAACACTATATGAATCAAATTTAATAGACTTTGAATTATTGATGCCTGATTGCAAAAAGGCGCCGAGAAAATAGTTGTTATAACTTTGTAAAGACTATAAATTCAGTCCAAAAGTTTTATATACTTATATTAAACATTTCCAGTCATTTAAAAGTTATTTGGCGAGGCAATCTGAGAATACCTGAAAATTTGAAATAGTTTGTCAAAGAAGGACACAAAACAATAGAGTAACAGAAAGTAACAAAACAAAAGTAAATGTCTCTTGAAGTCTTGAGTTGAAGTATAAAGGGCTAAATTTGACCCCCAAATCAACTCGAAATCTGCGAGGCTAATGATCCCCGAGTAAGTCTATCAGACCTCCTCAAGGGAGCCTCACATCCTCGACATAACGGACTTGTTAATAAAAAAAAAATGCGGTATTAGTTAGTCCCCACGTCGGGTTGTTAAAATTTTATAGGTGGAAAAATTTTAAACTTTGAGTGGTAAAGTTAAAGTCAAAATGAGCCCCATAGGCGTCGGTAGAAAATGTTCAAATCAAATATTAATTACTCGTTCACAACTTCGTTAATATCGCCGTTAAACAATGACAGGGTTGGAGTAGTAATTACCTTTTATGGAGGGCGGCGTCACGCTTATAAATTAAAACAGAAAAGAATTTGGATTATTTAAACAGTTTTTCAAAGAACTTTAGATTGGAATTCAGTCTGTAAAAAAGTTGGGTTAGCTGGAAGAGATAAACTCTCCCTAGTGAGCATAACTTATTGTATTGTAGCTTTTTGTCAACAAGTGACAAAAGTTGAAGAATTTCAATCAATAGAAATGTCTTCTTTTTATTTTATCGTTGTATGCACGTATAGCCCAGGAAATTTAGCTTTGTAGCGTAGATAATTGTCGGAAAGCTGGAAACTATTTTAATCTCTTCATTAACAAGCAAAGAAGGTTTCCTGAAGTTTGCACCAATTTTACGCTTGTGCTAAGTACAGGGTGTCCCAAAAACAAAAAAAAAATTGAACTTTTTTCAGTTTTTCATTTATAACTCCTAAAGGAAGCATTCTAGACAAATTGTGTTCTCCTGTGAATTAAAGAAGATAAAATTCTTCGTCTACTGAGCATAAATACTACTCTCTACTTTGAAAAATAACTGAGAAACAGCGATTTAAAATTGTAATGTTTTTCTCAACATATGACAATTTTCTTATTTTTCTTGAATCGTTGTTGAATATCTTCTAATCCAAGCTACTTACAGCAAATTTTAGTACATTTAATTCAATTTCCGGTTAATTTTCTATAAACTGGCATTAAAATTGTATCTCTATATTAAATGGTTTAGGATGTAGAGGTATTTAAAGACAGACGAGTGAAATAGAGAATTTTTTTAAACGATAGGTTTCGGTATGTGAAAGGTAAGATAGACTTAATTTTGCGGCTCTTTCTTAATAACGTACAATTTTTTTAGTTAAAAACCGAAATTTCGCTATTGATACGCCACTGTGTAACAACTTATATCGAAAAGACTATTTTTTTTACCTTCATCAGTTTTACTAATATAACTCCTGAACAGTTGATGTTAGGGAAAAGATATTTCACTCAAAATTTAACTAAAACTTATTTACTATAACTTAATTTCAAAATTAACTCTGTAACTTAAATAATACCTGAGTTATAGTGTTTGAAAAAAAGCATTACTAAAAAAATTAAATTGCCTCGGCTATTTTTGTTGAATAACTCCTGAACCGTGATATAGAGAAAAAGTTCAAGAGATTTAAATATAAGGTTAATAAATTTTCTATAACACAAGCGTAATAAAATATCTTTAAAAGTTATAGTAAGAATGTTATGGATGATCAAAGTCAATATTTTGTGTAACCATTCGACGTTTGCTTATGAATTATATTCAATTATATTTGCCTAGTAAGCACCTCCGAGCCGGTGTAGTATGAAAATAAAGTACCTGCTCGCCATATACTAGTATGAAATATATCTAAACAAGCGTCGAATGGCTACACAAAATATTGACTTTGATCATCCATAACTTTCTAACTATAACTTTTAAAGTTATTTTATTACGCTTGTGTTATAGAAAATTTATTAACCTTATATTTAAATCTCTTGAACTTTTTACCTATATCACGGTTCAGGAGTTATATTAGTAAAACTGATGAAGGTAAAAAAAACAGTCTTTTCGATATAAGTTGTTACACAGTGGCGTATCAATAGCGAAATTTGGGTTTTTACTAAAAAAAATATACGTTAATAAGACAGAGTCGCAAAATTAAGTCTTCCTTACCTTTCACATATTGTAATCCATCATTTAATAAATTTCTCTATTTCACTCGTCTCTCTTTAAATACCTCTACATCCTAAACAATTTAATATAGCGATACAATTTTAATGCCAGTTTATAGAAAATTAACCGGAAATTGAATCAAATGTACTAAAATTTGCTGTAAGTAGCTTGGATTAGAAGATATTCAACAACGATTCAAGAAAAATAAGAAAATTGTCATATGTTGAGAAAAACATTACAATTTTAAATCGCTGTTTCTCAGTTATTTTTCAAAGTAGAGAGTAGTATTTATGCTCAGTAGACGAAGAATTTTATCTTCTTTAATTCACAGGAGAACACAATTTGTCTAGAATGCTTCCTTTAGGAGTTATTAATGAAAAACTGAAAAAAGTTCAACTTTTTTTTTGTTTTTGGGACACCCTGTACTTAGCACAAGCGTAAAATTGGTGCAAACTTCAGGAAACCTTCTTTGCTTGTTAATGAAGAGATTAAAACAGTTTCCAGCTTTCCGACAATTATCTACGCTATACCCCCTTTTTTAACGTTAAAACACCGGTCTAGTAGGCTCGATGACAATAAAATTCTGTACCAAATTAGATCAGCCTACTCCCGAAACAAGAAGTTGTAAGACGTTTCAGAGGATCTAGGAGGTCGTGTGGGGTCATGTATGGAATTGTATGAAAGGTCGTTGGAAAATTAATCCAAATCGTAAGTCAGATGTTGTTCAGCTCTCAAAAGACACCGAGTGATCGAGAGGATCCAGCCCCGCATACCACCGTGTTTGGTATCTCATGAAAGTGCTTTACGAGAAGAACTCACATCTTTTTACAAATTTTGAATCTGCCGATTCTTGGTGGAAGGCGCTATCGGAATGAAGGAACCCAAGAACCTAGTAAGGGCGCGTTTGGAAGACCGTGAAAAACGGATCTAGGATATGAAGTCATAAAATCTTGGTTTTTAAAAAAAAAAAGTATTTTATTACACCCAGCCGCCCCTGGCTACTAGTGATGCCCGCCGCCCGCTAGTGATGGTAATGCATCATAATAGCAGCACCGCATTACATACAGTTAACAGTTAACCTGAACACCAAATACTTTAATGAGACCAATTTATATTCTGACTCTATTATTCCATACTACATACACTACACTACACTATGAACCATTCCATTATATCAAATTATACTATTATTATTATTATCTACTATTATCTGCTATTCTATATTATATTATTATATGGGCAGATGAGTTATTGTGGAAATTATGTTTCACTAGAAATAGCAAATTCTTGTACATTTTCTTAGTCATTCAAATTCAGCATATTGTTTATTGTTTCTAAACCAACGCAGGTACGCCTTATTTCGTCGAAAAAAGTAAGATGACTCAGCTAATACTAAAGATATCATCCCAAGACTCAAAACATGGATAAATGAGAATATTATGTTTTATTCAGTGTGTAGATTTTTTTTAAATATTGTCGATAAAAAATAATTCCAAAGTTACTTATGAAATCGAGATTATTCCCGTAGTTTGTTAGATGTAATGCTGTAATTTGTTTGATAGTAAGGTAAGCGCGTATATATTTTTAATATTCGGTCCTCTTTTTACACAATAAGTCAAAATCGGTGTTGTCGCATACGTTATATCATTTTGGGCCTACACTCTCATACAAAATTTGAAAATGTTGAAGCGATTAACTTAGCAAATAGGTACGCGAATAATCTAAAATTTCAGTAAATTTCAGACGCAAACAAGAAATTATTTTTAAATTAGAAAATTTAAAGAAATTAAAATTATAACCACTAGAGTCACTAAAACATATCTTACATTTATCCATGTGTTAAGTCTTAGGATGATATCTTTAGTATTAGCTGAGTAATCTTACTTTTCCTAAGATAATTATTCGCGTGAAGCACCTTAAGCAATAGCCTTCAGAATAGTTTAAAAAGTACAGGGCGCGTAACGAGTGTTTTGAATAAATTTGTTATATCCAAAATTATCGAGCTAAGATACTTACAAATAATGAAGTCATAATATAAAAAAGTAGATCATACTCATGCATAAATCCACCTGCTAACGGATTCTGATCTTGTCCCTGAAATCAGTTCCTATTTTGTGCTGTAAGTAAAAAAGGGCTTCATTACTCACAGAGATTGATTCATCAATATATAAACAGTTCCTCTCACACCACCGACCAATGGGAATCATCCCCCTCCCCTCGGCAGCCAATGAGGTGGTTGGTTTCTGATTCATGAAATTTTCAAGACTTTCATGGAATAAATCAGACGAAACGATATTACCCAAACTCGTCCCGGTGGAATTCAAAAATCGAATCGATGAAAAATTCCTCGTGATACAGTATGACTTTGAATTACGAAGTTTCGGTATACGCTGTTTCTTTGCTGTACCATCATGCCTTTTTCACATGATCTTTTAGTATGCTATGGAAAAATTTGAGAAAATATTCAGAACCTTTATTTAGTGCATGATCTGTGTGGATTTCTTTACAGATTCTTTAGAAAAAAATCTAAAAGTTATTTTTGAAATATTTCTCAACGCATTTATCTCACCGTTTTTCTTTTTACCCACCATGCTCTAATCTGAAAAAATCTAGACATGATTTTTAACGTTTTTTTAAGAGAACAGTTTTTTCATATGAAATTTAAATTATTTTGAATTTTCGATTCCAAACGCTTATTGTTTATGAGCAAGCAATATTGATCGTTAATGACTTATTATAGTAACATATTATTATTAGTAGATTTTAAAAGTAAAAGAAGAGTGTAAAGAAAGCGCGCCTGTCCAAGAAACAATTGGCTCAAGCATGTCGACAAGGTGTTTCAGAACGGATCTGTTTTGAGTAAAAGAAATCGTAGAGTGTAGATGATTTGCGATCTGCTCTCTCTGTCTACCCCAAAAGGGACGAGTCGTGACTCGTGATAGAATAGAATAGATTGAAGTATAGAATAGAAAGAACAGAACAAAGAACTTTGGCAAGATATAATTTCGGGATGTGGGACTCTTAAGGCCTTATTAAAGTCATTGCAAGATTGATTTTGAAAATCACAATTTATGATTTGTGAGAACATCGGATTTTCTACATGTCATAGTTGAATATAGCAAGTAGTTATGTCAACAGATACACAGCATAGGATGGACCTTCCGATGATGGATGGACTGGAATTGGTGAATGTTGCTTAAGTGTAATGTGATCACATTAAGCAAGGCGACGATCAGTTATAAGTCTGATGGAAGGTCCATCCTTTGCTGTGTATCTGTTGAGATAACTACTGGTTCAATTCATTGCATTTTTCAATCTATAGTCGCATATAATAAACCATGACGTATAATAATAAAATAGCGATATACGAAGCATTATCAGAGACAAGATAATCAATTAGCATAATCGGTGACGCACTGTGTTCACACGTAGAATATACAATTTATGAAACATACATTGTGTTAAAGCAAATTGGAAAAGATTCATATGTGAAATATGGAAATACTCTAGCTACGTACTTGAGTTATGTAAATAATAGCGATCACGTGTGGGTGGAACAAATTGTGAGACTTACGAAACATTATTTTTAAACACCCTACTTCGAAATATACGTGCAGAGAAAGTGTGGATTT
Organism: Ceraclea dissimilis; assembly: GCA_963576895.1. Lineage (NCBI taxonomy): Eukaryota > Metazoa > Arthropoda > Insecta > Trichoptera > Leptoceridae > Ceraclea > Ceraclea dissimilis. Next base: position 19,119,387 of record OY756363.1, read on the forward strand.
GGAGTTAGGTATAGTTAATTGATAGATATTTTTATTGTTTCATTGTTGTTTTGATCCTCCCCGGAACACGAATATTGCTCATAACCGTGGAGTCACACGAATTTATTGTATTTTTTGTGAAAACCAACGACTTCTAGTGCAAGTGATTAAGTTAATTTTCAATTTGGAATGATTCATTTTTTAAAAACGCTTGCAATTTATCAATTCGCGGTATGAAAAACGCTCTCCTCAGAAATTTTGGTATTTTACAAATGATCCCCTCTCTTTTTTCACATTTTTTTCGCATGGCCTGTGAGACTTAAGTTAGGTTCACACCTCATTCAACAATAAGGTTTACCACTCAATTTGAATGTCATCATGTACAATGTATGCGCAAAGATAATCCTGAATGATTTTATACACACACAGCATTCACTAATTACCCCATCATTGGGATATATCGTGATGGTATACCTAATTGTAGTTATAAAATTAACAGACTAACTTTTTTAATTAATAAAAATATTTTGGTCACAAATTCAACGAACACACTATAGTGATTTAATCCTTTGAGACCCTGAGTGACTCTTCATTATTAAAAGGAAAATTCTCAACAAAAATACTCGAGAATAAAACAAATAAATAAAAAATAAACAAACATGGGTACCATATAGAGTTAAGGTGCTCTTACGCGAGCAATAATTGCGGCAACTCGTACAAATCGTATTGATTAACATTATTTCGCAAGATGCAATTATTTCAAGGCAATATTTTAAGCGAGACAACGATATCGCGTGCAAACGAAAAAGAGAATTGTCATGATATCGGCGACACCAATTGCTGAATATCAAATCGGTTTGGACATATTAGTCAATTCCTTTTCTCGTTTGCATGCAATATCGTTGTCTCGCTTTAATATTGCCGAAAAAATTGCTGTATGTTGCGAAATAATGTTAATCAATACGGATTGCATTCACAACAAAGGATGTTTGGTATAATACTTTCTAATCTCTTCAATAGATGACGGTGGATAAAAAAGTTGGACGTTATAATTGGGTTTCTTCGCAGTCAGCTTGAGACGGCTTGTGGATTAGTGGGTAGAATCCTTGTTTCACAGCCGTGGGGTGTAGGTTCGAGTCCCACCCAAGATCCGAAGGTGTAAGAATACACAGGGCTGAATAATAGATATATATATAGACATATAGATACTTTATTTTGGCATTTCAGTGTACATTTATAAAAACATGAAAGTTTCTCGAGTGTTAAGTGATCATCTAAACCAGGTTATGGCTGGTCGTAAGTCCAGCATTCCCATTGCCTATCTTACACTGTTCGTTAGTTGAGAGACTACATGATTGTTAAAAATTAATCAATACGATTTGTACGAGTTGCCGCAATTATTGTTCGTGTAAGTGCACCTTTAGTATTATTAGCAATGGTGAATGGAAGCATGAAATTTTGAGAAGGGATATAGAGATTGTACGGAAGCCACAAGCGGTGCATTAAAAGTTTCTCTTCAATCCCGAAATATCAGCTGAACGAATGTGACGACGGTGGAAAAATCCCTGAAAAAAGATGAGATCAGTGAAAAGAGAGAAAGATAAATCTGTAACGTTGTAAATGAAGCAATAGCCATTCGTTTCAATATAAAAGTACAGATTTTGTTCTCAACAGAACTTACAGGTATCTACAATGGAGCATTTTTTTAATTGAAATCCCCTGGGAGGTCGCCGGATAGGCATTCCGACCCTTACGAGTTGACCTTAGTTGGCTGTGACAACGTTCACCCATTCCGCCAGATCCTGCTGTCAAACTTGTAACTTTTTAATATTGTAGATATATAGGTAATAAGTATGCTACAGTGCTAGAATGTTTCACAATGCACCATTTTTCGATCCTATCGCCATCTAGTGAGGAATAGATTCAAAATTTAGCAACAAACCTTATTGATTGAAAAATTAATTTTGATTGGAAAGTTTACTGTCTCTTTCCCAGCTGTTCTTTGGTCCTGGGTTCGACTTTTGAAACTGATTTATTCCACATATATATTTTTTTTGTTTTTTATTTCTTGTACAGTTAACATTGTAATTTTGCGGGGAACGATAGTTTGGTGAGTCTACAGGCCTCAAAAATCTCACCGAATCTCAAATTAAAAAAAATCTAACTCCAGATTTAATTGTCATGGGAATTAGTGAATAAGAGCAAAATTGTTTTCAATGAAAGTTACGATAGCTGCATGATTTTATTATGTCAAAATTTTCATAAGTAATTGTGAATCCATTTTCTCGCTGACACCACACCCCTGCAAATTGGAACAGTAGAGGTATCTGAATAACTGTAGTAGATTTTTATTCAACCCCCTGGAGTTTGGTTTAACCCTCTAAGCCCACCTGCTCCCCGCCACCTCGCGTGCACAACACGACGTGTGTACCTAAAAGGGTTAAAGTGCTCAATGTGTTGATAGACTTCCTACCAATATTACAATTTATTATATTGAAGGTGCATTTTTGATATTTAAAAAAATAGTGAAATGATTTAATGGGTTAAATGAAAAGCAATTAGCTCGCCCTAGTGATTTAGAATTCGTCATCCGAATACCTATAACGAGGTTCTAACTGCCAAACCAAAATGTTGAGAAAAATGAGGACAAACTTTTAGGCTAGACGTCATGGTCATTTCCCGCAGCGTTAAGGCTCAATTTTTTTTTTCAATTTTTTGGGGTTAACTTCGTCTTTGATAAAAAATATTTTACGTTCATTTCCTAGATTTTAATGCATATTATAAGTAAAAAAAAAAACGCATTTCGGATACGACTTGCTGTCTTTCGGAGAAAAGATCAGAGTTGTTTTGCAAAAATTTTTTTTTATTAGAAATCTATACAAGATACAAAAAATATTTTACGGCCATTCCCTACGTAAAGGTTCAGTGTATCCTATTTTTTCCAAAGCATATTCAGTAAGGTTGTCGAGATCTAATAGTCCGAGAGCCCGCTGCTTAATTTATGACGTATCTGTTTTTTGATCGAAATGTGGTACAAATGATAGCTTACCAATAGGGTTTTACATCGCACTAGGGTTGCCTATCAAAATCTTGCCGCAACCCCCCCTGCCCTCCCCCGAAAAGGTCCCTCTTCGCGGTTTTTCGCATTTTGTAGGAATATGGTAAGAGATAGAAGAAAGTAGTCAATGACAAAAATAATCCTTGCTAAATTCTCTACAAAAAATGTCAAGTCAATTTTTTCATAGGACTAGTAGTTTACTCGTAATGGCCGGTCAAAAAACATGATATTTAAAAAAAAAATGATTTTTTTTCTTTAACTTTCTTCCACCCATTATCACTAACATTTTATGGAAAAAAAATATTTGGCCTGCGGCGCTATATCGCTGGTTATTTTATGAAAAACTAAATTTTAAGAATTTTCGTCACTGAGTTTTATTGCAATAACTCCTAAATTAATTGATGTATGAAAATAACTTATAGCTCGTTTTGTAGCTAAGACTATGGTAATTAATTCGGTCTTTAACTATTTTCCTGTAGCTCTTATCAATTTTCAACCAATTTAGTTTAAATTCATTTTTTTAGTTTTTTAAATGAATTTCGGTTTTGGACCGGCTATTGCGGGTAAACTGCTAGTTCTACGAAAAAATCGACTTAACATTTTTTGTAGAGAATCTAGCAAGGATTATTTTTGTCATTGACTACTTTCTTCTATCTCTTACCATATTCCTATAAAATGCGGAAAACCGCGAAAAGGGACCTTTTGGGGGGGGGGGGGCAGGGGGGGTTGCGGCAAGATTTTGATAGGCAACCCTAGTGCGATGTAATACCCTATTGGTAAGCTATCATTTATACCACATTTCGATCAAAAAACAGATACGTCATAAATTAAGCAGCGGGCTCTTGGACTATAAATTTTGAGACTGAGTTTTTACGAAAAAATGTTTCTAACCGACATAATCTATGAGCATAATCTATGAATAAAAATATGAGCCTAAAGTGGTGTAGTGTGTATAAATAACTACTAGAGACTAATAACGAAAAAATGTTTCTAACCGACATAATCTATGAGCATAATCTATGAATAAAAATATGAGCCTAAAGTGGTGTAGTGTGTATAAATAACTACTAGAGACTAATAAGGTTCCATCGGTTAGTGTGTAAAATATACGAGGGTTTGAAACTTTGATTTCATTTTCACACTATTTTGATCTTATCAGTTACAACCTTGTGATTCTCAGTTGATGCTACCTAATATGTAGAATTGAACATGTATGTAGTTCATTAATAATTTCAGGCCATTATAATATACTAATGCATTTCTTACTAATAAACTACCTACTGAATAAAATCTTTATTTTACAATTCAACTACGATTTACGCATCTATGTAGTTTAATAAAAAAATCACAGTAATTTATTTACCCTATTTATTTATTTTTTACTTAGTTTTTTCTTCCCTATCGTAATTGTTTTTTGATTTTTTTTCTTCATTATTATTATTATGATTATTTATGCTTTTGTGTCATCCTAACTTCATATTTGTTTCTAATTTTCTCAGATGAACTCCTTTATTGCCGGTGAATTTATTGTTTATTCCTTATTTGTTTTGATTTTGTTGATTTATCTTTATACTTTTTGTTATTGGTTATTTGGTGATATTTCTTTCTTATATTGTACATATTGTCTACTTTGTATTGCTGTTTGTTGTGTATATTGGTCCCCTCATACCAGCTTTTAGCTGTATGGGGACCTGTCACCTCAATGAGTATGTAATTTAGTGTTGTAACCATTATTTGTAAGCTGTACATATTTTTCTGAATAAACTTATAATTTGCATTTGCATAGGCAATTATGAAAATATAAATTGGAATTAATAATGCATACCTAAACGCAGCTACATCATTCTTATTTATAATTTTCCTTAATTTTTCCTACAGTTTAAAGTTTAACAAAAATCCTCACATCTTTTATACCTTTATAACATTTCTTTTTTTGCGTCATAATATAGGTAAATATGTAAGTATTTGTCGTGCATATAACCTTCGAATCAACAAATCATAGTTAAATATCAGTAACATAAATATAACCCCACTCATGGCCGGATTTAGAGGTGTGGAGGCCTCAGGGCAACAAAGGAGTGAAGGCCCCCTGGCCCCAAATTATTTTCCAAATAAAATGGGCAATTTTTTTCAGTCGAGTTTTCCAATAAATAATTTATTGTGAAACCAAGTATAGATTATTTTATTATTTAGCAAACATATAAATATAATCGGAAACAAAAATGATCTGAAATTAAATTTTAGCGTTAACGAACGGAACCTACGGAAAAAAGTTGTTTACTAATCTGAGTTTGTTTTTTTTTCGAAGTCTCTATTGTGGGGGACCCTCTTTTGTGGAGGCCCCTGGCAGTAGACCCGGTTGCCCTCCCCTAAATCCGGCCCTAACCCCATTTCCCAACACAAGCTTTTTAAGTTGACTGTGAAGTGTAAAAATATGTATTTGGGTTTATTTCGATAAAAAACAGATTCATTAAAATAATGGTCGCGAGTTTGCTTGAGGTCAAAACATCACTCGAGTATTTGTAAGCCCCGCCACATACTTACTTATTTTTTCAATTCAACTGCTTTTGATATTTCAATTAGATATCGGAGAATCGTAATAAGGAGTGAGTATGTATATTGTAGGTATACTATTACAATGTTAGGTACCTACTCCATGTTAACCCCTTCAGTGCAGTTGCAAATTCACACCAGCCACTGAAGATTAAGGAGACTTAGTGCAAACTACTGTTTTAAAATTAACTACACGATACACTCATTCACTCACCTATACACTATTGCATACAGAGATGTAATGTAACTCATACAGCGCCACTAATATAATACAATACGTGAGAGAATTCTGAACTAAAATTACGGGAGTCCTTATATCTCGACAACCTTACTAAATATGCTTTGGAAAAAATAGAGTAGATAGGTAGACACCCCGAGACAGGCCATGGCCTAGTGGGGTGTCACATTGTATTAACCCATTAGTGCATAGTGTCCTATAAATAGGACGCTGGTTTTTAGTCATTTTCTCGAGTACCAATAGACGTATTTTAATATTTTTTTCTTATTTACAATCGTAAAGAATGTGGCAACACACCACCATAAGAAAAAAATGTAAATACTAAGCGATGTACAGTCAGTGAAGAGATAAAGTTAAAAGAGCAAATAGTAGCGCCGTCAATCGGTACCTGGGGTCACAAATTATGTAATAACTTTTTTATTTTACGAGATATTGGAATCAAAATTATATTGATCGAAAGCTTAAACATCATGCTTTGATATGATAATAAATAAATTTCCATCAATAGATTACAAGTGTTTTCAAAATGACGATACATTTTACCGTCTTATATATAAGACACTATGCAGAACTACATCTTTAGGTTTTCATACAACGGTACTATGCGTACAGTAGATTTCTATGGGGAAATGTTTTTTTTTACATTTTTTTTATTGATAACGTTGAAATTCGACAAAATATCACATAATGTTGAATATTTTATACATTTTGTTTTATTTTTTAGCTTAATATACCCTTTTTTATTGAACAAAAGCTAAATTTGTATAGATATAGATCATATCGATTTCTTCAGTTACCTATGTATAATATTTTATTATTTTTATTTCTCGCTATTCCTTCTGCTCTGTGATTTTAGCTTATTTTTTATCACGAATATAACATTATTATCATATATAATACAAATAGAAATATATATTTAATTTCAGCGTTGACAAAATCATCTCGAATTTTAGAAATAAATATTTACCGATCACGAAATCTTTAGTAAAAACAGTTCATAAAAGGAAAAAAGAGTTCTATATTATCACTACTACACTATAGTAGCATCATGGTAAACTCAATATTGAAGTAACCAGTGAATGCTGTGTGCATATAAAAACACACAACATTCTCTCAGTGCAAACATTTGTATTGTATTCAGTATAGGTGCGAACCTCATTGTTGGAGAAGATATGAAATTCTGATTTTACGAGCACCTGAATTTTACAGGATATTCAATAAACGCTATTTTTTAACCATTAGGGTTTTCAGTAGCCGGGAAATGCTCTTTCGCTGTACACCGGCCCTCAAATAACGATATTAGAGCATCAAGGATGTCGTGAGAAGAGGTAATACTGACTATTCAAAATAGCTCCGAAGAAGAAGAAGCCTTGTGGCTTCCCTGTGTTTCTTTGATGACCATTACAGGACAGAGTAGTGGTAGAATCATTACTGTAACTTATATACTTTTAAAAAATGTGCAGTTGGATGATTGGAAGAATTTGAATTGTACGATATACGAAGAACAAATGATTAAAAATTCATTAAGTTCTCATACATTTCCTCCAACAATTTATGTGCTAATTATTATTATTATTACTATTTTTTACAAAAATTCTCAATATTTTCCATAAAAAGACAGAAATATTACTTATGACTCGAAAAAAAATAAAATAAAACGCATGTCTGTAACTCCCCATACGACTGCCATACTGCGCCATACTAACATTATCAACATGTAGTTTTGCATAGTGTCCTATATATAAGACACTCCATATAAAAAAAACTACCGGTGCGATTTTAATTTTTTTTCTTTCTTTGGCCTATTTGAGTCTAATTTAGCAAAACTTGAAGAGATTATGAAGAAATATTCAGGAATAAACCTTATGCACTAATGGGTTAACTTGTACTTGTAAGAAATGTAAAGGAAAAAAATAAATTTATTACTATATATTATTATTACATTGAACCTTTTTCTAGGAAATAACCGTAAAAGATTTTCTTCATCTTGTATATATATTTCACAAAAAAAAAGAGTGAAAAACACCTCTGTTCTTTTTTCCGAAAGAGAGAAACTCGTTTCCCCGAAAGTCGCGGAAAAAGATTTTTTTGTACTGATAACATGCATTAAAATCTAGGGAATAACCGTATTTTTTTTTTATTGAAGCGAAAATAACCCCAAAAAATGGAAAAAAACGCTGTTTTTACCATTTTATCATGCGATTGTTCATGCGATTTTGAATCTTAATGTCGTGGGAAATGACCGTGGAGTCGTAGTTGGATCGGGAGCCTTAAGTAAGACAAAGTATATACCTATTCCAATGTCTAGGGGGGGGGCACTAGTCCCCCCCCTGCCCTTCCCTGACATCGCCCATGGCGGAGACTACTTCTAGAATTCGAAATCACATGGAGGTCATCATACACCTAGTTATATTGGTCTAATTTTACATTCAGTGCATACCTAGTACAAATAAAAGTAAGTTATATTATGTATTTCCACATACATGTACACTTTAGATATACCTAGTAGGTATTATAACATAGATACTACTTTTTAATAATGAAAAAGTTCTCATAAAAAATGTAGAAATACAGGATTTGCCGAGCGAAAAAATTACTTTTTAAAATAGAGATTTAAACTTTGTTTTTAAAATACCTACTTTTTAATGTAAAGAGGTTTTGTTTCATTTGTACCAAGTTCTCTTGTAATGTTTTAATCGGATTTTAACCTATTCATAATTACAACATGACAAACCAAAAAATAACATACAGGTACGCATTCCTGGTAAGAACATTAAGCGGTACTGAGTTCTCGATATAATCAAAGTAGGTTTTGTGAAAAATAAACTAAACTTTTTCTCAAGCTTATGTGTTAAGGTTAGCTGAAGTTCAAGATTGTATTGTGGAATGAATGTCACAGGTGGTTGGTTGGCAGAAATTACCGATGGCAATAAACCTGCCATTTGGAAATTATTATTTTTCAATAAAGTCTTATTTATTTATTTATTGTTGGTAGCCCTGATTGTCGAGCCTTGTCATAAACCTGTCAAAGGCCCGCTTTATTTCGTTTAAGAATTTGAACTTGGAACAATCTACATATAACTGCCGTGTTCGAATCTCGGTGTTTTGATGTATTCTCTCTTCACGACAGAAGCTTTTAGCCCACTGTGAGGTCTGCTGAAATAAATGGTTTCTCTTATACCTGCTTAGTTCTTATCCTGAATAAAAACTCTAGGCACGCTTCTTTCGGAAAATCTGAAAGATTTAGAATCAAGTGGACTCATTTTTTAAATATCTAGTAAGTACTAAGTAGGTAGTAGGTACCTACCTTCCTACAGACAAAGTATGTACCTACATAATAATATATACCTACATTAGTCCTGCAAGACCCCACGCTAAATCCATTTCCCAATCCTTTTCTAACCCTTTCAGAATCGTTCATTCCTCGGGGCGGAGAACTAAGTCCGTCATCTGAAAGTCCGCACAACTTAGTATGAGGGGAAATATATATTATGTAGAATACATGTATAAATACTTTAGTACCTACTTACGTATACATATGTAATATGTATTTCGACGAGCACACATTAAGTATCAAACATTAAAGAGTGCCTGGAGTTCCCAGATAGGTATTGTTGGACACAAAAAATCACGACATTTGAAACATAATCCCTACTCTAAAAATGTGTTTTTTAAGGGCTTGGCACCGCTAATGACGTCACAGACATTTCCCACGGCATTAAGGTTCAAAATCGCGTGACAATCGCATGATAAAATGGTAAAAATAACGTTTTTTCCATTTTTCGCGGTTAATTTTGCGTCTATCAAAAAACTTTTACGGTTATTCCCTAGATTTTTATGCATATTATCAGTGCAAAAAACAAAAAATACCCCGCGACTTTCGGGAAACGAGTTTCCGTCTTTCGGAAAAAAGTACAGAGTTGTTTTAAAAAAAAATTTTTGAGAAATCTATACAAGATATAAAAAATCTTTTACGGTTATTCCCTAGATAAAGGTTCAATGCATCTACCCTATTTTGTTCCAAAGCATATTTAGTAACGGTTGTCGAGATAGGATGTCTCCCGTTTTTAGAAATTTTTGAAATGTCGGTATGCACACTCTTAATCTCCAAGTTTACAGTCTTTTGCCCGGTTTACCATTTTATTTTTCAAATAGATGAGAAAAACGTGACATCTGGGCGCTTTGCTTAAAGAGTCATACTCTTAGCAGTCTGGTTAATTAGGTACCAATATTTTGGCGAAATTATACTTCTACATCTGAAAAACTGAACGGATAATTGATTCCTCCCGTAAATTTCAGGGGTACTTTCGGAATTATTTTTTTGTTAAAGGAATTTCCAAATATAGTAATTATAGGACGGTCAACTTGTAGTCAATACTTCCATGTATCACTGTCTTCAGTTTCAAGACGATTCTCTCAGTATTGGCTGAGTAAACAAGTAAACACCAAAGAATAATGACACCATATAGCCTCTCCAAGTCCTACATGACAAATGTACTACAAGTTATTCAGATGCATGTGTGAACAATCCTTTAGCTGTCAGTTGGTACTTATTGCAATATTCTTACAAGTAGGGGGTAGATATGTACCTACAACCCTTAAATAAGATACGCTACTTATGATGTGATCCATATACAGGGTGATTGGTTCCGCTATTCAGATATTATATATATTCGATAAAAAATGTATACTTCGCTACTGATTACCAGGTACATGTACCTACTTAAAGAGGTAATCGGTAGCGAAGTATACATTTTTTATCGAATATGTACTTACAAAATCGAAGATTTGAAAAAACTGGTTCAAAATATGGATAGATAATGTTCGGCATTTTTATTCACAAGGGTCTAGTGTATTTATTAAAAGAAAAAAAAGTACTAGTTAATAATAGTTTTTATTGAAAAAAAATTAAAAATATGTCAAAAAATTCAACAAAAAAAAATGAAATTTTGTTTTTGTGTTTAATTTTAGCAAAGTTGTTATTATTATTATTAAATATTTTTGACATCAATTTAAAGCTTGTTTTATTACAATACAAAATTATTTTTTTTATTAATTTTAGGACTCATAGCATCAGAGTTATTCAATGAAATGTGATGGTGGTCGATGCCGGGGGTGGAATTTTTTAAAAAGGGTGTAACTCCGCAACCCTTAACAATTGGGATGACATCCCTTTGGCAGATCTACGTTTTAGAACACCCTCTATCACCTCTCAAAATATCTGAATAGCGGAACCAATCACCCTGTATAGGCACTCTTCCATATATAGAACAATTATGGACTTACCCCAATCCTCCAATGAAATGTTGGTCACTGATTCTTGATGTTAACTGAATTATATGCTGAACAAGTTCTCGATAGGTTTTATGTAAACGAATAATGATGAAATTATAGCGACACACAGTGAGAAAGTTGTAATAACATATTTAAACCCCAAACTGATGTTTCACCGCCGTAATTTGAATTATTTGATTGGTTATTGTACCGTCCGTTTTGTAATCGTATGAAGGTAAATGGTGTACTGGTATGAACACAATGACAAGTTTGGACAGGGTAGGAAATGAAAATTGAGGAACTATTATTAATTTCATCCGTCTTGTCATGGTCTTGTCCACCGTGCGGACGTTACCTGCAAGTGGAGTTTAGATTGTATTGTTGGTAGCCCTGATTGTCGAATCTTGTCATAAGAGCTGTCAAAGGTTCGCAAAATTCTCACATTGTATATTTTACAAGTAACCTACAATGCCGAAAATATTACAGAGTAGCGCTAGAGAAATCATTTTAAAGATAAGATAGTTTTGCAAGTTGGAACAAGAAAAAAATACTCTAATAATCCCTTCAAGCCGCCACTACAAGTTAGAAAAACAATGTTGCCAGTTTATTCTAACAATTCGAAAATTGGCAAATTGTTTTAAACAACAGTTCTGAAATATAATTTGAATGTAGCGAAAAAAAATAACCATATCGTATTATCACATTAAGCAACACTAAACAAAGTTTGCACCAAGGGACTTCTAACAGAGAATTGTCTATAATTCAATACACATGCAATTATAAGGTATATTTCAGCTTCAACAAGAATGGTATATAGTCCGAGATCCCGCTGCTTAATTTATGACGTATCTGTTTTTTGATCGAAATGTGGTATAAATGATAGCTTACCAATAGGGTATTACATCGCACTAGGGTTGCCTATCAAAATCTTGCCGCAACCCCCCCTTCTCCCCCCGAAAAGGTCCCTCTTCGCGGTTTTTCGCATTTTATAGGAATATGGTAAGAGATAAGAGGAAGTAGTCAATGACAAAAATAATCCTTGCTAAATTCTCTACAAAAAACATTAAGTCAATTTTTTCATAGGACTAGTAGTTTACCCGTAATGGCCGGTCGAAAAACAGGATATTATTTGAAAAAAAATATATTTTTTTTGATTTTTTTTCTTTAACTTTCTTCCACCTATTATCACTAACATTTTATGGAAAAAAATGTTTGGCCTGCGGCGCTATATCGCTGGTTATTTTATGAAAAACTAAATTTTAAGAATTTTCGTCACTGAGTTTTATTCCAATAACTCCTAAATTAATTGATGTATGAAAATAAGTTATAGCTCGTTTTGTAGCTAAGACTATGGTAATTAATTCGTTCTTTGACTATTTTCCTGTAGCTCTTATCAATTTTCAACCAATTTAGTTTAAATTCATTTTTTTAGTTTTTTAAATGAATTTCGGTTTTGGACCGGCTATTGCGGGTAAACTGCTAGTTCTACGAAAAAATTGACTTAACATTTTTTGTAGAGAATTTAGCAAGGATTATTTTTGTCATCGACTACTTTCTCCTATCTCTTACCATATTCCTATAAAATGCGAAAAACCGCGAAGAGGGACCTTTTCGGGGGGGGCAGGGGGGGTTGCGGCAAGATTTTGATAGGCAACCCTAGTGCGATGTAAAACCCTATTGGTAAGCTATCATTTGTACCACATTTCGATCAAAAAACAGATACGTCATAAATTAAGCAGCGGGCTCTTGGACTATAAATAAAACACGCTACTTATGGTGTGACCAATATATAGGCACTCTTCACTCAGGATGGAACAATTATGGACTTACCCCAATCCTCCAATGAAATGTTGGTCACTGATTCTTGATGTTAACTGAATTATATGCTGAACAAGTTCTAGATAGGTTTTATGTAAACGAATAATGATGAAATTATAGCGACACACAGTGAGAAAGTTGTAATAACATATTTAAACCCCAAACTGATGTTTCACCGCCGTAATTTGAATTATTTGATTGATTATGTACCGTCCGTTTTGTAATCGTATGAAGGTAAGTGGTGTACTGGTATGAACACAATGACAAGTGTGGACAGGGTAGGAAATGAAAATTGAGGAACTATTATTAATTTCATCCGTCTTGTCATGGTCTTGTCCACCGTGCGGACGTTACCTGCAAGTGGAGTTTAGATTGTATTGTTGGTAGCCCTGATTGTCGAATCTTGTCATAAGATCTGTCCTTTGACAATATTCTCACATTGTATCTGCAATATTCTCACATTGTATCTTTTACAAGTAACCTACAATGCCGAAAATATTACAGAGTAGCGCTAGAGAAATCATTTTAAAGATAAGATAGTTTTGCAAGTTGGAACAAGAAAAAAATACTCCAATAATCCCTTCAAACCGCCATTACAATATAGAAAAACAATGTTGCCAGTTTATTCTAACAATTCGAAAATTGGCAAATTGTTTTAAACAACAGTTCTGAAATATAATTTGAAAGTAGCGAAAAATTTTAACCATATCGTATTATTACATTAAGCAACACTAAACCAAGTTTGCACCAGGGGACTTCTAACAGAGAATTGTCTGTAATTCAATACACATGCAATTATAAGGTATATTTCAGCTTCAACAAGAATGCTATAGAAACGAGGTCGCGGAGAAGGATATGTCAGAAAACATTGATGGATCGTGTAAGGAAGGAGGTAATAATTAGAGAGATGAGCGATTGTAGACTAGTGTTGTGGTCGATTAAAGTGAATAAATTAAGATGTTCTGGACCTATAGAAAGAATGTGAGACGAATTTCGTAATCGATTTTTCAACCACTTCCTGACTACTTAGATACCTGAAACTTTGCAAACGTACCTACGTAAACTCGGTGACAATACAATTCTGTACCAAATTGGATCAGCCTTCTACAGAGACCAAAAAAATGTAAGGCATTTCAGAGGATCTAAGTTGTGTCGTGTGGGATCATGTGTGGTATCGTATGAAAGAGCGTTAGAAAATAAATCCAAATCGTAAGTCATATGTTGTCCAGTTCAACCCTTGGAAGACACCGAGCGATCGAGAGGATCCAGTCACCGCATACCGCCGTGTTTGGTATCTAACAAAAGTGCTTCACGAGCAGAACTCATATATTTTCACAAATTTTGATTCTGTCTATTCTTGGTGGGAGGCGCCATTGGAATGAAGGAATCCAAGCACCCCGGAAAGGACGTGTTTGGTATCGTTTTGAAGACCATACGAAAAGCAGTTCTATAGGATGTGAAGTCATATATTTTTTTAATGTTTTTTAAGATTACGTATTTTAAGTTTTTTTCAGTTTATCACGAAAAAGTTTACAATTGAGATTTTTCCATGAAAAAGTATCTTTTAAATTGAAAGTCAGAAACCCCAAAACGAAATATACAAATATTGACTCAATGGGTTTTTGATCTGCGATGAACTAGTTACTGGAGGTGGCATAACCAATTGAAATACAATTTTATTTCATGGTATATGTATATAGTATATGTAAATTCAGAAACCGCACATTTTCTGTTTATTTTTATTTACTGAACTCTCCAGGCAAAAGAGAAAATTGTTAAAGGAAAGAACGCAAATCAAGGAACATTCTTTAAATTCAAAATGGTTTAAGCATGTTGAGAGAATGAATGATGACAGGATGACAAAAAATATATTTGAGTGAGCGAAGAGGTGTGAGGAAGCGCGAACCTGGAGCGATCATGTCGACCAGATCCTCAAGCGATGGACGCGTTTTTAGTAAGAGGAACCGGAGAGCGTGTATGACAAATTATATGAATGTGATGGAGGCTAGGAGTGTGTGTAAGGATGGGGCATAGTCAAGCGCCCTGTCTTCTCTGCCAACCCTGCAAGGGACGTGGCGTAAAAGGGATAGACTTCATTAAGTTCCAAAATAATTCTGCGTACGCATCTTTGAATAATATGTTGAAATGCTATAATGTGTGGGTAGTGGATAAAATAATTGGTGTAGCAAGCTCTATAAAGGTTCTCTTACACGGACAATTTTTCGAGAAATAATTGCTCGACAAAGCATATTGCCCCAACTGGATCATCAATTAATTGCGCAATTATTTCGGCAATATTTCATACTTTCGATAGTTGCTCGGCAACTCGGAGCAATTAATTGCGCAATTTTTTCGGTAATAGTTGCTCATGTAAGCGAACCTCAATTATAATAACTGTGTATTATCTTGTCAAATTGCATTGTGTATGATGTTTACTTAAAAAATAAATACTTTTATACGACGTTTTTCTTTTTCAAAAAAAATATTGTCTTGTTTTGATTTGTGCACATAATGAAAGAGCTCGCGGCCAAATTTTTCAAATTGAGTCCAAACACATTTGACTTGGTCAATATTGACTTTGTTGAGAAGTAGTCATAGTCGTAGAGTGGGATGGGGATCATATGTATAATAATGTACAGCAGGGCTGTCCAACCCAAAGAAATGTGAGGGCCGCACTGAAGAAAAATAAAAATGCAAGTACATGCGAGTACATGGTTGGCGCAGTTGGTTGAGGCGGCAGTCTCTCGAACGGGAGCTTTCAGGTTCAAACCCCGGCGCTGGTGATGTATTCCACACTTTGCGATACAGGCTTTTAGCCTAGTGCAAGGTGTGTAGGAGTGCCAATTTTTTTTAATCTCTAATTTATAACAAAACAGTGCCAGAAAAAAATTACCCTAAAATTAATAGAAAATTAAAATATCCAATAAGCTGAAGACAATATTTGTTTTTGTTCATTCTTCAAGTGAACATTCAAAATTTCATACTAAAAGAGGCGTGCAACCGAATAAATCTTATAGAATTCTTCGATTTCTTTCAGTTTACTGATAATTAATTGTAATAAACCACCTGATATAATTTGAGGGCCACACAAAAAATCTTTGAGGATCGCATTCAGCCCGCGGGCCGTAGCTTCAGCAGCCATTGTGTGGGGTAAAAAGTGGGTAGTATCTTGGTGGTGGTACACACTTGTGCTGTGCTGTGGGGGTAATATGGTAATACCAGGTAAATATGGGGTAAATGGGTCTCTTTACATATGCCATAACGTTACCTATTTAATATTACTTAAATATTCAACCCACCCCATCTGAACCTAACTTCATTTAGCATAATATACTTATATTCCTGCCCAAGATAAATCTGAAAATTTGCCGCTCGCAAAAATTTTGGTTTTAATTTACAGATTTCTTTACATGGTCTAAAATTCCTGTTATTTAAGGGCCGATATGCACCGAGGAAAAAAGGTTCAATATTATAGCGCTTCAATTTTTTCAAATTTTGTATGAGACTGTTAGTGCTAAATATGAATAACGTAAGCGACAATGTGAATTATTAAAAAAAAAACCTGGAAACAAATTGATAAATCTACGGCAGTCAACTTGTTAACCTTGTTTATTAATATTTGGCGTAAGCACCGATCGAGGCGACCATGTTAAATTGCCTGTAACTCGGCTGCGAGTGACGCATTTGATCTGAAAATGGCAGAGGTTGCGGTGGGAGAGTTGCGCAATCTCGTGATGTGCAGATCTTACTCTTTCGTATTTCGTGCTTACTTAGAAGCACAAACGGAACTCGATTAAAAAACAGCCCTCGAATAATACACATTCATACAACATTATTGTATGAAACTCTGTATACAAGCTACCTGCATTAATTTAGGAGAACACTTAAAATCTGTACTCAATTTGATTAATTAACTCAGAAATGTTGGTTGGGTTAGATCTCGGCATAGATAGATAGAATAAACCTTTGTGTATAACTCCTCTTACCTTCCCTATATTTACTTGTTTATTTATTTATTTATTTATTTTACGTCCGGCGGATGATAACAAATATCTCGGTCTCCTTTCAGCAATGAGTATAAAAAACCAATTAAACCCCGTGCTTGCTGTAAATGGAAATGAAATTAATCCTCCCCTTACCAACACAACACAGTCTTATCACTCTTGTTCACCTTCATTTCACCCCCCAAACCATCCCTCTATATTATCTTCTCTCTCTCTGCCCTCTCTACTCTCAATGTTCCTATATATCTCTACTTAATACCTTCTACCAATCTTATTGGAAGAGTCTCAAATCGGGCGTTCTCTAGATGTCCTGGAAAATAGGTTTAATCATAAAAAAATTATGACTTCACATCCTAGAACCGTTATTAGCGGTGTTTTTAATTGTTTATTATCTATCAATTGTTCTGAATCGTCCCTACACCATTTGCAGGCACTTGGACTCCTAAAAGTTACATGTTGACACAGTGAATAATGTATAAAAAAAGAGATAAAAACAATTTTACAGGGAAATTCAATGCCAAAGTGTAAAAGGTTTTATTTGATACCAAACACGCCCTTCCGAGGCGCTTGGATTGCTTCATTCCGATGGATCCTCCCACCAAGAATTATAGACAGAATCAAAATTTATAAAAAGATATGGGTTCTACTCGTGAAGCACTTTTGTGAGATACCAAACACGGCGGTATGCGGATCTTCTCCATCGCTCGGTGTCTTCCGAGGATTGACATGGACATTGGACAACATCTGCCTTATGATCTGGATTTCTTATCCAACGCCCTTTCATACGATACTTCACATGACTCCACACGACCCTCCCCCTCAAACCCCTTAAAGTACTTTTTTTTTGTCTAGAGAAGGATGATCCAATATTGTACACTGTACAGAATTGTATCGTCACCAAGTTTGCATACGTTTGCAAAGTTTAACCTCTCTAAGTAGTCAGTAAGTGGTTGAAAAATCGACTGCAAGAAGAAAGAAAGTTTGAGTAAAAGGAATCGGAGTCGGAAAGCATGCACAAATTGCATGAATGTGACGGAGGCTAGGAGTGTGTTTAAGGATAGGGCTGTCTGGTGCGCTGCCCTCTATGCCTACCCTGCGAGGGACGCGGCGTGAGGGTATAGATAGATAGATATGTAGATAGAAGAAAAAAGAAAAAAATCTGAGTGAAGTTAAATAAAATCTTGTGAAATATTAGACCCAGGGTTTTTATCAATCGTCTGTATTGTAGAGTTTGCCTGTAACACTTCCAGTAAGTTGTAGGTATAGCAAATGTTCTCCGCTCGGTTAAGTCGTACTTTTACGATCTCTAATGAGTTCGTTTAATCACACCTGACTTAGACATTTGTCTTGGGAGACCCAACCATTGGACTTTTGGTCCAATTTAGGAAAACTGTGATCTAAATTAAGACAATGTAGGGATATTCATTAGGGGCTGGGGGTGACCGGATATCGTGACCGGACAAAAACCCATACGAATATTGCTCAACATGCTCAACATTAGGTAATACATTTTAATATCGTTTCTCTGCGAATTTCGGGAAACGAGTCGCTGTCTTTGGGAAAGAAGATCATAAGTGTTTTTCACATTTTTTCTTGAGAAATCTATAAAAAACTTTTACCGTCATTCCCTGTGTAAAGGTTCAATATATCTAAGTTCTCCATTTGTTTCCAACGCATATTTAGTAAAGTTGTCGAGATCTAAGGTAAACTTTTAGTTTTTTTTTTTAAATGTCAATATGCGTACTCTTAATGATGTAATCAGTCACCACAACCTTGACATTT
The DNA here is from genome assembly GCA_963576895.1 of Ceraclea dissimilis. Taxonomy (NCBI): domain Eukaryota; kingdom Metazoa; phylum Arthropoda; class Insecta; order Trichoptera; family Leptoceridae; genus Ceraclea; species Ceraclea dissimilis. The sequence continues at coordinate 19,138,093 of OY756363.1, forward strand.
CTCTGTTTCTCTAGCCATGATGTAGGAAAATGTTATCCCGTCGCTAAGGAAACGTATGGAATAACAGTCCCTTTTAACAAAGAGTATGACAGACTGTGACAGACCACGTATTATATTCTGTTACGAGATTTGACAGGAGTGGTGGTCCTGTTTGATCATTATGCTATGTTGCCAACTGTTACAGCACGGGTAGAGTACCTACTCTAGGAGGCGGTGAATCAGTCTATAATTATTTCAATTTTAAGGGCTTAATAAATAAATTATAATTCAAAGCAATTATATTCCAGTTCCAGCTTTAATCTGTAGTCGTGTCTTATAAATGTTTGCTGTAATTCTCCAGCCTCTTGTTGCGTGTCTTCTCCACATCCACATTTCAACATAAGATGTAAGTAAATCTTCTCTAACCCTTCTACCACCCTCCCTTACACTACTACTACTAACTACCCTCTATCCCTCCCCCAACTAACACTACAACTGTACAACTATCATCCCATCTGACAAGGAACTTCTGGAGTGGCGACTATCTGCATACATCTTCAAGCGGTATGGTTTAAAATAGACCCTCCTATTTGACGTTTTATTCAGAACAAGAGTTATGCGATGTGACAGTAAAAATACATACACAGAATATGACATGACATACATACACACAATGTGACATGACATGCATACACACCCACAATGTGACATGACATGCATACATACACAGAATATGACATGACGTACATACACACAATGTGACATGACACGCATACACACAATGTGACATGACATGCATACATACATTGAATGTGACATGACATGCATACATACACAGAATATGACATGACGTACATACACACAATGTGACATGACACGCATACACACAATGTGACATGACATGCATACATACATTGAATGTGACATGACATGCATACATACACAGAATATGACATGACGTACATACACACAATGTGACATGACACGCATACACACAATGTGACATGACATGCATACATACATTGAATGTGACATGACATGCATACATACACAGAATATGACATGACGTACATACACACAATGTGACATGACACGCATACACACAATGTGACATGACATGCATACATACATTGAATGTGACATGACATGCATACATACACAGAATATGACATGACATACATACACACAATTTGACATGACATGCATACACACAATTTGACATGACATACATATACACAATGTGAATTTGGATACAGACACACAATGTGACATGACATAGAGTACATACACACAATGTGACATAACATACATACAAATACACCTAATTTATGTGACATGACATACATACATTCAATAGGACATGATATACACTAGGGATGTTTTAGAGTGTTAGAGATTTCTTTCAGGGACAGAATGTCAAATATTTGCATCAATGAGAGAACCAAAATAACCTATTTAGCGGGAAGGGTCGTTATAGAGTCTTAAGTGGGCCTTACTGGGCCACATGTCAGGATTCACTATGGACCAAAAATATTATGGAATGGCGACCAACAACAACCTGAAAAAGCTTCGCCAGTCCCTAGGCAAAATGGTCTGATTCTGATAATATAAAAAAATGTGCGGGTGGGGTGCGGATACAGTGTGCCCAAGACAGCTTGTTGTGGAACACCAAAGGGAGGCCTGTATCCAACAATGGATCTGAGATGCTAGGGAAAAAAAGAAGATGTGAGTATTCGAAGACAAGTAAATTCAAATCGCGTAAACGGAATAATTTCTTATTCTCATGGGATATAGGCTGACCACACAACTATAAAATAGATTTGGTCCATTTATTTAACAAAGTAGACACCCTATACCTAGTTAGTAGAAGGTAGTAGAATCTATGGTACAATAGAATGGACAACTCCAAAAGTGTACATAGAACCAATCTACCTCAAGAGTACCCCTCCAAAATTTTCCACGGTAACTGAGATTCATCGGTATTTCAAACGTATGTTTGAAGGAAATTCTCCCTTTAAGTAAAAACCAAAAAGTATGAAAAAAAAGGATCTCCTTCTCCACGAGCTCTGCAGCTTCCATTTCTGGATGTAGGCCTCCCTCATTCGTCTCCACCTCTCTCTGGATTTTGCCTGGGACGTCCATTTGAGGCCAGCTGTCAGCTTCAGGCCGTCTGTCCAACGCATCTGTAGGCGGCCTCTAGGGCGTTAATCCTTTTACCAACCTAATTTTAAAATGAAGAATGAACCTTTACTTTTTCCTTCACTATTCCTTGTGGTAACACAAAGATGACACATATCTTGGCCATTCGGAGTAGGTACCTACCGAGTTTTGTCACTAAACATTACAGTAAGCTAAAAGCTTGTGTCGTGAAGTGCAAAATACTTGTAGTCTGCGACATTATTCAAACTCGGGACTTCCCGATTAGGAGTACGCACTCCAACTAACAAAGCCAACTATGTACCTACTATACTATAGGAGTTGGGAACTAACCAACCTCCAGAATCCAAGGGTAAGAAGGAGGGAGCAACCCTTAAAAATGTATAAATCGTGTAGTTACCTCCCCCACTTTTGTCCTCTCAGTGTATTAGGAATGATAATATAGTGAAGTGTTTGACATTAATCTGTAAAGAATGCAAGAGGAACAACAAACAGCTGTATAAATACAGATTTACCTTACTGCATAACATTTCCTCTCATTCATTCACAGATACAATGAAACATTGAATAATATGACATGACATACATACACAGAATATGACACGACATACATACACAGAATATGACGTGACATACATACACAGAATATGACATGGCATACATACACAGAATATGACATGACACGACACACATTAGTAGGTACACAAATATGACATGACGTCCATCTACAGAATATGACTTGACTTAAATATATCCAATATGACATGACATACATACACATGACATGCCATGCCGTGGCATACATACACAGAATAAGATATAACATACATAAACACGATATTACATATTAATTACATACATACATACAATCATAATACAAAACACATACATGATATGACATGACATACATACACAATATGACATGACATATACACACAATGTGACATGACATACACACAACGTGACGGGACATCAAAATACTTTATTTTTTACGTCAAATTACTAATACTCCAACGGACTTTTTACAATGAAAAGCTGCTTCATCCTGAAGATGGTAACAGAATCGTCGGCGAAAGCTCGATACACCTCATCAATAACTCCCAAAAAGCTTATAGGTACATCGATGGATTTAAAACACGTTGCGAAAACCTACGAGAACATCAAATCTAAACATGTGTCTTTCTCTCTCTATTTTCCGTCATCCATATTATCTATTATTTTATCTTCCCAAACACACATTTGAATATGCAAACAATGATAATAATAATAATTGACCATCATGTCAACACCAATTGATTTTATTTTCAAGCACTTAAACAACGTTAATAAAATTTAAATATTATTATCAAATCAACCCTCCCTCCCCTATGCGGCCCGCCCCCTCTATTATTTATTATGCAAATAACAAATCTCCAGTAGCTCCTGAGGGGGTAGGTGTAGAGACTCCGTCATAAAGCAGTCACCACCCTGATGATTAGACAGTTGTTGTGATGTTAAATTAAAAGGGATGACGATAGTTAAAAGTTTTAACTGCCATTTACACACATGGCATTCATTCGTAAAAACAATGACAACTGTTATTTTTGAAAATCACAATTTATGTTTTGTGAGAACATCGGTGAAACGGAGGAGAGGGGAGGCCTATGTCCTGCAGTAGGCAACCGCGGGCTGATAGAGAGAGAGAACATCAGAATTTCTACATGTCGTAGTTGAATATAACAAGTTGTTATCTCAACAGAAACACAGCAAAGGATGGACCTTCCATCAGGCTTATGACTGATCGTCTTCTGGTTTAATGTCATCACTTTACACTTAAGTAACATTCACCAATTCCAGTCCATCCGTTGGAGGTCTGGATTCGATTTCTGGTCGCGGAAAACGGATGGAGTGGAATTGGTGAATGTTACTTTAGTGTAAATTGATCACATTAAACCAGCCGAAGATCAGTCATAAGCCTGTTGGAAAGTCCATCCTCTGCTGTATATCCATTGAGATAACTACTTGTTAACATTATTAAGAAGTTTCATAACGTATGCTCACTAGGGCGAGCTTATTGCAATGCTGCGCTCTACCATCTAACGCCAAATAAATAATATATTGTAAATACAGTCTTCCTCTTCTTCTTCCTTCAGCCATCTCTCCACTGCTGGATATAGGCGTCTTCCATTTGATTCCATTTTTCTCTATCTTGAGCTTTGCCAATCCATCTTCTACCCGCGACAGGGATAATATCGTCTGCACATCTTTTCTGCGGCCGACCTACTCCTCTTTTTTTAACCCACGGTCTCCATCTAAGAACTCTGGGAGTCTATCGTTCTGTCCCCTGTCTGGCTACATGCAATTTTTGTTTAGCAACCCGGTCCATGATATCTACGACTTTTTTTCTGCGCCTTATTTCATCATTTCTTATTTTATCTTTCAGGCACACGCCTAAGATTTGTCTTTCCATGGACCTTTGTGCACATTTTAGTTTATGTATTGTATTGGCAGTGAGTATAATAGTCTCTAGGCCGTAGGTGATGCCAAGTAGGATACATGATTCATACACTTTTCTCTTTAGATTCATGGGTATTCAAATACATGCATGAAGTCCTTTCACTCCTAACAGGTGTGTCAAATGTAAGGTGAGGTATTAGAATAGATACAATGGTAGGTAAGATAAGGTGTATAATATAATAACATGTAAAGAATGCACTATGTTCCCATCTGTTTTACTGCTTCACTGACTCCATTTCTACATGTACCTACACCATATATCTGAGATGCAAATTCTCTCATACAGTACCTACGTATTATTAAACTCAGCTTTTATATTACAGTCAAATTGTAACGAAAATATCATCACCTCAAGGATGTTATGTTATCTGAAAAATACGAAGTTCTAACCATGAAATCACGAGATTTTGATATGTTTTGATTTCTCATCATCTTCTAACGGGCTGTGATGCTATTAGATACACTGAAGGACTCCCACGGGCTTAAGGCCCTCCGCATCCCCGGGTAGCACAGGGGCATATAGCGTCCTCTTTACCAGCACTTCTTGGCAAAATATTTTTAAGAGGTGGGCTCAGGGTTAGCCAGAAGGGAGCCCCCCCGACAAACCCCACCCCTAGCTTACATTCCTTCAGTGTTTTTGTTCAAGGATGGAAACATATTTACAATACTATTAAGTAGATGGATGGGTATTAAAAATGGGTGAACTGATGGACCTGGTTGAATTCAATAGTAAAGCATCTGGATATATTTCCGGGTTACGACTAGCGCCGCATATCATGAAACATAAAAAGGTAAATAAAACAGAATCGTTTCAAGTCTAGTTTATTTTTTTGGGAACAAACCCCTACCCTAGTTGGATTAGCGCCGCAGGCAACATTTTTAACGAAACAACTATCAGTTTTAATGGATTTTTACAATGATTATTGAAAATTCATGATATGATGAAAAAACGATGTGGTAATAATGAGATTCATTCCTCTTACGTATAAAACGGAGGGTTAACTGAGGAATTTCGGGGGGGGGGTTACAATAAAGAGTTTTTATGACTGAAACATAGAGCCATCTGGAATAGTGTACTCTCTGCCCACCTTCAAAGGGATGCAACATACAGGGATATTTTTTCAATTACATTTTACCGAGTATATTTTCTGTTCGCATCATCACTCTAAATAAGTACAAGGCGTTTATCGCGCGCGACGAAGTTTTTCCGAAAATGTGTTTTCTTTTAAAAATACTTTGAATTTCACCGCCAAAACTCGGGGGAAATCTTATTTTTATGGGTGTGGAAGGATAATATGTAAAGTGTGTTGTGTTTACTCCCCTCTAGTTCCATTTCTCCACCATTCCCCTGGTCCCAGTCAGTGGCGGATCCAGGATTTATTTTTTGGGGGGACTGAGGGTCGGTGTGGCCGAGCTATTTCATTAAATAAAATTAATTACAAAATTTGCGTACGAAGGTACTTATATGATTCACCCCCCCCCCCCTCCCCCCACTTCCCTTGTATACTCACATGCATATAAAAAATGTGATATAAAAAATGAGAAAGTAGCCGCGAGCGATTTTTTTTTTGAGGTTGAGTTGTAGATTTATGTTTTTTTTTTATGATTTATGATTTGATTTATGTTGAACAAAAAATGCATAAAAAAAGCGCCACAGATGAATCTTTTTCAGGAAATTTGTAAAATAATGAGCCTGCTTGTCTTTCATTAGCGCTGCAGGCAATTTTTTTTACAAAACAATATGGTAATTTAAGAAAAACATTGATAACGATGTGGTAATATTTGATTTTTCGGAAACTAGTTGTATGTAAAGTACTGTCACTCATGGTTTTGGGGAAAGCTTCAGCCCCCTAGTCCCCCCCTGGATCCGTTAGTGGTCCCAGTCTTCCTGTACAGCCCTTATATTCCAAGCCTCTCCAGGCATTAGCGAGAGTTTATTTTTTATTCATCATCATTTTATATTCTATTCTAATATGCCTTCACCAATTCACCATAAACATGAAAGAGAAACGATTTGTATATGAGGAGAAATAATAATATTTATACTATACTTATACATGAGGAAAACAATATTCTTATAAGTAAATGAGAATATGTTTTATTAGAATTTTTCGTAAATAATTTCATAAAATCATACCTATTTTTTTCCTATGTATTCGAATCGGATAACGGCTACGAGATTAAAAAATCAAGTATGAAAATAGTAGTAGGTATATAAATTTGGGGGATTGTTTGGGAAATTTACTCCCCGTACATTTTGTAAGGCGATTTACCAAAATTTATTTTCATGAATTGTTTTTGTATCTACAAGGTATACTATTCACCACTTTTAGAAAAAAAACAGGTATGTATCTCAAAAATACGTGTCTCTGTGACCAATAATGTCTTGCAAGTCAGGGTTTGACAAAAAAATACGAGAAAAATTCATAACTCGAAAACCAAAAAAAAATCGCTGAACATACATGGGGGTTAAATCGATAGGTATTCAGGTCCCCTATTACCCTGCTTCAGTTGATCCACCAGCTGTGTTAAACCGTATATATCTATAGGAAAACCAAAATCTTATTAAGTTTGACAAGTAAACAGGTGTACTTCTAAATATTATTGTTGTATATCAGATGTTAAATAATAACATTAGGATATATAAATGTTTATTATCGTATCTAATATGTGATATCAACCCCTAATTTAGTAAAATGATATCCCAGAGGAGATGTCGTCCTCTCTGCCTCCCCCTTGCATCCCTCAGGGGAGAGATATTATTAACGAGACGGCATTTTGCAAAATAATTGAGTGTATATTTCATAACTCGCGCCGATTGTATCAAATGTGTTAGGTTAGATGATACAGGGTGTTAAGTTCCTTATCGCACGTCGCCCTTGAGGTTATTTCATCATTAAGCGACGTAGTCAAAGTCAGACAGTAATAATTTTATTTTATATTAGATGTGACACCCACAGATACATCAACAAAACATGAATATATTATCATACAAAAAAGAAAAACATCTCATGTTGACTCTTCAATTAAGGGCGCCTGCAGCATACACCAACAACATAGTCTATTTCATAGGTTTTGAAAATTATTGTAATTCCATTTGACATATTAGATAAGTCACAATTCAATTGTTTCAATACAACTCCATACAAATTCAACATGAAGCCAATTTATTGATACAATAGTGTCAAAATCGTCAGATTTTTTGGTTTGAGTAAAACGAATCGTAGGGTGTGTATGACAAATTGTATGAATGTGACGGAAGCAAGAATTATGTGTAAGGATAGGGAAATATGGTATTCTGTTCTCTCTGCCTACCCCGCTAGGAATGTGGCATATGAGGATAGAATAAAAAAATAATCTGATAAATAAAACCAAATCTATTTAGCCAACACTATCTGAAATCCAGTGCCAACTAAAGTACATGAGCTGAGCACCTACCTACGTTCTCTGCCACCGACCACCACTGGACCATAATGAAGTGTTGTTCGCCATTATTATTTCACTATACGCCACTGGTGGGTACCTATATGGTACTGTTACAATAGTTATTAGTGGTTGTTGCAAATGGATGTTGTTGGCGTAGCAATGGGTGCATGTTTACCCAGTGGCGTAACTAGCATTAGTAGCACTAACAATATAGTACATCAGTGGTGGTTGAAGATTTGGGTTATAGGGCATTGCACACCAAGCTGGATTTTAAAACAGTTTATCACAATGATTAGGTACATTAGAGTACATTTTTTTTAGTTTATCTTAAAATCATACAACATTGATAGAAAAAAACACTCAAAATTTCATAATTTATAATGCACCTATAGAAGGTGTTATGCAACTTATGTACGCGAGCAATTTTTTTAGCAATAATTGCGGCAACTTGTACAAATCGTATTGATCAACATTATTTCGAATGCTATAGCAATTATTTCAGCAATATTTAAAGCGAGACAACGATATTGCGTGCAAACGAGAACGAGAATTAACATGATGTCGGCGACACGAATCGCTGAATATCCAATCGGTTTGGCTATTTTAGTCAATTCTCTTTCACGTTTGCAAGCAATATCGTTGTCTCGCTTTAAATATTGCCGAAATAATTGCTATATATTGTGAAATAATGTTAATGAATATGATTTGTACGAGTTGCCGCAATTATTGCTCGAAAAATTGTTCGTATTGTTCGTATTACATCTACTGTAGTTTACGTAAATCTACATACGTAATATAATCCAACTATTGTTACACGTATTGTATACATGACTAGATGTTTACCTGAAGGTGTCAGGGGTAACATACATAATACACATACACACACCTATGCCATTTGTTATGTTTATGTGTTGGTTGGTTCACACCCATTCACACAATGGAGGGTGAAGAATAAAAACAATGGATGGTAGGTATTTGCTATTTACACTTCACACGCCTCGACGTAAAATAGTGAAACTTTAATTCACTGTATTTTGAATGTTTCAAAAATATTGACGGGGAGCTACTCGAGTACATGGTTGGCGCAGTTGGTTGAGGCGGCAGTCTCTCGAGCGGGAGGTGCCAGGTGCCCCGGCGCTGGCGATGAATTCCACACTTTGCGATATAGGCTTTTAGCCTAGTGCAAGGTGTGCAGGAAAGTATTTAGGGTTGTGTATGCAAGCCCAGATCCTTTAAAAAAAAGCTTTGAATCTAAGATACGCTGTATACTGTAAAATGGACCCTTAAATAAGAGAGAAGAAGAATACACTGTATATGTATATCATATGACATTTTAAGGAGACCAGAGTCAGAGAAGATCGAGAGAGTTCAGGTATTAAAGTGCCTCAGAAGACAACTTTTGAATGTGTTGGATATCATTGAAAAAAATCAAATTAAGAGTGGGCATACTGACATTTCAAAAATTTCTAAAAACAGGAGACCTTATATCTCGACAACCGTTACTAAATATGCTTTGGAAAAAATAGAGTAGATACATTGAACCTTTATCTAGGGAATGACCGTAAAATATTTTTTTTACTTTATAAATTTTTCAAAAAAAAAATGAAAAACACCTCTGATCTTTTTTCCGAAAGACAGCAACTCGTGTCCAGAAAGTTGGAGAGATTTTTTTTTTTATATTGACCATATGCATTAAAATCTAGGGACTGGCAGTAAGAGTTTTTTGATTGAAGAGAAATTAACCCCAAAAAATAGAAAAAAACGCTATTTTAGCGTTTTAGCATGCGATTGTTCATGCTATTTTGAACCTTAATGCCGGGGAAAATGGCCTTGACGTCGTAGTTGGGTCACGAGCTTTAAGCCTTCTGAGGTGTTTTTCACTTTTTTTTTGAGAAATCTATACAAGATATAATAAACAATCTTTTACGATCATTCCTTACATAAAGCTTCAATGTATCTACTCATTTTTTTCCAAAGCATATTTGGTAACGGTTGTCGAAATCTACGGTCTCCGGTTTTTAGAAATTTATGAAATGTCAATATGCCTCATTTTAATTGATTAAAAACCTTCTGACCCATACGATCATATTATTAATTTTTTAACATGAGACTTCGGCTATGACCAGAAATTAACGCCATCTAGACATGTGTGTTGAAACTAATTAGTATTGATGTCCATAGCAAGTCCAATTACTGCCCATAGTCCAATCTGTAATCATTGCATAAGTAATACCTAATATAGTACTTTGTTGGTAATCGCATGCTGTAATCACCTTGTATGGACCTAATTAATTAGATTACTGTACTAGATAGGAGACCATATTGCTTGCTAGGTTGCTCCAAAAATTGCACTGCCCAAAAATACCATATTTTATATGAATTTTTGCGTTGTTTGTTTTTTATTAGAAGAAATTTGGAGCATAAATAACTCTTTTTTGCATTTTTTAACAAATTATTGTAAACAAATCAATTTGTTAGCAAAAAAACATTTGAGTGCAAAGGGTACAGCGTACAACAGTACATGGTTGGTGCGGTTGGTTAAGGGGACAGTTTCTGAAGCGGGAGGTGCCAGGTTCAAACCCCGGCGCTGGAGATGTATTCCACACTTTGCGATACAGGCATTTAGCCTAGTGAAAAGTGTGCAGGAAAGTATTTGGTATTGTATATGGATGCCCAGATCCTTTTTTAAAAAAAATAGGATCGTGAATCTATAAAAAGGTATATGTGAGCGACAGAAGAAACCGACTTGGAACGATCACGTCGACCAGATCCTTGAGGACGGATACATGCAATAAAAAGGTAATTTTGGATTAGGTAGAGAGGACTAAATGCGAGACGACCTTCAAGCGAGTCAAATCCGCATTTGCTTACACGTCTTTTTCACCAATAGTTATTCTCTCATCATTCATTCTTTCTACATTGATTAAATTGTATTAATTAGTGATCTTCCAGCAAATCAGCTTATTCTCTCCCCTCTGTTACACCTGCGCGCTGCTCTTTTTTGTGTATTGTCAATTATTTATTATGATCTGCAGTCTGCACTGCAATCACTGCCACCTAATGTGACCATTATTGCGTAAAATCTTATTACCTCACCTGCCATTTTGACCCTCCTAGGGATGTTATTCAAAACATCGAAACATAGATCAAATTTTATCGTCCTACATAAAATAATTAAAACGTTCTGACTTTTCTGAAGGTGCGCTTACACAAGCAACAACTATGGCAACTCGTGCAAATCGTATTGATCAGCATTATTTCGCAATATATAGCAATTATTTCGGCAATATTTAAAGCGAGACAACGATATTGCGTGAAAAACGAGAAAGAAAATTATACAAATACTCGTACTCGTACAAATAGTTTTGATTAACATTATTTCGCAATATATAGCATTTATTTCGGCAATATTTAAAGCCAGAGAACGATATTGTGAGAAAACAAGAAAGGTAATTGACTAAAATGTCCAAACCGTTTGGATATTCAGCAATTCTTGTCGCCGACAAAACACTTGTTAACACGCAAAACTTAGTTGAGGCGGCATTCTCTCAAGAGGGAGGTGCCAGGTTCGGTCCCCGGCGGTGACGATGTATTCCACGATTTGCGATACAGGCTAAAGTATAGTGCAAGGTGTGCAGAAAAGTATTTGGGTTTGAGTATGCAAGCCCAGACCTTATTAAAAAAACCTTATTTTAAAAAAGTCGATGATACGATTAAATAAAAATTATCGATGTTTTACGACGGCAATTAGAATTTCTATAATAATTTTGATGAAAGTGCTACCAACATAGGTAACATAATAACATACAGGTGTCCTATGAATGTGATATTGTACCTACTGTCACTAGTTACCTGCAAGGTATGGTACCTAATTATATCAGGAGCGTAGCTTATATGAAGGGTGTGCAGGAATAATGCAATATTAGGTATAATTCGTAACACTGTTATTATGCAAGGTTGGGTACCATTTCATGACAGTTTTGTCCATTTTGCCGTAGCACAATTATCTATAATACTTACTAAAATAGTTAATTGGCTAGGAACTGAACTATGATGTCACGGTCATTTTCCACGAAGTTAAGGTTCAAAATCGCATGGTAAAATGAAAAAAAAAACGTTATTTCTTTAACTTTTTGGGGTTAATTTCTCTTTATTCAAAAAAACTTTTACGGTCATTCTCTAGATTTTAATTAATAAAAAAAATATTAGCGACTTTCGGGAAACGAATTGCTGTCTTTCGGATGAAAGATCAGAGATGTTTTACCCATTTTTTTAGTACTAGAGTAGAATAGATACAAGATATAAAAAAATCACGGTTATTCCCTAGACAAAGGTTCAATGTATCTACCGTATTATTTTCCAAAGCATATTTACCTAGTAAGGTCTCCCGTTTCTAGAATTTTTTTGAAATGTCAGTATGCGTACACACGATAATGTACCCGAAAATCGAGTGCCGCCAGAAAAAAGTCAATGTCCAAGAACTAAAAATTTGATTCAGCTTATATATTCATGATTGCAATCACAACAGCTGTTTCCAGTATCGCCCCGAATACATCAGAGCTGCGCCAGGCTGGAATGACATGGGAACAGGCAACGGAGTTGGCCCAGGACAGAAAAGCCTGATGGAAAACCTGGGTGACGACCACATGCTCCACATAGGGAGCGGACGTGGAAATGTATGTATGTATGTATACATACATGTTTTATTGTGAATCGCATTATGTTCCACGTGTTGGTATAAAACAAAGTTATCTTTAATAATGGAGATGAAATGTAAAATTGCGAGAAAAATAAATAAATGCTCTCAGATACCATACCACCCACCTACCCACCACTTGGATTCCTACAGATTATACTACTCCTACCTCACAACATTAGCTTCCTAAACTTTATTACCGCGATTTTTTTTTTCGTGTCCTAGCACATATAATAGCGGCAATACGTTTCAATTAGCAAATTTTACTTCGATATGTGACACAAATACACCCCGTTTTACGGTACTCAATTAAAGCCACTCCTAATATAGGCAACCTCTATAACCTTTCAATTTCACAATAGTCTGTATCCAAAATGATCTTTGAGAAAGGCATACAATTAAATAAATCATACAGAATTATTCACTAGGGCGAACTTATCGCAATGCTGCTTTATCTTCCAGTCTACCCAACTTACTGTCTGTCAAGAAAGACTTTATTTTTTTATGAGGGCGTCACACGTATCTTTTTTAGAAAAAGTAGCGGGAACACGAAATGCCATCATTGCCAGCAAACAAATATCTAGTTTCGATTAAATCCGCAGCCATCTCTTTCTTGAGAGATTGTATCTTATTTGAGGACGAACTTTTCATTGTTACACTTCAAAAATAATTTATTTGCTTCCACAAAGTTTGAAAAGTGCAGAACTGCTTAAAAAAATGGCGTCTCCCCTCGAGTGAACAAAAAGTACTGGAAGTTGTATGTAAATTTCGTGTAGGTATTTTTACTGCGCCGGTGTTGTGGGATGGTTTAAGTATAAAAGGTGATTCATATTTAATGCTACACTTACCATACCACCCTGTATATGTATTATACATCCCATACAAACAGTAGTAGGTAGATTATACCGCCACCCGCTCATACTTATTATAATGCATGTTGGGAGTTGGGAGTTAAAAATGGGAGTCACTCCCATTGAGTCCCACCTATGATATTATTGTTGTTGTATAGGTATAATTATTGTAGCAAGTATAATAGGGTCCTTGCATGTTTTTTTTTTTTGGTATTCAGTGCATTAACTATAAATTTAGGTTTTCCAAAAATTAGAGATTTTAATTTTGTGTCTTTGTGGATATATTTATAAAGTAAAGTCTCATATTCGATTCCAGGGCAAAAACAGGTTTTTGACTGGCCGCCATATTGTGACGTCACGTTTCCCAACTCGTCCATACATAACCCACAAACAATCCAATTTCTGACTATGAATTTCATGGGGTTATGACGTCACAATAATGTTAACCGATGAGCGCTCGTTTCAGAGCACCTGACAAAAATAGGCCAAATTATCATTTTCAATTATTTATTATAAATTTACGGTGAATTAAAATTACATTTCATAATTAGTAGAACTATCGATTGAATATATTTTTCAATCGATAAAAAAAATGCAAGTACCCTATTGTACCATTAAAATTATTTTTAAAAAGTCCGTTCTGGTGCCAACACTGATGTAAGTGATGTATGCTAGTGAGGCATGGACATGGCTGTAGAAGGAAGAATCAGGTATAAATGCTGTCGAGATGAGATCGCTGATAAGAATGTGTGGAGAGATAGGATAACAAATCAAGTAATCAGAGAGTTGAGAGGATGTAAAACGGATGTTGTGTGAAACAAGAAGAAGTAGATGCCTACTCTTAAAAACAAGAAATATTAACAGGATATTCCTCCTCTTAAGACAGGTAGCTTTTTATTTTTTCAACACTCAAAACGGTTTAATTATAATAATATAAAATTGAGATCATTTGCCTACCCCATCAGTACATCCGACTGTTAAAAGGGGAGGGTGGGGTAAAACGGATGAAAAAAAAAACTAATTTAAGTTTTGATTTGGCTAAATTTTTCCGCTAATCAAGATTCTCACTTTCAGGCGAGAAAAGTGGAAGAAAATATAATAATGTACACCCCCTCTCCTGCCGTACACCCCTCCCCCTCACCACTCATCATAATCCAGAGACAATTCAAAAAGTTTCGTCCTTAAGGTTGGTAGTACTATTTATTTTTACAACGCATTTTGAAGAATTTGTTTAGACTTATTAAGGGAGCATATGCACTGAGCAAAAATCGTTCTATTTTTGCTTCAATTTTTTCAAATTTTGTATGAGAATGTTAGCTCTCAATAAGAATAACGTAAGCGACAAAGTGAATCATACCTTTTTAAAGGAAACCTGGGAACAAATTAAAAAATCTAAAACAGCCAATTTGTTAAGATTATAATTACCAGTATTTTGGCTTTAGCCATTTTAGCTTTAGCCATAATTTATTATGCTTCCATATCTGAAAAACTAAACGGAAAATCCTCAGATCCCGTAAATTTTAAGGGGTACTTTCGGATTACTTTTTTTTTTTCGAGGAATTTCCAAATATTAAAATTCTAAAACAGCCAATCTGTAGTCCATACTTTCATCTATCACTGTCTTCAGTTTCAAAACGATTCTCTCAGCATTGGCTATTGACAGCATATAGGACCTTAAGAGTAGGCATAATGACATTTTAAAAAATTAAAAAAAACGGGAGACCTTAGATCTCGACAACCTTACTAAATATGATTTGGAAAAAAATAGGGTAGATACATTGAACCTTTATCTAGGGAAATTTGTAATATCTTGTATAGATATCTTAAAATATTTGAGAAAAACCTGACACCTTTGATCTGTTTTCCGAAAGATAGCAACTCGTTTTCCGAAAGTCGCAGGTATTTTATTTAATTGCATTAAACATTTGTGAATGACCGTAAGTATAAGTTTTTTTTAATGAAGCGAAATTAACCCCAAAAAGTAAAAAAAAAAACGCTATTTTTAACATTTTATCATGCGATTGTTCATTCGATTTTGAACCTTGGCTCCTAGCTTTAATGCGAGTATTTAGTAGTAGTAAAATAAGTAGATGTCAATGGCAAATAATAATAAAAAAGTATTTTTACAGAGAACCAATATTTTATTAGAAAAAATATTTCAGAGGTAGTTCAAACTCTTAAGACGGAATTTTTAAGTAGTTCCAGTGGCGGCTGTGGCACAATGTATAAGTAGGTACGCGCACAAAGTATTCAGACCCCACCGCGACCATTTGCGCTGGATATCCTATTAAAAATAAATGAAAAACCGCGAAACACCAGATATCTTGGGAAACTAGAAGAACATACCTTATGTAGGTACCTACTCGAAGTCATTAGGGACTCAAATATCATCAAAAATTGAAGCACGTAAAAATTCTTCAAACAAAATTTGTGAGATATACATTTTTGGTTAGACTCACACATTATAAAGTTAAGTGAAATTGGTTGTTTGTAAAAAAAGTTCCGACCAAAACCTCTCTTTGAATTCAGAATCAGGGTAAAAAATGCGACCTTGACATGCTCTGTTTATGTAATTTTAGTCGTTAGTCGAACTTTTTTTACACTGTGTGACCTCATCTTTACAAAATTCTGTCTATCATAAAATACATTTTATTTACTGTGTTATCATTTATTATACACATACAGCATGCGCTGGTTACCCCATTATTTCCTCTTCTCTCCAAACGAGTGTTTTTAAATTTCGAATGGTGTAAATCGTAGAATTAGGAATTAGTAATCTATTTCAATTTGATAGAACGCGACTAATATGACAAAACAATTAAAGTTTTGTGACCATCATTTCGGTAAGAAGACAGCGGTTTGGATAGAAGGGGTCACTATTTACTATGTAAAAAAGGATGACCTAACTACACTCCGAACAGATTTTATGTAGGTACCTACTTTAAAATACCAACTCATGGATAGTAATTAAAAGAGTTCAATTTGTATTCTCCATTAATTTATAAAAATAGGTTCCATTTATGAACAAAGCTGTAGGATTACATTTCGGGTTAGATTCTTCTCTAATATTTTGAAGCGAGAGTTTGGCGAGCTTGTTGTTCTACAAACAACGCTTCTAGTATATTATTCAAAAGAATTAAGGTCGTATTTAGCAACAACCTCATTTACATAATGCCACGACACGATGCTCCAAAACCAGATGCCGCCACTGCTGTTCTTTGTGAGAAAAAAATATTCTTCGGAGTAAATGGATTTTACTGAAAAAATATCTTTAAATATAGTTCAGTAGGTATTCTTACGTTTTACATGAATAATTTAATCAGGATAAAAGATACCGGCCTCTCAAGGTTTAAATACTGACTATATTATAGTGAATGTGTCATGTAAACTCATTCTCTCAACATGTCCAAACCATCTATGTTTAATACTCGCTACCCGACTATGACGTAACGGTCATTTTCCGCGGAATCAAGGATCAAAATCACTTGATAAAATGGTAAAAATAGCGTGTTTTCCATTTTTAAGGTTAATTTCGCTTCAATCAAAAAAGTTTTACAGTCATTCCCTAGATTTTAATGCATATCAGGAAACGAGTTTCTATCTTTTGGAAAAAAATCAGAGGTGTTTTTCACAATTTATTTTGAGAAATCTATACAAGATATTAAAAATCTTTTACGGTTATTCCCTAGATAAAGGTTCAATGTATCTGCTGCATTTTTTACAAAGCATATTTAGTAACGGTTGTCGAGATCTAAGGTCTCCCGTTTGTAGAAATTTTTGAAACTTCAATATGCCTACTTTTAATTCGTATGATATTTTGTTGTATTTATGATAGGTTATGGTATAATACGGATAGACACTGGAATCACTTTTATCTAGACAGGGAGTCATTATGGAGATGGGTGTCCGATATGCTCAACTAACTAGAAACATTCAGGGGTAGGAAACGGTAATCGTAAAAATACTTTTTAAAACCAAGATTTTATGACATCACATCCTAGAACTATTTTTCGTGGATGCTTGGATTCCATGATTCCTATGGCGTCTCCCACCAAATATAGACACAATCAAAGTTTGTAAAAAGATCCAATGCGGTACAATATTGTAATGTCATTTAGTTTACACAATTAGTGAAAGGTTTTGAGATCTACCTTGCTACTCTAGAAATTCGATTACAATATTTGGAATCGACGATAACAACGCCATTTATTTATATTTATTTATTTATTTACTTTACGGCACACAAACATACATCACCCACATACTAAACAAAAAACAATACAGATCAACTTCAAGTACCTAATGCCCTATTACATGTGTACACAGCTACTTACCTAATAAAAAGACTAAATTTTCGACAAAACGTTTTCATCGTTGATGAATCATTTATACATATTATCAAAGTGGACAATAATACTGAAATGGTTGGTCATCGCCTAATTTCTCACGGTTTTGACTTCATAATATTATCTATGTTTAACTTGATATTTAAATATAATATCTCACCACATGTATGTAGCTATGTTGTAGCTAATAATGTGACAAAATTAGATTGATATTAGTACGGTAGGTACCCTACCTTGCTACCTAGTACTTACCTATATCTATCTGAGTGTCAGATTTCATTAGGTATTTTGATCATGCACTACCTACTAAAAGGGCCCTTTAACAAATTGCACCTTCAAAGCTCGCGACCCAACTATGACGTCACGGTCATTTCCCGCGGCATTAAGGTTCAAAATCGCGTGAACAATCACACGATAAAATGATAAAAATAGCGTTTTTTTTTTCATTTTTTGGGTTAATTTTGCTTCAGTCAAAAAGCTTTTACGGTCACTCCCTAGATCTTAATGCAAATAATCAATAGGTACAAATTCTCCGCGACTTTCGGGAAACAAGTTTCTGTTTTCGCATCTTTTTCTCTCTTTCACAATTTGTTTTGACAAATCAATACAAGATACAAAGAGTCTTTTACGGTTATTCCCTGGATAAAGGTTCAAAGAGTACATAGATAGGTACATATCTACTCTATTTTTCCAAAGCATATCGAGATCTGAGGTCTCCCGTTTTTAGAAATTTTTGAAATGTCAGTATGCGTACTCCTAATACAATTTTCAGTGATGCAAATCTTTCGTTTTAATATAACAAAATGAAAACTGAAAGATTTTGCGACGGTCTCGGTGTATAAGCTTCACACATTATACGAGTACATCAGTAAGATAAGCGGTGCCTTTGTACCATCACTCTGCTAATTATTCCTTAATCTCCGACTTAAGACGATGATTAGGAAGCCATTAATTAAACGCAAGTCAATAATACTGCATTGGACAACCGCAGACAGGGTCGTCACTATCTTATAGGCGAGTTGTGTAAAGCCTGAGGGCGGCACTCTCAAGGGGAGGCAAATTTAATGCTAACACTATAGAATGTGTTTATGTTCTACCTTCAAATTATGTTATTTCTTGTTAACATGTTTCAGCTTATAAGGCCATTCTAAAAATCTTGTTACTCCAACTACACCATCACAATATTCACTAGTTTGGGGTGAACAGTGAGTGTTATGATGGTGTAGTTGGAGTAAGAAGTTTTTGAGAATGACCTAATAAGCCGAAACATGTTAACAAGAAATAACATAATTTATTCTATACTGTTAACATTAAATTAATAATGGAGTTCTACAAAATAAAAAATATCCAATCAATTAATATGTAATACTTACATAATTTTCTTTTTAATAATGAATTGCTTTTGTAACGCCAGGAAATTTGGTAATCCTTGAGTCTTTGCTGGTGTATTTGTTGATTATGTTAAATTGTTTATACTTCATGAAAAACTGTTTGTACTCGAAAGATCAATAAAATAAAAAATAAAATAAATATAAAAATTACTTATACTATGTTACTTTATGTCTCCTATAAAAAAAATCGGCTGCGGCGCTATTTACACTATCGTTTATCTTGTACAATATAATCAGATGCAAACATGTTTATCAGCACCTTCACTTTTTTCTAAAAAATTTCACCTGCGGCGCTATTTACTTGTTCCAATGCCATAACAATATTAAAATCTTTGTTACTCTCCCTACTATGTACTTGAAAACTGTCATCGAAGTTGTCTAGGTATCTATTAATTTTCGGATACATATTTTTGGGGCGGCATTTCGGTACTTGCCTTAGGGCGGCATTATACCTAGGCACGGCCCTGCCCGCAGCCGAGATATATCGGAGATTACTGGGTGTATGAGGTAACATGCGTGACTGACTCCTAACATCTATAACAACTGTCAAATCTTATATTATGTCAAATTTATGCGTGCATTAAAAGGGTAACAAAAAACGACAGACTTAATTATCATCAAAGGTTGGAATAACTGGACTGTCTGTCAAGAAAGGAGCGGTTTCTGACTCTTTTTTTTTAGTTTTTTTTGGGTTAATTTAACTTCAAAAAAACCTTCACAGTCATTTCCTAGATTTTAATGCATATAATCAATACAAAAAAAATCTACGCGACTTTCGGGAAACGAGTTGCTATCCTTCGGAAAAGACATCAGAGGCGTTTTCATAATTTGTTTTTGAAAAGTCTATACAAGATCTAAAAAATCTTTTACAGTTATTCCCTAGATAAAGGTTCAATATATCTACTCTATTTTTTCCCAAAGCATATTTACTAACGTTTGTCGAGATCTAAGGTCTCCCGTTTTTAGAATTTTTAGAAATGTCAATATGCCTACTTTTAAACAGTTTTTTTACGATTATGTACTTATATAGGTATAATGTACTAGGTAGATATGACTATTGACTATATGGTCCCGTCTTCCTAGACACCATGTCGCCCTCTAACCAGAAACACATGTTTCACCTTCCTTAATATACCATCACCTACATAAGCCATACATACAGCATATAGTATATGTCGGTCGGTGTCTTTCTCCCAATACAAACTATCTTTTAATATCCCAAATACTTTCAGGATCTTATGTTTCTCAAAGTTTTGTAGAATAAAAATAAACTTGGCAGAAGAATACCCGGATTTTTTTCAGGAGTGATTACGAGCACTTAGGGGAATTTCCCCTTTATATTTAATAGATGTTTACATTTGCCTACAAAATTTACAAAAAAGTTACATTATTACCACATAGCTTTTCGCGATATTTTTTTTAGCGGAGACGAGTGGAAAAAGTTGGGAGAGGCCTGTATTCAGCAGTGGAGGGAGGAAGGCTAAGAAGAAGCTTTTCGTCATATTATACTTACCTATCACGAATTTTTCAAAATTATTGTAAAATCCAAACAATTATTGTTTCACGAAAGAAATGTCTGCGGCGCTAGTTATACATGTTATTGTATCTGTATTGTTTAAAATAAGTAGGTATACCTAATATATTTTTATTAAAAGACTATAAATCGGGTCCATATCACGACTTTCTTCGCTCAGTTTCAAAATAAACATAAACGAGTAAACAGCTATTTACTCGTTTATCCCAGATGTACGATTTCTTCCACTTCACAGTAAGCTTGAAAAGCTTGACATGGGGTGGGCCGTTCTCCGGGAAAATAATCTCCAGTTCTCCTCTCTGTGTCCATGGTTCACCTCTCTCATGAGGGATTAAAAGAAAATTAAAATGAAAAATATACTAATGATACTAAATTGATTTAAGGTAAGAAAGAAAAGCACCTCGCTCATGAGGGGTAAAATAAATAAATAAAGTGAATTTAAAAAAAGAAAGGAAGCACAGAGTTATACTGGCAAGTTATCTGAAAAGAAATAAATAGTGGGCAATGTGTATTGAAAACCAAGATTTCCAACTATACTTACATATTTTATTTACACAATAAAATAACCACAGACTTCACAAGTAGGTATTTTGCATACCAAAACAAATTAAATAAAACAATGTACCATCAATACAATATCCTACTAAGAAAAACCATACACAAGAATCTACCTAAATATCCACGTAATTATACACTGACTCTATTATTATCCGGATAAAACACAAATACGCACACAATTTGGCCAATTAAAAAAAAATAATCCAATTCACTGTTTATTACGGTGACGCACACGATGACGCAATCCAGCGATGGGGTGTCCAGATCAGTCTCATGGATAGTTCCAGAGACCCTGATCTGAATTATGGTGAGTCACTGATGAGGGGGTGAACGGGGTAACCAGGGAAAACTGCTGACCGACCAAAAACGGTGTTCCAATATTTTATCAGCCTTGACGTTCCACGATGAACTCTGCCTTCCAATCGAAGCACACAGAGTGATGATTATATAGCAGCCCTGATAGACAAGACTCTTACAATAGAGGGGGCAAAGCCCCGCGCCCAACACCTCGTTTTCCGAGGCATTAGTTGGCGGATCACACACACGTAGATAATTATTATTTCACTTTTTCGAAGATAATTAATGCACAAAAATTAGACGACTGAACTCTCCAAAAGCTAGGCGGGAACTCTCTATCTTCTGGTGTGCGGCCACCTCACCCAGAAACGAGCTTGCACCGGCAAAGAAGAGGCGAAGAACATCATCTGTCTCGCTCGCTTGAGCTAAACCACGCCTCCATAATGATTTTGAAACCCGCGTGGTTCCCAATAAATACATATTTTTATTTTAACAGTCCAAATTAATTCGCACATGCTTGATTTAGCAATTAATTGTCCACTGTTACATTAATTAACAAATCAAAATGTTTATACAAAGCTATCTTACAAATTTACAATATATTTACAACAAAATTACGTAACCAAGGCAAAAAAAAAACTCGATTGCCTTCGGCAAATACTGGCAGCCAATACCTACAGCGCTGGTTATACCCTTATCGTTCAAATAATAATTCTAAAAATAAGTCTCCTTATACCCACATACCTATCCCTATGGTTCACCGCGTATTCAAAATTCACACGACAAAATATTTACCTACCTACTCGTCAAGTGATGTTCTAGAACATTCTTATTTTTACTAATTATAACATTTTACCTACCTACTAAGTACTAATGCACTCAAACGTTTGGTCTTTCAATCTATTGTTCACATGGAGACATAACTCTCTCCAGCCTTCTACGAAATCCCATTGTACCACGCCATTAGCCTGGCCGCATATAGCCATCTCACATATCTCTATACCTATCTCATCGTCCCATTATAAACAATAGATCTGTTGTAAATCATATCTTAATCCGCTACTAACCAATCTACCCTTTTTTACCTGCGATGTTACATTTTGTCAACTTTTGATGAAATATTATTTTTCTAACGACCACTATATTGCAAATAATTTTAAATATTTTACGAAATTAATTTTTTCATCACGTCCGAAGTACCTACCGCATATCAAATCGAACCCTCTCTAGTTGATGAAAAATTAATTCTAAAATATAATACAAGCCCCTATTATACAACCCCAAATTAATCTGAATAAAAACCTGTAACTACACGGTGAACTGACCTAACAACTAACTTACACCTAATGAACCTAAGACTAGCTATTTACAATTTGTACACACATGATAGGCAATACAAGTAGGTACATGGTACATAACAATTAATTACGATTTCGCGACAATTTACACACATTACACATTCTTAAATATTTTCCATTGCAATCCGTTTGATATGCAATGCCTCTTACCCAATACTCCGTAGCTACCTCAATAAATAAAGTGGCTTGATCTCACATGATACAATGGCGTCTCTCACACTTGCAGGCACTGGAAATCACCACCTGGGAATACCAGGTAATTGGCGATTCCACAACCTCACACGTGACTATCCTCTCACGCCAACCAAACTATAAAACATCGTACAACACATTTACTCGTAAGCATCTCCCTGCTTACACTCTCTGGACCTCTCTGTCCTCTGAACCGAGTCCTCTGCGACTCTCACACTACACCTATGCTAAGCCAGCGACTCCTTCTCACACCGGAAGCGAGCCTGGCACACACATACGTCACACCTCTCCCTTGCTACACCTCCATGCATACATGTAGATCAACCACAGTTCATCAACCCCACTGTACTAGCATTTACCCTGTTACACAAAACAATTCTTAAAATAGAATACCGATATTCTTATAAAACGACGCGACATAAATTACATGTACCTACTTATACCTACCTATTTACAATACCACATATTATACCTAACTATCAACTATCCTAATCCTACACAAGTCTTACACAATATTGATTACATAATCAATCGTTCTTCCCACAGAGCGCCAGGTTATTTTTTTCAGGAATAACCAAACCTACATTGCCCCGGAAACTAGCTCAACACCTACCCTACAAGGGCGTTTCTTCCTAGCCTTCAGGCACCTACTATCTCTATCTACAAACACATGGTACATAGAATTTTCCAATACAATACATTCGTAATTAATTCGATTGACGGACCGAATAACCTTCGCTATTAATTTCAGCGGCACTTTACGACGACGATATAATTTTCTATTCACGAATTTTACAACAAATACAATTATACCAATCATACCACGTAAGGAACTTTCTATGACAATATTCGCGACGATAAATATTGCCAAAATTGATTGTAAAACCCACGCGAATGATGTTATTAATTCGTGAACAGACGGAGGTGTGTGTTCCTCCTTAACGGTGCAATCCTCACCTGGTTCAATCACTTCCAGGGTTTTTTCCTCCGGGAGGATTACTTCCGTCTCCACGGAAACCTCCCCCTCCCCAGCATCCTGGCTGGGTACATTGCATCCCTCGCGATCGCATACTGTATTCGCTGGAAGATCGTGTGATACTGATGATATCTCCTGTGTCTGTTGCGCAACTGGGAGACGAGCCTGAGGGAAGTCTACATCAGAGACTAATTCCTTCAGTTGTTCCATACTAGCTATCCTCTCAAACCGTAGCCTCTCCTGATACCTTGGCGTCATCAAAACCACCATGTATGACGCCAAATCTGGCCTTTCCAACAGACCATCTTCCACCACACCATCCTGGGGTCCTGCTTTAATCAACCGCCTAATAATTCCCCATTTCCTTTCCACAAAGAGGGTACCCCGCTCTCCAAGGCCCTGCCTCCGTGACAGTAAATCGCCTTTGAGAGCGTATACACTAACTGAATTAACCCCAAATCTAGAAACAAGCTCATCTTTAAAATATCCCCACCGACAATGGTGGAGTCTGTCCAACCCTCTCCACCACTGTTTAGCTTCCCCACGCAACTGTTTTACGACCCAGCCAGGGACCTCATCATCAGTACCAATCTCCCAATGTTCCTCACATGCCCTGATAAATTCATCAGGCTCTTCATTCGCCCATCCTCCAAATGTGGGCGAAAAATCACGAACACAGTATTTGATATCCGCGGATCGCGACATTATCCGTCTACCGAATCAATACGTATCAACACACGATAAAAACATAGTCAATTTAACAAGCATTAAGTCAATACAATACACATTGCCACACATAGACAACCTGCCAGGTACACATAACATTAACACATGACGCAAAAAGAAAATCCGGAAAATCCCCCCGGAAAAACCACCCCAATATCAAAACCTCAGGGCGTAGGTTCTTTCTATAAATTTAAATTAATAAATTTTAATAGCCCCACGTTGGGCGCCATTTTGACATGGGGTGGGCCGTTCTCCGGGAAAATAATCTCCAGTTCTCCTCTCTGTGTCCATGGTTCACCTCTCTCATGAGGGATTAAAAGAAAATTAAAATGAAAAATATACTAATGATACTAAATTGATTTAAGGTAAGAAAGAAAAGCACCTCGCTCATGAGGGGTAAAATAAATAAATAAAGTGAATTTAAAAAAAGAAAGGAAGCACAGAGTTATACTGGCAAGTTATCTGAAAAGAAATAAATAGTGGGCAATGTGTATTGAAAACCAAGATTTCCAACTATACTTACATATTTTATTTACACAATAAAATAACCACAGACTTCACAAGTAGGTATTTTGCATACCAAAACAAATTAAATAAAACAATGTACCATCAATACAATATCCTACTAAGAAAAACCATACACAAGAATCTACCTAAATATCCACGTAATTATACACTGACTCTATTATTATCCGGATAAAACACAAATACGCACACAATTTGGCCAATTAAAAAAAAATAATCCAATTCACTGTTTATTACGGTGACGCACACGATGACGCAATCCAGCGATGGGGTGTCCAGATCAGTCTCATGGATAGTTCCAGAGACCCTGATCTGAATTATGGTGAGTCACTGATGAGGGGGTGAACGGGGTAACCAGGGAAAACTGCTGACCGACCAAAAACGGTGTTCCAATATTTTATCAGCCTTGACGTTCCACGATGAACTCTGCCTTCCAATCGAAGCACACAGAGTGATGATTATATAGCAGCCCTGATAGACAAGACTCTTACAATAGAGGGGGCAAAGCCCCGCGCCCAACACCTCGTTTTCCGAGGCATTAGTTGGCGGATCACACACACGTAGATAATTATTATTTCACTTTTTCGAAGATAATTAATGCACAAAAATTAGACGACTGAACTCTCCAAAAGCTAGGCGGGAACTCTCTATCTTCTGGTGTGCGGCCACCTCACCCAGAAACGAGCTTGCACCGGCAAAGAAGAGGCGAAGAACATCATCTGTCTCGCTCGCTTGAGCTAAACCACGCCTCCATAATGATTTTGAAACCCGCGTGGTTCCCAATAAATACATATTTTTATTTTAACAGTCCAAATTAATTCGCACATGCTTGATTTAGCAATTAATTGTCCACTGTTACATTAATTAACAAATCAAAATGTTTATACAAAGCTATCTTACAAATTTACAATATATTTACAACAAAATTACGTAACCAAGGCAAAAAAAAAACTCGATTGCCTTCGGCAAATACTGGCAGCCAATACCTACAGCGCTGGTTATACCCTTATCGTTCAAATAATAATTCTAAAAATAAGTCTCCTTATACCCACATACCTATCCCTATGGTTCACCGCGTATTCAAAATTCACACGACAAAATATTTACCTACCTACTCGTCAAGTGATGTTCTAGAACATTCTTATTTTTACTAATTATAACATTTTACCTACCTACTAAGTACTAATGCACTCAAACGTTTGGTCTTTCAATCTATTGTTCACATGGAGACATAACTCTCTCCAGCCTTCTACGAAATCCCATTGTACCACGCCATTAGCCTGGCCGCATATAGCCATCTCACATATCTCTATACCTATCTCATCGTCCCATTATAAACAATAGATCTGTTGTAAATCATATCTTAATCCGCTACTAACCAATCTACCCTTTTTTACCTGCGATGTTACATTTTGTCAACTTTTGATGAAATATTATTTTTCTAACGACCACTATATTGCAAATAATTTTAAATATTTTACGAAATTAATTTTTTCATCACGTCCGAAGTACCTACCGCATATCAAGCTTATGTCATGAAGTAGAATAAGTCGATATCGGGGATCGACTCCGCCCTATCTTCGAAGCTGGCGGCACAGGTGCCACAAATGTCTATTTCTGAATTCACCCTAATTTCCAAAAGTTTGAGAAGTAGTGTGTTGTACACGTACTTTGTTTCGCCGACAGTAACATCTGATGGAGAAGCTCTGGATGCCACCCGCCGGGGTGCGGCCGCTGTCTTTGTTGTGGTGTGGACAAAAAACATGTAAGGGTGTGGGTGTGAACTGCGGTAGGAATTAATTAATAGCAACAGAAGACAACAAACATATAGAATCACTTAATGAGGGACTCCCACAAATTAGAAAAAAAAGTATTTACTTATCTCAACAGATATACAGTAAAAGATGGACTTTCCGTCAGGCTTATGACTGATCGTTGTCTGGCTTTATTTTTTTCCTGTTAGGTCAGGGGACCGTTTATTCCCTGCGTCACTGCGACCAGAGTATAGGTCTATTGTGACTTCCTTTGATGTTACATCTCGTCTTCAAGGCTGACGTGTCTCATGTAGCTCACAATCTGTCTTGGTGCGAGTAGTATTGCCTTCTCGGAGTCCAGTAGGGGCCCTCCAAGAGAGCGACTTCTTTTGTGAGCGAGCGCGTCACAGTTACAGAGGATGTGGATAGGTGTTTCGTTGTCCTCTGAACAGAATCTACAGACTGGGGTGTCTGATAGTCCAATTTTGAACATGCCGCAGTGTCCAGTCAAGGTCCTGGTTAGGATCCTTATTTGTTTTTTGGAAAACTTGAGAGCTTTAGTGGCGATTTGGTGAACTTCTGCGAGGTCCCTGTAATTAGTTCCTTCGCATGTTTCAACCCTGTGCTGTTTGCCCAAATTTTACCACTCTGGTCTTTGATCCAGCTCTTAAGACTGGCTCTGAGAGTGTTACTATCTGCGGATTTTTCTGCGCCAATTCAGGCAAGTTCATCAAGTCGGCTGGCTTAATGTCATCACTAAACCTACGCCGACGATTCGCCAGATTCTTTAAAAATCACAGTCTAAATATATTTTTTTAAATGCACTATTCGCTGCTTACACTGTTCTGACAGTGTGAAGTTTACAGTATATACGAATATACGTAATATTAGGCGAGATTTAAATATAAATGAATTGGTAATTAGGATGTCTCGCTAGGAAATATGCAACCACCATGAAGCTGGAAGCATCTAGGTACTAATATTATTTTAATATTCACTCACTACCTATATTAGTTTACTAAAATGTTACATGATAATGTTTCTCAAACTTATAATCATAATAACAAGTAGTTATCTCAAGGGATGAACAGCAAAGGATGGACTTTCCATCAGGCTTATGACTTACCGTCCTTTGCCGTACATCCGTTGAGATGACTACTTGTTATTTCAACTACGACATGTAGATAATCCGATATTTGTCACAAAATAGTTGTGGTATTCAAAAATGTTGTAATAATAAATTATGCAAAAAATTATACCCATTTAATTTGCACAATTTGTGAAAGTTTCAGAGCTGCAGGAAATGAGTTTGGTTATCATGATGTCGGCGACACGAATTCACGATTTTTTTTCCAGCTCAAGCCTTGAAGACACCGAGCTATCTAGAGGATCCAGTCACCGCATACCGCCGTGTTTGCCATCTCATGAAAATGCTTCACGAGTAGAACTCGACATGTCTTTTTACAAATGTTGATTCTGTCAAATCTTGCTGGGAGGTGCCATCGGATCGGAATGAAGGAATCCAAGCACCTTGGAAGAGCGTGCTTGGTATCGTTTGTAACATCGCGAAAAAGGGATCTAGGATGAAGTCATAAAAAATGTTTAAAAAAATAGCAGCAATATGAGTGAGTGGTGGTAGTGTGTGTAAATATGAGTGAATTGCTGTCAATGTGTTGTATTTTTTATTTATTTTTTATTTTCTTTTTTGTAGGATGTAAGTTTTGTAAAATGAATTTCTTCCCCAGCACCGAGATTTATATCAGGCTGGAGAGATATTACAAATCATATTTATTTGAGATAATTACTGATTGTAATAATTTGCAATTTTTTGTACTTTTTTACCTTAATAAACATTTTATTATTTTTATTAATTAGGTAAATAATATTTCAATTTACAGTAAGAGAATCTGCGTTTTAAAATAGTTACAACAAGTTACACAGAATGTGTTTGATGTATAGAGATACAAGAGTGTCGCTTCACACATCAATAAATACTTATTGCGGGTGGTGGCTTTTGAATCTAACCGCTGTGTGCTAGTTAATAAATACGTGGAGATAGCTTCAATTTAATATTATAGGTACCTATATATAGATTTGATTCATTAAATTTCATACAATGTCACATTGTGTAGTAAAAAGTTATGAACGAACTAATTAACATAGAAATTTTCCTACACAATTCTGATAATATACTACGTTCATTCACCTTCTAAGTATTCTCATTCATAATTTTAGGAAACTATATACTTATGTCCCCAGAAGAAAACCCATAGGAATATTGCCCACGGTGTATGAATTCCAAAAAAAGACAAAAGCCCTTCAGAAATATCCCCAACGGATAAAATCCCTATCTTTCTAGTTGGATTCCGGTAGATGAATTATATATAAAATTTTGACTATTTTATTGTCTATCCAATTTTAGATCAACTTATTTATTTTCTAATCTATGGTAGTTTCTATTTCAAAATCCAATTAGTTTTGAGCTTTTGTCCCTTGAGCATATTTCTGAAGAGCTTTTGTCTCTTTTGGGATTTATTCACATTGATATGCCATTATCTGTCGTTATTGTTGTTGTTGTCTGCGTCAACGTTTTCTCTGATTTTTTTTCCCTTCCATTTTTCCTTCCCAATGTCCTACCACATTGAAAAAAGATTCGCTCCTATCAAAAATTAGTAAAAGGGTGTTTTTCTCAAAAAGAGCGATAGCATAAAGGAAAAGTTATGATTTTTAAATGCATCTAATAGTGAATAGTTTCAATAATCTGCTTCCCACGCCTCATCAACTTCGCCGCATCTTCAATCCATTGATCTCTGCTGATGATCTCGTCAGACATGATGCCGCCATCATCAGTGAGTACTCAACTGTCTATAGCGGAAGCTCATTAGTCGACTGCAAGGAATTACCCGAATTGTTAACATATTGCTGAAATAATTAGGTGCTAGAAATCATTCGACCCGTAACACCTTTTTAGAACATCTTCCTTGTTTTGTACCGACGGAAATATACTAGTGTCTAGCATATAGGCCTCTACACAGGATCTCCGAGTTGTATAATAGGTACTCTTTCACTCATTGATATTTTTGGAGTGTCCTGTAGATTGTAGAAGTCTTTCAAATAGAAAAGATAAATTTTAAAAAACCTCTGTGAAATATGTTTTACAAAATCTGTCATTTTTTTATATTTTTTTCTAGTGTCCTGTAAAATTCGGATGAAAGTAAAACTTTTGTGCAAAATTTCAAGGTGCTGGGATATTGGGAAGTTATTAAAATTTGAAGAGGAAAACTAGACATGAACAACAACAACGCCAGATTAAGTTAAGTATATAAAAGCATGGTATAAATAAGTACATAAATATATATTACAGAAACACAATATATTTATCGTTTTTTTAATAATCTATAATGCTAAAACCAGTAAGTAATAAATTGTTAATACTTGCAATAGGTATTTTTAGACGATTTCTAAATGGTGATATTTCAGGCACAATGCTTCTATTTTACATAGAGCAGTATATCTGAGCCTAATCCTTTGATATCCGTGATATCTGGATAGGTGAATGTTTCCCAGTATTAGGCTGACGAGTTTATATATTGTCAATCGTGAATGATAATATGTAAACACTTCTAGCTGATAATGCTGAGAAGTGTGTTGGCAAATCTTGCCTCCGCATATAAAAAATAAATTACAGCAGATATAGTATTATTTCTAAAATACATTCTCTAAATAAATAAATAAAAATAAATCTCCGACATCGCAATATTGTATTTTAAGTGAGCAGGCCTGTATGAAAAACTACATTCACGTCAGGTCTCAGTTGTACTAATTTTTGTACATATTTTTCATAATGACTGCGGCACCCATTGACTATATTTTTTGGCCCTCAATCTCACAATGAATTTCTACATTCATTCATTCACTCATGGTAAGGATGACTTTGTAAAATATAATTACTTACTTACAAAGATACTTTGTGATACTTGTAAGCTTGATGTAACGGTTACATAATATTTAACGGCCCGTTAATATTATTCGGGGTGTGGTTTAAAAAGTATTTAACTTTCGTTTATTGGCGATAAATCATTATTTAATAACGTCATTATGCTATTCCTGTATCACCATTTATGTTACTAGGTATATTTATGGTTGGGACGTGTAGAGAGGATGAATGATGATAGGACAACAAAGAAAATATTATATATACACGGGAGAAAGAACCACGAAGAAGAAGAAGACGGACTACCTTATACTTATCATATTATACGCATTTGAACAGCAATTGAAACTGTTTAATGCTCCTTTTACTAATACATTCATGTGACCCATGTAAACTTCGAATAGGTATTTCACACATTTAGCCAGTGGCGGATTATCCATAAGGCAAAGTAGGCACGTGCCTAGGGGCGCGAGGTTACAAAGGGGCGCGCGAGCCGCGCGATGAAGTTTTTAAACAAAAAGAAAAAATATAGTTGTGTAAGTAAGTATGCACCTACTTACACAATATAAAAGATTATATAATTCTATAGAGATGTAGAGTTTCCGAAGCATGCTCCGCCTTCATGATTATTTCTACATCTCATGATTTTGTAATAGAAGTTAGTAAGATTCTTCATGAGCAAAATAACTACTAAACTGATTTTGATGAAACTTGGTATGTCGATTGGTGGAGATACAGATTTACACATTTTATCCCAAAATTCCCACGGTATGGGGTGATCACGATGGGTTAAGCCGTGTGGCGCAGCATTAGTTATTATAGTATGTGCGAGGGCGGATCAATAAATACCCGTGTTTGAAGAAATGTGGCTGTGCTGATGAAAAATGATATTACCATCATGTGGAACCATCCTTCAAACGACACCATACTGAATTTCGGACCGATTCGTGGATTAGTTATTTTTTGGCAGCCAGTTTAATGACCCCTGTCATTTTTGGGTCGAAAAACACGCGATGAAATAAAAGTGAAGTTTGATGCTGTCTATGGAGACCGTTCACCATCTATAGTAAACATACAATTTTGGTTCAACGAATTTAAACGGGTCGTGCAACTGTTTTTAATGAGGAGCGACCAGGTCGCCTGGCAGAAGTGGTTACCGAGGAAATCTTTGAAAAAGTCCACGAGATGATTCTTTCTGATCGCCGAACCAAAGTGTGTGAAGTAGCTGAGGCCATAGTAGGTCAGTCACTGATTAGCCAATGATAGGTCAAGTTAGCCGAAACTGATTAGATTAATTTATTTTTATTATTTTGTTTTGTGACGATCCTATGTGGTGATTTAATTATCATTTTTACTGTTTGTGACGATCCTATATGGTGAAAAGAAAAATGTACGGTGCCCTTGGGGCGATTTTATCGCTAAACGTCCGATTATTATTATTATTATAGGCGTGCCGTACGAAACGGCAATTAATATTTTTCAGAACAAGTTAAGTGTGCAAAAGGTGTCGGCCCGATGGCTGCCACAATTGCTCTCTTTGAATAACAAGCGGATACAGGTGTCAAAGTCCTAGCAGTTTCTGGACCTTTTTAAGTGAGATTCGATGGAGTTCTAACGTTAAGCGTCACCGTTTATGAAATCTAGATACATAATTATACGACAGGGACCAAGAAATGGGCAAACAATTGTATTTTTCCGGGTGAATCTCCTTCAAAAGTACGACGGTCCGATCGGCCGGAAAGGCCACCACCACGATTTTTTTGGGATTCGAAGGGAATATCATCACGGTCTTTTTGCAGAAAGGCAGAACCATCATGAGACAGTATTATGGTGAATTATTTGAGCGATTCGATGAGAAATTGAAGGAGATATGGCACTAGTTAGTTAAGAAAAAAGTGTTTTACCACCACGATAATGCACCAGCACATTCCTTCGGGGCTGTCGCGGCCAAATTGGATGAAATACGCCGCGACTTGCTGCCGCACCAATCATATTCTTCCAACCTGGCTTTCTGCGAATAATTTTTCGGTCCCCCATATGAAAACATGGCTCGGGGGGTAAAAATCAGCTCAAAGAAGGAGGTTTTTCCCGAGAAAGAGGTGTATTTTAAGGAGTTTGGCAAATTGCATTTTTGGAGGGGTTAAATAAATGGCAGAGGTGTTGGGATAAGTGAATCGACTCAAAAGAAGATGACGCTGAAAAAAGAAAAAAAAAATGGAAAAAACTTTCATCTTCATACCTAACACGGGTACTTCATGATCCGCCCTCGTATAAGTGCTAGTTAAAATCTCCTTAATAATTGTGGATTTTCGGCAGCGTTGAGTATTTGACAAAACACCGTCACAATCACATCGGAACGTTATTTTGAAAATTGTATATATACTGGTTACAAAAAACATTTCGCATTGCACCTAATTTAATTTTGTTTTAATTATATACGTACAATACAAAAAGTAGATATTCGTATACGCCACTGACTTTGCACGACATTGTATTGATATTTTGGATAAAAATATGTGCAACAAAGGGAATTATTGATTTATAATGATTTTTTATTTCATTTCTGATTTTATAAAACATCACTACCGCCATCTATGAATGATAAATGACCTGGGAAAGAATCTGAAAAAAATGACGATTCGCGTCCGGAGTAAACATTAATACCAGACGATTTTAGACATCCATCTATTAAATAAACTTACAAATGGAATCTCGGCTCCAACATAGGCTATTAAAATATATGATTTGTATCGTGGTTTGGTAAAATTATCAATTTTACAAGATACTGAATTCTATCAAGTTAGTATGAAAATGAAAGAAGCCATTTAAAGTAGTCCCATTAATATGGTTTTTAAATTTGTTTGCGTCGTTACATAATCTAGAACTAGGATATACATCTAAGGATTATTTTTATACAATGTTTTTGCTCTACAAATACTTCTGTATGACTAAAAATATGTCTATAATAATTAAAAAATAGTTTTGACATTTGCTCCGCGGCGCTTTCTGTCGTCGTCTGTTTTGACTCGCGTGGTGTAGGGGCTAGCGTACTTAACTTAAATTGAGTGTTATGCGATGCGAGGGTACGAGTTCGATCCCACTCCATACCCAACGCTTTTTTCTTCTTTTTTTTACTATCTTTTTGTGAAATTTGAATTGAGCAGAATCCTATATACAAAAAAAAATAATTTTACTAGGTAAAACAAATATATTCCTTCCTATATGCCAAAAATTTATTGCATTAGGTATTTAATTCTAAGACGATGTAACTTCACCACCCGTACACAATTTTAGCCGTTGCGAAGCACGGGAAATACAGCTAGTTTATAATATAATATGGACGCTAGAGGGGCGCCGATGAGGTGCTTGCCTAGGGGCGCTCTCAACACTTAATCCGCCTCTGCATTTAGCCATTGGTTTCGATGATGCCCCCTATGCAGTATTGATTACTCATTTTTACCTATCATTTGCGTTACATTTGGTTTGCGCCGGTCCTGTTTTTTTTCCATACTAAATGAGCATTCTCCTTTCAGAGATGATTTTAGA
Source organism: Ceraclea dissimilis (assembly GCA_963576895.1). Taxonomy (NCBI): domain Eukaryota; kingdom Metazoa; phylum Arthropoda; class Insecta; order Trichoptera; family Leptoceridae; genus Ceraclea; species Ceraclea dissimilis. The sequence continues at coordinate 19,172,835 of OY756363.1, forward strand.
ATTATTTTTATCGAGAAAATTTACATCAATCAAAGTTCTACCTGTTAAGAGCCACTAGAAGATATTCTCATTTATCCATGTTTAAAGTCATGCAACTGTGTTATTTTTTATATATTTTTTTGCTTTAAAATGTGTACATCATACGTATACTTACTTACCTAATTTTATGTTTTTTTTTTGACATACTTACTTGATAATTTTGAATTGTGAAAATTTATGTACTTGTAATATGTTAAAGGCCATATGGCCGTTTATGAATGAATAAATAAATAAATAAATGATATCTTCACCCCCGTTTTCACCAACTTTTACCTAAGAAGCAGACCCCTAAGAAATTTCCATACAAAAACAGAGATAATATTCTATTTATTGACACGCAGGTCTACCAACCACACCCTAATTCCATACAAAATGCAACACGCAACTCACCTACGTTAGGTGCCCAAATATCTCTGCCCAGGCTAGGTGAGTTGCGTGTTGCATTTTGTATGGAATTAGGGTGTGGTTGGTAGGCCTGCGTGTCAAAAAATAGAATATTATCTCTGTTTTTGTATGGAAATTTCTTAGGGGTCTCCTTCTTAGGTAAAAGTTGGTGAAAACGGGGGTTAGTATATTAGCTGAGTAATCTTACTTTTCTCGGCACAATTTTTCTTACTTGGAACTTAGGTAAATAACTCAATTCAACTCAAAATCTATAAATTACCCTTTTTTTATACTAGACTCGTATGATTTGATATGTGATTTTAGTAAGTAGAACTATCGATTAAATATATCTTTCGATCGACGAAAAAAATGCAAGTACCCTATAATAAAAAAGTAAAACAAAATGTTGTCCCATCGAGTATTGTTTTGTTGAAAGATATAACGTGGGTATTTAGTTATGATGATATAAATTGGAAAGTAATAACTTGAGATTCCAAGTGTCAGGATGATGAATGACCCCAGGCTGGGGTCTGCTGTGGTGAGTGGGACATCCCTAGGGGAGCACACGACAATTATTTGTGGATAAGGACTCTGATTGGCCGAGCCATTTTCACAAATCTGAGAGATTTATTGTGCGACAGGGTTGCCACCTACACAAAATGATTATAATTATGATGTCTGAGATATACCTAAATTATTTATCTGCATTGCACAGATGAAAGTACATTACAGTTTTTTCCTCAACAGAGACGAGAGGCATCTTCATTCACATAATGTAACGTTATGTGAACTCCCTTGGGGAGGGAGCAGGTGTTCCGACGCTTACGAGTCGGAATTGGCGTAAGCGTCGGAACGCCCATCCTGCTTCCTCCATATCTTTTTACAAATTTTGATTCTGTCTATATTCTTGGTGGGAGGCGCCATTGGAATGGAGAAATCCCAGCGTCTCGGAAGGGCTAGTTTGATATTGTTTGGAAGACCACGAAAAACAGTTCTAGAATGTGAAATCATAAAATCTATATATCTATACCCTCACGCCGCGTACCTTGCAGGGTAGGCAGAGAGGACAGAGCGCCAGACAGCCCTATCCTTACACACACTCTTACCCTCCGTCACATTCAATCCGTCACAAAATCTTGTTTTAATAAAAAATAATATCATCTGATATTTCTGAAAATTCTGTATGCCACCCTTACTGAAGTATTGTGTATGATCCTATATAATATTGTATAAGACATGATATGATAGTAAAGCCATCTAATAGTTTTCTTAGCTCGTTATATCCAAGTCCTGGCGTTACGCCGTCAAGGGAATCATATACGACAATATATAATACAAATATACAATACAATATATCTTATATTATATTATACGACAGATATACTGTCGACCTATAGGTATGATGTTATGTTTGCAGAAAGCTATTGGTAATTGGTTTAGAAATACGAACGTATCGGTAGTCAATATTAGGGATTGCAATTAAAACATCGATATAATACGTAGTATCTTAGATTTGAAAGGTTTTCTGGTTACAACTCCTAGAGCATGGTTTCTTAACCAGTGGGATGGTCCAAAGGGTAACTTTGGTTTAATATAATGCTAGGGTGGCCAACCCACGGCCCGCCGAGGGTCTAAATGCGGCTTACAATATTACCGTATGCATTGCCCGTTACAGAAAGACAATCAGATTCGTCACTTCACCCATTTTCCCTTAAAAATTTCGCCTGCGGCGCCATTTTGGGTATTCTTTTTGATTAGAAAATGTTTTTCACACATTTTGTTGAGAGCCTTCTCCACTCAGTTTTGCAAGAAAAAAATCACCTGCGGCGCAACTTCACTTTTTACGTCATAACAATATTTTAATTTCTGTTGCCAACACCCCCCCCCCCAAGACGACCCTATGTCTTATTTTTTTGTTTCAAAAAATTGGTTGTGCGGCCCGGTAGGCCATCTCATTTTTAGAATCTGGCCCGGCTGCTGAAAAAGGTTGGCCACCCTTGATATAATGTATCTTCCCGAGATTTGGGGGCCCTAAAATGAGGTTAAAGTTCATACAATGTGTAAAAAAACCTTACAATGTACATAATAATTCACGCTTTTGCAATAATAACGTAAAATTTAAAAAAATTCTCCTGGGGCGCAATTCTTTTGTATGTTTTACTAGGTACATTTTTAAACGTACGGGTGAGGGGCTCTAGATGTCTTAATCCGCCGTTAATAACAGGTAGGGGGAGCAGTGGTTTTAGGAGATACTTAGGGGGGCGTGAGTGGTAAAAGGTTGGTTTTGCTAGTTGGAAAAAGAAAAAAATACTCCAATAAACCCTTTAACCGCCATCACAAGTTTGAAAAACAATGACAATATTTTGAACAACAGTTCTAAAATATAATTTAAAAGTAGCGAAAAAATATAAACATACCTTATTATTACATCTAGCAACACTGAACTCAGCAATACCAATTTTACTCCCGTGAGACTTCAGAAAAAAAACGGTAATAGTTTACACCTTGCCCTGAGTGCCACAGTTTCCAAAAAGTGATGAAATAAAATATGTTCTCATCGAGAATAGGTTCGCATCCCTAATCCACCTGGCAATCCATCTGAAATATCAAAGAGACATCTATGTATAATAAAATAAAAGCAACATACATTCCCATTATAAGAGAAAGATATTATTATATGGTGACTTCACTATAATATGCCTTGAACATTTTAATAGTTTGTTATAGTCCTTATTAGGGGCTAGGTATATGCACTGAGCAAAAATCGTTCTATTTTCGCTTCAACTTTTTCAAATTTTGTATGAGAATGTTAGTGCGAAATAAGAATAACGTAAGCGGCAATGTGAATTATACCTTTTTAAGAAGAGCCTGGGAAGAAATTTAAAAATCTAAAACAGCCGATTTGTTAAGATTATAATTACCAGTATTTTGGCTAAATTATACTTTTGAATCTGAAAAACTAAACGGAAAATCTTCAGATCCCGTAAATTTCAGGGGTACTTACGGAATATTTTTTTATTCAAGGAATTTCCAAATATTGTAATTCTAAAACAGCCAATCTGCAGTCCATACTTTCATCTATCACTTTCTTCAGTTTCAAGAGGATTCTCTCAGTATTGGCTGAGAACAATTCTTTTGAAATGTCAATATGCATACTCTTAAAGAATAAATAAATAAAAGGGCAATGGCATTGTTAGTACGCGATCACTATCTTATTCAAGTAGGTCCCTGGTCCCTACGCAAAAAAAACATGGTCAACACTGAGATTCGAACTTGTAACCTCAGCTATTGAGATCGGATTGATTTCCAATCACTTTTCACAATTTCCCTATTAAAACCAAATAATTGAATACTTTGCTAATAGAATAGTTTGTTCATATAGTCTGTGCATGTTTGTCTGTCGGTAGTATAGTCTGTTCGCGTAATCAGTGTAGCGTGATAACAATGTCACTCCCCCTGCAGTAATCATATTATTATATACTGGAATACGAATATAATCGTCACGAGATTAATCCCAATTTGAATGATGTTGCTTGAATATCCTTAGCGAATCGTTGCACGGTACACTTGGACTCATCGCAAACATGGAACACTGGGGCCCAACTAGGATAAAAAGCGCCCTAAAAGATCGCATGTTTGCGTCAATTGCAGCATCTGTGGACAATGAAAATCTATAATCTATTATGCATATCTTTTCCCATTTCCATTTCTTTGTTTGTTCCTATTTTTTCACCTGTTCCAATTGTTTTTCTTTTATTTATTTTTTGTAAGAAGTATTTATTTTTCCTGTTTGTTTATTACTAAAATATGTCTCTTTTAAATTTATTTTTCTATAAAATAATCCAAAAGAATGTCTTATTCTATAAAAATTATTTAGTTATACCTGTTATTTTCTATTGTATTAAAAAACAAAATATATTCATTTTTCTTAAATTCGCCGTAGTGAACATTTTTTTTAGAACTTTGTTCAATTGAAGAATAAAAAAAACGTAGGTAATTACATTTTCAGTTCTCTATCATAAATTTTACTGTTTTCTCGATCTATCAAATGTTGAGAAAAGAAGGGTCTTGCTACAACTTCATGAGATTGTGATAAAATAAAATCTCCCACAGACATTGGTTCATCAATTAGGCGATTAGTCTACGAATCAATCCTGACGAAGAACGTCATACCTACAACTCGTAGATTATATTTATTTTTTATTTAATAAACATACACAATATACTTTACAATATTTATAAACATAGTAGGTATATGAAAATAGCAATGTCGTGATAGTAGGTTACTCGTGTTCCGAGGAGGATCACAACAGCAATGTAAAATATACAATTCAAGTTAAAATACACAATTACAACCACGAATACAAAACACTATAAAACAAAAGCAGAACGAATATAAAACATTCACAACAACATGTCCACAAAATGATTTTTTGATTTCTGATTTTATTCTTGTTATCCATTATTAAGATTTTTTTCAGACTGAATATAGTCAATTGTCACTTCAGTTTGTTCAACACTTGTATACTAGCAGCAGCCCTGTGCATCGGATGGTTGCATTGCATCATGTTGAATGTAGGCGCTATTAATATGCTAATTTGTCTATAGACTGCTTTAAATTCTTTATGTCTGATGCAGGAGTCCACAACCATTGATCAAATGAACTGAAAATTGTAATGAGGCGTCAGTCTCTCAAGAGGGAGGTGCCAGGTTCTAACTCCGGCTGGCGATGTATCCCACACTTTGCAAAACAAGCTTAAAAGTCTAGTGCAAGTTGTGCAAGAAAGTGAGTATTTGGGTTTGTGCTTGTAAGCAAGTCCGGATCCTTTTTTTAAGTAGGTATAGGTACTTAGACTATATCGATGGGTTACATGCACTGATATTGCATGTCCATTTTCCAGTGTCCACATTTTGGCCAGGTCCACTAAAAATCGGTTACAAGATTTGCGCACAGACAAAAATATTTAGTAACTAATAAAAACATCACAGTGAAGTTAAATAAAATCTTGTAAAAATCAAAAATGATACTAATCACATTAGATATACGCAGGTGATTGAAAGAAAAAAGACAGCTTTGTCGATTTTCACGGTCCTCTTCTCAATTCTTCTCGGGTGTACCGTGTGTAGGTTGTCGATGTTGTCGAGCTTTCGGCCTACATTACATTAGTCCTGAAGACGGCCTCAGCAAGTAGGCCGAAAGCTCGACAACATCGAAAATCTACACACGGTACACCCGAGAAGAATGGAGAAGAGAAAGAAAAAAGGTTGGTCACTCCATCATTGAAATGGAATCCAACTATTATAGAGGAATTATTTCGCAATGGTTCTACTATCTGACTCTGAAGCACGGACTAAAGAAATACTAGAGGCTGCATTGGACCAGGACCAGGGGAACAGAAAACAGAAGGAGACAGCAATAACAAGTAGAAGAGGGCGAACTATTCAGTAAAGGAAATATCAGTGGGGGAGAGGGGGGAAAGAGAAAACAATTTATCGCATCATTGACGCCTCCTTCCCTCCTTTAGCAAGGACTAGTGGGAGTGGTGCGAGTCGGAGAGAGACGGAAATATTATGAAACGTTTTAAGAAGAGGAGAGTGGGGTAATCATACACCGTAACAGATTTATAATCGTGCAGTAATTATTATATTATTCGATTCTGTGTTCGAATTTTGAAATTGGGTATTCGAATTTCAAACAAGTTGTATCGTTCTTTAAATAACTCTACGTTATTTTGCTAGGATTTTGTTTTTATCTGTCAAATTGATTAGAGAAGTAATATCCATCTCTCTATCCCATTGTACCGTATTCATTGCGGCGTGCCACAAAGGACAGAACGCCAGAAATTCCAATCCTTACACACACTCTTAGCTTCTGTCACTTTCAAGCAATGTGTCAGGCAGGATTTTGAAGATTTGGTCGACATAATCGCTTAAAGTCATTCTCGAACGGCCACGCTTCCTCACTCATATATGTCTTTTATGATTCATTCTCTCAACATGCCTGATTTATTTATTAAATGGAAACGACAATTTTATTGGCTCTGGTTTTATGAAAATATTTTTCTGTTATATTAAAGCAAACACACAACAGAATACACACACTGCCTAAAGTACCTACTTCGATTAAGTATAAAAAACAATAATAACTTCGGGCGATAGTTTCTGAACAGTGATTCCCAACATTGATTAAAAAAATTGATGATAATTGGATGTGACCGCACTATTTTTTTATGTTATATTGTTTTTTATGTCCCGAGTGAGATATCATTTTTTTGTGTAAGTAATTAAGATTAAGTGGCAAACCCTGTTGTTGAAAAGAAATATAAATATCTAGCGCAGTTCACTCGAAATAATACAAAAAAGAGTGGAATCGAATTCTACAACCACTACGCAAATAAATCATTAATTTAAAACATTAGGCATATTTTAGGGGCCGTAAAACTAATTTTGGGATCTAGGTTTGTATACAAAAACTATCCAGTAAGTACTAACAAGTTTTCATTACATTCATTCATTCACTTCATTCATTCATTCATTCATATCATTTCATTGATTCAAGTACATTCCATGATAAACTAAAAGCTTGTGTCAAGCACCAAGGTTTGGCTCTGGCATCTTCTGATTAGACATCCATTATTCAACAAATTGTGCTAACTATGTATTCAATATTATGATCCTTAAAAAAATATTAGAAAAATAATTGATAACACAGTTTGGGAATAAATGGTATAAAGATTTTTTCATCCCCTAATAAATTGGGGATGGTCATATCCCCGAAAAAGTGAACACTTGCCTTGTTTACAAGGTTTTAGATTTTAATTTAGATAGGGAGAGTTGCCCCATTGTTCAACATACCCCGACATCCCCTCCAACGTTCACTCAATAATAGTCCTTATGCATCATGCGAATAAGGCGGAAAGTCGTATGAAATGTGTTTTGGATGTGATCGATTTTGTTTGCAACAATTCCGTATCCATTAAAATCCCATTCATATGTGATTACTCGATATAATGAATTAAACTTCCGTCAATAGAGGGGACGCTGGGGTAATGGGTAAACATTCACAAGTGTTCACTTCATATTTTATTCGATACAATTCACATTATTAGAGATTATTAACTACCTCCTCCTGTATAACTAACAATGCCAAATGTTTTACTCGTCGCATTCAACTGTCAATCCAATAAAAAACAAAAGAATAACAGCGACATAGGTATAGGTACCTACCTACACTTGCCACCCTCCTGCCTACAAGAACAGCAGCATGAAAAAAAAATTGTGTCAAGGTACGAGTATGTGACACAATAATATTGTCTTTAATGGGTGTACAAGGTGTTATTTAACACTATTATAACAATAAGATCGATTGGCTTCTCGCGGGCCCTACGCAATTGCGTACCGCCACCGCATCCTAGAGTAGGTACACTAGTCGTCCCGTAACAGTTGGCAACATAACATAATGATCAAACAGGACCACCACTCCTGTCAATAAATCTCCTAACAGAATATACATAATACGTGGTCAGTCACACTCGTTGTTAAGGGACTATTATTCCATACATTTTCCTTAGCGACGGTGCACCGCGGTGATGGCAACCTCGCCTATAACGTTTTATGTATTAATCCTACATCATGGCTAGAGAAAGAGAGAAATGTCCAGGTGGCGGTCGTACCGCTTAATTTGCCACTGGTGGCTCAAATAAAACTATCTTTTTTTCTGTAAATTTGTAGGTTAATAAATTATAATTATAATCAAAACATATAATAATGATTGGGTTCTTTGTCTCACCGCATTATGACGCGACCCCCTACATTTAAATAATTACAATTTTCCTTCATTTCATTTCATATTAGACCACTCTACCTTCTCATGAGACAATACAATCCCACATATCTACTGGGAACAATAGTAGAGAGAGAGACAGCGCTATATAATTATCATATTTATTCCCTCCGACACCTCCTCCCATTGGTCCATAAAGTTCCCTCCAATTTTGACTAATTGCTATGGAAGTTTTAACGCAGTCGACTGTTAATTAATCAAAATTTTATGTGTAATATAAGCCCCGGCGTCAAAACGTCAAGATTATTTATATAATACGCGATTCTGTACGCGTTGCGACGGTTGAAACTTTTCTACATAAAATGAGCGTTGCCTGGCGCGATGGTTTTCATTTTATTAGGTGAGACAGTTTAAGTAATTAAGGCTCCATGTTGGATTTTACGGAGTGTTTACTCGCGAAACGAGTTAATGGGGAAAATTTCTGAACGTTAATTTTGTAACCGGAGTTTCTGGCATAATTTTAATAGGTATCGCAAACCTTTAGAAATATGAATCCACAATGCTATAGAACGTAGAATTTTACAGATTGACATATGTGTACCTTTTGCTTCCTATTTTCTGTTTTTTCCTATATTTTTGTTCAACTCCTTTTTTTTTCTGTTTTGTCCTGGGGTTAACTGGAAGAAATCGCAGTTCTGCGATAAGTTCGCCCTAGTAAACAACGTTTTATAATCTGTACTATGTCCATTTTGTATATTTATATGTGTTTGTTGTTTACTTTAAGTTTAAATAAATAAATAAATAAATAAAAATATTTGTTTTGTTGAACACAATACTACTCCAACTTGTAAGATGGCTGAGATCACTCGCAGACGAGTGGATAGCCGTAAAGTATTATAGAATAGAATAGAACGTACCATGTTACCATTCGTAGCTCATTCTCGTATGATCAATATTGTTATCATGCTCTCATTCAACTTCATCTGTCGCTATTGTCATCGTTGTTATCTGCGTCTAATTTTTTCAATTTTGATTAACTTCCCAATGTTCCATCAGAATCTTAAAATTTTGCACGTATAGTAAATATTTGGGCGGAAAACTGTAATAAGTATACTGTTTTAGTTACTGCTCTAATTAAATACTGCATAGGTGGCATCATCAAAATCAATGGCTAAATGTGTGATCTATTCTAAGTTAAAAAGGGTCACATGAATGTATTAGTAAGAGGAGCATTAAAATGGATGTTATTGGTTTTGTGTATTGTAAATTTTTGTACAAATGTACCTGTCAATATTTGTTAATGTGACTGTGTCTGTTCCACGTGCATAAATAAATAAATGTGGATAAAATATACTAAATAATTACCGAGTGAAACTGTAAAGAGGTTAGTTCCAAATTCTCCCGCAGGTTTGCGACGGATGCTTTTTATCATTCTGACTGTTTGTATAACGCCGCCGCTTAAAGCAAATCGATGTTAATCTCTGTGGAATTATATTAAAATTTTGTACATAATCAAATTATCCAGCGTTCAGGCTAAAAGCGATTACTTTACTTTACTTTATTTAGTCACTTATGTTATTTTTGTTTGCTGTTGAATATTGGTAGTGGTACAAAATACTTTTAGTCAATCTCGATGTTTTTTACCGTCGGCAAGCACGTATCCAAAGGGGGGATAGTTGAGATCTATCCCCCCCACGGAATCTGGCGCATACACGACACAGGACGGACGGGACGATTTGTCTCTGCTATCTCAGTTCTCTTTTGGACTTTTTATGTAGATATGATACATACTTATGTAAAAAATTTCGCCTGCGGCGCTATTTTAAATTTTGGACACGAATAACCTATGACCCTGCATTTGATCTTTTTTATAATGAGGTCCCTTTGAAGCAAAGCAGAAATATCTTTTTTTGTAAAGGTAACTATATCCAGTTTTGCACCTTTTTAAAAACTAAACTAAATGAGGAAGTTTTTAATATAATTTGCCAGCTTAATGTGATACTAAATTTTAACAGTGTAAAGGAGTCGAAATTTGCTAATATAAAACAAAAAACCGAGAGACGGAGACATGTTCTTTTTTACAAGATTGTGAATTGATAGGTTTTATTTTGGACTAGATATAATCAAATAGCTGGATTATTCTGGATTACGAATCAAAAATTATAATTCCATAATATTGAATTTTGTGACCGTGGTGATCGAAAAACTGATCGAAGGTGTCGAATTTCAAAAAAAAAAAAAAAAAGTGCCGATATCTCGAGAATGAGCGATTTTTTACTAAGGTCATATTTCGATTTTCTGGTCAGTTATGAGCTGGTCTATCACCCCTCCACGGGATGACGTTGATTTACGGGACACCCTGTATAGTTGAATCTACAATTTAGTCCTAAGGTTCAGATGCTGTATTTGACGCCAACATACGATTTCTCACCGCTCTCTTAAAGGAGTGCACTAACTCCGCAGTGCGAATGGTAGAGGGAAGACTATTCCAACAACGAGCACCATCCACCATAAAGGAGTGAGAAAGAAAGGCTGATCTATGGTCTATAGATAGGATATAGGTATTGCAAGAAGACGCTCACTGTTGGATCTCAATGGAATAAGTCCTTACTCACATTATATGTATTTACGTGTCTATATAAGTGTGTAGATATATTTGTATAGCGTAATAATTGGCGGAGTGATAATTCTATTGAAAGTAGGAAACCAATTAACGTAATATCCCTTATCAAACTAAGTGGAAACTCTGGGTGGGTGCAGAGTGGAGAGGTGGGCCCAGCCCGCCCGGGAGCCCGAGGGTGAAGGGTGAAGAGTTGGGAGGCGGAGGGATTGTGGTGCAGTGAGATGGGTAATAGCACCAACACATTCACTAAGTGTATGTGTGGTTTAAAATCGTTGTCACTGTTAAAATACATGATAAAATTACACAGGAAAAATATTACATAACACAAGAACGGGTATAAATGCTGTCGAGGTGAGATCTCTGAGAAGAATGTGTGGAAAGATAGGATAAGAAATGAAGTGATTAGAAAGTTGAGTGAATGTAAAACGGATTTTGTAGAGAGAATGAACGATGAAAGGGTAGCAAAAAAAATATACCTAGGAAAAAGGAACCACGTGGTTCGACCATATAGACCAGATTCCCAAGGACGGACCTGTTCTGAGTAAAGGAATCGTAGAATGCGTATGAAAATTGTATGAATATGACGGAAGCACGAAGTGTTTGTAAGGATAGGAAAGTATGGCGATCTGTTCTCTCTGCCTACCCGGTAGGAGCGTTGCGTGAAGTAATAGAATATAATAGAAATTAACACTTTTTATTTTTATATTTTAGTAAGGTTGTACAGGTTCTAAATTATCTATGTCCAGGACACACGGGAGAGCTGTCAGACTACATATTTTGAGTAACGATAGAGCAGAATCCTGGCTAAGACATAGGCTATTAAAAATCAAATACTTTTTACGGTTAAAGAGAAAAATGACTTTAATTACAAACCAGCATATAAGAAGCAACAATATTACATGAAAACTAGGCGAAACGGCGCCGGGCCGGCACCTAGTAACAAATAATTGTGAAAATCTTTTTAAGAACAACGCGTATACTCGCTTAGGCTCATAACTTTGTTCCATATTCAAATATAAAGTAGCCAATCAAAGATTAGCAAACGCCAATACCTAAGTACGGCATTGGTCCATTCCATTATAAGGAGAGAACTTCTTTAATTCAGATCAATCAAGTTAAAGACTTTGATGACATTGGTAGTTACTCCTGTAAATAGATAACCTCTATAACATCAAATTCCGTGCTTCGATTGGTTTGTTCCGCTGTTAGTTTGTTTTTCCAAGTCTCCCTTGACTGGTCAAAAATATGAAGTTCTTTTTTCGTAATGGGACAGACCGAGGCCGTCGCCATATTGTTCATGGAGGCCGGGCCCAACTGACATTTGACGATGATTACGCCATCTAAATTGTATGGGAAAAAATATTCCGTAGTTCAAGTGTTTGTCACCGAGTCAAGGTGTTTGTCACCGAGACAAGGTGTTTGTCACCGAGACAAGGTGTTTGTCACCGATACAAGGTGACGTCACCACTCGTGGCGGTGATGGAATTCGAGGATGTAGGCTTGTACTCTACTATCGCAGGCTTCGGACAGAGCAATAAGCGTGGTTCTAAAAAAAAGATGTTTTGCTTAATATACTAGCTGTACCTTGTTACGCCTCAGAAAACTGAATCCGTGAAAAAGTATTAAATACACTTACTTGTTTATTAATATCCTGCCGTCCACCTATTATCGGAAGAGTTACTACTAATTTTTTCGACACCGAAAACTATGGATTCTACACTAGGTAATTTCGCATTTTTCATAGTGATGGCCGACGTCAGGGGTACCTGATACGGCACAAAGAGCAGAGTCGCAGTGACCAACAAATTACGTGACCGTTCTTCAGATCACAGAATTGTTCTTACAACTGTGTGAGGTATAATGTAAGTATGATATCATATTATATTCCCCACGTAGTAGGATATATAGGATGGTACTTGGGGTAGAAAGGGGTAGAATACAGCAGCAATAATAATAATAATATTCAGATAAGCGAATAATTCAAAGGGGTTGACAAGATACTTATCTTTATCCAAAGGCTAGGCAGCCGTCATAATTCCTCAAACAATAATATAATATCAAGAAGAATCATTTTCAGGCATAGGTAACACTATGTACCTTACCTAGGAAATTTATCTCAAGTGGGACAACAGTTGATAAAAGTGGGACATCCCATACGATAAGCAGGTACTTAAGACAGTATAATAATGTACCTTATATAATATATCTGTAGGAGTTTTATCTGAAACGGGACAGCAATTAATCAAAGTGGGATATCCCAATGATTGAAGAGTGCTCACATTGTACATTATCTAATATATCTGCAAGATATTTTTTTTTCTTAAATGGGACAGATTGCTGTAATTGTAATCAAAGTGGGACGTTCCAACTTTAATTTGATACTTAATATAGTGGGTGAGGCATATTTTTTTTAATTCATTGTTTTAAATCACTGATCACTGTTATCCTCCTGCTTGTTGCCTCTATTATAAGAAATTGACATATCAAATTTTCTGCCAGCTTTAATAATCGACTTTTAGTTGTCGTATTAAAAATAAATGTGTCAATAATATCCATTACTGACAGACAAACGTGTGTCAATAATATCCATTACTGACAGACGTATTCACAGAATATTCTAAACTTAACCCTTTAAGACCTGCTCGTGTCTCAGTATGGAGGCGCGGGCGGATCCTCACATCTACGTCAAGCAGGCCAAGACGGTAGTCGACGACCTGCTAGCAATCGCGGAAGACACCAGATTCACAAAGGAGATGCAAATGAAGATTATAAGAAGAATAAACTGCTTCACGGAAATGGTTGGTCATATAACCATTGAATTAACAAAACTCACAGAAAGTGACAAAGTGAACAAAAATAAAATATTGAAAATGAAAGAAGAGATAACTCAACTAAAACAAGAACTCCAAACCACAAAAGAAGAAAATAAACAATTAAAAGAGAACAACCATACAAAATCATATGCAATGGCGTTGACGGAAGGCGCTGGAAGCTTACCCTTCAGAGAGGAGAGCTGCTTCAGTATTATGGTATCCGGCAACGAAACTAATAGAGATGTAAAAAAGACACTACAAGACAATATAAAAGCATCCAAGCTAGGAATTGGAATTGACAGAATAAAAAAGATCACAAATAATAGACTGATAATAACTTGCTCGCAGAAGAGAGACGCTGAAGCGCTACAAAGAGAAATTAATACAAATAATAAGGAAACAATGTCAGCGACAGAGCTGAAGAAGAAGAGGCCCTACGTCATATTTAAAGGAATAGAGGACAACTACAATGACGACGAATTCATTAACGATCTCATCCTGCAAAATCAAGATGTAAAATCATTATGCAGCCAAAAGAATATTGATGACGTAATCAGCATCAAAAAAGTAAGAAGAATCACAAAATATAATAAGATGAATATCGTAGTGGAAACGAACGGAGCCTTGAGGAGATTACTCATAGAAAAAAAACGTGTAAATCTAGGGTTTTACAAAATTAAAGTTGAAGATTATAACCCGATTACACAATGCTATCACTGTTTACGCTACTCTCATATTGCGACGAATTGCCCCAACAAGATGGACTCCCCAAACTGCGTGCATTGTTCCGGTAAGCACAAGGCCGATGACTGCAAATCCAAAGAAACACCAAGATGTATCAACTGTATAGTGGAGAGCAAGGACAAACAAATTACCATCCCAACAGACCATCGCGCCAACAGCACAGAGTGTGGATTACGTATCAAAATGTTAAAATTCGCAAGAAGGAAGATTGATTACGAAGCTGAATAAAATAAGGTAAAAAAAAAAAAAAACAACAACATAATATAATGGAAGATTTAATTTCACATGAATTAGAAAACAGTAATCACATTAATGAGAATATTTGTCACACTTATATTGAATGCAATTCAGTAATTTCTGCTCGCAATATGTTCATTATCCATATGAATATTCGCAGCATCAATAGAAATTTTGATCAATTTGTGTTGTCCATAAGTAACTTTAAAAAAAAGCCGGACCTCATAGTATTAACAGAATCACAAACAAACGATTTGACACCAAATTATTTTTTGCCGGAATATAAATTTATTGCAACAAAAATAAATATTAATAAAACCAGTGGAATTGTAATATTTGTACATAATAATATTAATATTGTCAACATTAAGGAATATCCGATATACAAAGCAAATTGCATAGAACTAGAGCTACAATATAGTAAGTTAAAATTTCACTTAATTTCTGTATACAGAACACACGAGTCTCATCCTTCTGATTTTGTAACTAGTTTTAGTGATGTACTCTCTGGAATTAGAAATAAATATTGTATAGCTATTGGTGACTTTAACCTAAATATAAATAATGATATTGAAAACGACGTAGTAACAGATTATATTAACTGTATGACAGAATTGAATTTTAAATCCTGCATAAACAGTAACACTCGCGAAGTACCCGGACAGACACCCTCTTGTTTAGATCATATATGGGTAAATTTTAGTACAAGTCATACTGATAAAATAAAAACAGCGGTCTGGAAATTAGGTATTACAGATCATCATGCCTGCTTATTCTTATATGATGCCGAGATAAAAAAAATACATAAAAACGTCGAAAAAAAAGTAAACACATTAGATATCCCTAAATTAATTGGCATAATTAAATCCCAGGATTGGAGGAGCATTACTCGGGAAAGTGATGTCGAGAAATGTTCTTCCAAGTTTGAAAACATCCTATCAGAAGCGGTCAATCATTGTAGATCTGATAAAACAATTGTACTTAAAAACAAAAACATTCCCTTAAAACCATGGATCACTCAAGGACTACTTACATCAATACGACACAGAGAAAAACTTTTTAAAACTACACTAACATACCCGACTGACGAACACATTAAAATGAAGTATATTAATTATCGCAATAAACTAACAAAATTTATAAGAATAAACAAAAATAATTATTTTGAAAACAGAATTAAAAATTCAGAATGCAATCAAAATGAAGTATGGAAATCTGTCAACTGCGCTATGAACAATAATAGAAAAAAGAGTAACATTCAAAATATTAAATGCCAAAACGAAATCATAGATGCTAACCTAGAACCTGAGAAATGCGCAACCATATTTAACCTATATTTCTCGGAAGTAGGGAAAAATTTAGCCAAAAATATTAAAATAAAAAACAACATAAGTCATTCCGAAGGCTCCCCTTCTTCGAACTGTACACATTGGACAACATTTAAAGAAGTTTCTGAAAGTGCTATAGACAAAGTTATTGAGGGACTGAGAGGAGGCTCCGCACCAGGACATGACGGGATCACCGTTCAAATACTAAAAAAAATAAAACCACATATTTTAACCCCGCTTAAATATCTCATCAATTTAAGTATAAAAAATGGTATATTCCCGTCCAACTACAAAACATCAATAATATCGCCAATTTTCAAATCGGGTGATCCACAGGACGTATCTAACTATAGGCCAATAGCACTGATTTCTAATATAGGGAAAATTTTTGAAAAAATAATTAAAAATCAACTCGAAGAATACATAACGACTAATAAAATTATAAGCAAGAACCAATTCGGATTTGTTAAGTCAATGGGCACAGAAGACGCAATAGCTAAACTAACAACATTACTTTATAAATCCTTAGATGATGGTAATAAATGTGCGGGAGTCTTCATTGATCTCCGCAAGGCTTTTGATAGTATATCACACACCAGCTTAATGGATAGGTTGAATTGTATCGGAATTAGAGGAACGGTTTTGAAGTATTTCCAAAGTTATTTAAAGCAAAGACCCCAGTATGTAAAAATTAATAACCAAATGAGCGACAAAACCGAATCGGAATTCGGCATCCCACAGGGAACAGTGCTTGGTCCCGTGTTATTCATAATTTTTGCTGATCCACTCCTCAGACAGAATTTAAACGGCCACGTAATTTCATACGCCGATGACACCGCATTGATTGTGAGTGCGAAAAATTGGGAAGAATTACAGAATAAAATAAATGACGACATCAACAAACTAAAGAAATGGTTCGATTCCAACATATTAACTGTAAATAGCGATAAAACGTACGTGCTACCATTTTCCATTCATTCGAAAGATTTTCCACAAAATTTTAATGTGACAATACATAGTACTCACGACCCATCTGCGTGCAATAGCGAATGCTCTAAACTGAAAATAATTAACAAAGTTAAGTATTTGGGTGTTACTATTGATAAAAATTTGAAATGGAAAGAACAAATTAACGAAACAGTAAAAAAAATACGAAAATTAATCTATATATTTTTGGAAATACGAAATTTTATGTCAAAAAAAAATCTTTATATTATATACTATAGCCTGGTGCAGTCTATTTTACAGTACGGTGTAACTAGCTGGGGCGCAGCCTACAACACAAGCTTGAAATGTGTGGAAATCATTCAGAAACTAATCATAAAAATTATTTTAAAAAAACCGCGTGATTTTCCGACTCAACTATTGTTTCAGGAGTTCACAGTCCCGAAATTTCACTTTGTATTCCAAAAAAAAGCGATACTTCAAATAATTAAAGAACCAGAATCCCACACTTACATAATAGAAAACAGAACGCGACACAAATTTGTATATTTACAGCCAAAAAAAAGAACTACTTTCGCTCAACATCATTACAGTTACCTGGGAGAAAAATATTTTAATCAACTGCCTTTGGAAATAAGGAAAGAAGTTAATTACGACAAGCTCAAAACACATATTAAAAAACATTACAAAAATATTACTTGCAATTTTATAAAAAAGCGTTTCAAAAATATAACTTACAGTGTTCGGCCTCTGGTGCGGCCTACTACTAATTAAATTATAAATGTCAATAATATTGTTTATATAGATATTTTGTATATGGATTAGTTGTATTATATTATAACTGTATTATGTGGATATTAAACAGTTGTAGGTTTGTGTTTATTGTTACAATATTGTTGTATACTTGGAGACATAATGTATAATAGTGGATTCACTGAAGCTGTATGTATTGATATGATATAGGTTCCTGCACACTGCACGTGTATACTTTGTAATATCTATAAGTGTCTACATATATAGTATATAGTTGTGACGTATATTGTATAGAAGCCCTGTGTAATGCTAATGATATATACTAATGTTAATAATCATGACATAGTATGCACTCATTGTAAACACTCCTCTCTCTACTCAAGTATTTATTTACTTATTGAGAGAGAAGGACAACATTAAACTATGTAAATCTTGTACCTATCTGCTGAAAAATTACAACTGTACTTGTATTATATTACTAAATAAATAAATAAAAAAAAAAATACGGACAACATCCATAGACATTTGAGAAGAAAATATCCGTGGGAAATTTATCTAAGATGGGACAAAATTTACCAAAAATTACAAATGTGTGTTGTTTTCCTCAGGTAGTACATGATAAATGACTGAATAAAATATTTTTAATGACAGTCTCTTGATATTGGTGTTTTTTTTAATGTCCCATTTAAATTATTAACATTTTGTCCCGTTGAGATAAATTTCCTCTGCTAGCGCGGATTTCTACCTGATGTCTACAATATACGAGTATTTCGCAATGTAATAAATGCCAGGGTTTTTCGGATTTATGGCTTCTATGTAATATTTTAGCCCTGATAACCTTTATTGGATTATTTCATTTAAATAAAATATACATACATATGTAGTTTACACCGACAAATATATACTACTACCAGTACTTAACTCTGTACTGTTCCTCGTAGAAACACAGGTAGAATAGAGAGGTTTCATCCTTAATTAGAGTGGTTTTGTGCGGTGCGTATTAAAATTTTCTTTTACGAAGTTATTTAAATATGAATATGGCGTAGAAATAGAAACAAAAAAACAACAACTACAGATGAAAAGCGTGGTCATTATTTATCCATTGATAAATAATATATGCATACGCTCTTCATCTGTCGTTGTTTTTATCTGCGTCTATAATTTTCTCTTCAAATTTTAGTAACTTCCAGTGTCCCAGCACCTTCAAATTTTGCACACATATTTACTCTAAGATTACAGTTTAAAATTGCAGTACTAAGCGTGCGATTCTTAAAAAGTTTTTTTTGCGATTATACTTAATTTTTACATTATGTATTATGATTTTTTTTATTGTTCCGTTTTGTAAAAGTAGTCCACCGCATTTAAAAAAGGATTATAAGACTTATTAAACAAATGGGACAAATATTTATCGATACGGGACACTGGATAAATAATAAATTGACATTTATCTTTGATTTTAACGTAACAAATCTTTTAAGGAGGGTAGAAATATTTTGATTCACCCCAACATCTCAAGTGTGTACGTATCATGATAATAATAATAATATCATAATCATTGTATAGGTAACTGTAATATTGGGGGGGTGGTAAATATGCTAATACCAGCTGTAACTCGTCAAAATGACGCTGTTTGAAACAGAGAAAGTAGATCGACAGACTTCATACGTGGATTTTTTTTACGTTTATTCTTATGGTAAAGGAGAATGCTCATTTAGTTTAGAAAAACAGTCCCGGCGCAAACGAAATGTAACTCAAATGACAGGTAAAAATGAGTATGTAGTTAAATACTGCATAGGGGGCATCATCGAAATCAATAGCTTAATGTGTGAAATACCTATTC
This sequence comes from Ceraclea dissimilis, assembly GCA_963576895.1. Lineage (NCBI taxonomy): Eukaryota > Metazoa > Arthropoda > Insecta > Trichoptera > Leptoceridae > Ceraclea > Ceraclea dissimilis. The sequence goes on from OY756363.1 coordinate 19,192,324, forward strand.
GAATTCACAGAAGTCACATGAATGTATCGTCACATAAAGAACCGCCGGGCCTGTTTTTTTAGCATTTTCCTTTAATTTTTATTCAGCACAGTACTTTATTAAATTTTGTACTACAATATTATACCAATTCAATTTACAAATCAAAATGTGCTCGACATCTATCGATGACTGCTCAAAACATTTTGTGGACTCGTATAATAAAAAAAAGTTGTATTGGACGAAAAATTCTCAACCATAATATTGAAAGCTCTACCATCGCGAGGTTTCAGGATTGCCACCAGAATTGTATAGGTAAGTTTAATATTGGGGGTGGTAAATATACTAATACTCTGCCCCTGACGTTGAGTTGTTTCTGGAAGGGGTGTAAGTAAGAAGAGGAGGTGGGGAGATCTGAAGGAAGGAAGGTAGTAATAATAATGTTCCACTCTCGTGTTTCGTGGTTACCAAATAATAAATAAGGCAATTTGTTGTGCCGACTCCGCCTATTTACCTCGTTACCCGCGCCACGTCCAGCCCCCTACCACCCCAAGTCATATGGAACTGACTGTACCTACTCTGTATGAAGTTTTCTCCCTCTTGTTATTATTATATCAACAAGACGATTTCAGAACTAGGTATGATTGTGAAATAACTAGTGAATACCTATAAATCCACATTTTTACCTTACAAACATTAAGGCTAGGAGCTCCATGGCCGTAGGCAGGGGGGGTTTTGGGGGTTCAACCCCCCCCCCCCCCCCCTTCCAAAATTCCTCAGCTATCCCACCATTTTATACATAGGAGAAATGAATTACATAATAGCACATCGTTTTTTCATCATGTCATGAATTTTTAATAATTGTTCTGGCAATCCCTTAAAACTCAGTTGACTCATTAAAAAAATTTGCCTGCGGCGCTAATCTAATTAAAGTGGTGGTTTGTTCACAAAAAATAAGCCGCCAAAACGATTTTGTTTAATTTACCTTCTTATGTTTTTTGACAAAGTTTTTTCAAGATGGCGAAGGGGGCGGAGGGAGGAAAATTGTGCAAATTTGGATCCTCAACTACCTCATTATCCTACACAACATACCAAAAATTCACGACTACCTGATTTAATGTTGGCGAGATTGGTCCATCGACTGTACTATCATGGGCGTCGCCAGCCTCGGAGCTAGTGGGGGCAAAAAAAGTTATAAAGCATAAAAACGAGTAACTAGCGACGCAGGCGAAATTTTTTGTGAGACATAATGAAGAAGGTCGCGTGGTGTGCTTTGTTTATTCAAAAATGCAAGGATACTTTGCACAATAATATGTATGTAAAATGATTTTGTATAAAAAAGCAATAAAAAAAACGGCGCCGCAGGTAATTTTTTTATGAAACACATGGATAATCATACTAATTTTAGAAAAAATATGATATGATGAGACAATTGTGATTTTTTGTGAGATTTTATAATTATTAATTTAGTATGAAAAAATATATACCTATTCCAAGGGCCAAGACAGGGGGGGCAGCTGCCCCCCCTGACGACTCCCATGTGTACTATATAGGCCAATAAATTCTTATATTAATTTTGATTTTCTGCTATCTTTATTATTTCACGAAAACAATCCCAAACAAAAATACCGGCAGGCGACCTCTATACAACAATAATAACAATTATTATGATAATGTTGCCACGAGGCAGGAATTAAAATTACATTATTGTATTGAGTTTAGTGCATGACAACATTATTATCTATGGTTATTGTTCCATAGACAAGCGGACGTCGCGTCGCGTGTCTCTTGATTATTTCATTATATTTTTTAATAACAGAGGGGGTTGCACAAAACACCCTGTATTTTTTGACGCGTCAAATTTTGCAGTGATAAGCGTAATTTTTTCCCATGATTAATTACTGAACAAGTTAGTTGGGCCTAAAGTCCCGTTCCAAAATGATGAATATAACAAATACATCCCCACACATCCAGTTAGCTGAATCGACCGTTTGCAAAAAAGCTCCGACCAAAACCTCTTTCTGAATTCAAAATCAGGGTAACACTGAATTCAGAGAGAAGTTTTGGTCGGTGTTTTTTTCTTTTTGCAAACGGTCGATTCAGTTAACTGAACTTCCGGACGTGTGTGGGGAGCCTAAGAATATGCATATTGGCATTTATAAAAATTAAAAAAACGGGAGACCTTAGATCTCGACAACCGTTACTAAATATGCTTTGGAAAAAAATAGAGTAGATGCATTGAAGCAGTGAACCTTTATCTTTCCGAAAGACAGAAACTCGTTTCCCGAAAGTCACGGAAAAAAACTCATTTCTTAATGTATTGATAATATGCATTAAAATCTAGAGAATGACCGTAAAAGTTTTTGGATTGAAGCAAAATTTAACCCCAATAAATGCTAAAAACGCTATTTTTACCACTTTATCATGCGATTTTATTCAAGCGATTTTGAACCTTAATGCGATTAGAATGTGATCGCGCAGTAACAGTTCCATCGTACTCTGTGGCGTATACTTTAGAACAAGTTGAGAAAGTTGGAACATGTAGAGAGAATGAACGATGAAAGCGGATAACAAAGAAAATATACATGGGAGAAAAAAGAGGTCTAAGAAAACTCTGCCATTCAAAAACTACATGGCTCGACCGTGCTCTGCAGCTGCTCAAGGACGGACGTGTTCTAAGTAAAAGGAATCGTAGAGTGTGTACGACGAATTGCATGAACGTGGCGGAAATAAGAAGTGTGTCTAGTATAGGAAGTATGCTACCCCGCAAGGAATGCGGCGTGAGGAAATAAAAAATACTCAACTCCGAAATTTGAAGACATGACCAGTGACCACCTAATTTAAGGAGACGGGGCGCTCTAACCAACTGCACTGATCATAATATTTCATATTTTCTACAAAAGTCTAAAACAAGTTTTGTTTCGCACAAAAAAAGAGTCATTGATGACTTTTTGATACAACCGCCCCAATGTTCCCAGCATAGGGTACGCTGGGGCACAATGTATACAATGGTGATATTATGACATGACTTGTGATAGATACCTTATATTGATTGCTATACGGGAGCACATAGATAATATACGAGTAATACAATGTAGCAAATGATAAAATGATGGAGCAATATGTTTTGTTCTCGGTGTAAAATAACAAAAGATTGTTAGGTAGGAACGATCTTGGTTGAAACTTTCATAAAATATTCGCTGAATAATTATCCAGGGATTGTAAAGCTTTGCCATTCGAGAGCTCAAATAAAAAGTTGAAGAATTGCCGACATTAATGTGTCGAGATAAGATTCTTTCTGAAATCTGAATTTGTGCACACTTTCTGAATTTCGTTGATAATTCAATTCAGTTTCTCGACAAAAAAAAATTAAAGAAAAAATAAATATATAACTCACCTATTTTAGTTCGTAAAATTACATAATTGTCGAATTGAAAAAAGGACACTCTATTTTTCTAGGAAATCTATTCAGTATTCACCGATTCTTAAAAAAAATCGCCTGAGGCCTCACCATTCAAAATAAAGCCACTTTTCAATTGGTGTGGGATCGGGTTGGCTACAGATTGAAATAACTTGAAATATTTGCTGGTCCATTTAGCGACAATCTAAGGCGTCAATCATTGTGATTCTAAAAAAATAACAATAATATTCATAAATACCTCCGCGTAAATAAATACCTACAAAATAAATGAAGTTGGTGAGTCAAAATGGTTTACAAAACAGGTATTTAATTCTTTTTGACACAATAAAACATTTATTTATTTAATCTCTAAGTGAACTAACTCTAAGTGATTATAATAGACTGCTGCAATGGTCCCATGATTTTGGTCTCCTGATTAATGAGAAAAAAACTAAATTAATGCATGTTAGAACTCCTCACACGGTGTGTGACACCACGCCGATTATTAGATCTCATGATTTTAATTGTATACACAGAAATGTTGAGCTCCCCACAAATTGCAAGTGTACTGCTTTGAATATTGTTAATAAATTTGTATACCTAGGTGTAATTATAGATGATAGGTTTAAATGGGATCTCCATGTAAATAAAATTTGTACTAGGTTAAGATCTATTGCTGGTAGAATTTATAGAATTAAATATTTCGTGCCTAAATCAGCACTTCTAATTATATACAGGTCCTTGGCGGAGTCGTTAATTAGATATGGAATTGGTTCATGGGGTAATTGCGCGAATACGAATATTAAACGGGTTATGATGGCTCAAAAGAGCATCCTTCGGTTATTCACTGAAAAGGTTAAACGTGATAAGCGTTCTTTGCCAAGTAGAAATGACGTGTCGGTTGCTTTCAGGAAGCTTAAGGTACTCCCCGCCAAGGGCTTGTTCTGGCAGAAGATAATCCTTGATCACTTTCTGAAAAATGTTTATAAGAAAATCCCGCGTCATAGTCATCAAACAAGATTTAAAGTAAATTACGGTTATTGCATTCCAAAATTCAATAATAAATATGGTAAGCGCACTCTAGAATATAATGTCCCCAAGCTATTTAATATGATGCCGTCATCTATTAAAAAATGCACAGGAAAGTTGAAGAGAAAGGGACTTATCAAGGATTGGTTGTTGAAGTGTAGCTTTGTATATAGTTGATACCTTTTGTATTTGTATTATATAGGATTGTATTATACATAAGTGTCTTGTTATTGTGTTGTGTATGATAGTATGTATTATACATGTATATAAGATAATGTATATAGTAGAATTAGGATAGTGTTGTTACATATATATTAAGATTATTGTCTAAGAGCACACGCCGACAAACTTGTTAGGTTTGGCGTGACTTGATTGTTGTAATTTGTATATATTTTGTGACTAATAAAAGAGATTAAAAAAAAAAAAAAAAAAAAAAAAAAAACAAGAAATACATATAAACATAAAAATGGACATAGTATAGATTATAAATCGTTCACTAGGGCGAACTTATCGAAGAACTGCGATTTCTTCCAGTTAACCCCAAATTTCTTTCAGTTAACATTTGTCGAAATATATACATTTTTTTATGCCGTGAATAAATGGTTGACAATACCTTACAATGTTGAGACATGGCTAAGCTAACTCCATGTAGTATGTAGTGTGGGTAATATTGTATGAAGGGGTGTGTACGTGGCTCACATTACGGGTGATGGATGTGGCTAATCTCTAGTTACCACAATGTGTGATGCAATGCAACCTAATAATACCTCATAATATACGCCATGTGACAATGTCAACACTAGTTTTACACTAATGACCAACCTACCCCCCTTCACCCCGACACGACGAAATGGCTTAAAAACGCATTAATACCTTCACCAATACCGCATCTACATCTTTTACTCTTTTTTTTACTAGAAGCTTCCAATACAATTCGCACTAACTACATATTTGCTATAGAAATATTAGTGCTATATTAAGCTTCGTTAGTGCTTTATTAAGATTTTCACACACAATTTTTTGTACAAATCGTATTGATTAACATTATTATTAAACGAGAAATAGAATTATCGTGATGTCGATCACACACACACAACACACAATTGCTGAAAATCCAATCGGTTTGGACATTTTAGTCAATTTTCTTTAGCGTTTGCACGCAATATCGTTGTCTCGCTTTAAATATTGCCGTAATAATTGCTATATATTGCAAAATAATGCTAATCAATAGGATTTATACGAGTTGCCGCAATTATTGCTCGAAAAATTTCCCGTATAAGAGAACCTTAACATAGCACTCACATTTCCATTGCAAATAGGTAGTTAGTGCGAACCAGTTAGTACCTTTAGGAGGCGCAAAGCTACCTAAGAACACGATTCCCATCGAATTACCTTTTGGGAAAAATGATAGGTATAATTAGGGAACCTGTATAAAGGTAGGAAGTCTTAAAGGATATAGCCATAGACTAAACAAGAGCGCCGCCATTTAATAACTTAGCACTTCCGCTAGGTATACGCCATTCTTTCGCGATGGAAAGTACACTAATTTACCATTTAATTACATAGGTTATATTCCAAAGGTAATTTCCACACTGATTATACATAATAAGTCGCAAAAATCACTGAAATATCACCAGGATTAATGAAATTGTGGACAACCAATATGACACGCGATCATATGTTTAGAGACTTAATGGCGACTACCATAGATTTGTCATAGATATAGAAGGGGCTCAATGTTCAATAGTTCTTCCCACCTTTATATAGGTTCCTTAGGTATAATAGTGTCTAATCTGACGTAATCCAATAAGAAATGTTAGCTTCGGCTTCCCTTCTGCAGAAACTCACCCTTTGCCACTGGTACCTAGGCACTTAATTAAGTAAGGAATTGGAGCTATTATGTAGGATGTATTATGTACTTATCGTATGTTGGTATCTTAATAGTTAGTAAGTTAGGTAAATGTATAGCATAGGTACTTGTACAAGTATATTCCTTATGTACATACAAAATTTTACGTACCATCATATTATATGTACCACAATACAGCCCAGCTAAGTAGAGAGTCAAAAATTAATTCCTTGTTAGTACGGAATATATCTCAAGTATTGTTTACACCTCCTCCACCCTGGGAGGGTAGGCAAGGAGGGAGCAGAGAGACACTCCTCCATATAGGCTAAGGGTAGGTACTTGGTAATAAGTATAGGAAAATGCTAAAAGAAACCCAGGCGCGGCGCAAACGAAGTGTAACTCAAATGTTAGGTAGAAAAGAGTGATAAAATACTGCATAGCGGGCATCATCGAAATCAATGGCTTAATGTGTGAAATACCTACTCGAAGTTTTGCAGGGGTCACGTGAATGTATTAGTAAAAGGAGCATTAAACAGTTACAATTGCTGTTTAAAAGCGTATAATATGATAAGTATAAGGTAGCCCGTCTTCTTCTTCATCAGCTATGGTCCCTTCACTGCCGTATGGTACTAAGAAATATCAATTATAAAACATCATTGCAACATACGCACTCATGGGCGTCGCCAGCCTCGGAGCTCAAATTTCGCTGCAACATACTCATTCCTGAATTTATGCAATCACTGTGTCTCCTGAATTTCGAATAGGTATTGCACACATTTAGCCATTGATTTCGATGATGCCACCTACGCAGTTTAAATTACTTATTCTCACCGATATATCATTTGAGTTACATTTCGTTTGCGCCGGGAGTCGCAGATTTCACTTCTATAGAAAAGTGAAATCTGACACACCTAACTACTTTCTCATATATACCCTCATTGCGGCCCTGCAACGCGCATACTTAATTTACAGTAACGAAATATCTTCTTGTATGTATTACTCCGGGTAATGGAAAGTTTTACCATGCAAACTGTATAGTAGTTCTGGTTTTTGGATACGTTATATAGGTATAAATGAGAATATTGGTAAAAAATGCATTTATCCGAAAAATTATAAATTTGGATATCACATATCTCGTTAAATTATAGTTTTACAAAAAAGCTTTGGCGGCTTATGTTGCAGAGAATTTAATATTCTTCAACTTCTACGTACAATTTTACTCACTAAAATGCATTGTTAAAAAATTATGATTAATAAATTGGAAAATGACCGAAATATCGACAGTTTATTACTCGCCCTAGTGAACGCACATGGGTAGGGAGGTCACAAACTTAAATTCTGAACCAGGGGACTAGCCTATATAACATATCCAAAAACCAGAACTACTATACAATTTGCATGATAGGGTACCATTTTTTGTCTTCGTTTCCCGGAGTATATGTAGTTTGTAGAAATATAACACACAGAGGCGAAACGATCGTCAGCATCGCCCAAGGCTTAATTAAGTGCCTTAGTTAATTACATACCGCGTTTATAACACCATTAGGGCGCTATGAGTGGGAGTGTAGTACATTCGGGCTCTAAGACGCTCCTGTATATCTACCAAGCTTTATACTTACCTACTATTGTTTTTATATTATCTGTTACCGTAAATGTATGAAATTCGGCATTGTATACAATTCCCAGAAAATGTATACAGTGCCTAAAATAGGCAGGAAAGAAACAGTCAATTCTGGATCTGTCAAGTTGTAGTACATGTTTTACCTTAACTGTGGCGCATGCTTGTGGGTGACAGCTGAATTATGAATGGACTAATCGTCTTACCTTCATGTTATTACTTATGTCTATAGTTTTATAAATTTCTTTATTTCACTCGTCTCTCTTTAAATTCCTGTGCATCCTAAACTATGCGCTGTAGGTGTAATCTTTTAATCACAAGTTAGAGTTAATTGACCCACCATTAAAAATGTTCAGTGAAATATTGCCGTAAATACCTGAATTGAGGAGTTATTCAACAACGATTCGAGAAAAATAGAAATATTGCAATTTGTTGAGAAAATTAATATGTACTTGGCAGTGCCTGTATCTTCATTATTTTTTGAGGTAGCAAATAGTATTTATGCTCAAACGATGCAGAATATCACGGTTTTAAATTTATAAAAGAACAGTATTTTACTAGAATGCATCGTTTAGAAGTGATTAGTGCAAAACTGAAAAAAGCACAAAAAAAACGGCTTTTGGGTCACCCTGTACTTAGCCCAAACGGAAAATTGGTGCAAACTTCAAGAAACCTTCTTTGCATGTCAGTGAAGAGATTAAAACAGTTTACAGCTTTCCGAGAATTATTTACGCTATCGCTTGGTCTATAAGGCCTACAGATGACTGAGTAACAATAAATTTTCCTCTTTTCCACATCTCTTTGTTTCATGATTGACAATTTCTTAAAATTGTATATTCCTACCCGATACATTATTAAGTCTGAGTTGATAGATCTCCAAAATAAATTGTAACATATCCCTAATGGTGTTTATCAGTCCGGAAATGATGGAGCTTTCTTTTGTCACCGCAAGAGTTCCATTTTCCGCTCGACTTCCGTTTCCCCCCCCCCCCCCACATCCTTTTAACTTCCCCCCTCCTACCCCAAGATATAATCACCCTCCTTCGCCCACATCTTCTCAATTCTCCTCTCAATTTCTACACAAACATCACAAGTAAATTGTAAAATTTACTAACACAGTTAATTTGTTTAACAATTATTTAGTCTCTCATCAACTAATGCACAGTGTAAGATGAGCATGCTGGACTTACGACCAGCCATCGGTTGGTTTAGGTGATCACTTTACTCTCGAGAAAAGTTTCAATAAAGACGTTTTATATGGGAAATTTTGATTGAGAGTCGGCATATTGACATTTCAAAAAACTTCAAAAAATGAAAGAACTTAGATCTCGACAACCGTTACTAAATATGCTTGGAGAAAAAATAAAGTAGATAAACTGAACCTTTACCTAGGAAATGAACGTAAAAAAATTTTCATATCTCGTATAGATTTAAAAAAAAATGTGAAAAACACCTCCCGTCTCAGCACTCGTTTTCCGAAAGTACCAGAATTATTTTTTCAAATTTATTATTAAAAAACACTATTTTTAACATTTTATCATGCAATTGTTCAATGTTCATGCAATTTTGAACCTTAATGCTGCCAGAAATGACCGTGGCGTCATAGTTGGGTCCCCACTTAAATACTATTATTTTTATATGGAGAAGTAAAAGTGGTTTTTTTTTGTATCGGCGCACGGTTCTGCAGGGTCGTTTAATTTTTCGTATCGACGCAGAGGTCGCGAGATTAAAAAACAAAGACACGAAAAAATACTAAAAAAGTTGTATCTTTTAAGTGAGTCGGATTTCATCTACAGATTTAAAAACTTTTACCAAGTTATTAGCGAAGAGAGAAGATATCGCGTGAAGGTGGAGTACCTCATGAGTACCTAGTTACTTACTTTAAAAAATTAAACTCAAGAAACAAAGAAACGCGACAGCAGTGCAGTACAATAGTTCCCATTTAAAAAGTATATCTTCTTTGTCCTGCCCTTCTGTACCGGTTCATCCAGGATCGGGCCTCCTCGTACGTAGGCGCCAGGATCTCCCGTCCTGGGTTGTCACTGCTGGGATTCTCTGGGCCGCTAGCTCTTTTTCAACATTGGACCACCATGTTGCCGGAGGTCTACCCCATTTAAAAAGTATATAACGCCATATTATTATTTGATTTTTTAATATTTTTTTGAGATAGAGTGCAGAAGGTATTATGTACCTACCTAGCTAGTTTGGTTTATTTGCTTATAAAAAAAATACTAAAAAATAGCGCTGCAGACAAAATTCTTTTTAGGCATTTTTTTTTCCATAAGTCTCAACAGATATACAGCGAAGGACGGAATTTCATCAGGCATATGACTTATCGTCGACTGGTTTAATGTGATCACTTTACACTTAAGTACTCAATAAACATTCGGCAATTTCATAGTTGAGATAGCTACCTTTTATTTAATCTCGATGACGAAAATCCGATGTTCTCGCAATAAATAAATTGTGACGATCAGAAAAAAGGAAATTGTAAGAAGAGCACAATATAATTCAAGTCTTAGAATAAAGAGTTGTAAGTTGTCAAATACAAGTTCGCTTACACGAGCAACTGTTGCCGAAATAATTGCGCAATTAATTGCTCGAGTTGGGGCAATACGATTTTCCGAGCAATTATTGCTCGAAAAATTGCCCGTTTGAGAAAACCTTTAAGAGTTATTAAATTATGGGAAAACCAGTGTAGAAACGCGTTCTCATGCCACTAGACCAATGGTTTACACAGATTCGCACTTGTATTATAAAAAAATAATAAATATTTTAAAGTTCCCCAAATTATGAATTGAGTGAATCTCATAAAAGAAAAGAGTGTATGTATGTAGGTTATATTACGTCGTCTGGGGAGAATTAAGAATGAGAAAGAAGATACCCAGGCAGGGATGAGTTTAACTGTAACTCGGGGGGGCGGAATGGGGGGCGAGCCGGGAGCAGTGGGGGATTAAGTGTCTCTGGAATAATAGACTTTTTCTTATTTACTAAAAAGTATGTTAAATTTTTCGCGATTATCCCCTCCACACTCTTGATGGCATTTTTTTTTGTTTTGCTACTACACCCCTCCCCCCCTCAAGTTGTTATTATTATTATTAGGTACCCCATCCCACCCCAGTTACCCCTACAAATCCTACAATGGATCTTCTCCTGTGTAAAATTTGGATTTTGAAACATTATTTGAGTACCTAATTATGTTACCTCCACCCTTTTATGATGTTTTTTCGTGCGTCCTGTATAAGTCAGGTTTTTGTAGAACTCTTATAAGACATTTTACATGTTTTCAGCTACGCTAGGGCTGCCATATTACGTCCCGGTACACCGGGACATGTTCAGGTTTTGAGGTCCGGGTCCCAGTGTCCCAGTCTAAGAGTCATTTGTCCCGGTCGATGAATAGAAAAATGCATGTTCAAGAGGGTATCAAAACAGGCGATGTTTTTACATTAATTGCTCAATAAAACGACTACTGGAGAGTTATTTTTTCTCATCCATTATTAGACAATTCTTTCCTTTGAAGATCTGGTCGTAGAATTAAGTAGAACCTTCTAGAAAGTCGTGGAATTTAATAGAACATTGCAAAACTTTCCAGAAAGTTGTCAAAGTGAATGAACAGATGAATGCGGTTCAGTCATACTGTCCATGTACTTCACCATCCAAATTTGCCGTTGCGAAGCACGGGTAACTCAGCTAGTTATGGTAAATAAAATGCCATATAAATACATGCTTCGTTTATTAATTGGCTAATGTATAATAATCACATTAAATAAATAAAAATATAACATTTCACATACAATATCATTTATATAATATACTAATTACATATTTATATTATGTAACACAGTAATGGCTGCATCAGATAATCCAATATACATTTCAATACACAGATACACAAATACACCGATATAATTTCAGTAACGATTGACAGCTCTTTTGACCTCAGACTAAGTGAATCGGTTATTTTGAAAAGGGCGTAAGTCCACCAACCCAAATTTTACAGGAGAAGCTAAAAACTGTCTGGTGAAAAAAAAATGTATGTGCGGAGATTAGTATTTTGTTACATTACTTAGAGCTATAATATACTGTTCTATACGTGATTTAATTTTTTAAATTACCTTATTGGAAATTGAGAAAAGCAGTTTTCAAAATTGTGGACTTGCGCCCTTTTCATAATACATCCGAATATGCAAATAAATCTGACAGTTTTATAATGTTTTTCCAGAATCTTTATTGAGATGAGAAAAAATTATACAATTAAAAGTAATAATGTATTATAAGAAAGAATCAAATGCCATCTTTTTCATCATTTTCGTTAGTTTTAGTAGGCCAGGATATTATTTCTTCATGAATATTAAAAAAATAAAAAATCATGTGTATTTGTCCGTTCGTAGCCTAAAATCTGTATAAATACAAATAAATCTGTATATATGGCAAGACTAGATGGACGCAGCCGAATATAATTGATATTTATTATGAGAAGGACGCATATGTCCTGCACTTTTCATAGTACATGAGATATTTGACACATCACAACTTCTCAGAGAGTAGAGTGACCTGCGCCATTTTTGGTAAAATAATGTGTTACATACAGGAGAATGTCCCCTCATACTTAACTCAGTTTGTCCAAAAAGTGTGACTTCCGCCCTTTTCAAAATAACCGATTCAAGTATAGGATAGACTGGTCGATAGGTGTCCAAAATGTACCACACATTTTTTGTTAGAGAAATGGCAGAGACATTTGGCTATGAAAAAGGCAGAGACTGAAGTTGCCACAAATGCCGCAGCAATTATTAGGAATTACATACATTCTAATCGTTAGGTTGGCAACCTTGTGGCAACATAATAATTACATTCCTCCTCCCACTCCCTCAAATTTACTGGGAGCAGAGGACAATCTTATTCAACTAGTGAAACTTACGTTTGTCTCTTTCTCATGTCGTATTTTTAGTAGCAGTTAAGGATAGATATCACTAGTCTACTCATGCAGGGCTTAACCGTGTCATCTCTATACTACAATTACTCTGAGCTGAGCTGAAGATTTGACAAGGGCTACCATCGATATAGGTAGTATAGATTTACAATAAGAAATGCGTTGGTCACACTTTTTAGCACAAGCATGAAGTTGCTGCAAACCGCGGAAAATGCAGTACAACCAAAGTCAGCTACGAATATCGCAGCAACTGCTAGGAATACAATACTTTCTAATCATTGAGTTAGCAACACAATGTTAGCAATATAACAATGAATTTTTTTCTCCCAGTGTCCTCTCTTCTTACTGAATTTTAGTAAAACACACCATAATCGTAGACAACCAATGAAACTCTTTTCATCTCTTTCACCCAAAGAACTTTTAGTAGCAGTTAAAAGAAGATGGCATGAGCACTCAAATGTGTCGCATCTCTTCTACCTATATCGATGATTTATATAACAAACTATTGGCAGCCCTCGTGACAATATTTGAGATAAAGGATACCAACAATACAACCATGCAAAATTTTACTTGAAAATAGCTTCAGGACTGCTAAATTATGTGGGACTACTATTATTACATTCATCTACTCTATTACTTGTAAATTCATCTATTGCAGCTTTCCTGGAATTAAAAACTGTAATTTTAATTTATTTTTCACGATAAAACAGGCCGCTGGATATCGAATAAGCGAAAACAAGGCAAAACACAGTAAATCGACTTACCGCGATTTGCCATTTGATGGCAGATCTGTGTGAGAGGAGCCTTTATAAGAAAAAATATGTTACTTCTATGAATACAGATATTCTATGGGACATTACACATATTCTATGGGAGAATAATTATTACATTTCGTTTCATCCGTCTTGTCACACTTTTTGTATAGAATTACTATGTAGCCAGTGGCCAAGTTATATGAAACAAGGAGTAGATAGACATAGTAGGTACAAATAGGTATAATATATAAAATATGGTGTCAGTAAATAGAATGCATCATTGGTCAATCATAGTAGTGCATTTATACAAAATATTTCAGAATTTACTACTTAATTGACAAGGTTTAAGGTGTGACATATTAACTGCTTTATGTCATGCTAATAGTTTCTACTGAATTATTGAAATAATGAATATGAGAACAATTAAGATTGAATACAATATTTTTGAGATATAATATACCTTGGATGCGATGGAGACATTGAAAGAAGGAAGCCGTTGAGTACTAGGACATATGGTGCACTCAGACCAATTGTTAGTAGTAGCAATGTGTCTATGAAAGCAATGCTGTCTTATTATAGTGCCAACCTGCATGTATGCTAGTGAGACAAGGACATAGCTGAAGAAGGACCAATCAGGGTTATTAATGAGGTTATTAATAGAGAGATGAGTGACTGTAAGATGGATAAAAATGACTAGAATAAAGCATTTGATGCGATTGTGGAATGTTTAAGTAAAAAATGTTGAACAATTAGGAAACACAGTTTTGAAAATTCTATAAACTATGTCTTTTTTTAAATACTGTTGTATATTTATTAATGACTAAATAAATAAATGGTGCCATATCTTCGATGTTGGTTCTTCGAGATTCCTTACTGCGTGTAGAGTGGTTGAATAACCAAGCTTCACTTCACCCTGAAGATGGCAGTAGTATCGCTGCCGAAAGCTTGGTTATTCAACCACTCTACACGCAGTAACCAACAACGATGATATGGATTCATCACGCTGCGAAAGCCTACAAGATTATTTAAATAAATGGTAAAGTCTATGACTGAGAGACAAATGCGTGTACGAATGCAGGGAATGTTTGTGGATACAATTGCTACTGGAATTACGACTACAACGAAGAATCTAAATACTACAATGAATATCAATGCTGAAGATGTATTCTGCGCTTCGCAACAAAAGCTTTTGTCTTACTGTGAAGTGTAAATGTATGTACATATAATATTTTATGAATAAATCATTAAGCCAGCCTACATGGTAAGTTGTGACGTTATCACAATCTTATGTGTCTGTGCGACGATATCACATTCTTGTTAGTTGGGGGCGTTTACGCTAACTATAGCAGATGCTAATGTTAACCCTGATTAATAGTCATCGTTAACTGCTATCGTTAATATGGTCGTCTCGTTGCTGATCAATTTCAGAAGATTCCCCGTTAATGTCCAGCACGCAATGCTAATGAATCTCGCTATGACCAATGACATCGCGAGATTAATACAGTATGTAGTTGTTAATTTTTCTGTTGATATTAATATTACTGTTGAAGGGGAGTTTTGCTTAGTTTTCTTCTTGTGCGTTTGGTTGGAATATTTACATACTCACTCTGGTATTGGCGTGGATTAACGTTAGCAGACAATACACTTTTATATCAACAGTATTGATGTGTTAAACAAGAACAACTGTTGAAGATTAACTGTTACCATGTTTGACACAGCTTTAATTCTTATGTATCTGTATGACATTATATGTGTATATGTGCAGCGGTCTATAATGGACTATATTGACTACGGTCTCATGTTAGCAAACGCCTTTATGCCTGCGATTACTAATAAATACTTAACAACATGAATACGGGGTATGTATCTAAAATATTTTGTTATATAAAAATACTTCAAAATGGTAACTAAACATATTAAAATTACTTATTATAAACACATTTACATTGATTTAAGTACCTACGACTAAAACTAATCGTGATAACAAATACTTAATGGCTAAAGGTTCGCTTACACAAGGCAATAAATTGCCGGTAGTGGAGCAATTTATTGCCTCGTGTAAACGAACCTTTACAATGGGTCCTACACAATACAAGGACTACCATAATAAGTTGACGCTGGTGTCACATTTTTATTTTAACAACTGTCAACACATTGCTTTTTTACTGTGTGAGTCGTTAGTTCCTGGTTTCGCCATCACACGACCTTATCGTGGCGCTACTCTACCTGATAATTATTTACCTTATTATTAGAAAAAAGGAATGAATTGGCAGAATACACGAGTCGTACAGTATCAAAAACAGTGATCCGCTGATTTTACGTAAATTGAGTTAAGAACGTGGTGCATGTTCCTATTGTAAAACTACACATTGTAAGATATTAACATGGCAACAAAAGCAGCCATAACCCTTGTTATAAATATTTCATATAACAAGTCACTTGGTTTCAAATACACCGATCTGCAATATATGAGAGGCAACAACAGCTGTTTGGATAAAACGTTTTTTCAAATTGCTCCAAATCTCTCTGAGATCAGATTCCTGTTTTTGATACTGTACGACTCATAATATGTCTAAATATAATACTAAATGCAAGAATGATGAATACACTGATATGGAATAATGTTCTTAGAAGCTATAGGTACACATGTGGATAGGGTTGCATGACGAAATGCATCTTTATATTAGAAAATTGTACACTAGGGCGAACTTATCGCAATGCTACGACTGTGGATGCCTTAGAATATAAATTATAGTATCTATAGCAGTGATGTTCAATCGGTGGCTCGCGGACGACTGGAATTTTAGGTGCCCGCAAACAAAAAGATGAAGTTTATCTTTACTGTATGTATTGAGTTTAAATAATATTTGCTGTCTTTGGAACTTTACGGTCCCCTTATACAAAATAGGAAAAAAAATTGGCCTGCGGCGCTGTTCATAGCTTCTGATTTTGAATAAAAAAATTGTATATACAACAATAGTGATCGGCAGAGGAAATTGAAACAGGATACCTGCTTAATTTAACTTGCAAAATTTCACATAAATGAAAATGTTACCACATCACTCCTGGTCACATATTTTCAAAAATTGACATAAAAAAATAGCCTGCGGCACTAATTCTGCCTACCGATGCATCAGTTGGTAGAATATGTACAATACAGAATGTAAGAAGAGTAAAACGAGGCTCGAGTAGTTAAGATTAAAGTTAAAATGGGTGGTGCCCGTGAAGCATGGCAATGGTCTCAAAGTAGCCCTCAGTGCAAATCGGTTGAACACCACTGCTCTAAAGTATCTACAGACAAATGTGATCTAATTGTATGAGAATATTACGGTATATTACTGATGCACGAAGAAAAAATGTGTGAATTTAGACAATACACATAGATATAAATACTCTTTGGTCTAATCACATAGCATAATACCAAATCTATGAATAATATACATTTAATCTAAGGTTATAACATTGGCTAAGCGAGATTTTCATACAGTACCTAAGAATTACAATAGACTTTTATATTAAGTACCTAGATGGCGTACTCAATGCTAGTAGTAAACTGTCTAATCGAATGGAGAATTTTGACATTTCGTGGGCAACGTTTTCGCAATTTTGTTCTCATAGTTAAAAACTGTATTAGTTATAACGTTATTTAGAAATTAAGCTATAGTTTTAAAGAAGTTTTTTATTTTTTATTGATATCTTGTTAATAATGTAAGTTTTGCGACTCTAAAATACTAAAAAGTGCCAAGTGTGAAATTGCGTCACTTCCTTTCTATTGGAAATACACGGAGTCAGACGTCTAGGGTACTTAATATATAAAAGTTTATGTAATTTCATAATACAGCAATATGTACGACATACATTGCACTAAATGAAATGGAC
The DNA here is from genome assembly GCA_963576895.1 of Ceraclea dissimilis. Classification (NCBI taxonomy): domain Eukaryota; kingdom Metazoa; phylum Arthropoda; class Insecta; order Trichoptera; family Leptoceridae; genus Ceraclea; species Ceraclea dissimilis. The sequence goes on from OY756363.1 coordinate 19,209,760, forward strand.
TATTAATATATTGAGCATAATATATTAAACAATTAAACTTATAATCTAAAACTAATTAATAATGCTCAAATAAACTAGTGCCTTATACAATTATTCACTATAAAATTATTACTAGAATACTATAATCAAATTATTTTAAACTGTCGAACACAGTAATAAAAATGTGACAGAGAAGGGACGACTACCTGCTTTATTCGCAATTATGCCAGAGCCATAAGGTGCGAATAAAGTGGGTAGTTGTCCCTTTTCCGTCACATTTTTATGACTGCGTTCGACAGTTAGAAATAATTTGACTATAGAAAACTAACTACTAATACATTGATGATATAAATGTGTACGTATGATCGTAGTTATTCACAAATAGAAATTAAATTTTTGCTTGTTGGCAGCCATTAACGAATGATATGTCAAATGAAAGTATACCTACTGAGGACAAACTTTTACTATGGACGTTACATTGTATTCCATCAGTTTCCCGGTACAAATTATACAAATAAATAGTAATTTATGCCCTAAGCCCTAATCTTATTACATCCGATCACTGGTAGTACAGAGTGTACATCGCCCAAGTCCCGTAAGTGCTTGATATATTTTGACGATGCTGATGCAGTATTTCTGTATAATAGCAGTTAGCAGGCGTGACCTTTTATCATTCAACCTAACACCACACATAGTTTACTAATACTATATTGATTATTATTATTTCATTTTACTTTTTCATTTTTGCACTTAAAATATGACAGAGTACCTACTCAGTAAAACAATGCAAAATATAAATATAACTGATCTGAAACACTTAGTTCAAACTGAATTCCCATTTGTGAATAACTTTGATACGCCATAAAACAATGATTAACCTACCTAATTGTATATTTTGACGTGGAATAAATAAATAAATAACATGTGTATAATAATCTAATGTATAATTTATAAAGCAATAAGCCTCGTGTTGCACTTTCTCCATTTCTCCTGAAGTTTCCTATGTTCTTCGTACTGCTGCTCGGTTATCTGTCGTACCATGGGACCAGTCTGGAATAATACGGAAACAACATAAAGTCAGAAAATTATACAATTTTGACAGCTCTTTTTGATTTTACAATTAGGGCTACCAACATCAGAAAATTATGTCATTATGAAAGCTGAGAAGAAGGAAGAAAGTAAGTCGGCATCAGGAATCGAACGCGTGCCTCTCGATTAACAGTCAAGTATGTCACCAACCTGGCTACAGACCACCTCTTTGAAACTTAAAATTGATATCAAAATTTCACACAGACAGAATATTAGAAAAATTACCTTTATCTTTCTAGGATCCAAATTGGCCCCCAGATTTTGCATTCCTTTGGCAAACTTCGAGAAAGGTGACAGCACGATGTCTTTGGTAACGCTGGCGACTGGACTGGTCAAATTCTTCAACTGCTTCAAGGCGCTCTCGCTCTGCGAACTGCTGATATTCAGATTTATATCGTGCTGGGAATTGGATCGGACGGGCATGTTCTCTTTACTGTGATCGTATTTGTTAGGATCGCCTCCTGACGACAGTAAAGCCATATCGTCTTGAGTGTTCGTGACGTCGACTTCGCCGGAACTGTGTGACAATTTCTGATTCAATTTCAACGACGAAGGCGGTTGCGTTTTAGTTCGATTGTCGTTTGGAAAATCTGGATCAAAATTAATAGTAATCTCGGGAGTCGTGCTTCTAGCCGTATTCGCTCTGGCGGCGTCGAAATATTCGGAACCCATAGTGCTAGCGCCGGCGTTTTCGTTGAACGGATTCAGTTTGAAAGAAGCGCCGCTTTGAGCTGAAAAAGGATTCGTAGACGATGGACCGGAATCGTGATTCGTCGGCGTTTTATCCAATAAAGTCATATCTAAAGACAATTCTGGACGTTTTTTCGAAACGGCGATTTGAGAATGTACGTCAGGACCGGTGTCGACTAAATAATCGTCGACATAAACGTCATTGCCCGATGTTTGTGTATCTATTTTAGACGAATATAATGGATTTTCTATTAAGTACGCTTCAGACGTGAAATCGGATTGAGAATCTGAACGAGGCGTCGTATTAGTGTCGTTCTTTCCGTCCGTAGTAGATTTTAATAAAGGATTATCGCCGACGTAACGTTGGCAGTTTTCGAAATTGTCTAACGTCGGTTCGAAGATATTGGTTTTCTTGTCGTCTTCGTCAGACGAATAATCGGAACTCGTACAGTCGGAAGCGTTTCCTCTCGTGTGCTTCTTTATTCCCCCGACTTTGAGCGACGATTTGCCAAGCGAAAAGGTAGTTGGTTTCGTTCTCGGCATCATGTTTAACGAATTCGGTTTAGCCGGTTTGTTGGCGTCGTTTTTGTTTTTGGAATTAAATGTATTTCCCAATCTGTTGAGTTTGGAGAACTGCTCCGACATGTTCGTCAACGCCTTTGAACCTGAAAAATCAATAATAATTCACATTAAAACTACGATAAACGTGAACAAGTTGAGATGGTTTGAGCATGTGCTGAGAATGTCCGAAGATAGAATAATGAAGAAAATATATACGTCTGAAAGAAATTGCACTAGAAAACTTGGCCATTCAAGAGTTACCTGGCGTGAACGTATTGACCTTGAGGACAGATGCGGGTTGAGTGGAAGAAATCGCTATGACGAATGTTATGAACGTGACGGAAGCTAGAGATGTAGATAAGGATAGATGTGTGTGCCGCTCTGTCCTCTCTGCCTACCCTGCATGGCGTGATGAGAGTTGTGTCCATTTCAGATATGAAATCCACCACAATTTAAATCGACATCATCATTTCGCCAATTTTTATAAAAAGTGTTATTTTATTTCTATCATAGTTTAACAAACGACTCTCAAATTAAAACACCCTAATAATAAAGTGTCTATATTGTTTTACTGGCACTCTTATATGATTCATACCTGCAGACTTGATGGCCAACTGCGTCTCGCTGAGATTCCTCGTAAGTCCTGGAAGACCTGACAGCTCCAGATAGAGAGAGCTGCGACCTTTACCTCCGTCTGTATTCTGCCTCATCTGTAAGACAAACGAAAATGCCTGTTAGGAATTTTACCCAGTAACACAAACGTATATCTTCCAAATATCACTGTATTACCTTGGATTTCTTCCGTTCTAGCTTGCCACCGTGATTGAAGGGGACCCTGGACAACCCGCCCACATCCATAGCAATCAGGAAACATTCACATATCGAGCGGAGTGATTCTAAAACACAAAACATTTTTGATAACGTTGGTGCAAGTGAAAAAAAATTAAAAGATCCAAAATCTATTCAAAGAAGAAGAAGAAGAATAAAACTGGACAATAGTTGTGTACAGTCCATTTTTTTTTCAGAAGTCTCACGGAGCAAACTTGGTTTAGTGTTGTGTAACGTGATTTCGTGAAGGCCATGCGTCAGGGCCTACACTACAAGAAGGTCCTTCAAAAATCGTAGAGAACGCATGCGCAGTACAAAACAGATGATGCGCCAAGGTTATGCGCGCAGAGCCTGAAGGAGAAGAGATTATTCAAGAGGAATCAATCAATTCGATCGGACACGAGTTCACGGGGCGGGGGCGCTCTGCGCCTCCCGCTTGCAAATAATTTAAAAATGGCAAACAGCCATGTTCGATAAAAGTTTAAAATAATATTTTCGGTTCAAGGGGTGAACCGCTGTGTGTTTCTTTTAGCTGTGGAACTATAAGATGCATGCCAAAACTATTCACGTAAATGGAAGTGGACCTGATATATATTATTATGTACCATCATGAACAGGAGATTTACATAAAAGCACTGCACGAGTTGTAAGGACTACTTATATTGAGGTGGGATTTATATTTACTTAATTTTACTGTTCAACATTCAACTGGAGGTACCAGCGAAGCCATTGGATGCCCACAAGGAATCATAACCTACGGGGAGGGAAAAACAATAGGGATTTAAAATTAATCAAACTCTCATTTTATTTATAGATTACATAATGTATTTATTTGTAAAACCACCTTGCAAAATATGTTACAATAAACTTTATAATTTCATGTTTCAAACTAAATGACGTCTTATGTATTTTCTAGCCTTCAATACCGAGGCAGGAGGGGTCTGGAGGAACGGAGAATGGGTTGAGCCCCGAAAGTTCCAGGATAGACGCTGGTAGGAACACAAGAGAGATTGTGTAAGGGAGTCTCTCAAACCTTCTACCTGCCGCCCCCTCCTCCTCGAAGCCCAAGGCACCAATATTAACCCACGTGAGTGATTTCTGTTTCTAATTTTACTAGGGTCTTGGGAGCCGTGGCTAGGCCCCAGACCAGGGTGCTCCAGAGGCCAGGAGAACACCCGTTCCAGTTGCTTGATGTGATAATAAGATATGGTTACATTGCATCGCTACTTTCAAATTATATTTCAGAACTGTTGTTTATTAAGAAACTAGCCAATTTTTGGATTGTTAGAATAAACTGGCAACTTTTTTTTTCGACTTGTGATGGCGGTTTAAAGGGATTATCGGAGTATTTTTTTCTTTATCCAACTCGCAAAACTATCTTGCCTTTAAAATTATTTCTCTGGCACCGCTCAGTATTATTTTCGGCATTGTAGGTTACTTGTAAAAGATACAATGTGAGAATATTGCGGGCCTTTGACAGCTGTTATGACAAGGTATAACAGCTGTCAAATACAATCGTTAACTCCACTTGCAGCTAACATCCGCCGGCTGCCAAGATATAGTAAATAGATAATATATCTCACCGTGTATCTCCTCCGCTGTTTTTATAAAGACGGCCATGTTGTTGAAGAACCTGAGATTAGTGGATCTGAACGTGTGGAAGTAGCCATCTTGTCCCTCGTGTTTGTGATGAATCCTGATGCACAGAGCTCCGTCTGAGGGACGCTTACTGGAGCCCAGCGAGAGGTTCGATTTCAGACTCGTCAGGGACATCTGAAATAATAATTTATTGCGAAAAAACTTGTTCCAAATTAATACAATATACAGGGTGTTTGATAGATGGATACAGATATCTTAAGGAGTGATAGTAGAAGTCATTTGGGATCTTTTGAGATAAACTCAGCTTAGTCCAAAGTCTCACGATTTTCCGGATATTTGAGATTTGACTAGAAAAACCCCGAATTACTCAAGTTTTAGTCCAATATCATCATAAGGAAAAGTATCTACTTAGTTCTATGATTGTCTTTTGTTACTCCAGTGTGTGTTTAGTCTATTTAAGTTATTAGTTTCAATCCAAAGAAACAATAATGATGAAAAATATCAGATTGAAGTTTCGAGGAATAGATATTTCAAAAACATGTTACGACTTTGGGGCAGATTTTTTTTGAAGTATCTGAAAAAAACTTCCCTGATTTCTTCTCTTTCAAATGGTATACAAAACATTATGAAAAAATAGTAGTTGTCACTATAAAGTTAGGAACCCACTTATTAAAATCACATTATGGAGTTTACAAATCCAATGATGTATTTGAACAGACCTGTGACGGAACATCCAAGGTGCCAAACTCAATAAGAGTGACATCCTTCAATTCCAACTTCTGGAAGCCGGTGATCCTGTCAGACTGGTCGTCATAGTCAGCCACCAGGTAACTGTCCTTATTCAATATCAATATACTGTCCATTTCAGTCTCATGGGGGTCACCAGTTCTGCAAGAGTAAGAAGAATATGAATCTTCAATCAACAAACACACAAATCATAGACTCCATCAAACATATTTTAATTTAAACACCGAAATCATAGATTCCATTAAAATTATTTTAATTCCAAAACTTACAAATCATAAGACTCCTTCAAAGATATTTTTAACTCCAAACATACCGATCACAGACTCCATCAAACATATTTAAATTCCAAGCATACAAAGTATACATAGATCCATCCAATCCAAACATACTGATCATACACACTGTCAAACATATTTCAGCTCCAAACACACAAATCATAGACTCCATCAAAAATATTTTACCTCCAAACATACAAATCATAAACTCCATCAAACATATTTTAACTTTAAAACACACAAATCATAAACTTCATCAAACATTTTTAACTTTAAAAACACAAATCATACACTCTATCAAACATAACTCTAAACATACTGACCACAGGCTTCATCAAACATATATTAACTCCAAACACACAAATCATAGACTCCAACATACATATGTATCATCAAATATATTTTAACAAACATATTTTAAAATTCCATCAAACATATTTTAACTCCAAACCACCAAATCATATGCTCCATCAACATATTGTCATCAACATATTTTAACTCTAAAAACACAAGAATCATAAACTCTATCAAGCATATTTTAACTCAAAACACACAAATCATATACTCCACCAAACATATTTTAACTCCAAGCACACAAATCACAGACTCCGTCAAACATATTTTAACTACAAACACACAAATCATAGACCCCATAAAACTAATACCATCAAATTGTATTTTCTCACCCTAGATCTGCATCAATAAGTCCCCAAGCTCCCACCACATTGTGGATATCGGACACCAGCAACTTCTTGCAGTCTTCAATGAGATGCTTTACGTGCTCGGGGGAGCAGTTGGATTCTCCCTCTCCCTCGGTTTCTCCATCCACGCCATCTTGTCCCACCATAAAGTCAGTAGCGCGGGACTGTCCCAACATCAAATCGATGGTCGCCTGGCGGAATGTGTCTTTGAAACGGGACAGGTAATATCTGAGAAAGAAAAACACAAGACATTAAAATTATTATTTACAATTGAGTCGTTAAGTATCAAAAATAGCAATTTGTCGATTTTGCGTTAATCGAGTTAAGAACATGGAAACGTTCCTATTGTAAAACTACACATTGTAAGATATTAACATGGCAACAAAAGCAGCCATAACCCATACAAATATTTCATATAAAAAGTCACATGGTTTTAAATACACCAATCTGCAATATATGAGAGGCAACAACAGCTAGTATTTAGATAAAAGGTTTTTTTCAATTTACTCTGAATCAGTCCGAAATGATTGCCGTTTTTGATACTATAATACGACTCATGGCTTTTAAATTAAAGGAGAATGCTCATTTAGTATGGAAAAAAAAACAGACCCGGCGCAAACGAAATGCAACTCAAATGATAGGTAAAAATTAGTAATTAAATTCTGCATAGGGGGCATCATCGAAATCAATGGCTAAATGTGTGAAATACCTATTCGAAGTTTTACAGGGGTCACATGAATGTATTAGTAAAAGGAGCATTAAACAGTTACAATTGCGGTTTAAAAGCATATAATATGACGAGTATAAGGTAGCCCGTCATCGAGGGTGTGCTTTGTGTTTTTTGGACTGGACTATTAGTAATTTGTATTAATCCACAATCAGTTATAATTATTAAAAGACAATTAGTATTAAAACAATTTTTTAAAAATAAAAACATTTTCTTAAAGCACACAAAAATAGCACTAATCTAAAACCGTTTTTAGTATGAGTGAAATTTATTAGACAATATGGCGACACTCAATTAAAATAAATCTAACCTCGAAATTCCATACGCTAAATTAATCAGCAAAATCTCGTCTCGGACAGTCTGAATGAAATATCCTGGAATCTTATCGGGAAGTTGGGGCGGCAAGTCTACGATCGCCGGGACGATAACGCCGCTAGCGATATCGCCGACCGTCTTCAAACTGTTGAACGCGTCAAGTTCTCGGTCTAAATCTTGTAAGGCGATCGTATTGCCGAGCAATAAGTCTAGGACGCATTGTCTGAACGTGTCCATAAAATGCTGTATGTAATATCTGTATGAAAGACCAAACACATACGTCTGGAATATCATTCAATCGGACATTGTCAAATTTTCTGTACCTCGAACTAAAAAGGTTCTGCACTGACTTTCAAAATTAATTATTTATGATTAAATAAACCTTTTATCACGGAAATAGTCACACATTTTTTTAAATCTCTTACACATAAATAAGTACAATTTCATAATTTTATCTTTAAAATGTCCGTTTGTGACATTTGTATGGGAATAAAATGGGAAAGTCACTTTACAATGAAATAAAGACAACAGCTTTTTAAAAATTCATTTATAATTGTGATTTTTTAAAGATATATAATTATGAAATTGTACATTTTTTGTATAAGAAATACAACATATTTCTTATACAAAAAAAAAAATCAAAAATGTGTGACTATTTCTGTGAAAAAAGGTTTATTTAATCATAAAAAAATAATTCAAAGTTAGTGCACGTCAGAGGTACAGAAAATTGTACAATGTCCGAAATAATAACATGTAAACTGTTTGATTGTGTGCGTGAACAAATAACTGATGTCGTGCAATTACGTGACAACAAAAATACAGACATTTTGAGGTTATGTACAAAAAACATTTATACGTCTCACCTGTTTGCGGAATTCATGCCATCTTTCATGATCCCGGTGAATTTTCTTTCGCCCGTTCTCGTGTAGTCGCCCTAGAAAAATAATATCGTTATCTCGCTTTAAATATTGCCGAAATAATTGCTGTAGGTATATTGAAAAATAATGTTAATCAATATGACTTGTATGAATTGCAGCAATTTTTGCTCGAAAAATTGCTTGTGCAAGATCATCTTTAGAGGTATTTTAGGCTCGGCTGCTCGAAACACGACAAGAACAGTAGAATACCATTGCCGTTACTGATCAGTACACCTATTAAATGGGTTGCTTCAAAACACCGATGACGCCAGGTAAAAATTAGCTAACTATATTAATTCGCACTGACGTTTTGTTTGCAGTTTCGCTTTTTACTACGCGCGCAAGCAAGGCAAAATTAGGTAAGAGAGAACGAATTAGGTAAGAGAGAACGAATTAGGTAAGAGAGAGCAGTAAACGGATAGTAAGAAATCTTACAATAGCACATTACTTTTGTTTTGGAGCAACGATTTCTGTCTCCTTACCGTTACCAGCCGACAATACTAATCGTCGAGCAACCGGGTTTTAGTTGTCTAGATAATCGTGCACTTAATTCTCCTCGCAGAAGAGTTCAAATTCCGTAATCCACAATAGTTTACCAAAGATTTGTTACGAACCTTGAGTGCGTTAGTCCCAGCATACTGTTTACTGATGACGTCTCCATTGTCGGCCCACAAGTCGTGGAGGGCAGTCCTTAAAACGGCGGGAAGAGGCCAATCGGGTCCAGACAATCCCAACCTCGTCACCTGCATTTCCAACACTGCTTTCGCAATCGCCGTCTGTAAAATAATCAAACATATCTTAATTCATTTGTATTTGAATAATATTCTAATTTATTCTATCCCCTCACACCGCATCCCTTGCGGGGTAGGCAAAGAGAACAGATCGCCAGACTTTCCTATCCTTACACACACTTCGTGCTTCCGTCACATTCATGCGATTCCTCATACACACTCTACAATTGCTTACATGTAAGGAATATTTTAGGAATTTCCAAATACTGTAATTCTAGAACAGTCAACTTGTAGTCAATACTTCCATCTATCACTGTCTTCAGTTTCAAGACGATGCTCTCAGTATTGGCTGAGTAAACGCCAAAGCCGAATGACAGCATATAGTCTCTTAAACCCTAGAGACTCTTACCTGCACGACATTGGTTCTATCCAAGCAGTCGATACAGTTGACTCGGAATACTCCAGTCTGCTTGCAGATATAACCCTGAGGGTCCCGCCAGCAGTAGCCCATGTCTGTGATGATATCCAGTATGGCGTTTATCAGGACGGACACGTTCTCAAAGTGCATGCCTCGACTTAAAAATAACACAAAAAAAATATACGAATTATTACAATTGAAAGAATGTGCAAAATATTCAAGACTAAAGATAAGTCCTGACACCGTCACGTCGTTAAAAAGACAGCCTGAAGCGAGGGGGTCACTATTTAGTATCTACGTTCGACACTAATTCTTCACCTCTTCCTGCAACAGTGTGAATGGCAACAATACGTAGATAATTAATGTATACGGAATTCCACAACACAGCCGTCACTCCTCGTGGTGTAGTGGACAAAATCCTTACTATGCGAGACGAAGGTCTGGGATCGAATCCCAGCAGGGGTGAACTGAAATGGCGAATGTTTCTCGAGTGTAAAGTGATCACTTAAGCCAACCGAGGTTGGTCGTAAGTCCGACAATGTTCATCCTTAATTCTTCTACACTGTTGTAGGAATACTGCGTTGCGATGAAATAATTGATTTGCAGGCTCTATAGTGTTACCATAATAGTATTTAAGTTCCTAAATTTGTGACAATAATCATTTATCGTAACTAAGATAGCTCATCTTACCAATATTCGTGGAAGTCAAACGTAGCATAGACAATATTGGGTGAGTCGTACGTGTAGATGTGATTACTGAAGGCCTCCCAAATGACTTTCTCCCTGCCGGCCTGCTCCACCAGGTTCACTATACACACGGGACCATACTTAGCCATCTCCATGTCAAAGTGCTTGTTGAATACCACCTGAGTTTCACTCTCTCCTGAAAATATTACAAGGGTTACAGAATCTAATTTTATTTTCAGGAGTCTCACGGAGCAAACTTGGTTTACCTGGCTTGATCTGAAAATAAGATATGGTTACAGTTTTTCGCTACATTCAAATTATATTTCATAACTGTTGTTTAAAAAAACTATCCAATTTTTTGATCGTTAGAATAAACTGGCAACTTTGGTTTTCAAACTTGTGATGGCGGTTTAAAGGGATTATCGGAGTATTTTTTTCTTTATTCAACTCTCAGAACTATCTTTGATTTAAAATGATTTCTCCGGCGCCGCTCTGTAATATTTTCGTCATTGTAGGTTACTTGTAAAATATACAATGTGAGAATATTGCGGACCATTGACAGTTCTTACAACAAGGTTCGACAATCAGGGTTACCAACAATACAATCTTGCAACCCCACTTGCAGCTAACCTCCGCTGGCTGCCAAGATATAGAAAATGCAGTGTATTTTTAACATACCTTTGTCTAAGCGTGGCGGAGGTCTGTATTTGTGTCCCGGCTGACTCCAATACAACGGGGCAGACCCCCTCACTTGTACAAAGGACACTCTGTGGTTCTGATGCATCAGGCACTGCTCTGTCTCCACATAGTTGGCTACGTGGCCCTCATCATCAATGCCTCTCCGCTTGTATCTGGAATCAATAATATCAACGTGCGTTTAGAGACATCTGTGTGATAAATCACAAAGCTAGGTATATTGACTTTTATATTAAGTACCGTGCCTACAAACTGTCAAATCGTACGGAGAATTTTGTTATTTCGTGGGCAACGTTTTCGAAATCATGTTCTCATATTTAAAACTGTATTTAATGCTATTTAGGAATTAAGTGATAGTTTATAATGTAATGGCCGAATATTCGTGGCATCTCTAGATACAATGGGCGCAAAGAACAAAAGGGCGTAAATTCACGTAGAGAAATTCTGATATTTTCACAAATATTTCTAAGGTCACTAAAACAAAACATATTTTACTACTTGACAATAAAATAAATAAATATTGTGGTTACCTTGTGCCAGCCCTGTAGCGCGATCTTCTAGATATTAGGCTGAGTATGAACAGTTCTCTGTGTCCAGGAGTGCCCCCCCTGAGGGACTCCGTGTTGAGATGTCGGGAGCATTCTCCGGCGTCCACTTCACAGCGACGCACCTTCACATGACCCTGGATCACCGGGATCACCCAGGGGTCACATTGAGGACTCTAAAAACAAAGAAACAATTAAGTACATAATTATCTCAACAGATGTATATATAATAAAGGATGTAGGTATTTTCCATCAGTTTTGTAACTGATCGTCAGCTGGTTTAATGTCATCACTTAAGTAACATCACCAATTTGAGCCTATCGATCTACGGCGGCCGGGGATCGAACCCAGACCTCCAACCTGACAAGCCGGTATTCTACTGCTGCGCTATGACAGCTGGTAGCTGCTTTAGTTACATTCATAAAAAAAGTGTCAATGGAGACTGGTGTAGGTACAACATATATACATGTTCCTTCTCAACTCAGCTACGAGCCTTCTCAGCACTGGGTAGCTTCCTGGCTGCGGCAGATGGATAGACTGGAATTTGTGAATGTTATTTCAGAGTAAAGTGATGACATTTAACTCACCGACGATCAGCCATAACACTGATGGAAAGTCCATTCTTTGCTGTATATCTGTTGAGATAACTGCTTTGGAAAAAATTGTTTAGAATACTCACCCCCATGTCCAATATATCTTTAAGCATATGTTTATTCCAGAAGAATCTATCGTCAGCGTTCTTCCACCGTGCAGCGTGCCCCGTAAGAGCCTCCACGTCCCCCAGGCGCTGCAGGGTGTGCGTGATGTCGGCCGTCTTGGAGAAGTAGAAGCTGTCCGTGTCGTCAAACACCTTGTGGAGTTCTTCCGTTATCCGTCTCTCCAATCTCTCTCTGTCTTTGAAGTCTCGAGTCTTGTTCACCGTGTGTTTCACCTAAAGTAAAAAATTATCATTTGTGAATAATGCGATGTCAATCAGTGGCGTATATAGGGGGGTCGAACCCCCCCCCCCTCCTCCCCGAAATGTAAAACAATTATATAAAAATCGTTATTTTAAAACATTTAGAAAGACACCCATTTTTTCAAAAAAAATTGCCTGCGGTGCTATTTATTATTGTTTTGTAGTTTTTGTACACCACAATTACGATAATTACTTTTACTTCACAATTTTAAGACCATAACACAACCTATTATGCTAACCTTCATGAAAAATTTCGCCTGCAGGGCTATTGTTCAGATTGAATGTCAGGTTTAGTTTTCATCCCCCCCCACCCCAAAGTCAAATACTGTATCGCAGTATCGTCATCCCCCCGAAATGAAAACCTACATATATATGCCACTGATGTCAGTAAAATATTATATTTTACTAGCTTTGAAAATTAATAAATAAATGAATAAAATGATATACTTAAATACATTCTGTTACAAAAATGAAAGTAAAAATTATGTATACTAAATTAATTGAATTATTTAAACGATTGTAAAACAGTAACTAATTGGAAAGCTAATACCGTGAAAGTATATAATTAATTACTTAGCTACCGTGTCGATGTAGTAACATTATTATAATGTACAAATAAATAAACAACGGTATTCAATAATGGTGTTTATTTTCATCAGAAAATTTTTAAAATACAAAAATCATAAAAAATTAAATCACAAATTCATAAAAATCCAAAAATCGGTAATTATTACACTCCACCCATCTCAGCTTTTTAAAAAGCCGGTAGTATAAGAAAGCAAGGACGGGCAAAAGCCAAGTCCTTGCTTTCTATCAAATTTGTGGTTATTAAGGATTGTTGAGAAATTTCCGTACTATTGAACACGTGTTAATTATTATCGATTTTTGAAACTCTTTATATATATTTTTGCCTAAATCCAAATCTTACTACTTACTAATTATTATTATTATTATTATCCAGTGTTATCAGCCAGGCAGCTATGGTGATATGTCTGATTCACTCATTCAGTCTGTCAAGTCCATTCTTAAATACATTAATACTTTGAAGTGTGAGAAGTGTATTGGCCTGTCTTGGCGCTGAGTAAAAAATGTTGGGTTTGCAGTAATTTATATTTTTCACAGTACGATTAGAGTGAAATAATCAATTTTCAACGCATTTCGTCACTAAATGTTTTCTTTTTCGTCATTTATTAGATCATAGTCACCTTAGACAAATAAATCTATACCGTCACGCCACGTCCCTTGCAGGGTAGACAAAGAGGAGAGAACGCTAGTCTTCCCTATCCTTACACACACTCCAAGGCTCTGTACAATTCGTCATACACGCTTTCAGATTTCATTTACTCAAAATGTGTCCATCCTTGAGGATCTGGTCGACATGACCGGACCACCTAATTATATCTTTTTAGTCATTCATCCTCTCAACATTCCCAAACAATCGTAGATATAGATTTAAAAAATGATTACCTGTGACGTCGCGATCGCTGCGGCATGCTGCGTCGTATTCTTAATCGTATTCCCCGCACTCTTCACGACGCCCCACGTCTTATTAACAAACAGGGAATTCTCGAATATCCCTTTCCCTTCCTTCTTCGTAACTTTAGTCGTCTCTTGCGGAAGATTCTTAATCGTATTGATATTCGTATGTTTCTTACAAGGCGAGAGATTGAGTTCGACGTCTTCGGTGCCGAGATTTAGGAGACATATTGATTTGATTTTGTAAATGATGTGATCGTCGTACAACGTTCCAACGGAGGAAGCCTCCTTCACGATCATCAGGCGAGGTTCGTAGATCGGGTCGTGTTCTATCTTTCCGATGATTGCCGGAGTTATTCCTAAGCATTCTATGTCTTGTATTTCCGACAGGTCCCATGCTGAAATATAACAAACAATGTAGAATATTTTGATTCAAAATTCTTTATTACAAAATTAATTGTTAATATTAAGATTTTCGACTGACGGTGGAAGTCCATTTTTATAGGTAAAAAAGAATACACGTAAAATCCACGCAATGACTTTACACACGACTAGTGTTCGAAGATAATAAAACTACTTCGGATATAAAAAGGCCTGGCGATTCTCTTTGGGCTATCACACACATCCGTTCAGTTAACTGAATCGACCAATTGCAGCTCCGACCAAAACCTCTTTCTGAATTCATAATCGGGGTAACACTGAATTCAGAGAGAGGTTTTGGTCAGAACTTTTTTGAAAACGGTTGATTCAATTAACTGTTCCAGACGTGTGTGATAGTCCTTTCTCGTTTGCACGCAATATCGTTGTCTCGCTAAATATTGCAGAAATATTGCTATATATTGAGAAATAATGATAATCATTACGATTTGTACGAGTTGCCGCAATTATTGCTCGAAAAACTGTTCATGTAAGAGCACTTTTATTTTCAAAAGGTCATATCTCCAAAACGGTTGATTTTTGGACATGCATTCATCAATTTTTTTTTCATATTTATTCATCCTCCAATCCTCCATCATCCTTCAAAAGATTTAACTCCAATTGATTATAATATTCACACTTTTAAAATATCATTTGAGTTTTTTAAATTCATAAATATTATTTGGTAGAAGGTTACATGAATATAGCTGAGAAAGTACATAGCATGGTATTGCATGTGCAATTATGTAGGAAAAACAATTACAATAGGTACATTGCACAATACATAGGTACCTAATGTATTGACAAAACATTGTAGTTATCATCATAAGAGATATTTTCACTATACCACTAGAAATTTAAAGAATCTACACATATTTTATTCATAAAAGGGCGGAGATGTAAATATTAAATAGTAAACAATAACAAAACAAGGTGTTAACAACATAAAGGAAATCATGGATATGTGTGTATGACACATTACAAAAGATACAGCCGGAAGATAGTTTACACACGAAATCTCACCTGATTTAGATAAAAAGTCGCCAGTAATTCTACTCCACCACAAACTCACTTCTTCCTGAACAAAAATATAGTATTCTTCGGACCGAAAAACCTCCATTTCCACGGATTTTCCGCAATCGTAAATATTGATACCGAAATTTACAACCCCATCTGACAGTACGAAGAAAAATGACACACCAATCCATAGACAATATTGTGTTCAATAAATGTTAAGAAGATCCTCGACGGTACGATTTAATACCAATATGTTTGTACATAAAATTCTCATTTTGCAGAAACAAAGTTCAATTATTTTATCTCACAGTTAGACAGAAAAAGAATTATATAATTTAAAATTAATTCTTCCAAATTTCAATAGGTATGATCTTTAATTTATCGAAATATATTTTTATTAATTGCACAGCTGATTTTTGTGCAAACAAGAGGACAGTCATAGAGGACAGTGAACTGTTGACATTAGCATTAGAATTGTATAAGTCACACAAAATTTCTACGAGTTTTTAAATCGGCGCATTAAACCAATATTATACCTTTAAAAAATTAAGAGTGCCAATCATGTACGCACCAATCATTATTTTTCATTCAAAATTTGTGCTAGGTGGCTCCTATATCCGCTATTGCTCACCTGAATAATTGGTGAAATCCAGCATTAGTCTAAAAACAGAGCTTAAAATATTTTAATAGTATTTACAGGTTTTCACGATGATCAATATGTAGATTTGTTTTTTTTTTCGGGTTTAATAGTGTGAAGATCTGAAGATCCAGAAGAATAGAAAAAAACTAATCTACTTAAAAGATTTTATTTCGAAAGAAAATTAGTTTTCGTTCAATATTGTGTCTTGATCTTTCGGGAAACTTATACAAAAGATGGGTGCAGTTATTCTCGATTCGTGATTGGTTGAATGATTGGAAACTCATTTTTCGCGAGACGTGATTGGAGGTGACTCTGTCAAGTGTCATTCCATAGTAAAGTGATTTCATTGAAGTTTCGTCACACATTTTTTTCATTCTTCAATCGGAAAGTTGCCGTGTGGTGCCGTTTCGCGGGTCGTCGATTAATATTTTATTAAAAACATTAATGAAAATCGTCATTATTGTCTCAACAGTGTATATTATTAAACAAACACATTGTTTGTGAACATCTTTGTGTATTTGGTTAACCTTACAAATCGTGATTGTGTTGACTGCAAGATTAGAAAGTTAGTTTAACTTTGAAGGACATTGTACTGGTAAGTGCTACTACATAACATTGAGTGTTGTTGCATAAATCTTATATTTTTACATTTATTTAAACATTTATGCCATAAATGGCCATGTAATTTCAACTATAATTTATCTCTCTACCAATTTAAATCAGTAGGCTATTTGTTTATTTGAATCGAAACTCATGCTGAGTAAATATGTTTTGATTTTTGTTATATATATCCTCATAATAAACAAGTTTAATTAGCAGTTTTTTTTATTAGGAAGTGTGTAATTCGCTAACGGAGATCCTTTTGACTACCACCCCATACTCAATCATATTCACAGACTCTTTCAGCCTTGTAGATAACTTGTGTTCTGTTAAGAAATCATCAATAAATAATCACCTCATATATGATATTCTGAAATTTCTTTACGTGGCCTCTTCTCGTAAACTAGACATTACAGTCTGTTGGATTCCTTCCCATGTTGGTATAGCTGGAAACGAGCGTGCTGACGCTCTTGCTAAGCAGGCATGCAGCTGTAGTATTATCCCTCCTAAGTTTGCTCTTCCTATTGCGGATTGCCAGAGAGTGACGAAACTTTCTGTCATGAGCGAGTGGAATGAGTGTTACTCCAATTCTACTACTGGTTCCCATTATAGGAGTATTCAACCGTCTGTTCCATCGCACCCATGGTTTAACAAAAGCAAACTTCCAAAGTTAAATGTGTCATTACTGTGCAGACTCAGAATTGGTCACGTCATCTTAGCCGCACACCTTTTCAAAATTAATGTCGTGAGCTCCCCACTATGTGAATGTGGAGAAGATGCTGAAACTGTTGACCACATATTCTTCGGTTGTCCCCTTTTGCCGAACGAGGAATTCCTGAAGGACATCAGCGGGGTGTGCAAGACCTTGCCTATTAACATTCAATCGCTGTTAGCTCTGAATTCTCCGAAAGTGAATAACTTCATTGTAAAACACTTGAAGAAATATGATAAAAAGGTGTAACCGAGTTTTGGAATCATAAGTGTAATTTGTATTAAAATCTACCAAACGTGTTTTAAAAACGGGTTACTTGAAATCGGGAAATAAAAAATCCTTTTCATAACATTGATTAAAAAAAAATAAAAAAAAAAAAAAAAAAAACATTTTGCCCGACTCTATATTCCATTTACTTTAATTTTGCCTGTAGTTCCTGGAATTGAATTGTATTTTTGAGTGTACCTACGGCCTGTATATAACTGTGCTGTGCGGTCAGAGAGATATTGTTGTATATATTCTGTGTTTGTCATACAATAGTTTTTTCATTGATGTTATATAAATAACATGTTTGTCGTACATGTTGAAGATATTGAAACATTTTATAACACTGCATTTAGTATTTGTTCAAAACGCACACTCAAAAGGAAAAAAGACAAGGCTGGCGAAATTTTTGCTCTAGTTTATCCCCTGATACCCATAATTCAGAAGTCTGGAAGTCTATCAAACGATTCCGTGGAACATTTTCCAATAAAAATAGTTCTCAAAATTCAGGTGGTTGGATCAGCGAATTCGTTGACAAACTGGCCCCCTCATACGTTCCTCATTCCACTGAATTACCTTCTATCATTACTTCTAAAAACTCTTCATCAATACCTGAGTTATCTGCACCATTCTCTCTGGAGGAATTACTGTCTGCTATTGAGGCAACCGGAGATTCTTCTCCAGGCGAGGACCTCATCCCATATGTTTTTATTCGTAAATTCCCCGAACCCCTCCTCCTCCACCTGCTGAACTTTTTTAACCTTGTTCTATCAAAGGGAATCGTCCCTGAAGATTGGAAAAAGCAAGTCATTGTTCCTATTCCAAAACCCGGAAAAGAACCTGGAAAGAGCTCCTCTTATCGTCCAATTGCCATGTCTTGCTGCTTTCTTAAGATTCTAGAAAGAATGATAAAATTCCGCCTCGAATGGTACACTGAAAATAAAAACCTTCTGCCACAGTGGCAGTTTGGGTTTAGAAAGGGCAGATCCTGTCTGGACAGCCTCAGCGTTATCACAACTGACATTAATATCGCATTCGCAACCAAAGCCAGCGTTGCTGCAGCATTTCTTGACATTAGCAGTGCGTATGATAATGTTATTTTGCCTTTACTGAGGACCAGACTTCTTGACATAGGTGTGCCACCAAACGTCTCACAGCTTATCTTCAATATTCTGTCGGAAAGATGTATAGTGTTGGAGGGTCCAGAGGGACAAATCCGAAGAACGTTATATAGGGGCTTACCGCAGGGCTCGGTTCTTAGCCCACTCCTTTTCAATATATATACCTCGAACCTACAGCATGTTATTCCCACTACTTGTAACATTCTCCAATATGCGGATGACTTTGTTGTGTACTCCCGAGATAAAAAGGTGCCCGTTGCAGCTGGAAGGCTACAGGATGGAGTAAGTGCCATGCATGCATGGCTAAGTGTAAGTGGACTGAGTCTGTCGCCAACAAAAAGTAAAATTGTTATTTTTTCCCGAAAACATGAAATCCCGGATGTAGTTGTCAAGCTGGATGGGTCCATAATCCCGCAAGATGAGTCGATAAAATTTTTGGGTGTTATACTGCACAGAAAAATGTCATGGAAGCTGCACGTAGATAGTATAGTCACGAAATGCGAAAAAGGCACTAACATTTTAAGAGCCATTTCTAGAGTTTGGTGGGGTTCCCACCCGGAAACTATGAAACTACTTTACGTTGCCCTTGTACGTAGTCATCTGGACTTTGGCTGTCAACTTATGGACCCGCTTCCAAAGTATCTCATATTCAAACTACAGAAAGTCCAGTCCAAATGTCTGCGAATGATTGTGGGAGCCATGAGGTCGTCCCCCATAAACTCGTTACAAGTTGAATGCGCGGAAATGCCTCTCCACCTCCGTCGGGAACTCTTGATTAGTAAATTTATACTTAAAAAGAAAAATGGCGGTTCGCACTTGTTTTTCTCCAAACTTGACAGCCTCTCGAAAATCCAATCTCGGCGAGGCAGCTGGTGGTCTCGGCTCTCCCCCAATTTGTGTTCTTACTATCAGGACATCTCACCGCCTATTGTTTCATCTGCGCATGTTTCTGTCCCAATGTTTGCAATCCCATTCAAAGCAATAATCCACCGATGCAATATACTAGAATCTATGGGTATTGATCGTACGGTGGCCCAGTTGAATCATTCAATGGTAAATCAATATTTTGCATCCGAGGTGTCTAGCAGATGGCCTGATTATACGAGAATATATACGGATGGATCTCGGTCCCCCGATGGTGCATGTGGGGCCGCGTTTTGCATTCCAGAACGGCGCATAGATCGAAAATTTATACTCTCAAAGGGAGCATCAATATTTACGGCGGAATGTGTGGCTCTGAGAGAGGCGCTTTCCAATATAAAAGATCTTTGCATCCCGAAATCGGTCATATTTACAGATTCTCTCAGCCTAGTTCAAAAACTTCGATGTAACTCTAAACATGATCCCCACGACGATTTGTTTTGGAAAATAAAGAGCCTGCTCTACGAGATAACACTTATGCATTGTACTGTGGATATCGTTTGGATCCCATCTCACGTGGGTATTACGGGTAACGAATATGTTGATCAATTGGCCAAAGATGCGTGCGGTGCAGGACTTTCCCCTCAGGATTTTCTTCCTCCCGTTAACGAACCATTTACAAAATTCGAGGACAAAATTAAAATGAAATGGTTTGATGAATGGCACTCCTCTCCCAAGGGTGCATACTACAAGAGCATCCAATGTGACCTTCCGGGTGGAATGTGGTTCCGGGGCAAGAAAATGTCCAAACAGGACGTTTCTATACTTTGTAGACTTCGTATTGGCCACTGCTGCGTGGCTTCCCACCTCCACAGAATTAAAGTAATCGACTCTCCCTCTTGTGCTTGTGGTGCAGAGGAAGAAACAATTAACCATGTCTTCTTCGAATGTCCACTGATGAATCGTGTTGATTTCGAGCGTGAAATAAGAAGAAAGTGTACAACATTCCCGGTGAGTATACAATTCCTTTTGTCAACTAGAGATATCGGTATTTACCTTTGTATTCTGAAATTTCTTAACTCGAATCAAAAACTGGTTTGAGGGGCCGGCCCTTTTTATATATATGCTTCGATTCCCGACAACTTTTAAATAGTTAAATAGTTCACGGCAGAGATCACTCGTTCTTTATGGGTGAAATGCCTAAAAAAAAAAAAAAAAAAAAAATTTAGTATTTGTTACCTAAATATAAAATACTATGATTCGTCACTCTCAGTGTAAGTAAATAAGTAAATAACCAAAACACTTGACAATGGCAAAATCACCCGCAGACGGGTGCGTGCCATATTTAAATAAGAAGAAGAAGAAGTGTGTAATTTATCTCAGTAATAACAACAGTGTTGATAGATAATTTTTTTTTTTTTTATGTTATATAATGTTTTGTTACTCAAGATAATTCAGATGTCAACTCCTAGGGAGTCCTTGATAGAAACATAATTTATGATTTTTTGAATATCACAATTTTACATTTTGTGTGAAACATCGGATTTTCTGCATATTGTAGTTGAAATAACAAACTTCGTGACACAGCGGTTAGAGTACCGGCTTGTTACGTTGGAGGTCTGGGTTGGATTCCCGCCCGTGGCAAATGTACGGACTGGAATTGGTGAATGTTACCTAAGTTTAAAGTGATGACATTAAACCAGCTGACAATCAGTCGTAAGCCTCAAGCGAGATGTGCCAGGTTCAAACCCTGGTGCTGACAATGTATTCCACACTTTGCGATACAGCCTAGTGCAAGGTGTGCAGAAAAAGTATTTAGGTTTGTGTATGCAAGCCCAGATCCTTTTTGTCTAAAAACAATTTATCTTAAAATAAGTACCTAGTTCTAAATTAAGGTCTATTCCTTGCAGCTTTCAGTCCCCTTTAAGACTTTTTCGTTTTTGGGTGCCAGACTTTTGGACTTGCCGATTTACTGAAGTGCCAGAATAGTGAAACTCTACCGTATCTAAATATTTGCCTACTTACGATGATCTATCAAATATGCTTATTTAAATTTGTTGATTGTAATCTAAAAACTAGTGGCCTTATCTTGTCAGCTCTACTTGGTGATACATTCACACTTTGAATTTAACTAGCTGTGACCCGTCCAAATGATGATTTTCATAAATCTCTATCAATGAAAAACTCAGTAGCAATGGGTCCTATGAATACGATTCCCACCGACTTACCGTTTTGATTTAGGATGATAAAATAATAGGTCCAATCTGACGTAATGCCCCAAAAAAAGTTTGTCCCGGCTTATGTTCTACAGAAATTCACTCATTTCCACTGGTACTATTATTATTATTAATTTTGGGTAAGCAGCCTAAGCTGATGGGCCCAAATCAATGTCTGTGCTATCTGTCGTTCTGAGAATGTCATCCAGTCTGTTCTTAAAAGCATTCACTGATGGTGCTTGTATCACATTTTTGGGTAAACGGTTCCACATATTTACCACTCTATTGCAAATAAAGTTGTTTCTCAGATTGCTGTGAAATCGTTCCTTGGTGAGCTTCTTTAAATGTCCTCTCAAATGGGTATTAGTTATGGGCTAATAGAATTATGGAGCAATTTTTTGAGCAATAATTGCGGCAACTCGTACATATCGTACTGATTAACATTATTTCTCAATATGTTATTTCGGAAATATTTAAAGCGAGACAATGATATAACGAGCAAACGCGAAAATGAATTGACTAAAATGACAAAACCGATTGGATATTCAGCAATTCGTGTCGCCAACATGAAAATTCTCTTTCTCGTTTGCACGCAATATCGTTGTCTCGCTTTAAATATTGCCAAAATAATTACCATATATTGCCAAATAATGTTCACTAAAATACGATTTGTACGAGTTGCCGCATTTATTCCTTGAAAAATTGCTCAATAAAATATTTCATGTTTTTGGTTAACAATTTTTGGTCAGAACGACTTCCTGTCACTACTAACTTCTCGGATGTATTTATTACTTATTTATATATTTTTTTATTCCATTCTGCTGTTACATATGGTGAATGTGTATTATTATGTGAACAGTGTGTCAATCAGTAAGAATAATTTACCATTCATGAATTTTAATTTATTTATTCCGACATAACAATCGTTCGGACGTCAACCAAATACGTTCTCTCGCTTTGTGTCGTATTTAGAAAACGTTTTGTTTATATCCGTATGTTATAACTGCACAAGAATATTAAGAATTTCTTGGAGGGATCACATAACTCGATCACAAAACATAAAGTTGAGATGGTTGGGACATGCGGAGAGAATAACCGATGAAAGGATAACACGAATTTTACCTGGGTGAAAGAAGTGGTGTAAGGAAATGCGGCCATCCAAGAACCACATGGCTGGACCATGTTGACCAGATCCTCAAGGACGGACGTGGTTTGAGTAAAAGTAATCGTAGAATGTGTGTGAGGAATTGCATGAATGTGACGGAAGTCCGAAGTGTGTGTGTAAGGATAGGAAAGTCTGGTGATCCGTTCTCTCTGCCTGCCCTGCAAGGGAGGTGGCGTGAGGGTGTAGTATAGCATAACAAGTATCACATAACGAACGAAGAAGTTCTCAACAAAATGAAAGGAGAAAGACACCTGGTCAATGCAACAGCAGAAAGACGTGCCAGATGGGTCGGACGCATAGTGCGTCAAGAGGGTCTCCTATTTGAATTAATTGAAGGAATGAACGAGGGGACAAACTGCAGAGGACGACCAAGGAAAGAATACCTGGACGAACTGTGCCAGGATATGGGCTTCGACTCATATAAAGAGTTAAAGAAAACCGCACAGGACAGGGATGAGTGGAGAAGGAGACATGGGGCTTTGCTGTAAACCAATCGTTGCGATTGAATCTGGAGAAGAAGATAAAACTGCACACAATTTGTGTTCCTCAGTAGTGTTTAATTAATAGGCTTACCGACGATCAGTCATAAGCCTGATAGAAAGTCCATCCTTTGCTGTATATATATTTTGATAACTACTTGTCCATCAACATGGTTTATTTAAAAACAAACGTTTTTAAATAATATAAGGTATTTGGTGTTTGTTCTGATGTTATTGGACAATAAAAAAAAAACATTAAAAACACTTGTGTTAAAATAATTTGAACTGTATTTGAATTTAATCGTTAAACAAAATAATATGGTATACAAAAAACCATAAAAATACTTTACTTATAAGGGACGATATGCTCTGAGAAAAAATAGTTCTATTATTGGTTAACTTTTTCAAATTTTGTTTTAAAGTGTTAGCGTGAAATATGAATAACGTCAGCGACAATGTGAATTTTGGCTTCTTGTATGAAAAAAGGGAGGGAATGTCAATAAATATCCACTAGAGTCACTGCGTCTTACCTTAAACATTTTATCAACTAAATTACAGCATTATATGTAACAAACTACGGGAATAATCTAAAGTTTCAGAAAATTTCAAGGGTAGGTACTAACTTTGGAATTATTTTTTATGGAGGAAATTTACCAAAATCAAATTTTTAACTGTTAGAGTCACTAAAACATATCTTACATTTATCCATGTGTTAATAATAATAATAATCGGACAACTTTAGGCGCCGTTTAGCGATAAAATCGCCCCAAGGGCACCGTACATTTTTCTTTCTACCATTGTTATGAATTATGAGGCTAGCAATATTGGGTTTTTATATAAAATGAAACACTCGATATTTTGATATACTTGTACAGTTTATTGGCAACACAATTAAGCAGGTGATTGATGAACAATTAAAATATGACAATTGCAAATTTGTTAGTGATTTAGACATGGTATGAATTTGTTATTTATTACAATTAATATTTACTATTTTTATGGATTACACTGATTTTAGATGCACATTAAATATAATGTTAGGTATAACTGATTTATAACATAAGTTCCATTTGATTCAGTAATGTGAGTATTGAACAGTTTGTACTGATATATTATACTTGTATTAATTTGAATTATTATTATTACTATTTACTTTAATTATCTTGTAATCGAGCACAATGATTATTTATTGACACAAAGTTACACAAATTCACATATTTATAGAGTATAATTTAGTATTATACTCATAGCACAAAAGTTACATTTTTATATCGAACAATGGTCCTTGAAAGGACCTACTTTAATTAATTATTACATTCTTTCTAATACGGAGAGAGCCCTAATTCCGACGTGGCTAGGATCAATCTGGTTAAAAATGACATTTGTTCATAGTTAAATACAATATGCTCTTAGAGGGGGTGAAGTTTCTTATGGATCTAAGAAGAAGGTATGGGGTCTGTTAGTTTTTACTAGCACAGTTAATACAAACATCTTAATTGCTTCCAGATTTCTAAAATCCTTATTTTGGAAGAATGTTATTTTTGCCCTATTCTCTCCCAGGGTTGAGAACTGAAATGTTGATGAAATAAATATTATTTTAATTGCTTTTCGTATTTGTGGGAGACCTCAATCTTTACTCATAAATAGTGATTTTTTATATAGATTACTGAAATATGTATGGAAACCAATGGGGGTACGATGTTGTTATTTTTATCAAGAGAAATATAGAAATGAATGTTCTCACGTTCTTACTACTGAAAATATACCTGATAACACTTAAAGATTTTACTTATTATTTAATACATATACAAATTATGTAGAACAAGTGCATATAATCTATATTCAAAATACATTAGGAATGAAACAGCTGTTATGCAATGATACAAGCAAGTATGTAGAGGTACTATAGGTATATAAAAAGTATTTGTGATTGGTTAGGCGTGGAAGGATCATAACACCATATAGGATCGTCACAAACAGTAAAAATGATAATTAAATCACCACATAGGATCATCACAAAACAAAATAATAAAAATGAATTAATCTAATCAGTTTCGGCTAACTTGACCTATCATTGGCTAACCAGTGACTGACCCGTAGGTACGCACAAAAAGGTGAGTCTTCAGCAACCTCCTGAACTCCTCCAGGCTTTTGGCACACCTAACATCGAGTGGAAGGGCATTCCACAGGCTTGGGCCCGCTGCACAGAATGCACGGTCACCATAACCCGTAGAAACAGCCCTCCGCGGCTCTTCTAGTTCATGTGCTAGACTCATAGCCATAGTGTTAAGTCTTAGGATGATATCTTTAGTATTAGCTGAGTCATCTTACTTTTCCCGACTTAGTATGGCCTCTCATTTAAAGCAGTTTTTCAGAATATTTCAGATATATTTTCTGTTTTAGTAGATACATATGTGTTATAGTCTTAATTATAAAAGTATTATATCATGTTGTCTATTGTAATTACTAGGTATATTGTCAATACAGCAGTTTTATATATATAAAGGCGATTATGGATTATGTAACATAGCAGTAATAAGTGGTAATTAGATATACCATCAACCATGAGGGAATTTAATACTTAAAGCCCTTCATACAAAGGCCGGTCGATATGTCTGCTCCTCCCCCTTTTCAGACATCAGGAGATGTGTATTTTCTCAACTAATATTATTCTATCCCCTCACGCCACGTCCCTTGCGGGGTAGGCAGAGAGAACAGATCGCCAGACTTTCCTATCCTTACACACACTTCGTGCTTCCGTCACATTCATGCAATTCCTCATACACACTCTACAATTCCTTTTACTCGGAACACGTACGTCCTTGAGAGCAATGTTGTTCTTGGACGGCCGCGCTATCTTACACCTCTTCTTTCTCCCGGGTATATTTTCTTTGTTATCCTTTCATTGTTCGTTCTCTTTACATGTCACAACCATCTCAACTTGTTCACTTTCATTTTAGTCACAACATCTGTTTTACATTCACTCAGCTCTCTGTTCACTTGATTTCTTATCCTATCTCTCCACACATTCTTCTCAGCGATCTCATCTCGACAGCATTTATACCTGATTCTTCCTTCTTCAGCCATGTCCATGCCTCACTCGCATACATCAGTGTTGGCACCAGTATCTATATGATGGTACATATTGTATTTCTTGTGGTAAACTATAGTAATCCTACATACATATGTGTAGCAAGGAAATAATTTATATAGGTACTCGAATTGTGGTAATATTTTCCTACTATACAATTGCATTCTTCATAGGTACCTACAATAATTGATCAAAGTTAAAGTTTATAGGAGCCCAACTGTGACGTTACGGTCATTTCCCACGGCGTTAAGGTTCAAATTAACAAAAAAGTTAAGGAAAATAGCCTTTTTTTAGCGTTTTGGGGTTTATTTTGTTTCATTCACAAAATTTTACGGTCATTCACTAGGTTTTATGATGCGTATTATCAATACAAAAATCATTTTTTTCTTTGCGACTTTCGGGAAAAAAGTGAGTCTCCTTCGAAAATAAATCTGTATTTTATTATTACCACGTTTTTCTTAGCTTGCTTTCTTGTATGTTTGTGTGTTGTAAATCTTGCAATCGATTTTTCGACCACTTCCTAACATCCAATTGAGCTGAAACTTTTTGTGCAAGCTTAGTTCCGATGACAATACAAGATTTTAAAGATTTTATGATTGTACATTAGTCGCTTATGCGATAATTAATAACTTAATTAATAAATTAACGCGTCGATTTTTCGACCACTTCCTAACATCCAATTGAGCTGAAACTTTTTGTGCAAGCTTAGTTCCGATGACAATACAAGATTTTAAAGATTTTATGATTGTACATTAGTCGCTTATGCGATAATTAATAACTTAATTAATAAATTAACGCGTCGATTTTTCGACCACTTCCTAACATCCAATTGAGCTGAAACTTTTTGTGCAAGCTTAGTTCCGATGACAATACAAGATTTTAAAGATTTTATGATTGTACATTAGTCGCTTATGCGATAATTAATAACTTAATTAATAAATTAACGCGTCGATTTTTCGACCACTTCCTAACATCCAATTGAGCTGAAACTTTTTGTGCAAGCTTAGTTCCGATGACAATACAAGATTTTAAAGATTTTATGATTGTACATTAGTCGTTTATGCGATTATGCAGAAAACAGGTTGATGACCATAATGCAGCTGTATTAGATTATTATCGAACACAACCTGGAATTCGAATTTTCAAGATTCGCGCTCAAGATCGACTAGTTGATGCGATGCGTAATGTGGAAAATATCAACATGGATAATATCGTGCCAGCCGATATTAACAAAACTGGTGGTATGCCCAAGGAATTGGAAATTTTTGTTGGTGCAAAGATTATGCTGCGATCTAATATTGACCTTCAAAAAGGACTTGTCAACGGCTCTATGGGAAATATTGTAGAGATAGTGTGGCCTCACTTCCGAAGAGATCAAATGTATGATACAGATGTTCCATCAGTCCGTGTAGATTTTGGCCAGGACGGCGTTCATTTGATTCAACCGCGAGCTGTACAATTTCCAGCTAAATACAATCATGGAACAATTGAGCGGAGAATGCTGCCAATGATTCTTTGCTGGGCATGTACAGTCCACAAAATGCAGGGCTGTACTGTTGATCATGCTGTTGTCTATCTTGGAAAGTCACTTTTCCAAGATGGACAGGCATATGTGGCTCTCAGCAGAGTGAGATCTCTCGAAGGAGTACGTGTGACTGAACTGGATTGCAGTAAGCTGACTGGAAGAAAACCATGCAACGAGGATGCAATTAAAGAAATGGAACTAATGCGGAATTATCAGCCACCGGATCAACAATAATTTCACTCGTCAGTTAAGTTCCATCTTTATGTTTGTGAATGTCTTGTGTTTGTTTGTGTTTTATGTTTTCTGTATTGGACCGATGATGAGTCCGAGTCAAGTTCTCAAAATTGCCTCACCTCCTCGTGGTTGGGTCTGGTACTCCAAAAAATTTGGAAACAAAGAAGGCATGATTTTTGTGTGTTAAATTTAAATAAATGCATATATGAAGTTTCAATTGTTTTCTTTTAATTATGATTAAATTTTCAGATTTACAAAAATGATCGCAAGATTAACAATCCAAAACTAAAAAGAGTTAAATAATATTATCATATAAAAAAATTTATAAAAAATCCACGTTTTTCTCGGGCCCAAAGTGAACTAAAAAGAGGAAAATAACTTTTTCGGGGCTTTGTAAATCGATCAGTAAAAACGCATACCTAAAGCTACCTCTAAAATTCTACAACTAAAAACGTGGGGCGTAATTTGAACCTACAATAATTGAAAATCATTCAAATTTTCTTCAGAAATTTACCCATTCGTATGAAAATCTTATGAATTAATCTGCAAGCTTGATTTTGGATGTATCCAAGCCTAATTACT
This sequence comes from Ceraclea dissimilis, assembly GCA_963576895.1. Classification (NCBI taxonomy): domain Eukaryota; kingdom Metazoa; phylum Arthropoda; class Insecta; order Trichoptera; family Leptoceridae; genus Ceraclea; species Ceraclea dissimilis. The sequence goes on from OY756363.1 coordinate 19,238,623, forward strand.
ATCGACATCTAATTATAGGGGCGGAGGTAGAAAAACTGTAGAATTGGTCTGTAGAATAACTTTAGGTTAGTCTGTCCAGTTACCGGTGATGTAGTGTCGGGTCTTCACAGTACACACCGGTATTAACATCAATGTGTATGGTAATTAGGTTTGGATACATCCAAAATCCTCAAGTATGATACCATACACACATACACACCAGTATGATATCACCAATATCCTCAAGTATGATACCATACACACATACACACCAGTACAATCAGTATTAACTTGTAATGTACTTACATACCATACACACATACACACCAGTATGATACCATACACACATACACACCAGTACAATCAGTATTAACTTGTATGTATGTATGTAATCCTCAAGTATGATACCATACACACATACACACCAGTACAATCAGTATTAACTTGTAATGTACTTACATACCATACACACATACACACAAGTATGATATCACCAGTACATTGGGACCCAGCCCCAGAAGAAAATTTGAATGATTTTCAATTATTGTAGGTTCAAATTACGCCCCACGTTTTTAGTTGTAGAATTTTAGAGGTAGCTTTAGGTATGCGTTTTTACTGATCGATTTACAAAGCCCCGAAAAAGTTATTTTCCTCTTTTTAGTTCACTTTGGGCCCGAGAAAAACGTGGATTTTTTATAAATTTTTTTATATGATAATATTATTTACATTTTTAGATCTATGCAAGATATAAAATATCTTCTACAGTCATTCACTAGATAAAGATTCAATGTATCTACGCTTTTTTTTCCCAAAGCATTTTTAGTAATCTCTTTTTTTTCTTAGTATGCCTACTTTTTTATTGAATTGAATCAAATTCATATCTCTAAAATCGTGACCGGATAAAAACCCATATGAATATTGCTCAACATAAATAAATCCCAAAAAAGACGAAAGCCCTTCAGAAATTTGCTCAAGGGACAAAAGCTCAAATTTAATTGGATTTTGAAAATAAAATTAATTGTATCTATTAGCATACAATTTCTTTCAGTGTGTTAGAAACTACCATAAATTAGAAAATAAACAAATAAATAAGCGGATCTTAAATGGGCGGACAGTAAAATAGTCAACATATTTATAAAGAATTTATCTACTGGAATCCAACTAGAAAGTTTGGGCATTTATCCCTTTAGCAAATTTCTTAAGGGCTTTTGTCATTTTTGGGATTTATTCATGTTGAGCAATATTCTTATGGGTTATAATCGGGGAACCTTCTAAAATATGCGCCTACAACTACATATAAGTACGATAATAATTATAATAATACTCTGTAAAGTACTTATCATATAGGTACTTCAGTTAAGTGAGTTAAGAAGTATGGCTTACGTTCAAGAAGTCTTGTAGTATTTCTCCCCACGTTCTGTTATTTACTCCCATACGCGATAAGTAGTACATGTATACTCGTAGTATTTACATATATACTAGCTGAATTACCCGTGTTTCGTGACGGCAAATTGGGTTGGTGAAGTAGAACAATTGCAATGTTCGATTAACTTTTAACATCTACAGAAGTGCATTTAAGGATTTTTCATCAAGACTGTAAATTTTAGATTTTTGCATAATTTATTCATAAAGAAGGATTAAGTTTAATACTGAAACATGATAAACTAATAAGTATGTCTGTTTGTTTGACCACATTTTCTGCAAATAGCAGTAGTAAACACTCCTAAATACGTTTGGTAGATTTTTTTGCTTCAGTAAATGTCAAGTTTGAAATTAGAACATTTTAGAACTCTGTTTTTCTAATAATTTTTACTCTCTGTTTCAAATAACTTGTCCACTGGATACTTGATTCTTAGTAGTAATTCTATGGAAAATTTTCGTATCCACGGAAACCCACGAGACAGTTAATGTGAAACGGAGAGTACGTGATACGAATAAATAAATTTACGGTTAAAATACTTATGTGAGATTATATGACTTATACTTATTGTAATCTGTCAACTCATCAACTCGTGTCTTTCAAAGTACCTAAGTATGCGCAGTCGTAAGGTGTGAAGTGAAGTAATATTTCCCAGAAATTCTTACGGCAAATTTAACACGAAATTGTATTTTGGAAACTACCCACGTAATAAGACTACGTGATCAGTTGAACGTAGTGATATATAGAAAGTCTATCAGTTTCTTACACTCATCAACCTTGTTGGATCTTGGTAATTCCAAGTTACCTCATATTGCTTATCGTAGCCTATCTATCCTTAAGGTGCTCTTACACGGGCAATTGAGTACATGGTTGGCTCAATTGGTTGAGGCGGCAGTCTCTCGAGCGGGAGGTGCCAGGTTCAAACCTCGGCGCTGGCGATGTATTCCACGCTTTGCGATACAGGCTTTTAGCCTAGTGCAGGGTGTGCAGGAAAGTATTTGGGTTTGTGTATGCAAGCCCAGATCCTTTTTATAAAAAAAAAACTCTTCGATAAATAATTGCGGCAACTCGTACAAATCGTATTGATTAACATTATTTCGCAATATATAGCAATTATTTAGGCAATATTTTAAGCGAGACAACGATATTGCGTGCAAACGAGAAAGAGATTTGTCATATATGAATATCCAATCGGTTTGAACTTTAAACATTTTAGTCAATTCTCTTACATCGTAGAAGAAGAAGTATGCAGTGTAATTGGGCTTAGCTGGCAGAGATCTCAGCACTGCGATAAGCTCGCCCTAGTGAACAAATGTTATGCTCTCTGTACTCTGTTCACCAAAAGTGTGAATCAACAAAGTTAGGCCAGACGTCACTTCACACTTACACTTCACAGTAAGCTTGAAAAGCTTGTGTCGTGGAGTAGGTCGGCATCGGCGATCGAACCCGCGCCCACTGGATTAACAGTCGAGTGCGTTACCAACCAGGCTACCAACCACCTCACTTTCAATTTCAAATTCTTAGTCAAGGAAAAACTTTTTCGTCGACGGGGGGGGGGAGGGGTAGTCCCAGTTCGACCTGCGAGAAATCTGGCAACCCTATAAACGTATCCACATAGATTTTGAAAAATTATGCAGCAAACTGCGAATTATCATTTGCCATTATGAGAATATCATTAATTGTATAAACACGATTACTAATTGTATAAATTGTATAAACACGGTATATGGTATTAAGAGTGTGCATACCGACATTTCAAAAATTTCTAAAAACGGGAGACCTTCTATCTCGACAACCGTTACTAAATATGCTTTGGAACAAAATAGGGTAGATGCATTGAACCTTTATCTAGGTAATAACCGTAAAAGATTTTTTATATCTTGTACAGATTTCTCAAAAAAACTTTTTAAAAACACCTCTGACCTTTTTTCCGAAAGACGGAAACTCGTTTCCCGAAAGTCGCGGAGTTAAGTAAAAGATTTTTTATATCTTGTACAGATTTCTCAAAAAAACTTTTTAAAAACACCTCTGACCTTTTTTCCGAAAGACGGAAACTCGTTTCCCGAAAGTCGCGGAGTTATTTTTTTTTCTTGTACTGATAATATGCATTAAAATCTAGGGAATAACCGTAAGAGTTTTTTGATAGACGAAAAAATTAACCCCAAAAAATGGAAAAAAACGCTATTTTTACCATTTTATCATGCAATTGTCAAGCAATTTTGAACCTTAATGCCGTGGGAAAAGACTGTGACGTCATTCCTGGTGCCATGCCCTTAAGTTGAAGATTATAAGTATTTTTTCCTCAACTTACCAAGAATCAATGCTGACCACATTTATGTATGGTTTTTATATAATAAGTATAGGTATATGGTATATTATTTATTCAAATACTAAGATGAATAAAAAAACAGGTTTGCGAGAGAGAATACAGGATTATGGTAATGATTGTTGTAACTCAGGATTTTATTCATTAGATATGTGTTTTTATTTGCATGATGCGATCATTCGAGAATCTTCCATATATTCGTGTTTTTAGTCTGGGAGAGTTTACCTTAATGCAAGTCAAATGTTTTTTGCAACGAAATTCTCAGTATATGTTATCTTAAGAGTACCTACGCATACTGACATTTGAAAAATTTCTAAAAACGGGAGACCTTGGATCTCGACCACCGTTACTAAATATGTTTTGGAAAAAGTAGAGTAGATACATTGAACCTTTATCTAGGGAATAACCGTAAAAGATTTTTTATATCTTGTATAGATTTCGCAAAAAAAGAAATGTGAAAAATACTATACCCTCACGCCACATCCCTTGCAGGGTAGGCAGAGAGGACAGAGCGCCAGACAGCCCTATCCTTACACACACTCCTAGCTTCCGTCACATTCATGCAATTAGTCATACACGCTCTCCGATTCCTTTTACTCAAAACGCGTCCATCCTTGAGGATCTGGTCGACATGATCGGACCAGGTCAGTCTCGGACGGCCGCGCTTTCTCACCCCTCTTCGCTCATTCAGATATATCTTTTTTGTCATCCTGTCATCATTCATTCTCTCAACATGCCCAAACCATCTTAGTTTGTTTACTTTCATTCTTGTCACTACACCAGTCTTGCAGTCACTCATTTCCCTAATAACCTCATTCCTTATCTTATCTCTCAGCGTTTTCCCGCACATCCTTCTTAATGACCTCATTTCTACTGCATTCAACCCTGATTCATCCTTCTTCATCCACGTCCACGTCTCACTAGCATACATCAGGGTCGGCACCAAGACAGCATTGTGCACTAGCACTTTTGCTTTCATAGACACATTGCTACTACTAACAATCGGACCGAGCGCACCATTCGTCCTAGTACCGGCCAGCTTCCTTCTTTCAATGTCTCCATCACAGCGTCCATCTCTAGTAAACAAACTTCCCAGATATACATACTCATCCACTTGCTCCAGACAGTCATTACCAACCTTTATCACACAATTTGTCCTTATTTCCTCTCTTTCGAACACTAATACTTTCGTTTTATTTACATTCATTTTCATACCATTCATATCGCAGCTTTCGTACACACAGGATACTATCCGTTGTAACTCACATTCATCATCAGCCATCAACACTAAATCATCTGCAAACATTAACGCACATACTTTCACTCCATTTAGGTCCACACCAACATTCAGCTCATTCAGAGGACGCATGCAGTAGTCGAAGAACAGGTTGAACAACCAAGGCGACATGACGCAACCCTGTTTAACCCCTTTTGTGAGAGTGAACCACTGCGACAACGCAGCATTCACCCTGACACAAGCAGAGCTCTCCGTATATAGAGACGCGATTGCGCCAATCAGTCGGTCGCTCACCCCATATTCCGACAGTACACGCCACAGTCTTTCTCGGTCCACACGATCGTATGCCTTCTCCAGATCCACGAACGCGCAGAAGAGCCTCTGGTGTTTAGCCAGAAGCTTCTCCACGACCATCCGTAGGGAGAAGATCTGATCGGTGCACCCCCTGCCACTCATGAAAGCACCCTGCACATCCCATACTTTACTTTCAGTCACTTTTCTTACTCTTTCAATCAATATCTTTCCATACAGTTTGCCCACAGAGCTCAGCAAACTGATAGCCCGATAACTGCCGCATTCCAACCTTGAGCCTTTCCCCTTGTACAAAGGGCAGATGACTGCCCTCCTCCAATCCTCAGGAGTGCAGCCACTCTCCCAGCACAAGTTGAAGAGCCTCAGGCACCACTCGAGAATCTTCGGGCCACCTTGCTTGATGAACTCTATGGCCACACAGTCATGTCCCGCAGCTTTACCATTCTTTGCTTTTTTCAATGCAAGCACAACTTCATTCATACGTATTTCCTCGTCCTCAGCAATATTTACATTCATACTATCTGCTACATTCGTCTGGTTTGTACTAGTACCACTTTCATACAATTCTTCGAAGTATTCTTTCCATCTTTCAACAACTTCTTCTCCATTCATCACTAAATCACCATTCTTATCTTTGATGCAATTCATACTGTTTTTCTCACTTCCAGATCTCTTTCTTTTTACTTCCTTCCAGAATATTTTCAAATTCTCCTCGGCGTTCCTCGATAATTTCATACATTCCTCTTCCTCAAGTTTTCTCTTTTTCTGGCAAACCATTTCTTTCACTTCTTTCCTACACGCTTTATATATATTCTTCTTTCTTTCTTTCTCACCTCCATCATCTGGTTTCGCACCAAGCACATCATTCCACGCTTTCTTTTTCCTCACTACAGCATCCTTCACCTCATCATCCCACCACGCATCACCTTTTTTCCTTCCTACCAACGCTTCTCCACATACTTCTCTTGCACTCTTTACTAGCACCTCCTTCATAACATTCCATAGTTCACTCGTTGAGCGTTCCTCATCATCATGTACTTCTAGCCTTTCGTTAGTCAGTCTTTCATATTCATCCCTAACATTCGTCTCTTTCAGTTTTTCGACCCTGATTCTCCGGACAGGCTCCAACTTCCGAGCCCTCGAGCGCCAACCGGAGAAAAGATCAATCCTTGTTATCACAAGGAAGTGATCCGTCCACAGTCCGGCGCCCCGAAATGCCCGGGTGTCCTTTGTCGCCTTCCGGAGCTCAGAGTCCACACATACAAAGTCAATCATCGACCTTTCAATACGATCAACTCTCCCTCTTTGCCAAGTGTACTGGTGGATCTCCTTGTGTGCGAAGAATGTGTTCGCCACAAAGAGATCCAACTCCAAACATACTTCTAACACTCTTTTCCCGTTATCATTCACCCTATCATCGCCATGCAATCCCAACACTCTCTCAAAATTCTTCCTTCTGACACCGACCCAACCATTCAGATCACCTGCCAATATTACTTTTTCATTCGCTCTTCTTTTATCCGCTGTCTCCCGCACTAAGTTCCAAAACTCATCCTTCTCATCATCCAAGGCATCATTCCCTGGACCGTAACCTATAATAAGGAACAGCCTGGTCATGCCTACCTTGAAACGAATCCAGATGAGTCTCGGTCCTACCAGTCCATACCCATTACGCTTCACCATACATTCAGTCATTCTTTTTGATAATATAGCACCCACTCCCTGACGTCCATGTTCATTTTCAGGCACTCCAGACCACATCTCTGCCATTCCATTCACCACATCACAATCTCTATCCTTTCTTTTCTTTTCGTCTCTATCCTTTCTTTTCGTTTGTGAAAAATACCTCTGATCTTTTTTTCGAAAGACAGCAACTCATTTCCCGTAAGTTGCAGAGATTTTTTTATCGATAACGTGCATTAAAATCGAGGGAATGACCGTAAAAGTTTTTTGATAGACGCAAAATTAACCCCAAAATGCAAAAAACCCTGTTTTTACCATTTTATCATGCGATTGTTCACACGATTTTGAACCTTAATGCCATGGGAAATGGCCGTGACGTCATAGTTGGGTCGCGAGCCTAAGATCATAAGGAATGCCACTCTTATTATGATAATAAGTATTGTGTAGGTATTGTCCCTGACTCATATTGAACTAACTAGCCACATAATGCTAGTTCTAGTACCATATCTATTTACTTGAGAATATACCTACATAATGTAATTACACATAACTACTCAATTAATTAATTGTTAAGTGTCCTATCATTGTCTTCAGAATAGGCACGCGACGGTCATATTGTCATATACACATTATTATTTGGTAGGTAGCTCCGCTAAACACTCATTGTGTCGTGTATAAGGTAAGACTAGGTGATACTTCACCTTCAACTAACAAGCGGTGGATAATCTTCGACATTGGTGTTAATCTTTGATTATTGAAGTACCTAATCAAATAATTTTTAGTCATAGTGACAGTGTTAATAAAAGTTGATTGCCAGTTGAAGCCATTGTTTTTTTTTTTCAACTTTAAATCAGGGCCGTACGGTGCCTTGGGGCAAAGAGGCAGCGGGCGTCACCTCCAGAGGGGCGGCAAAATCGCCGAAAATCGAAATAAAAAAACTGATCATGAATAATAAAATAATCTTCACGAAATGCTTTTCTATACCAGATTCACGAAATTACCATCATTCTAAAAAAAAAAATCGCTTACGGTGCTAGCTTAGATTTTTATAAGAAACAATTTTACGTATTATTGTGGAAGGTATTCTTTATATATTTTTTATTTAAAGCACCTACATCACAATCTTTTTTCTCCCAGAGTCTCAAAAGATGTCGCCTGCAGCGCTATTTACTTTTTTTTTAAAGTTTGTGGAACAGCATTTCAAAGTCTTGCCTCATACCGAGAATATCTAGCGCACGGCCCTACAGTGGTGACTTTTCATGAAAAAGGTTGTCTATCTCTGAATGAAAAGAATGTCGTGCATATTGAAATATAGTAGGTACCCAAAATTATTACATTCTTTTATCTATGTTTTATTTGATGTTTGAAAAAGTTTACAAAAATTGAGTCAAGGTTTCAATTACATACCAAAAGCCTATTTATTTATTGTTTGATGTCTTGTCCACTATTTCTAAGTATGTATTTTACATTACAGCAAGTCATTGCCGTGTTTTAAGTATTTGCTGGCCACAAGAGGTGTGCCACCGCCTCCTAGAGTAAGTACTCTAGCCGTGCTGTAACAGTTGGCAACATAGCATAGTGATCGAACAGGACCACTACTCCTGTCAAATCCCCTAACAGAATATAATACGTGGTCCATCATACTCGTTGTTAAGGGACTGTTATTCCATACATTTCCTTAGCGACGGTGATGGCAACTTCGCCTATAACGTTTTATTTATTAATCCTACATCATGGCTTGAGAAAGAGAGAAATGTCAAGGTGGCGCTGGGTGTGGGCATCTCATCCACAAATGGGGCAAGAGGGAACATCCTCTTTTAGAGTGTGGCTTGATTGAGAAAGTCCACCACATTGTGGGACACTGTCCCATCAAGAAGTTTCATTTGGGGAATCATTTACGACCTTTATAACGTGCGACTAGTTTCCCAGAATTCTCCAATCTCAATCATTACGATTGGTTTGCAGCAAAGCCCCATGTATCCATCTCCACTCATCCCTGTCCTGTGCGGTTCTTTTTAACTCTTTGTATTATGAGTCGAAGCCCATATCTTGGTACAGGTCGTTCAGGCATTCTTTCCTTGGTCGTCCTCTGTAGTTTGTCCCCTCGTTCATTCCTTCAATTAATTCAAATAGGAGACCTTGCTTGACGCACTATGTGGCCGATCCATCTGGCACGTCTTTCTGCTATTGTATTGAGCAGGTGTCTTCCTCTTTACGTAACAGTAAAGCATCTGTAAGTACATATTGTCAAACGTCTTAGATAAGGATGAGACTCTTCGAACACTAGTCGCGTAAAATATATTTAAGTCATTACGTGGATTTTTTTAAAGCAAATATTTGTTTTTCATTTAAACGTCAGGCAAAAGACGTGTTCCTCAGAAATAATAAAAAGTAGGTGTCTAACAAGGTATATATTATATATTATATATATTAAAATAAGTAGGTTTGTTTTTCAGTACTTATCTTGATATTAGATTACAGCCTAGTCACGTACTCTAGTCTAGAAGATTTATGAATTATTATGTAGGCATATTTGTAATTGTAAAAGATTACAAAATGGGGTGAAAATATTGTTATAAAGATATGAATATTTGCACATTTATTAACAACAGTACACACACATGTACCTGCCTAGCAGGCGCGAAACTACCTAAGAACACGATTCCCATCGAGTTACCTTTTGGATAAAATGATAGGTACAATATAATGTCTAATCTGACGTAATCCAATAAATAAGAAAAGGTAGCCCCGGCTTCCCTCCTGCAGAAATCCACTCTTAGCCGCTGCTGCCTAGTGCCTACTTAGTACTTACCTACACCCTGAAGTAACAATTTTTTCAAGATAATTAATTTTAGATGGTACAGTGATGGTCAGGGTGGGATGGTCAGACACCTCTTAAAAGTTTTGAAAAAATATGTGTTTACACTAGAGCTTTTTTACTTAGCACTTAATATAAATTTTTAAAGGGGTTTACTGGAAGAAATCGCAATTCTGCGATAAGTTCGCCCTAGTGAACAACGATTTATTATTTGTACTATGTATTTTTTTATGTTTGTATGTTTCTGTTGTACACTTAAAGAATAAATAAATAAATAAAAATACATTTGAGTGCAGTTGTCAATGTATGTTGTATCGTTTATTGCCACTTCTTCAAGCCTTCACATAATGTGACAACTTTCTTAGGGTAAACACCACGTATGTTTACACCTAAGCTACTAGTAAGTATATTCTACTTAAATAAGAAACTTCTACCAATGTAGTGTAAGAACGTGGTATATTTACCTGTGTACATTGTATTACTGTACTGTAGTAATACTAGTAGCCCCCAGAGCGGTTCGCACTCACTTAAGATTTGCTCAACGAATAATGAAAGACATTACTGGATCAAATGCTGTGACCCCATCGCTGCATCGTCGAGAAATGTTGTGGTTTTTCTAACTCAAATTATTGATAACTCTTACAAGGCTTCATCGTAAAATGTTAAAATGGACACATTTTGGGACAATTTGTTCAAAATTTTGATGTTTGTAGGAAAATAAATAAGTTTCAGTATATTTTATCCCTCAAAAGCCAAAGACTAAAGATGAATTATCAATAGCCTACAATGTTGACTATGTTTTTTTATTCGTCAAAATCGAGTCAGTAGTTTGTGAGATATTGCCAAAAAATCTAAGAAATAAATTTACGTAAGTACTCTTTTATTTTCAAAAGATCATATGTCCAAAACGGTTGATTTTAGGTCACACCGTAATCCTTTTTTTAATATTTTTTCATCCTTCATCACCCTTTACATTCGGAAGACACCAACGTGTATGTAACAAAAATAAAGTAAGATTTTCGCCGAAATATATAGGCTCCCCAGTCCCCACACACGCCCGGAAGTTCAGTTAAATGAATCGACCGTTTGCAAAAAATCTCCGACTATTACCTCTTTCCGAATTCAATAATAATAATAAATAATTGGACAACTTTAGGCGCCGTTTAGCGATAAAATCGCCCCAAGGGCACCTTACATTTTTCTTTTCACCATATAGGATCGTCACAAACAGTAAAAATGATAATTAAATCACCACATAGGATCGTCACAAAAAATATCAGGGTATACAATATCAGGGTAACACTAAATTCAGAGAGATGTTTTGGTCGGAGCCTTTTTGCAAACGGTCGATTCAGTTAACTGAACTTCCTGACGTGTGTTGGGAGCCATAATGTTTCCAGAATGACGGACATGTGAATGATTCGGCTACCGACGTAACACGGTTGTGTGATGTCAGATGTGTCATATTGTTGCTCCACGAAGTGACCCTTGTATATTATAAATTACACAGACGACGATAGTATACTAATATGTTTAGTTCTTAGCATTTCATTGATAACGACGTTACATAATTGAGTGAGTACCTCAAGTACAATTTGTAACACATCGTAATTTCATTTCTTTCTCCGACTTGTCTGAATGCGGACATGATCGTGTAAGGTTATCACAAACATTACATCAGTAATTTATTTGTTTATTCTACTCTTTCTTTATTTCTACGCTGTTTTTCTGCGCAATCAACTGTAGAGAAATATGCAATTTTATGTGCAATTCTAATTTACTAGGTAAGTGACTTTTGCTACGTCTTTTCATATTTAAACTTTCTTCACCATTTTCTGTGTTTTTTCCACCGCGACTTTCGGGAAACGAGACTTTCGGTGAAAAGCTCAGAGGTGTTTTTTACATTTTTTTATGAGAAATATATACAAGATATAAAAAAATATTTTACGGTCATTCCCTAGATATAGGTTCAATATATGTATCTACTCCATTTTTTCCAAAGCATATTTAGCAAGGTTGTCGAGATCTAATGTCGCCACCACACGCTTGCGAACGTCCACAACTTTTTTATATGTTCATGAATAAAAAGGCGTCAACGGTCGGTTATCTACACGAGCCAAGACAAACGTTCCATCCACACGCCTTTTTACACATATCACAAAAAACTTGTGGACGCTCGCAAGCGTGTGGCGGCCACATAGGTCTCTCGTTTTTTTTGTGAATATGCCTACTCTTAATATTGTTACTACCTAGTACCTACCGCAGTATTCGTGACCTGTGATTACCTGTAATTCGATAACAGACTAATTAAGTATCCAATAAAATTATTCATATCAATAAATAGGTGTATTGTTGCTTTGTGTTTTGTTATCAATGCGACGCACTTGACATACAAACCATTAGCAACTTGACATTGCATGGTAGATAGGTCAGATATATATAAAGTCTGATTTTTGTAAGTGTTCGCATAACTCCCGCATTTTACGATGGATTGCTGCGAAAATTTAGAATAACATTTTCGATAATATAGGCTATGTCCTAACGTCGCCGGTTTTTGGAGAAAAAGCTTTTCCTAGAAGATGTCATGATGATGAGGGTTGTGTGGGGTCGAATGTGGTATCGTATGAAAGGGCGTTGGAAAAGAATTTCCGATCTTAAAGTCACATTTTGTCCAGCTCAAGCCTATAAAGTATGCCGGGTTGCTTTGTCAAACTTTCCGTTGCGAAGCACGCTAGTTGAATAATAACATTCACTGTATGCGATATGTTATAATTTATAAATAACTTTGAAAAGTAGCAATATGTTCTATTCCATTCTGTCCCCTCACGCCTCATCCCTTGCGGGGTAGGAAGAAAGAAAAGATCGCCAGACTTTCCTATCCTGAGGCCTGGTTTTCAGACAGTATCTTGGCTCTCTTTCAGAGTGTCTGGCAGACTATCGAGCACTTTTTTCAGGAGGAAACCCGGCCTACCACACTTCTTACTGCCATTAAAGTGCTCTTAAAAGAGCAATAATTGCGGCAACTCGTATTGATTGACATTATTTCGCAATATACAGCAATTATTTCAGCAATATTTATAGCAAGACAACGATATTGAGTGCAAACGAGAAAGAGAATTCTTGTTTCAACGATATTGAGAATTGTTTCTAATATTCTTACAAAAAATCACTGTGAATTATTATGAATTTCACATCTGTTCGATTAAAAATATATTATCAAACGACTAGAAGCTCCCTAGTGTGATTCGCACCAAATGAGCATTTGCTGGAGAAAACGTATGATGAAAGAAAGTATTTATCTGTATAAAATTATCGTTTTAAAGCTAGGGACCCAACTATCACGTCACGGTCATTTCCCGCGGCATTGAGGTTCAAAATCGCATGAACAATCGCGTGATAAAATGTTAAGAAAAGCGTTTTCTTTTTACTTTTTGGGGTTCATTTCGCTTCATTCAAAAAATCTTCTCAGATTTGGACAAAAAACCGGACAATTTTGAACTTTTGCCCCCCCCCGCCCTCCTATAATAATATTTTTCAGGCATGCATACATAACTAGCGCCGCGGGCGAAGTTTTTACCGATACTGAGCTCTGAAGTGTGATATTTTCTCTATGAAATATTGAAAATATACTTATAAGTTGGTAAATTTTACAATGTTAATTTGAAAAAATGCTACCTATTAAAATAGTCATGTTTTTTATAAGAAATGTCAGGATTTCCAATATTTTCACGACCGGAGAGATGTATTAAAATCGGACATCTGGCCGTACCCTACTTGTGAATAATATTGTTGTTATCAATTTTATCCTTTTACATAACGGCTCCCTAATTACAGTTTAATACTCGCACATTCTTGTGACAATATATCTAATGTTATATGTCAACCTACTGCGCATTAATTATAAAAATAGATAAGTAATAATAAGGTAGATAAATAATCTTTTGAATGCACCGGCTAGCCGGCTGGATACCAAACATATTTATCTATATTTAATATATTTATTTTAGCAATTGTTTTTGTTTTATCTTGGCATTATTTTTTATAAACAAAATATGTGGTGGTCGGTAGCCTGGTTGGTAACGCGCTCGACTGTTAATCCAGTGGGCGCGGGTTCAATCCCCGACTTACTCCACTTCACAACACAGGCTTTTAAGCTTTCTGTGAAGTGTGCAAAGATGTATTTGAGTTTATTTCGATAAACCCAGGTTCATTTTTATAAAAAAAAAAAATTTAAAAAATATAGTTCACTATTAAAGTAGTTCTGAATTTTTCGTATGTTATTAGTGCCGAGCCTACAATGTTAAGTTAAAAAATGAGACCTTCTAGGCAGTGGCGTAGCGTAAGTTCTAAGCTTGGGGGAGCGCTTTTCAAGAACAGAGGGCTGTTATACCTTTATCAAATAAAATAACTAACTACTTTGTGGGTCTCAAAACATAGGTAAATAATAATGGATAACTATTACGATTATGTAGCATAAAAATAAGAATCCTATCTACTATTTGTAGAGAAGATCGATTCTCCTCTTTTTCATATTTGCAATAATACTTCAATTATCATTCGGGAATTGTCTGTAAAAATTGTTTCTCTATACTGAGCACCGACAGTGCTCCTGAGAAACGACTTTATCCTCTGTGTGGAAGTGGAAAAATACCTTTCACTCTCCACGGACGTCATTGGAATTGTACAAATGATTGTCAATAATCGTACCGTTTTAGAAAAGGATTCCAACAAATTGGTTCTTCTTAATTAACTGTAAATGTAACTAATAATTTAGTATTTAAATAATAATTTTATCCGGCGCGGCGAGAAACAATAATTATCTTATCATTATTATCAAAAAGTCAAAACAATGCATTATTCAGAGCGAAACTAAAATTGTTGTTAATTTTGCATGTCATCTCGTCGACTCATCCTAGAGTAAGAAGAAGGTAAGTAAGAATTATGTCATGCGGGATGCATTGATACGTAGAGTTTGTTAATTACGGACTTACAATCTTTGTCACTAGCCGTACACCCGCCCGCATACCGCAACCTGGCCCGCCCCCTGTCCCTCCCGCATCACACACAACGCACAGAATGTTCCCGCGGTGCAGCGCACAACGGAGTGGTAACATTTTGTATGGGATGAAAGAAATCCACGGAATACGTATGTTTGTTAGAAATGTATGACAATTATCGCGTTTTATCGGAGCGCTAATTGTCAGCGCACCGAATACGAAATGGTGTGCTAGCGTTTGCCTATTTAAAGGAGTCGAACGTTTCCGTTAAGGAATTACTAACATTTCTTGACATTATTGTTGGATTATTTATTTTAATTTTTATTTTATCACGTTGAGCTGAATTATTTGGGGGTGCGCCGTATCCTGCGCACTGTTGGAGTCTACGCCCCTGCTTCTAGGGCTGCCGCGCTCCACTTGGTAGCGATTTAATAAAACCCATTATTTATTTTCTGTCATCCATTTCTATTTTCCAAATACCTCCCAAACGGTTGTTTTTTACAGAATAAAACATACGTTTCAAATTTAATATATTATAGTAAATTTGCCACAGAATGAGCTCTAAACTGTCTATAATTCTGTTTAATTAAATTATGTTTTCGATTGTTTCACGTGAATTGAGTCGGAATTTCCTGAGAAATGTTTATTTTTGGTGTCGATAATATGTTTCTCCGGCTATTTGTTTGCGGAAAATCTATCAAATAACACATTTAAATAATATCATTAATATATTTTAAATGCACTTCCATCAATAATAATATGCTCAGAATTACCTTATGTTCGTTTACTGGGGTTTTCCAACTATGTCTTATGAAATCGTAAACACAGTGACGTGTTTTTGTACAAACTATAAGCCGGGCTTTCCTCTAAATAAACAGCATCATTCACTCGGGGTAGTCAGCGACAAGTGTGCAGATTACCGGCATTCGTTCTGCACACATTTATTTTTGATACCAAGGTTATACTTTCTTGCGGTCTTTAAAAGATACCAAGCATTCCCTCCCGGGGTGCTCCGATAATCCCTTTAAACCGTCATCACAAGTTTTAAAATTAAAGTTGCCGGTTTATTCTAACAATCCAAAAATTGGCTATCCTTTTTTTAAACAACAGTTTTCGAAATATAATTTGAAAGTAGCGAAAAAATGTAACCATATCTTATTATCAGATCTTACTACTTACTTACTGCTAGCCACTTGCGTTCCACTGCTGGACATAGGCCTCTTCTAAACTCTTCCACTGTCTTCTATATTGGGCTATCTGCTGCCATGTACGACCCGTAAGCTTTACAATGTCATCTGTTCACCTTTTCTGTGGTCTTCCTACGCGTCTTTTTTTCTCTAACGGCCTCCACTTCAGGATTTTAGGTGCCCATCCAGCCCATCTGACACTGTCCTGTCTTGCCACGTGTCCCGCCCATTATCAGATCAAGCAACACTAAACCAAGTTTGCACCAGGGGACTTTTGTCGCGAAATGAACTATATAAAGAGTCTCTAGGCGGCAGTGACTTGACTATATGCATCCTGCGACCTGCATCCGCTGGCAGTGTCCACCCATAGTATAGAAGTGGGCCTCCCATTATTACAATATGTAATCTATGCTCAATTGCGCCCTTTCCTGCATATTCACTGTAAGCTGTATAATACAATGTAATAATAATATATTTATATCAATCTACTTATGTAATTACTAATTGTTATATTAATCGTATCATGTATATTGTATAGGTATATCTATGTATTTAATATGCAGTTTAATAATCACCTATGTACTCTGCGTATTATTGTTCTATATTAGAAGTCATATAAAGGACGCGTGTATTAAACGACTGTGGAATGTGGATAAAGAGTTTGGGCTCGCAACAACGAAAATTGATAAAAAAAATAAATTAAAAGGATATGGACTTGCATACACAATCTCAAATACTTTACTGCACACCTTGCAAAGATTTTTTTCTCTTTCTTTCGGAGATATGGGTGCCTTCCCACGACAAGTGAATCCGGATTCGTACGCGAATCTGGATTAATCCCTTCCGGATGGATGATTTCGTGCACGGGGTATGGGGAAATAGTTCCCTATTTTTATAATAATATAATAATTCATTGTATTAATATTTTTAACTTTTTAACTTTATCGTTGTAAATTTTGAAAATATCTTGAGTCCGTTGAAGCAATAAATAAATAAATATATAATATAATAAATAGATAATAATAATTATCTCTGTCATACTGTTGAATATATACTAATTCTGTTTTTGTGTTTAAAAATTAGATCGATCAGGTACGAGAATAAATTATTGTCTTTACACCAATATTAATTGTAATTTAGTAAAAAAAAATAAAAGAAAGCATTGCCTGCGGCATTAATTAAACTTGTTTGTGGGTGATATTTTTTAAAGTTTGTCACACGGAGTTTTTGTATCTTGTATCACGCGTTATTTTTCAACACCGGTTTTTCTCAAATTAGCTGCTAATCTCTTTCAGTCCCGTTATGGGCCCGCTACACGCTCGCGAGTCACCACGACCTTTTGGTGTTCATGAGTAAAAAGGCGTCAACGGTCGGTTACGTACATGTCAAGATAAACGATCCATCCGCACCCCTTTTTACTCATGAACACCAAAAGGTCGCGGTGACTCGCGAGCGTGTAGCGGGCGCATTATGTGTCGGGGTGTACATTATATTTATTTTGTACGGGAAAAAATGTCTGCCATAACTGGAAATTAGAGAACCCATTAAATAATTTATTTATTTATTTTTAATATTATTAATGTCGATATTATCAGAATAAAAGAATACCGGCCCAGTAACAGTGCAAAAATTGTGCTGTTTCAGGTCCGTGGTATTAGAAAAATATAATGATTGGTACCTTAAACTTTTTTTCATTTTAAATAAAATTATAATTTCTTTATCATTCGTGTGTTATTTAGACTAATAGATTAGGTACATAATTTTTGAAGGGAGACATTTGAAAGATTGGCATCATACTGATAAAATGCACCACATGGACTTATAATTCGATGTAACAAAATTCCAGAAAAATTAATTCAATAAATAATAAGAAAATATAATGTTCCCCACTCTATGGCAACTGGGGAATCTAAATTTATACATTATTTATTTTGATTTTATTTTTCGAATTATGCGGGTGTGTCTGTCTCCCTCACTCTCGTTGTATATTGTAACAGTACGAAACCCATAAGCATATTGCTCAATATAAATAAACCCCATAAAAGTCGTACAAAAGCCACAGAGGATTTTTTTTAGGGATAAAAGCACAAATTTAATTGAATTTTGTAAATAAAATTAATTGTATCGATTAGTATTCGAGTAAATTATATTAGGAACTAGAATAGATTAAAAAATACGAATAAGCAAGCGGATCTAAAATGGGATAGACAATGATTTCAACATTTTATAAATAATTCATCTACTAAAATCCAACTAAAAAGTTTAAGCTTTTATTATTTGAGGATTTTTTATTGGTTTTTAATCATCTGTAGACCATATTTAAGGCACTTGGAATCGTCAGGTTTACAAACACAAAATCAAATGCAATAAATCAATAAACCCAACAAAAAAGAATGAAAGCAATAAACACATAGACAATACAAAACTATAACACATTTGTGGTACAATTTAATGCAGGTCTGGATGTAAATTGTCCAGAACTACATTAAGTACGTCATATTTATGAAGGGTTTTTGTGTTTTTTGGGGTTCATACTACATCATCGTAAATACTCCTATGGGTTTTTCTTCGGAAACCGTTGTGTATACACGCGCTGAAACATGTAAGTAGGGTTGTCAACATTTTTTCAGCTGATTATTCCATCTGCATCAATAAGTAATTTTAAAAAGTTATCGGAAGCCTGGTTGCTAACGCGCTCGATCCTCGATGCCGACATACCCCACTTCACGACACAAGCTTTTAAGCTTGTTATGAAGTGTACAAATATGTATCAGGGTGTAATTCGATAATTTTATGAAAATAAAAGAAAACATACACATTATCTTATTGTTCTTGATATCAGTTCTTAACTCTTTTTTTGTTGCTTCCTTCATTGTCCCCTCCTTTCTTCCTCTTTTTCTTCCTCTTCCCATGCTTCCTCCTTCCCTACCATAAATGTTTTATAGATATAAGATATATATTTTTAACTATGTAATGTAATCTATTTGTTTTGCGTGTGTGCTAATTGTGAACGGATGTAATTGGTCTTGTGTATTGATATTTTTGTATTAATGTACCTGCCAATGTTTGTTTTTGTGACTGTATCTGTTCCATGTGCAATAAATAAATAAATATCTACTTATCTATTTAAATAAAAACTGTCATTTTATGAACTGCTTGAATTTTATAATATTTTTATTTGCTAGAAAAGTGTGGTTTTCTCAATTTTCAAATTAATGTAAATTACACACTCATTCGTCAGTCGAAAACTGCAGGCAATGATATAATTCTTAAACTACGTTTAAATTTTACAAGTGAAGCGGATTTGGTTGATATTTTCTTAGTTGTTACACTCACTTTCAATATTATTATTATACTCTAGTACGGTTGACAACCCTCGTTGTTAGTGAATATATATCCGAAAATATATCGAATAATAATTATTTTTATTGTAAAATTGTTACAAAAATATACAAATTACCCGACTAGCAAAAATTACAACACGTTATTTTCAGTTAATGTAGGTAGCTACATGTTATCAATTTAGTATCATATTCTTGTATTATGTATTTTTGTACCTATGAATAACTTTTGAATCAGTATTAATTTACAGTAAGTAATGTTAAGAGTATGCATACCGACATTTCAAAAATTTCTAAAAACGGGAGACCTTCTATCTCGACTACCGTTATTAATTATGCTTTGGAACAAAATAGGGTAGATGCATTGAACCTTTATATAACCGTAAAAGATTTTTTATATCTTGTATAGATTTCTCAAAAAAAAAAATGGAAAACACCTCTGATCTTTTTTCCGAAAGACGGAAACTCGTTTCCTGAAAGTCGTTGAGTAAAATTTTTTTTTATACTGATAATATGCATTAAAACCTAGGGAATAACCGTAAAAGTTTTTTGATAGACGCAAAATTAACCTCAAAAAATAAAAAAAACGCTATTTTTACCATTTTATCATGCGATTGTCACGCGATTTTGAACCTTAATGCCGTGGGAAAAGACTGTGACGTCATTCCTGGTGCCAATTATATAGGTAATACCTACCGATTCGGTATAATACTTTAAGTAAAAGTTAATGTCGCCGCCACACGCTTGCGAGCGTCTACGAGTTTTTTGCGTTCATGAGTAAAAAGGCGTCAACGGTCTGTTACGTAAACGAGCCAAGACAAACGTTCCATCCACACGCCTTTTTACTCATATACACAAAAAACTTGTGGGCGGCGACAAATGGAATATATATGTATTACGTTTAATAGTTATACTATAGAAAATGAAGTAACGTAATAAGCTAATAGGTACATAAATATATACATAATTATATTTTTTAATAAAACGTTTTTTATTTTGTGAGAATCAACACACACACACACACACACACACACATAATTATATTACACATTTTGTAATTATCAAACTATAAATTAACATTGAAATAATTGAAAAAAAAGTTTAATTTTAATTAAAATACATTTTAAAATAGAAAAGAAGAAATAAAATGAAAAAAACTGTCTGTTTGGGATGTTTCCTAAAGAAATATCTACGTATATGTATATTGGATTCAACACTTGTATTGCAAGTTATCCAAACGCTATGGATTAGACGGATTCATCTGGATTCATCAAGGCGTGTCCGCGGATTCACAGGCAACCTATTTCCCACGATCCGTGCACATCTGCGATATTACGTACCGCCATACAAATCGCTATGAAAAAGTCTGTAGATTCACGGACTCACTCCTTCCCACGGCATGCGAATCTACGGACGAAGCAGGATTCACCTTCCGTGGGATATAGCCATCAGAACGCATCACATTTACGAGGTGGCAAAGTTGAAATTCGGATTCAGCGTCCCCAAAACCATACGGGACGATGGTCAAAAGTACTTCTGTATTTTTTTCTCCGCTAAAACACCATATTACTGGACTATTCCTATAATTTGACTTGTCTCTCCGGATTTACTCAACACCGACTCAATTGGTACATTTTAATCAATTTAATTGTTCTATGGAGATATATAATCGCTATGCTGAAATAGTTTGAATACAAAGGCTTATTGTTGTTATCTCTACGTGGTGATTGTAATGTCTGGTTAATCATTAGGTTAATCACCTGAATAAGGATTACACGTACACGTAACATTATTATAACAATCATTGATTATGCTATAGATTACTAGATTAGCGTTAGGGAACTATGTATTACTCATACCATACATAACTCACACTCGAAAGGTCGTGATTATTCAAAGTCCTTTTGCCAAAAATAAAAACTGTTTTTTGACCGCACATTGCAGGTAAACTGCCAGTCCTATAAAAAAGTGTATAGGACATTTTTTGAAGACAATTTAGTAGGGATTATTTTTGTCATTGACTGCTGTCTCCTATCTCTTACCATATTTTTTAAAAAAGCGAAAAACTGCGTAGGGGGATCTGATCGGGGGGCCAGATGCGGCAAAATTTTTGCTTGCCACTCCCATATTGCTGTTCTGAGCTTTCTCCCTTTAGTTTCGCAAGAAAAAAATCGCCTGCGGTGCTATTTCACTTTTTTAGGCTATAACAATATTTTAATTACTGTTGCACCCCCCTCCCCCTCCGAATAACCTATATATTTATTTTTGTTTTGTAAAATCGGTTGTGCGGCCCGGTAGGCAATCTCATTTTTAGAATCTGGCCCGGCTGCTGAAAAGGTTGGCCACCCTTGATTTAGGGCATTCTTTTAGCGATCGAACCTTATCGTGTCCCAAAGGAAGACGAAAGTTCGGATATACTACCAAAATCATGTATTTTGTTGAAATACTATTTATCAGTTCAGTAATCAGTTATATGGGTGTCCATGAATGACCAAGTCAGTTAATATTAGTTAGGAAGAGAGTTACATAAACTGAAATTCCACGAAGTTATTGTTGACTTTCTGCCAAAGTCAAACTATAGTAATAATACGTATAATGCACGCGATGCACTTGACATACGATATAAATAAAATAATACACATGTAGACCTATGTAATCTATGCGTCTATTCAAATTAATGTACAGTGTAAGATGGGCATGCTGGACTTACGACCAGCCATCGGTTGGTTCAGGGTGATTAATTTACTCTCGAGAAATGTTAATCATTCAGCCCGTAACACCTGTGTGTGTTACTTTACACTTTTTCTTTCGCACCTTGGGTGGGATTCGAATCTACACCCCACGGCTTTGAAGCAATAATTCTAGATTCTACCCACTAATCCACCGGCCGTCTTAGGCTAATCGCGAAGAAACTCAATTATAAAGGCCAACATTCCACTGCCATCTGCTGAAGAGGTGAAAAAGTTGTTAAATGATAACTACGTCGTGTAGGATGGACCATTAATCCTCGCACTTTTGAAATGGCCCTAAAAAAATACGCTTTGGGTGTCATTTATAAAAACCCGCTATACCAGGGATAAACCATGGTTCTATTATACCAGGTATAATTTCTTATATCAGGTATAAACCTATCGTTATTTATAAAAATAAATAAACCACAGTATTCTTCAACTATGGTTGTACCGGCTTTTACATCTGACAACACTGTTTTTAGTTACGTTATATTGGCACTACCATATTTTTTCATAACACGTGGTGTCAAAATATACGTTCATCTCGCTCTAAATCACATGTGGTGGTTTTCGCGCGTAAAACAAAATTGTATACCTGAGTCTTGGGTACTGTGGTTTTGTCTTTCGGATCTCATATTATCCTATCGAATAAATTTTGATATATAGGTACTGCTAGCTCGCTTGTATGTTTGTGTATAGGTATCTTTGATTATATGTATTATAATTATAGAAGTACATATTTCAAGATTATTTTCATTTAATTTGTGTATACCTATATGTACAATACACGTATTCGCACAGATTAAAATCTGCTATTAATTTATTATATATTATGTAGGTATTAATGTGGACGAAATAATGTTCAATAATATATAGGGGACGGACGTGTTCTGAGTAAAAGGAATCGTAGAGTGTGTATGACGAATTGCACAAATGTGACGAAAGCCCGAAATGTGTGTAAAAACAGGAAGGTCTGGCGATCTGTTCTCTCTGCGTACCCCGCAAGGGATGCGTCGTGAGGGGATAAAAATAGAATAGATACAAGGGTACTCAAATGTACATTTTTTAAATAGCAATTAGCAATATGACAGACAACACACAGTCTGCTCAACGCAAAGTCGCAAATATCAAGCAAGACTGCGTTATACCACAGTTAAACTACCCCCCCAGGGTGGTTTAATTTTATACCACGGTTGAAACCAGGTATAACAGATATACCTGGATTATAAATAACATTTTTCTTAAACTATGGTTTAAACCATAGTATAAATTTATACCAGGATTATAAATGACACCCAAACTTTTTTTTATTAATAAGAACAACAGTAAATCATCCCATCACTAAAATTTTCCCGTTGTCTTTTAGATGCAAAATAAAAGGAAATAATGTTAGACATTTCATCACTAAATCGCGCTGTAGAAATTTGCCAATATGTGAATTGTTATAAGGTGCAGTGCAATAGTATGTACATTTAGCACGTGTGTATGTAATGAATAAAGTATCTATGTATGTGCAGTACATAACACTATAATATAGCAGAGTATTGCATAACAACTTTGTTTCCATAAATTATTAAATCTCCTTTCACTTGCCTCCATACTATATCGAACTCGTGACTGATTTACTCCGTATTCTCATTTTACACCAGTAGCGATTCTAGGCTTGAATACGCCCATCTTAATTCTATTCTATTATTCTTTACGGCTATCCTATTATTTTTATACGCAAAGGCAGAATTTGTCAAAACACTTCTCAGTACATGTTGACAGCCAGAAAAGTCCACTGACATTTCAAAAATTTCTAAAAACGGGAGACCTTACATCTCGACAACCGTTACTAAATATTCTTTGGAAAAAATAGGGTAGATACATTGGAGTTTTATCTAGCGATTAACCGTAAAAGATTTTTTATAGATTTCTCAAAAAAATATATATGAAAAACACCTCTGACCTTCTTTTCGAAAGACAGAAACTCGTTTCCCGAAAGTCGCGGAGATTTTTTTTGTACTGATAGTATGCATTAAAATCTAGGGAATAAATTCAAATTCAATTTTTTTTATTGGGTATAAAATTACAAATTGTAAAGAAAAACAAATGAAATTACAACTCAATATAACACAAAAAAACTACTCTCCAAAATTGAGCAGAGCTCGTGCTTTGGAGAGGAACAAAACATAAGAACTTATAACAATTAGTTTATCTATAATAACCGTAAAAGTTTCTTGATTGAAGCGAAATTAACCCCAAAAAATGAAAAAAAACGCTTTTTTTACCATTTTATCATGCGATTGTTCACACGATTTTGAATCTTAATGCCGTGGGAAATGACATTCTTGGTGCCAAGCCCTTAACATTATCCATTACGCTCAAGTGAATTCACAATGAACATATACATAAATATTTCCGCCAAAAAATGAGAAATTTACGTAACTTTCTACTAAAATTTGTGAAAACAGATACTGATAAACTAGTAGATAGCATAAATTCGGAGGCAAAGTAGCAAAATCGAATTAAAATTAAGACCTCGAGATTATTGCACCCTGTGACTAGGCTGTTTGATAGTATCCTCCTAACACCGTACCTGTCTCTCCAACACAGATCAATATAGAGAATAATATGCGTTCGGAACAAGACTATATGACCTCCCATATGTGTACTATACTGTGGTTCACAGAACAGAACTTTTTATTAGCGGATCAGCCATGATCTAGTTCTGCGGCTCACGACAACTCTCGCACGCCTCGGGAGGTTCTTGCGCCGCCGACTGTCTGATCGCGGACGTTGCGGTGGTGGTCGCATTCGCATTGATATCTAGTTTTTAATATACCATTGCATTGATGTGTTGTCCTAGTTAATTTTTATATGGTAGGTACTTACTGATTTCTGTTGTGCAAATTCTGCAGTTCAAGTAAAAATCGGTCTATTATCGCTTCAACTTTTTTCAAATTTTGTATGAGAGTGTAAGCGCGAAATATGAATAACGTAAGCGACAACATTTATTTTGGCTTATTGTATAAAAAGGGGACTAAATATCATAAAAATATCCGCTAGTGTCACTGCGTCTTGCCTTAAACATTTTATCAACCAAATTACGGCATTATATCTAACAAACTACGGGAATAATCTCAAGTTTCAGTAATTTCAGAGATGACTTTGAATGCAGTTATCTCAACAGATATACACAGCAAAGGATGGACTTTCCATCAGGCTTATGTTACGACTGATCGTCGGGTGGTTCAATGTGATCACTTTACACTGAAGTAACATTCACCGATTCCAATCCATCCATCGGCCGCCGGAAATTTGCGTAAATTTAAGTGCAAAGTGATGACATCAAACCAGCCGACATTGAATGAAAAATCCATCCTTTGCTGTATATCTGTTGATATAACCACTTGTCATATTCAACTACGACATGTAGAAAATCTGATGTGTTCTCTCGAAAAAAAATGTGTTTTTCGAAATATTATTTTTATTAACTTTTTTTTCTATTTTTTCCAGATTTTGAAACACTCCAACCATGTGTCCCCTGTGGCCACTTCATATAATATTCTTCTACCTGCTGACACTACTGCCAGTATGGGTGGCTTGCAAGGCCGCACCATCCCTTCTGGTCTCCTTCAACCCCCAGGAGATCAGGCTGCACATGGAATCATCCAAGACTGTGAATCTTTCCGTCACGGGGCTGGAAGAATTCTCTCCGAAGGATGAGCTACTGGTCTATAGCTCCACGGATCACATAGCCAGTACAGACTTCGGACGATATGTGTTAACTGAAGAGGATATTGATAAAGGATCGCATCAAATTGTCGAAGTTAAAGGAAATTTTTTAGGTTAGTTTGATTTTTATTCATGACTTGACCCATGATGGTCACCCCATTGGTGTTTTTTTTTTATATTGGACTTAAAAAATGAGATTGGGGTTAGCTGGCAGGGATCTCAGCACTGTTTTTCAAAAACGGGAGACCTCAGATCTTGACAACCGTACTAAATATGCTTTCGAAAAAATAGAGTAGATACATTGAACCTTCATCTAAGTAAAAAATGTAAAAGATTTTTTATATCTTGTATAGATTTCCCAAAAAAAATGTGAAAAACACCTCTGATCTTTTTTTCGAAAGACAGAAACTCGTTTCCCAAAAATGGCGGAGAAACTTTTTTTTGTATTGATAATACTATGCACATAAATCTAGGGAATAACCGTAAAAGTTTTTTGATTGAAGCGAAATTAACCCCAAAAAACGGAAAAAAACACTATTTTTACCATTTTATCATGCGATTGTTCACGCTATTTTGAACCTTAATGCCGTGTGAAATTACCATGACGTCATAGTTGGGTCGCGAGGCTAAATATTTGTTTTACCTTGTAGGAGATGCTAATGTTCGTGCCAAGGTCGTCAGAAAGTCATCCGCCCAAGAAGTTGTCGGTAACGGAACTCTGAAGGTGGTGGTAATCAGACAAGAGAGGATTATAGATACTGTCTTTACAGCCAGTGTTGCCACGTTGGTAAGTTTTAAATGACTTAGTGATAACAATATTCCCTATGGCATCCCTGGGTTGTAGAAATGCCTCTCACTCTTTTTTGTCAGTTTTTCAAGTGTTACTACATGGTTAGCACAGTTGGTTGAGGCGGCAGTCTCTCAATTACTATTATACAGGGTGTTTGATAGATGGATACAGATATCTTCAGAGGTGATAGTAGAGGTCATTTAGGATCTTTTGACTAAACTAAGTTTGCCTCAAAAGATCCTAAATGACCTCTTCTATCACCTCTGAAGATATCTGTATCCATCTATCAAACATCCTGTATAAAATTTTTGGTAGTGTTTTTATTGCCCCCTGTAAAATTCGTTCTGGTGCAGATAGCACATTTACACTCTAAGCTGAATATATGTAGATTTAGTAAGTATGGAACATAGTTAGGTCCCTAAATTTCTTCATACTAAATTACATTTTCCCATATTATAACATGTAGGTATGTCAACTTGCTACGTACATCAAAATCTAGAATTTTCATACCTACCGAAAAAATGTAGATAAACCCAAATCTTTGTTCATTTTTTTTGGTATATTTCTAAAACTCTCTTTTTGATATAACTTTGTTTGTATTCCAGGTTTCTTTGATTTACATAAACTTTGGTTGTGCCCTGGACTGGCCCACAGTGGCAGCCACAGTCAAGAGACCAGTGGGGCCTTTGATTGGGTTCGTGTCCCAGTTTGTCTTCATGCCTTTGGTAAGTTATAATTATTATGACCTACCTTTAATTAAACTGCGTTTCACCTTAAGAGTGGGCATATTGACATTTCTAATAACGTGAGACCTTAGATCTCGACAACCTTACTAAATATGCTTTAGAAAAAATAGAGTAGATACATTGAACCTTTATCTAGGAAATAACCGTAAAAGGTTTTTTATGTCTTGTATAGATTTCTCATAACAAATTGTAAAAAACACCTCTGATCTTTTTTCTAAAAGACAGAGACTCATTTCCCGAAAGTCGCGGAGAAAATAATTGTTTTTTGTATTGATAATATGCACTAAAATCTAGGGAATGACCGTAAAGTTTTCTGATTGAAGCGAAATTAACCCCAAAAAATGGAAAAAACCCTATTTTTACCATTTTATCATGCTATTGTTCATGTGATTTTGAACCTTAATGCCATGAGAAATTACTGTGATGTCTTTAGAATAATTTTTTATGGAGAATTTACAATTTACAATCAAATTTCTAACTACTAGAGTCACAAAAACACATCTTTCATTTGTCCATGTGTTAAGTCTTAAGGTTATATCTTTAGTATTAGCTGAGTAATATTACTTTTCCTGGTGCATAACAGAATGAATTTTATTTATATTCCCCAGCTTGCATTTGGATTGGGTCAGCTCCTGTTCCCCGACAATGTGGCCATGCAACTGGGAATGTTCTTCACGGGAGTGTCGCCAGGAGGGGGAGCCTCCAACATATGGACTTATATACTCGGAGGAAATCTGGATCTCTCAATTACAATGACCACCGTCAGTACACTCGCTGCATTCGGTAAATATTTCATACTGTAATATGTATTTGTAGTGTTATTCCTATGTTTCTGTGTCAAAAGAGTGGAAATTCATATTAAATTGAAGAAAAAATGAAGAACTATCCCTATTTATAACTAACCCTATTTAGATTGAAATCCACAAAAATGACTTTAGATTCCTTAGAAATGGACCTCCACCATGTACGGACGGTCAAAAACATCGAGATCATATTAAATTGCTTTAAGTTATTATAAAACACGGTAGGGCTTACTTTCTCAAGAACCTTGATGTTTGACAGCAGGATGTGGCGGAATGGGTGAACGTTGGCCTGGGCATAGAGTGGCCACTTAAGCCAGCCAAAGCCGACTTGTAACACCCATCCCGCTTTCTCTCCAAGGGAGTTCACATAATGCTACATTATGTGAATATAGATACCTCTTGCTTGTGTTGAGGAAAAACTGTACACATTGCAATTAATTATTTTTTATTTACTTATTTATTTCCAGGTATGATGCCTCTATGGCTGTTCACACTGGGTCGCTACATATTTGAGAGTGGTAATCTCACCGTCCCATACAGAAACATCGCCACGTTCGCTGTGGGACTGATTATTCCCCTGGGCATTGGATTCCTCTGCCAGAAGAAGCTGCCCAAGTTCTCCGCCATGATGGTGAGGATCCTGAAGCCATTCTCGTCCCTGCTGCTTCTGTTCATCATCATATTTGCCATCGTGACCAATCTGTATTTGTTTGAATTGTTCTCGTGGCAGGTAATATATATTTTGTATTTTTGTAGAATTCAGTTCAAATTTTATGCCCTTAAAAGCCTTTTTATAAAGTTCATGATTATCATATCGAAAATCTTTGTAGCCTGTGCCTCCCAGTGAGTTCTAAGGTTTCTAAAGAGGTTTAACATTGATTAATCAGAGGTCTGGTTTTATGGGACGGTTTCACAGTAATCCCAGAAAGAATTTTATTTGCAATAGAGTGGCGAATATGTGGAACCGTTTACCCAAAAATGTGATACAAGCACCATCAGTGAACATTTTTAAAAACAGATTGGATGAATTTCTCAGAACGACGGATGGCATAGACATGGATTTGGGGCCACCAGCCTAGTCTGCTTGTCCAAAATTAATAATAATAATTAGTGCATACACCACCATTATAAAAACACCTAATTACCGACAATGTGAATTCTAGATGTGACTTTGTTTTCAGATTGTCGTTGCTGGCATGGGTGTACCGTGGGTGGGCTATATGGCTGGCTACCTGGCGGCCAAGGGCTTCAAGCAGCCCCCGGGAGACTGCCTGGCCGTCGCCCTGGAGACTGGCATTCAGAACACCGGCATCGCCATCTTCCTGCTGAGGTTCTCACTGCCGCAACCTCAGGCCGATCTGACCACGGTGGTTCCAGTGTCTGTGGCTATCATGACTCCACTACCACTGCTGCTGATGTATTGTTATCAGCTTATCAGAGACAAGTTAGTAAACTTACTTAACAAATGTAATTAATTTTTTTTTTTTTTCAAAAATGGTACCTGGTTAATTTCAATACGAGGATACCAGGGTTGTCTGTAAAATAAGTTTCCCTGTTCGCGGATCGCTGTTACATGCGATCTGACAACACTGGATCGTAGCTTGGTCTTCCCCCTCCACATCGCCACCCGGCCGAACTCGCTGCGACGCTCAGTGTCAGTTTAGCAGCCATTAAAAATGGAGCTCCAAAAATTTTCAGCGAAACAACTGTGATTTAATGGATTTTCACAATAATTATTGAAAATTCTTGTCACGATGAAAAAATGATGTGGTAAAAATGTGATTCATTTCTCCCATGTATAAAACAGTGGGTTCGCTGAGGAGTTTCGGGGGGGGGGGGGGTTTGAAACCCCAAAATTCCCTCGCCTACGCTACGCCCATGGTAGTCATAGTAGATTTTAGGGTTTCAAAAAGTTGCTTATTTTTGAATAGTGAATGGACTTTTTTTAATTTAATTTTATTTTTATATTTTCAGGTGTTTTGCCAGCAAGAACGAGAAGGTACCTCAGTACGATACGGATCTCATCACACATTCCAATACTCATGAGACCATCGTATCCAATACTAATGAAAAGTATTAACAACACGCCTCAATACAGCCCTGTATTAATTAATAATATGACTGAATACAGCCCTGCCCTTCAATATTTCATAGTGTTTTCCAACTACTAAGAATTTCACTTTTTTTTTGTGAGTAACGTCAGAATTTCTACACGTCGTAGTTGAAATAACGAGTAATTATCTCAACAGATATACAGCAAAGGATGGACTTTCCATCAGGCTTACGACTTATCGTCGGCTGGTTTAATGTGATCACTTTACACTCGAGTAACATTCACCAATTCCAGTCTGTCCTTCTGCGCGGCTGGGAATCTAACCCAGACCTCCAACCTGACAAGCCGGTATTGCACCACTGTGTCATGAAGGCTGATGATCGAAGCGAGAAGGAAACTGGAATGTCCATCCTTTGCTGTACATCTGTTGAGATAACTGCTTCTTTTATCTGTTATCTTAGTTTTTAATGATTTACTAACATGGTGTACCATTTTGTTATAACTTAAAACTCAAAAACTATCTCAGAAACATTGTCTCGATGAAGCGAAATTCACAGTACCAGAAGAAATGTTTTGTTTTATAAAAGTGGTGCTAAGAAATGTTTTTTTTTTTAAGTTTAATTTCACGTCACAGTAGCTGGATTAGGGAGACTCTACTGTACTAAATATAAAAATCATGCTCAAGTGAATTCGTACTACTGATATTTCACCCTACAATGTTGCTCATGAGAACATCAGAACCAATTACTAATTTTACTATATAGAACCACTTGTATTTTTAGATGTTATACTTACACATTCTTTTGTACTTATTATTTATGTATTCTTATTAAGCCAAGGTGGCCAAAATCACTCGTAGACGAGTGGATGGGGCCTGGAATTGTTGAAGGTTTTCGTTACGATTCGTTTTGTTAAGAGTTTAAGCGAGAAAAAAAGGGATTAATGGGACCAATTGTGTGACTTTTCGAAATAAAATAAATGTACTTAAGAGGCCATATGACTTTGGCGTTTACTCAGTCAATACTGAGAGCATCGTCTTGAAACTGAAGAGAGTGATAGATGAAAGTATTGACTACAAGTTGACTGTCCTAGAATCACGATATTTAAAAATTCCTTGAACAAAAAATAACTCCGAAAGTATCCCTGAAATTTACGGAAAATATCAATTATCCATTCAGTTTTTCGGATGTAGAAGTATAATTTAGCCAAAATATTTGTAATTATAAGGTTAACAAGTTGACTGTCTTAGATTTATCAATTTGTTCCCAGGTTTTTTTTTAAAAAGGTATAATTCACATTATCGCTTACGTTATTCTTATTTTGCGCTAACACTCTCATACAAAATTTGAAAAAGTTGAAGCGATAATAGGACGATTTTTGCTCGGTGCATATTGTGCCTTAATGCACACTTGTTAATTACAGAATTGGACCCAACGTTACTATGTATGTAATACATATTGTGTTTACGATTGAATTTTGTCTTTTAACAAATTGTCATCTGAGAAAAATATAGTTACAGCGAATTTTGAGATTTTAATTTTTTGCGTGAAAATATTTCATAGTATGAGGACAATAATTAACCAAAATATCCTATAATGGGGTAATTTTGTACATAATGAGACTAATAAGGTTCCATCTGTGTGTAAAAGTCGTCTCATTTTGGTCTTGTCAGTTATAACTATTCATCGGGAGATTCGATGCTTTAGGTACCTGGGACTAAGAGATGTGCAGGGACATAGAGTGAACAAACATATTATACAGTTTATTTACTTGTATAATACTACCTGCATAATTCACGCAGATACAAGTTACTGGAATTTGTTGTTTATACTTCACTTATTGTTTTATTCCCCTATAGATATTGATGGTTGTACAGAATTCAGGTAAAGATGGAAACCCCCGTAATTTAAATACGAAGAAAAATAATACTTTTGCTCACGATGCGTCTGGAATTAGTGGATTAGTAAGGTTTTATTGCACCTCATCAGGCAAGTGGCATCCAAATTCCCGATGTATAGTTATAGCATTGTTATTCACAGGTGATAATTTAGTAAATAGCGTGTTGAATAAATGTTAGGTGTGTTGTAAAAGAAATGGTATTAGAAAAGAAATCAGTATAATAAAGAATTTTGAAAATAAAAACAATGTTATTTTATTGTAATCTGTGATTCAGAAACCCACACATACAGTCTGTAATCTGTCAAGAAAAAGTTTGTTTCCAATGAGGACGCTACTTGTAGCTTTTTGGAAACTATAGTGGCAACATTTGTACTATTTCAGTAGAAATGTTGCCACCAAACAAAATATTGTTTTTAAATCAGAGGTTCCCAAGCTTTTTTGTCTCATAGACCCATTGGCAGTTTTTTTTTATTGAGTTGTGAAAGGGTAACTACAGTGAAACCCCGAATTTACGTTTCTGTAGGGGACAGAAAAAAAATAACCAATTTTTAAGTCCTATTCTATCCCTTGCGAGGTAAGTAGCATAGAATAATAATATATAGTACCGTAAGTAGTGAGGACAGATCGCCAGACTCCTATTTTTTAGGTCCAATGTGAAAAAAGTATGTGGTTATCGGACCATGAATGACATCTATTGAACAGTAGGGAAAGCATATGCACATTTTTTTTTATTTGACCTTAAATTCAGACACCTACAGATCGGTAGACATAGCTTTGTCGAGATGTAAATAAATAAATTGCTCCTTCATTAAATTGAAAAATACTACAGTCAAGCCCAAATTGAAAATAATAGCATCGTATTAGTAGCCTATTGTAACGGTGTTTTTAATATATTATATTTTTTTATTATATTTATTTCCTGATTAGTGACATCTGTTGATGAATAGTCAAAGCTATTTGTAGTGTAAATCCCTGTAATACCGACAATCGTACGTCATATAATTATTGTATTGTACCGTTGTGTTGTGGGACGAGCTTTGCTTTTGAGGAGACAATCAGACAAACTGAAAGAGACAAGTTAGAAGAGGAAGAAGTGGAACAACGTCGTGAGCAGCTGTCGTCCGACGACTATTGAGTGAAGAAAATGTATTTTCCAAAATGGTAGAATCTCTGCAAATGTTTTTATTCCTCTTTAAATCGAAATATCGTCGGAAATATTCGTTAGTGCCGCCGTTTCTGTGTTCCGTGCTGATTTTCCTAGTGCTGGAGCAAGTGTCTGGAAAGTGCAGTGAGCAGACATGTACCAATGGGGTGTGTAAAAACGATACTTGTGTGTGCGATGAGGGTTGGCAGGGGGCTGATTGCCAATACTGCGGAGGGAAAATAAGGTAAATATCATCCCTTAATCGTCCAACACAACAAAATCATTACAAATCACCCATATTTGGCGATTCAGTTCAGTGACCTACTCACTTGACAGATGAATTTTTGAATGTCAAGTTTAATAAAAACTTCAATAAACAAAGCTTAAAACAGTTCAATAATAAAATACAAACAATTTATTAATAGTTTGAGACATTTTCTCGCACTATTTCATTGTATTTTCCGTATTTTATGTCAGGTAAACAAAAGAGTATCACCTCTTTTTGAAGTGTAGTGTTCACAATTGATTTTCAATCACAGTTAACTATTTTACGATTAGAAAGTTTGGTAATTGTGCAAATAATGTAGTTTCCTCTTATTCAATGAATAATGACTGAGTTTTTCTATTGAAACTTAAATATATAACAGCATCCATCATTGATTGAAAGTTGGTGATTGTCAAAGCCATTGTAACCTACTTGAATTACTTCCTTGTATTCCAAGGGTCAATATGGTTTTTGTAAGACAATTGTCAACTTTCTATTAGGTACAGTATTTTTAACATTGTGCTGGGGTAGGCAAGGAGATAATTGTGCACTATGCACCAAGCAGGAGAAACAGTTACTTCGTGTACTTACTTGATCCAAATTTCGATCAGTTTTTTTGTCGCTTAAGTTAACATATTGAAATTGGGAACTATTACACTGTGGCGACCCCATTCACGGTCAAGATTATTTTGTTTTAAAAAACGATAAAAACACGATAAACTTTTGACAGGAGTGACATTTCAAGTCTGAAACATCGTAAATTTACTCAATTCTTTTTAAAAAAGCACATTCTGACTTTCTGTGCCCTCATCTGGCCCCACCCGCAGTCAAGCTGGGCGAAATAAAACCGTTTTTAGCAGTTTTTTTTTTAATAAAAAAAAATCACAAAAAGTGGGGCCACAACACTTTTATAGTTCCCAAAATTGTAAAAGTGCTATTCTCCTATAATGTTCGTAAATTTTGTATGAGTATGTAAATATGAATAACGTAAGCGACAATGTGAATTATACCTTTTTAAAAAAACCTGGAAACAAATTGATAAATCTACGACAGTCAACTTGTTAACCTTATAATTACCAATATTTTGGCTAAATTATACTTCTACATCTGAAAAACTGAACGGATAATTGATTCCTCCCGTAAATTTCAGAGGTGCTTTTGGAATTATTTTTTGTTCAAGGAATTTCCAAATATTGTATTTCTTGGACAGTCAACTTGTAGTCAATGCTTCCATCTATCACTGTCTTCAGTTTCAAAATGATGCTCTCAGTATTAGCTGAGTAAACACTCTTAATATTTGTATGTCGTATGATAAAATGGAGTATGGGTATGAATTATACATCAACTCTGCCACCATAATATATGATGCATATGGGTAATGTAAATTATTACTCTATTATTGTATTTATGTACAGGGCCGTAGTCAGGAATTAATTTCGGGGGGGGGGGGGGGGGGGGGTGTCGAGGTGTAGATCAAAGACAATCAGTAACAACCATGGGTGTCACTAACTTCGAGCACAACTCAAATTTTGATGTTACCAAATGGAATAAAACATATTAAATAGCGCCGCAGACATAATTTTCTTCAAAAATAGGTGAATTGATGTAACTGGTTGTCTTTCAATTGAAAGGCTATCTATCTATCTATACCCTCACGCCACGTCTCTTGCAGTGTAGGCAGAGAGGACAGAACGCCAGACAGTTCTATCCTTACACACAATCCTAGCTTCCGTCACATTCATACAATTTGTCATACACACTCTCCTTTTACTCAATTGAAAGGCATCTGGATATATATTTCTGACTAGCACCTTTTAGTGCAATTTTTTTCATAATACATTGCAAGGTAGATAAAACAGAAAGAATCGTTTAAAAATCCAGTTTTTTGTGAACAAACCCTCAGCTTAATTAGATTAGCGTCGCAGGCAAAAAAATTAATGAAACAACTGATATTTAATGGATTTTTTGCAATATTTATTTAAAATTCATGACATGATGTAAAAACGATGTGGTAATAATGTGATTCGTTTCTCCTATGTATAAAATGGTGGGTTGGTTGAGGAATTTCGGGGGGGCGGTTTTAACCCCCAAAGCTCCCCCCTGCCTACGGCCATGTATATGTAGGGTATAGTATAGACTTGTCTGTTGTTATCAAACAGTTTAATTAGGTATTCCACGCGTCTCGTTTAATCATATGTAATTAATTCATTATTATATCACACCATATTATCTACATAATATATGTCATACACAGTGTACACATCTGACAACATACAATCTAAAAGTCTAGGAACTTTGTTCACTGTTGCCTATCATCCTTGATTGACTGAAATGACTGATTGTTAGACTGGTGTTGTAATGAGAATGAAAGCGAATGTTTTTAATTTGTTGTATTATAAAAGGATCCAGACTTGTGTATACAACCCCATCAAATACATGGTTGGCGCAGTTGGTTGAGGCGGCAGTCTCTCAAGCGGGAGGTGCCAGGTTCAAACCCCGGCGCTGGCGATGTATTCCACACTTTGCGATACAGGCTTTTAGCCTAGTGCAAGGTGTGCAGGAAAGTATGTGGGTTTGTGTATGCAAAAAAATAAAACTTTCCTGCACACTTTACAGTAAGCTAAAAGATTCGAGCCTGACGCCTCCTGATTGGAAGGTCGCACTCCAACTGAGCCAACCATGTATAACAACCAATCCATTATTAAGATGATTTGGACGTATTGAAAGAATGAGTGATGGTAGAATTACAGAAAGTCTAAGGAAAAGTGGGCATTCTGAGTTGATAATATCGAACAGATCCTAAAGAGACTCGAAGACAGATGCGTTTTGAGTAAAAGAAATCGGAGAGAGTGTATGAGGAATTGCATAAACGTTTCAGTAGCAAGGAGTGTATGTAGGGATAGGGCAGTGTGGCGTTCAGTCTCTTCCACCTACCCCACAAGAGATGCGGATAGTTTTGTCTGTACACACATCTGTATAGAGAAGTGAGAACTAGTTATGTTAGTTTACATGTATATATATATAAACCTGCTTTGATATATTTATGATATGATATTGTGATAGTATCTGGAGTAGCTCATCTGTATTCAAGGCCACATAATTAATATTGTTAATATATAATGAATATTTAAATGTATCACACTTCATTATACCAACACTTAACAGAAGTATCTAGTCTAATATATTATCAAATCTTTAGTCTATGGATGTCCTGTTCAATACCTAGATGGCGTTTGCTAAATTAAGATTCATATTTTTAAAATGAACCATTTATAATTCGTGTTTTCTTTTCTTTGTTGTGTAACTGTACACCGGCTGGCGAAAAGGTGGTAGCCGTCACGCCAGCGCTGGTGATATATATCAACTGTTAATCCGGTGGGCGCGGGTTCGATCCTCAATGCCGACCTACTCCACATGATGACACAAGCTTTTCAAGCTTACTGTGAAGTGTTCAAAGATGTATTTGGATTTATTTCGATAAACACAGATTCATTTAAAAAAAAGAAATAAACTTAAGAATATGTTGAATCATTATGTCACTAAATCATAGGTCCTCAAACTTTTTTGCGACCACAAAGCAATTAACCTACAAATCTAGCTCCAAATTTTCAACATGTTTCACAAACATTTATGGTACCAAATATGATAAGAAAGTATTATGTAAGATTTCGGACACGACCTGCTTAAATGGGATCCGTTTTCGTATACCTCAGTTTTGGACCCCCAGCGGTTGAGAATCAACCACAAGGGTCGGAAACACTGTACTAGACGAACCCCAAATTGTTCCATTCAAATCCATCAAAGGTATCGGAATTACGAAATTGCGGTCGACATGCAATTTAAAACACTGTCTTTAATATGCCAATATGTTCGCTTGGTTTAGAAGGCCTTCAAATTCTAGTAACATTATTTATACCTAATTGTGTTGTATTGTGGATTTGTTTATCAAATGCTTGAGTCATGCTGAGAAGTTCTATTATCTTCACGTTATAATGAGTGCGGTCTGCACTCTTAACAGGAAGTTGCTCTCCATACATCTCTACACTATCTGATTAATGTGCGGTAATCGTTAGTCACTCATTTACTATCTGAGATGTATTTTCACGCTTTACTATTTTCCGTAAGGCATATTGAGATTAGAAAAACGGGAGACTTTAGATCTTGACAACCTTACTAAATATGCTTTGGAAAAAATAGGGTAGAAACATTGAACCTCTATACACGTAGGGAATGACCATAAAAGATTTTTTATATCTTGTATAGATTTCTCAAAAAATGACGTAAAAAACACCCCTGATATTTGAGAAGTAGCATTATAAGTTGCTATTTGTGGATGCCATATTTGTTGATTGCTGTTTTCATTCTGCTACTGCTAATTATTTCTTCACTAGTTGGGTCCCTACCTTTAACCCTTTCGTGGGCAAATTTTTTAAATAGTGTTATCTGTAATTATTGTGTATAATTAGCTCAGTTTAACTTATTTAATGGGATTAAAAAAAGAAAAAAAAAAAGATGTGGTCATCGACTTACAAGATACACCAGGTGAGAAATATGCTTCTCACGAAACTTTTGCTGGCATAAAAAAGTAATTTTCCTATAGATAAAAATACATTTTTTTAAGCTACTTCAAAAATGTCTGGGCCTACCTTTATGAAAACTGTAAATCCGGCCCTGCACTGTACAGCGATCTCTTCCAGCTAACCCAAAGGTTTATGTTTTGTGTTGTATTGTTTCAGACTGGTGGCCCCACAGGGCTACATCCACGATGGTCCCGGCAACTACTCCATAGGGGTGAAGTGCAGTTGGCTGATAGATGGCGGAGTTAACTCCACAGTCCGCCTGCACATTGAGGAGTTTGCCACCGAGTGTGGGTGGGACCATCTCTACGTGTATGATGGAGACAGTGTGGACTCCCCGCTCCTGGCTGTATTCAGGTATATTGTTATTATTATTATTTTTTAATTATACACCAACAAATACACCTTTGTACACTTCACGGTAAGCTTGAAAAGCTTGTGTCGTGAAGTGGAGTAGGTCTGCATCCGCGCCCACTGGATTAACAGTTGAGCGCGTTACCAACCAGGCTACCGACCACCTCAAATTTTCTATCAATTCCCAAATTTTCTTTCAATTCTATTCTCACCCCGCATCCCTTGCGGGGTAGGCAGAGAGAACGGATCGCCAGACTTTCCTATCCTTCCACACATTTCTTCCGTTGAGATAAAACAGAAAACATTTGTTTTATAAATAGTTTCCGTCATCTGTTGTTGATCATCTAGACACACTACTTTAAAAAAAAAAATGGAGATATCTTGTTATTGCATCGATGCTATAGCAGTATTAATAATTTGTTATTTGATTTTATTCCAGTGGGCTGATGTATAAAGACTCGTACGCTGTCCGCAGTGTACCAGAAATCATGACGAGGTCCAGTTCTGCTCTGCTGCATTTCTTCTCAGACGATGCTTACAACATGTCGGGGTTCAACATCTCCTACGCCATCAACGCATGCCCTAGCAAATACTCTGCACTCAACTGCTCAGGTAACTATTATTGTACACATTGAACTTTACCCAGCATTTTATTCTTTACATTCCTGAGGAGGCTCCGAAGTTAGCCGCAAAACTAGAATCATGGAAATTAGCCTCAAATTTCGCAGCAGCTGCTAGGAAAACAGTACATTCTAATCATTTAGTTGGCAACGTCATGCTGCCAACATATTATCTATTCACTATACCTTGGCAGCCGGCGGACGTTAGCTGCAAGTGGAGTTCAAGATTGTATTGTTGGTAGCCCTGATTGTTAAATCTTGTCATGAGAGCTATCAAAGTTCCGCAATATTCTCACATTGTATCTTTTACAAGTAACCTACAATGCCGAAAATATTACAGAGCGGCGCTAGAGAAATCATTTTATATAATTTGTTCCTATTACATTTAGTTGATATTTCGTGTTATTATTTCTAGGTCACGGCATATGCGAGCACTCTGTCTGTCGATGCGATGACGGTTGGACCGGGAAGGCGTGCGAGAAGTCAACGTGTCCAGGTAATTTATTCTTAATTTTATTTACAGACAATAATCATGTCAAATCACGCCAAACCTAAATACTGTCCTGCACACTTAACGGTAAGCTGAAAAGAACAGTAAAAAGCTTGTGTTGCAAAGTGCGGTATACATTGAGATTCGAACCCGGCACCTCTTAATTAGAAGTCTGCACTCTAACAAACTGTACGAATCATGTACTCTATTAACTAACTTTGCTACTTGATTTTCACACACTTTAAGAATGTTTAAACTGTGTGTGCCTTGCATAAATGATTGTTCGTCTGTTGTCTGCTCATATATCTTATCGAGACATATAACATGATGACATATACTATGATATTCTCGAAATCAGCTCCATCTACACACTGAATACCAATACCCATTTAAGAGGACATTCTATGAAGCTCACCAAAAGACGGTTTCACAGTAATCCCAGAAAGAATTTCATTTACAATAGAGTGGTGAATATGTGGAACCGTTTACATGAAAATGTTTTACGAGCACCATTAGTGAACGTTTTTAAAAACAGATTGGATGACTTTCTCCGAACGACGGATGGCGCAGATATTGATTTGGACCCATCAGCCTAGGCTGCTTGCCCAAGAATTAATAATAATATCTCGCTAAAGAGGATAATTTCTTGACATGAAAGATAGTGGCATGTAATCAGTATAATGATTGACACAATACATATTGTAGTGTTATCTTATGGAGTATGTTGGTTGAGTGTTTGCACGCTTTGAATAAACTGTCATTTACTGAATACCTACCATATAATGTGTGTAGTGTAAAGTGTATTGTGATTATACTATGTGCTCTCCATATAGTAATTACTAATCTCCCAGTATAACACAATGCAAACATTATAATTCACATACATTATATGATGCTTGTAAACTTGTAATTACGTAACCTACGTACGTATTGTTTTCACGTCTTTGTTTTCTTCATATAGTATTATCAAGTGTTTTATTATGATCTATCTATCTCATCACGCCGTATCCATTGTAGAGTTGGCACAAAAGACTGAACGCCACACTGCCCTATCCTGTACGCTCTCAGTTTACTTTTACTCAAAACGTGTCTGTTTTGAAGATCTTGTTTATATAATCGATCCATCTATCTATACCCTCACTCCGCATCCCTTGCAGGGTAGGCAGAGAGAACAGAGCGCCAGACAGCCCTATCCTTACACACACTCCATCTGTCACATTCATACAATTTGTCATACACGCTCTCCGTTTCTTTTGCTCAAAACGCCTCCATCCTTGAGGATCATGTCGACATGATCAGACCAGGTCAGTCTTGGGCGGCCGTATTTCCTCACCCCTCTTCACTCACTCAAATATATCTTTTTTGTCATCCTGCCTTTGTTCATTCAAAATACCAGTTAGTATGTGTGTATATGCAATTATCCCTTGTACTCTTGAAGGAGTTGGTGTGTAGTATGGAGATGGTAGGTACAAGTGATTCCTCACACTGCCACCTCCATTGGTTGTGTGGTGTGTTGGATGTGTAGGTATAATGTTGTCTATAGCTTCAGGTGCACATTAGAGCTCATGGTGAACATAGCTGCTAGTATCTTACAGGACTACCTAGTGCTCGTACATACACACACAGCATATCTCAATAAGATCCCCTCGAGTGATTGAAATGTCTTTCAAGTGATATGTTCGTGTAATCATTTTGTATATTTTTCAGGTAATTGCTCGTACGGCATCACGCAAGGCATCTGTCAGCGCTCTACTCACACCTGTCGCTGCACGCCCGGATACGGTGGTAACGATTGTTCGCAGCCCATCAAATATGGTGAGTAAATTTCATCATCTTGTATCTATCTTTTATTAGAAATATGCTGTAAATTGACTTTGGCGATACATGGTTTTCTCAGCCAATACTGAGAGCATCGTCTTGAAACTGAAGACAGTGATAGATGGAAGTATTGACTACAAGTTGACTGTCCTA
Organism: Ceraclea dissimilis; assembly: GCA_963576895.1. Taxonomy (NCBI): domain Eukaryota; kingdom Metazoa; phylum Arthropoda; class Insecta; order Trichoptera; family Leptoceridae; genus Ceraclea; species Ceraclea dissimilis. The sequence goes on from OY756363.1 coordinate 19,280,087, forward strand.
CAATTACAATATTTGGAGACTCCTTGAACAAAAAATATTTCTGAAAGTACCCCTGAAATTTGCGCGATACACGGATTATGCGCTCGGTTTGCAAGATGTAGAAGTATAATTTAATAAAAATCCAAAATATTGGTAAATATGAGATCGACAATTTAACAGTCTTGAATTTTTAAGTGTGGGCCCTGTTGTTTTTTTAAAAAGTTTCAAAATTTAAAAAAGTTGAAGAGATAATAGAACATTTTAACTTCAGTGCATATGGGCCCTTAATATGTCTAATTATGTAAAACTAACGAGTCCAAGTACCCGATATAGGGTCTAAGGACGATAAACAACAATAAACTACAGTGAAACTCGGATTTTAAGTTCCCGCATTTTACGTTTTCCCCTATTTTAAGTTTTTTTTGGCCGGCCCCGTTTCACTCCCATACATTCCAGAACAAAAATTTCCCGAATTTTACGTCAGGCGCCAAAAACAATTCCCGGATTATAAGTTTTTTTCAGCCGTAAAGTTGTCTGAAATATCTATGCAAAATCATGTAAAATTAAACTGTTTGTCAAAAAGTTCGACAAAAAATATTAAGCAAAGAAAGTGCTTCAAGTCACATTGCTACCTTTTTACTTAATGCCAACATGTGGCCGGCCGATGTTATCTTATCTCCCCCTATCACCCCAGTAGGTACATCCCTACATCTTGAACTTGTAGTACCTATGTATGTGTACTATGTATAAGTACACCGCGTGCATCCGGTCTGTTGGTTTCCTGAGAATCTAAACATTTGCGGTGCATAGTATAGTGTTAATTTTAATCACCAGTGTTTGGTATAACTTTAATTTAAAGTTTCCGTATTTTTTTTCCAGTTAATTGTAGCGCAACATACACATTACTCGTTTTATTTAGGTATTTAATATATGCCTACAAGTGGGTATTATTCTAAACAGTGCTGTGTGATTTACTTTTCGCGAAATTTTTGTGTACCAATTTTGTTGAATTTGAAAAAAAATCAATTCCTATTTAATTTACTTTGACTTTGGTGGTTATTCCAATTTATATTTCCACAATTGCGATGTGTATCGTCAGCCTTAATGGATGTTCGGAAGAAACTCGGAAAGGACCCGAAACACCGTTTGATATTTGCAAAAATTTTAACTAGGTCATTGGACATGTAGGTACCTAATGATAAATACGCGTCTAAATAAAAAATCTAAAGTGACTTTTTGAAAACTAACAAGTAATAAATAGCTGTTTCAATGTTTACTCGATATAAAGTGTGTTATGTACGAAGTGCTATTATTTATACTCACAGATAATGTGAAATGCGCGTGATTTACGTCTTGTGCGCGTTAAATTACATACTCATGTGGGGAGTCAAATTTGTGACAAATCTTCGACATCCACGTGGGTTACTTTTTCCTTATTAAATTATTCAGTTTATTTTGTTATGAAAATTTAGAAAAACAGCCTTTTTTCGATGCCAAAAAAACATAGGTACCTACATAATTTGACACCGCATATTGTTAAAATTGGTGCGGAATTCAAATGTTCGTGTCGCGTAATTCTCTTATTTTCCTGTTTTCAGTTACTTGGAATTTGAATTAACGGACTTTTATTGTATGGGGGGTATTAACTGAAAATTCAGTTCTTTCAATTTAGTTTTTTAGTGATATAATTCACTTTTGCTTCTTGTAAACATAATTGAAACATTAACGCCAAAGAACAGGGGTAACAGATATTGCCCAGCGTATCGCATCTCTCAAATGGCGATGGGCAGGCCACATGGCTAGAGACCCAGACGATAAGTGGTCGAAGAGGGTCTTAACCTGGAAACCCAGAATTACCACCAGGGGGGTAGGAAGACCACCACTGCGATGGAGAGACGACCTGGTAAAATACGTGGGTACCAACTGGATCCAAAGAGCCCAGGATAGAGCGACGTGGAAGCAAATGGAGGAGGCCTTCGTCCAGGAGTGGACGGGAATAGGCTGACGAAGAAGAAGAAGAAACATAATTACTGTCAAGAAATCACTCCTACTACATGACAAGGAAGTTAACAGTGAAAAGTAACTACGTTTTTATAGGACATACTAAAATATCATTTCCCACATTTTAAGTTTTCCCCTATTTTACGTTTTTTTTCGGTGGTCCCCAGAAAAACGTAAAATCCGAGTTTCACTGTATATCCATCCGATAATTCCATAAATTTTTTTTAAAAAGGATCTGGGCTTGCATGTACAAACCTAAAAGCTTTCCTGCATACCTTGCACTATCTCAAAGTGTAGAATACATCGCCAGCTCTGCGGTTTGAACCTGGCACCTCCCGCTGGAGAGACTGCCGCCTCAACCAACTGCGCCAACCATGTACTCATTTACTAACTATTGTTTGGTCTTGTATTCCAGGTGTTTGGGAGGAGATTGAGAGTTCAGACTGGAAGCCAGCGGGCACTGCCTCACATGGTGCCGTAGTGTGGAGAGACTCCCTGTATATTGTCTTTGGAGAGGGCTACGGGAGGTCGCATCTCATGTATACTTATGATTTCAACGGTGCGTATAAATCAAGACTTTTTTTGCGATATAATACTTGTGATAGAGATGAGATAGATAATACTATACCGTGTATTGTTACTATACCTACTGTGTATTGTTTTTATACCTGCTGTGTATTGTTACCATACTCTGTATTGTTACTATACCTGCTGTGTATTGTTACCACACTATGTAGTATTGTTACTATACCTGCTGTGTATTGCTGCTATACCTACTGTGTATTGTAACAGTACTATGTTTATCTTTTTGGCCTCTTTATATTATGACAAAGCCACCATTGGGTGACCGATGGCAAACAACTGTATGTTTTTATTATACGGTGTATTGTTACTGTGCAAAGTATTGTAACTATATACCGTGTATTGTTACAATAAAGTCGTCACAATTATGTTTGGAAGCCTGATGGGTAACACGCTTGACTGTTAATCGGGTGGGTGCGGATTCGATTCCTGATACCGAATTACTCCACTTCACAACATAAACTTTTCTGGCTTACTGTGAAGTGTACAGCTCAGATTAATTTCTTTTAAATCTGTTGGTACAGTGTATTGTTACTCTACAGTGTATTGTTACTCTACAGTGTATTGTTACATTAAATTGTATTGTTACTATATTGCATGTTACAGGGAGTGTGTGGGAGATGGTGCATCCCTCGTCCCTGGTGACGCCACTGCCCAGGTATGGTGGCAGTGCCGTGCTGCACGGCGACAAGATATTCTACTACGGAGGCGTCGTCTCCAGACATCACATTCACACACACGGCACTCAGAAACATCGAGCAAGGTTGGTTCAATTTTAATTTATTTTACAGTTTTTTCCCTCAACAGAGACGAGAGGCATCTTCATCCACATAATATAGCCTTATGTGAACTCCCTTGGGGAGGAAGCAGAATGGGTGTTCCGATGCTTACGAGTCGGCTTTGGCTGGCATAAGTGATCACTTTATTCCCAGGGCAACGTTCACCCATTCCACCACATCCTGCTCTCAGTTGTGTAATTTTTGGAAGTTGTGTAGATGCTACAGCTGGAAATTACTTTACATTGACCCAGTGTTTCCGATGCTAACGCCATCTGCTGAGGAGTGGATGCAACATTTGCAAGGAAAGTGATCACAATCACGCGGTTCATAATTCGTTAATACATCTGTTGAAGGTCCGTGGCCGCGTGGATAAGCCGTCGACACCTGACGGAGTCTAATTGGTGCAGTTCATTGTGAATTCACTTGAATGTAATGAATAATGTTTCACATGATGTTATGTTTCTTCCAGGCACTCCTCAACATCCAGATTTCGAGATGCCTCCGGTCACGTAAGTCACGCTCTGCCCTTATCCACCTCTCAAGACGGCATGTCGGAGAGGCTGGAGAGCTCGGAGAAGGCGGAAGGAGTGGATGGAGATGGGTCCGCTGTGACGTGGGTGACTGACGAGCTGTGGGCGTTTGACATCAGTGCCAACTCCTGGGAGAATATTACTGTGAAGACTGAACCGTGCAATAAAACAATCGCAATGTGCGGTAAGATATGTACATTCTGTATTCTATCCTATCCCCACATCCCATGCAGGGTAGGCAGAGAGAACAGATCGCCAGACTTTCCTATCCTTACACACTTTGCGCTTGGAAAATAAATCCAGATAGTAAGTCAGATTTTGTCCAGCTCAAGCCTTGGAAGACACGGAGCGATCGAGAGGATCCAGCACACCGCCGTATTTGGTATCTCACAAAAGTGCTTCACGAGTAGAACTCATATCTTTTTACAAATTTTGAATCTGCCTTATTCTTGATGGGAGGCGACATTGGAATGAAGGAACCCAAGCACCTCGGAAGGGCGTGCTTGGTAAAATAACGGGATCTAGGTTGTGAGGTAGTGAAATCATTGTTTTAAAAAATTGTTTAGATTAAACTTACTTTTTAATATCTAGGCCCCTTGAAGTCGGCAGGCCACACGGCCACCGTAGTCACTCTCCCCGAGTCTTCCAGCCACAGGAAGCCCACAAAGAAGATGATCGTGATCTTCGGGCACTCCCCCCACTATGGCTACCTCAACACCGTCCAGGAGTACAACTTTGGCACTCGGGAATGGACGCTCGTGCAGACCAGAGGGTACCCTGCTAAGGGAGGCTATGGTCACACGGCGTCTTATGATGAACTGACCGAGAAGATTTACGTGTACGGAGGTATCATCTCTGAATCGGAAAGCAATCAGGTCAGTACTTTTTTTAATATATTTTGATAATTCCCGGAGGCAGGACGCTTGTCAACACGCTTCTCGGTATTAAAAGCCAGAAGAGGTACTTCTATATACTCATCGTAGTTTTATAACAAGTAGTTATCTATCTTATCTATCCCTAACAAGGGGGGAGGGAGGGAGTCCCGTCGGCGCCTCCACGTGGCGAACCCTGGGCAACGTGGGTGTCTTCGTCCCTCTTCGGGGGTCGGAGCCGTCTGCGGCGAAGTTCGACGGGATAGGGACGCTGGGCTGATCACCCAGCACCCGAAACTAATTAGGGATTAACAGGCAAAACACCACCAGGCCTCGGACGCACGGACCCGCACAGGGGGGGGCCCGCGCAGCTCGTGCATCCCCTGCAACGACCACGGAACTCAAAAGGTTTTTGAAAGTCGGGACCTACAACGTGAGGACGCTGAGACCGAACAAGGAGTTGGTTGCCGCCAAGGTAGCGAGCGATTATGGACTCGATCTGTTGGGTGTGTGTGAGGCGCGCCTGCTGGGCTCTGATCGGTGTGATGCCGGGGATTACTCCATGCTTTACTCCGGTCATAGAACATTACACAGGAGAGGCGTTGCCTTGCTCATGAGCAGACGAGCTTCTAGCTCGTTCCTTGACTGGGATCCAATTTCAGACAGGATCTTACGCGCATCCTTTAGGGCAGCGGGTGAAACGTTGACGGTACTTGTATGTTATGCTCCCACGGAGGATGCGGGCGTCGCTGCAAAGGACGGTTTTTATAACCTTCTGGAGGCTGTGACGTCTCGTATCCCCAGACGGCACAGGGTCATTGTGATGGGCGACTTCAATGCCAAGGTAGGCAGTGACCCGTCAAACGGACCCGGCGTAATGGGTAGGCATGGCATGGGAGTGCTAAATGACAATGGCACCCGGCTGATCGAATACGCGACACTCCATGGTTTCCTGATAGGGGGGACTTTGTTCCCCCATAAAGACATCCACAAATATACCTGGACCTCCCCTGATGGCCGAACCAGAAATCAAATTGACCACCTCTTAATCAGGGCTTCAAACCGTTCTGACTTGCTCGATGTTGACCGCGCATACCGCGGAGTTGACCTGAGCTCAGATCATGAGCTGCTTGCTGGCTCTCTAAAACTCAGGTTCGAAAGATTTGCAAGACCACCTGCACCGCGGATACTTGATGTACGTAGGTTGGAGTGCCCTCAGTCGCGTATTCGTTACGAGGCTGAGCTGCACAGGAAACTTGAACCCGAGAGGTTTCTCTCTGACATACCCTCAGTGGAGGCTGCGTGGGAGAGACTCCGAGAGGTAATTAAAGAGTCAGCTGCTTCGATCATTGGATATAGGGACAGGAAGAATCCAGGCTGGATGTCAGCGGAATCATGGAGACTCATTCAGGATCGTCAAATGTTAAAGGTCCTCAGAGATGGCGAAAGATCCCCGAATAGGCTGGAGACCTTGAGAACTCAATACAGAGAGCTTGACCACAAGGTGAAGCAATCTGTACGTCGCGACAAACGGCATAACATCGAAGCCACCATACAGCGGGCAGAATCTGCAGCGGCCGTGAATGACTCGAGGACTCTCTTCGAAATCTCCCGAGAGCTGGGCGGCAGGGGTCAGAAAAGAAGAATGGACGCGGTGCGAGACCGCAACGGAAATCTGATCTCTTCGCCTGACCTGCTTAGGGGGAGATGGAGAGAGCATTTTGAGTCAATTCTAAACCGACCGGACCCCTCCTCGCCCTTCAACATTGGCGAGGAGGAGGGAGACCTAAACATACCACGAGCGAGTGGTATAGTTGAAGGACCTCCGAGTCACGGGGAGATTGTGTCTGCTGTAAGGAAACTCAAGAATAACAAGGCTCCAGGAGATGATGGTATCCATGCAGAGCTCATAAAATGCGGCATGAACGCACTCATTGACCCGCTTTACCACCTCTTCAATAAGATCTGGAATGAGGGGCTCTGCCCAAAGGACTGGAGGAACGGAACCATCATAACACTATTCAAAAAGGGGAACCCTCAGGAATGTGGAAATTACCGTGGAATTACTCTACTGAGCGTACCCGGTAAGGTCCTATCTCAGATCATCTTGAACCGCATCCAGAAACCAATCTTAGCCATACTGAGGAAGCAGCAATGTGGCTTTGTGCCTGGCAGGTCCTGTTCGGACCCAATTTTCTGTGCCAGGTGTGTCCTCCAACAATCACAAGAGTATAACTCGCCAGTCGCTTGCTGCTTCATTGATTTCGAAAAAGCCTTTGACAGCCCCCATAGAGAATCAATTTGGAAGATATTGGCCCTTTACGGTATTCCCACGAGGCTGGTAGCCATGATCGAAGCCCTGCACACGGACTCGGAGTGCAGTGTGAGAACCTCCTGTGGTCCAACTGACACCTTCAGGATCACAACTGGGGTTCGACAAGGATGTGTACTGGCGCCCTTCATCTTTGTTACCGTCATGGACTACCTTCTCAGAAAATCCACGGGGAACTCAGGGGGAGTGCCGTTATTGCAAAGACCTGCCAACGAAACAAACGTGGGAACTCTACACGATCTAGAATATGCGGATGATCTCGCCCTATTCGACACGTCTGTGGGTGGACTACAGCACAGCACTACAATGCTCTACAACAACGCGACACGCCTTGGCCTCAAGGTCAACACTGGCAAAACTGAGTACATCTGTAACGATGCATGTCCGGATAGGGTCACAGCTATGATTGTCAACGGCAATCAAATCTCCCAGGTAAACAAATTCAAATACCTGGGCGCCACCATCACCCCGGCAGGTGACCTCCGGACAGAACTGCCCATTCGCATCGGAGCTGCCAGTGGGGCATTCAACAACATGGACAAGATCTGGAAGGCATCCGGGTTTAGTATCCAGACAAAACGCCGCCTATTCAACGCCTGTGTGATCCCTGTCCTCCTCTACGGCTGCGAGTCATGGCACTTAACCAAGGCTCAAGAGCGTAAGATACTCAGCTTTGAGAATAAGTGTCTTAGGAGGATACTGGGTATCACATGGCAAGAACGTAAAACCAACGAATACGTTCGACGGCGTTCCCAGCAACGATCAATCCTGTCAGTAATACAGGAAAGACGTTGGTCGTGGCTGGGCCATGTTTTGCGAATGCCCAACGACAGCTGGCCAAAGAGAGCGCTGTTTTTCCACCCACAGGGGTCCCGACGCCCCGGAAGACCCTCTTTCACAGTGCACCGTTCCTATGACAACGAGATCAGAGCGTTAGGAATGACGTGGAGAGAGGTAATATCACTCGCACAAAATCGCTCTGAATGGAGACGCCTGGTAGCCTCCCTGTGCTCCCGAATGGAGACATAAAGGGCGTAGTAGTAGTAGTAGTAGTTATCTCAATGGATGTACAGCAAAGGATGGACTTTCCAACATGCTTATATGCTGGTTTAATGTGATCACTTTACACAATGCTCTTTCTTTTTTTTTTTTAATGCTCTTTCTTTTTTTTTTAGGTTTTTGTGGTTTCCCTGATATCGCTTAAGGCATATGCCGGAGAAAGTTTAGCTAGAAAAGTCTGTCCACACGGCACTCTTTTGTGATAGTTATTCACAGTAGTTTTTTGTTTTCTTTATTATTTTATTTCTTAATTACGGTCTTCTCCCACGATATTGTTTCGATTCCTATAAATACTCACTCTATTCCCATAAATAATCGCCTGATGATGAGGGTGCAAATCCTAGAATACTAGTCGCGAAATCATAAGTCCTTTTTCTGTGTATTTTAATCTAAATATTTAGTTTTTCATTTTTTCCTTAAAAATGGACTTCCACCATGTACCGACGGTCAAAAACATCGAGTAAACATATTGCTATATGAGTGTGATTACATGAAACATGTTGTTAATGTTTGCAGGTACTGAGCTCCAACTTGTATAGTTATGATCCAGTCACTAGGATATGGACACTGTTGGCTCATGCACCCAGCGCGAGATTCCTTCATTCTGCTAACTTCATCACTCCAGGTTCGTACATAATAATTCTCCCTGAGATCCCCTTCAAATTTCTTCATGCAACAGTTCTATCATACATACAGTCCATTTTTTTCAGAAGTAAATAAATAAATTAATAAAACTATTGAAAAAGATAATTTTCAAATGGCGGGTTTATTGCCGTCGGCAATGTCTGCCAACCAACCACTTGTGACATTCATTAGAAATAAAAAATACATACATATTTAAGTGTATGAAACAGAAGAAAAAACAACTGAATAAATATAAACAAAAATTACACGGAGAAAACTTGGTTTAGTGTTGCTTGATGTGATAATAAGATATGGTTACATTTTTTCGTTACTTTCAAATTATATTTCAGCACTGTTTGCAACTTTGTTTTTTAAACTTGCGATTTATTTTTATTTTATTCTTATAAGGCAAAACAGTGAGTGGCATTACAGCTATAGGCCTTTCCGCCATGCACTCACTGCAGTTACAATGAAAAGTACATTACACATTGGTGACGGCGGTTTAAAGGGATTATTGGAGTATTTTTTTCTTTATCCAACTCGCAAAACTCTCTTGCCAAAAATACCAAACCAAAAATAATTCAAGTAAAAATGAATGAATTGTTGCAGGTATGATGCTGGTATTCGGAGGCAACACCCACAATGACACGAGCCACAGTTTCGGAGCCAAGTGTTATTCTAACGAGCTGTTGGCTTACGACGTCCTCTGTGATTCGTGGCATCATCTCAATATACCACTACACTTGAGAGAGAGTAAGTTAAATTGTTAAGAAAAACGAGATCAAAGTTTCGCTCTTACATTTACACACGGATGGAACATTATTGTAGATGAAATCACAGTTGTTCCTACACCATTTCACAATAAAAAGTAGGTTGTAAATGTTGCATCAACTCCTCAGCAGGTGGCGTTAGCATCTGAAACATTGGGTCAATGTGAAATAAATTCTAGCTGCAGCATATAATACAACTTTCAAAAATTACACAATTGACAGCAGGATGTGGTGGAATGGGTGAACAAAGTGATCACTTAAACCAGCCAAAGCCGACTCGTAAGCATCGGAACACCCATCCTGCTTCCTCCCCGAGGGAGTTCACACAACGCTACATTATGTGAATGAAGATGTCTCTCATAAAAAACTGTAATTATTAGTCTCGTTAAGGTGCTCTTACACGAGCAATAATTCAGCAACTCGTACAAATCGCATTGATTAACATTATTTTGCAATATATAGCAATTATTTAGGCAATATTAATAAAAGCCAGACAACGATATTGCGTGCAAACAAGAAAGAGAATTGTCATGATGTCGGCGACACGAATTGCTGAATATCTAATCGGTTCAGTCAATTCTCTTTTGTAAGAGCACTTGTTATTTCAACAGATTCTCCAATTTTTTTGTACCTCAGAATTACAATAAATTTTTTTTTTTTAGATTTGGCTCGCTACGGTCACTCGGGCACAATGTTCGAGGGATCTCTGTACATCTACGGCGGCTTCTCGGGCCAACTGAGGAGGGAGCTGCTCAGGCTCAGGCCGGGGGACTGCCACATGCTGAAAACGCAGGCCAGCTGCTTGGGGCCCAAGTCCACCGTCAAGTGTGTGTGGGATGTCAACAAGTCGCAGTGTTATAATGTAAGAAATGTCATTATTATTATTTGATATTGGGTAGGCAGCTTTAGCTGTTTTGACCAAAGTCCCAGTTAAGTAGTGTTTATATTATCTAGTCTATTCTTGAAGGTGTTGGTGTGTAGTATGGAGCAAGTACCACTGACTCTGGCAACTGATTCCAAGCACTGACAGCTCTATCGGTCAAGAAGTGCATGTCAATTGCATGTCATTTTGAATTCAATTTTTAACCAACATTCAAATTCCCTTGAGGGTAGGCAGAGAGAACAGATCGGTAGAGACTTTCCTATCCTTACACACAATTTGTGGTTCCGTCACATGCATGCAGTTCGTTATATGCTTTCTACGATTCCAGGGAACCAGGGTTGCCAGGTGTTTGGTATTTTATCAAACTATCAGTATTTTCTGCTTATGTTCGGTATGAAAAAAAATAAATACCGAACATCGGTAGGTCAAATTTAACGGTTTTAGTCTATCTTCTCGTCCTAGGAACCCTCCCTCCTGCTCAACATTTTTTTTCGGTTATGTTCTATATACATCTAGCAACCCTGTTCAGAACACGTCCGTCATTTCATATACGATTAATTTATACAATAATCATGGCTTAATGAATGTTATTGGTGCAGGTATCAGAAGTCTCCAAAGACTTCCTCCGTGCTGGCGACCCAGACTTTGAGAACAGTTACTACAAGTGTCCGGAGGAGAGCAGAGACACCAAGACACAGAAGATGATTTTAAATAAAGGTGAGAATATACAGTCCATTTTTTTCAGAAGTCTCATGGGGCAAACTTGGTTCAGTGTTGCTTGATGTGATAATAAAACATGGTTACATTTTTTCGCTACTTTCAAATTATATTTCAGAACTGTTGTTAGAATAAACTGGCAACTTTGTTTTTCAAACTTGTGATGGCGGTTTAAAGGGATTATCGGAGTATTTTTTTCTTTTTCCAACTCACAAAACTATCTTGCCTTTTAAATGATTTCTCTGGCGCCGCTCTGTAATATTTTCGGCATCTTAGGTTACTTGTGAAATATGCAATGTGAGAATATTGCGGACCTTTGACGGTTCTTATAACAAGGTTCGACAATCAGGACTACCAACAATACAATCTTGCAATCCCACTTGCGGTCACAGCTTGAACATAACATTTAATAATCGTGTTTTTGCTTGTTTTAGATCGGTGTTCTCTCCAAGACTGTGCCTCGTGTGTTCAGACGTATCCGTGTGTGTGGTGTCCTGCTGGTGTGTGTATGACAGATAAGTGCGGCGCCAACTATCATCCCACACTGAGAAAGGTAATTACAAATCTAAATACGTGAAACCTCGAATTCACGTTTCTGGGTGCTGGGTTCTGGGTGAAAGTTGAATCTTTTAAATCAAAGTCACTTTTTTTTTCCTCCATTTTACATAGCCGTAAAGTTATTTTTATTAAAAAAGTTCCGACTAAAAAAAATTATGAAAGTATGTCAGGGTCGCATTGCTACACTTTTTACTTATTGTCGAACACATGCTATGTAAACAGAAATACTGGGAATTCTCTATTGCCCTGTATAAGGTTGGGCTTCATCACAAGGTGAAAGAGAGACAACATGAATATCATCCAATGAATTGTCGTACATGTATTAAGGCATGGATGAATTCTCTGCTTTCTAGTACCTGTGATCCATGCAAATACTACTACAAGACTAATGTGTATTTATTTTTCTCAGACGATAACTCGGCTGGACGAGTGCCCCAGTGAGAGAAGCATGACGTGTTCCTCCCTGCACTCATGCCGAGCTTGCACCAGGGCTGGAGTGGCGCCGATGCAACATACTACTGATGCTGCCCATATCTCCACGTTCAATAAGGGAGCCGCTCCGGTGTCTCCGTGCTACTGGGATCTCCAGGCTGCCAAGTGTATTCCACACACTGCTGGTTAGTTACTTTTTATTTCGTCCCCACACTTGTGTAAGGGAGTGAGATATGGACGTTAGGGTGTCTCGTCAATGGATAAAGAATTCTTTTTAAGAATATCAGAACACAAGAGGTGTCAAAATATGTGTATTAACAAGTAGTTTCAGGCTGCATATTTAGTTTTTAATTACAATGATACTACTTTTAGACTTCCACCAGAGTCTAAATATGAAAATTTGTACCTGAAACATAATTTTTCACATCTTTAGGGCCTGATATTTTTTCATGATGACTTATACATTTGAGAATTATCTTGAATATCCAATTGGTTTGGACATTTTATTCAATTCTCTTTCTCATTTGCACGCAATATCGTTGTCTCACTTTTGAGTAGGTACCTACATGGTTGAAGCGGCAGTCTATCAAGCGAGAGGTGCCAGGTTCAAATCCCGGCGCTTGCGATGTATTCCACTCTTTGCGATACAGACTTTTAGCCTAGTGCAAGGTGTGCAGGAAAGTATTTGGGTTTATGTATGCAAGCCCAGATCCTTATTTAAAAAAAGTGCCGAAATAATGTTAATCAATGCAATCTGTATGAGTTGCTGCAATTACTGCTCGAAAAATTGCTCGTGTAAGAGCAGCTTCAGAGACTCTATCATAATGTTTATGGTTTCAGTGACAGCCTCGTCTACAGAGCTCGGCACTGACGTGGAATTGGGTGGCGGAGGTAACGTCTGCAGTTCAGGCTGCTGGGAATTGACTTCGTGCCACAACTGCACACAGTACGAGTGCATCTGGTGCCAGAACCAGGCCAGGTGCGTGGACAAGAATGCCTACACCGCGTCATTCCCCTACGGACAGTGCCGGGAGTGGACCACGGTCATCGGGAGGTGTAGGAGTCCGCAGCCAGTCGGTTAGTCTGTTTGTAATACTTTTATTTTTGCTACTACTTCTACACCATCACAAAGTAATCATCCCAACGGATATACAGAAAAGGATGGACTTTCCATCAGGCTTATTGAAACACTCAAAACCAAGGACTGTGGCCATACATACGTAAAGGTTTTGTTAAGAAGACAGCGGTATGGAGAGAGGAGGTTACTATTTAGTATGAAAAAAAATCCTACCCCCGCCAAAACAAACCTGTATATGTCTTTTGTTGTTTTGTAAAATTAAAACATCGGTTGTGCGGCCCGGTAACCAATCTGATTTTTAGAATCTGGCCCAGCTGCCGAAAAGGTTGGCTACCCTTGATTTAGAAAGTATTGTATCTTTGATTGATTTCATTCCACTAATTTTAGATAATACGCCCTTAGTTCACCAGAGATCCAGTGACTCGTGTGCGGCCTACGCCTCGTGCGGGCAGTGCAGAGAGGAGCCGGCGTGCGGCTGGTGCGACGACGGCAGCCGCACGGGTCTGGGCACCTGCATGCCAGGGGGGGCGGCCCACCCCGCCTACAACTACTCCTGCCCACTGCACAACTGGCACTTTACACATTGTCCAAGGTAAGCACTTTTCATACAGGGTGTTTGATAGATGGGAACAGATGTCTTGAGAGATCATTTGGGATTTTTCGAGGCAAGCTTATTATTATTGAGAGTTATTCGAGATTTTCACTTTTTATCGAAAAACCCCGAATTACTCAAGTTTTACTTCAATGTAAGGAAATGTACCTACTTAGTTCTATGATTATCTTTTGTTACTCCAGTATGTGTTTAGTCTATTTAACTCACTAGTTTCAATATGAAGAAATAATAATGATAAAATATATCGAATTAAAGTTTCGAGGAATAGATGTTTCAAAAACGAGTTACGAAGACTAGGATAGAATAACTTAAAGAGATCACTACTACTGGATTGTAGCTTGGTCTTCCCCCTCAACATCCCCACCCGGTCGAACTCGCTGCGACGCTCAGTGTCAGTTTGGCAGCCATAAAGAATGGAGCTCCCGATCGCATCGCCCGCCAGGTGTGAAGTACGCTCCGTGATTCGTTTTTTGTGTGCCTAAGGTCATTCGGTGACGGAAATTCATTCTCAACTGACAGAAGTGTATGGAGATGCGTGCATGAGTGTTCAGATGGTGCTTAAGTGGTGCAAAGAATTCATAGAAGGTTGCACAGATGTCCATGACGAACAGCTGTCCGATATTGAGTAGTACGAATTGTCATATTTTTGTGTTTCCAGCTGCCAGTGCAACGGTCACTCCACCTGTTTGGAGAATAGTTCTGTGTGTGTTCAGCCCTGTGGTAACTTGACCATGGGCCCCCACTGTGATAAGTGCACCCCTGGCTACTGGGGGAACCCACTCAATGGAGGACGATGCCAACGTAAGTCAAACATTATTCATTTTATTTTCCCGTCACTGTATTATGTACTAGTTTATAACATGATTGTACTGTTGGTAGCCCTCATTGTCAAATATTATCAAAAGCCCTTATTGTCAAATCTTGTCGGAAGCCGTCATTACCAAATCTTGTCAAAGGCCCTTATTGTAAAATCTTATTGGTAGCCCTCATTGTCAAATCTTGTTGGTAGCACTTATTGTCAAATCTTGGTAGCCCTTATTGTAAAATAATACGTATTTATTTGTGTGACTTACAGCTTGTGAATGCAACGACCAGGCCACACTGTGTCACCCCGAGACTGGAAAGTGCTTCTGCACCACCAAGGGTCTGGCAGGAGACAGGTGTGAGAAGTGTGACGCCACCAACCACTACCACGGAGACCCCAGCAATAAGGGCTCTTGTTATTGTAAGTACTCGATCCAACTTGTTTTGCTGGCCTTATAAATAAACTACAAATTATTTCATCTTATTTGGCAGTACAGATGTTAGCCTGTACATCTTCTAACATGAAATAGACTATAAACCTAATCCTATCTCTATGGTATTGTCACACAATTGACAACCTAAAGGTGCGCTTACACGGGCAATTTTAAGAGCAATAGCAACTCGTACAAATCGTATTGATTAACATTATTTCGCAATATATTGCAATTATTTCGGCAATATTTAAAGCGGGACAACGATATTGAGAATTGTTTCTGTCAATTTAGTCAATTCTCTTTCTCGTTTGCATACAATACTATTGTCTCGCTTTAAATACTGCCGAAACAATTGTTACATATTGCGAAATACTGTTAATCAATACGATTTGTACGAGTTGCCGCAATTATTGCTCGATAACACCAGACTTGCAAAGATAGTCAAAACGGAAAACCCCATTGGAAGAAGATTACCCGGAAGGCCACCCAAGGACAGCCCACTGTCACAAACAGGTCACCTGACAAGAGGAAGAAGAAGAAGAATTTCTTGAAAAATTGCTTGTGTGAGAGCACCTTAAGTTACTGAATTTTTGTAATTATTTATTATCATTTTTTTGTTCTCAGATGACTTAGCCATAGATTATCAGTTCACGTTCAACTTATCCAAGAAGGAGGATCGCCACTACACTCAGATCAACTTCCGCAACTCCCCCATCAAGCGGGACATAGACGCGGACTTCTCCATTACGTGCAGCGTCCTGGCCAAGATGAACATCACAATACGGACGGCCAACGGACAGGAGAAGACCGTGTTTCACTCAATCAATTGTACGACGTTTAAATATAGGTGGGAAATGTTAATTACGCAATTAAATTTTATAGTTGAGATTTTTGGGACATGTAGAGAGGATGAACGATGAGAATATACCCGGGAGAAAGAAGAGGTGTAAGAAGGTGCAGCCATCCAAGAAACACATGGCTCGACCATGTAGACCAGATTCTCAAAGATGTAAGTGTTCTGAGTAAAAGTAATCGTAGAGTGTGTATGAGGAATTGCATGAATATGACGGAGGCGAGAAGTGTGTGTAAGGATGGGAAAGTCTGGCAATCTGTTCTCTCAGCCTGCCCAGCATGGGATGAAGGGATAGAATAGAATATAAATAATTACAAATTGGTGTTGAACTTTTTTACAGATTTGCAAAATCGGACCACAACTTTGGCGTAGAGGACAATGTGACATTAACAACATTCTACGTGTACGTGTATGACTTCCAGCCTCCGCTGTGGATTCAGATATCATTCTCACAGTATCCTAAACTAAACCTGCAACAGTTCTTCATAACGTTCTCATCGTAAGTTTCACATTGTACCTACACTTGTACGCTAGCACCATCTGTTGAGAATTTTAAGCAATTATTACATCGACCACCTTTTAGTAATGTATATTAATTTCAAAAACCTAGACACAAATTGAAAGCTCTAAAACAGTCAACTTGTCAACCTTATAATTACCATTATTCTAGCTAAATTATACTTCTACATCTGAAAAACTGAGCAGATTATGGATTCTTCTCGTAATTTCAGGGGTACTTTCGGAATATTTTTTGTTGAAGGAATATCCAAATATTGTAATTCTAGGACAGTCAACTTGTAGTCAATACTTCCATCTATCACTGTCTTCAGTTTCAAGAGGATTCTCTCAGTATTGGCTGAGAACAATTCAGGGTGCCGAAGCCGAATGACAGCCTTAGTGGTTATTTGTACTGATTGTGTGATTTATTTATTTGATTAACAGATGTTTCCTGCTACTTCTCCTGGTGGCCGCCATTGCATGGAAAGTAAAGCAGAGATACGACATGTTCAGAAGAAGGCAGAGAATGTTCGTTGAGATGGAGCAGATGGCTTCCAGACCGTTCTCAACGGTAAGTCATTCCTTCACACTTACTGCATTCAGGAATATCGTATTGAAGAAAGTCCATCCTTTGTTAGGTTTAGTTCCCTCGAGCAATTTACATATTTACGTTTCTGACTGTTTTTGATGTCCAGGTTCTGGTGGAGATAGAGATACGAGAGACTGAGAATGTGGAGAGTGCAGTGGAGGGCAACACAATCACCAGCAGCACGGGAGCCTTGGGAGCCAGCGTCCCAGCGCTGGCGGCCGTGAGGAAGAAGAGGGACTCTCCCTCCCCCATAGCGCTGGAGCCTTGCAACGGCAGTAAAGCCGCTGTCTTATCTTTACTAGTCAGGTAACTAGCAGTCTGTCAAGAAACAGATGGTCTGGGGATTATTTGGGAACTACAATTTTGTGTGCTGGCAACGTTGCCAAGTAGCGCCCCCACCGAAAACTGTCTTTTTCTTAACAGACTGTAAAATATTAAATTTTCGATCCCCAATGCCGACTTACTCCGCTTTACCACGCGAGCTTTTCAAGCTCACCAAGTTGTAGCTACCTATTTGGGTTTGAGTAAAAAAAATGGGTGACAATGAGATTTAAACCTGGCACCTCCCTGTTAGAGATCTGTTCCAACCAACTGTGCTACCGATGTACTTACAGTTATTTTACACAATGTTTTGTATATTTTTTTTTAGATTACCAACAGGCGGAGGCCGATACACTCCGTCGGGTCAGCCCGCAGGTTTGGCGGTGGCGTCGGCCCTGGTGACCCTGGGCAGTCCCCCCCGGCCCGCCACGCCCGCCCCCAACACTCACACGGAGGCGCGGCTCAAGCGGGGCAAGGGGCGAGCGCACCCCGACACCTGCATATGATGAACATCCACGCTCGTTATAAGAATATATTACTATTTGTACAGAGGATGGACTCATTAGGGTTAAGTATTAAGTTATATCGCGACCTGCCGTTTATCAACTGATTGCTGACTCTGGTGTATATACAATATTACAGTGAAGACCCGTTTTTAGTTAAAACTCGTTATGACTAGTTAAAACTAGTTTTTACTAGTTAAAAGTAGGGTTTTACCAGTTAAAACTAGTTTTTACCAGTTAAAAGTAGTGTTTACCAGTTAAAGGTAGTTTTTACTAGTTAAAACTTACTTTTACTAGTTGAAACTTACTTTTACAAATAAAAAGTAGTTTTTACTGAGTGCCCTTGTTGCAACTAGAATCTACTGCTGGTCAATTTAAAATGTCAGTTAGAACTAGTCTTTTATTTTATTTTTGTCTAGTTAAAACTAGTTTTAACTGATTTTCGTGATTGACCAGCAGTAAAATATTCTAGTTGTAATGGATGCACTCAGTAAACTCTACTTTTAACTGGTAAAATCTACTTTTAACTAGTAATGACTAGTTTTAACTAGTTAAAATGAGTTTTCACTATAACATCTGTAACCTATGATATTTATCCACTGATATTGCAGAATGTTGTTTTGATTTCATTACTCTTGCTAATAATGTTCAAGTTTTACTCCGTTTTATAAAAACACATTTATGAATTACGTAGGGTTCTCTGATGTATACCCAATTTTTATTATAAATATCAAATTTTAAATACTTTACCAAATTTATCACTGTCTCACCATGAATATACCGTGATATATATCACGGTGTGTATATATCCGATATTTATCACGATATATATCCAATATATATCACGATATATACCCGATATTTATCGTGATATATATCTGATATTTATCATGATATATATCCAATATTTATCGTGATATATATCCAATATTTATCATGATATATATCTGATATTTATTGTCGTATAAATCAATTATTTATTGTAATGTATATCGGATATTTATTCATGATTTATATCCGAGTTGTTCGTACGTCAATGCATTCGCAATCCTAGATATGTCTGCAATAGGCCTAACACTATCACACAGATTTAATAACTTCAAAAGCTTTGTTTTTGTAATGAACTTTGCAACTGCATAGATTAAGCTTACAATGATTGTTTTTTATCTGTGCTTTCGCTTATTTCTGTAAATTTTAGACGCAAAACAGACGAATATATAAATATATTAAGTTTAAATGGTTGATGAAGGTTCTGTTGTACATTGTTTATATTCTGACAATATTATTAGTAATTTAGGACATGTGTACATATATATAAATGTTTATTATTACTACTAGTATATATATATATATATATTATATATATTACCGTATATATAAAGACAGTATTGCGTAGCCCTTACGAACAATAATTTTTACGTACGTACGAACATTGTCGGTGATATTGCGATGAAAACTAATGTTTACGAGAGAGCAAATTATGAGAATATTTTAATATGAGTTTAAGTGATTGTATGATTGTGTTATTGTGATTGTATGAAATTTTGCGCTTTGGTATGCCGTGATTCTTTAGCAGAGAAAATTGTTTTTTTTTTTGCTTTGCACGTTTCGCTATATCACCGACGATATGAAATATGCATTTCTTAAGTTGTTTCAACTGTGAAATATTTTTCTTATATGTAATAGTTCGATTAAGAGTCCTTATATATCGTTTTAAGTCCACAATTTGTTTTTTTTTTTAATATATCTTACTTATTGTACACACAACATATTACGAGTCTACAGTATTAAAAACAGCAATCTGAACTTGGACTAATTCGAAGCAAATCGAAAAAAACGTTCTATCTAAATAGCTGTTGTTGCCTCTCATATATTGCAGATTGGTGTATTTGAAACCAAGTGACTTGTTATATGAAATATTTATATGGGTTATGGCTGTTTTTGTTGCCATGTTAATATCTTACAATGTGTAGTTTTACAATATGAACGTTTCCATGTTCGTAACTCAGTTTACGCAAAACCCGACAGATTACTGTTTTTGATATTGTACGACTTTTATTTCTACTGTTTTATCGTTTAACTTTGAATGCATTTACTATTATTTTTATTATCATCACATCTTTTTATATATAATCGTGTTTTTGTATATTTTATTTTATTTTAAGCGTTTTTAAATATCGTTTTAAAAGACATTGTTCATATTTCCATAGACAAACGACACGCTCAGATAAATGACATTTCGAAACGTGGATTAGCAAAATGAATAAGATTAATAATCGAAATTATTGTATATGATTTATTTATGCATTTAAAATACAGTTAACATTTCTACAATATTTCTAACTATGAATGTTTACTCCCTAGATATGAGTGATACTCTATGGAGGATCACAACAATGAAATGATAAAAGTATCTTCCAATTGATTATACCTTATTCCAACGGTTTATACATCACAGTAGCATACAAGAATGACATGAACATATTATTCGTGTTCCGGAGGGGATCAAAACAACAATGAAATAATAAAAATATCTTACGGTTAATTATGGCTAACCCCAATACGTACATACTGTCTGGCTAAAAAGTCCTGAAAATAATTGAGGGCGCTGCTGTAGTTCATATGGCAACATATAGTAGGTACTCCACGTTTATAAAGTAAAGTAAGGTAACCGCCAATTCAGTTTTTTTTTAAATATTTATTTTACTTAGGTAATTTATAAAAAAATCTAATAAAAACAAGATATTTTGATTTAGTATATGTAGGTACCTATCAATAATATTATTTGTCTAGAAAATTTCGTTACTGGCACATCCATGACAGTTGAATAGACTTAACATAGACTTCTCGTAATCTCTTCCAACCATCCCTATACTGCACCCTTATTGACCTAAGCCCTAAGCTAGCGGTCGTCATATCTCTCCATGTTATCTGCTGGCCACATCTGCCTCCTTTGGAGTCCCAAAGACTCCTCTGAATGATTTATTTGGCTCCTTCTCTATCTGTCACTATACCCATGAATATCATGAATGGGTTTTATTGAAAGAAAGCACATTTTTATCTCTGAGAGTTATATAAATTTGTACAAAAAAATATACTATACTCTTTAAGTACCTACTGCTAAATATATTTTTTGAATACAATAAATCATTTATAATTGTAACGCATAGTTAATATGACTACAATATATATTTTATTTTTGGTCTGGCTGAAGACTTTTAAATATGCTTGTCTCGTGGCAGAAGTATCTATGTCATTTTCCCATCAAATTCCAATATTTTCCTTGATTACTCGATCCTTTTTTTGCAATTGTTTTAATTTTACCCAATTTTTCTGAAATAATAAAAAAAAAAACACATTTAAAGTAGGTAAATATCAATCAAATATACGATTATAATGTATTGTGTCATATACTAGACGCTATAATCCACAGAATGTTGCTTACCACCAGTTGCCATTCTATGGTCATATTCCAAACATTTAAATGTCAAGTGTACACAACATAACCTACAACTTATTGGCAAGTTGTTGACACTTATTGTGGAATATACTTAAAAACAATATCAGAAAAACATCCAAATTAACAGTACTCATTAATTAAATGATGGTTGAGTGCTGTACTTACCAGTTAGATTTGCTGTCCGTGTGTAAACATCTTTAATGTCAGATAATATACTGACGCTATGCACAATCCCAAAAACAATTTGAAAATCACCTTTGATGCCCCTCACTATGAATAGTATGTTGCTTCTTTTTTTATTTTAATACTATTAAAAAATAAGTAAACTCAAATAACACTGATTAAAACAAATACGATGCGAATAAACCACGGTATATCATCAATCCACGTAACAAGTAGGTGACAGTCACAGTGACAGTTGTGTTGCCTGGTGTTGCCAGAGCAGAGAACATTTTAGTTCATCTATATTTATTTTCACGACTTTTTAGCCAGACAGTATGTGTCGTGAATTATACTTTAAGGATATCGCATTATTTTTTTTTTCTTTTATTGTATTATTTTTGTATTGTAAGTGTCACAATTATTTTATTTATTATGCATTTCTATTTGCGTATTATTAAAACCTACTTTATGGGCTCTGTGTGTTCCCAAAAGGAGTGGTAAAGGACGTATTTATCTTGCCTGTCTGTTAGCATTTTTTAATTCCCTTTATAAAAAAATACTCATATTTATTATTTCTTAGTTTTACGAAGTGAAAAAAATATTTTAGAATTATTTATCGGCCATATGCCATCATTTGGCTTTGGCGTTTACTCAACTTCGCGCTAACACTCTCATACAAAATTTGAAAAAGTTGTAGCGATAATAGAACGTTATTTCCTCAGTGCATGTTGCAGTCCTGCGATCTCTGCTAGCTAACCCCAAATCACATTCATCGTTATTTAATGTTCTATATTATCTTGCATCACATCTTTTTTCCATTGACTTGTAAATAAAAATATTCCAAAACTGTGCAATATCTCCATAGATGTGTAATTAAGAACATTCCAGTACCATACACGTAATACCATTTAGAA
Source organism: Ceraclea dissimilis (assembly GCA_963576895.1). Classification (NCBI taxonomy): domain Eukaryota; kingdom Metazoa; phylum Arthropoda; class Insecta; order Trichoptera; family Leptoceridae; genus Ceraclea; species Ceraclea dissimilis. The sequence goes on from OY756363.1 coordinate 19,302,434, forward strand.
CATGCTCGCAAAATCCAAGATTCGACAATGAAATTTGAACGCCAAAAATATATCAGAAAGTATATAGACCCCTAACAGGCTCAGCTTGGGGCCTAGGGGTCCTAAATATGACCCTGCACGTATATATTGATATTATTGTATGTATTATAAGTAATTCTTAATTTAAATAATTGCTTTTTTTACCGTAATAAAGTTAGGTTAGGTGCATCTTTCACGGCTTTTTAATATTGTCGCGTGAAATTAGAACTGCAAACCAAATTATTGTAAACAGGCGGGGCATTAAAATAAAGCACTTTTAGATAACTTTAAACTTGTATTTTCCTAATTCCAATTCAATATGGCTTCAATTCACATCAATAATATTTTATTGTACTTGTACAAAACTATTGTTAATGTTAAAGGCTTGCGCCGTAAATAAATAAATAAATAAATACGCATCAACTCTCAACAATGCCATCCGTTCACTTTCATTTTAGTCACGACATCCATTTTACATTCACTCAACTCCCCCTAATCAGTTGATTTCTTATCCCATCTCTCTGCACATTCTTCTCAGTGATCTCATTTCGACAGCATTTATACCTGATTCTTCCTTCTTCAGCCACATCCATGCCTCACTCGCATACGTCAGTGTTGGCACCAGAAATTTATTCAATTACAATTTTTAAGTTGGCTGGTTCTGATTCCACGCGACAATCTCATATATTATGTCGTATAATGGATCGTGAAAGGTCGTTGGGTAGGTAAATGTCTCTGTGAGAATGATAAGTCGTATATATACATATTGTTACAGTTGTAGTGCATAAGGACATACGTCGTAATCTTATAAATTGCTCAACACTAGGTAATTGGCGATCACACGTTACAATACGCATGTAATGATTAACTAAATGCAGATACAGTCTATCAAGAACGAAGTGGCCTCAGATTAACATTAAGGAACCTATGTAAAGGTGGGAAGAACTATTGAACATTGAGCCCCTTTTATTATCTGTGACAAATCTATGGTGAACGCCATTTTCATTGCGATTGTGTGTCATGTTGGTTGTCCACAATTGCATGAAACCTGGTGATATTTCAGTGATTTTTGCGACTCATTAGTATGTATAATCAGTGTGAAAATTACCTTTGGAAAATAACCTATGTAATTAAATAGTAAATTAGCGTACTTTACATTGAGTAAAAATGGCGTATACCTAGCGGAAATGCTAGTAGCGGCAATGGCGGCGGTCAAGTTTTGTCTATGGCTTTATCCGTTAAGTCTTCCTACATTTATATACGTTCAGCGAGACTACTGTGCTAGGCCTATAGATAAGTTATACATGTTTTATTTTTTGCTACACTTTGACAGTTGAAATGTCGAGCGCGACCATTTTGTCAAGGCCCACACAAGTGTTCATATTTTGATATTTGTAATGATAATGTAACTTTTTTTGTATGTATTGGAAAAAGGACTGATTTTTTTTGCAATAAATCTGCTTAGCAACTGTCAAAACGTTTCATAGCGTCAGAAATCAATAGTAATCCCGAGTATTCGTTTAAACAACAGACTCATACACTGTGTACAGTTAGAGCAGAATCCTGGTTCCGACATGTGCATTTGTTTGATTTTTTTACGTCTTATAAGGAAGCTAGAATTCTTCTCTAACGAGAAAGAAATTTGACTAAAATGTCCAAACCGATTGGATATTCGGCAATTCGTGTTGTCGAAATCGTGACTCTTTCTCGTTTACACTCGATATCGTTGTCTCGCTTTAAATATTGCCGAAATAATTACGAGGTGGTCGGTAGCCAGGTTGGTAACGCGCTTGACTATTAATCCAGTGGGCACGGGTTCGATCCCCGATGCCGACCTATGACCAACAACACAAGCTCTTAAAGCTTAAAACAAAATTGCTACGTATTGCGAAATAATGTTAATCAATACGAGTTGCCGCAATTATTGCTCGAAATATTCCCCGTGTAAGAGCACCTTTAGGAGTGTGTATGATAGTAGGTAACATATAAGTGTGAATAAGTCATTTATAGATTTTTTATTATTACAATTATATTTGTATACTCATAAAACACCATTCAAATATTACTATATTTTTAATATTACTGTATTTGTGTGGTTGCGTTGTGTTGGTAGTTATCTTATGTGAAGAAGTCATAGAGATGGGATAGGATAGAGCGGTTAACATTGTGTGCAGAACTCAATTTTGTGAGCTAACATCTTAGTATGGAGTTGGGCAAAATATCTGTCATTTTCGTAATAGTATTTGTATGGAATTTGAATGATTTTTTTCGACATTTTGGGATGCAATTAATAAAAATCTCTATTTACTTTTGGTGGACAAAATACAGAGATATGTTAACATTACAAATATAAATCACAACATTTGTTCACTAGGGCGAGCTTATCGCAATGCTGCGATCTCTGCCAGTTAACTGCACTATTAAAAAGCATATTTAAGCATTTATGTTTCATTTTCTTGATAGATTGAACCGTTTTAGAATGAAATCGAAAAAAAATGAAAATTTCAAAACTGACTGTTTAAAATCGCTTATAAAACGAATTTTTTGCCTAACTCCACGTGCGACATGTTGACTTACGTGCAGAACGCCAAAAATCATACCTGCGACGCTCTTGACATATTCCATCTCTATGCAACGTACGTACTGTTTTTTTTTATAATTAATTTGTATTTTTATTATCACAAGACTAGATTTATTTTATATTAGATTTTTTTATATAAAAAAAGACGTTTTTTCCCGGAGATCTCAATTTATTTTATATATTATTATATTTTATTGTAAGCGGGCTTTGGTTTTGTAATCCCTGCTGTATATTGGAGTGTATTTGTATATATATTATGGTACTGTATTTTAATATGATTTTGGTTCCTCACACACGTCCAGAAGTTCAGTTGACCGAATCGACCGTTTGCAAAAAAGCTCCGACCAAAACCTCTCTCGAATTCAAAATCAGGGTAGCACTGAATTCAGAGAGAGGTTTTGGTCGGAGCTTTTTTGCAAACGGTCGATACAGTTAACTGAAGTTCCGGACGTGTGTGGGGAGCCATAGAATGTATGTTAAATTGTAAAAAATACCGTTACAATGATTTGTCGTGAATTAAATAATAATAAATAAATAAAGACACCAATATTTTTAATGCATATTTTGTAAACACTTAAGGGCCCTACATCCAGTAAACTAGTAACCGTTTTTCGAGTTGTTTTCTTCAGTAATTGTACGTACACGTAGAAATATTTTCATGCAAAAAGACATAACCTCAAAATTTGGTAGTTACGACTATGTTACTCGAAAGGTGCGCGCTTATGCGAACAATAATTGCGGCAAATTGTATTGATTAAAATTATTTCGGCAATATTTAAAGCGAGACAACGATATTGCGTGCAAACGTGGAAGAGAATTATCATGATGTCGGCGATACGAATCGCTGAACATCCAATCAGTTTTGTAATTTTAGTCGATTCCTTTTCGCGTTTGCACGTATATCGTCGTCTCGCTTTAAATATTGCCGAAATAATTGCTATACATTGCGAAATAATGTTAATCAATACGATCTGTACGAGTTGCCGCAATTATTGCTCGTGTAAGAGCACCTTTAGATGACTATGTGAAATCGATAATTTATTTACTAAGTACTACTCATCACAATTTAATTCTGAAATTATTTTTGGTCTAGACGAGATAATACTCTATTACTACTGTTATTATTATTATTATTGTAAACTGTTATTATATATGATTGTATATTATTCTTCCTCTATATATTATTATTATTATTACTGTATACTTATATTCCCTACTGTATATTAAACTCCCCACATATTCCAATATTAATTGAAGTACCACTTTGTTTTCATAAAAATAAATTAAGCAACTGCCAACGAATGAAATAATCGTGGAGAAGCATAGGTGACTAGTTTGATATTAAGTAGTTATCTCAACAGATATACAGCAAAGGATGGACTTTCCATCGTGCTTATGACTATACATTGGGAGGTTCGATGCCCTAGGTACCTGGGACTAAGAGATGTGCAGGGACGTGGAGTGAACAAAAGTATTATACAGTTTATTTACTTGTTAATACTACCTGCATAATGCACGCTGATGCAAGTTACGTGGAATTTATTGTTTTAAAATTCACTTATTGTTTTATTCCCCTATAGATATTGATGGTTGTACAAAATTCAGGTAAAGATGGAAACCCCCGTAATTTAAATACGAAGAAAAATAATACTTTTGCTCTCGAGCCGTCTACAGAATTAGAGGATTAGTAAGGTTTTATTATCTCATCAGGCAAGTGGTATCCATATTCCCGATGTATACTTATGACTGATCGTCGATAAGGACACAGAAGGAACGTAATTTAGGGGTGGGGTTTGCCAGGGGGCTCCCTTAAAGCTAACCCTGGGCCCACCTCTTAATAAGATTTGCCTAGAAGTGCGGGTAAAGAGGTCGCTATTAATGCGCCTGAGCTACCCGGGGATGTGGAGGACCTTAAGCCCGTGGGAATTTCCTTCAATGATCGTCGACTGGTTTAATGTGATCACTTTACGTTCAACAATCGTAATCCGCCGAAAGCAGTGCTTTTCAGGTTAGCGTCTAGGGCGAGATGAAACTTATGTACTATATCTTTACTAGCGTATTTCACAAAAAATAAATCGTGACCCTGTTTACAAACACCCTGTATATATCTCCTTGACTTTATCACTTTGACGGTTGCTTAATTTTTTGTTATGAGAACGCAGAGAACTACATACTGAATATGATATTATTATAACTTAATAAGTATTTTGTAAATATTATTGCATATGAAAAATGAATACAATTTTTAATAATAAAACTAAAAAATGTGTTTTTTGTCTGTTCCCTGTGGGAAACCATTGAGAAATAGGATAAGGAACGAGGTACTTTACAGGTACTTACAACCAGCCATCGGTTGGTTTAGTTGATCGCTTTACTCTCGAGAAACATTCACCATTCAGCCCTTGTGTGTATTCTTATACCGTTTCAGAGTATATTATACTCTGAAAATTTGCACCTTGGGTGAGATTCGAACCTACACCCCACAGCTGTGAAGCAAGGTTCCATCCATCATAACCCATTAGAATGGTTCAGGAACAGACGTGTACTGAGTTAAAGGGAAAGATGCGTGTGTTTGACGAATTGCATGATCATTTCAAGTTACCAACCTTGGCGGTGTGGCGTGCAGTTCTCTCAGCCAACCCCACAAGAGACATGGCATAATGTGAGGAGCAGGCACATAATAGAACTACCCAGGTTCATGAGAAATATATAGTCTTTATAATTGTTTATTTTAAAAATATATATTTACATAGAAGATAAAGTCATGCCGAGACTCTCACGAGTCTTGTGGGCATGTCCTTAACAAAAATAATCCACTACATTTTAGATAAAACATAACATATTAATATATATCATACATATTATTGCCTATATATATATATATATTCGTATGGTGTCAGGCACTATAAGATCACGTTTAGATCCCGAAGCCACATTCTGGCCTCGGTCGTCAAGTTGTTCAGATCCTCCATCATTCCCCCAAATTTGTGGGTTGGACATTCACGCACAATGTGGTGTAGAGTCTGCACCGCATCACCGCAATCACAAGCAGGGTCACTAATGTAGCCCCACCTGTGACGCTCGGCTGCACATCTGCTGCAACCTGTCCTGATACGGTTCAGTGTTGCCCATTCTTTGCGTTCTAAGTCGAAACCGGCCACCCTTTTACATGGGTCCAAGACAAGGTGTTTGTTTTTGGACTGTCCACTCCTCCGTCCAGGCCTTCTCAGTTGTAAACTCGTTGGTTTCCAGGGTTTGTGCCCTGGTCCAAAAGGGGTTCCTCGATCTGAGTCTGATAGCCGGAGTATCCCTCAGGGTCAGGTTCAGAAGGGAGGTGTTATCCTTTGCTCTGGTCCACTCTCTGACCGTAGATGCACTCCTACGAATGTGGGGAGGGGCTATGTTGGCTAGTACGGGCAGCCATTGGCATTGTGTAGGTTTTAGTACCCCGGCTATAGTTCTTATGGTATTACCTATACAATGTTTTCAGAAATGTATAAAATCCGGCTGTTTGGTTAATACCTACAGGTATTGTTACCAATTTATTTTTGCATAATGTTACAATGGCAATATAGGTGAGTCGAAATTCATCCATCATCATTACAACATTGGTTGGAGATAGTTGCTTTTATTCATTGAATTTAGTAGTCATTCGTGGATTTATTGGTTATTGTATCGGTCTAGCCAATCGTTCGCAATACAGTCCGCTTTGTTCATACCTACACCGGCATTGTATATACAATTCCTAGGGAATGTATACAATTCCTAAAATCGGCAGGAAATTTATGAAATATATATTTTTTTGTAGTATAAATCGTATTTTACATATTAATCTAATATATTATAAATAAATAAATCTTTATTGGCCAGAGAAAATATACATATAGTTACAATAAAAACAAGACAATTATAGTTAATTTACACATTTTTTCACTTTTTCACTTTCATCATTTCATTCACATCACACACAGTTAATTAATTACACACTTTACTAAGTATAAGTTTTATACATTTTTAATCTTTTTTATTTTCGCTTTTATCAGTGTGGTAGACTACCCCGTAAAAAAATTGAATGTTTAGTGAATTCGTTTATGTTCTTTTAAATTTCGTCTAGAACTGAATGTCTTCATACAAATATTACATTCGAAAGGTTTTTCGCCAGAGTGAATTCTTTTATGAGCACTTAAATTTCCCGTTTTACTGAAAGTTTTCGTGCAAATATTACACTCAAAAGGTTTTTCGCCAGTGTGAGTTCGTTTATGTTCAGTTAAATTTGATGAGAAAACGAAAGTCTTCACGCAAACATTACACTCGAAAGGTTTTTCGCCAGAGTGAATTCGTTTATGAGAACTTAAATTTCCTGTAGAACTGAATTTCTTCATGCAAATATTACACTCGAAAGGTTTTTCGCTAGAGTGAATTCGTTTATGCTGGTCGAAATTTCCTCTTGAACTGAATTTCTTCATGCAAATATTACACTCGAAAGGTTTTTCGCCAGTGTGAATTCGTTTATGCTGATCGAAATTTCCTCTTGAACTGAATTTCTTCATGCAAATATTACACTCAAAAGGTTTTACTCCAGTATGAATTCGTTTATGCTGGTTTAAAATGGTTCTACTAGTGAATGTCTTCATGCAAATATTACACTCAAAAGGCTTTTCGCCGGTGTGAATTCTTTTATGGTCAGTTAAACGTGATGTGTGACGGAATTTCTTCATGCAAATATTACACTTAAAGGGCTTTTCGCCAGTGTGAATTCGTTTATGCTGGTTTAAATTTCCTGTTGAACTGAATGTTTTCGTGCAAATATTACAAGTATGACTCCGTTTACGTGTGTTCATAATACGCTCATTCTTTTTAATCGGTTTGGAAACTGTATTCCCATTATCACATTTGCACGATGAACTGGGCGCTGAACTTATCTCGTTTTCTCTACTAACTCTCTCACACTCTGTTTTAATATCAGGTTCATGTATATCAATATCTCCATAAGGAATAGCATATCCAACATCGACTTCACTCTCCTCAGGTGGTTCTTGTTTCACAGTGACATTCTTTAGAATGTCTTCGATGTCTGCATCAGTTATAATAATATCAGTTATTACACATTCTCCCCCTTCATTATATTCTCCAGCACTAGTTTCCTCCATAATGTTAACTCACAAATTGTGGACAAGGACGCGTGCCGCCGAATAACGAGAACAAGCAATCACAGATGGATATGGATCACAGAATATGCACAGAATTCATGCAGAATTTGCAGATTGCAAAGATTTTGTACCTAACCCCGATGCCTAACCCAAAGAGATATCACCATATAATGTCGCTGACCTAACCGAAGCCGTCGCCATATTGTTCATGGAGGCCGGGCCCAACTGACATTAAAATTTGACGATGATTACACCATCAAAATTGTATGGGAAAAAATATTCCGTAGTTCCGATACAAATATGAAATATACCTACTTACTTTGTTTTAGTCGTAGTAAAAGAAAAAAGGGGATTTTTCGTACTTTTTGCTATTCACAAAATTCTTTACCACCCCTCCCGATTTTTCCTTTCCTTTCCTTTCATCCCTGAAATTTACGGGAAAAATCCATCACTTACTCTCTTCTCCATTCTTCTCAGGTGTACCGTGTGCAGGTTTTCGAGCTTTGGCCATCTTCAGGACTAACATTTATGTAACCAAGACTACGTTAGTCCTGAAGATGGCCTCAGCAAGTAGACCGAAAGCTCGACAATCCACACACGGTACACCCGAGAAGAATGGAAAAGAGATTAACAAGGACCGTGAAAATCTACAAAGCAATCCATTACTTGTTGTTTTTTCTGATGTCGAAGTATAATTTAGCCATATCTTATTATTACATCAAGCAACACTAAACCAAGTTTGCTCCGTGAGACTTCTGAAAAAAAAATGGACTGTACTATACACAGAGTTGCCAGATTTCTCGCAAGTCAAACCAACCGGGACAACCCCCCCCTCCCCCGGTGACATTTTTTTTGGATGGATTTTAAAATTCTATTGCTAAAATAAAAAAAAAGCATCAATTTTTTTCCTACTTTTCCGGCCACTGACTAATATCGTAAGAATATACCAACATTTCCGAAAACTGGGACTTTAGGCGTCCCGAAAGGTTTGTTCGGGACGAGGCGTAAAACCGGTGACAGTCCCAGTAAACCAGGACGTCTGGCAATCCTAACTATACAACAATACTACTGAAATATTCACAGCACATTCAGTCAAGGAAACTTAGGTTTAATAGTACAGTAGTAAGTACATTAGTTTGAGTACATGGTTGGCGCAGTTGGTTGAGGCGGCAGTCTCTCGAGCGGGAGGTGCCAGGTTCAAACCCCGGCGCTGGCGATGTATTCCACACTTTGCGATACAGGCTTTTAGCCTAGTGCAAGGTGTGCAGGAAAGTATTTGGGTTTGTGTATGCAAGCCCAGATCCTTTTTAAAAAAATAAATAAATAAAAGGCAGATATTCATAACAAACACTTTTATAATTATTAATAAATTAACACAATCAACATTATATGGAAATAGAAGAAAATATTATAAATTCATTACACCATAGTACATACAATTAATTAATAAGGATAGGTGAAGAATAGCTATTTAAGGCCTATATGCACTGAGCAAAAATCTTTCTATTTTCGCACCAACTTTTTCAAATTTTGTATGAGAATGTTAGCGCGAAATAAGAATAACGTAAGCGACAATGTGAATTTTACTTTTTTGAGAAGAGCTGGGAACAAATTAAAAAATCTAAAACAACCAATTTGTTAAGATTATTATAATTACCAGTACATATTTTGGGTAAATTATACTTTTATATATCTTAAAAACTGAACTGAAAATCCTCAGATCCCGTCGAATTTCAGGGGTACTTTGGGAATGTTTTTTTATTCAAGGAATTTCCAAATATTGTAATTTTAAAACAGCCAATCTGTAGTCCATACTTTCGTCTATTACTGTCTCCAGTTTCGAGACGATTCTCTCAGTATTGGCTGAGAACAATTCAGGGTGCCGAAGCCCAATGACAGCATATAGGATCTTAATCGTACATAAATAAAATAAAAAGCTAATGAAAAGTTCTTAATTTAAATAAATAAAATTAACAGAATAGTAACTTAAAGATATTTTTTAAATGGCAATCTGCGTCATAGTGCGTACGGAGTATTCCAAAACATCCTGTACCAAAAACATTATATATTAAGTACCTAGATGGCGCACTCAATGCTTGTAGTGTAAGTAAACCGGTGACCACAAACTGTCAAATCGTATGGATAATTTTGACAGTTAGTGGGCAACGGTTTCGAAATTTTGCTCTCATAGTTAAAAACTGTATTAGTTTTAACGTTATTTAGGAATAAAGCGATAGTTTAAAAGATGTTTTAGTTTTTATTATTGATATCTTGTAAATAGTGTAAGTTTTGCGACTCTAAAACACCAAAAAGTACCGAGCGTGAAGGTGCGTCAATTCCGTTCTATTGAAAATACATGGAGTCAGACGTCTAGATACTTAATATTATAATGTCTTTGTACCGGACGCACGTACGATAGGCCTAATTGTATCTAGGGTTTAATATAAAAGTCTAGGATGTTATCACTTGTAGGTTAGGCATAGAGAATCAGTTACTGTGATCTTTGCATTGTTTAAGACTAGGTTTGCCATTTAAAAAAATCACAAAATGAATTGACTAGTAATAAAAATGCATGTATTATTTACACAGATGTTTCACATTCAATACATACAAGAAATTCATAAAAAATAGTAATGACGAAATTATGCAAATACAAAGTGTATATATGTTACCGGAAACATATGAAATTTAGGAAATGTATACACTGCCAAATTATTCTTGTAAAGCATTGGATTTTTTCTACATTCCATAGTATATACAATGCAGTATTCCTACAACAGTGTAGAAGAATTAAGGATGAACACTGTCGGGCTTACGACCCACCTCGGCTGGCTTAAGTTCTGGGTTCAAATCCCAGCCAGGGCGAACTGAAATGGCAAATGTTTCTCAAGCGTAAAGTGATCACTTAAGCCAGCCGAGGTCGGTCGTAAGCCCGACAATGTTCATCCTTAATTCAATAACATTATCTGTGATAAGAAACATTAAGCGGTGGCAATTTTCGATTCGAGAGGAGAGGATTACATTATTTACACAATAACAGGAGAAAGTAAGGAACCAATATAAAGGTGGGAAGAACTATTAAACGCTGAGCCCCTTTTATTATCTATGACAAATTTATTGTGGACGCCATGGGAGCTACCAACATATGATTGCGTGTCATATTGGTTGTCCACAATTGCATGACACCTGGTGATATTTCAGTGATTTTTGAGATTCATTATGTATAATCAGTGTGGAAATTACCTTTGGAATATAACCTATGTAATTAAACGGTAAATTGGCGTACTTTACATCGAGAAAAAATGGCATATACCTAGCGGAAATGTTTGTAGTGAAAATGGCAGCGGTCAAGTTTTGTCTATGGCATTATTCGTTAAGTCTTCCTACATTTATATGGGTTCCCTAGGAGAGAGTAATCGAACATACTAATCTACAGTTCGTCTTTCATCTTCGCTCCGTTCAATTCGTCTATATATTTCTCTATCATCTCAAGGATGTTTTCGTAATACTCCGTGTCATCCTCAGATTCATCCACAATGGGCTGCGCCTTCCTTGCTTTGAGGATTTTCGTGTAACTACTCTGCATTTTATGGAACAAAAGCAGAAGTTTATTATCTTTGTAGTGGTGATGCTTACAGATGTGACTGAACGTGTTTACGACAGAGAATAATTTGTCTATATTGTCTACGTTAGTACTGTCGTATTCAAAGTACTCTTGTAACAATTTACTCAATATCTGACACGACGACGGATTAGACAACTTACTAATCAGATCTACCTGATAATACTGTCGTATCTTCTCTTCGTCTAAAGGATCCCCTGCTGTGTGATTTTCCAGAACGGATTGATGCTCTATCACCAGATCTTCCAACAACGATAAAACTTTGAGTTTGAGTTTTATATAAGCCGGATTCTCGGAGAGCAAAATGTTTGTAAGTACGTCCATGCCGTGTTTTGAGATGATTTGTTTCTGAGCTAAAGGGAATCGTCTCACAAGTGCGCCTAAGGCATAGATAGCTTTCGCTTTAACGTGTTCATTCTTTTCTAGAGCTAATATTTTGAGTAAATGTTCTCCGGCGTTCGTCTCCAACGCATGGATTTGAACTTTTACGTTGTTCTGCAGGCAGGAGCCCATTAGTTTGATCGCTTCCGCTTTGAGCGTAGTATCCGAGGCGTTTAAATGAGGATACACCATTTTTTCCAGCCCTTTCAATCGAATGAACTCTACGCCATTATCGTACTGATGTACGAGATACTCCATATCTGTGAGAATGTTCAGCATCTCGACAGAGACGAAACTATCGACGGATTCTTGGTCCAACTTATCCTTTAAAGTATTTGACGAGGGGAATAACTTATTGATGACTTCGTATTTGTTAAACAATTCCTGCATCATCTCTGCGTCTGTTTTCATCTCAATCTTCATATCTTCGAACTCCGTCTTAATTTCGTCCAACGTTCTAAACTTTGCATTAGGACTTGGCTCATACGTATCACTAGGTATATTTTTAAGCGCCTCCTCTATTTCGTCTTTAAGTAACGTCGCCAGCTTCTGTCGCCTCTTGCCGCCTGTTGGTTCCGACTTTTGAGTTTTATTCTCTGCACTTTGTTCCGGCATTACAGAGAGAGATTTAGATTTTTCGTCAGGATCAAGGAGCTTAGCTTCTGTGACGCCCGTTTCGAAATTCACTCGAATGTGGAGTCCTTTGGGAATGGCTTGTCCTGAAAAACAGAGGTCAGTATTAATAAAATTATACAAAATTATTATATTCAAATAATATATTAGAAATCCCAAGTGTGATTCGCACTGACTATAAAGGTGCTCTTACACGAGCAACTTTTCGAGCAATGATTGCGGCAACTCGTACAAATCATATTGATTAACATTATTTCACAATATATAGAGCATTTACTTCGGCGATATTTGAAGCGAGACGATATTGCGTGCAAACGAGTAAGAGAATTGTCATAATGTCGGCGACACGAATTGCTGAATATCCAATCGGTTTGGACTTTTTAGTCAATTTTCTTTCTCATTTGCACGCAATATGGTTGTCTCGCTTGAAATATTGCCGAAATAATTCCTATGTATTGCGAAATAATGTTAATCAATAAGATTTGTACGAGTTGTCACAATTATCGCTCGCTCGTGTAAGGGAATCTTAATTAATTAAACGCCTTTATAAAAACTGCTGTAGATAGAAGTTACGCAAATTGCACAAAAACCATTTCCAATGAAAGTGCTTGCTTGAGCTTGTTAAATTGTAGGATGGTTTGTCAGGTTAATAATTGTGCAAAAAAACATTAAAATTGCATACCTTTTTTAACAACTTGCCATTCATTAGTTGGAATAAACTCCTCAGTAACATTTGTCTCATTCTTATTGTTGCAGTAACACACCATAACACATAAAATTAAGAAAATCGAGAATCTTTCGAAAACCCTCATCTTGAAATGTCAAATACGTAATATCACGAAACCCCGACAATTATTTGTCTGACGCAAAACTTTCAATGACACAACTTAAACCACAATCACTTAGTTTCATATGAAATAATAAATATTCAGATTTTCCTTATAAATCACTATTCTTTCTACGATTATTGGTCCACGTTTCCGTCCGTCGCTCCTTCGCCATTTGTAAACATTTTTCATCAGCTGTTCAATATTATTGCCAGAAGTAAAAATTGTTTTCTATTCTATACTATTCTATTCTATACCCTCACGCCACCTCCCTTGCGGGGTAGGCAGAGAGAACGGATCGCCAGACTTTCCATTCCTGACACAGCCTTCGGGCTTCCGTCACATTCATGCAGTTCCTCATACATACTCTCCGGTTACTTTTACTCAAAACACGTCCGTCCTTGAGTATCTGGTCGACATGATCCAGCCAGGTGGTTCTCGGACGGCCGCGTTTCCTTACACCTCCTCTTTCACCCAGGTAAATTTTCTTCGTTATTCTTTCATCGTTCATTCTTTCCACATGACCCAACCATCTCAACTTGTTCGCTTTCATTTTATTCACAACATCCTTTTTACAGTCACTCAACTCTCTAATCATTTCGTTCCTTATTCTATCGTAAATCCTTATCCTTATCTATAGTAAAAATTGTTAAATCGTTAAATGGGGTACTTGCATTTTTTATCGATCGAAAAATGTATTAAATCGATAGTTCTATTTACCTACTAGAATAATAAATTAAATTATGAAATGTTATTTTTTCATTCATTATTTTTCATTCTTTTATTTATTTTCTTTAGTGGCAACACCTTTTAATAATTTCATTGTCTATGAAAATTAGTCATGTCAAAATCTGACGGTCAAAGGAAATGTCAAAATATTCCTATATTCCTTGGGAGTCGGTCGTGTTTTTATCAATAATTGTGGAGTTTAATAAAAATATTTATTTGATGATAATAATCACATCGATTGAAGATGAAGTTCGCGGAGCACCTGAGTGCTCACATCACTCCAGAATGGAGGAAACAATACATCAACTACGAGGTGAACAATTTATTCTCACAACTATCAACACAATCAATTCGTTTAATTGCACTAACCAATTAATTCATTGTTTTTTTAGTACTCTATAAGATAGGACGATTAGATTAATAATGCTTGATCATTATCAAATGTTTTCCTCGCGTTAAAATATCTTAATTGAATGAAAATACACAATTGGTTGTTCAGTTTGTTTCATGACTGATATTACTTGGTGTATTGTAATGGGAGAACTGAGGCCTTGACATTTTGTTTTCTTCATTTTTCCTGCGGTTTCCAACTTGATGGTCGATATCCTTAAACTATCGTTTAACTTCTTTCAGCAGATATGCCCATATCTAGCTTGCACAATCAATTGTCTTTCAAATGCTTGTCCAACTTTTTTTAAATACATTAACATTTGGAGGACTGATAATATGACTAGGCAATGCATACTAATAGTTCCCCCCTCTCTCCACACCACAGTATTGTTACTTTTCTTTCTTCTTCTTCTTCCTCAGCCTTCCTCCCTCCACTGCTGAACGTAGGCCTCTTCCATTTCCTTCCACTCATCTCTGTTTCTCCCCCTCCGCATCCAGGTTCTTCCGGGTTGTTGGACTAGGTCATCAGACCACCTTTTGGGAGGTCTGCCGACGCTTCTCCTTTTGTTCCAGGGCCTCCACTGTAGGATTCTGGGTGCCCACCTAGTATCCTCTTGTCGAGCCATTTGCCCAGCCCACTGCCATTTTAATTTTGCAATGCGGTCCATAATATCGGTAACTTTAGTTCGGCGTCTTATTTCGTCGTTTCTAATTTTATCTCGAAGGCTCATGCCGAGCATCTGCCTTTCCTTTTCCTTTTTTTTACTTTTCTTTAGTTTTGAATATTATTAATGCTCTATCAAATTGTAATAAAACAGCATTCTACGATTACAATTCAATATTTAGGTATAAGTTTATTTCTTGAAAATCAGAATTATGTTCTGGGGGAAACATCGGATTTTCTGCATGTCGTAGTTGAATATAACAAGTAGTTATCTCAACAGATATACAGCAAAGGATGGACATTCTATCAGGCTTATGACTGATCGTCGGCTGGCTTAATGTTATCACTTTACACTTAGGTATCTTTCACCAATTCCAGTCAACGCATCTGCTGCGGTCGGGAACCGAACCCAGACCTCCAGCCTAACAAGCTGGTATTCTAGCACTGTGCTCCTCCGTTGAGATTATTTTTGGTATTTGTGAAGGTCCATCCTTTGCTGTATATTTTTTGAGATAACTACTTGTTATATTCAACTATGACATGTAGAAAATCTGATGTTCTCACAAAACATATATTGTGATTTTCAATTTTAAATGTTGTTTCTGTGTTGTGTTGCTTAGGAGATGAAGACGATGTTATATTCCACTGTGGAGGCGGCGCCCTCAGCTGAGAATGTGGAGCCGGAGGTCCTCTCGAGGCACTTTGCCAACTTCGATGAAACATTCTTCCACTACTGTGATCAGGAGCTTAAGAAAATCAACACATTCTATTCTGGTAATGTTTATTTCAATACATATGTAATTTCAATCCAACTCTTTCAGAGAGCAAAGAGAGTAAGGGCAAAATAATACAAAAAAAATGTCTGCATACAATGCCGAAAATATTACAGAGCGGCGCTAGAGAAATCATTTTATAGGCAAGATAGTTTTGCGAGTTGGAAAAGACAAAAAATTCTCCGATAATCCCTTTAAACCGCCATCACAAGTTTGAAAAACAAAGTTGCCAGTTTATTCTAGCAACTCAAAAATTGGCTAGTTTTTTAAACAACGGTTCTGAAATATAATTTGAAAATAGCGGGAAAAATGTAACCATATCTTATTATCACATCAAGCGACACTAAACCAAATTTGCTCCGTGAGACTTCTGAAAGAAAACAGACAGTATGCTCCTTGAGATATGTTCCATTGTTGAATTGAGTGTACGTACATTTGGTACAAGTACATAATTGCATTGTTTGTTTGTTTTTTAATATTCCAGAGAAATTAGCCGAGGCTACCAGGAAGTTTGCCGCCTTGCAGAGTGAAATGAAGATGTTATACGACAGCAGTAAACAGAAGGAAAGTAAGAAGGCCGCGTTGTCTTCCAGGAAAGTGCAGGAGTTGAAGTTGGCCTTCAGTGAATTCTATCTCAGCCTCATCCTGCTGCAAAATTATCAGAATCTCAATCATACTGGATTCAGGAAGATCCTTAAGAAACATGATAAGGTTAGAGGGTTCTTTAAAATCTGATAATAGTAAATGGATTTTTATGCGGAGGCAAGACTTGCCAACACACTTCTCAGTATTACCAGCCAGAAGAGTCTACATATTATCGATTTTTAAGAGATAGATGATTTGGATTTCGGAAGAATAAAGGCTTGTCAAGTTGGAGGTCTGGGTTCGAATCCCGGCCGTGGCAAAAGGATGGCCTGGAATTGGTAAATGTTACTTAAGTGTAAAGTGACCATATAAAATCAGCTAACGATCAGTCATAAGCCTGATGGAAAGTCCATCCTTTGCTGTATATTTGTTGAGATAACTATTTATTATAGTATTCAACTACGACATGTAGAAAATTCAATGTACATGGTTGGCGTAGTTGGTTGAGGCAGCAGTTTCCCAAGCGGGAGGTGCCAGGTTCAAACTCCGGCAGTGGTGATGTATTCACCACTTTGCGATACAGGCTCTTAGCCTAGTGCAAGGTGTGCAGGAAAGTATTTGGCTTTGTGTATGCAAGCCCAAATACTTTTTTTAAAAAAAAATTGATTTACAAAATAATCTTGTAAATGTTTTATTCCCTAGTTATTAGCCGTGAGCAATGGTGCAAAGTGGAGGGCAGAACACGTGGAACAATCACACTTTTACGTCAACAAAGATATTGATCGTATCATTAATGACACTGAGGCGTCGTTCATCAACGAGTTGGAGGCTGGGGACAGACAGAAGGCCATGAAGAGGTTGAGAGTTCCTCCACTCGGAGAACAGCAGAGTCCCTGGACGACGTTCAAAGTCGGATTATTCTCCGGATCGTTTATTGTGCTGCTCGTGGCTGTCGTGTTATCGGGTAAATATGATCATCGATGATAAACATAACTTATTATTATTTGTTATTGGGTAGGCAGCTTTCGCTGTTTTAACCCAAGTCCCAGTTAAGTTGTGTTTATATTATCTAGTCTATTCTTGAAGGTGTTGGTGTGTAGTATGGAGCAATTACCACTGACTCTGGCAACTGATTCCAAGCACTGACAACCTTTGATTATTGAAGTACTTAATCAAATATTTTTTAGTCATACTGACTAGATCAGTTGTAAAGCATTTGTTTCAATACAACACTATGAAAATGTGTGTGAAGTCATTTCTTCGTTTTCATAAAATTCAATAAGTATTCTTTTGTTGATATTTGACGTTTACGATTTTCACAGTGTCAAAATGTGATTGTAGATAGATATTTTAACGTTAATATCCAATTGTTTCGCTCATCTAAGGATGCATTTTAATTTTAAAAAACATTTTATTATCCCCTAACGTGGTTTTTCGGACTGTGGTTACATATTAAACCTCAAATTGTAATGTATTTTTCTATCGGTAAGCTTACGTTTTTTGGTTGATATCATTGTTAATTTATGCACCTTTCGACTAAAAATGCGACAAGTAATGCTTATTTAGTTATTTGACTTATTTTTATGCTTAAAATAACATCGCAAATAATATATTTTTATTAAATTACATCTGCCATAGGCACGTGATATCATCATCGAATCACACATCGAGCCATCGATATTTTAAGTACGCTCTAGGGATTTAACGAATTATAAGCGATTTCAAATATTTTTTACCAATAAATTAATAATGATATTAACGAAGGAGAAAAGATATATTTACATTTTCTAGCGTAATCTGCATTTCCACACGACATTTGGGCATGCAAAGTATATTTTATTATTTTTATTACCTTCAATGTTGTCTTGGGTGGGCGAAATTATTGTTTTTAAGCAGGATAATATATAGTTATATGATCGACATTTAGACAGCTTGAATTTCTGGAATATCATAAATTATAAAATGACAATTGTTTTATGTAAATAATTTAATTTACGTAATGGAATTAATTATTAATTCTAGCGGCAGCATATTAAGTTAGTTGGTAACATTATACAAATTTATTTATATAATTAATGCTTTTTATTTTTTTACCAATACAACACAACATGTTCATCAACATATTTAGAAAATGGTATCGATGGTTTTCAATATCGATGTTAATGTTAAGCATTTACATCACTATTATATAGAGTTCATTGTGTAAGAAGAAGAAGAACAGGATACACACTTCGAAAATAGTTCGAGGCTATGCACTGACAGCTCTATTGGTCAAGAAGTGTTTCCGTGGGTTGGATGTTAATCTTGTTGTTGACAGTTTCAGCTGGTGTCCTCTCAGGTGCAAATTAGAGTCCATGGTGAATAGCCGGTAGAATCTCACAGGAATAATGGTTATGCAACACTTTGTATAATTCAATAAGATCTCCCCGATCGCGTCTCTCTTCCAGTGTAGTAAGTTAAAGCTCTTTTTTGTTTTTCCAGGTTTGTTCCACAACGAATCGGATGCGAATCTTAAGATGGCAATGCGACTATACCGTGGTCCAATGTTGCTTATTATATTCTTATTTCTCATTGGTGTAAATGTCTACGGGTGGCGATCGTCGGGGGTGAATCACGTTCTTATCTTCGAGCTGGACCCACGGAACCATCTGTCGGAGCAGCACCTAATGGAAATGGCTGCCGTTTTTGGCGTTGTCTGGGCCCTGAGTCTCCTCAGCTTCCTGTTCTCGAGTAGCCTCAGCATTCCGCCGCTCGTGAATCCCCTGGTGCTCACCGTCCTAATGCTGGCGTTCCTACTTAATCCGCTACGGATATTCAAACACGAAGCCAGATTTTGGTTCCTAAGGATATGCGTAAGTCTTTTTTTTGTACCTGTTCTTTAAAAATATCAAACGGTTATTTCCCACGGCATTAAGGTTCAAAATCGCATGAACAGTCGCATGATAAAATGGTAAAAATAGTATTTTTCCATTTTTTGGGGTTAATTTCGCTTCAATCAAAAAACTTTTGCGGTCATTCCCTAGATTTTAATGCATATTATCAAATCAAATAAAAGAAATCTCCGCGTCTTTCGGGAAACGAGTTTCTGTCTTTCGGAAAAAAGATCAGAGGTGTTTCACACAACTTTTTTTGAGAAATCTATACAAGATATAAAAAATGTTTTACGGTCATTCACTAGATAAAGGTTCAGTGTATTTACTGTATTTCTTTCCAAAGCATATTTAGTAACGGTTGTCGAGATCTAAGGTCTCCCGTTTTTAAAAATCTTTGAAATGTCAATATGCATACTCTTAAGAGATGTGTGAACATATAAAAATTGCATTGGGAAAAGTAAGATGACTCAACTAAAACTAAAGATATCATGCTAAGACTTAACACATGGATAAATGAGAATGTGTTTTAGTGATTCTAGTAGTCGGAAATAAGATTTTTGTAAATTTTCTCAATTAAAATGAATTCCAAAGTTACCTCTGAAATATACTGAAACTTGAGATTATTCCCGTAGTTTGTTAGATATAATGCTGTAATTTGGTTGATGAAATGTTTTAGGTAAGACGCAGTGACTCTAGTCGATATTTTTTCAATATTCGGTCAGTCATAATGTAATACAGAAATTTGAAAAAGTTGAAGCGATAATAGAACGATTCTTATTCAGAGCATGTTGCCCCTTAAACATAGATAAAGATAGTAGTTACACCTACTGTATTTACATTTCAACATAGACTATGTTGTGTACATTTTCTACCGACAAATCATGTTTGTCTAACTATTCATTGTATTTACTTTTTAGTCTAATTGTTCGCTAACCACAAAATAATGTTACCGTTTGTATACGCAGTAGGTATTCATAATTCCATGTGTAGAAAAATAAATATATCTATCTATACCCTCACGCCACGTCCCTTGCAGGGTAGGCAGAGAGGACAGAATGCCAGACTGCCCTATCAATACACACACTCCTAGCCTGCGTCGCATTCATGCAATCTGTCATACATGCTCTCTGATTCCTTTTACTCAAAATGCGTCCATCCTTGAGGATCTGGTCGACATTATCGACATCAGTCACGGGCGGCCCCTCTTCGCTCACGCAGATATATCTTTTTTGTCATCCTGTCATCTTTCACCAAGAATAGACAGAATCAAAATTTGTATAAAGATATGAGTTCTACTTGTGAAGCACTTTCGTGAGGTACGCTGTGACTGGTTCCTCTCGATCGATCGGTGTCTTCCGTCTCTTGAGCTGGACAACATCTGACTAACGATTTGGATTTCTTTTCCAACACCCTTTCATACAATACTACACATGACCCCACACGACCCTTGTATCCAATTATTTTGTCTCTGGAGAAGGCTGATCCAATTTTATACAGAATTGTATTGTCACCGAATTTACATACGTTTGTAAAGTTTCAGGTCTCTAAGTAGTCAGGAAGTGGTTGATAAATCGATTGCAAGATTCGCGCACAAATTAAAAAACAACGGAATGAAGTTAAATTAAAAGGGCCTTTAACGATTGTGGTGTACTTTTCAGCAATATGGGTGACCGTTTTATCTCTAACTTTGTATTTATGTTTGACTAACAAAACACATATTGGAGATGTTTCAATATTAGACCATATGGTAATATTCCATTATGAATAATCTCTTGTATTCCAGTATTTGTTAATATAAGTTTCCTAAGAAATGCAGAGATAAGATCCTACGAGTCGAAATTAGACTTTGCCAAACTACTTTGTACCTACTTATTATGTGTTACTATGTTATTAAAGATCAATATTGCTTTCTCACAGAGAGTAGGCGTTTGGAAGCAAAATTTCAAGAAATATCTTTATTCGATATGAAAAATTAGTTAAATGAGAAAGCTCGTGTCCCAGATCTTTTCATATTCTATCATTGATATCTCTCTCTCTCTTGTGGATTTCCTCACTGCTGAGGGTCCAAACTCCCACTGCCTGACTAATCCCCGCCACGCAGCTCTGTCCTCGGCAAGATGCACTGCCCTATAGATGGAGGGGGCAACAGTCTGCATAACCTGCTCCGTCCTTCGCAAAGGGGATAGTCCTCTGGGTCTCCGTCTCGGCGTGTTTCCTGTGATTATCAGTTTCTCGTGACTACCTCCCCCTCTACGAGCCATATGTTCAAAAAAATTGAGAATTCTTTCTAAGCATAGAGATGCCAATCTCGATGTCGTACCATAAACGTACCACATCGATGAACAATAGAACCATAAACAATCGAACGAATTACCGAGGGAAATTTAACGGACCCAGAAAGGACCCCAGGGTTTTCACAACAGCATAAATATAAAATATTTCAGGCACAATACCTTTTATTGTTTTTTTATATTGAGTGTTCTGTAGGTATTATTTTTCAGGTTTTTTCCATGCTAATATTTGTTTAATAGTCCCTACCTACGTATTTACTTATCTGAAGACCGCAAGATTACTACATATAATTTCACAATTGTTTGTTTTGGTCTGTGTGATCTCACATACTGCCATATTGTTTTAATACATATTGTATGATCTTGCAGATAATCTTTATCTGTGCAAATAAACTAACTACATACTCGCATTACATTGTCTAATATTTACTTTAGTAATCGCTCTCTTAAGGCAAGGGACCCAATTATGACGTCACGGTCATTTCCAGCAGCATTAAGATAAAATGTAAAAATTAGCATTTTTTCTACTTTTTGGGGTTAATTTTGCTTCACTCTAAAATTTTTTACGGTCATTCCCTAGATTTTATTGCATATTATGAATAAAAAAAAATCTTTTCGCTTTCGGGAAAACAGCTGCTGTCATTTAAAAAAAAAATCAGAGGTGTTGTTCACATTTTTTTTTGAGAAATGTATACAAGATATAAAAAATCTTTTACGATCATTCCCTAGATAAAGGTTCAATGTATCTACCTTATTTTTTCCCAAAGCATATTTAGTAAGGTTGTTTTATATCTAAGGTCTCAAAAAATTGAATTTACCATAAGAATAAACGGTTCGCCCCGACAGTTTGTCCCCCGACAGACGAACTGTTGGGGCGAACTGCCACCAAACCGAATAAACATATAATAAACTGGGCCATTTTTGATGTGTTACAGCTAGCTGAATAAGTAATATTATAATTCCAGGGCAGAATGATTGCCGCCCCCTTCTTCCAAGTTGCCTTTGCAGATTTCTGGATGGCTGACCAACTCAACTCCCTCGTGATTGCTCTCCTAGACTTCTACTTCCTCGCTTGTTTCTATGTGACCAACGTGAGCTGGTGGGATCCACAACGTAAGTTATATTATACATCATTACAACAGTATTTGCCTTTAAGGTCCTATATACTGTCATCCGGCTTCGGAGTCCTGACTTGTACTCAGCCAATACTGAGACAATCGTGTTGAAACTGAAGACAGTGATAGATGAAAGTATGGACTACAGATCGGCTATCTTAGAATTGCAGGATTTGGAAATTTCTTGAATAAAAAAATATTCCTAAAGTACTCCTAAAATTTACAGGATCCGAAGATTTTCCGTTCAGTTTTTCAGATATAAAAGTATAATTAATTAATAACAATTTAATAATAATAAGTAATCTTAGCAAATCGGCTGTTTTCGATTTAATAAATTGTTCCCAGGTTTCTTTAAAAGGTATAATTCACATTGTCACTTACATTATTCTTATTTCGCGCTAACATTCTCATACAAAATTTGAAAAAGTTGATTTCTTATCCTATCTTTCCACACATTCTTCTCAGCGATCTCACCTCGACGCCATTTATACCTGATACTTCCTTCTTCAGCCATGTCCATGCCTCACCATACATTAGGTACTGTACTATCCACTAAATTAACAATCTCTCTGATTTCAGCTGCTGATCTAGACGCCGTACAATGCTGGGACAAGTCCTTCGTGATTCGCCCCATAGTGAACTGCCTGCCCGCGTGGTTTCGCTTCGCCCAGTGCGTGAGGCGATACCGGGACTCCCGGGACGCATTCCCCCACCTGCTGAATGCCGGGAAATATTCCACTACATTCCTCGTTGTGTTGTTCGCCACACTCAAGAGTTACAATGACAGTAAGTTACATCTAAAGGTGCTCTCACACGAGCAATTTTTCGAACAATAATTGCGGCAACTCGTACAAATCGTATTGATTAACATTATTTCGCAATATATAGCAATTATTTCGATAATATTACAAGCGACACAATATTGCGTGCAAACGAGAAAGAGAATCGAATAAAGTGTCCAAACTGATTATTGCGTGCAAACGAGAAAGAGAATCGAATAAAGTGTCCAAACTGATCGGAAATTCAGCAATTTGTGTCGCCGACATCGTGTTTTTTTTACTCTGATTTTTGTCTCAGTAGAACTCATATCTTTTTATAAACTTTGAATGTCTCAACTCTTGGTGGGAGGCGCTTTTGGAATGAAGGAATCCAAGATTCCCGGAAGGGCGTGCTTGGTATCGTTTGGAAGACTGAAAAAAAACAGTTGTAGGATGTGTAGTCAATAAATCTTGGTTATTAAATTATTTTTTTTACGTTTATTTACATACTCAAAATTTCGCTTATGTCAAATTTGATTCTAGGTTCCTATACAAACGACTATGACAACCCATATTTCTACCTTTGGATTCTGTCCCAAGTGATCTCCTCCGTGTACGCCTACCTGTGGGACCTCAAGATGGATTGGGGACTGTTCGATGGCAACGCAGACAACAAAATACTCCGAGAAGAAATTGTCTACAGTTCTAATGTAAGAAATTTTACATTATTAAGGGCCGATATGCATTGAGGAAAAAAACTTTCTATTATCGCTTCAACTTTTTCAAATTTTGTATGAGAGTGTAAGCGCGAAATATGAATAACGTAAGCGACAATGTGAATTATACCTTAAAAAAACCTGGGAACAAATTGATAAATCTACGACAGTCAACTTGTTAACATTATAATTAACAATATTTTGACTAAATTATACTTCTACATCAGAAAAACTGAACGGATAATGGATAATTTCTGTAAATTTCAGGGGTAGTTTAGGAATTAATTTTTGTTAAAGGAATTTCCAAATATTGTAATTCTAGGACAGTCAACTTGTAGTCAATACTTCCATCTATCACTGTCTTCAGTTTCAAGACGATGCTCTCAGTTTTGGCTGAGTCACCACCACCTTGACATTTCTCCCTTTCTCTAATCATGATGTAGGATTAATACATAAAACGTTATAGGTGAGGTTGCCGTCACCGTCACTAAGGAAATGTATGGAATAACAGTCCCTTAACAATAGGTATGACAGACCACGTATTATATTCTGTTAGGAGATTTAACAGGAGTGGTGGTCCTGTCTGATCATTATGCTATGTTGCCAACTGTTACTGCACGGCTAGAGTACCTACTCTAGGAGGCGGTGGCTGAGTATTGGCCAAAGCCGAATGACAGCATAATAATAATTTGGTTTCTGTTTTTTCAGTATTACTATTACTTTGCAATATTAGAAGACGCCGCTTTGAGATTCTTCTGGGTGATTTCATACCTTCTGATCAACGCAGGTCTCATCAGTGGAGAGGTGATGCTTACACTGCAAGCTATGTTGGAAGTCATGAGGTATTTTATTTATTTTATTTTTATTTACCAAGATTCACCTACAGGCAAGGTGTGTTTATTGTTTATTGTTTATTGTGTATCATCATCCGTAGGCTCCAATGGAGCACTTGGATTCGTCAATATTATCACAAAATATTACTCAGTTGACACAACAAAACAAAATACAACACAAAATAAAATATGAAAGACACACCATTTAGATCTCCACAAATCAGAGTGTAAAAGGCTCCGACTTGCAAATCGTCAACTGAACATAAAATATTTTCAAAAATTATCAATGCTAAGAGTGTTACTTCCACTGTTTAGCATTTCGTCAATTGTATAAAAAGATTTATCGACGAGATACTTTTTCACTCTCGTGCGAAACGTCTCCATGCCCAGGGCCCTAACATCTTCAGGCAGCTTGTTGTACATCCGCACACTGAGGCATACAAAGCTTTTGCTGACCTTTGCCAGCCTATGTTTGACAGCACGAACATCATTTTTATGGCGAGTGTCATAGGTGTGCTGCTCCGAATTTAGGGGAGTGTTTGGCAAGTTTTTACGGGCAAAAGTCATGCATTCAAGAATATATGCACCGGCCAAGGTTAAGATGCCCAGTTCCCGAAAAGCATTTCGGCAACTGTCTCTTGGTCTCATTTCTAGCAATACCCGTATTGCCCGTTTTTGTAAAATAAATATTCTCCTTGCCTCCCCCTCCCGCCCCAGAACAGCACCCCATACGACATGATGCTGTGAAAGTAGGCATGGTATATGGACTTGGCTGCTTCTAGACCACAGGTCTCTTTAATTTTTTTTATTGCAAATATTGCAGAGTTTAATTTTCCAGCCAGCTCCTCAATGTGCGGTGCCCACCGCAATTTCCTGTCGATCTTAACACCCAAGAACTTACAATTATCAACTATTGATAGCTGACGCAGAGATAAACAGGTTGTGACGGGGTCAGGCAGGGAAGACTGTCTCAGCGAGAAGTGAATAGTATTCGTTTTTGTCACATTTAAGATTAAATCATTTTCTCTGAACCACCCGTCCACCCTGTCCAAGACACTTACGGTGTTAGCAACGGTTGCCTGTTTGTCTGCACCATCTTGGATCAATATTGAGGTATCATCCGCGAACATAACAATTTTTTGATCTTGTTCCACACAGTTTGGTAGATCATTTACATATATAAGAAAGAGTAACGGCCCCAATATTGATCCTTGCGGTACGCCGCAGGTTATGGTTTTTTCGACAGACTTGACACCGTTCACCTCCGCGATCTGTCGATGGCCCTCTAAGTATGACGAAGTGTGTGTGTAAGACATTATGTACTTTTAAACAATTATGTATTGTTCACATCTTGCCCTCTTAGTGGTGAATACAAATAAGCTATACAATATATAACACAGAGTTTCATTTTTAAAAACAGAAGGACAAACACAAACATACAATACATATACACATACATAACTTCTCTCTCACACACATTCACACACATACTCTCAAACTTGCACATAAAATAACAATACCAGCATAATGCAACAAACAATTGTAAAAGTATTGTATATAAACACATTTTAATTTGAGATATATGTAGTTACCTAAATTGTTTAGGTATGGGACCGGATTTATTTGTATTGCACAGGCGGAATTACATTAGTTTTTTCCTCAACAGAGACGAGAGGCATATTCATTCACATAATGTAGTGTTATGTGAACACCCTTGGGGAGGAAGCAGGATGGGAGTTCCAACTCTTACGAGTCGGCCATATTTTAACTGGGACTTGGGTATAGACATGAGCGCCGTCGGCCAATTCCGCGGCGGCGGCGTAATGGACAAATTTTCACGGCGGCGGCGGCGTACGGCGGCGTGGCCTTGAACCATAGATTTTTTGTTAAGGAAGTAAGCACATAAAGAAAACCACATTGCTGGTGTAAAATAAAGATTTATATTCTTTAGTAAAGGAACAGAGGACATAAACACTCATTATGAAAAAAAAAACCTCACATAACACTTATGCTTATGATTAGGGACTGAAAAAAAGCGGTGTTATTTTTTGGGAAATGGGGTGTAATTTTTCACAATTTTGCAAAATGTGGTGTTAATTTTCATATATTTATAACATTATTTTTTTATTATTTTTATTTATTTTAACAACAAACAGAATGAATACATAATTAATATAATATAACAAGAGTACATGGTTGGCGCAGTTGGTTGAGGCGGCAGTCTCTCGAGCGGGAGGTGCCAGGTTCAAACACCGGCGCTGGCGATGTATTTCACACTTTGCGATACAGGCTTTTAGCCTAGTGCAAGGTGTGCAGAAAAGTATTTGGGTTTGTGTATGCACCCCAGATCCTTTTTTATAAAAAAAAAACAAAAATAATTAATAAAATAGTTATTACTCCAATTATGCATAAAAATAAAACAAAAATATTTGATAAAAATAGAAACGCTTGCTTTAAGATTTTTTTCAGAGAGGTTCTTCTTGCTTACAAAGCCGCATTCCTTTTGATAATGTTTTCACTTATCATGTTTTCCAAAATAAAGGTAAAATTCGCGTCAAATATGCGAAAATTCGCGTTATTGCTGTAAAAGAGTACCAAAATTCTCTTACGGCGGCGCGCCGCGTTTTTCGCTCGGCGACGGCGCGCCGACTAAACTCGCGACCACGGCGGCGCGCCGGCGCGGCGCTCATGTCTACTTGGGTATAAAATAATTGTCTCATGTTTTTGTATTACTATTTCGCAGGCGATTCATTTGGAATTTCTTCCGATTGGAGAATGAACATCTGAATAATTGTGGACAGTTCCGTGCCGTGCGTGATATCTCCGTGGCGCCCCTGGACTCCTCCGACCAGAACACTATTCTACGTATGATGGACGAGGAAAATGGAGTAGTCAACAGGTAGGACTATAACGTACCACAGGCACTTACCTTATCAAGATCCGGGCGCAAAAAATATGACCTATCTGTTTTGTAATCAAAATGTATTTTTTTCTTTCGTTTGTGAGTATCACAGTACTGCCTTGTTTTGTTGTGCAAGGCTTTTTTGTTTATTGTTACACACACAAAAATCCAAAAACTGGCGAAAAACCCTCTCATGCACGAGGACAGACTTCGGACATTTGGTATTTAGTCCGTATTCCCTCATTGAAATGTGATTTAAACGAAAGTTTGCACATAGGGTCATACATCACCAGAGAATTACGTAGGAAAAAATCACGCACACGAACAGAACTAGGTTAATACAAGTTTAAGTTGGAAAAAATGATATTTTTAGATCACCTCAGTTGCGAATAGGATAGAATACGATTGCAGAAATAAGTAATAATCATTTTCACTTACGTTTACGTGCAAAATTAGTTCATTTTATTACAAATTTAACTCATAAAAACAACATCCCTAATCTGTGAAATGTAATCTATTATTTTACTGTTTGTAGTAACACCGAACATTATGATATTTGTAAATTGGCTTTACACCGTATATTGATAATAAATAAATAAATCCTCAAGGCATCGCCAGGGTGAATACTCTGCGTTAACTTAAGGACAGTAGTGAGGACATTCGCTTTCGCTAAGGAATTCATTTGTCATCTAGAATCGCAAAATATTAACTTAGTTATTGTATCCTTAAATAGTCGCCTTAAGTTAAGGAAGAAAGAATTGGAATCCCATCCCTGTTTTGAATGTACTAACATATAAATAATGTTATTTGTGCAGATACCAAAAGAAGAAAGGACCAAAGAAGAGCAAAGATCCGGAAAAGAAGGCGCTGATAAAGAAGGAATCTATTCACGACTTGCAACTGGAGCTGGACCTGTCCACCAAGAAGTTATAGCAACCAGACGTGAGAAAGAGACGAGTGGAGGAAGTCTAACTAATAGTATTATACGAATATGTACGATGTATCAGGGCTGGTCTAATGTAAACAAAAAATTTGGGTCATCGTAAGTGTTTGAGAACCGCAAACATTAATTACCATTAGTGATTGCCTTGGAAATTATTTGTATTTATGTCAATGATTTATCTATGATAATGAAGTAAACATTCAGTATTTTGAAAATCACAGTTTATGTTTATGTCGTAGTTGAAGTGGTTATATCTCAACAGATATGCAGCAAAGGATGGACCTTCCATCAAGCTTATGACTGTCATCACATTACACTTAAAGTAATATTCACCAATTCTAGTCCACCCACCTGCAAAGGCCGGGAATCGAACCCAGTGTGAATTATAGTCCAAGAGCCCGCTGCTTAATTTATGACGTATCTGTTTTTTGATCGAAATGTGGTATAAACGATAGCTTACCAATAGGGTATTACATCGCACTAGGGTTGCCTATCAAAATCCTGCCGCAACCCCCCCTGCCCCCCCCCGAAAAGGTCCCTCTTCGCGGTTTTTCGCATTTTATAGGAATATAGTAAGAGATAGAAGAAAGTAGTCAATGACAAAAATAATCCTTGCTAAATTCTCTACAAAAAATGTTAAGTCATTTTTTTCCTGAAAAATATCTTGTTTTTTGACCGGCCATTACGGGTAAACTACTAGTCCTATGAAAAAATTGACGAAATGTTTTTTGTAGAGAATTTATCAAGGATTATTTTTGTCATTGACTACTTTCTCCTATCTCTTACCATATTCCTATAAAATGCGAAAAACCGCGAAAAGGGACCTTTTCGGGGGGGTTGCGGCAAGATTTTGATAGGCAACCCTAGTGCGATGTAATACCCTATTGGTAAGCTATCGTTTATACCACATTTCGATCAAAAAACAGATACGTCATAAATTAAGCAGCGGGCTCTCGGACTATTACCCCCATTAGTGAATTAAGTGTTTGGTGAAAGGTGAATGTTACTTATGTGTAAGGTGATCACATTAAGCCAGCCGATGATCACATGTAAGCCTGATGGAAAGTCCATACTTTGCTTTGTTTCAAGAAATTCATATATTTTTTTCCGTGAAAATCTCTATATTCGGTCCTCGAATACTTTATGGTTGGACAGCCCTGATACATACCATGAGCCTTATTAGGGAATCATTCTCACTGCTGATTACCAAATTTGTTGGTTTTGGAAGTAAGTTTTTAATTTTGAGGTGCCGGGTTCAAATCCTAGCACTGACAATGTACAGGGTCATCGAAAAAGATGGACCCTATTTTAAAATGGTATAACTTTGGAACTATTCATGTTAAATGAGAGAATCTTTCACTGGATGGTAACTGATGAATGTAGGTCTTGTTTGATGCATAATACAATGCAATAGCGCATACGCAGACCAGATTCCAAAAACAACAATTCAAAATTGCAAAAAAATCATTGCACTGTGCTTTCCGCTGCACGATCACCATTATATTGGAAGGTGGTAGATGAATAGCGCTGATTGGCTGCGCAGTTAGTCTGCGCATGCGCTGTTGTATTGTATTGTGCATCAAACAAAACTTACATTCATCAGCTACCATACAGTGAAAGAATAACTTATTTAACACTAATGGTTCCAATGTTATGCCTTTTTGAAATAGGGCCCATCTTTTTCGATGTGAGATTTCGAGTGTTTTCTGCAGGCCCAGAACTTTTTGTAGTAGAACAATTTATTGGGTGCCCTTATAAAATATTTGAGATTTGAAAAAAGATACATAATGCGTATCTATATTTTTATAATGTTGCGTAATTGTTAAGATGGCTTAAGATGCTCAATTATCGTTCTCGTAGGATTCTTTAAGAGTATTAACTTAATTATACAAAATTACTAGAAATTTGTTAACAACTCTTAAACATATATCGTCACCTGAGAACAGCAAGGTTATAACTGGAATTGGTGAATGTTACTTAATGGACAATTTCTAATGCGCCGTTTTGTGGAGCAAGTCCACTTCAAGGGCGCGTTTTACAATTAAATAAGCTAACCTAAGTACTTACATCTACATATTCTTTACGATTTTTTAAATAGGTGAGTTTTAAGCTGACTCTTGAATTCAGCAGTTGTTCTCGCTTTTCTGATGTGTACAGGAAGTTAATTCCAGGCAGAAGGCCCCGCTGAGCTTAAGGCTCTTCCCAGATATCCGGGTTTGTTGTTGATATTGGACTGTACCAGCCTACTGCAAACATCCGTTCGTGACCTGAGCGTTCATTATGTAATCACTATGCATCGGGAAAAGGGATTCCGTTTTAGTGCCGAAGTGCAATAAATCATTTTTAATCCTCTTATTCCATAGACGGCTCGTGACCGAATGTATTATTTCTCTTCGAATTTAAATTACGGGGGTTTCCATCTTTACATGAATTCTGTACAACCATCAATATCTATAGGGGAATAAAACAATAAGTGAAGTGTAAACAACAAATTCCACATAATTTGTATCAGCGTGCATTATGTAGGTAGTATTATACAAGTAAATAAACTGTATAATATTTTTGTTCACTCTTCTTCCCTGTACATCTCTTAGTCCCAGGTACCTGGGGCATCGAATCTCCCGATGTATAGTCATAAGCCTGATGGAAAGTCCATCCTTTGCTGTATATCTGTATGATTATATCCTGTTGAAAGTTTATGCCTGAATAGTGATATTTGTAAATTTTGTATTATTAAAGTCTTCCAAATTGTAACTCTCATATGTATTATAGATTTATTTTATAAGTATTTATAAGCTGTGTCTGAATTATAAAAGGACCACACGTAGTGATAGGATGTATATTTAACTATGTATTCCAATATAATATTCTAACATTGAAGTTTATGGGATGGCAAATGAATTAATTGCAACAGCCATTAGTGCTAGTTTTTGCCTCTCCAAAATCGTGCTTTATAAATGTGCATAACAATAAGGATTACCTAGGGAACCTATATAAATGTAGGAAGACTTAAGGGATGAGGCCGTCGCCATATTGTTCATGGAAGCCATGCCCAACTGACATTTGACGATGATTACACCATGAAAAATGTATGGGAAAAAATATTCCGTAGTTCAAGTGTTTGTCACCGATACAAGGTGACGTCACCACTCATGGCGGTGATGGAATTCTGGAAAAATGGTGAATGGAACGAAGCCTGCGATAGTAGAGTACAAGCCTACATCCTCGAATTCCATCACCGCCACGAGTGGTGACGTCACCTTGTATCGGTGACAAACACCTTGACTCGGTGACAAACACTTGAACTACGGAATATTTTTTCCCATACAATTTTGATGGTGTAATCATCGTCAAATGTCACTTGGGCCCGGCCTCCATGAACAATATGGCGATGGCCTCGTAATGGATAAAACCATAGACAAAGTTTGACGGCCGCCATTACCGTTACTAGCATTTCCGCTAGGTATACCTACGCCGTTTTTTCTCGATGTAAAGTACGCTAATTTACCATTACAATACATATTTTTCATAAAAACAGTCATGTTTTTCACTCTCATCTACTTGTATTGTCATTTATCATTGGCGATTTGTCGACAACTGTATTAAAATGTCTCCCTCGTGAAACAGTGGTGTAAATTGTTCATTATATTTTTATAATTACTTAAGTACTATTGTAGTCTTGTAAGTTGTTATTGGTCAATTGCTTTTAGAATAGTTTATCTTAAACACATTGCGTATTGATTCTCTTATTTTATGTATTATATTCTTGTATTATATATTTATTTATTAAGATGCTCTTACACGAGCAATAATTGCGGAAACCCGTGCAAATCGTATTTATTTATTTATTTATTTATTTATTGCCTTTGGGACACATACAGACATCACATATACATAAACACAAAACAATTACACACAAAATGAGTTGACTTCAAATGATGCCCCATTACATGCGTTCACATTAAGTGTCAGAAAAAAGAGATTATTATTAACATTTCAAAAAACTACCTAAGTAACGACTACCAAACAAAAAAAAAAAGGAAAAAACACATACTAACCTACACTTACCTACCTATCAATACTAAGAATAAGTCAAATAATAAGTCAAAAAACATAAAATAATAAACAAAACAAAAAAAATAATTTTAAAACATTATCAAACAGAAAAAATAATATAAAAATAGCAACGTACCAATCACTAAAGGAAGTAAGGAAGAAGGAAAGAAAGGGAAAGGTTATCACAGGAAGAGAAGATTTTAATTTAGTTAATTTACTTACAGATCATTATATTATTCATTATTCGTCAATTTCTTTCTAATTAAAGTTTTGAATCTACTAGGTGTACCGGCGAATATGTCAATCTCAGCGAACTTGTCATTATAGTTACTTAGCATTCTGCGAAGCGGGTTCCTCAAACCTGCATTAGTTAAGGGGCGGTTTAAGTAAAAGGGTCTGAAAGAACGTCTATGCGACGGCACACGAAAACTAACGCCCGCCAAGAGTGTGGGTACATCAACAGCTGATGTACATATCTTCTGCAACATACAAGCGTCAATAAGTTGCCGTCTCTCGGAGAGATTAACCAACCGCGATGAGTCAAAATTTGGAAATCTACGCCCACAGATACGAATAATTTTTTTTTGTAGTTTTTCAATAGCATTAGTGTATTTGTCATAGAGAGGACTCCAAATGGGAGAACAATATTCAAGCTTGGACCGAATAAGTGAGATAAATAATTGTAATAGTGTTTCGTAATTCTTGAAATCAGTGGATGTTCTTAGAACGAATCCCAATATTCGGTTGCACTGCTTTAACATTTCTTCGATGTGAGCGTCAAAATGAAGCTTGTCATCAAATATTATCCCCAAGTCATTGACTTTGGTTAAATTCGTTAGTTCGTTATCATTAATTACATATGTATGTTTGATGACATTTCTATTTTTGGTGAACGTTATGGAGTTACATTTTTTCAGATTGAGCTCCAGTTTATTCTCAACACAGTAATTATAAACTCTAGTCAGGTCCTCATTCAACTTCACAGGTTATGTGCCTGTACACTTTTAGATCATCAGCAAAAAACAAATAATTCGAGTGCTGAAAACAGTTACCCATGTCATTTATAAATATTGCAAACAGCAGTGGTCCCAGCACGGATCCCTGTGGTACCCCAGATGTTACCGTAACGTATTCCGAATTAAAACCATTTAGTGCTATAGTCATCAGTCTCTTCGTCAAATACGACTTTAACCATCTAAGAAGGTCTCCATGAATGCCTTGTAAGGCCAACTTTTTTAGTAGCACTGAGTGGTCCACCTTGTCAAACGCCTTTTTGAAATCGGTGTAAACTGAATCCACCTGTAACCGCCTGTCCATCGAGTTGAATAAGAAGTCAGAGTACACCAACAAGTTGGTTGTAGTTGATTTGTGCTTCATAAAACCATGCTGTTCAGTGATAAATTGTGGTCCCAAAAAATGCGACAAGTGATCCTTAATAATGGCTTCAAACACTTTGGATATCGGAGACAGTATAGAAATTGGTCTATAATTATTTATATCAGCTTTGCTGCCTGACTTATGGATGGGTGTAATGTTCGCAGTCTTCCAAGTGGAGGGAAAGCACCCCTCCTTTATGCTCTGATTGAAAAGAATGCGAAGAGGTTTTGTCAGATGGGGGGCACACCGCTTGAGAATTAACGGCGATATTAAATCAGGGCCGGCACCCTTGTTAACATCCAGATTAATAAGCTTTTGATAAATTTCTGAACTCAAAATATTAACAGTGCACAGAGAAGCAGAAGCATCAGGCTGAGCAAGTGAAGCTGGATCGATATCAAAGTCAGTAGAAGAATTCTCGTTAAAAACAGACTGAAAGAAGGCACTAAACAATTCAACAATTTTTTCTGGGTCATTTGAGCTAACACCATTATAGTGCATGTTTTTGGGGTAATTATTAGATGACTTAAGATTATTTACGTAAGCGAAAAAAGGTTTAATATTTTTTTGCAGGGATTGTTCAATATTTCTAATATAGTTTCTATGGTCATTCCTTTGCGCAGTTTTCAGTTGTGCTCTGTAAGACGAAAAAACGTCATAGTCGTGTTGGTTATTGAATTTTTTCCACAGGTTCCCGTATTTATTCTTCATCTTAACCAATGTGATCGTCGAGCTCTTGTACCAGATTGGAAATTTCTTTGTCTTAGATGATTTTTTTGGAGTGTATTGATCTATAATTGACAGTAGTGTGTTGTAAAAAATTTCCACCGCGCCATTTACATCCTTGTTATCCAGCAACTGCACCCAGTCAATCTCACCAAGCCTCCTGTTGATTTCAGTGAAGTTAGACTTAAAATAGTTATATTTAGGTTTGTCATTAATGTCAAGTATGGTTTCTACCTCGAGGGGAACGTCGATTAGAAGAGCTGGATGATGTCTATCCTCCCCCACAAGCGGAGAGTCATAATGACTGACAATACAAGTTAAATCACACAATACCAAGTCCAAGATTACGCCGTTTTTATTAGGAATTAAATTATATTGGTTTACATTTAGGAAAGATATGGCCTCCACCAACGCCCAGGCCGGTGCACCACTATGAGATTGTATTGAGGCACTTCGGAGATCACCACCATCAGCGGTATTGATTGACATTATTTCAGAAATATTTAAAGCAAGACAACGATATTGCGTGCAAACGAGAAAGAGAATTGACTAAAATGTCCGAACCGATTGGATATTCAACAATTCGTGACATCATTATAATTCTCTTTCTCGTTTGCACTCAATATAGTTGTCTCGCTTTAAATATTTCCGAAATAATTGGTAAGTATCTATTGCGAAATAATGTTAATCAATACGATTTGTACGAGTTGCCGCAATTGTTGCTCGAAGAATTGCTCGTGTAAGAGCACCTTGATACATCACAAATGCTAGAGCACAAACCAATATGAATTTTATATTACAATCATTGTATGTACGTATATTAATTAATTTTAAGTCTACAGTTAAACATGAACGTTACGAGAAGGGTATTGTATCGCTTTATATGTATTTACTGTGATCCAATGTTTTATTGAAAACAACTGTTTATGCTAGTGATTTTAATGCCATATAAACAATTTTAAATTAGGAATTATTCTTGGAATAACAGTGCTGTGAATATAAAGTTCAGGGGTCCGTTGTGGGTCTGTTAAATTTCACTCAGTGATTCGCTCGATTATTTATGGTTCTATTGTTCTATCATCAGTGCATAGTTGACACGCTTGGTTGTTGCGAATAACATCCAGCTGTTTGGTTGGGTGACATTCGCTCGCCATAGATAATAGAGTGGTCCGCACGTGCTGTTCACTCACTCTTATTAACACGCAATATGTCTATTCCTTTCTACCAAAGAAGAGTGCTGTGATATGGTTATCTTGATGTATATCTCACTCTTATTAGTATTCTCATACCTCTATGTCTGTTTGACCATTCCAATTGGAACAATCACCCAAATGCGTTGTCTTCGTGCGATAATCGCCCGTTGACTCGCTGAGTGAAAATTAACGGCCAAAAATGCAGCCCAGTAGTTCATATGTTAATCCATCTCTCAAAACCTTAGAATAACTTAAAAAGACATCACGCTTGCCTATTACATACTTGTACTTATAATATTATGAGAAACTATAGGGATGTAGTCTGTAAGAAATGATAATATTATGATTAAATATATTTTTATTATACCTACTATATAAATGTTATAAAATCATTTACTTAATAAAAATATTTCAAAATTGATATTTTATTTTGTTTTATTTCATCATGAAAAAACCCTTGGTTTAAGTCATAGACTTGGATAAGTACCTACCTACTCAGTAGGTCAGACAAATCTTATGAATAAATCAGCGACATAATATATTATTAATATGTAATCTCTTTGGAATAAATATATATATTATCTATTTACTATATCTTGGCAGCCGGCGGATGTTAGCTGCAAATAAGTTTCAAGATTGTATTGTTGGTAGCCCTGATTGTCAAATCTTGTCATAAGCTTGGATGAAATAGGTGATGGATGGAAGGTTTGTACCTAGTACTTAATATATTATGTTGCTGATTGTACCCTAAGGAAATTTTAAAAAACCAATAGTCAAAATAAGTGATTTATTAGTGAGAACCATTAGACAATTATGGGATCTTCTGCATTTTATTTTTATGTTTTTTGGGCTTCAACTTTAATTTGAAGTGCTTCCTTTTTATGGCCATATTTTGCTTCTTAACCGATTGCTTTACCGACACTTTCTGTTTTATTTTCTTCAGTTTTCTTTCAACAACGGGCACTTTCTTCCCTTTATCCATTAGTTTCTGTGTGGCTTCATCTGAAAAACAATGTAGACCATTGAGTAAAATGTGAATGAAACATAGATAGAAACGATTAAGGTCCTATTCGGCTTTGGCGCCCTGAATTGTTCTCAGCCAATACTGAGAGAATCCTCTTGAAACTGAAGACAGTGATAGATGAAAGTATGGACTACAGATTGACTGTTTAAGAATTACAATATTTGGAAAAGCCTTGAATAAAAAAATATTCCGAAAGTACCTCTGAATTTTACGGGATCTGAGGATTTTCCGTTCAGTTTTTCAGATGTAAAAGTATAATTTAGCCAAAATACTGGTAATTATAATCTTAACAAATTGGCTGTTTAAGATTTTTAAATTTGTTCCCAGGTTCTTTTTAAAAATGTATAATTCACATTGTCGCTTACGTTATTCTTATTTCGGGCCAACATTCTCATACAAAATTTGAAAAAGTTGAAGCGATAATAGAACGACTTTTGCTCAGTGCATATGCCCCCTAAACGAAAGGAATAATAAACAGATGTTAACCTTCCAATTCTGATTTAGCAGCTTCTACAGCATCCCTCTGGAACATATCCAATGTCTTAAGCTCTGGGTATGCTGTATCGGGACGAGATGCTTCGAACTCCACTTTCTGTTGAACTCTGTTTTCATATTTGAACCCTGCTTTTTTTCTTACTGATTGTCTGTACCGTGACGGACTAATATAAGAAGCATTTTCCCAAAGAGTCCTACCCCCAAACGATCCAGAGAATATTTTCACCTACAAAATAAACATATTCAATTCAATTCAATTAGTAACCTATAAAGTAAAGTCTGATTATTGTAAGTGTTCGCATAACTCCCGCACTTTACGATGGATTGCTGTGAAAATTTAAAATAACATTTGCGATAATATAGGCTGTGTCGTGACGTCGCCGGTTTTTGGAGAAAAAGCTTTTCCTAGGAGATGCCATGATGATGAGGGTATCCGAGAGTTGTGTGGTATCGTATGAAAGGGCGTTGGAAAAGAAATTCAGATCTTAAGTCACATTTTGTCTAGCTGAAGCCTATAAAGTGTGCCGGGTTGGTTTGTTAAATTTGCCGTTGCGAAGCACGGGTAACTTAGCTAGTAGCGGATAAATCAATTGTACAAATGCAACCTACTGGATTCAATACAAAACGTGGTCCAATTTCAGCCAAAGCTCCATCTTGGGAAAGTATCTGGTAATTCCTAAACCAAATACGATTGTCCAAATATGTGAATGTGTAGACGTGATCTATGAATGGTTGACTCTTAGGATGATGCTTGGGGACTCCAAATATCTGTTGCAATATTTCTTTGAGTAATACGAGGTGAGTCTCTGTTGCAAATGAAGAATCGAAAGAGAGGAGTGGGCGAGATCCTCTCAAACAGTTGCCTGTGAATTTGAGTTCCGCCATTGTGTACACTGAAAATGCAAAATATTTTATTTATTATTTGCCACCAAATATATTTTTTTTTAAAGAAGCATGTATTGGCTTTTGACATTTAGCAGCAGTCTGGAAGATAATTCTAAACGGTTGCACGACATAATGTCCACACACAAAATGTTTACAGACATAATAATAACTGGAATATTTTTATGAAAATTATGTTTTTGGTGATTAGTTTTATTGACGTGGCTAATATTGTAACTACTACTATGTAAATTTTGTCTTTTTTTTAATTAAAACATTTTGTTTGGAGACTTTTTGTTATGAAAACATTTTCTTGCGGGAACATTTTGTCTGTGGACATCAGCGACATAATATATTAAGTACTTACTCCTTGTTTCATATAACTTGGCCACTGGCTACATAGTAATTCTATACAAAAAGTGTGACAAGACGGATGAAACGAAATGTAATCTCTTTGGTGGACATCTTGTCGTGTAAAGATTTTGTCCAGAGACATTTTGTCTGTAGACATTATGTCGTATCACTGCTGATTGACTGACTAAAACCACATTCAAATATTTCTCGCTTATGTCTCCAATGAAATAAGTGTTTCTTGTATCGGTAATATTCCCTGAAATTATTATAAACAATAAAACTTACAATTTTCAACACAGAATTTAACAGAAGGTCCTTGAGGAACATTTGCCATCCAAACGTACAAATCCTTTTTCTTTCTTCCTTCAAACATCACAGCCTTACTACAGTTTTTCATTTCACACATTTCATTTACAACAAACAGATTTCTGCTCCTCTCCATTTTGGACTCTTTATGGTTTTATGGTGAGGCATAAGTCTCTTAATGTCTTCCATCAGGTGACGATGCCTGTAATTAATTCCTCTGGATGCAAACACTAACACCCTCTCACGGTTAATCCACTTTTCCTGAAATTTTATAAATAATTAAGGTCCCATATTCTGCTTCGGCACCTTGAATTGTTCTCAGTCAGTACTGAGGGAATCGTCTTGAAACTGAAGATGGTGATAGATGAAAGTATGCACTACAGATCGGCTGTTTTAGAATTACAGGATTTGGAAATTCTAGAAGGTACAATTCGATATTTCAAATTTTCATTCATAAAATAGGCGACACAAAAAGTGAGACTTCCGACGAAAATTTTTAGCCGCCCATGAACGCGTCGCTGCTTTACATTAACATGCATATTCATAGAACTTGCAAAATTTGCCAAAGGCCCATTGTTACATACATACAGGACTTGGATTCTACCAGTATTATGTAATGGAATTTACTAAATATAAAATTTCTTCCATCTGACAATATGAGCACTGAAAGCAGCAGAGTACCTACCTATACATAATATACCTATCAATGTTTTGTTTTACGCGCGAAAACCACGACGTGTCACTACTGCGCATGCGGAGATCTTTGAGAATCTTGTACTGAGATACATGTGTTTTAGCACTTTTTTCAATGAGTGGAAGTTTTTCACAAAAAGTGGGGCTGCAACACTGTACCTAATATGACCTAATAGTTTTTTTTTTTCAACCATGATTTATGCAATAACACTATCCATCTGGTTTTTCATTGTTTGCAAACTTATCTCTAGAATGACTTGAAATGAAAGCGTTATCACGACTATGGACTAATTAAGAATTTGTCATGGATTTAAACACTTTCTTCACTATATTACATATTCTTATAAAAGCCAACAAACCATTTTGGGGGCAGCGTCGTCCGACAGATTAAATATAGTGTATAAAACAGATTAAAATTTGTTATCTGTATTTGTCCGTTCCCGTTGCCTAAAATCTGTATAAATACAGATAAATCTGTATATATGGCAACACTGTTCACGTGGCTTTCACCACGAAGCGTTAAAAGGCAAATCGTTCCATGCTCCGGAAAGAACCGAAGAAGCGATTCGGGTTCGAACGAAGTAGTATCAGCTGTACTGAAAAATGTTCTTTGCAAATATTGTAGAATATTAAATTTGCAACAAAAAATGATACTTCACTTTTTTGACTTGGACCTTATAAAGGAAATATGCTTTCCTGAATATTTATATAAGCTCAATATTTAATTTTCAGGAGAGCATATCTCCTTTATTCTTAATCCAAGTCAAAAAAGTGTAGTATCATTTTTTGTTGCAAATTTAATATTCTACAATATTATTTTGCTAAGAACATTTTTCGCTAAAACGTACCGTGCTGAAAAAAAACTCGATAATCGTGAAAAAAAAATTTTTTTTCTTAATAAAAATATGTTTGTTATTATATAATTCTTTAAATAATAGCTTTTCAAAGAAAATAATTCCCACCTAATTTACAGGAAATTTAATACTGTAAATTATTATATACAATCTTTCACTCTAAGATGGATAATTAAAAAATTATGATCAATAAACTGAAAAATGACTGAAATATCGGCAGTGTTCGGCTCGCCCTAGTGAACACACAAGGGTGAGGAGGTCGAAAACTTGGTTTCTAAACCACGACAGCAATCTTAATAAGGTCAAAAAAAAAAAAACTTAAATTGCATCTTTCTGATTACTATTGTCATACGTACTAACTGAAAGTTTCGAAAATGTTCGTCTTATATTTTTTCAGAAGATCACAACTCTATTTTAGTTGGTCCGAGATAAAAATGTTTGGCATCAAACTTATTGGAAATTGAACGATCCACAACATTTACATACAACACTTTTCTCTAAAATGTACTGTTTAGGAAATATATTCAAATAAAAAAATAATTGTAAAAAAAATGCATTTTTTTGAAAAATTTTGAAATTTTGGTAACGCATAACTCTTTGTATATTTATTTTACAAAAAAACTTTATAAACTTAAGTTGCAGGGAATTTAATATTCTACAACTTTTAGGTACAATGTTTCTCTCTAAAATGCATTGTAAAAAAGTTATGATCAATAAACTGCAAAATGACCGAGATTCCGACACTTTTTGGCTCGCCCTAGTGAACGCACAAGGGTTGGTAGGTCGAAAACTTGGATTCTTAATCACAGGACCGACCTATATAACATATCCAAAAACCAGAACTACTATACAAAATGAAAGGTACCCATTACGGTAAGGTTTCCCGCCATACAGTCGTGTCCATAATCTTCGTTCGAAACCGAATGGCGTCTTCGGTACTTTCCGTAGCATGGAACGATTTGCCTTTTAACGCTTCGTCTTTCACCATACTACTTTCACGTCCTTTTTGAAAAAAATAAAAATCTGTATCTCAATCTCAAAGTCTAGAAATCTCTGCAAATCTGCATAAGATTCGGTACCTATAATAAGCCAAAATCTGTATAGGTATAAAGGCAAAAAATCTGTATACCTAAATGAAATTTTATAACCAATAAAATACGGTAGTTTATTGAAAAACTAATCTTTTTGAGAAAATAACAGTAGGTAAGTACATAAAATACCTTTTTATACCTACCTGCTTAACAACCTATTCGTGAGTGAATCACGAGTCGTGATCAGTGTTGCCGTTTTGAAATTTGGAAAACTACTAGATTTTTGTCCAGAAAATACTAGAATATACTAGTGTAGGGGTATGAACACCCCCTACCTAGGTATAACTATTTAGGTACTCTATAGATCCTAAGACATTTGTATTGTATATATCTTTCTGTTTATCATTTTATAAATTAGTCTATAATAAACCTTGGTCCCAACAACACGCATTTTACTTATAACAACCTTCTGATAACTATATAGTATCGCCTTACACTAAAGTGGTGACATCCCGACGTGATCTACAAAAAAAAAAATATAGTGCAAAAAAAGTGTTGACGAACTTTATACCTGACTCTGACCCTAAACTCAATAGTGAAGTGTGCGTGTGCAAATGTTCATAGTGTTATATTATATCGACCTACAAAATCATACACATCTATCCGTATAATGCCTCAATCATCCAAGACAACCAACGTAACCGAGGTGATAATGCCTATCACCATGAATGCCAAAATATCGGAATTCTGGAGGGACCAGCCTCGCCTATGGTTCCATCGATTCGAGGCCGTCACTACGCCACAAAATTTAGCAGACGAAACTAAATTCCACGTACTAATTGCAAAATTAGGGAAGGACGAATTACGCCAAATATCTGATATTCTGGCCAACCCTCCAGAAGAAAAAAAATATGATACAGCTAAAAAACGACTTTTACAAACATATGAAGAATCAGAGGCCCGACAACTTCAGCAACTGTTAAGCGAACTAGAACTTGGGGACCAGAAACCGTCGCAATTGCTCCGACGAATGAGGGAACTTGCGACAAATAAACTCACAGAGGACACATTGAAAATATTATTTATCGGAAGGCTTCCACAGACGGCACGCGCGGTTTTAGCCGTCAGCGAGATCCAGGACATCGAAAAACTGGCCCAAATAGCGGATAAAATAGTAGACTCTACTCGAACCGCTGAAGTTGCAGAAGTTCAAAAAGAACCGACGCACAATGTTCTGGCGCAACTAGCTAAGAGCATTGAGATGCTGTATTTGGAAGTAGCGTCCCTAAAAGCCGAGCAACAAAACAGAAGCCGAAGCCGAAGCCGTAACCGCAGCCGATTGCCGTATAGACGCCGATACAGCGGTAATCGTCGCGTACCGCAACCGGGCGACGCGAATTACCTATGTTATTACCATTTTAAATTCGGGCGTAACGCGACGAAATGCCAAGACCTATGTACATTCGCCGGTAACAGTACTCGAAATTCGGAAAACTAACGTCGACGCCGGTGAACGAGATAGCTGGCGCCGAAGCGACATCTCGATTGATCGTGACGGACCGAAAAAGTCGTACACGGTTCTTAATCGACACGGGCGCGGAAATATCTGTCTTAGCAAAAACAAAATCGAACAATAGCTCAGTACATAAATCTAACTACCAGTTATACGCCGCGAACGGAA
This sequence comes from Ceraclea dissimilis, assembly GCA_963576895.1. Taxonomy (NCBI): domain Eukaryota; kingdom Metazoa; phylum Arthropoda; class Insecta; order Trichoptera; family Leptoceridae; genus Ceraclea; species Ceraclea dissimilis. Next base: position 19,345,890 of record OY756363.1, read on the forward strand.
CTCGAATAAATACATACGGCGAACAATCTCTTGCACTCGACCTCGGTCTCCGTAGACCGTATCGCTGGACGTTCGTGGTAGCCGACGTGAAACATTCGATTATCGGCGCGGATTTCCTACGAAAACACAAACTCATCGTCGACCTGGATTCAAGAAAATTAGTAGACAAGGAAACCAACTTATCCCGCAAGGCTTACACGATAATTTCAACGGACCCATCTATATATGTCGTGGATAACAGCAACAAGTATCATCGAATTCTATCGCAATATCCCGACATATCGAAGCCAAATAATTTTAATAAAATGAATAAAGTGTCCAAACATGAAATTTATCATCATATAATTACTACAGGACCACCTGTACACGAGAAAGTACGCCCGTTAAACCCGGCCAAATATAAAGCTGCCAAAGATGAATTTCAGAAAATGATGGATTTGGGAATATGCCAGCCCTCAAAAAGTCCGTGGGCTAACCCCTTACACGTAGTGACCAAAAGTTCTGGTGAAATCAGACCAGTGGGAGACTATCGCAGGCTTAACGCAATCACAGTGCCCGATCGATACCCACTTCCAAGATTATCACCAAATACCTATTGCTCCTGAAGATGTACCTAAAACAGCTGTTATAACCCCTTTTGGACTTTTTGAATTCACGAAGATGAATTATGGTTTGCGTTGCTCTGGCCAATCATTTCAAAGATTCGTCGACAGCATGCTTCGCGGACTGGATTTTGTATTTTCGTACTTAGACGATATATTGATCGCGTCACAAAATGAAGAACAACACATACAACATTTACATCAAGTATTTACTCGCCTTAATGATTATGGCTTGTCGTTAAACACAAGCAAATGTGAATTTGGAAAAAATGAACTCAATTTTCTAGGATATACTATTAACAGCAACGGTATAACTCCGTCTGAAGAAAAGGCTCAAGCAATCATCAATTTTCCACGACCTAAAACCATCGAAGAACTACGTCGATTTTTGGGAATGATAAATTTCTACCGTACTTCAATTCCTCAAGCTGCCCAAATACAAAGCGAATTAAATTTATATCTGCATAATACAAAGAAGAAGGACAAGACTCAAATTAATTGGACTCCAACAGCAAACGAGGCATTTGAGAAGTGCAAGGATAGCCTTAGAAGCGCCACTACACTTTCTCATCCTGTATCAAACGCTCCTTTATCGCTTATGACCGACGCCTCTGGAACCTGTTGTGATGGGGTTCGAATCAATAACAATATCATAAGTAGTAAGTAGCTATATATTATAGGGCAAAGGTTAGGTATACTTGTTCCCTTTATAGGGAGATGACTCCCACTTAACATATTTCTTTCAGAATCTACTGAAGAAGAGATGACATCATAGACATTCCTTTTATGCATTATTTCAGGTATTGAGGGTAAGATGTGTGTGTGTGTGTGAAATGGGTGATGTATGTTTTTGTTGATATTTTTTATCAGGATTCAGGTATCCAGAATCTAGATGTGATGGCTTGGAAGAGATTTCTCGGGACAGACAGTGAATATCTATCTAACGATTCGGGCGGGTCATTCGTTGATAAGATATGACATTAATTATTTTTGGAAGGGCTTTGCTTTAAGACTATCGTGTGTTTTATTTATTTTAAATTAATTAATTTCTTTCGCCTTTCAAATAGTCTAATTTAGCTTTGGAGTGAAATATTCTTATTTAGAATATGGTGGAAGCAGTAACCGACCTAATTATATTAATATTAGATTTAGCATCAGTGCAACGAGAACAGGACCGCTTTAAGGATGAGAAATTTTATTTTGTTTTATTATTTTAACTTTGATAGCTTGTATTAACACTACTACTAGGTTAAGGCGGATTGAGACAAATTATTTATTATTTACCATTTCTTTGTTGTGAATCTTCAGCCAATGCGAAGATTTACTCATCAATTTACAAAAGTGGATAGTGTCATCATCTTATAACATTTATTCATATGATTATAGCATTGCATTATACAAATTTATATATTAACATACCTGACTCTATCCTTGCCCTTATAAAGCATGCTTTTATTATTATTTCCCTCCCGATAGAAATTTATATATCCAAATCCAATCCCAGGATTCAAAAAATGTCTGTACTGGATTTTTTGAATGGAACTAACAAAATATATTCTATTAATATCCATGTCCTAACCTGCGCATTTCTGTAGAAGAAATGCATCTCATGCAAGCTTATGAGATCCCACACTCATCGTAGAATCCATTTCGACTTTCATGGCTGGAAAGTATCTTCGAAAGAAATGGATTAGTCAGAAATACTCTTATTATATAGTAGTTGCTTGTCGTTTTTGGAATGAAATTTATTTATTCCGCGAACGGATAGAGGGTAGATTACTAACTGGACCTGAAATCGACTCTGGTTGTTCAGGACTTTAGGGCGCGTGCGTGGGAGGGCGCCCTAAGCTAACCGCATGACAAACAATTTTGACAATGTCCATTTGTTTAAGTACTATTCTCGAATGCAAAAAGTATCTAATTATTTACGATTATAAACTCAATCCACCTTAATTTTGTCTTTTATTAACATTGTAGTACAAAAGACAAATAACATCTTAATTAATTTTTCCACAGCTCATAATCTTTCATTCGTGGTACTTTGAATTGTATATTTATTGAATTCTCTTTGTGTTATTGTGTGTGCTTTCTATGTAACATTTCAGAATGACAAAGGTAGGTGATACTATCAATATTTTACTAACATCTACGAATGAAAGAATATCTTATCTGTTTGTAAAATTATAATGTAACTTTTACGTACTGAATGCGCCCCTGAGTGTTGTGTGTGGGAGATGAGTGTAGCACGTACCTCGTACAGGTACCTACAGCTCAGTGACACGCTGGGGGGGTACTTATTGAGTCGATGTTTCGTATTATATAATAGGTAGATGCACCAAATTGAGGTGAAGATTTTATTTCAGCGGGAAAACACAATGTGGGTCCGAATTAAAGAAAATCTAACCATTAGACTGATCACGTAAAGGCCAATTTACGACGAATATTGTAGAACAAAGAAAGACTTCGCTACGAATTACGAAAACAGGATAACGGTGGACAAGCGGCGATTCGTTTTACGCAAATTCAGTGTCTGAATGAAAGTTTGGAATGAAAGGTGAGATTAGAATGTGTGATAGAGTGAAAGCAGAAATGAACTTAGGGAAAGTAGCTTTTAGAACTAGGCAATAGGGTTTAGTTTTTGAATTTAGGTAGCAGTTATTTAGGAGGTAATGTTGAACACCAAAAGTTTAGTTTAGTATTCTTTTATTTTTAGCTAGTAGGGTGTTCCCATCACAAAAAATGGTGCTCGTGACAGAGGATATAAGTATTTTTTAAATATTTACTGAGTTACTACGGATAGCTTTAGAAAATAGACTTAGAATTAGTTAGAAAAAAAAATAGTATGAAGAAAATTTAAATCTGCTTGTCTACACTAATGGGAAGATATGACACGTCTTAAAACTGAGGGGAGGTGGTGATTGATGCGTCATCGTCTCTAGAAGGTTGCGAAAATGGAAAATTTCTATTTCTTAGCGAGGGGAGGGGATGATTGCGAGACATCAAGAAATCAAGTATCGTTGAGTCGCTTTGCTTATCACCGAAGGGGTGTTATGTTTAAGTATGGATACGAAAAATATTGGTATTATTCGGAATACGTTCGAATATACGTAACACGGGGTTTGACTGTAGTTATACAGCGTAGTGTTATACAACGGGGATCGGAAACTAATAATATTATTATTAGTTAGAGATATTGGCTCTGTAGGTACATCGAGAAGTGGTTACGGACGATTTTAGTTCTATGAAACGATTGAAGATAGATACTCCGATAGTATTGGAATATACCTGCGGTATGATGCATCGAGTGATATAGATATGACTTAGTTAAATAAATGAAACATCGAAATACATTTTTTAGAATGGATTCGTCATAAGAGACCTAGGATTTATTCGATCCGAAGTATGTACTTACTTTAGTCGAATGTATGCGTTGAATGTTTACATTATGAAAGTATACAGTTTGGGGACGAAAATATGTTTATATTTTAGGTCATTGACTTTAGATTTGTTTCGAAGTCAGTAGGTACTTTAGTGAACTTACAGAGGATTATACCTGAATTTTAGGTATCACGGAGGGATTATATAGAGATATGTATCTCGTTCGTCTGTTATGGATATTTAGATACATAGCTATTTAGGTACATTCGATATTAGTGCTGGATTTATCAACGATCTTATATTATTATGTATGTAAAGTGCTAAGAGTGTGCGGACATTCAGCTCCATTGATTTGAAATATTAGACTACGTGAGGGACAAGAGACTATATTATAATTAACAAGTAGAATGTAATTTTGTATTTATTATTAAATTTTAGGTTTATTATTTTAAGAATGACGCTGTAAATATCAAATAATTAAGACGTTATTGTTAGTTTCAAATAAATAAGTTATGCAATAATTTATAGTGTGAAATATGGAAAAAAAAAATTGTAATAATTAGCTTCTATCAGATGTTTTATATGTCAGATAAGGAAAGGTGACCAGATATACAACAGAGAGATGCCATATCAATGATGTTTTTGTTTGTAATATATATATTATTAATTACAATTAATATTATTTTAGTATTCAAATATCTTAAGCTAATTTTGTAATTAGGGTAAGTCCGTGATAAAGTATTTATGACCATTAATTTTGTTATAATTGTTCAGTTTATTAATAAGATAATGGTGTAAGTTATAAGTGAAGAACGTAACAAAGTATGATGATACTTGCGATTTGTGAATCTACAAATGAAATGACACGATAATTTTGTTACTTTGATTGCAGCGGTATAGATCTGTGCGCTCGTTGTGTAGGAAGGTACCTACCTACATTTGTGTATTGACATGTAGGTATATGCGTATTACCTATTGGGGAGTTTGTAGTAGGTATACAAGAAATACACCTATCTAAGAATGTTACGTTGGATTTATACCATGGAATTTTAGGATAACTTACTATTAAATAAATGATTTGATATTTCATCGATGTTCAGAGGAAATTCACCAATATGGACGTTGCTTTAAGAGGACGAATGGAACAATGAAGACATGCATTATACGTAATCTTTTATCGAGAAGAAATTCATCGTTGTGACGAAATTAATTGAAGAGGATCGTCACAAAACCCACCACAGAAAAACCATACAACCAAGGACCTGAAAGTTTTGCAGGGATTATGAAGAAGAGAGTTCTACGGTAGTACTCTACGTACTAGAGTTAGTACTAGAGTTCTACGGTAGTACTAGAGTTCTACGTACTAGAGGTAGTACTAGAGTTCTACGGTAGTTCTACGGTAGTACGGTAGTACTACTACTCAGTAGCCCTCTACCATCCGTCGTGACCGCACGTGTTTCTTCTCGATATTGTCGTTAATACTATTACGTGTATTCCACCTTCTGTGTCGTTCCTTCAGTGATTTTCCAGTCAAAATCGTGTTTGTGTGTCTTCGAGTGCTTTTACTCAAAACCCACTCAGTGCCGGAATTAATAAGCTTTTTCCCCTAGTATTACTGGTTTTTGCCTTCGTACGCCATCTTGTCCTCTGTTTTTCAGACGCCATTTTATCATACTATTCCATACGCGTGGTCCCCAGGCGTCCACTGAACGCAAAATCAGTAGCCCTCTACCATCCGTCGTGACCGCACGTGTTTCTTCTCGATATTGTCGTTAATACTATTTCGTGTATTCCACCTTCTGTGTCGTTCCTTCAGTGATTTTCCAGTCAAAATCGTGTTTGTGTGTCTTCGAGTGCTTTTACTCAAAACCCACTCAGTGCCGGAATTAATAAGCTTTTTCCCCTAGTATTACTGGTTTTTGCCTTCGTACGCCATCTTGTCCTCTGTTTTTCAGACGCCATTTTATCATACTATTCCATACGCGTGGTCCCCAGGCGTCCACTGAACGCAAAATCAGTAGCCCTCTACCATCCGTCGTGACCGCACGTGTTTCTTCTCGATATTGTCGTTAATACTATTTCGTGTATTCCACCTTCTGTGCCGTTCCTTCAGTGATTTTCCAGTCAAAATCGTGTTTGTGTGTCTTCGAGTGCTTTTACTCAAAACCCACTCAGTGCCGGCCGCAGGGCCACTTCCGACGAAAACGCTGACCTTGAGGACTTTCAACGGCTGGTAGTGGGATACTTCTGGTGGTGGTAGTTCTATTTATTCTATTTATATTTCTATTCTTATTATATTATTTTGTATATATATATATTTCTACTAACATGGTGGAGGGAAACCAAGACACGGGACCTATAGGTCCTAAGATGTAAGAAATTAGGTGGTGGTCTTGACGCATGGAGTCGATGAGGCTCGCCACCCATCACGCCGCGTCAAGTACCAGGGAGGGCGCAAAGAGGAGGGCAGAATGCCGGATTGGTGTGTGGAATATAAGAGGAGATATGGAAGGTAAGATGAATGAATTGCGTGATGTTTTGCATGAGAGGAACTTAGATATATTGTGTTTATGTGAGACGAAAAGAAAGGATAGAGATTGTGATGTGGTGAATGGAATGGCAGAGATGTGGTCTGGAGTGCCTGAAAATGAACATGGACGTCAGGGAGTGGGTGCTATATTATCAAAAAGAATGACTGAATGTATGGTGAAGCGTAATGGGTATGGACTGGTAGGACCGAGACTCATCTGGATTCGTTTCAAGGTAGGCATGACCAGGCTGTTCCTTATTATAGGTTACGGTCCAGGGAATGATGCCTTGGATGATGAGAAGGATGAGTTTTGGAACTTAGTGCGGGAGACAGCGGATAAAAGAAGAGCGAATGAAAAAGTAATATTGGCAGGTGATCTGAATGGTTGGGTCGGTGTCAGAAGGAAGAATTTTGAGAGAGTGTTGGGATTGCATGGCGATGATAGGGTGAATGATAACGGGAAAAGAGTGTTAGAAGTATGTTTGGAGTTGGATCTCTTTGTGGCGAACACATTCTTCGCACACAAGGAGATCCACCAGTACACTTGGCAAAGAGAGAGAGTTGATCGTATTGAAAGGTCGATGATTGACTTTGTATGTGTGGACTCTGAGCTCCGGAAGGCGACAAAGGACACCCGGGCATTTCGGGGCGCCGGACTGTGGACGGATCACTTCCTTGTGATAACAAGGATTGATCTTTTCTCCGGTTGGCGCTCGAGGGCTCGGAAGTTGGAGCCTGTCCGGAGAATCAGGGTCGAAAAACTGAAAGAGACGAATGTTAGGGATGAATATGAAAGACTGACTAACGAAAGGCTAGAAGTACATGATGATGAGGAACGCTCAACGAGTGAACTATGGAATGTTATGAAGGAGGTGCTAGTAAAGAGTGCAAGAGAAGTATGTGGAGAAGCGTTGGTAGGAAGGAAAAAAGGTGATGCGTGGTGGGATGATGAGGTGAAGGATGCTGTAGTGAGGAAAAAGAAAGCGTGGAATGATGTGCTTGGTGCGAAACCAGATGATGGAGGTGAGAAAGAAAGAAAGAAGAATATATATAAAGCGTGTAGGAAAGAAGTGAAAGAAATGGTTTGCCAGAAAAAGAGAAAACTTGAGGAAGAGGAATGTATGAAATTATCGAGGAACGCCGAGGAGAATTTGAAAATATTCTGGAAGGAAGTAAAAAGAAAGAGATCTGGAAGTGAGAAAAACAGTATGAATTGCATCAAAGATAAGAATGGTGATTTAGTGATGAATGGAGAAGAAGTTGTTGAAAGATGGAAAGAATACTTCGAAGAATTGTATGAAAGTGGTACTAGTACAAACCAGACGAATGTAGCAGATAGTATGAATGTAAATATTGCTGAGGACGAGGAAATACGTATGAATGAAGTTGTGCTTGCATTGAAAAAAGCAAAGAATGGTAAAGCTGCGGGACATGACTGTGTGGCCATAGAGTTCATCAAGCAAGGTGGCCCGAAGATTCTCGAGTGGTGCCTGAGGCTCTTCAACTTGTGCTGGGAGAGTGGCTGCACTCCTGAGGATTGGAGGAGGGCAGTCATCTGCCCTTTGTACAAGGGGAAAGGCTCAAGGTTGGAATGCGGCAGTTATCGGGCTATCAGTTTGCTGAGCTCTGTGGGCAAACTGTATGGAAAGGTATTGATTGAAAGAGTAAGAAAAGTGACTGAAAGTAAAGTATGGGATGTGCAGGGTGCTTTCATGAGTGGCAGGGGGTGCACCGATCAGATCTTCTCCCTACGGATGGTCGTGGAGAAGCTTCTGGCTAAACACCAGAGGCTCTTCTGCGCGTTCGTGGATCTGGAGAAGGCATACGATCGTGTGGACCGAGAAAGACTGTGGCGTGTACTGTCGGAATATGGGGTGAGCGACCGACTGATTGGCGCAATCGCGTCTCTATATACGGAGAGCTCTGCTTGTGTCAGGGTGAATGCTGCGTTGTCGCAGTGGTTCACTCTCACAAAAGGGGTTAAACAGGGTTGCGTCATGTCGCCTTGGTTGTTCAACCTGTTCTTCGACTACTGCATGCGTCCTCTGAATGAGCTGAATGTTGGTGTGGACCTAAATGGAGTGAAAGTATGTGCGTTAATGTTTGCAGATGATTTAGTGTTGATGGCTGATGATGAATGTGAGTTACAACGGATAGTATCCTGTGTGTACGAAAGCTGCGATATGAATGGTATGAAAATGAATGTAAATAAAACGAAAGTATTAGTGTTCGAAAGAGAGGAAATAAGGACAAATTGTGTGATAAAGGTTGGTAATGACTGTCTGGAGCAAGTGGATGAGTATGTATATCTGGGAAGTTTGTTTACTAGAGATGGACGCTGTGATGGAGACATTGAAAGAAGGAAGCTGGCCGGCACTAGGACGAATGGTGCGCTCGGTCCGATTGTTAGTAGTAGCAATGTGTCTATGAAAGCAAAAGTGCTAGTGCACAATGCTGTCTTGGTGCCGACCCTGATGTATGCTAGTGAGACGTGGACGTGGATGAAGAAGGATGAATCAGGGTTGAATGCAGTAGAAATGAGGTCATTAAGAAGAATGTGCGGGAAAACGCTGAGAGATAAGATAAGGAATGAGGTTATTAGGGAAATGAGTGACTGCAAGACTGGTGTAGTGACAAGAATGAAAGTAAACAAACTAAGATGGTTTGGGCATGTTGAGAGAATGAATGATGACAGGATGACAAAAAAGATATATCTGAATGAGCGAAGAGGGGTGAGAAAGCGCGGCCGTCCGAGACTGACCTGGTCCGATCATGTCGACCAGATCCTCAAGGATGGACGCGTTTTGAGTAAAAGGAATCGGAGAGCGTGTATGACTAATTGCATGAATGTGACGGAAGCTAGGAGTGTGTGTAAGGATAGGGCTGTCTGGCGCTCTGTCCTCTCTGCCTACCCTGCAAGGGATGTGGCGTGAGGGTATAGATAGATAGATAGATAGAGTTCTACGGATGGCTGAAAAATAAGAATATGGAGATAGTACGGGAAGTAATTACTATGTCATAGATGATATATTCTCACCAGGCGCGAAGCTACCTAGGAACACGATTCCCATCGAGTTACCTTTTGGAAAAATTATGGGTATAATAGTGTCTAATCTGACGTAGTCCAATAAGAAATGTTAGCCCCGGCTTCCCTTCTGCAGAAATCCACCCTTCGCCACTGATTCTCACCAATGGTTGATTGACAGAGCGATAGAATTTGAAACAACGTGTCGGTGAGGAGTTTGTCATACAAGAGAGTACCTACCTACTTCGGGATATTAATGCATATTATACTTACAACATGTTAGGTATATATTTCATGTAGTATGTAGTACATGAGTCTAAATGTTAGTAGAATGAAATAATACTAGATTAGATACAAGTGTTATTTTGGGACGATCCTAAGAATAATATTGACGGATTATAAATTTTACAGTTTCGAGAATATTAGTATATCTTGAGTGGGTAATTAATTATAAGGTGCGTATAGGAAACGAAATAATAATAAACTTTTAGGGTTCATTTATTTATATGTGTTTATTTTTTGTAAAACCATTTTCAAGTGGGCAGGTATGATGTACTCATGAAGACTGGAGACAGGGCCGTACTTCGGAGGAATATAAGTTTAATTTAATTTTAAGGTTTATGATTTTTTCTTTCAGCAATTTTTTTCTGAGCTGATGTATGGTGGTTTAAAAATCCGAGTCTTTGTTTTGGTTTTTAAAACCCCCATCCAAGGGGAGGTGTGATGGGGTTCGAATCAATAACAATATCATAAGTAGTAAGTAGCTATATATTATAGGGCAAAGGTTAGGTATACTTGTTCCCTTTATAGGGAGATGACTCCCACTTAACATATTTCTTTCAGAATCTACTGAAGAAGAGATGACATCATAGACATTCCTTTTATGCATTATTTCAGGTATTGAGGGTAAGATGTGTGTGTGTGTGTGAAATGGGTGATGTATGTTTTTGTTGATATTTTTTATCAGGATTCAGGTATCCAGAATCTAGATGTGATGGCTTGGAAGAGATTTCTCGGGACAGACAGTGAATATCTATCTAACGATTCGGGCGGGTCATTCGTTGATAAGATATGACATTAATTATTTTTGGAAGGGCTTTGCTTTAAGACTATCGTGTGTTTTATTTATTTTAAATTAATTAATTTCTTTCGCCTTTCAAATAGTCTAATTTAGCTTTGGAGTGAAATATTCTTATTTAGAATATGGTGGAAGCAGTAACCGACCTAATTATATTAATATTAGATTTAGCATCAGTGCAACGAGAACAGGACCGCTTTAAGGATGAGAAATTTTATTTTGTTTTATTATTTTAACTTTGATAGCTTGTATTAACACTACTACTAGGTTAAGGCGGATTGAGACAAATTATTTATTATTTACCATTTCTTTGTTGTGAATCTTCAGCCAATGCGAAGATTTACTCATCAATTTACAAAAGTGGATAGTGTCATCATCTTATAACATTTATTCATATGATTATAGCATTGCATTATACAAATTTATATATTAACATACCTGACTCTATCCTTGCCCTTATAAAGCATGCTTTTATTATTATTTCCCTCCCGATAGAAATTTATATATCCAAATCCAATCCCAGGATTCAAAAAATGTCTGTACTGGATTTTTTGAATGGAACTAACAAAATATATTCTATTAATATCCATGTCCTAACCTGCGCATTTCTGTAGAAGAAATGCATCTCATGCAAGCTTATGAGATCCCACACTCATCGTAGAATCCATTTCGACTTTCATGGCTGGAAAGTATCTTCGAAAGAAATGGATTAGTCAGAAATACTCTTATTATATAGTAGTTGCTTGTCGTTTTTGGAATGAAATTTATTTATTCCGCGAACGGATAGAGGGTAGATTACTAACTGGACCTGAAATCGACTCTGGTTGTTCAGGACTTTAGGGCGCGTGCGTGGGAGGGCGCCCTAAGCTAACCGCATGACAAACAATTTTGACAATGTCCATTTGTTTAAGTACTATTCTCGAATGCAAAAAGTATCTAATTATTTACGATTATAAACTCAATCCACCTTAATTTTGTCTTTTATTAACATTGTAGTACAAAAGACAAATAACATCTTAATTAATTTTTCCACAGCTCATAATCTTTCATTCGTGGTACTTTGAATTGTATATTTATTGAATTCTCTTTGTGTTATTGTGTGTGCTTTCTATGTAACATTTCAGAATGACAAAGGTAGGTGATACTATCAATATTTTACTAACATCTACGAATGAAAGAATATCTTATCTGTTTGTAAAATTATAATGTAACTTTTACGTACTGAATGCGCCCCTGAGTGTTGTGTGTGGGAGATGAGTGTAGCACGTACCTCGTACAGGTACCTACAGCTCAGTGACACGCTGGGGGGGTACTTATTGAGTCGATGTTTCGTATTATATAATAGGTAGATGCACCAAATTGAGGTGAAGATTTTATTTCAGCGGGAAAACACAATGTGGGTCCGAATTAAAGAAAATCTAACCATTAGACTGATCACGTAAAGGCCAATTTACGACGAATATTGTAGAACAAAGAAAGACTTCGCTACGAATTACGAAAACAGGATAACGGTGGACAAGCGGCGATTCGTTTTACGCAAATTCAGTGTCTGAATGAAAGTTTGGAATGAAAGGTGAGATTAGAATGTGTGATAGAGTGAAAGCAGAAATGAACTTAGGGAAAGTAGCTTTTAGAACTAGGCAATAGGGTTTAGTTTTTGAATTTAGGTAGCAGTTATTTAGGAGGTAATGTTGAACACCAAAAGTTTAGTTTAGTATTCTTTTATTTTTAGCTAGTAGGGTGTTCCCATCACAAAAAATGGTGCTCGTGACAGAGGATATAAGTATTTTTTAAATATTTACTGAGTTACTACGGATAGCTTTAGAAAATAGACTTAGAATTAGTTAGAAAAAAAAATAGTATGAAGAAAATTTAAATCTGCTTGTCTACACTAATGGGAAGATATGACACGTCTTAAAACTGAGGGGAGGTGGTGATTGATGCGTCATCGTCTCTAGAAGGTTGCGAAAATGGAAAATTTCTATTTCTTAGCGAGGGGAGGGGATGATTGCGAGACATCAAGAAATCAAGTATCGTTGAGTCGCTTTGCTTATCACCGAAGGGGTGTTATGTTTAAGTATGGATACGAAAAATATTGGTATTATTCGGAATACGTTCGAATATACGTAACACGGGGTTTGACTGTAGTTATACAGCGTAGTGTTATACAACGGGGATCGGAAACTAATAATATTATTATTAGTTAGAGATATTGGCTCTGTAGGTACATCGAGAAGTGGTTACGGACGATTTTAGTTCTATGAAACGATTGAAGATAGATACTCCGATAGTATTGGAATATACCTGCGGTATGATGCATCGAGTGATATAGATATGACTTAGTTAAATAAATGAAACATCGAAATACATTTTTTAGAATGGATTCGTCATAAGAGACCTAGGATTTATTCGATCCGAAGTATGTACTTACTTTAGTCGAATGTATGCGTTGAATGTTTACATTATGAAAGTATACAGTTTGGGGACGAAAATATGTTTATATTTTAGGTCATTGACTTTAGATTTGTTTCGAAGTCAGTAGGTACTTTAGTGAACTTACAGAGGATTATACCTGAATTTTAGGTATCACGGAGGGATTATATAGAGATATGTATCTCGTTCGTCTGTTATGGATATTTAGATACATAGCTATTTAGGTACATTCGATATTAGTGCTGGATTTATCAACGATCTTATATTATTATGTATGTAAAGTGCTAAGAGTGTGCGGACATTCAGCTCCATTGATTTGAAATATTAGACTACGTGAGGGACAAGAGACTATATTATAATTAACAAGTAGAATGTAATTTTGTATTTATTATTAAATTTTAGGTTTATTATTTTAAGAATGACGCTGTAAATATCAAATAATTAAGACGTTATTGTTAGTTTCAAATAAATAAGTTATGCAATAATTTATAGTGTGAAATATGGAAAAAAAAAAATTGTAATAATTAGCTTCTATCAGATGTTTTATATGTCAGATAAGGAAAGGTGACCAGATATACAACAGAGAGATGCCATATCAATGATGTTTTTGTTTGTAATATATATATTATTAATTACAATTAATATTATTTTAGTATTCAAATATCTTAAGCTAATTTTGTAATTAGGGTAAGTCCGTGATAAAGTATTTATGACCATTAATTTTGTTATAATTGTTCAGTTTATTAATAAGATAATGGTGTAAGTTATAAGTGAAGAACGTAACAAAGTATGATGATACTTGCGATTTGTGAATCTACAAATGAAATGACACGATAATTTTGTTACTTTGATTGCAGCGGTATAGATCTGTGCGCTCGTTGTGTAGGAAGGTACCTACCTACATTTGTGTATTGACATGTAGGTATATGCGTATTACCTATTGGGGAGTTTGTAGTAGGTATACAAGAAATACACCTATCTAAGAATGTTACGTTGGATTTATACCATGGAATTTTAGGATAACTTACTATTAAATAAATGATTTGATATTTCATCGATGTTCAGAGGAAATTCACCAATATGGACGTTGCTTTAAGAGGACGAATGGAACAATGAAGACATGCATTATACGTAATCTTTTATCGAGAAGAAATTCATCGTTGTGACGAAATTAATTGAAGAGGATCGTCACAAAACCCACCACAGAAAAACCATACAACCAAGGACCTGAAAGTTTTGCAGGGATTATGAAGAAGAGAGTTCTACGGATGGCTGAAAAATAAGAATATGGAGATAGTACGGGAAGTAATTACTATGTCATAGATGATATATTCTCACCAGGCGCGAAGCTACCTAGGAACACGATTCCCATCGAGTTACCTTTTGGAAAAATTATGGGTATAATAGTGTCTAATCTGACGTAGTCCAATAAGAAATGTTAGCCCCGGCTTCCCTTCTGCAGAAATCCACCCTTCGCCACTGATTCTCACCAATGGTTGATTGACAGAGCGATAGAATTTGAAACAACGTGTCGGTGAGGAGTTTGTCATACAAGAGAGTACCTACCTACTTCGGGATATTAATGCATATTATACTTACAACATGTTAGGTATATATTTCATGTAGTATGTAGTACATGAGTCTAAATGTTAGTAGAATGAAATAATACTAGATTAGATACAAGTGTTATTTTGGGACGATCCTAAGAATAATATTGACGGATTATAAATTTTACAGTTTCGAGAATATTAGTATATCTTGAGTGGGTAATTAATTATAAGGTGCGTATAGGAAACGAAATAATAATAAACTTTTAGGGTTCATTTATTTATATGTGTTTATTTTTTGTAAAACCATTTTCAAGTGGGCAGGTATGATGTACTCATGAAGACTGGAGACAGGGCCGTACTTCGGAGGAATATAAGTTTAATTTAATTTTAAGGTTTATGATTTTTTCTTTCAGCAATTTTTTTCTGAGCTGATGTATGGTGGTTTAAAAATCCGAGTCTTTGTTTTGGTTTTTAAAACCCCCATCCAAGGGGAGGTGTGATGGGGTTCGAATCAATAACAATATCATAAGTAGTAAGTAGCTATATATTATAGGGCAAAGGTTAGGTATACTTGTTCCCTTTATAGGGAGATGACTCCCACTTAACATATTTCTTTCAGAATCTACTGAAGAAGAGATGACATCATAGACATTCCTTTTATGCATTATTTCAGGTATTGAGGGTAAGATGTGTGTGTGTGTGTGAAATGGGTGATGTATGTTTTTGTTGATATTTTTTATCAGGATTCAGGTATCCAGAATCTAGATGTGATGGCTTGGAAGAGATTTCTCGGGACAGACAGTGAATATCTATCTAACGATTCGGGCGGGTCATTCGTTGATAAGATATGACATTAATTATTTTTGGAAGGGCTTTGCTTTAAGACTATCGTGTGTTTTATTTATTTTAAATTAATTAATTTCTTTCGCCTTTCAAATAGTCTAATTTAGCTTTGGAGTGAAATATTCTTATTTAGAATATGGTGGAAGCAGTAACCGACCTAATTATATTAATATTAGATTTAGCATCAGTGCAACGAGAACAGGACCGCTTTAAGGATGAGAAATTTTATTTTGTTTTATTATTTTAACTTTGATAGCTTGTATTAACACTACTACTAGGTTAAGGCGGATTGAGACAAATTATTTATTATTTACCATTTCTTTGTTGTGAATCTTCAGCCAATGCGAAGATTTACTCATCAATTTACAAAAGTGGATAGTGTCATCATCTTATAACATTTATTCATATGATTATAGCATTGCATTATACAAATTTATATATTAACATACCTGACTCTATCCTTGCCCTTATAAAGCATGCTTTTATTATTATTTCCCTCCCGATAGAAATTTATATATCCAAATCCAATCCCAGGATTCAAAAAATGTCTGTACTGGATTTTTTGAATGGAACTAACAAAATATATTCTATTAATATCCATGTCCTAACCTGCGCATTTCTGTAGAAGAAATGCATCTCATGCAAGCTTATGAGATCCCACACTCATCGTAGAATCCATTTCGACTTTCATGGCTGGAAAGTATCTTCGAAAGAAATGGATTAGTCAGAAATACTCTTATTATATAGTAGTTGCTTGTCGTTTTTGGAATGAAATTTATTTATTCCGCGAACGGATAGAGGGTAGATTACTAACTGGACCTGAAATCGACTCTGGTTGTTCAGGACTTTAGGGCGCGTGCGTGGGAGGGCGCCCTAAGCTAACCGCATGACAAACAATTTTGACAATGTCCATTTGTTTAAGTACTATTCTCGAATGCAAAAAGTATCTAATTATTTACGATTATAAACTCAATCCACCTTAATTTTGTCTTTTATTAACATTGTAGTACAAAAGACAAATAACATCTTAATTAATTTTTCCACAGCTCATAATCTTTCATTCGTGGTACTTTGAATTGTATATTTATTGAATTCTCTTTGTGTTATTGTGTGTGCTTTCTATGTAACATTTCAGAATGACAAAGGTAGGTGATACTATCAATATTTTACTAACATCTACGAATGAAAGAATATCTTATCTGTTTGTAAAATTATAATGTAACTTTTACGTACTGAATGCGCCCCTGAGTGTTGTGTGTGGGAGATGAGTGTAGCACGTACCTCGTACAGGTACCTACAGCTCAGTGACACGCTGGGGGGGTACTTATTGAGTCGATGTTTCGTATTATATAATAGGTAGATGCACCAAATTGAGGTGAAGATTTTATTTCAGCGGGAAAACACAATGTGGGTCCGAATTAAAGAAAATCTAACCATTAGACTGATCACGTAAAGGCCAATTTACGACGAATATTGTAGAACAAAGAAAGACTTCGCTACGAATTACGAAAACAGGATAACGGTGGACAAGCGGCGATTCGTTTTACGCAAATTCAGTGTCTGAATGAAAGTTTGGAATGAAAGGTGAGATTAGAATGTGTGATAGAGTGAAAGCAGAAATGAACTTAGGGAAAGTAGCTTTTAGAACTAGGCAATAGGGTTTAGTTTTTGAATTTAGGTAGCAGTTATTTAGGAGGTAATGTTGAACACCAAAAGTTTAGTTTAGTATTCTTTTATTTTTAGCTAGTAGGGTGTTCCCATCACACTGTGTTGGCAGCGTCCTTCAACAAAAAGTCAACAATCAATGGCAACCACTAGGTTTCTTTTCAAAAAAGTTAAGTGAAACACAGCAGAGATATTCTACGTACGACAGAGAGTTATTATCAATATATTTGTCGATAATGCATTTCAGACATTCCGTCGAAGCGAGAGATTTAATTGTTTACACCGACCATAAACCTCTCACCTTTTCTCTCAATAAGAAAATATCGCCATCCGATACACCACGAAGATTAAGACATCTCGACTTCATCTCACAATTCTGCAGCAAAATAGAATACATACAAGGAGACGACAACATAGTGGCGGATACACTCAGCAGAATAGAATCGATATCATTACCTTCACTGTTTGAACATCAAGATATCGCAAATTTACAAGAAGACGAAGAGTTAACACAGCTTAAGAAGCAAGATAATCTTCAATTCAAGAAAATATTGATGCCAAATACGAATATTGAATTATATTGTGAAGTTTCTACTAATAACTGCAGGATATACTTACCTACTCAGCTACGTAAACAGGCGTTTGATCACATACATCAAATCAGTCATCCCGGCATAAGAGGTACACAAAGGTTAATCTCACAACGTTATATTTGGAAGAGTATGAACAGTGATGTCAGAAATTGGGTTAAAACTTGTGTTAACTGCCAGAAAGCAAAAGTAACCCGTCATACGATATCACCCTTAGGAGAGTTTCCAGCTGTTCAACGATTTGAACATCTTCATTTGGACATTGTTGGACCATTACCGATATGTGAAGAATATAAATACCTCGTCACTATGGTAGATAGAGAAAGTAAATGGATGGAATGCGTACCAGTTAAATCCATAATTGCCGAAGAAATAGCTGACGTTCTATTAACGCACTGGATCTCACGATTTGGATCTCCATCATTCTTAACCACCGATCAGGGATCTCAGCTAGAGTCAATATTGTACAAACAATTACTAATAAAATTTGGAATTGAAAGACGAAGAACTTGTGGCTATAATCCAAAATGTAATGGGAAAGTAGAGAGATTCCATAGGACTCTCAAAGCTTCTCTCATGGCGAAATGTCAAGGAGACGTCAACTGGGTAAAACAATTACCACTAATACTACTTGGTTTACGAGCTACAATAACAGACTCTGGATACAGCCCTGCTCAGATGACATACGGCGCTTCAATAAGTTTACCTGGAGATTTCTTCATTCCAACGAAACGACACGTAAATGACACAGACTACACTTCTAGATTAATGGATCATTTCGACAACTTGACACCAACTGCAAGACGAAAACATTGTGATAGCAGAAAAATCTATCTACCAGATGATTTACAAAAAGCAAGCCATGTTTTCATCCGACGCGAAGTAAAAAGATCATTGGTCCCACCTTATCAAGGACCCTTCGAAGTGCTGCAACGAATGGATAAATATTTTAAAATCAAAATGAACAATCGAGAAGCTAATATTTCTATAGACAGACTGAAACCAGCCTATATGGAACTTCCAGATTCTACTGATGACGATGCTACAAATCCTACAACACATTCAGACAATGGAACCGCGACGCCAAGAGAGACAACTACACGCTCTGGGAGAGTCGTCAGACACCCAGTTCGCTTTAATCCAGTTCCAAAAATTAAATATTTCAATTAATAATTTGTATAAAACCTATTTTTAAATCTTATGTTATAAAGTAAATATATAAAACTGCATTGCGTAAGATATACTAACGATTTAATCTTGTATTATGCCTATCTAAGGCCTATTTATAATACTGTATCAAATTCAATTTTTTTTATAACTAATATGTTTACCAACATTTTTATCTACCTAATATTAATAATGTTAACTATTATACACTGATATATTATACACCATTTTTTTATGTGCTATTCTTAAAATTTGTGTATCGATTATATTATTTCATCTTAACTATGATTTTAAATGTATTATGTTACACTCAACGATTTTTTGCTATTTTGTTTTATAAATCAATTTGTTTTTGGAAGGTCAGAAAGACCACACATATGTTTATATGGGACCCACATGTTTTGATCTGTTAATAATTATTTACAAAATTTATTATCTTTCTCAAATGTGATGCATCTTTATTACCTACTTTTGGGTACAAATATTTTTATGTCATATGTCTTTACAAAATAATGTTATAATTTGACCATTCTAGCCTCAATGTTAATCTTTTCAAGTTATTTTTTTTGCCATGTGTTACAAATACCTACCTACATTATATTTTTAGGACTCTTAACATGTGATTTCTTACACTGAATATTTTTCTAATGGTTTATCTTTGAATTATTTATTACCTACTATGTTTTAGGATCTTAAATATCTTATGTACCTATACGATATCAACAAGATGTTTTATTATACAAATATGAATACTGAACTAAACAATGTATTATGATAAGTTAGTTAGCTTATTCTTTAGCGACTAATATTTCATACAATCTATTTTATAATCATGCTTTTTCTAAACTTTATGTAACGTTATCACTAGGCAGGGAGGATTGTAGGGGTATGAACACCCCCTACCTAGGTATAACTATTTAGGTACTCTATAGATCCTAAGACATTTGTATTGTATATATCTTTCTGTTTATCATTTTATAAATTAGTCTATAATAAACCTTGGTCCCAACAACACGCATTTTACTTATAACAACCTTCTGATAACTATATAGTATCGCCTTACACTAAACTAGATGGGGTCTACAAAAATACTAGAAAAATACCAGATAATTTTTCTGTCGACCTTTTTTTTTTTTTTTTTTGGTCCTCCGCCACAAAAGTGTTTTTGTTCTGCGAAAACACGTCGAGACGGGGGGGGGGGGGGTAGGAAAAGAGTGACTCTTGAAAAAAACCGTTGACCTTTTTTTTTTCGTCACCAACACAAAAAAGTTCTATCACAAAAAATTTGACGACGGGGGGGGGGGATTTGAATATTTTATTGAAATCGTACTATTTTCTTTGACCTTGACGACTCAAAATTTTGCGAGCGGGGGGGGGGGAAATCCTCCATTTTGCTTCTTTTGCCTAACTGGCCATTTTCCCCAGAGTCGTACAGAATGTATAGACAAACACCTATGTTCTTCATCCAGTTTACTAGTATTATAAATCCATGGTTTATGATTGCTCTATTCATTGTCTATGACTTAAATTTGACAAGTTTCAAGTTTGACATTGACAGTTTAAGAGTGATGGCTTGCGTGAAATAGTCGTCAGGTTTTTCCGTTCGCGTTATTATATTTGGCGTATAATGCGGCATAAACTGTGATAATGGTGATTCTTATTAATAAATTAAGAGTGTCCTTCTATTAATTTGTTTTATAAATGGATGGTGAGATTGTAGACTCATCCAACATGAAGCCACAACTTTTTTCAAATTTATTCAAACAAGCGATGAAGACATTCCTGCCGCAGAACGCCGAGTCTTTTCAGGGAAGTTTTAGCAAACTGAAGGAACACATGGACAAAATAAGTGCGGCGGACTTGGGACTAGACGATGCATACTTTAACAGCTTTGTTCTTAACCAAAAAAGCAACGCGCCTTGCACTTATATTGAGATATTCGAAGATGAGAATATTAACATGAGTGTGTTTATATTGAAGCCGGACTTTACGATGCCTTTGCATGATCATCCTCGAATGCACGGCCTTTTGAAGATGGTTTGGGGCACAGCGCGCGTCAAGAGTTTCACTCAAATCGAAGATAAGGATCACGTCGATAGATTGCGAAGAAGTCTGACGCCGCAGTGGAGAGATCCACGCTTCAATCGTAGCATCTTTACTCGTCTTATGGAAGATAAGTTGTGTGATGAGCATTCGGAAGCGTGTATTCTAACTCCTCAACAGTCGAACTTCCATCAGATCACATCCGTGGGGGGCTACGCCGCGTTTTTGGACATCCTTTCCCCGCCTTACACGTCCCACAGTGCAGACATTGAAGAAGAGATTGACGAGAATTTGGTTAGAGACTGTCATTATTACGAAGTGGATCACGATTTTGGTGACAGAGTTTTCCATTTTGCGGAGACTCCGCCTCCTCCCAGTTTCTATTGTTTGCAAGGACCTTACACCGGCCCCGAATTACCGTAGTCGCATCACAGATAATATAAACGTTGATTTAGTACTAATTGATATGTAGTTTGATTAAACAGAATTTAAAGATAGGCGTATTTGTGTTTGTTCAAAACACAACGAGTAGTGCAATCAATATACCTACATTATAAAGAGCACTAAATTAGCTCTTACACGAGCAATGATTACGCCAACTCGTACAAATCGTATTGATGATTAACATTATTTCGCGATTGCCTGAAGATGAGGGTGCAAATCCTCGAATACTAGTCGCGAAGTCAAAAGTCAATTTTGTGGATTTGAATCTACCTAAATATCTAGTTTTTTTCATTTTTCCGTTGAAGACTTCCACTAATACCGACGGTTGAAAACATTGAGATCGGCAATATTTAAAGCGAGACAATGATATTGTTATGAAGTTAAGAATCGTTATGAAGTCGGCGACACAAATTGCTGAATATCCAATCGGTTTCTACATTTTAATCAATTCTCTTTCTCAATATCGTCTCGCTTTAAATTATATATATTGCGAAATAATATTAATCAATTCGAGTTGTACAAGTTCCCACAATTATTGGTCGTGTAAGAGCACCTTTATTTAATTCAGACACAGAAACAATAATGCATTACCATAATTATTTACCTTTACTTTTTCCGTCTAATTGTGGTATTTTCCTTACAAAATTTTGACTTAAAATAATATTGTAGGGGTGTGCTTTCATTAAGGTGTGGCTAAAATACTAATTTTAGATTTTTAATCATATGGAATGGCATTGGTCATCGAAAAAGAAAGCCCCTATTTTGAAATGGAAAAAACTTTGGAGCCATTTATGTTAAATGATTGATTAACAAGCAATGGAGAGACGAACGATAGGTGTATCCGTGAGAGACAGGATAAGAAATGAAGATATAAGACGACGGTCAAGGGTCTCAGACATTGCGGAGAGAGTAGGGATACTGAAATGACAGTGGGCGGGTCATGTGGCAAGGCAAAAGGACGGCAGATGGACTCCCAGAGTACTGAGCTGGAGACCCTACCAAAATAAACGAAGTGTAGGGAGACCACAAAGGAGATGGGCCGATGATATCATCGAGTCGGTGGGACATGGGTGGAGGCAGAGCGCCCAAAACAGAGAATTGTGGAAGAGACAGGAAGAGGCCTATATCGAGCGGTGGAGGGAAAGGGGATGAAAAAGAAGAAGTGCACACTTCACTGTGCGGTAACTAATTAATGTAAATTAAGTGCGTATTTTGCGCATGCGCTAACGCATCATATCATGCATCAAACGAAATTCACATTAATTAGCTACCGTACAGTGAAAGAATCACTCATTGAACATAAATGGTTCCAAATTAATTCCATTTTAAAATGAAGGCATTCTTTTTCGATGACATTATAGTTAAAACTGTCGCTGTAACTCAAAAAACACAGTTTCAAGATAAACTATTTTTATTTATTTTTATAAGGTGGTTACAGATTAACACTTGTAAAGCTTTCCCGGTACTAGACATCATTGTTTTTTTGCCGTAACTCGATTTTTTGGACATTGTTGAACAACAAAAAAAATGTTTAAGAATATCGCAAAACAGTCTACTTGATTCATAATTTATTTTAAAGTCAACGATGATCTCTTGAGTCCTTCCTCTTGCCGCCGTTTTATTGATTTTTGAATTAATTTTAATTATTATCGCGCTATCTTGCTGATGGGGCGTAGCTTTAGGGCTACTTTGGCATCTCGACCCTTGGGATCTTTTATGCCTTCCCCTCCTTATCCTACTGTGGACTTTAGATAGTTTATGGTGCTACCCCTTGAAATGAAGTCGAACTCTTCTGGTTTGGGGTAACCCATGCCCAGTATTGTTTGTCTTCTTCTTGCAAGAGCGTTACAGTCACATAAGAGATGTTCCATTGACTCTACACTGGTGCCGCAGAATCTACACGTAGGGTCGTCCACAAGTCCCATATTGAACAGTATCTTGTTGACTCCATAGTGTCCTGTGAGTATACCAATTGTTTTTCGGATATATTCTCTTCCGTACTTCCAGATAATTTGGGTCTGGTTTATTATCGCGCTAACACTCACATAAAAAAATTATGAACGTTATACGAGAATAGCAGTTTTAGAATTTTGGGAACTATTACAGTGTTGCGGCCCCACTTTATATGAGTTTTTTTTTTATTCAAAAAAAGCGCTATAAACGGCATTATTTCGCTCAGCTCGACTGCGTAGATTTATCAATTTCTTCTCAGGTTCTTTTTAAAAGCTATAATTCACATTGTCGCTTACGTTATTCATATTTATGTAGTACTGGGCGGCAAGTTTTGCTCTTTATCATAATGAAGTCATTTTTCCTTGCCATTTTTACTTACCATTACTTGCTAAGATGTAGAGAGGATGATTGGTGAAAGGATGACACAATATGTTTCTACATGTTTTTGAAATTATATTCTTCACCAAACTTAGCCCCCAAATTTGCCTAAATATATTATTTTGTTGTATATAAACAATTTGTATATAAGAATAAATAAATAGTAGTCTAATAATATGTATTATGATGGTCCCACATAATTTGACGCTTCTGAAGTTATCTTCAAGTGACTTTTCATTATTGTAAAGTTGGTAGCCCTTTGTATCAAATCTCGTTAAAAGAGCTGTCAAAATTCGGTGTTTTTCTAATATTGCCTTATTCACAATTATTGTCATGATATCGCTAACACGAATTGCCGGATATCCAATCAGTTTGATGATTTTAGTCAATCCTCTTTCGCATTTGCATGCAATATTGTTGTCTCGCTTTAAATATTGCCGAAATAATTGGTGGAAGGTGGTCGGTAGCCTGGTTGGTAATGCGCTCGACTGTTAATCCAGTGGGCGTGGGTTTGATCCACGATGCCGACCTACTCCGCTTCACAACACAAGCTTTTCAAGCTTACTGTGAAGTGTACAAAGATGTATTTGGGTTTATTTTAATAAACCCAGATTCAATAAAAAAAATGTTATATATTGCGAAATAATGTTAAGCAATACGATTTGTACGAGTTACCGCAATTACTGTTCGAAAAATGCTCCTTTACATGAGCAATGCCAACTTAGCAATACTAATATTGTATCAGTGCGAAACGTTATGTGGGTCCATCAACAGTAGAAAAGTTGTTATATGAATTGAGAGTAATATATTGTGAGTGCGAGTGTGATTTGCTATTCATACTATGGATTGTGTATTGTTTTTGTAGGATTTGTTTCATTTGCTTTGTAATAAAAACACTATTTCTATGAATGACTGATAATAAAATGGAAATTTTAAAAACATGTTCTAATTCATTACCCAAACTCCATCTATCGATATTTTCCTGAAGCTCTTTCGAAATATAGGCAGGTTTAAATCTTGGATAAGTCAGTAAAAAGGTGCCCAAAGATCCAAGGGAATAAACATGTAAGATGGGTACCACCTTGCATATAATGCTCCCATTCAAGATGGGCCTTTTCATCCTTTAGTTATGAGGAGAGGCTCACCAGACTGGGGCTCACGACACTTAAAGCTAGGCGATCTAGAGGTGACCTTATCCAGACATGTAAGGTGTTCCCAATATCAGCTCCATCTACATCTTGAATACCAATACCCATTTGAGAGGACATTCTATGAAGCTCACCAAGGGACGGTTTCACAGTGATCCCAGAAAGAATTTCATTTGCAATAGAGTGGTGAATATGTGGAACCGTTTACCCGAAAATGTGATTCAAGCACCATCAGTGAACATTTTTAAAAACAGATTGGATGACTTTCTCAGAACGACGGATGGCACAGACATTGATTTGGGCCCATCAGCCTAGGCTGCTTGCCCAAAATTAATAATATCAATATTATAACTGGACCCAGCCACTGCCTCCTAGAGTAGGTACTCCAGCCGTGATGTAACAGTTCGCAACATAGCATAATAATCAAACAGGACCACCACTCCTGTCAAATCTCCTAACAGAATATAATACGTGGTCCGTCATACTCGTTGTTTAGGGACTGTTATTCCATACATTTCCTTCGCTACGGTGACGGCAACCTCGTCTATAATGTTTTATGTATTAATCCTACATCATGGCTAAAGAAAGAGAGAAATATCAAGGTGGCGGTGACCCAGCCCATCTCATGAGTTCTTTATCACCGCTGCTGTACTGAAGGTTTAGTGTTAGGGAAGAAAATGAAACAAACAATATGTGGATAACAATGTATAATAATTTATTTAATAGACATTGAGTATTCTGTTTGTCACACAAACTTATTATCAAATTTTATGTTTGGGTTTAAATTCCAATTATTTTTTGGTCACATCGAGATTGGGAAAATTTTATCAACAACCCTACAAAAATATCTTACAAATATAAATGTAGTATTCCTACAACAGTGTAGAAGAATTAAGGATGAACACTGTCGGGATTACGACCGACCTCGGCTGGCTTAAGTGATCACTTTACACTCGAGAAACATTCACCATTTCAGTTCACCCCGGCTGGGATTCGAACCGAGACCTTCATCTCGCATAGTAGGGATCTTATGTACTACACCACGAGGAGCGAAGGCTGCGTTGTGGAATTCCATATATATTAAGTACAAGCTCTGATGGTATAGTGAATTCAAAACTATTCCATACATTCAAACAAAAAGTGATCTTAATTCCATTATTTACAATGCGCCTATTTGATTTGATCATGCTCTGCAAACATACGACACAAAAAGTGAGACTTCGACGAAAATTTTTAGCCACCCTTAAACGCGTCGCTGCTTTAAATTTACATACATATTTATAGAACTTGCAAAATTTACTAAAGGGCCATTGTTAGAAACATACATGACATGGATACTACCAGTATTATGTAATGGAATTTTTATAGTTCTGTCAATTGCATATTGTCAGATATAATTGTAGGATTGTCTATTTTGTATAAAAGGGACAAAGCACAATGATATACACACGACACAAACACTTAGAATGGATATTACATGTTAATTAATCATACATTGTATATTGTTAGGTAATAATCATGGACTTTTATATTAAGTACCTAGATGGTGTACTCAATGCTAGTAGTGAAGTAAACTGGTGCCTACAAACTGTCAATGGAGAATTATGACATTTCGTAGGCAACACTCTCGAAATTTTGTTCTCATAGCTAAAAACTGTATTAGTTATAACGTTATTTAGGAATTTAGCGATAGTTTTGAAGATGTTTTAGTGTTTATTATTGATATCTTGTTAATAGTGTGAGTTTTGCGACTCTAAAATACCAAATAGTGCCGAGTGTGAAATTGCGTCACTTCGTTTCTATTGAAATACACGGAGTCAGACGTCTAGTGTAGGTACTTAATATAAATGTCTATGGTAATAATATATGCTTATTATGCACACATAATATGTAGTGATGGGGATTGGAATGTATATGTAATAATATAATATACTTTGTAACACTCAAATACTTTGATTTATAGTAAAAATAATATAGTATATTAAATATCGGATAGCAAAACACTGTACTACTGGTATTAACTAGTGTTGTAAGGGATAGTATATTCGGCTTCGGCTTGAAATAATAATAAACTAATTGGTTCGATGCGAGCTTAGCGACGGTCATTCGCACAGGTAGCTCGCATCGAACATCGAATTAGATCTCCAACGTTGATTTATCCCAAGAAAATTGAAGACTTTTGTGATCAGAGTATATGCAGAAGGTGGAAAAAGGAGATGTAAATAAATCTTATCTGTTTAATCAGATTTTTATTATTTTGCCCCATTTTTTTTAGTTGTAGGAAGATAGCTCGGGCTGGCACTGTACAGTATCAATATTTCTATGTATATAAGTATGTAGTGTTTTTTTTTACAATTTCACAACGATTAAGTACAGCATTGTATAATGTGAACAAAATAACAATAAATATGTAACTGTATTAAAATTAGAAGAGTCGTAAATCGTCTATCAGTCTTAAGAAATAATTTATTAAAATAATAAATAAATATTACTATGAGGTTTTAAAGGGTTAAGCTGTCGACTAATCGAAACCCTCTCTACACATTAAGTAATATTTTTTAGAATAGGAGAATGTTCATTTAGTATGGAAAAAAAACACAGGTCCGGCGCAGACGAAATGTAACTCAAATGATAGGCAAAAATGAGTAATTAATTACTGCATAGGTGGCATTATCGAAATCAATGGTTAAATGTGTGAAATACCTATTCGAGATTCAGGAGACACAGAGATTGTATAAATTCAGGAGTGCGTATGTTGCAACGATCTTTCAAAAATTATTATTTCTTTGTTTCATCCAGCTGTGGAGGGACCAAGGCTGATGAAGAAGAAGACGGGCCACCTTATACTTATCATATTATACGCTTTTAAACCGCAATTGTAACTGTTTAATACTCCTTTTACTAATACATTCATGTGACCCCTGTAAAACTTCAAATAGGTATTTCACAAATTTAGCCATTGATTTCGATGATGCCACCTATGCAGTATTTAATTACTCATTTTTACCTATCATTTGAG
Organism: Ceraclea dissimilis; assembly: GCA_963576895.1. Classification (NCBI taxonomy): domain Eukaryota; kingdom Metazoa; phylum Arthropoda; class Insecta; order Trichoptera; family Leptoceridae; genus Ceraclea; species Ceraclea dissimilis. The sequence continues at coordinate 19,373,736 of OY756363.1, forward strand.
TTACATTTGGTTTGCGCCGGGCCTGGGCTTTTTGAAGCATTCTCCTTTATAGTAAAGACCTTTTCATACAAAAGAAGTAACAATCAAAAAATATATTCGTAGATTGTTCACATGCTGTTTAACAATTTGTTGCCAGAAAAACTGTATAAAATATCTTACAGAATATAAAATACTAGAAAATAGTTCATAAGCATTAACTCCGCTAAAGGTGCTCTTACACGAGCAATTTTTCGAACAATAATTGCGGCAACTAGTACTGATGAACATTATTTTGCAAAGTATAATATTTTTTTTAATGAATCTGGGTTCATAGAAATAAACCCAAATACATCTCTGTACACTTCACAGTAAGATTGAAAAGCTTGTATCGTGAAGTGGAGTAAGTCGGCATAGGGGATTGAGCCGCACCCGCTGGATTAACAGTCGAGCGCGTTACCAACCAGGCTACCGACCACCTCAAATTTTGCCAATATTAAAGGCGAAACAATGATATTGTGTGTACGTGAAAGAGAATTGACTAAAATAACCAAACCAATTGGATATTCGGTGATTCGTGTCGCCGACATCGTGACAATTATCTTTTTAGTATGCACGCAAAATCGTTGTCTCGCTTTAAATATTGCTGAAATAATTGCTATATATTGCGAAATAATGTTAATTAATATGATTTGTACGAGTTGCCATAATTATTACTCGAAACATTGCTCGTCTAAGAGCACCTTTACTACTGCTGTAAAATATATTTATTTATTTTTTTATTTATTTATTTATTTATTTACGGCGCAAGCCTTTAACATTAACAATAGTTTTGTACAAGTACAATACAAGCAACAACAAAAATAAGTTACTTAATGTAGGTACATCTGAAACATTGACAAAACAAAAAAAACATAAAATATCAGATCAATATATGAATATAATACAATTTAATATTTTTTTTAGTGAATTAAATAGGTTGTCTCTATATAAATTTAATTTTACATACACAGCTATGATTTTATCATTCAATGATTCAAAAAAGGTTGACAAACTCAATATATGATACAATTTCGAATATATTTTCATTTTGAGCTTGGCTCAAACAAATTAAACACGGTCTTCCCTTTTCAATCAGTAGAACAACGAAACATGTGGTTTAATGTGATCGCTTTACACTTAATGATAAAACATTCATACCTGCGTCCTTCCGGAAGGTTCCCCACGTCTTATACTTGCAGCCATTTCGGCCAGAGTGGCCAGAGATATGATTCAAAGACTCGCAACGAGAGAAAGAGATGCACTATGTGCTAATCAAAACTGCATCCTTCTATCAGTGTTAGAAATCCTCATATGACAAGAAAATGTGCGTCCCACCGGTAGGACGTAAAGTCCTGCTGGCAGGACACTGGACGTGTTATCATTTTTGTCCAATTTATCTTTACACAAAATCACACTTGGAGTATTAAAAATATTACCAGGCAATCTATTCCACACTTTGACAACACAGTTTGGAAGAAAATGTTTCGCGGATTCAAAGTTGAGACTTTGAGCTCATGCTCTCAGATTGTGGCTGATTGTTGTTCAACTGATTGATTAGGGAAAGACCTATGTCAATAAATTTGGTAAATAATTATAATTTCTTCTTTGTGGCACTTTATTTCCATAGCGTATTTGTTCATATTTAACGACAAGGTCAGTTAATTCGTAGAACAAACTAACACGACCTCGTCAATTATGGCAATCTTTATAAATTTGTAGAATCTTCAACAACAAATAATTTGTTTTACTTCAGTTGCTGAAGGTGTATAGAAAGACATCTTATATTGTGAATAAATAAATAAATAATTTAATTACAATATTATTCTACATAAATTCAGTTGTACAATTCCACGACAAATCAAATGTTTAATGATATCGAGACCTGTGTGAAGTTAGCCGAAGTAAATAGTATGCAGATTCAGCAATTTACTCATAAAAATTACATTATTTGACATTTATCGAAGAAATTTTATATTGTAACATATATGTCGTTTGAATTTAAAACACATGATATAGTTAACAAAAAGACAGTCCAGCACGCTGGGCGTATTTTTGGCGAGAGCTTCTTGCTTGAGTTAAACACCCTAACTACAGTCCAGCACACTGGGCGTATAGCTTTAGATGTTCACTCTAGCAGAGCTCTGAGTGAACTGATCCTTGTATGGAGATGGACCTTGTTTTATACTCTCCAGGTGTCGGCCATTTTCGTAACGTCATTTGTATGATTTTTATAAATATTTTTTATATACGCATATAGTAAACTGATATAATCTTTTATCCATATGTTGTGATGTCATGGCTTTCTTTCACTTCTGTCACAGTGTACAGGCCTACATGAACTATATTCACTTAGGCCTCTACATTTATTTCAATATTAATAACATTTGATTTGACACAGAATAGTGCAACTGATTTCAACGTTTTAAAAACAATTGTTTAATAAATATTAAATTCTATCTCACACGTAATAAATATTTGTAAACTTAAATAATAATTAAGTAAGTATTTTGTGATTCACTCACTAGCGTCCCATTGCTAGGCACCTAAAGGTTAACAGGCGAGTTTACATGGCACAGCTTTGAGGTTATAAATGCAAAACTACCCCTACAGATGGCGTTGCAAGCAAAAGTGTACTCGACCGAGTTAAAGTTTATAGGTACTGGGCGGGCAGCTTTGGCTGTTTAAATCCAAATCGTAGCTAATTTGCGTTTATATGCAATTATCCGTTGTACTCTTGATGTTGTCATTGACGTAATGTAGTTCTGGACAATTTACATCCAGACCTGCATCGAACTAATCCACACCTTTTTTTATAATTTTGTTTTGTCATCATGTAATTATTGTTTCCATTATTTTTTTTGCTGTAACTGTTTATAAGTTTCCAGTTTATAAGTTTGGAATGTATAAATTTTGTTCAATATGTAAACCTGACGATTCCAAGTGCCTTAAAAAAAGCCTACGGATGATTTAAAACCAATAAACCAATAAGGAGTTGGTGGTGGGAGATCTGACAACTGATTCCTCACACTGCCAGCTCTGTTGGTTTTGTTTTGGTGTGTTGGATGTGTAGGTATAATGTTGTCTATAGCTTGAGGTGATGCCCTCTCAGGTGCACATTAGAGCTCATGGTGAACATAGCTGGTAGTATCTCACAGGACTACCTAGTGCTCATGTATCACATGACCAATCCATGTAGCTGTCGGTTAACAAATAGTCAGGTTCTTTACGAAAATATTAGTTACTTTGATAAAAACCTACGCTCGTTTTAAATCTCATAATTTGACAGTTCGCATTTTACGAGAAAATATCTTTATTTGGCACGCTTAACAATGCAACACCTGTTGGAATAGTTTTTCAGTTTATAACTCCGTTAAAATAATATTATTCGAGATGTTATTACACTATCAAAGACATAAGAATCATTTTTTGCAAATATTATAGGTTATGTTTCATCTTTTTGACATTAGAAACAAGATGGCGCCTGGACATAAAGCACCAACGGTTTTATACGTTTTATAACAATATTTTGACACATATCTTGGACAGTGTAGTAACAATTTATAGAAAATAGTATAAATATTAAGCTTATAACTTAATTTGCACTATATATGACTAGAAAACACAACAGTATTCATTGTAAGTAATGCGTCATCACGCGGCGAAAGGGCGTAACTGTCACGAAAGTGATTTGCCAAAATACACCTTAAACATCAGACACATTAGGCATATATTTCCAATTAATTTCGCGCCACTTACAACCTTTCGACGCTGATGACAATTTAATAAATAATAGTAGTATATCAGTGCTCCCCAAAGTGAGATTCACAGCTTGGGAACCACTGATATTATTCACAATCACAACATGAAAAATTTCCTATTACATTTATATTCTGGGTGACCATTCTGTTCGCAATCGGGTACCCCTTCTTATCAACAATATTGTTTAACTTATTATTTAACAATATTAGATTATTTAGCATTTGATAAGCTCGATATTAATATAATTCTTCATAATTGCTATACATAGGTAATAAATATATGTTACTGGAAAGGAGAATGCTAATTTAGTATGGAAAAAACACCTGGGCCAGGTGCAAACAAAATGTAACTCAAATCGAGGCCGTCGCCATATTGTTCATGGAGGCTGGGCCCAACTGACATTTGACGATGATTATGCCATCTAAATTGTATGGGAAAAAATATTCCGTAGTTCAAGTGTTTGTCACCGATACAAGGTGACGTCACCACTCGTGGCGGTGATGGAATTCGAGGATGTAGGCTTGTACTCTACTATCGCAGGCTTCGCTCAAATGATAGGTAAAAATGAGATATTAAAAACTGTATAGGGGGCATCATCGAAATCAGTGGCTCAATGTGTGAAATACCTATTTGATGTTTACAGGGGTCATTTGAAAATATTAGTAAAAGGAGAATTAAACAGTTACAATTTCGGTTAAAAAGTTACTCATTTTTATATATACTCATTTATATTATATGAGTTACATTTCGTTTGTGCCGGGCCTGGTTTTTTATATGTAGTATTCTCCTCTCCGGTAACATACAATAATAAGTAACAGCAATCACTACAAATTTATAAGTTTATATTGTAATAGTGTATATAAATCTACAATAGTATAACATCGTAAAGAAACAAAAATAGTATTCCAGATTATTTCGATCCAGATAGATTTAAACAAATAGGTACAGCAACTCTATTACAGAACTCCCAAAAACAATAATATCTTCAACTTCGACTATTATTACTATACATCGGGAGATTCAATGCCCTAGGTACCTGGGACTAAGAGATATGCAGGGACGTAGAGTGAACAAACATATTATACAGTTTATTTACTTGTATAATACTACCTGCATAATGCACGGTGATACAAGTTACGTGGAATTTATTGCTTTCACTTATTGTTTTATTCCCCTATAGATATTGATGGTTGTACAGAATTCAGGTACAGAAGGAAACCCCCGTAATTAAAATTCGAAGAAAAATAATACTTTTTCTCACGGGCCGCCTATGGAGTTATAGGATTAGTAAGGTTTTATTGCACCTCATCAGGCAAGTGGCATCCAAATTCCCAATGTATAATTATGACCCACCGACAATCAATGGAAAATACTTTCTCACACACAACAAAATCTACGTGGGATAAAAGTTGTTAAGTACAATACAAATGACTACTCGTTTAATACAAAAACGTCACATAATTTGGCATAAGTCATGAACTTTTGATTCTATACGACATCCAAAGCCTCGCTTTCAAAACAACTCAAGGTGCTCTTACACGAGCAATTTTTCGAGTAATAATTGCAGCAACTCGTACTAATCGTATTGATTAACATTATTTCGCAATATATAGCAATTATTTCGGCAATTATTAAAGATAGACAACGATATTGCGCCCAAACGAGAAAGAGAATTGACTAAAATGTCCAAACCAACTGGACATTCAGAAATTCGAGTCGCCGACATTATGATAATTCCCTTTCTCATTTGCACACAATATCGTTGTCTTGCTTTAAACATTGCCGAAATAATTGCTATATATTGGGAAATAATGTTAATCAATACGATTTGTACGAGTTGCCGCAATTATTGCTCGACTAATTACTCGTGTCAGAGCACCTTTACACCGCATTATCACAACTGAAAAGTATTGTTACAAAACAGTACCAAATACTTTTCTGTCTTTTTTTTTAGGCTATTTCATTCGTGTGTTTCTAACCAGCACATTTTTTGTAGCAATCTTTGGGAAGAATAAATAATTAACAATAATAAACTATAGAGAAAGTACCTTAAGTTAAATAAAGGAACATAACGTTTCGTAACGACGCAAGTGTACAATGAAATATACCCGTGCGTTACGAATACATTTTGAGGTTATGCAAAATGTTTGTTGTCACCGTAAATTCAAGATTATGACTCTCCACACACGTCCGGAAGTTCAGTTAACTGAATAGACCGTTTGCAAAAAAGCTCCGACTGAAACTTCTTTCTGAATCAAAATCAGGGTAACACTGAATTGAGAGAGAGGTTTTGGTCGGTGTTTTTTTGCAAACGGTCGATTCAGTTAACTGAACTTCCGAACGTGTGTGTAGAGCCTTTCAGTTCACGGCAACAAATATGTACGATTCATTTGCATAACCGATTAGCTAAAACAGTTTGTTTAAATTCATATATCGGACTCTTTGAATATACTCCCTATGCTCTCGCCTTTGATGTGAATGAATCTGGAAGGACAGTGTTGTTCGGGCTCCAACGATGTGTCGGTAACTTCGATATTAGTCGTCGGTTCAGGCTGATACTCATTACGACAATAACCTGTAAAAAAAAAATAAAGAAATGTTGAATAAAACAAGTGAATGACACAAAAAAAAAATAGAAATAACCAATATTAAAAGTAAAGTATAAAACATCGTAACTGCAGTTAGACAGATGTCATCTTTTTTTTTTCTTTATTTATTTTCAAAACAGATTACAAAACAGTTTACGCCGGAATTGCCCAACTAGGTACAACCTGTATTTGGGTCAATCCCTCAAATGTGCAACAATAATAAAACTAAATAAAAACAATAATAAAAAATAATTTGCTGTAATCGGGAAAAAAATATATAAATAAATAAACTACTTACGTTTTTTAATCACATCCACACAACATTAAAAAACTGAAAACGCTTAAAAAGCTGTGCAAAAGTTGAATAAAGATTTGTGCAAACTACCACATACATAACAGGTTTGCTACAGAATGCTGTAATGTAGCAATCATAGTTTTGTTTTGGAGCAAACTTAGTAAGTAGCATACAAATAAACAAGCATACATCTACATACAGTGAGTCAAGAAAGACATGGTTTCGTATTAATTTGCAAAAATACTTTTATTTCCTGGCAACAATAACATTTCTCTCGAGATTCTGAAGTGTTGCCATTATTGAAATCATCTCTTTCTCGACAGACTGCAAACGTCAAAACTCACGCATTTTGTACAACGTGAGTTTTGGTGCTGACGAAAGGAAAAAAATAAAAAAAAGCAAAATAAAAAAATGAATGTTATGTTTTTTATTAATTTAAAACTAGTCAACAACAACTTCAACACATATATATATATATATATATATACGTGGGTAGGTACTATCAGTATATAAGGCACACTATTAGGTAGAAAATACAATAAAACTCTTTCGTATTTAAACACTTGAAGGGGTTAATAGACAGAAACATTAAGTTATTGCTGGTAACTCCATTTTTGACATTGACATCTTACAAACTTGCCAACTCTGAAGTATTTTGCATTTTGATATGACACGATTTCTCAGTCTAGGCGGATGGCTGTTTGGATCATAGTATTTATCAAAAATAACAGTTTTTTTTTTACTTGGCACATATTGTCATATAACTGACGTATATGCCTTTTTGCCAATGAATAAGAGATGTATGATAATTATCGGATATTGCCTGGCAGGTGTTGAATAAGAAAGAGTTTACTGTAGTTTGGTGGTATGTATGTAAAGTACACAATATATATAAAGACAGATTGAAATAAATATGTAAGCACATATGACAAAAAAGTGTCCCAATTCAAAAACCCGTTTTTCACAGAAATCGTAAAAAACCACTGTCTTCAGTTTCAAGATGATTTTCTCAGTATTGGCTGAGAACTACTCGGGACGCCGAAGCCGGATGACAGTATATAGGACCTTAAAGAATGTCATTTTTTGATATAATTATCTTGGATACATTGCTGAGTTTGGTTTGAATTAATGATTAGGCAATCATACCTACGTCAATCAGAATATTATTATTGAAGTTTTTAGCACTTTTTTGACTTGCGACACTTTTATGTCAAGTGTCCGATATGTTTGATGAAGAGTTGACAGTAAACAAAGTAATAGACCCGTACTTTGCATTAAAACTAAAAGAAATCTGGTTGACATAAAGGAGCCATCTCTCTGTATTATTATATCCCATCTCAATGTGTCGTTTCATGTGGAACGGATGTGGCATCCTTTATTTCCTTATTAGATGGATTGGAAATATTGAAAGAATGTGCAATTTTTTATTAAGTGAATCGGGATTTAATGAAATCTTTGTACACTTCACAGAAAGGTTGTGTTGTGAAGTGGAGTAAGTTGGCATCGGGGATCGAACACGCGCCATCTGAATTTACGGTTGCGCGCTACCAACCACATCAAATGATTTGGAGACGGTTTGGAAATCTTGAAAGAATGAGTAACAATGGGATGACAAAAAGAGAGTATGTGGTTGAAAAAGGGGGCCTTAAAAAACATGGCCCCCTCAGGGTAACCTGGATCACATCCTCAAGGATGTTTGTGTATTCGGGTAAAGGAATAGGTGTGCGTGTACGACAAATTGCATGAATATGACTGAAGCAAGGACTGTGTCTAAGGATAGGGCAGTTTGGTGTCCTGTCTTCTCTGCCTACCCCGCAAGGGATGTGGCGTGTGAGGACAGATAGATAGATGATAATATGACAGCTGATCGGGACACAATGATTAGAGAGATGCCTCGCATTATTTTTTCACATTAATTTAATAATCCTACTTAATTCATAAAAATAAAATAATTTCCTTACAGATACACAGATAAACTATACAATCTATTTTGTCTTTGTCTTTTTAATGGCGTTATTGTTTTCTAAACTTAGCGACGAAACATAAAACATTGAAAAAAGTATTGTCTGCGGGTTTGAAAAACTGCCCGTGTAAGAGCACCTTAAGGTATAGGCAATTGGTGATACTATTTACATTAAATCACAGTAAGTTAGTTTAGGGAACATACCCATACTACGTGACCCATTCGGGGGAGGAAAGTGAGGTCTTCAAAATACCAAGCTTAGGTTTTCGTCACGTAGTCAATATCCTCTAAGGAAATATCCCGTTTTTCGAGATATATTCAAATATGACGCGCAGCATTTAGTGCTTTTTAAACTCATAGGTGGCAACACTGATGCAAATGGCTAAAGGCCCTCGCCAAGCCAATGCTGTCACTAAAAAAAATTTAAACCATATGGATTACTATACTACGTGAAAACAAGGGGGGATTGTCATATGTTACAGGTGGGGGGGGGTAAAAAATGAGTCACGTAGTATGGGAATGTTCCCTTAGATATGTTTCATTAATATGTATTTGTTGACCTGCAACGTGACATGCATTAAGTTACGACATTATTAAAATGAAAATTATATAATCATGTTAAGTATATGAGCAAAATAAATACTTAATAAGTAATACGTAAATGATAAAAAGTTACGTAAAATGATTAGATGTCATTAAGCACAATTATCTATCGAAAGCTGTGAATAGTTTTAAGTAAGTCAAAAAATTTAAAAAATTAAGTATCAAATATTTAAGTAAGCATTTTAACTAGGAAAAAAAGTATTGTCACAATGAAATTGTAATCCAATGATAAAACAGATTTCTGCTGCATCACTATGGTAAAACAGATTTCTGCTATATCGCCGAGTACATTTAAGTCACCAATTCTTTTTGTTCAATAGAATTTAAAGCAAGTGCAATATATGTATGCCAAAAACATTGACCTGCGTAACTCCAATATACGACAAATGATACGTATGACTAATGATGCACCATCGTATAATGTCAAATTCACATGAATAATATGACTAGGTGTGTTTATATGAAGAAATAGTTGAAAGAATAGCGAGAAATTAAAGATACGACAAATAAGTGACAGGGAAATACACAGAAATATTAAGTAAAAGAACCTAAGATAAATTCATAGACTTTTATATTAAGTGCCCTAGATGGCGTACTCAATGCTAGTAGCAAAGCAAACTAGTGCCTACAAACTGTCAAATCGTATGGAGTATTTTGACATTTCGTAGGCAACGTTTTCAAAATTTTGTTCTCATAGTTAAAAACTGTATTATATGTAGTTATAACGTTATTTCAGAATTAAACGATAGTTTTATTAGTTTTTTATTATTGATATCTTGTTAATAGTGTGAGTTTTGCGACTCTAAAATTCCAAAAAAAGCGCCGAACGTGAAATTACGTCAGTTCTTTTTTATTGAAAATACACAGAGTCAGACGTCTAGGGTACTTAATATAAAGGTCTATGGATAATATTGAATCAAAGACAAAGCATAGAAAAATAGTAATTTGCAAATTAAAATACTAACGTACAAAAATATATTTTGTTGTATTTATACGACACTGTCCTAAATGAATGTGATATTTAATATAAGACAACTTAAATACTAAATGGAAATGCATAAACAATCACAATTCGGTTTACGAATCGTGAATTATACGACAATTCTGATAGTTACGGTGAGGCGTAAAGGTACTAAATGCAACATGGTTAATACATCAACTTATCTATCGTAAAATAAATCTTTTTACTAAACTAACGACAGTGCCGTATGTTCGGAAAGCTAAAAATAAAAAAAGTAAAATAAATTTTTATAAGACATTTTAGCAGAAAAAAGTAAAGTGAAAGGTTAAAGAGAATTAACACATACATAACGCAATATTTATCTACAAGTTAATGGCCGATGAGCACTGAGGAAAAAACATTCTATTATCACTTCAACTTTTTCGAGTTTTGTATGAGAGTGTTATCGCGTAACATGAATTACGTAAGCGACAGTGTGAATTATACCTGGGAACAAATTGATAAATCTACGACAGTCAATTTGTTGACCTTATAATTACCAATGTTTTGGCTAAATTATACTTCCACATCTGAACAACTGAACGGATAATGGATTCAGGGGTACTTTCGGAATTATTTTTTGTTCAAGGAATTTCCAAATATTGTAATTGTAGGACAGTCAACTTGTAGTCAATACTTCCATCTATCACTGTCTTCAGTTTCAAGACGATGCTCTCAGTATTGGCTGAGTAAATGCCAAAGCCAAATGGCAGCATATAGCCTCTTAACCCTAAGCAACCTACGGTTAATAAAAATTATTTGTGAAAGTGTCTTAAAATGTGGATTAACATTGTTTTGCCACCGAATTATAAAATAGCTGCCTCGGTGAGGTAATCAGTCAACCCAGACTTTTAGATCACCAAGATTATAAAATTTTATTGTGAAAAAAATAAAGAAGTATTTTTTTCCATCATTTTCATTTTCTATCAAAAAAAATTTGGGTAGATACATTGAACCTTTATCTAGGGAATTACTGCAAAAGATTTTTTATATCTTGTATAGATTTCTCAACAAAAAAAAATTGTGAAAAAACCTCTGATCTTTTTTCTGAAAGACACCAACTCGTTTCCCAAAAGGTGCAAAGTATTTTTTAAATTTTAATATTGATATTATTAAAATCAAGGGAATGACCGTAAAAGTTTTTTCGATTGAAGCGCAATTAACCCCAAAAAGTAATAAAAATGCTATTTTTAACATTTCATGGAAATGGCCATGACGTCATAGTTGGGACCCTAGCATTAAAAGGTATTTTCAATATGTACATGTGTGTATGTGTTAACTCCCTTTATCATAAAAGTCAAGAAATAAGAACAAATATAAGTACTAGTATTATTTACTAAGTAATAATGAAGAATAATTATTACAGTGAGGAGGTAATACAACATGATATGTCTAAGTTATTATTTATTATTATTGTTATCTAATTCTAGTAATAATATCTAATAATTATAATAATAATAATAGGAACCACACAGTTAATCATTATCAAAACATTCTCGCCATGTGCAAAAACTAACATTATGCTATCACAATATAAAACATAGTGTCATCGAAAGAGAATGCCCTAATCGCCCTGGCTGGTCCTTATCGACTGTGCAGCTAGTCTGGGCGCTTATGCACTCTTTCCTGCATCAATAGAAACGTGGATTAACCAGTTACCGTATGGTGAAAGAATCACTCGTTTAACATAAACGGTTTCAATGTTATACCTTTTTAAATAGGGGCATTCTTTCTCGATGACTCTGTACAGTAATGTCTCGAAACATTCGCACGGTTGAATTCCAAAATAGAATCAAAATATCTACAATGTTATGCACGATTTAGAGAAAAACTAATCTCTCGTTTTTAGGGAATTTTCCTCACGAAATTTTCTCGTGCCTTTGAAAGCATGACTGTGAATAATTTCTACAATATTTAAAAAACATTTCACAAATTTAGAAGTGCGAATGTATGAGGCATTTATCCTGGCCCGGTTGCTCGACAAATAGTATCGTCTGCTGGTAACGGTAAGGAATATTGCTATCTCGTTAGCGAGACAGTAATACCGCTTATGATACTGTTCGTCGAGCAACAGGGCCTTAATCTCCAGTTATTCTGCATTGATATGAATTGCAAAATTCAATTAAAAAAGTATTTGAGTCATACAGTATCAAAAACAGTCTGCGAACTCGAACTGATTCGGAGCAAATCGAAAAAAACATTTTATCCAAACAGCTGTTGTTGACTCTCATATATTGCAGATTGGTATATTTGAAACCAAGTGACTTGTTATATGAAATATTTAAATGGGTTATGGCTGCTTTTGTTGCCATGTTAATATCTTACAATGTGTAGTTTTACAATAGGAACATTTCCACGTTCGTAACCCAGTTTACACAAAATTGACAGATAACTGTTTTTGATATTATACGACTTAATTGTAAGTAACGAAATTATACAGAAAAATAAAACATCTTGGGCTCAACAAATGAAGGAATGGCGTAAAATTATTACAAAAATAAACATTACTGTGCGTAAATGAAATAAAATTAGCGTAAGTCTATTGTAAAAACTAAATAATATACGTATACAGTGTATGGTAAGGTATGTAAACAAATGCAATATACATCTACATACATCAATGTGAACATTGAAATACAACATCAAGTTATCTGGGTAAAGTCCTATAAATTATACGACTTTCACTGTAAAAGTCCTATAAATTATACGACTTTGACTGTAAAAGTCCTATAAATTATACGGCTTTCACTGTAAAAGTCCTATAAATTATACGACTTTTACTGTAAAAGTTCTATAAATTATACAACTTTTACTGTAAAAGTCGTATAAATACACACAGAGCCAACTCATGAGAATTTTTACAGATTTGATAAAAATAAGTCATCCATCTTGCTATCCCCTCAGGGTGCACACCTCTGATCTTTTTTCTGAAAGACAGCAACTCATTTCCCGAAGATGGAGAGAATTTAGTTTTTATGTATTAATAATATGCATTAAAATCCAGGGAATGACTGTAAAAGTTTTTTTGAATGAAGCAAAGTAAGAAAAATGCTATTGTTCATGCAATTTTGAAGCTTAACGCTATGGGAAATGACCGTGACGTAATAGTTGGGTCAAACCCCTTTTGTAATACACACATATGGAGTTAGCTCTGTTTGCAGTTAGACCATTAGATATGTAAGTAATTTTGTAAATTGGTTGTTTGAATGAAGCACTAAGCTAATTAACGACTACGGGAAGCCCTGCGTCATAAGATAACTCCGCCATTAATCTAATTGTTTCAAGTTACGTTAAAAGCATATTGACAGAGTATTTTGACATGTAGTCCTGACATCTCTTTCCATTCCACAGAGAAATTTGTATTTTCCTGCCACTGCTAGTAGCGTTAGTTCATCTATATATCACCGGGCGGCGCCCTCGTCAATCGATTTGAAATCAGACGATAATGTTCCGTAATTTCACTGCCTGTGATTGGTCGCTAAGTTTGAAATCTACCAATCGCAGGCTGCCTTTTTAAAACAAAGGATTTTATTTGAACTATCACAAAAACGTTCCGTAATTTCACTGCCTGTGATTGGTCGCTCAGTTTGAAATCTACCAATCGTAGGCTGCCTTTTGTAAACTAAGGATTTTATTCGAACTGTCACAACCGTTTTTTGGGGTAAAAACGGCTATAACGAGACTCTCCCGGGACAGAATTTGGTAATATTTTGCTAGAACGATAAGGAAAGTATGTGCCTTGATTTGCCCCTAGTCTCGTCAGTGGAGGGTCTTGGAGATGTCGGGATATGCGAAAATACTCTGAAAACGTATTGTAGTTATATCACATTTGTTTAGGAAATATTACAACCAAAGCAGTTCACCCCGCAATTTGTTTTGTCCTCCCTACTAGCATTAACATTATTACGTTTAGGATTGTCTTTGTTATTATTCGACTTAAGGGGCGTCTCCTCGCTAACATTATAATCGTCGTCCTTCTCAATCTCAAACACTTTCTCTTTCGTGGGTTCAGTCGGGAATTTAAACACGGCTTCTATTTCAATTTCCTCCACGACGTCCGAATCCTCCTTTTCGAATTCAGTTACACTATTATTTCTCGAAGTCCTTAAAATATCTTCTAACCTCGACTTGAGTTGTCGAGGCGAAACACTCTTTGGCTTTTCGGACAAATAATCAGACTTTGATATAGATTGGGATCTCTTACTAAAGAAACTAGATTCGTTCAATTCTCTCGAGTCTAAATTATCACTAAGTATACTCGAGTCTGGGATTATATTGATTGGGCCTATGGACTGTTTATCGGAATCCGTGCCGTCGTTGAGTTCAGGGTACGGAGATCGAGAATCAACGCTTTCGGGAGTGTAAGGCTCGGGAGGGGCCCTAGCGCAATAGAGGAAATGGGTGTCGATGTTGTTGTCGGAAATTTCTTCCTCGTCATAAGTATATTCGGCGTCTATGATATTAATTTGTACACTAGGTATAACTAGATTGTCGTTTGAATTATCGAAACTATCTTTAGAGACTGATCGATGGTTGGGAGAGAGAGGTAGAGATAAGAACACATTGTCGTCTTTGGTATCGGAGTTTGAGCTTTCGTAATCGCTGTGCTTCAGTTTGAGAGGATCCCCCGGATATAAGGAATTGTCTATGCCCACAGGGAGGAGCGGGGAGGGGGTGTCTTTGTTAGACGAGGATCTTCTGAAGCCTGAATCATAGCTGATTTGACTAGCGAGTCTCGTGCGGAAGCACTCGTGCGTTCTGTGACTGTAACAATAATCTGACGGATCAGGCTGCATGCAACACTGCACTGTACCTTTGTCACTCTGGAGGAGAACTCTCAGGTAGACCGGCTGTAAAACAAACAAGATTTATTATGTTATGAATTACATTAGTAGTTACATATAGTCTAAGATCCAGCCACTCAAAATATGACCTATATATTTGTTTTGTTTTGTTTTGTTTTGTGACGATCCTATGTGGTGATTTAATTATCATTTTTACTGTTTCTGACGATCCTATATGGTGAAAAGAAAAATGTACGGTGCCCTTGGGGCGATTTTATCGCTAAACGGCGCCTAAAGTTGTCCGATTATTATTATTATTATTATATGTTTTTTAATCAAAATGTGATTTGGGTAACACATCGCACTAGGATAGCCTGTCAAAATCTTGCCGCGGTCCCCCTACGCAGTTTTTTGCATTTTTTAGTCACATTTTGAGTGGCCGGCTATTAATTACTTTCTGGTGGCTATACTTATGTATGTATGGAAGTGAGGCGTGGATGTGGTTGAACGAGGACAAGAATGGAATAAATGCAGTGTGGATGGGATCATTACGGAGAATGTGTGGAAAATACTAAACCAATCAATGGCTGGTTGTAAGTCCAGCATGCCCATCTTACACTGTGCATTAGTTGAAAGACTCGATAATTGTTAAAATGATAACTACGTTGTAGACAAACTCACTCACACTTAGTAAAAATTTCTCGTTTCACTGTTGAATGATTTACCTTGTGATCTCCCATACAGGTTGTCTCCCCTATGACTCCGTACTCGGGTCTCCGTCTCAACACTTGGCTGCCACACTCCGCCCCCCTCTTGAGCTCAGCGTTCATATGCTCCCCCAGCTTAGGGGAGCCTTCGGATTGGTTGCGGGTGAGACGCCGTCTTGTCGGCGATCCCTCCTCACATCTACAAACAACAATAAACTTGCAACATTGTTTTTCAAACTTTTGATGGCGGTTCAAAGGGATTATCAGAGCATCGTTTTCTCTTTCCAACTTGCAAAACTATCTTGCCTTTAAAATGATTTCTCTAACGCCGCTCTGTGCAATTTTCGGCATTGTAGGTTACTTGTAAAATATACAATGTGGGAATATTACGGAATATGACAGCTCTTATGATAAGATTCGAGAATCAGGGCTGCCAACAATACAACTTTGCAACGTCACTTGCAGATAAGGGAATATGATCTGTACCTTTGATTGAGTGCATGTACGATGTTGGTAGGATCTGCTATACTCTTTCTACTTCGCTCTATTCCCGGCACCGTTAGACCGTCAAACTCCGAGGTTATATTCAACTTCTTAGCTGGACTCTGCAAACATAACAATTCAATTCAAATTACAGATTTCCATATCAAAAATTAGAGGTATGTACATTCACGTGATGCAGCATCGTGTGAATTCTCTTCGGGGAGGAAGCAGGATGGGGGTTCCGATGCTAATGATAATAGTAGAGTGTGCGGTTTCCCCAGCGGGAGGTGCCAGGTTCAAACCCCGGCGCTGGCGATGTATTCCACACTTTGCGATACAGACTTTTAGCCTAGTGCAAAGCGTGAAGAAAAGTATTTGGGTGTGAATATGCAAGCCCAGATCATATATTTACTAAAAAAGAAAATCGGCACTGTCTGGTTTAAGTAATCACTTTATGCCCAAGAAAACGTTCATCCATTCCACTACATCCTGATGTCAAAATAAGAAACTAGAATAGTAATATCTATTGCTTTGAGATCAGACATACAGCATAGTTCCAAAAATGATAATAGATATTCAGAATATTTCACAATGTACCCAATTTTTCGATCCTATCGCCGCCTGTTGAGTATGCGACATACTAAGCAATCACCATTGTTGATGTAGAGTAGGATTGGTATACTCACAGCATTATTGAGAAGAGTGGTGGGTGAATTAGACCTAGCTGGACTACTCTCCGAGGAACTGTTCTGTCCCGAGGACTTCTGACTTCCCTTCGAGGGGCTCCCCCCTCCTCCGCTGTCCCACGAGTCTGCTAAAGATTTCCTGTAAACAAACACAACATAGAAGTTAACAAGATTTCAGATTTTCCTCAACGGAAGCGAGAGTTATCTACATTCACATAGCGTAGCTTTATGTGAACTCCCTTGGGGAGGAAGTAGGATGGATACTCCAACGTTTATGAGTCGGCTTTGGCTGGCTTAAGTGGTCACTTTATGCCCGGGGCAAAGTTCACCTATTCCACCACATTCTGCCGTCCATTGTGTATTTTTGGAAGTTGCGTATATACTACAGATCGAAATTATTTATTGGATTAATTAATTAGATTTTTTCTAATAGGTACAGTTCAGTTATACATTTGTGTTACCTATTGTGTTCCTGATTGATGGATCTCCTGGAGTCGGAGAGGTTGACAGTCTGTCTGGAGGGACCCTCGCTCTGGTGGATGATGAGGCGGGCTGCCTGGGACAATAAGATCCTGTCACACCACGAGGGACACCTGAAATCATTCATAATGTAGCCACATTTAGTAACCTAATACAGATACTGCTCCAAATGACAAAAACCTTGTGACTTTCTTGTATCTCTAAGGGAACTGTTAAAAGCCGAATAATTCAGTTAGTTTAACAGAAAACATTTAGGCAATTATGTAGTCTCTCAACTCATGTACAGTGTAAGATGGGCATACTGGACTTACGACCAGCTAAAGACTGACCTGGACTGATCAAGTCGACCAGATCCTCAAGGATGGGACGCGTTTCGAGTAAAGGAGATTGGTGAGCGTATGTGACAAATTGCATGAATGTGACGGAGGCTAAGGTAGGGCAGTGTCTGGCGATATATCCTCTCTGCCTACCCAGCAAGGGACGCGGCGTGAGGGGATAGACAGATTAACAAAATGTATACCTGGTCTTCATGTAGTGTGTGGGCTGCTCGATGTTCTCCTCAAAGGGATACGATGGAGGGAACTTGATGGGGAACTCATACAGATGAGGTTTCAAGGCTTCCAGTTCCTTGTCATATTTCAGCACCTGGACAGACAAACAATATATTCGGGATCGTGAAGTTGTCTGCCCTTAAAATCGAAAGCACTATTATGCTTACGACACACGCTCAACAAACGGCGATCTGTTCTCTCTGCCTGCCCCGCAAACAGTGTCTTTTTGATGGGTTATAAATAAAATAAATTTCAAATGGCGGGTTTATTGCCATCGGCCATGTCTTCCAACCTACCAGTTGTGACATTCATTTGAAGTACAAAATACATAAGTACATATTTAAGTGTATGAAAAGAAGAAAAAAGAACTAAATAAATATAAATAATAACCTGCATAAATAAATAGGCGGATGGGATGAAGGACAAGGAAGGAAACACGGGATTGTCAGTTAGATGGATTAATTATTTATTGAAAGGTAATGATGCCTCAGTTTACTTTTGAAAGAGAGAATAGTTGGAGCTAGTCTGATATGAAATGGAAGGTTATTCCATAATCTAGCTGCGTGTGTAGTGAAAGAAGTTAGTAAGAAGATAATATAATGCTTACCCAAGGCTCCCGGAAGACCTTCTGATGTTCCACGTGCGAGAAGTCCTTCTTCCCGATGGTCAGCACCACTCGGTCCTCCTCCTCGTTGCGGAACTGCAGTTTGTTGTATTCCTTTGTCTTGCCGTTGTACACTCGGTTGGCGCTCAGATTCTCAGTCAGTTTCTAATAGCAACAGAACATCTGTACGGTCAAACATTCGTTTACTCTTTACTAAACCAAAACATTGAATATACATTGCTTCATCCTAACTGAACATGGGAAAAACTGGATCGCGAAAATTAAGATTACTCAGCTAATACTAAAGATATCATCCTAAGGCTCTCCACACACGTCCGGAAGTTTAGTTAACTGAATCGACAGTTTTTTTCAAAACCTCTTTCTGAATTCAAAATCAGGGTAACACTGAATTCAGAGAGAGGTTATGGTCGGAGCTTTTTTGCAAATGGTCGATTCCGTTAACTGAAATTCCGGACGTGTGTGGAGAGCCTAAGATTTAAAACATGGATAAATGAAAATATATTTTAGTGATTCTAGCAGGTAGAAATATGATTGTTGTAAAAGAGAAAAAAAAAACCCAGGCCCGGTGCGAACAAAATGTAAAAATGAGTAATGAAATATTGCATAGGGGGCACCATCAAAATCAATGGCTAAATTTGTGAAATACCTGTTCGAAATTCAGGAGACACAGAAATTCTATAAATTCAGGAATGCATATGTTGCATCGATCTTTTAAAAAATAATATTTCTTAGTTCCATTCAGCAGTCTAAGGAATGTTGATGAAAGAATAATACGCACCTTTACAACACCAGAGGTGTCAAGTCTAAAGTTAAAATCTCCGAACATGAAGAACGGTGGAGGGTTGTCTTGGTGCATGTGGTGCAGGGTGTGTCGAAGGGCCGAGGACCTGGAGCGGGCGTACACCGAAGGAGGGGAGCCCTCCACAGCCAGGAGGTTGGAGGCGTCGTGGAAGAGGTGGATGTTGACCAGCTCAAACGTGGTGCCCTTAATCTGCCATCTCGTACGCATGAAACCCTTGCGAGACCACTTACACTGCAACAGACAACAACAACATAATATCGAGTTGGTCCAAACTTTTTTATACATTTTTTCGAGAAGCTTCATAGGTTTTCACGGTCTTTATTAATCTCTTCTTCGTTCTTTATGGGAGTCCTGTGTGTTTTTTGATGATGTTGTAGGGCTTTCGGCTCCTTTGCTTGAGCCATCTCCAGGACTAATGTATGAAGATTCACTAGATTTGGCACTCTCTAATTTTCAACTATTCCCAAACCTCAAAAAAATTGTGGCTGGATCACGTTTCAGTCAAATGACGAGGTGTTTTCAACTGTAGATGGTTATTTTGCAGACTTTGCAGAATTACCACCAGACGCGGGATCCACTGATCGGATAGACGTCGGACTAAGTACACTGAACTAATAGAAGACTATGTAAAAATATAGATGTATTTTTGAGCCAAAAAACACATTTTATCACCGCCAGGCAGGGCCGGATCCACTAGTTTTTGCGCTGTGGTGCAAGAAGAAAAATTGCGCCCCCCCCCCCCATCCTCCAACAATGCATCACCAATTAGTTGCGAAAGCGGATAACATCCTAATTAATGGTTGGATACCTCGCATGTTTTTAATTTAATAATTTAATTTTCAATATTTAAGCCTGTTAAATGATAAAATTGCGAACATCCCTATTTATCATTGGCTATTTACCTGGATCTTCGAAATCACAGAGATTTTGGAATGTCGATTGCGATGTACTCGCTTCTGGAATATTGTGCTGAGATTGAGAAAATTGATGAAGGGATGTATTTTGATGGCAATTTGTTTCCATAAAATTATCTATTTGTTTCCATGAGGATGGAATAAATAGTAGTCTGAATACTAATTGAAGACTATCAACATTGACTGGATTAGAAGGAAACAATTTACATATAGTAATGGGGATCTGTTTCACTTTTTCGTCAATTTCTCTTTGTAACTTGATGTTTCGGAACTGTGCCCCAGATAATTTCTTTTTGGGCTGAGAAGACATTGTAATAATAATAATGAACAAACAATCCAGGAAATTAAAACAATATTGAAAATTATTCGAACACCTGCACCTCAAAACAACGTGGTAGATGTAGATGATTTATTTACAAATATCGAACTGTAAAGCAATCTTAATTAAACGAATTAATTAATCTAATAATTACTCGTCAATATCAATTTACTTACTTGTTTGCTGAAATAATTCTCTTGACCATCAAGATGTGTTTACTTCACGAATATTAAAAAAAACTTTTGAGTGAAGTATGCAAGAAAAATCAGAATATTATTATTCACAAAATACTTATTGAAAAACTTCGATATCAGAAAATCATTATCTAAAACTGGAACTATCAGAAATATCTAAAATGATTAATATATTGTTTGATAGAATGATCTATAGATCCTAGAAGAAACTGAACGCCTTAAACGTACGCCACAAACACCAAAATACAACGAAATTATCAAAAAAACTGACAAAAACTAAAAGCACAGTCGTCTTACCGCACAACCCGTTAGAAAAATTATTAAGAGTATTATTTTACAAACATTAAATCGCAAATTTTAATTTACTTCGCACAGAATCTGACATAACTAGTACTGGGATGATAGAATGAAATAATCGAATAATTCGATCACCAGTATTATTAAGATAATCAAATGTCATTCGATTATCATTTTAATGATTAAAAACGATTAAAAAAATAAATATCTATATAACGAATCATTGATTATCTTTTTTATTCGACAAGTCAATGTTTTATTACAATTACCCAAAAGCGGGATTTTCTCCCTACTCTTTATTGCGATAATCGACTTTCAATTATTCAATTATTGGGGTTACCCCATCACTAATCAAAGACATTGGAAAAAAATCGTACCAACTTTCAAATACAAAAACATCTTTAATTACGTACGAAATTCATACTGGTGCAAGCAACCAAAAACAATCAGCTAAAAAAAACCAACAACGATATAGGGTGTCACAGCTATTATCTCTATGTTTGCGGTCGCGTTAGGTCTTACTTCATTACTTACCGATTCCCGCGAGTTACAAACAATATAGTTAAGTATAGACTCTGAGAATATTATTATGCATTATTTTGTATACGCTTTGCGCCCTCATACACTTTAATAGACTTTACGCCCTGGTGGTTTGCTCCATTTGAACCTAGGTAAGATCCGGCCCTGCCGCCAGGCCGACAACGTATGACTCGTATTACTTGTTATGTTAACATATTCCTGTATTTTATTCACTTATACATCCTGAATAGTAGTAGTAGAAACAGTAAATTTACTAAGATTCTCTCAGTTGATTACCTCTGGGAAGAAATTCTGTGGAAACTTGGCCTTCTGTTTGGTGGGCACTGGGTCTATGCTGCCCGAGTGGGTCTCCTTGCCTTCCACTCCGGCCCACTCCCCCGCCACCCAGTCCCAGAGCTTCACCTCAGTCAGGGAAGAGTGCACCATGTAAACATTGCCCAATGCCTGAAACAATAATCATACAATGTTTCAATTTACTGAGAAAAAAAAACTAGTGGACAATTTTGTATAGGCAGTATAAACCTAAAACGATAATTTCTACAATCCATGAAGAAAGAAGATGGTTATTGAAGAGGGCGCTACTTGTAGGTTTTTGGCAACCATACAGGGCAACACGTGAAGAATAGAAATGTCGTTGTTACCAGCAAACAAAATAAACCGAGACCATATCTTTCTTGACAGTCTATTTATCTATCTATAACTCCATGCCATATCCTTAGAGGAGTAAATGCCACACACTTCTATCCTTACATCTCTTGCTTCCACAACATTCTTAACATTTTTCATACACGCTCTGCATTTTCTTTCACTTAACATGCAACCGTTCTTCAATATCTAGTCAATATGTTCACGTTCAGAATTACATATTTTCATTATCTTTTCTATCCCTAGGTATTCTCCCCACATACCTTAACCATCTCAACATGTTGGCTTACATTCTAGTCACAATTATCGCGGTATATTATAATCAGATACAAACAATATAAACTGTATTATTTTTAAATTGCACGCATCACTTATTAAAGCTGAGGACTAAATATTGATGTAAATGATAGTTTGACGCAAGTGATGAAATGTATGTGCATAGATTAATAGTAATTATCTCACGAGACACCATAAGGAACAATGAGACACATATTATATCTCTATATACTAATGCGGTAACATCCTGAGATCAGAGCTTACAGATAATATAACAGTACAGCAGAGCCTCGATAATCCGAACCTAATCCGAATGGCTAATCCGAACTACCCCGCAACCGCTGTTTCTCACAATCTCTGTCTCAAATTAAGGGATAAAGCATTTTCGATGTCGCTAAACACTACTCGTCAAAGCATTATGTATATTGGGATTCCTTAAAAAAGTGTGATTAACAGCCTTGTATCTAACATACATACTTAAATAAATACATTATAATGTAAAATATTTTAGTTTTATTTCGAAAAATGCCTTTCAAAATGTCTACATACTATAATCCGAATGCTTCGTACATCCCAACAGGGTATAAATTTTCGGTGTTCGGATTATAGAGACTCTGCTGTAAGTACCTTACTACTCAATATCTACACCTACTGATTGATTGTATTCAAATTTGTACAATTAAATCGGAGATGAAGCAATCATTTTATGGACTGCTGCGATCCCCAAAGTGGTGGTCTCTAAAAAAAAACATTATTTCAATTTTCCCAAACATCCCGCTACATCAAGCCAAACAATTTCTTCCAAACCACGATGTGGACGTGTGGAACAGATTGCCTAGTGATATTATCAGTTCTCCTAGAATGAATGTGCTTAAAAATAAGTTAGACACATACTATTTCTGAGACAATAGATTATGCAAACTAGATATGGACATATCAGCTGAAAGACTGCCTCCTTAAGGTCCTATATGCTGTCATCCGGGTTCGGCGCCCTGAATTGTTCTCATCCAATACTGAGAGAATCCTCTTGAAACTGAAGACAGAGATAGATGAAAGTATGGACTACAGATTGGCTGTTTTAGAATTACAATATTTGGAAATTCCTTGAATAAAGAAATATTCCAAAAGTACCCCCAAAATTTACGGGATCTGAGGATTTTCCGTTCAGTTTTTCAGATATCAAAGTATAATTTACATACATATATCATTTACATATAACAGATACATATATAATTGATATGTCTCCTGAAATACATCCCATGTTATACCACTCCGACTTGTAAGATGGCTGAGATCACTCGCAGACGAGTGGATAGCCGTAAAGTATAATAGAATATATGCCATGTTTACTAGAAGCCGCAGATTTTATTGAACCCTGGTTGTCTACGGAGTATGTCGATTGTAATTGCAATGGATTGTAAAACATGAATGACTTGACTTAAGTATTGCGCTATCGCCTCTCACTAGTAGAGTTTATAATGGGCGTAATGTTTCATAACATTAGTTCTATATAAAACAGTGTTTAACAGATAAAAGATTATAATCCACATATACTATGTGGGTGTATACTACCATATACCACCAGATACTTGAAATACTTTAGATAGGAAACCTGCACAGAACAAATACTATGTACCAGTACACAATGTAGTATATAATATACTATACATAATAATTATAAATACATCATATGGCCAAATATTCTGGCATCAAATTGGAGATAACAAACTCCGTCACAACATTCAACCACAACCACTGCATTTAATGGGAAATATGCTCTGAGTAAAAATCATTCTACTACTATCGTTTCAACTTTTTCAAATTATGTATGTATGAGTGTAAGCGCAAAATAAGAATACCTAACATAAGTGACAAAATCGTTTTTGGCTTTTGGTATAAAAAAGGGACGGAATATAAAAAAAAGACAGACCAGGGTGGGCCAGACTGCTGCGAGAAGTACCGCATGAAGGTCATGATCCTCAGCATTGAGGGATCGATTTGGAAGAAGAAGAATAAAAAAATATCCACTAGAGTCACTGCGTTTTACCTTAAACATTTTATCAACCAAATTACAGAAATAATATCAAGCTTCAGTGAATTTCGGCGGTAACTTTGGAATTTAAAATTTACAAAAATCTAATTTCTACCCGCTAGAGTAACTTGCAGCATATCTTACATTTATCCATGTGTTAAGTCTTCGGATGATATCTTTAGTATTAGCTGAGTAATCTTACTTTTCTCGGTGCAAGTTCAGGTACTATGAGTTGTTAAATTAAGAAATACCTATTTAACGTTTGGAATCTGGTCATTGGTGCAGGTGTCTGCAGTAATAAATAATTAACTAATTGATTTCTACATAAACCTGCCTGCCTCGCTCATTAAGCAACATAATCAGGTACATTAAAATCTAATTAAAGAACGCATGATAACATTATCAATTCAATTAGTTACTTGTATTCTCCGCCTTCCCCCAACACTGCATTATTTTGGGGTAGGCAGAGAATACAGAACACCAGACTGCCTAACCCTAAAAACACTCCGGGTTTCTGTCACATTCAATTTGTCACACATTCTACGATTCCAGGGGTCAAAACAGGTTCAGTGTTCAAAAATACTGATTTTACTGACCCAGAAGTCTAAATATACTGACTTTTACTGACTACCTGAATGTTAAAAATGTAGGTGTTACATGTTAAAGAATACTTTATATAGATGATGTGCCTTCGTTACAGAAAAATCTGATGACACAAATTTCACACATTGTCATGAATATTTTTTTTACCCAACTACAAAATTTAAAAAATGGTAAATAGAGCCGCAAACGAATTATTTTTTTTTAAATCTGAATGATCTGATTAATAGTTTTTAGGGTTCCAATGTTAAAATTCTGAGTGACAAGCTCTAACATACAAAAAAAAAACAAACCGTTTTTAAAAAAAACTGACCATTTTGCAATAAAACTGACTTTTACGAATTGCATGAATCTGACAAAGGCACGAAGCGTGTGTAAGGATAGGAAAGTCTGACAATTTGTATTCTCTGTCGACGGAGGGGAAAGAATAGAACATAGTAGTCATATGCATTCAGAACTAACTTGTTTTTAACTTACGGTAAATCTCTCGGGTGCACTGAAGTCCTCGTCCAGATAGATCCTCATCTTGTCAAACAGTCTCAGCTCGGGACTGTCGCAGAGTCTCTGGATGAACTCCTTCACGTATTTCATGGACTTCTCGTACGTCTTCCCCCCGACCTCCTGCATGTGGAGGCCAATGAACTTCACGTCCATCTTGGAGATGGTCTGCAGGAACTCCGATATCCATATCGGGAGCATCTCCGTCGGCTGGAAAATTATACAAGGAATTAAGAAAATATCATAACGGCTGATAAGGAAAATCGTTCTATTATCGCTACAACTTTTTCAAATTTTGTATGAGAGTGTTAGCGCGAAATATTTTATATGTTATATGGCTTATTTGTATTCACCACTAAGAGGGCAAGATGTGAACCATACATAATTGTTTGAAAGTATAATGTCGTACACACCAGGGGCGAAGCTACCTAAGAACGCGATTCCCATCGAGTTACCTTTTGGCAAAAATGATAGGTATAATAGTGTCTAATCTGACGTAATCCCATAAGAAATGTTAACCCCGGTTTCCCTCTTGCAGAATTCCACCCTTCGCCACTGGTACACACACACATCTTGCCTGTAGGTGAGTCTTGGAAAAAAAAAAAATATATATATATATAAAAAAATATGAATAAAATAAGCGACAATGTGAATTATATAAAAAAGAACCTGGAAACAAATTGATAAATCTACGACAGTCAACTCGTTAATCTTATAATTACCAATATTTTGGCTAAATTATACTTCTACATCAGAAAAACTGAACGAGCAATGGATTCATCCCGTGAATTTCAGGGGTACATTTGGAATTATTTTTTGTTGAAGGAATTTCCAAATATTGTAATTGTAGGACAGTCAACTTGTAGTCAATACTTCCATCTATCACTGTCTTTAGTTTCAAGACGATGCTCTCAGTATTGGCTGAGTAAACGCCAAAACCGAATGGTCTCATAACGTCGCATAAATGTTTCTGTAAAAGAGAATATTGTGTGTTTTGTACACACAGCACTCACTGGTTACCACATTATTGGGTATATTGTGATAGTACAATAGTAGTAAGAATTAGTCTGCCAGTATAACTTATATGTTATGAGTTGTATAGGTAATTTTTAATACCTACCTGTATTTGTAGGTACATTAAAATATGAGACAGTAGTGTATGTATTTCTTAGGCTTCCTCGAGGAATTTTCTTTTCATGTTATGTTTTTATAATCGTCTAATGACTTCACGTAAATGACTTATGATTCACTATATATATCTACCTTGATACCAACTACATGCCTGACAAAATACATTGTAAGGGTTTAAAGAAGAAAAAAAAAACATTATTACTGACTATTTCAATTCAATTTTTTCTTTTTTTTTATGAAAAAGGATCTGGGCTTGCGTACACAAACCCAAATACTTTCCTGCACACTTTAACGCTAAAAGCCTGTATTGCATAGTGTGGAATACATCGCCAGCGCCGGGGTTTGAACCTGGCACCTCCCGTTTGAGAGACTGCGTCCTCAACCAACTGCGCCAACCATGTACTATATAGTGGCCCCTCTCTCTATAACGCTGTCATCTTACAGAAGTGGCAGGACTTTGCTTCAAGTTTTAACGGCCACCAAATGAAATATATAGCATCTTAAATTTTACGACGAAATGTCATTTTTGAGTTTTCGTATGTAAATATTGACCAGCCTAACATGACAGAACAGTTCCTCCATCCATTAATGTGATATTGTATCATTATTTACCGACAACAATATTGTTATTTTGTATTAAACACATAATATAATCAACAATACATCATACAATGACCTATGCCTTGTTGTACCTATCCATTCTCGGTCCAAAACTACCAATATTTACATTGACATTGTATCTCAAATGGAGGAAAAGAATTAATGAATGAAACTGATTTAAAAGACTTTTACAGTGTTTGTAAGATTACTAAATGATTAACAAGATGTTTGGATAGTTGTTTTAATAAGAATATTGTGTTAAAATACTTACAGATTCGAATATTGAGCCAACATTGGCTGTGACGAGTAGCAGTGGTATCTTTTCTGTCCCCATCTTCTTAAATTTCAACATGATCGTAACACACAATATTTATATTATCACTGCGTTGCTACAGGTGCCTAAACACGTATTATTAATTAAAAACATACACTGAATTCCGCGACATTTTCACCTTCAGTCGTGTTGTTTGCAATATTATCTTCTTGACACATTCACTTCGGGTTTTGGAATGTGGAGTTTTGGCGAAATATTTTACGCGTATAAATCAAAGATGTTGCGTTACGAAACGTGCGTGATGTTATTAGTGAAACATTTTACCATCTTATTGTGTTATCATTTTATCAAATGACAAATATTAAACTGTCACACCCAGAACACAACACGACCCACTCCGCTTCGCTTCACTTTTTTTTGTAGGTAACTTTTGCTTTAGACCTCCACTAGGCAGAATGTGTGACAGAGTCAAACTCTACGTCATTTTTTGTTATCAAAAAATTATCAGCTGAAAGCACTTGAGTTAGTAAACACTAAATCGTAATCATTAAGATTAAGATGTATCATTATATAAAAAGTAAAGGGGAACTATTACACTATTGTGCCCCCACTTTTTATAAAGAGTTTTTTTTTAAAGCCCACTTAAAGCGTTTTTACTTTGCACGGCTCGACTGCGGGTGCGGCCGGACGCGCGAACAGAAAGTCAGAATGTGATTAAAAAAAAAGAATGGGGCAAATTTACGATGTTTTAGACTTTGAAATGTCGCACCTGTCAAAAGTTTATCGTGTTTTAAAAAAGCGATAATATAGGTATTTTTTCATTCGGTTCGGCTGAGTTCGGCTACGGGTGGGCTTAGGCGCGTGCCCGGACAGCCGAACCAAACGCAAAATATCGTTTTTAGCGCTTTTTTAAAACAAACTATCTTTAAAATGAGTGGTGTTAGAGTTCCAAAAAAGGCAATAAAAGCTAAAAGCTCTACTAACAAAGATTTCAAATTGTACTAGGTACGTCATATTTTTTGTAAATATTTTATTGGATTCTTCCCAATTCGATCCTGATTTTCTCCTTCACACTGGTAGTGTTGCCAGATGACATCCATAATGTTTATTGAAAAATAAAATGAATATAAAATCGAATTCATTGGATTGTGTGTCATAAAATACTTTCAGTTTCATAGTTTACAAATAAAACTGCTTTTATCATAATAATTTTTGTGACAAATAAAAAGGATTTTCATCATGATATGATAACCTGTGTTGCCATAAAAATCTTCATCGACGAAAATGATATTTCACATTTTGTCTATGAAATATAAAAAAGTCATAGAAAACCATGGATCTATAATACTATTCTAGTAAACTGGATGGAGAACATAGGTGTTTGTCTATACATTCTGTATGATTCTGGGGAAAATGGCCAGTTAGGCAAAAGAAGCAAAATGGAGGATTTTCCATACTAAACGGGCTATAGGAAACTGCGGTTTTCACATGGATTTTTGATTTTCACTGTTTATATTTTAACCGAAAATGAATTATAGACATCATATTGTCATAATTAAAGGACCAAGGGATGTAAAAAGTCCATTAATCAGAATTTATGAGCAATTTTATAACACAGAAAACAGCATACGATGGAAGTAAATTAAATTACTTTTATTTATTTTTCTTATTCTTTTTTCAGATTTCCCTTTAAGAATTAAACCTTTTGCATAATTTAAGAAAAAAAAATTGTGAAAAAATGTGTTTTCAGTAGTTGCCTATCACTAATAATTATGATATTGAATATCACGGATGTGAAGACGTTTTAAATATATCATTTATTATGTAGGAATTTATTTTTTCATATTTTTTGTTATTTAAAGCTAATATGTATGTATTTATGAATTTTTGTGCAATGTTTGATTTATGTTGTAATTAATGACAATAAAATAAAAGTTATTTAATTTACTTCCATCGTACGCTGTTTCCTCTGTTAAAAAAAATGCTTATAAATCCTGATTAACGGACTATTTATATCCCTTGGTCCTATAATTATGTCAATATGATGTCTATAATTCATTTTCAGTTAAAATATAAACAGTGAAAACCAAAAATCCATGTGAAAACCGCAGTTTCCTATAGCCCGTTTAGTATGGAAAATCCTCCATTTTGCTTCTTTTGCCTAACTGGCCATTTCCCCTAGAACCGCAATAGTCGGCCAAGAGATGAATCCAGTTTACTAGAAGTATTATACATCCATGTAGAAAACAGAATTTTTTTGAATTGAATTGAAATATGTCAATTTTGGCGGTTGTGGTTTTGTAAAAGTAAACGAAAGTATTTTCTAGCGTTTTAAAGATTTTGCAAATTCAATTGGTTTATAATTTGTAAAACCAAATAGCCAGGTTTTATTTGTTACATCAGTTTCAGTTATTTATTGTTTTATCACACATTATTCGCGATGGAATTATCTTTCGACAAATCGAATTCACTGTCCGACGAAGTAGACGTCAAGGAAAAGTACAAAAACTTAAAGAATCAGTATGATAACATGGCTAAGATGTACGACGGGATACAACAAGAATTACACGATTTAAAGAGAAATCACAACACCGCGGTGGAGTTAAAGGATCACTTGTATTCGGAGATAGAGGCGTTGCAGAAAAACGAAAAGACAATCGTAGCAGAGTGCAAACAAAAGTGTAAACATTTGCAAGAGGAATTAGATCAAATGAGGGAGGAAAAGTGGAAAGAATCGGAAAGTTATTCTACAACTATAGAAGCATTAGAACAAAAGGTAGCGACATTAAAACAAGAGCAGGTGAATAATTGCCAAGGGGAAATAACTAGTACCAGTTTAAATAATACCAAATTATTGGAAGACATTAGGAACTATGAGGAGGAGATTGCTTCACTCAGAGAAGGTAATTCAACATTGAAAACATCACTAGGAGAATGTATGGCATTGAGTGAGGTACAAAAAGTAGAGATAGAATCGTTGAAAGAAAGGGTGGAATGTTTGGAAAGTAATTTGAGTAGTAAGAAGGAAGAGATGGGATCTTTAAGTGAGATGTTGCACGCTACGCAAGAAGAATTGTGCACGGCAAACATGGAGCTACAACAGTATAAAAGTTCTGCCAGTACGATGGCTCCTAAAGGTAATTCACTGTTCGCTGAAGTCGACGATAAGAGGCAAGAGATGTTAAAATCGCTCACGCAAATGAAAGAAAAAGTCTACCAACTTAACAGGGAGTTGGTGTGTAAGCAAGCCGAAGTGGATGCTCTCTTGTGCGAGAAGAAGACATTGTGGGAGCAATACAGCGGTCAGGCCAGCCACCACGACGGTACGTTAACCAGGGCGTACGAGAGACGCATTACAGATCTCGAGAAACAAACAAATCAACTCAAGAGAGACATTGCGAGATGGTTCGATAAACACATTGATCCGCAATCGTCTGACGCCGCTCAGTGGGTCGCAGGGGTGTTGGATCATTACAGAAAAGAAAACTCTAGACTAACAGCTGAACTTACGGCCGTTAGCGTAAATAATTTGTCTGCGGAACAAAAGTTAAGAGAATTGCAACGACAGATTGTCACGTGGCGTACTAAAGCTCTGGAAGCTAAAGCGTCCGTATCAGAATTGGAAACGAAACTTCAGACCGTCGAGAAATCTGTTCTCGTCGTTAATTCAACGACGATTGAGACTTCGCCGCTTGGGCAAACAGTTGAACCAACAAAAGATGTGAAAGTCAATCAAGATTCGTGTGTCACTCCTAAGGATGGGTTTAATGAAGTTGATATTAGCGCTATTAAGAAATTGGATGAAAGTAGGAACGAGAGTGTCAGGATGAAAGAGAATCAAGTTCCTAATATTCCTGTTGGTATATTGTCATCTGGAGATACGGTCAAAGTAGCCAAGAAGACTTCTTTCAAATGAGAAAAGTTTCAGGCAGATTGTGAAATTGATCAAGTATGTCTTATTTAAGGCATCTGAAATGTTAATGATAAGTCCTAGAGTTATTATAGCAATGTATTATAACTTACTCATTTTGATTACTAAGTTGTACATTTTATTTTTGTATATATTATATCACTATTTTTATTAAAGTGTATCCATTATTTTTTTATTAATCAGTCTTATTTTTTAAGCCAACTTCCATGTAAAAAATTATTACAAAATGTCTAGAAGCAGTCTTCTTTGTATGTATCTAAAAAAAGGGTGAGCACTAGGACTATACCGCTGTCTCATGTTGAAGTACCCATTTCGATAAAAAGAAACTTGGTTTAGTGTTGCTTGATGTGATAATAAGATATGGTTACATTGCATCACTACTTTCAAATTATGCTTTAGAAGTGTTTAAAGAAATTGGCCAATTTTTGGATTGTTGGAATAAATTGGCAACTTTGTTTTTCAAACTTGCAATGGCGGTTTAAAGAAGTTTTATTATTTTTTTATTTTATTTTTTTTAAAATAAGGATCTGGGTATGCATCAAACAAACCCAAATACTTTCCTGCTTATCGGAGTAGTTTTTTTTTCCAACTCTCAAAACCATATTGCCTTTAAAATGATTTCTCTAGCGTTGCTCCGTAATATTTTCGGCATTGTAGGTTACTTATAAAATATAAAATGTGAGAATATTGCAGACCTTTGACAGCTCTTATGACAAGTTTGACAATCAGGGCTACCAACAATACAATCTTGAACTCCACTTGCAGCTAACATCCGCCGGTGTTGTTTATAAGCCTTGATAAGTCTTATTGGGTATAGGAAAAAACGTTGCAAGGAATTGAAATAAATAAAATGTGAAGACATTAAGAACATGATTTATTTCTTTGAGAACTCATCACTTCATTCCATTGTATTGTCTTATATAATTATATTATATTCTTTAACAAACAACAAGCAATTTTTCATTACATCAATTATTAATTACTTACTAAATTTATAAAGAAACAGTTACAAAACATCGATGGCGAAGTTGGGAATACTTGTAAACAACAAAGTATGTAATTGTCTCAACAGATATACAGCAAAGGATGGCAATGAATATCTATAGTATAAACACATATACATAACTTATTCATCTCGACACTCACTGGCCTGTGTAACAGTAGAGGAATACTGGTGTTTCAAGTTCAGGGTTCGAATCCCAGCCACGGTAACCTAACTAAACCCATCAGTAATCCCGATGGAAAGTCCATCTTTAACTGCACATCTGTTAACATTATGGAGTCTCTCAACTAACGAACAGTGTAAGAAGGGCATGCTGGACTCACGACCAGCCATCGGTTGGCTTAGGTGATCACTTTACTCCCGAGAAACGTTCGCCATTCGGCCCTAGCACCTGTGTGTGTATTCTTACTAGACATGTGCGCCGGCTGCAAAAAAGCCGGCGGCGGCGCCCATGTCTAAAATCGCCGGCGGCGGCGCCACGCCGGCGGCGTGGATACAAAGTGGGGGGGGGGAGCATTGGATTTTCTTGCACTATTGTTTTAAATGATTAAATACGTATATGTGAAAAGGATAATGGTAAAATCGATTTATTTATTTTGAAAACTATGATTATTTCAATGACAAAGTAAAATAAAAGCTCATATTTGAAAAATAATGGAAAATTTCATTATTGCTTTTTCATGGTACTGGGGGGCATGTTAAAATAAACTAAGCAATAAAGTCAAACGCATCAGAATGAGCCTCACTATGGGCAGTGCAGTCGAACAGGTTTATCATTTGGCAATATTTAGGCTGTTAGCTAAACGGTGAGTGAAATTGAAACTCTGAAATAAAGTATAGAATTGCAATGACGAGGTCGACCTTCCACAAAATCCAAAACTCCTTGAGCATAAGCTGTAAAAACATATGTGTTGTATGTACTGTTGTTTGTAGTTGAAGGGTAATTTAATAAAATTATGTAATTTAATTAAACTATCTTATTTGCGATGTTATTTTAGGAGTAAAAATAAGGATAATTAATGAATAAACATAAATGATGGCGTTTTTCGTCGAATGGTGCATAAATTCATAATGATATCAACCAAAATACGTAATGCTTACCGGTGGAAAGATAAATTACAATTTGAGAGTAGTCTGTAATCACAGTCTGAGAAACCACGTTAGGGGATAGTATTTTTTTTTATTATTAAAATGCAGCCTTTGGTGAGCGAAATAATTGGATTTTAACGTTAAAATATCTAATTATATTCACATTTTGACACTTTGAAGATCGTAAACGTCAAAAATTACCAAATGAATATCGTTTTTTGTCAAGAGAAAAGGAGTCATTATCCTTGTCACAGTGTTGTATTGAAACAAATGAAGTATAGCGAATCTAGTCAAGTGGAATAAAAATAATTTTGATTAGGTACTTCGATAATCAAAGGTTAAACTAATGAAAAGAGAGAACGGTTGACCGAAAAGACGAAAGGCCGCATATTTTGGTCAGATATTCTGCCAAAATTCACGTGGTTTAAAAATTTCAGCGTGGTAAAATCGACCGGTGTCCTAAAAATCGATAAAAAAAACATAAAAAACGTTTGTTTTTCATTGAATTTCCACCACGAAGAACCAAATTATTAATGCCCCCATCCCATCCTATTTCTTGTTTTCGAATCGAATAAGTAAGACACAGAAAATTCCCCGATTTTTTTATGCAAAACCAAATGAACGAAATATTTGAAAACCAAATGAACGAAACATTTGAGAAAATTTCATTATTGCTTTTTCATGGTACTGGAGAGCAGGTCAAAATAAACTAAGCCATAAAGTCAAACGCGTCAGAATGAGCCTCACTATGGGCAGTGGTGCAGTCGAACAGGTTTATCATTTGGCAATATTTGGGCTGTTAGCTAAACGGTGAGTGAAATTGAAACTCTGAAATAAAGTCTTGAATTGCGATGACGAGGTCGACCTTCCACGAAATCCAAAACTCCAATGTAACCAAGAACTAAGGTTGAGCACAAGCTGTAAAAGCATTTGTGTTATATGTGCTGTTGTTTTTAGTGGAAGGGTAATTTAATAAAATTATGTAATTTAATAAAACTATCTTATTTGTGATGTTATTTTAGGTGTAAAAATAAGGATAATTAATGAATAAACATAAATTGTTCTGTTTTTCATTGAAAAGTGCATAAATTAATAATGATATCAACCAAAATACGTAATGCTTACCGGTGGAAAGATAAATTACAATTTGAGAGTAGTCTGTAATCACAGTCTGAGAAACCACGTTAGGGGACAGTATTTTTTTTATTATTAAAATGCAGCCTTGGGTGAGCGAAATAATTGGATTTTAACGTAAAAATATCTAATTATATTCACATTTTGACATTTTGAACATCGTAAACGTCAAAAATTACCAAATGAATATCGTTTTTTGTCAAGAGAAAAGGAGTCATTATCCTTTTCACAGTGTTGTATTGAAAGAAATGAAGTATAGCGAATCTAGTCAAGTGGAATAAAAATAATTTTGATTTGGTACTTCGATAATCAAAGGTTAAACTAATGAAAAGAGAGAACGGTTGACCGAAAAGATGAAAGCCCGCATATTTTGGTCAGATATTCTGCCAAAATTCACGTGGTTTAAAAATTTCAGCGTGGTAAAATCGACTGGTGTTCTAAAAATCCATCAGAAAAACATAAAGTTACTTACATAAAAAAACGTTTGTTTTTCATTTAATTTCCACCACGAAGAACCAAACTATTAATACCCCCATCCCATCCTATTTCTTGTTTAAGTATCGAATAAATAAGACACAGAAAATTCCCCGATTTTTTTTATGCAAAACCTAATGAACGTAATTCAGACGACGGAATTGGTCTGGAACGGAACTGCATTAGTTATTATTCGATATCTTATATAATTACTGAATACTAGCGTCACCACAGCTGAATACTTAATTTTTTTTTACCTGGTAAAGTACTTATTTCGATTTCTGTCTCAAGAAACAAAGGATAAATACTTTTAGTTACACGGTTCCCACGCCGCCGGCGTGAGCGTTTAGCCGGCGTGGCGCTCATGTCTAATTCTTACACCTTTTTCAAAATATACAATACTGAGCAAAATATGAAAATGTGTTAACATAACAAGTGATTGATGCTAAAACATTTGCTCACTAGGGCGAGCTTATCGCAGTGTTACAACATCTCCCAGCTAACCCCACATAATGCAAATACAGATGTTTCAACTGCTAAAAATAATTTTGTTTTAAAACTAGTACTTGAAATAATGTTGAATGTTTTATTAAAAGTTTGCAACAAGTATTCCTCATCAAATCTCAAGCTGTGCATCTTAACATGGATACATTACAGCACAGCGTAATAATATTTAGATAAATATTGCAGTCAATACAATAATGTAATATTAATTCAACAATAACTTACTCCACTCTCACTTAGGAGGCTTGTTAATTTAATAATTCATTTTTATGCTGACAACCGATAGTATTAGGGAACCTATATAAATGTAGGAAGACTTACATTTCGTTTCATCCGTCTTGTCACACTTTTTGTATAGAATTACTATGTAGCCAGTGGCCAAGTTATATGAAACAAGGAGTAACGTATAAAGCCATAGACAAAACTTGACCGCCGTCATTGCGGCTACTAGGCTAGGTATACACCATTTTTTCTCGATGTAAAGTACGCTAATTTACCATTTAATTAGATAAGTTATATTCCAAAGGTAATTTCCACACTGATTATACATAATGAGTCGCAAAAATCACTGAAATATCACCAGGTTTCATGCAATTGTGAACAAACAATATGACACGCAATCATATGTTTGTAGCTCCCATGGCGTCCACCATAGATTTGTTGAAGGGGCTCAATGTTCCATAGTTCTTCCCACCTTTATATAGGTTCCTTACATAGTATAGTCTGTCTTTTTTTAGAAGTCTCACGGTAGTAAACTTGGTTTAGTGTTGCTTGATGTGATAATAAGATGTGGTTACATTTTTCGCTCCTTTCAAATAACATTTCTGAACTTCTTGAGAAAATCGTTCGTAACATGAATTGTCAAACCTCCTAAGTTAAAACATTTGCCAACAATTAATCAATTTCAACAACATTTATATTGTAACCAACATTATACACGTTTATTTAAAATATTGACTTTATTAACCTAAATTACCTACAATAATAACTAAACGATGATATAGGCTGATAGTATTATTATTAAGTATTACTTTCATTTGTGATATCACGATAATATCAAAATAAATATTCATTTCTTTTTATATCCAGGATATTTTAATTTATGCAGCAAATTTCTAACCACAGTTTAAATACTTATCGGCAAATGGACACATCGAAAACTTGTAACCACGGATTAAAATTAATTGGATGATTCTTTTGTACATGGAAAAACAGATTTTTTGTGTTAAATTCGTGTAAAACTATGTGCGTCGGTTTTTAAACATAAAAAGTTTCCGACAGTCAGAAATATGCATTAAATGGCTGGCAACATTTGCCATATTTTAAAAGAATAGCTTGCAGTTTGACTGCAAAATATTAAAAGGAAGACATTATTTCTTGCCATTTTTAAATGGCAACTAATAAATATCCAAAATTAGATTATGTTTACAAAAAATTAACTGTCGTTTACCATTGCTTATGATAAAGAAAAATTAATACAATAAAAATCTAATAAATAATTTGAATGAAACTAAAAGTTATGTAGGCATGCATTGTCTAAACGTCTTATATCAAAAATGCTTTTTTTTTTACAAATTATATGGCTATCATCCTAGGGAGTTTACAGCCAATTGTATTCTTCAACTAAAGGCGATCTTACATGAGCAATTTTTAGAGCAATAATTGCGGCAACTCGTACAAATCGTATTGATTAAAATTATTTTGCAATATAGGCAACTTTTTTTTTTTAAAAATGAATCTGGGTTTATTGAAATAAACCCAAATACATCTTTGTACACTTCACAGAAAGCTTAAAAGCTTGTGTTGTGAAGTGGAGTAAGTCGGGGATTGAACCCGCGCCCACTGGATTAACAGTTGAGCGCGTTACCAACCAGGCTACCGACCACCTCAAAAAAAAACTATTTTAGTAATATTTAATGCGAGACAACGATATTGAGTGCAAACGAGATTATCATGATATCGGCGACACAAATTGCTGAATATCCAATCAGTTCGGACATTTTAGTCAACTCTCTTTCTCATTTGCACGTAATGTCATTGTCTCGCTTTAAATATTGCGAAATAATGTTGATCAATACGATTTGTACAAGTTGCCGCTCTAGAAATTGCTCATGTAAGAACACCTTAACTTATGAGATAATAAAATACATTGTAATGTCTTTGACACAAGTAGAAAGCTTAAGTATTATAGATTATTTAATATAGATTAGTATATAATATTGTATAATATACATTTCTAAACATTGTAAGATTATTGTCATTGTATGTAACATTCACAAAGTTAGGAAACTACGTAATAAACAAAGTGTGTGCGTAAGAATAGAACAGCCTGGTGTTCTGTCCACATAATTTTGTGCATCAAACGAGGAAATAACTTAAATAAAATTAAAATGTTGAGCAAATGATATGTCCCTATCTTAAACACTTCCTAACACTAAACAAAGAGAATCTTAAAATTAGGATGACAGTAATTGCCTAACAGAAATAATGATATCATTGTCGTGGAGGTTAACAGACCCAAGCCACATTTTGTGAGAAAGTAAGACAAATATAGTCTGTTTGTGTCAAAACTAGCCAATTTTTGAATCATTATAATAAACTGGCAACATTGTTTTCCAAACTTGTGATGGCGGTTTAAAGGGAATATCGGAGATTTTTTTCTTTTTCCAACTCGCAAACTATCTCGCCTTTAAAGTGATGTCTCTAGCGCCGCTCTGTAATATTTTTGGCATTGTAGGTTACTTGTGAAAGATGCAATGTGAGAATATTGCAGACCTTTGACAGCTCTTATGATAAGGTTCGACAATCAGGCCCACCAACAATACAATCTTGCAATTCCACTTGCAGCTAACATCCGCTGGCCGCCAAGATAGAGAAAACCATCTCTAGTACACAATTTATTTGTTCCGAGAACCGTAGGTTTGTGTCTGTTAACCTCCACGGCAACAGTATATTCTAATAAATAATTATATAACGTAGGTATTGTCATTGTTTTACTCGTAGCATACTAGAATATAGAATATAAATCAAGACATATAAATTAAAATATGTGATATAGTTCTAAATTTCTCGAAATTCTCATTCCAAACATTCATGTAGGAATTAATTTGCATTAGCAGTATTAGCTGTTCATAACACCAATCATTTGATGATTTTAAAATAAGATTTCCACAAATAATGGGGGCGTATTTTTTACCACTCACTAGATGGCGCTGCAGTAAATGGAGGTCTTCACAACTGTCATAACAAAACAAACCATTTGTTTATTATCCATAGAATAATAATATATAGTACCTGCCGTATCTATGCAGACCTCCATTTACTGCAGCGCACTCTGTTGGAGAAAAAATCGAAGACGCCTCCATTGAATGATTCCAACTGACTTGAGAATATATGGCAACAGTGGATTTATCGATCACTAAGCCTGTCACTGTTAAAGTGACTTAAAAAAAATGCTAAAATTGAGCTGGCTAGAGGCATTCACTTTGCCAAACACATGTGAATGATTTAAGAAAGTGTCAAAATCTATACATAAATAAATGAACAATTAAAATAATTTTCCAATATTCGCTTCATGACTTTCTATGCAAAAGGCACAGTGCTTTTTGACGTTGATTCTACGTAAAAATTATGAACAACTAGTGTTTAACACAGTCACACATTACTTTCTAAGAAATTTATTCCTTTTACATAAATATTATTAAAAATGTGATGATTTTTAATGTTTGATGATGTGTATCTAAATTATTATTTGTCTTTATAATTTTCTCTCAATATTTCGAGAGTTTGGTCCTTTTGTAAAATAAATTAAAACCGTAATGTTTACTACAATGATTTAATATTGCAACACTTTTTTGTTATGGCAACATAATGTTTTTACAAACCCAATACCCCTGGCTAAAGGAATACACTTAAACAAATAAATACATAAAAAAAATTACAAGCACATATGTTTTATACTATACACTTATAAAAAAATCATGAATTTTACATAATTGTAGGTAAATGAATATAAAAAATGGAAGAATGTCCTGGAATTGTAATAAATAATAAAAAATAGATCACAAACAATGAAATTCTCCATTTACGAATATTAAGAATTGCGGAATTGTTTTGAATCACAGAATCTTTTATGACGGACGATCCAGTTCAAATTTTTACCACTAGGTGGAGTACAATATTATTGTATTCCCACAGGTGGTTAATTTCTGTACTATTTTCACTGTTTGTATAACATATCGATTCGTAAGTGCATTCATGTTGCGTAACCGTGCGTAAATGGAGAATTTTATTGTAAATATTTAAGTTACATCTAATAATATAAAATATGGAATGTATTTCAATGGATATGTGATTATATATTTTGTATATTATCTTTTGTAAACGACACTATGCATATATTATTTAGTTTTATATATTTTTACACAAACTTACGCCTAATTTAATACAGAATACTGTTTTGTAAATTGTTTAACAAAATCTTGTTTTCTACAATCTTTATTAACCCTTTTATTGCCGGATAAAAAATACGGTAAGAAATAAAATAGCCAGCAATAGGTTAACAGATTTTAATTTTTGAAATGAGTCGTACAGTATCAAAAACAACAATCTGATCTCGTAGGTACTGATTCGGAGTAAATTGAAAAAAAAACGTGATATCTAAACAGGTGT
The DNA here is from genome assembly GCA_963576895.1 of Ceraclea dissimilis. Lineage (NCBI taxonomy): Eukaryota > Metazoa > Arthropoda > Insecta > Trichoptera > Leptoceridae > Ceraclea > Ceraclea dissimilis. The sequence goes on from OY756363.1 coordinate 19,414,206, forward strand.
TGTTGCCTCTTATATATTGCAGATTGGTGTATTTGTAACCAAGTGACTTTATATGAAATATTTATATGGGTTATGGCTGCTTTTGTTGCCATGTTAATATCTTACAATGTGTAGTTTTACAATAGGAACAATTCCACGTTCGTTACTCAATTTACGCTAAATCGATAAATTACTGTTTTCGATATTATACGACTCATATCTATTCTACAAATAAAAATTCAAATATAAAAAAAAATCAATACTTATTAAAATTTATTTTACAAGTCGAATGTTTAAAAAAATGGCTCTAAATTAATCCTGTAGTGTCTTAAGAGCGGAAACTACCTCAAAACAACTTTCAGATTCATTGATTATATTATTCTGAGGTAGTTACAACTTTCAAAGGTGTTAGCAATCCTAAAATAAATTGTAATTTACCTATACGTTAAAAAATATTAAAAATAATGAGTACTAGTGGAACTGACATAATTATTAACGTAACGTATATAAATTAAATGTATTTATACTTGAGCTGCTTTTGTTTTCCCGACTACCATGAGGAGTTTCTGTAAGATCCGTGTGGCGCTCACTGGAAATAAATAAATAAACAATCACGCATTAGAATAATTATATAGGGAAATTAATAAAAATAAAACAAATATGGCAGTACAGAAATACAATTAATTGTACTTTGTTTTGATATTTCTATAATAATTATTAATCGCTAATTTATCCTAAAGATTTCCTATTTTATAAAAACTAAATAATGCCAATTTTTTAGTCATAATGCTGGCAACACATGCTTGTCAACGTGTCAATACTTATACGTTATAAGAAGGAAGGATGTGGTTTGGAAAAATAGACTTAAATACCCATATGCAAAAGGCATATTTTTCTACACATTCGTGTGAGTGACATCGTTCCTTCTTGTCATGACAGAACAAATTCACGTTGTGATTATTTGATTGGTCGTTCATGCAGTGATTTAATGTGCTAATAGAATACTGCCGTCATACGGAAGAACGCCGTTGAGTGACATTTTGGCGATTTTAATCATAACATTTGGAGCGGAATTCTGGTTCTTTTTCTAGCCCGTGCGAAGGGGACCTTACATAAGGAAATCGCTTGCGAAAGATTTTTCATTTATACCTTTTTTTACCAGTGATTGGCTGTGATAATATTGTTGTCCTATTATCTCCCTTCTGTATTGTTTCACAGAAACAGAGCCGGATTTACACTTTTCACAGGAGTAAGCCCTGACATTTTCGCCATTTTTATTCTCTGATAGTCCGCTTGCATGGCTAAAAAGCATTTTCTTGTGTGCTTTAGCGGCTTTTTAGCTATTTTTTATAAAAATAGTAGCACAACTTAGCTAAAAGGCGGTTAAGTACATACTTAACTGCTTTCTACAGTGGCATACAATCGCGTACACGTGAAACGCTAAACGCAAAAATCCTGATTTTATTCATTAATTTTTATCGTAACCTATCAATTTCTCCGTCATAGATAGAGAGAACTGGTTTGAGAACTGTTTTGGAAGAAAATATTGCCATAAATCTACCCTGTTTCTAGAAATATGTCTTTTTTCGCTTTTTCTCGAAACTTAAGACTTCTGTCACTTAACGGCCTTCTTCCGTATGACGGTAGAATATTGTACATGCTGTGTGAAGATTGTGTGAATAAATAAATAAACAAATTAAACAGTTTGTACACTAAACCTTTGTCTTTGGTCGCACAACCATCATTAGTTTTTGTAGGAATAGAGTTGCGGCGCCTGTCAAAATAAAATGTTGAAACAAACACAAAATAATAAGTTGGTTTTTTCTGTAGATTTAAAGCAACTAAATGAAGGAAAAGCAAAGTTAATTTATCAATAATTGTCATTTTTACAGATGACTTTTCAAAAGAATGTTCCATTTGTTACAAATAACCAGGGACTGGAAAAAAATCTGCGTTATTTTTCAGGAAATGTGGTGTTATTTTTGCAAAATGGGGTGTCATTTTACACAATTTTGGCAAAATGTGGTGTTGTTTTTCATACATTTACATCATTAAAGTGGACCATTTTGCAAAATACTTATAAAAAAAAATTATCGTGGACCTGCCCCCCTCCCCCGAAATGTAGAACAATTATATAAAAAACGTTATTTTAAAACATTTAGAAAGACACCCAGGTTCATTACTTCACCTATATTGAAAAAAAATTTCAGCACCATTCTTTAAAATTTAATGAATTTTAATTTCTTTTGGTGTTAACAATTTTAACACCAAAACTCGACCTTTTTTACTCACCTTCATGAAAAATTTCGTTATTATTCAGATTGAATGGTCAGGTTAACTTTCCATCCCCCCCTCCACAAAGTCCAATACTATATCGCCCCCTTGTGCATTAGTAATAAATAATATGTACATATTGTACACCACACCATTGTTAACTAATTAGTAATTATAATATAAAGTGTACCACAGGTGTTAGTTGATTAGTTTGTGATTTAATTACCACTACATTAGTGTGTGTAATTATATTGTCTAATTACACACAATTCTAGGTGTTATTAAACAAGTGTTATTAAAGTGAATAGTGTAATTTTGTCATTATAATCCACCATTTTGATTTCACTCATTGTGAATCGTGAATTAAATTTCTTAGTTGCCATATTCTTCAAAAGTATTCAGGGGTTCGTTCTGGATCCGCTAATTTTCACTCAGCGAGTCAACGGGCAATTATCGAACGAAGCAGAACGCATTTGGGTGATTGTTCCAATTGGAAATGTCAAACAGAGATAGAGATATGAGAATACTAATAAGAGTGAGAAACAGCATGTGCGGACCACTCTATTTTCTATTTCTATTGAATCGCACAACCAGTGAACTTGCACCAATGATAGAACAGAGAATAATGGAACCATAAACAATCGAGCGAATCACTGAGTGAAATTTAGCAGACCCAGAACAGACCCCAGGACTTCGAAACAAAAAATAAAAATGTGTTTAAATATATCTTACCTGTAGCAACTTGGAAACATTTTGGTTTACTCTTCCACGATATGAAGACGAGGTAGACGGGGACAGATGAGAGGATCATGAGACAGCCGTATCCCGTCTCTACGGGACTGGCAACCATTGGGACGACCACCACGAAGATTGTTGCCAGGATGTAGATGATGGGGAAGAATAAGTTGACACGGATTGGACGAGGCAAGTCGGGCTGCTTCCATCTTAGCCACGGCAGACAGACCACGGCAGCTCCAATACTCAACTAAAATCATAAACAAACAAAAATAAAATACAAAAAATGTTATGTATACAGTCCATTTTTTTTCGAAGTCTCACAGAGCAAACATGGTTTAGCGTTGCTTGATGTGATAATAAGATATGGTTATATTTTCTCACTGCTTTTTTCCGAAAGACAGAAACTCGTTTCCCGAAAGTTGCAGAGTTTTTTTTTGTATTGATAAAATGCAAGGGAATAAGCGTAAAAGTTTTTTGATTGAAGCGAAATTAACCCCAAAAAAATTGAAAAAACAATATTTTTACCATTTTATCATGCGATTGTTCATGCGATTTTGAACCTTCATGCTGTAGGAAATAATCCTGATGTCATATTTGGGTAGGAAGCCTTAATTTTTGACAGGTCAAATAAAATATTTCTTACCCATGTGGCAAACCCAACATAGTTGATGAGTGCAAAGATGTTGGAACTGGTGAGATACAAGAGAGAGAGGAATGCCATGACCAGCACAGCGGGTGTGGGAGTCAGTCTCTGTATTTGTATCATGGTGAGGATCTCGGGCATCTGTCCTTCGCAAGCCCCGGCGTAGAATAACCTGAAATATATATAAATAACAAATAAATCTTATTAGACACAGAAGTATGCCAAAGGGCGGACTTATTGCAAAAGCAATGTCTTACAGTCAACTCGAGAAAAGAAAAGAAAACTTATACTAACTTAAATCAACCATAAAGTACTTAAATAATAATAATATTATTAGTGTGGGCCACCAATAACAAGTCGTACCTATATTACTTAGTAGGCTCTTACAAGGGTAATTTTTCGAACAATAATTGCGGCAACTCATACAAACCGTATTGATTAACATTATATAGCAATTATTTCAGCAATATTTAAAGCGAGACAATGATATTGCGTGCAAACGAGAAAGATAGGTAGTTGTCATGATTTCGGTGACACTAATTGCTGAATCGGTTTGGAAATTTATGACAATTATTCTCTTTCTTGTTTGCACGCAATATCTATCGTTGTCTCGCCTTAAATATTACAGAAATAATTGCCATATATTGCGAAATAATGTTAATCAATATGATTTGTATGAGTTGCCACAACTATTGCTCGAAAAATTGCTTGTGGAAGAGCACCTTAATTATCTCACAAAATAGTAGAAAATTTTTCCAGCTCACAGCTAAGATTATATTTTACCTCGATGAAGTCAGCAACACTCCGTTGACGGCACCAAATGTAGACATTGCAACGAACACTGGAATAGTCCAGGCCATGTAGCCAAAGAGACGATCAGCAAAGGTAACCGCCACCGCTTCAGAACCCAGGACTTCCTCTGGTGAGAGCGTGGTGTAGAAGGCAACATTAGCAAACACATAGACAACTGTCACTAGAGTGCAGGAGATGGCAATGGCTCTGGGGAGGTTCTTGATAGGGTCTTTCAATTCTTCAATAATGAAGTTCAGATAATTCCTGAAAGCATTGAAAAAATATTATCAGCTTTAGCAAAACTTAGTCAATATTCCATCAGGATTGCAAATTGAAAATATGGCTACCTACCACAGGAGATTTACTTCAGAAAAAAATGTGACTATAAACGGTGTTTGATAGATGGATGCAAATATCTTCAGGGTTGATAGTAGAGGTCATTTGGGATCTTTTGAGACAAACTTAGCTTAGTGGTTTTCCAGATATGTATTCAAGATTTTCACTATTTAAATTTGCTTCAATTAGCAGCGATCTCTTTAAGTTATAGTAATATACTTTTATGTAAATAGCGTTTTTTATAATATTTTGTATATCATTTGAAATTTTGCATAAATTAGAGAAGTTTTTTCCAAATTTCTGAATCTTAAGGCAATTTTTTTGTTAATGAAAATCACCTCCGAAGTTAATAGCAATAACTCTTTTTTGAAATACTTAACTATTTATCGAAAATTTAATCTGATATTTTTTGTCATTACTGTTTCTCCAGATTGAAAATAATGAGTTAAATAGACTAAACACATAATCAAGCAACAAAAAATAATGATAGAACTAAGTAGGTAGTTTTACTTTTTTTTTTAGGCATTCCACCCATAAAGAACGAGTGATCTCTGACGGGTACCTTTACTTATGATGATATTAGAGTAAAGCTTGAGTAATTCGGGTATTTTTGAGTCATGTTTATGTCGAGTTTTTGAGTTGAAACTTAACAAGGTGTAATATATGTTGCATATAACCAGGAGTATTAATAAAATTTCTGGTTTTTCATTGCTTCAGCGAGTCTCTTATTGTCGCGTAATATTTTAAGATTGCGATGTTAGGATTTCCTTGAAAGTAATATGGGCTTAACTTAATGCGGAAGTATAGCAGTAACTACATAGCGTATTAATATCATAAAGCACAGTATGTGTAGGCGGAAATGCCACAGGCTGTAACGGAAATGCCAAGGGTCGCAGCTTGATAGGGCGCACAAGTGGAAATTATGTATGTGAATGTAAAATATAATATAGATATTATAACCGCCCTAGTTTTATTGTCATTTGCCAATGTAGTCAGGCGTCCTTGCAATGGTCACGTACTGGCAATAAAGGGAAGTAAACAGTACTTTTGAAAGTTGTACTGAAAGGCGTAGGCAGAGACGAAAAGAGGGTTTTCAGCGCCCGGGGACAACAAAGTCTGTTTCTGCCCCCCCCCCATCCTCTGAGTCAAGTTTTCTTCACATCTTGTTCTCCAAATCAAATAATCTTACTAAGCCGCGCAGCGAAAATTTATGGACTTTCCTTCGTAAATTCATAAATGTGGCCACTAAAAAAGGCCGCGTAGCGTTTGTTTTTAAGACTTTTGCTCAAATAAATACAAACGCATTGGGACTTTCGCCCAAAAATAAAGGTATCAAAAAATGATGGGAGTTTTTCCCACCGATTTGGGCCCCTCTAGTGATGGCGCCCCTGGGAAGATCGCCCTCTTCGCCCCTACTAGTTACCTATGCTACTGGATGGAGTACACCTACGTATATATAATTATACATATACTTATCTAAAATCGCGTCGTACATGAACTATGACATTCAAATGATTAAGTACACGAAACATATTACATATTGCAGCCCTATTAGGTACTCATGAAGTTTGAAGTATGTTCAAGTACTCTTAGGGACCATTTTCTTCAATAAAGAATGAGTTCAGAACAAGAGCATAATACGTCACAAACTAACGGCCTTCGCACTTCTCAGGTACTAGCTGATACCCCGTGTGAGTATATGAATAGAATAGTATAGTATATTGTAGGTACTCACCATCCATTATAGGCGAATAGACCCGAATAGAATGACAGCGACAAGGAAGTGATTTCCGTTTTAGTGTTGTCAAATGTAAAGTGCTCATAATGACCTGAAACAAAATACACACATTAACACAGGTAGTGAAAAACTTCACAAATTTCAGTAGTTGCTATAGGCTGTTTTTTTATGAAGTATAGACTTTTAAAATGAAATTAAACTCTGTAGAATCATGCTAATGTTCATAAAAATTTCTTTATTGGAAAGATCAAAGTTTGCCATTTATGTTTCAATATGGTTTCAGGCACATGTGCGCCACACTGAGGCCGTATATTAAGGTGACCATATTTTTAAAAATAAAAAGGAGGTCAAAATAATTTTAAAAACACCTCAAGTACAGCGTATCATGGGCGTCGCCAGCCTCAGAGCTAGGGGAAAGGGGGGTGGCAACAAAATTAAAAAAAAATTAGGTTAGGTTAGGTTAGGTTAGGTTAGGTTAGGTTAGGTAAATACATTTAAACAATTCTTTACGATACCTTAACTCAGCTGCTTCCTATCTACATATTACATTACACTTATCTATATGATTTATTTGATTCTATTACATTACACTTATATCTACTATATATATATGATTTATTTGATTCTATTACATTACACTTATCTCTACTATATACACGGTGTATCACAACCGGTGGATCAACCGAAGTAGGATGATAGAGGACCTCAATACCTATCGATTTAACCCCCATGTATGTTCAGCGATTTTTTGTAGTTTTCGAGTTATGATTTTTTTTCGTATTTTTTTGCCAAACCCCAACTTGCAAGACGTTATTGGTCACAGAGATGCCAAATATTAGGATACATCCTTTATTTTTTTTTCTAGAATAAGTGAATAGTGTGCCTTGCAGATTCAAAAACAATTATGGGCCTATCTGATACTATAATGCTACAAAAAAATGTTGAATCTCAAAATTAGTCACAATTTAAAATTTTAATAAATGTTTGAGGATGATTTAAAAGAAATAATCACAGAACAAAATTTTTATTTTATTATTTCAAAAACTTGCAAATTTTATAAACTATTTACCCTGTAAATTTTATTGAGATATCTTTACGAAATCATACCTAAAAATTGTATTAGGATACATCCTTTATTACAGTATCTATGCAAGTTTACTAAAATATTATTGTGTTTATTGAAGTATTTTGACATAAATAAGGAAAATAAAATATTTATTTTCAATAGGTAATTATCTGAGAAACGATGTGAATATAAACAATTAATTGCAATTTATCAGCAAAATGCGGATATCTACTTACTAAATAATAAATATATCTCTCCGCGGACAATGTCCCCTGGTATCTATCTTATTTGTGTAGGTATATTTACGAGTAATAACATGTATAATTATAGCTAGGCACTACTAATTATAGCCAATTTATAAAAAATCACATAATATCACAAAGACAAATGACCTAAGAGTTCAAATGCATGAATTATTTGTCGCTCTTCATGTGAGGGAGTTATAAATTAGTAGTAATAGGAGTAATCGTATAAATAAATAAATAAACATTTTATGACTTTACATCCAAGAACTGTTTTTCGTGCTTTTATAAACGATACCAACCACGCCCTCCCGGGGCGCTTGGATTCCTTCATTCTAATGGCGCCTCCCACCAAGAATAGACAGTATCAAAAATTGTAAAAAGATATGAGTTCTACTCGTGAACCACTTTCGTGAGATACCAAACACAGCGGTATGCGGTGACTGATGGATCCTCTTGATCGCTCGGTGTCTTCCAAGGCTTGAGCAGGACAACATCTGACTTACAATCTGGGTTTCTTTTCCAACGCCCTTTCATACGATACCACACATAACCCACACGACCTTTGGATCCCCCTCAAACGCTTTACATCTTTTTTGTCTCTGGAGAAGGCTGATCCAATTAAGTGCAGAATTGTATTGTCACCGAGTTTACGTACGTTTGCAAAGTTTCAGGTCTCTAAGTAGTCAGGAAGTGGTTGAAAAATTGATTGTAAGATTCTCTCACAGACAAAAAACACCACTGTAAAAAGAGGATGTCGCATATTGTGTTTTTATGCATGTTCGGGATACCCCATTATCGGGATATATCGTGATAGCGTAGCAGTAGTTATATTATGTTAGGTGACTATCCCTATCCCAATATAATTATTTGTGTAGTAAGTTTTCCCCAACAATAACAAGCGACTAAGGGGGAAGCTGTGAAAGTGACCTTCTGTATAATATAAAGAGTACCTACCTAGTCGCTAGCTACTATATACGTAGTAGCTCTATTCATAATAACGAGATGAAATCAAAACATGACACATCCAGTCCAGACACTATCAGTGCTGTAACACAACTTGTAGGCAAATCTTATTAAGAGGTGGGCCCAGGGTTAGCCATAAGGGAGCCCCCCGGCTAACCCCACCCCCAAATTAAGTTTCTTCAGTGTCCTTATCCAAGGATGTTACAATTCATTACCTACTTACAAATAAAATAAGCTCGCCCTAGTGAACATTTAACTGAAATATTTGTGTTTACTCATTTAATTTTTATCATCAGTTCGCCCTAGTGAAAGTTTACTCAAAATTGTTAAATTCGCTAGAAGAGGGGACGAGTTGTCGGGGGACGAATTGCCGAGAAACGAACTGTCACCGAACCCTTAAACCAACTAAACTACATATGCCCGATCCCACCAACTACCACCTAGGAAGCAGACCCCTAAGGAATTTCCATACAATGCACACAGATAATTTCAGTGATTTTACAATGATGTACAACAGTTGGAGCAGTAAATCCATACAAAATACAACATGCAGCTACTTAAGTGAGGGAGATTCTGGGCGGAGATATTTGGGCACCTAACTAAGTAGAGCTGCATGTTGTATTTTGTATGGATTTATTGCTCCCTCTGTTGTCCATCATTGTAAAATCACTCAAATTATCTGTGTGCATTGTATGGAAATTCCTTAGGGGTCTGCTTCCTAGGTGGTAGTTGGTGGGATCGGGCAATAATATTATTATGCTATACACGACGCACGTACACCACTGCTATTTTTTCTTTATTTCGGCGCATCACTAAAAATACATAGGTAATAGGTATACACAGACATACCACCATCTTAAACTACTTCTTATAGTTAGATATCATACATAGTTCGCCTTTGTTGCTACATATTATAAGTACTTATAAGAGGTATACCTATATTATGTGAACATTTTCTACAGAAGCTGTGCTGACGTCACAGAGCAAGTTAGGTAGAGGGTTAATATGAATTTCCCACCCTGACTAATATCTACAGGGGAGTGAAATGCCATTACATGATTCACCAGCATCAGTTGTACCAACACTATGAAACTAAATGCTTTTCAAGTTATTTGATTTGAACTCTTAACTGCACTTCTTTTTTTTATAGAAGTCGACAGTTCCTCCAATAATCTGAATCTATAAAACAAAGTGCCTGACTGAATGACAGACTGACTCATTAACACACAGCCTAAACGGCTAATCGTAGAAAAGTGAAATTTGGAAGACAGATAGATTTTAATTTAATACAGAACTAAGGAAGGGTTTTTGAAAATTCCGCCCCGAAGGAAGTGAAAAATCGGAAAAAGATTGAAAGCTTTTTTAGGATATATGAATATCTTGGAAACTAGGCGAGGTATGAACTTGAGGTTTGGCGTATAGATTCTCCTATCGAAATTAGTCTAAACATGTTTGGCCGTTTCTTCAAAAAAAATATTTAACGAGATGAAAATGGGCATAAAGAAAAGGGATGAGTTTTAAGTGTCTCTTAATATTATTAGAATTAAAAAAAAACAGTTTCTTTGTAAAGGGTCAAAATAATTTAATATGTTATTCCATTCTCAAAGAAGACAATTATTAGGTGTCAAGGGGTGGAGGCACTTGCGGATCCAAGGGGGGGCTAGGGGGCTGAAGCCCCCTCCAAAACTATGAGTGACAGTACTTTATACACAACAAATCTAGGGGTTTCAGCCCCTTAGCCCCCCCCCAAAACGTTAAGTGAGAGTACTTTTTACCATGTGACGACATTCAGCCCCCCCCCAAAAATGAATCCTGGATCCGCCACTGGGTGGAGGTAGTTTGTTTTTAAAGAACCATTAAATATATATTAGGCTTATGAGTTTATATGTCATGTAGACTCTTCTGGCTGATAATACTAAGAAGTGTTTGGCAAGTCTAGCCTCTGCGTTAAAAAAATACGTGGGATATTGCTTACCCATGCATAGTTGATAGGCTCCTGCTGCAATGATGATGAACAGAGCAAGTAACTTGGCGTATGTGAAGACATCCTGGACTGTGGTGGCCCACTTCACATCCCAGCAGTTCACAAAGGTCAGGACACCTGAATACATCAAACAAAAATGAATTTGTATTAAGGGCCGATATGCACTGAGGAAAAAATGTTCTATTATCGCTTCGACTTTTTCAAAATTTGCAAGAGAGTGATAGCGCGAAATATAAATAACGTAAGCGACAATGTGAATTATACCCTTTGAAAAAAAAAACAACAGGGGCCAAAATTTAAAAATTCAAGACTGTTAAATAGTTGATCTCATATTTACCAACATTTTTGCTAAATTAGACTTTTACATCTTGCAAATTGAGCGGATAATCCATGTATCGCGCAAATTTCAGGGGTGCTTTCAAAGCTATTTTTTATTGAGGGATTTTTTAAATATTGGAATTCTGGATCTGTCAAGTTGTAGTCATGTTTACCTGTCTTCAGTATCAAGACGATCTCGGTATTGGCTGTAAAAACCATGTATCGTCAAAGCCAATTTACAGCATATTGTACTTTAAGCATAGATATATCATCAATCGATGATATATTTAATTTTACGAGTGTGTTTAAAGATATGGGTTTTCCCAAATGATAGACAAACTAAATAAATAAAATAATAGAGATATAATTAAATTTAATGAGTTAGTATTGACAAAATCTTACATGTGTATTACTTTACTATAATTAGATAATTAATGAAATTTCAAATTAGAACAAATTATTTATCAATGACCCAAAAATAGGGCAATAAGAGTAATAAGAGTAGGTATATTAAATTTGTAATTATCATAATATCATAATTATCGTATGATCACATTTTAGAAAAAGGGTTTTTTACGTTTAATTTGGGAATAGTTATAATCTTGGAATAAATTAAAGGTATTTTTTTTTCGGCATCCATACAAGATATGGTACCTAGATCTGTTTCATAATTTGCAAGGCTGTCGACACGATTGTACCGAAAAATACCCTTTTAGTGACACCCAACTATAATACCTCAAAGAATTATTTACAAAAAGTCATATATTTCAAAAGTTTGTATAAATAACACACCATGTATTACAATTAAATTCGTAGACATGTGACTGATAAAATTGTGCAATATGGTCACATATTTGTACCGTATATATGTAAACATTAATTAATGATAAGTAGGGTAAAGATTAATTACTAACATTAGTGAAATAATTATAATGAGATAAATTTGAATTATCCGCTATAATTACCGCAATCATTACAATATGGTTTTTATATGGTCAGTGACATTTTGTTTCAGTTTAATTACATACATTCACTGAAATTGCTGAAACTTGAGTAGGCATATTGACATATCAATTTTTTTTTTAAAACGGGAGACCTTATATAGATCTCGACAGCCTTACTAAATATGATTTGGAAAAAAATGAGTAGATACATTAAACTTTTATATAGGGAATAACCGTAAAAGATTTTTTATATCTTGTATAGATTTCTCAAAAAGTAAAATACTTAGCAAATTTTTTCACGAAAGTCGTAAAGAAAAATTATTTTTTGTATTGATAATATGCAGTAAAGTCTAGGAAATGACAGTACTTATAAGTTTTTTTGAATGAAGTGAATTTAACCTCTAAAAGTTGTGAAAGCTGTTTTAAACATGTTATCATGCAATTTTGAACCTTAGCGCCGCGTGGTAATCAGGTGAAGCAGGATTATTCAGAACATTGAAAAGAAGAGAGAGAATATGGAGATGACGACGCTGAGTCATCGTTAGCCATTTTAGTTCATTTCTGTGAAAGAATACACTGAAACCACTGAAATATAATATGAAACATAATGTGTATACTTACAAATGCAGCACACAGCCAACATTCTGACAGACTCATCTGGTGGGGCACACTCTGGGAAGAAGGGTTTCAGGACGTAGACACTGAACGTCAGAGCCACAATAGCCTGGGGACAAACAAACAATATCATGATTTTACAAAAAGAAAAACTGCACATGATTAACCTTACATGTCTAACTTAATGCAACTTCTTCTTTCTCAGATGTTTTCATTCCAATGCTGGACATAGGCCTCCCCTTTAACTTTCCACAGATCCCTATCCTGGGCATGCTGAATCCACTTGCTTCCTGCGATTCGCCTCACATTGTCAGACCATGAGATCTCCCTGCACTCCTTTTGCTTGTTCTAGGTTGCCAGAGAGAATCTTTTTGGTCCATATAGAATCTGAGCGTCTGGCGACGTGTCCTGCTCAACTCCATTTTAAGACAGCTGCTCGTTTTACCACGTCGGTGACCGAAATACCTTCAACATGCCTTCAACTATCTGAAGAAAAGAGTTTTCATCTTATGCATTTTACCAGTTCTAACATATGGTATTGAAAACGCAATTTTAACGAGGTGATTGACGCAAAAAACTGCTGGTAAGACAGAGAGCCATGGAGAGGAGAATGCTGGGTATTTCGTTGCGAGATAGACGGACAAATGAATGGATGCGAGAGAAAAATGCATAATAAATATAAAATAGGTATATTGTTAGCATTGATTTCTCATGTCACTCAGCAGATGTTTCGAACATATTTGATCCGAGTACAATATTTGGCTCCAGACGAATTAATTTAATATATTTGACATTCAATACATATTAATCATATTGTATATTGTATAGGTACTTATATATATGGAGCATATTATAATACCCCTAATATCTATTCGTCAGGCCTGTGAATGTGGTTCGTAAATCTCAATTAAATCTCATCAGACCTCTTCCATCAGAAATAAATTATAAAGGGGACCTGGGAAACAAATGGGGACAAAGATGGGCTGTGTAAGGCGATACTATATAGTTATCAGAAGGTTGTTATAAGTAAAATGCGTGTTGTTGGGACCAAGGTTTATTGTGGACTAATTTATAAAATGATAATCAGAAGGATATATACAATACATATGTCTTAGGATCTATAGAGTACCTAAATAGTTATACCTAGGTAGGGGATGTTCATACCCCTACAATCCTCCCTGCCTAGTGATAACGTTACATAAAGTTTAGAAAAAGCATGATTATAAAATAAATTGTATGAAATATTAGTCGCTAAAGAATAAGCTAACTAACTTATCATAATACATTGTTTAGTTCAGTATTCATATTTGTATAATAAAACATCTTGCTGATATCGTATAGGTACATAACATATAGATTTGAGATCCGAAAAACATAGTAGGTAATAAATAATTCAAAGATAAACCATTAGAAAAATATTCAGTGTAAGAAATCACATGTTAAGGGTCCTAAAAATATGAATGTAGATAGGTATTTGTAACACATGGCAAAAAAAACTTGAAAAGATTTACATTGAGGCAAGAATGGTCAAATTATAACATTATTTTGTAAAGACATATGACATAAAAATATTTGAACCCAAAAGTAGGTAATAAAGATGCATCACATTTGAGAAAGATAATAAATTTTGTAAATAATTATTAACAGATCAAAACATGTAGTAGGTCCAATATAAACATATGTGTGGTCTTTGTGACCTTCCAAAAACAAATTGATTTATATAACAAAATAGCAAAAAATCGTTGAGTGTAACATAATACATTTAAAATCATAGTTAAGATGAAATAATATAATCGATACACAAATTTTAAGAATAGCACATAAAAAAATGGTGTATAATATATCAGTGTATAATAGTTAACATTATGCGTAGTTTAGTAATATTGTATGTTAGAAGACATGGTTTGGTCACGTTGACAAGAATAAGGGTCAGTAATAATAATAATAATTCACATATGGTTGCATAATATCCTGAGTTAGATACTAGGAAATAAGCATTTTAGTTAACATTATTAATATTAGGTAGATAAAATGTTGGTATACAAAAAAAGATATGAGTTGATACAGTTAAAACTTTGCATATTGTATGAAATAAAATAAAACAAAGTGTCCTAGTTGGACGTCGTAGTTCTTGCTTCGTTATATGATTTGAGGCATGATGAAAGTGAAGATTTTCTTGCTTAGTTAGCATCAGTAAGTCTTCGTCTTCTTCTCGAGCCTTTCTTCGTTCTTGTTGAACAGTGTTTTCTTGAAGCGAAAATGCAGCTGATGTGAGCTGGTTTGAGATGATGGAGCCGTGTGATCTGCACACGTTGTTGTATGTGATTTGCACATAATTTTGTTGCTGTCTGATTTGCAGACGTTGTAGTTTTGTTGTTGTCTGATTTGCAGACGTTGTTGTCTGATTTGCAGACGTTGTAGTTTTGTTGTTGTCTGATTTGCAGACGTTGTTGTTTTGTTATTGTCTGATTTGCAGACGTTGTGTTTTGTTGTTGTCTGATTTGCAGACGTTGTTGTGCGTAGTTCGCATGGTGACGAGCATGCCTTTCGCAAATGCTGTCGAGTGTGATGATGATGCATCAGTGGCTGGATAGACCGGCTAGTTGCCGACCGGCTAGTTGCCGTGGTCGTGACTGGAGTGTAGCGTGGCTGCGTAGCCTTCCGTACAAGTTCCAAATCATTCCAGTGTCCTGATGATGATCTTCGTTCGTCGTGGCGTTGACCATTGTCATGGTGTTGACCATCCTCAAAGAGTTGATGAAAATGCTGTAGATGCTGTTGTTCATCAGTCGATGTGACGAATTAAGAATGTTGAGTTGGTGAAGCACGTTGATGAGTGTGCTGATGAAGCAGGCTGATGTCATGTTGGATGTTGGTTCGTCTGCTTGTTGTGGTCCGGGAAGTTGAGAGGATGTTGGTCACATCATTCTTCAGATACCGTGGAGTCCTGCAAGATTAATTTGTCGTTAATGTTGGCACGGCGTTCCCGAATCAGTTTTACACTTGGTCGTTGGCGTTGTTCGTGATTGTCATTAGTATTAGTTTCAAGACACATTTTTGTATTATGTTGATAGATATATGAACACATTGAATACGGTCACACATCACTATTGAGTTTAGGGTCAGAGTCAGGTATAAAGTTCGTCAACACTTTTTTTGCACTATATTTTTTTTTTGTATAGATCACGTCGGAACGTCTCCACTTTAGTGTAAGGCGATACTATATAGTTATCAGAAGGTTGTTATAAGTAAAATGCGTGTTGTTGGGACCAAGGTTTATTGTGGACTAATTTATAAAATGATAATCAGAAGGATATATACAATACATATGTCTTAGGATCTATAGAGTACCTAAATAGTTATACCTAGGTAGGGGATGTTCATACCCCTACAGCTGCACAAGAAACAATGATGATATGAAATAATAAGAAATAGAGGTGGTCGGTAGCCTGGTTGGTAACGCACTTCACTCTTAATCCAGTGGGTGCGGGCTCGATCCCCGGTGCCGACCTACTCCACTTCACGAAACAAGCTTTTCAAGCTTACTGTTAAGTATACAAAGGTGCCTTTGGGCTAATTTCAATAAGCCCAGATTCATTTTATAAGTAAATAATAAAAAAACATTTAATGAATAAAGACCTAATAACGGACCCAAAATCTCAAGTACCAGGGTTTGATCTGCCAAAAGCAAGGTTTGGGTGCAGCAGAACAGAGCAAGAATGGAACACGGGTGCAGTAACTTCTTGCTCTGGAGGTGGGGAAAGTGGGATAAACCTGAGTGTAAATGTGGTGCTATTCAGACAGTCAGACACTTGGTCCGGGACTGCGAGGCATAAGAATGTTGATGAAGTTTAATATACGTGACTTTCACCTACTGAAACATATTTTTATTGTAGGTATGATTGAATTATGCATAATAAACACAATCAATCACATTATCACCTATCGCGACATATCAATTAATCAATGACATTGTTTATACTATGTGTATTGTGTACATACTACATACATTAGTAAGTGATGTAAATATTTGCCATATCCATTATGGTACTACGCGCAATTAGATGATATATATTGTTTTGATAACAATACTACTTCCTACAGTACTTAAGTTTTATTGTTACCGGAGATGTATGAAATTCGTCATTGTATACGATTCCTACGAAATGTATACAATGCCTGAAATCGGCAGGAAATGTGTGAAAAGTTCATTAAGGGCTTGGCACCAATAATGAGGTCACAGTCATTTCCCACGGCATTAAGGTTCAAAATCGCGTGAACAATCGCACGATAAAATGATAAAAATAGCGTTTTTTTTTTCATTTTTTGGGCTTAATTTTGCGTCTATCAAAAAACTTTTACTGTTATTCCCTAGATTTTAATGCATATAATCCATACAAAAAAAAATTTTTCTCACAAACTTTCGGGAAACGAGTTTCTGTCTGATGTTTTTCACATTTTTTTTTGAGAAATCTTTACAAGATATTAAAAATCTTTTACGGTTGTTCCCTAGATAAAAGTTCAATGTATCTACTCTATTTTTTCCAAAATATATTTAGTAAGGTTGTCGAGATCTAAGGTCTCCCGTTTTTAGAAATTTTTGAAATATCAATATGCATACTCTTAATGAACCAACCACTGACAAATCATTTCACACATTTCCTAAATTGACTCGTCACTGTATACATTTCCTAGAAATTGTTAACAATTCCTAAATTTTATGATATTTCCGGTAACGGATATATAGATACGGACTGAAATCATGAAACTCACCAGAGATCTGACTGTTTTTAGGATGATAAGATAGTGCTAAAAATAACGAGAAAAAACAACGGATTTCTAAGTGTAGGTACTTAACCTGCGTAACAAACACGTTATGAGATAAAATAATTGTGGTCTGTGGAGGAAAACCTATTCAGCATTCCTAGGGGTAAATGTACTAATTATTATTATTATATCGTTGACCACAGATTCTGATTATAGGAATATAGGTAACAAGTAGCTTGATGCAATATCCTACATACATTACCAATAGTCCGAGAGCCCGCTGCTTAATTTATGACGTATCTGTTTTTTGATCGAAATGTGGTATAAACGATAGCTTACCAATAGGGTATTACATCGCACTAGGGTTGCCTATCAAAATCTTGCCGCAACCCCCCCTGCCCCCCCCGAAAAGGTCCCTCTTCGCGGTTTTTCGCATTTTATAGGATTATGGTAAGAGATAGGAAAAAGTAGTCAATGACAAAAATAATCCTTGCTAAATTCTCTACAAAAAATGTTAGGTCATTTTTTTCGTAGAAAGCAATAACATTATCAGGAATGACAACATTGATAACAACCAATGTATGTGGGTCTGGGTATAATACTGGAATTCTATGGGCCTACGACAAGCGAAGCTTCACCACACTTTTACCTACGCAGCCCGACGTTTACACCGAACACCGTCCGTGTAGCTGCTAAACGAGAACTACTCGTATGTTAAAAGATCCCGAAAATCTTTAATATCAATTAAACCAAAAGTATTACTAAACTTAAGGTATCCGGGAAAGGAAATGGAAGTGGATCGGTAACCCCCTGAAACGACACGAGGGAAACGTCCCGAAGGAAGTATTGGACTGGAAGCCCTCAGGAAGGCGCCGGCGGGGTCGCCCCAGCACTATTTGGCGACGCTCCATGCTTGCAGAGTTGAGGGGAGCCGATATACAATGGCCGGATGTCAAGACCATGGCCCAGGATAGAGACTAATGGAGAGGTGTTGTTGCCGCCCTATGCTCGCCCAGGAGTCAGAGGAACCAATGATGACGGTGATGAAAATAAAACTACAAATAAATATTCGTCTAAGAGTCAACTGATGGATAGTTAGAGTATAGCTATTGGAGCCAAGGGCGTCGATGCCTAGAATCTGGGGAGGTAACAAAAATGTTGATATTGATACGGCACAAATACGAGTGAATGGCGCCGCAGGTGAATTTCTCCGGTGTGAGACTGAATGAAGGAAGTTGTGATATAAATAGATCAATAATGTGATTATGTGATGCAAATAGCTGTTCTTGCGGGGGGGGGGGGGGGGTAATTGCCCCATGCCGGCACTGATGGTTGGGGCTATTATGATCGATAATGAATCGTAACAATTGATGGCGTTTGGTTTGTGGCTGATATAAAAATAGTAAGTCATTATTAGTTACCATTATATTTTATGTGGTAGTATTATAAGTATAACCCATGCATTTATGTACTGTCAAAAGCCACAGGAAACTATGCTAGAATACACTTTTTTACTAATCTAGTATCTAGTATATAATACCTATAATAAAATGGACAATAAATCGATAAAATGGGTAGGTAGGCTTAAGGGGGCGTATGAACTGAGCAAAAATCGTTCTATTTTTGCTTCAACTTTTTCAAATTTTGTATGAGAATGTTAGCGCGAAATAAGAATAACGTAAGCGATAAAGTGAATTATACCTTTTTAAAAGAAACCTGCGAAGAAATTTAAAAATCTAAAACAGCCGATTGGTTAAGATTATAATTACCAGTATTTTGGCAAAATTACTGAACGGAAAATCTTCAGATCCCGTAAATTTCAGGGGTAGATACTTTCGGAATACTTTTATATTCAACGAATTTCCAAATCCTGTACTTCTAAAACATCTATCACTGTCTTCAGTTTCATGACGATTCCCTCAGTATTGGCTGAGAACAATTCAGGACGCCGAAGCCCAATGACAGCATATAGGGCCTTAAGTACTACCTATACATGTGCATTTAACGAATTTTCTGGGGTACCTATAGCTTAAGAAGCGTTTCGGGTCCTACTAGAGACTTAATTCACCATCCGAACACAAACTCTCGCCGTTGCGAGTTACGGGTAGCTCAGCTGGTATTAAACAAATTGAAGAGCAAATTGCGTCCTTGCAAATTGGTGGGGTCATCAATTCAATCAAAATATCAATACTAATTCATTATACATAGTTATAATTTATATCACTGTGCAGGCAATGATTGGGAATTCAACGTTTTCTACATATACCTAGGCATGGGCGTCGCTAGCCTCGGAGCTAGGGGGGGGGGGGGGGGGGGGGGTAACAAAAATTGAAATAGCATGAAAAACGCGTCGCAGGCGAATTTTTTTGTGAGACATGGTGAAGAAGGTCGTGATGTGGTTTGGTTTATCTGAAAATGTACATAATAATTTGCACAATATTATGTATGAAAATGTTTTGAATGAAAAGTTATAAAAAAATAGCACCGCAAGCAATTATTTCTATAAAATATTTTTATAAAATAATTGTATTGTGATGGATTTGCATACTAATTTTAGAAAATTTATGATATAATGAGAAAATGTGTGGTAGAATTGTGATTTCTTGTGAGGTTTTATCATGCAGTATAAAAAAATATATACCTATTCCAGGGGCAGCTGCCCCCCCCCCCCCCTATTACGACGCCCATATACCTTGGTGGGTGTGCGTAGACAAGACACCACGTGCGTAATGACAAATAATTGATATTGAATATCAATTATAGAGTATGAATAGTGGATAATAAAAGTATAGACGCACCATGATTTAGGATGGCGTCTTGAATGTAGATACAGTATATATTGATTGGTCTGAAAGTTCATGGTCAATGTCATAGAGTAAAATTATATTGCCAAAGCCGAATGGCAGCATATGGCCTCCTAAGTGTAATACATATACGAGTATTTCTACTTGTAGCCCAGGAAATCCAGCTTTGTAGCGTAAATAATTCTCGGAAAGCTGGAAACTGTTTTGATCTCTTCATTAACATGCAAAGAAGGTTAATGAAAAACTGATGAAAATTCAAAACTTTTTTGGTTTTTGGGACACCCTGTACTTGGCGCAAGCGGAAAATTGGTGCAAACATCATAAAACCCTCTTTGCATGTTAATGAAGAGATTATAACAGTTTCCAGCTTTCCGAGAATTATTTACTCTATACCCCCTTTTTTAATGTTTTTAGACTGGTCTATTACGGTAAACTTCTTTCTCTTGTATTAGATCCGGGGATCTGTTTCTTGCACAGGGCCTCCTGCGTAAACTTCGTTGCTGGAAATTACCTACACTACAGACATTCTGTCTCGACTCTCGACATTAAATATTGGCGATTTTGTACTAAATACAAGGCAACCTTGATGCATAAAGTTGTTTGAATTTTGATTAAACGTTGGTAGTTGGTACATACCAAATAATGGAAATACATTAGGGTTTCGTGTTCTAGGGACATTAAATAAGCGTATATGCCGACAGATTACAAAAGGTGTTTTATAATCATACAGTATTGCAAAGTAACCGCCACAACACCATGTACCTACCTAGATATTCATAGATAGGTATTTCTTTATTCTTTTGGTGTGATTGATATGAATAAACTAGCTGTACTACCCAGCGTTCCCCGAGTAACTATACTTTTGTCAATTTGCCAAATCTCAAGTTCGTGCCATGTCTGGTTTCCGAGATATTCGTATACTCTTAAAAACTCTCAACCCTATTTTTCACCCCCTTAGAGGCGGAATTTCCAAAAATCCTTTCTTAGTCGAAGGTTTTGTATTAAAACCTATCTGTCTACAAAATTTCAGTTCTCTAGGATTGACCGTTTAAGCTCTGTGTTGATGAGTGAGTAAGTCAGTCGGTCAGTCATTCTGTCAGTCAGGCGCTATCGATTATTATTACATATAGATTAAATGTCATTTTCTAGTTGCTTTCACACAATGCCTGAATTTGGTGCTTTAGCAGAAACACCATATCTTTTAATCTATTCCGTTCCGTATCACTTTTGGAGTAGGTAGAGAGGACAGAGCGCCAAACACATCTATCCTTACATACCTCTATCGCTTCACTTAACATTATTTTTGTGTATTTACCTGTGAACAGGGCCTCACAATCATGCACTCGATCCAGAGACGCACAAAGGCCATAAACGGCCCAAATGTCTCCATGATGTAGGCGTAATCAGCTCCGCTCTTGGTGATCATCGTGCCCAATTCTGCATAACAGTATGCGCCAACCTGTTGAAATATACAAAAGTCAATTAATATTATGATATTGAAAGAAGAAGTGTAAGGAAACGCGGCTGTCTACGAAACCAGATGGCTTGTCCATGTAGACCAGATTCTCAAGGCCGGACGTGTTCTGAGTAAAAGGTAGCCTAGAGTGTGTATGACGAATTGCATATATATTTGTATGGAAAATTTTGTTACAAAACAAACATTTGTATGGAAAAGGCGTGGAACAGTCATTTTACTATGAAAAAAAAAACATTTTTTTAAAAATTCTTTTAAAATTGTGATTTTTTTAGATAAATTATAATATGTAAGAAATAGAACATATTTCAAAAATGTGTGACTATTTCCATGAAAAAGCTTTTTTAATCATAAACAATTTAATGATAAACAAAGTCAGTGCATGTCAGAGGTACAGAAAATTTGACAATGTCTGAAATATGTGTGCAAAATTTCAAGCTGTTGGGACATTGTGAAGTTGATAAAATATGAAGATGAAAATGTGGACGCAGACAATGGCAACAAAACGACAGAAAAAGTTTAATATAAGTTTGTTAAAATGCCAGGTAGAATTTAGATTGAAATTACAAATTCTGTATAGGTATTATTTTTGCCCCAAGCGATTTTATAAATGATTGTCTTTTTCTCATCGCTATGCCTACGATTCGTTAAAATAATGAATGTTTCTGTTTCTACCAATTTCTTATTATAGAATAAGATTATTTATTAGTATCAACTTCGTAAGTAGGTTTTATAATGAGCTAAAGTAAAAAGCAATCTTATTGAGGAGTCCCTAAGGGATCAATTATCGGTCCATTGTTATTTCAACAAGTATTATGGCTTATGGTCCAAGACAGAACCCACATAGATATTAATAGCCCTGGAGACCGTTATATGAAACTGAGTAGCAATATGGATTTATTTTGTACCTACGGGACAAATCGTACTAAAGTAAATTAAAATTGAACATTAAACGAAGGAAAAAATGTCTTACGCTTCTGATAATGTGGATAAAAAGGGCTAAGTGGACAACGTAGACAAAGTGCGCAAATATCTTAAGTGTTTTCGAGCTTGGAGGCCGTGGTTTAATGATCGCTTGAGGACCCCAAGCGATCATTAAACCACGGCCTCCAAGCCCGGAAACACATAACTTAAGATATGATGACATTGATGATTCCGGTCGTGAAAAACTTCGAACATACTCAAAATGAACAAAGTTAACAAAAAGGGACAAAATGTATAAAAGCACAAAGTGGCCAAAGCTGACAAAAAAGAGACAGAATGGAAGGTATAAAATGGACACTGTAATCAAAGTGGTCAAAATTGACAAAAAGGGACAAAATGGATAAAGGCCTACGTCTATGACGAAGAATGAAATTTAAATGAAGCATACAAAATATTCATAAAATTGACTAACATGACTAAATTTGTAAAACATTCGTTTTCCATATTAAAATACTTCGTCCTTGAAAATGTTTTTGCTTTCTTTGACTAACAATGAATATACATACATACAAAGGGAAAAGTCAAAGTAAGTGGAAAATATATTGTCTGCTAACTTCGAGTACTTTGTATAAAAGAAATTCATTAGTTTAAAAGCTTTTCATGGCTAATTGCTCCTCCAATTATCCAGCAGTTGATTTCAGTCACAGACGTTTTATACAAATACTTATTTTATAATAATTTATTATCTACACCTACCTATCTTTTCTTTAATTGTGTCAGGTTGACTGTAAGATATTGCTTTGGCAATAAGTCCGCCTTTTGGCACGCTATTTCGTATTATTTTCACGATTTTTTGCTAATAAAGACTTATTTATCTTTTGCATCGAAAAAGATGGACCCTATTTTAATAAAGGTATAACTTTGAAACCATCTAATTTAAATGAGTCATTCTTTCACCGTTATGGTAACATATGAATGCAAGTTTTGTTTGATATACAATAATAATGCAATAGCGCATGCACAGACTAACTGTGCGTTCGGCAAAGCACACTATGTACTTTTTAAAGTTTTGTTAAAAAAAGCTCTTGCTCTTTTCTAAAAGCCTGAAACTAGTATGGAACTTTGCAATTCTATAGAAAACAATGCGAACAGATAGGTAGATGCTATTCTTATTATATTCTCTGCAGACTCCGTTATAAATTTTATAATATTATAGTTACTCTTATAATCATCTATAATGTATTAAGGTGTTTCTTCTTCTAGGAATTGCCTTCACTACCTGAGTCATCCATCGCAGCACAATACAACACGAGACAAGAAATGAGAACAACCAGGGTCGTGCCAAGATATAATGCCACTCTAAGTGCAGCCCATTGACATATATTGTCTTTATGGACTGTCAGTCTGAGCTGTCACAGGAACAAAGTACCGTGGAAACATGGTTTGTACTGAATCGGTCACGTGATCGTTGGCAGGAAAGACGGCAAATTTGAATTTGAAGACTACACACAACACAATAATAATAAATTCAATGATTTCTACTCACGCGTGATACGAGATGCCGCAAATTAACAATAGACAAATAACGGTTTAACTGGCGCCGCTGCCAAAACTTTTTTTATACAAAACATTAGTATTCATTCAGATTGCGCCTCCTAGATTTAATAATAATAATAACTGGACTATTTTGGGCGCCCCAAGGGCACCATACATTTTTAGGAGCGTCATAAGTAGTAAAAACGATAGATTTAATCATCACATAGGATCGTCACAGATAAAATAATAAAAATAAATCAAATCAGTTTTGGCTAACTCCCGATTTGCCGCCCCTTCAGAGTGCCGCCCTAAGGCTTTGCCTAACTTGCTAATTAGATAGGGACGGCCCTGACAATATCCGAGATAGAGAGATGTCTGCATCATTTGAAGACTGTTGTATCAAATCAAATAATAATAAAAAGACAGGTAAAATAACAAGAGAAAACAAAATTCATAGGAGAAATAATATAACTTTATAAAAAAGACCGCAAAATATAAGATAGGTAATACTTAATAATTACTATGCTGAATGATCTTGCAAAACATGTTTTAGTCTTATATTCTTCAGACAAAACAAAATAAAAAACAACTGTTTGATAGCCAAATCCAAGAACGGCACAAGGTTTTACGTTGGCCTAGACCAGTGGCTCCCAAACTTTATTTGTCCAGCCTTTTCATAGTAAAAACTTTTTAGATTATTTTTTTAAATGATAAGCCTGGTTGTATTTATACAGTGATAAGTGATAACACACCTGGTTATATTTTACGAGGCAAGCTACCGTATAAGTCGCACCACAGGACAAAGACATAGGCATTAAAATATAATGATGTAAATTCAGTTTAGGTATAACAAGTAGTTATCTCAACAGATACACAGCAAAGGATGGACCTTCCATCACAGACTTATGACTGATCGTCGGCTGGCTTGTTGTATTCATGTTATATTCTACTACATGTAGAAAATTCCGATGTTATCATTATCAGAAAACATAATTTGTGATTTTAAAAATTAATTTAGTTTAATATTTTTATTCTTTTCATTTTATATTAAACCTTCAGCGGACCCCCAGACATTGCTCAAGGACCCCTTGCATGCTCCTGAGGACCCCCAGGGGTGCGTAGGGACCACTTTGGGAACCACTGCCCTAGATCCTAGATCCGACTACCACGTTATCACAATTTAATATCAATTACTTATCCATCTGAGTATTTCAATAATTCGCTATTAATTAAATGATATACGAGGTACAGTACAACATAACCTATACAACACATTCCAATTACTCTGCAGTACGCTTTGGTATTTGCACAACATTTTTACTGAAGAAACTAGGTGTTCAATACACTACGTCCCTCGCCAAACTACTTTACGTAATGCGAATATGGCTCATTATGCTTTACTGAGTCAAAACATGAAACGTTGGCGTTTTACGCTTGTTTCCATGGTGATAACGTTATAACCGTGGAAACAATGCGTAAAACGCCAAGTTTCGTCGTTTTTTGTGCACGAAAAAAAAAGGAATGAAATGAGTTGCTGTCTTTCGGAAAAAAGATCAGAGGCGTTTATTACATTTTTTTTTTGAGAAATCTATACAAGGTATAAAAAATCTTTTATGGTCATTCCCTAGATAAAGGCTCCATGTATCTACTCTATTTTTTTTTCATTGTTCCAAAGCATATTTAGTAACGGTTGTCGAGATCTAAGGTCTCCCGTTATTAGAAATTTCGAAATGTCAATATCAATCTTATAACGTAACCTGTTACAAAGCGAGCATTATAAATCATTACCGTTCTAGGTGCATTACCGTTCGTTGCTAGGCAACTAGCGTAACATCAAGTTCGCATTTTACGTTAGGGCCGGTTTTTTTGTGAATTTGCAGCTTAACACGTTGACGGATTTTCATGTGTAAGGGTCCTACTGTACATTATGCCAAGTAAATTTAATATCAGTTTTCTTGTGAAATCAATCAATCTCGTTATAATATAATGATGTGATAAAAATCTTATTGCAAGTATAACATAACTGTATCGACAGACCTTGAAATATTATGTCAGTAATTTGTATCGAAGTTTATAATATGGTAGCCAAGCCACTAGCGAATCCAGGGGGGGGGCTAACTCTCCCCCCCCAAAACCATGAGTGACAGTACTTTATATACAACTAGTTTCGAAGAATCACATTATTACCACATCGTTTTCTCATCATGTCATGACCTTTCTAAAACTACTATTTTGTTTGGAAAAAAAATTGCCTGCGGCGCTAGTTAATTCTGTTGGCGTTTATCTTATGACTTCACCGATTTTTCTAAAAAAAAAATCACGTGCGGAGCTAATTAAGCCTGCTTTGTGTTTGATATCACATTATCACAAAAAAAACTAAAATTGAATTTTACTTGCGGCCCGTCGCTCATATATAATTTCAAATGGCCCATCATCCAAAAAGTTGGCCAGACCTGCTATGGAAAGAGAAGCAGGTTCATTATTTCACAAATTTTCTAAAAAAACGGCGCAATTCACATTTTTAATACCAAAAGGTCATATTTGCATGTGAAGACCTTCAGCCCCCCCCCCTCCCCGAAAATTGAATCCTGGGTACGCCACTGACGGTAGCCACACAGCGAGATGAATCATCATCGAAACTATTGATGAAAAAGTGCATTATTACTCGTTACGGTATTAAATTGATTGATCGTAAAATGTGATATTGAACGAACTGCGGTAATAACTTACGTCTTGCACGATTGCGTCCAATTGGACACCTTAGGTTGCAATTTGCAATTACCTCTTATATAAATCAACTGCAATTTTGCACCCATTTTGATGGCTATTTTTTTATTTAACTTCTACCTATCTATCTCCTCACGCTTTGCAGAGTAGGGAGAGAGGACAGAGCGCCAGACAGTCCTATCCTTACATACACTCCTAGCCGCCGTCACATTCATACAAATTATCATACACACTCTCCGATTCCTTTTACTCAAAACGCGTCCATCCTTGAGAATTTGGTCGACATGATAGGCCAGTCTTGGGCGGCCGCGTTTCCTCACACCACTTCGTTCGCTCATATATATCTTTCTTGTAAACCTGTCAGCCTTCATTCTCTCAACATGCCCAAAGCATCTTAGTTTATTCACTTTCATTCTAGTTACAACACCATTCTTGCAGTCACTCATTTCCCTAATGACCTCATTCTAGGATGTGAAGTCATAAAATCTTGTTTTTTAGTTACCATTATTTACAAGTTTAATTACTTCCTTACCATTGAGAACACTCCTGAAATGGTCCAGACTAGGAGTGCCGCATTCACACTCCCCGTATGCAGGAGTACTCCAGTGGGCGAGACGAAGATCCCACTCCCAATGATGGATCCCACTATGACAGTCACTCCATTCAGGAGACTCATCTTGGCCTTGAGGGTGATCTCCCCAGTCTCCGCTGGAGGGGCGTCTCCTGGAAAAATGAAACATAATGATAAACAGGATTGGTACTGTGTATCTCAAGTCACTCGATACACGATTTATAAACGATCGTAATTTTCCTTTTCATGCTCTGTCTCGCTCTTAAAACTCTCTCCATAAACGATCTTTCCCCAGATACAACTAATTGAATCTTTGTTTTCTTGCATCCAGAATCAGTAGGTACGTAAGAAGATGCCAGTTAAACTCAAGGGCCTCATTTACAAAAGTGTCATTCGACCTGTGCTCACATACGGGTCAGAAACTTGGAACACCTCCTTAAGGCATGTCTGGGCCGTACAGACGGCTAAAATGAAGATGTTGAGATGGATGTGCGGCGTCACAAGGCTTGACAGAATCCGAAACTCCTACATCCATGGGAGTCTAGGTGTAAGCGACATCTATGACAAAATTCAGAAGAGCAGACTGCGATGGTACGGCCATGTCAGCAGAAGATCGCCAGAGTATGTTGGCAACAGGGCACAAACGCTTAATGTTCCCGGTAGGAGATCCAGAGGAAGACCCAAGCGCAGATGGAAGGAAAGTAGTGAGGCAGGACATAAGAGAGAGTGACGTTGTACCGGAGGATGTGCAAGATAGAGCAAAGTGGCGGCGAAACACAAGAAAAGCAGACCCCACCACCATGTGGGAATAATAATTGATGCTAAGGAGAAGAAGAATAAACTCACCATTGACACTTCCATTCTTAGTTTCTAAGTTAATCTTCTCCTTGCTCCCTCCTTCAGTCTCCTTCACTTCTCCCATATTTATTTATTGTCTTCTTTCTGAAACAATAAACACAAAAATATATATAAACAAAAATAAGTAAGTACAATATTAGGAGGCCATACGCTGTCATTTGGCTTTGGCGTTTACTCAGCCAATACTGAGAACATCGTCTTGAAACTGAAGACAGTGATAGATGGAAGTATTGACTACAAGTTGACTGTCCTACAATTACAATATTTGGAAATTCCCTAAACAAAAAATAATTCTGAAAGTACCCCTGAAATTTACGGAAAGAATCCATTACTCGTTCAATTTTTCAGATGTATAAGTAATGCACCCAAAATATTGGTAATTATAAGGTTAACAAGTTGACTGTCGTAGATTTATCAATTTGTATCCAGTTTTTTTTAAACGTATAATTTACTTTGTCGCTTACGTTATTCTTATTTCAAAACATTCAATCTGTAGTCCATACTTTCATCTATCACTGTCTTCAGTTTCAAGACGATTCTCTCAGTATTGGCTGAGAACAATTCAGGGCGCCGAAGCCGAATGACAGCATATAGGAACTTAATATCGCAAACATTGCAAAGCATTTAGATAATAAAATAAAATGTCGCTTAGCTCTTTCCCATACAGAATAATGATTTGGATTTCTATTTGCATATTGTCACGATTCAGCCTTCAACAGCTGATATTAAATTCCTTTCTAACATCTGAATATGATTATTATATTTATTTCTAGTCCACTTATTAAAGATACCGTTGAGAAAATTCTATTATCTTTCAAAAACACTAAAGAAAAAAATTCGTATCATGTTTATAAGATGAACGAACCACTTTAAAATAAATATATGACATCTAAAGAAAATGTGAACATTTTGCGGTAGACGAACATCTGTAGTTATACGTCTAGACACACTGCTTTTAAAAGTTTTACTGCAAAAATATTGTTCTTTTTCAAGGCGAAACTTTCTGTAGGAATGGTACTGAAGAGAAAATATTTTTTTTCTAAATTGCCATTTGAGAAAAACAAAATTTTTAAAGCAATTTTTTGAGATTTTGACTTTGTGTGTGACTTTCTAATTGACATAATATGAGTATTGATTTAAGTTAACAAAAACAACCTAAAATGGTGTAGTGTGTGTAAATAATTACTAGAGACTAATAAGGTTCCATCTGTGTGTAAAACATATGAGGGTTTAAAACTTGGATCTCATTTCTCTCAACATTTTGGTCTTGTCAGTTAGAACCTTATGATGTCAGATGGAACTCTATGTACGTATGTGAATTGCTATTATTTATACATATATATTTTCTTTTTCATACACTTATATATATGCACGTATTGTGAATCTCAAATGAATGTCACAAGTGGTTGGTTGGCAGACATTGCCTATGGCAATTAACCCGCCGTTTCAAAACATTTCTTTACAATAAAGATTTATTTATTTATTGCCTTGTTATATATAGGTATATAAATAAATAATAAATAAATCAGATATAATGGATGATATGAAAAAAAAATAATGTGCAAAATCGCATACCTTTTAATGGGTATGACAATAGGAAGATTTCTAGTCAATCCGTGCTGATGTTTTGAGTGTTTAGACCGTAGTGAAAAATTGGTTAGTTATCAGGAAATATAGTTGGATAGTGTAGTGAAAATTCTGCTAAAATATCACGTTTCTAGTCATTCGTATACAACAATAAATTTGTGCCTACTGGCTGACAATTTTTTTGCAATCACATCAAAAATTTATTGTATTGAAAATTAAGCAATTGGTTACGCGTGTATGTTCGCCTAACAAAAGTTGTAATTACTATTACAAATCTAAATACTTTTCCTGTATATTTTTAGGCTCCTGTAACGGATAATTAAAGGGGGCACCGGAATGGCACTATGTATCTCAAGTCACTCGATATACGCTCTATAAACGTCATAAACGACTGTATTTTCCTATACGAACTACATGAAGAGAGTTCACCGTGACTTTAGAGTTGGCATATTGACATTTTAAAAATTTCTAAAAACGGGAGACCTTATATCTTGACAACCGTTACTAAATATGCTTTGGAACAAAATAGGTAGATGCATTGAACATTTATCTAGGGAATAACCCTAAAACATTTTTTATAACTTTAGATTTCTCAAAAAAAAAAAATTGAAACCACCTCTGATCTTTTTTCCGAAAGACGGAAACTCGCTTCCCGAAGTCGCGGAGTTAATTTTTTTTTTTACTGATGTAATATGCATTAAAATCTAGGAAATGACCGTAAAAGTTTATTGATTGAAGCGATATTAACTCTATAAAATGTGAAAAAACGCTATTTTTACCGTTTTATCATGCGATTTTGAACCTTAATGCCGCGGGAAATGACTATGACGCCATAGTTGGGTCGCGAGCTCTAAAGGTAACTTCCGAACAGACAAATTACTTGGGACAGTCTGTGGTTTGGTTATGCTTGAGTTACTTGACTGTACGATATTTTACTGACAATGATTGGACCAAAAAAAAGGATTGAGAGTTGTATTGGTGAACTTGTTACGGTTGTTCCGTTGTAAAGAAATGAGATAATAGGTCACGTATTGGTGCTGGCTGGACGGGCGAGTTAATATTATTATTAGTGAGGTATTGCGGCCAGGGGCGTAGCAGGGAATTCATTTCGGAGGGGGGGGGGGGGGGGTTCGAGCTCTGGACCAGATACAATAAGTAACAACCATGAGCGTCGCCAGCTTCGAAGCAAGGGGGGACAGCAACAAATAATATGATAATGCGAAAAATATCAAAACAGTAGTTTTTTTTTAAAAAATGGGTGAATCGACGTACCTGGTTGTCTTTCAATAGTAGCTCATCGAAAATTTTGACATAAACCATACGAGCAAGAAGGTAGTTAAAAAAGGATTGTTTAAATCTTCACTTTAATTAGATTAGCACCTGTTTAGCAATCCTCTGTGACTGCGGAGCGACCCAGGACGACAGCCACCTAATAATATGTCCCCTGATGGGAGAGAGCTGCACCCCTGGGTACCTGATTCTAGGGAATGACAAGGCGATGTATGTCGCCGCATATTGAAGTGGCAGGGTATGACCCACCGGGACACGTAAAGTAAGTAAACACCGCAGGCAATTTTTTTTAATGAAACAGCTCTGATCACAAAATCATGACATGATGCAAACACGATGTGGTAATAATGTGATTCATTTCTCCTATGTATAAAACGGTAGGTTAGCTGAGGAATTCCGGGGGGGGGGAGGGGTTGAACCCCTTAAGCCCCCCTCCCTGCCTACGTCCATGATTAAGGCTTGCAGGTATGCTCTCTGCATAGTGGTACACGCTCTCTTCTCTCTCGTATTATACCTACTTATTTATTATGATAATGTAATGTAATGATGATACGGATACCTACACCGCAAAATCGTGGAACGCACGAACCCCATTGTACGGTAGGGAACAGGTGATTTTTATTGAAAAAGAGCAGACAGAAAATAATAACAGTTACCTAGTTATTAGTTATTACTAGGGACTGGAAAAAGTCGGTGTTATTTTTCGGGAAATGTGGTGTTATTTTTTGCAAAAAGGGGCGTTATATTCACAATATTGTCAAAATGTGGTGTTATTTTTCATATATTTATATCATTAAAGAGGACAATTTTGTAGGTTTTAATACGAGGAGAATATAAAAAATATTGATAGTGAACAATATTTTATACAAAAATCCCTAAAACAGTAAAATAAAACAAAAATATTTCAGAAAAACAAAAAACGCCTTTTTGCAAGATTTTTTCAGTGCGGTTCTTCTTGCTTTCAAAGCAACATTCCTTTTGATAATGTTTTAATTACGATGTTTTCCAAAATAAAAATTCGCGTCAAAAATGCGAAAATTCGCGTTATTCCTGTAAAATAATGTTGAAATTCGCATTATATGTGTAAAAACACGAAATTCAAACATATGATGCTGACGACGCCCGTGATGTAACACACAGTTATTATAATAATGATAAGTAGGTACCTAATGCTCAGTACGGTGAGCTAAACGCTATTCAGCGATCCCCTCCAGCTAACCCAAGTATCAGTTTGAAAGAACAGTGATTTGTTTTCGCATACAGACCTACAATGATAAAGATGAGTTGAGAATTCTTCTTCAGGGCAATGCTCTTGCAATTTTGTGAGTTGCTGAGTTGTATTGTGTGTGTATGTGTAGGTATGTACAGGACCCTCTCTACCATTTGCCACGGTGGGCACTAACTTGCCCAGGGCCCCGCGAATATAGGGGCCTCCTGGTTCTTGCTAGATCACCAATTTATAACCGATGTATATAATATGTATTATTATTTTACGAAAATCATATAATAATTACTGACTATAAATACTTATCTTACAGTTTTTTTGGTTTTCTAATGAACAAGGGGTCCATCTATCTCATTGCAATCCACGGGGCCCCCTAGTTCCTGCTCAAAATTTCTTACGAATCATAATAGCCTCGTTTTTCTTGCCTGCGGCGCTAATTATGCCTCTGATCGTTAAGATCGTTAAGTATTATAGTTAAATATCGTTTAATTTGAAAATAATAAACCAGATCCATATTATAACGAATTTCTTTCCTCAAGCTCAAAAAAATTCGCCTGCGGCGCTTTTGTGCATTGGTATATGTTTCGTAAAAATCTCAACGGGGAGCACCGACTTGGAACTTGAAATTTTGGAACCAGGCCGCCACTGACGAGGCCTGAGGGGGCCCCGTTATCTTGAAGAGCCCAGGGCCCCTAACAGGTTGAAGACGGCCCTGGGTATGTATAGTTAGTATATAATATACTTGAATTAATAAAATGGTCTGATTATTATATACGAACACGAGTACCTATTATCATTTTTTATAAAAATAATTCATCATCAGTACATCATTCATTGAATTGTTGTAGACAGACACTAAGATTTATGAGTTCACGACACATAACTAATATTTTGATAAGGGTATATTGTTTACTAGGTCAAGAAATATTGGTACAAAATAATAAAAACAATAAACACGAGATAATTATTTCATCATCATCATCTTTGGCGCTGCATCCCGGAGTGGGACTTGGCCTCCACAAGGAGCTTTCGCCACTCTGCCCTATTGGCAGCCACGCTCCTCCAGTTGACTGTGCCCAGTGCGTTGAGGTCCCTTTCAACACAGTCCATCCACCTCAACTTGGGTCTTCCTCTTCTACGTCTCCCCTCTGGTCTAAAATTAAGCACCCTCTTAGGTGGTAGGAGTGCTTTCATTCTTTCTACGTGTCCCAACCACCTGAGCCTTGAGATTTTGATTCACCGTATGATATCTGCATCATTGTAAAGTTGGTATAGCTCATGGTTGTGTCTCGTTCTCCAGGTACCATTGTCACAGATGGGATAACGAGATAATTATTTACCTAAGTAATTACTAAGAATTAAGACTAACTAAGAATTTTATTTTATGACAAAATGCCACCTATTTAAATACTCGGGTTTTCACAAGGAATGTAGGTGACTACTGCCTATCAAAAATGAGAACATGATGGAAATAATCAAGGATTATATTCCCTTGAGTATGACTTTATGAAAAACAGGTAATTGGTCGAGAATTTTTGAGGTCCCATTGAAATAACCGGGCAGCCCTTTGTCCGGATTTCCAAGGTTTTTTCGACCGGACAGATGTAAGAAAAACCGGACTGTCCGGTCCAAAAACGGACATCTGGCAACCCTAGTTAGTTTGGCTGGTTTACTGTAAGTTCGTCTAAAATCAATTGGTCTAAAATCAATTCATCTAAAATCAATTCGTCTAAAATTAATTCGTCTAAATTCAATTAGTCTAATTATCAATTCAGCCAAAATCAATTTGCCTAACGATCAATTCGTCGATTTTAGACGAATTGATTTTAGACAAAAAATATTTGATTAAGTACTTACTTCAATAATCAAAGATTTTAGACTAATTGATTTTAGACGAACTTACCGGACACCGTCTGGCTGGACCAAAATCAGTATCATAATACGTCTCTCGTAGGGCTAATGTTCTTCAATACGAGTTTATTTGTATAAAACGTTATTTTATTGTAACTCCTTCGCATTTTATTTGCATTCCACACAGCCTTATCTGAATGAGGAATGGCTGCCAGGATTACATGATTATTGTTGTTTAAATTATTTAATGTGTCTGGATTTAATAAAAAAGTCTGCCTTTTTCATGTTGACTCATTTGACGCAACGTAAGAAATAACTTAGGTATACCTAATACTGATAATATTACAGATCTGAGATCTCATAGGTACATCACATCGTCTGTTAATGATTAGGAGCGAAACCTACATATCTAAGTAATCAAAAAAAAACAAATGATATTATGGTCCGTCTAATTACGAATTTTACCTTGCAGATCGAGAAGTATTTCCGATTTTTGGATATGTTACGTAGGTCGGTCTTATGGTTCACAGTCCAAGTTTGCGACTTGTGCGTTTACTAGGGCGAGCCAAAAACCGTCGAAATTCCGGCAGTTTATCAGTGCAAGAGTACGCATACTGACATTTCAAAAATTTCTAAAAAAAACCGGAGACCTTAGATCTCGACAACCGTTACTAAATATGCTTTGGAAAAAATATGGTAGATATATTGAACTTTTATCTAGGGAATAACTGTAAAAGAGTTTTTATATCTTGGATAGACTCCTAAAAAAAATGTGAAAACACCTCTGATCTTTTTTCCGAAAGACAGAAACTCGTTTCCCGAAAGTCTCAGAGATTTTTTTTTTGTAGTGATAATATGCATTTTAGTCTAGGGAATAACCGTAAAAGTTTTTTGATTGATGAGAAATATTAACCCCAAAAAATGAAAGAGACGCTATTTTTACCATTTTATCATGCGATTGCGTGCGTGCGCGATATGTGTGTGTGAGTGAGATTGAGTATGGGTGTGTGAGACGACCGGAATGAACTTATATGTTTTACTTTAACTGTGGCGCATGCTTGTGGGTGACAGCTGTTATCAGTTATATCTATAGTTGTTATCTGTTTTGTGCTTGTGTTTGTAATAAAATAAAATTGTTTATGCGATTTTGAACTTTAATGTCGTGGGAAATGACCATGACGTCATAGTTGGGTCGCGAGAGCCTTAATAAATGACATTACTAGTAAGAATGGTGCGGTGGTAGTAATAAAAATAGCCTAGTGGTTGGATTCATTCTTTTGGGAAGAAAAGCATTGTGATATTATTCTTCCAATAGAATTTGAGACGCTTTGGTAGTTGAGTGGGAGTAATAGGTACCCGGTACCTACCAGGCGAGAAGCTACCTAAGATCACGATTCCCATCGAGTTATCTTTTGAAAAAAAAATAGGTATAATAATAATAGCCGTGTGCCCGTTGCCGAGCATGTTTTAGCTCCGAAGAATCGCTGTCACGTTATTACTGATCCTGTCAATGATGCCATTGGAGGTCACTATGAAGTCCGCTGGTCGGGCCACGTCGTCCGCATGACAGAAAAAGATCCTCTATTCAGATCTGGCGGAAGGTAAAAAGTAAAAGGCGGTATAATAGTGTCTAATCTGACGTGATCCCATAAGAAATGTTCGCCAGGGCTTCCCTTCTGCAGAAATCCACCCTTCACCGCTGATAGCTACCCACTTCTACCATTCATGAGGAAATGAGTTGTCACGTACACTCAGTAGTTGTTGTGTGAGACGAGGAGCTGATAGAGAAGTGAATAGAAGAGAGGAAGTAATGGATGGAGGAGAAGGAGGCGTGAAATAAATGGACGAATAATAATATAAGGTATGTTCACTGAATATACTGAAGCCTTTGATCAAAATAACACACATTTACCTAAATAACATACTTAGCTATAAAAAAGAAAAATTACACCTTAGGTATATGGTACCGAATCCTTATATGATATTTAGAGAATACGTTTTTCATGAAGGTCACAAACTAAGAAGTTATTATTTACTTACTTATTTATTTTTTAAGTGAACAATAAAAACATACAAACATAAAAAATTGACATAGTACAGATTATGAATCGTTGTTCACTAGGGCGAACTTATCGCAGGACTGCGATTTCACATACCTATATATGTGAGAAAAATAAGAGACATAATGCATACGTAAGTAAAAAAATAAACCATAAATATACATAACGGAAAAGAGAAAAATGGAGAGAGAAAAACATAAAAAGATAACATGTATTATATGTAGGTACTACTTAGTTTTTTTCTTGTTTTTATCTATTCAATCAATCGCTCTGAATTCCTTGCCCTGTAGGAAGAGAGGACAGAGCCACGCACACTCATTTGACCAGCTTTCTCCAGAGACAAGCACCTCGGAATGGCGTGTTTGGTATCGTTTGGAATACCGCGAAAAACAGTTCTAAGATGTGAAGTCATAAAAGCTTGTTTTATATCCATCGATTTTTACAATAAGTTATTTAGTAAACAAAATTCCCCAATTATGTAGCGTGAAATTGTAGCATAGGGATGTACCAACAATAAAGTCCAAACTTTATATTTCTTTGTAATTTATTTGTGTAGGTAACATTATAATAGGGATGGTAAAGTTGTTTACAAAGGAATGTATTGTGTAAAATAACTGGATCATAATTACAAGAGAAATATTACAACAATAGGCTGACTGTGGACTGTATGCAGTATGGTATATGGACCCTACACTCTACAGCCAGGTGTGAATTTCAATGTAAATACTATGAATAAATACTATAAGAATTTTAAAAGATATAATGTACTTCAGTACTACGCCATGACCCATGACTGTCCAGAAATTGTCGAGTATTTATGGGAAATTAATATTTAGATATACCTGCAGTCAGTGGCGTATATAGGGGGGAAGCTGAATCGAGTATAAATGCTGTCGAGAATAATGTGTGGAAAAACGTTGAGAATAAGAAACGAAGTGATTCGAGAGTTGAGTGAATGTAAAAAGGATGTTGTAACTAAAATGAAAGTGAACAAGTTGAGATGGTTGGGACATGTGGAGAGAATGAACGATGAATGGATAACAAGGATAATTTACCTGGGTGGTGTAAGGGAACGCGGCCGTCCAAGAACAACATGTCTGGACCATGTTGACCAGATCCTCAAGGACGGACGTGTTTTGAGTATATGTAGTCGTAGAATGTGTATGAAGAATTGGATTAATGTGACGGAAGCCCGAAGTGTGTGTAAGGATAGGAAAGTCTTGCGATCCGTTCTCTCTGCCTACCCCGCAAGGGAGGTGGCGTGAGGATATAGTATAGTACGAATTAAAAACACGTTTTAATCAGGTGATAATGAAACAATTTAATCAATAATGTATGTTGGATTCTTTACATAACAACTTCGTTTGTAACAATTTTAATTTATTTACAATAACATGATTTTATGTTAATTTTGTTGTTGTTATTGTTGATATACCTGTATGTATTATAGTGAAACTAAAGGACTATAACAGCAAATTCCTTTTCCAGTCCTTGGTCTATCCTTCTTCTTCTTCTTCGTCAGCCTACTCCCGTCCACTCCTGGACGAAGGCCTCTTCCATTCGTTTCCACACCGCTCTATCCTGGGCTCTCTGGATCCAGTTGACGCCAACGTACTTGACTAGGTCGTCTCTCCGTCATAGTGATGGTCTTCCTACACTCCTGGTAGTCGTCCTGGGTTTCCAGGTTAAGACCCTCTTCGACCACTTATCATCTGGATCTCTAGCCATGTGACCTGCCCACCGCCATTTGAGAAATGCGATACGCTGGGCAACATCTGTTACTCCTGTTCTTTGCCGTATCGTTTCGTTTCTTACTCTGTCTCTCAGGGAGATACCCAGCATGGCTCCTTCCATATCCTTCTTCGTCAGCCTATTCCCGTCCACTCCTGGACGAAGGCCTCCTCCATTTGCCTCCACGTCGCTCTATCCTGGGCTCTTTGGATCCAGTTGGTACCAACGTATTTTACCAGGTCGTCTCTCCATCGTAGTGGTGGTCTTCCTACACCCCTGGTAGTAATTCTGGGTTTCCAGGTTAAGACCCTCTTCGACCACTTATCGTCTGGGTCTCTAGCCATGTGGCCTGCCCACCGCCATTTGAGAGATGCGATACGCTGGGCAATATCTGTTACCCATATCCTTAATCTTTGTCAAATATGCATTTTTTAATGTAGGTATAATTGTATCAGTATTATATTTTTCATCTAAAATTACCATTTTCATAGCATATTGGACACAGTGTAACCGTTTTTGGTATTTTCAGCAATAAAACTGGTATTTTTACGGTATTTATAAAATTTAGTATTTTTTATTATAGGCCAGTGTAAAAACATCAGAAAAGGGGGTATAGCGTCAATAATTCTCGGAAAGCTGGAAACTGTTTTAATCTCTTCTTTAACATGCAAAGAAGGTATCTTGAAGTTTGCACCAAATTTGCGCTTGTGCTTAATACAGGGTGACCCAAAAACCGAAACATTTTTGTATTTTTTTCAGTTTTTCACTAATAACTTCTAAACGGTGCTTTCTAGTAAAATATTGTTTTCTTATAAATTAAAGTACGTGATATTCTGCGTTGTTTGAGCATAAATACTTTTTTGTACATCAAAAAATAATTATGATACAAACACTGCCAATTACATATGAATTTTCTCAACAAATTGAAATATTCCTATTTTTCTCTTTTGATGTCGAATAACTCCTCAATTAAGGTATTTACGGCAATATTTTACTGAACATATTTAATGGTGGGTTAATTTTTGCTAACTTGAGATTAAAACTTTACACCTACAGCGCATAGTTTAAGATGCACAGGTGTATAAAGAGAGACGAGTGAAATTAAGAAATTTATTAAATGATAGATTTGGATATGTAAAAGCAAAGGTAATTTAAATTTTACTCTTCCATTTTGTTAACCTATAGTTTTTCAAGTAAAATCCAAGTTTTCAATACTGTTACGCCACTGCATAACATTTTATATCGAAAAGAGTATTTTTTTTTACCTTCATTGGTTTTATTAAAATATCTCCTAAACGGGTAGGGTTAGGAAAAAAATGTTTATTGCAAAATTTATCTACAATAATTTTTCTATATTATATTTGAAAAATAATTTCTTTAACTTAAATACTAAGTGAGGCAGAATTGATTAAAAATGGTATATAAAAAATAAGTTCATACATGTCGTCACTTTTTGTTAAATTACTCCTATGCCAAGCGGTGTAGCATAAATTAATTAAATTATATTTAAAGGTAAATAAATTTTCTATATATTAAGTATAATAAAATTAATTTGAGAGTTATAATAAAAAAAGTACTAGATGTTCAAATTTGATTTTGTATAGAGGCACGTTGCTACGCAGGAACATTTTGTATGGGAAGCGTGGATTTATTTTACAAAATATTGATATTGATCATCTAGTACATTTTTATTATAACTCCCAAATAAAATTTATTATACTTGTTTTATAGGAAATTTATTTAGCTTTAAATTTAATTTTACGAATTGGTGCTACACTGCTTGGTCAGGGAGTTATATAACAAAAAGTGACGACATGTATGAACTTATTTTTTATATACCATTTTTAATCAATTCTACCTCACTTAGTATTTGAGTTTAATAAATTATTTTGCAATCATAATATAGAGAAATTATTGTAAATAAATTTTGATAAAAACATTTTTTTTCCTAACACTACCCGTTTAGGAGATATTTTAATAAAACCAATGAAGGTAAAAAAAATATTCATTTCACTATAAAATGTTATGCAGTGGTGTAACAGTATTGAAAATTTGGATTTTACTTGAAAAACTATAGGTTAACAAAATGGAAGAGTAAAATTTAAATTACCTTTGCTTTTACCTATCCAAATCTATCATTTAATAAATTTCTTTATTTCACTCGTCTCTCTTGCAACACCTGTAAATCCTTAACTACGCACTGTAGGTGTAAAGTTTTAATCACAACTTAGAGAAAATTGACCCACCATTAAATATGTTTAGTAAAATATTGCCGTAAATACCTGATTTGAGGAGATATTCAACAACAAAAGAGAAAAATATGAATATTTCAATTTGTTGAGAAAATTAATATGTAATTGGCAGTGTCTGTATCATAATTATTTTTTGATGTACAAAAGAGTATTTATGCTCAAACGACGCAGAATATCACGTACTTTAATTTATAAGAAAACAATCTTTTCCTAGAAAGCATCGTTTAGAAGTTATTAGTGAAAAACTGAAAAAAGTACAAAAATGTTTCGGTTTTTGGGTCACCCTGTACTTAGCACAAGCGCAAATTTGGTGCAAACTTCAAGAAATCTTCTTTGGATGTTAATGAAGAGATGAAAACAGTTTACAGCTTTCCGAGAATTATTTACGCTATAAATCTCGTTTTACTGGGCTATTATTATCGGTTATTTTTTCAATTTTTAGTAAGTACCTATTTCTAATTTTTATTTACACTTATGGTGGAGAAGATACAGAGATATGTTAAGCGAGCTAATCGCAGTACTTACTGTAATTTTTTTTTAACATTTTATTAGCATTTTTGGTATTTATTTCAAAGTTTAGATGGATACAAAACAACGAATTTCGACCATACTCGCGGTTCGATCTGTAGCGAAAATTACGCTCCATATCAATAGTTTTTTTGGCCGAAAAACGAAAATAATAATTCCGTATTTTTTAAATATTTTTTCCACATTCATCTACCAAGTATTTTTTTTTTATTAGGGAGACCTTTCGATGAAAAGAAATGAAAGAAAAACAATCTATATTCTAGTATATTTTCGCTATTAATTTAGTGTTTTTAACACTATGTTAACATGCATACATTAATGAAGAGAAGACACACCTCTAAGTATTATTGTGTGTCTGGTGTTGACGTAAAAACGAGTATTTTAATACGTATATTTATTATTTTATTATAATTTTATATTACATACAAATCACGTATGATATGTTAAGATGGTAGGGCCGCCACCTCTCCGGGTTTGACCCGAAGTCTACAGGTTTGAATAATGTTCTACGGGTTCCGGGTTAGCATCGCATATCTCCGGGTAATCGCTTATGTAACTATCACCGGGTAGTCCCCTCTCGACCTACGTATATATTATAAAAACCCGTTAAATATCATTATTACTATTTTTTTAAATGAATCTGGGTTTATCGAGATAAACCCAAATACATCTTTGTACACTTTTTTATTTATTTATTTAAACTTAAAGTAAACAACAAACACATATAAATATACAAAATGGACATAGTACAGATTATAAAACGTTGTTTACTAGGGCGAACTTATCGCAGAACTGCGATTTCTTCCAGTTAACCCCAGGACAAAACAGAAAAAAAGGAGTTGAACAAAAATATAGGAAAAAACAGAAAAAAGAAATTGAATAAAAAAATATATACGAAGTAGAAAATATATACATACATACATATGTGAGATAAAAAACAAATAAAAACGGAATAAAAATAATAATAAACAAGATAGAGAATGCATATATACATAAAAACATATACAGTTGAAACTACAATTAGTCCTACGATTCGGATTCAGATGCCGCATTCGACGCCAACATGCGATTTCTCACCGCTCTCTTAAAGGAGTGCACTGACTCCGCAGTGCGAATGGTAGAGGGAAGACTATTCCAACAACGAGCACCATCCACCATGAAGGAGTGAGTAAGAAAGGCTGATCTATGGATAGGTATTGCAAGAAGACGCTCGCTGTTGGACCTCAATGGAAGTCCGTGACTCGCTAAATATTCGAAATTTTCTTTAAGATAATAGGGAGAAGACGTTGAATAGAGAGAATTGTGCACATGAGATAGCGTATGAAGTTCACGTCTTTGGCGTATAGTTAACCACTTCAGACTGTTTCGGAAAGCTGTACACTTCACAGTAAGCTTGAAAAGCGTGTGTTGTGAAGTGGAGTAAGTCGGCATCGGGGATCGAACCCGCGCACACTGAATTAACAGTCGAGCGAGTTACCAACCAGGCTACCGACCACCTGTTAAACTGTTCCATCAAAAAATTCGACTGCGGCGTTA
The DNA here is from genome assembly GCA_963576895.1 of Ceraclea dissimilis. Classification (NCBI taxonomy): domain Eukaryota; kingdom Metazoa; phylum Arthropoda; class Insecta; order Trichoptera; family Leptoceridae; genus Ceraclea; species Ceraclea dissimilis. The sequence goes on from OY756363.1 coordinate 19,456,562, forward strand.
TTATTTTCATGGGCCTGGTATTATTATTTCTTTTTATAGGAAATAAATCCATTTGCACTAAGATCTTCTTAGCTATAAGTTCCACAAAAATTAACCATTTTATCATGTGATTTTGAACCCGTGGGAAATTACCGTGACGTCATAGTTGGGTCGAAAACCTTAAATACGGTAAATACACTATTATTTATTGAATAAAAATATTTTTTTTACGAAATCTCCGGGCCTACCCTCTTTGAAAGGTGGCAGCCCTGTTAAAGATGGTAGAAATGATATTGATTTTGCAAGGTTGACTGCGATATAAAATATACTAAGAATAAATGGAAATTATATTCAAATACATTACAATAATTATACCAGGTATATGTTTGTATTTAAGTATTCTTTGATACCTGGTTTAATGGGGTAGCTTCTTCTTTAGTATATGTAATGTGTTTGACTTTTGCAAAAATATACAACAGCTGAATACTTATGTAATTAAATTAAAGAAAACTGGTAAATTTGTTGCAATAGACGATGCAATTAAATGTAGGTATGAAATAATAATATATTTTTATTACGCAGAGGCAGGACTTGCAAATACACTTCTCAGTATTATCAGCCAGAAAAGTCATGATCGATATATAAACTCATCAGCCTAATACTGGGAATTTAGTCAAAGTCGTATATAGAGGGGGGGGGGGGTCGAAGACTCCCCCCTCCCGAAGTGAAAACCTATATATGCCACTGAATTTTAGTAAAATAGCAAAGGAAGTACTCTTGATTTGTATATATAAAGTAGTGTCACTCATGGTTTTGGTCCCTCCCTGGCTACGCCAGTGTTTACTTATAACTAGTTTTTGGAAAATATGCGAAGACTTTGCTAGTAAACGAATACCTACACACATGGGCGTCGTCAGGGGGGCAGCTTCCCCCCTAGAGATTGGAATAGGTATATACTTTTACATACTATATGATAAATTTTCATAAAAATCCATCAAAATACAGTTATTTCAATTAAAAAAATTGCCTGCGGCGCTATTTTTTATTCCTTTTTCTATAAAAGACATATTCATACATATATTTCATGTATAAGTATTATATATATGTTTTCAAATAAACCAAACCACACCACGACCTTCTTCACTTTGTCTCGTAAAAAAATCGCTAATTACGCCTTTTCATGCTATATCTAATTTTTAAATTTTTGTAGCCCCCCGCCTAGCTCCGAGGCTGGGGACGCCCATGCTTACACAGATATATAGATATTCGATTACAATTTCGCAAAATTGTTTCTTTTCATAATTTCAGTATAACCTCCATTTTTATTGTTTGCGATAACATTATTTTTTATGTACATATGTACCTAATGCATATTATTATTTTTTAACAATTCAAGGTGAGATGATGATGTAGGTAAAAATTGCACGAATATCGAAGGTTATAAGACACTATAATATAGGTCGATATGAAATTAAACTGAGTACGTACGATAAAATATGGCCTTCTATAAAAGGTACACTTCATCTTCTCCAGTTTCAAACGTTACCATTGTTTTACAGCAAAGCCCCATGTCTCCTTCTCCACTCATCCTGTCCCGTGCGGTTCTTTTTAACTCTTTATGTTATGAGTGGAAGCCCATATCCTAGCACAGGTCGTCCAGGTCCAGGTATCCTTTCCTTGGTCGTCCTCTGTAGTTTGTCCCCTCGTTTATTCCTTCAATTAATTCAAATAGGAGACCCTCTTTACACTATGTGGCCGATCCATCTGGCACATCTTTCTGCTATTGAACTGTGCAGGTGTCTTTCTCCTTTGGCTTTGTTCAGAACTTTTTCGTTCGTTATGTGATCTCTCCAAGAAATTCTTTGAATAACTCATTGAGATAACTACTTGGTATTCTATAAAACTAGGACATGTAGAAAATTCTGATGTTCTCACAAAACATAAACTGTGATTTTCAAAATCTAATAATGCAAGACTTTTGGCTCTCAGTTTTGTAAAGGTGTACTATGGGCACATTTTGAAGTATAATAAATCATTTGTGGGACTTATTTCGTGAAGTTTATACTTTATTTTGCAAAACCTATAAAATATAATAGTCGTAGGTACATAATAAAAACAAGGTACTTGTAGTATATTCAAATTATTATGTAGGTATTGCAAAATAGGCTGTATATTATATTGTTATTCGCCATTAAATTGCATAACGGCAATAATCGTAATTTCTAATGTTATTGATTGATTTGTAATGTATATGAATTTACTACGAACCGAAGAATAATAATATCGTACAACGCCTAAAATTGCGAAATAATTTTGCCTGTCTTTATGCAACCTAAGTGTACAAATAATAACTAGATGATATCTCAGTAATATTTCTCTAATAAAAATATAGGTAGATATATTAATAACTCAAAAAAAAAACATTTCCCGGAAAATTTATGCTTATAAATGCAAAAATCGGTAATTATTAATACTTGCAATATTGCAAGACGATTTCTAAATACTGATATTTCAGGCACAATGCTTGTATTTTATATAGAGCAGTATATCTGAGCGTAATCCTTTGATATCCATGATATCTGGATATAGGTGAATGTATCCCAGTATTAGGCTGATGAGTTTATATTATATCAATCATGAATGATAATATGACGACTTTTCTGGCTGATAATACTGAGAAGTGTGTTGGCAAAGTCTGCCTCCGCGTAAAAAAAAACACTAAAGGACTCCGAGTTACGAAGAAAAAATTCATTTCACAATTTAAAGATTTTTTTGATTAATGAATGTCACAAGATGTCAGATATTCAAAACATAATAATATTTTGATGTGACATCTCACAAGATAAACACAGCCTCCATGATGTATTTTGACCTCAAAGCGCCCTTAGCAAAAGGCATTTCGTTGAACTCGTTGACATTTAGGTACGAAGCTCTGAACAACGTCATTTCGAAAATATATAAAAACTTTATTGTTTATATACCAGAATTTCGAAAAGAAAATAACAATATTCAATAATTTTTCATCCTATATCAAAACTATGTAAATTCTAGCGTAAATAATTGAGCAATAATATATACTTTGTTGGAGTTTTTTTAATTGCACTTTGCGTCCTTAAAATAATAAGGGGTCCTTATTTTTTTCAGTTAATAATCAAATTAACACGAAAACAATAAAAACCTTAATTACATTAAGCATACTGTGTACCTACGTCGAATTTAAGCCCAAATTTTTGTAGTTGTATATTTTTTTATCTGCTGAAAAGCCTAGGTTTGCTGAAATTACAATTCTCGTAAGTGAATGAAGGGATTATTATTTTCTAAAGTTCGTTTTACGAATTGCTACAATTTTAAATTTATTGTAGTTTTTTTAAACACAGCTCAATAACATCTCATTGATTTCATCTGCTAAAATCAACACAGGTGTCTAAATCTAAATATTTAAGACCACGTGTGTAAATAAGACGTATTCATGAAAATTTACTATTTCATGAATAAAAAAACACTTAAAAAATACTACAAAATACTTGTGTGACATTGAATGAAGTAATTAATAATTTAAACATTTGATTTATTCAAAAAATATATTGCAAATTACAAATTTCACTTACCCTGTTTTATGGCACGTTTATATTCCAACCCCTACCCTTTCGCAAAGGAAATTTCCTTGAGTTTTTCCAATGCAACGCAGAAAATCTTCAAAATTCACTAAAAAAAACACTACACTATAACAATTCATGAATTAAAACTTATTAAAAACGTTATAAACTATTTTTATCACTAATTTATTTGACACTAAGGGTAGCAGGGATGATGCAATCCCCGAAAATGATTTCCAAAATATATTTTCAAATAAAACCGCGCGATTAAGCAACCCTCCACGTGCAACTTAACAAGACCGCCCTCTACAGAGCGATCTTTTGAACTAATAAATTTGACGTGTGGAACGCAGAATCCGCGAAACGTATTTTAAAACAGGGTTGTACAACAAGCCTGCGCACGATGGACCTAAATATTTTTGTAGGAAGGAAGATACAGTAAGTTAAACATTGATACTGATATTTTTGTAGGCAGCATTAATTTTAACACTACATTTTACTCGTTTTTTTTTAATATGATGGATATTTTTCAGTATTTAGGATCAAAATTCTAAAAAATATGTAAGTAATGTAAATTTCTGTTGTGACTGTATGATTCCGTTAAGAAAATAAAATAATAATTAGTATGAGGGGAAGTTCACATATTTGTTTATTGTAGTATATCGTCCTTAAGGTTCTCTTATACGGGCAATTTTTCACGGAATAATTGCTCGGCAACTTGTATTGCCCCAACTGGTGCAATGAATTGCGCAATTATTTTGGCAATATTCCACACTTTTTGAATATTTTCAATAGTTGTTCGGTAACTCGGAGCAATTATTTGCGCAAATATTTCGGCAATATTGCTCCACTCACGGCAATTTCACGTCACAATGACGCAATATACTTGATGTTTTCGTGACGTCATTGTGACGCGAAATCGCCGATAGTGGGGCAATTTAATCCCTCGTGCAAGCGAACATTTAGATCTATTTGGGCACTTGGACTCGTCGGTTACAGTTTAAATAATTACCGAAATAAAAACACGGAACTAAAAACATTAATAAATGACAAAATAGTTGTACAAATGTATATTTTTTAAATCTCACCTTGTGTAAGAGTATTTCCTATCGTAAATTAACGTATCACCAATGTTAATTTTAAAAAAAATGTATAGGCAATTTTGTTATAAGGGGCAAACTTGTCTCTCGAACGATATTTCGGAAGTCGAGACGGAGAATCAATTCGTACAGAATTATTGTTGTAAATAAATCATACATTTGTAGGTAGGTAAAATAATATCTAATACATTAAATACTAAACGTGCGTGCGACCGTAATTGTTCGAAAAACATCGTGCGCACTCGGTTCTTTTCTAATATTGTAAAAAATCAATAGATGTCACCCATTATTAACATTATAATAAGTACTTACATAAGTTTCAAAAATAAAATTGTGTTTTATTTGTATTTTATCCATACCCTCACGCCGTGTCCCCTGCGGGGTAAGAAAAATATACAAAATGACAGACTGCCCTATCCTTATACACACTGCTTACGTTCATCACATTCAGATCAAAAATAAGATTAGAAATTAAATAATCCCTTTGTAGATATGTTGTCGTAAATATTTATATTAGGTAGATTTCCAAAAGGAACTCTACCTATTCGTTTCTCCCGTGATGTCGCAGAATTGAAAAATTTCTACTCAGTATCACTAATTAGGACCAGGAGAACCCGAATCCGACCTTGGTTTAAAAGTTTATATATATAAGCCATATATATGTCCCTTTTCTTGTGCGCACGTTTGCGGCCAAACTATGCGTCACAGAAACGTGAAACTTGGGTGGTAGATTTTTGGTAAGTGGTAGATGAACTGATAGGAGATTGGGTGAAATCCATTAAGAGGAAGGTTCACTTTTTAAGGCTTCAAATTCAAAAACAATCATTCTGAGGGGATCCAATGATTGTGAGGGTCTGTGTCTGGTACCGTATGAAAGGGCATTAAATAAGGAATACAGATCAAAAGTCAGATTTTGTCTAGCTCAATTCCTCGGACTACACTGATCGATCGAAAGATCTAGTAAGTAGTTACCGCATAGGTACTAGCGTGTTTGTTGTCTTAGAAAAGTGCTTCACGATACGAGTAGAACTCACATCTTTTTTCAAATTTCTAGTGCTTAGGTACCGGTACCAATCCATATTATGTGTGGAATGAAAATAATTTGATTATTGGATTAGGTACTTCCTTTGATTATTGAAGTACTTAGGGCCAATCTTATAAAAGGGAGACCAAATTTCCGTTAGTATATCGATGGTTAACTAACGGATGGTCGTCCGTAAGTAAATTATACCGATGATGGTATTATAAAACATTTTTAACCATCAGTTAAAAAAATATTATTTTACTGTTGGTGTCTATGGTTTTGAAGCATTTCTATGGATTATAACAGCGCGGTGACAGCGACGCTATAGCGACGCCATTGTTTGTTGTCAAAACATAACCGCGCGTAACCCAAAAGTCTAAAATGCTATTGCGCGTTATTATGAATACAAGATAAAAGTATTGAATGACAAGAATCTGAAAGAAGATAGCGATTAGTGGTCTGCCTTCTCCATAGGATAGAAGAAGATAGGTTAATACCTTTTTCCAGAGTTGCCAACTTGGTTTTAGGGAATTTTATTATTATGTTTAAAGCGAAAGACACTTATATCATAAAGGATTGTATTTATTTTCAAGTAAACTTATATCGTAGAATGTGATGAAATAAAATACTTACTACTACATATGTGTATTTTAAGACAATTTGTTATCAATTAATTGTCGATATGAACTGCACATAACATGTTTGCAAAGAATAAAAAAAAAATAACAAAGAAGTTCTTAATGTAGGTACAAATGTGATCAAAACGTTAGACATGATAAATATTTTCCATATTTGTTTAGTTTAGTAACATAACATCATATTGCCCCTCGAATAAATAATTAATATTCATACATTTATGAATAAATATACACATACAGGTATAAATTACTCATATCACTTGAATTCAATGCAGCAACTAGGGTTATGATTGACAAATTATTATTGTATAGTAGGTAAATTTCCAAAATAATTGTCGATGAGGTCTCGTCTATAATTCTCATCTTCAGTCATGGAATAATTCTCTTCATCACCATCATCTTCACCTAAACTACTTTCATCTGCTTTCACCGCACCTAGCGCATAAAACCGCAAAACCATGAGCAGCTGTGTCGAAGGTTGTAACGCATGGTTTCTGCGTGTCTTCCTAGCCAACAGGTGACCAATGTCTTCAAGCAAAGCTTGCGCCGATCCCTTTGTGAGCCTGAATCGAATCACGAAATCAATATCATCCAGAATGTTGAAAAAATCGGTACGTATTCTGAATTGTCTCGGTCTTCTCTCTTGGGTTTCTTCGTCGGAAGAACTACTTTGTTCCAATAAATACTCCATATCACTAGATGAAGACATTGTTCGATTAAAAATTAATAATCGTCGGGGGAAAATAAAATCGCGGCACGAAAACAGAGAACTGGTCAACTCAAACCTTGTCAAAACAAACAAACTGACAGCTAACGAATGGTTAACCGGTGATCCGGCGGTCGGTAACTTCTATCGGTATAATGTTACGGAAATTTGACTAACGGATTTTTATAAGACGAAATAAAGAGCAAATGGACCAAATTTCGGTTTATTTGGTCTGACGTTTAACTTACGGATGTTTATAAGATTGGCCCTTAGGGCCAATCTTATAAAAGGGAGACCAAATTTCCGTTAGTATATCGATGGTTAACTAACGGATGGCCGTCCGTAAGTAAATTATACCGACGATGGTATTATAAAACATTTTTAACCATCAGTTAAAAAAATATTATTTTACTGTTGGTGTCTATGGTTTTGAAGCATTTCTATGGATTATAACAGCGCGGTGACAGCGACGCTATGGCGACGCCATTGTTTGTTGTCAAAACATAACCGCGCGTAACTCAAAAGTCTAAAATGCTATTGCGCGTTATTATGAATACAAAATAAAAATATTGAATGACAAGAATCTGAAAGAAGATAGCGATTAGTGGTCTGCCTTCTCCATAGGATAGAAGAAGATAGGTTAATACCTTTTTCCAGAGTTGCCAACTTGGTTTTAGGGAATTTTATTATTATGTTTAAAGCGAAAGACACTGATATAATAAAGGATTGTATTTATTTTCAAGTAAACTTATATCGTAGAATGTGATGAAATAAAATACTTACTACTACATATGTATATTTTAAGACAATTTGTTATCAATTAATTGTCAATATGAACTGCACATAACATGTTTGCAAAGAATAAAAAAAAAATTAACAAAGAAGTTCTTAATGTAGGTACAAATGTGATCAAAACGTTAGACATGATAAATATTTTCCATATTTGTTTAGTTTAGTAACATAACATCATATTGCCCCTCGAATAAATAATTAATATTCATACATTTATGAATAAATATACACATACAGGTATAAATTACTCATATCACTTGAATTCAATGCAGCAACTAGTGTTATGATTGACAAATTATTATTGTATAGTACGTAAATTTCCAAAATAATTGTCAATGAGGTCTCGTCTATAATTCTCATCTTCAGTCATGGAATAATTCTCTTCATCACCATCATCTTCACCTAAACTACTTTCATCTGCTTTCACCGCACCTAGCGCATAAAACCGCAAAACCATGAGCAGCTGTGTCGAAGGTTGTAACGGATGGTTTCTGCGTGTCTTCCTAGCCAACAGGTGACCAATGTCTTCAAGCAAAGCTTGCGCCGATCCTTTTGTGAGCCTGAAGACGAAATCAATATCATCCAGAATGTTGAAAAAATCGGTACGTATTCTGAATTGTCTCGGTCTTCTCTCTTGGGTTTCTTCGTCGGAAGAACTACTTTGTTCCAATAAATACTCCATATCACTAGATGAAGACATTGTTCGATTAAAAATTAATAATCGTCGGGGGAAAATAAAATCGCGGCACGAAAACAGAGAACTGGTCAACTCAAACCTTGTCAAACCAAACAAACTGACAGCTAACGAATGGTTAACCGGTGGTCCGGCGGTCGGTAACTTCTATCGGTATAATGTTACGGAAATTTGACTAACGGATTTTTATAAGACGAAATAAAGAGCAAATGGACCAAATTTCGGTTTATTTGGTCTGACATTTAACTTACGGATGTTTATAAGATTGGCCCTTAATCAAATATTTTTTCGTCATACGGTACTTCGATAATCAAAGAATAAACTACATCCATACTACTTCATCACGTCGCTGGTTTATTTGCCGATAATATTGTGATTGTTTTTATTGTACAGATGTACTCTTAAAATTAATAAAATTAATAAATCACTTGAAATCTACCTATGCCTGTGGCGTGCCAAAGGAATTTTTTTATATTGACGTTTTGCTGTTGTTTTGCATTGTTATTGTGTATTTTACATTACATATTTAAACTTAAATTGTATGTTTTACATTGCTGTTGTGGTCCTCCTCAGAACACGAGTAACTTACTCATATCCGGAGAGTAACACGGACATTGCTGTAGTCATATGCCTACTATGTATATATAATCATTGTAAAGTGTCTTGTGTATGTCAAATAAATAAATAAAGTTTGTCATATACACCCTCTACTGTTACGTAATCGGTTCATCTCTTAAAAATAGCGCAAATATCACAGAATGATGCAGAGTAAATTACTGGTATTATCATTTATCATAGTTACATTATTATACTTACATACATTTACATTACCTTACTACACATTACGTTCATTCATACCTACATACTCTTCCTACTCAATGGCTTAAGTGGACGATTGGTGCGTGGACTCTCAGTCGGCATTATATTTCATTAAGTACCTACAATACATTGTAGAGTACATATTCATATAATGTGTAGACGGCCCCTAATAACATAATGACAAGTTCACATTTAATTTACAACATCTGTGCCTCAAGCAAATAATAGAATAATGTTCACTGGGGTGTTCCGTCAATGTATGGAGAGTGTATGGAATTTTTTTGAATATCGGAACAGCAGAGGTGTAAAAATTTGCATATTAAAACTCGGGACCAAACTATGACGTGAAGGTCATTTGAATGAATGAACACTCGCATGATAAAAGGTAAAAAATAGCGATTTTGTTCCATTTTTGGGGTTAATTTTGCTTCAATAAAAAAACTTTTACGGTCAATCCCTAGATTTTAATGAATACGAGTATTATCAGTTCAAAAGAAACAATTAATCCTCGACGTTCGGGAATCGTGAAAAATGAAGTTTCAGGTACAAATTTTCATCTTTATGGCCTGGTAGAAGTCTAAAAAAAGTATCATATATTTAAAAACAAAATATGCAGTATGAACTACTCGTTTATACCCAAATTTTGATAGGTACAATATCAGTTGTTCCGATATTTGTAATTCTCCATATACTGAGAGGGGACACCCTAATGTTCACTACTCAAATCATTACCAGTAATTTGATTCTACAAAATTATGCCCTGTCATAATTTTGTCCAGCGGCAATTACTTTTTATAACTATTTTTAGTGTATTCTGATCCTATACTCTATAGCTCATAGAAAATAATCACATTCCTTGTTATATCTCTCTGCCTTAACCGCAAGAGATACTTACGACACACCGCGAATAGTTAGATAAAAAAATGTTGTAACCCACCAGAATCGGTTAAAAATAATAACATAACATGACAATACATGCTAAAACATTTGTTCACTAGGGGGAGCTTATCGCGGTGCTGTGTTCTCTGCCAGCGAACTCCAAAATAATTATCATAAAAACAAAATTTAAAATTATGAAATTACTTTAATCTGTTTTTTGACACCCCTGTTCGTAATGAAGGCTCTATGAAAAAACACACGAGGGAAAGGGAAGATACTGCTAATATGCGGACTGTAATTTGAAGACACGGAGTAAAAAGGTTCAGATTGTTGTTATTTAATTTGAAATGGTTATACGTTGTTGTATTGTACCTTGTGAAGGAAGGAATATTTATCCCAAAATCTTGCAAAAATACCTATTTAGATAAAAAAATAAAAAACGAAAGACACAAATACCTTCACGTAATTTAAAAATGCACTTCCACCATGCACTGTTGGTCGAAAATCTGAGTTATATATAAACAAGACTATTATATACCTAGCTGTAACCCGTCAAAAATGACGTTGTTTGCAGGGCTGGTAGAGAGAACAGATCGCCAGACCCTAATATTCTTACACGTAGTATTATTGTACGTTTATTCTTATGGTAAATTAAATTTTTATATAGCAAAGTATTTTCTATTCTACTTAATAACATTTTGTACTACTTACAATATTTACCGATTCAATGTATGAATCAAAATATGCAAATAAAGGAGCTCGACATCTATCGATGACTGCTCAAAACATTTGTATACTCGTATAATGTCAATGAATGCCAAGGGTTGTGAACAACGATATTATTACGCAATATCCAAAAGTGAACAAAGAATTATCCAAACTCTTTTCGGACCGTTGGATGAGAGCCCATGATAGTCTTCGTCGGGGAAATTCATGGGAAAATGGAAATAGTACAGGGAAAAAGCCATTATTGAGAGATAAGCGTTACAAGACCATGATACCTAGCGTCTTTTGATTTGAGTTTTATTTTTCAATGTGGAAACACTGCTTCCTTACCATAGACAAAATACAAAATGACATTTAAACGTCAGAGTTTTGTCAAAATCAAAATATTGGACGTGTTATGTTGTGTAAAGTGATATTTTAATGTTATTTATTGATTTTAAAACGAATATGTGATTAAATTATTTAATTTAGTTGAGCTCTGTACAGAATATCACAATGTCTGTCTTAGAAAGAGCTCAGAAGGCTGTGGAATACCTCAGACACAATGTGGACGACAGGAAGTAAGCCAATGCGCAAATATTTTACACTTTAATTGCAATATTTTAGTGTTTTTTCGTACTTAATAATTTAGATGCTGAATAAAACAATTCAGGGACACTTTATACTATCGTTATAAGTTATTATTATTGTACATTTGTCTCTGTATTATTTGTATTTAAATAAATTATTGACAGATAAAAAAAAAGAAGTAAGCTGAGAAATACGATCAATTTGGGGTCCTTGAAAAGCGATTGTTTCAAAACATTACTGTTCTTATTTTAAGGGCACATTTCACTCGAGGTTTATCCTATTTTAATCCTAGGGCTTTATTGAGGAAGCTTAGAATTTAAGTAAGCTTCTCTCTAACACGCAAATTTTAATCCATTGTCGACTACCTTTTAAAATATGGATATGGTCAAGTTGGTAGTCATACTCCTTGTTTTGCATATCTTATTTTAAATATAAAGGTGCGCTTTAAGGTGAGAAATTGTTTGCGCAATAATTGCGACAACTCGTACAAATCGTGTTGATTAACAATATTTCGGCAATATTTAAAGCGAGACAACGATATTGCGTGCAAACGAGAAAGATAATTGTTATGACGTCGGCGACACGAATTGCGAATAGCCAATCGGTTTGGATAATTTAGTAAAGTCTGTTTTGCTTTTGCATGCAATAACGTTGTCTCACTTTAAATATTGCCCAAATAATTTGCCGAGTACATGATTGGCGCAATTTGTTGAGGCGGCAGTCTCTCATTAGGGAGGTGCCAGGTTCAAACCCCGGTGCTGGAGATGTATTCCACACTTTGCGATACAGGCTTTTAGCCTAGTGCAAGGTGTGCAGGAAAGTATTTGGATTTGTGTACTCAAGCCCAGATATTTTTTTATAAAAAAAAATATTTGCTATACATTGCGAAATAATGTTAATCAATACGATTTGTACGAGTTGCCGCAATTATTGCTCGTGTAAGCGCACCCTAAGAAACAGAATGTGTGATTGCAGAGTTGTGGAGATACAACAGCATGGTGTGGTGTTGGGACAATGTATGGGAGCCATGGGACACCACCCCTCCCTCACTTCTTCTTACACCGCCCTCCTCCAGGACTCCATACCAATACTTCTGGGACTGTGTTGCCATCAGAATGTAAGTTAACAAATAGGAAGAGACTAGAAAATTTCGTAATCGCGATAAAACAAATTTACTCGCAAATTAGGTGTTTTTTATAATGCGAATTTTCGCATATTTGACGCGAAGTTCATCCATTATTTTTGGAAAACATCGTAATTGAAAGATTATCAAAAGGAATGTGGCTTTGAAATTAAGAAAAACCACACTGAAAAAATCTAACAAAAAGACGTCTCTTGTTTTTCTCAAATATTTTTGTTTTATTTTATCATTTTAGGGACTTTAGTACAAAATATTGTTTACGATCAAAATCTATTAATATTCTTGATGATATAAATGTATGAAAAATAACATTACATTTTTGCAAAACTGTGAAAAATAAACCCTTTTTGCAAAAAATAACACCGATTTTCCCAGTACCTACAAATAAGGTATTTAGTAGTGGACTTCAGATTGAGAAACTCCATACGATCCTAATTACTTACGATTATCCCTTTTTTTGGTGTACTTTTTTCTAGTCTGAGCTACGTTTGGTCGGAGACGAAACACTGAATCGTGTTATAGTCGGAGGAATGCCCTTCTTGGCTTCCAAAGTCCATCTGTATCTTCACAACAACATCATACCTTCCAAAGATCCAAGGTGTGTACTTGTATTCCTAACTGATACCCAAATAATCAGACAGAAATGTAATCGCTTTAACTATTTTAATACTAAAACTATTGTGTTAATTCAGATGGTTGCGAGCGGCCATATCTCGCATCTGCCTCGGCAAGTCTTGGCTCCGAGCAGGGATGGGGCGAGGCAGGCTGTTTGCTCAGAGCACCATGCAGAAGTTACGAGAGATCCTGCAGAGGTTGACCAACCCCGCAGTTGTTAAAGACAAGGGCGATCAGTTGCTAATGGAATGCCTGGAGGTGAACCTGCCTAGGATTATCAAGGCTCTCTCTCCATACACCACCAAGGATGAAATGTTTGGTATGTAACTTGATTGATTTATTTATTTACACTTTTGTAGAATGGGTGTTGTGACTAAAATGCAAGTGAACAAGTTGAAATGGTTGGGGCATGCGGAGAGAATGAGCGATGAAAGGATAACGAAGAAAATATACCTGGGAGAAAGAAGAGGTGTAAGGAGGCGTGGCCGTCCGAGGACGCGTTCTGAATAAAAGGAATCGTAGAGTGTGTATGAGGAATTCCATGAATGTGACGGAAGCACGAAGTGTGTGTAAGGATAGGATTACCTAACACATTTTATCGACCAAATTACTGCTTTATATCTAACAAACTACGGGAATAATCTCAAATACCAGTAAATTTCAGAGGTAACTTTGGATGTACTTTTTATCGAGAAAATTACAAAAATTAAATTTCTTACCACTAGAGTGACTTGCAGCATATCTTACATTTATCCATGTGATAAGTTTTAGGATGATATCTTCAGTATTAGCTGAGTAATCTTACTTTTACCGATGTAATTTTTCTGTTGTAGATTTGCTTAATAGCTTCACACCGTATGTGATTTCTTCAGTGGCGTCGATTCGCAGAAGTGCAGCAAGTTGTATGACAGAATTGTGTGGCTATCATCAGTATAAGCTGATCAATCATGTCTTCAATACTGCATTAGGTAAGCAAGAACATCAGTAATATTTAAGAGCCGATATGCACTGAGCCAGCGCCAGCTTGACATTTCTCTCTTTCTCTAGCCATGATGTAGGATTAATACATAAAACATTATAGGCGAGGTTCCCGTCACTGTTGCTAAGGAAATGTATGGAATAACAGTCCCTTAACAATGAGTACGACAGACCATGTATACGTATTATATTCTGTTAGTAGATTTGACAGGAGTGGTGGTCCCATTTGATCATTTTGCTATGTTGCCAACTGTTACAGCATGGCTAGAGTACCTACTCTAGGAGGCGTTGACTGAGCAAAACACCTTCTATTATCGCTTCAACTTTTTCAAATTTTGTATGAGAGTGTTAGCGCAAAATATCAACAATGTGAATTATACCTATTGGAAAGGAACCTGGGAGTAATTTGATAAATCTACGACAGTCAACTTGTTAACCTTATAATTACCAATATTTTGGCTAAATTATACTTGTACATCTTAAAAACTGAATGGATAATCCTCAGATCTCGCAAATTTCAGGGGTACTTTCGGAATATTTTTTTGTTCAAGGAATTTCCAAATATTGTAGTTCTAAAACTGCCAATCTGTAGTCCGTATCACTGTCTTCAGTTTCAAGAGGATTCTCTCAGTATTAGCTGAGAACAATTCAGGGCGCCGAAGCCCTATGGCAGCATATAAGACCTTAATAGTAGTGTTTTTATGTTCCAGATGCCCTAACAGCAGAATCTCCGAGTCAGAGCAGCATATTGGGGTGGTTTGGTGTGCTCAGGTCTCTTCTCTCATCACATCCTCTCAAATCTTTGACCCAAGATATGATCTCTGTCGAGAAATGCATGCAGGTGAAACATTCATCCTATTTATCTAAACCCCACCGTACCGCATCCGTGTCTGGGTAGGGAGAAAGGACAGAGCGCCAGAGAGCCCTATCCTTACACACACTTCTAGCCTCCGTCACATTCATGCAATCTGTCATACGCACTCTTCGATTCCTTTTTGTACTCAAAACGTGTCCATCTTTGAGGATCTGGTCGACATGATTGGACCAGGCCAGTCTAGGGCGGCCGCGCCTTCGCACTCCTCTTCGCTCGCAGATATATCTTTTTTGTCATCCTATCATCCTTCATTCTCTCAACATGCCCAATCCATATTTGTTTACTCACTTTCATTCTAGTTACAAAACCAGTCTTGCAGTCATTCATTTTCCTAATAACCTCATTTCTTATCTTGTCTCTTAGCGTTTTCCCATGCATTCTTTTTAACGACCTCATTTCCACTGCATTCAATCCTGATTCGCACTCCTGAATTTATAGAATCTCTGTGTCTCCTGAATTTCGAATAGGTATTTCACACATTTTGCTGTTGATTTCGATGATGCCCCGTATGCAGTATTTAACTACTCATTTTTACCTATCATTTGAGTTACATTTCGTTTGCTCCGCCCCTGGTTTTTTATCCCATACTAAATGAGCATTATCCTTTGAATTTTGAATTCTTTCCCAGGTGTATAAGGTGTGTTTGTATCACATTGAGAATGAATCCAGCGATCACAACATCCAGAACGCCGCCATGGAAGCCTTGATGGTCCTGCTGACAGACTGTCCTCCACAGTTCAGGAGGGAGTTGCTCAATCCCGGTGGTCCTGTGTGTCTCCTGACGACCTGTGCTGATAAAACTAGGAGAAATCATCAACGATCATTAAGTAAGTCAAAAACTAAATACTACTGGAGCAATTATTCAACCAAATTTCTGTGTCTTTATTTATTTTATTTAATCATCATTTTGAACTGAGTGGCAGGGGTCGTTGTTGCAGGGGGTGACATGCAAAAATCGATATTTGTGTCGAATCCATAGTTTTTGCATCCATTCTCCATTCCATTCTCTGCAAAGGGAGGGGAATGCAAAAATAGTTTTTGGTGTGGATAAAATGGATATGACACAAAAAATAAATGCAAAAGAGAGGCAAAACAATGTAGACACTTTGTTAAAAGGGTATTTTTATTTGAGAGTTATTTGTTAAATTGAGGTGGAAATAAAATGACACTTTTTATAAAAAAATCAGGAAATAATGTCGTTGATTTAAATAGTCGTGGAATTGAGGTGGTTTGTAGCCTGGTCGGTAACGCGCTCGACTGTTAATCCAGTAGGCGCGGATTCGATCCCTGATGCTGACCTACTCCACTTCACGACACAAGCTTACTGTGAAGTGCACATAGGTGTATTTGGTTTTATTTCAAAATAAATAAACCCAGATTCATTTAAAAAAAAAAAAATCTTATCTGAAAGAGAGTCATAAATAATGTATGTTGTAGGTTCTGCAAGCATGGTCCAGTCTGTGATATCCAACGTGTCCACCTCCAGCATGAACCTGTGTGACGATGCAGGCCTGCTGAGTGAGAACAGTGAGTCTCTGACATTCCATGGAGCCCTGATGCTGGGCGGCATGTCGCAGTACCACACGCCTTACAGGAGCATGGAGGATATATCTACAAAGGTAATATCTGAAACAGAATTATAAATTATGCCAGATGGATCGGCCACATAGTGCGTCAAGAGGCTCTCCTATTTGTATTTATTGAAGGAATGAACGAGAAGACAAACCACAGAGGACTACCAAGGAAAGAATACCTGGACGACCTGTGCCAGGATATGAGCTTCAACTCATACAAAGTGTTAAAAAGAACCGCACAGAACAGGGATGAGTGGAGACGGAGACATGGGGTTTTTCTGCAAACCAATCATAACTATTGAAACTGGAGAAAAAGAGAATAATCTACCTAGATTTCGATTCTCACATTTTAAAACACTGTGAAATTTTTTCTACTTTTAGAACTTGACGGCTCCTTTTCTATTCATTTTAGGGAATAAATTTTTATAGGTACCAAAGGTGAATGCTAAAAAAACAACCACACCCGGCGCAAACGAAATGTAACTCAAATGATAGGTAAGAATGAGTAATTAAATACTGCATAGGGGGCATCATCGAAATTAATGGCTTAATGTATGAAGTACCTATTCGAAGTTTTACAGGGGTCACATGAATGTATTAGTAAAAGGGACATTAAACAGTTACAATTGCGGTTTAAAAGCGTAAATATGATAAGCATAAGGTAGCCTGTCTTCTTCTTCATCAGCCTTGGTCCCTCCACTGCCGGATGGAACTAAGAAATAATAATTTTTAAAAGATCGTTGCAACACATGCACTCCTGAATTTAAAGAATCTCTGTGTTTCCTGAATTTCTCGTTTCTAGATGTATTATGTATAGTGAATCAATAAACTTACATTGTGTTTTGTTTCTTCCAGGGCCTGAATACGCCAGATTCTCCGTGCGAATCCGTGATAAATGATTTACAGCCGGAGGCTGCTCTCTCTCCGGAGCAGCTGTCTTCTTATGTGACGGAGAAGTTGGGTCTGGAGGCAGAGGGCAGTGGGGGGCGGGAGGAGGGGGAGAGAGAGGAGGAGGAGCAGTCACACAGTGGGGGGCACACTAGTCATGTAGTCAAGGTACAAAATATTATATTTCTTTAAGACGGACGCATATTGAATGGTAGAAATCGCAGAGTGTGTATGACAGACTGCATGAATGTGACGGAAGCAAAAGATCAAAAGGAAAATGTTTAGCCGGATTGGAGTTGCCCTGGGCATAAAGTGATCACGATGCTCAGGCTGGTTCACCCATTCTACCACATCTTGCTGTCAATTGCGTATATATGCTCCTGCTGGAAATTATTTCGCATTGACCAAATATTTCAGATGCTAACGCCATTATTAGAGGTGGTCGGTAGCCTGGTTGGTAACGCGCTCGACTGTTAATCCAGTGGGCGCAAGTTCAATCCCCGACTTACTCCACTTCACAACACAAACTTTTAAGCTTTCTGTGAAGTGTACAAAAATGTATTTGTAAGATGTAAATTCATTTTTAAAAATAAAATAAAAAATCTGCTGAGGAGTGGATGCAACATTTGCAATCTACTTTTCATCGTGTCCTCCCCAAGGGAGTTCACATAACCCTACATATGTGAATGAAGATGCCTCTCGTTTCTGTTGAGGAAAAAACTGTAATGTATTTCTGTCTGTGCAATGCAGATAAATCCAGTTTAACACCTAAAATAATTTAGGTATATCTCAAATCATTGTGTATTTTGTTTCAGATTAATATTGGTTCATTCTATGATGCAGATGTTCCTTTAAAATATTGTAGTCGTCTTTTAGTCAGTCGGTTTCTTTTAACTGGAATCTCAGGTAAGTCACAAAGTACTTCTAATTTTAACTGTCATATTTTGTATCCCACATAAATATTTTAGTTCGTACCTATGTAACATTTTTCACCTTATCCTTAATAGACTCCTAAACCGCTCATCCGATTGAGATGAAACTTTGGGAAATTGTTGTGCTTGCCCCAAGGATGGTTCGTACGGGGGTGCGGGGTCTGGGGGGGGGCACGAAGAGGGGGCATAGAAAAAATCAATTATTGTCCAATCCATATAGATTTTTGTGTCGAAAAGATGAATAGTAACCCTCCCGGCATCCGCAGGAATAAAGAGGGGGGGGGGTGGTTAGGGGGCTAGGGGGGTCGGAATGAAAAAGTGATATTGGTGTCGAATCCATAGTTTTCCACCTCAATAAGATGAATAGTCACCCTCCCGACATCCGCAGGAATAAGGGGAGGGAGTTAGGGGGGGGTCGGAATGAAAAAGTGATATTGGTGTCGAATCCATAGTTTTCCACCTCAATAAGATGAATAGTCATCCTCCCGACATCCGCAGGAATAAGGGGAGGGAGTTAGGGGGGGGGTCGGAATGAAAAAGTGATATTGGTGTCGAATCCATAGTTTTCCACCTCAATAAGATGAATAGTCACCCTCTCGATATCCGCAGGAATAAGGGGAGGGAGTTAGGGGGCTGGGGGGGGGGGGTCAAATTCAAAGAAAAAGTTTATTTTATGCAGACCCACCAAAACTGTTGTGAGTTTTAGTGGCTCTGCAGTACTTTGACTAAACATGATGGTACCACTGATTTTGGGTTCCACTGCCGACCTACTTCACCATACATACACAAATTTTGCCGTTGCGAAGCACGGGTAATACAGCTAGTATTTAATAATTTAGTAATGTCATTTTTAATTTTCAGGCCAGAGTATAAATGAACGAAGGGTGCGTGTGTCTGTAAAGGCTTCAGCTATATCTTGTCTGTCTTGTGTAGTGGCCTTATATCCCGAGTGCCTTGCTATGTATCTAGACAAGGACCTTCTTCATAACCAATCTGGTGAGTTGCAAATATTCAATTTAACAAGTAGTTATCTCAACAGATACACAGCAAAGGATGGACATTCCATCAGGCTTATGACTGATCGTCGGCTGGCTTCGTGTGATCACTTTACACTTAAGAAACATTCACCAATTCCAGTCTATCCATCTGCTGCGGCTGGGAATCTAACCCAAACCTCCAACCTGACAAGCCAGTACTCTACCACTGTGTTATGAATGCTGGTAGTTGAGTCGAGATAAAATGTGCGGCAGATGGATGGATTGGAATTGGTGAATGTTACTTAAGTGTAAAGTGATGACATTAAGCCAGCCGACGATCGGTAATAAGCCTGATAGAAGGTCCATCCACATCTCAAAAGCTTCCAGTATCTTTTTATCTTATTTTTATAAAGCGACAAGATATAAGCCAATTTAACGTAAAATCATATTAGTATCTGTTCCTGGGACAAAAATGACCATAGCGGGACTCCCTCGGGACGGAATTTGATAATATTTCGACAGAATGGTAAAACAAGTATGCCCTTTCATTTCCACCTTGGAGTCTCGTGGTTCAAGTTCCACATAATTTTGCCTATCGTTCTTTAATGAGCAAATTTTTTTCAGGGAATTCGGAGTTCAGCAATGTCTCCCACAACGAACAACTGAATGACTTCGTCCTCGAGAGAAACGTTTGCTACCAGGAGTCCATGACCGATTCGTACGGACAAGAGCTGCTGAGTAAGAGCGTTGATCTCATGAGTCAAGCCAGTAATCCGTCGTCATCACATAAAGCCTCGTCTTCATCACACAGAAAGGAACGATACAAAGTGCAGGAGAGTGTGGACGGTTCTTTAGCGGGAGTTCCGAGCGCAATGTTAGACAGCAAGCAGCAAAGCATCGCTCAAATGGCGGCAAGCGGCGCGAGCGATAGTACAAACCAAGCCATGAGCGTCAGTAATTTCACGATGGGCAGCAACATGACCGCATCGAACGATCCGTTGTCAACTGATTTCCTAATGACGACAAGTATAGATCCTTTGACGTCAAGTCTCGATCTAGAAATGAAATTCGATCACTTCGGCGAATCGTCGCATAACAACAGCGCAGAAATAAATTTAGATCAAAATCTCAATAATTTCCAAGATATGTTTTTGAAACACGACGGAAATACGGTGGTCGAACGACAGATTTCCAACGAATCCAAGAGTTCTTCGAAAAGTGACGACGTTATCGACGAAGGGAAAGCGATTCACCGTGACGTCAGGAAACATTCGTCGGAGAGAAATATCGGAGATAGAGTCGTTTTGGAGACTGTGGAAGAAATTTCGCGAATCGACGATGATTCTTCGGAGTCGCAGCAAACGAGTGCCATAAATAAGACGTCGTACAGAGAAATGAATAGCGTTTGTGTTAACGAAGTCGACTTAGGTCCCCAGCACATGAGTGAAGTCATATTCCTGTACGAATGCCACACTGATCCCCAGATTAGAGGACTTATCAGAATATGCATCGGGAGTTATATCAACGCCGTATTAGATGCCGGCGCTGGTGACTATTACAAATGGAAGGCGTTTGGCTCGATGAGTAAAGAAATAGCAGACAGCTTACAGATCTCCAATCTAGTCAACGTTATCTTAAAGGTATGAATGTTTGTTTTTATATTTGTTGTGTCAAACGTGAAAAAACGAAATACATAATTTTAATCAATATACACTTTTGGTGAACAAAATACAGAGATATGTTAACATTACAAATATAAATTATAGCATTTGTTCACTAGGGCGAGCTTATCGCAGTGCTGTAGTTCCTGCCAGTTAACTAAAATATCCAATCAGTTTGGATATTTTAGTCAATTATCTTTCTCATTTGCATTAAATATTATTGTCTCGCTTTAAATATTGCCAAAATAATTGCTATATAAATAATGTTAATCAATACGATTTGTACGAGTTGCCGCAATTATTGCCCATGTAAGAGCACCTTTAGATATTACCCTTGCAATAAGTTCGCCCTTTAGCACACTACTACTATTGTCTTGTTTAGATACCATTGATAATTTTCGGCTAAATAATTTTTTTTTATTAATTTATTTCAGGGTCTATGTGACGACATCCACTCATGTGTGAACCACTCGCTCACTGCTTTGAGTCGCTTTACGTCTTCTCTGAGCCTAAGTTGCCACCACCTGCTCCTGCCACATGTCCTCAACTCACTCCGAGGTGTGGAAGACAACCCTTATTGGCTGTGCAAAGTGGCGCTATGTAAATATTATGAGAAACTGCCTTTCCAGATGTGAGTATTATGCATATTTGTTAAGGGCGAAAAATTGTATTGGGAAAAGTAAGATGACTCAGCTAATACTAAAGATATCATGCTAAGACTTAACACATGGATAAATGAGAATATATTTTAGTGACTCTAGTGGGTAAAAAATTGAATTTTTTATGAATTATCTTGATAAAAAATGGTTACAAAGTTTCCTCTTAAATTGGCTGAAACTTGAGATTATTCCCGTAGTTTGTTAGATATAATGATGTCATTTGATTGATAAAATGTTTAAGGTAAGACGCAGTGACTAGCGGATATTTTATTGATATTCGGTCCTATTTTTATACAATAAGCCAACATCGATTTTGTAGCTAAACTCCACACTTTCACAAATAACATACTCATGTTCCAGGGAGGATCATGACAACAATAAAGCAATAAAAATATATTAAATGCATATAAATTCAAATTAAATCAATAATCGCTGTTCTATGCTACCATTGTTTTGTTTCTATGTTGAATTCTGATTGGTGGATGTTTTGTTTGTTTTGTTTCAGATTGCGTATCATATTACCAGACTGGAGTAAGCGTAGTGATCTAATTCTCAATATAATGGTGGATTACTTGGGCGAGCAAGATCAGAGAGTTCGGAGCGCAGCTATAGAAACCATAATCAGGTCAGCCAACAATCTTTTTTTGTTGTACTCGGATCAAAAGTATTTTTAAGGCCCGATATTCACTGAGGAAAAAATGTTCTATTATCGCTTCAACTTTTCCAAATTTTGTATGAGAGTGTTAGTACGAAATATGAATAACGTAAGCAACAATGTGAATTATACCTTTTTAAAAAGAACCTGGAATTAAAAAATCTACGACAGTCAACTTGCTAAGATTATAATTACCAGTATTTTGGCTAAATTATACTTTTGCTTCTCAAACTGAGCGGATAATCAACGTATCGCGTAAATTTCAGGGGTACTTTCAGAGTTATTTTTTATTTAGGGAATTTTCAAATATTGTAATTCTGGATGTGCCAAGTTGTAGTCAATACTATCATGTTTACCTGTTTTCAGTATCAAGACGATGTTCTCAGTATTGGCTGAGAAAACTATGTATCGCCATAGGTATTTCACAGCACTTAATTTTTTGATTGGTGTTTCCAGATTTCCACATTTCCTGTGCCCTCCATCCGGCTCTGACTACACCAGCCTACTTACGGCACTGGCTGGATCCTATACCGATTCTCTCCTTTTCACGGGTCCCCAGGCGGCCGTGGACCCCCTCGCTGAATTCAAGGAAGTGTTTGTTAAGTGCGACCTCCCTGGCCCCCTGAGATCTCTGCAGAAGGAATCGTGTGGGGACGAAGACTCCCGGGCAATCGAAGACTCGGAGATGCTCAATAATAACCTGAAAGCAATAGTGTCGATGCTTAGCTTCAAGTTGATGGAGTCCTCGTGTAAATATTTCACGGTAAGCAAAATTTTGTAGATACATAAATAAATAAATCTTTACTAGCCACAGACCAAATATAAATAACAAATCTTATTAGACACAGAAGTGTGCCAAAGGGCAGACTTATTGCAAAAGCAGAGTTTTACAGTCAACCCGATAGATATGTAGCGAGATAAATTTTGTTGATATGCTTTTAAAGCATGCAAAATTTTGTTGGTACATTTTTATAGTAAAATAAATTTTGTAGGTATGTTTTTATAGTAAAATAAATTTTGTAGGTATGTTTTTATAGTAAGTTTAATTTTGTAAATATGTTTTACAGTGAGCAAAATTTTGTTGTTATATTTTTACAGTAAGATAAATTTAGTAGGTATATTTTTACAGTTAGGTAAATTTCGTAGGTATATTTTTGCAGTAAGCCACATTTGCTATAAAGTCTTGTATTGTATTTTCAGCAAGGTTGTGTGGAAGCCCTCCTCCGCCTGTGTGAGGCCTTCCCTCCGACCCGCCACCCCCTGGCCTACATAGGCCTGGGCCTTCTCGACACCTCCATCCATCTCCTAGAAAACAGGACCCTGTCTGTCTCCTGCACTCAGACCATTGTGGAGTTCTTAACGCAGATATATTCTAGTAAGAAAATCAAAAATTACTATAAAATCTGGATTTATCTACCTAAGTACAGGGTCATCGGAAGAGAATGCCCTCATTTTAAAAGGGCGTAAATTTGGAACCATTTATGTTACATGAGTGATTCTTTCGCTGTGCAGTAACTAATGAATGTAAGTTTTGTTTGATGCACGATACAATGTTCTCTTTAAATCGTATAAATTTAAAACCATTTATGTTAAATGAGTGACTCTTTCACTGTGCAGTAACTGATGAAAGCAAGTTTTGTTTGATGTACGATACAATGCTAGAGTTCTCTTTAAATCGTATAAATTTAAAACCATTTATGTTAAATAAGTGACTCTCTCACTGTGCAGTAACTGATGAAAGCAAGTTTTGTTTGATGTACGATACAATGCTAGAGTTCTGTACATAACAGTATATGAATACAATGCTCTGTTGTCAAGGTCATAATAAAAATTCTGAAAAATCTCAGTTACCGGCCATCATAGCACAGCAGTAGAATACCGGCGTGTTAGATTGGAGGTCTAGGCTCGATTCCCCGCAACGACAGATGGATGGACTGGAATTGGTGAATGTTACTTAAGTGTAAAGTGATGATATTAAACCAAGCCGAGGATCAGTCATAAGCCTGATGATGGAAGGTCCATCCTTTGCTGTATATCTGTTGAGATAACTACTTGTTATATTCAACTACGACATGTAAAAAATCCGATGTTTGTCGCAAAGTGAGAGTTTGTGATATCAAAAAAAATTTTTTTTTTGTAATTTCAGTTGCTGCTTGGAACAGCCTGACTCAATCAGCCTCCGAAGATAGCCACTCCAGCTGTTTGCTACCATCTTCCTCCCCAAGCGGTGACAGCTTATGGCAGCACTTTCCCGGCAAGTGCGGTTTCTCCCAGCGCAGTGAGGCCTTACTGCGCGTCACGCTCAAGCTGCTCAACATTCTCATACACATCCTGGAGGACGTGACGCCAGTCGCCACAGTCACACAGCAGAGGACTTCTAGCATCATACCTCCCAGTCCAATTAGACGTCGAACAGGTAATAAAATTTTTAGTAAATTAATTTAAGTGAGCAAGTTGAGATGGTTGGGACATGTAAAGAGAATGAATGCTGATAGTGTAACAAAGAAAATATACTTGGGAGTAAAACGGTGTAAGGAAGCGCCGCCCTCCGATAACCGCTTGGCTCGACCATGTTGACCAGTTTCTCAGGAATGGACGCATTCTGAGTAAAAGGAATCGCACGAATGTGACAGAAGCACAAAGTGTGTGTAAAGATAGGAAAGTCTGGTGATCTGTTCTCTCTGCCTGCCCTGCAAGGGATGCGGCGTGAGGGGATAGAGAGATAGATATTATTGTACTTCCAGCATCCATTGAGAGTGTATGCACCAACCATCATTTTGACTCCCTCACATCAACTTTCCCTAAAACGTACATAGATGGTGGAAGTCTACACAGCAAAAATTTTATACTCAGCTGTTTTTTTCTTATAGGCGAAACTCCCAAGAAAGGCGCTAGTTTAGGCAGTGGCGATTCCCCGCTGGTAGAAGACAAGGGCCCCACTTTAAGAAAGAGAACGCCCTTCAATCCGACTAACCCTTCCAGTGGTTCCTCCATTCCCGTGGGATACTTTGCTTCCGATTCTACTCTGCTCAAGTTGTACGTCAACTTGAGAGCGGCGTATTCGTCACATAAGGTAAAACTGGAACCTGTTTTGAATTTCACATTTTGAAAATAGTAAAGGAAAATAAATTTTGTAGGTATATTTTTACAGTAAGTTAAATTTTGTAGGTATATTTAAAAGAAAGATAAATTTTGTCAGAGTAATATTGCATTAAGATAAATTTTGTACATATATTTTGAAAGTAAGATAAATTTTGTAAGTATATTTTTACAGTAAGTCAAATTTTGTAGGAATATTCTTACATAGTTATTAAAAAAAATTTGCTTACTTGTTTTCAGGTTACTTTGGATCCCACGTCTAGCATTTTTCTGAAATTCATGTCGACGACATTAAGCAGTGTCGCAGTGCAATTGGAGTTTCTGTCGGAGAAGGAAGCCGGCTTAGTCGCCGAAGAAACATTGTTTTACGTCAAAGCTCTCCTCCCGCTCAATCCGGATAACGCTGTATTCTGCGTAACTCAAATGTTGAAATGTCTTTCGTCGACGAATACGACAGCTTTCTCCGGCGATTTGAATGAATATTTCAACAAGACAAACGTTTACGACACGTTGGCGAGATGGGAGAAAATGAACGACAAACAACGATTCAAGCAAAGTTTTTACTGCGACATTTTGTTGAATAAAAACGACGAATTCGAGAAGGGTGTCGGGTCGTTGAAAGTCTACAATGTCGGGAGTTACGAGAGACGTTCGTCTACAGATTCCTCGAGGAGTTCTGCTCCGAATAACAATCATCTGAAGAACGAGAAGGAGTCGTTTAACAACATCCTGACTCTCTCCAAGTGTAAGACTGACAGACGATGGAACGCCAATAAGAAAGATTTGGAGAAATATCTGAGACTGATTGAGCCTGCTGTTATACAAGCATTAAAGGTACAATGAAAATCCATTTCTTGTTAGGAGGCATTTTTACTAGTTAAAACTAGTATGCGTTTACTGAGTGCATCTGTTAAGACTAGAATTTACTGCCACATGAATGTAAGTTAAAACTAGTTTTAACTGGATAATAATGAAGAAATAACTTATTTTAACTGACATTCTCATTTGACCAGCCGTAAACTGTAGTTGTAAAGAGAGCACTTAGTAACTGGTAAAAACTAGTTTTAACTAGTAAAAACTAGTCCTAACTAGTAAAACTAGTTCTGAGTAGTTAAAACTAGTTCTAGCTAGTATAAACTAGTTCTAACTAGTAAACTAGTAAAAATGCGTTTTAACTAAAAATGGATTTTCACCGTGGCATTTATAATGCCTCTTTTACAATTTGTTTACAAATACTTACATATTTCTCGTGTCTGCTTACAGAATTATACGATGCAGAACAACATTCCACTGCAGTGCCGAGTGCTCGAACTCCTCAACCAACTGCTGTCACTGAGAGTCAACTACTTTCTGTTGGACAGTGATCAAGTCTTCATCGGTTTCGTTCTCAAGCAGTTGGAGAACATTGAGAACCACGAAATTATGTCAGTACATATACATTTTTCTATCTAATGAGGCAGTAACGCATGTCTGAAATTTGCTTTCAAAATATACTAGAAAAATCAAGAAAAAAATCACGATTACCAGACTTTTTGAATTTTTCAAAAATATGGAACAGTTCCGGAGATATTAGGCGTCAAAGTTGGGGTTGCTGAAAAACGCTCGGTTTTATCAAATTCACCTCGTGACGTCACATTACCGTATAGATCTCAGCCTCTATACGGGGCTAGTATGCGCTCCATACATTTACATTGAAAATAGTTATAATTGATTGTAATTAGTAGGATGTTTGTCCTTAAATTCAGATTGGAAGTGATTTTGTTTTGTTTTCTTGTTTTTTTTTATTGTTTAACGATAATAAAGTAAGGCTTTGTAAGATTAGAATCTCCCAAAAGCAGATTATTATATAGCATAAGTAGAAACGGATTTTGTTATGAATTTCAGTTTCATGAGTGCCGAAATTCGTAGCGTGAAATTCGCAAAGTGATTATAGTACTTACATGTATAGTACCTATTACCTAATCTACAAATATTTTTGCTAACTTTCGCTGTTTAACAACGCTTCTCAAACTTTTTTGAGATTTCACAACCTAGAGTGACGCTCAGAAACTTGGTCGTTTGTAAAAAAGTGGGACTAAAATTACTTAGAGAAAATATTTTTTTTATCGTGATTGATTTATTATTTAATGAATACAAAAAATACGTTTCGCAATAATAAGTATGAAAACTGTTTTCTTATAGGTAGGTACATTATGTAGCAAAAAGATAGCGCCGCAGGCGAAAACTAAGACATACAAAGCCTACATAAAAGAGGTAGTAATGTAGAATTAGTTTATTTTTTGTAAAATAAAAAAATACTTAAGTAAGTAGGTATCTATACAAAATTTTGCATTCAGAGTAACATGGATAACGCGTCCTCTCCGTTGTGCATTTTGTGTTCCTATATCTTTTCAATATAAAACAAAAGTTTAAACGAATACTAAATAGGTAGTTATAGCAAAAGTTTGAGAACTGCCGTTTTTTGCTAGTGACAAACTACCTTTTTTTTTAAAATATTGATGCCGAATGTAAAATACAATACATTTTAAATGACGGTACAATATTCGTCCTTCCACACTGGGATATCATGCTGGGGGGAGAGACATATATAATACAATGCCATTGTATTACTAAAATATAAACAATGCAATAAAAACAAAAAAAAATAGACAATGTTTTACAACAATACTACCTAGAGTTAAGCATAATATGTTCATTCATTAATTCATTATATTTATAAGACACGGTTATAATATTAAGAACTCTATTCTATTCTATACCCTCACACCACGTCCCTTGCAGGGTAGGCAGAGAGGACAGAGCGCCAGACAGCCCTATCCTTAAACACACTACTAGCTTCCGTCACATTCACACAATTTGTGATACACGCTCTCCGATTCTTTTTACTCAAAACGCGTCCATCCTTGAGGATCTGGTCGACATGATCGGACCAGGTCAGTCTCGGGCGGTCGCGCTTCCTCACCCCTCTTCGCTCACTCAAATAAGTATATCTTTTTTGTCATCCTGTCATCATTCATTCTCTCAACATGCCCAAACCATCTTAGTTTGCTTACTTTCATTCTTGTCACAACACCAGTCTTGCAGTCACTCATTTCCATATTAATTCCCTTTCCCATTCCCTAATCCCAATATTAAGAACACATAAGTAATAAGCAGAAACAGCTTCAAGGATAAAAATCTCCCTAGAAACAATAGGTACTTAAGTGTACCTACCATATTTTTACTATTTTTGGTTTGATTATTATAAGATATTTTATACCAGTTTTTTACAAGCACATTTTTTTATTTTACCTATCGAAAATCGTGACGATAACGTATGTACAAGTCATCTCGTAGACAAAATACTTCATAATACTATACTGGCCCGTTGTATGGAGAACAGAACGACAGATAATGTGACGTCATGCGCTATTTAGGTATAATCCGACCGTTTTTAAAACAGTTAACTTTGAGCCTCTGTAACTCTGCTGTTTTTCAAGATATCGAAAAAATTCTTTCAGTTTTGTGAATGTGATTTTTAGGAGAATTTTATTGAATGTTAAAAAAAATTGCGTTACTAGCTCATTGTGTATCGATCCCCTCACACTGTGTCTTTTGCGGGGTAGGAAGAGAAGATAGGACATCATACTGCTCTATCCTTACACACAATTCTTGCTTCCATCACACCCATGCAATTTGGCATATATTGATTGCTACCCAATTTATTTGACTCAAAATGCATCCGTCTTTGAGAATTATGAATTGATTCACTCATTATTAAAATACTTAGGATTCCAGTACCTATCGCTGTCTTAAAGCGCAATTGTAACTGTTTAATGCTCCTTTTACATTCATGCGGGATCCTGTAAAACTTCCAATAGGTATTTTACACATTTAGCCATTGATTTCAATGGTGCCACCTATGCAGTATTTAAGTACTCATTTTTACGTGTCATTTGAGTTACATTTCGTTTACCCGGGCCTGGGTTTTTTAGCATTCTCCTTTATGTGCAATGTTTATGTTACAGAAATTGTGGGGAGTTGGTTCGCAGTATCTTCACCTTCCTAGTACATCTCTCCTCAATCAAACACAATCACCATAACAAACAACTCATGGATATACCCAAGGTATGCCACCGTTACTTTCACCACTACTTTGCCAAGTCAAGTCACTGGGCAATTTTCAATATTATTATTTTTTTCAATTCTAAAAAAAACCTGTTTTATAATTTAGTATTCGTACAGCAGTTTAGAAGAATTAAGGATGAACATTGTCGGGCTTACGACCGACCTCGGCTGACTTAAGTGATCACTTTACACTCGAGAAACATTCGCCATTTCAGTTCATCCCGGCTGAAATTCGAACCCAGACCTTCGTCTCGCTTAGTAGGGATCATATCCACTACACCACGAAGAGGGATGGTATTTCTTACTGTTGAAGGGAGAGGGTGGTATTTTTTACACACCCGCCATCTATTGTTTCTCGAGTTTAAAGTGATCACTTAAGCCAGCCGAGGTCGGTCGTAAGCTCGACAATGTTCATCCTGAATTCTTCTACACTGTTGTAGGAATACTACATTGTATATACTACGGAATGTAGAAAAAATCCAACGCTTTACAAGAATAAATTTGTCTTTTTTATAATTTCAGTTAATCCAGTTATGCGACGGTCTCCTAGCAAGCGGCGTCCACTGGGAATGCGTGGAGGCAATGCATCCCGTCAGTTACAAAGTGTTTGTCCCGGCGCCGGCTAGTCCGCACTCCCGCGCTCAAGCCCAGGAAGCCCAGGTGGCCAAGGAAGTCCTCTTTGCCATGAGACACAAGATCATGCACGACCCTAAAGTTCTCCGGTTGATCAGCAGTATCTTGGTGTTGTGTGCCGAACATGGGGAAGCCCACTTCCATTGGTCGTCCGTGGCTCTAGACAGTCTCCTGCAGCTGTTGAGACAAGGCACTGTGCAGTTGGATTCAGCTGAGAGTCTCAGCAGTGCCAAATGTCTCCTGAGATCGTTGCACCCACAGCTGATTTATCATCAGGGACGCCTGGATAGTGTTATTATTATCATGTTCGATAAACCTCCACCTCAGGTTAGTTAAAATTCCTTGGCATTCCACCAATGATGCAGTCCAATTGTTTATTTATAGTGTTGTATCAAGGCAAGTCTCGAGTCTCTGAGGCCAAGACTCGAGACAAGTCTCAAGCTATTTTTTTTAATGCATATGGCAAAACCAATTGGTCAACGTCGATAGTTAGCGCCGACTGGCTTTGTCGACTTTTATCGTACATCATACAAAACACACGCTAATCGGTTACCGCATAGTGAAAAAACCACTCATTTAACATAAGTGGTTCCAAAGTTGCACCTTTTTAAATGAGGGCATTATTTTTCGATGACCCAGTGTATTAGGTTAACATTAATTAACTTTAAAATATAATTTTCAGGAGAGCTCGAGTATGGAAACTAAACAAAGATGGCTGGCGACGATCTTACTTCTGCTTCAGAACGTAATCTCCAAATATGCGGAGAACGAGATACTTCTATCACTCAACGTTCTCAAAGCATCACACATCTCTCCCGCAGCCATATTCTTCAACATGGACAACGAGATAGATCCTCTGAACGCCCAGAACGTGAACGAGAACTGTGCCAACTTGTCTCCGGATGTGATCTTTGTGAGATTCTTGTTCCGGATCATCACGTACGCTCTCACGGAACTGAAGGGATGTGATGGGAATGAGTTGAGAGAGAACGGATCCATGGTGTATTGGTGCAGCCTGACGACCAGTTTGATTTGTCACGTCAAACATATTCTTTATCTTAGAGGTTAGTTGTAATAATGTTTGTACCTATCTCATCATAATATTGTAATATCTCTACCTTTCTAATTACAATTTTCTAAAATTTCACCTATCTGATCATAATTTTAAAATATCTTCATTATAATTTTCTAATATTTATACCTGTCTCATCATAATATTCTAATTTTTCTTCCTATCTCATAACAATTTTTTAATGTTTCTACCTATCTCATCATAATTTTGTTTTATTTCTTCCTATCTCACCATAATTCTGTAATGTTTCAACCTATCTCACCATAGTTTTTCTCAGAGTTTGATGAGGCATGTCTTTCTTTGGTGTAATTTAAATTTATTTTGTATTATTTCAGATGGCTGTCGATTTCCCCTCCTGGCAAAGACCGCCCAGAGCGTTTTACAAAACGAGCAGAGCGGATTAAATACGGGACTGTACGAACCCGAAGAAAATATTCCTTTAGGCGAACTCGCATCTATTTGCAACAGCCTATCGTGGTGGCAGCCCTTGCTGAGCGTGCACTGGTGCCACCTGCTCGTACGGTTGAAGTTCTTGGAGCAGAAGTATTGGACCACGCTGTTTGGTTTCCTGCAGAATGCCTCCATCCACCGAGACAATAGCAGCAATAGGAATCTCCACGATGAATTGTTGCATGTCGGTTGCATGATGACACTCTGTGAACATTTTGTAAGTACCAATACCATGATGGCATACTCAATTGTTCTCAGCCAATACTGATAGAATCCTCTTGAAACTGAAGACAGTGATAGATGAAAGTATGGACTACAGATTGACTGTTTCGAACTTACGCTATTTGGGAATTCCTTGAATAAAAAAATATTCTGAAAGTGCCCCTGAAATTTACGGGATCTGAAAATTTTCTATTCATTTTTTTTTTTAAATAAAAAATTAATCTGGGTTTATTGATATAAACCCAAATACATCTTTGTACACTTCACAGTAAGTTTGAAAAGCTTGTGTCGTGAAGTGGAGTAGGTCGGCATCGGGGATCGAACCTGCACCCACTGGATTAACAGTCGAGCGCGTTACCAACCAGGCTACCGACCACTTCGAATATACGCTTACGTTATTCTTATTTCGGGCTAACATTCTCATGCAAAATTTGAAAAAATGAAGAGAAAATAGAACAATTTTTGCTCAGTGCATATAGGCCTTTAAGTGGATCGCATTACGCCAGCCGACGGTCATTCATAAGCTTGATGGAAAGTCCATCCTTTGCTGTATATCTGTTGAGATAATTTATGTTTTCCAGGTGGACAATGGTCTTGAAGAGGTGGTGTATTTGACTTGGTTGCTAGTGAACAGAATCCACTTGGTGGTGAGATACAGTGAGGAGAGTGTAGTGAGGGAACTATTGGAGAAGGTGAATTCTGTGGCCAGTGCCTCAGGGTTGTTGCTGCAAGCTGTGGCTGCCCGATGTCACAACATTAAGGTAACTCTATGGTTGGACTCACACATTAGTCACAACATTTCCCGAAAAGTACCACCACATTTCCCGAAACGTACCACCACATTTCCCGAAACATACCACCACATTTCCCAAAAAATACCACCACATTTCTCAAAGAATACCACCACATTTCCCGAAAAATACCACCACATTTCTCAAAGAATACCACCACATTTCCCGAAAAATACCACCACTTTTTTTTTTTAATTAAGCAGGCCACCCTAATTGGATGATTTGTGATACCACCACTTTTTACAAAAAATAACATCATATTCCCTGAAAAATACCACCACATTTCCCGAAAAATGATACCACCACAATTCCCAAAAAATACCACCACTTTTTACAAAAAAATAACGTACTTCCCGAAAAATACCACCACATTTCCAATAACACCACATTTTCCGAAAAATGCCACCAGTTTTCCAGTTTCAGTATGAAATCAACTTATTCTATAGTTTTGTTTTTGTTTCAGGGTTCCTTTGGCATGAAAGTTTGTCACATTCTTTCGAATTGCCACTCCAGCCAATCAGGTTCGCTGCTGGTTTACATCAGTCGTGTGATTGGTGGACTGCCGCCCAGCATCTCGCACGCCTTCGCCCGATTGGCCATCACAAGATGCAAATATCTCCTGTCACTTTCCATAGAAGAAGTTAATGAACAGTTGGCCAAAGAAGATTTGCAGATTGCTTTGGATATGCTGCGGCAGGATCAAGTCCACATAAGGTAATACACAAATTGTTCTGTTTAAAGCGGTTATCAGTGTCAAAAAATTTGACAGCTCTCTTATAATAAGGACTACATTTCGTTTCATCCGTCTTGTCACACTTTTTGTATAGAATTACTATGTAGCCAGTGGCCAAGTTATATGAAACAAGGAGTAGGGAACCTATATAAATGTAGGAAGACTTAATGGATAAAGCCATAGATAAAACTTGACCGCTGCCTTTTTCGATCCTAGCATTTCCGTTAGGTATATGTCATTGTTTTCCGATGTAAAGTACGCTAATTTACCATTTAATTACATAGGTTATTATTATTATTATTATTAGGTGTTATCAGACAGGCAGCTATGCTGATATGTCTGATCTCACAACAGTATTCACTCATTCAGTCTGTCAAGTCCATTTTTAAACACATTACCACTTTCACTCATTCAGTCCGTCAAGTCCATTTTCAATTACATTAACACTTTCACGCATTCAGTCTGTCAAGTCCATTTTTAAACACATTAACACTTTCGGAAACAACTAACTCCGGTGGCAGACCATTCCATGCATCCACCACTCTATTGGAT
This sequence comes from Ceraclea dissimilis, assembly GCA_963576895.1. Taxonomy (NCBI): domain Eukaryota; kingdom Metazoa; phylum Arthropoda; class Insecta; order Trichoptera; family Leptoceridae; genus Ceraclea; species Ceraclea dissimilis. The sequence goes on from OY756363.1 coordinate 19,490,698, forward strand.
AAGAAATGCTTCCAGGGATTCTGCTTGAAACTGTACTTGTTTAGCTTCAAACTGTGACCTCTCAAATTGGTGTTTTGGTTGAGGCAGAACATCAGCTTATATTCCAAAGGTAATTTCCCCACTGATTATACATAATGAGTCACTGAAATATCACCAGGTTTTATGCAACTGTGGACAAGCAATGTGACACGCAATCATATGTTTGTAGCTCCCATGGCGTCCACCATAGATTTGTCATAGATAATAGAAGGGGCTCAATGTTCAATAGTTCTTCCCACATTAATGTAGGTTCCTTAATAAGGACTATTACCAACTATTTCACAGTATGCCACTTGCAGATAACTTCAGAACTGTCAAATTATCTGGGACAGTAGCTTGTTTTCGTTATTCTTGTGTCCTCCTTGGAGGTTAGAGACTGTCTTTTGAAATTCCTCTAAATCTTAGCCCATATATATTTTTATTTTGCAGGCATCCTCAATTAATTGAAGAGTTGAATCTCCTAGCGTCCACATTCTTCGATCTGTCCCCCATCGTCCTCACTCAAGACCGCCCCATTAATCCGCAGTACATCAAGACAACCACCATAGACACTGGATGGCTTGTAAAACAAATTAAAAATAGGTCAGTGTTTTAATTCTAATGCTTTAAACTTTACAATGATTTTAATTCTAGTCCTTTAAATTTTACAATGGTGTTAAACTCTAATGCTTTAAACTTAACAATGATGTTAATTCTAATCCTTTAAATTTTTCAATGATGTTAATTCTAATCTTTTAAATTTTACAATAATGTTAATTCTAATGCTTTAAATTTTACAACAATGTTAATTCTGGTGCTTTAAACTTTACAATGATGTTAATTCTAATGCTTTAAATTTTACAATGGTGTTAACTCTAATACTTTAAACTTTACAATGATGTCAATTCTAATCTTTTAAATTTTACAATGATGTTAATTCTAATCTTTTAAATTTTACAATGATGTTAATTCTAATCCTTTAAATTTTACAATAATGTTAGTTCTGCTACTTCAAACTTTACAATCAAGTTGATTTATTCTAATGCTTTGGATTTTACACTGGTGTTAATTCTAATGCTTTAAATTTAACAGCGCTGTTAATTCTAATGATGTTAATTCAAGAAATTGTTTTTTTCATTTACAGATGTTACGCTAATCCCAACGAACCACACGTCTTTGGGAAATTAACAAGTCAAGCAAAACTTCTGCAGTCGTTAGATTCCGAGCAGTTAAACACAATAGTCAACTGTCCAGAATTTGACAGACAGATCATCGGTCAAATGTTGATGTTGGCAGTTAAAAATTATATCAAAAAACTCGTGGACGAAGCGGTTGAATGGGACGGTATACAACGAGAGAGAAATCACAATTATTTCACAAACAGTCCCAACTATTATACGTCCTACGCGATGAGAAACGAACAGAGATCACAGTTTTACGTGTCGGTGAAAGATTTGAACGATTCCGCCGATCCGACGATTAGATTCGGGAAATTGAAAGTTGAGGCGAAGGAGGACCCGTTGGAAATAATTCCGCCAGCGTTCGATCACTACATGACGATTTCGCTAACACATTTCGAGAAAACTGTTCAATCATTGGTGTCGCTATTTCCTAGGCAAAGCAGACCGTTGAGTCAGTTCGATACGGGAACGTTTTCCGAAGACCAAACAATGGATAAATACACGCGAAGATGTTTCCAAGTGTTTCGAGACAAACAGTTCCATCAGGAACTGTTGGGAGTACAGAATATATTAAAATGTTATTTAGAGTCGTACAAAATGTTGGAAGTTATTCTCAACGACGTGAATTGCGACGTCAAAGATAAAATATTGGATTCGTTTTTACCGAAGAGTCTAGCGAGATCGCTGACGTCGTTCAACGTGATCGCTCTGCAGTATACGTCATATTTGATAAACATGTTGGAAAACGATCTACAGAGCAGTAATGATTTCCGTTGCGGCACTTTTAGAACCAGTGACGTGACGAGTATAGATCATACGATGAACATTTGTATAAATAATGCGTCTGTGGCGTTGAATCTCAAAGCTGTTTGGAAGCAACTGAATTTGGAGAGTAATGTGACGAGAGTGCAGTCGGCCATCAACTGTCTTTACGGTTATATCAGGTATTGTGTTAAAGTGAGTATGCGAAAAACATATTTTACAAAATTGTCTTGTCATTAAAATGCATATTTTACAAAATTGCCCTCAGATTAAAATGCATATTTTACAAAATTGCCTTCACATAATATGAATATTCTACGAAATTGCCTTTACATTAAAAATAAGCGTATTTACATAGAAAACTGCTTTCACCTTATAAATATGGATATTTTACAAAATTGCCCTCATATTTAAAAAATGCATATTTTGCAAAATTGCCCTCAGATGCATATTTTACAAAACTGCTCCACATTAACAAAATATGCATATTATACGATATTCCCTTCACATAAAAAATGTACATATTTTACACAATTGCCTTCAGTTTAAAATATGTATTATTTTCAATTATTTTAGGACACTCTTCCCATCAGTCTGGTTCACCTTTCTTGTCCCGAAGGTGATCAGAGTGTTGGCATGATGGGAGAATTGGCTCTCACGTGTGATAAGCTGTTGACATTGCTTAGATACTGGCAGGACAGAGTGACTGGTGGAAATTGTATAATGTCCCACACTGTGCGCTCGCATGCTGAGCGATTGCTTGTTGCTCTCTGCAGGTAAGTGAGCAGGATTTTTGATTACCTATAAATCCAAGGCATTTTGCACATTTTGCAGTAATCAGTGACGGGTGTACATTATTTTATCTTTGGCCTTATCGCACTTTGAAGAGAAATATCCAGAATGAATGGTGAACCTCATCACTGAACATATTTATTTTTTTATCAGTATCAGTGTGAATATCAGTATATAATGGAGTTAGAGTGTATTATACATAATTAAGATAAAGAAAATGTTTACTAGGGCGAGCTCATCTCCCGAATAACCTTACTACTTTGAATTATATGTTTTTTTCAGATGTGACTTTGCTAGTTCCTTCGCCCTGGTCCCTCCACTGGCGTGGGGCAAAATGGATATCTTTGAGGAAGTCAGCAAGAATCCTACTATTGGAGACTTGCAAGGCAATGGTGGACCACCTAGTGGTGGGGCAACGGAAAAAAGGATCAAAAAACAGATTCCCATCCCTATAGACACTCTGCAAGACATGGATGTGTTGGAACAGTTCTTATACAGGTGAGGTGTTTTTTGGTTGTAGATGTAAAAAAAATATGGAAATTATTACAGTTGGGACATTTATCACAGGTGGGACATTTACCACATATGGGATATTATCGCAATTGGGACTTTAACATTGGTGGGACATTATCACAATTGGGATTTTTATATTGGTGGGACACTATCATAATTAGGACATTTATCATTGTGGGACATATTTATAGCTGATACAGTTATCATAGGTGGGACAATTACTCTAAGTGGTTCATGAGTCTCATGAGAAGTTGTGTAGGGTAAGTAATTTATTGTAGTCGGGAAATTTACTTCAGGCCTGACAATCACTGTAAGTGGGACATTTATCATATTTGGGACAATAATTATCCAGAGCGGGACATGGATAAATTATCTTTTTAGTTCAATATTTATCCTTTATAATCTGTTTTCAGAGTGAACTTGATTGGGTGGAGCAGTAAGAAGGGCTTTGAGGAGATCTGGATGAGTTTGCTGGCTGCGTTGCAGGGTAACGGGACACACTGGGCTGTGCGAGGGGTCATGCAGCTCATACTCTCCACTCACTACACAGTGGGAGGGTGCAGTAGTCGGCCTGACACTACCAGGATGTTGCATGGACTGCCCTCTCATGAGTAAGTTCACCATACATATTTAAAATGTGCATATATTGTGAAGGCAATTATGTAAAATATGCATATTATGTGAAGGCACTTTTGTAAAATATGCATGTTTTGTGAAGGCTTTTTTTGTAAAATATGCATATTATGTGAAGGCAATTTTATAAAATATGCATATATGTGAAGACAATTTTGTAAAATATGCAAATTATGTGGAGGCAGTTTTGTTAAATATGAATTTGTAAAATTACACCATTACTAATGAATTTCCTAAATTGTACCAACTTCGAAATGCATTTCCCTAAGAAAACATGAATACTACAAAATGATATATAGCATACAAAGGGACAGAGTATGAAAAAAATATCCACTAGATAAAAAAATTATGAACCAAATAACAGCATTATATCTCAGAATAATCTCAAGTTTCGGTGAATTTCAGAAGTAACTTTGGAATTATTTTTTATCAAAATAATTACAGTAATCGAATTTCTATCTACTAGTCACTAAAACATATCTTACATTTTATCCATGTCTTAAGTCTTAGGATGATATCTTTAGTATTAGCTGAGTCATCTTACTTTTCCTGATGTGATTTCTCGTTTATTTAGGCACTATTTTAACATTTCTGTCTACAGTTTCAGAAAGCTGAAAGCTGTAGCGTTGGAATGCGGAGTGTATGATCTCTTGTTCCCTGAGACTAATATGGAGGAATATCTGTTTGCTGACAATAACTACAACTATTCGACTTTCAGTATGGAATACCTTCTTCACTCTGCAGGTAAACATATAGTACATAATATACACCAGCCCTTGTTAGCCCACTGCAGGTCATAGGTCTCTCCATTCCTGCTGTACTCCTCTCTCTTCCAGGAAATTTCGTTGCCCATTCATTTCGGGACCGGAGAGAATTTTGGAGCCAAAGGTCTCTGAGGTCGTGAGTCGACTCTCAAATCTTTTAAGTGCGTAACTGCCAACCTCAAGTTGAGTCTTGAGTCAAAATATTATAAGAGTTGCATCTTATATAAATCGACAATAAATGACAATCATTTACACAAGGCACACATATTGTATAAAAATTCTTTTGAGGCATGGAATCAATTAGGAAAATTAGTAAATACATTGTTCACACTGAGTTTCTACCCCATACTCTTCATTTGAAAAGATCAGTTTCAAGTAAGTTAGCAAACTGGACCGACAATCCTAATAGTAATTCCATACTAATTATTTCAGGTGTCAATGATAATCCTGATGTAAGGACTCAGAACAAACTGAAGGAGATTCAAAGGAATCTGGAAGACCTGGGAATAGACATTGAGAGTTGTCTTCAATTGTTGATGGACATTGCAAGCCAAGCATTCTTACCTGAGGTATCTACTTATCATTCAGTGTTTATCATTTCGATAAAGTTATTCACAATCGCCTGATGGTGAGGGTGCAAATCCTCGAATACTAGTCGCGAAATCTTAAGTCATTTTTGCGGATTTTAATCTAAATTATTTAGTTTTTCATTTTTCCATAAAAACGGACTTCCACCATTTACCGATGGTCAAAAATATAGAGTTTACCAAGGCATGTGACTCGAGTAAACAACACCACTGATGAGATATTGATACAAAATTGTGTGTGTTTATTTCTAGTGTGAATGGGGCCTAGGGGGTCGTGCCTCCCTGCTGTGTTGTATGGTGGGGGTGAGTGCGTGCTTCACTCGCGTGGAGCAGTGGACGTGGCTGGGGGGACTACTGCAGAGCGTGGCCGCCACTGCAGACCACAGGGACTGGCCGGCGCAACACTATGTGCAAGTGGGGACTGCAATGGTCAAAGCTGTGCTACAGGAGGTATATATTTAGATCTCAAGGCTTTTAAATATATAATTAGCAAGTCTCAAGTTGAATCTTTAGTCTTTGAGGCCAAGACTCACGATGAGTCCAAAGGCTTTTGGACATTACTAAGTCTCAAGTTGAGTCTCAAATCGTTGAGTACATTGTTGGCGCAGTTGGTTGAGGCGGCAGTCTCTCAAGCGGGAGGTGCCAGGTTCTAATCCCGGCGCTGGCGATATATTCCACACTTTGCAATTCAGGCTTTTAGCCTAGTGTAAGCTGTGCAGGAAAGTACATATTTGGGTTTGTGTACAATGCAAGCCTAGATCCTTTTTAAAAAAAAAATCTGTCTAACCCTTTTCGTAACCATCGGAACAACTACCAATGATTGTATGTCCGGGTTGACTATAAGATATTGGTTTTGGAATAAGTCACCTGTTAGCACACTACTATTGTCTTGTTTTGTAATTGTGCATGATTTTTTGGTTAGCGAAAATTTACTTGTTTATTTGTATTTTGTTATATACAGATGTACGTAGACAGTCCTCTGGTGCGGTCGTGCTTCACCCCGTCAGGCCAGGGCCAGTTCCGTGCTGGTGCTCTGCATGCTATGATTCTCCACCTGCGTCTGTACAGGGACCTGCACTCCAAGCACATCCACGCCACCAGCGTGCTGCCCCCGCCCACCATACAGAGCATGGCTGCACACCTCGAGGGAACACTGCATGACACACAAACACACAGGTACAATAACTCTTTAACTGATCGTGAGAAAAAATCGGGAAAAGTTGGAAATCGGGGCTTAGCTAAAACTAAAGATATCATCCTAAGACTCAAAACACGGATAAATAAGGATAAGTTTTAGTAACTCAGACAAAAATTGTCTTCAGATTTATAAATATGCATATTTTACAAAATGGCTTTCAGATTAAAAACACTATGCATATTTTGCAAAATTACTTTCAGATTAAAATATGCATATTTTGCAAAATGGCCTTCAGATTATAAATATGCATATTTTACAAAATGGCCTTCAGATTAAAAGTATGCATATTTTACAAAATTGCTTTCGATTAAAAATATGTATGTATCATATTAAAAATTTCAAGCACACAGATACACAGGCCATACATAATATATTAATTATTCACACACAACAAGACACTCACACTACATGGTTGCATGGGAGGCAGAGAAGGTGATGGGAAGATGTGGAGGGGATAGGAACTGGATTCAAGTGTAATTATAATATTTTCTTTGTATTGTAGGTTGTCTTTGTACGAGAGGTCCATCCTGTGGCGCCTGGTCATGATGTTTATAGACCTGGGGCATGAGACTATGCTGACAGCTGCAGCCAACTTCTTACTTACCAATCACACACATCCCTGCTTCCAGCAAATCATGAAGGTATGTTTTAAAACGAGTCTGTAAAGAGTTATTTTAGAGTTATCTATCCCCTCACACCGCGTCCCTTGCAGGGTAGGCAGAAAGGACAGAGACAGCCCAGATATTTAAAATGAGATTAAACCCTTTAAAGTCATGCTGTAGAGATGAGATCGCTGAGATTTTGTTCTTTTTTATTGTTTATTGTTGTTTGTCGTCCATAGAACCTATATCGGGCACTTGGACTCATCAGTTTTACATAATTAGATATTTATTTATTCATTCATACACGGCGTTAGCCATTTAAAAAACACAGACAAACATATCATTACAACAACTCCATTAAAACAATATAATTTAAACAATAATACCTAAGCAATCACCAGAAACAATCTTCAAAATAAAAACAAAAATATATATATACATCATTATACATATATAAAATCTATAGATATATAAACCGCAAACAAAAAAAAAACACACATATAAATAAAAAAAACACACATATAAATAAAAATAACACAATAAGAGTCATAGTTATAAAAAAAAATAATAAGAAGAAACATTTATGAAAATTATATACAGAAAACTATGTCAATAATTTTAAAAAAATACGTAATATAGACTAATTAAGTACCCAAATAAAAATACATGCCGTACATTATAGCGCATTTGAATATATTCACAACAATAATCAAGTATATATGTGTAGGTACTAGGTACATAAAACAAAAATGCACAATTATAAAAACAAATGAAATAGTGAGTGGGGCATCAGGGCCGCAACAACGAAAACGAAACACTATCCAGTTCAATTATTACTCAATTTTATCAAATCTACACAAAAGTTTATATAGACAGCCACAACATATAAGTAATGTAAAAGTAAAAGTAACGCTTATAAATATATTAAATTGATTGATTGATATATAAAATATATAATACTGTGTAGTTTTCGACGTCTATCCTCGATCGCGTCCGGTGTAAGAATTTTTTCTTCTTGGAAATGTCGTTGACAGCTTCACGATTTTGGGCACAGAATTGATAAACTTTACTTCCAGGTCTTCCTCGCCATCTTCCTTCCTTCTATCCACTTCATCCCACATTTCCTTTAGCTGCTTCCTCTGCATAAGTGTCAGATCTTGTTTGAGTTTAACATTATTTGGCAATTTTGAACGGTTAGAGACAAATCTACTAGCATGATTCTCATCGTTGAATATAATCTTGATGGGTCTACTTGTGTTGCTGCTGTTCCTTACACCAAGTCTATATGCTGCCATAACACGTAAGTCGCCTGTATCATCAACATCACTCACCAGTTTCTTTACCTTCTGTAGATCTGTTTTTGATTTTTGTTCGCCATCCTTAGACTCCGGAACATTGATTACTATGACATTTTTCTTACGAGCGTTTCTATCAGCCATTTCGTCGAGAGTCTCACTTATATTGGTAAAAGAATCGGTTGACGAATTTTCGGTGACACTTCTCTCAAAAAAACTTTTATATATTTTTACCTGTGTTTCGTCTGACGATGACAATATGGAAACACTGTTGACGGTGACGGACATTCCAAAAGTAAGTGGTAGCAATATGTCTTTTTGGGCCTGGCTGAATTTGTTTCTCGGATCCACTAATATTTCTTGAATTTTACGAACTGCATCAGACAATTCCCTTGTTAGTTCCGTAGCACTCTGGACAGCCATCATAATAAAAACAATATATATTATTCTAGTGGGTGAAGACGGCCCTGTGTTATCTAGTATACAACCAATCAGATGCACTTTAATATTAATATTGTCTGTGTGTGTATGAAACGTTGTATCGAGTTAAAGTATATGCAGGTGTTGTCTGTGTGTTAGTTTAGTTTATAGAAATTTATTATTACCGCGAAATATTAGATGATAATAATTACAAATGATCAATTTGCGAAACAAATAATTCACATCGGAATAAACAAATTATACAAAAATATTCAGCACTTTTTCGTGATCACAATGGTATATATTACAGCATTCTTTAACTGAGGGAAACGATTAAATTTATTTTTGTTTGCGGAGACTAAAATAATACGTGTTCAATGATATTAAAAATATAGGATATATAAAAATATAGATATATAGCAATTAAAGTAATAGTCATAATGCACAATATTAATGCTAAGGAGTGTAAAGGGCTCTGTTAGCATTTCGTCAGTGACAAAGTATGAAGCAAGACAACAGATAGTGAAAGCACAATAAACAATTTATGATATGTGTAGTCAGTTCAATGCTGGAGTGAATGTAAATGGTTCATTCCAGCATTTCGTCGACAGAGTAAAATGATTTATCAACGAGGTACGCTTTCACTGCTCCCTCAAATTTACTGTCACTCAGAGAATTCATTTTTTCCGACAACTTCTTGAACTGTCGGGTTAATAAATTCATAAAAATGACATAATATGTACCTTCCTAACTTTATGTTTCCGTGAGATTTCTAACATGTAATAGACAATAAGTATAATCTGTGTGTATTTTCCAGGGCGTCTGCTGGGCCATTATCCAGCACAGATATGTCCTCAACACCAGTGTGAAGGATGCCTTCTTCAAGATGATGACAGCACAACCTCAACTGTGTCACACGTACCTGCCTCTGATGCTTACCTTAATATATTCAGGTAGGTAGCATATTAAGGTCATAGGACCTATCCTATCGCTCTGACACTCCTGCGGGTGCCGGGAGTGTTACTGTTCATTTCACCGACATCGAAAACTACGCTTTCGACACTAATATCGAGTTTTGTATGCCACATCCTCTGTCCCCCCTACTGTCCTGCGAGTGTCGGGAGTATTACTATTCATATCGTCGACACTGAAAACTATGTATTTGACACTGATATCGATTTTGGCATACCACATGAACATATTTCCATGATATATTTACATATTTACCTGCAGTACTGCGGATGCCGGAAGTGTTACTGTTCATTTCATCGGCAACGAAAACTATGGATTCGACACTAATATTGATTTTTGCATACCGTCAATAAATGTAGTAAAGAGTGTGATGGTAGCATTGTTTCGTATTACAGAAGTGATTCCACCGGTTGACGGCGTCCTGGAGCCCGAGCAGCTCCTGAGTTCCATGCAGCGCGCGGCTCTCCTGCAGTGCGCAGCTCTGGCCAGTCCTCCTCACCACGCGGCAGACATCCTACATCTCCTCTCCACATACATGGCACACTTCCTGACACCACACGCTATTGTCCACAAGATTACACTCGAGTTTGTGGACTGCTGCAGGTTAGTGTGTAATTTTATATTTTTATTCATAAATGTTTTTTATTTAAATTGTTTGAATTTTTGCATTCACCAATTTGCTGGTTTTTATCATATCGTTTTGTATTATAGGCCAGTGTAAAAACATCAGAAAAGGGGGTATAGCGTCAATAATTCTCGGAAAGCTGGAAACTATTTTAATCTCTTCTTTAACATGCAAAGAAGGTTTTTTGAAGTTTGCACCAAATTTGCGCTTGTGCTAAGTACAGGGTGACCCAAAAACCGAAACATTTTTGTATTTTTTTCAGTTTTTCACTAATAAATTCTAAACGGTGCTTTCTAGGAAAAGATTGTTTTCTTATAAATTAAAGTACGTGATATTCTGCGTCGTTTGAGCATAAATACTCTTTTGAACATCAAAAAATAATTGTGATACATACACTGCCAATTACATATTAATTTTCTCAACAAATTGAAATATTCCTATTTTTCTCTTTTGATGTCGAATAACTTCTCAAATTACGGTATTTACGGCAATATTTTACTAAACATATTTAATGGTGGGTTAATTTTTGTTAACTTGAGATTAAAACTTTACACCTACAGCGCATAGTTTAAGATGCACAGGTGTTTAAAGAGAGACGAGTGAAATAAAGAAATTTATTAAATGATAGAATTAGATATGTAAAAGCAAAGATAATTTAAATTTTACTCTTTCATTTTGTAAACCTATAGTTTTTCAAGTAAACTCAAAATTTTCAATACTGTTACGCCACTGAATAACATTTTATATCGAAAAGAGTAATTTTTTTACCTTCATTGGTTTTATTAAAATATCTCCTAAACGACTAGGGTTAGGAAAAAGATCTATGTCGCAAAATTTATCTATGATAATTTTTCTATATTATATTTGAAAAATAATTTCTTTAAGGCTCCAATATACCATAGCTAGGAATTCGAAATGAACGTCGCTTCCCCTCTCTTACCGCTCCAAAATTTTCAAATATTTCCACCGCAAGTTTTGTGCAATATTTACACACACATTCATCAAAACTTATACATTCAAATAATACAACTACGGGGCCTACATATTATAATATTTTAGTTTGAATTTCTTTAAATTCTATCAAATACCATTGTATTTGATAGGTGCATACCTACCTATTATATCATTTGTGTATTGTTTTATTTGGGTACAAGAACGATTGGAACATATTTTGATACTACTAATTCTATCGATACTAGTTGTCCTCAGTGTGATTCGCACTAACTGGGATTTGTTCAAGTAATAATGAAAGAAAAAGGAGTGCATACTGCATAGAGATTAATACATAGGCATGTAAATAAAATTATTGTACCATATAATACAATTCAATTTCAAAATTCTTTTTTTCTTCAATATACGGCTAGAGAAGCCTTTACATAGATAATAATAAAAAAATATATAACAATATGTCTAAAAATAATAATACAATCCTTTACTTGTAATACCTTATAATAACTGTATACAATCATGTACATACGCATCTATGTATTTTAAATAATATAAAAAAAAAAACAAATATATAATAATATGGCAATTATAATAGTAGTAGCTAGAGGTACATAATTTTAAAATAAAAATAAAATAATATAATATAATAATTTTCTCTTAATATTTTTATCACCTATTATCACCTATTTAATCACCTAAGAAGAAGTTGCCTGTAGGTTCGTGAAAATCTTAAATTATTACAAAAAATGTAAACTAAGTAGAATTTGTAAATTATATAAAGAGATATATTTTCTAGTAGGTACTGTAAACAAACTTTTTAATTTCAGTTCAATTCAGTGTTCCGAGTAATAAAACGATTTTGCCTTGCATTAAGAGAAGTATTTCTGATTTTTGGATATGTTATAAAGGTGAGTCTTGTGGTTCGGAATCCAAGAATGCGACCTCCTTACCCTTGTGCGTTCACTAGGCCGAGCCAAATTTTATCGTAATGTTATTATTAAAAAAGTTATGCATTATCCAAAATGCTTTATTATTGAAAAAAAAACCTTTTTTTACGATAGCTGAAATTTTCTGAATATATTTTCGTAAGGGTAAGTTTTAAAGGAAAATGGCATTAGTAAAAGTTGTAGAAGATTCAATTTACTATAATAAGAAAACTTCATAAATGGTAATTTTTTTTAAATGGGATTTTGGGCAATGCACTAATTTTTAAATAATAACATTACGAAAAAACTTAATAAAACAAAGGTATAGGAAATTTAATATTCAATAACTCTTACTTTAATCTTTTTTCTCTAGGGTGCATCTGTAAAAAGTTTTAATCATTCAACCGAAAAACGGGCGGAATTTCGTCGGTTTTTGGCTCGCCCTAGTGAACGCACAAGAGTGGGGAGGTTGCCAACTTGGATTCTGAACCACAAGACCAACCTATATAACATATCAAAAAATCAGAAATATTTCTCGATTAGCAAGGTAATGTACCATGTTCATTCTCCATTCAATGGGCTATACAGAAAATTTCAAAATGTGTCGCTTAGTTCAGTGGTCCCCAACATTTTTTTCGCCACGGACCGGTCAGCGTTTGATAATTTCACCGCGGCCCACTGAGGGTAGGGGGGTTACATTGGGGGAGGGGGGTCACATTGAATGTAGATTTTTTATTTTTTTATTACTTAATAAGGAAATATCGTTTTACAGAGAAATATAAAAACTCCGAAACGGGAAAAATTTCGCTACTACCTGATTCCACCATAACCGCAACCGTTTTTGTATGGAATAGGGTCGCTGTTATAGTCCAAACCGATACAAATCAGTACGAACGAGATAAGAATATTATTTTATTACAAAAAAAAGACAGAAAAATTATCTGAATCTCGATCGACAGAGGACGACTTTTGACATTGATGACGTGTTTAAATACGATTTGGCTTATTTAAGTTACGACAACACCGCCTTCGGAGTCAAGGTGCGACCAGTTTAACAAAAAACGACATCGCATTCGGAACATATATTGTATATTATGGCAGTGTAGTGTTGTTTTACTTCGCAGGTATTAAGATGGTAACTTTACGTGAAGGGGTTTTTAACCGAATAATTATTTTAAGCTATTGACGATTTTTATCAAAAAAAATATTTTGATTTTTAAGCACGCGGCGTTGCCCAGTACCATAGGTTGGAGACCACTGGCATAGTTGACGGTGTTAGTGTGGTATAAATAACTAATAACTATTTGAATATAGTATGTACCTATTTCTTTGATGGTGTTCGTAATAATTAAAATTCAAATGAAAGAATTCCTACTTAGAGTTCCATATCTATTAGTCCAAGAGCCCATCGTTGAAATCATGACGGATGTGTTTTTTGATCGAAATGTGGTTTAAAAGAATGTTTAGACATAATATAATACATTGCCATAGGGTTGCCTAGCAAAATCTTGCCGCGAGTACCTTTACCATGATGATTATTGACACCAATTTTGAAGCGAATTGCACCCATCTGTTTTTTAAGTAAAATTAGCACCATCGGAAAGAGGCCGATTTGAAGATATAGAAAAACATGGGTTGCCTGTCCTCAGTCTGCCGCAACCCTAGGCAACCCAGGCCCAAAGATGCCATTTTCCGAAGTAAAATGCACCCATCTGTTTTTTACACGAGTGACACATCAAATTGAAGCTACTGTCTTCCTCGATACGATGGGATAGGGTTGCCTACCTAAAACCTGCCGCAAATTAGGGTTGCCTGCATTTGAATGATGATATTTGAATGATGATGACCTAGTGAAAATGTGGTGGCATATCCAGGAAAATATTATATTATATTACGGGTAAACTACTAGTCCTACGAAAAAATTGACATAACATTTTTTGTACAGAATTTAGCAAGGATTATTTTTGTCATTGACTACATTCTCCTATCTCTTACCATATTCCTATAAAATGCGAAAAACCGCGAAGAGGGACCTTTTCGGGGGGGGGGGGGGGGGGCAAGGGGGGTTGCGGCAGGATTTTGATAGGCAACCCTAGTGCGATGTAATACCCTATAGGTAAGCTATCATTTATACCACATTTCGATCAAAAAACAGATACGTCATAAATTAAGCAGCGGGCTCTTGGATTAGTAATTATTAGAATATAATATTTCTTTGATGGTGTTGGTAATAAATAAATTCAAATGAATAAACAGGAGTTCCTAAATAGTGTTAATAGTTCCTATCGATACACGATTTTCATTTAGTAGTGTTGGTAATTATTTCGTAAAATATAAATAATGAATTCAAAATTGTGCAGTACGTCCATCCCGTGCAAAAGCAAAGCTCAGACTGAATTTGAAAGGAAGGGTATACTAATTCTAGGAATGCTTTTTTAAAAGAAACCTGGAAAGAAATTTAAAATCTAAAACAGCAGATTTGTCAAGATTATAATAACCAATATTTTGGCTAAATTATACTTTTATATCTGAAAAATTGAACGGAAATTCTTGGAATTCCGTAAATTTTAGGGGTGCTTTCGGAATACTTTTTTATTCAAGGAATTTCCAAATCCTTTAATTCTAAAACAGAAGTCCTGTAGTCCATACTTTCATCTATCACTGTCTTCAGTTTCAAGACGATTCCTTCAGTATTGGCAGAGTAAGAGTCGCCGCGCCGAAGCCGTATAGAGTACCGTAGCCCCTTAACTTAAATACTAAGTGAGGCAGAATTGATTAAAAATGGTATATAAAAAATAAGTTCATACATGTCGTCACTTTTTGTTAAATTACTCCTAAACCAAGCGGTGTAGCATAAATTCGTTAAATTATATTTAAAGGTAAATAAATTTTCTATGAAATGAGTATAATAAAATTAATTTGAGAGTTATAATAAAAAAGTACTAGATGTTCAAATTTGATTTTGTATAGAGGCACGTTGCTATGCAGGAACATTTTGTATGGGAAGCGTGGATTTATTTTACAAAATATTGATATTGATCATCTAGTACATTTTTATTATAACTCCCAAATAAAATTTATTATACTTGTTTTATAGGAAATTTATTTACCTTTAAATATAATTTAACGAATTGGTGCTACACTGCTTGGTCTGGGAGTTATATAACAAAAAGTGACGACATGTATGAACATATTTTTTATATACTATTTTTAATCAATTCTACCTTACTTAGTATTTGAGTTTAATAAATGATTTTGCAATCATAATATAGATAAATTATTGTAAATAAATTTTGCAATAAACATTTTTTTCCTAACACTACCCGTTTAGGAGATATTTTAATAAAACCAATGAAGGTAAAAAAAAAAATCTTTTCACTATAAAATATTATGCAGTGGCGTAACAGTATTGAAAATTTGGGTTTTACTTGAAAACCTATAGGTTAACAAAATGAGAGAGTAAAATTCAAATTATCTTTTCTTTTACATATCTAAATCTATCATTTAATAAATTTCTTTATTTCACTCGTCTCTCTTGCAACACCTGTAAATCCTTAATTATGCACTGTAGGTGTAAAGTTTTAATCACAAGTTAGAGAAAATTAACCCACCATTAAATATGTTTAGTGAAATATTGCCGTAAATACCTGATTTGAGGAGATATTCAACAACAAAAGAGATAAATATGAATATTTCAATTTGTTGAGAAAATTAATATGTAATTGGCAGTGTCTGTATCATAATTATTTTTTGATGTACAAAAAAGTATTTATGCTCAAACGACGCAGAATATCACGTACTTTAATTTATAAGAAAACAATCTTTTCCTAGAAAGCATCGTTTAGAAGTTATTAGTGAAAAACTGAAAAAAGTACAAAAATGTTTCGGTTTTTGGGTCACCCTGTACATAGCACAAGCGCAAATTTGGTGCAAACTTCAGGAAATCTTCTTTGGATGTTAATGAAGAGATTAAAACAGTTTCCAGCTTTCCGAGAATTATTTACGCTATAAATCTCGTTTTACTGGGCTATTAGTATTTCGTGTGTATTTTTTTATCTAAGTATTTAATTTAACATTGTATCTGCTTTTATCCGATTGAACTTTGCATCTTTACATGATTTTGTGTTTTTATACACGAGTGTTTTTTAATTGATATTTTATACACAAACCCGAATACTTCCTTGCACTAGGTGCAAGCACTAGGCTAAAAACCTTGTAAGTGTGGAATACATCGCCAGCGCAAGGTTTATGAACCTGGCACCTCCCGCTCGAGAGACTGTCGCTGCGCTCGACTGCGCCATGTACTCCAAAGTCTAGAATGTAACAAATTGTAATATTGTGGATATTCTCCAGGTGGGCAGACCTCTGCAGTGTGGACAGGAAGGCGGCCCTGAGTAATTCACAATTAGGGCTGCACCTCACTCCATTTT
Source organism: Ceraclea dissimilis (assembly GCA_963576895.1). Taxonomy (NCBI): domain Eukaryota; kingdom Metazoa; phylum Arthropoda; class Insecta; order Trichoptera; family Leptoceridae; genus Ceraclea; species Ceraclea dissimilis. The sequence goes on from OY756363.1 coordinate 19,507,364, forward strand.
ATGCGGAGATCATGGCTTATGTTGTTTATATGGTAAGTTATTTATTTATTGAGATCACAGTACTGCGATAAGCTCACCCTAGTGCAAAAATATTTCGGCATCTATTTGGTTGTTATGTTAACTTAAAGTGTAAATGTTTAAGTGAAAACCCGTTTTTGGTTAAAAAGCGTTTTCACTGGTTAAAACTAGTTTTCGCTAGTTAAAAATAGCGTTCAACAGTTAAACTAGTTCTCGTTAGTTAAATTTAGTTCTCACTAGTTAAATGTAGTTCTCGCCAGTTAAATCTAGTTTTCGCTAGATAAATCTAGTTTTAGCTAGTTAAATGCAATGTTAATATTAGTTTTAGCTACTTAAATTTAGTTTTCACCAGTTAAAACTAGTTTTAACTAGTTTAGTAGTAAAGCCAGCCAAAGCCGACTCGTAAGCGTCGGAACATCCATCCTGCTCCCCAAACTTATGCTGCTCCAAAAACTCCAAAAACTGCTCCCTAAACTGCTAACAAACTTATGCGATTGTTGATATCTTCCGCCTTCGTTGAGGAAAATCTCAAATAAGTAATCTATATTTTGTTCTGATACAGGTATTCGAAACATCCATAGCTCAGAATCAACTCTCCATACTAAGCGGATGGCTGTTTGACGTGTTGGAACACGTATTAGTTGGGAAGATATCTCCAGAGACCATTCCCTTACCTCTCCTGTGTCTGATAGTCTGCTCCAGTGACAACCAACTCGTCAGAACAATGGCGCCTGCCGTATTCCACACCATGCGAGCGGGATTCCACAACAAACTCAACGAAAACATCACACCGCTCACCAAATCTTACATCACATTCAATTCTAGTCATAATACTTTATCAGACGGAGACCAAATTACTGCAACGGACTCCAGAGACACTAAGAGACTGTCTCTCGCTAATTATAAGTTGAATTTCACAGATCGTAGATTGTTATGTTTGAGTGCGACATATTCAGGTTTCACGGAGTCTCAACTCAGTAAATTAAAGGCTCTCTGTTCGGGTAATGATGCACTAAATGACTTGCTGTCTTGTTTGTAGGGTTGACTAGAAGAAATTGTAATTAGTTCGCCCTAGTAGACAGTTCTTATGATCTGTCTAAAAAGTTCTTATGAAATGCAATTGAATGGAAATAAATGAGAAATAAAGAAAAAAGTAATAGAAGCATGTAACACAAATTCACCAAAATAAATATTTTAACCATTGATTTCATCGTTCAGCATATTTATTTGTTTCATTTGAAATACACATTATTACTAAGCAATATTTTATTTACCAATGTTTAATTGTTTCACTCCATTTGCCTAATCATGTTTGTATATTAATTTGCTGAATTGCTGATGTGTAAAAAATGAACATATTAATATGTACAAACTCCCTTACATGAGCAATAATTGTGGTAACTCGTACAAATCGTATTGATTAACATTATTTCGCAATATATAGCAATTATTTCGGCAATATTTAAAGCAAGACAACGATATTGCATTGCGTGCAAACAAGAAAGAGAATTGACTAAAATGACGGAACTAAAAATAAACAATGAAATAAAATAATATATAAAAAAATGCGCTAATGTTACGTCACGCCTTAATAACAATACTTTTTCATGACTTGCGGAAGACCCAGAGTTTCTGGATAAAATCTTATGGACAGATAAAAGTACGTTAAAAAAAGACGGATTCATGAACATGCACAACCTTCATACGTTTGCACTTGAAAACCCTCATTCCACGCTTCAAGAAAGATCACAGTACCGGTTCAAAGTGAATCTGTGGATCGGTTTCTTGAACGGCCAAGATACTGGTCCCGTGGAGCTGCCGGAAAACCTAAACGGGGAAAATTAACATAATTTTTTACAAAACGAACTACCAAATTTTTTGGACGGCATATCTTGGCCACACGTAGAATGATGTGGTTTCAGAATGATGGCTGTCCCGCGCATTACGCTGTGGAAGTCAGAAACTTTTTGAATGCAGCTTATCCACAACGATGGATGGGCCGTCTTGGACCCATATTATGGCCTCCCCGGTCTCCGAATTCAAACCCTCTAGATTTTTTTTATTGGGGCTGTACAAAGGAAAAACTGTATTCCAAAGAAGTTACCGATTTGACAGATTTGAGGCAACGAATAAATGAAGCCGGAGACGAAATTAATGGGAAAGAAGACGAATATTAATAAAAAATAGCTTTTTAAAAAGATGCCTCATGTGTACCACCCACTATATTCGGGAACGATCGATTTTTTATAAAGGTCATATTCCATTATTCTGGTTCGTTATGAGTTGGTCTACTATCACCCCTCCGCGGGATGACGTTGATTTACGGGACACCCTGTAGGTATATTGCGAAATAATGTTAATCAATACGAATTGTACGAACCGCAATTATTCTCAAAAAATTGCTCGTGCAAGAGCACCTTTTGACCTCATCTTTCACTCATATTTTAAGCTTTGTATTTATATAAATATGATATTGTTTGTATCTATTGAATAAGTCTAACTATTTTATATATTTTACTTTTTATCTATGTACATATTGTTTATTACTTACTTATATAATTTTATTCTTTTTAGAATCTTCACCAAATAAAAAAGTAAATTAATTCAATTATGTAAAAAATATGCAAATGTTTTTTATTTAATATTGACCCATTGATATCCCCTTTTTACGCCCTTATTCATCCCCTCTAACAAAAATTTAGAAACATGGTTAAACACCCACTCATTTTAATAGGAGAATCTACGTGCTAAATCTCAAGTTCGTACCATGTCAGGTTTCCGAGATATTCGTATACTCTTAAAAAAATTCAACCCTTTTTTTCACCCCTTTAGGGGCGGAATTTCCAAAAATCCTTCCTCAGTGGAAGGTTTTGTATTCAAACATATCTGTCTTCTAAATTTCACTTCTCTACGATTAGCCATTTAGGCTGTGTGTTGATGAGCGAGTATGTCAGTCAGTGAGTCATTCAGTAAGGACACTTTCTTATATAGATAGTGAAAAAATGTCTTGGATTCTGCGCAATTTTTCGCGGGTAGGTAACAGCTAGTAAATAAAAAAAAGAGGATACACAGAGGCGCCCGGGCCCCCCTTTACACATTGTCACGCCCCCCTTGGTGGATGCGCCCTCATCTTTGAAAACCAATGTTTTTTTAAAAAAAAGATTGGGCTTGCACCAAACAAACCCAAATACTTTCCTGCACACCTTGCACTAGGCTAAAAGCCTGTATCGCAAAGTGTGGAATACATCGCCACCGCCGGGACTTGAACCTGGCACCTCTTGCTCGAGAGACTGCTGCCTCAACCAACTGCGCCAACCATGTACTAATTCAAAGGGACGAGTATGATGTTTCATTTCCTGCGGCGTTAAAGTTCAAAATTGCATAATCAAAAGTAAAAAATAGCGTTTTTTTATTACTTTTTGGCGATACTTTCGCTTTATTCTAAAAAATTACAGTCATTCACTAGATTTTAATGCATATTACCTACTATCACTGCGAAAAATATTTTTTTCAGTGTATAAGCGCATACCTATACGTACCTATGTTCACGTCACTCTCAATAAATAGTATAATATCACTACCCGTGGGCGTAGACAGGGGGGGAGGGGGGCAGGAAAGTTATATTCTTTCATACTAAATGATAAAACCTCACAAAAAATCACATTATTACCACATATTTTCTCATCATGTCATAAATTTTCTAAAATTAAGTATGAAAATCCACTAAATTACAATTGTTTTGTAAAAAATTTGCCTGCGGCACTATTTCTTTTTTGCTTTTCATAAAGAACATTTTTCACACATATTGTGCAAAGTATTATGTACATTTTCATCATGGATCAAATCACATCCCGACCTACTTGAGTATGCCTCACAAAAAAATTTCGTCTGCGGCGCTATTTACGCTTTTTAAATGCCAATCTTACAACTCGTTTGTTTGCAACGTATTTGAGGAGATTGCTTGGTTTCTTTGGGCATACTGCAAGACGGGAGCCAGACAACTTAGAAAAAGTGACAATGACTGGCCGAGTTGAAGGTGACGGATGCCACTGGAACGACGTTTGCAGAGTCATTGCGGCGCCGGCTGGCTGAAGACAGACCAGGGTGGGCCAGACAGACTGCTGCGAGAAGTAGCGCATGTAGGTCACGATCCTCACAGAATTGAGGGACCGATTTGGAAGAAGAAAAAATGTTATATATATTTTTTTAATTTTTGTTGCCCCCCCTAGCTCCAAGGCTAGCGACGTCCATATATTTATACCTATCTCTCTATAGCCTCTCTAGAGCTTAATGTTCTGATGTAATATCAAATATCAAGCGCCAGCCACCACATCCCTGAGCGTCACATGCCAAATGGCGCTTATAAATCTAATGTCGCGGAGGATTGAGAGGAAACGGGAGGGAGGGAAGAACAGTAGCATTCTACAAGCTGTGATGTCTGTGAAAAATAACAGGTAACTATGTACTCGTTTAACGCATGTCTGTTTTGCGTGTAGTATAGCTTGTCAGTTGAGTACCTACTTGATTACATTAGTAGTAGGTATATAGTTCTGAATCTCGTTTCCATGGTGATCCATTCGTCTTTGAACGCTGAGCAGTCTGTAGTTGCTGAAACTTTCTTTAAAAAGGGCTAAAGATACGAAAATTTGCGTTCGGAAAAGTTAGATTACTCGGCTAAATACTAATCTACCATCCTAAGACTTAAGATATGGATAAATGAGAATATGTTTTGGTGACTCTAAAGGTTTGTATTTTGATTTTTGTAAATTTTCTCAATAAAAATGAATTCCTAAATTACGCCTGAAATTTAATGAAACTTGAGATTATTCATGCTACATCACTCGCGGACGGCCAATATAAAAGTAGAAAAAAGAGATTATTCATTTAGTTTGTTAGATATAATGCAGTGACTCTAGCGGGTATTTTTTTTAATATTCAGTCTCCTTTTTATACAATAAGTCTAAATTAAAAAGTTGAAGCGATAATAGAAAGATTTTTACTCAGAGCATATTGGCCCTTCACTAGTTTTTTTAATACATTAGGTCAGTCAAGTGGAGGAATGTGAATCATTCAGATTGTGACTGCGATTTTATTATTTTTTAACAGCGACTGTTATTCTGAGACTTGTATGATATTTGAATATCAGCAGTCACTACGTAGATGATAGTGATGTACCTTTTATAGGATGTAGTGATGTGCCGTGATGAGAGAATATGATTGATGTGAAATAATAAAAGGTATGAGAGTGGAGGATTCATTAGATATTCCTGGCGCAGGTTTCACCATAGATAATAATATCCATAGATATTTATCAAGATAGTACTAACCGCACCTAACTATTATTCACCACCACTAACAGTCATTTCATCTGCATTGATCACAGGGCTAGTTTAAGGTCTTCTAGCGCCCCATGATTGTTTTGCTTTAAAAAAGCTTCATGGTTATAGCAATCTATAAAACAGATTGTTATGATGACCAGCGCGCAGCGCTGGATTAATAGTAGCATTTGTGATGAGTGCCACGGGCCTCGCGTCCAGGCAGAAAAAAAAGTAATTTAGGTAAATCTATCTATTTTATATTACTACCATACTTCACTCTGTTTTTTGTTGTGCATTATTTTGTTAACTGTGGAATTAAAATGTCTTCATTTTGATTATTGTCAACCCCGATACAGGTCATAACCTAGTGGGGTTGGTAATTATATACTATATTATACTGTGTATGTATTGAAGTAAGTATGTATTATTTATGTAATTACAATATTCAGATGAATTAAAAAATATAAGCCATGTATAGCAAGTTACGAAGTAGGTAAATTGTTGTTTTGTAATAAAAATTCGCCTACATTCTTAATATTATTTGAATGAACTAAACTGGATCTAAAGCACTACTTTCTTGACTGCCTGCGGAGGTGTTTAGGCCTTTTCGTACCAGAAATAACAGTTGTGCCCTAGTTTTGAAGTTGGCAAGACCCCTGTAAATACAACAATGTTTAATTATTTGCTTCAAAATTTTTTACTTCTATCTATCTATCTATCTATCTATACCCTCACGCCACATCCCTTGCAGGGTAGGCAGAGAGGACAGAGCGCCAGACAGCCCTATCCTTACACACACTCCTAGCTTCCGTCACATTCATGCAATTAGTCATACACGCTCTCCGATTCCTTTTACTCAAAACGCGTCCATCCTTGAGGATCTGGTCGACATGATCGGACCAGGTCAGTCTCGGACGGCCGCGCTTTCTCACCCCTCTTCGCTCATTCAGATATATCTTTTTTGTCATCCTGTCATCATTCATTCTCTCAACATGCCCAAACCATCTTAGTTTGTTTACTTTCATTCTTGTCACTACACCAGTCTTGCAGTCACTCATTTCCCTAATAACCTCATTCCTTATCTTATCTCTCAGCGTTTTCCCGCACATTCTTCTTAATGACCTCATTTCTACTGCATTCAACCCTGATTCATCCTTCTTCATCCACGTCCACGTCTCACTAGCATACATCAGGGTCGGCACCAAGACAGCATTGTGCACTAGCACTTTTGCTTTCATAGACACATTGCTACTACTAACAATCGGACCGAGCGCACCATTCGTCCTAGTACCGGCCAGCTTCCTTCTTTCAATGTCTCCATCACAGCGTCCATCTCTAGTAAACAAACTTCCCAAATATACATACTCATTCACTTGCTCCAGACAGTCATTACCAACCTTTATCACACAATTTGTCCTTATTTCCTCTCTTTCGAACACTAATACTTTCGTTTTATTTACATTCATTTTCATACCATTCATATCGCAGCTTTCGTACACACAGGATACTATCCGTTGTAACTCACATTCATCATCAGCCATCAACACTAAATCATCTGCAAACATTAACGCACATACTTTCACTCCATTTAGGTCCACACCAACATTCAGCTCATTCAGAGGACGCATGCAGTAGTCGAAGAACAGGTTGAACAACCAAGGCGACATGACGCAACCCTGTTTAACCCCTTTTGTGAGAGTGAACCACTGCGACAACGCAGCATTCACCCTGACACAAGCAGAGCTCTCCGTATATAGAGACGCGATTGCGCCAATCAGTCGGTCGCTCACCCCATATTCCGACAGTACACGCCACAGTCTTTCTCGGTCCACACGATCGTATGCCTTCTCCAGATCCACGAACGCGCAGAAGAGCCTCTGGTGTTTAGCCAGAAGCTTCTCCACGACCATCCGTAGGGAGAAGATCTGATCGGTGCACCCCCTGCCACTCATGAAAGCACCCTGCACATCCCATACTTTACTTTCAGTCACTTTTCTTACTCTTTCAATCAATACCTTTCCATACAGTTTGCCCACAGAGCTCAGCAAACTGATAGCCCGATAACTGCCGCATTCCAACCTTGAGCCTTTCCCCTTGTACAAAGGGCAGATGACTGCCCTCCTCCAATCCTCAGGAGTGCAGCCACTCTCCCAGCACAAGTTGAAGAGCCTCAGGCACCACTCGAGAATCTTCGGGCCACCTTGCTTGATGAACTCTATGGCCACACAGTCATGTCCCGCAGCTTTACCATTCTTTGCTTTTTTCAATGCAAGCACAACTTCATTCATACGTATTTCCTCGTCCTCAGCAATATTTACATTCATACTATCTGCAACATTCGTCTGGTTTGTACTAGTACCACTTTCATACAATTCTTCGAAGTATTCTTTCCATCTTTCAACAACTTCTTCTCCATTCATCACTAAATCACCATTCTTATCTTTGATGCAATTCATACTGTTTTTCTCACTTCCAGATCGCTTTCTTTTTACTTCCTTCCAGAATATTTTCAAATTCTCCTCGGCGTTCCTCGATAATTTCATACATTCCTCTTCCTCAAGTTTTCTCTTTTTCTGGCAAACCATTTCTTTCACTTCTTTCCTACACGCTTTATATATATTCTGCTTTCTTTCTTTCTCACCTCCATCATCTGGTTTCGCACCAAGCACATCATTCCACGCTTTCTTTTTCCTCACTACAGCATCCTTCACCTCATCATCCCACCACGCATCACCTTTTTTCCTTCCTACCAACGCTTCTCCACATACTTCTCTTGCACTATTTACTAGCACCTCCTTCATAACATTCCATAGTTCACTCGTCGAGCGTTCCTCATCATCATGTACTTCTAGCCTTTCGTTAGTTAGTCTTTCATATTCATCCCTAACATTCGTCTCTTTCAGTTTTTCGACCCTGATTCTCCGGACAGGCTCCAACTTCCGAGCCCTCGAGCGCCAACCGGAGAAAAGATCAATCCTTGTTATCACAAGGAAGTGATCCGTCCACAGTCCGGCGCCCCGAAATGCCCGGGTGTCCTTTGTCGCCTTCCGGAGCTCAGAGTCCACACATACAAAGTCAATCATCGACCTTTCAATACGATCAACTCTCTCTCTTTGCCAAGTGTACTGGTGGATCTCCTTGTGTGCGAAGAATGTGTTCGCCACAAAGAGATCCAACTCCAAACATACTTCTAACACTCTTTTCCCGTTATCATTCACCCTATCATCGCCATGCAATCCCAACACTCTCTCAAAATTCTTCCTTCTGACACCGACCCAACCATTCAGATCACCTGCCAATATTACTTTTTCATTCGCTCTTCTTTTATCCGCTGTCTCCCGCACTAAGTTCCAAAACTCATCCTTCTCATCATCCAAGGCATCATTCCCTGGACCGTAACCTATAATAAGGAACAGCCTGGTCATGCCTACCTTGAAACGAATCCAGATGAGTCTCGGTCCTACCAGTCCATACCCATTACGCTTCACCATACATTCAGTCATTCTTTTTGATAATATAGCACCCACTCCCTGACGTCCATGTTCATTTTCAGGCACTCCAGACCACATCTCTGCCATTCCATTCACCACATCACAATCTCTATCCTTTCTTTTCGTCTCACATAAACACAATATATCTAAGTTCCTCTCATGCAAAACATCACGCAATTCATTCATCTTACCTTCCATATCTCCTCTTATATTCCACACACCAATCCGGCATTCTGCCCTCCTCTTTGCGCCCTCCCTGGTACTTGACGCGGCGTGATGGGTGGCGAGCCTCATCGACTCCATGCGTCAAGACCACCACCTAATTTCTTACATCTTAGGACCTATAGGTCCCGTGTCTTGGTTTCCCTCCACCATGTTAGTAGAAATATATATATATACAAAATAATATAATAAGAATAGAAATATAAATAGAATAAATAGAACTACCACCACCAGAAGTATCCCACTACCAGCCGTTGAAAGTCCTCAAGGTCAGCGTTTTCGTCGGAAGTGGCCCTAGTATTAACGACAATATCGAGAAGAAACACGTGCGGTCACGACGGATGGTAGAGGGCTACTGATTTTGCGTTCAGTGGACGCCTGGGGACCACGCGTATGGAATAGTATGATAAGATGGCGTCTGAAAAACAGAGGACAAGATGGCGTACGAAGGCAAAAACCAGTAATACTAGGGGAAAAAGCTTATTAATTCCGGCACTGAGTGGGTTTTGAGTAAAAGCACTCGAAGACACACAAACACGATTTTGACTGGAAAATCACTGAAGGAACGGCACAGAAGGTGGAATACACGAAATAGTATTAACGACAATATCGAGAAGAAACACGTGCGGTCACGACGGATGGTAGAGGGCTACTGATTTTGCGTTCAGTGGACGCCTGGGGACCACGCGTATGGAATAGTATGATAAAATGGCGTCTGAAAAACAGAAGACAAGATGGCGTACGAAGGCAAAAACCAGTAATACTAGGGGAAAAAGCTTAATAATTCCGGCACTGAGTGGGTTTTGAGTAAAAGCACTCGAAGACACACAAACACGATTTTGACTGGAAAATCACTGAAGGAACGACACAGAAGGTGGAATACACGAAATAGTATTAACGACAATATCGAGAAGAAACACGTGCGGTCACGACGGATTATTATTATTATTATTATTATTATTATTATTATTTATTTAAGCTTAAAAAAAAATACTACACAGAAACATTACAGCTGTTACGCCTTTGCGTTCCTGTGTATTACAAAATACATTATGCTAATATATGCTACTTACAATATATCTAGGAAATTAAAAACTTAATTAATCAAATTTTCAATGACTCTGACGAACTCTCTGTATGTAATGTTAAAAACGTCAATGTCGCCCGCCAGAGCATTGAACAGTCGAACAGCCTTGCTGACCGGGGAGTTAATGGCCAAATTAGTCCTGCCAGATGGAGGGTAAAAAAGTAGGTGGCCTCTAGATCTCGTGTATGAATCTGGTACGTATAGCCGTATTTCCTCCAGGATTGTTGGATTATGGATCACCCCAATCAACAGCTTAAAAAAGTGCCTGCATAGATAATCTTTTCGGCGTTTTTCTAGAGTCGAGTAGCCTACAGAACCCATCACAAATAAAGAGGGGTACAAGTAGGGGTAATATCCGTGTTCCACTCTATACAGGTGCCTAAGAAACTTTTTCTGGACTTTTTCGACCACCAGTATCGAGTGGCTGTCATCTGGACTCCAAATGAGGGATCCACTCTCCAAGATAGTTCGTACTAGGCAGTTGTAGAGCGTTGTGAGTGTGTTGGGATCTTTAAATACTTTTGCCTGTCGCAGTACAAAGCCTAATATCTTATACGCTCTTTCGACAAGGCCCAGAATGTGTGTTTTGAAGCAGAAGTTTGTTTCATAAAGTATTCCTAAATCTTTCATTTGGTGGTTCCGAGATAAACATTCATCCCCCATTTTATAATCGTATAATAATGGAACCCTCGCTCTCGTATACGTCATGACAGAGCACTTACTTGTACTAAACCGGAGTTTGTTCTCATCAGATGGTAGAGGGCTACTGATTTTGCGTTCAGTGGACGCCTGGGGACCACGCGTATGGAATAGTATGATAAAATGGCGTCTGAAAAACAGAAGACAAGAAAAATTTTTACTTCAGGACTAGAAATTGTAAAACTGATAATAAAAATTAAAAAAACCGCTCACCTAGAGGAAACTCGTTGGGCAGCAGCATAATTCACCATTCTGCTTGAGCTGTCCCTGTAAACTAGATAGGTACTCCATATTATAATGTATGAGGTTCCATACATCTCACCGACTATCATTCTCATTGTCAAACTGGAGAGAGATCATTCATGATCAAAATATTTACTGAAAAACATGCCTGAAAAAATATAATGTCATTCATTTATTCATGCCGCCATGGTATTCATAAAAAATATTTTAGTCCGTAAATTTATTTATTCGTATCACGTACTCTCCGTTTCACATTATTTGTCTCATGGGTCTCCGTGGATACGAAATTTTTACATAGAATTACTACTACGAATCAAGTGGACAAGTTATTTGTAACAGAGAGTAAAAATTATTTAAAACAGAGTAATGTTCTAACTTCAGACTTGACATTTACTGAAGCAAAAATATCTGCCAAAGTGTCAATCATAATACCTACCAAACGAGTTTAGGAGTGTTTACTGCTGCTATTTGTAAAAAATATGGTCAAGTAAACAGACATAAGTTTATTATGTTTCAGTATTAAACTTGATCCTTCTGTATGAATACCTACTTTCGCCCTAATATTTCTTAAATTATTTCGCAATATATATAGCAATTATTTCGGCAATATTTCAAGAGAGACAACGATATTGCGTGCAAATGAGAAAGAGAATTGAATAAAACGTCCAAACCGATTGGATATTAAGCAATTCATGTCACCGACATCATGATAAGGGTGCATCAACGAAATCAATACGTGTGAAATACCTATTCGAAGTTTACAGAGGTCCCATGAATGTATTAGTAAAAGAAGCATTATACAGTTACAATTGCGGTTTAAAAGCGTATAATATGGTGAGTATAAGGTAGCCCGTTTCTTCTTCATCAGCCTTGGTCCCTCCACTGCTGGATGGAACTAAAAGAAATAATAATTTTTAAAAGATCGTTGCAACATACGCACTCCTGAATTGATACAATCGCTGTGTCTCCTGAATTTCGAAAAAGTATTTCACATATTTAGCCATTGATTCCGACGATGCCCTCTATGCAGTATTTAACTACTCATTTTATCTATCATTTGAGTTACATTTCTTTTGCGCTGGGGCTGTTTATTTTCCTTTAAACTGTACCGCAAGGTATCTAAAAACGTCAAGAAAATTTTCTCTTAAACATTTTAGCGCCCTGCTAAATTCAATATTCGTGTAAGTCTAAAGAAACAACTCGAAATAAACGAAAAATATGTTATTTTATTTCACTTGAAATATTGACATTATTTGCCTCTTTTCTATACGTTGTTGATGTTGTATTTGTTACCGGAAATGTATGAAATCCGTCATTGTATGCAATTCTTAGGAAATGTATCATCATCATCAGCCCGCGTTTTCCCACGATATATTATTTGACTTTGGGGAGGAGGGAGGAAACTAAACCTTACCATTTAATCTGAAAAAATAGCGCCGCGGGCAATATTTTTTCGCGTAGGTGAGTGAAAAAGGTCGTGTTTTGGTATAAATTGTGAGTAAAGTTAAGTTTTAGAATTGTCGTGCACAAAAACTGCAAAAAAAAGAATGGCGCCACAGGTATATTTTTTTGAAAAATGGGCAACCAGGCTGTCTTTCTAAATCTTTTAAAATAAGGTTTTGTATATCATTGTTTTACATTTATATTATAATACGTCCTTTAATTATTATGTGTGTAGTTTGTGCCAGTATACATCTAAGAAAACTTATCATAAAATGAAATTTAAAAGTTCCAATCTGATACAGTTTCAAATCGAACTGTCGAACCTCTGCAGAAATCTCGCAATTACGGGATATGATTCCTTAGGATTCATTGATAGAAGCGAAACAGAGCTAACGTGTATTTGTACGCCCTTGTTTCCTATGAATTGTATAGTGTATACTTTTTACATTACTGCTAGCCACTGGCGTTCCGCTGCTGGACATAGGCCTCTTCTAAACTCTTCCACTGTCTTCTATCTCGGGCTATCTGCTGTCATCTACGACCCGTAAGCTGGACAATGTCATCTGTCCACCTTTTCTGTGGTCTTCCTACGCCTCTTTTGTTCTCCCAGGTCCTCCACTTAAGGATTTTAGGTGCCCATCTGACACTGTCCTGTCTTGCAGCGGCGAAGGGTGGATTTCTGCAGAAGGGAAGCCGGGGCTAACATTTCTTATGGGATTACGTCAGATTAGACACTATTATACCTATCATTATTCCCAAAAGGTAACTCGATGGGAATCGTGTTCTTAGGTAGCTTCGCGCCTGCTGTCTTACCACATGTCCCGCCCACTGCCATCTAGGAATTGTATACAATGACGGATTTGATACATTTCCTGTAACATATTGACTAAGTTGTATAGACAAAGTGATAAGCGTTATACAGAGTGGGTTGATATTATTTGAAAAGGCTTTTTATTATAACTTCAAAAATATTTTTCCTTCAAAGTGTGGAGCTTTATTGACTTACTAGCTGTGACCCGTCAAAAATTACGCTGTTTGCAGCTTTGGCAGAGGGAACAAATCGGCAGACCGTATCCTTACACTTATAATTATTGTACGTTTATTCTAATGGTAAATTAAAATTTTATTTGGCGTAGGTAGTATTTTGTAAGTCCCTTTGGCATATTTCTGTGTCTAATAAGATTTATTTGTTATGTATATTTGGTCTGTGGCTAACAAAGATTTATTTATTTATATTTTTGGGTTGACCGTAAGATATTGCTTTTGCAATAAATCCGCCTTTTGGCACACCGACACTGTCTTGTTCTTGTAACTAAGTATATGTTCTTGTAACTACGCAATAAAGATTTATTTATTATTTTCTATTAAAATATAAAAAACGCACTGTAGGTGAGAGAGCTGCTATCACGAAGTGTTTTAAATTCCGTATTTATTCGAACAATTTGTAAAAGTTGCCATAGGTCCTGCGTTACAAACATACCTACCCGATTTCCACCAGAATTATGTAAGTTGATATGAGAGAGAGGAGATTTAGCCTACACGCTTTTCACAACATCCGTAGGTAAGTGATGGAAAACATCTAGACTTTCTAAAGATATTTTCAAATTCGAAAAGTAGTGAAAAAAATATCAAGTTATTTTTACACCTGCACAATTTTGAAACGAAAATATAGGTACTTGTATAACGTGTACCTAATGGTTCGCCTCATAGATGTATTATTACGTATAGATTGGACATAATTAAAAAAAAATTTTTTTTTTCAACAATGAGGTTTTGTAAACCTTTATCAATGTCATCTACGAGGGTTATCCAGAAAGTAAGAGTACTGACTTTATAAGTGTTTTTTCAAAAATGGATTTTGAAAAAAAATAGGATATTGTAGACACATATGTGTGGTATTTTTCCACGTAGTCGCCATCCTGATATATGCAGGTAGTGGGCAGTGGCAAAGCTTTTTGACGCCCGCCTCTAAATATTTTCCGCCATCTCTTTCTTCCAGTTTAGGTCCTCTTGTTTCACCTCCTCGTCGCTTAAAAATGTTTTTCCATCCATGTGAGTCTTCAGGAAAGTAAGATGAAGGGCCAGAAAGATTAGTGCTGCATTGATCGAGGTCCCTTGAAGCAGAAATTCGAGAGAAATTCCTTTTCCGTTCCAAAACATAGTGGCGATGATTTTTTTGAACGAATTTGGGGTTTGAGACTCCAAATCAAGATTAAAGTCCGATAAACAATCGCTCTGCCTTCATCAAACTCACGGCACCTTTTAAACACGTTCGTTCGATTCATGTAGCACCTTAGCTGCAATAAACAGTTTTGATCCGTATAAAGAAATCTAGCCAATGTTTTTCAAAGAAACCGGATATCAGGGCGCACTACATACTTATCTATAGGTTTGAGAGTGTTCTATGGTTTATGCGAAAAGCAGCTTTTCCCTGTGTAATATTTTCAGGATACAGTGTTATTGAATACATCCATGTTGTATTCATTCACATCCCTCTATAGAGCAGTGAATACATCATACATATACCTACCATTTATACAATGTACCATCTATACCTACAATATACCACCTATACCAGTGATATCCAACCGGTAGCTTGCGACCTATATTTTAGGCGCCCGCGAACAAAAATATGGACAAAATAATTACATTAAAGGAGAATGCTCATAAAAAACCCAGGTCCGGCGCAAACGAAATGTAACTCAAATGATAGGCAAAAATGAGTAATTAAATACTGCATAGGGGGCATCATCGAAATCAATGGCCTAATGTGTGAAATACCTATTCGAAGTTCACAGGGCTCACATGAAAGTATTAGTAAAAGGAGCATTAAACGGTTACAATTCCGGTTTAAAAAGGTATAATATAATGAGTATAAGGTAGCCCGTCTTATTCGTCTTCTTCTTCATCAGAGTTGATCCCTCCACAGCTGGATATAGGCCTAAAGGAAAATGCTCGTGAAATATGTAAAAAAAAATCTGCTCCGGCGCAAACGAAACGTAACTCAAATGATAGATAAAAATGAGTTATTAAATACTGCATAAGAGGAATCATCGAAATCGATGGCTAAATATGTAAAATACCTATTCGAAATTCAGGAGACACAGGTGTTGTATAAATTCAGGAGTGCATATGTTGCAACGAAGTTTTAAAAATTATTATTTCTTGGTTCCTTCCAGTGGTGGAGGGACCATGGCTGATGAAGAAGACGGGCTACCTTATACTTATCATATTATACGCTTTTAAACCGGAATTGTAAATGTTTAATGCTCTTTTTACTAATACATTCATGTGACCCCTGTAAACTTCGAATAGGTATTTCACACATTAGGCCATTGATTTCGATGATGCCCCCTATGCAGTATTTGATTACTCATTTTTACCTATCGTTTGAGATACATTTCGTTTGCGCCGGGCCTGGGTTTTTTATCCATACTAAATGAGCATTCTCCTTTGTCTTTAATAATGTATTTGCAACTTTACTGTCCTCTTATGTAAAAATATGATTTTTTATTTATTTATTCCAAAATCTCAATAAATCAAATTTTTAACACATAATTGCTGGCCATAACGTTAAAAAATTGACGTGAAAATCGATTAAATTACAATTGTGTCTTATGAATCACATATTTCTTTAGAAGTTAAGATTGAAGTTAAACTGGGCGGTGCCCGCGGAGCATAGCAATGGTTTCAAAGTAGCTTCAAAGTAGCTTGGTGCGAATTCTGTTGGACACCACTGGTCTATACAATATACCATCTATTCAGCATACAGACTCATATGAAATCCATTCGAAATTGTGTCGGTAATATTTACAGACATGCAAATTATTTAAAACCTAGGTTTGTATACAGAAATAGAGTGCTGTGTCCATAATGTGGGTGTTTTGTCCTCTAATGGTTTGCCATAAATGAATGGCTTGACATATTATGGCAAAACTAGCAGTCACAATCACAGAGGGTGATCCATAAATTTTGAAAGTTTTTATAATTTCATTTGAGAGGGTCGTGTGTCAGATCGCAAGTCAGATGTTGTCCAGCTCAAGCCTTGGAAGACACCGAGCGATCGAGAGGATCCAGTCACCGCATACCGCCGTGTTTGGTATCTCACGAAGGTGCTTCACGAGTAGAACTCATATCAATTCTTTTTTTTTAATTTTGAATCTGTCAATTCTTGGTGGGAGGCACTATTGGAATGAAGGAATCCAAGCATTTCGGAATGGCGTGTTTGGTATCTTTTGGAGGACCGGGAAAAACGGATCTAGGATGTGAAGTCATATTTTTTTTTGTTTTTGAAATCTATCTATATCTATACGCTCACGCCACTTCCCTCACAGGGTAGGCAGAGAGGACAGTACGCCAGACAGCCCTATCCTTACACACACTCCTAGCCTCCGTCACATTCATGCAATTTGTCATACTCCGATTCCTTTTACTCAAAACGCGTCCTTGAGGATCTGGTCGACATGATCGGACCAGTCTCGGGCGGCCGCGCTTCCTCACCCCTCTTCGCTCATTCAAATAATATATATTTTTTGTCATCTTTTATTCTCTCAACATACCCAAACCATCTTAGTTTTTTCACTTAGTTTTTGAAATCCCATGACTTATTTTTGGCTGTTCTTTTTTTAAGTAAGGACCGTACATTTCTATTTAGTTATAATAATTTAGTGGTATGGATAGGTCAAGTCGGACAGCAGAGTGAAGTGTACCCATAAATTAAAATGGATTTGAGACGCCATCAAGCATGAGAGTCTGCTTAATATTATACCGCAGAATGTCGGATGAGTAATGTGTCCGTGCACCACTACTGAGCTGAGAAGTGCGTCTCCGGAATGGGAAGTTAATTCTATGGATTTAAACTACACAACTACATCAAATTACGAAGAATTTCTTCTTTAGTTCTCATGTTAGTCCTATAAGAATGGTCCGTTGTTTGGGAATGCTTAGTTTCCTTCGAGGTCGACTCCCTACTTGGCCATAGAGTACAAGAGAGGTAGTCTGAATGCAATGCAGTCTTAAAACCACAAGAACACAGGGGCCCGTGTCCAGGGGCCCCGTCCTCACGGGTGCCCTGAAATTTATACTAATATGTTTTGATAGAAAAAAATGAGTTCATTCTACTCAAGTATTCAATTTAGATACCTACTAAAATTGCTGTCAGATTTTCAGTTTTTTTCAGAGAGTGAACAGTGAACATTTTAATAAGAATTAATCCATATTATTTACTCTGGGACCCAGATTATGCCGTACCCCCAAATTAAGTCAGACTACATACAATATAAAAAATAAAAACAAACACTGTTTTGATTTGAGATATAGCTAAATTATTTTAGGTATGGAGCCGGATTTTATCTGCATTACACAGACTGAAATACATTACAGTTTTTTCCTCAACAGAGACGAGAGGCATCTTCATTCACATAATGTAGCGTTATGTGAACTCCCTTGGGGAGGAAGCAGGGTGGGTGATCCGACCCTTACGAGTGGGCTTTGGCTGTGATCACTTTATGCCGACTCGTAAACGTCGGAACACCCATCCTGCTTCCTCCCCAAGGGAGTTCACATAACGCTATATTATGTGAATGAAGATGCCTCATCTCGTCTCTGTTGAGGAAAAGAAACACTGTTTTATTTCTTCCACGACGAGTTTCAAAGATCTGTCAAGGTTTTATAACTTCATTTTCAGTGGTGAAATTCAAATAAGAGACAGTTATCATAAATCTGAAATTACGTAAAAAGAGAGTACGTAAAACAGAGGACGTTTTGTATTCTGTCTAAAAAAAAGGTCCACCGCACTCAGCGGTATTATCCTTTATGCGCCACTCTTAGTGACATTTCAATTCGATGATAAAAATATATTATTCCTTTTAGGGCAAGAGTGCGGGTTTTGGCCACCGTAAGGTTTCTTTCATGTTTGGAAGTGTATCACACAAACATGTTACTTACAACTTATTGATATTTTTTATGCCAGTAAGCTGTACAAACCTTTAGATTTCCACGTGTAAATACTATATTAGTAATGAAAATATATTATTAAGTTTGGTAGAGAACTTTAAAGAAAATAAGATGTCAGATTGCATCAATTTTGACCAATTTTTAAAGTCAATGTCAATTTATTATGCATAAGTAAAATTTCAAGAAAAATAACTGTAAAAGTATGTTACTTAATAGTCCTTGAATAAATAAAACATCATTCGAAATAACAAAAAAATAGTTGTTGTTTACCAAGCCAGGTAATTCAATTTCAGTAAGAAAGAATGTAAAACGTGTAGGCTCTATATATAGCGTCGTCCAGAAATGCCACAACACCGCCTCCCAGAGTAGGTACTCTAGCCGTGCTACAACAGTTGGCAACATAGCACAATGATCAAACAGGACCACTACTCCTGTCAAATCTAGTACTAGAATATAATACGTGGTCCGTCATACTCGTTGTTAAGGGACTGTTATTCCATACATTTCCTTAGCGACGGTGACGGCAACCTCGCCTATAACGTTTTATGTATTAACCCTACATTATGGCTAGAGAAAGAGAGAAATGTCAAGCATATATAATTACAAAGAAATAGAATATATTAGTATAAGAAAATCAACATTTTCGTTTTTCATTGCTTTTTCCCAAGCATGTAAACATCGAAATGGCCACAACCAGGTCAGTGGCCACAACCCACACATTCGCCCTACTACATACCTTTCTATTGGACGGCCTGTGTGGGCATCTTTTCTTTTAATTCTCAAATGCTGTAGGCTGTCAGGAGAACAGGGCGCCTGTACCATAAATCTGAATTACGTCTATCCTGCTTTACATCTGGCTGAAGCGGAATATATCTTTATAAAATCATTCGTGATATATTAGTATTTAAGCAGGGATATCACAGTTTAGTCATTCGCTGTTTCTGTATCCGTATTCTACTTATATTCAAGGTTACTTCCGTGGTCAACTAAAATTAAATAAGCTCTAACGTGTCCGCACCGGACGGAATGCTACTTATTATATTTTAACAAGGTGGTCGGCAGCCTGGTTGGTAACGCGCTCGACTGTTAATCCAGTGGGCGCGGGTTCAATCCCCTACTTACTCCACTCCACAACACAAGCTTTTAAGCTTTCTGTGAAGTGTGCAAAGATGTATTTGGTTTTATTTCGATAAACCCAGATTCATTTATTTAATAAAAAAAAATTAGTAGGTATATAGAAAGCGGCAAAGACCAGGAGTAACAGATATTGCCCAGCGTATCACATCTCTCAAATGTCAGTGGGCAGGTCACATGGCTAGAGACCAAGATAAGTGGTCGTAGAGGGTCTTAACCTGGAAACCCAGAACGACTACCAGGAGTGTAGGAAGACCACCACTACGATGGAGAGACGACCTAGTCAAGTACGTTGGTGCCAACTGGATCCAGAGATTCCAGGACAGAGCGGCGTGGAAGCAGTTGAGGAGGCCTTCGTCCAGAAGTGAGTAATGATAAGACAGAGTACGTGTTTCATTTTTTCGCCAAAACTTCCGTAATATTTTGTGAAATAGTTTGAGATTCCGCAGAGTAGAATGAAAAAGTCTGACAAAATATAAAACAGAACATTAGCTGCATTTACATTTCCGCAACATGACATGAAGACGAAAATATGTCCATATCCGCTTTGAGTTTGGTGCGTCCCTAATTATTGGTAGGGACCTACTCACTTATAAGATGAATAATATAATATTATCTGGACTTTACTTAATAAATGAATGGCCTATGTCAAGTTCCATTTCCAACGTTTTTTTCCACAAACAATTCTTTTCTTTCTCAAATCCATTTCATTAATTAACTTAATGTTTGCTTACATATAATAATATTCTATTCTATCCCCTCACGCCGCATCCCTTGCGGGGTAGGCAAATAAAACAGATCGCCTGACTTTCCTATCCTTACACACACTTCGTGCTTCCGTCACATTATTATGTCTTTTGATCTAAGCCAAAGGGGTGATATGCACCGATTTTAGTCAATCCTCTTTCATGATTGCACGCAATAAGTGTGTGACGCTTTGTCCTATCTACCTACCTCGCAAGGGATACAGTATATAGTTCTTGTTAATCACTAAATGATACCTACGTGCTTTTATCATACATAAATTGAGAAACTGAGAAACCTGGAATATGAGGACCGTTTAAAAGAGCTTAATCCAACTACATTAAAGGAGAGACGCGATCAAGGAGATCTCATTGAATTGTACAAAGTGTTGCATAACCATTATTCCTGTGAGACTCTACCGGCTATGTTTACCATGAACTCTAATGTGCACCTGAGAGGACACCAGCTGAAACTGACAACAACAAGATTCACATCCAACCCACGGAAACACTTCCACAACCAATAGAGCTGTCAGTGCTTGGAATCAGTTGCCAGAGTCAGTGGTACTTGCTCCATACTACACACCAACACCTTCAAGAATAGACTAGATAATATAAACACTACTTAACTGGGACTTGGGTCAAAACAGCGAAAGCTGCCTACCCAATAACAAATAATAATAAATACTGACAACCTTTGATAACAAAAAGTAGGTACTGACCCTAAAAGTACTTAAACTAAATGGAAATCGTCCTATGGGAATATATCAAAATGAGTTAGATCTATAAAAACTCTCTCATTTCCTTTAATTTAAATTTATCGCCGCTTCTCAGCCAACACATCCATCCAAATAATATTTTATACATTTTTAATGCCGACATTTTTTTCAACGGCTTCGGCATTCGCGAAAAAGACGCCGAGTCATCAAATATAATCAAAATGATAGACGCCCCAGCTCAAACTGATCAATCGTTGATAAGGAGGGAGTCGGGAGAAGGCAGGAGAAGGCTAGGGACCCAACTATGACGTAACAGTTATTTCCCGTGGCGTTAAGGTTCAAAATCGCACGATCAAATGTTGAAAATAACGTTTGTTTAATTTTTTGGGGTTAATTTCGCTTCTTTTAAAAAAACTTTTACGGTCATTCCCTAGATTTTAATGCATATTATCGATATAAAAAAAAATCTTTGCAACTTTCAGAATAAAAATTGAGGCAGTCTTTTGAAAAAAAAATCAGAGGTGTTTTTCACATTTTTTTTTGAGAAATTTATACAAGACATAAAAAATATTTTACGGCCATTCCCTAGATAAAGGTTCAATGTATCTGCCCTATTTTTTTTCCCAAAACATATTTAGTAACGGTATCGAGATCTAAAGTTTCAAATAATTCTTTTTTTTTTTGAAATATCAATACGCCTACTTTTAATATGACAGGGACCTTCCTTCGTCAGGTATTTCATGGGTATTTCTACTTTCTACTTACAATTTTCAGGTTCAATCAGTTAAATCCATACAAATTCAACCGAAGCGTATTGTGGGCGGAAAACATAATTAAAAAAAGATTGTAATATAAAAAATAAAAAACAAATAATAATACAACATTTCGATTCCCTTTTGAATAATTTCCAAGTTTTTTAATATATTTTATGATTGCATTTGATGAATAAGGGATCTGGACTTGTACCCCGGTAAATCTAAGAATCGTTAGTATGGAGACCCAACATTAAATCAGGTACTCGTGAATTTTTGGTATGTTATGTAGGACAATGAGGTAGTTAAGAATTAAAATTTGCACAATTTTCCTCCCTCCGCCCCCTTCACCATCTTGAAAAAACCTTAAAAAATTGCCACTTCTTGTATATTATGCGCTATAACTTCGTTGTTTCGCGTTTTAGCTCGAAAATTTTATTTGCTGATTTGTACACCATATAATTTCCCATAATTTTACCATATAAATTTTTGCTCTAATATAAATAGGAACGGAGCTATAAAGCTACAAAAATTGCCCAAAATTCAGTATTTTTTCAAGCTTAAAAGCTCTGTTGCTATTTATTTTAGTGCAAAATGGTATAAAGAAAAGTTCTGAGAAATTTTGTGTTGTACAAATCGACCAATAACTATTTTGACCTAAAACGCGAAGCAACGAAGTTATAGTGCATAATATACAAAAAGTGGAAAATTTTTAAGGTTTTTTCAAGATGGTGAAGGGGGCGGAGGGAGGAAAATTGTGAAAATTTGGAATCTTACCTATCTCATTGTCCTACATAACATACCAAAAAATTACGACTACCTGATTTAATGTTGGCAAAATTGCTTCATCGACTGCACTATTGTTTGTTTGAATCTAATTAATTTTCTGCAGACTTCATATTATATTCATGAAAACTCCTGGGACTACTTGTGTAGATTAATTTTGAAAATCACAAGTTATGTTTTGTGAGAACATCGAAATTTTCTACATGTCCTAGTTGAATATAACAAGTAGTTATCTCAACAGATATACAGCAAACCATGGACTTGCCATCAGGCTTATGACTAATCGTCGGCTGGTTTAATGTCATCACTTAACAGTTTAGTCTTGTTTTTGTAATATTGTATGTAATTTTCACTTAAAGAGTAAATAAAAAAGTACATGGTTGGCGCAGTTGGTTGAGGCGGCAGTCTCTCAAGCGGGAGGTGCCAGGTTCAAACCCCGGCGGTGGCGATGTATTCCACACTTTGCGATACAGGCTTTTAGCCTAGTGCAAGGTGTGCAGGAAAGTGTTTGAGTTTGCAAGGGTATGCAAGCCCAGAAACTTTTTATAAAAATAAATAAATAAATTACTGTAATATTGTACCGATGTTTTAATACAAATACGACCTTTTGGAAAGTCGTGTCCATTAAAAATAAAACTTAAAGATTTTCCCTGTCTCCTACAGGCAAAGCACCCGGATTCGAGTGATATATTACGACTGTAACATTCTTGTAGTTTTGGAATTCCAAACCACGTTCTCCGTATTGATCAAACTTATGTCGTATGAAAAGCTTAAAAATTTACATATTATGAAAAAAATCTATCTCAATATATAAAATACAAGAATGTTATTTGCCCGAAAGTTTTAAATATTGCTCTAAAAATTCAAAATCCACTGACATTTGAAGTAATCAGGGGCCTTAGTAATTCAAAAGGTTACTATGTATTATCGCAAATAGTTATCTCAACGGTAAAGTATGGACTTTCCATCAGGCTTATTACTTTATCGTGGACTGGCTTAATGTGATCACTTTACACTTAATTATAATATGTCCAATTCCAGTCCATCCATTTGCCGTGGCCGGGAATCGAACCCAGACCTCCGCGGCAGATGGATGGACTGGAATTGGTGAATGTTGCTGAGGTGTAAAGTGATTTCATTAAAGTCATAAGCCTGATGGAAAGTCCATCCTTTGCTGTATATCTGTTGAGAAAACTACTTGTTATATTCAACTACGACATTATCAAAAATAATGTTCTATTATACCTTTAACTTTTTCAAATTTCGTATCAGAGTGTATAAAAATGCAAAATAATTACGTAAGTATACTATAATCAATTTTCGCTTATTGTGAAAAAGGGGAGGGAATATCATAAAAAATATTCGCTAGACGTAATAAATATGCGTGTGTTTCCTTTAACATTTTACCAACCAAATTACAGTATAATATCTAACGAACTACGGGAATAATCTCATGTGTCATTAAATTTCAGAGGTAAATTTGGAATTATTTTATATCGATCTAATTTACACCATAATTAAATTTCTGACCACTAGAGTCACTAAAACATATCATACACTTATCCATGTTTTAAGAAGGAAAAATCCATATTTAATCGCCCCCTTTTTCAGATGTAGAAGTATAATTTAGCCAAAATATTGGTAATTATAAGGTTAACAAGTTAACTGTCGTAGATTTATCAATTTGTTTTCACATTGTCGCTTACGTTATTCATATTTCGCGCTACCACTCATACAAAATTTGAAAAAGTTTAAGCAATAATAGAACGTTTTTTCCTCAGTGCATACTCGTATGTATATTCGGCCCTTAAGGTGAAAAATTTCAGTAAATTCGTCGGTTTTAAATTAGATTAAACAAAAAACCTCATCTTCTATCACCGAGTGTATGTTGGGTAATGTTGCTAGTATGCTGTCATACATATTATTATTAATGTAAGATATTATTTTTCATGATTTCAGATTCACGAGGTAAGGTAGTTGTTGGAGATGTATGAAACCACGTAATGTCTTCATCATTTCAGGAATTAATCTAGGGGGTTGGGACATTGCCTGTAACAACATAAATCGCTCATTAGTCATTTCATTAAAATACTAGTCTTCAACAAACTCGGTTAAACAGGAAAATAAGAAATCGCATTATTAAACTTTTTATGTACCACGCTTATATATATTTCTCGAATTCAAACGTATTTGTTATTTGTGAAGGATGACAGAAAAATATATATTTGAGCGAACGAAGAGGTGTGGGGATATGTGGCCCCCGAGACTGCCCTGGTTCAATCATGTCGATTGGACCAGGATTGCCGCGTTTTGAGTAAAAGGAATCGGAGAGCGTTTATGTCTGCATGCATGAATGTGACGGAGGCTGGGGGTGTGTGTAAGGATAGGGCTGTCTGGCGCTCTGTCCTCTCTGCCTACCCCGCAAGGGGCGTGGCGCGAGGGTATAGATAGATTGATAGAGATTCATTAAAAAATGTATGAAAAAATAGACTATCGCCATCTAGTGATATTTTTTCTCAAAAGGAGAACCATATGCAAATGATTTTAAATGTTAGATTCGAGATGTGATCATTTGTTCAAATATTTTTTTGTCCATACGTACATAACGTAATCAATAAACAACAACATTAAATAACGATGTTTCGTGAGTCTGTATCTGATTTTATTTCATAATAACGTATCAGGTGGCCATTGATTTCGATGATGCCACCTGTGCAGTATTTAATTACTCTTTTTTACCTATAATTTAAGCTACATTGCATCTACGCCGGACCTGGGTTATATTGCATTCTAAATGCAAGCACTCTCTCGTAACAAAATAAATATTTAAGTATAGTTATCACAAAAGATATACAGCAAAGGATGGACTTTCTATCAGGCTTATGACTAATCGTCGACTGTGATCACTTTACAATTATATACCTCACATTCACCGATTCCAGCCCATCCACATAAAATGAATTGTGACATTCTGAAAAAACATATATTTTTTTTAAAGAATCTGGGCCTTCGTACACGAACCCAAATACTTTGCACACCTTGCACTAGGCTAAAAGCCTGTATCGCAAAGTGTGGAATACATCGCCAGCCCCGGGGTTTAAACCTGGCACCTCCCGCTTGAGAGACTGCCGCCTCGACCAACTGCACAAACCACATACCCTCTTTATTAGCCTGCTAAAGGGCGGACTTATGTCAAAAGCAATATCTTCCGTTACTAGGTTTTACAGGGTTTACGCCCTGAAAAAATACGTAACACAAAATACGAAAATAAATTAAAACATTCCGTGATTTTCTACGGGTTTTCATAATACATGCAAGAATAATTGGACGACTTGGTTCGTTTTGTAACAACTTACCCCCAGGGCGCTTTCATACGAAAGCTTTTACATCACTGAATTGTACGGAACTTATGATGAAAAAGCTCTGATCTTTATTATAAAGCTTAGGCACATTTAAATACAAGTGCTTGTGTTATGATCATTTATTTCTTTCCTTTGTGAAAATTATTTTTTAGTAGGTACGTCTTTAAAATGGAGAAAGTTCAAAGAACTTCGCGTAGACTCTGACTGCAAACATGACAATAAAACGCTCAGTTCAAGGATATATTTTAATAAACAAATAAATGTATGGTTTTTTTAATAAAAAGACTAAATTCCTACAAGATTTTATTTAACTTCACTCCGTTGTTTATGTTTGCAAATCTTGTAATCGTTTCTTCAACCACTTTTTGACTAATTAGAGATCTGAAGCTTTGCAAACGTACGTAAACTCAGTGACAATATATTTCTGTTTCAAATTGGATCGTCCTTCTCCAGAGACAAAAAAGATGTAAAGCGTTTCTTTGATATGAGTTCTACTCGTGAAGCACTTTCGTGAGATACCAAACACGGCGGTATGCGCGGTGACTGGATCCTCTCGATGGCTCAGTGTCTTTTTTCGTGAATGTAAGTGAAAAGGTCGTGTTTTGGGTTGGTATTAATATTGTGTGCAGAAAATACAAAGAAAAATAGCGCCGCAGGCGAAATTTTTTTGAATAATGGGTGAAATGATGAACTTGAGTATTTTAAAATAACGTTTTTTAAAGAATTGTTCAACATTTCGGGGGGGGCCCGGGCCCCCTCGGCCCCCCCTCTATATACGCCACTGGTCAGATTTTATCCAGTTCAAGCCTCGGAAGACACTGAGCCATCGAGAGGATCCAGTCACCGCGCATACCGCCGTGTTTGGTATCTCACGAAAGTGCTTCACGAGTAGAGCTCATATCTTTTTACGAATTTTGATTCTGTCTTTTCTTGATGGGAGGCGCCATCGGGATGAAGGAATCCAAGCGCTTTGGAAGAGCTGCTTAGTATCCTTTGGAAGACCGAGAAAAACAGTTCTAGGATGTGAAGTCATAAAATCTGTTTGTTTTAAAATGTATAGTGCCTCAGTATCCTGGTATGGCTCTGTAGAGATCCTAGTCCCCTGGTGGTCAGTTACCAAGTGGTTCTGCTCTGGTATGCCTGGCCTCACTACTACACTACATGGTGCTACACTAATAGCAGGAGGAGCCATACCTATATGACATCAGCTCCAGTACTATGGATTGCAGATTACTTTGGAGCTCCATATAGTTACCTATATAGTTTCTAATGATAATAAAAAAGCCGTAAAATATATGAGCTTGAAATAATCACAAAATCCCTCGCAGATGAAGACCGCATGATCGGAAAGTTTTCTAAGCCGTTGCCTTCTCTTTATTATACAGTGTGTTATACTGCTACGTATACAACTACGCACTTAATTCAAATAATTGAGGACTGTGAAAAATAAGTTGCAGCAAATATTGGGATGTTATGTTATATTGGACTCTTTATCTTGCAATTCGGGAATGTGAAAAAATGTGACCATATGGTTACATTTTGTCGCTATCTTCAAATTATACTTTACAAGTGTTGTTTAACAAAATTGGCCATTTTTTTGATTGTTAGAATAAACTGGCAACATTGTTTTTCAAACTTGTGATGGCGGTTTAAAGGGATTATCGGAGTATTTTATTTTTTCTAACTCGTAAAACAATCTTGTCTTTAAAATGATTTCTCTAGCGCCGCTCTGTAATATTTCCGGCATTGTAGCTTACTTAAAAAAAAAACAATGTGGGAATACTGCGGACGTCTTTGAC
This sequence comes from Ceraclea dissimilis, assembly GCA_963576895.1. Classification (NCBI taxonomy): domain Eukaryota; kingdom Metazoa; phylum Arthropoda; class Insecta; order Trichoptera; family Leptoceridae; genus Ceraclea; species Ceraclea dissimilis. The sequence goes on from OY756363.1 coordinate 19,535,135, forward strand.
AGCTCTTACGATAAGATTTGACAATCAGGGCTACCAACAATACAATTTGCAACTTCACTTGCAGATAACATCCGCCGGCGGCCAAGATAAACAAAATGATCTGTATATGAATCGTGTCTTTTTTATTCTGTTTTATGATGTAATATTCTTGTCAAACGTGTCAGCCGTCAAATGAAAAAAAAATATTTATTTTGTGATGGCTCGCAAAAGAAGGATAACTATTGATGACATGAAACGACGTATTATTATAAATTGTAATCTTCCAATACATTATTAATGTGATTCTAAATCTTCTCAAATCCTGTGATATTTGATACAGGGAACTTCACACTCTGTATTACATGTATGATATTTTAGATTACGTATATCTTATCTTATATTATAAAGTAAAGTCTGATTTTTGTAAGTATTCGCATAACTCCCGCATTTTACGATAGATTGCTGCGAAAATTTAGAATAACATTTGCGATAATATAGGCTGTGTTCTAACGTCGCCTGTTTTTTGAGAAAAAGCTTTGTCTAGGAGATGCTATAATGGTGAGGGGATCCAACGGTTGTATAGAGTCGAGTGTGGTATCGTATGAAAGGGCGTTGGAAAAGAAATTCAGATCTTAAGTCACATTTTGTCCAGTTCTAGCCTATTAAGTATGTCAGGTTGGTATGTTAAATTTGCCGTTGCGAAGGACGGGTAAATCAGCTAGTTATTATATATGGAGAAACAGAATCTTTTGGGCTTAACTTCAAATCTCAACTAAAGATATTAACAGCTCCGTGGTAAGAACAGTTGATTTGGAAAACTTTTTTTACTACGTAAGTAAGATTTCTACCAAATTCTAACTCGAAGTTTACCGAGGTAATCGTTTCACGTTAAGGTATTACTTTTAATAACTTTTGATTCTCGATAGCGTGATCTGTAAAGCTCATATTCGTGCTTTAAGCTAAACTAACAAATAAAATATGAAATTCGGTACTTATGTAGAAAATTTTGAGCAGGAATTAAGGGGCCCCGTTGATCGCAATGAGAAAGATGGGCCTAATTGTTTGTTAGGCTCCTTTTCCAATAGAATACCAAAAAACTGATGATTAATAATATATTGGTCATCAATTGGTGATCTAGCAGAAACTAGGAGGCCCCTTGAATCACGGGGATCCTGGAAAAGTGCCTATAGTAGCTAATGAGGGGCCTGGTTACTCAGATGACGAAATGCTGGAATGAAGCATTCACTTTCACTCCAGAATTCAACTGACTATATCATAAATTGTTTATTGTATATTATCTTATTTCATGCTAAGTCACTGTCTCTGACGAAATGCTATCAGAGCCCTTTACAGTCTCTAGCATTGATATTGTGCATTATTACTTTAACTGTTATATATCTTATTATGTAAGACTGAGGAGTCCAAGTGTCCCATATAAGGTCTAAGGACAATAAACAACAATAAACAATAAAGATGTTTAAATTTTCATGACGTTGCTGCCACTAAGCTGATTCAGGTATTAATTTATCCTAGTTGAGTCATCCAGGATTCTTCTGATTATCCTGTTCTCTAACACTTAATTGTGACCGGAGATTGTCTTCTAATAGAGATGTTAGTTTCCTTTATATATTCCACTCGTACGGTACACATAATGTATCTCAATTATTGGTATATTGTATATAGGGAGAGGGGTACGTAGAAACCATAAAGTTAATAGTACCAGTAATTACAATTCACTAATACACTATTCATATGGAAATCAAAACAAGAATTACTCAACGGTGCTGTGAAGAAATAGGCAATGTCAAAATATATATAAAATGAGTTTTTAATGTGCCAGGTTCAAACCCTGGTACTGGCGATGTATTCCACATTTTGCGATACAGGCTTTTAGTCTAGTGTAAAGTGTGCAAAAAAGTATTTGGGTTTAGTATGCAAGACTAGATTCTTTTATATGTATAAGAGCAGTTTTAAGAGTTGGCAATTAGGCATACTGACATGTCAAAAATTTCTTAAAACGGGAGACTTTGGACCTCGACAACCTTACTAAATATTATGTTATGGAAAAAAATACGGTATATTCAATACATTGAACCTTTTCGTAGGGAATGACCGTAATGGGTGTTTTATATCTTGTATAGATTTCTCAAAACAAAAAGTAAAAACAACTCCATTTTATTAAAACGTAATAAATATTTTTAACTAATAACTTAGATGGATGACCTTTTTAAGCATGTTGGTGTCAACTGGATACAGTGATCCTAAAATAAAGGAGCGTGAAAGTAGATGGAGGAGGCCTTCATCTAGGAGTGGATGGGATAAAGACAAAGAATAAAAAGAGAAGAATATTTTTTTTTTTGACAATGTTATTTTCTACTTCGCACCATTAACAAACAGGTTACGGAAGCTTTGAGAGACAATTAACAATTAATTACTGGAATGTAGGTTGTCTATATTTACCTACAGCCTACATCTTATATTTCTATTGCTTAATCAAAACCATTCATGTGCCGTGTGCTGAATATCTGGAAGTCAGAACGTGAAAAGGGTAAACATTATGAAAATATTTTGAAAATCACAATTTATGTTTTGTGAGAACATCGGATTTTCTACATGTCGTAGTTGAATATAACAAGTAGTTATCTCAACAGATATACAGTAAAGGATGGACCTTCCATCAGGCTTATGACTGATCGTCGGCTCCACTCAGTTACTTGAAATACCGGCTTGTCAGGTTTATTTATTCGGTTTATAGGGTTGGATTCCCGACCGCGGCAGATGGATGGACTGAAATTGCTGAATGTTAACAAGTGTAAAGTGATCACATTAAACCAGCCGAAAATCATTTTACACTTAAGTAACATTCACCAATTCCAGCTCATCCATCTGACGAGGCTGGGAATCGAACTCAGAAAAATCTAACTTTAAAATAATTTGAGACATTCAGAAAAATAAGCATGGTTCTTAAAAAGTTTTCTATGATTTCTTATTTCTGATATCTAAAACGATTCTACTGCATACAACATACTATGGTTTAAAAACTCTATAATCAACTTACATAATTCTGAACGAAATCGTGTAACAATGTAACACAGGCCCTGTGGCAACTTTTGCAAATTGTTCCAATATTAAAACGAATAATTAATAAACACTTCTCGATCGCAATGCCTTCAGATACGGTCGAAATGTGTCCAGCTTATACTGCTTATCATTGACACAATATTGCGTAATATCTATCAATAATTACACATGTAAGGAAAGAGTCTGTTGTACTTACGAGTATATGTAAGTCCGGCGAACCTTTATCTCTAAGTTTTACTCAATTGACGATTTGTTAAAGAATCGATTTTTGTGGTTGACCAGCCAATCAATCAGAGCCCTTTACACTCTGATTGACATTGATCGGATAATGATTATTGTTTTTGATTTCGTTTGATCTCCATGGAAATTGTACAAATGTATAATATGCTGATAACTGTAAAAAAATTGAAGAGTCCAGCTGGCCGAGTGGGCTTACGGACGATAGAAACAATAAAAACATAAAAAAAAACAACCCGTTGTCTTTACCTACCGCGCAAACTGCATCTTTTTTGACGGGTTACATCTGGTAATAGTAAAATCATACCTAATACATGTTACAAGTTATGCTAGAAGTATGCCCTCACGTTTGCTCCGAGTTCGTGTCTGCTGTATGTTGTGTTCGCTTTGGGGAAAAATCCACTCCCGGAGTTATATTCAACCCTTGCTTCTGGCCACGGGGGACGGCCATAATTTAAATAGAACATTCTAGCTACTAGAATTATTATGGAGATTTCACATACTTACTGCAATGCGGGCTCACAAAATAATATTTTTAGATTTCTAGTCAAATGTAGACGTAGCACGTATTAATGTTAAGATTGGTGTAATAGTGGTTGCATACATCCAGGAGTAATTCAAAGGTTTACTTCTAAGGTTTAACCATAACCAGCATTTCGTCTAAAATACTATACATATTTTTTATTATTTCACAAGATTTTACTTAAATTCGCTCCGCTGCTTATTTTTTTGTCTGTCCGCAAACCTTGTATCTTGTATTTTTCAACCACTTACTGACTACTTAGAGACCTAAAACTATGTACAAACGTACTAAACTCGGTGACAATACGATCTTGTGCAAAAATGGATCAGCTTTCTCAAGGAACAAAAAAGATGTAAGGCGTTTTAGGGGGATCCAAGGGTCGTATGGGGTCATGTGTGGTATCGTATGAAAGGGCGTCAGAAAATAAGTCCAGATCGTAAGTCATATTTTGTCCAGCTCAAGCCTTAGAAGACACCGAGCGATAAAGAGCATCCAGTCACCGTGTTGTTTGGTATCTCACGAAAGCGCTTCACGAGTAGAACTCCTATCTTTTTACAAATTTTGATTCTGTCTATTCTTGATGGGAGGCTCCATTGGAATAAAGGAATCCAAGCGCCCCGGAAGAGCGTATTTTTTTTTAATTTAATAAATCTGCTTTTACTGAAATAAACCCAAATTCATCTTTGTTCACCTCACAGTAAGCTTGAAAAGCTTGTGTCGTGAAGTGGAGTAAGTCGGCATCGGGGATTGAACCCGCGCCCGCCAGGTTAAGAGTCAACCGCTTTACCAACCAGGCTACCGACCAACTCTGAATGAAATACTATTTATATTTCACTTCCTAATATTCGAAAGGTGTATCTATTTATAATAAAAAGGTTTGGAAATAGTCGAGCCATGCCCGTAATATTATCACCATGAATGGGAAAGTTTTTCGATATTATCATCAAAAGTAATACAATATGTAGGTCATATTGTAGTAAATAAATGGTGTTAGAGATAGGCCAGGATTACTGCGTGGGAAGGAAGAGATCACAACATAGAGGAATGAAAGTAAGCTTTGGAAGATGATCCGGGCATCCAGATGCCCAAATAACAAAATATTATAATCGTATAAACCCACCCACATAGTAACAGTTCTATTATTCGATACAAAGGTTGTCTACGGTGAGTTGTATTATTGAATTCGTTTCTGTTGTATTTGTATCCATAGGATTTCGTTTTAAAAATACATATCAAAATCATATACTTACTTACTTACTTCCGATAGCCGTACAACTCCGGTAGAGTTTTGGCCTCCAGAACAATGGATCTCCAAGCCTTCCTGTCTGCAGCAACGGACTCCCAATCATCGACAAATTTAGTACGTTCAGATCTCGGGTTACATTGTCTATCAATCTCTGTCTTGGTTTGCCCAGAGGTCTCCTGCCCACTGGTTTATTTTGCAGGAGATTTGTGACTCTTCTCCTGATCTGACGACATGTCCGATCCAGGCCAGTCTTCTGGACCTTTCTTTATATCAAAATCATATAAAGAACTTTATTTGTAGTGCAAAAAAGTAAACTAATAAAATAATTTATAAATTAATCAGAAAACCTACCAACTCCGTAAGTCATCGCCGGATGTTAGCTGCAAGTGGAGTTGCAAGATTTTATTGTTGGTAGCCCTGATTGTCGAACCTTGTCATAAGAGTTGTCAAAGGTCCGCAATATTCTCAAATTGTATATTTAACAATAACCTTCAATGCCAAAAATATTACAGAGCAGCGCAAGAGAAATCATTTTAAAGGTAAGAGTTGAAAAAAAAACTCCGATAATCCCTAATACACTTCGTTTATTTTCGTAGGGTCTCCAGCTCAGTACTCTGGGAGTCCATCTGCCGTGTTTTTGCCTTGCCACATGACCGCCCACTGCCATTTCAGTATCCCTACTCTCTCCGCAATGTCTGAGACTCTTGACAGTCGTCTTATATCTTCATTTCTTATCCGGTTTTTCAAGGATACACCTATCATTCGTCTCTCCATTGCTCGGTTTGTGGACACTTTTGGCAGTGAGCTACATGGTTTCAAGGCCATATGTTGTCACGGGCAAAACGCAGGAATTGTATACTCTGGCTTTTTGATTGAATATTATTTTATAAAAGAATCTGAAAAAGTTGGAGCGATAATAATAATATAATTTTTATTCTGAGCATATCACCCCTTAGCATCCGTGTAAGTGTAGAATCGTTCATTGTTAGAAAGTTATGGCAGAGAAAGGGTTAACATAGTATAATTTTCTTGGCAACATCTTTCATAGTTTTATTGCGTCTGACTGCAGGCAAACTACAATAACGATAATAATAATATGCTATTATTATTATTATTACTGATAATAATAAAACACAAAGGGAAAATACGTTTCCTTCCATTACTGACAGACTATTTTCTAATATCACTTTGTTTGTGTGCGACTGTTTCATACAACTTGACAAGTTGGCAAACAAAACGGTACAACTATGAATCCATATCTTCGTTGTTGGTTCTTAGGCTTTCCTTACTGCGTGAAGTCCGTCGAGGTATCAGTAATTTACTGTCGCAGCGTGAGCAGTGGTGTGTTGAAGCGCGACGTCATGGCGATGTGTGATAACGAAGATATGGATACATCACGCTGCGAAAGCTTCCAAGATTATTTGACAACTATGAATGGTTCGCGTTTATTGCAAATGTAGTCGGTGTAGTAAGTGTCTTGCTGGACAGCATTGGACTTAAGATCTGGATTTATTTTACAACACCCTTTCATACAATACGACACATGACGTCATATGACCCTTCGATCTCCCTCAAACGCTTTACAACTTTTTTTGTCTCTGTATAAAGCTGGTTTAATTTTACACAGAATCGTATTATCACCGAGTTTACGTACGGTTGCAAAGTTTCAGTACTCTACGTAGTCAGAAAGTGGTTGAAAAATCGATTACAAGATTTGCGCACAGAAAAAAAAAACTAGCTAAAACATGATAGTGAAGTTAAATAAGATCTTGTAAAAAAATCAAGTCACAGTATGCATAGAACCTTACCTTAAAGTTGAAAAATTAAATTTCAACATGACTTGTGCAGATTGGTCCACTAGAGCAACTCATGATAATATTTTGTAATATAATTTACGTGTCTGTTTGTATGACTTCCCAGTTCCCTCACTCTGCAACAGACGGGGAATAATGGAATTGAATAATCTCAAGTGAATGAGGAAATTGCAGCTGAATTCTCTCTCTCTCTCTCTGTATTTACCAGGTACCTACTACACTCACAGCTAGTTGCTACAATTCAATACAAACTAACATTGCTCTTAGCTATGACTAGCTACTATTTATACAATGCCCTGTTATTAGTTTTACAAGCAGTCTACATAATCCGTGAATATTAGTCATAGTTTCTCATTTTCTCAACAGATGTCGTTAGTAGTAAGTAAAAGGTATATATGAAATTTAGAAGAAAATTGAAAGAGTAAATGGCGGAGAGACGCCACACTTCTCAGTTGTCGCGTTGTGTGAACTAAATGGCAAAACTTTGAATGTAGAATGGTAGATGCTCACGTGCGCCTGAGCTACCCGGGGATGTGGAGGGCCTTAAACCCGCGGGATTTTCCTTCAATATTGCAGTGAGTGTTGTGCCTAGAAGATTAAACAGTTTTGTACGCTCAAAAAAATTCTCCCGAGGTATTTGATATAGTGCTACCGATTAAAGGCATAACAGAAACAACACTAAAGAAGTTTTTTTTTTCTGTGATTTCTGGTGAAAATATGATTTCACAGTGTTAAGTAATGCTTAATTTATTTCGGGATAGCATTTCCCTCTTCATAATTGGAAGGGAATTAGAAAATTATCGGTGAATAAAAAAATAAAACATATATTCCTACATACACATCGCGGAAAAAAGTTTAATTTTACAGAAAATATTCATCAAACAAAATTCAAATACATTCGAAATTCAGTTGCATGCTGGCGAATAAAGTGAATATGTTTTCCCGTAGAGAATAAGTTTAGAAGTTACATATTCTTTTTCCAGATATAAAAATACTATGAAAGCTCATATCCAATACAACTATGTAGGTCCTACATGCTCTATGGAATAATATTTTAAATTTGAAACTCGAACAGATAAAATTTTACAAAGTTTCTCTACGGAATTTGATTTTGAATTCTGCGGTTTGTACCTGTATAGTAAATACACGGGAAACGTTCCCAATTTTATGAAAATTTGTCGTGTTTCCTTTTTAGTTACGAGATCTTGATGTTGGGTAATTTTCTCATATTTCTTTACACCTTTTGGGTAATTTTCTCATATTTCTTTACACCTTCAGCTTCACCTTCACCAGAATTCATTAATTTGGGGCAACCAGTGACAGTTATATGAGTGTAAAAAACCTTTTTGAAAGGATGCATCACACATTCAAGAACATGGCTATTAGCTACACATCTGACTCTTGACACTTTAAATAGAGACATCCAGAATCACCATATCTTTTTCCAACACTGCAGTTAAATTCCGACACAGGTAAAAAAAGGTTTGAACAAAGACTTTAGCCTTACCATGCATTGTAAGGATCATCTTTAACAACAAAAGATCAAGAATCGCACTGTCGTTAGAAAAATCTTCAAGCAAGCGATAGTATCCTTACGTAAGGACACCTTCACTCAGGTAAGAAAAAGAACCAGAGTTCCGCTCCTGGCAAATTTTAAATGTCTAAAGTATAATTTAATGTTTCGTATATTTCCACATAGATGGCGTATTTCTCTGTACAAGGCTGCATCTTTCTCATTTTCTGCACTGAAAGGAGTTGACCACGGCTAACCCAGTTTTATCTTATTTTAACTTTTATATGCTTTGATATAAAAGCTCCGTAATAGCATATTACCCTCAAAGGATAGCATGTATGAATAACTGAAGCAGAATGCTATATATACAAGTTGTATGGATAACATAATATGATTGAATGTATGAGAAATTCCTCTAAACATGAGTTATTTTCATCACAATAATGGTTTGTTGTAATGCGGATAAAGTGAAGTATATAAATATACTAAGTATATATAAATATACTATAAGTATATAAATATACTATACATACAACTTCTAGGTTTCATTAATAATAATAATCTTTATTTTATACATCATAATAGACCCGATGTAGTTTTGCATAACAAACAAATTAAAATCACTTATTTAAGGGCATGGCACCAGGAATGACGTCACAGACATTTCACACGGCATTAAGGTTCAAAATCGCGTGACAATCGCATGATGAAATGGTAATAATAGCGATTTTTTCCATTTTTTGGGGTTAGTTTTGCGTCTATTAAAAAACTTTTACGGTTATTCCCTAGATTTTGATGCATATTATCAGTACAAAAATAAATTTTTACTCCGCGACTTTCGGGAAACGAGTTTCCGTCTTTCGGAAAAATGTACAGAGTTGTTTTAAAATTTTATTTTTTAGAAATCTATACATGATAAAAAAAATCTTTTACGGTTATTCCCTAGATAAAGGTTCAATGCATCTACCCTATTTTGTTCCAAAGCATATTTAGTAACGGTTGTCGAGATAAAAAGTCACCCGTTTTTAGAAATTTTTGAAATGTCGGTATGCACACTTTTAATTGACATCGCTATACCAAATACATTGAATATTTAAACAACCGTCGCAGAAAAAATTCGTAAATATACGGAATTATCAGGTGTAATAAAAACTATTTGGCATTCTAGGTCGGTAAATATAATCCCATTAGTATTATCAGCTACAGGTATAATAACAAAATCGCTTGCTAATAAACAATAAAAAAAAAGATTTACCGGAAAATTTATACATAAAAATGCAAAAATCGGTCATTATTAATACTTGCAATATTGTAAGACGATTCCTAAATACTGATATTTCAGGCACAATGCTTGTATTTTAGGCCCCGCGCATCTGAGCCTAATCCTGTGATATCCGTGATATCTGGATAGGTGAATTTTTCCCAGTATTAGGCTGATGAGTTTATATGTGAATCATGAATGATAATATGTAGACTCTTCTGGTTGATAATACTGAGAAGTATGTTGGCAAAGTCATGCCTCCGCGTTTAAAAAAACTGTTATAATTTAGCCACCTAACTGGGCAAAGCCCGTACTAAAACTTACGTACCTATGAGATATCGATGCAGCCACAGACTTTTCCGCTGTTATGTAATAGTTCCCAGGTGCGCATTCACATGAAGTGGTATGCGGGTAATGTGAGGTATTTGAGCTTGAAATGCGGATAAAGTGAAGCAAAATACGGTTGTTGCAGATATGTCAATGTACTTGGATACATGCTCGCGTAAAGCGGTATGCGGGTCAAGTGAGGTATCTGTGAGTGAAGTGCAGATGAAGTATAAAGTCCAGTGGATACGTGAAGCATTCGTGGACAAGGGGATGTGTCTACAAACATGCAGAGAAATGCGGATAAACTGAAACTATCTAAACATTACATTGAGCGGGTAAAATAAGGTATTTTGCTCAAAATAATGAGTGATAGTTTATTTAGAATTTCTGTCGTTAAAACATAATTGAGAAAAACATAAAATGCTTTGTTTTTAGAGTGAATTTTGATTATATCGTTATTTTTTTTCCTTTTTTTGCCTAGCAGACGATACACAGGAACTGATGGTTCGGTGTACTATCTTGTCATCATGGATTAGGATATTTGACGCACGCTGGGCCTTCTGAGATATCTTAATCTAGCCCTGATGTTAACCCTTCACTGGTGTGTAGGTGTGTGACATCAATCATAATATCCCCAGTGAGGGTGAAGTCGTGAGGCGTGAGGGGTTTATTTCATATGAAGAAAGTTGAGAATATTTCACGGTGGATTTGTCATGAATGACACCTACACTCCCAAAATTTTACTCATCCATGTAACTGAACAACAAAACGATAATATGGAGAAAGATGAGCTGGTGAACATTGCCTATATAAATTCATACACTCACACACACACACACACACACACACACACACACACACACACACACACACACACACACACACACACACACACACACACACACACACACACACACACTCACACACATAACAACCTAATAACACAAAGTATATTTTGCACCTTAAAAACACGTGGAAAATAACAAATACTCAACATTCTAAGAATAACATTTTTTAAAACATCGGATTTTCTACATTTCTTAGTTGAAGTATTTCTTAGTTTGTAAATTGTCTTCGAGAAATGAGGAAATCAGACGTCGAATAGAAGTTGCCGACATTGGAGAAAGAACAGCAAAGCTAAAATGGCAGTGGACGGGATATGTGGCAAGACAGGACAGTGTCAGATGGGCACCTAAAATTCTTAAGTGGAGGCCCTGGGAGAACAAAAGAGGCGTAGGAACACCACAGAAAAAGTGGTCAGATGACATTGTCCAGCTTGCGGGTCGTAGATGGGAGCAGATACCCCAAGGTAGAAGACAGTGGAAAAGTTTAGAAGAGGCCTATGTCCAACAGTGGAACGCAAGTGGCTAGCAGTAAGTAGTAAGTAAATTGAAAAAAGTGATGACATTCAACCAGCCGACGATAATTCATAAGCCTGATGGAAAGTCCATCCTTCGCTTTATTTCTGTTGAGATGTTACACATGGGTATCTCAACAGAAAAATATCTGATTTATCCCAAAAAGGTGATATTTTTTTCTCCTACGAAAAAATATAATTATAATTTTGACGTTCTACAAAATAAGATCATATAAATCCCATCTTTCTGAAACACACACTACGCCAGAAGCTCCCGTTGCTGATTTATTTCACTTTTGTGTAGCTTTGAGCACAATAATTAGTATGATTTTGTCATAATATTTACATAATTCTACTAGCTCAATTCTTCTGGTACCAATCGCTAAGAACTTCTGCTTGTAGTTGGTAGCCGTGATTACCGATCAACTCGGTTATGTGTGGTGTTGCACCGTGAGTGGCGCTAGTTTCGCTCATGTTCCTATATTGTCTTCTCAGTGCTATTTGTTTTATTTTGCATTTGGAGTGTTATATGTAACAAATATGTTACATTGTGTTTTCTTTTTTCCACAACTGGTGATGGATAATAATGGAAAATGTTTGTAAATTTGATGAGAAAATTTGATAACGGCAGAAGTGTCATGTTACGTTAAATCAAGTAAAAATACATTTTGTAATATTAAATTGAAAGAAGAAGTATGCGTGTTCGTGTCTCGCTTGTTTTCATCGGTTTCCGAGGAGATGTTGAGGCTTGGTAAACATGCAGACCATAGATCATTATTATAAAGATATGTCAGGAGCGCAATTCACGTTCTTTTTTCCTTATCATAACGCGACTATTTACGGATACAATCTCTAAGTTAGGATTTTGCTATTCTCGATGACAAATGTAATCCTTAGCGATGACTATTGTCCTTAGAACTATCCTTAAGTTGATATTTATTTACTCTGGCGATACCTTAAGTAGTTTTTTTTTACGAGTTAAATTTTTAATAAAATTAATTAATTTTTCACACAATCGTAAGTGAAAACTATTATTACTTATTTTTGCTATCGTACCCTGTCCCACTCAAAGTCGAGGTGATCTAAAAATACCGTTTTTTTTTCAGCTTAAATTTGCAGCAACCAATCACGCGCTTTACAAATTTCAAGGCCGAAATGGAGAATTTTGATAAATCTTTTAACTGAAAACTGTTAATTATGAAACAATTAAGTAGAACAACAATAGTATCACAGGTAAAAAAGGTATGAATAAGGATTTTATCCTTAATACGGGTTGTAAGCATTATCCTTAACAAGAAATGATCGAGAATCGTACTGTCGTTAGAGAAATGTTTCGCAAGCGGTAGTAGGTATCCTTATATGATAGTTATTATGTTAATGATTGCAAAAAATCATTGATATGACTGATGTCTGATTCTGTTATGAAAATAAAATGAAATATGTATTGTAATACTGTCGGTGCTCAATGAAAATAAATCACAACAAAACACTTTTTATGCTGTATCTAATATTTTAGTAATCTGTGGTAAATGTCTCTCAGTATAATCATCGGGAGAGTAGGATGGGGTGACAGGACCGATATACATTTATCAGTCTCTCCTCAAGTTACTTGTCTTGTTCACACTCACCCCCTCTCCCTCTATATCTACTCCCACTTTATATATGACATACATACACCCTCGCACAACTTAATCTTGATAAAACTGTTTTCTTTCCCTCAAAAACATACGATAAATAAGTTATCGTAAGAAACTTTTCAAGAACCACGCTTATATATCTCCATATAAACATTAAATTAATTACAATTCACAAATTAAAATGTTTTTATAATAAAAAAAAACAACAGTATTAAAGAAATGCTTAATAAGCCCTATGACCTATCTGTTTTTTAATCGAAATGATAGCTTACACATAGGGTAATACATCGCATTAGGGTTGTTTATTAAAAGCTTGCCCGGGGTATTTGGGCTCCTTCGTTCTAATGGCGCCTCCCACCGAGAATAGACAGAATCAAAAGGAGAATGCTCATTTAGTATGGGAAAAAACCCAGACCCGGCGCAAACGAAATGTACATAACTCAAATGATAGGTAAAACTGAGTAATTAAATACTGCATAGGGGCCATCATCGAAATCAATGGCTTAATGTGTGAAATAACTATTCGAAGTTTACAGGGTTCACATGAATGTATTAGTAAAAGGAGCATTAAATAGTTACAATTGCGGTTTAAAAGCGTATCATATGATAAGTATAAGGTAGCTCGTCTTCTTCTTCATCATCAGCTTCGATCTCATTAAGAAATATTTTTTAAAAGATCGTTGCAACATACTCATTCCTGAATTTATACAATCGCTGTGTCTCTAGAATTTCGAAAAGTATTTCACACATTTAGCCACTGATTTCGATGATGCCATCTATGCAGTATTAAATTACTCATTCTATCGTTTAAGTTACACTTCTTTTGTGCTGGGCCTGGTTTTTTAGCATTCTCCTTTCAAGAGTAGGAATATGTTGGGACAGACAATGTTTCAGACAGCAGACATGAAGTCAATATAAGCTCGTAATAAGTAATAACTAAATTTAGAACTTAGTAGCTTAGGACTATAAGGCATTGTAAGACATATTAAATTTACAGTCGGCTGACTTCATACAAATAAATTAAATTCTCTGCTATGCAATCATTTTAAATTAAGAACAAGATAAAGAAATTTATTACTTTTAGAGGATTTAGAGGATTTTGTAGACTATGGAGTCTGGGAGGCGCTGGAGGTCACGGGGTCTTGGAAAAATATAAGGGATTCAATCGGTATTAGAAGCGTTGATGAATTCTTCAGAATGTCGGAGCATATAAACAAAATCCATCTACTAAATTTGAACTTCTTGGCTATAAATACTTCCAAACCTGAATATTAAAACACTTGTCTTTTTCCAAACGAAATGTGAAAGGTTTTAACTGTGCATTTTGCATTTATTGACAAGATTGACTTATTTTTAGATTTGTGTAGGCTTTGTATTTGTATGGGCAGCATTAGCACCTAACCTAACATAACCTAGCCTAACTTGGACGCGAGTGATGTATAATATACTGCCAAGCGAAATAATTTTTTTGGCACACTTGTGTACAAACAATGTCGTGTAAAGTAATGATGAAATTCTATATCAATTTCTTTTCAAGTTTTAGTTACTACTTCAAAAATAAATTTTAAATTTATTCTCACCTTAGGGATATTTCGATATACTTCCCCAATAAAAACATATGAGTATAAACATAATATTAACTTCATGATTCTTGACATACTTAATTAAAAATGAACGTAGAAAATAATTATTTTTCTTGATTCGGAAAGACTGATGTAGTATATAAATTTAGTGGATAGATTTTGCTTATAAGCAACGCTGGATAAAGAGGATTTAGCTTTCATATTATTTCATTACTAGAAGCCCCAGTGTGATTCGCACTAACTGGAGATTTGATCAAGAAATAATGAAAGAAAAAGGAGAGGTTTCATCTGTATAAAATTATTGATTTGTTTAGATTTTTTAAATATCTATCTCTCTCTGTACGCCACGTCCCTTACAGGGTGGGCAGAGAGGACAGAGCGCCAGACAGCCCTATCCTTACACACACATCTAGCTTCTGTCACGTTAATTCAATTAGTCATACACACTCTATGATTTCTTTTACCCAGAACGCGTCCATCTCTGAGTATCTGGTCGACATGATCGGACCAGGTCAGTCTCGTGCGGCCGCGTTTCCTTACCCCTCTTCGCTCACTCAAATGTATCTTTTTTGTTATCCTACATTCTTTCAACATGCCCAAACCATCCTAGTTTATTCACTTTAATTCTCGTCACAACACCAGTCTTGCAGTAACTCATTTCTCTAATAACCTCGTTCCTTATCTTATCTCTCAGCGTTTTCCCACACATTCTTCTTAATGACCTCATTTCCACTGGATTCAACCATGATTCGTCCTTCTTCAGCCACGTCCAAGTCTCACTAGCATACATAAACGCTATTTTCAACATTTTATCATGCGATTGTTCATGCGATTTTTTAACACCGCGGGAAATGACCGTGCGACGTCATAGTTGGGTCCCTAGCTTTAAAACTATTTTTTAATTGATGAATAATGATTGCAAAGATCATTAACAGATACAGGAAGCTCTCATATTGATTAATTGCATTCAAAGATTTATAGATCCATTTGTTTGTCTGTAAGTTGTGATCTATGAATTAGTATCAGCTATTGGCAGCAAATCAAAAATGAAGATCGCTATGTGACAATAATTAGAATAATATCTACTAATTATTTCATGCCCCATTAGTTGAGATGTCCTCTAATATTATTGTTATTATGGTACAAGCTGTGACCTGTCAAAAATTACGGACTACTCATAAGTCTACATCAAGAAAAAACCGATATCCAAGACAGTGGTGCACTGATATTCTGAACACTTTGTGTGAGGGATATTAAGTGAAATAATTTGAAAACAAGAAACATTTATAGTGCTTTTCATTTCAGGGGGGGCTCAGAAAAAATGTAGGTAGGTACCCATAAATAACACCGCAGGCGAATTTTTAGTCATAAGTCATGTAAACAGAGAAAATGTGTGGTAATAATGTATTTTTTTGTGAAGTTTTATAATTTAGTATGAAAAAGTATATACCTATAACTACCCCAATATCTAGGGGAGTGCAGCCCCCCTAACGACGCCCACAGGGCAGCACATAATGGATGAATTTTTATTCAAACTGTATGTATTTTCGAGTGTTTTTTTTAAATGTTTAAGTAAATTTTTGGTTGCTAGAGGTTGAAAAAGCATTTTAAAAAAATGTTCTACATTTTGGGGGGGGAGGGGCGGGCCCCTCTTAAATATGCCGTTGACTCAATATACAATTTCGCTATTAACTAATTAACTGTCGGTGGACAAACTGTCGGAGGGACAAACTGTCGGTGTATGGATAGGACTGTCAGGTGTTCTGTTTTTAGAACTTGACGAACATATTATACATTCGCTGTAAGTACTTAAAAAAATATGATTTAATCATGTAATGCTTCTTGGAATAAATACATTTTATGGTGATTGCTAATATCTACTATGTTCATACATTAATTCATTACATAATATATTTTAAGAATATATTTATTTTTTATTTTTAGATAATATATTTTATGTTTATTTTTAAGATTATCAGCTTTATGTACTATGTGTTAAATATTATTAACTAGTTATGTACTTACGAGTATGTCTATGCTAGTTTTATTATGATTTGGTTCGGTTAGCTCACTACCTCATCTCATAATATATTAAGCTAATCATATTTTGATGTTTTAGTGTCGGCTGAAATGTTCTCAGACAAATTTAATGTTTAGGTACTTACTTACATACACTACTGGGTGAATTAGAAGTTACAAACACTTTGGACTTTGAGTCTTTAGGTTTGTGTAAGTATACACAAGCCCAAATTCTTTAATAAACAACTAAATAAAAAATAAGTAGGTAATCGTAAGAAAAAAAAAATAAAACCAAGAATTTATGATTTCACATCCTAGATCAGTTTTTCACGGGCTTCCAAACGATTCCAGTAGTAGTCAGTCAGTCAAAGTAGTCAGAAGTGGTTGAAAAATCAATCAACAATGTGAAACGATTACAAAATTTGCGCACAGACAAAAACATAGTAAAAACAACACACAGATCGTTTTTAGAAATAAAATAATAATTATGTATAAATAATCTTCTAGGCTTTCGCAGCGTGATGAATCTATATTTTCCAAGTTAAAATACATATGTATATGTTGGTACAGTTGGCAACCCTGTTTATTTATTTATTTATCATATAGCATTTCGTTACATCATATATTAAAATAAGGACATAAAACAGTAATAATAGCACAGGTAGGTCTAATTGTCAAAAGGTTTAGGTCAATGTTTAAAATATATTCAGTCGCTGTATCCGTTAGTATGAACAAGTCTTTTGTTAACCTAATAGGTTAGGGTTGGATATGAAAAAAGTAACTGGAATAATAAGAATGTTAATTTGTTACAATACATTTTGTTTGATACTGTATTTCCCTATACTTACTGTTAACGTAATACATTAATACATACCATGATACATCTAATATTAGTAATGTATACGAGTATACTATATCTAGGTACATAATGTATCTCTCTCACATATGTATGAGAGAATCTAAAAGTGGAGTAAATCTGTACTGGATACATCAATCAAAACCCATATTTCATCTGCATTTGCCAGAAATAAATATTTGTATGTACATATATTATTACATAATGTAGTACATTATAAATAGCTGTACTGCAAATATATACTGTCATCATTACGTAAGAAGATCATGGGCGTCGGCAGGGGTGGGGACAGCAGCGCCCCCCCCTAGAGATTGAAATAAATATTTTTTTTTCGTACTAAATGATAAAACCTCACAAAAAATCACACTAATACCGCACATTTTCTCTCTATGACACACATTTTGTAAAAATGTATAAAAAATCCATCAAAATACAATTGTTTCACAACAAAATAGCCTGCGGCGCTATTTTGTAATTACTTTTTATAGGAAACATTCTTCGTACATAATAATGTGCAAATTATTTTTATGAAAGAAAAATTCCGATATTGGGATAAATTATCTTTCAATTATCTTTCGCCAATATCCTTAAGGTTGGTTAATTAGAAGATTTCTAAATTCGGAAAAAAAGGATTTACTGGTTCCCTCATTATTGGTATGTGTCGTGATGGTACAATAAATTTGTCATAAAACTATGGGAAACTTGTGTTTTACCACTACTAATAATGGTGCGGTAACAACCTAGAACAAGCAGAAGGAGCGTGGTAAGACCTCAGGCAAGATGGTCTGACGATGTGAGACGAACCGCAGGAAGCAAGTGGATGCAGCATGCCCAGGATAGGGATCTGTGGAAAGTCAAAGGGGAGGCCTATGTCCAGCATTGGAATTAAAACGGCTGAGAAACAAATCAGAAAAATGTTTTGTGTACACATTTTCTTCGCGCGAATATTTCTGCATTGCATTTCTCAATATGCAAAACAGAAATATAACACGCAAATTTCTCAGAATGAATGCAGTAATTTGCATGCTAATTTGAATAGAATATTAACACATAATAAACAAGACATTTAGCATTTAATATAGGAATATATTATTATTAGTAATCGCGTTAGACAGTTTGACATATTATTTACATTTTACAACGTGCTACCAAATCGAATCTGAAATTTTCAGGGGAAGGTCGGGCATATTGGATTTTGTTTGTTCCAAGGTTTTAAGTTAAGTAAAAGCAATCTGAATGTCCGCTAAGGCATGTCCGTGCCGTACAGACAGCAGAGATGAAAATGTTGAGATGGATGTGCGGTGTCACAAGGCTTGACAGAATCCGAAACTCCTACATTCGCGGGAGTCTAGGTGTACGCGACATCTCTGACAAGATCCAGGAAAACAGGCTGCGTTGGTACGGACATGTCAGCAGAAGACCGTCAGAGTATATTGGCAACAGGGCACAAACACTACGTGTCCCTGGTAGGAGGTCCCGAGGAAGACCCAAGCGTAGGTGGCATGAGGTGGTGAGGCAGGATATGAGCGAGAGCGACGTGACACCGGAAGATGCGCAAGATCGAGCGAAGTGGCGGCGAAAGACCCAAAAATGGCGGCAAAAATGTTGTTAGTGAAAAATATAAAAATCATAATTCCTCATTTTCCTTCACGTAGACCTTCGATCCGTTTGGCCTGTTCCTGTGATGAAGAAGTTCAGCTTTCACTCCATATTTTTGGTCGGTGTCTCTAATGACTTTAGGAACTCACAATTCTTGATTTCTTTAAATAAACTAATGATATAAAATTTTATTTTTGAAAATCTCAATTTACGTTTTGTGAGAATTTCGGAATTTTCTACATGTTGTAGTTGAATATAACAATTAGTTATCTCAACAGATATACAGCAAAGGATGGACTCTTTATCAGGCTTTTGACTGATCGTCGGCTGACATTTTTTTTTCTTATTAATTTTTTTAACGACTTTAGGAATTAATTTTTTTTTTATTAGATAATGATATATGTTTTTAATATTTCGTGGTGGCTGTTGGCTTTTTGTGTTTCTGACAATGAAATGAAGTAAACAAATGTTTTTTTTAATATAATTTTCCATGTTAGCTCATGCGATATACACGAACTTCCCCTACATAATTATTATTTTCCGCTACATTTGCGATATTCGTATTTATATTTCATTACAAATATAATGTAATAAAATACATTGGCAATCATTGCCAGGTACACAGCTAGTACACTCTATCAGAACATAAGCATTCCTTAAGTAATTAAAATGTAAAAAATCTTCTAAAATTTGATCCGTGAGCTATCTGTAATACCGTACAGGCGATTTTGAACATTGAAGACACCATGGGCGTCGCCAGCTTCGGGCTAGGGGGAAGGCAACAAAAAATTAAAAATTACATCTCGGACCTTGGGGTGTGATAAAAAGATAAAATGTAAAAAAAAAAGTATTTTTAACTTTGTGGGGTTAATTTCGCTCCGATGTAAATAGCACCGCGGACGAAATTTTTTAATACGTTCCACAATAATATGCTTGAAAAGTGTTTCCTTTAAAAAAAAAACGTGCTGACAAATAGCGCCGCAGGCGACTCCATTTAAAGAACCCTTCAGTTTATTCACCTCGACTATTTCGGGAACGAAATCTTTGAAATTCAATAATTAGTTACCGTAATTTATAAACTTCAAACACAATGCGATAAGATTGCGTCTGTCCGTCCATTTGAACCAGTTGAACCAGTTGAACCAGTTGAACCAAACAACAACACGTGTTGGTTATTATCTATTACAGTAAAGTAAAATGAATCCATTAGTTACTCACTGGAGTTTGTGATTTCCATCGCTTTTTCATCCATTTGTATGTTATTCTTACTTGAGAACAGGGTTGCAAGAAATAATTATCAGGATGAAAAAATACCACCCTCTCCCTTCAACAGTAAGAAAGGCAACAGTAGGTAGGTACTTAATGTACATGTAATTCGACAACACAGCCGTCGCTCTTCGTGGTGTAGTGGATATGATCCCTACTATGCGAGACGAAGGTCTGGGCTCGAATACCAGCCGGGGTGAACTGAAATGGCGAATGTTTCTCGAGTGTAGAGTGATCACTTAAGCCAGCCGAGATCGGTCGTAAGCCTGACAATGTTCATCCTTAATTCTTCTACACTGTTGTAGGAATACTACAATTTTCAGGATATTTATCATGTTAGATATCCTGATAATCATAAAATAAATAAAAATAAAATATTCTTTATTGCATATACGGGTGTTTGATAGAGGGATACAGATATCTTCAGGGTTGATAGAAGAGGTCGTTTGGGGTCTTTTAAGACAAGACAGGTTGTCCGGCTTTAACCGGACAGGGCTTTTTAACCTCTTGTCCGGCCAAATTTGACTGCGTCCGGCCCGTCCGGCTTTTGTTAGGTTTTTTATTTTGCTTAAGCTCAGAAACTATTGCAATAATGTTACCTAACTGTTGAATTTGTAAAAACTTTTATGATAAAATTACTTACTAAAAAAAATGACTTATTAAAGCGGATTTCTGCCGAAGGAAAATATGTACATAAATGATACGGATTAAAACTTTGTTAAAAAAAGTTTTTTTTTTCGATTTTTTAGTCAAAAAAGGTTTTTTATTTAGCGTCCGATCCTGGGACCCAAAAGTCCGGCTTTTTGAGCGGCTAAGTCCGGCTTTCTAATTTTTAGACACTATGGAATGAAAATGTGTTGTTCACTGTAGCGAATGAAGTGAATGAAAATGTGTTGTTTACTATTATAGTGAACAACACATTTTCATTCAATTTTCTGTTTTCAAACTTGTATGGAAATTCGCTCTTGAAATTTTCAACCCTGCTCGAGACATCCTAATGGGTTGTTTTATTACATGAAGCCGAGGAGGTCAGAGCATTATTCATTCCATCTCTATCTCTCTCTTTTTATTGCCTTATCAAAACACTCTCGCTGTGCCAGTAATGTTTTATTTCCAGCTATGTAAAACACATTCAAATACAGAATACGTTCGAATTACAATTCTTTGAATTAAGAGTATGCCTATGCATACTGACATTTCAAAAATTTCTAAAAACGGGAGACCTTATATCTCGACAACCTTACTTTGGAACAAAATAGGGTAGATGCATTGAACATTTATCTAGGGAATAACCGTAAAAGATTTCTTATATCTTTTATAGATTAAAAAAAAAATGTGAAAACACCTCTAATCTTTTTTTTTCGAAAGACGGAAACTCATTTCACGAAAGTCGTGGAGATAATTTTTATTTTTATACTGATAATATGTATTAAAATCTAGGGAATCACTATAAAATGGAAAAAAAAACGCTGTTGTGATTCTAGATGGACCAAAAAGATTCTCGAGTGGCAACCTAGAACAAGCAAAAGGGGCGTAGAAAAACCTCAGGCAAGATGGTCTGACGATGTGAGGCGAATCGCAGGAAGCAAGTGGATGCAGCGTGCCCAGGATAGGGATCTGTGGAAAGTCAAAGGGGAGGCCTATGTCCAGCATTGGGATTGAAACGGCTGAGAAAGAAATAAGAAGAAGATGTTGGTTGAGTAGTTGTAGTCTAAAATGAATTAGAGCAGCTTGAAGTTCGAAAAGTCCATAGACGTAGTTTGATGGTAGAGAGGCTACTGTTCTAGACTCAGATATTTTACAAGGCAGAGATCAGTAACACATTCACAGATAGGGAGTCTTTTCAGTGTCTATGTTCATAAAATATATTTATACACAGAGTCATCAAAAAAGAATGTCGCGATTTCAAAAAATAAAAATTCAATACTTGTTAAATGAGTTTTCCCCCTCAATTTTCAAAAGGCCATAACACCAAAACGGTTGTTTTTGGACTAATTATTGTACCTGCTTTGTTTTCATATTTTTTCATTCTCTATCGCTTCTCCAAATATTGGACATAAAGAACCTATGACCCAGCATTTGATTTTTTCAATAATGAGCTCTTTTTGAAGTAAAACAGGAATATCTTTTTTCTGAAAGAACTGTATCAAATTTTGTAAGTTCCCTTTTTTAAAACATCACTAAATAAGGATTATTTAATAAAATTTGCCAGCTAAATGTTATGCATTTTTTTTACAGTGTAAAGAATCGAAATTTGGAAATTAAAAACAAAAAACTGAAACAAAAAAGCCGGAAACAATGTTCTTTTTTTTCGAAATTGTGGCACAAGAAGTTTTATTTTGGACTGTAATCAAATAGCTGGATTATTCAGGATTACGAATTTTGAATTTTGTGACCGTGGCGATCAAAAAACTGAACGAAGGTGTCGAATTTCACGAAAAACCAAAAAAGTGACGATATCTCGAGAACGATCGATTTTTTAATAAGGTCATATTTCGATTTTCTGATCAGTTATGAGTTGGTCTTTTACTCCTCCACGGGATGACGTTGATTTACGGGACGACCTGTATAGTGTATCTCCTAGATCTAATGAAAAACTTTTTAAGTCTCTTATCTTCAGTCTGACTATGCCACGTTTCGCTGGCTGATGCCGAACAAAAATTATAATTTAAAATCCCGGAATACTTTTTCGACGACCCTGTACATAGATTGTAAGTAGATAGAGAAAAGATATAAAATGTTTGTGCCTGAATGCAAATTGTTGCCTACAGAACGATATTAATATTCGATTTTATATTTTCTCGCTGTCGAAACGTAAACCGTGGTAAAATTTCTCAGCGAATGAATATTGGAGTATCAGAAGATAGGTTGTCTATAAAGAGGAGATAATAATCCCGGGGGATACTCGGAGATGGTGGAATAAATCGCGTGTATAAGAAGCAAGCAAGGTAGGTAAAGATATAGATATGTATGTGCCGCTGGATTCATGAAACATACTATGTGGGAAATGTGAAATTTTATAGGAAACACAAAATAATGTTTTTCTAACAAAACATTTTACGCCGGAATTACCCAACTAGATGCTACCTGGGTGTGCAATAAAAATAAAACATAAATAAAATAGCACAAAACAAGATTAAACAGATTAAAATGAAATAAAGTAAACCAAAATAAGATGAGATAATGTTAAACAAATAAAATAAAGTAAAAAAGTAAGTTAAACTGAGCTAAGGTAAGGTACTGAATTACTGGAATGCTAGACTGGACTTGCTGAATGTTACTCAAGTGTAAAGTGATCACATTAAACCAGCCGATGATGAGCCGTAAGTCTGATGGAAAGTCCATCCTTTTTTATTGATTTAATTAACATGAATAAACGGCGTTAGCCTTTAACAATATTCGTACATTTAAAATACTGACACATAGTTATGTACAATGTACATGGCATCAATAAAAATACAACAAAATAGCAAATTAAAATCAACCGTGCAATTATCAATAATTATCATAATGCAAACCTTACAATCTTAAGGGGACCAACACATACATCATGCCTTTGTTGTACATCCGTTGAGATAACTACTTATCACTTATCACATGGTATGTTTCATAGGTAGATGCGCCTTACGAGACGAACATTATGATACCAAAAACTATTTTTTTTTAAATTTGTTCACATTGTAGGTTTCACCATTCCACTGCCGATCCACTTCACCTCAATGTGTATGGATTATACAACATTACAACATAATCCCGCAGTCCGTCCTACGCACTTTATTTCCAATGTCTACCAAGTACCACTCCTACTACTGCTGCTGCTACAACACTCTTTCCTTTCATATTAATATTGCTGTGAGCATTCTCATACCAGACCTAAAGCCGAGGACTCATAAGCGCGCCACGAACCCAAAATAAGCGACGATAGAAGGTGTTATTTAACACTATTATAACAATTAGGGTCAATTGTTGACAGTTGGTGAAGTGAGAGATATAAAAACCTGACCATTTTCACACAATTGTGTCAATAAATTGGCTTCATGTTGAATTTGTATGGACTTGTTTTGAAACATTTTTTTTAACCCTCTCACTACCAGTGTCCTTCCTGGAGGACACGACGCAAAAACAAATAAAATTCATTTGAAGCAAATTCTCATACTTAATCCATGGTAAACTTATTATAGAACGTTCATTGTCTATAACTAAATATGTTTTACCAGTAAATAACTACCAGTGTCCTCCGTGGAGGACATGGGGCGAAGTCCTAAACGGAAAAACGCAAAATTTTTTTTTTGTTCTAAATTCATATAAAAATATATAGATTATAAATCCATAGACAAAAAAATTCTATGACCCCTCTATTATATTCTGGTAGTGAGAGGGTTGAATTGAATTATAACTTATCTATGGTCAAATGGAATTACAATAATTAAAGACTACAGGGGAAAAACAAGAAATGTCAGTAAAAATCCAAAATTAAAGTAGGTGATAATGCCATCTAGTGGCGTACCTACTCGTATAATCCTGAAAATTGCCAAACCAACAAAATTCATTGTCACCGACTATGACGGTTTTATTGGTTGTTTGTACAAGGCAATAATCATGAGGGTCCGCGCGCAATTAGCAAAAACCGTCGTTGTCACTGAAATGTCAATATTCCTGGTTTAGTAAAAGTACCTATGGTAGGAAAAAGCATTAACAATGAACTTAAAAATTAAATGTTGATTTACGCAAATGTGCCTTTGATTGACATTCCTTGTTTTTCCCCTGTAGTCTTCAATTTTAAAAATGCATGGTTCGTTTGGTGTTACGGCTCGCTGATGTGTAGTGTGTACCCAGCTTCAAATGCTCCGTTCTATAATGAATATTTAAATCGATTTCCCCCGTCTGGGGAAGTTACGGGAGATTATAATCGCAAAATATTACGTTTCAATATTATATTATATTATTAGTACGTAGCACGAGTATGTATACCACCGTACCACTTATAAGAGTATGTATAGGGGCTAGGGGGCTGAAGCCCCCCCCCAAAACCCCGAGTTACAGTAGTATATATACAACAAATCTAGGGGTTTCAGCCCCTTAGCCCCCCTCAAAACGTTGACATTCAGCCCCAGTGTTGCCGTTTCTAGTGTTTTGAATACTAAATTAGTATTATCTGATTTTCTGAAAATCTGGTATACTGAATTCACCCCCCCCCTCGCTCGACAAATTTTTAGTCGTCAAGGTCAACAAATGTTAGACGACGACCAAAAAAAAAAGGTAATCAGTTCATTAGGGCAGGACTTAGGGAAAGGGGAAAAAAGGTCGACAAAAAGAAATCAGTTGAAAAAAAAATTTGAAACGGCAACACTAATTCAGCCCCCCCCAAAATAAAATCCTGGATCCGCCACTGATGTATACTACCGTAGCACTTATTAATGTTATCAATGTAATTTGCTTCCACGTCCCAGGGGTGTAAGATATTGTTATGTAAACCGAGAAATATTACTAATAAGACTAATGTAATGGAATATTCTATCAATATTATTTTATTGTATTGTAAAATATTCACTACTAGCTGAGTTACCCGTGCTTCGCAACGGCACGGTGTCTCCCGATGGTTTGATCTGGAATAAATATAACTTGCGATCTGAATTTCTTTTCCAACGCCATTTCATATGATACCAAAAATGACCCCCACACTACCCTTGGATCCCCTCATCATCATGGCATCTCTTAGAAAAATATTTTTCTCCAAAAACCGGTGACG
Organism: Ceraclea dissimilis; assembly: GCA_963576895.1. Taxonomy (NCBI): domain Eukaryota; kingdom Metazoa; phylum Arthropoda; class Insecta; order Trichoptera; family Leptoceridae; genus Ceraclea; species Ceraclea dissimilis. Next base: position 19,561,182 of record OY756363.1, read on the forward strand.
TTAAGACACAGCTTATATTATGGCATATGTTATTATGAATTTTCACAGCAATCCGTCGTTAAATGCGGGAGTTATGCGAAAACCATAAAAAAACGGACTCGGAAACGGAAAGATTAAGGGATGAGATAATTAGAGAGATGAGTGAATGTAATGAAATAGATGATCTTAAAATGAACATTGATACTTCAAAAGAGAATGCTAAAAAAATAAGTTCAAACCCAGCAGTGAAGAGACCAAGGCAACTAAGAAGAAGAAGACGGGCTACCTTATACTTATCATATTATACGCTTTTCAAACCCCAATTGTAACTGTTTAATGCTCCTCTTACTAATACATTCATGTGACCCATGTAAATTTCGAATAGATAATTCAGGCAAATGCCTGATAGCCATTAATTTCGATGATGCCGAAGATATAAAAAATCTTTTACGGTTATTCCCTAGATAAAGGTTCAATGCATCTACTCTATTTTGCTCCAAGGCATATTTAGTAATGGTTGTCGAGATATAATGTCTTCCGTTTTTAGAAATTTTTTAAATGTCGGTATGCACACTCTTAAGCAGTATTTCGATAAGCATCAGTAGCAAAGCAATATAAAATCATAACAATATACACACTCGTAATATTGTTATCATCCTATGTTACAAGCAGGAATACACGGAGCCAGACAATATGGTAAAGGATTAAATCTATTCAGTGGCATATACCGTATAGAGTATAGATACATCTTATAATAGCAGTAATCATCTTTGTTATTAACTTGTTGCTCCTCAGGCTAGGAGAATGTCTTATTAAGCATTTCATTATACAGTTATCTATCTATCTATGTATTCCTCTACATAATATCTACGTGATCTGATAATTGACCTCAGTTTAATCCATATCTTAATGTTGGAAAACTAAAAAGGAATGATTTTTGATAGGGAAAGTCAGGAAGATTCCGTGGCCTAGAGATCTTGGAAGAATTCACATACCTAGGTTCTCAAATAAGTGCAGAGGGTGGATGCGAGAAGGAAATAAAAAGACGAATAGCAACAGCTAAAAGTGCTCTGACTCGACTGAATAAAATCTGGAAAGATCGAGGTATTTCCAATTCCACCAAAATTAAAGTAATGCGATCCCTCCTTTTCCCTATCTTTCCCTCGCGGCCAAAACTTGGACAGTAAAATCCAAGGATCGCGCCAGAATTGATGCCTTTGGGATGTGGTGCTGGCGTCGCATGTTGAGGATCCCATGGACTGCAAGAAGGACGAATGACTCAGTCCTCAAAGAACTCAAAATAACGTTACGACTATTTGTAGTATGCAGTCGGCGAGTACTGGGTTTCTTTGGTCACATCACCAGAAGTGTCGGGAAATCTGGAAAGAAATATAACTACAGGAAGTGTTCCAGGCAAAAGAAGTAGAGGTAGATCTCCTGCAAAGTGGTGCGAACAGATTAAGGAAATGACTGGGAGATACTTGTGCTCGACGGTGCGGATTGCGGAGAACAGAGAGGACTGGAGGCGTCTTGTTTTGTCCGTGGGTAGCTCCACAAATCACGACCCTCAGTAATGAGGAAACGATGAAGGAAAGAAAATTAGATTTTCAAGTAAAAACAGTGATTCGTAGATGTATCTATTATAGGAATGGTCGGCTTTTGCAAATAACCACGCTTTTTCTTAAGAAAGTTAACACTGTTAATGTGCTAAATGCAGCCAAGTACAATATTCTCATACTGAAGAAGTCTAGTCTTGTAAAGTACTGGTATGTATGTTATTTTCTCATATTCAACAGTACTTAGCGCATTGCAGCGAGATTTAAAAACCTATTTATAAAGTTTTCAAGTCCTTTGCAATTCAAACTGCACTTCGGGAAACTATAAATGTCGATGCTATAGGTTGTTACTTTATAGCAAGGGTGGCCAACCTTTTCAGCAGCTGGGCCAGATTCTAAAAATGAGATTGCCTACCGGGCCGCACAACCTATTTTACAAAACAAAAAATAAATATATAGGCTCGTTTCGTGGACGGGAAGGGGGGAGGGGAGGCAACAGAAACTAAAATATTGTAATAGCCTAGTGAAATAGCGCCGCAGGCGTTTTTTTTTGTGAAACTGGGTGGAGAAGGCTCTCAAAAATATGTATGGAAAACGCTTTCTAATTGAATTGAAATTATTAAGGGAAAAATGGGTGAGGTGATGAATTTAATTGTCTCTTGTTTAATTTGAAAACATTTTTTTTATTTTCTCAGTGCTCCGCTGGCCGCATTCAGACACCCGGCGGGCCGCGGGTTGGCCACCCTAGCTCTATAGTTAGTCAGTTCTAAAACGAATGGCAAGCTCAAATCGATTGTTAGTAGGTAAAGGTGATTTTTTGCTATTTGGTTTTTCAAGGTTTAGTTTTTGACAGTTCATTGAAGTAGGGCCCAGAAGACCGGGCAGACCCCTGAGCACATGGATGTCCAAAATCGCGTGAGACTTAAAGGAAGCGAGGCTTCGTGCGGAGGATGCGGGAGACAAAAGAACTTGGAGGATGAGGACTAGGAGAGCCGACCCCAAGTAAATGGGACAAAGGCGAGGGCAAAGAAGAAGAGTTTTTGACAGTTCACGCGTGATTCGTGACATGTGTCAAAGTCAAAAATATTCAATTTGCCTTGGCATTTCATCATGAATAGACTTTTTTTTGCAACGGTTGCCAATAATTGAATTTTTTTAACAAAATTCGTGCTCTCTGAAAAATGTTTCGCTACTAACATCCATTTTATGGTCGTCAAAATGGACCCACCGAGCAAGCTATTCAAGTCATCAAAAATTGTCCCATTTTTGACTCAATGGGTTCGTCAATAAACAAAATTGCCGTATTTGGTCGTACCCTGAAAAATGCACTGTTTGGTGCAGTTTAAAACGTGTGGCTAAATTGGAAAAAAATACAGTAGATAGGTACATTGCACCTTTATCTAGGGAATGATCCTAAAAGATTTTTAGTCTTGTATAGATTTCTCAAAAAAAAATGTGAAAAACACCTCAGATATTTTTTCCGAAAGACAGAAACTCGTTTCCCGAAAGTCGCGGAGTATTTTTTTGTATTGATAATTTGCATTGAAATCTAGGGTATCACCCCAAAAAATGAAAAAAAAACGCTATTTTTACAATTTTATCATGCAATTTGGAACCTTAATGCCGTGGGAAATGACCGTGACGTCATAGTTGGGTCGCGAGCTTTAGAGCTTATCCTTAGGGATTGTGTATTACCTAAGGTTGATTTGTCATCCTCAGTGTAAAGCTACGAGTCATTAAGTTTTATTTAACAGAGGTAAGATTGTAAAAATTATAAGAATTTTTCTATGAAGAATTTTATCTCTCCTTATTTTATATCCGAGCATTAAACATGTACGTGTAGGTTGGTACCGTTCAACTATTATAAGGTTGCCTTATTCATCCCGTCATATCTTTTCTATTTTTTCATCTTCTCTTTTCACTCTCGATTCCTTACCTTTCCTTATTTCTTTACAAACTTCACTCATCCGTAATCTTTTCAAAAGCGTTATTCTGATAAAAAAATCCCAAAATAATTCTCGCTTTGAATAAATATTTTCAATTGGTTCTGAGGTGTATTGTTCACAATAATCATGGAGTTAACCTCTCGGTCGCTTTGTATTATACTAAAACAACTACAGGCAACCCCGTAAGGAGCGTTAAGCGAATAATATTCAATTTTACGTTTAAAAGTACGCATACTGACGTTTCAATAAATTCTAAAAACGGGAGACCCTTAGATCTCGACTATGCTTTGGAAAAAATATGGTATATACATTGTAGATTATCTTTATACCTATATATCTTTTGTAGATTTCTCAATAAAAAAATGTGAAAAGCACCTCTGATCTTTTTACCGAAAGACAGAAACCCGTTTCTCGAAAGTCGGGGAATTGTCATATATCTAATTATGTAAAACTGACGAGTCCAAGTGCCCGACATAGGGTCTAAGGACGATAAGCAACAATAAACAATAAAGTTTTTTTGGTACTTATAGTTTTATCATGTGATTGTTCACGCAATTTTGAACCTTACTGCCGTGGGAAATTACCGTGACGTCATAGTTGGGTCGCGAGTCTTTAAGTCATGGGTGTCGCGATAACTTATTTTTCAAGACAAATATCCCAATAACCTCAGAAAATTTTTATTTTATTTTATTGGAACTAACATTGTATAGGTTCATCATAAAATACTTTTTAGGAGTCCATTTTTTTGACATTTATCTATTTTTAAACTCCTAATAAAAAAAAAACTGACTAGGTAAATTAGCTTCGAAGCAAAATATGGGTGATGCATTGAACATTTATCTAATGTATTAGCCACATTAATGTGACAAATTTTCTCTTGTAATGTGTTGTATAGATCTCTAAAAAAAAAAATACGTAAATATTTTTTTCGATGTAAATAACGCATTTTTCTAAAGTCGCAGAGCGTAGTGATAATGTGAGAAAAGAAACCACAAAAACGTAAAAAAACTGTATTATTCAAACATACATATGGGCGCACTTCAAATACTTCCACATTCCTCTTCTTCCTCAGCCGTCTCTCCACTGCTGGATATAGGCCTCTTCAAACGTTTTCCATTTTTTTCTACTTTGAGCTTTGCTCAACCAGTTTCTTCATGGGACTACGTAATCTACTCATCTTTCTGGGGTCGTCCTAATTCCATATTAGTTCCAAGTATTCCCGTCGGGGCTCTCTCTGTAACTTTCCCGTCAGACATAACCTCCAATATGTCACTTAGGACTTATGAGACCTCATGGCGATATAATTATTATTTCATATGACATGTACCCTACAGAGCAACATCCAGGCTTCCAAGCCATTCAAGGGCATTGGGTGTGGCATTGTGGATATCTGCATATGGTCCAGGGAATGTTCTCAGAGGATAGTATTCGACAATGTGCTTGATGGATTGCACTGGTTCTCCGCAGTCACAGGCAGGAGAATCCCGCATGCGCAATCTGTGCATGGCGATAATGCGTCCGATCTATTGGATTCGCTTCTCTGAAACGTGTTTTAAAACAAACATATTCGAGGATTGACTGTACTCCTACAACCTACAAGCAACACACTAAACGTCGACGCCTTGTTTGCGTTTATTTTTTACGTTTTCTTCTCGATAAGGTGAAGAAAATAAAAATGTACGGGGTTTGTTATCGCAAGAATTCCCTACAATATAATACGAATATAACAATACAATCCCTACAATACAATATACAGTAAAGGTATTCGTATATCTACATTGCTGTAGGTCCTACACCTCCAAAAATATATACCTAAATATCATTTTTGTGGTAAGAGTTACAGAAAACAAGACAAAGATAAGTTATATATCTACTTAATTATTTTTATAAAAACTATATTTTTATGCACTTTTAACATTTTTTTCTCCAATAGACGTGCGGTTTGCTCAATTTTTAAATTGATGTAAATTACACACGCATTCATCAATCCAAAACTGTAATTTTGTCATACATAAATTTCGTTCATAAATTTGAGAAGTAAAGGATTTCTTTGATATATTCTTAGTTTCAATATTGCATAAAAATGATTGATTAACCTGAATTAAAGTATTTTGTGTACTAGGTACTTATTTGTATTGTACGATATCGCTGATATCGACAATTCAATGAATTGTCGATATCAGCGATATACAGCCTTGTGCATATGATATAAATGTTATTTTTTTACAAGTTAGACCAAACTTTAAAAAATGTGGTATAGCGCAAATAATTCTCGGAAAGCTGGAAACTGTTTTAATCTCTACATTAATAGGCAAAGAAGGTTTCTTGAAGTTTGCATCAATATTCCGTTTGTGCTAAGTACAGGGTGACCCAAAAAACCGAAAAAAAAATACTTTTTTCAGTTTTTCATTAAAACTTCTAAACGATTCATTATAGGAAAAAATGTACACACACACACACACACACACACCCTCATACACACACACACACACACACACACACACACACACCCTCATACACACACACACACACACACACACACACACACACACACACACACACACACACACACACCCTCATACACACCCTCACACACACACACACACACACACACACACGCGCGCGCACATGTGTGAAATTATCGAACTATAAATTAACACTATGAAATAATTGAAAAAATGGGTTGGCTGGCAGAAATTGCCATTTGGCAATAAGCCCGCCCGTTGTATGATTATTTATCTATACAATAAAGATTATTTTATTTATTAATAAAAAAAAAAGTTTAATTTTAATTAAAATACATTTTACAATGAAATAGAAGAAATAAAATTTAAAAAACTATCTGTTTGGGATGTTTCCCTAAAGAAATATCTACGTATATATATTGGATTCACTGCAAGTTATCCAAACGCTATGGATTAGACGGATTCATCTGGATTCATCAAGGCGTGTCTGCGGATTCACAGGCAACCTATTTCCCACGGTCCGTGCACGTCTGCGATATCACGTACCGCCATACAAATCGCTATGAAAAAGTCTGTAGATTCACGGACTCACTCCTTCCCACGGCATGCGAATCTACGGACGAAGCAGGATTCACGGACCGTGGGATATAGCCCTTATAGTAATACTATAAAGAATTTATTTTTATACATATGTACCTTTGGAGGAGATAATCTAGAAATCTACTTTACCGACTTCAATGTATTCACACTTTAAACACATTTATAAATAAATAATCGTTTTTTTTTTAAAAACAATAATTTTATTCCTTTGCATCCTAGATCTGTTTTTACGGTCTTCCAAACGATACCAAACACGCCCTCCCGGGGTGCTTGGATTCCTTCATTGCAATGGCGCCTCCCACTAAGAATAGACAGAATCAAAATTTGTAAAAAGATATGAGTTCTAAACATATGAAACACTTTGGTGAGATACCAAACACGGCGGTATGCGGTGACTGGATCCTCTCGATCGCTGAGTGTCTCTCATCTGACTTAAGATCTGGATTTATTTTCCAACGTCCTTTCATACGATACAACATAAGACCACACACGACACTTGGACCCCCTGAAACCAATTACATCTTTTTTGTCTCTAGAGAAATCTACAATATGTACTTAAACACAGAACCTTACTGTTACCAAGCTTACGTATGTTCGCAAAGTTTCAGGTTCATAAATAGTCAGAAAGTGGTTGAAAAATCCGATTGCAAAAATTGAGCACAAATAAATGAAAATTACCGTCTCCGGACGAAATTGATACAACTTCTAGTATTTTCATAAAATTGACACGTGTTTATTTAGAAGAAAAAAGTTTAGGAGAAAAAGGTAAAATTTGTAGAAGGGTTTGGGTGTTGTCGAGTTGTGACTTTTGCTATATAATTTTCTATACGTACCGTACATGTTATCAATAGAGTAGTTCTTTCTTTCTTGAAGTAATCATATTTTTTCTATAATCGCTTTATTGAACCACAGGCAGGTATTATATAGACCTGGATTACATCCTTTAACGTCGATGCATGTAATCAAAATCTATCAACTGAGATTGAATCGCATGGGTATGAATTTTTACTAACTGTTTTTTGTGCTCCCTAAACTCGTTTAAATATATTTACATAGATAGAAGTATTCTATTCCCAAGTTTTTTTATTTTAATCATGTTTAAATTTTACAAAAAAATAATTTTATCTGTATAATACTTCGAGATTCTATTCTATCCAATCCCCTCATGCCGCATCCTTTGCATCCTTTGCAGGGTAGTCAGAGAGAACATATCGCCAGACTTTCCTGATGATTACACCCACTTCGCGCTTCCGTCACATTCGTGCATTTCCCTTATACACACTCTACGATTCCTCTTTCTCAGAACACGTCCATCATTGACAGTCTGGTCTACATGGTCAAACCACGTAGTATTTGGATGCCGCGCTTCCTTACACCTCTTCTTTCACCCAGGTTCTTTGTTATAATTTCATCGTTACATGTCCCAACCATCTCAACTTGTTTGCTTGCATATTACTTAGAAATATCTCCACAATATACCTACACATTTATAGTATACTAATATACCAATCCACTCCAGTTACGATAGAGCAGAATCCTGGATAGAGCATAGGCTATTAAAAAATAGAGAAAAATACTTTAATTACTACACAATACATGTGAAATAGTGGTTGCATAAAGCCTCAAATCCAGGCGCAGGCTCGCCGAGCACAAAAGCTGGCCTTGAAATACCTTAAAAGATAGATTCGGAAATTCCATTTAAATTCAGTCGATATATTTTGTGTATATGCTAGTCGACCTTTCAATTTCTGTAGTAAATTGTTACCTACGAGTTTATACTCGTCTTTATTTTTTTGTATTATTACAAAAAAATAAAGTAATTCGTATATTTTCTTTGGCTTGATAGGCAGTAGAGTTTATTGGTTTTTATTGTAACACCCATCAATGAATGCCGGGAACTTTGAAAGCGATTTAAACCAATTTTCACACTTATTTTTCCTTGACTGATCGTACCAATCAGATCCAGGGACGGACACGTACTGAGTAAAAGAAATAGACGAGCGTGTATGACGAATTCTATGAACGTGATCGCAGCAAGGAGTGTGTGTAAGGATAGGAGGGTGTGGCGTTCGGTTCTTTCTGCCTATATCGCAAGGGATGCGACGTGAGAGTATAAATACTATTTTGTTGTAATTACTGTTATTTTTTTGCTCTATTCTTTTTGTTTCTATTTTAAACTTCGTTGTCAACCACTTCCTGTCTACTTAGAGACCTGAAACTTTGCAAACGCACGTAAACTCAGTGACAATACAATTCTGTACCATATTTGATCAGCTTTCTTCAGAGACAAAAAATATGTAAGGCATTTGAGAGATATCCAAGGGTCGTGTAGGATCATGTATGTTATCGCATGAAAGGGCGTTGGAAAATAAATCCAGATCGTAAGTCAGACTTTGTCCAGCTCAAGCCTTGGAAAACACCGAGCGAATGAGAGAATCCACATCAGGCAAGTACTTACTACAGAATTGTCTACATCCATAGTACTGGAGGCGGTGGCATAGGACTAGCTCCTCCTACTATACTATACCATGTAATGTAGTAGTGAGGCCAGGAGGCTCCAGGCATACCAGAGCAGAGCCACTTCACTGCAGACCACTAGACTAGCAACACTTACCAGAGTCCAGGTCAGCTTGCTGAGACTTGATAAGTCAATGAACACCACATACATACATATTTTATTAATATTCTGGTCTTGTCCAAACTCCTAAGTGAAATGGATTAGCTACGTCTGATTTATCTTCAGGTAAAGTAAAAAAAATCCTAATTTTTTTACAAACAAATATTCTCCAGAGACTCCTCTGTCATGTCTTGTGTCTTATTAGTGAATTGTGTGGTTTTTGGTTGAATTTTAGATTAAAGAACGCCTAAGGGAGTTCGGGAACGAATAATTCCGCGAATTATGGCTTACTGAAAAAAATATCTGAAAGATTTTTGTAATTTGATAATGTCAATAAAATTCTAATTCTGGATAATTTTATTTTCTATCAGTCAATCTAATTATTTTTTCACCCCGGTGACCCCGAGTCCCACGCAGGGTGGACAGAGAGGACATCAGAGTAACAGACTACCATATCCCTATTCCCTAGATACACTCATCCAGTTTGTCATAGGTGTATCGTAATCTCCGACTTTTTTTTTAAATATTGAGATGAGATTCATAAAATGAATACACCTTTGTTTACCTCACAGTGAGCTTGAAAAGCTTGTGTCGCGAAGTGGAGTAGATCGGTAACGGGAATCGAACCCCGACCACTGGATTAACAGTCGAGCGCATTACCAACCATGCTACCGACCACCACTTTTACTCATAATACGTCATTGCTTGAAGCCGAATTGAATTCTCTTTCTCATTTGCACGTAAAATATTGCCGAAATAATTGCTAAATATTGCGAAATAATGTTAATCAATACGATTTGTACGAGTTGCCGCAATTATTGCTTGAAAAATTGCTCGTGTAAGAGCACCTTATTGGTGAAATTAATCGTTCTGAAATTAATGAAAGATACCCTTATTTGATTACCTACGCTATTATACATATAGTGTGTGCGCATAAAGTATAGTTTTAGTTTGTTTAAGGATGATGATAAACAAAACGCTTCACGTCCGTTTATTAAGTTTTATCATTCATCAAACTGCGGCGTGAGGTAGGCGTGAGGTGGCGTGAAGTATGCGTGAGGTCTTGTTGAGGTGGAGTGGGAATATATTATATAGAGGCGTCTGCTGCATACTTTATTATACTCATTATAACTAACTATTTAATTTATATTTAAGCGTTAACGATGAGTGTCTAAATTTATCATAAAAAATGTCGACACAGCGAAGTAGGAGCTCCTAAATAACAAGTTACCTACTCCTAAACTAATGTGATATCCCGACAAGTTAACACCGACATAAACTCTGTTAAACTCTTTTCCCCTTTGTCTTAGAGTCGGCATATTGACATTAAAAAAAAATCGAAAAACGGGAGACCTTAGATCTCGAGACAATCTTGCAAAATATGCCTTGAAAAAAATAGAGTAGATATATTGAACCCTTATCTTGTGAATAACCGTAAAAGATTTTTTATACCTCTCTCTCAAAAAAAAAGTGAAAAACACCACTGATCTTTTTTCCGAAAGACTGCAACTCCTTTCCCGAAAATCGCAGAGATTTTTTTGTACTGACAATATGCATTAAAATCTAGAGAATGATCGTAAAAGTTTTTTGAACGAAGCGAAATTAACCCGAAAAAGTAAAAAAATGCTATTTTTAACATTTTATCATACGATTGTTCAATGTTCATGTTATTTTGAATTTTGACGCCGCGAGAAATGACTGTGACGTCATAGCTGAGTCCTTAGCTTTAAACGACAAAGTTTTGTGTTGTTGTTTTTTTTGTGTTTGTCTTTTCTATAAGTAATAATATATTTTATCATGTTTTGCCTATAATATGTATTTCTAAAGGCGAGAGTCATATACTCGTATGTTGTTGTAAACAAATAACTAAAAGGAAGTATCTGAGAGTGAGTGAGTACGACATTTTATAAATATTAGCGTCTGTCGGGATTACTATTGTCGAGATATGAGACGGTGTGCGGCGCACGCTGGGCGCTCACCTCATTATGCCGGGCCTTATAATAACTTTCAAGAAAACTGTTAATTAAATTTTTCATTAGATAACGAATCGCTTCTTTTATGGAGCGGCTGTGGGCGGCGGGAGGGAAAGGGAGAGGGAGGCACGAGTTAGTAAGTATAATAAACCTTAATTGAAATTAGATGGTCTAAAAACTATATTACCTCCGTATTTCAACCTTCACGAAATTGTGTTACATTATCGTGAAAATTTCGCTTTTTTTTGGAAGCAATGTGTTTTTTGTTTGCAACTTGTTTGCTTTTCTTAATTATAATTTGAAATTATAATATCATTGTTGTAACACGAAATACCTACTATATTTTATCGTATATTAAGATTAAGAGTATGTATACGGACATTCCAAAAATTTCTAAAGACGGGAGACCTTATATCTCGACAGCCTTAATAAATATTCTCTGGAAAAAATAGAATAGATACATTGAACCTTTATCTGGTGAATGACCGTAAAAGTTTTTTGATTGAAGCGAAATCAACCCCCAAAAGTAAAAAAAACGCTATTCCTTAATTATTTTTTATTTACAAATTTATTCTGGTAAAGATCTGGATTGTTTCTACATTTCCCAGCCGGGGTGAACTGAAATGGCGAATGTTGCTCGAGTGTAAAGTGATCACTTAAGCCAGCCGAGGTCGGTCGTATAGTAGGGTCCACAACTTTAATATGTATCGAAATATAATAGTATCTAAGGCTTTTATTTACTAGATAATAGGTAATACATATTTTCTAGTATCATTCCCTGAAGGCAAATAAATTGACTAGGTTGCTAATTGATTTGGAAAGCAAAGGAGTGGATAATTATAATTGATCTATTAGCCCAGGATGCTATATACCCACTATATTACTACAAGCGAGGCCGTCGCCATATTGTTCATGGAGGCCGGGCCCAACTGACATTGGACGATGATTACGCCATCTAAATTGTATGGGAAAAAATATTCCGTAGTTCGAGTGTTTGTCACCGATACAAGGTGACGTCACCACTCGTGGCGGTGATGGAATTCGAGGATGTAGGCTTGTACTCTACTATCGCAGGCTTCGCTATAAGCTGTACTATACTTCTTAAGGTATTAGTACAGGTAATATAATTCCATTACAATGTAATATAAGGACTATTACAAGAGACAGAAGGACTAATTGTATTGTACAGTAATTGATGTGATTGTTCAGTCCATAGAGAAATTATTTACAGGGATTACAAGAACATAGCATTTAGTATTTTTATTGATTTATTTATTATTTACATTTTACACAATACACAATTATTATGAAATTTTACAAATTGTTCATTTTGTTTTAATGACTCAACATTAAAAAGCGAAAGTCTCGAGCTTTGACGTGAGTTGCATTACACAATAAACTAAACAAACTTATTAATTACACAAATTTAACATAATTCTATATTTGCAAAAATAAGCTTATAAATCTAACTACAAAACTACTATATTTAAAGGTACTATACACATACTATACAACTATACGGTACTATACAAAACAGTTAACTTATAAATCCTGACTTAACATAAATCAACCAATTTTTTTTACAAGTCAAAGCCAACATTTTAATTTCACACGTTTTTTAACTGACACCATAATTTCACCTACTAAACTATTCAATCAAAAACTTTTACGGTTATTCCCTAGATTTAAATTCATTTTATCAGTACAAAAATATTACTCCGCGACTTTCGGGAAAAGACTTTCTGTCTTTCGTAAAAAAGATCAGAGGTGTTTTTCTTAATTTATTTTGAGAAATCTATACAAGATATAAAAAAATCTTTTACCGTTATTTCCTAGATAAGGGTTCAATGTATCTACCCAATTTTTTTCCATGGCATAATTAGTAACGGTTGTTGAGATCTAAGGTCTCCTGTTTTTAGAAATTTTTGAAATGTCAGTACGCATACTCTTAATTTGTTAATTTATTATTATACCCGTGTTATCCCGGATACTAGAGCTTAGTATGAAATATTATCCTTTTGGCAATGTGAAATTAATGACATTATGTTGCTGCGCTGAGCGACTCGCGTAATGCATTCTGACATCTCCAATTTATTACTATGTCAATGTAAAGGTGCTCGCACATGAGCAATATAGGAAACGAGGAAACACGGCCGCCCGAGACTGAACTGGTCCGATCATGTCGACCAGATCCTCAAGGATGGACGCGTTTTGAGTAAAAGGAATCGAAGAGCGTGTATCACATATTGCATGAATGTGATGGAAGCTAGGAGTGTGTGTGAGGATAGGGCTGTCCTCTCAGCCTACCCTGCAAGGGACGCGACGTGAGGGTATAGATAGATAAATAATTATTTCGGCAATATTTAAAGCGTGACACCGATATTTCGTTCAAACGATAAAGAAAACTGACTAAAATGAGCAAACCGATTGAATATTCAGCAATTTGGGTCGCCGACATCATGATAATTCTCTTTCTCTATATATTGCGAAATAAAGTTAATCAATAGGATTTGTACGAGTTGCCACAATTATTACTCGAAAAATTGCTCGTGTAAGTGCACCTTAACACAACTGTCACTAGTTACGTAGTGTAATAATATATTACATTATGTTGTGTAATACCTGCCTGCCTGAAGTATTGCGACATTATCATGGTGCAATGCCAAGTATCTTATGACAGCCAAGTTACATTATTTTATAAATATTATGAAAATAGTAATGTTTCTGTAGCGAAAATAATATTCTGAAAACATAAATAATTTTAAGATGCAATTTACAAAATTTTGAAAAAACAGTGTTTTTATCGGGCGTTTTTGTAAATAGTTGATTTCGGATGTGATTTTTATATAATTTAAGTATCATGGTTTCTTATTTCCTTGATTTTTTTTAAATAATAGTTATAAAAATGTTTTTTTAAATAATAGCTATAACAATGCTATAACAAAAGGTTAAAAATCGCCTAAACAATCGCATGATAAAATGGTAAAAGTAGTGTTTGTTTTTTTGGGTTAATTTCGCTTCAAACAAAAAACTTTTTCGGTCATTCCCTGGATTTTCATGCATATTATCAATACACAAAAAAATAATTCTCTGCGACTTTCGGGAAACGAGTTTCAGTCTTTCGGAAAAAGAACAGATTTTTTTTTAAAGAAATGTATACAAGATATAAAATTCTGGTATTCCCTAGATAAAGGTTCAATATATGTATTCTATTTTGATCCAAAGCATATTAAGTAACGGTTGTCGAGATCTAAGGTCTCCCGTTTTTAGAAATTTTTGTAATGTCAATATGCATACCTTATAGTAATTACTTTCATGCCACCAAGTTTTTACTAGCTACGGATTTTTACAAATAAACTTTCTATTTCAAATTATTGTCCTAGAAACATCAATAAGTATTGAAGCGGGATTATAATCCATATTGCATAATAATTGGAATGCATCAATATTCACAATGAAGCTCTCAATCTCTACAAGGGAACAGAAGCTCTCACGATATCACAATAACCGCAAAGTTTCTGGTCTATTTCACCGAGCGACATAAACTTTGTGTTCAAAAGAAAACTTTACAATAGCTCCCACTATAATAATACAAAACTAGCTCACTCTATTCCAGTTGTGTCCAACCGGTAGTTCTCAGACGCCTGGTAGCTCGCGGCCTATATTTTAGGCGCCCCCAGACAAAAAAATGGACGCAAAAATTATATTAAGTCTTTACTTAATACATACGTTTTACGTTCAAATAGTATTTACTTACTGTTTTTGCAAGTTCACTGTTTCCTTATGTTAAAATGTGAAAAACATAAAATTGGGATAAAAAAAATTCGCCCGCGGCGCTAATTAAAACCACTTATGGTTGTTGAATGGAGGACTGCTTATTATTATGGTGATTATTTTATTACCAATTTTACTATAATGATTTTATACCGTGTGGTGAGATACAGAGCAATCAGCTCTAGTTCACCCACGGTTATGCTATTAAACATAGATGAGCTGTTCGCGTATTAATGTATGTAAACACAAAATGAATTGAAATGCCTATGTTTTTTTTATATATGTACTTACACTATATAATGACCAATAAATCTATCTATCTATCAGTTAATTAGAATACAGAATGTAAGAAGAGTTTTTACTCTTGACTCGAGTAGTTAAGACTGAAGTTTAACTGTATGATGCCCGCGAAGCATGGCGATGGCTTCAAAGTAGCCCTCGGTGCAAATTCGGTTGGTAACCACTGCAGTATAATGCTATACAACTAGCTCCATCTGTTGGAAGGATGCAGTAAGTAGTGCAATGTTGCCGTTACACTTTCACAATATTGTATTCAGTATTGTATTATGTAAGTACTATTACCAAACACTGTCTACAGCAAAAGTCTTTACATTACAATACAACCACTAACGTAGGTTTTAAGAAAAGGAAACCTTTGTTAATTTTTTTTTTTTTATAAAAGCCATAAATTTAACAAGATAAAACACATTTATTATAATAAGGAATGGTCACCAGGGCGATATTATCGTTAAATAAGTAAACATTTTTTTAAATTCATTTTTTTTAAATCAATACGATGGCGCCTCTCGCCATGAATTGATTTAAAATTTGAAAAAAAAAAGAGTTGTACTTAGGGCTGCCACCTCTCCGGGTTTGACCCGGAGTCTACGGGTTTGAGTGGTGTTCTCCGGGCTCCGGGTTAGTATAGTAAATCTCCGGGTTTGGAATTATACTGTGGACCAAAAAAAAAAAAAGGTCAACAATTAATACTCGGGGTCCCGGTCCCCCCCCCCATAGAAAAACTGGGTCTCCGGGTCTGCATAGTAAATCTCCGGGTTTGGAATTATGGTGAGGACCAAAAAAAAAAAAAAAAGGTCTACAACTAATACTCGGGGTCCCGGTCCCCCCCCATAGAAAAACTGGGTCTCCGGGTCTGCATAGTAAATCTCCGGGTTTGGAATTATGGTGAGGAGCAAAATTCATTTTTTTCCGAATCTCCGGGTCTACGCTCTTACCAAGGTGGCAGCCCTAGTTGTACTCGTAATACACTTTCGTCAGATACCAAACACGGCAGTATGCGGTGACTGGAACCTCTCGATCGCTCGGTGTCTTCCGAGTCTTGAGCTGGACAACATCCTATGACTTACTGCGACTGCGGGCAGCTGTATGACACTGAGCACCTCTTGGCTCGCCCAATGGCTCCTGGGCGGTGCACATGGGAGAGTCTCGCAGATCGCTCCCCCTGGAAGATGACGCAAGAGAGATTGTGGCTTCCTGGGAGCAGATGGGGATATAGTGAATGCCGACCAACACGATAAGAAGAAGATGAACACAGTATTCACCGGTTACCCCAATCTAGTATAGTAGTAGTTGTAGGTATAGGTAAGGAGGTACGCCACTGTGTTGAACAAGACAATATTTTATTCCAGTAATTAAGGAGTTGTGCTTGGTAGCACAGTGCTGAAACTTTACACTGCAGTCTGTGTTCCACTCCAACTTGTAACAAAGTTGATTCTTGCCCTATTTATTATCTATACTTAATTAGCCTTGCAACTTTCAGATGACCCATACAGAAGTGGGTAAGTGAAATATATGTTACGGAAATTTGCCACATAATTTTACTTAATTTCATCTGTCGCTGTTGGCGTTATTTGTGACTGAGTCTACATTTCCTCCTTCAAATTTTAATAACTTACCAATATAATAGCAGCTTGAAAATTTGCACACATATTTGCTTTAGGTGAGAGTTTAAAATTGTAGTAGGTACTGTTTCAATTGGTAAATTTTAATAAATTATAAAAATTACATAAACACATCAGGCTGTCCCAGGAAGTACGACCAAGCGGAAGTCCAGAGATAGAGGACCTCAATACCTATCGATTTAACCCCCCATGTATGTTCAACGATTTTTTGTAGTTTTCTTATGAATCAATTGCATTTTGGTGGATTTTCAGAGTAATTTTAGAAATTTAACAATATCATGAGAAAACGTGTGGTAATAATGTGATTTTTTGTGATATTTTATCATTTAATAAGAAAAAAATATACCTATTCCAATCTCTAGGGGGGGGGGGGGCAGTTGTTTCGTCCTGCCTAACGACGCTCAGGCTACCCCTCCTAAATCTCAAAAAAATGTTTGCCCTTTTGCACTTTGAACCTGCGGCTCAAGATTGTCCAAAGAAAATCTTGAGCCGCAGGTTCACATCCCAGCCACCCCATAAACTTTTATGTTTTCGCCTTTATGACAGTAGAGAAACCTTTTAATGGAAGTTTAATGAAAACCCCAAAAACATAAAAAACAACGCTCGATAAAAATGAAAACAAGAAAAAAAAAATAGGGAGGGGCAATTCTGTAGCCCAGGGATTCCACGGGGATACCTGTCTATGAAATGAATCTTCATCAAATGAATGAATTATTCGAATAAATGTATTGTTGAAGTTCCTTCTAATTCGCATTCATAAGTCTTCCCATCATTCTGAGTCTGAAATATGAAGCGACGTTTCAATGGCTTTACTGAATAATCATAAAAAGTTGGACGAAAAAATGGCTGGAATAAAATGAAAGAAAGAAAAAGAATCGACGATGCATGTAAACAAAATCTGTCAAACTAAGTTTAAATCATAGACTTTTATATTATCTACCCTAGAAACCTTTCTCAATGCCATTAGTGAAGTTAACTGGTACCTACAAACTGTCAAATCGTATGGAGAATTTTGACATTTCGTAGGCAACATTTTCGAAATTTTGTTCTCATAGTTAAAAACTGTATTAGTTATAATGTTATTTAAGAATTAAGCGATAGTTTTATAGATGTTTTAGTTTTTATTACTGATATCTTATTAATGGTGTGAGTTTTGCGACACGAAAATTCCAAAAAGTGCCGAACGTGAAATTGGGTCACTTCCTTTCTATTGAAAATACATGGAGTCAGACGTCTAGGGTACTTAATAAAAGAATCCTTCCGAATCGAACAAAATAATTATTATCCTCAACAATTTAAGAACCAGTGAGTAAAAAACAACCAGAGACAATAATTTATCAACATATTTGAAAACCACTTGTCCAACTTTATTTTAAAATAGAATCAATTTAATTGTTTCTTTACTACACAATGGCGGGAAAATAAAAAAATAAAACCTGTTTGAAATGAAAACCCGAATAGGTTTCAGTGTTGAGAAGGGTCACCATTGTGAGGATTGAGAGATGAGTAAGGCCAAGTCCCACGCGTAGGTATATTATTGTCTCTGCCCACAGCCCGCAGCCCACTGCCCACTGCCCACTGACTTACCAATTCCCCAAACTCTGTATAATTGTACCCTCTAAACGGGCACAACATAATATCGTTCGTGTACTCGCAAAAATAGGTAAACTCTATTTTATATTTTGATTCGTTGCTTGGAAAATCATAAAACCACTATTTTGTTTTTTATTCTACAACTATCCCTACTTCATTGTTTTGAGCAGAGTATGAATATTAATTTACGGGTTTTGTAGCAAATTAAATTCTCTGTAAGATTAGTTATGAGAATTTTCAGCCTAGCCTAAACTGAGGTAAATATTTTTATTATATGTCTTAAATAAAAAGATCTGGGCTTGCATACACAAACCGAAACACTTGCCTCCACACTAGACTAAAACCCTTTCGAGGTGAGAAATAGCGGAGATAGCTGGAACCACCTAGCATAGGGCTGCCAAATGTCCCGGTTTTGAAGTCTGTGTCCCAGTATCCCGGTCCATTATTAAAATATACACGTTCGAGAAAGGCCAAAACAGGAAATGTTTTTTTTTTTTATTAATTGCTCAATAAAGCAATTCCCGGAGAGTTATTTTTGCTCACCATATTAAGGATTTTCTAAAAATATTATAAAAATCGATTATTTTACAATACTTTCATAAAAAAAAAGTAAATAGTTGACACTGATAATTTTGACACTGATCTCCTGGCTAAAAGAAACATCACGATACGAGAAGAAGTCAAGAAGTGGTCATGCGATAAATAAAACTGACAAGAAAAAAAAACTGTTTTTTCTTAATAAAAAATACATTTTATCAGGGATCATTACAAATCAATGTTAAAACCAGCATTAGTGTATTTTGTGAGAAAGGCGTCCCTACAGTAATAATACATAATACCCAACACCAGCATTTACCTCAGCATTGGGATTGGGAAATGTCTGATTTAGTTTAGAGGATGTGGGATTATATGAGATATTAGGCTCAGCAGTCAGGACCGCCATCAAACAATTATATTATCCTTGATTGTGTTACTCTTAATGTCATACAACATATACAATACAATAACAACATCCCCCGTGTCAGTTTTAATTACTGTTATAAGGGTTATATCTTGCCCGAGCAATAAAGGATTTTAGCTTGCAAAACGAGAAGTACTTCTGATTTTTGGATAATGTTATATAGGTCGTTCTCGTCGTTCAGAATCCAAGTTTGTTTTGTCAAAATCGAGTCGGTTGTTTGAAAGATATTGGTAAAAAAAACATAAACGAGAAATTTTCATATTCTTCAATTTTCAAAAGGCCATATCTTCAAAATGGTTGATTTTTGGATATGCATCTGTTTAACTTTTTTCATATTTTTTCATCCTCTATCACCTCTCCAAATATCTGGCATACTGAACCAATCACCCTGTAGGTTATGATTTAATGTTATGTTATGATATTTTAAGCCCCGATAATTACAAGATACTCCTCCCCCTTAAACAAGTTTTACTTTATGGGGGGGTACTCGTAGCTTAAGATATATATTCTCAATTGTAAATTATCTACAATCTGTCAACTTATTATAATTAAACATGTTCTATATAAATAAATAAATAAAAATACTATATAATCTGTCGGAACACACGTGTTATAAATAAAATTAGTAGGATATTTATGATAACATTATAAATCGCTGACGATAAATAAGAAGAAAAGGAAGATACATAGAAGAAATTATAAAGGTAATAAACAGTGGATAAGTAATGTAGAAATATTGTCTTGCTTCATGGGTGTCGCCAGCTTCGGAGGTAGAGGGGGGAGGGGGGGGCAACCAAAAACTTTGGTGTAGCACTAAAACGCAGAAATAGCGATTTTTTGTGAGACAAAATGCAGAAAGATGTTTTGTTGTTTTATTATTATTTTCCACATATCTCAGCACAAGCTGGAACTACAAGAAAGCAAGGACGGGCAGAAGACAAGTACCTTGCTTTCAAATAAATTTGTGCCGATGACGGAGTGTTAAGGAATTTTCTGGCTATAAGTGCTATAATTATTATTATTTATTTATTTATTTATTGAGACACTCACAGAGGATTGACAGATATACACAAATAAAAACATTAAACACAAATTTCCGGTCAACCCCCCAATTACGAGTGTCCGCACGTAAATATATTATATTACAAGACAACAAATTTTGTTGTTGCTGTAAAATGTTTATTAAAAAATAGCGCCGTAGGCAATTTTTTGTGAAACCATTGTTTTTTAATAGATTTTCGTACAAATTTTAGAAACTGTTTGATACGATGGGAAAGTGTGTAGTAATAGTGTGTTTTTTGTGAGGTTTTAACATTTATTATGAAAAAGTTTATACGTATTCCAATCTCTAGGGTGGGGCAGCTGCCCCCCCCCCCCTGACGACGCCCATGTCTTCCTTATAACTTGTGTCATTTAAGTCATGTAATAAAACAAAATAAGTATTCCACATAAACAAAAATATATTAACGTTATTTATCACAAGAATTTGTCATAATTTTATTTTATTTATTACGCTTGGGCGTCTTTATAACTTACTCCGACCCTGATTCAGATGATTCACGCGTTTTTTTGTGCCCTGCAAAAAGTTTTCGTGAACAAATTTACGGGAATAACTACAAAATTCACTAAATTGGAAATAATTTATGATGTTTTCACCACAAATACTAGGTAAGTACGTTTTACACGCTTTTGTTTAACTTCATTTGTCATTGTTATCTGTGTCTTCATTTTTCTCTTAAATTTTAACTGAATAATTTCCAATTTTGAACACATATTTGCTTTAAGAATAGGTATATTGAAAAAATAGCGTAGATACTCGTACATTAAATCTTTATCTAAGGGATGACCGTAAAAGATTTTTTAAATGGAGTGAAATTAACCCCAAAAAGTTAAATATAAGCAATTTTTAATATTTGATCATGCGATTGTTCATGCGATTTTGAACTTTATTGCCGTGGGAAATAACCGTGACGTCATAGTTGGATCCCTAGCTCTAAGTAATATTGATGGAATAGGTTTTTTGAAATGTCAATATATGCCTTCTCTTAATTGTCTTTACAATGACTTTATGATGATATTAAATCAGCTGACGATCACTCATAAGCCTGATGGAAAGTTCATCCTTTGCTATACATCTGTTGAGATAACTACATGTCATATTCAACTACGACATGTAAAAAATTCCAATGTTCTCACAAAATATTCATTGTGATTTTAAAAATAAAATTTCAACTGTTTTTACTAATTTTCATGCTTGAAAAAAGTTTAAAAAGTTACAAATCGTCCCATATGGATGGATTGCCTAAATTAAATACAATAATAAAATCTGGATATTTTAACTATGTACGTGATGGGGTCTGTTACCACTTTAATAATAGTCCGAGAGCCCGCTGCTTAATTTATGACGTATCTGTTTTTTGATCGAAATGTGGTACAATTAATGATAGCTTACCAATAGGGTTTTACATCGCACTAGGGTTGCCTATCAAAATCTTGCCGCAACTCCCCCTGCCCCCCCCGAAAAGGTCCCTCTTCGCGGTTTTTCGCATTTTGTAGGAATATGGTAAGAGATAGAAGAAAGTAGTCAATCACAAAAATAATCCTTGCTAAATTCTCTACAAAAAATGTGAAGCCAATTTTTTCATAGGACTAGTAGTTTACCCGTAATGGCCCATCGAAAAACAGGATATTTTTTGAAAAAAAAAATTTTTTTTTTTGATTTTTTTTCTTTAACTTTCTTCCACCCATTATCACTAACATTTTATGGAAAAAAATATGTGGCCTGCGGCGCTATATCGCTGGTTATTTTATGAAAAACTAAATTTTAAGAATTTTCGTCACTGAGTTTTATTGCAATAACTCCTAAATTAATTAATGTATGAAAATAAAGCTAATAATAAGCTCGTTTTGTAGCTAAGACTATGGTAATTAATTTGTTCTTTGACTATTTTCCTGTAGCTCTTATCAATTTTCAACCAATTTAGTTTAAATTAATTTTTTTAGTTTTTTAAATGAATTTCGGTTTTGGACCGGCTATTGCGGGTAAACTGCTAGTTCTACGAAAAAATTGAAATAACATTTTTTGTAGAGAATTTAACAAGGATTATTTTTGTCATAGACTACTCTCTTCTATCTCTTACCATATTCCTACAAAATGCGAAAAACCGCGAAGAGGGACCTTTTCGGGGGGGGGGGGCAGGGGGGGTTGCGGCAAGATTTTGATAGGCAACCCTATTGCGATGTAAAACCCTATTGGTAAGCTATCATTTGTACCACATTTCGATCAAAAAACAGATACGTCATAAATTAAGCAGCGGGCTCTTGGACTATAAGTTCTAATTTGGGGTGAAATTCGACGACAAAGTTTCAAACATTTCACTTGCACGTACATTGTGTTGTGACCCAACCAAACTAACTATAGATACCTATATTAGTAGTAGTAGTACTGGGCGTTCGTGCTGATCAAATTAAATTTTAAAAATGTTAATGTTAATCTCAATTAACAAATTACTTCAACTGCTACTGTTAACTATATTGAGGTGGTAGGTATCAAGATTATCATCAGCATTTGTTGAGGTTTTTGTTTTTTTTTAACGTACAGTAATTTCCCACGGCATTAAAGTTCAAAATCGAGTGAAAAAATGGTAAAAATTGTTTTACCCATTTTTTGGGTTAATTTCGCGTCTATCAAAGATCTTTTATGGTTATTCCCTAGATAAATGTTCAATGTATCTATCCTATTTTTTTCCAAAGCATATTTACTAAGGTTGTCGAGATATAAGGTCTCCAGTTTTTAGATTTTTTAAAAATGTCGGTATGCATACTCTTAATTTCTGTTGACGGTGAACGGTCGATCGCGCGGGAATTTTAGTTCATTTGTTTTCTTCTCGCGCGGTTGAAATGTATCAGACATCGATTAGCGTCAGCAGAGAATATATTTTTATATCAACAGTGTTCACCAGTGGCGTATATAGGGGGGGGGGGCCGAGGGGGCCCGGGCCCCCCCCGAAATGTTGAACAATTCTTTAAAAAACGTTATCTTAAAATATGAAAGTTACTCAAATTCATCACTTCGCCCATTATTCAAAAAAATTTCGCCTGCGGCGCTATTTTTCTTTGTGTTTTCTGTATACGATGTTGAAACGAACCAAAAACACGACCTTTTTCACTTACATTCACGAAAAAATTTTGCCTGCGGCGCTATTATAATTTTTGTACTGTACGTCTACCATCAAATTTTTGTTGCCTCCACCCCCCCCAAAGTCAAATTTTAGATCGGGCCCCCCCCGAAATGAAATCCTATATACGCCACTGGTGTTCACGTGTTGAAAAAGATCAACTGTTGAAGATTAACTGTTAACTGAAAAACGACACAGCTCTAACCCATACGTGTATAGGAATTGTTTGGTAGGTACGTTGTTTTGAAATCAGATGACCCTTTTGAAATATGACCAGTACATGATAATCTGATAGTGATAGGTAGATGATATTCAATGATAAGTTGACGGAGTATTCAATTTTACTGTCACGTACGTTCAACCGCCTAGACGTACGTGAACATTTCATGTAGGCTTGTACTTGTGTAAAGTGAATAAACTAAGATGGTTTGGGCATGTTGAGAGAATGAAAGATGACGGGGTGACAAAAGAGATATATTTGAGTGAGCAAAGAGGGGTGAAGAAACGCGGTTGCCTGAGACTGACCTGGTCCGATCATGTCGACCAGATCCTCAAGGATAGATGCGTTTTGAGTAAAATGAATCGGAGAGCGTGTGTGACTGCGTGCATGAATGTGACGGAGGCTAGGAGTGTATGTAAGGATAGGGCTGTCTGGCGCTCTGTCATCTCTGCCTTCCCTTCAAAAGACGCGGCGTGAGGGTATTGATAGATAGATAGAAAGAAAATAAAAATATATCTTTAGATTTATGATGATTTTGTAATATTTAATTAAATATCTGCAATATTATGTGACAATATATTAATATTTATTGGCTGGAGAGATGCCACACTAGTTTATAGTGATTTATAATTCAAACTAATTCACTTTGATTTTATGAATTCTGAAATGTCTTAATCTGCATTAGATGTAGTATATTATTGATGTTTATTGTTGGCGATGAGAGATGAATGGTCTGTATTAAAATTATGAATTTATTGTCGACAAAAACATGTTATGCCAAAGCTGATATAGCCCGAGAGCCGGCCGCTAAAATATATATACATATATTTTTTTTATTTATTTATTATGAATATGACTTACATATTTTTTATTTTATTCAACATACAGGGTGTTTCCCCCCTTGTGTAAAATATCTTGAGGGGTGATAGAGGATGAAAAAATATGAAAAAAAAGTTTAATGAATGTATGACCAAAAATCTACCGTTTTGGAGTTACGGCTTAAAATTTCCCATTTAGGTTTTATGAAAATATCTCGCAAACTACTGACGCGATTTTGACAAAATAAAACAATAATCATAGTAAAGATTTTGGGCTTTCTACAAAGACCTTAATTTGTGACTTTCACCTTTGTATATAACGAAATTGTACAAAGCGTTACCGTCTGTCCCCCCAAATAGATCATCTAATGGCGTTTTTCGCATATTTTAGGAATACGCCAAGAGATAGGAAAAAGTAGTCCAAGACAAAAATTATCCTTTCCCAATTCTCTACAAAAAATATCCGGCATATGTAGAGAATTTATGAAGGTTTATTTTTGTCCTTGGTTCTTCCTTCTTCAGCCATGTCCATGCCTCACTCGCATACATTAGTGTTGGCACCGTGACGGCGTTGTGCACCAGTATCTTATTTAATTTTAATTTTATTGACGGCTACTCGTATAATATGACAAATTTTATGAAGACATAATTTTACGACACAATTAGAAGAGATATTAGTTATTTTCATAATATATTTAACTCTATCAACGAGTGATGTGTCGTCTCCAAGTATAAATACACAAATAAATACATTTATCTTTTGATCTACAGCTGGTGACCTACATTTAAATTTATTAATACAACGCTTTTATCTAAAATCATTTGTTGTAGTTGTCTCCGTCTACATTTTCTTCTTAAAATTTAATATCTTCGCAATATCCCAGCACCTTGAAATTTTTGTACACACATTTACTTTAGGTGACAGTAGCGAAACTGAATTTAAAGCCAGGAGTCCAACTATGACGTCACCGTTATTTCCCACTTTGTTGAAATTGCATGAACAATCGCATGATAAAATGTTAAAAGTAGCGTTTTTTTTTTTTACTTTTTGGTGTTAATTTTGCTTCATCTAAAAAAAATTACAGTCATTCACTAGATCAGTACAAAAAAAAATATATGAGCGACTTTCGAGAAACGAGTTTCTGTTTTTCACATTTTTTTTGGGTAATCTATACAAGATATAAAAAATCTTTTACAGTTATTCCCTAGATAAAGCTTCAATGTATCTACCCTATTTTTTTCTAAAGCATATTTAGTAAGGTTGTCGAGATCTAAGGTCTCAAAAGTTGTAATTGTAAAGGTAAAAACTTTAATATTAACTTTAACATGAATATTTCAGATGAAGAAAGTGCGAGGTCATAATACATTGTCAAAACCAAAAGCTTGGTGTGAGGTGTTCTGCCTGTGACCTCCTTCCCCATCATGAATAATAATATCAGACAATCTAACTCACGGGTCACCAAATGACGGACCGCGGTCCGGATCCGGACCGCCGCCATATTTTGTGCGGACAGTTAGTTAAAATTCACAATTCATATTTTTACTTTTTCAATAATTATTGTGAAAATCCTTTGTTTCATTACAAAATGTTGGCTGCGGCGCTAAGCAAAGTGTAGGTTTGTTTTAAGCAAAGCATTCTTTATTTATAAGTATTTTTGTATCATGAGAAATGAACCCTACTAATAATTAACGACTCCGTTTTATCTACTTTCTTATATTTTATGTAAATTTTCGCCTGCGGCACTAGTCTTGTGGGTTGTGACCCAGATATACCTACATTATATCCAAATGAGATACCATTGATAGACAACAAACTTCATGACTTCATCCATTTTTCAAAAAAAACTCTTTACCCCCTCCCCCGAAGTGAATTCCTGGTAGACTATCCTAGCCTTGATTGGCCACCAACAAAAACTACCAAACGGTCCGAGACAGTCTCATAATTTTAAACATCGGACCCCCAATGAAACTACTTGGTGATCCCTGATTTTTGAACTTGTGACAAATAATTCTTGTTAAGGGTTGCCATATGAAACCCATTCAACTAACTTCTCAATATGTCATCATAATTCAATAACTTTAGCGAAACTTTCGCCAAATTTTACCTAATCTTGGCGTATTTCACAGCAGTAAAAAATATACTCAACTTAAACTAAACTTACCTGTTCGATAAATAGTATTAAAAAACTTTAATGTAGCAGACTCAAAAATTATATAACTTCTAGCTTGTTATTGGATTTTTTTTAGTTTTTAGTATCGTCATTAATCTAGACCACAAGGTGCCCAACGCACCCCCAGGGAACCCTGGGAGCACTCAGGGGGTCTCCAGAAAAATATAATTGATTTGGGGGTCCCTGAACTATGTGTGCATGGGGGTCCCTGAACAAAGTCAGGCGTCCGAGCAGTAAATCCATAACCAAATTTTCGTCATTATCTATTTTCAAAATAAATATTGCGAGGTAGGCAGATTGCCATTGCATTGTATTGCACATCAAACAAACCTTACATTTATCAGTTACCGCACGCTGAAAGAATCACTCATTCAACGTGATTAATTACAAAGTGAAAGCTTTTTAAAATAGTAGGGCTATACTATATCCAGGTATAGTATGTAGATTGTAGGTACATGTATCTTTCTAATATTTCATTTCCATTTTGTTATCTTTTCCATTATTCTTGTATCTCGTCACGCTGAATGAGCTGTTAGCCCGAGTGCCGGCCGCTAAAAATGTGACCTATCTGTTTTTTAATCAAAATGTGTATAAATGAAAGCTTACACAAATAGGGTCACACATAGCACTAAGCTTGCCTATCAAATTCATTCCGCATCCCCCCCTACCCTCCAAAAAGGTCCCCTTTCGCGGTTTTTTGCATTTTTAGGAATATATTCAGAGATAGGAGAAAGTAAAATAGGTACCTAATCCATACTAAATTGTTTATTAAAAAGTAATTCTGTATGGATTTTTTTATCGTTGACCACTTTCTCCTATATCTTACGATATTCCTAAAGATCGCAAAAAACCGCAGACTATTCGGGGGGGCGGGGCAGGGGGGTAGTGGCAAGATTTTGATAGGCAACACTAGTGCGATGTATGACCCTATGTGGTATCTATAATTTAAATCACATTTCGATCAAAAAACAGATAGGTTATATTTTTATCTGCCGGCTCTCGGGTTGTGTGAATGTATCTAAATGATCTGTTCTGAGGTGAAAGCTTGAAGCTTGGAGAAAGTCCTAAAAGCTCTGAGGCTACTTACGTTCGTAGTACATTAACAAGATTCAAAGAGTCTTAATTAAATTACCCCTTTTGTAGCTAAGCGCCTTAGGGTGAAACAAAACAACCAAAAAAACTTTAAGAGAAGCTTTTTCACTTAGCTGGTAGCTTTACTTAGGTAAGTATTACATTCTACATACCTTATTCCTTCATCCAAAGCACACTGAAATACATACATTAATATTTTATTAAAGTAGGCATATTGATATTTAAAAAGAAAAAAAATCACACCTTAGATCTCAACAACCTTACTAAAATATATGCTTTGGAAAAAAAAGTGTAGATACAATAAACCTTTATCTAAGGAATGATCGTAGAAGATTTTTCGTATCTTGTGTAAGTTTCTCAAAAAAATGTGAAAAACACCTCTGTATTTTTTTCCGAAGGTAAGCAACTTTCTTCTCGAATGTCGCAAAGAAAAAAAATGGCTATAATATGCATTAAAATCTAGAGGAGTAATTTTTTTTTGAGTGGATTGCAATTAACCCGAAACAGTGAAAAAACAAAACGCTTATTTTTACATTTGCTCATGCGATTTTGAACCTTAACGCCGGGGAAAATTAAGCATGAGGTCATATATCGTACACCTCTAACTGAGTAGTTTAAAATTTAGGTATTGTAAATGATGTATGTGTGCTAAATGTAAAAATGGCGATTCCAAGAATCCAGATGGATCTGGAAATAATAAATCACAATAAACAATAAACGTAAAGCGTCACAAAACTGCAAACTCCATTAGGAAAACTTTGCTAGAAATGAATTTAATGCAATAAAGTTTCAGATATAAATAAGAGTTTCCCCGATATATGAAAATATTGGTTTACGGTTGCAGCGAGCCACATCAATATTTCTATTTCTGGGGGGAGGATGTCAGAAAATAATCACACAGTAAAAAATAACACGGAAATAATCTCACACGGAAAAAATGACACATGGAAAAAAAAATTAAACCTACATGATTTTTAAGATATCCTTGATATTTTATAGTTGAAGTTGAAATTGATTTGAGCGTAGGAAGACCACCACTACGATGAAAAGAGACGCCCTAGTCAAGTGCGTTGGTCTCAACTGGATCCAGAGAGCCCACGATAGAGCGAAGTGGAAGCAGATGGAGAGGGATTAATTCAGGAGTCGACGGGAGTGAGCTGATAAGAAGAATTATTATTATGAAAACAAAAATGAAAAAGAAATAATCAATATAAAAATGTGTTTTTCCTCTTAGTGCGATTATTTCCGTGTGGTTTTATTCCCGTGACATTTTTCCCCGTGTGATTTTATCATGTAACCATTGGGTAGAAATATAAGTATAATAAATATCTCTGGAAATTTTCAACACGACACTTTGTCTAAACTTAATACAGAAACTTTTGAAGTTTTCGTTTCGAAAGCGCAATCTTTGTATTTATATGGTCGAGTGAGTGCGAAGTATAGAGAGAGAAATATATTGAATAATATTTTTATACTTTCCTGTATGCAGTGAACTGCAGGCGCTTTTCACAATTGCAGTTTCGAGAAGTAGAGGTACGAATTCTAACTTTTCTGCCCGACGTCGCCCGGATAAATAATAAATAGATAACTATATAATTTTTTTGAAAGAACATCGGAATTTTCTTCATGTTGTAGTTGAGTCTAACAAGTAGTTATCTCAATTACAGATATACAGCAAAGGATGGACTTTCCATCAGATCAATCATAAGCCAAAAATTTAACTATATGCCTATTGCTTATTGTTGTTGAATCATCCGTAATCCTCACAGGCAATTGGAATAGTCAGGTTTACATAAAGAATGAAAAAAATAAACAAATACGTACGGGATCATCGAAAAAGAAGGCCCTGATTTTAAAAAGGTATAACTTTGGAATCATTAATGTTTAACACGAAAAAATATGCGCGTCCTACAAAACGTGAAAACACGCGTGGTGAGAGAAATGCTAACCCTTTTATAACTGCTTATAATTCTGTTATTAATTAACATATTATTACCAAAATCAACCAATGGATACCTTAGAGTATCTACTACTAAACTACATAAACTAAAAATCTGTAAATCTCAACAATAAATAAATAATAAATAAAATGTTAGACTACTCCAATTTCACAAATATCAAAACACATGTACCTATCTCGAACACACGCGTGGTGAGAGATTCCCCGCGTTTTATTGCCTTTACGTAAAGGGCCACCGCTAGGAAAGATTGCGTAATGTGTTATCTTGGGTGCCAGACCTTTTTTTGTTTCTTGGGATCAAACTTCAAATACATATAGTATAAAAAAAAGCAAAATTCATGGGAACAGAAAATAAAATATATAGCCTATTTCATCCGCACAGTGATAATACACGTACCTAATTCGCAAGAAACGGGTTAATGTTCTGGTTCAATATCGAATAATTTGTTTTCTTCATGCTCGATAATGACAATCCGACTGGTATAGGTATCTTACTGCTTAATCACACTACTTAATGGAATAAGTGTAATACCTAAATATTTATATATCTAAATAATAATAAGATTACGAGTAGAGGTGATTGCAATTAAAATAACTTAAAATAATCGTAAACAAAACGTTCATTTCGAAAAATCTTACATATAAATAATAAGACAATATGAATAGTAAAATTCCGTTTGGACATTAGGTACTTAGTATTTAAATTTATATACATATTTTCTAAAAAGTTTGCTCAATCAAATATTTCACACTGGAACACAGGAAGGTCTTAAATAAATCTCTCCATCATGTTATAAAAAAAAATATGACAAATTAGTGCTGTTATATAATAATTTTATGGGACAGTTTATAAAGAATACATATTTTACATTTATCTAAATTCTATTAAATATTGTGCAAAAAAATCAATAAAGCCGACAAAATACGATGTTAGTAAAAACATAAAAATAATTATTATTTTGGGTCTATAACAGAATAAAATGCACATTTTAGTTATTTGTTATTGGCAATATTATAATAGGTACAAAGATAATAAAATTTAGGGACTCTAATAGTAAAATCGCTGCCATAAAACTATTAGGTACTCAAGTAACAAGAAAGAATAGCTTTGTAGAGAGCTTAGAAAGAAGTAGGTTGTAAATTTTGCAGCAAAGAAAGACACGTAGGTGTCATATTTTTTTATCCATGGGTCGGGATGGGTCTAATAATTCTTATGGTGACAAAAAATAACAAGATTGAAAAACATATTAGGTAACATAACAATCTACTTACAACTAATACTTGCAACTAATGTAAAGAAATAAACTTATTCGATTTTTATTATGCATCCCATGGACAGTGGTTTATCGTAATATCTGTTTTCACTGCAATTACATTTACGTTCAAATTTATTACTACCTACTCAATTCCAATTGATACTTGGAATTTTACTATCGGGTGGCTTAATTTAGGACACCTTTTGTATAATTCCCATAATACCTGCATTCTGAATTACTGTATTTTCTATAAGCCACAATGAGTAGGTATGGGTATCCGTTTTAAATCTAAGGTGTTGATTATTATTTACCTATTTATGTATTTTTATTTTCTTCGACAACGTCGATTTGACTGAAGATTTTTTACGGTACTTGACGGTGATTTTGAGTAAAGTTATATCAGAAAGGAAGAAGCCTAACAGCAAGAGCCAAATGGTGATTCGGAGGAAGAAACTCCATCTGACATAATGTTTTCCTCACTCACTACCTGCTTTCGTAAAAATGGATCAACAGTATGGTGACTGAACAGTGCAGAAGCACTATTCAGAACACCAGAAGGTCCAGCAGGTGAAGCACTGTTAGTGAAATCTGAATTACAGTGTTTTAGTTTTTTTTTATAATGATAATATTTTTAAAACACAATTGTCGATCGTACAACTAAAATTGAGCAAGTAAAAAGAAATTATAAGAGTGAACGATTTGCCAAATTTACAGATGTGCATTTATTGGTATTTTACATAACAATTATATTTTACATACCGTTTGTAATTATGTAAAATATCCTAATATTCAATTCTAAACACATCTGCAGATCGAAAAATTTCGCCTCGTAATGGGGAAACAAAACATTTGTTCGCTTTAGATGCATTATCAGGATAACGTTCGCCCGAGAAAAAATAACAAAAGCGATCCTAGATTCGGACCCTAATGGATAGTTTTTATGACCATAAACTTGAACAGTGCCGTCGTGGCACGCGTAGGCGGTGATTCCCCGCCGAAATAATTTAAACTCTAAAAATACGTATAAATTATAATTATCACGAGCGCATTTCATGATAAACACATGTAGTATAGTACAGTAGAGGATATCCTGGAACGACAAAATGTAGGATCTGCTTGTTTTAATTTTATAGCGAAAAAAATCTTCAAGGCGGCAATTTGCCGCTGATGCGTGTGATGTCGTGTTAAATGAGTGATTCTTTCACTGTGTTGTAACTGGTAAACGGAAATTTCGTTTGATGCAGGACGGAATGGGTTAGCGGTTGCGCAGCTAGT
Source organism: Ceraclea dissimilis (assembly GCA_963576895.1). Taxonomy (NCBI): domain Eukaryota; kingdom Metazoa; phylum Arthropoda; class Insecta; order Trichoptera; family Leptoceridae; genus Ceraclea; species Ceraclea dissimilis. The sequence goes on from OY756363.1 coordinate 19,593,538, forward strand.
CTGCGCAAAAGGCCAATCGGTGGTAACCATCTGCCAACAGTATAAATTGATCGTGCAACAGAAAGCACAGGACATAGATTTTGGGTCCATTGTTTAAATCTACTCCCTACACTTTAAAACCTGTAGAAACATTTAAATTTAATAATCTCGATCATTTAGACCGTCGGTTCATGGTAGAAATCCATTTTAAGGTAAAATGAAAGAATAAATATTTAGATTATAATAATCCTCAAAAATCACTTTATATTACGCGACAAGTGTTAATAAATAGTTTGCTTAAAACTTTATTCACAATCGCCTGATGATGAGGGTGCAAATCCTCAAACACTACTCGCGTAATTGGAAGTCATTTTTGTGGATTTTAATTTACTTAGCCTTTCATTTTACATTTAAATTTAACTTTCTGAGTCCTAATAATGTCCTTCTTACTGTACTATTGTAAGTTCAGTGCATTCTGTTTTCTCCAATATATAATTCATGATCGCATTCTGTACTTTACACAAAGTTTCACAATAGACTCACAAGAGCTCTGCTCCGAAGCAGTTTGCAACCAAAACACAAAGTTGTCAAACGAGATTTTAAATATTCAATGAAGGATCTGTAATAGTCCAAGAGCCCGCTGCTTAATTTATGACGTATCTGTTTTTTGATCGAAATGTGGTACAAATGATAGCTTACCAATAGGGTTTTACATCGCACTAGGGTTGCCTATCAAAATCTTGCCGCAACCCCCCCTGCCCCCCCGAAAAGGTCCCTCTTCGCGGTTTTTCGCATTTTATAGGAATATGGTAAGAGATAGGAGAAAGTAGTCAAACACAAAAATAATCCTTGCTAAATTCTCTACAAAAAATGTTAAATCATTTTTTTCGTAGAACTAGCAGTTTACCCGCAATAGCCGGTCTAAAACCGAAATTCATTTAAAAAACTAAAAAAATGAATTTAAACTTAATTGGTTGAAAATTGATAAGAGCTACAGGAAAATAGTCAAAGAACGAATTAATTACCATAGTATTAGCTACAAAACGAGCTATAACTTATTTTCATACATCAATTAATTTAGGAGTTATTGCAATAAAACTCACTGACGAAAATTCTTAAAATTTAGTTTTTCATAAAATAACCAGCCATATAGCGCCGCAGGCCAAAAATTTTTTTGCATAAAATGTTAGTGATAATGGGTGGAAGAAAGTTAAAGAAAAAAAATCAAAAAAAATTTTTTTTCTTCAAATAATATCCTGTTTTTCGACCGGCCATTACGGGTAAACTACTAGTCCTATGAAAAAAATTACTTAACATTTTTTGTAGAGAATTTAGCAAGAATTATTTTTGTCATTGACTACTTTCTTCTATCTCTTACCATATTCCTACCAAATGCGAAAAACCGCGAAGAGAGACCTTTTCGGGGGGGGGCAGGGGGGGTTGCGGCAAGATTTTGATAGGCAACCCTAGTGCGATGTAAAACCCTATTGGTAAGCTATCATTTGTACCACATTTCGATCAAAAAACAGATACGTCATAAATAAAGCAGTGGGCTCTCGGACTATAAGAAAGAGATTGCATATTACAGTGTTTTACGTTTGGAAAGAAATGTAAGCAGTTCTTTGGCACATACGATCTATTCTAATATTAAAAGTATATTACGTATATTTGAGTGAGCGAAGAGGTGTGAGGAGGTGCGGCCGCCCGATACTGACCTGGTCCGATCATGTTGACCAGATCCTCAAGGATGGACGCATTTTGAGCAAAAGGAATCGGAGAGAGTGTATGACAAATTGCATGAATGTGACGGAGGCTAGGAGTGTGTGCAAGGATAGGGCTGTCTGGCGCTCTGTCCTCTCAGGTATAGATAGATAGGTATATTAAAGGCATACTAACATTAAAAAAAGAGATTTTTGAGACCTAATTGTAGATAGACCTTAGGTACTAAATATTCTTTAGAAAAAAATATGGTAGATACATTGAACCTTTATCTAGCAATTAATGACCGTAAAAGATTTTTTATATCATGTATAGATTCCTCAAATTTTTTTTTTTGATAACACCTTTCATTTTTTTTATCGAAAGACAGCAACTATTTTTCCCGAACGTTCAAAAGAAATATTATTTTTCGTATTAATAATATGCATTAACATAGTGAATAATTGTAAATAAAAATTTAATGAAAAGTCAAAATAAACTCAATTTTAACACTTAAAATCGTGCCATTGTTCATTCGATTTTGAACCTTAATGCCGCGGGTAATGATTGTGACGAAATAGTTGGGTCCCTAGCTTTAAGTGAACAATTCAAAATATTATATACTAAAAGTACTCGTAGCTACTTTTCTTACCGATAATAAACTGAGATTTGAAAAGTCAGTAATATTTTATGAACCTTGCAAAAGACTGCAATAAAAAAGGTATTACAGTTGAAGTTACGTTAATTTCCTTTCCGTGTAATTGGAAAAAAGCATTTTAAAAGTAAGAAAGAAAATATTAAAATGTAAAATTAAATATTGTAATATTCATAAGAAAACTGCAGAGCAATTTGCATTTATTTACCTACATTAAAAAGTCATTTAACTCCCTGTTGGTGTGGTGAAAATTTTCACAACGAGTGGTGCCGCGGGTCAGGCATACTCGGGCCATTTCTTTAAACGCATGGAATATTTTATTTTTGCATACTTGAATCCTTTAAGTAAGATATTGTTTTTGCAGTAAGTCTGACTTTGGCACACTACCATTGTCTTATTTTTTACCTCCGAATGTTTTTTTGGCCCATAAAGATTTATTTATTTATGTATCTGTTGATGATGTTATCTGTTTTTGTAGCTTGTAACTTAACTGTTATGGCTCTAAAATGACTCAAAAACGGACGTTTGAAAAAAATGGAATAGAGCTAGGAAAGATAAATGAAAAATAAAGATAAAATTACTTTTTTTTTCAGATTTGAGATAGGTAACGAGCACAAAAACAATTCTGCTAGGTTACTTAATTTTTTTGTGATAATTAGAAGTAAGTAAATAACATTGCGGACTGGTGCCCTAGAACATCACAAAAAAACCTCGGACGACCCCGACTACGCTGGAGAGATATCATTGTCAAGTTTGCAGGTGGAACATGGATGCAGAATCCGCAGGATAGACAGTAGTGGAGAGAATTGGAGGAGGCCTACGTTCAGGAGAGGACGATTTCGTGCTGAGTAGAAGAAAAAGAAGAAATAACATTTTCTGAAAAGTATATAATTTTTACGGTGAAACGTAATCAGAAATTTTCCAAAAACATTACCCTCTAGGCATTTCACAAGCACAACGAATTAGGTAGGTACTGAATAAAATGAAGGAGAAATGGATTTCTCGCTCGGAAGAAACTGACAAAATACGTAGGTACCTGTGCAAATAAATAACCAACACTACATCAGGGTTAATAAATAGTGATATAGGTACTGTCTATAGGAGGCGATGTTAAGAGTATCTATGCATACCGACATTTCAAAAATGTCTAAAAACGGGAGACCTTATATCTCGACAACCGTTACTAAATAGTAAATATGCTTTGGAACAAAATAGGGTAGATGCATTGAACATTTATCTAGGGAATAACCGTGAAAGATTTTTTAAATTTTGTGTAGATTTCTCAAAAAAAATTTGAAAAACACCTCTAATCTTTTTTCCGAAAGACAGAAACTCGTTTCCAGAAAGTCGCGGAGTAATTTTTTTTGTACTAATAATATGCATTAAAATCTAGAGAATAACCGTGAAAATTTTTTGGTAGACTCAAAATTAACCACAACAAATGGAATAACACTATTTTTACCATTTTGATTTTGATTGTCCACGCGATTTTGAATCCTAATGCCGTGGGAAATGACTGTGACGTCATTCTTGGTACCAAACCCTTAATAAATAGTGATATAGGTACTGTCTATAGGAGGCGATGTTCAGGCTCATAAAGTATGGAGTAGATTGGGACCTTTCTACACCGCGTCTGTATTTTATCATTATTATTTCCACTACTAACTTACTGCAGTACATCCATCCACAGTATGTATATTATAAAAAGGATTCTTCTAGATACTATTGTTTAGTCGAAAAGGCACAAGGTATAAGGGAAGTATTTCGATGCCTCCTACGTATACTGTTAGATGTACAAAATGCATTTTTTTTTAAAATAGATGAATCTGGGTTTATCGAAACAAACCCGAATACACCTTTGTAACTTCACATTAAGCTTGAAAAGCTTGTGTCGTGAATTGGAGTAGGTCAGCATCGGGGATTGAACTCGCGCCCACTGGATTAACAGTCAAGCGCCTTACCAACAAAGTAGTCGTAACTCGTGTCTAATCCAATATGCTGAACTGCATTCAATTCAGGTATTTCACACATTTATTTTTTCCAAAAAATATCCTGTTTTTTGATCGGCCATTACAGGTAAACTGCTAGTCCTACGAAAAAATTCTTAGGACATTTTTTGTAGAAAATTTAGCAAGGATTATTTTTGGCATTGACTACTTTTTCCTAGCTCCTACCATATTCTTAAAAAATGCGGCAAACCGCGAAGGGGTACCTTTTCGTGGGGGGCAGGGGGGGTTGCGGCAAGATTTTGATAGGCAACCCTAGTGCGATGTATTACCCAATTGGTAATTAGCTATCATTTAAACCACATTTCGATCAAATAACAGATACGTCATAATTTTAGCAGCCGGCTCTTAGGATATCAATGTTGTGTGTTACGATAGTTTACGTGGTAGGCGTGGATTTATCGGTGATAAAGATATCCTGGTTCAGGCACCTGCTGAGATTCGGTGATATTTCAGCTTCTCTCTCTTCAGGATATCAATTATTACCACTCCACTCCATTAAGCTAGTTTATTACTGGAGGAAATATTTGTCACATAAAACAAAGGGTATATCCAACATGCCTACAGCTGGATTTACAATAAATTCGACTATAATACTAAATCGACTATCGAATATCAATCTCCCTTTTCTTCCTCTTTGAATAGATCTTGGATCTGTTTAGTCAGGGCTCAAGTCTCGTTCCTACGATGAAGAGGTCCAACTTTCTCTCCATCTTTTTGGTGGTCGGCGTCCTTCAGGGATCTCTTGCATGACGAGCTTAGGAATTTTTGTGGGATCCATCCTTTCAACATGATCCCTTCAGAACCGCCCTCTTTTCCTGCTCCATCTTATGATGTCCTCAACATTGCTGGTTCTGCGGATTTCTTCATTTGGCATTCTGTCTCTGAGTGTTTTGCCTAAGATGGGTCGCAGATTTTGCATTTCGGACGATCAATTCGACTAATAACTAATTAGACTAATTTCATATATTTTACCCTATTATTGTTATAATTCAGAACAATAAAAAATAAATCAATGTCGTATGTTGATAAGTAATAATAATTATTTCATTCAATAATTTCAATCGTTGTTTTGAATTATAAAGTTACGAAGTGGTTGAAAAATCGATTGCAAGATTTGATCACAAACAAAAACAAAAATAAAACCACCACAGTGAAGTTAAATGAAAACATTTTACCTCCAGAAGAATCTGCAGATTCATATGAATATTTGTTCATCTATGTTAACCAGGCACAAATGCAGTATAAATATGAACATACTGTACGTATTTCTCCATGTATAATATGGTATGAACGTCTGTTGGATCAGAGATGAGAAATTGAAGAAGTGGTTGGATTGTCAGAGTCGGAGATGATTCCATAGGAATTCTACCTACACACTGCATTGTAAATAGTGGGTATAATATCCTAGCATTCCGTCTCAGCTACCTAGAGGTTCGAATCTACCTCGTTCTTACAGTATTGTGATAATATACACAGCATGTTCTGGAAAATACAATAAATATTTTTTAAAACAAAGATTTTATGACTTCACATCCTATATCCGTTTTTGCGGTCTTCCAAACGATATCAAACACGCCCTCCCGGGGTTCTTAGGTTCCTCCATTCCAATGGCGCCTCCCACCAAGAATTGACAGATTAAAATTTTGTAAAAAGATATGAGTTCCGCTCATGAAGCACTTTTGTGAGATATCAAACACGGCGGTATGCGGTGACTGGATCCTCTGGATCGCTCGGTGTCTTCCAAGGTTTGAGCTGGACAACATCTGACTTACGATCTGAGTTTCTCTTCCAACGCCCTTTCATACGATACCACACATGACCCTACACGACCCTTGGATCCCCCTGAAACCCCATACATCTTTATTATCTCTTGAGAAGGATAATCCTATGCTATACAGAACCGTATCGAAAAGTAAATTAAAAAAAAATAAACAACGGAGTGAAGTTCAGTAAAATCTTGAAAAAATTGACTTTTACCATGTAGGGTCTGTAGAAAATCTTGATATTATGGTAATGGACCAGGTTGCTAAACAAAAATGGCAGTGGGCGGGTCAAGCACAGAAAAGATGGGCCGACGATATTATCCCAGTCGCGGGTAGAATATGGATGGGCAAAGCTCAGGATAGAGAAAAATGAAAACAAACGGAAGAGGCCTGTATCCAGCAGTGTAGAGATGGCTGAAGGAAGAAGATGGAAATTTTAAATTCTCACATTTACAACATTTATTTCATAATAGAACACCCTGTATGGGATTCCTCCAATGAGACTGGAGCAGCTTTTCTCCCACGAAGATTCCTCGACGGAGAATTCTTCCAACACAGTGGAGACTTAGATGCCGTGTCTATATTCTGTCTATACGCTGTCTACACGCTGTCTACATACATCTATACGTAGGAATATAGTCTGAGCTTCATACAAAAGCTTCACACATTTTCCAGGTGATAAATATAGCAGGTAAAAAGAACATTTATACATATAGTCCGAGAGCCCGCTGCTTAATTTATGACGTATCTGTTTTTTGATCGAAATGTGGTATAAATGATAGCTTACCAATAGGGTATTACATCGCACTAGGGTTGCCTATCAAAATCCTGCCGCAACCCCCCCTGCCCCCCCGAAAAGGTCCCTCTTCGCGGTTTTTCGCATTTTATAGGAGATAGGAGAAAGCAGTCAATGACAAAAATAATCCTTGCTAAATTCTCTATAAAAAACATTACATAAATTTTTTCATAGGACTAGTAGTTTACCCGTAATGGCCGGTCAAAAAACAGGATATTTTTTGAAAAAATAAAAAAAAAGATTGGTTTTTTTTCTTTCACATTCTTCCGCCCATTATTACTAACATTTTATAGAAAAAAAATTTTGGCCTGCGGCGCTATATCACTGGTTATTTTATGAAAAACTGAATTTTAAGAATTTTCGTCACTGAGTTTTATTGTAATATCTCCGAAATTATTAGATGTATGAACATAAGTTATAGCTCGTTTTGTAGCTAAGACTATGGTTATTAATTCGTCCTTTGACTATTTTCCTGTAGCTCTTATCAATTTTCAACCAATTTAGTTTAAATACATTTTTTTTGTATTTTAAATGAATTTCGGTTTTGGGCCGGCCATTGCGGGTAAACAGCTAGTTCTACGAAAAAATTGACTTAACATTTTTTGTAGAGAATTTAGCAAGGATAATTTTTGTCATAGACTACTTTCTCCTATCTCTTACCATATTCCTATAAAATGCGAAAAACCGCGAAGACGGACCTTTTCGGGGGGGGCAGGGGGGGTTGCGGCAGGATTTTGATAGGCAACCCTAGTGCGATGTAATACCCTATTGGTAAGCTATCATTTATACCACATTTCGATCAAAAAACAGATACGTCATAAATTAAGCAGCGGGCTCTTGGACTATTACGTACCCAACAACATTTACTCTGCAAAATATCTACAACTCATAATTGTACTGAGTATGTCTACCTTCTTCTTCTTCGTCATCCTACTCCCGTCCACTTCTGGACGAAGGCCTCCTCCATCTGCTTCCACGCCTCTCTATCTTGGGCTCTCTGGATCCAGTTGACACCAACTTATTTTTTTTAAGCAGTCAGGAAAAATCGATGACAATGTTCGGTCACAAACACTACAGTGACTTTACATAAAATCTTGTAAATTACGCAAGCATATAAATCGTTCATGCCTCATCCACATGCTGGCCGAGCTGTCACTTTTTTGGTGTGAATGAGTAAAAAGACGTGCGGACGGGGTGATTGTATTGGATTATACACGTAACCGACGGTTAACGCCTTTTTACTCATTCACACAAAAGACGTGACAGCTCGGCCAGCATGTGGATGAGGCATTAGATTGTTTCTTATGAGATCTCAATACCTACTTGCGGTATGCAGGGTATACCACACTCACTTCTCAAGTCAACTTTCCTACTTGATACCTGATGTCAATCAAGGCTTCTGTCACCCACACAAAGGCTGTTGTGATGATAATGTTAAAAATACATTATCTATTTTACGTCAAGGGAAATTGCCTCCCAAATAACGTTAAGAATCTTTGAAGGGCTTAATCAACTCTAGGCTTAAAACACCCCACCTAGATACTCTGTATAACTGACGAAGATTTTTTTTATCTTGAAAACAGGCATATTGACATTAAAAAAAAACAGAGAATTTTGTGACCTGATCTCGACAACTTTACTAAATATGATTTGGAAAAATTTCGGTAGGATACATTGAACCTTTATCTAGGGAATGGCCTTAAAATATTTTTTTATGTCATGTATAGATTTTTCATAAAAAATGTGAAAAACACATCTATTTTTTTTTTAATATCAAGATTTTTACAAAAGTCACAAAGGAAAAATGGTGTATGGCATATCTCCGCCATTTACAATTATATTGGCTACTTTATAGAAAAAAATAAAACATATTATATGAACTGAGTTGGTTGAATGGGGTTGTTGGTAGCCTGGTTGGTAACGCGCTTGACTGTTAATCCAGTGGGCGCGGGTTCAATCCCCGACTTGCTCCACTTCATAACACAAGCTTTTGAGCTTTCTGTGAAGTGTACAATTATGTGTTTGGGTTTATTTCGATAAACCCAGAATTATTTTTTTTTAAAACTTTTTTATAGAAAAAATATTAAACATATTATTATATGTACTTCTATTGATCCTTTCTGTTACATAATAAATGTCTTCTCTGAATAAGGCAATCCACCCGAGTAATTTGTATATTAGTTACAGTAGTATTGAAATGAAAGTATTCAATATGATCATCACCGTCGAATGAACTGCGACCAATAAATAGAAACATTACTTAAATGAAAAATAGAAAAAAAGGGTTCAAAAGTAATCAGTTTTCAAGACGTAGGCTATAGACTAAAAATAGGGAAGATACATAGGAACCTTTTCATCTTGTGTATAATCTATTGTACATGATCTAGCTGTAACCTGTCAAATATGACGTGGTTTGCAGGGTAGCCAGAGAGAACGGATCCCGAAACTTTCCCATCCTTACACGTTATTGTATGTACACCAGTGGCAAAGGGTGGATTTCTGTAGAAGGGCAGCCGGTGCTAACATTTCTTATGGGATTACGTCAGATTAGACACTCATTTTTTCCTACCTACCTATCATTCATTTTACTACCTATCATTTTATCCAAAAGGTAACTCGATGGGAATCGTGTTCTTAGGTAGCTTTGCGCCTGATGTACATTCTTATGGTAAATTATCTTTTTTATTTAAGTACTTTCCAGTTTTTTTACAGACTTTGAGGGTCTGGCAATCTGTTCTCTCTGCCTAGCCCACAAAGAGCGTTATTTTTACCGGGTAAATAGATGATTATATTATTTTGTCCGTAAGAAACAATTAATTATAATAAATAAGTACGACATGAAAAGAGAAACTTCTTTTTGACGGAGATAAATAATAATATCTGAATCTCTCCCGCCACCCTCTCCCGCTTTACACCTCTCCCACAGTTCCCGGAGAAAAACCCATAAGAAATAATAATAGGAAAAAATCTCAAAAAAGTCAAAAGCCCTTCAGAAATATCCTCAACGGATAAAAACCCAAACTTACTAGTTGGATTCCAGTAGACGAATTATTAAAAAAAAACTATTTTATTGTCCATCCCATTTTATATCTGCTTATTTATTTGTTTATTTTCTAATCTATGTTAGTTTCTGACACGCTTAAATCGTAAAATCGTATGCTTATAGATTACTACAATTAATTTTATTTTCAAAATCCACATAGATTTGAGATTATGTCCCTTGAACAGCAGAACAGAGTGAGAACAGAGCATGGTTGCTGCAATTACTCACTCTGGAGGTGGGGAAAGAGGGACAGCCCTGACTGTGAGTGTGGAGCGGTGCAGACAATGAGACACGTGGTGCAAGAGTGCCCCATTTGGAAGTTCAGTGGAAGCCTCCAGGACATCCATGAGGCGACACCGGAGGCAGTGGACTGGTTGGCGGCACTAGACCCGAGGCTGTGATGGTCCAGCGAGTGCTTCCTTTTTGACTCAGCCCAGATGGGTGAAGATGCAAGTGTATTCACCAGAAGCCAAACGAAAAGTAAGTAAGTAAGTATGTCCCTTGAGAAAATTTCTTAAGGGCTTTGGTCTTTTTTGGTATTTATTCATGTTGAGCAATATTCTTACGGGTTTTTGTCCGATCACGCTCTCCCACAGTGGTCCAGTCCAGGGATCACATAGATGTAATAATATTGTAGATCATTCATCATGTTACTTCTGATTGGCTGACAGTTATCGTTACGATCATTACAGAACATTGACACGACTTGTGATGAATGGATCTACAAACAGAACAAAATAAAAGTATATATCATGTTCTGAATTTATAGTGGAAGAAAAGTAATCGAATTATATTAGGCAAAAGATTTAATTTAACTTCACTACGTTGTCCTTAATTTTGTTTATTTTGTGCGCAAATCTTGCAAACCACTTTCTGACTACTTCTTTCTTAGCCATCTCTCCACTGCTAGATGTATGCCCCTTCCAATTTTTTCCACTCCTCTCTTCTTTGGGCTTTCCGGATCCATACCCACTGCCAGCGACAGGGACAATATCATCGGCCCATCTTCTCTGAGGCCGTCCTATTCCTCTTTTCATGTCCCACAGTCTCCATCTCAGGATTCTAGGTGCCCATCTGCCCACTCCCTGTCTAGCAACATGACCTACCCATTGCCATTCTAGTTTGGCAATGCGATCCATCACATCGGCAACTTTTGACTGACTACTGACAACTGACTACTTAGAGACCTGAAACTTTGCAAGCGTAGGTAAACTCAGTTCCAATACATTTCTGTACAACATTGGATCATCCTTCTGCAGAGACAAAAAGTTGTAAGGCATTTCGGGGGATCCAGAAGTTGTGTGGGGTCATGTTTGGTATCGTATGAAAGGGCGTTGGAAAAGATATCCAGATCGTAAGTCAGGTGTTGTCCAGAAAAGATACCAAGCGATTGAGGGGATCCAGTGACAGTGTTTAGTATCTTACGAAAGTTCTTCACGAGTAGAACTCATATATTTTTGCAAATTTTGAATCTGTCAATTCTTGGAATGAAGGAATCCCAATACCCCGGAAGGGCGTGCTTGGTATCGTTTGAAAGATAGCGAAAAGCTAATTTATGTGTATCTTGGTAATGACTATCAATAATAAAAATAATCTGTAAGCATTTTTGGATAATCTGTAAATATTTCAAAACAGATTTCTCTTAGGTAAAGAGAAACATATTAAGACAAATTTGTCACTGTGAAAATATTACAGAAAATTAATACAAAAAACCCGAGTCAATCAAAGAACTGCGGATTAGTGTTGGACCTTTCATACCCTATGGAAGTTACCTTCCAGAATCATTCCCTTTCACCTTGGATTAGGATAAGCCGCGGATTAGGGAGTGAAGCCATATTATCAAAAGAGGATTATATAATCCAGGAGTTGTATTAATATTATTTATGGGTGAACACTACCGGATCCAGGAGGGGGAGCAGGTAACCCCTTTGTATCGCCCCCTCCTGTTAACAATTTTGTTTTAATTGAATCTTGGTTTTTTAATTAATCCAAAAACATATTTGTACAGTTCACAGTGAGCTTGAAAAGCTTACGTTCTGAAGTGGAGTGAGGTCGGCATCGGGGATTAAACCCGCGAATTCTTTCATAGAAACCAATATTGGGACCGAGCTGGGCCCGAAACAAAGCCCAAAGCATTGAAATCTGATCACTGGATTGGTGATTTCTTTACTGGATCCCTTTTTTAGATTTCGCTTCTCTGTTTATCGACCATAAAAAAGACATGAATATTTATCCTGAAAAACTTATTTATTAACGGTTATAAAAAAAGTAACCTGTGGCGCTAATTCAAAATGTTTTGTCATACATATCTTATGTCAGTGCGGCCAACCTGGCTCCACAATGTTTTCAGTGGCTGGCGGCGTTGGATGTCAGACTGTGACATCAATCGACGTTGTGAAACGATAAATAAAATATGAAAACCTAAAAATCGCCTGCGGTGCTACTTCTATGTAGGTGTATTGCATTGGTTACTGTTTTAAATCTTTTCAGGAGAAAATTTGTCTTATATTATTAGAAAGTCCGGCACTGATCGTAATTGCGAAAAATTGTTTACGAAAATACAATATAAAGTCTTTGAATTGGTGATCTCAATCTAAGGTTCACCCCTGCCTCCCCCTCTGGATTATACCTTAGATACGCCACTGTGTGAAGGTAAACACAATCTGATGAAATAAAATTATTTCAAAAGGATTTTGAACAGAAAATCGGACGGAAATTGAAATAATAATATGTTTTTCTTTGAAATTTATTTATGATGATAAATTATGATGATTAGTCGCGTAGATTTTGACATTGATCCCCGTAGGGCGTGGGATCCCCGAGCTGCAGAATAGCTCCCACTCGTTTTTGATATATTTTCAGGTATCCTGTAACTAGGTGTTTGCAAAACTTCCATAAGTTGAAAACATTCTTGGGCCAGATCAACCAATAAATTTTGAGAATGAAAAAAAAAAACAGGTCCGGTGCAAACAAAATGTAACTCAAATGATAGGTATAAGTGAGTAATTACCTAAACACTGCGTAGGGGGCATCATCGAAATCAATCGTTAAATATGTGAAACACCTATTCGAAGTTTACAGGGGTCACATGAATGTATTAGAAAAAGGAGCATTAAGCGTATAATATGATAAGTATAAGTTTGCCCGTCTTCTTCTTCTTCATCAGCTTTGGTCCCTTAATTAAGAAATAATAATTTTGAAAAGATCGTTGCAACATACCCATTCCTAAATTTATGCAATCGCTGTGTCTCCTGAATTTCGAATAGGCATTTCACACATTGAGCCATTGATTTTGATGATGACCCCTATGCAGTATTTAATTACTCATTTTTAACTAAGTATCATTTGACTTACATTTTGTTTTGGCGGGCCTGGGCTTTTTTTAGCATTCTTGTATATATTAAGGGCATGGCACCAGGAATAACGTCACAGTCATTTCCCACGGCATTGAAGCTCAAAATCGCGTGACAATGGCATGACAAAATGGTAAAAATAGGGTTTTTTCCATTTTTTGGGGTTAATTTTGCGTTCCTCAAAAAACTTTTACGGTTATTCCCTAGAATTTAATGCATACTATCAGTACAAAAAAAATTACTCCACGACTTTCGGGAAACGAGTTTCCGTCTTTCGGAAAAACGATCAGACATGTTTTTCACTTTTTTTTTGAGAAATCTATACTTGTATAAATAAATATCTTGATATAAAAAAATCTTTTACGGTTATTCCCTAAATGTTCAATGCATCTACTCTATTTTTTCCAAAGCATATTTAGTAACGGTTGTCGAGATCTAAGATCTCCCGTTTAAAGAAATTTTTGAAATGCCAGTATTAGGGTTCGGCTCAATAGTTTTCAAGGTATAACATATGGATGTTAGTAGGTGGCAAATACTTTATAAGTAAGGGTATTAGGGCAAATACCAATGCGTGGAGAGAAATACAACTTTCTAGGAAAAGTTTCCTAATTTTGATGCTAGGAATGATCTCTTAAACCACAATAACTTTATTCTACTGCGTAGTTTCAAATTATGTATTATGTAACCAAAGGCGAATCAAGGATGGCGAGAGAATAATGTAATTGCCTCCAGGCGCGAGATTGGGAAAGCGTTTAGGATAATAACTGTACCAGCAATATTAGGCCGATAAAATTAAACATTCTATAATGTTATGCAAAAGGTCAGGTAGTTCTGAATTTTTGGTATGTTATAATTTATTACTGTTATTAGTGTCTATCTATCTACCTATGTCACGCCTTGTCCCTTGCAGGGTAGGCAGAGAGGACAGAGCGCCAGACAGCCCTATCCTCACACATGTCCCTAGCATCCCCCACATTAATGCAATTTCTCATACACGATGATTCTTTACTTTATCAAAAAATATATTTATTAAAAATAGGGAGTTAAAAAAATATTAAATGTCTCTCCGCTTTTTCATAAATAACTCCTTAACTCATCCTTTTGGAGACAAATATCGTCGAATAGAGTTTAAATATTAATAAATCATCTATAATTTAAGTTTTCTTTACTAAGTACAACTAATAGGTATACCTGCACAGGTAGACCTCTCCGGTAGACCGTAGTGTGTATGGCCGGCATAAGAAATACTTTTTAACTGTTGCTCATAAATGTATGTGTATTGTTATGCTGTATGAGTAAAAAGGCGTGTTAATTGGACGTTTGTTTTGGCTCGTGTACGTAACCGACCGTTTTAACAGCTTTTTACTCATTAGCACACAAATTGTCGACGCTCACAAGCGTGTGGTGACAACATCACTAGTTACTTCATTATTGGGATAAACCGTGACTGTGTAAAAGCAATAGGTAGTAGTTGCAAATTGATTTCTAACTCGTTTGTAATTTCCTTCTGAAATTAATTATTTGTACGCCTAACAAATAATAATTGATTCTGATATAATCACATTACATTCAGTCAGTCAGTAACAGATTGTCAATCAAGGCATTCGTAATTATTTCATAGCTAATTGTATTGATTATTGGTTATGGGAATATCATCAAAGGACTAAATCACTTAGAGATATAATCACATGGGACGATATCACATAAATAAATACGCAGTGTGCGTAAAAAAAATGCCGCGCCCTCCCTCCGCATCATCCCCTCTCTAGTATAAAAAGTTTGTACTTTAAAAATGGGTGGTTGATATTTTTTTTAGAAAAAAGGGATGATATGATGTTGTTACTCAAAAACAATGCAGAAAAAAGTAAATAGAGTCGCAGGCGATTTTTTTTTGTGTATAACCTAGTGAACAAGGTCGTGTTGTACTTAGATTTTTTTTATAAGAAACGGTAAAAAATGCCGCAGGTGCAGTTTTTTATTAAAAAAATGGATTTGTTTAAGAATCTTTAAATAGTTTTTAACTCATGAGTCATGACGATCGGGTAACTAGATTATATGTTTTATAAAGAATTGCACATGATGAAAACAATTTAATTTGCGTCGCAGGTTTTTTTTATGAAACTATTTTGACTGAACGGGTATCCACAAGCCGTTCTTACGACTAGTTTGTGAAAGATTATTTAAAGTACTGCGGCCGCCTGGGTGCCCCATATGGTAGCGGTGGCCCTGAATAGAAAATAACTCTTCATCCCCTACAGATATAAATATATTTTTTTTTTCTATGAATAAACTCCATATTTATGTAATCGAGATAATACGAGAAGGTACCTCGAGTACGCACGTATTTGATTTCGTTCTATGGTTGTGATTTTATCACATGTGATTAAGTCATATAGGGTGAATCTCATCGTGAAAGGTTTTGTATTTAATTATGTTATTAGAGAAACAACGTGACTCATATGTTTCCTCCTTATAACCTTTCATAAATAATTACACCATATACCAATGTGTACTATACTGCCTAAACACATTAACCTACATGTACCTATACACAGAAGTATTGACAACTTACGTACATTACAAATTATTTTTAAGTACACAAAAATTGAACATTTATGTAGGCTGTTAAGAGGGTTAGTATCTAAATATGCGAGAAACTGCATCGGGAAAAGTAAGATTACTCAGCTAATACTAAAGATATCATCCTTTTAAGATGCTCTTACACTGGCAATTTTTCGAGCAATAATTGCGGCAACTCGTACAAATCGTATTGATTAACATTATTTCGGCAATATTTAAAGCGAGACAACGTTATTTCGTGCAAACAGAAAAGAGAATTGACTAAAATAAACGAAGCGACTGGAGTGGATATTCGGAAATTCGTGTCGTCGACATCACGATTATCCTCTTTCACGTTTGCACGCAATATCGCTTTCTCGCTTTAATTAATATTGCCGAAATAATATTGTTATCAATACGATTTGTACGGGTTGCCGTATTTATTTCTCGAAAAATTGCTCGTGTAAGCGCACCTTGATGACGGGCGTATCAGTTGTCATTAAAATGATATGTCTCTGTCACAATTAGCTGGCATACTATATGAGGTATACAAGTTGAAGACTACAGGGGAAAAACAAGGAATGTCAGTAAAAATCCAAAATTAAAGTAATAATGCCATCTAGTGGCATTTGTGCGTACCTATAATAATGCGTAATTAAAAAGCAACAAAAGTCGTTGTCACCGACTAGGTATGACGGTTTTATTGGTTATTTGTACTTGGCCATAATCATGAGGGTCCGCGCGCAAATAAGCAAAAACCGTCCATGTCACTGAAATGTCAATATGCCTAGTATAGTAACAGTACCTACGCCTACGGTGGGAAAAAGCATTAACAATGAATGTCAGTGACACTTAAAAATTAGCAAATGTGCCTTTGATTGATATCCCTTGTTTTTCCCCTGTAGTCTTCAGTTAAGTTTTTAATCGATTGATTACCTAAGCTCCCAACTTAACTTAAGTTCGAGTTTAACTCTTTACAACGAAAGGTTAAAGAGAACTCACAAATAATTAACTCTTTACGAAACAAACGAACGAATGTTGCAAATTTGATGAATTATCTTAACATTTCACCCTCGGCACTCGGCGCGGCTTAACCGACTAGCTACGTTATAGAATACCACCTATAGGTACTTAATTAGAGACGGGATAATTTCGCGACAAAACCATAATTTTATTCGCGAATAATGAGAATTTTAGCATTTTTGTACTAGACTAACGTGTTTTTAATGCTGGCGCCACACGCTTGACAGGCGTCCACAAGTTTTGTGTTTAATAGTAAAAAGGCTTGTAGATGGGGCGTGCGTCTTAGATCGTGTACGCAACCGTTCGTTAACGCCTTTTTACTCGTGAGCACAAAAATTATGGACCCTCAGCAAGCGTGTGGATGAGGCATTAGCGTATTTTACGCTAATTCCAACTTTTACTCCGAAAAATTAACATAATTAAAAGAGAAATAACCTCACCAAAAACAATCTTGCAAAAAGACCATTTAATTTTTTGCTAATATTTTTGAGTGACTTTAATATTTCCAGTGTTTTTTGTACCTATAACATATTTACCACATTAAATTTTTTTCGTGTTCATGTATTTTATAAGTCGTCCATTTTGGATTACCATTATTAATAGATGTATGAAAACCGCGAAATATTGACAAAAATTTCACAATTTTTCGCGAAACATATTATCGCCCTTTTTCAATCTCTACTTAGCTACTCGTATACTTTCTTTGATACAACGGCAGTATATGGCTAACCAGTAACCATACTTAGTACTAACTAATATCAGAGCTGCTAACTCTTGCTTTACTAAATGCTAAAGGTTACTTAAATCCTTTCAAATATTCATGTCGAGAAAATCTACCGGTACCTTCTATTAATGTTATATGACATAGGTATATTAGTATGGATATAGGTTGGTACGATAAAAGGACGCGCGACAATTGGACGCGGGAGCAATGGACACACGACAGTTGGATGCAGTAAACAAAAGAAAGTACGACAATTGGACGCGAAATATAATAACCAATTAATTAAGTAGGTTAGGTATGTATCGATATTGTGATTAAAGAATACATAAACTACATGATTTCCTGGAATATACGGGAAATTAATAGCTAAAGTACATTTTTTTTTAAATAAGATGAATACACAATCCCAAATACTTTTCTGCACATTGTATAATTCGCTTCCTAATTACGAAATTATAAAAAGCTGAAAAAGAAAAGTTTTATGATAAATGATGGAAACAAGGGTATATTTAAATACTTGTTAACACAAGAAAACAAGCCGTCATATTTTTTTTATAAACACAGAACCGGTGAGTATGTACTTCTTTGATAAATCGCTTCCATTGGTCCATATATCGCATTACCTATTCGACAAATTAAATTACATTACGAGTCATTTTGTCGGGCGTCCAAATGTCCGCACACTTTTGTTGTGGCGTCCAATTGTCGTGCGTCAGTTTTTTCTCGGGCCCTTTTGCCGCACGCACAATGCACATAACAAATCCAAATGTCAATATTAAGAGTGTGCATACCGACATTTCAAAAATTTCTAAAAACGGGAGACCTTCTATCTCGACAACCGTTACTAAATATGCTTTGGAACAAAATAGGGTAGATGCATTGAACCTTTATCTAGGGAATAACCGTAATAGATTTTTTATATCTTGTATAGATTTCGAAAAAAAAATATTTCAAAACACCTCTGACCTTTTTTCCGAAAGACGGAAACTCGTTTCCCGAATGTCGCGTAGTAATTTTTTTTTCTTGTACTGATAATATGCATCAAAATCTAGGGAATAACCGTAAAAGTTTTTTGATAGACGCAAAATTAACTCCGAAAAATGGAAAAAAACGCTATTTTTACCATTTTCTCATGCGATTGTCACGCGATTTTGAACCGTAATGCCGTGGGAAATGTCTGTGACGTCATTAGCGGTGCCAAGCCCTTAAATATCTACCGTGAACAAATGACTAGAACACGATTTTTCATTGTCCGGCTGTATAGAAATTGATATTTATTTGAAGACAATGCAAACACAAAACACTGTACAACGAGTCACGTACTAATCCCTTTATTTTCCATCCTATTGACATTGTTTTGGCGCTTAATACTTTATTCCCTACCATTATTAGGTTTGGCCATATTGAGAGAATGAATGATGACAAGTTGACCAAAAGAGATAATACCTATTAGTTATTACATAATATACATAAGAATATATTTTTTCAATAACTTTAACATCGATTATCGATCAATATTAATTGAGGTGGTCGGTTGCCTGGTTGGTAACGCGCTCGACTGTTAATCCAGTGGGCGCGGGTTCGATCCCCGATGCCGACTTACTCCACTTCACGACACAAGCTTTTCAAGCTTACTGTGAAGTGTACAAAGGTGTATTTGGGTTTATTTCGATAAACCCAGATTCATTAAAAAAAAGTTGTTGCAGGTTTTCACGATGATTCATAATATGTACATAGATTTGTCCTTTTCTGGTTAAACGTGTAGTGATCAGATGCCCCGACGTTTCGGCAACCCTACTGCCACCTTGGTCACCTGGGTTTCTGAAAGAGTGTAATTAATACACATAGATGTTGAGGGCTGAATGGCGAATGTTTCTCGAGTGTGAAGTGATCACATGAGCCAGCCGAGGTCGGTCGTAAGCCCGACAATGTTCATCCTTAATTCTTTTACACTGTTGTGGGAAACTACATTTCATATACAAAATGTCCATCTTACACTGTGCATTAGTTGAGAGACTATAGTCGTATAATTGCTAAAAAACATACATCCTACATAGAATTTTGAAATATGCCACATTTCGCATGTAATATGTCAGGTATACCTACAATATTTACATGTTGTTCATTAGCTCAGTCAAAATGCAGCCCTAAGTTGGCAAAATTAATAACAGATTGGACTCTATGCAGTATGATACCTTAGGTTGGGGTGTTTCATAATATCAGGTCTCCCCCCTCCTCCCCCTGACGCGTCACCCCCCTGCCCCCCCGAATAGGTCCCCCTATGTGGTTTTCCTCAATTTATCGAAAAACAGCAAGAGATGGAAGAAAACTGTCAACGACGAAAATAGCCCTTAATAAATTCTCTACAAAATCGGTTTGAGATATTTTTTAATAGGACTAGTAATTTACCCGCAATAGCCGGTGAAAGTCACGTAATTTTTTGTTGAGAACAAAAAAATATTATACATACTCATATTGTTGAATATTCATAAGTGCTACAAGAAAATGTCCAAAGAATGAATTAATTGTTATAGTTTTAGCTATAAAATGAGCTATTACTGATTTTTACACGACTCATAGTTTTTGAGTAATTACAAAAAAATCCAGGGACAGAAGATTTTAAAATGGAACTTTTCATACAATTTGTATTGAAATGCTGTGATATTAAAATTTAGGTTACGTCTGTTTAATATACACTACACAAATCTGTGAAAGATAAAAACTGTAATGGGGCATGATTAGATCTTTTTAGTATTTTAAGATATAATCCTTTCGACACTTTTGCCAGCCATGTTTCAAAGCCATTATCCCAGTTTTATAGAAGGATTCGTCAAGATCTTTATAGAAGAAACTTTAGTGTATGTCTGTGTAATATACGATGGCTGGTTGAACACTTCGTAGCCCTGAGAAAAAAATGTACTGGCCAGTTTCAGTTTATTATTGATATAGATAATATAATCCTCATTAGGGCTATTTACAAAATTTGAGAACGATAGGACGAATCTAACACTGTTGGCACCATTTTTATTTCAACGTGTTTGAAATTTTTGTGAATATATAAAATTTTCAGCTGCAATCCGTGATAAAATATTATTTTATATAAGGTTATAGACCGATACGAACCATACAAGAGATGTCGGATTCATTACTGGAGTCTGTTCCATCTTCCATCATATGCCATGATTAGAAAATAAGTGGCAGATTTTGAATGAGCACAGCATGGTGTCAAAGACAATACTCGAAGTGGTAGGCAATAATATGCAGTAGTTCCGGAGAACGTCGATAAAATCATGGATTAATTTTTCAAAGGTCGCTGAATTATTGCTTAGGTGATAGCAGAGATTCCATTGATCTGATTTAAATCAGAAGTATTTATCTTAACTTCAGAACAGGACTTGTAGAAACCCTCGAATCGCCGGGTGCCAATGCTTTTGACCCATCCTAACCTTGACGAATCCTTCTGGAAAACTGGGATAATGGCTTTGAAACATGACTGGCAAAAGTGTATTCAACTTCGAAAGGATTATATCTTAAAATAATAAAAAGACCAAATCGTACTCCTATACATTTTTTATCATTCACATACTTGTGAAAAACAGGCGTAACCTAAATTTTAATATCATAGCATTTCAATACAAATTGTATGAAAAGTTCCATTTTAAAGACTTTTGTCCCTGTAATTTTTTGTAATAACTCAAAAACTATGAGTCGTGCAAAAATATAAATTAGCTCATTTTATAGCTAAAACTATAACAATTAATTCATTCTTTGGACATTTTCTTGTAGCACTTATAAATTTTCAACAATATGAGTATGTAAAATATTTTTTTGTTCTTAACAAAAAAATACGTGACTTTCACCGGCTATTGCGGGTAAATTACTAGTCCTATCAAAAAATGTGTCCGACTCATTTTGTAGAGAATTTATTAAGGGCTATTTTCGTCGTTGACAGTTTTCTTCCATCTCTTGCTGTTTTTCGATTAATTGAGGAAAACCACATAGGGGGACCTATTCGGGGGGGCAGGGGGGTGACGCGTCAGGGGGAGGAGGGGGGAGACCGGATATTCTGAAACACCCCAACCTAGGGTATCATACTGCATAGAGTCCAATCTGTTATTAATTTTGCCGACTTCTCCATACATCGATTCCTAGGATGACTGAGCTACATGTACATGATGTATGTTCATGTTTTGTATTAGTACATATGTATACATACAGATACTCTACTCACTCGGAATGATGAATTATAAATTCCATATTCCTTTCACCGCCATGGAATCCATTACCGGTCCCATCGGACGCAGAATGGAGGCTGATCCATCTTTCTCTGCTCTGCTCTGCTCAGCCTAATCGAGCGAGGAAGTGAAATGAATCCATATTCACATATACTATGTAGGTAGGTAGTGTTCATACGTAAAAAATGGCACAATGAACAAAATAGTGCCACAAGTCAAAATAATGCAAAAATTGTACATACGGATTGAATCAATATGTCAACGGAACGCTACCTACTAAAATTACCTGACGGATTCTTCTTCTCCAGTTTCAATCGTTACGATTGGTTTGCAGCAAAACCCCATGTCTCCTCCTCCACTCATCCCTGTCCTGTGCGGTTCTTTTTGACTCTTTAAATGAGTCGAAGCCCATATCCTGGCACAGGTCGTCCAGGTATTCTTTCCTTGGTAGTCCTCTGTAAATTGTCCCCTCGTTTCTATCTCTATCTATCTAAATTTCTACTCCGAAAAAAAAAATCTACTCCGCGACTTTCGGGAAACGAGTTGCTGTCTTTCGGGAAATAGATCAGATCATTTACTAGAGGAAAGCATATTTAGTAAGGTTTTTGAGATCCTAGGTCTCTCGTTTTTAGATTTTTTTTAAAATATCAATACCCCTAGTCTGAATGTGACGGAAGCACGAAGTGTGTGTAAGGATAGGGAAGTCTGGCAATCTGTTCCCTCTGCCTACCCCGCAAGGGATGCAGCGTGAGGAGATACATAGAATAGAATAATACCCGATTATATAAATGAACTAGTTGCTTCAACAATGAAATGAAAACCCTATTTTCTGGCAAGATCCGAGCGCTATTGAGATAACGTGGGAATTCTATTTTATAATGTAAAGACTTCATGAATAATTTACTTTTCTAACGGAGTATGAAAGAACTTTCTTTTATACTTACCATGTATTTTTATTTTCTTACATACTTACATACCTATTACTATTTGAGCTGTGCCATTTTTGAACTAGCGAAGCGTTTATATATTATGTAGGTACATAAAGCTATAAATATATGTCGTTATCCGAGAATAATCAGGTTCTAACTGACAAACAAAAGTGTTTAGAAAAACGAGATTCAAATTTTGGAAAAAAACATGGAAAGTTACCCTAATAATGTATGCGTATGAAGGAAAATCCCGCGGGCTTAAGGCCCTCCACATCCCCAGGTAGCTCAGGCGCATTAATATCGACCTCTTTACCCGCACTTCTAGCAAAATATTATTAAGAGGTGGGCCCAGGGTTAGCCTTAAGTGATCCCGCTGGCAAACCCCATATGTATAAATAAACATATAAACAAAACTCTCAAACTCAAAAACCCCATAAACGAAAATGTATGCATAGTGAGACTTGGACGTGGATGAAGAAGGACGAATCAGGGTTGAATGCAGTGGAAATGAGGTCCTTAAGAAGATTGTGTGGGAAAACACTGAGATAATATAAGATAAGGATCGAGGTTATTAGGGAAGTGAGTGACTGCAAGACTGGTGTTGTGACAAGAATGAAAGTGATGAAACTAAGATGGTTTGGGCATGATGAGAGAATGAAAGATGACAGCGGCGTGAGGGCATAGATAGATAGAATTAAGAAGAAGCCTTTGAGGAACAAATGCCCAATCCCACCAACTTTTACCTAGGAAGGAGAGCCCTAAGGAATTTCCATACAAAAACAGGGATAATATTCTATTTATTGAATAAAGAACACCAGCTTCCAGCATCATCTGAGCCTAAATCCATACGAAATGCAACATACAACTCACCTACTCTGGGCGGAGATATTTGGGCACCTAACGTAGGTGAGCTGCATATTGCATTTCGTATGGATTTAGGCTCAGATGATGCTGGAAGCTGGTGTTCTTTATTCAATAAATAGAATATTATCCCTGTTTTTGTATGGAAATTCCTTAGGGCTCTCCTTCCTAGGTAAAAGTTGGTGGGATTGGGCATATGCCTTCCAACATCTTTTTTTTTGGTTGAATGCAACGTCGCTACTTGAGACCTTTCACATTTTCCACTGTGATGACAATATTACTATTTACCTTGTGCTTCTCTAATATTTTCTTACAATTCTGCTGAACAAACATTAAGTATCTACTCACGTATTGTATTCATACTACATAGTATCTACTAATATGTAACGGGTGCTTCATTTTGCTTGGATAAAACATACTTAGGTACTGCAGGGTTAACTGTCACATGAGCTGTCATATTGTGTTCACTCCGTGATGGTATCCAGACAGAAACTCAAATGACAAAATCTCAACTGTCAAAAGGGTAACCTACTATTGACAGAATCGCAACTCATCGCCGGAAAACCTGCTGCCGCCAATTTCAATATTGTTGGGGTAGGTTCGTTAAGTTGTTTTTTTTACACACAAAAACAAAACAAAAAAAAAACAACGGCATCAGATTTCCCGGTGTTGAGTTGCGATTCTGTCAATAGTAGGTTACCCTTTTGACAGTTGAGATTTTGTCACTTGAGATTTTGACATGGAACCCTCTGTGATGTATTTTAATGATTTTTTTGTTTAGTACTACATTCGATTATGCTACCCATTATGCGAAATTTTTGCTGTCTGTAATTATATTGTGTATATTTTCAAAGGCCGTATGCCCGTTTATGTCATAACAAATAAATAAATAAACCAATAAATAAATTTATTATCAATATACCTATTCTGGCAAATCATTACAGATAGACTCATTATTGAGCAGCGCTACCAAAATTGGTACATCCCACCCGCAGCCGAAACAAGAAGTGCCAGAAAAGTAATATATCTCTTTAGAATTTGGTCAAGTGACAGATGTTTTGACCCTGATTTTTTTGTTGTGTTTAAAGTCTATTTTATTTAAAGAAAGCGCCTCCCGCCTCACCCGCAGCCGAACCTCACCCACGGCCTTCCGTGGGGGGGTGAAGAAGTACCTTGTTGATAAAGTATTTTACTCCATTGACGATATGTTGAATAATTGATTTTCATGTATGACAAAATCTCAATCAGAGCCCTTTACACTCTGATTGACATTGATCTGATAATGATTATTGTTTTGTTATTGTTTGATAAAATGCTATAATTGTAAAAATTGTCGAGTCCAGGTGCCCGAATGGGCCTACGGACGATAGAAAACAATAAAACCTAGCAAAAAAATACAATTTATGCATTTTCTATAGGTATTTTTTTTATTGGAAGGCATTTTCTCTACACTGAGCCTAATCTACGTTGATAGACGAAGAAATTGAAGCACACACTATAACAGTGTTAAAATAAACTATAGAAAATACTCTATAAAATATAGTAGTAACAGTGAGCGCAGTTTGACAGCTTGTTTGACACTTAACCCTGCAGTGAGTAAGTTCCGTCGAAGCAAAATAAAAACAGCACCCATTATAAGGATTGTACTACGAAGAATTTATCAGCTAGACAAGTCTCTAGTTAAATAGGTGACACTTTCTGTGTAACTTAGACGAAGAGGAAAACTAGTGGCAAAACTTCAAACTTTAAAGCAGCTCGCTAGATGGCGGTAATGCATCTCCCTGCATGTAGTAGTATACCATATCTCGCTGAACGTAGTATACCTCGCTAATAAAAGTTTTTAAATCTCTTCTGGTCTGGTACATTGTGATAGTAATACCTAGGTTTAACATCGTGTCGTCTGAGAATAACAAGGGTCTAGCTAAAAAAAAACTTTTTGTGTGGAAATGTTTCTAGCCGACAAAATCTATGAGTTACAAGTAATAAAAACACAGTTTTAACTAGGATATCACGCAAAAACTGCTGGTAATACAAAGAGCCATGTGAAGAAAGGCTGATTGCCTTCAGGTCCTTAATTAAAACACACTTTTACGTGTAGGTAATAAATGTAATTTGATACTGAAGAAACATTGGATAATACATTCAGTTTTATACATTAATAATCAACTTATTCATAATATTCGGGCGGGAGTAAAAATAATTCTTCCGTCAATCAATAGTACAACTTCAATTAATGTATTTAGTCATAGCCAAGAAATAGTTTTATGTCATTTATTTATTCAGCTTTGGAATACAAACAGACATCACACATATAAACACAGTACATATTAACACAAAAAAGTCTAATCTTAAGTGATGCCCTACTTATATGTATTCACATTTATGTCAGCAAAATTTTGTCCAATTAAATTACAATCTATACTACTACTAAATATCTAATTATAAGGAAACTAAGCCTTACCAAAATTCAAAGACATATAAACTAAACTATAATACATACCTGGTCACAAAATAAAAGTCATCAATAATAATAAAAAAACAATAATAACATTAACTAAATAATTGAAACAAAAAGCACATCAGGCACCAATCACTTAAAGGAAGGAGGAAAGAAAGGGAAGGGAAGGAATGTTTAACTTGAAAAGGTTGAATTAGTTTGTATGTCTTTAACACAATGGAGAGGAGAATGCTGGGTATTTCGGACAAATGAATGGATACGAGAGAAATCCAAGGTCACCGACGTGGTAAAACGAGCAACTGCCCCCCCAGCCCCTTGGCGACGCCCATGGCTGTTTTGTTAATGTTATACAGTACTGGAAAAATTATTATGGATTTTTTATACTTTCTATCAAAATGTGTGGCAAACTCTCCATCAAAATTTGGCATAGAGTTTTAATTTTTTCAGAGTGAAACCACACGTGTATTAGTCTCTCGATCAGCTGTGTCTTTGTTGTGATTAGAGTTTCATGAATTTCATTTTTAAATTTCATGAATTTCACGACTTTCATGAATTTCGTTTTGTTTTTCCATTTGTGAAAAATGTGATACCCGATGAATCTCCAGTAAAAATAATAACAATAAATTATATTCTTGTTGTTAAAATTCTTAAGTATATTGAAAATCTCGTAAAAATTCCACTGTTTTAAAAAATCCATAATAATTTTTCCAGTACTGTAAGTCTTGTGTGATTTGTAAATAAATAATTAATATCCAAGGGAGTAAATATCCATGAAAGTAAATATCTATAAATAAATAAGTCGAAGGAGACAGAGCTGGAGACAAAAGAGAAGACACCGAATAATAAAACCGTAGAGATTGAGAATCTCGTACAAATAATGAAATGTTTAAACACTTTATTTTAGAAGATACTTAATTAATTCCAGCTCTCTGTAAGATGGTGATGAGAATTAGTATACAAACATGCAACTCATTTCACTTAACTTGTTTGTGTGAAATACGAGGGCGGAGTTAAAAGTTCTCGGCCTGATGGTGAAAAACTGTGTTTATTATTATGTATAAAGAAATTATTATTATGTATAACGGAAAACGCTGAGAGATAAGATAAGGAATGAGGTTATTAGGGAAATGAGTGACTGCAAGACTGGTGTTGTAACTAGAATGAGAGTGAATAAACTAAGATGGTTTGGGCATGTTGAGAGAATGAAGGATGACAGGATGACAAAAAAGATATATCTGTTTAAAAGAAGAGGTGTGAGGAAACGCGGCCGCCCGAGACTGGCCTGGTCCGATCATATCGACCAGATCCTCAAGGATGGGCGCGTTTTGAGTAAACGGAATCGGAGAGCGTGTATGACAAATTGTATTAATGTGACGGAAGCTAGGTGTGTGTGTAAGGATGTAAGGATAGGGCTGTCTGGCGCTCTGTCATCTCTGCCTCAGGACGTGGAGTGAGGGTGTAGATAGAGATTATTATGTGTTCTCTATATCTTGGCAGCCGGCGGACGGTAGCTGCAAGTGAAGTTCAAGATTGTATTGTTAGTAGCCCTCTTGTCATAAGAGCTGTCAAAAGTCCGCAATATTCTCACATTGTGTCTTTTTCAAGTAACCTACAATGCCGAAAATATTATAGAGCGGCGCTTGAGAAATCATTGCAAAGGCTAGATAGTTTTACGAGTTGGATAAAGAAAATAATATCACTAGTTTGAAAAACAAAGTTGTCAGTTTATTCTAACAATCCAATAATTGGCTAGTTTGTTTGGCTAGTTGGCATCAAGCAACACAAAAAAAAGTTTGCTCCGTGAGACTTCTGAAAAAAATTGACTGTAGTTCAAAAATACATTTATTTTATTTCGTAGTCTTCTATTAGTTCAATGCACTTGGTCCAACCTAGTAAATCCTTAGAAAAAAATCCTTAAAAAAATAGTAACAATACTATTTCTATCTTAGGCTCTCCACACACGTCCGGAAGTTCAGTTAACTGAACCAATTGTTTGATAGGCCGAGAACTTTTCACTCCACCCTCGTATAGATGGCACTAAGTATGACATATATATGGCACTAAGTGTGAATGTATGACATGTCAATGTGACATTACATTAACCTCCAATATTGAATTGTGTAATGAAAATAAGTTTCCACATCAACTCGATATCTTTATAATGTTTTTATATCAATGTTTGTATATCCGAGCACAATTAATACAAATAAGGCTCTTCCTAGAAGAGCAAGCTTATTGATTGGTGAAGTGTTTATCACACAGCAGCAATAAGTAAAAAGTAACTTGTATAAGTAATAATTTGTGCTTAGTCTTTTATTTTAAGTACCCTAGACGTCTGACGCTATGTATTTTCAATAGAAAGGAAGTGACGCAATTCTACGCTCTACAGTTTTTGGTATTTTAGAGTCGCAAAACTCACACTATTAACAATAAAGCATTAATAAAAACTAAAACATCTTTAAAACTATCGCTTAATTGCTAAATAACGTTATAACTAATACAGTTTTTAACTATGAGAACTAAATTTCGAAAACGTTGCCCACGAAATTTTGTTCGCAAACCTCGGATTCGGATTCAGCATCCCAAGAAACGTATAGAAATCCCGACTACCCCACAACTTTCCATCGAGGAACTGCTTTGTGTTTAATTTCACTGGATTAAGTCTAAAATTATGTTTTTAATAATAGTTTACTTTGAGACTAAACGGTTACACGATTTCAAACCATTCAATAAAAAATATATTTCCCAATCTTTCCTGCACATAATAGTATTTTTGGTTGAAGCCGAGCGAAAGCGGGTAATTTGCTGGTATTTCAATTTAGTTGAAATCAAATCTATATCAATTAATTTGAATTTGTTGCTCCTATAATAACATAGGTATTTCTCTATTTCAAAACAATCAATGATAATAATATGTACTTAGTTAGTAGTTAGAAAGTACCTACTCCTAAGAATCAACTCACATAATTCTGGTGGAAGTCGGGTAACAATGTAACGTAGGGCCTGTGGCAACTTTTGCAAGTTGTTTCAATATAAACCGAATTTAAAACACTTATTGCCTTCAGCTGTGGTCGAAATGTGTTTGGTGAATAGTACTTTACATTGAAAAATATCGCGTAATATGAAACAAATCGTTGTTCACAACCCTTGGTATTCATTGACATTATGCCAGCTTACAAAATGTTTAGAGCTGTCCTTATAGATGTCGAGCTCCATTATATAAAATTTGCACATTTTGATTTCTAAGTAAAAATTTTAGTGTATAAAATGTTATTAAGTAGAATATTTTTTTTGGACAATATGTTCATATCCCCAGACAGCAACTATCGTGCTGGTATGAGGGGACACACAAATATATACGAGTACATATAGCATTAACACTTTAGATAGAATAGAAAATACTACGCTAAATAAGAATTTAATTTACCATAAGAATAAACGTTAGAACAGTAATTGTTCGAGATAAAATTAGAAATGAGGAGAACAGACGTCGAACAAAAGTTGTCGATCTCGTGGAAAGAACAGTAAAGCTAAAATGGTAATGGGCGGGATATGTGGCAAGACAGGACAGTGTTAGATGGGCACCTAACATCCTGAAGTGGAGGCCCTGGGAGAACAAAAGAGGCGTAGGAAGACCACATGGAAAAGACAGATGACATTGTCCAACTTACAGGTCGTAGATGGCAGCAGATAGCCCAAGATTGAAGACAGTGGAAGAGTTTAGAAAAGGCCTATGTCCAACAGTGGAACGCAAGTGGCTAGCAGTAGTAATTGTTATAGGTGTAAGGGTAGGGTTTGGAGATCTGTTCTCTCTGCTTACCTCACAAACAGCGTCATTTTTTCCGCGTTACAGCTAGTACATTATAATTTGGTATTACCTATTTGTCGATCGATCCATCTAGACTAGACAGCTCCAAATACTTTACGATTGTCAATAATAAATTAATTAATGTGTTGTGTTGTCTATACTCTATACAATAATAAGACAATTGTAAGGGGTCTAGTTTCAATATTAATACTAGCGACATAATATATTAAGTACTACCTAGACAGAGTACTCAATGCTAGAAGTGTAACAAAACTGGTGCCCACAAACTGTCAAATCGTATGGAAAATTTTGACAGTTTGTGGGCAACGGATTCGAAATTTTGCTCTCATAGTTAAAAACGGTATTAGTTTCAACGTTATTTAGGACTAAAACGACAGTTAAAAGATGTTTTAGTTTTTATTATTGATATCTTGTTAATAGTGTGAGTTTTGCAACTATAAAATACCAAAAAGTGCCGTGCGTGAAATTGCTACACTTCCGTTCTATTGAAAATACATAGAATCAGATCTCTAGTACTATATATGTAATCTCTTTGATTAATACAGTATGCCGGAGAAATTCGGTTCCATGTACAGGGAAAATATATATCTAGAAGCTTTACTCTCAATCGTTCGTATGTTTTTGGGGGGCGCTGAATTCATTTCAACTTAACGACCTAGTAAATTGTGTCTTCTTCTTTTTCTTTCTTTCTTAGCCATCTCCTCCCTGCTGGATGAAGGCCTCTTCCAATTTTTTTCCATCCTCTCTTCTTTGGACTTTCTTTATCCACCCACAACCAGCGACGGGGACAATATCATCAGCCCATCTTTTCCATCTCCGGCCCGGCTCCATCTCAGGATTCTGGTTGCCCATCTGTCCACTCCCTGTCTAGCAACATGACCTGCCAATTGCCATTTTGGTTTGGCAATGCCATCCATCACATTAGTAACATTTGTCCGGCGTCTGATTTCCACATTTCTGATCCTATCTCTGAGACTTACGCCCAGCATTCGCTTTTCCATAGATCGCTGTGTACATTTTAGTTTCTGTATGGTTCTCGCAGTAAGCGTCATAGTTTTCAGACCATACGTGAGCACAGGGAGGACACATGCTTCAAACATTTTTCTTTTTAAAATTTTAGGAATGTCTCTATCTTTAGAAAATAATAAACTAAAATAGATATAGTACGATGCAATGTTATAAATTATAAAATATTTTTTTTGTCAGACAAACGGTTTAGGCGCTAGAGCGCACTAAATTTGGGTAATAATTTGACTCTGAATCAAAAGTTACATTGTTTTTTTAATTATTCGTATATAACATAAACCTTTAAACTTCTCGGGGAAAATAAAATACTTCAAGTATATTAAATTTCACGTTGATTTTCGTTTTGTAATTCCCTGGATATCTGGATATAGCAAATAATTGCTATTAATTATAACTTAAACAATACCTAACTTGGCAATACCAATTTTGAATTGATGCGAAAAGATGTGGGGGTATCAATACGAAAATCCCATAGATTCGTCACGTCACTAAAAAATCCATAGATAGGGACTGGAAAAAAATCGGTGTGGTTTTTGGGAAATGGGGTGTTGTTATCTTTCATACATTTATATCATTAAAATGGACAATTTTGCAGGTAATACAAGAATATTAAAAAAAAAATCCCTAAAACAAAATTATTTGAGAAAAATAAAAAATGCCTTTTTGTCAAGTTCTTCTTACTTTCAAAACCACATTCCTTTTGATAATGTTTCAATTCAAAATGTTTTCCAAAATAAATCAAATCAAATCAAATATGCGAAAATTCGCGTTATTCCTGTGAAATAATGCTGAAATTCGAGTTATTCGCGTAAAAAAACAAGAAACTCGCGTTATTCGCGTAAAAAACAAGAAATTCGCGAATAAATTCGTTTTATCGCGATTCGAAATTTTCCAGTCTCTATCCATAGACAATGATCCATAGACAGACAATGTCGTTATAATAATAGTATACTATGGCAAGGTGAGAGATGAAGGAAAATAGAGTTCCCCTTGAAATGTATTAATGAAGCTGTGAACTTCTGAAGTGTTGAGTTTATTCTCAACTTCTTGCTGTGATGAGATGGGGAACTATACTATAATCAACTTACATAATTCTGGTGGGAATCGGGTATGTTTGTAACGCAAGGTCGTGGCAACTTTGGCAAGTTGTTCGAATATAGTATACGGAATTCAAAACAAGCGATCTCAACGCTTTCAGCTACGGTGGAAAAGTGTTCGGTTAATATACTATAAACATTTTTATTTTTTATTTTTTTTAAATGAATCTGGGTTTATCGAAATAAACATAAATACACCTTTGTACAGTTCACAGTAAGCTTGAAAAGCTTGTGTCGTGAAGTGGAGTTAGTCGGCGTAGGGGATCGAATAGTTGTTTTCTAGAAAAAAGGTAAATGTATCTACTCTATTTTTTCCAAAGTACATTAAGTAAGGTTGTCAAGATCTATGGTCTCCCGTTTTTTTGAAATTTTTGAAATGTCAATATGCATACTCTTAGGTACTGTTCTGTTCTCTCTGCCTACCCCGCAAACAGCGTCATTTTTGACGGATTACGCTAGTACAATTATAATTATTATTGTACCTACATTTTCTAAGTATCTTAAATCTCTGAGTACGAAAACTTTATAAAGACTGATAGACAGGAGCAGCTTTATGAGAAAACCGCCCGAAAAACACTCCACAGTACACAGGTTTTATTGCAAATTAGCAGCTGTAAAATCAAAAACGGTTATTGTGAACAATTAGATTTATAGCGTTCATAAAACTTTCACAAGATGTTTCAGCAATATCCTTTTTAGCAATGAGGTCCAAAACACATTCTGAATCCTATAAATGCTTGCTCAGAAAGAATGTTGAGAACGAGTTTTTACCCCAAATTACTATAGTTGTAACAAGATATGATTTAGTGAATCTCTCTCTTCTCCACACAATAACCCATTTATTTGGGGTCGGCGGCTCGGATCTTGGTGAATTTAGTGAAAATACATTTTTCTACAATTCAAAATGAAAAAAACTTGTGTTGTCAAATTATGCAATTCGGAGGTCGAATTAGCGCCCACCACTTGACAAAAGTCGAGCGCTTATTCACCTAGATATCAACCACTACATTTCACCGACTTTGATTTGTTAAATAGGCAACTATATTACGAATCCTTCTAAATTTTTCGATAGCTACTAGTTAATCATATATTTCGAAACCTACAAGTCCTTCACAGATATAATTAGAAAATGTTATTAATTTAACTTTAATATAACGAAATTCCACAAAAAAACCTTTGGTCTAATAATTTTAAATATCTATGTATGTATAACAAAAATTTGCACTCCAAAATTTCTGCATCCTCGACAGCGACACACTTTACATTTGCGACTGAAGCCGCTCCTGTCCACCCATCACAGCGTACAAGATTGAAGAGTGGAAGATGACTCTCCCTGGCTCTGGTCCAAACTATTTTAAGTGATTTCCGATGCATCTTTCATCTCTCTCCCACTGGAGGTACTTGCTCCAAACAAATTCATAACCACTCCAAATTTTATATTTCATTTTATAC
The DNA here is from genome assembly GCA_963576895.1 of Ceraclea dissimilis. Lineage (NCBI taxonomy): Eukaryota > Metazoa > Arthropoda > Insecta > Trichoptera > Leptoceridae > Ceraclea > Ceraclea dissimilis. Next base: position 19,627,027 of record OY756363.1, read on the forward strand.
CAACACCTACAATTTTCAAACTTCACCAGAAGCCCGAGTTCGATTCGCACTAACTCTCAAGAAATAATGATTCTGTATTCAAAAATCACTGTTTTATTTGCATTGGTTTGGGCATATTATAGAGAGATTATGAATGAGAAATAAAGAGAATCACACATTAATAAAAGCTGAAGAACATGCGAAAATGTTGGAGCATATTAATAAAAGCTGAAGAACATAAGAAAATATTGGAGAACATTAGACAGTCCCATGCTAATAAAAGTAGGAGCACATTAGAGAATCTTGAAGCACTTTAATAAAAGCTGAAGAACATAAATATAAAACAAAAGAAAAAAAAAAACATTAAAAAATCTTTAAGCATACCTATTAATAAATGATTAAGCACATTAGACAATCACACATTAAAAGCTAAAGAGCATTAGGAAACTCTAGAGCATATATTGATAAAAGCTGAAGAACATAAAAAAATATAGAGTGTAGGAAATTCTAGAGCATATATTGATAAAAGCTAAAGAACATCAGAAAATTTTGTAGCATATATCAATAAAAGCTGAGGAGCACTAGACAATTCCGGAGCATATAAAAAATGATGGAGCATATGAGAAAATATAATGATTTCAATTACAAGCAATTAGCACACACAGCTTATTTTAATAAAGTGCAGAAATAATAATTATTTACAGTAGAGTAGTGATTCTTTGTTCTAATACACCAAGTATGTTTACTCGTAGAATAGAATGTACAGAGAAGCTGATATAATAATATTAGAATAGAATAGAATTAGAATCGGACACAATGTACACAAAGCATTGAGGTGAAGGCAACAGAATAGTTGCAACAGAAGCAGAATAGTATTATACTTGGCTACAGAATAGAACCCACTCGCATTGCCGTAGGTAGGGGGAGGGTTGGGGGTTCAAACCCCGCTGAAATTCTTGAGTTAACTCACCGTTTTACACATAAGAGAAATGCGTCACATATTATTATCACATCGTTTTTTCATCGTTTCATAAAGTTTCAATAGTTATTGTGAAATTTTGCCTGCGCCGCTAATCCAATTAGAACTAGCGGGTTTGTTCGTAAAAAATGAACTGAACTTTTAAATGATTCTCTTTTCTCTACCTTCTCATGTTTTACGAGTATGACAAAATTTTCGCCTGATGCGGTGTTAGTCCTTTGTCATGTTGTAACCCAGAAAAACTCGTAGATACATCCCAGATGCCTTACTATTGAAATCAACCAGGTTCATCAATTCACTTATTTTTGAAAAAAAAAATTCGCTTGCGGCGCTATTTACTACAAGTATTTGTTCCATCTGGCAATATATAAATTTTAGAAGTGCCCCCTAGCTTCGAAGCTGGCGATGCCCATGCTTGTTACTTATCAATTGTCTCTGTTCTAGAGATCGAACCCCTCTCCCCCCGTCGAGATAAATTCCTTTCCAAAAAATTTTGCCTGCGGCGCCATTCATTATTTTTTTGTAGTTGATGTACATAACAATAACAATACTTACCTTTACTTTACTTCACAATTTTCGCTCATCTTCACGAAAAAAAGTCAAATACTGTATCGCCCCCCCCCCCCCCCCCGAAATTAATTCCTGGCTACGGCCTTGCCCACTCGTACTAAGCTAGGTGTTTGTATTCCACAACATTCCTCACAACATAAGCTTATTGTAATATATTCCGTTATTGTTATATACTTGCAACTGTTGCATTTACTTTCACAGAATAAAGCTTAATCTTGAATGCAGAAGATGTAATGCTTGCGAAAGCTAAAACCATTTTCAGGTGCACCGATTTTGAAAGATTGTGAAACGTGAGTGAAATAATAAAAATCCTGAAATAATGAAAACATCGCAATGAACTTTATATAGTTATACAGAAATGAAATATATTATGAGGTCTTTAAGAAGAATGTGTGGAATGCGCTGGGATATAAGATAAGGAGTGAGGTCATTAGGAAAATGAGTGACTTCAAGAATGGTGTTGTAACTAGAATGAAAGTGAATAAACTAAGATGGTTTAGGCATGTTGAGAGAATGAAGGATAACAAAAAGATATATTTGAGTGATTGAAGACTTGTGAGGAAACGCGGCCGCCCGAGACTGGCTGGGTCCGATCATGTCGACCAGATTCTCAAGGATGGACGCGTTTTGAGTAAATGGAATCGGAGAGTGTGAATAACAAATTGCATGAATGTGGCGGAGGCTAAAATTGTGTGTAAGGATAGGGCTGTCTGGTGCTCTGTCCTCTCTGCCTGCCCTGCAAGGGACGTGGCGTCAGGGTATAGATAGATAGATAGATATATTGTTGAATTCCATGGAACGTAATAAATAATAGACATATTGGTTACGATCAACTTCTGCAATGCGGTCATTTATATTAAAGTTCCATCAATCTTATTATTTGTCATTCCTTTTAAAATATATTGTACCTAATATAAATAGTACCTAATACAATAAGTTACATACTAGTTCCCTACAATACAAGTAATTTATCTCAATGTCTGATGTCAATCTATATCCATGTTGACTTGCCAACTACACAATAGGGACTACCAGGGCCACAGTAAGATTGTCCAAGGCCCGTCGGTAAGTTGTGCGCGAGGCCCCCCCTAGTCGTGAAGTTGAAATTTTTTAAACAAACAGTTATACGTTGTTGTGTTACAGGAGTATTGCCAACTTCGAAGCTAGGGCACGATTAATATTTATGGCATTAAAAATGTGTAAATAGAAGAAGATGGTGGTGATATTAAGCCATTTTATTTTAACCAAAATATAAAGAATAAGCTACACGATAATAGGTATGAAAATTTCTAGTATTTACGACATGCAGTAAAAAGATAGAGCCGCTGGCAAAATTCGTGAAGAAAGAAGAAAAAGCCAGTATAAAAAAAAATAATTAGGTTTCGTAAAAAAAATCTTGTGTATACAAAATATGCACAGTGCACACACAATAACAGGCTTAATTAGCGCCGCAGGGAAATTTTTATGAACCAATATGAATTCGTACTTGGTTACTTGTTAGATTTAGCTTGATACTTAATATTATGTTTTTCTTTTCGCCCTGGGCGCGAGGCCCCCAAAGGCGCGGGGCCCGTGGCACTTGCCACAAGTGCTAAGATAGTTAATCCGCCGCTGGCAAGTGCTAACTAATTGATATTATATTGAAGAATGTATGTCACGCCTAATAGTATCTAATAAATAATTACAAGAAGCATTATCTAAACATGAAATTCCTTACAATATGACTAACTGCATATTACAGGAATAATGCCAAGACTTGCTGAGGAATTCAATAAGATGAATAATGCCAATTGTGAAATACGTAGATCAACTATAATTTATGATGATATGGTCACGATCATGTAGATTGGTTTGTACCAAGCATTTTCGTTCTTTATCTCCACACCGTCCTGTCAGTAAGTGCCAAAGCGCACCCTCTCAATAATCTCTCACATGACTGCCCTCTAGCATTTTCCTTCTGCTATGGTGATGAGCAGGCCGAGCTGCCTGATGTTATGGCCTATACAACATTTGTCTTGTCTCTCCGGCCTTACTCAACACTTTGCTGTTTGTGGTGTCGATGTCGGTGTGATCTGGCCAGTGAATCTTGAGCATGCGTCTGTAGCACCACATAGTACTGGAGGCGGTGGCATAGGACTAGCTCCTCCTACTATTGCACCATGTAACGTAGTGTAGTGACTATGAGTGAGTCCAGGAGGCTCCAGGCATACCAGAGCAGAGCACTTCTCTGCAGATCACCATATTTTAGAAATTTTTGAAACGTCTATGCATTCTTGACGAATAATTCGGGAAATTTTTGTTCAGCAACACTTACCAGAGCCCAGGACAGCTTGCTGATGCTTCGGAGATAGGTCATCCATCGTAATTATTGTATTAGTATTATGTATTATTGACGAAATACAGTTCTGGACAATTTACATCCAGACCTGCATCGAACTAATCCACACCTTTTTTATAATTTTGTTTCAACACCATGTAATTATTATTTCCATTCTATTTTTTTTTGCTGTAACTGTTTATGAGTTTCCAGTTTATAAGTTTTCAATGTATAAATTTTGTTCAATATGTAAACCTGACGATTCCGAGTGCCTTAAATAATGCTTACGGATGATTTAAAACCAAAAAAAACAATAAGTGAACACCACACAGGGGATGTGGAGTAAGAAAGGGATAGGATAAAATAGAATCACATAATAAACAGATACAAAGCACTTTGGCTCCAGATTGTTGGGCTTTAATAATAAATTCAGTACAAGGCCGAGGTAAATATAACTACAGTACTCTGGTATCATAAAATAATTCATCTTCATTGATACGATTCCATTATGGTTTCATTCAATTACAAACACACTGTAGTTATTTTAGTAAGGGGATTTCATAATCATAAACTATATTCAATTTAACATATGTAAGTGTTCCGATGCACATTAAGATTTATCTGTTAATCGACACAACTCAATAAATGTTATATGCTGGGAGGAATAAATACATAAACATGTAAATATATATAATAGGACGAGTATGTTGTGAAAATAACATAAAACTCGCGGCCCAACTATGACGTCACGGTCATTTCCCAAGGCATTTAGGATCAAAATCGCATGAACAATCGCGTGATATAATGGCAAAAATAGTGTTTTTTCCAGTTTCAGGGTCTAATTTCGCTTCAATCAAAAAACTTTTACCGTAATTTACTAGATTTTAATGCGTATTATCAACACAAAAAAAATATATTTCGAAACTTTCGGAAAACGAGTTTCTGTCTTTCGGACAAAAGATCAGAGGTGTTTTAAAAAATTTGTTTTGAGAAATCTGTACAAGATATAAAAAATCTTTTACGGTCATTCCCTAGATAAAGGTTTAATGTATCTATTTTATTTTTTTCCAAAGCATATTTAGTAACGGTTGTCAAGATCTAAGGTCTCCCGTTTTTAGAAATTTTTGAAATATCAATATGCATACTTTTAAGTGGACGGCATTTTTTGAGCAAAATTTCTATATAACGACTTTCTCGAAAAAAATTCGCCTGCCAGTCCGCCACTGATAATATGACCTATAAATGGTGTGAGTGGAAGAGGGTCTTCAAAGTCATCAACAGTCGACACCCTTTGGATTAATTCAATCTGAATCTCCCATAAAGAACCCATAAATAATCGTTTACATATCAAAGGTAAAAAATCACATTCGCTTAGAATACTTATGTGAAATGTAATTTAATCTAAAATAGGTATATTTTATATTCCAAAATGCTGCGCTTACAAAATACATTTGAATATTATTACCAAGGTACAGCCCTATCCATTTGCCTGTCAAATTGGTGCGATCTACAACAAAATTAGTGATTGGCAAAATATTTTAGACCAGACTGAATATAAAAAAGTTTTGGTCTTAAATTCACCATCTTGTCTTGTATGTACCATTTGAAGAAAATTAAAGAGAAAATCGTTTCTATGGTCTTACATATAATGATCTTGAATTACTCCTTGTTTCATATAACTTGGCCACTGGCTACATAGTAATTCAATACAAAAAGTGTGACAAGACGGATGAAACGAAATGTATATGTAAGACCATAGAAACGATTTTCTCTTTAATTTTCTTTAATTTTCTGCAATAGTGCTAAACGTATACGATATAGTACACTTTATTAGCACATGCGTTACTTAGATCTTGATTTTTTTATTACATTTCGTCAAAACATATTTATAATGTTGCCTGCTGCATACCTGCTGTTGTCATGGTAAAAAAGAACCTACAATGTGTAAGAGTTTTAAAAACTCCTAAAAACTTTTTTCCATTACCACTTCCTTGCGTCAACGCGACCAGAATAAATCGATTATGACATCCTTCGATGTGTCATGTAACTCAGCATCTTTTTTGGTGTCTTTTCGTAGTCGAATAGTGGCCCTCCAAGGACGAGACCTTTCTTAGTGAGCGAGTGCATCACAATCACAGGCTATCCTCTAAGCAAAATCTACAGACTAGGGTAAAATGATTTTATAAAAGAGTGTTTCTGTAGTCAACCAGTACGTTGGTAAAAAGTTTAATTAAAAAAAATATGAAAGACGTAGGTATCTATGATAGAAATTAAGAGTATCTAATAAGTTGTTAATTAAACAAAACTGCAAACCATTTTACACAAATTTGAATAATTTTTTTGGTCTTACATATTTCAAGATTAAATATAATTTTCCCATGACTAGCATTAAATATTTAATACCCAACTACACATCTGATGTATGTAATATTACAACTACGATTCCCCCCACACAGACGAACCCTATTTCCAGACACCGTGAATGCATTAACCTTCAAACTGTTGTAACATAAAACCTTTTCTGTAAAAATAAAACCTGCAAAGTTTTATTTCAGTAGGTACTAGCTGTAACCCTTTTACGGATTTTGTTTCATTATCTCATACTGCGTAATAAGTAATATTGATTGTAACCAACTGACGTGTCCAAGTGCCCGAATCAGGGCCTAGGGATGAAAAAGAACAATAAAATCCGTCAAAAATGACGTTGTTTATGGGGAGACAACAGATCGCCAGACATTTACATCCTTACACGATATTATACGTACAATTTTAAATGGTAGATTACTTTTTATTTGGCATAGCGTTTTCTATTCCACTTAATAATATTCTATTCCATTTTAATTATAATTTACCAATTTACTTTATAAGTCACAATATAACTACCAACAAATTAAACATTCCGGCGCTTCTATAGCAGCGACTTCTAAGAATATCGACATCTATCGACAACCATTCAAAACATTTTGTTGGTCGTAATTATGTTACCCATTTTTTTTTCTATTTTATTTAATCCAAAAAACCATACAGTCAATACAAAAGTACATACAAATAAATATAACCCATTGATAGACTAGTGAAGGTTCTGCAAATTACCAAAACAAGAATCCTGTAACTATGTAAAAGTGAATTAATTTTAAATTAAGTCAAAGTTAATAACAATAAAATCCATATTTGAAAATCGAATAAACCGTAAAATCGAATAAACAAAAACAAACAACAAATAGGTACTATGTCAATGAAAAGATTAGGCAAACACATTTGAACCGAGGGCATTGAGACCGAGAAGTGTTTTAAATTCCGTATATTATTATATTGGAACAACTTGCAAAAGTTACCACAGTGCCTGCGTTACAAACATACCTACCCGATTTCCACCAGAATTATGTAAGTTGATAAGCCGAATAAAACTTAATAAGCCTTTAAAGCGACCTGACGTAGTGTTCACTAGATTATTCTGTAAGATATGAGAAGGTGATGGAACGCTTTAATTCCCAACATAAAAAAAATACAATTTTCTCTGCAATTCTAGGTATTAAACTTTATTTGCTTGAAAAAAACTTTAGTCAAACAATTCACCCGCTTATATTCATTTCGTACTATCTCAGATCTACGAGTTTTGATATAAAAAACGTTCACAGAAATAAATTTTAATTTATAAATGAAATTACCTTTTTAACAACCACCCTTATGTTTATGGATGGTTCTTAAAATCCATAATAAAAAAAAGAAAAACTATATTTTACATTTTTTTCTCCCCTCAACAGAGATGAGAGGCATCTTCATTCATATAATGTAGCGTTATGTGAACTCCCTTGGGGAGGAAGCAGGATGGGTGTTCCGACGCTTACGAGTCGGCTGTGACTGGTTAAGTGATCGCTTTATTTCCAGGGTAACCTTCCTCCATTCCACCACATCCTGTTTTCTGACTATCGAACGTGTGCTTACATTATTATTAATTTTTGACATTCTTTGTAAATATTTTTCCCTAAATCCAAATCTTTTATTGCTTTATGTAAGGTTTTTGGTACGACCCCAGTAGATGAACTTATGACCGGAACCACCCTTACTGAATTTTGATGCCGCTACATCTCCCTAAAGGGATGCGAACTAAAGTTCTTTGTGATATTTACACGAATTTATTAATACATTGACACAATTTTGCAGTTTGAAAAGAGCTAATATAGTTTTAGTGTCGAATATTAAAAATGCTGTGTTGGCGAATAGTTCGTATATTAATTCAATACAAAAGGTTTCCATACAAGCCTGTAAAAGCTAACCAGATGTGCCTTTGTTCTAGGTGCCTGCCTGTTCGCCTGCATGTAAAATATGGTACGGGGTTTAGTATGTAGAACGCTGAGTAGTGGTGGGCGTTTACGCTTACTGAAGTTAACTTTAGCAGATGCTAATGTTAACCTCGATTAATAGTTATCGTTAACTGATAACGTTAACAATATGGTCGTCTCGTTACTGATCAATTTCGGTAGATTCCCCCGTTAATGTCCCGTGCGTAATCCTATATAATGAATCTCGCTATTTCATTGGACTCATTTCAGACACACCGCCTCCTAGAGTAGGTACTCTAGCCGTGCTGTAACAGCTGGCAACATAGCAAACAGGACCACCATACGTGGTCCGTCATACTCGTTGTTAAGAGACTGTTATTTAGTTATTTCATACATTTCCTTAGCGATGGTGACGGAAACCTCGCCTATAATGTTTTATGTATTAATCCTACAGCGTGGCTAGAGAAAGAGAGAAATGTCAAGGTGTCAATGACATCTCGAGATTAATAACAGTACCTATTCGTTCATTTTTCTGTTGATATTAATATTACTGTTGACGGGTTAATACGCGCGAGAATTTTGCTTAGTTTTCTTTTCGTGCGTTTGGTTGGAATATTCACATACTCACTCTGGTATTGGCGTGGATTAACGTTAGCAGACAATATACTTTTATGTCAAGAGTGTTAACGTGTTAAATAAGAACAACTCTTAAAGATTAACTGTTGATTATTATTGACACAGCTCTAACGCTGAGTACGAAGTACGAACTATTCAGTAAAATTTTATTGACGAAATAAATTGAAACACAGGTGTAATATTGTTTTGTGTATAGGATACGTCATGTTTTAATGTATAGAGACTTTTATTGCTTTCTGCAATGGCTCGCAATAAAATTGTAAATATTAATTATTTTATATTATGGGCCAATGATTTATCAAATGAATTACTCGATCGCTCGGTGTTTTCCAAGGTTTCTTTTCAGTCAATTCCAATGCTGGACATAGGTCTCCCCTTTGACTTTCCCCCATGCTGGCTGACCCCATGCTGCATCCACTTTCTTCCTGCGATTCTCCTCACATCGTCAGACCATCTTGCTTGAGATCTTCCTACGCTCCTTTTGCTTGTTCTAGGTTGCCACTCGATAATCTTTTTGGTCCATCTAGAATCTGAGAGTCTGGCAACGTGTCCTGTCCAACTCCATTTTAAGGCAGCTGCTCGTTTTACTACGTTGGTAAACTTGGACTTGACCTTAGGCTTGAGCTGGATAAAATTTGACCTACGATTTGGATTTATTTTTCAACGCCCTTTCATACGATACTCCTTAAACGCTTTACATCTTTTTTGTCTCTGGAAAATGCTTATCCAATTTGATACAGAATTGTATTATCACCGAATTTACGTAGGCTTACAAAGTTTCAGGTCTCTAAGTAGTAAGGAAGTGGTTAAAAAATCGATTGCAAGACAAAAAAATCCTTAGGCAGGCCACAGGCATAGGTAGATTTCAAACTTTGATTAACGAAGTACTTAATTAAATTATTTTCGTTCCACTCATAATTTGGATGGGTACCTAACACTTTAGAAACTTGAAAAAAGATATGAGTTCTTCTCGCAAAACACTTTTCTAAGACACCTAACACGGCAGTATTGGGCAGTATGCGGTAACTAGATCTCTCGGTCAATTGGTGTCTTCCGAGGGATTGAGCTAGACAAAATCTGACTTTCGATCTGTATTTCTTTTTCAACGCCCTTTCATACGATACCAGATATGAACCCACACAACCCTTGGATCCCCTCAGAATGATTGTTTTAGGTAGATTTCCACAAAGGACCTACCTATTCGTTTCTCCCTCGACATCGCAGAATTGATAAATTTCTAACCATTTTCGTTAATTATGACCTCTAGAACACGAATCAATCTGCGATGTCAAAGGGAAAAACGAATAGGTAGATTCCTTTGTGGAAATCTAGCTAAAAACACCACAGTGAAGTTTTAATAAAATCTTGTAATAATTCAAGAAAACACGTAATTTTTATATGACAACTAATTGCATTATTTAAAAGTACCTAGCAGATAAGTTACGATACAAAGTTTAGCTGAGCTGAGCGAATATACTACATATATTGTATTAGCGACTGTAGTAGAGAGAATGAATAGAATTAATTAGTTTAAGATCTAAGCATGTTCAGTTGTTGACAAAGTTGTTTTAGAGTTACATCGCCGTGCGAGTATAATTTGATTGTCATACTTAATTAAATGCATCATGCCTGAACTAGGTACACGACTATCACCCTTAGCGACTGATGAATTTCAGTAAGTGATATTAGAGTCTTTGTTATCCTTTCATCGTTGATTCTCTCTACATGTGCCAACCATCTTCACTCGTTCACTTTCATTTTAGTCACAATATTTGTTTAACATTCACTCAACTATCTAAACACTTCATTTCTTATCCTATTTCTCCACACATTCTTCTTAGCGATGTCATCTCGAAGGGATTTACACCCGATTCTTCCTTTCTCAGACCTCCTCTCTTCACTGCTGGATGTAGGCCTCTTCCATTTTCTTCCACTCACCTCTGTTTCTTCCCCTTCGCATTCAGATTCCACCAGCTTGCTGGACTGTGCCAATAGGCCACCTTTCAGGAGGTCTTCCTACATTTCTCCTTTTCGTCCATGGCCTCCACTGTAGGATTCTGGGTGTCAACTGTTAATCATGGGCGTCACCAGCCTCGGAGCTAGAGAGCGACAACAAGGACTAAAAGTAGCAGAAAAAAAACGTAAAATCGCCGCGGGTGTTTTTTTCAGAAACTGATGGATTTTCATACTAATTTTAAAACTTTTATGATGTGATGAGAAAATTTGTTGTAATAATGTGATTTTTTGTGAGGTTTTATCATTTGGTATGAAAAAATATATACCTATTCCTATCTCTAGGGGGGAAGCTGCCCCCCTGACGACGCGCATGGTGCCAATCTAGTAGGTATCATTCAGTCGTGCCATATGTCCTTCTTTATGTACGTCACATTGAAACGTAACAAGTAGTTTCACTGTGGAAATAATTCTTAGTTGAGCAGTGTTGTGTTAATGATATACCTAAGAGTATAATATGTACTACCTACCAACTATACTGAATGATATGATGCACTTACTCTCAATGCATTATGATACTACACCTACACCTACACCTAACCTAATCTAATGGATTATATACTTTACGTAAAGTTCAAGAATGAAGCTTTTACACTACACCACACTATACTACAACTGTACTGTAAGTTTACACTTCATTCTATTATATTCTACTCGTTTACAGTTTACAGTAGCGCACTTGTTACAGACAGTTACATTAAGTATAGCTGTTTGTTTCTATGATGCAGTGGTGAGGGATGAACTTTTGTAGTGGCGGACTGACTCTAAAATTTCAGGTTGCCTCCCAGCGGGAGCCTCCCAGTATATGTCCACCTCCTTACATTTTCATAAATTTGCTGGTACATAATTGTACAAAACTATGCAAACCTAAAAAAAAAATTATTGTTTTTTGCAATAATTTTTGAAAAAATGTTATTTATTGCCCCCCTCCCGTCAAAGGCTGTGTTAATACTTTATGTATAAGAGCATTTTTTTATCCCATACAAAGTAGGTATGTTTTTCATAATAATACCGTTGTAAATATTTTATATTTTTTTCCAGTATAAGTGCAAGTATTTTATTATATTTATTAACCTATCAGTGACGAAGGGTGGATTTCTGCAGAAGGGAAGCCGGGGCTAACATTTCTCATGGAATTACGTCAGATTAGACACTATTATACCTATCATTTTTTTCCAAAAGGTAACTCGATGGGAATCGTGTTCTTAGTAACCTATATAATATTAAAGGACCAGGTATGCCAAGAAACTATGCCAGGCTCTCCGAGAGTTGAATATAGATGATATTCCGTACATAGAAATCGAGTAAGTATAGGTACCAATCATTCTAAATTAAAATATAACTCGATGGGAATCTGATTCGTACGGGTAGTCGCCCCTGCTACAATGCAAAGTTATTGAATGTGATGGTGTACAAAGTGAATATAATTTATTATTACCAAGTTATAATGACTTGCAAATACGTCAGATGAGCTCACCGTTACTTAAGCAAGTGCCAATGTCTTGGAATTCACCAAACGAAGTTCAAAGTTTACTTCCAGTAACCATCCTTAGTTCTTAGAGCTTGTTAACTTTAACTCATTTTTTTTATGTTCAAATTTTACCGAGTGGTAATAATTGTTTGATGGACTAGTTTAAAGTTACTCGTAAAAATTCACGGACAGTTCAACATATATTTTTTAAGAACTTATTATTATTATATTTTTATTTATTTATTTAAACTTAAAGTAAACAACAAACACATATAAATATAAAAAATGGAGATAGTACAGATTATAAAACGTTGTTCACTAGGGTGAACTTATCGCAGAACTGCGATTTCTTCCAGTTAACCCCAATATGTAAAAGCGATTATGCGGCTTTGTCGATAAAAAAGGAGTGAAAATTTTGACAGAAATTATTATAAATATTGAATTTTTAAAAAATGCCCCATAATGTGTCCATTTCATAATATGTCCATACATTTCGCAATGAAGATTTTTGTAAAAAAAGCCTTAATGAGTTCTCAATTTGAGTTTGAAACGCACAATATTTCCAGATGATGGGGCCACAGCATCCGATACAGCGGTGTCCAAGTGTATTTTGTTTTTTTTTTATTGAAAATTGAAAACCTGAAATGTTTACTTTTGTTTTGTCAAAATTGAGCCAGAAGTAGTTTGTGAGGTAGGTATTATCAAAAAAACTGAGAAAGAAATTTGACTGCTCTTTGACTTTTTAAAGGCTATAATATATATGTCTCCAAAACGGTTAATTTTTGGTTATGCATTTTTTTTTACTTTCTATTTATTCCCTGCTGTCTTATTTTTGACTTTCTAGAACAGACTAATGCTGGATTTCACCAACGTTTTAAGTGAGGAATATCGGAGATAGGAGCCACCTGTCAAAAATGTTGTGTAAAAAAATAAGGATATGTGGCTCCTATATTCGCTATTCATCACCTAAAAAGTTGGTGAAATTTAGCATATTGGGGAAAAATCATATGGATTACTCAACTCGTAATGTAATATTTTATTGAAATAAACTTTTTTGTGCTTTGTACATTTCTACATGCAGGGATCTTTTTATGAATGATATTTCCTGTTAATACATTATATTATTATTGTATGGTAAGGTTTATAATAATCTCGACTTGCATAGAATCTATTGGTGTAAATAGTTTTTAATGGACTTAATGGATTTCCCCTGAACGCTGATGATATTATAAACTCTATATCCCCATAATAGTGTTGTATACAAAGTAGATACATTGCACGTAGGGTAGGTATACACTCCTGTGGTATACATTAACTCTTTCAGGCCTAAAAGTAAAGAGAAAATCATATTTTCCCAATAAGGACTTGCTAGCAATACACATTGTACAACATCTGGTGTTTTGCTCTAGGTTATAGGTCTAGGGTTACTCTGACCGGATAAACCCGGCCGACACCGGATTTTAAGATCTTAGACCCGATTTCATTCAGGACTGGATTTTTTGTCATGCATTTTTATCGATATCAAACACATGAAATGTGTCGAATTTCACAGTGATATAAGTATACTACAAAAACGAACTTTTTAAAACCAGTCACAAACTTTTTAACGACTCTTTTTCATCTGCCTTCCTATATTTTATGACAAATATATCACCTGCGGCGCTAATAGTCGTTTGTCTTCGGCAACATAACTCGGCAACAAATATATCCAGACACGTTACTATTGAAAGGCAACCAGATTAATCAATTCACCAATTTAAAAAAAAAGCGGGAAATAACCGTGACATCATAGTTGGGTCCCGAACTGTCAAAATCTTGTTATACAGACACTAAATAAAAAAAAAAAATTAAGAAATTGGGATGGGCAACACACCGCTGCATCGATATTTTGCAGAGCATCTTAAAGGTCAAAAGTACCAAATACCTAGAAAATAATTTTAGAATGTTTCGGGTACCTCTTCATCCTGCAAAAGTTAATATTATATAATGGCTATGAATCTACAGGTAAAAGGAGAGAGGCTAACACACCACAGCACAGCACACCGCATCAAAAACCTTTTATAATCTTTGTGTTTATTAACAGGAAAGTGTTTTAAATATTCCATCCTGCATTTACATTTACATTTACATTTATATGGAAATGGATCTAAAAGGCTACACTCACAATATCCATTTACCTGTAGAGTGCATTTAAAATTTTCTCTGAATAACAATTTTACACTTTTTTTTTTTTTCGAATCTAGTGAGTTTGAATCGCATGACCAAGTAATCGTTTTTTTTAAATAACAAGATTTTATGACTTCACATCCCGGAACTGTTTTTCACTGTCTTCCAAACGATACCTTTCCGGGGTGCTTGGGTTCCTTCATTCCAACGGCGCCTTCCACCAAGGATTGACAGAATCAAAATTTGTGAAAACATATGAGTTCTGCTCGTGAAGCACTTTCGTGAGATAACAAACATGGCGGTATGCGGGGAATGGATCCTCTCTATGGATCGGTGTCTTCCGAGGCTTGAGTTCGACAACGTCTGACTTAAGATCTGGATTTCTTTTCCAACGCGTTTTAATATAATACTACACATGAACCCACAATACCCTTGAATCTCCCTGAAACCCTCTACATATTTTTTTGTTTCTCTACAATAAACAAAAAAAATTGTATAGAATTGTATTGTCACTGATTTTACGAACATCGGAATTTTCTTCTTGTCGTAGTAGAATATAACAAGTAGTTTTCTCAATAGATACACAGCAAAGGTCTGACTTTCCATCAGGCTTATGATTAATCGTCGGCTGGCTTAATGTGATCACTTTACACTTACGCAACATTAACCTATTTGATTCCAGTCCATCCATTTGGAATTGGTAGTGAATGTTACTTAAGTGTAAAGTGATGACATTAAGCCAGCCGACCATCAGTCAAAAGCCTGATGGAAAGTTCATACTTTGTTGTGTCTTCTTCTCAAGTTCCAATCCTGCGGATTCGAATTCCTACATCTTGTTCTCCACTCTTCTCTGTCTCCCGCAGCTCTCTTCAGCTCGACATAATATGTGGCGCAGTTCATTTGCTGTATATCTACTTGTTAAAATTTTGTATACTAAAATATATAAACTTTTTAAGAAGACTAGAGGTAGGTATATAATTGAATGGAGGCAGGTAGTAAATAGTCTTTACAACGACTTGTTAACAGAGAAATACTATTATTTCTGCTTAACTACCATTTTGTAGAAGCTTAAAAGCAACAGAAACATTTCACGCCTCAGAAAATTTAGCGAGAAAAGAATACTTCTCATTTCTAGAGAGTAAGGGATTAGTAACCATCGGTGCATGAACTCGTAGAGGTACCTGGAAAATATATCGTCACCTGAGATTCTTACCAAGACTCTAGTACGCTTACACGAGCAATAATTGCGGCCACTCGTACAAATCGTAATGATGAACATTAATTCGCAATATATAGCAATTATTTCGGCAATATTTAAAGCGAGACAACGATTTTGCGTGCAAGCGCAAAAGAGAATTTTCATGATGTCGGCGACACGAATTTCTGAACATCAAATCGGTTCGGTTATTTTAGTCAATTCTCTTTGGCGTTTTCACGCAATATCTTTGTCTCGCTTTAAATATTGCCCAAATAATTTGCTATATATTGCGAAATAATGTTAATCCATACGATTTGTATCAGTTGCTGCAATTATTGCTCGAAAAATTGCTTGCGTAATAGTGATGACGATAATGGATAACTTATGTTCGCCGTTTAATGGTACTCCATCTAAAGAGCGCTTGAAGCTGGTTTGAAGCTCGTATAGTTTTCAGCTTGCTCCTGAAGCTGGTGATGGGCTGGTCCTTTCGAAGTTTGTCCGACAGTATATTCCAGGTCACGCTGCAGAGTAAGCTCTTTCGAAGAAACAAGACTTGTTTGCTCTTTTCTGCTCTCGGAGTTTGTTGATGGCCGTGGCCGCTGAGCGTAATGGCCTTCTCAAGGAGTTGTCCTTTAAGGTGCAGAGCTAGAGCAAAATGTTTATCACTACTGCATTTCATACATTTTTCAAAATAAAAATCTCTCCGGAAGAAAGCACAAGCGATGCAATTTATTCTATTATAAACTTAAACAGGCGTTAAGAAGAAATCACACAGCTTTATGATTGCTGTGTTGAGAGAATAAGCTTTCCTCTCTACCTGCCACTGCACTCGCTCTTACCTGTTAAACTTACAGAAGTTCTTCTTCAGATAATAATATTTCATAAAATAAATACCTTGTTTCTGGAAGTTTTATCATAACTGTATCTTAACCATTTCTTTATAACATTGGAATTAAAATGAATTATACATACAAGGTACAGAGATAGAGCACCTCTGGGGGTACCTAAATACCCCAATTTATGTTACTCGATTATTTGTAGTTTTCGAGTTCGTTTTTTTTTGTCAAATCCTGACTTGCAAGACATTATTGGTTTCAGAGACACCAATTATTAAAGCACATCCCTGATTTTTTTTACAAAATAGGTATACAGCATACGTTGCTGACGCAAAAACAATTGTAGGTGTATCTGATACCATCGCGCCATAAAAAATGTTGAATTTCAAAATCAGTCACAATAGTCCAAGAGCCCGCTGCTTAATTTATGACGTGTCTGTTTTTTGATCGAAATGTGGTATAAATGATAGCTTACCAATAGGGTATTACATCGCACTAGGGTTGCCTATCAAAATCTTGCCGCAACCCCCCCTGCCCCCCCCGAAAAGGTCCCTCTTCGCGGTTTTTCGCATTTAATAGGAATATGGTAAGAGATAGGAGAAAGTAGTCAATGACAAAAATAATCCTTGCTTAATTCTCTACAAAAAAAATAATGTAAATTTTTCGTAGAACTAGCAGTTTACCCGCGATAGCCGGTCCAAAACCGAAATTCATTTAAAAAACTAAAAAAATGTATTTAAACTAAATGAAACTGAAAATTGATAAGAGCTACAGGAAAATAGTCAAAGAACGAATTAATAACCATAGTATTAGCTACAAAACGAGCTATAACTTATTTTCATACATCAATTAATTTAGAACTTATTGCAATAAAACTCAGTGACGAAAATTCTTGAAATTTAGTTTTTCATAAAATAACCAGCCATATAGCGCCGCAGGCCAAAATTTTTTTTCCATAAAATGTTAGTGATAATGGGTGGAAGAAAGTTAAAGAAAAAAAAAACAAAAATTTTTTTTTTTTTCAAAAAATATCCTGTTTTTCGACCGGCCATTACGGGTAAACTACTAGTCCAATGAAAAAATTTACTTAACCTTTTTTTGTAGAGAATTTAGCAAGGATTATTTTTGTCATTGACTACTTTCTTCTATCTCTTACCATATTCCTACAAAATGCGAAAAACCGCGAAGAGAGACCTTTTCGGGGGGGGCAGGGGGGGTTGCGGCAAGATTTTGATAGGCAACCCTAGTGCGATGTAAAACCCTATTGGTAAGCTATCATTTGTACCACATTTCGATCAAAAAACAGATACGTCATAAATTAAGCAGCGGGCTCTCGGACTACAATCGAAATTTTCAAAAAAAATAATTAAGGACGATAAATAAAGAAATTTTGATGAGACTCAATACAAAATGTATGGGGTAAAAAATTCGGATTTTTTTTTACGAATTTTTTACTCAATACACATTTCATTACTACGACAAGATTAAAAAATACGAAGGTAAAAATAGTAGATATACAAATTTGTTATTTTTAAAATACCCAAAAAGTTTCGATTCGAGCGTGTCTGAGGCAGAGAACAAGTTAAATTGGGCTCATATTTAACAGGTTGTTGTGTTTTTGTAAACTACTACCGAAAATTTTCACTTTGGCAGCAGGATGTGGTGGAATGGGTGAACGTTGCTCTGAGTATAAAGTGATCACTTAAGCCAGCCAAAGCCGACTCGTAAGCGTCCTGCTACCTCCCCAAGGGAGTTCGCATAATAACCTTATGTGAATGTTGATATCTCCCGCTTGCTTGAGGAAAATCTCAAGTTAATAAATGTACATCATTCTTGATCAATACTAAAGTTTCTTCCAGTCATTGAATCACGTCCAACACAACAACATCTGACTGATCTCGTAACTACTTAACGAAATTATTAATATTGTTAATAATAACATTCCCTACGATAAATATTATAAAGCAAATACTACTAGAAATATAACTTGATCTCCTACGTTCATAGTTTAAGCCTAAGGTCCCACCGCTAAAAATATGACCTATCTGTTTTTAATCGGAATGTGATTTAAATGAAAGTTTAAACAGAGGCTCGTTTGAGTTTCCTAGCAAGATCTTTCCGCGCCACCCTCCCCCCTTGCCCCTCCCTCATTGAAAAGAATATTTCTATAATGGTGGTGATAAATTAATGATGACTTATCAGAAAATAAAAGCATTAAGATATGTTTAACTAGTCGGTTCAATAAACTGTCTCAAATATCCAGTATTTTCTTAGTTACAGCAGAACCTACAGTCACGTTCCCTCAAGTCTGCAAGTCTGCTCACGGGTTAAAGCATTCTTTAGGAATATGGTGAGAGAAAGAAGAAATTAGTCACTGAATTCTAAATCCTCAGTAAATTCTCCACATAAAAATATCTCTTTTTAGCAGTGAAAATACATGTTTTTTTTTATGAATGTAGTACCTCTCGCTTCTGTAGAGGAAAAAACCGAATAAGTTTCCATTTGCGCAGTGTAGAAAAATTCAGTTCCAATACATAAAACAATTTAGGTATACTTATATCAAATCATAAAAACAGATGGGTCATAATTTTAGCGGTCGGACCTTCAGCTATTTCTCCTAAGGTAAATAATAATTCCAATAAGTCTGTATCTCTGGGGACAACAATCCTCTAATAAAAACAAACTTCGCAGAACTCTTAAGAAATTTCTTCATCAGTTTTGTTTGTCTACTGCTAAGAGTACTACTACAGATTGCTTGAGGTGGGGAGGTAGAACTTCTACGAGTATATAAAAGTCTAGCAATTACTAAATAGTGAATGTCGATGCACTGAGATTTTCTTAAGATCCTCCCGGGAATTTACTTTTCAATCCCATTAAGGCTAGGCATATCGACATTTAATTTGAAGACCTTAGATCTCGACATCCATACTAAATATGCTTTGAAAAAAATAGGGTAAAGAAATTGAACCTTTATCTAGGGAATGATGGTAAAAGATTTTTAATGTCTCGTTTAGATTTCTCAAAAAAAAAGTAAAAAACACCTCTGATCTTTTCTTCGAAAGACAGAAACTTGTTTGCCGAAAGTCGCAGAGATTTATTTTGAATCGATTATATACATTAAAATCTAGGGAATGGCCGTAAAAGTTTTTTGATTGAAGCGAAATTAACCCCAATAAATGAAAAAATACGCAATTTTTAACATTTTATCATGAAATTGCTCATGACCGTGACAACACAGTTGGGTCCTGAGCTTTAAAAATAAACTTTCTGGTATGGAAATTTTCGTAAAAATTTATACAGAATTTTAAAAAAGTATTTTAATTTTCCAAATCCTTTGTGGTTTGTCACTTGAGCTTTTCACTCAGCTTTACTGAAAATTTAAGGCTTAAAGTTTTTCTGGCTTTGGTTTTTTAATGCCGAAATCTTTTCTTGATAAAAAAAACTATAGGTACTTTAAAAAATCTATTGTCTCCTGAAGCACCCTTGAGAAAAGTGTTATCTCCATTTTTATCCTTTAGAATATAATAATCTTGCTGGTAAAGTTATGGAGCTTCCAAATCTTAGCCCTACAATGCGCGATTTTTTTTTATGTGCAATAAAAAAAATGGTAGTTAGGTTTAGATGCACAAAGAAAGATTTGTTCTACAAAAAATTGTAATTTTAAATTTTATGAGATTTTTTCCAAAGAAACACGGTTGGACGAAAAGGTCTCCGGGACAATAAACAAAATTAGCGAACATGATTTTTCCATGCTGAAATAAAATAATATAACAACAGTGAAACAACAAAAAAATATCATCTACCCTTGCTTAAAAATTAAAGAGTTATTTACATTTAAAGCGAGAATAAAATGTTCTCCACACACATGCAGCAAATTTGAAAGTAAACAACTATTAATTTTGTCACTAAAATTGCTTTCTAATTTACCATTATTCCTTCTAATTATTTCGATAGATAGTTCTGATTTATAATATTGTGCAAGTAACCACGGAATTGGACTAAGTAAAAATCCAGTTGATCCAGTTGATTCGCACTGCGCATTGTAGGGTTTATGTAGTTTATGATCTTGATTATTATGAAAATGAAAAAAAATATTTCAGACACTACCTGGAATTTCGACAATATTATGTAAGTTAAAGAATAAGTAAATTAAACTAAAATGACACGATTTTATAACCTTTCTAACCTTGATGAGCTGGAAAAAAACTGATATACTCTCACCAATTTCATACATACATACATATCCACGTCCGCTCCCTATGTGGAGCATGTGGTGGTCACCCAGTTTTTCAGGCTCTTCTGTCCTGGGCTGTTGCTTGTTGTCTGTTCCCATGCCATTCCAGCCTGGAGCAGCTCTGATGTGTACAGCCTCTGGATGGTCATTGCAGGCCTGCCCAGACGTCTGTTTGTTGCCTTCAGGGCGATATTGGAGACAGCTGTTGTTAATGATATTAGTTTTGTAATTAGTCTTTAAGTTATTATGTAATTTTTACTCATTATTTGTTATCCTCCTTGTAGCGGGGATATTGAAGGTGTCATTCCGGACGGTGTTGCTGGGGAGTGCCCTTACGGCCAACCCTGAGGCCGTCTGAGTATAACTTTGGGCCGAAAGAGCGAATAAAAAGGCGCTTAACTGGCGCCTGTGTTATTCGGGTGTGCGTAGAGACCTTCAATATAATGATATCAGCGGGCATACGTAGAATATGCCCGAGCCAGTTTAGCCTACGAGTCTGTATCACTCGGGGATAAGTGGATGCTGTGTTCGACTCCTGACTTCATGACCGATCATGTTGACCAGATCCTCAAGAATGGACCATCGAAGGGCGTGTATGACAAATTGCATGAATGTAACGGAGGCTAGGAGTGTGTACATAACTATTCCAGGTATAGAAAAGTGATCACAGAAGCAGAAATACTAGGTAAGTAATAAGTATTTATATTATAGAGTTGTATGAGGTGTTGTTGAAAATGTAGAAGGCACGAATCAAATCAAGTTTGAAATCCGGTCAAGGGTTGTCTCAAACTTGACAGAAGCGATGAATAATAATCGTTCCATCCCTGGAAGTTAGCGGAACATTGTCACTATGCATGAATAATAAATGATTATTTAAAGAAGCAGCTGAATTCATAAGAACTTGTCAGGAGGAAATGTTCCAGGCAGTTCCATTGTCAAAATCATAACAACCTTCTGTCTTACACGAAAGTTAATCCAATAAATTTCGATTTCACGTGAGTCTGTGCGTTACGTTAAGCTGATGTGTAAATTTTCAATCTCTTAATAATACAAAAACCCAATCAAAATTATTAAGATAGCCTTTACCCATAGACTTGGATAAGCACTTACCAACTCAGTAGGTACAGATAATTCTTATGATGAAAAATATATGCAAGTATTCTTCTCATTGTTGAAAGGTTGCTATGTTACTAACCGATAAATAACCAACTTGTTGCCGTTTGAATTTTAAAGCTCCATATTTAAATTTAAAAAAAATCCAGAAGAATATTCATAGATGGAGGTTTTCCTGCTATATTTTATTAAATATTTTGATTAAATTTGGTATTTATTTTGCGATGCTAAGAACTATCTACTTAATTTTTAATACGGAGTTATCAATACGAATTAATGTTTCCTAGCACTCTTAATTAAATATCACTATAACGTCTCTATGGTGTTCCATGTACGATCAAATATACAGGGTGTTTGATAGATGGATACAGATATCTTCAGGAGTGATAGTAGAGGTCATTTAGCATCTTTTGAGCCAAACTTAGCGAATATCTCGAGAACCTCTACTATCACTCCTGAAGACACCTGTATCCATCTATCAAACACCCTGTATTATGTAAGATTGAATTAATAAAATACGTTGTAAATAGAATAGCATAACTCGTAAGACTTACATATAAGTATAGATATAGTTTGAAATATTGTAGTAATAAGTGAAATTTTGTAACCTCCTTGGACAAGGATATTGAAGGAACGTAATTCGGGGGTGGGGTTTGCCGGGGGGCTCTCTTAAGGCTAACCCTGGGCCCACCTCTTAATAATATTTTGCTAGAAGTGCGGGTAAAGAGGTCGCTATTAATGCGCCTGAGCTACCCGAGGGTGTGGAGGGCCTTAAGCCCGCGGGATTTTCCTTCATAACGTCTCTATTAAACCTGCTTATACATATTTCCAATATGAGTAAAGGACAATAATGAATATTGAGTTGACTGTAAGATATTTCTTTTGCAATAAATCCGCACACTGCTATTGTCTAAATAAAGATTTATTTATTTAATTCCTTTTTAATATTTTGTCGTGATATTTGACGGGTGTTCAGCTTGTTCAGTAGGTAGTTGTCATAGTATTATTAAAAGCAGGAAAATTATTGAAGTCAGTTTAGAAGTGTGCTTAGTCAACATCTGAGAGCTTAAATTCTCTGGAAGCTCTTCTCCTTCATTCCCCACCACGCCACACCACACCTCCACGCTATGAGATTAAGTTATTATAGAGAACCTATACCCGATATTATATATTCACTAGCTGTAACCCGTCAAATTTGTTTGTTTCGTTGAGAGATAGACGAACGAATGAATGGATTCGAGAGAAATCCAAGGTCGCCGACGTGGTAAAACGAGCAGCTGCCTTAAAATGGAGTTGGGCAGGACACGTTGCCAAACGCTCAGATTCTAGATGGACCAAAAACATTCTCGAGTGGCAACCTAGAATGAGCAGAAGGAGCGTAGGAAGGCCTCGGGCAAGGTGCCAGGTTCATGCCCCGGGGCTGGCGGTGTATTCCACACTTTGCGATACAGGCTTTTAGCCTAGTGCAAGGTGTGCAGGAAAGTATTTGGGTTTTTGTATGGGAGCCCAGATCCTTTATTAAAAAAAATAAATAAAAAGACGGTCTGACGATGTGAGCGAAAAATTTTTGACCCTTGAAACAACTTGCAAAAGTTGCCACTGCCCTGCGTTACAATCATTTCACCAGAATTGTGTAAATTGATTATTCATCATCAGGTTATGCAAAATGGATTTGTTGGATCCAAACGGAAAATCATCTCAAATGCAGTAAAATTAATATTGGCATTTTGCAGATTAAGTTCAGTTCATTCAGAAAATATTTCTCAAAGTATTATAAGAGGCTGTCAAAAAGAACAATCCTGTATAATCTTTCAGGTTTTTTTCATATCTTTTCTATGATATTTTTTTCATATTTTTCATATCACATTTTATTTATTTTTCTTAACAATTATATCAAATATATTTTTTTTAAATATTAGTAGGTAAATAAATCTTTATTAGCCACCGACCCAATATAAATAACAAATAAATCTTATTAGACACAGAAGTATGCCAAAAGTGCCTACTTTTGATTTTTGATTTTTGATTGTGACAGTTAAGAGTGTTTCAAATTTTCAAAAAAAAACATTTCAAAAATTTCTAAAAACGGGAGACCTTCTATCTCCACAACCGTTACTAAATATGCTTTGGAACAAATTAGGGTAGATGCATTGAACCTTTATCTAGGGAATAACCGTAAAAGATTTTTTTTATCTTGCATAGATTTCTCAAAAAAAATATTTAAAAACACCTCTGTAATTTTTTCCGAAAGACGGAAACTCGTTTCCCGAAAGTCGCGGAGTATTTTTTTTTATTGTACTGATAATATGCATCAAAATCTAGGGAATAACCGTAAAAGTTTTTTGATAGACGCAAAATTAACCCCAAAAAATGGAAAAAACGCTATTTTTACCATTTTATCATGCGATTGTCACGCGATTTTGAACCTTAATGCCGTGGGAAATGTCTGTGACGTCATTCCTGGTGCCATGCCCTTAAACGCTGTATGTGTCTGAAAACATACATTATCTCTGCGCAAGACATTTATGACATTCAGAATGAGTGGCATACCTAATTGCTCAAAAATATACAAAGTATCTTACGGAGGTTTTTCGAACACCTGACACCCGTAAAATTATATAAAGGAGAGCAGGGTCTAACTTTACACCCAAAGATGCAGTATTAAAAAATAAAATCTTCAATGTTAATGTTTACGGTGTGAGCTAGGTCACGGACCCCATCGATTACTATCATGAAGTTCCAACCCCCTCCCCCACCGGCTCCCCATCCATCAAAGTCCGAAACTACTTTGTTGCTTTAGCCCCAATTAGACGGAGGGATTATCTGTCTATGCGCCACACAATCCACACAATAAGTAAACACCTTCACACCACACACCACACACCACCCATCATACCACCTCACACCAACAATAAACTTCACCTTGTAGTAGGGATGGTACCGGGAATGTGTGGAATTTAGGAATTGCATACAAATCCTGGGAAATGTATACAATGCCGGGTCAATTTAGGAAATGTGGGAAATAATTTATCACTCATACTTTTCTTAGGAAATAAATAAATAAAATCTTTATGAAGGTTAAAAATACAAAGTTGCAACTTACTACAATTAGAAACCATCATAAATAAATAAGACTTGTAATTTCTCCCCAGCCTGAGATGAATCTCGTGTGCTGGGGAGGATATTTTTTAATATCTCAAAATTTATTATTTTTTGCGGGTAAGCTGGCACACAGATAAAATCGAAAACGTAATCAAACGGAAGAACCTATTCATTTTTGCAGCCAAACTGGAGTCGCACTTAAAATTACATAATTTGATACATTTCAGATTCCTCTGTTTAGAAATGTACATAATTCTTAGTAAAATGTGTATAATATATTACAATTATTTTACATTAATATAGGTATAAACTACAAAAAATTACATTTACTTCACACATTTCCTGCCGATTTAAGACATTGTATACATTTCCTAGAAATTGTATACAATGACGGATTTCATACATTTACGGTAACAGGTATACCATCACTGTATTGTAGTAAACTCCTTTCATGATAAGAATATACCAAGAAACTAGAAAGAAATGCGACATTTCAGCTCCCTCTTTATTTAAGACGCTTTTGTTTAACTTCATCAGTCGTTATAGTCATCTCAGTCTACGACATTTTCCTTTTTCAAATTTTAACATCTTGTGCTACCACCTTAAAACTTCATTTTTGATATTATACACACATACTAATAATGTGCTCTAAAGGTGCTCTTGCGCGAGCAATTTTTCGAACACGGCATTAAGGTTCAAAATCGTTTGAAGAATCGCATGATAAAATGGTAAAAATAGCCGTTATTCCATTTTTTGGTGTAAATTTCGCATCAATCAAAAAACTCTTATGGTTATTCCCTAGATCTTAAAGCATAGTACGAGTATAATCAATACAAAAAAAATTCTCCGTGACTTTCGGGAAACGAGTTCCTGTCTTTCGGAAAAAAATATCAGACGAGTCTTTATTTTTTTTCGCAATTCTTTTTACACAATATATAAAATCTTTTACGGTTATTCCCTAGATAATGATTCAATGTATCTACTCTATTTTTTCCAGAGCATATTTAGTAACAGTTGTCAGGTTCCAAGGTCTCCGTTTTAAGAAATTTTTGAAAAGTCAATATACCTTCTCTTAACATGAATCCAATATAGAAAGTAAAGTATGAAGGTATAAAATAAGTAAGTACTTGGTATTATTAAGCCTTTATTAAGTAACTATCTAAGCTCAGCTAAGTAATTATATAATACTTTTACTTATATATTGTGAATAGTTTATGTACAGTGCGTTTTCTATATCTTGGCAGCCGGCGGAGGTTGGATTTGCAAATTGTATAATTGGTAGCTCTGATTGTCGAACCTTGTTATAAGAGCTGTCAGAGGTCCGCAATATTCTCACATTGCATATTTAGCAAGTAACCTTCATTGCCGAAAATATTACAGAGCGGCGCTAGAGAAATCATGTTAAAGGCAAGATAGTTTTGCGAGTTGGAAAACGCAAAAAAAATACTCCGATAATCCCTTCAAACCGCCATCACAAGTTTGAAAAATAAAGTTGCCATCAGTTCATTCTAACAATCCAAAAATTGGCTTGTTTTTTTTTAAACAGCAGTTCTGAAATATAATTTGAACGTAGCGATGCAATGTAACCATATCTTATTATCACATCAAGCAACACTAAACCATGTTTGCTCCGTGAGACTTCTGAAAATAAGTGGACTGTAAGCTCGCTGAGTAACTAACATATCAAATTAGACAACCTTCCTTGTACATATAAATCACTTCGTTTACTATACTGTATAAAACTAGGTATTAGGAGCGCATAATTAAGTACAGACTTACTCAAGTCTATTAGCTGCTTTATCTAATAGTTTATTTTCAGTGGAATTTTAGGTTAAGGTTATTTAGAACTAGAAAAGTATATGTTATCCAAATATCTTGTTTGTAGTAAATATTTTCTCATTGCCTTAGTATCAGAAATGAGACATGGATAGTAAATTTCGGCACACTTGGATCGCAATTCTGTTGTTTTCATACGTTCCAATATTGTGGAAGCGGGGCGGGGGAAAGAGCCCGCTTTAATTTTTATGCTCCGCCTTAAACTGACCTTGAGATAGCTACTGTAGCACTCTTAAGTAAGGTCTATTTAAGTAAGGATACTGTCCGTTGCAAAAGATTTTTCTAACGGCAGTAAGATTCTTGATCTTTTCGTGTTTAAGATGATCCTTACAACGCATGGTAAAGCTTTAGCGTTACCATGCGTTGTAAGTTATATGTCCCAATTTTCCTTAATAAAAATAGCCTGCGGCGCTAATTATATCTATTCTCGTGTTACTACGTATTCTGTACACCTTGTGTGTTTCTTATTTCACGAAAAATAGATGAGATTTATATCACATTTTTCTATGTAGGTAGGTTGCTTACTTTTCTCGACAGAAATTTCGCCTGCGGCGCTACTTACACGGTTGCCGGCTTTTCACAACAAAATCGTTTGTGTTACCTAGTGTATAGAAAGACAGCTAGGATTATCACTTTGCCCTTTTTTCATTAGAAAATTTAGCCTGCGGCGATATTTTTAGGTGCGTGAAAATTCACCAATCCGCTGTGATATTCCACATTGTCTAATCTGGCCCTTGATCAAAAAAGTGCGACGACCGCATGCTCTTTTTTTAATTTATTAAAATATGACATATTTTGAAACATTTTACATAGTTGAGTGACAAAATAATTTTGCAAAAACCTCGTATAGTTCATAATATATAAAATCATGTGAATCTAAATTTACACCTTGCATCAATATGTTATACTCGTACCTTGACAATAGTATTACCTACATATTATCATGCAAGATCACTTAGAATTATTGTACTCGTATTGTACCATACAATGAAAGGTTCAAACTACTAATAGGTATAATACTACATATTAGGTTTAACAATATTGTCATGTAAAGCTTAAAGCTCATTGAATAGACCACCTGATGCAGCAAGGGAGTACAATAATACTCTCAATCACTCACTCAATCAACTTCATATATTGCCTTCCTGCAGGAATTATACCTACCTACCTGCGTATAGGTAATATGCAGTTGATAGATTATTTTGATTAAACATTCTAATGTACTTAATGGGAGACATGCACTTAGAAAAAAGTCGTTTTATATGAGAAATCGACATCACAGCACTCTTCTTTGGTAGAAAGGAATAAACATATTGCGTGTTAATAAGAGTGAGTGAAAAGCACGTGCGGACCACTCTTTATTACCTATGGCGAGCGAATAGTTGGGTGTTATTTGCAACAACCTAGCGTGTCAACTATGCACAATGCACATAGAACAAGTTAAATCGCACAACCAGTTGACTCGCACCGATGATAGAACGGAGAACAAAAGAACCATAAACAATCGAGCGAATAAGGATGAGTGAAATTTAACGGATCCCTGACCACTTATTTATCTAAAGAGATGAGCCAACAGCCAACCATTGAATTGAATTGAGGAAAGTGTATGATGACATAACAGTAGAGAATAATATTACTAGAACACAATTGCAAATTATATGAATAGAGGATAGTGGATAGTGGACTGTATAGTAAAACAATAATACTTGAAGTTTACAATGGGATATTTGGTATTCCGGCATATAATAGTAACATCAATTACATTATTATATCTCTATTCTAACTATACAGATAGCTCAGTCCTTTTGCAGTCCTAATTTGGCAAAATTAATAACAAATTGGAACCTATGCAGGATGATACCTTTTGGATGGAGTGTTTCAGAATGTCAAGTGTCCCTCTCCCCAAATAAGTCCACCTTTGTGGTGTTCCTCAATTTTTAGAAAAACAGCAAGGGATAGAAAAAACTATGTCAAAGACAAAAATAGTCCCTAATAAATTCTCTACAAAATGCTACCTATTTAAAAAGTCGGCTTTTCACAAGAAATATTGGTGCATACTACGTATCAAAAATGAGAACATGATGGAAACAATCAAGGATTATATTCCGTTGAAGGACTTAAATAGGTAAATGATAAGTCTATAGGCTTGGTGGTGTTGGAATTCTTTAGGTCCGATTGAAAAAACCGGACGGTCCTGTGTCCGGTTTTCCAAGATTTTTACGACCGGACAGATGTAAGAAAAACCGGACATCTGGCAACCCTTATCTTAAGGTATCATACTGCGTAGGTTCCCGATTGTTATTAATTTTGCCGAGTTCCCCATACATTGATTTTCTAAAACGACTGAGCTAAGAGGAATGAATTTCATTGTGACTCAACAGCTCAGCGCATCTCTCATCGGTGAACCGCAATTATTATGCTCTCCTCTCTTCCCAGTGTAATCTCCTGATGTGGTCCATTTGTTGGAGCTACTGAACCGAATGATGTACATTATTGTAATACCTATGTAGACCGCACACCTGCACACTGCTCTATAGCATTCCAGTGGTACTATTGTCTTATATATAATGCACACTGCATATACCACAATACTATCTATCGAATTCCGGGGATTCCTGCTAGTGAAGAGTTTTTTAAACTCTTTTGGTCTTGAAGTAGAAAAAACTGGTAAAAGACGGGTATTCTGTGAGAAAATAAATATCCATAGTTTATCCACCTTTACACGAGCAATTTTTCGAGCAATATTTGCAGCAGCTCGTTCAAATCGTATATTGATTAAAATTATTTCGCAATATATAGCAATTATTTCTGCAATATTTAAAGCGAGACAACAATTGGGGTTAACTGGAAGAAATCGCAGTTCTGCGATAAGTTCGCCCTAGTGAACAACGTTTTATAATCTGTACTATGTCCATTTTGTATATTTATATGTGTTTGTTGTTTACTTTAAGTTTAAATAAATAAATAAATATTGCGTGTAAACGCCAAAGAGAATTGACTAAAATAATCAAACCGATTGGATATTCAGCTATTCGTGTCGGCGACATCATGATATGATAATTATCTTTCTCGTTTGCACGCAATATCGTTGTCACGCTTTGAATATTGCCAAAATAATTGCTATATATTGCAATATAATGTTAATCAATACGATTTGTACGAGTTGCCGCAATTATTGTACGAAAAATTTCTCGTGTAAGAACACCTTTTTTAAGGTGGATAAACAATATATATTTTTTTACTCACAGAATACCCGTCGTTTACCAGTTTTTTCGACTTCAAGACCAAAAGATTTTCAGACCATCTTAAGACCAAAACAATATAATAAAATTTAAAACTGCTTAGTTTTGCTTTGTCCATCACTAATCCTATGAACTTACTATAACACTATACAGGTAATGGTATATTTTAACCCTGCGCAGCATTCCTAGTGTTCAACCACCGACGTCCTATATATCTTTGGAATGGTCTTTACCTTATCTGACCGCCCACCTATAAAATGCTATACCAATACCAAAATGCAATTCTACCTAGACGATTCTCAACAAACACATCGTAAGCGAATTGAATTTAAGAAAAATTAAAAAAACGGAGACCTTAGATCTCGACAAGCGTTACTAAATATGCTTTGGAAAAAATAGATTTGATACATTGAATCTTAATCTAGGGAATAACCGTAAAAGATTTTTTATATCTTGAATAAATTTCGCAAAAGAAAAAAAGGTGAAAATCACCTCTGATCTTTTTCCGAAAGACTGAAACTCGTTTCCTGAATGTCGCAGAGATTTTTCTTTTGTTTTCGTAATTTGCATTAAAATCGAGGGAACGACCGTAAAAGTTTTTTTTATTCAAGCGAAATTAACCCCAAAAAGTAAAATAACGATATTTTTAACGCTATCATGCGATTTTGAACGCCATAGCGGGAAATGACCGTGGCGACATTGTTGGTTCCCTTGATTTAAGATTTTCGACTAACGATAGGTACATATGGTGGATGTCCATTTTTCAAGGTAAAAATGAAAGACTATATTATTAATCTACATAATGACTAATTACATGCGACTAGTGTTTGAGGATTCTCATCCTCATCATCAGGCGTTTGACAATAAAATTTTAATTCTTGTCATCCATTCAATAACGGACATTCCATAAAATTTTACTAGGATTAGAATTTCCATTTATTTAATTATTCATTACCCATTTTACTACAATTTATTTCTAAATTGTGCTATAAATGACAGCCCTTACGCTATAACCCCAAATACGTGGGAGCCAGGGTAATCGGAGCTGGAAAAATAATCAAAATCGGATATTGAAAAGACAGACAGGCAACATGCCTGAAAGACAAAACGACCACCTCATTTCAGACACGTTACTAAAGATGCTCTTACACGACCATTTTTTCGAGCAATAATTGCGGCAATTCGTACAAATCGTATTGATTAACATTATTTCGCAATATATAGCAATTATTTCAGCAATATTTATAGTGAGACAACGATATTGCGTGCAAACGAGAAAGATAATGACTAAAATGACCAAACCGGATATTGAGTAATTCATGTCACCGACATCACGTTAAGTCTCTTTCTCGTTTTCACGCTTTAAATATTGCCGAAATAATTGCTATATATTGCGAAGTAATGTTTATCAATAGGATTTGTACAAGTTGTCGGAATTATTTCCCGTGTGTGAGCATCTTAAAGAAAAGTGTAGAAATTTTAGTCGAATTTTCCTAATTTTTATAGTCTATTTCCCATATTGAACGTACGGCGTTCTGTTAATTCGCCATCGAAATTGGCAATTTGCTGAAGCCGAAAACCAACAATGGACAAGCCTCATTGTCTCGTATAGAATTTACAGCGAAACATTAAACTTTACTTGTATTATTTCCTTCCTTACCTCTCTACTATTCCATACTTCAGGACTTACCAACCATTTCAATACAACTGGGGAATTATTGCTCCACTATTTTCTACTCAATAATTATAAACATCTCGTACATCTTCTTTCGCTTATGTCAGATCTGGGATCTGTTTGTTTCGGCATTTGGTGCTCCTTCATGGGATGTGGAAGACCAGCTATCCCTCAATCTTTTCGGTGGTCTTCCTGGCAGTCTTTGACCTATGAGGATTTCATTTGCAGTTACGTGGGCGAGTCTTCCATCCATCCTGTTATCATGGTCCCGCCAGAACCGCCTCCTCTTCTAACATCTACTTACGGGAATTAATCGTAGT
This sequence comes from Ceraclea dissimilis, assembly GCA_963576895.1. Taxonomy (NCBI): domain Eukaryota; kingdom Metazoa; phylum Arthropoda; class Insecta; order Trichoptera; family Leptoceridae; genus Ceraclea; species Ceraclea dissimilis. The sequence continues at coordinate 19,658,997 of OY756363.1, forward strand.
CTTTTCATATACTATTTTATTGTGAAACTGTTGTTAAAAGGTGCGTTTATACAAGAAATTTTTCGAGCAACAATTACGGCAACTCATACAAATCGTATTGATTAACATTATTTCGCAATATCTAAAGCAAGACAGTGATATTGTGTGCAAACGAGTAATATCATGATGTCGGCGACACGAATTTCTGAATATCCAGTCGGTTCGGAAATTTTAGTCAATTATCTTTGGGGTTTGCACACAATATCCGAATTGTTGTGGGTGTTGAATCCATGCTGTTAACAGTGCTGGGGCAGCTCGTTGGAGAAATATTATTATGAGGGTGGTTGATGTATGTTCATCCGAATAGATATATTTGATACATATGAGTGTTTATGTATTGTTTGTACATGTCTGCACATTCTTCAGCCCAAATGCGTAAAAGCTGTCATGCCGGAGAGTCGATTATTTTAGCCAATAATAATTCTCTCGTAGGAGATTAGGTTGCCTATTTCTGCAGTAAATTTTGTATTGAAACTTTAGTCCCGAGTTCCGACACACAGAGCGCCCCAGCCCAAACGATTCATCTTTTATCTCATTATAAAATCTTCTATTGAAGGAGAACTGTTTATGACAATACTCGTACTAAATATTATCAATATACATAATCCTGGTGGAAACCGGGTAACAATGTAACGCAGGGCCTGTGGCAACTTTTTGAATTCTTTGAATTGTAAGTTGTTTGAATTGTTTATTGTTCTCTAATCATCCGTTAACCCCGTTTAAGACCCTCGGAATCGTCAGATTTACATATTAAACAAACATCACAAAATAAAATGCGATACATCAGTAAACATTTACAGCAATAAGTCCATCAATCATCAGAGTGTAGAACGTCTGCTAGCATTTCGTCGGGGGAACACACAACCGGAAATTATCTGCATTGCACAGACAGAAATACATTACAGTTTTTTCCTCAACAGAGACGAGAGGCATCTTCATTCTGCTTTCTCCCCAAGGGAGTTCACATAACGCTACATTATGTGAATGAAGATGCCTTTCGTCTCTGTTGAGGAAAAAAACTGTAATAAGTAATTTTTCATAAAGAAATTGGACGCTGATATGTAGCAATAATCTCACGCCAGCATCTCGTTTCTCTACCCAGCGAATAACGTCATTTTTGACGAGTTACAGCTAGTAATAATATAAAATTCTTCAATCGCTCGGCTTCCCCAATCCCCGAAACAACTTTACTTTCTCAGATTAGTTTCTTAAGTAATTTTCCCCACAATATTATTTTCCATTATTCCATTTGTTTGCGATGTTCTGTAATTTCATCTTTTAATGAATTTTCAAGGTCTGGTCCCTCCATTAAACCACACATTTCCTCACAGTAATATACCTTACTGCCCAAACACTATAAGTCACATTGAGTCGATTTCTCAAGAAAAAGGTTTGAAGGCAAGGATATAGAAATATGCTCTTAGTAAAGATTGTTTGCGGTGGAATATTAAAAAAAAAACAGCTACGGGAATATTTAATTTTTATTTATGTATTGTGGCAATCCACCCGTAAAAAGTAATTTGTGCCAATACAAAAATAAATGAAATTAAATCAATGCAATATTAGAATAAATTTGATAATAAGATGAAAGATGATGATTACAAATAGACTTATAAAGAAAAACAATAAAATAAACTAAACATATTATTACATTAAACTAAGTGTTAAAAATTTCTATTATTTTGATGGATGCATTTCATGATTGAATTTCAAGGTTCAGTAAATTTCAGAGGTTATTTATTATTGGAACTGTATTTCTTTACGAGAAAATTTACTAAATTCAAATTTCTATAATAATATAAGAAAATAATGTTTTTTTTTTGTTTCTCTCAATTTCGAATAGGTATTTCACACATTAAGCAATTGATTTTAGGCTAAAAGCCTGTATCGCAAATGGAATACATTGCCAGTGCAGGGGTTTGCCACCAACTGCGCCAACCATGTACTCGCAATCCCATTTCATGTTACATTTCGTTTACGCCGGGTCTGAGTATTTTTTAGCATTCTCCTTTGTAGAGATAGTACTCAAAAATACCTACCAACTGCTTGATTATTGACACTATAATTTAAATATACGTAATACTTAGTTTGACATTTCATATTAACTCATACTTGCATAATTTCTACACTAAGATAGTACAAATATAATGTTAGGAACTTAGTGGGTCCTTGGTACATAATTAGAATAAGGAATCTATTAGGGTAAGCCGCAGTATATGTGGCTAGTCAAGTTATACTCAAGAAGAGTACAGTGGCGTATATAGGTTTTCATTTCGGAGGGGGAGGGGCAATGTAGTATTTGACTTTGGGGGGAGGAGAGGAAACTAAGCCTGACCATTCTTAAACCGAAAGAACTCCTGTAAACGGTTGCGAGAGAAACGGGCAGAACAACGGGCGCAACTTGCTTTGAAGCTGAGAGTGGAGGCAACAAAAAAATTAACATTACCGTAGGTATCAGGCGCGAAGCTACCCGAGAACACGATTCCCATCGAGTTACCTTTTGTATAAAATGATAGGGATAATAGAGTCTAATCCCATAAGAAATGTTAGCCCGGCTTCCCTCCTGCAGAAATCCACCCTTTGCCACTGGTAGGTGTAGTAAAAAAATGATAATAGCGCTGCAGGCGAACATTTCTCGTGAAGGTCGGTGAAAAAGGTCGTGTTTTAGGTTGGTATTAATGTTGTGTGCAGAAAATACAAAGAAGAATAACGGCGCGGGCGAAATTATTTTGAATAATGTGTGAAGTGACGAACATGAGTAAGCTTCATATTTTTAAATAACGTTTTTTTAATAATTGTTTTACATTTCGAGGGAGGGGAGAGCTCACGCCCCCATATATGCCACACTGATAGAGTATGTAACCTTAATAATAATTTAATATAAGATGTAGGAAATGCCTCAGCTATGGATCATAATGCTTATTGGTTTAATTGGCTTCGTTAAGTTACCAGAACTATTTTACTTAAGATGTATTGTTATTCAGTAGAAATACTACTCTGTCAAGAAAGTACCGGGAATCGGTCAATAACTCGCAAAATGTTAGTTATTCTTCCAAATTTATTATATCATCTTCAAAGTAGGTCCCTTCCGAAATAATACACGTATGTCAGCGAATAATCCAATTACCCAAAAAAAAATTATACGCGTTTTCCGGCATCGACTTCAGATCTCGCCGCGAATTTCTCTTTTATGTCTTCTATCGATTGAAAACGGGTGCCTCGAAATGGTAATTTTATTTTTGAAAAGTTCAAAAAGTCGGCCGGAGCCATATTTGGTGAACACAGTGGTTGTTTCATGGTATTTGTTGAGTTTTTGGCCAAAAATTCGTTTACAATGATGGCCTTGTGCGATGGCGCGTTGTCGTGGTTTCAAAATCCAAGAGTTTTCTTTCCACAAATCTGGTCTTTTTCGGAGAATTTGCTATCTTAAACCCCGCATATCGCTCACATAATATTCTTTATTTATCGTCTGACTTTCTGGCAAAAATTCCGAGTGCACGACGCCGCGATAGTCAAAGAAAACAGATGCTAACTTCAGTTGAAGATCTTGATAGCCGACCAGAAAGAGGAAAATCGTCCACTACATCTCGAACGCTTTTTAATGTATTGTACCACTCATATGCACGTGTTTTTGATAAAGTCGATTCACTGTAAGCTCTCTGCAACATTTTGAGCGGTTTGGAACACGAAATTCCGTTTGTGATGCAAAATTTGAGACAAACTCTTTGTTTCATAAAACTCGATGTTTTTGTCCATTCTAAAAATCGCAGAGCACCCTTGAGATGATCTTACAAAATCGAGCACTGTAAATAAACTAAATGACAGATGGCGCTCAAACTCCGCGCCATTATAGAAAAAGGTTGTGCCAACTTAGCGGCAGAAAAGGATTTTCGAATCGAACTTTGAATTTAGAATTAATGATCAATTCCCGATACTTATTTGACAGAATGTATGTACTATTGTTATCAACATCAAAGGTATTCATACAATCCTTATTAGATTAATCTAAATCTTGAAACCAATTGAAAGTTTTTGGGTACATAGCATTACTCTTGTAGAATCATAATATAGAAACTTATTAACTTAAATAGGAGTGTGTGTAAGGATAGGGCTGTCTGACGCTCTGTCCTCTCTGTCTACCATGCAAGGGACGTGGCGTGAGAGATTCTAGATAGATAAACTTACATAATTCTGGTGGAAATCAATATTACGTTCTGTATCAAATCAAATTAGATCAGCCTACTCCAGAGACAAAAAAGATGTAAGACGTTTGAGGGGGATCCAAGGGTCGTGTGGAGTCGTGTGTGGTATCGTGTGAAAGGGCGTTGTAAAAGAAACCCAGATCGTAAGTAAGATGTTGTCCAACTCAAGTCTCAGAAGACACCGACTGATCGAGAGCATCCAAGGCCATTGATTTTCTTGCAAATAAATATTTGTAACATCTCACACGAGAAGTCGAGAGAGTGGCGGCCCCCCTGACGTCCAATGGCAGATTATTGAACAGTCTAAATCCCTTATAGAATAGACTGTTCTCAGTGGCAGATAGTTTTGGCACTTGGAGGCGGAACCCCTCCCGACCCCTCGGGAAGTATCCATGTTATATATTGTGTTTTTGCTAAGGTAGCATTGCACCATTTCATTCTTTATTTTGTAAATAAACACCATAGTATCGAAATAAATGGATGACCGCGAAAACAGTTCTAGGATGTGAGGTCATAAAAAATATTGGTTTTTATTATTTTGCGATTAGGTACTTATTATTCAATACACACGTTAAAATTAGTAGGTACGAGTACGTATATTAGTTTACTGCTTGTTTCACTATGTAAATAGTAAGGAAAGCCTTAGGGAATGGTATTACTATGACCCTCCTGGCCTGATGGTGTCTATTGAATAGTATCGTGTGAGTAATTAACAAACTTCACTAACTTATCTAAATGAATTAAAGTGATGCTTAATATCAATATTATATTAACTAGAGTCTAGTGCTAGACAAAAGGAAGGCCTTCTAGGAAAACCATTCAGATAAATTCATATTTAAGTGAAATACTTCTATGTTTCCAAGTACCGGCACTTAACATGAAATTGTAGTAATAACCTATACGAAGGGATTGTTTTAGTACAAAGCTATAATTTTATTCAATAAATTAGATTGTACAAAAAAATGCAAAAATCAGTAGGTGATTATTGATACTTGCAAAATTGGAAGACGATTTCTAAATACTGATATTTCAGGCACAATGCTTGTATTTTATATAGAGGAGTATATCTGAGCCTAATCCTGTGATATCTGGATAGCTGAATGTTTCCCAGTATTAGGCTAATGAGTTTATACGCGTATATCAATCATGAATGATAATACTATGTAGAACTTTTCCGGCTGATAATACTGAGAAGTGTGTTGGCTAACGTCAAATGATTCAAGGGTCGTGTGGGGTCATGTGTAGTATCGTATGGAAGTTAGTTGGTAAAGAAATCGATCGTAAGTCAAATGTTGTCCAGCTCAAGCCTCGAGAGACACCGATCGATCGAGAGGATCCATAGTCACCGCATACCGCCGTGTTTGAAAGTACTTCACGAGTAGAACTCATATCTTTTTACAAATTTTGATTCTGTCTATTCGTGGTGGGAGGCGCCATTGGAATGTAGGAACCCAAGCACCACGGAAAGTTTGGTTTGGAAGACCACGAAAAACAGCTCCAGGATGACAAGTCATTAAATCTTGTTATTAAAAAAAAATACCATTAGTTGTTTTATGTAAGTATAGGTATGAAACATTGCAAAAGTGGAGATGGGCGAGGCACATTGCAAGAATGCAGGATAACAGGTGGACGAGGAGACTGCTGGAGTGGATACCAATGGGCGACAAAAGACCACAAGGGCTACCACCTACCAGATGGTTGGACGACATCAAGAGGTTTGCCGGACCCCAGTGGATGAGAATCTTACAGGAGCGGGCGAAGTGGAGGAGGAGAGGGGATGTCTATATCCTGCAGTGGGCAAACGCGGGCTGATGATGATGATATTAACATTATTATATGAAGACCTAATTAAAGAACAAAGCGTCCTGCGATTATAATAACAATTATGAATTCGACTCTCCAGGGAGTTACTTCGTACCTAATCTAAATTAATTTCACTCCAGTATTCACCACAATCCTCGGGTCAGATATTTTAATACCTACTCATTACTATTATCTATTTTCACTAAATTTAATATTTATTTAGATGCAAACACGTGTAATATTTTCCAACCCCAACACCACCTCCCTTGGGGATAGGCAGAGAGAATTGAACGCCACACTGCCCTCTTCTTAGAATTCAGTAGCGTATATAGGTTTTCATTTTAGGGGGGGGGGGAGGGGGGTGAAAACTAAACCTGGCCATTTAATCTGATTAACAGCCTCACAGGTAAAATTTTTCGTGAAGGTGAGTAAAAAAAGGTTGTGTTTTTTTTTGGTGTTAAAATTGTGAAGTAAAGATTAGAATTATAATTTTAGTGTATATATGTTAAGTAGGTAGATGATCTTATGGTACAAGAAACATGAATACCGCCGCAGGCCATTTTTTTGAGACTGGGGAAGAGGGTCGTGATTTTGTAATTTTTTTTTGTGAGACAGGCTATAGAAGGTCATTATGTAGGTAATTTGGCTTATTGTCGCATACAAATGTATTTTAAAATAGCGCCGCAGGTAAAATTTATTTGTTAAAAACAATTGTATTTCATACTCATTTAAGAAAATTTTTGGTATGATGGAAAGACTTTTTTTTATTATTTTTTTATTTTTTGGAAACTAGTTGTATATAAAGTACTTTCATTTGTGGTTTTTGAAGGGGGCTTCAGCCCCCTAGCCCCCCTGAATCCGCCAGTGATGGTGATTTTCAAAATAATTGCCAAGCATGACTATTACTCTCTATGTAAAATCATTTTAAAAAAAATGGTAATTACTTACGTATGTGAAAAAGTTTTTGAAAATATCTACTGCTAGATTAATTTATTCTCAATCATCCTTTATGCAATCAACTCTTTCAGTTTTATCAGATTTTTTATAATAAAAAAAGCTTTTTATTTCTCGTTTAGCAACGGCTTCTGTTATTTGAGATCGTATTTTTTTATTCAAAGCATTTTAATTTAATAAAGTTTTTAGGATTTTCCCCACAGTTTTAAAACTCTGACACGTGTTTCATTTTTGAAGGCCCCTGATCATTAATTCAGTTTTTCTAATCACATTTCAGAATTTTATTAAATAAAAAAAATTCCTATAAAATTATTTTTTGAAAGAACATCGGATGGTTCTTGAATAAAACAAGTAGTTATCTCGACAGATATACAGCAAAGGATGGATCTTCCATCAGGCTTATGACTAATCGTCGGCTGTCTTAATGTGATCACTTTAGACTTAAATTAACTTGCACCAATTCCAGTTCATACTCGTACATCTGCCGCGAAGTTGGCCTACAATATAGTATTGGTACGCGTTTTTTCTTGACTCAACTACCAACCATCATAGCACAGCGGTAGAATACCGGCTTTTCAGGCTGAAGGTCTGAAAGTGATCACATCATTTGCCAGCCGACGATCACTCATAAGCCTGATGGAAAGTCCATCCTTTGCTGTATACGTGTTGAGATAACTACTTCCGATGAAATTTTATCCACCGGGAAACATGTTTTTAAATTTATTACCACCCTTATCCAAAATTCAGAGAATCTATACATATGTTATCACATTTATACAACGCTTGTACTATTTAACTTCATCTGTCATTGTTGCGTTTGTTGCCTGGGTCTACATTTTCATCATAAAATTTTATTAACTTTATAATGACCCAACATCTTGAAATTTTGCATAAGTATCTACACATTTGCTTTAAAAAGGTGACGGTTGTAACTTGGAAATAATTTAATTAATCAATGTTTCTTATTTTCGTCTCTACTAAAACTACTCCTGAACATGAGTAACTTTGTAACCTTTCGATATCGTCAATGTATCTAACTTGATTGAATGATTGATCCAAATTCGCGAAGTTCTTTTCCTGTAATGGAATGAACCAATAGTGTAATAAAGCGTCTGCTAACTTTTGATTGGTTACTTTGTACTTAAAAATGGAAGAATTGGTAAATTTTAAGAGCATGGCACCAGGAATGACGTCACAGACATTTTCCACGGCATTAAGGTTCAAAATCGCGTGACAATCGCACGATAAAATGGTAAAAATAGCGTTTTTTCCATTTTTTGGGGTTAATTTTGCCTTTATCAAAAAACTTTTACGGTTATTCCCTAGATTTTGATGCATATTATCAGTACAAAAAAAAATTTTACTCCGCGACTTTCGGGAAACGAGTTTCCGTCTTTCGGAAAAAAGTACAGAGGTGTTTTTAATTTTTTTTTTGAGAAATCTATACAAGATAAAAAAAATCTTTTACGGTTTTTCCCTAGATAAAGGTTCAATGCATCTACCCTATTTTGTTCCAAAGCATATTTAGTAACGGTTGTCGAGATAGAAGGTCTCCCGTTTTTAGAAATTTTCGAAATGTCGGTATACACACTCTTAATTAACTTAATTATTATATGGAAAAATATTTCTGTGGTTCTTAAGAAGTTTTTTACGATTACTGATTTAGTTCTTGATACAGGAGTATAGGTCATTTGAAAGATAATTATTTTCGAATAATAAGAAAGAAAACAGAATAATCTTTTGTATAAAATTTAAGTACTTACGAGTAACTTTTAATATAATACCCTGGACTTAGAAATAAAATAATTAATAGAAAATTGGAAAACAGATTGGTATAGGTATAACCGTATTATGAATAGAGTACCTAATATTTTCCCGATCCAATTATTATCTTCACAAAGGGTTGTGTATGAGTAGGTGAGGGTAGCAGACCTGTTTGTTACATCAGGCAAATAATGAGAACCAAGAACCACTGTAATAGGAAGGGTTCTACATACTCTACAAGTATAGTAGGAGCATGTAATATTTTAATAGAACTAATTACCATGAAGCTTGTTATATAAAGATCTATATTATAAAGACTTAGTAGCTACTGAACTGTATATGACTCAAACATTTCGTTACAAAATTATCTCGAACGTCCTTTCAAACTGATGTATTTACATATTTTTTTCAAAATTCTTATTCTTTTCAGCCCCTTTCCGGAAATAAATATGCAATGCGAGAATATTGCGGACTTTTGACAGCTCTTATGACAAGGTTCGACAATCAGGGCTACCAACAATACAATCTTAAACTCCACATGCAGCTAACCTCCGCCAGCTGCTAAGATGTAGAAAATGCACTCTAGTTTTTATTGTGTCTAATTTTATTTACGAATCCCTACATTTATGTTTTTTTATTTGAAAATGCTCAGCGAGCAATGGAGAGACGAATGATAGATCCTTGAGAGATCGGATAAGAAATAAGATATAAGACGATGGTCAAGGGTCTCAGACATTGCGGAGAGAGTAGAGACACTGAAATGGCAGTGGGCGGGTCATGTGGCAAGGCAAAAGGATGGCAAATGGACCCCCAGAGTACTGAGCTGAAGACCCTACGAAAACAAACGAAGTGTAGGGAGACCACAAAGGAGATGGGCCGATGACATCATCGAGTCGGTGGGGCATGGGTCGCGGCAGAGCGCCCAAAACAGAGAATTATCGAAGAGACAGGAAGAGGCCTACTTCCAGCAGTGGAGAGATGGCTGAGAAAGAGGAACTACACTATTTTAAAGTAAAATGTGTGCATTTGTGACATTCTGAAAATGCCATCATGAAATTGTATTTAATCTCAATACAGGGAGTTGGTTTATAAGTGTCATTATAATATTGTGAACAAAGCTTTGTTGTTCACTGTACAGTGTACTCCTATAGGCCACTCTAATCTCACATGCCTACAGTGGAGAGAGATCATTAGGAAAATACATAGGTATTAATTATATATGCTTTACCTGTAGTTCACTAGTTGTTGCATGTACTTGTACTACTTAGGTCTGAAAGCAATCACTATGTATATTGATAGGTTAACTTTAATATTAGGTAGACGAAATGCAGTTTCGGACAATTTACATCCAGACCTGCACCAAACTAATCCACCCCTTTTTATAATTTTGTTTTGTAACCATGTGTAATTATTATTTCCATTCTTTTCTTGCTGTAACTGTTCATAAGTTTCCAGTTTATAATTTTGAAATGTATAAATTTTGTTCAATATGTAAACTTGACGATCACAAGTGACTTAAATAAGGCCTACGGATGATTTAAAATCAATAAACCAATATTTAAAGATTAATTTGATAGATTCAAAAAATATATTGAAATTGGATCTACTCACGAGTTGTCTTGATTTTCAAACGACACCCATTACTTGGAAAAAATTGAAAATGAAATTGAAAAATTATCTCTGTTTCTAGAATCTTTGTACAGATAATATTGTACTATAACTTTAATTCAATGATAGAAATTTAAATTACAAACTGTAGTAACTATCATTACAAGGGAATTTCCCTAATGAATTTCTATAGAAAAGAATTAAAAATTCTTTCAGTAAAGTTACGTGGAATAATTTATAATTTAAAATAATTAAAAACCATTGGAAATGGATGTAAGAAATAATGAGAACAAAATACAATGGGTAAAATCAGTGGAATTTTATAATTTATAACAATAGCCTCATTATGTAAGAATATGTAGAGATAATTTTACTAAATTATACTAATTAACATGGAATTATAAAGCAATATCCAATTAAGTTCTATTGTTTAGTTAAATAGTATGGTAAAACAACTTCATAATTTATTTCATCTTTTTAGCATGAAATAGCGTGTGTATCTTATATTAGAATTAATGGAAACCCCGGAACTCCCCTCCAATACACGAGGTCTATTCACATTGGAGGGCAGTATGGAAAATGTAAATATTGTTAATTATAATTAATAAAATTATTTGAATTTGAATCTTGCCAGTGACCACGAACGCTCTAGAGCAGTGTTTCCCAGCCTTCTTTAGGCCATGCCCCACCGTAGTCTTTCAAAAGTCATATGCCCCACGGGCCTACTTTTTGCCTTCAGAAGTTCTTCAAGATGACCTCGTTTCATTGTTTCATTGGTAAAGGATTTCTCACACAGAAGACAAAAAGGTAGGCATTCGTCATGCCCAGCAGGTATAAATCCAAATTATTATAAATCCAAAGATTACTGGCGTTTCTTTATTTTTGATTTTGGTTAATCACTCATTTTGAAATGGGCTATAAGACATAAAATAATAAGATAATACTGATTTATAAATGATCAAGAATTAAAATATTTGATAATAGCAGATGTGTCCCATCTCTGAAGCGTGGTGCCCCACCTTTAAGGCGTGATGCCCCTATAGTCTAGGGACTATATGCCCCTCACTGTCAGAAGATTACAGAATTTAAAATGTGTTCAGCGAGCAATGGAAAGACAAATGTTGGGCGTCAGTCTTCGAGATAAAATTAGAAATAAGGAGATCAAACATTGAATGTTGCCGACATCGCAGAAGAACTGAACTAGAATTTTGAAGTGGGGGCTCTGGGATAACAAAAGAGGCATAGGAAGACCACAGAAAAGGTGGACAAATGAGACTGTCCAGCTTACGGGTCGTAGATGGCAGCAGATAGCCCAAGATAGAAGACAGTGGAAGAGTTTAGTTTAGTTTTTTTTAGTTTTTACTTATTTTACATCATAATACTGGGAAGTGTGTTGGCAAGTCCTGCCTCCGCATTACAGAGTAATAGTGTTGCATTATTATGCAAAACGTTAATAAAGAAGTGAATGGTTCGAAGGAGAAGATGAAATTTGCATAAAGAATTACAAGGAACTTAATGTATTCCAAGTTCCATTAAAGAAAGTTGTTATTCAGTCCGTCTCTAGTCTCCAGTCTGAAGAATAAATGACTTGTCTCTCCTAATGAATTCATCTAGACATTGTGCATTACATTAGTTCCTAGATGGTTCCTAGTTCCTACAACTTAAGGGCCTATATGCAATGAGCAAAAATCGTTCTATTTATGCTTCAACTTTTTCAAATTTCGTATGAGAATGTTAGTGCTCAGTAGGAATAACGTAAGCGACAAAGTGAATTTTACCTTTTTAAAAGAAACCTGAGAATAAATTTAAAATCTGAAACAGCCGATTTGTTAAGATTATAATTACCAGTATTTTGGCTAAATTTTACTTTTATACCTGAAAAACTGAATGGAAAATCTTCAGAACCCGTAAATTATAGGGATGCTTTAGAAATATTTTTTTTTATTCAAGGAATTTCCAAATCCTGTAATTCTAGAACAGCCGATCTGTAGTCCATACTTTCATCTATCACTGTTTTCAGTTTCAAGACGATTTCCTCAGTATTGGCGGAGTAAGATTCAGGACAGCATACCTGACAGCATACAGGGCCTTAAGAGTACTGTGACGCTCATTGACGAGGGCAGATCAATCTAAATCAGGGGTTCCCAACCTTTTACCACTCACGCCCCCCCCTTAATATTTCCTAAAATCACGGCGCCCCTCCCCCTTGCCTGTTATCGACGGCGGATTAAGACATCCAGGATTTATCAATATCATGCTTTTGGCGAGTTCAAAATTCACGATATTCAATCTTTAAGATCAGTGTCGGACTGATGACCATTCAGAAGTTTTTGGAGAATTCCCGGTGGACCGCTGCCCTTCGGGGGCCGTTTGGACTGCTTGTGGGCTGCCTTTCAATATTTTCCTAGCCCCCCCCCCGCCCGCACTACGAATTTTCTTGGTCAAGGTCATTCCACTTAGTGACCCTCGGCGACGGAAAAAGTGGGCCGCTTTGGACATTCCCGTGCAATTTCCTTCCCAGTTCGGCCTTGTTTAAGATAGTTCCTACCACCAATATTATTCTAGGCACATCTCCTGATCTCTGGGGGGCTCCCTTAAGGCTGAATAGGCCCACCTCTGAATAATATTTTGCTAGAAGTGCGGGTCAAGAGGTCACTATTAATGCGCCTGAGCTACCCGGGGATGTGGAGGGCCTTTAGTCCGCGGGATTTTCCTTCAGTCTCCTGATGTCTAAAAAGGGGGAGGAGCATTCATATGGAGACCGCCCTCCGTGATAATGGCCTTGAGATTATTATTACACGGACACGACGGACGTTTTTTCTTCTGGCGTCAGTTAAATAGTTGCGACTATAAAGTCATTTTTCTAAATTGCAATAAAATGGAATACTATGAATTATGTAAGTAGATTAATATTAATTCAGGAATTAAGAAGAACGTATATTCCAAAGTAAACCAGTTGAGATGGTTAGATCATGTGGAGAGGGTGAATGATATATAATCGTATGGCATTGGAGAGACCAGAGTCAGAGATTAAGTTCGTGAAAGCTCAGGTACTGAATTGCCTCAATGATGAAATGTTAACAAAAAAATGACATGGCTCAAGGAAGACGTATGTAAGGAAGAACGTTCGTCCAAGAATTACTCGGCTCGATTATGTCGACCAGATTCTCAAGGACGGTCGAGTCTTGAGTAGAAGGAATCATTTATTACACATTTTTGAGATTGAAGAAAGTAGTATTACTACACGATCACAGTCATTCATTCATTATGTTACAAGTAGGTACTGGATTTTTTAATAAATTCCAGCCTTCTTCTTCCTTAGCCCTGTCCTCTCCACTGCTGGACATATTCCTCTAACAAACTTTTCCGTTCTTCTCTTTCACTCGTTTTTCTGATCAGTCGTTTGCACGCTACCGAGGTGATGTCGTCAGCTTCCACTGTGTATGACAAAGTGTTTTTATATTACCAGTAGTTATATCTCAACAGATACACAGCAAAGGATGGACCTTCCATCAGACTTATGACTGATCGTCAGATAAAACTACCTGTTATATTCAACTACGACATGTAGAAAATTTCGATGATCTCACAAGAATATAAAATTGTGATTTTCTAAATAATCCTGTTTTTGTATTAATTATTTTTCAAAATACATGGTAATAAATATTAGCTAACTAGTAATATACAGTAATAGGTACAGATACCTATAAAGTTATTTGCGAACAAGTTTGTTAATCAGTTTTCGTCGGTTTAAAAATATTCAAAGTTATTATTTATAAATAACTTCGTACGCAAGTAATAATTAAATAAGTAATATCCAAATTTCTTCATTATGACAGCCCGTGATTAGATGCTTGGCAAGCTGCCAACTGCTGGTGTTGTCCAACTTACAAAAGCTCTATATATCTAAACCTAATTGTGTACATACAACTTTGTATACAAATACATTGTGGAGAGCTTTTCATTTATCCAATGTCAAGACCACCAGATCAAATAATCTTGAATAAAGCTATGCATTTGTATATTGTTATATCGAATAAAAAAGATTTTTCGGTAAAAGGACACAGGGAGGGTAAAAGGAAACAGGGAGGGCAGCGGAAGAGATACAAAAATGTTCTGCACAGTACGCTCAAGGACATAAATTCTCAATTTGGTGGGTGATCGTAAAACCTGGCGGAGGATCATAAATAACTACACTGGCCCCCAAAGTAGAACTACCCGCATCAGACCCGTTACAAAGGAGGAGCAGCCTTGTCCAAAGTGTGACAGAGTGTGCTTGTCCAGAATCGGCCTCCATAGTCACCTTCAATGGCATCGTCGGCACGACAAATAACAACGTGGCAGCGATTCTTCTGAGTTAAAGACATGCTCGGCAACGGGCTCTTGGCATTATATCGGATACTGGAATAAAATACAAGCACAAATAATAATACCTTGATGAAACAAATTTATAAATCTACAACAGTCGACTTGTTAACCTTATAATTACAAATATTTTGTCTAATTTATACTTCTACATCTAAAAAACTGAACGAGTAATTGATTCTTCCCGTAAATTTCAGGGGTACTTTAAGAATATTTTTTTGTTCAATGAATTTCCAAATATTGTAATTCTAGGACAGTCAACTTGTAGTCAATACTTCCATCTATCACTGTCTTCAGTTTCAAGACGATGCTTTCAGTATTGTTTGAGTAAACGCCAAAGCTGAATAACAGCATATTATACTACCTACATGTCCTAGGTTCTTATTACGACTTCACGTACGAAATTTACGCGTATATATTCTCGTAAAATGTAATAACATTATAAAAATATATTGTGTAATGTATAATAATTATTATATATAGTTACGAGTCATAAAAGAAAGCATATTATACCTAATGGAAGAATTACCGGTAAAAAGCTGCGAATTCTTACTCTATTTTTCGCTGAAATAAAAATTACCAGTTGTATTTGTGAATATCACAAGATTTATAGAACACATCAAAACTAAGGAAAACCCCCGATATAGTTTCAATACGAGAGAGAGATGTGGTCGCTATTTGTTAGGAAAACATATATACTAATTTTCAAACTAAATTTTCTGTAAATAGTCTATATTATGGACAGATGAAGAGCGAAAAAAGGGCATCTACCACCTTTACAAAATAAATTATTAGTAGTAGATTTTTAGACGCATTTTCTATCTCTACTTTCAACAATCTGTCACCATTTTTTGTATCACAAGATTTTAATTAACTTCACTGTGGAGTTTTTTTATTTGCTTTTTTTTTTGTATTCTGCGCAAACTTTACAATGGATTTTTCAACCACTTCCTGACTACTTAGAGACCTGAAACTTTGCAAACATACGTAAAGTATCTTTCTGTAGGTATCAAATTGGATCAGCCTACTCCAGAGACAAAAAATATGTAAAGGGTTTAAAAGGGATCCAACGGTCTTGTGGGGTCATGTATGGTATCGTATGAAAGGGCGTTGGAAAAGAAATACAAATCGTAATGCCTCATCCACATGCTGGCCGAGCTGTCACGTTTTTTGAGTGAGATACTCGTAACGGTAATTGCAGAGAATTGCCGGTAATCCTAGTATTTCTTGGTAAATTAGATAAAAATATTGCGTGTTTAGTATTGTGTAATAACACACCTTATTTCCCATTCTGACCACGTCTGTGTGACATCATAACGCCCGGTAGTGAAGGCCGCGGCGGGGGTCGTAATGTCATCATAAAATTACACAGTGTTTCACCATATTACACAATATATTCATATAAATATTGTCATTTCACTGGCAATTTGTGATCAAACGACAGGATATAATATTTATTAAATTTCATGATTACGACTAATGATTATGATTATGAATAAGTAAAATGTTGCTAATATTATTGAATCTATAATCAAGCCTAGGTTTCATGGGCGTCGTCAGGCGAGGGTAGGGAGGGGGGGGGCAGCTTCCCCCCTAGAGATTGGAATAGGTATATATTTTTTCATACTAAATGATAAAACCTCACAAAAAATCACATTCTTACTACACATTTTCTCATCATGTCATACATTCTATAAAATTAGTATAAAAAATCCATCAAAATACAATTGTTCCGTAAAAGAATTGGCTGCGGCGCTTTTTATTTTAAACTTTTTATAAAAATCATTTATTATACTTAATATTATTGTAGATATTATCATGTGGGTACATTTTCAGACAAACCAAACCATATCGCGATCTTCTTCACACAAAAAAATTCGCTTGTGGCGCTATTTACGCCTTTTTCGTGCTATATCAATTTTTAAAATTTTTGTTGCCGTTCCCCTAGCTCCGAGGCTGGCGACACCCACGCTAGGTTTTGTGCCAGGTGAGCCAGCACCTGGATATAGACCGAGAGCCCACTGCTTAATTTATGACGTATCTGTTTTTTGATCGAAATGTGGTATAAACGATAGCTTACCAATAGGGTATTACATCGCACTAGGGTTTCCTATCAAAATCTTGCCGCAACCCCCCCTGCCCCCCCGAAAAGGTCCCTCTTCGCGGTTTTTCGCATTTTATAGGAATATGCTAAGAGATAGGAGAAAGTAGTCAATGACAAAAATAATCCTTGCTAAATTCTCTATAAAAAATGCTTAGTCAATTTTTTCATAGGACTAGTAGTTTACCCGTAATGGCCGGTCATAAAACAGGATATTTTTTGAAAAAATAAAAAAAAAAGTTTGATTTTTTTTCTTTCACATTCTTCCACCCATTATTACTAACATTTTATGGAAAAAAAATTTCGGCCTGCGGCGCTATATCATTGGTTATTTTATGAAAAACTAAATTTTAAGAATTTTCGTCACTGAGTTTTATTGCAATAACTCCGAAATTATTAGATGTATGAACATAAGTTATAGCTCGTTTTGTAGCTAAGACTATGGTTATTAATTCGTTCTCTGACTATTTTCCTGTAGCTCTTATCAATTTTCAACCAATTTAGTTTAAATACATTTTTTTTGTATCTTAAATGAATTTCGGTTTTGGACCGGCCATTGCGGGTAAACTGCTAGTTCTACGAAAAAGTTGATCTAATATTTTTTGTAGAGAATTTAGCAAGGATTATTTTTGTCATTGACTACTTTCTCCTATCTCTTACCATATTCCTATAAAATGCGAAAAACCGCGAAGAGGGACCTTTTCGGGGGGGGCAGGGGGGGTTGCGGCAGGATTTTGATAGGCAACCCTAGTGCGATGTAATACCCTATTGGTAATCTATCATTTATACCACATTTCGATCAAAAAACAGATACGTCATAAATTAAGCAGCGGGCTCTTGGACTAATATGACTGAGCCGACGATCAGTCATAAGCCTGATGGGAGGTCCATCCTTTGCTGATGTGTATCTGTTGAGATATAACTACCTCTATTATAATTTAAATTCTTTTCTATTTACTTACTTAATTTTACAACCACGTACTGGTTGCATCATAGTACCTACGAGTACCTACATAGGATTGCATAACTTCGGAGACATTTGCTGATAAATCAATTTAAATTTAGTAGTTCTGTCACGAGTGCAGAGTAACTCTCGCTCAGTAATTTACTACGAATCACCGATGCATTTCTCCATACATACCGTATCAGTAATAACAGTTACCTCCTAGTGCATGTCTTCTGAATCTGGTTTTTAATACATTCTTACCTACAAATTATTCCGTCTCTAGCTGCTTTGATCAAAGATTGTAGAAATCCGTCATTCAGTGAATTTTGCAAGGGAACGGTTTTAAGATTTTTTAATACAGTTTTGGCCAATTCCATTTGACATAGATAATAAGTCATAATGCACTTGTTTCAATACAAGTCCATACAAATTCAACATGAAGCCAATTTATTGACACAATAGTGTCAAAATGCTCAGATTTTTATATCTCTCACTTCACCAACTGTCAACAATTGACCCTAATTGTTATAATAGTGTTACACCCAGACACCTTCTACACACATTAAATACAATATTCTTCTTCTTCAGCTCTCTGTCCTCCAATGCTGGATACAGGCCTCTTCCATACCCTTCCATTTCATTCTAACATTTGCTGCTTGCAGCCAATTTAAATTTTGTAATATTATTGTGTATTAATTTTTAAATATCACATACCGGAACATTGACACACATTTATTTATTTATTTATTTATTTAATAAACGGCTTTAATGCCTTTTAAAAGATATACAAAACAATATACTTATTGTGCTACCAAAAACTCTATACAATACTACTTATATAATATAATAATATCATACTGTATATAATAATAAACCAATACTTGTACTCAAATCCTAACAATGTAAATTAAAAAATGTATGTATATAATAATAACAACAACACCGCACTAGGTATCCGTAACAATAATTTTTACTTGCTGCTGAAGTACACATACAATAAATAAATACACAATGCAAACTTGCAGTAGGCATACACCCACAGAACTGAATAAATCAGAAAAAATAATCCCATATGCAACCATCTGCATTCCGCACTCATAATATCTCTCTTAATGCGTAATACAATGTTTCAACATTATTTCAATGAATGAAAGAAATCCAGACTACCCCACAACTTTTCATCGAGGGGGTGCTTTGTATTTATTCGGTCTGGACTAAGATATATTTATTATATTCTTTATGGATTCGGCATCAAAATTCCTACTTCCCAATCTCTAGAAGGCTTTTCCTATATTCCCACATTACGTATTCACCTGCTACATAGTACTACGTGACTCAGTATACAATATAGTGTGAATTCTCTAGTCTAGTACCTACAGGGATATCAATGAAGCCATGTAGCATTATGCACTGCATTCTCACCTAGCAAGGAGTACTATTACCTGGGTTACAGTTAAACTACATAATGCAGACAAACAATGAAACAACTGGAACAGAACATGAAGTGAGTATTAAAAATAGTTTAGATCGTTAGAGTCAAGACAATATTGGAAGGGGTAGATGAGGCCTATAAATAATTGGGTCGTGTAAGGATGATGGGAAACCATATGAAAAACAATATTATAAGTGCGAACTGCAAAGGCTTATAAAAAATAAGTATTGTTTGCATTTTTATTTACTTATTTATTTATTTTATTTTAAAGAACACACGGCGCAAGGCCATTAATACATAAAGTTAACAAATGAAAATGAAAATATTAAATGAACACATGAAAAAAAAGTATGGTAAAAAACAAACATTCATCAACTCGTTCATACATATCACACACATACAGACATAATAGCAAAATAAAGATAGATATGTATATGAAATATATATTACTTATTTTGTTTTGTTTAAGCGCCAATAAAAATTATAAAGACAACATTAGTACACCTACAAAAAAGCAATGTGCTTTGGTGCCGGATATTTATTAAAATTTCTATAAATAACTAGGTATTTTAAAATGTGTCTGACATTGTAACGTTGCTGGTGACACTTCCACCTTCATCCACAAACAGACTGTGGGAAAACCCGTATCTTTCAGGCAAAGGCTTCATTCCTTCATCTTTCTGTATACATAAAGTACAAATGAGCAATTGTATTTTGATACCATGCTTTCAATTTAAAAACATCAGACAATTTTAATGTTAATCGACCTGAGTATATTTGTATGTGGCTGAAACACTTGTCTGGGATTCAGTTTTTTACCAGAGAACTGTCAGACGACCATGTTTCCTCACACCTTATCTTTAAGACTTACACAGTATTTTCTGTGGCATTATATTTTCAGACATTCGCCAATATTGTATCCTCTTATTTACTTATTGACGAAATGCTGATTCTGAATCAGCATTGATCATGAATAAAATAAAATAAGTAGTTTTCTCAACAGATATACAGCAAAATATGAACTTTCCATCGGGCTTATAACTGATCGTCGGCTGGTTTAATGTGATCACTTACTCATAAGGCATACTCGAGGATTGGTCTGACATATGTTAGGTAAATCTTGAGCAATAGTGTTGGGTTCGGCGAGTAAAATGCCTTCTTAACCAGGTACAGTAGTGTATTTGCTTTTCAAAGTCACATTTCCCAAGATATATATACATATTATACCCAAAATGTTCATTTTTTTTACAATAAACAAATAAAATATGATCCTGCCCGATTTGTTTTTGGGCCTAATTTCAACCTGAGTTACGCCCAGGCAACAAAGCTAGTACATTAATAATATTATGTATGAGAAAGTAGTAAGTACTATCAGAGTATCCTTCATACGAGTTTCTTGCATCTATTTCATATATAATTGCTTCTCTCAGGTCCTACATTTGATAGTCTAAATGAAATTACTTCAATACGTTCTACTTAAGATTCATTCCGATATAAAAGAGCTCGAAGTACCCTGATCCTTTGACGACTTCAGCACACATTAATATACAGAAAGTGCATTCCTTGACTAAATGAATCTCAACGTACGAATGTATGCTACTCTGATTAAATAAGTTTCGTTCGAAAATATGTCGATCAAAGTATCGACATATATTTACCATCACTAGGAAAGGAGAACGCTTATTAAATTTAGTACCTACTTATAGAAAAAAACACCATTGTCACCTGCTTCTGCCAGCTATTTCTGTGGTGGCCCATTAGTCTTCTGCCTGCACCCTCGGCTTCCAGAGCTTTGAACGGAAGCCGCTCCTCTGGCATTCGAATGACGTGTCCAAGCCATCTCTATGAAGAGGAGTGTGGGTTCCACCCCGAGAGCCTCCCGGACATACTCGTTCCTTATTCGGTCTCTCAGGGTTAGTCTTGCCACTCTTCTGAGGTACCTCATCTCAGCTGCTTGTACTCTTGACCGTACATTCTCTTGAAGCATCCATATCTGGTGACCAAAAGAGAGTATTGGTCTATATACAATGGGATTGCTGGCAACACCGAATTTTCAAAAGGTTACATGTTTGACACGGGAGAATTAATTTTGAGTTTTTTTTAATTAAAATCGATTTGAATTGGCTGTAAAGTGTTCAGATGGGCAAATTATACTTTTCTTAGTGATTTGTGAAGAAAAAATACCGCTGTGAAGGTTGTTCTGTGAATTAACTACGCCATATACATTGCGCGTTCTATTGCGCTAACTACAACTACAATGTTTATATATTGATTTGATTCATTCTATTATCACTGATGTCCTTATCCCAAAGGAACACACCTACTTTACAAGTAAGATAACATCTTTACTATCAACAATCAACCTCATTATAGAGACACCATTATCATAATTGGAGAATTTCTACCACCAATCTGACAGTCGGCGGTTGTATTTGGGACTATTATATACATTACATACATGAACGCCGCTTAGCACCGTTGAAGCGATCATCCATAGCAGATAAAATTGCCTATATTATTTATTTACTACTACATTTTGGCAATCCTCCCTCAAAGAGTGCCACCTATATTATATATACTGTATACATTATTGTTCTGCCTACTGCTACAACAGAGAATATGCAAAGAATGTCTACATAGTACCTACTTAACTGATGAATGGTGATTTGATTTTGACAAGAAGCCTGCTTGAATGTTGACAGCCTACAAAATTCATGTGCGATTTGACAATTTTGGATGCATCAAGTTTATCTGGATTTTTAGTTATTTACTGCTGCGCTGTCGCACAAATTATAAATTATTTATTTATTGCATTCTGCCATATATCGATAACATATTATTATTGTTATTAATTATTTTATTCTTATTTTATTTTTCTTACCTTGATTGTTTTATTTTGGATACATTGTTTTATTACTTGGACTTTTATAGCATATTTGTTGTAATTTTGTCGGATATATTTGCTGTTGTTGTCTTATTTTTTTTTTTCTCTTTCACTACTTATTGATATACATATATTGATTGTTATTTATTTCCACAGAAAACAGGAAAAAGCTTTTTGATTTCTATTTATTGCACTGAGCGTAGTTGCTTTTAATTTATTTTGATTTCATCACATTGCTTGTTGTCTTGTTCGTTTGTCTGTGCACTTATTTTGTTTGTTTTATTTTTATTTTTTTTATTTTGTTTTTAGTATAAAGTGAACACGCTTGTTATTGTTTGCTTTGTTTATATTGGTCGTATACATTTTCATCGAATTACTTATCTAACTATACACATTTCATTGTCTGTATTGTTTTATTATCAAAAATTAAATATTACTATTTTATATACCTATACCTGTTGATGAACATCCGTTATTTATCTTTATTTATTGTATCTTTTCCTATAGGTGCACTAGATATACTACATATTTGAATGTCATCTATTTCGTTCCTTTATTAACGTCTTATTATTATTAATATATGCATATATATCTTTTTATTATTGTCCCATATTTTTTTACAAAATGAACACCTGTAAAGCATGCAACAAAGTCATGGATGGTTCTGAGTGTATCAGATGCTGTTCCTGTAACGACAATTATCACACACTTTGCATCGATTATGAAACAAGGCAAACTAAACGTACAGTGTGGAGGTGCCCATCATGCAAAAGCAGCCAGAGAAGGATTGATGTCAGTGCAGGTAAGACAGTCAAACAGCAAGACTTCCGCAAACCGGTCTCCGATCATAATGACAAACCCATACCATCCCCTACTTCCAATATTAAACAAATTCCTCAGAATCTGCTGCGGGAATTGGGAGATGAAATTATGACTCAACTGAGGGAAACATTATCCCAGGAATTCTCTGCGTTTCGTCAGGAAATGGCTGCATCGTACAATAACGTATTAAAACTAGTGGAAACACAATCGAATATCTTAAATGAGAAAATTAAGTTGATCGATAATTTGGAGAAAGAAAACTCTCAGCTGAAATCACGTATAACGAACTTAGAAGTAAACATGAATCCTACCAAATTCATGGATGAAATCGACGATAGATATCAAAGGTCTAAGAACATAATTGTGTATGATGTGGAGGAATGCAGTTCCGAGTTGCAGGCTGTGAGACTCTCCAAAGACAGAGAAGCTCTAACCCGTATACTAAATAAGATTGACAGTACTGTTAGTGAGTCGAATCTTAAGTGTATTCGACTCGGTAAGCGAAATGATTCTAGACCCAGACCTCTCAAAGTCTTTCTTAACAACCAGGATCAAGCACTAAATGTTATCAGAAACCGTAAAAAGGTAGAAAATCATAATATATATGCCGATCTTACTCTCTTACAAAGAGAGCAGTTGAGGGAGCTTAATAGAAATCTTAATGAGAGAAGGGCAAACGGAGAGTCGGATCTCTATATAAAATACGTTGGCAGTAAGCCAGTAATAGCAAAGTCTAAATACTCAAAAAACTTAGCATCTACTACCAGAACGCCCACGGAATAAGGACTAAGTACACTTCCATCCCCGCACTCATACAAGGCTTTGATCACCGTATTATAGCTCTCTCTGAAACGTGGCTCGATCCGAAAATCTCCAGCTGTGAGCTGGGATTCTCGGGTTACACAATTTATCGTCTGGATCGGAGCCCTGACACCAGCGCCAAGCTAACAGGTGGCGGTGTACTAATCGCTATAAAAAACGATATAAATTCGAAGGAACTTAAGGTGACACATAAGGATGTTGAACATCTCTTCGTACTTATTAAATTAAAGGGTAAGCGAAGCATCATTATAGGATGTGCTTATATACCAGGAATTTCCACATTGGACTGTTACCAGCACCACTGTGAAGAAATTGAGAGCTTGGCATCCAAGTATCCAAAGGCTGAGTTCATATTAATGGGGGACTACAATCTCCCAGAGGTATCCTGGAGTGATGGTGCTCCGTTGACTACAAGAACATCTAATAAGGCGTCCACTATCAAGGCCGTATCTGACCAGCTTTCTTTGCGTCAGATGAATGGAGTCCTTAATTTCAATGGCGTTATCTTAGACCTAATTTTGACTGATTTATCATCAGGCATTACAGTAACTCAATCCCTGGACCCCTTGTTTAAAATTGACCCTCACCATCCTCCGCTCGATATACATATTGTTTTGAAAGACCATACTGAGCCATCCACACCTCGCAGCTTCAAGAATTTCAACAAGGCTGATTGGGCTGCTATAAGTAATAATATTAGTAACTCGGATTGGGGAAATTTGCTCTCTAATCAAGATGTGAATGTAAGTGTGGATATATTCTATGAGAAAATCAATACTCTTATAGATATTATACCACAACTTATCCAAGGTGGGTGAACAAAGAGCTCCGACTACTAATCGAAGAAAAAAAGCTTGCACACATTAACTACAAGTATTCTTTGAGTAATTCTGATTACAACCGCTTCAGTGACCTAAGAAAGCAGTGCAAAAAGCTATCTACTAAGCTACACAATAAATTTATACTTGAAACTGAAACCTCCCTCGTGCAAAGCGTTAACACTCAATGCTTCTGGAGATATGTGTCATCTTTGAATCCAAAATCGAATAAAAATGGGGATAGTTCTGCGCTACCCAAAGAGATGTATTATGATAACAAAATCGCACACTCGGACCTTGACAAAGCTGATCTTCTAGCTGATTGTTTCAGTGATGTATGTATACGTCCAGGTTGCTGTTCCGCCTCTCGACAGGAATTATGATAGCCTAAATAAAGATTGTATACAGATTCCAGGTTTGCAGATTGATAACCACGCTGTATTTAAATTATTGAATTCCGTTGACACCACAAAGGGCCCTGGACCTGACGGCGTTCCTCCTTCACTGATAAAAAAATGTGCGAATGCCCTTACAACTCCTATGGTGCTTTTATATACCCGATCTTTGGAATCTGGCGTATTTCCAACCCAATGGAAGCGTGGTTACATCACTCCAATATTTAAAAAGGGCGACAAGAACGATGCAAAAAATTATCGTCCGATCTGCATACTGTCAATGCTGGGAAGATTATTTGAAAAATTAATATTGAATTATATATTGCCCTTCATTCTGCAGGCTCTGTCCCCCAAGCAACACGGTTTCATGCCGGGCAGATCCACAATGACAAACCTTACCCAGTACACCGACTATCTAACGAGTTCTTTGGCTAATGGATGTCAGGTAGATTGCATCTACACTGATTTTTCTAAGGCCTTTGATTGCGTGGATCATTTGGTGTTGGTGGAGAAACTCGAGTATATGGGTTTTGATGGCAAATTATTGGAGTGGATTCGAAGTTATTTGATGGGGCGAGAACTGTTAGTGAGAGTTGGAAACACAACATCTAAATCTTTCCCTTCTACCAGCGGTGTACCGCAGGGATCACACCTCGGGCCTATCCTTTTCAATATTTTCATTAATGACATTGTGTGCTGTCTGACTGATGTGCAAGTGCTACTGTACGCAGACGATTTGAAAATGTTCCGCATAGTGGGTGATGTTAATGACTGTGCTGTATTGCAAAGGAATATAAATATTCTATTCGCATGGTGTGTAAGGAATGGATTAACTTTAAATGTGACTAAGTGTAATGTTGTGAGATTCTCAAAGGGAAGGAGTGTGTATGTGTATGATTATACTATGGATGGCGACAGTCTAATAGTAATGGATGAGATGCGTGACTTGGGTGTTATTTTCGATAGTTGTTTAACTTTTGTACCACATATTACAGCCATAACCGAAAAAGCATTGAAAATGCTTGGTTTTATAATTAGGATATGCAGAGACTTCAAAAACCTAAAGACGCTTAAAACCTTGTATGTAGCATATGTTAGGAGTCAGTTGGAGTATGTAACTCCGATTTGGTCACCTTATTACGGAGTACACATACAAGCGCTGGAGTCCATACAGCGTAAGTTTCTTAGACATGTGAATTATCGCATGGGAATACCACTGGAGGATATTTCCTATGACTTCCTACTGCTGGAGATGGGGCTGGCAAGGCTCTCTGATCGACGTCTGGTCTCGGATCTTATTCTTCTCAAAAATATAATAACATCACATTACGACTCAGCAGAGCTAATTGAAAAAATTCAATTTCGTATACCATCCAGACCCACCCGTCATAGGGCCTTGTTTAATGTAAGTAATGCCCGTACAAACTACGAAATGTATTCTGTGTTGAATCGGTTGCATATTGAGGGGAATGAGTTTGGTGGGATCATTGATTTGTTTCATGACACGGAAGTGGTGATAAAGATTAAGTTATTTCATCACTTTAGTGCAATTTACGAAGAGTCCCTCTCCTAATTTCGGTGATCCATATTTCATGCCGATAGATATTATTTCTTACCAATGATTATTGCGTTTTTTGAATTGCTGGTTTTATGTTTTTGAATTGTTCTTATTGGTTGATTTTTTTTTGCAATTGATTGTTTATATTTTGACGATGACTGGTATATACATATATTTTAATTTGTTATTACCTAAAATCAATTTTATTGAATTTGACAGTTACTATTGTTTCTCTTTTTTGTTGTTAACTAGTCATTATCTACTCAATTGTTTATTTATATTTTAACAGTGACCTTTATCCTTTGTTTTAACTATTTAGTACCTATTATTGATTAAGTATTGATGTTTTACAATCACTATTTTCATGAGCATTTTACTAATTACTATCGATTATCAACTATTATATATTATTTTAAATGGATTATTATTTTATTTTAATCTTAACCAATTATCACTTATATTTTAATAACGACTATTTTTGTTTTGTTTGTCTATTTGTTGCCTATTGTTAATTATTTTCATTTTTTATAACCACTATATTATTATCGTTGTAATCTTAATATGGATTATGGATATCTTTTTGTTTTTTTAATTTCATATATTCAGTGATGATGGCCTTACCATGATTTTAATTTCAACTAATTATGATTAATAGATCGATTGTTTATATTTTAACGAAGCCATTGTTTATTATATGTGGATGTGTGTGTGTTTGTTTTATTGTTAATGATTAATTATTGTCTTTTACTGATTATTTGTTTCCTATTTCTATTGCCATTTTGGTTTAACTATTTACTACCCATTTATTGATTATTGGTGTTTTTCAGTTAATTATTATTAGTATTTTATTTTTAACAAATTTCCATCCATCATTGGCTATTCATGTTAATATAACTGTTTTTTATTATTTTTTTTGACATATTTTTTTCTTGATTATTTATACTCTTCCCGTGTTAAACATGTACTATTATATTGTTAAAGGCACACTGGTGCCGTATATTATGTAATAAATAAATAAATATATAGATTTGAATATTGTGATTTTGGTTTTCTGGCTCAATTCCTCTCTAGCGATCACTGGACTTTTTAGTGATTCGATTTAAATTCTCTATCAATTTAATAAGTATGTTCGTAACTTTATACTATGCTTACAAGTAAAATAGGAAAATGGAAAATTTCTTAGTTCACTTTTCTATCAAATAATAACATTATTGAATAACCAAATGAAATTGAAATTTTCTTTTCAATTTTCTTTCAGTCTCTTCCATATTCCTATTCCCTCTATTCCTATCTCCTGCCTGACTATTATTCCCTGGCATTATTACTGTCATCCCATACTCTCTTATCCCTCTCGAAGTGGAGAGCCCTCTCACATTGTTAGTGGGGAGTACAGAAGTGTATGCTAGGAATATGTAGTATAATAATATGACACCACAGCTCTTAAATAATCCAACCTATTCTTTTTCCTGCGAGCCTGATAATTTTATATTTATTTTTATATTTCGTACGCAGTGGTTAGCTGCCAGAGATCGCAGCATTGCGATAAGCTCGCCCTAGTGAACAAATGTTGTGATTTATATTCGTAATGTTAACATATCTCAGTATCTCGTTTTCCCGCCTGACTATTTTTCCCACAGTCATCCCATACTCTGTCTTACACCTCTCGAACTGAAGAGCCCTTTACACATTCTTAGCGGGGAATAGAAAATAAGGAGTGTCTGCTAGGAATATGTAGTACAATAATATGACACCACAATTCTCAAGTAATTGTCTTCTATGTAATCCAACCGATCCTTTTTCCTGCGAGCCTGATACTTCTTAAGTAAATTTATCTAATACATACGAGTATAGTGCCTAACGTACGTAGGTTCGGGATTATCTCGAATACCTTCGTATTTCCTCGGTGTGTTTTACGTAACTATGTTGCATAAAAAATTCAAGAGATGTCAACCATTATTAAATTTCTAATACAACCATTATTAAATTTCTAATACATACGTCGGTCTCCGAAGCGGGAAGTGCCGATTTCAAATCACTTCACGACAAAAGGTTTTCGCTTACTGTGAAATGTGCGGGAAAATAGGGTTTGTGTATACAAGCCCGATCCCGAAAAAAGGGAGCTAAATATTTTACCGTCAAGAGCCTGTTAAAAAAAACTGTCAAAAGTTCTGATATTTCAGGCAAAAGCTTGTAATTTAGCCCCCGCCCATCTGAGCCTAATCCTTTGATATCCGTGATATCTGGATTGGTGATCAATGTTTCCCAGTATTAGGCTGATTAGTTTATATGTCATGTAAACTCTTCTGGCTGATAATACTAAGAAGTATGTTGGCAACTCCTGCCTCTGCGTTTTAAAAAACGAACCAATTTGTAATACGTGGAATATTTTTTAGAAATTCGAGTTAACAAATTTGTAAGTATTCATTTTTGTATCGTGTTAGGTACTTGGAATTTTATTGTTCTGTTTAGGTTAGGTTGCTACATACAAAAGAAAAAAATGGTAGGTAGTCTATAAGGACTTTTTGACTGCAAATCGGAAGAATAGGTCTAAAACAGAGGTTCTCAAACTTTTATTGTCCCGTAGACCCTTCGGCAGCTTTTCAATTTTCTGTAGATCCCATCCATCCTGAGGCGCGCTGAGAGTTGAGGAAGGATTGGTAATAGCTAATTGGGCTCCGAATAAAGTTTCAATATATAGATTTGTCAAGAAAGGTAAATAGGGCCGCAGGCAGTTTTCGTATAAAAGTCTTACAAAACTGTCTACTTTTTTTCATTTTTTTTTGTTTCAATTTGGTCGACTTTCCCGCTCTACTGAAGGTACCGTACGGCCCTGGGGCCTAAGTTAAATCGCGAAACGTGACGGAAACGTTGGCGTTTTACTCGTTCAACTATGTTGTCATTGACGTTATGAAGTTTTGGACAATATACATCCAGAGCTGCATCGAACTAATCCACACCTTTTTTTTATTATTTAGTTTTGTCACCATGTAATTATTGTTTCCATTATTTTTTGCTGTAACTGTTCATAAGTTTTTGGTTTATGAGTTTGCAATGTATACATTTTATTCAATATCTAAACCTGACGATTCCAAGTGCCTTAAATAAGGCCTACGGATAATTTAAAACCAATAAACCAATAACAACGGTATCACCATGGAAACTACATTATCACCGTGGTGACAACTCGTAAAACGCCAACGTTTCCGTCACGTTTCCGTCAAGTTTCCGTCACGTTTCCGTCAAGTTTCCGTCACGTTTCCGTCAGGTTTCCGTCACCTTTCATGGTTTGACTCAGGCCCCTGTTCGCAGACCCACAATTTTTAGTTTCGTTGACGTAGACCCCTTGCAGTTCAAAATCCACCCCTAGGGGTCGATATATACCACTTTGGGAATGACTGGTCTAAGATTATAACGAGGCCTCGTGTCTGTGGCGTACCCCTGAGGCGATGCGTCTGTTCCTTATTTTACCAAACATAATATAAAATACAAAACATCTACATAACAGTATGGATAATAATATTTGCCTATCACGATAGCTGCGTTCGACGAAAACCTTGGGAAATTGATTTAAAAAAATAATATGCTTAAGAGTAGGCATATTGACACTTCAAGAATTTCTAAAAACGGGAGACTTAATTAGATCTCGACAACCTTTTACTATAATATGCTTTGGAACAAAATAGGGTAGATGCATTGAACCTTTATCTAGGGAATAACCGTAAAAGATTTTTTTATATATTGTATAGATTTCTCAAAAAAAAAGTATGTGAAAAACACCTGTGATCTTTTTTCCGAAAGACAGAAAGTCATTTCCCGAAAGACGTGGAGATTTTTTTTGTATTGTTTAAAATCTAGGGAATGACTGTGAAAGTTTTTAGATTGAAACGAAATTAACCCCAAAAATAGAAAAAACGCTATTTTTACCATTTTATCATGGGATTGTTCATGCGATTTTGACCCTTATTCCGTGGGAAATTACCGTGACGTCATAGTTGAGTCGGGAGCTTTAAAATTGTTTTCCGTTCAAGTCGGTAATTTGAAACTCTGAAAAAATACAGAAAACCATACAAATTTCTCAAAAATCTGAAAAGTGGATGGGGTGGATCTTATTTTTATTCACTACATTTTATTTAGGGTAGGGAGAGAGAACAAACTGTTAATTAACATTACATTTTTTCTTGTGCACGTGTTGTTTATAAATCCTCTAAATATATTTAGAAACCTACATATAACCTTTAAGAACCTATATTGTAGAGTTTGCAAATCCAGCTATTTTATCCACCATTCATACAACAGTATTTTGATGTATCTGGATGACACTTTAGTAGAATTGAATAAAGGGGCGCTTTTGAGTTCCCATATTTTTTAATACTAAATAGTGGCCCCCTCTCTCCATACCGCTGTCTCCTGACTTTTCTTTAGTTTTGAATATTATTCACGTTCTATTAGAAATGGCATTAATATTTTAATGCAAAACCCCTTGATTTTGGAAGATGTTTTCTTCAGAAATTTCGTTAGCTCTTCTTCATCCCACACCCCCATTCATCCCCCTCCATCTACCCCCCCCCTCTCCCCCATAAGTTGCCCCTCCACTTGATTGGCTGTCAGTGTCTGCTCACACTCTTTACTTTGACATTGTCTAATTTAGCAAATGCGCATTTAATCAAACTGTCCCGCTTGAGTGTTAGTCAATAGGAACATAAATCACTGGAGCTATAATCAAATTAATAAAAACAAATTATGTCAAGAATATAGTGGATTTGTATGTATAATAGGAAGAAATGAAAGAGGATATTGCAATATAAGTGATTTTCAGCAGCTATTTGTCAAAGTTATCGAATCAACAATGAACACTGAAGTAGCGGTACTACTTAGAGCTATATTTCAACTTTACAGTGAACGTTGCTAAGTCAGTTGAAATAATGCAACGTAAAAATAATAATTTAAAAGCCAAGATTTAATAATTTCACATCCTAGATACATTTTTCGCGGTTTTCTAGACGATACCAAACACGCCCTCTTGAGACGCTTGGATTTCTTCATTCCATCGGTGTCTTCAACCAAGAATCGACAGAATCAAAAATTGTGAAAAGATATGAGTGCTACTCGTGAAGCACTTTCGTGAGATATCAATCACGGCGGTATGCGGTGACTGGATCCTCTCGATCGCTCGGTGTCTTCCAATGCTTGAGCTGGACAAATTCTGACTTACGATCTGGATTTCTTTTCCAAAGCCCTTTCATTAGATACTACATGACCCCACACAACTCTTGGACCCCCTGAAACGCAGAAAACCAGTCCATTTTTACACAGAATCGTATTGTCAGCGAATTTACGTACGTTAGCAAAGTTTCAGGTCTGTTAGTAGTTAGAAAGTGGCTGAAAATAGATTATCATATTTTGTCCAGCTTAAGCTTACAAAGCTTTTTCATATCTTATTCAATTTGAATTCTATAATACTCTAAGTAATATTATTTAAATTTAAACTAGCTTAGTCTCTGGAGTACAACTTTCGTGATTTTTTTACAAGTTGTTTACGATGCTTAAAGTATAAAAGAATTTAAGTCTAAAAAAAGTTGTAAAGAGTTGTAAGGCAGGGGAATTAATCAAGAACTTTAGTTTGAGACAATATTGAAATTACAAGATATACCTACTTACTTATGCTATTTATATTCTACGGTATGGAAGAAAATAAGATGCCGATATTTGGGTACTAGCCCGAGTAATAAAGGATTTTACCTTGCAAAACGAGAAGTAGGTATTTCTGATTTTTGGATATGGACTATGTACATAGCCCTACTTAAGTATTTAGCCTATAACCCTTCAAAACAACGTAGTTCCATTAATATTATTCTTAGATAATTTTAGGCGTAAAATTCATAGTAAATTGAATGTTCTACAACATTTGCTAATTTCATTTTCCATTACAACTTACTGTTACGGAAATATAATAATTTATTTTTTTGATTTTTCAACGATGCATAGCTTTTTTAATAATAACATTATGAAAACTTTTTTAATAAAAGTTATAGGAAATTAAATATTCTATTCTTAAGTTTTTTTTCAATTCTTTCTTAATTTTTTTTTCTGGTATAAAGCTGTAAAACGCTATAATCATTAAACTGAAAACTGGTCAGAATTTCGTACGTTTTTGGCTCGCCCTAGTATATGCACAAAAAAATGGATTCTTTACCACGATAGCGACCTATATAACATATCCAAAAATCAGAAATACTAATTCTCGTATTGCAAGGTAAGATACCATTTTTATTTTCCATTGAACGGAGCATAGGGAAAATCCCTTGTTTTTTTCCGTAATTAAAGTTGTTCAATCAAAAAGTTTTCTTTCAGAGAACAAATAGTAACAATAAATAAGTCTAGAATACTCGTAAGTATTATGTAGGTAGGAACTTATATTGTTATTGGCTATATTATTAAAAAACCCAACTAGGGATATTTACTCAAAAAACCCTGAAGTTTTACATAAAACATGCGACTCTTTCCTTCTTTCCTTCTATCTTCTTTCCTTAAAAAAAACGGGATACCTTAGATCTCGACAACCTTATAAATATGCTTTGAAAAAAAATACGGTAGATACATTGTACCTTTATCTAGGAAATGACCAAAAAAGATTTTTTATATATTGTATAGATTTCTCAAAATAAGAAGGAAAACACCTCTGATCTTTTTTCAGAAAGTCAGAAACTCGTTTCCCGAAAGTAGCGGATCATTTTTTTTGTATTGCTAAAATGCATTAAAATCTAGGTAATGGCCGTAAATTTTTTTGTAAATGGAGCGAAATTAACCCCAAAAAGTTTATAAAAAACACAATTTTTTATCATTTTTTTAATGGGATTGTTCATACTATTTTGAACCTTAATGCCTCGGTTAATAGTTTGAGTCCTACCCCTAAAAGAAGAGCTATGTAAATGTAAGGTATACCTTTGCATATTAGATTACTAAAATGTATCTACTTACCTAATTTGTTGAGTAAAGTAAAGAAATTAGGATCTATTGTTTACTTAAAAGTTTAGGTAAGTACAACTTAATTTTATTGAAACTAATTCTAATGAAGGTACTTGTAAAGCTACGTCACAAACGATAGTATTAAACTTCAAAAAACATTATATATTATACATAGATGGAGTTATTTATATAGAATCCCTAATTTGGCAGCCTAGTATAATAATGGTCGAATGCCAAAAGGTCGACATGGACAAATTGTCGACATGACTCCAATCCAAAAGGCCCATAAGGAAGAATGGCCAATATTGCCAGCCATAAATAAAGTAAATAAATAAATCTTTATTAGCCACAAATTAAGGTGTTACAAAACCAGACAATAGTACTGTGCCATACGTCTGTTTCTAATTTGTATGTATCTATTCTTCTTCTTTCCACTTTTGATCCTGTCGATCATATTTTATCTTTGTCGACCAATTGTCCTTGTTGGCCGGTTCTCTTTGTCGGTCTTTTGGAGTTTGGCCTTTTGTACTTGTCAGCCATCTGAACCATCTGTCTTTTTGTTTTCAGTATTTTGTACTTGTCGGCCATTTGTAGGTACTTGTCGGCTAATAGTCGATCTTTTATATTTTGGCGTTTTGTACTTGTCGGCCAATTGTCTTTTGGATTTTGACCTTTTGTAGTTGTTGGCCGTTCTCAATTCGGTGATTCGGTCTTTTGATTTTCAATCTTTTGTACTTGTAGGCCATTTGTCGGTACTTGTCGGCCCTTTGTACTTGTCGGCCTTTTGTCGGAATCCTTATTTTATACATACTTTATGAAATATGATTAATCACGTTTCAAGTTTCATCCATTGTCTGCAATTTTTAAATTAATTTTTCAATAATGTTTTTCCTTGAAACTTTTACAAAGAGTTCATAAATTATTTTTTTATTGCTTTCACAAAATTTCACAAATTACAATATTAATTAAGTACGTACTTACATCAGCCAAGATTTTTGGAAAAAAATATTAACAAATTCTTCTAATAGTTTTCTGTTAATTTTCATGCTGACTTGGTTTTCGACACAAATCCGTATTATTATCGACAATTTAATTAGAAATTAGTAATAAAAGCAGTTTTCAAGTTTTCGATTAAGTTTTCTTTCCTTTTCTCGAGTTGACTGTAAGACATTGCTTTTGCAATAAGTCCACCTTTTGGAAAAAAATCTGTGTCTAATAAGATTTATTGTTTATTTATTTATTTTATGGCTTCACATCCTAGAAATGTTTTTCACGGTCTTCCAATCTGTACCAAGCACTCCGGAAGGAAGCGTCATTCGACATCTATCGATGACCGCTCTAGACATTTTGTATCTCGTTTAATGTCAAGGGTTGTGGACAACGATATGTTTGATATTGCACAATACTATTCAATGAAAAGTAGTATTTACCAAACACATTTGGACCGTAGCTGAGGGTATTGCGATCGAGAAGTGTTCTAAATTCCGTATAAATTCGAACACTTCACAATAATAAAAAGTAGGTTGCAAATTTTGTGTCCACACCTTGACAGATGGCGTTAGCATCAGAAACATTGGGCCAGTGTGAAATAAAGTCCAACAGTAAAATATATACAACTTCCAAAAATTACACGATTGAGAGGAGGATGTGGTGGGATGGGTGAACGTTGCCCTGGGCATAAAGCGATCACTTAAGCCAGTCAAGGCCGACTTGTAAGTGTCGTAACAGTCATCCTAATTCCTCCCTAAGGGAGTTTACATAACGCTACGTGTGAATGAAGATGCCTCTCGTCTCTGTTGTGGAAAAAAACTGTAACATGCAAAAGTTGTCACAGGTCCTGCGTTACGAACATACTCGATTACCACCAGAATTATGTATGATGATGATATTAGGAAAATAATGAAACAAACATCTTGATGTAACGCAGTAAAAATATCTTATTATTTTACTAACTGTTAATTGAAATGACCCATCAGAGTTGGCTGGAGAAAGCAGGTGAAACACTCACGACGTCAAATAGTCTGTATTTGTTTCCATCTATTTTAATTACTTCGTCTCTCTTCACATTGTTTTAAAAACAAATTAAGTAGTATAAACAAATACTATTAGGTACTAGTATTTGAAGCCCTGCTAAACTGCCAAAAGTTTTGACGGATTAGCTGAAAAATTAATTTATGAAAGGATAGTACCTAACTTGCGTAATATTGCGTCCGGAAAAGTAATATTACTCAGCTGGTACTAAAGATATCATCAGAGATATTCTGTTTAGAGGACAACGAAACACCTATTCACATCTTCTGTAACTGTGACGCACTCTCTCACAAAAGAAGTCGCATTCTTGGAGGGCCCCTACTGGACTCCGAGAAGGCAAGACTACTCGCACCAAAACAGATTGTGAGCTACATGAGACACGTCGGCCTTGAAGACGAGTTGTAAGATTAAAGGGTGTCACAATAGACCTACTCAGGTTACAGTGACGCAGGGGATAAACAGTCCCCTGACCTAACAGGAAAAGAAAGATATCATCCTAAGAGTTAAAACATGGATAAATGAGAATATGTTTGAGTGACTGTTGTGGTTGTTATGCCTTTTGTACTTGTCGGCCAATAAGACGTCGACATTTTGACTTCTTCCACTTCCTTGTCGGTCATTTGTCGTGAGCGATTTTTTAACAATATCTGTCAAAGTGTGATGACTTGCGACCTAATGAAAATTCTTGCAACTAGACATATGGCAGCTAATGTTTTATTATAAAGATGTAAATAAATGTTTAAATGTAAAATGTTTTAATACAAATTTGTAACTCTGTCAAAACATGTCACATTTACGAAGAGATCAGGTGGATGTGTTAGTAATGGAATCGACCGACAGAGGGCGAAGGTGTAGATCTGAATTGACATACCGGATATGCTGTGTTCTATCCAATTTGAAATTGTAGAGCAGAATGTGTTGAAATGTTGTTTTAACTGAGAAGGAATGAGAATATTAATTAGAACGATGAGTGATTGAAATAATATGGATGTTTTTACCGGAATTAAAATGGATAAGTTGAGATGTAGAGGATGACAAACAGAAACAATTCGGAAAATGAAATGAATTAAAAAAAAACTATAATTTGATTTTCAACGACTGGTCCATTATTTAAACAGATTTTAGAGATCGCGCGACGAATTGCATCATATTTTTATGCA
The DNA here is from genome assembly GCA_963576895.1 of Ceraclea dissimilis. Lineage (NCBI taxonomy): Eukaryota > Metazoa > Arthropoda > Insecta > Trichoptera > Leptoceridae > Ceraclea > Ceraclea dissimilis. Next base: position 19,695,667 of record OY756363.1, read on the forward strand.
CCAGTTGCCCATCAAAAAAGATTGTGCAGAAATAGTCGTAATCACTAGCTGTATCACCCCTGCTTCGCAACGGCAAAATTTGGATGGTGCAGTAGATCGTCAGTGAAACCCAAAACCAGTGGAGCCATAATCGATGAGTCAAAGTACTGCAGAGCCACTAAAACTCACAACAGCGTTAGTGGCTCAACATAACACCGCAATAATTGTCTTCGTTGGTGACTGTCATACACCCTGATTATGAGCCTTTTGAACCCACACTGAAGACGTTTAAACCCAACCAGCTTCATTTAAGTCTAAGCTAGATCACCGACATCGGATCGATGACGTGTGTTCGGTTATTATTGAAATTCAATGAATGGGGTTAACTGGAAGAAATCGCAGTTCTGCGATAAGTTCGCCCTAGTGAACAACGTTTTATAATCTGTACTATGTCCATTTTGTATATTTATATGTGTTTGTTGCTTACTTTAAGTTTAAATAAATAAATAAAAAAATATTCTATGAATTGTATTATCATCAACTAGGTGTTTTTCTATATTTTGATATCATATTCGTCACTTTTTAGAAGATCCCCCCTCTCCCCCGGCACCGCGGGGAAAATAATGATAATTTCTGACTGATTGTAAAATAAATTCAAAGGATCTAATTAGTTGTATTGTCCTTTTATATCAAAATTGTTCTATTTTTTTTAAGGATAATCAGTCTAGCCTCAACGCAAAAGTTGTCAAGTCATTTTAATAAAAAAAAACTTTACTACATGTAATGTCCCAACAACTTTTATTTTTATAATATTATAAAGTAGCCACTTTTACATTTTAAGCTTTCAACTTTAAAAGCGCAGGGAGAGAGGATAGAAACAATTTCAGCAGAATATAAAAAAAGTTCCCAGCCAGCTGCTGTCATCGAGTGAAGAATAATGGAAACGTAATCACTCAATTTTTGCTGTAATTTGACAGAATATTATAAAGTGTGACAGCTTGTATTGAAATTAATATGTTCGGGCATTTTCAGAGCTTTTTTATCTAATGGCATAATGTAAAGATTCTAATGAATCCTTATTCTACGACAAAACTCAATTATGGCATTACCAGTGAATGCAGTCCTTGAATGAAAACACTCACAATTTATTTTAGCCATGTCTCATGTGACATTCAGAATATAAATTAAAGAATGTATAGTCGACCGATTAATGTAAAATCTTTAACGGCTGAATGGTGAACGTTTGTCGAGAGTAAAGTGATCACCTAAACTAAAGCAAACTATGGCTGGTCATAAGTCCAGCATTCTCCTTCTTAGACTATTCGTTAGTTGAGGTTTGTCGGGGGCTCCCTTAAGGCTAACCCTGGGCCCACCTCTTAATAAGATTTGCCTCAAAGTGAGGGTAAATAGGTCGCTATTAATGCGCCCGAGCTACCTGGGGATGTGGAGGGCCTAAGCCCGCGGGATTTTCCTTCAATGTTCGTTAGTTGAGAGGCTACATAATTGTTGAAATCTTTTTTATTACTTTCAATGCACACAAGTTCAGATCCCAAAAACCCAGTTGTAATTTGAAACAAAGTTATTAAACTGAGATGGTTTGGGCATGTTGAGAGAATGAAGAACGACAGGATGACTAAAAAGATATTTATATATGAGTGAAACAAGAGGTGTGGCCGCACTGGCCATCCTAGGGGGCGTTCTGGATCCGTTAATTTTCAACAGACGATCGCCCTATTGTTTATGGATCTATTGTTCTACATACATCATATCATACAGATCCACTCCAAAAAAATCACGAATGTGACGGAAGTAAGGGATGGATGTACCGATTGGAAAGTTTGACGTTCTGTTCTTTATTCTGTCAACTTGCGAATAGACAGATAGATAGACTTATTATGATGGCAAGTACATCTGCAATGTACTGAGTACTATACTTCTATGTTGGAAAGTGGTTTTTGTATGTACATACTGTTATATCTTTACACAGTAGGTATCTATACACAGTAAATAGAAGATTGTACTGGGATGTTAACATAATGTTTTACATCCATAATGGGATATGATATGACGGGACGGGGGGGACTGGCGACGGAGATGGAGGCCAGTGGGCTGAGCTGGGCTGGGCTGCACAGTATCTTCTACCCCTATTAAGTTTTGTTTTAGGGAAGACAACGACAAGTCGATGAAAAAGTTAACGAATACCATCGAAAATTTAGCAATAAAATAATTTTAGTATTGTATCGACTGTGTAGTATCATTATTATTTCGTATAGCTTTTGCCACCGTTGGGCGGCAACGTCAGAAGATAGGAGAATTATGCTATCTGCTACATACAGGAGAATTGTACCCTACAGAGCTTCGAAGCCATTCAAGGGCATTGGGTGTGGTATTGTGGATATCTGAAAATGGTCCAGGAAATGCTCTCAGAGGACAGTCTTCGACAATATGCTTGGTGGATTGCACTGGCTCTCCGCAGTCTCAGGCAGGAGAATGGCGTGAAGTGGAATAATTAATTTATGATTTGATATATACCGCTACCTTCGTACATAAACTAATGGCATTAAGTGTTTTAAGTACATATTGAACGATATTCGTATTCTATCAAAAATAATATAGGTACCATTCCTAATTCTATGAACAGAATCGATGTTAATACTGAACATCGAATGTGCTACGCATTCCTACATCTCTCTTCTACAAACTCAGTGACATGCGGCGGGCATTTGTGAAAAGCTTTCATAAAAAAATAATGTGTTCGCTAACCAGGGCTGGCGCAAGGGTTGGGCGGCACTAAGCAGAGCCGGGCGGAGCGGCGTCAGATGTCAGTTAAGTATTCGCGGCTGAATATTCATTAGCGTCACTTTCTAGGGCTAACCACATAGTGAGGCATATGGTGATTCTCTCACAAATATTTGGTTTTATATCCCTAAATCTAAATTAAAGGGACATCGTCGCCCAAGATTAACAACGTTCTAACTGACAAGACCGATGGGATTAATTCTTCGATAAAATGATGGGATCTTTCTCTCTTGCACGCAATATTGGTGTCTCGGTTTAAATATTGCTAAAATGGGGCTGCTGGGGTTAGCTGGAAGAAATCGCAGTTCTGCGATAAGTTCGCCCTAGTGAACAACGTTTTATAATATGTACTATGTCCAATTTTTTATTTTTATATGTGTTTGTTGTTTACTTTAAGTTTAAATAAATAAATAAAATAAAAAAATACTATATATTGTGAAATAATGTTTTAGGCTCCCGACCCAACTATGACGTCTCGGTAATTTCCCACGGCATTGAGGTTCAAAATCGCATGATAAAATGGTAAATATAGCATTTTTTTCCATTTTTGGGGTTGATTTGGCTTCAAACAAAAAAAAAATTACTGTTATTCCCTAGATTTTAAATCATATTATCAATATGTAAAAAAAACCTTCTCCACGACTTTCGGTAAACGAGTTTCTGTCTTTCGGAATGAAGATCACAGGTGTTTTTCACATTTTTTTTTTTTTTTGAGAAATCTATACAAGATATAAAAAGTCTTTTACAGTTATTCCCTAGATAAAGGTTAAATGTATCTTCTCATTTTTTTTATTCAAAACGTATTTGGTAACGGTTGTTGAGATTAAAGGTCTCCCGTTTTTAGAAATTTTTGAAATGTCAATATTCCTACTACTCTTAATCAGCACGATTTGTACGTATTGCCTCAATTATTGGTCGAAAAATTTATCGTGTAAGCGCACCTTCATGTTTAAAAAATAATGCCTTATTTAACATAAAAAAAAAAACGTAAAAATTCGCATGATTGACGACCGAAACGACGGTAATACAGGACGAAAGGTTTTATAACGCGTCGTATTTAAAAATATTATTTTTTGAAATAGGAATGAATTTTTATCACGCAATAATGTGTGTTTTTAAAAATAGAATGACAGACAGGTGATGGAGGTGACACGGCCGCGTCATAAAGACCTTGTTAGTGATGGGAAATTCAGCGAATCATACAACGTAATTATTCACTCTCAACAAACCTGTAGGAAAATGATAAAAAGGATTTAGAGAATCTAAAATTAAGTACCGATGAATTATTTATCATGATTTTTTTACCTAATCTGTCGTATAGCTGTCGTCTAAGACTATACATTTTCGTCTTAAATTTTAAAATAATTTCCAATGTGTTCCTTGAAATTTTGAACACATGGTAATTTGTCATAAAAAATGTCTTCTTCTTCTTTCTCAGCCATCTGTCCACTGCTGGATGTAGGCCTTTTCCATTTTTTTCCAATCCTCTCTTCTTTGGGCTTTCTGGATCCACCCACTACCATCTACGGGGACAATATCATCGGCCCATCTTTTCTGCGGCCGGCCTATTCCTCTTTTCATATCCCTCGGTCTCCATCTCAGGACTCTAGGTGCCAATCTGTCCACTCCCTGTCTAGCAAAATGACCTGCCCATTGCCATTTTAGTTTGGCAATGCGATCCATTACATCGGCAACTTTTGTCCGGCGTCTGATTTCCTCACTTCTTATCCTATCTCTCAGAATTAGGCCAAACATTTGCCTCTCCATCAACCTCTCAACAGCTGTGTACATTTTAGTTTCTGTATGTAAAAAAATGTATCCTGTAAATATTTGCACCTACACAAAAAAGTGTAAGTATTTACATAAAAAATGTAAAAAAAAAACTGTGCGTAAAAATGGAAAAATCCGTAATTATTAATACTTGCAATGCTGTAAGACGTTTTCGAAATACTGATATTTCAGGCGCAATGCTTGTATTTTATAAAAAGCAGTATATCTGAGCCTAATCCTGTAATATCCGTGTTAATCTGGATAGGTGAAAGTTTCCCAGTATTGGGCTGATGAGTTTATATGTCAATCATGAATGATAAAACATAAAAATATCTTCTGGCTGATAATACTGAGAATTGTGTTGACAAGTCCTGATGCCTCCGCGTAAAAGAATGGCACAAAAAACGATTAACCTTATTGTTATAAAAACATTATTGAATCGCCATGATTAGAACTTTTTTTACAAATTTCCCCTTCTATACAGGCGAACACAAACAACAGGGTATTTCATAAGAACATAATACCAGCTCATTTTATTTCACCAATTTATTTTTCCATCGTCCAAAACCCCTTAAACACATTGTAAACGGAATTGCTCGTTTTGGTGAATGGTTCCCAATAGCGTCCCACATACAATGGTCTCTATTCAAGTTATATTTTGGGATGTGTTTACCAGCAGGAATCTACAAACAAAAAATAAAAATTTGCTTCTTCCTATTTTTTCGCACAGCACGTATCAATATTGAACCAAAAGGTGAGTAAAAAATCATGTATATTGAATGAATCATATTAAGAATAGGCATATTGAGATTTCAGAAATTTCTAAAAACAGGAGACCTTAGATCTCGACATACTTACTAAATATGCTTTGGAAAAAATACAGTAGATACATTGAACATTTATTTAGGGAATAACCGTAAACGATTTTTTATATCTTGTATAGATATCTCTTTTTTTTTTATTTTTTCCGAAAGACAGCAACTCATTTCCCGAAAGTCGCGGAGAATATTTTTTTGTATTGATAATATGCATTAAAATCTAGGGAATGACCGTAAAAGTTTTTTGATTGAAGCGAAAATGCCCCCAAAAAATTTAAAAAAAAACGCTATTTTTAACGTTTGATCATGCGATTGTTCATGCGTTTTTGAACCTTAATGCTGTGGGAAATTACCGTGACGTCGTAGTTGGGTCGGGAGCATTTAAATGCGTTACCATCTACCTACCTGCGCGTTTTCTGATCCACTCTAAATATGAATTGAATATAGTTTGCTAGTATCTGACGGTGAAAATAGTATCGTATCTCACTGTGATATGTAATGTAATGTGTCCTTTGATAGAGATCAATTTATTTCTCGCTCGCTACAAACAGAATGACGGATGGGAGACATTCAGGATACAAAGTGGACTATTTAGGCTCTACAAAGGACGACCTGATGGTCGCTTGCCTCATCATACACACCATGTGCGTCGTCAGGGGATGGAGCAAGGGGGGCAACTGCCCCCCCTAGAGATTGAAATGGGTATTTATCTTTTCATACTAAATAGTAAAACGTCACAAAAAATCACATTACTACAACACATTTTCTCATCATACGAGTATCGTATATTTTTTTAATTAGTATGAAAATCCATCAGTTTTTTAAAATAATTATCTGAGGCGCTATTTTTTATCACTTAAAAAAAACCTTTTTCATACACATTATTGTGCAAAATATTATTAACATTTTCAAACAAACAAACTTTATCACGACCTTTTTCACTATGTCTCACATTTTTTTTTGCCTGCGGCGCTATTTACTCATTTTTCTTGCTTTAGTAATTTGCTTAATTTTTGTTGCTCCCCCCCCTAGCTCTGAGGCTGGCGACGCCCATGACACACACTACCTATAAAACTCAGGTAACAATCTATCGAAGTATGCAATAAAATAAATAAATATTAGGTACTACGACTATTTCATCATTATAGTTGTTATATGTTTCCAGAACTTATTGTATTGATATTTTTCTGGTAAGTCAACAATTACTATATCCAGAATATTTTCACTGTAACATTCAGGGAAGTATGTTACCCATATTTTAATTTTAAAAGGCAGTAGTACTTTGGCTGTAATCCAAGTCTGCCAGACTACCCCTGCACTGTACTAAGTTTTTTTGGTGCACATCTGTTTAATGTACTACGACAAGCATTTATTCAAAATTCTCTGCCAAATTCACTAAACTATGCTCCAAAACATTATATTTTTATATAATATGTTTTGTAATATTAAAATAATACATACAAAAAATTATCTGGGTCTGTATAAGAATTACGGGTAAAATACTACTATAGTCCAACAAAAAAAATTGTATAACTTTTTTTGTAGAGGATTTAGTAAGGATTATTTTCGTCATTGACCACATTCTCCTATCTCTTATATTACCATATTTTTAAAAAATGCGAAAAACCGCGAAGGGGGACCTTTCCAAGGGGGCAGGGGGAGTTGCGGCAGGATTTTGATAGGCAACCCTTGTGCGATTTATACTTTTTGGTAAGCTATCATTTAAAACACATTTCGATCAAATAGATGCGTCATATTTTTAACAGTCGGCTCTTAGGCTAGATAATACTAAAGATGAGATAATTAGCAATTATTGAGACTAAAACATGGATAACTGAAAATATTTTTTTGTGACTCTAGTGGTTAGAAATTGATTTTAGAATATTTTTTTCGACAATAAATAATTCCTCTGAAATTTACTGACACTTCAGATTATTCCCGTATTTTTTTTAGACAAAATGCTGTAATTTGGTTGATAAAATAGTTGAAGGACGCAGTGACTCTAGAGGAAATTTTTCTGACATTCGGTCCCCTCTTTACGCTGATGAAATTAATGCTTTTTTGTCTATTTATATACCATCAGGGTAAAGCTAAAAGAGCTGAGTTATAAATTAAGCTTTCGTGGTTTCTTTAGTACTTTTTTTTTATAATTCAAGGGTTTTTTATCTTCAATTAATCAATAATCTTGTAGGCGTTTTTATACTTGCGGTCCTTATTGTGAAAAATTTGCTTAGAAGACATTAAATTTAAATCTTGGACGGAGACTCGAGGGAAGGGAAATGATGGAGGGCGAGAAAAAAAGACGGTTGGTAGGTAGGTAAGATAAATAATAATAATTACAACCACCTTAAAATGGGCATCGCTTATTTTAAGTGGGATCTTAATTCCACCGCTTAATATCTTACAGCAGCTATGGTAATACAAATATCCCGACAATTAAATTGCTTAAGGCTCGCGACCCAACTATGACGTCACGGTCATTTCCCACGGCATTAAGGTTCAAAATCGCGTGAACAATCGCATGATAAAATGGTAAAAATAGCGTTTTCCCCCTTTTTTGGGGTCAATTTCGCTTCAATCAAAAAACTTTTTCGGTTATTCCCTAGATTTAAATGCATATTACCTGTAAAAAAATGTCCGCGACTATCGGGAAACGAGTTTCTGTCTTTCGCAAAAAAAGATCAGAGGTGTTATTCAATTTTTTTTTTTGAGAAATCTATGTAAGATATAAAAAATCTTTTACGGTTATTCCCCAGACAAAGGTTCAATGTATCTACTCTATTTTTTTCCAAAGAATATTAAGTAACGGTTGTCGAGATCTGAGGTCTCCCGTTTTTAGAAATTTTTGAAATTTCGATATCCATACTCTTAAACTGCTTAAGATATTTTACAGAAATGAGCAATTTGTAAGGAACAATGTACGGAAAATACGAAGATTATGTAGACCTACGATTGACAGTTAATTCGACTAACGCTGGTTGACTAATTCCACTAAATAAAATAAAATAAACAGTAAACACTTCGAAGATGATGTAGGCCCAATCATGTAGATTGGTTTGTACCAAGAATTTTAGTTCTTTCTCTCGCCAATCTCTTCACTTCCATGTAGGTGCTACAGCGTACGCTTCCAATAATCTGGTCCATATAACTGCTTCTTGGGCGACCTCTCACATGACTGCTCTCTAGCATTCCTTCTGCTATGGTGATGAGCAGGCCGGGGTGCCTGATGTTACGCCCTGTATAACATTTGTCTTGTCTCTCCGGCCTTACTCAACACCTCGCTGTTTGTGGTGTCGGTGTGATCTGTCCAGTGAATCTTGAGCATGCGTCTGTAGCACTACATGTCAAAGGCTGAAAGACGTTTGCATTCTTTGTTGCTTATTGTCCATGTTTCGCTCTCTCGGAGATGGTTCTGTGTAGGTGCCTCTCTTCTTAGACTCTGCTGAGCACCTCGGCATTCGTGATGTGGTCCTCCAGGGAATTCCCAGTATTCTTCTATAACACCACATCTCAAAAGCTTCCAGTCTCTTCCTATCTATTTCGGTGAGACACCATGTCTCACAGGAACGTATTCTTCTTCTGCAACAAATGGTGCAAAAACTTGGTGTTCACATGGGCGAACTATTCGCAAGGCTTCTAAATGTTTTCCACAAAAACATGAATAAGTCCTTCCTTTTTCATAGGTAATAGCTAGTTTTCTTGTTATTTCCAAGTTTACTCTGTTTTGGTAACATGTTTCGTTGCACTAGTGTTCAATATTGGCAAAGTTATCCTGAACAACTAGAACATTCAGTTTAATTTCGTAGAACGCAGTGGCGTACTGTGGTGACGAATGTATTGAGGTTTAAATTGGTGGAGATGTCGTTAATGGAAAACTTTTAGGTCTGGCCACCAGACAGTGGCGGAGTTAGTGGTATTAATAAATCACTAATATATTATTTTACTTGAGAATGACGTACCAGGGATAGGGTGACAACCTTTGAGTATTGAAGGACCTACATACCTACTGCCGTCCTACCTACAAGAGGTGCACCATGAGTAATATAAGAAGCATGAGATATCCTGTGTCAAGGTACTAGTATGTGATAATAAAAGATTAATACGCAGTAATACTGTATTTAATTTAGCTATTGATTTCGATGATGCCATCATTTTACCAATCACTTCGTTCAGGCCGGGCCTGGGATGTTTTCCATACTAAATTAACGTTCTCCTTTAAATAGGAAAATAAGGACTCAGATACCAACACCGATGAATCACAACACCAGTGGGGGCAATTAAATACCAGTGAAGGCTCGCGACGCAACTTTGACGTCATGGTCAGTTCCCACGGCACTAAGATTCAAAATCGCATGAACAATCGCATGATAAAATGGTGAAAATAGCGTTATTTCTATTTTTAGGGGAGAATTTCGCTTCAATCAAAAAACTTTTACGGTCATTTCCTAGATTTTAATGCATACTTATTATCAATACAAAAAAATCCGTGACTTACGGGAAACGAGTTTCTGTCTTTCGGAAAAAAGATCAGAGGTGTTTATCACATTTTTTCATAATAGATACCTATAAGAAATCTTTTACGGTCATTCCCTAGATAAAGGTTCAATGTATATCTACTCTATTTGGTTCCAAAGCATATTTAGTAAGGTTGTAGAGATCTAAGATCTTCCGTTTTAGAAATTTTAGAAATTTCATAATGCCTCCTTTTACATAAAATAATGGTAAAAATTGCTTGCGTAGTATTTTTTTACAAAAGGTACGAAAGGGCAGATATTCTGGAATTGACTGGTCACCCCAGCTGTGGTTTATAATTATTGATTTTGGATAAAGAACCTAAAGGATTAGCGATACAAGGCTCCTCAAACTTTTAGAGTATCTACTCAGAGTATGTGGGTATATCTGATAATAGGGATTTGGGGGAGCAGCGTCTCCCAAACTATTGTTGACAGATCCGTAAATAAAAATAAATCCTCCCCAAATACGTCGGTTCTTTTCCCTCAAATATTGATGTTTTATCTTTTACCATCAATACCCTTAATGCTAAGGACTCAAATATGACGTCACGCTCATTTCCCGTGGCGTTAAGATTCAAAATCCGTGATAAAATGTAAAATCTTTGCGTTTTTTTTTACTTTTTGCAGTTAATTTTTCATCATTAAAAAAAATTAACGATAATTTTCTAAATTTTAATGTACATTATATCAATACAAAAAAATCTCTGCGACTTTCAGTAAACGAGTTGCTGTCTTTAGGAAAAATATCAGAGGTGTTTTTTACTTTTTTTTGACATTAATAAACCCGCCATTTGGTAAAATGATTTATATACAATAAGTATTTTTTTTTATTTCTATTTTTATTTAAGTATTTAGAAATCTATACAAGATATTAAAAATCTTTTACGATCATTCCCTAGATAAAGGTTCAATGTATTTACCCTATTTTTTCCAAAGCATATTCAGTAAGGTTGTCAGCCTAGATCGAAGGTCTCCCGTTTTAGATTTTTTTGAAATGTCAATATGCCTACCCTTAAACCACTAGGTAACGTATTAGCTGTCGAGGGTATTAAAAGGAAAGTGTACGCAAGATTATTCTGGACGAGATAGGTAGGTACCGTCCTAATCCTTAATCACGGTATTCAATATTGTATAGTGATGATTGAAACAGATATTTTTGAGTAGGTACCGAATCAATATTCGTTTCATTTCGATAGCGACTCTTATCGTGGTACGATATTTTAATTTAAGATATAGATAAACATACGAGGTTGTGCAAATGTGCACACAAACCCAAATACTTTGCTGCACACTTGTCACTAGGCTAAAGTGCACAACAGTTTGTCAGCTCCGGGACTCAAACTTGACACGTCTTGCTTGAGAAACTCTCGTTCAACCCAACTCACAATTCACTTTAGCTCCTAGATTAGTTCTTGAGCAGTTCTAGATTCGTTCTTGAACCAATCTAGGAGCTAAATTGTTACTTGGGATGCACACGAACTGATTCATTGTTTTGTCTAGCTTTCAGCTACATTTTAAAGTAAAATAAGTAGGCACCTATCTTCAAAATAATAGCATTAATTCAGAATTGTTCTGCGAGTCGTTCTATGCAAGAACCGCGTATGTGTCAAAAAGTTTAAGTTCGTACTGAGTACCGGCAATATTGTTTCATGGTTATACGTCGAATAGAAGGGTTGTAAAATAAGGGTTACGTATGGAAATCCGGACTTTTATGATTGAAATACCGAGATGGATCTAAGGTTGAAATACTCACTTCTATAAAAAAATCTCAACATACGCCTTATTCTTCTCTTCTTATCAGCCTTCTTTCCTCAAATGATATAGGCCTCTTCCATCTATTTCCACTCATCTCTGTTCTGACCCTTCCGCGTCCAGGTTCCTCCAGCGATTTGGACAATATCTTCGGTCCATCTATTTGATAGCCTTCCGACGCTCCTTCTATCGGTCCGAGGCCTCCACTTCAATATTCGTGGCGCACCTGGTGTCGCCCCGCCTTGCCATATGTCCTGGCCATTGCTACTAGAGTTTTGACACACGGCTCAACATACACCTACTTAAAGTTAATTCATACACAGTTCTTACTTATAACGGCAGTGCACGAAAAAATGTTCATCGGATACTTAATCGTGGGATATGAGTAAGTAGGTACCTACCTACCTAATAATCGTATTACAAAATTAGCATAACGTAGGTACTTATATAAAAATGTTTTCACATTTTTTTTTGTTAGCAAATAACTGTTAAAATATAACAAACTCTTATTAAACGTTGAATCGGTAGGTGTAGCTAATTCTCGTTTTTTGTAACAGACATGATATTTTTGGAACACCACTATATTTTTTTCGCTCATAATCTGATGACCGAATCGAAACTTTTTTTTTTAAATCCGATTTTGATCCTTAAAGGTACCTAATCGTAAAAAAATAACTTTTTAAGCCCAGATTTATCGTGTCCTTATTTAGATTATTTTGTCCATATAAAAAAATGTGAAATTCACCAATTGAAACAGAGATTTTGAAAATTATAATTAAGATAAGTTATAATTCAATTGTTGTAATACAAGTCCATACAAATTCAACATGAAGCCAATTTATTGACACAATAGTGTCAAAATCGTCAAATTTTATATCTCTCACTTTACCAACTGTCAACAATGGATCTTAATTATTGATGCCTCATCCACATGCTCGCCGACCCTCCACGTTTTTTTGCGTGAATGAGTAAAAAGACGCTAACCGTCGATTACGTATACAATCCAAGACAATCACCCCGTCCGCACGTCTTTTTACTCATTCACACAAAAAACGTGGAGGGTCGGCGAGCATGTGGATGAGGCATTATAATAGTGTTAAATAACACCTTCTACACCCATTAAATACAATATTACTGCGTATTATTTTTTTAATATCCCACACTAGTACCTTGACACAAATTATTTCATGCAAGTTATTAAATTTTCAAGGTGCTGGGAGAAGTTATTAGATTTTTTAAAGGAAAGTGTCATCGCAGACAACCATAATAACAACGATAGATGAAGTAAGCTAAAGGCGTTGAGCATTATACAAAGTACGTCGTTGATAAGAAATCCATAGGTAAAACCACCTTGAGCTGCGAAGCCTTGTGACCTCCTAATATTCCAAATGTGAACATTACAGAGTGAACTCATAACAGTAACGTATATACATTTTGATTCAAGGGCATTCGCTTTGTAAGTGTGTAATTTTTTAATATAAAATTAAAAATCACCAAGTTTTTGCATGTTGTTTTAAGTATTTTTCTGGAAAAAACTAATCCGTGAATTATAATATTATTATAATAATGATGTTGTGTCCTTTAATAATTCACGTTACTAGTCCTGTATACTGTATTTCGCCTGCTGACATCACAGATCAAATTTCAGTATTTCGTCTGTTCAAAATCGCGTGAACAATCGCATGATAAAATGGTAAAAATAGCGTTTTTTTCCATTTTTGGGGTTAATTTCGCTTCAGTCAAAAACTTTTACGGTTATTCCCTAGATTTTAATGCATACTATCAACACAAAAAATATATATTTCTCCACGACTTTTGGGAAACTAGTTTCTGTCTTTCGGAAAAAAGATCAGAGGTGTTTTTCACTTTTTTTTTGAGAAGCTATACAAGGTATAAAAAATCTTCTACGGTTATTTCCTAGATAAAGGTTCAATGTATCGATATATTTTTTCCAAAGCATATTTAGTAACGGTTGGAAATCTAAGGCCTCCCGTTTTCAGAAATTTGGGTACTCTTAACATCACAGATGGAATTAATTGTAAAATCATTATTCGGGTTGACTGCAAGATATTGTTTGTGCGATAAGTCCACCTTTTTTGTGTTTATTTATTTATTAATGCACATGGAACAGATACAGTCACAAAAACAAACATTGATAGGTACATTAGTGCAAAAATATCAATACACAAGACCAATAACATCCAGTTGTTGCAAATATTGTTCGTGTAAGAGCACCTTTAGAAAACGAGGGAAGGGTTTGGAAGAAGTCTCTTTCCAACAGTGGAGAGACCAGGGCTGGAAAGAAGAAGAAATAATTTTCTATGATTATCTCTGTCGTACACACAAACATCTCTTGGTGTTTTTAATATTAAATGGATAATGTATTTTACTATGCAAAACCAGTTACAAAAAACAATAATATTGAAAATAATAATATTTGGTGGAAGTATTTAATAATAGGTATATTATATTGTATAGTCAATAGTGTATTAGGGGTTCCCGGAGAAAAACCCATAAGAATATTGCTCAACATTAATAAATCTCAAAAAAGACAAAAGTCCTTTAGAAATATCCTCTACGGATAAAAGCCCAAACTTTCTAGTTGGATTCCAGTAGATGAATTATTTATAAAATGTTGACTATTTTATTAATTATCCCATTTTAGATCCGCTTATTTATTTGTTTACTTCTAAAGCTATGCTAGTTTCTAACACACTGAAAGAAATCGTAAACTAATAGATACAATTAATTTTATTTTCAAAATCCAATTACATTTGAGATTTTGTCCCATGAGTATATTCCTAAAGGGCTTTTGTCTTTTTTGGAATCTATCCATATTGAGAAATATTCTAATGGTTTTTTGTCCAGTCACGTCTATTAGGTAGGTACTCAATATACCAACGCATAAATTAACCACAAAACACTTAACATTATTATATTAAGCGCAAACCAGAATACACTTCAAACATTTGCGGTTGAACCAGTAGCAAAATATACCTACTATCTATTTAAATCTATAAAGCAATGTGCCTAACATACTCGTTGATCGACACACAGCCCAAACGGCTAATCATATAGAAGTGAAATTTGGAAGACAGATAGGTTTTAATAGAAAACCTTCGACTACGGAAGGATTTTTGAAAATTGCTCCTATCTCCGCTATTTCTCACCTAAGAAGTTGGTGAAATCCAGCAGTAATGTGTTAGGAAATGATTCGTTTAAAATAGGACAATCTGGAGTTCTGTTCTCTCTGGCAAACTTTAAAAATTTAGGTGCGAGTGAAATCACAGGTTATAGCTAGTACTATTATAAGAATCATGGTAATCGATGCTACTATTAATGTAATGTTATAGATTATGTTTTAGATCACCCGCAGACGAGTGGCGATCGGCAATAAAGCAAAATATAAATAGAAGTCTGACAATGAAATAAGGAATTTTTACGTATTTGTTGAGTGTTTTTATATTACGAGTATAATGTAATTCAGGGTTTGACAACTATTTCTGCTTAAATATAGGTGATTCAGAAACGAAGAAATCAGACGGCCAACCAAGGTTACCGACATAGCAGACCGTATTGCTAAGTTAAAATGGCAATGGGCAGGCCACGTTGCGAGACAGGGAAATGTAAGGTGGGTATCCAGAATCCTAACATGGCGACCATGGGAGAACAGAAGACCAGTAGGACGACCAGTCGCAGGAAGAAACTGGTGGCAAAGCTCAAAGTAGAGGAATTTGGAAAATGTTAGAAGAGACCTACACCCAGCAGTGGAGTGGAATATATGAACATAGATAGAGGATAAAAAAAAAGAGTTTTGATATGGCCTTTTGAAAATTGAAGAGCAGGCATGAAAATTTTTCATTTAGGCTTTTTGACAATATCTCTTAAACTGCTAACTCCATTTTAACAAACAAACCAAAAATCAGAGTAAATAATTTAGGTTTTAAATACCTTTATTTGTGTCTTTTGCTTTAGAATATAGTAACAATTTTTTTAATAAACATCTTTTTTGTGAAAAAAAGGTAGTTTTTTGTAATAAATATAAAATTTCTAAACACATCGTGTTTCTTTTTAAATTTTACGATGTAGCCTTAATGAGTTACCGATAATTTAAGTTAGTAAAAACACAGAATTTCCCGATGATGGGGCCACAAAATTCGATTGAATGTCTTTTCATTGTGGGTGTCGAGATTAAAAATAGTCTGAACAAAAGATGATAGGTAAACCTATATTCATGCGAATGTAGGAAGAGAATTATAATGTTCTATCCTAGACGTCTGACTCCATGTGTTTTCAATAGAAAGGAAGAGACGCAATTTTACGCTCGGCACATTTGGGTATTTTAGAGTCGCAAAACTTAAACTATTAACAAGATACCAATAATAAAAACTAAAACATCTTGAAAACTATCGCTTAATTCCTAAATAACGTTATAACTAATACAGTTTTTAACTATGAGAACATAAATTTGGAAACGTTGCCTACCAAATGTCAAAATTCTCCATACGATTTGACAGATTGTGGGCTCCAGTTTACTTCACTATTAGGCTGGCCACAAACGTCCCGAAGTTCAGTTCCGGAATCGACCGTTTTGCAAAAAGGTTCCGACCAAAACCTCTTTCTGAATTTAAAATCGGGGTGACGCTGAATTCAGAGAGAGGTTTTGATCGGAACTTTTTTGCAAAACGGTCGATTCCGGAACTGAACTTCGAGACGTGTGTGGCCAGCCTTAGCGTTTAGTTAATTGAGTACGTAGCCATCTAGTACTGAATCTAAAAGTCTATGGTTCCATCATGCGTACGTATACCATTGGTTCCTGATTCATTGTTGTAATCTGTTGTAATCATTTTATAGCTACTAATAATGTGATGGCACACGCATTGTGTATTTATTTATTTATATATTCCCACTTATGTGTTACATTAATGTATAGTTTACCTAATGTTTGTGTTCTGTCTCTGATAAGATTGTAAGCTACTTTGCTAACTATTGGAGTCTGCGTAATTTGAACCTCAGATTTAAACCTCATCTAGTACTTAAGGTGTGATAATTGTACGTATATCGCACATAGTCGAAATACACATATATCATGTCATAGAGACATAGACAATATTACTATTATTTCATCTATACATTTCGTATATACTACAGGCAGATACTACTTATTAAGGGGGCATATGCACTGGGCAAAAATCGTTCTATTTTTGGTTCATCTTTTTCAACTTTTTTATGAGAATGTTAGCGCGAAATATGAATAACGTAAGCGACAATGTGAATTATACATTTTTTAAAAGAAACCTGGGAAGTAATTTAAAAATCAAAAACAGCCGATTTGTTAAGATTATAATAACCAGTATATTGGCTAAATTATACTTTTATATCTGAAAAACTGAACGAAAAATCTTCAGATCCTGTAAATTTTAGGGGTATTTTAGGAATATGTTTTTATTCAAGGAATTTCCAAATCCCGTAATTCTAAAACAGCCGATCTGTAGTCCATACTTTCATCTATCAATGTCTTCAGTTTCAAGACGATTTCCTCAGTATTGGCTGAGTACAATTCAGGGCACCGAAGCCCAATGACAGCATATAGGACCTAAGGATCGTTAGAGCTCGTAATTAGAAATTCGAGTGCTTCAGCAGAAAAGTAAGTAGTTCAAAACAGTGTTTACTAAGTAGACGAATTTTATTTTATGAAAAATGATAACTATTTATGTACTCGGATTTTCACAAGGAATGTAGGTGCCTACTGCGTACGAAAAATGAGGACATGATGGAAATAATCAAGGATTATATTCCTTATGAAAAATAGGTAATTGATAAGTCTATAGGCCTGATGATCGTGTTGAACTTCTTGAGGTCCGATTGAAAGAACCGGATGGTCCTTTGTCTGGTTTTCCAAGATTTTTTCGACCGGACAGATGTAAGAAAAACCGGACTGTCCAGTCCAAAACCGGACATTTAGCAAACCTATTCACAATATACGGTCTTGAGACCTCTATAAGTACTATTTGCCAGATATACTCCGGAAAGAACGCAGTATGTATAAAGACAATAGGATTTTGTCGACGGAATTAAAAAAAAGGTTAAAAAAAATGTGGACATTCAGAAATATAGCAATGTAAATAATATTAAACAAATAATATGATCATACTTAGTTTTATCAATTGACTAAAGTACCCAAAGATAATGTTATATTAGTTATACTAGCTGTAACGCGTCAAAAATGACGCAGTTTGCGGTGTAGGTAGAAAGCCTAGTCGGTAGCCTGGCTTGTTTACAGACGCCATATCAGGTCTTTGGCAAAACTACAGCAGCGCCAGCTGAGGCAAATAATGAAAGTGCGGTGGTACAACAAAATCACCAACAAGGAGATGCTGATGGATAGAGTGGGCTGTAAGAGCATCGAAGTGCTGTTGGCTCGTGCTCAACTCCGCTGGTCCGCATGACGGACAACCGAACCCGGGAAATATCCTTTATACTGAGCTGATGGAAGGTAGAAGGAAACAGGGAGGGCAGCGGAAGAGATACAAGGAAGTTCTGCACAACACACTGAAGGATATAAAGTCACCTTCAATGGCATCATCGACAGGACCAATAACAACGTGGCAGCGATTCTTCTGAGTTAAATACATGCTCGTGTAAGTGTGGGATGGATTACTTCTGTGTTTGCGATGATTTGTCTAAAATCTATGTAAGTATCTATTCTATGTATTTATGCTTAAACTAAATCAATAAGCTTGCAAGAGTTGTTACAGGCCCTGCGTTACATTGTTAGGTACCCGTCTTCCACTAGAATTATGTAAGGTGATGATATAATATTCGGCGATTAGCGCGTCTTCTTATCTGTCTTACAATACATGGCGGGAGGTAGGTACCTACACGTACTTCAATATCTAACTAAAGATAAAACATAATATATTGTACCTACACACATTACTGAGGTACAAAAAATATTATTTTTATATTAAGAGTATGCATACCGACCGACATTCCAATAATTTCTAAAATCGGAAGACCTTATATCTCGACAACCATTACTTAATATGCTATGGAACAAAATAGGGTAGATGCTTGGAACATTTATCCAGGGAATAACATACGATTATCATACGATTGTTCACGCGATTTTGAACCTTAATGCCGTGAGAAATGACTGTGACGTCATTCTTGGTGCCAAGCCCTTAAGATTAATTTTGAAAATCACATTTGATGTTCTGTGATCGGAAATTTCTACATGTCTCTCATGAATATAACAAGTAGTTATCTCAACAGATATACAGCAAAGGTTGGACCTTCCATCAGGCTTATGACTGATTGTCGGCTGGCTTAATGTGATCACTTTATACTTATGTAAGTAACATTCACCAATTCCAGTCCATCTACCTGCCGTGGCCGGAAATCGAACCCAGACCCTCAAACTGACAAGCCGGTATTCTACCGCTGAGCTATGTAAAGTGATGACGTTAAACCACCCGACGATCAGTCATAAGCCTGATGGAATGTCCATCCTTCGCTGTACATCTGTTGAGATAACTACATGTTATATTGAACTACGACACGTAGAAAATCCGATGTTCTCACAAAATAAAAATTGTGATTTTGAACAAAAAATCTTTATTTTTAGAGGGCACTTGAGAAAATATCAGGAAAAAAACAAGGGCTCTATTCTACAACTCGTTTCACAGAGAGAAGGGTATTCACAAGCTGGTTTTAAATATTTGGCTGAATTTGTAGTACTTTCAGCTTATCCTTCACTCAATAATGTCCATACAAAAGGTACATTACAACGTAAAAAGAAATATGTATGAAAAGAAAAATCTTCATTTCGCCCAAGAGGTAAGAGCCACTGAAAATTTCTTGCCGGTGCAATTCGAAACATTGCGAGAAAATTAAAAAGAAAAATTCAAGCCTCGGTGTAAAAGTGTAACGCAGTTACATCGTTGTAATGTTACAATGTAACGTATGAATGAAAATATTTGTTACATACGCGCGTGTTTTCAGGAAAATTGTTACGTGCTGTGGAGACGTTTAGGCGATACGCCGAATTTCCTATTAGTTCAACGCCGTCGCTCGCTGCCGTCGCACGCGCGTCGCATCGCTTGTGTCTCAAATTTTGTGAAAAAAAAATAGTTTCAAAGTTTTTTCATGCATATGATAAATCGTTTGAATAAAAAAGTGAATACAAAATCAAAGTGTTCGATAAATTATGCTATTTTAATAGTGAGATATTCTATTGTTTTTGTTATGTTGTTTGTTATTTTGTTAATCGAAGATTGCAATTGTTTTTTGGTTTGAATTTGTTTTGTGTTTTTTTTGTTTGTTTGTTTAAAATTGGATAAACACTTTTTTTATTGCGTAATAAAAAAACGCAAAGAAGATCCTACCGTCTGATGTTTATAGGTAATTTACTTATTTATTTATTTTAGAAATTATGGCTTCTAAGTACTTTTTTTTCGTTCAGGTAGAAAAATGTTCTACTCATACATCAATACCTTGAAATGTACATAGGTAGTTAAAACTATATCTAGGTACCTATACCTTACGCAAAGGTATCTACAATATTTAAAAAACTATGTAATAAAAAAATATAGATTAGGTATTTTCGCATTTATTTCGTCTGACCAATTAATTCGATTGCATTGCTCGGAACAAAATCTTCTTAAGTACGAAAGTAATGCAAAAACTAGGTAGAGAATGAGTTAAATTCTACAATACGATTCCTTCCAAATAATCCTACATAACTTTCCTGAAAATTAGGATAGTTTATAATATATTCTAATGTGCCGTTTTTTAAATCAACTCCACCGCAAGGGCGCCTTCTAAAATACCTAAATGTTTTACATACTTGAATTACTTTAATTTTATAGTTATTGTAAAGCGTTGGATTTTTCTACATTCCGTAGTACCTATATACAATGCAGTATTCCTACAACAGTGTAGAAGAATTAAGGATGAACATTGTCAGGCTTACTATGCGAGACGAAGGTCTGGGTTCGAATCCCAGCCGGGGTGAACTGAAATGGCTAATGTTTCTGATCACTCATGCCAGCCGAGGTGGGTCGTAAGCCTGACAATGATCATCCTTAATTCTACAAAGTTTTTGTAGGAATACTGCATTTTACTTCAATACCTACCTATTGAATTATTATAGCTTACTATTTTGATTCAAATTTTGTAATATATCATCTCCTAAGAAAAGTTTTTATTTTTTCATAAAATGGTGACGTTACGATACAGTTCAAGTTGCGAATTTTACTGTAAATTTTCACGGCAATCCATTGTAAAATAAGGGCATAGGTAAGGCGAACACTTACAAAAAAGACAGTCTTCTTTTAAAAATATACCATTGTACTTTGCACAGTTAGTGTTAAAGAAAAAATACCCGTGTTTTAGTGCGGTTCTGGTAATAAATAGGTATTTAGAATTTGAAAAATGTGGTGGTTTTATAAAGGCTGAAGAATCTTGAGAACGTTTTCTGAAGAAATGTTTAATTTGCGCTAAATTTCCCTTGTGAATATTCGTTCTATCTTCCAATGCGGTGCCTGAAATTAATTTTAACTATTTATCTATTTCACAAGATTTTGTTTAACATCACTCCGTTGTTTTTTTTGTCTGTGCCCAAATCTTGGATTTTTTTTAACGTCTTCTTGACTAAGAGACCTGAAACTTTGCAAACGTACGTCAGCTCTGTGACAATACGATTCTGTGCAAAAATGGGTCAGATTTCTCCAGAGAAAAAATATGTAAAGAGTTTCAGGAGATACAAGGGTCGTGTGGGGTCATGTTGGGTATCCTATGAAAGGTCGTCGGAAAAGAAATCCAGATCGTAAGTCAGATGTTGTCCAACTCAAACCTTGAAAGACACCGTGCGATCGAGAGGATCCAGTCACCGCATACCGCCGTGTTTGGTATCTCAAGAAAGTGTTTCACGAGTAGAACTCATATCTTTTTACAAATTTTTATTCCGTTGATTCTTGTTGGGAGGCGCCATCGGAATGAAGGAACCCAAGTTCCCCGGAAGAACGCTCTTGGTATCGTTTTGAAGACAGTGAAAAACAGTTCTAGGATGTGTAATCATAATATTATTATTATAATTTGGCACACAAGATTGTCTTATTTTTTTGTAATCATTGTAATCATTTTGGTCAATAAAGATTTATTTATTTATTTAATATTTAGTTTTTTTTTTAAATAGGATTACTTTTCTACTAAATAAGGCATTTGAATTAGATATAAGTATCTAAAAAAAATCTCTGGGAATCGAACTCGTGCCTTTTTATCTTTGTAAAGTATTTTACCACCGTCACCTTGACATTTCTCTCTTTCTCTAGCCATGCTGTAGGATAAATACATAAATATAGCGTTATGGGCGAGGTTGCCATCACCGTCGCTAAGAAAATGTATGGAATAACAGTCCCTTAACAACGAGTATGATGGACCACGTATTATATTTTGTTAGGATATTTGACAGGCGTGGTGGTCCTGTTTGATCATTATGCCATGTTGCCAACTGTTACAGCACGGCTAGAGTACCTACTCTAGGAGGCGGTGATTTTATACATTACACCACTGTGAATTTATTTGTTGTGATTTTTATTATAATGAATGTTAGTCAATGAAGATAATGTGATTTTTTATCTAAGAAATAATTAAAAATATGTATAAATATATAATAATGGACATTACTGTGTAGGTATGTACAATAATTGTGTCAATGTACAAGTACTTTAAATAAATATATAATTATAATATAATTAGTACTTATGTACTGTATGTATGTACTGCCAACTTTGTACCACTAGATAATTTGGTAATAAAGTTGTTTATAACATCATGCTTGTATTACGACTTATTCAACACTTTCATCATCTTCTTTATATTAATTGTCATTATTTATTTATTTATATTATAATATAAAATTTTATTGTGCAAAAAGCTTCAATGTCATTGATAAATTGCAACTATTAGGTATGTAAAAAAATCTGTAAAAGGGATATTGTAATGCTATCGAATATTTACAACGTAAAAATTGCTCATACATGAGCAATTTTTCGAGCAATAATTGCGGCAACTCATGCAAATCGTGTTGATTAAAGCTCGTGACCCAACTATGGCGTCACGGTAATTTCCCACGGCATTAATAGGGTTCAAAATCGCATGATTAAATTGTAAAAATAGCGTTTTTTCAAATTTTTGGGGTTAATTTCGCTTCAATCAAAAAAACTTTTACGGTTATTCCCTAGATTATAATGCATATTATAAATACAAGAATAAAAATCTCCGTAACTTTCGGGAAACGAGTTTCCAATTTTCGGAAAAAAGATCAGAGGTGCTCATCACATTTTTTTTTTGAGAAATATATACATGATACAAAAGTTCTTTTACGGTTATTTCCTAGATAAAGGTTAAATGCATCTACCCTCCAAAGCATATTTAGTTACAGTTGCCGAGATCTAAGATCTCCCGTTTTTAGAAATTTTCGAAATGTCAATATGCGTACGGTGTAAAGTGATGACATTAAACCAGCCGACGACCAGTCATAACCTGATAGAAAATCCGTCCTTTGCTTTACATCCGCTAATATTTTTTTTTTCATTTTAGTGTAGGTACAATTAACAAAAAATTATAAACGAACATTTAAAAACGTGGTCTTAAAAATTAAAAATGCTTATTTGATGCTTGTTAACGAAATTAAGACTGGTAAATCAAATTAATAATTAACATAACTAAAAATACAAAACATCACAATCACTTTTTGTTCCTACTTAGTAAGGTCTGATTTATAATTATGCATATTATTATTTTTATGTTGAATTGAATGATTCGGCGGCTTATGTAAATCAAACTGCAAGTTTTTATTAAAACTAAGTATTAAAATATTCCTAAATGTTTTCCTGCACTATAAATATTGATAAATTAATGTAACATTGAACAAAATTATATTAGCTATCTATATTTAAATATTTAATACAATCAGCTTTTGATACTATAAGACCTCAGTCACCGCCTCCTAGAGTAGATACTCTAGCCGTGCTGTAACAGTTGGCAACATAGCATAATGATCAAACAGGACCACCACTCCTGTCAAATCTCCTAACAGAATATAATACGTGGTCTGTCATACTCGTTGTTAAGGGACTGTTATTCCATACATTTCCTTAGCGACGGTGATAGCAACCTCGCCTATAACGTTTTATGTATTAATCCTACATCATGGTTAGAGAAAGAGAGAAATGTCAAGGTGACGGTGCCTAAGTCCATTATAAAAGAACTAACCGTTTTTTTTTAACTAATATTTTTATAACTTCACATACTAGAACTGTTTTAGCGGCCTTCCAAACGATACCATACACGCCCTTCCGAGGCTCTTGGATTCCTTAAGTCGGTGGCGCCAAATATTCAATCGAATTTATCTAAATATAGCTTGTTGAGGAAAATAATTGTAGTTACTACATACCTATTTTAATTCTTTATAAAGAAATTGAAAAAAAAAGATTTTTAACTTGTTCTGAGAGAATTAGCCATTAATTTTTATCTATAATGACATTTTTACATCTGAAATTAACAATTATTGTTTAAACAAGCAATTCATTTTAATTTAGGCCCTTTTTGTCTAATTATCAATTAAGAAAAATACTCTAAATTGAGTTGAGAATTCAACGGTTGTCGACATCTAAGGTCTCCCGTTATTGGAATTTTTTAAATGTCAGTATGTGTACTCTTAAGTTCTACTTACTTTTTCTTGTTAACATGTTTCGGCCACTTGTTAGGCCATTCTCAAAAATTTCTTTCTCCAACTGCACCATCACATGTAATTTGTTGTTTACATAGCTGACTAGGTGATATTATTAGCAACACTTACAATTTTCAGTGATGACACAGGGGATTTATTAGAGAAGAAATTGTAAATAGGTTGAATGTTGGAGATAAGTTAGCACCTTGTTCTGCTGGGGTTCCGATTTCTACAACGGAGTTAAAAGTAGTTCTCGTGTTTGTTTTGGACAGTTTTGACGTAAATTTTGCGGCCCTAGTGTTTTTTTAGACTATAGGTACATCTAAAGGAAAAAAAATCATGAAAACCAAACATACTTACTTAAGGGGTGTTTGTACTTATATTCTATTTTTTTGGCATGGCATCCGGTATCGAGTGATTTATAAGGGTTTTTATACTTACGTAGAGGTTGTTTTTCTCTTTCTGTCGATACCGAAAACGCATTTTCATAAAAATAAAAAAGGCGATACGGTACGAGTTGTAGTTTTAAAAATAAGTACTTACCTAATCGTAAAAATACTTTTTATAACCAATATTTTATGATTTCACATCCTCGAACTATTTTTCGTGGCCCTCCAAACGAAACCAAACACACTCTTCCGGGGCGCTTGGATTCCCTAATTTTGATGGCGCCTCCCACCAACACTTTGTAAAAATATATAAGTTTTACTCGTGAAGCACTTTCGTGAGATACCAAACACGGCGGTATGTGGTGACTGGATCCTCTCGATCGCTCGGTGTCTTCCGAGACTTGAGCTGGACAAAATCTGACTTACAACCTAGATTTCTTTTACAAAGCCCTTTCATATGGTACCACACATGATCCCACACGACCCTTGGATCACCCTGAAACGCTTTACATCTTTTTTGCCTCTGGAGAAAGCTGATCCATTTTTTAATCGTATTGTCAACGAGCTTACGTACGTTTGCAAATTTTCAGGTCTGTAAATAGTCAGGAAGTGGCTGAAAAATCGATTGAAGATTTATTCACAGATGAAAAGCAGAAGAACATCACCCAAATAAAATCTTGTAAAATGTGTCGTGATAGTGGTGTAGGTCGGCAACAGGATTCGAACTCATTTGCTTGACACTTGATCAGACAATGAATCGCCTATTTTTCTTATACTTTTAAACGTTTTAATTCATATTATAGTGATATGTATTATAGTTTATATCTACCGCGATATGGTGTGAGTTAATCATATGTAATATTAATTCGTGAGGTCAAGAGGCGACTAGTGATTACCAATATATTAATTTATAAATAACCCTCCAATATATTGTGTTGTGTACTGTATAGCTGCTATATGTATGTATGTAGGTATATATCATTTTATTGAACTCATATACCTAAGTATTAGAATCCTATGTATATCAATAGGTGTAATAGATAGAGGATCAGAAAAAGATGGACCCCATTTCAAAATTGAATAACTTTGGAACCATTTACGTTAAATGAGTGATTCTTTCACTGTAAGGTAACTAATTAACATAAACTTTATTTTGTGTATGATACAATGCGCTGCGCATGCGCAGAATGTCTGCGCAGTCGGCAAAGCCAACCGGCGTTAACAATCTACGTCGTCACCGCCACCTTGACATTTTTCTTTTTCTCTAGCCATGATGTAGGATTAAAACGTTATTGTCGAGGTTGCCGTCACCGTCGATAAGGAAATGTATGGAATAACAGTTCCTTAACAACGAGTATGACGGACCACAAATTATATTCTGTTAGGAGATTTGACAGGAGTGGTGGTCCTGTTTGATCATCATACTATGTTGCCATCTGTTACGTCATGGCTAGAGTACCTACTCTAGGAGGCATTGACGTCGTCCAATATTCCCAATTGATCCTGCAACACGATTTTTTTACAATTTCGAATCATTATTTTAGGAATTTAGTCAAGCAACTGATTTTTGTGGGTTCCTAACACAAGAATGGCGGATACGTTCAAAATCATACTGATAATTGTCTAGTGTCTGTTGGTAAAAAAGGGGTCATTATTTTTCGATTACCCTGTACATAAATAATTTTATTGAACTCATATACCTACGTATGAGAATCATTTACCTATAGGTGTAATTAAACATGATATTCTTATGATAATGCGTCTAAAAATAGATGAATTTTATTTCGTTATTTTTTAAAATTATTGATTGCTTAAAATTACCCAAGAGGTCGGTAACTATGGCACCTGAGTCATAAAATAGAAGAGAAATAATTAAGTTTTTCTTCGTGGTTCCTTAAGCCTAAGATTCATTAAGCCAGCCGACGATCAGTCATAAGCCTGGAAAGTCCATCCTTTGCTGTACATCCGTTGAGATAACAACAGTTCGGTTGGTATCAATATAGGTGCAAATTCTCATAACCTGATAGATTCCTAGACTTTGAATCCTGTTATCACTTTTGTTTTGAAATTTTCGGTAGATAAGAGGGTACTTACCTATAATAAGAGTTACTATAAACCAACAAGGTACAGTCCATTTTTTTCAGAAGTCTCACAGAGTTAACTTGATTTAGTGGTGCTTGATGTGATAATAAGATATGAGTACATTTTTTCGCTACTTTTAAATTATATTTCAGAACTGTTGTTTAAAAAACTAGCCGGTTTTTGGATTGTTAGAATAAACTGGCAACATTGTTTTTCAAACTTGTGATGGCGGTTTATATGGATTATTGGAGTATAGTTTTCTTTTTTTAATTCTCAAAACTTTCTTGCCTTCAAAATGATTTCTCTAGCGCCTCTCTGAAATATTTTCGGTATTGTAGGTTACTTGTAAAAGATACAATGTGAGAATATTGCAAACCTTTCACAGCCCTTATGACAATCAGGGCTACCAACAATACAACCTTGAACTCCACTTGCAGCTAACCTCCGCCGGCTGCCAAGATATGGAAAATACTCTGCGTACGAATATTTCTGTTAAGTCATCACTTAATTCTGTTTATCGAGGTACCTATGTTATTATTATTATATAAGTCGGTATAGCAGGTACCTACTTACCGACATATCATTATTTTGATTGAATCATCCGCCCGATAATCAATCTTTTTCCATACTGATAGATTATCAATACTAAAGCAACGTGTTCACTACTCACACAATGTACGCGAACAAGAATATTATACTTGGACGAACATTGGAATATTGCTACGTTTCCATTGCAATATTCCGCTGAATACAGCGGAAATGTTAGACGTACTCGTAGGTTATTTTGAAAATCACATTTTATGTTTTGTGAGAACATCGGAATTTTCTACATGTCGTTGTTGAATCGACATGTAGAAAAAGTAAAAGTAAAGTAGTTATATATCTCAACAGATAAACAGCAAAGGATGGACCTTCCATCATATTATGACTTGGACCTTCCATCGTCCTTTGCTGTGTATCTGTTGAGATATAACAACTTTTAACAATGTAGTTAAACATAATACTTTTGGGGTTTGTGGATGAGTTAAGACAATACCTTACAAAATTTATCAAAAACAGTTGAAAATATGAATCATACACATACTTGACAGTTGATACAACAACAAAATATCTTTGAGTAAGAATGGCGCTAGTGACGCCTATTTTTTATGATGGACAGCTGCCACGAAAATTGTATAAGTATGATCATTTTTTTAGAATGGAGTTGGTTCCCAGGGTCACCGCTACCAAATCTTCAGATTGTACCTATAGATGTTTTCGAAAGCTGTTCGTTTATGTATGCCTAGGTGTATTGGTGCATGGTGTAGATTTGAAAAAAAAATAGGACCTGAATATTGGAAGTGCATGTTACACTTGCAGTTTTGTTGAGTTCGCGTTTATAATAAATTATTTATATATAGTATAGTCATACAAAGTACATCACATCAATATAATAACAATACATAATAATCAGACAGACACTACATGTATATTGCACAATGAAAACTGTTTGTCAGAGTTCCAAATCGAGTTTCCTTAGGCATGTCGTCGCCGCTTCATTTAGACGCATAAAGTCAGATGTTTCACCCCCATATGCCCTGAGACCACACTCGGACACGATGTGCACGCGGCTTAAGGTATCAGATAATAGCAAATAGATAAATCCACAATCTAGACAGTCCTTAATTAATATTTTAATATCTCACTAATTGTCTATGGAATATTTCATCATTATCACATATAATCATTAATTATTTGTATTTTGTCCAAAAAATTCAGACTAAATTGCTGATATTAAAATATATTAATTATTGAGTAATTTATTAACATTTTATATTTATTATTTTTTATCGTTCATGTGAACAATCAGATAAAAATACAACAACTGAATGGTTTGAAAAAGAGTACATGGTTGGCGCAGTTGGTTGAGGTTGCAGTCTCTTGAGGTACTAGGTTCAAACCTCAGCGCATTTTTGGAGTATGAATGTTTATTGTACCAACTCATTCGGCGCTGGCGATGTATTCCACACTTTGCGATACAGGCTTTTAGCCTAGTGCAAGGGGTGCAGGAAAGTATTTGGGTTTGTGTATGCAAGCCCAGATTCTTTAAAAAAAAAATGATTATTAAGATCTTGTGTTTTTGTATAGTTACTACCTATGTAAAATATGTGTTAGGTCATAATATTGTCGAAACTTTGTTGCTTATGAGAATGAATAAATTTATAAAAAAGTAATTACTATACATAACGGCATATATCCTAATAACCACAGTATTCAATAGTTTTTTTCTAATAATTTGAAATAATATTATATTAGCATCAGCAACTAATCATTTTTGAAATTGTGTAGTTTGATACTAACTAGTGTTTAATTTCAAAGTCGGCTAACATTAGTAGATTGTATAGATGTTACCGGAAATGTATGAAATTCGTCATTGTATGCAATTCCTAGGAAATGTATACAATGACTAAAGTCTGCTGGAAATGTGTGAAATAGGTAATATCAATTTTTGTAGATTTTCTTCTTCTTTCTCAGCCGTTAATGAGCCATTTTCAAAAATTTTGTACCGTAACTCACATGCAATACAAATGTGACTCAACTGATTCGTGACATACCTGCAAAAAATGTAACTCACGAGCATTGTAAGGGAGCATTTACACATGGTTAAATAAAAAATTATAATATTTTTTATTTTTCCGTGTTTATTTCATACAACAATAGAAATACAAAAACAAACAAATGTAGCATCTCACCCTTCTCACTAAACAACAAAGCAACCTATTTATCATATTATGTGCAGTGGGTTGAAACTTAACCTATAAATATTTGAGGAACAAAATTTCACACACAGTTTTTACACCAAGATCAAAAAATGTATACTTCAACATTTATTACATTTCATCAGTGCCGTGCCGCGAGTTTTGAATTTAGGAAAGATGTAGGTACCTACACTTGTTTTTCTGCAAATTTGTGTGAAATGCTCTTCTTTATATGCATAATACCCCACTTTTTTGTTATTTATTTATTTATCTATCCAAAGTACACATACAGATATCACTTACAATTCAATTCCGATAAATAAATCCGAATACACCTTCGTACACTTCATAGTACACTAGAAATATTTGTATTATGAGTGGAATAGATCGACAGTGCAAATAGAACCCCTGCCCGTTTGTTTGACAGGTTGAGGATACCTCAAATAAGACTGTAGACCACCTCATGCCACATAAAATATGGGTTTCATATCATTCATCAATGCACCATGCAATGACACAGGTGTAAACCTAACTTTATTCCTCTCAATCGTAACTCACAAGTTGTGAGTTACGTTTCGTAACTCACAGGAGAGTGTAATTCGTGAGAAACATAAAATTTTTTCACTACCATCGTAAAATTATTGTTGATTCAAATAAACTAAACACATATTTCAATATATGTTAGATAGCTCTATGGTATGATAACAATTATAAATAAAATATAACTTAACTTCTTTTAGTATTCACCGTCACTTCACATGAATTTTTATTGTGCAAATCGACCCGCGCTGAGTTATAACAACAACAGAACGGTCACTAAGTAAAAATAGCGGGAAATTTCGGGTGGTTTGACACATACAGTGTTGCTAGAGCAGAGAAATATTGTTTTAAGGACAAATTTATTATAAAATATAGTCAAAACTTCCGTTACATCCTCTGAGTAACTCACAGGTAAGAAAACGCGTACATAGATATAATGTATTTTTTTAAGTACATAAAAAAACGAAACTGCGGTATTGAGCGAAATTATAATAAAACATATATATTTCTAAGTAATGCAACAGAAATTCCAGTTTAAAAATGTTTATTTTAGAGTCAACAACCAATTCATTCAGCCAAGGTGGAGAAAGAACATGTTTAATTTGTATGGGACGTATAGGATGATTAAATTTCAAATCATAACTTTATGTATTATTTAATCAATATTATACAATATTAACTGATAGAGTTGTAGTAGTAGGTTTAAAGTTACGGGTAAACGAAATAAACCTTTAAAAAAATGAGCAACTTTTCTATAAAAAGAATTTCTTTTTGTTGGACACGAATTTCATCGAAATGTACAGTTTTTTTGAAAAATGCTCTAATTCCAATGCTGGCCTTCCCTTTGACTTTCCACATATCCCTATCCTGAGCATGCTGCATCAACTTGCTTCCTGCGGTTCGCCTCACATCGTCAGACTATCTTGCCTGAGGTTTTCCTACGCTCCTTTTACTTGTTGTAGTTTTGTTATGTTATAAATTATGTACATTTTTAAACGGGAATATGAAATATAACAAATTTTATAATTTTAAGTGTGACTCCAGTTTACCTGCAAAAATAAATAGTTTCTTCGGTTTGATTACGTTTTCTTTCTCTATTTTATCTATGTGCCAGCTTGCTCGAAAAATATAATACCTAGGTTTTTGAGTTAATAAAACATATATTTTGTTTACACCGAGCAACGCAAAGGCTAAAGCTGTAATGTTGCTTGGTGTAACTTTAAGTTCACAAAAATACATAAATAAGAAAAGTATGAATTAAAGAACCTGTGACAAATGATTTCACACATTTCACAAATTGACCCGGCATTGTATGCATTTCCTAGGATCTATATATAATTCCCATATTTCATACACTTTCGGTAACACAAATACATATACCTAATATCTACTATGAACTCAACAGCTTGACTTAAAGCTAGGGACCCAACTATGACGTCACATTCGTTTCCCGCGGCGTTAAGGTTCAAAATCGCGTGATAAAATGGTAAAAATAGCGTTTTTTCAGTTTTTTGGGGTTAATTTCGCTTGAATCAAAATCTTTTGCTGTCATTCCCTAGATTTTAATACATAATATCAATACTTAAAATAATATTTTGACTTTCGGTAAACCAGTTTCTGTCTTTCGGAAAAAAATCAGATACTTAAGTATATTATTCACTTTTTTTTGAGAAATTTGTACAAGACATAAAAAATCTATTACAGTCATTCCCTAGATAAAGGTTCAATGCATCTACCCTATATTTTTTCCAAAGCATTTTTAGTAAGATTGTCTATAGATCTAAGGTCTCCCGTTTTTAGAAATTTTTGAAATGTCAATACGCCTACCCTTAAACGTGTTTTTGCGTAGTAATAATAGTATTTGATTAATTACGTACCAGCTAATAATATTGTTCACGAGTGCATCTGTTTAATAGTTTGTTTTGCCGTTTTTTTGTTTCTCGAGTCTAAGTACAAGTTTATTTTTAAACACACGAAAATCACGAAATAAGTATTACTACTAATTCATGAGCAAAAAAAAAAAAAAACGAAATGCGCATCAGTCCAATAATATTATCAACCAGTGGCGTATATAGCTTTTTATTTCGGAGAGGGGCGATCCAGACGTATCAAAATAGTTATAGCGTCGCAGGCGTAATTTTTTGTGAAGGTGAGTGAAAAAAAGACGAGTTTAGTTAGGGTGGTATTAAAATTATTGTGTACAAACAACGCAATATTGTTAGGCGTGAGCCTGAAAAACAAAATAAGGAATGATGTGAATAAGGCGCAGAACTAAAGTCGTAGACATCATGGACCGGGATGCTTAGCAAAAATGGCAGTGGGCGGGTCATTTTCCAGACAGGGGACAGAGCGATGGACACCCAGGGATAAAAAAAGAGGAGTAGGTCGGCCACAGATGGGCCGACGATATTATCCCAGTCGTGGGTAGCAGATGGATCGGCAAAGCTCTTAAGATAGAGAAAAATAGAAGCAGATGGAAGAGGCCTATATCCAGCAGTCGAGGGATGGCTGAAGGAAGAAGAAGAGCACTTTGATGATATAGCATAATGATTTGCTACATGTTTCAATTGCACATCTCTCCTGAATCACACGTACTCGTAATAGTGTTCTTAACGTAGACATTGAAAATTACAAGACTTTTGGTAGTTATAGCTAATAGGTATACATCACATACAATATTCTTGTGCACACAATGTATACCTAACGTATATATCTACATATATGTAGCCTAGGTATTTATATGTCTATTATTAAAAGGTGAACAAAATTATTGAATCAACCTTCAGGCCGGCTATACAACTCTATTACTTAGTACCCGTGTTATTTAATTTACATAATGTGTGGATTTTAATACTATTGACTGTTAATGTATACGGTAAACTTAATTTGATAGATTGCGTTTGAATGCGCGTTTTGAATGCGCATCATCATGATCAACCCTCGTCAGTCCAATGACGGACATAACCCTATTTTCCCGACTTCCGTAACTGTCTGTCTGTTGCCACTCTGTGCCACTGGTATCCACGTATGTATTGTGGGTCACCGGTCATCTGTTGCAAAATTGTATTGTTGGTAGCTCTGATTGTCGAACCTTGTCAAAGATCCCTAATACGATATTCCTACATTCTTATACTTACTTTTTTTTAAACAACACTTCTGAAATATAATTTGAAAGTAGCGAAAAAATGTAACCATATCTTATTTTATCACATCGAGCAACACTAAACCAAGTTTGCTCCGTGAGACATTCGACAAAAAAAACAGACTATTGTATTTCCAATTATCGATACCCGTCAATAATAAAAAAAATATAGTCAGATTTTTATATCTCTCACATAGTATTATTGCTCTCACTTCACCAACTGTCAACAATTGATCTTAATTATTATAATAGTATTAAATAATACCTTCTACGCACATTAAGAGTAGTGTGCAATTGTGCATACCGACATTTCAAAAATTTCTGAAAACGGGAGACCTTTTATCTCGACAACCATTACTAAATATCCTTTGGAACGAAATAGGGTAGATGCATTGAATCTTTATCTAGGGAATAACCGTAAAAGATTTTTCATATTTTGTATAGATTTCTCAAAAACACGACTGATCTTTTTTCCGAAAGACGGAAACTCGTTTCCCGAAAGTCGCGGAGTAAAAATTTTGTACTGATAATATGCATCAAAATCTAGGGAATAACCGTAAAAGTTTTCGATAGATGCAAAACTAACCCCAAAAATGGAAAAAAAAACGCTATTTTTTTTCCATTTTATCATGCGATTGTCACGCGATTTTTAACCTTAATGCCGTGGGAAATGTCTGTGACGTCATTCTTGGTGCCAAACCCTTAATTGTTATAATAGTGTTAAATAACACCTTACTATGCATTAATCTTTAAACATCAAATACTAGCACCCTGACACATATTATTTCATGCTTCTTATTTTGTCACAGTTCACCTCTTCTACATAGGTAGAACGGCAGTAGGTGTAGGTAGGTTTAATAATCAAGGGTTTTATCATCAAAAACTCTTCAATTGATGTGGTTCTTAAAATAATATTTTTTTACTATTATTTTTTTTTCAATACACAACCCTAGTCTAGTGAGTTAAATAAAGAATTGTTGGAAACAATGAAAATAAATTGGTATTTCCACCAATTAGAAGGCAATTATCTTAGATCAATAATTACCTCTAGACAATTACATCATTCTCAGTAGAGGTAGGTACTCGTACCTACTATGTAAATTGCTTACATATTGTCATAATTCTAAGAAAATGGTCGACCTATATACTGTAGGTACCTACTTACCTACCTCATCAGTGACGTGCCTGGTGTTTTTGTGTCAGAGAAGCCGATGACATAACGTCATATTATTCACCACAATATTTCAAATGTGTTATTAATAAAAACAAGTAGATTCATCACTTAAACAAAACAAAATTCGCCTGAAGTGCATTTCTTTTCTAGAAATCTATTTTATAATAAAGTAAACCAAATTGTATAAAAAAATATGTTAACGCAATTGTATAAAAAATGTATTAAGTATCCATATTCTAAAAAAAATGTGTTATTAATGTTGTGTGACGCGTTGTTGAAATGTTATTTTAAAAAAAGTTACCATATTTACATTACGACCAAAAAAAAAAATCGAGCGAATGAGAATTGACTCAAATGACCAAACCGATTGGATATTCAACAATTCGTATCGCCGACGTTATGACAATTCTCTTTCTCATTTGCACGCAATGTCGTTGTTTCACTTTAAATATTGCACGATGTGTACCGAGTTGCCACTATTATTGCTCGAAAAATAACTTGTGTATGAGCGCCTCAAGCCGTTTTCTTGCGACTGCTTCTTTTTTTAAATAAGTTGTATCAAAAGCTTGTTCGTAATTGCAAGTTTTGTAAACTTATTGATGTAACTTTGTTATGACTTTGTTATGTAACTTAGTTCTCTACATTGTTTACAGTTGGTAATTTATTTTTCACAGAATGATGAAACACTAGCGGTCGTTCAGAAAGTTTTATGAGTGATCACTGATCTGACGCGCGCTTACTTTGTTTTTCCAGTCCAGTTTACTTACACGTGAAAATCACAGAACAACAAATCTCACGGGAAAAGATCTCACGCAAATAGTCTCAGTTGAAAGAAATCTCACATTTTTATTTATCATTTTGGTTAGGTAATGTGTATATTTTTGAAATTTGGTTAACATACCTATTTTAATATACAATTTAATTATCTTTTTTTTTTATACAAATTAGTTAACATATTTTTTTTTGTACAATTTGGTTAACATATATTTTTATACAATTTCGTTACCATTTTAGTTTACAGTTTGGTTAATATATTTTAATATACAATTTGGTTGGTTAACATACTTTTTTATACAATTTCATTAAGATTTTTTTTATTCAATTTGGTTAAAGCATATTTTTTTATACAATTTCATTAAGATTTTTTTTATTTAATTTGGTTTTATACAACTTGGTTAAAAAATATGTACCTAAGTACCTGCTTAAACCAAATTTTATAATATTTTTTTAATAAAAATGTGAGATTTCTCCCGTGTGTGATTTTTTTCAAAGATTTTTTCTGTGCTATTATTTCCTGACACGGTTCCACACTTATCTGAATGTTTTATGGCTCTTTTTATTATTTATTATTCGCTGACTGAAGTCGTTCCGAATGTTGGAGGAAATAATGTTCAATGAATCAACAATGCCTGGAGTTAAAACACGAAGTGGGAGGGGCGGAACATTCTAATGGATTTAACCCCAACGCTGCTGAAAAAATCGTACAAGTTTATGCCCTATCATGCAAGACATTCAGTGTTTCATTATCAAACAAAAAATACAGGTATAACGTCTCGTATAGTAAGGAAACTTGGACCCTTTCAATTATAAGCAGATTAGAGAGTTCTATGAATCATTATCATCAGCCTTCCCTCATCCAGTGTTGAACATTAGCCCCCCTTTCCGACTTCCACACTTCTCAATCCATCGCTAGTCTGTGCCGTTGCTGTCTTGCCACCCTCCTGATGTTATCAGACCATCTCGTCTGTGGTCTGACTGGATTCCTGTAGCCGGTTCTCGTTCGCCATTCTAGGGTTCGCTTGGTCCATATATCATCCGTAGTTCGTGCGTGCCTTACTACGGGCTCGTGCTTAGTTACGTTCTTCTTCTTCGTCAGCCTTGGTCCCTCCGCTGCCGGATATAAGCCTCTTCCATTTGTTTCCAGTCTTTTCTATCCCTCGCCTTTCTGATCAACTGCCTACCTGCTACCGAGGTTACGTCGTCCGCCCGTCTTTTCTGGGGCCTTCCGACACATTTTCTGTTTCCCCATGGCCTCAATTTTACGAGCCTAGGTGTCCATCTATTCTCGTCTTGTCTTGGTATGTGCCTTGCCCATTGCCATTTAAGTCTTGCTGTACGATCCATGACGTCGACAACTTGGGTTATTCGTCTAATTTCCTCATTTCTAATTCTATCGTTGAGGCTCACACCCAGCATCTGTCTCTCAATGGATCGCTGTGTGCATTTTGATTCTTTTGTTACCTTAGCTTAGATCACATAATTATATGCTATGTACTTTAAACAATGTTGTTATTTATGTTCTCAAATAAGTAATTGATTAGTGTATGGCAGTTGTAAGGTTATCAGATGTATATCAAAGATGCGTACAACTAACTTATTGGTATTTTACTATCAGTCGCACTGTTCATACATAGTTTGTATGAATAATTTATTATATTGTAAGTAGGTATAGTAGGTATTAGATGACACATATAATATTGTAAAAGTAAGTGTGTTTAACATATTATTGATATTCTCTATATGAGAAAACGTTCAACCACTCTCCTACATTTGACCACTATTGTTTGCTAGTGAAATGCTACTCATATATGTAAATCAGGGGTAGTGTAGTTGATTCACTAAATACTATTTTATTTATTTAAGAGTATGCATACCGACATTTCATAAATTTCTAAAAACGGGAGACCTTCTATCTCGACAACCGTAACTAAATATGCTTTGGAACAAAATAGGGTAGATGCATTGAACCTTTATCTAGGGAATAACCGTAATAGACTTTTTATATCTTGTACAAATTTCTCAAAAATTATTTTTAAAAACACCTCTGACCTTTTTTCCGAAAGACGGAAACTCGTTTCCCGAAAGTCGCGGAGTAATTATTTTTTCTTGTACTGATAATATGCATTAAAATCTAGGGAATAACCGTAAAAGTTTTTTGATAGACGCAAAATTAACCCCCAAAAAATGGAAAAAAACGCTATTTTTACCATTTTATCATGCGATTGTCACGCAATTTTGAACCTTAATGCCGTGGGAAAAGACTGTGACGTCATTCCTGGTGCCATGCCCTTAATCTTTAACTGAACAACAAATACATATAAATATAAAAAAATGGACATAGTGCAGATTATAAATCGCTGTTCACTAGGGCGAACTTATCGCAGAACTGCGATTTCTTCCAGTTAACCCCATGTCATAACAATAAATTTATGATCGTCGCATATCATTAATTAGTGCCGTCATAATATTCCGGCGTCACAAACTTGCCGAGCGTAGTGCTTATGAGGAAAAAGGTGTGTGGATGGGGAGTTTGTCTTGACTCGTGCAGGTAACCGACCGCTCACGCCTTTTTACTCATGAACACTTCTCTTGTCGACGCTCTGCAAGGGGATGGCGCTGGCAATAGATTCAGGACATATGTATTTTTATATATCTCATGACGCCGAATCCCTTGCGAGGTAGGCACAGAGGTAACGGCGCCACCCCTTTTTATCCTTAATTTCTAGTTCATAACACGCTCCGTGATTTCTCCCACTCAACATGTGTCCGTCTTCAAGAATCGAGTCAATGTTTTCACTGCAGGTTTCACATTTTTAATACTTTCTTTGTCACTCTATTCTTAAACATTCTCAAACAATATCAACTTGTTCACATTTGTCCTAGGTCACAACACTCGTTTTACATCCAATCATCTCAAATATTGTACTGGTTGGTGTAACAGCTTTCCCCCTTTGAGCCATTCAGTAAAAACCTCATCTGTAGTGGAGATCGTAATAAGCATTCGAAAAGTAACGACAACTAGGTACTCATATTATTTCACTAGATTTTAGAATTTCATAGGACCTACTAGGTGTGCGGGCCGCAGATTGTCCACACCTCTGACCAGCTGAACTATTCTTACGAGATTTTAATATTCCTGAATAATAGTCCACTGCATTGCATTTCACTTGGAATATATTATTTTGGATCCAAAATACGATAAACTATTTTGTTGTTCTATTTATAGAGGGTGATTCATCATCTGAGCATTACACCAGTGTTTTGTTCTTATAATATGGAATGATTTATTATCAACACATTATTATTTTCAGACTTTCAGGACACTCACATATATTATACAACCTATATACAACATACATACAACATAATACAATATACTTACTATTATTAAGGTTGTGTTTTTATACAAAAAGAATTCCCTCTAAAGATGACTCACACCTTCAATTTAGTCGAACGATTAAATTGATCGTTTGACAATATTAAAAAAAATGACTTATTATTAAATTAAGCGATATTTGAAAAATTCTAGTTATTTTACTTGTTGATATTTGAAAAATTCGAGTTATTACTTGACGATATTTGAAAAATTCGAGTTATTACTTGACGATATTTGAAAAATTCGAGTTATTACTTGATGATATTTGAAAAATTTGAATTTCGTTCGTTAGTAGAATACTTATTTTAAAAATTCGAGTTATTACTTGATGTTATTTTAAAAATTCGAGTTATTACTTGATGATATTTGAAATTCGAAATTCGAGTTATTAGATTTGAAATTCGAAATTCGAGATATTGGATACTTGATGATATTATTTGAAAAAATGAACATGTCGTTCGGTAGTATTCGAGTCATTACTTGATGATATTTTAAAAATTCGAGTTATTACTTGATGATATTTGAAAAATCCTTGTAAATAAATTGAACGTGTGTTGCTACCTTTACTTCCTCCACCCACAAACATCTCCATTTTCATTCCCCACTCTTCAATCAAAACCCCCCATCTCCATGACTTGCGTGATTCTTTTTAAGTCGCTTTTAATAATGAAAGTTTACTGCTGCATACACATCAATTTATTTATACCTATGAAAAATTATTTTTCTTCACTTACTTCACTTACTTCAGCTCGGTCTGAATTCTGAATCAAAAGGACCTTTTTCCATTCCTTAAAAATTATTATGTTTTTCCTAAAGGGCAAATCCATAAACTAATGACCCTCAATCTCAATTTTTCGAATTGATTTATTTTAGAATATTACTGGTTAACTTATTTGTTTAGGTACTAAATTATATGGATCTGATAAAAAATCACTATTTATTTATGGAAAGTACTATGAAATATATTTCCCTATTGAACTAAACTTTTAGCTTAATAAATTGAAATTTTTAAAAATTTACTGGATGTAACCCCCGTTACGTTTAAAAAAAACATAATTTGCGTTTTTTTCTTTCCGAGGAAGTCCTATACTTTAAACTTCATGTCCCTAATGCCTCATCCACATGCTCGCCGACCCTCCACGTTTTTTGTGTGAATGAGAAAAAAAGACGTTAACCGTCGATTACGTATACAGTCCAAGACAATCACCCCGTCCGCATGTCTTTTTACTCATTCACACAAAAAACGTGAAGGGTCAGCGAGCATTTGGATGAGGCAATCTTGTAAGTTTAGTAAATTAGCAGATTTTTCGACATTTATAGTAAAAACTGAAAAAAAATGAAGTAACCCCCGTTACAGTACTAAATTGTAAATTTTCAGTAAATGTCCATATTTAGCGTGTTTTTTAGTATCTGATGGCAAGGTTAAATGGTGGGTGTTTTGACACGTTTGATGTTGATATTAAATCGGCCCTAAGACAAGATTGTGCACTCTAGCATTAGACTTCTCGTAATTCTAACCTCAGAATGCTGAATAATATATTATTAGTTGAGTTTGGTACATCATCAAAAAGGTTCTCGCCACATCCGTATCTCTCCCAAGTAATAACCATGTCCATGATGTTACATGGAGCTGGAAATAGCCGGGAGGATTCTAACTAGTGGTGGGCGTTTACGCTAACTAAAGTTAACTTTAACAGATGCTAATGTTTACATCAACACACAATACAATTTCGGAAGATTCCCCGTTAATGTCCCGCGCGTAATGCTAATAAATCCCGCGATGTCATTGGTCACCAATGACAGTAGCGCCTGTTGCAATTATATCGCGAGATTAAAAACAGTACCTAGTCGTTCATTTTTCTGTTGATATTAATATTACTGTTGACGGGCTAATATTATGCGGGGGAATTTAGTTTTTTTGGAATATTTACATCCCCACTCGTGCGTTTGGTTGGAATATTTACATACTCACTCTGGTATTGGCGTGGATTAACATTAGCAGGTAATATACTTTTGTGTCAACAGTGTTGACGTGTCAAATGATTCAAATTTAAATTCATATAAATTTATTAATAACTAATATCTTTCATTTCTAGTACATACATACATATAAAACTAATTACAATATTTATAATCTTCCATACTACCCTCCAATTAAGGAGACCTCGTGAATTGGAGGGGAGTTCCGAGATTTCCATCAATTCTAATATACAACATCAACAACAAAACAATGACACATTTTTTTACAAATTATAACAGAAAAAAAAAGAAACAATAAATTTATTAATTTTATTTATTTATCGTATGGCCAACATCACGCCTATATCATATAACATTCGTTATATCAAAGTGTAAAAATAAAAGTCAGCGCAGAGTGAACTGCTTGTCAGAGACTTAAATCTAGATTTCTTATGTATTGTATTGCTTCGTCGCTAAGGGTTAGGAAATCCGATGCATTGCCACTGTACGCTCTGAGTGCACACCCAGAGCGTATTTATAAATTGGATTATTAATAAATTGGATTCATGCTATAATCTCTCATTCAATTCAAATCTCTCTCTATATATACCTTTCATAGATCACCTTTTTCATCATTATTTTGAAAGATTTCGGTTCGGTAATATAATAAGTAAAAACAACTGTTGAAGATTAACTGTTGAGCATTATTGACACAGCTCTAATTCTAACCCTGAAGTGTTATTGGTTTTAGCTTGTTAGGAATTCTGTGAGAGGGTGCCTGCTTGGTATATGGGATAATAACGTTATTGCGGGACTTAAGTGATCCTGATTCAAATCGATTATGTACAAAATTAGGACATCAAAATGTGCGGAGAGTGAAAATGTTTTTCATAGTAAAATCTATCCAAGGCAGCTGCAGGTACATAATTTTCTAATCGTTTTTACGCGTTTTTATTCGAGGGGAGGGTCTGATGTTTCATTTACGCGGCATTTAGGTTCAAAATCGCACGATCAGTTGTTAAAAATAGCGTCTTTTAAAACTTTTTGTGGTTAATTTAGCTTCAACTAAAAAAAAAATGGTCATTCACTACATTTTATCAACACAAAAATACAAATTACTAAACGAAATTCGGGAAACGAGTTTCTGTCTTCCGGAAAAAAGATCAGAGGTGTTCTATACAAGAAATATAAAATCTGTTTCGGCTATTCACTAGATAAGGGTTCATGGGTCACCAACTGTCAACAATCAATCTTAAATGTTATAATAGTGTTACAGCCAGACACCTTCTACACACATTAAATACAATATTACTGTGTATTCATCTTTTATTATCACACACTGGTACCTTGACACAAATTATTTCATGATTGTTATATTGCTCATAGTGCACTTCTTGTAGGTATGTTCAATACTCAAAGGTTGTAGGAATACTTAACTACACAAAGCAATAAGTATTTCAGTTTTCATGCATATCTCAGAAATCGATTGTGTACTAAATAAAAAGAAGAACGCATGTAGTCTTGCGTTCCAGTGGATGGTAGACAGAAGTAATAAGTAAGATGTGG
Source organism: Ceraclea dissimilis (assembly GCA_963576895.1). Lineage (NCBI taxonomy): Eukaryota > Metazoa > Arthropoda > Insecta > Trichoptera > Leptoceridae > Ceraclea > Ceraclea dissimilis. The sequence goes on from OY756363.1 coordinate 19,737,781, forward strand.
ATGTGACACAGTCTAGATGGCGCGACTCTATACAATCACCATACAACATTCATACCATTCACCATACGACAATGTAATATTATACAATGTTCTATGTATGTAAAGGAACGATTATAATGTTGGTTTAGTAACACAAGATTGTTCGAGAACATTGTTCTAAGAGCCGGCAGCTCTAAATATTACCAATCTGTTTTTTTATCGAAATGCGGTTTAAATGAAAGTTGACAGATAGGGTCATATGTTTATCATGTGTTTATGTACGTCTGTTATCAGTTATCACATCGTGTATTAGCATGTAAGTACCACTTTGTAAACATAACCTGTACCTGGACTGGCGCTAAGGCAACAATAGTCGCTGTTAAGCTGGTCCAGGTCTTTAATACTTTATTAAATAAATAAATAAATAAATATATCGCACTACTAGGCATTTTGACTGAACATTGCGGGTTAACTGCTAGGCCTTTGAAAAAAATACGGAAAATTTATAGTAAAGAAATCCTTACTATGTAAGTAAGGATAAGTAAGGACTTTTTTTAAAGTATTTGGGCTTCCAACATAAGCCCAAATTCTTGCCTGCACTAGGCTAAAAGCCTGTATCACAAAGTGTGGAATACGTTGCTATAACGCCGGGGTTCGAATCTGGTACACCCCCCTTGAGAGACTGCCGCCTCAACCAACTGCGCCAACCATGATTATTTTTGTCATTGACCACATTCTCCAATCTCTTTCTCTAGTTCGAAAAGCTTCGAAAAACCGGGAAAGGTGACTTTTTCGGTGGGAGGCAGGGGGGATTGCGGCAAGAATTTGATAGGAAATCCTAGTGCGATGTATGATTCTATGTGTAAAAATTCATTCGAACGGCATTTCTATCAAAAACCAGATAGGTCATATTTAGAGCGGTCGGCTCTTAGGCTACATTATTGCCATCTTCCCATTCATACAACAAAATAATACACCCGCATACATTGTTTATCTTCGCCTTTATCTCTCCTCGTCTTCCCCCTCCACTTTTTATATTAATGTGTGTTTTATCAATTCTGAGGGTCAAGGAGGCCTTTATTATGGTTTCATTTCAAGAAAAAAAAATGTATGGATAACAAATTTCTAGTAGTAAATTTCGGCTAGTAACATTGCTATCTCGTTTGCTCTTTCGATTTTTGCTACGCGCGCAAACGAAATAGCAATGTTAATAGCCGACGATACTATTCGTCGAGCAGCCGAGCCTAAGTATGAAAAAAAAAATCCAGTCTTGCATACCGGCATTTCAAAAAATTCCTAAAAACGGGTGTCCTTATATTTCGACAACCGTTACTAAATATGCTTTGGAACTGAACAGGGTAGATGCATTAAACATTTATCTAGGGAATAACCGTAAAAGTTTTTTGATTGTAGCAAAATTAACCCAAAAAAGGGGAAAAACGCTCTTTTTACCATTTTATCATGCGATTGTTCACGCGATTTTGAATCTTAATTACGTGGGAAAAGACGGTGACGTCATTCTTGGTGCCAAGCCCTTAATGCCGTGGGAAATGACCATGACGTCATAGTTGGATCGCGAGCTTTAAATACAATAATTCCTGACTACACTTCAATTACCATGGTTGTTGGTAGCAGCAAGCGTATAATATAAATTGCACTGTGGGAAATTCAACAATAAATAATACATTTCCGACTACACGTCACGCGTTTGAAGACTTTTTAAAACTATTTTACGGTGACGTGAATTTACGTTACGTATATTGCTTTAGTTGTCACATTGTGCGGTGGGATTTTATGCATATTTTATAAAAATAATAATATGCATAAAATATGCATAATATTATAATCCCACCATTTCCCGTGGGATATCCGTGTTTTAAAATTGCCCCCACACTTTATTTCGATATTTTTTAGAGTTCCTACAACTCCCATGAGATATTACATAATATTTTTCTGCAATGAAGTTCGCAACCCATTCTGAATCTATACAGGGTGTCCCAGGAAGTACGACCAAGCAGAAGTCCAAAGATAGAGTACCTCTGCCTCTGAGGGTACCAAAATACCCTAATTTGTGTTACGCGATTTTTTTGTAGCTTTCGAGTTACGATTTTATCGTATTTTTTTGTCAAACCCTGACTTGTAAGACATTATTGGTCACAGAGACACCAATTATTAAGATACATTCTTGATTTATTATTTCAAAATAGGTAAATAGCGTATCTTGCTATCGCAAAAACAATTATAGGTGTATCTGATGCCATCGTGCCATGAAAAAATGTTGTATCTCAAAATTCGTCACAATTAGAAATTTACAAAAAAATTAGGACGATTTATAAAGAAATATCACTCTAAAAATTTGTACTTACCGAATATTTTCAGGAAGGTTTTATATGTAGATTGGGAGAGGTATATGATTTTTCAAAATAAACTAAATGAGCTTTTATTTATTTTGGAATGAAATAATTGAAAAAAGAACGTCTTTTTTAGTTAGTATACCTACACATTTAATAACTCACAGAATTGGACCCGATATTATTTTCCTGTTACCAATAAAAAGATAATTTAGACCGTTATATTTTTTGACAGGGATAGGAATTACCTACCGGGAGTTATTATTAGGGTATGTTTATTACCTGGGTATTTTTATTGCGAGTTAGGAAAGATTTAATAAAATGTCATATAAATGTCATATTGTACCCTCCCTGTACCTGTACCCTTCATTTGGTATTATTACCCTATTTTTTATTAATGGACTGAATTTTCTGTATATCCTAGATTTGTACGTCCTACTATAAAAAAGGGTTGTAAATCGCCTCTATCCTTTTTCATATTTTTTCAAAAAAAAAGTCTTGGTTGTTTTTGAAATAAAAAAGGTTTCGCTATTGATAAATAAAATAATATAAAGATACCTACTTATTTTACTTTACGTGTGGCATTTCGGCGTTGTCCTTTGTCCGTGTAGGCTGCGTTGACATTAGTATTCTTCAAAGCCTCGGCTCCAGTGCTGCCAGCCAGACCACCGCTTCCGGTCTTGCCTCGTGGATGTCCTGGAGGCTACCCGGAAATTTTCTTGTCTCGCAGTCCCGGACCAAGTGTCTGACTGTCTGAACAGCACCACATTCACACTAAGGATTATTCCGCTTTCCCACCTCATATTATTATTATTCTTTATTAAGAACATCTACCGACATAACAGCATAAAAATGACTTTGCGCCGGCATGTAGATATGAAAATGGCAGATTCCATTATTCCATAATTCAGATGTCTTAGGTGGGAATGCAAAACCTAAGAACCGGCAACTAAGTTGGGATTCTTATTCCTGAGACCTCAAGCAATGAGAAAACTCATCTTTTCGACAACTGCTGTGGTCCCCTCTAGTCTCTTCCCCTCCTCTCTACATGCCGTGTTGGTGAGCGTAAACAAATAAGTCGTTTTTATGGAGACCCAACAGTCAGGTGGACCTCAAATTTTTGTATGTTGTATAGATCGATACCATAGTGAATAATCTTGTTTTGCACGATTTTCTAGATAGCTAAGAAAGTATTTTATTTATCATTATTAAAATGGGAACATTTTTTTTTATTTAATTATATAACTGAATGAAAATAATATTTTTTATTCAAGTAATATTATATTTTAATATGAATTTCGTTTTATTACTTTTTATTGTAACTTCTTGGAATTCTATAATGTTAGTAAATTAATGCTAAAAATATTAAGTGTCTTTGTGAGATATTGAATTATTATTACTCATTTAATGAAAATCAAAATTTGATTGACAGATAATAAATTGTAGGAGCGATTATTTAATACGAATAACGAAGATTTGCGCTTTTTAATAAAGGAGAATGCTATAAAAAACAGGCGTGGCGCAATCGAAATGTAACTCAAATGATAGGTAAAAACGAGTAATTAAATACTGCATAAGAGACATCATCAAAATCAATGGCCAAATGTAGGAAATATGCACAGAGATTCTCTAAATTAAGTGCGCATGTTGCAACGATCTTTTAAAAAATATTGTTTTTTAATTCCATCCAGCTGATGATGAAGAAGACAGGCTACGGGCTTTCAAACCGCAATTGTAACTGTTTAATGCTCCTTTTACTAATACATTCATGCGACTGCTGTAAAACTTTCAATAGGTATTTCACACATTGCCCCCCATGCAGTATTTAATTACTCATTTTTACCTATCATTTGAGTTACATTTGGTTTGCGCCGGGCCTGTTTTTTTTTTTCATACTAAATGAGCATTCTCCTTTTATAAAAAAGCGCAAAGTTTTGTGACCTCGTCGGTTCACGTTCTGGGAATTATAATATTTGGGTAACTAACATAATAGTATTCATACCTCGGGGCAATTTTCGCCATAAAATATAGAAAATTCCATTACTTTTTTTAAATAATACCTATTTATAGTTATAAAATGTTCATTTTAAAGGGGCGGAGTAACGAAAATTGCCCCAGGAAAAGTTAGGTTAGTCAAGACGAAATGCGTCCGATATGATCGGTCCAGGGCAATCTCGAACGGTCCAACTTCCTCAAAATTTTCTTCATTCACTAATACCTACCTCTATATAGCCCGAGATCCGACAGTTAAAAATATGGCTATCTGTTTTTTGATCGAAACGTTATTTAAAAGATATCTTACACATAGGTACATACATCGCACTAGGGTTGCCCAACCCCCCCTACGCTACGCCCACGAAAAGGTCCACCTTCGCGTTTTTTTTGTATGTTTTTAGGAATATGGTAAGAGATAGGAGAAAGTGGTCAATGACAAAAATAATCCTGACTAAATTCTCTATAAAAATATTTTACACATTTTTTCGTAGGGCTAGTAGTTTGCCCCCAATGACCGGTCAAAATGTCGCATATCAATAAATAAATAAATTAATCTTTATTAGCGTAAAAATTATCTATGGTTACAAAACAAGACAATAGTAGTAGTATGCTAAAGGCAGACTTATTGCAAAAGCAATATCTTACAGTAAACCCGAATCATTGTCGGCTAGCTATATCTATATGTACTTATGTATACAATTCACTTTTAACTATACATCTAAATTAATATTTTCATTGTTTGAATAAAATTCATTCATTGTTCATTGATTGAATCTTATTCAATGATTTGTTATACTTACCATTACTAGGTGGATATAGGCATACCCGTAGGCAGGAGGGGAGTTTTGGGGGTTCAAACCCTCACCGAAATTCCTCAGCCAAGGCACCGTTTTATACATGGAAAAAATGAATCACAATATTGCCACTTCGTTTTTTCATCATATCATGAATTTTCAATAATTATTATGAAAATCCATTATATCACAGTTGTTTCCTTGAAGAAATTTTTCGTTTAGAGTTGTTTTCTAAAAAAATACTTACATAAGTACATTTTTTTGTCATAAAACATAAGAAGAACATCTATCTACCAAATTGCCACATTACTACTTGCGAAAAAAATTGCCTGCAGCGCTATAACTATATAGTTTTATGTCTTTGGCAATTTGGCGACGCCCATAGTCGTTATTTATTTTCTCTTGTCCAGAGCTCGAACTCCCCCCCGAAGTGGATTTCTTGCTACAGCTCTGGGTATAGACACTATATAGAATCATCATTACGTGTGATATTATTGTTTCTATCAGACAATAATCAAATATCATTAAAGAGTATTGAATGAACATTGTTTTATTCCAATACACCTCATTTTATAGTCTCCTAATACTACAATGTACTTTATATATAGTACGGGTCAATTTAGATATATTTATTAACATTAATTAGTTCCAAAGTTATACCTTTTTAAATTGAGGGGGTTACTGTTGCACGGTTACCATTACATTGGAAAACGGTAGATGAAAAGTATCGGTTGGCTTTGTCGACTGCGCAGCCATTCTGCACATGCACAATTTTTTGATGTCATTTTCAGTGGTTTGAGATAAACTGAGATGTTAATTAGAAATTAGTTTGAAACACACTCAAAAGACGGCAGAAGCGATATCCGCTATCTGTTATTGAGTTTCAAGTCTATAAAGAAAACAAAATTATTTTTTTCCTACACAGAAGAAAAACTCTTTGACTCAATTAAAAGTAATCAGAAATTTAATATGAAATAATTTATTCAAAATGATGCCTCATTTGCATGAAGGCGTTGTTCTTATTTTTTTAATAATTTCATAATGGCAAACAAAATAAAATACTTAAGTTGTTTCTGAAGAGCGCAAATTAACCAAAAATTCTGTCTTTTGTTTCAGGAAGGAAAAGTTAAAGAACGACGGGACGGGGGAACGTCCAATTAAAAAAAACTCAAATTAAGTTAAAGAGAGGGGGACAAATATATTGCGGGATCACGTAGTGGGAGTGAGACAGGTAGAATATTTATAGAACGAATTCTTTTTTTTTGTTTTTCGAATTTCGAATAAAAAAAAATTATTTGAAATTCGTTCTTCCGTTTCCTTGGGAACGAGTCATTAATTATTATCCACTTGTGAAATTTAAAACTCTCTTAAAAAAAAAACGAAAAAAAAATCGGTATTTAATATTTATTTAAGTTCTTAATAAAAAAAACTAATTAAAAATATTGTCATTAGAAAGTATTTCAAAATAAAAATTTAGTAGGAAAATTGATAAATATATTAGAGAAAAATTGTAGTAAATATTTTATCAGCTTCTCATTAAAATACTTAGATAATCGTTACAGATAAATATTGAACAATTTATTTCCCAATAAACAGTGTTTTTTAAACGTTATTGAGTGATAATTGTTGCGCAATCGAATAAAATCGATAAATACTTCAACATATTTATCCGAATTGACTTGAAACATTCAAATAAAAATACTTATTAGCAAAAATATTTAAATATTGTTGGGTAAATATCTTATCTCAATAGTAATAATAACATTGTTGATATATACTTGTGGTGTATTTTATATATGTTTATAAAATATACATTACTTATAAATAGATTGAGTACTACATAAGTGATAAAAAAAGTGTTACACAACTGGTGTACCTAATATAAACGAAATTGATGTTTCTTATCGAAGTGTTGAATGTGTAGTGTTACCAAATTGGCGAACTCCATCACTGACGAGCAACAAATATAAGTTGGGTCAAGGGTCTTGGAAAAGAGCATCGCAAACAATCTTGCTTTTACCCCTTCACATATAAGGTTAGTATTGAACTTATAATAAAGTGTATACGATTTCTATTGAATCTAATATTATGTTTTTCTTTGTGTTTTTAGTACAGCCGATTTTACCCTTTTTTCCTATAGGTAACTGTTTTCCAATAAGGTCAGAATATAGATACTCACCTGCTTATGGATAGAGCCGGCCGCTAAAAATGTGGCCTATCTGTTTTTTTTTTATCGAAATGTGGCTTATATGATGGCTTTCACATAGGGTCATATGTTGCAACTAGGGTTGTCTATCAAAATCTTGCCATAACCTCCCCCCTGACCTCCCCCCTGCCCCCAAAAAAGTCCCCCTTTGCGGTTTTTTCTGTTTTTTTTTGAGTAAGGTAAGAGATGGGAGAAAGTTATCAAAGACAAGAATAATTTTTACTAAATTTCTGTATAAAAAATGTTCTATACCTACATTTTTTCGTAGGATTGAATTGACCCGCAACGACCACTCAAAGTACCGAAATTCATTTGGAATAGGTACTAAAAAATACATTGATACTAATTTGTTTGAAAATTTGTCAAGCGGCAAGACTGTGATAGTCAACCCTAGTGCGATGTATGAGCCTATAGTATGTCATTGATCAAAAAACAGACAGGTCATTTTTTTCGCGGCTGGCTCTCGGGCTATTATTAGTTGTAGGTATCAATGTGGGTTTCAGATGTCAGAGCCAGTTGCTCACTTGGTTGAAACGCAAACATTTCAATCGGGAGGTACCAGGTTCGGATCGACGCTTTTAGCATAGGCACAGTGAAATTGTTTGTGTATCTGCTATAAAAATCAGTTCAATTGTCAAGACCCTTAACTGATTTTTCAGTCGGTTAGTTTCAAACGAACCGATTTTTATCTCCGTGTACATTATTACTTCTCTGATGTAATAAGTCTACATTTTTTTTTGTTTACTCGATTTTGTGTCGTGAAGTGGAGTAAGTCGGGATCGGGGAACGAACCCGCGTCCACCGGATTAATGATAATAATAATAAAAACAATAATAAAAAAAAAACATATGATAATAAAATAAAATTCATAGATGCATAGATAAAAAGATATAATAAAATAAACAGTACATAAAATAAAATATTAGGAATTCAGGAAGGGAAGGGATATAAGGAAAATGGTTTATTGAGTACCTACGTTAAGTTACGTTATGTTAGTGGGAGAATTATTTTGGGAGAGATAGAGATGCTTCAGTTTAATTTTAAAAGATTGAATAGTTGGAGAGACTGTGGTTTGAGTGGCTAGAGGTCCTGGAAGCTGCGAGTGACAGGGGCCTCTGGTGAAGATATACAGATGATTTGGGCCCCCGACGCAATCAAGGATAGACGGGGAAGAAGATGTATGTATATGAATAGTTGAAGCGAGTCTGATGTGAAGAGGAAGGTCACACAGTCACACCACTAGTCAAAATACTAGCGTATGGATGGTGGACAAAATAATTCGTTTTGTACACTCTATAATCTTGTAATAATAGGTAGGTACATCTAAATTTGTGCTTGAAGGTATGAGTATATTTATATAGTATGTATACAGGGTGTTTGATAGATGGATACAGATATCTTCAGGAGTGATAGTAGAGGTCATTTAGCATCTTTTGAGCCATACTTAGCTTAGTCAAAAGTCGCACGGTTCTCGAGATGCGACTTTTGACTAAGCCAAGTTTGGCTCAAAAGATGCTAAATGACCTCTACTATCACTCCTGAAGATATCTGTATCCATCTATCAAACACCCTGTATATACGAAGATTTTTTGCGTTTCACGCTTACGCTGAAAAAACTGTGGTTCGGTGGGTTTCCATTATGTACTCACTGTCTTACTTACAAAACAAATAAAAAAAAACAATAATCCCCCTCCCCAGTCCGCCCCTGCACATCCATCATAATATTATCTTGTCATGTCATCTTATCCTTTCATGTTTTAGATCTTACTCTTCCTTTCTCTCCGTGTTTTTTGTAATATTGAATAGAGATTGCTTTCGAATATTAAATTCAGATTCGGAATATTGCGGCAATAAAATAACACAATCATTTTATACGTCAAGACGTGAAAACAAACTCAATCCCTGGCTTATATTATTATATTCATGATGTCAATTTTATGTGCTGTTATAAAAACTTGATGGAAATTCAAATTTATTTCGATTCGATAGGTGTGGTACCTACACTAGGGCTGCCATACGTCCCGGTACACCGGGACATGTCCCGGTTTTGGGGTCCGTGTCCCGGTGTCCCGGTCCGAAGATAATTTGTCCCGGTCAGGGATTTCTTAATATTAATTGCTCAATAAAGTTATTACGAAAGAGTTAGGAAGAGTTATTATGAAAATACATTATTTTACAATACTTTCATAAAAAAAATTGCCTGCGGCGCCAATTACGCTTCTTCTTTTTCTCTGCGTTCATATCATCAGTACCCACTTATTTTTTATCTAGACATGTCTAGTGAGAAAAATTTCGCCTGCGGAGAAATTCGTGATTCCTGATTTTGCGTGATTCGCCTAGTTAAAACTGCGGTTTCTAGTAAAATCTTGTAACAAACTAATACATACGAGTATAATGGATTGAATTGTATAGATATAATATAAAGAGTCTGTCAATTATCCTTGAAAGATAATGACTTATTAATTAACTGTATGCAAAGTACGCGTATGACAGGTACTGGTACATGTCAAAGTTAAAATATTAGATAATTAATAAGAATTTTATGAGTTCGTTCACCTCTGGTATTTATATTCTTAAGGCTCGCGACCCAACTATGACGTCACGGTCATTTAAGGTTCAAAATCGCATTATAAAATGGTAAAAAATTTTTTTTTCCATTTTTTGGGTGTCAATTTCGCATCAATCAAAGAACTTTTAGGGTCATTCCCTAAATTTTAATGCATATCATCAACGCAAAAAAAAAACTCCGCGACTTTCGGGAGACGAGTTTCTATCATTCGGAGTTTTACATATTTCTTTTTTTAGAAATCTATTCAAGATATAAAAAATATTTACGGTTATTCCCTAGATAAAGGTTAAGTGTATTTTAGTAAAGTTGTCGAGATGTAAAGTTTCCCCTTTGTAGAGATTTTTGAAATGTCAATATGCCTTCTTCTTCATCAGCCTATCCCCGTCCTCTCCTGGACAAAGGCCTCCTCCATTTGCCTCCATGTTGTCCTGTCCTGTGCAGACTGCATCCAGGTTGCACCGACATGTCGGACCAGGTCATCTCTCCATCTCAGCAGCACTTCTGTTCCCATTTCGAGGTCTCCAATTTAGGAGGTTCTTGGTCCACTTGCACTCTGCGCTTCTAGCCACGTGTCCTGCCCATTTCCACTGTAGGGATGCTATGCGGTGTTTATCTTTATACCATTTTATACCATATAATACGCCTACTCTTAAAATAAACTTATAAAATGACATTGACAAAATATAATACATATTTTAATGATTATAATTATATACCTACATATGTACATATTATGTAGTACTAGCATCTATTATCTATTTAATAATACGTCTGTCTGTATGTACAAAGGTCTTTTTGCAATAAATTCCAACAGTTTGTGATATTCGAATATTTTTAGTACCTACATTTTGCAAAGAATCAGTCGCAGTTATAATAATGATTAATGATGTCACAATCGTGTAGATTGGTTTGTACCAAGCATTTTAGTTCTCTCTCTTCACGCCGTCCTGTCACTCGCCAATCTCTTCACTTCCGTGTAGGTGCTACAGCGCACGCTCGCAATAATCTGCTCCATAACATAGTAACTGCTTCTTGGGCGACCTCTCACATTACTGCCCTACCATTCCTTTCTATTTTCGCCTCTTCCGCCGGCTTCTAAACACTAGTGCATATGATAGGTATGTGTGGATAAAATTTTTTTATTTTAATTTAGGTACATATGTATGTTTATGTTAAGTATACTATAATATTCACAGCTGGTTTTAATGGAAATATAATAATAAAAATAACACCTAATAATAAATTAATGTAGGTATATTGCTGAGTACTCATGTTGGTAGGTTTTTTTAATTGACATAATTTCAAAATTATTATTTAAGTTTTATGAAAAATGATAATTTTAGTGCTTAATTTAGCTTTATACCATCGTGGTTTATCCCAAAAATAGGGAAACTCATAAATGCTGTATGTCTATCAGCGACAAAGGGTAGGTACAAAGAATACGATTCCTTTCGAGTTACGTTTTTGAGATAGGGTAATAAAACGATTAGTTTAGTATGACATAATGCAATAAAGAAATAAAATACCGACTTTCCTTCTGCAGAAATCCACCCCTGGCCACTGGACTGTCTATAGAAAACACAAAACATTTTCCTGGCACAAAATGCCCCGTCGCTGGCGATGTGAATGAATAAATGAAATTTATTTTTCCAGATATATACAACAACATGCAAAAACAATGAATTTTGTTATACATACATATAAATAAATCCAAATATGCCATGAGGCACCAGTCGCTCAACTATCTGGTAAAATTTTACTGCCTCGCTAGACCGAAGTCTGTTCTAAGACAGTAGACGCTGAATCAATTTGTGTACAGAAGTATAATGTTGCAACAACAATCATTAAAATCAATTTCACTGGAACAACACCGGACCATGTATTCCACACTTTGCGATACAGGCTGTTAGCCTAGTGGAAGGTATGCAGGAAAGTATTTGGATTTGTGTATGCAAGCCCAGATCCTTTAAAAAAATATATGAAAAAAAAGATCTCCGTCCTTGGGAATCTGGTCGACATGTTCAGTACAGGTTAAATAACAATAGATACATTGAATACAGGTGGTCAAAATAAAAGTGTAGGTACACATCTATATTAGTCGGTAGGTGATAAGATAATAATAGGTGGTAAATAATTAGGTACGGTACGTTCCGTATAGGAAACACTCGCATAGGTAGGTACTTATACACTGTTTACTCAGCTGGTTGGAGCGCCATTGTAATATGCGCTAGGTCGTGTGCTCAATTTCTTGTTTTCATAGCTGTAAGTAGATTCAATTTGATAGCATCTAAAATAAGTGGATGGGAATCGCACAGGAGCGGGAGAAGTGGAGGAGGGGAGGGGAGGCCCATTTCCTGCAGTGGGCAACTGCGGGCTGATGATGATGATGAAAATAAGTAATAGTATTTTAACTTATTAAAAACAACATTTCATGATTTCGTACCCTAGAACTGTTTTTCGCGGTCTTCCAAACGATACCAAACAAGCCCTTCCGAGGTGCTTGTATCCCTAAATTCCAATGACGCCTCCCACCAAGAGTTGACAGAATCAAAATATGTAAAAGATGAGTTCTACTCGTGAAGCACCTTCGTGAGATATCAAACACGTTGGTATGCAGTGACTGGATCCTCTCGATCGCTCGGTGTCTTCCGAGGTTTGAGCTAAACAACATCTGGCTTACGATCTAGATTTGTTTTCCAACGCCCTTCCATAAAATACCACATATAACCCTTGGATCCCCCTGAAACGCTCTACATATATTTTTGTTGTCTCTGGAATAGGCTGATCCAGTTTTGCACAGAATCGTGTTGTCAACTTTACGTAAGTTTGCAAAGTTTCAGGTCTTTAAGTACTTAGTAGTCAGGAAGTGGTTGAAAAATCAGTTTCAAGATTTGCGCACAAACTAAAAAAAAAACAGATAAAAAATGTGAAGGTAAATAAAATCTTGTAGAAACACAAAAGCAAGACTTATCACAGACTGATCCATTCCTTTGAACATGCTGGGGTGTTCAGTTATGTTCCTAATTTTATTTTAATCTGACTTATTAGCTTCTTTGAAAATCAGTCATAATAGCCCGCGAGAGCCGGCCGCTAAAAATATGACCTAACTGTTTTATGATCGAAATGTGGTTTAAATAATAGCTTAACACAGGTGACATAGGGTAATACATCGCAATAGGGTTGCCTAGCAAAATCTTTCCGCAACCCCCCCTGAAAAGGTCCCCCTTTGCGGTTTTTCGTATTGTTTTAGAACTGTTGTAGGAGATAGGAGGAAATGGTCAATGACAAAAATAATCATAAATAAATTCTCTACAAAAAAAAATCTATACTTTTTGTAGGACTAGCGGTTTATAGAAAATTTAGTAAGGATTCATTTTGTCTTTGACCACTTTTTCCTATCTCTAACCATATTCCTTAAAGTCTCGGATTGAATGTAAGATATTGCTTTTGCAATAAGCCCGCCTATTGCACACTGCATTGTCTTGTTTTTGTTGTTATATGTATTTACTGGCCAATAAAGATTTATTTATTTATAAAAAATGAGAAAGACCGGCAAGGACGACCTTGTCGTTGGGGTTAGGGGGGTTGCGACAAGCTTTTAATAGGCAACCCTAGTGAGATGTAAGACCCTATGTGTAAATTAAAATTTAGACCACATTTCGATGAAAAAAAAAACAGATAGGTCATGCTTTCAGCGGCCGGCTCTCGGCCTTTAATGACATTAAAACTGCCTCTAATCTCACCAGTGGCACGCTATCTGAAAAGAAATCAAACTTAATAGGTAGCGCCTACTTGGGTAGTCCTACTGGCTCCCCGCCTTCGGCCTACGCTTTGTTCTTCTTACTTATTTCGTTAATTAAATTGTTTATCGCTGCTATCAATCTGATTTAGTACTCGCCGACTTTATGTTCGCTGGTGACGTATTACTTTGACAAATATAATGGCCTCTATAAAAAATCTGCCACCAGATTTAATTGCTAAAGCAACTCCTTGAACCAACAAACATTTTTTTTACATACATACATATCCACGTCTTCTCCCTATGTGGAGCATGTGGTCGTTACCCAGTTTTTCCAGGCTTTTCTGTCCTGAGCCAACTCCGTTGCCTGTTCCCATGTCATTCCAGACTGGCGCAGCTCTGATGTGTACAGCCTCTGGATGGTCATTGCAGGCCTGCCCTGACATCTGTTGCCTACAGGGCGATATTGAAGAAAGTTGTTGTTGGTACTATCAGCGGGCATACGTAGAATTTGTTAGGATTAAGAAAAAAATTAAAATCACAGTAAAACTTAAGGTTTGGGAGAACATCGGATTTTCTACATGTCGCAGTTGAATATAACAACTAGCTACTCGTATCTCAACAGATATACAGCAAAGGATGAATTTTCCATTAGACTTGTGACTGATCGTCGGCTGGTTTGATGTGATCACTTTACACTTAAGTAACATTCACAAATTTCAGTCCTTCCATCTGCCGCTTTCGGGAATTGAACCCAGACTTCCAACTTGACAAGTTGATGGCAAATGGATGGATCAGAATTGGTGGTTGCCGATTCCAGTCCATTCATCTGCCGCGGCCGGGGATCGAATCCAGAACTCCAACCTGACGGCAGATGGATGGACTGGAATTGGTGAATGCTACTGTGTAACACATTAAACCAGTCGTCAATCAGTCATAAGTCTGATAGAAAGTTCATCTTTTGCTGTATATTTGTTGAGATAACTACTTATTATAATTTTTATTACCACCCAAAAAAGTTTACTGGGTTAGTATGGTCGTGGTCTAAAGGTTGATGAAATCAAATCCGCCTTTTTCAGGATTGTCTTGCAGCTATTGGTCGCGTACGGTACAGAAGCTTCTCTTTTCATTCAGCGGTTGTTGTGTGAGTGAGCTCCCGTGCGTAGTTGCAGCAATATTTATACTGTCCCGCTCGACGTTGGCGCCGCTGAGATCAACAGTAGCGGCGCTTGGTCAAAATCTATTGTAATATACTATGAACTCTTTGAAAAAGGCACCACTATTATTACACCTACTTCTTTGTGTTAGTATTATACCATTTGTAGTAAAGGATCGTGCGAAGTATTAATTAATAACGTTGTATCAAAGTTGTTATATTATTAATGAAAAAACACGAGGCTTTTTCATTAACCTTTTGTAATGAATAGAATCCTTTGATGTTGTATCCTATGTCTGTTTCTTCGCCTTTTATATTCCAAAGATGAATGCTTCCTAATGTATAATTACGTAATTATTAAAATGGTACGATAATAATTATACTCTTCTTCAGTACCATACGTTGCGCCTTGTAATTAGTAAATTACATAGAAGCGAGTGTCGGAAATATCGACTACTTCTATCAAATTTGGTACAAAAAATCATGGCAGACACATTAGAACACTGATTAATGGGAATTTAGATGGTGCGGTTACCGAAAAAAATGCGAAAACTAAAATATACCTATATTTGTCGTATTTTCTGTATTATTTGGTGAAGACTGGGGACAAACTATGACGTCAGTGTAATTTCAAGCGGCATTAAGGTCCAAAATCGGGTGAACAATCGAATGATGAAATGCAAAAAATACGTTTTTTTCCATTTTTCGGGGTTAATTTCGCTTCAGTCAATAAAATTTTACGATCAATCCCTAGATTTTAATGCATATTATCAATATTTAAAAAAATCTCAGCGTCTTTCAAAAAACGAGTTTCTGTCATTCGGAAAAAAAGATCAGAGGAGTTTTTCACATTTTTTTTGAGAAATCTTTAAAAGATATTCTTAAAAAATATTTTACGGTTATTCCCTAGATAAAGGTTCAATGTATATACTCTGTTTTTTTTCCAAAGCATATTTAGAAAGGTTGTCGAATATAAGGTCTCCCGTTTTTACAAGTTTTTTAAAATTCAGTATGCGTACTTTTAATACACAAACAGGAAAATGAACATAACCATCAAAACTACTACTTCGCTTCATATAATATTCAGGCACAGAGTCAAGTGCCAAGGGTGAAGTGAAACATTGTAACATTTCCCCATCAGTGTTACTTATTTGTTACAATTCTGTGACCCCCCAAGCAGTACCACCCGCGGTGTTAATGTCTGTATTGACATCCGCAAGAATTATTAACACGCTAATAATAATTCAATAATCCTGGCAACTTTACAGGAATAATATTGTATACTCGTACATCAGTTTTATTACTGTTGTTATTGACTGGGTAATTTATCGTAAAATATTATGAAAAGCAAACAACAATATTTCATACATAATTTTATTTATAGGTTACCTACAGAAATTCGTAGATTTTTTTACCTTAAAGAAATTTTACCTACGAAATGTCACACTAGATTATATTTTTTTTAATTATTAAAAGTAGGCATATAATATTGACACATCAAAAATTTTCTAAAACGGGAGACCCCAGGTAAAATATTATGAAAAGCAAACAACAATATTTCATACATAATTTTATTTATAGGTTACCTACAGAAATTCGTAGATTTTTTTACCTTAAAGAAATTTTACCTACGAAATGTCACACTAGATTATATTTTTTTTAATTATTAAAAGTAGGCATATAATATTGACACATCAAAAATTTTCTAAAACGGGAGACCCCAGGTAAAATATTATGAAAAGCAAACAACAATATTTCATACATAATTTTATTTATAGGTTACCTACAGAAATTCGTAGATTTTTTTACCTTAAAGAAATTTTACCTACGAAATGTCACACTAGCTCATATTTTTTTTAATTATTAAAAGTAGGCATATAATATTGACACATCAAAAATTTTCTAAAACGGGAGACCATATATCCCGGCAACCGTTACTAAACATGATTTGGAAAAAATAGAGTAGATATTATACTGAACCTTTATCTTGTATATAGATTTCTCAAAAGTAAATGTACTAAACACCTCTGATCTTTTTTCCGAAATTTTCCGAAAGTCGCAGATTTTTTTTTGTATTGATAATATGCGCACAAATCTAGGGAACAACCGTAAAAATGTTAAGATCGAAACAAAATTAACCCCAAAAAATGGAAAAAAAAACGCTATTCTTACCATTTTACATGCGATTGCTCATGCGATTTTGAACATTAATGCCATAGGAAATTAACGTGACGTCATAGTTGAGTCGGGAGCTTTGATTTTTTTTTCTTTTTTTCGCGTACCACCAACCAAACCATCAACCGCGTACCACTTTGATGTTACGCGTAACACGGATTAATAACCACTGATTTAGATATGTATGTATTACAATAATGATATAGTAATGATGATAGTAACTACCTACTAATTATTTATTTGTTTAGTCATTACTATTTAATGAATGTAATTATTAGTAATTTACTGTATAACCGTATATTAGACACAATATATTCTAGTCTTATATATAGGTATTATTAAATTTATCTCACTTACCGGAAATGTATGAAATTCGTCATTGCATACATTGGAGAACTTGTGGTACTCGTAAGTATGATCCTGTGTGCAAATCTTCATTTAAATCACAATTCGAATAAATATCTGTTAGTTAGCAGTGGCCTCTTAGGCCAATGGTAGGTATTATTTTTACCTTCTCGCGAATAACTTGGACATTATTTAGATCGGATGCTGTGGTCTCACCGTGGGTATATATCGGGTTTTTTCTAACTCAAATTGTTCAGAACTCATTAAGAATTCGTTCCAGAATGTAAAAATGGACACATTATGAGTCATTTTTCAGACAGACAGAAATATTCTCTTTTTCAGATAAATTTCCAATAATTTTCACCTCATTCTAAAGCAAAACACACAAATTAGGATCTTAATCTAAATTCAAATTTTTTTACTGTGATTTGTGTTTGTTTTGTCAAAATCGAGTCAGTAGTTTGAGAAATAATATCAAAAAACCTAAACGAGAAATTTTCGTATTCTTTCAGTTTCAAAAGATTCTTACCCCCGTTTTCACCAACTTTTACCTAAGAAGGAGACCCCTAAGAAATTTCCATACAAAAACAGAGATAATATTCTATTTTTTGACACGCAGGCCTACCAACCACACCCTAATTCCATACAAAATGCAACACGCAACTCACCTAGCCTGGGCAGAGATATTTGGGCACCTAACGTAGGTGAGTTGCGTGTTGCATTTTGTATGGAATTAGGGTGTGGTTTGTAGGCCTGCGTGTCAAAAAATAGAATAGTATCTCTGTTTTTGTATGGAAATTTCTTAGGGGTCTCCTTCTTAGGTAAAAGTTGGTGATAACGGGGGTAAGACAGTTAAGTCATATTCAGGTACAGGTATTCAACACCCTATACCCCCTATGGTTCTGGTAACAGATTTAGGTGGTTTTCGGACCTCCAGGTGATTTGATACATTTTCTGGTATACTCGTACAACGTACATATGGTAGGAGTTTGTATACAATAGGTTCTGTAATCTTCATATTTTTATTACAGCTCCATTATGACCTAGTCTGCCGGGTCTGCCGGGTCTGCCGGGCTGCTCTGTGGTGTGATGAAACGATTATGAATACTTAATAACATTAAGCAGATTACTCACTGTACGTACTAGGAGCCCTAAGTTCGATTCGTAAGAGGGCTTCTGTAGGTATTTTGTAAAAAGTTAGCTGAAGATAAAAAAAATAATTATGGAATGTACAGATTTCTACAGCTGTTACATCACGCCCATCACAGTGAATCAGAATGAAGGGGTGAATTTTTAATAAACAAAAATTCACGTTGGTAATTGTTAGGTAAAATACACATTTGCGTTTTTTAAATTTTATTTGTGTTGCTTTTGACCACCCAGAAATTGTAATTAGGTAATATTTGAGTCTTCGTTGCTTTGTATGCAGATGATGTTGTGATTGTTTATATTATACGTAACAACTGTATGCACTCTAAAGATTAACAAAACAAAATAAAATAAATATGGCACTTAGTGGCCTCTCCTGCCATCTAGCGAAGTTGATTGTGAAGAGTGTTCTTCGGCTTAGCAATAATAGATGGCGGGTGTGTATAAAAAATACCACCGAACAGACAGCTATTTTTTTTGTACACCTAGGACTCAATTCACAACTTCGCTTGCAGCTGAGATATTACTATGTCATGCAATCGGGAGGGCTTATCTCTTATAGACAACGATTGAATGTCTGCTAATACCTGATGCACACAGCTTATTGTTAAGTAGCTATATTTAGTTAGCCATACAAACTATTAATTAGCCTATAACAATATTGTGATGTCTGAATTTGATGGACGCTTTTGTATACAGATTAAAATATCTCGTATATCGACATAATGCGATATGTTTAACTTATATGTATGTATATGAAGGTAAACTGATGTTTTCCAAAATAAAGGTCGAAATTTACGTCAAATATACGAAAATTCGCATTATTCTTGTAAAAAATGCTAAAATTCACATCATAATAACTCTTAAAAACACAAAATTTGCGTTATTCGCGTAAAAGGACCAATATACCAAAAATATTTAAAATTGATCGCGAAATTTTCGAGCCTCTATCTATTGGTATAACTTACTAAACCGCGAAACTGACGGTAAATTCATTTCCATGTTGATCGTTCTTCGGGTTTCCTTACTGCGTGTCAAGTGGTTGAGTAACCTAGCTTTGGGCAGCGATACTACTGCCATCTTCAGGAGTAAGTCACACAGAACTTCACCCCGAAACCTCGGTTACTCAACCACTCGACACACAGTATGGAAACCCGAAGAACGATCAACGTGGAAATGGATTCATTACGCTGCGAAAGCCTACAAGATTATTTGACGATTATTTATATGTGTTTGTTGTTTACTTTAAGTTTAAATAAATAAATATATATATATTTGATTTACTACAGTGTGTTAGTGCCTTAACAAAATATTTTGTCAGATTTGAAAGAAACAGAAATAATAACAAATGAATGAGAGAATGGATCGCTTCATTGTGTTTACATTCTTTCCTCTTTCCTTCCCACTCCCTTCCCCGTCCATTCCCCATATTATTATTAGGTATTATTATGAGAGCAATATGTTCTTTTATACTTGACTGCACTTTATATAATAAAATATTAGGAATTATTATAATGGATTCGTATTGCGTGAATGTTCAGTGAACGTTCGGTCAAGTAGTAATTTTAGTATCAGAATAATATATCTATTATTTGCTGGTCATTGGAAAGCAATATTTTTCCTAATTTATCATTTTTATTTTGTGTAATACGTAGGTAACTAGAAGGAAATTGAACAAAATGCGACTGCCCTTCACCTAACGGAGGGTGGTTTCAATGGCCACTCCCGATGGGGGGAAGAATGGAGAGCCTCAAATAGAGAAAGTCGCGGGGTCTGATGCAGGGGGTGTGATTGCAAATGCCTGGCTTTGACCCCCCGAGACGTCAATGGGTGGCGTTAAATCGAATCCGCACGGGACACAGTCGGTGTGGCCAGATGCTCCATAGATGGCAGATGCGGGAATCCCCTGCCTGCGACTGTGGAGAACAAATACGGACTATCCAGCACATCGTGGAGACGTGCCCTCTGAGAGCGTTCTCTGACACATATACCGACATACATGACGCCACTCCAAACGCCTTGCAATGGCTTGATGATTTGGATGTTGCTCTCTAGTGTCTCCTGGATGTAACAGCGAAAATCTTTGACTCTCTTATCTTCTGACGATGCCACCTTTCAGTGGCTGACGCCAAACGATAATAATTATAATTCTCATAGGACGCTCGAAAACATATACTTACCTAAGGAAGCGTATTGGTAAATTTTGTGATACAACCAGGGATACTCACAGGCGGCATTCCTTACTAAGTAGCCAGAGAGGACAGAGCGCCATACCACTCTATCCTTACATCTCTCGCTTCCATTAGTTCATAGCGTAGAAATAACTAAAACAAATTATATATTTTAAAACATGATTGATAACATTAGATTAGTATTACATTAATTTGTACTTCTAGGTAACACGCGTACAAGCGTTGATTGATAAAAAAATCTAATCTCTTACTTAAGATTATCAATATACCTAACTGGTATTTTCCACAGACGCCGTTTTACTTAGTAAATTTATGATAAATTGGTGTGACTGACCTTCGCACTTAGGGCACGCTCCTCAGTCAAATATCAATAAATGTACTTACACCTAGGTGCGTACGTTGATCAAATAACAAGGTATCTATCTACAGCGTCAGGAAATAATCTCAAAGGGAAAATCCCACAAGAAAAAATCTGACGAAAATATCTCACACGGAAGAAATCTCTCATGCAAAAATCTGACAATAAATAAAGAAAAAATCTTATTTTTTTATTTTATTCAAACTTTTTTAAGTACACAATTTGGTTGCCATAATATTATTTATTTTATTCTTAAAGCAAACAAGAAAAAACATACAAAGACTAAAAAAAAATTACATAGTACAGATTGTAAATCATTGTTCATTAGTGGCGAACTTATCGCAGTTAACTGCGATTTCTTCCAGTTAACCCCATTTTTTTATCAATATTAATATGACAACCAAACTGTGTAATAAAGTTTGAATGAAAATAAGTGTGTCAGATTTTTTCTTTTGTTTTCTTCCTTCAGATTTCATCTTGTGAAATTTTTCCGTCAGATTTCATCTTTTTAAATTATTTCCGTCAGATTTCTTCTTGCGAGATTTTATCTTGAGAGATTTTTTCCGTCAAATTTATTCTTTTGAAATTTTTTCCGTCAGATTTCTTCTTTTGAAATTTTTTCCGTCAGATTTCTTCTTGTGAGATTTAATCATGTAACCTCTACCTACCTATAACTCACCCGTAGATATTAATATAGTATCGATTGTGATTATTGATTGAATTGATTACTATGTAATGGTAATGTTATTTAGTTATATCTACCTAAGGTATGTTAGAGACAGAGATAGGTAAATTGGATTCTGATAAATCAATTACCTGTATTTCGAAACGTTATATAATTAAATTATTGTAAAGGTATGTTGATTGATAGAAATATTTTGATTAGATTAAGAAAAGAGACAATTATATCGTCGCAACATATCCGCCGGTTGGCTTATCTTTTAGACCTGTTTTTCGCTGTCTTCCAAACGATACCTAAAACGCCGTTCCGAAGCTCTTGATTTTTATTATTAAAACAAAAAATAATCTGGTTTTATCGAAATAAACCCAAATACACCTGTGTACACAAGCTTGTGTCGTGAAATGGAGTAGGTCGGCATCAGGGATAAAACACGCGCCCACTGGATTAACAGTCAAGCGCGTTACCAACCAGGCTAACGACCACCTCGTTCCTTCCTTCATTCCAATGGCGTCACCCACCAAGAATAGACAGATTCAAAATTTGTAAAAAAATATGAGTTCTACTCGTGACACATTTTTGTGAGCACGGCGCGGCGGTATGCGGTGACTGGATCCTCTATATCGTTCGGAATCTTTCAAGGCTTGATCTGAACAAAATCTAACTAACGATCTGAATTTCTTTTCTAACCCCCTTTCATACGATACCTCACGTGACACACACGACCCTTGGATCCCCCTGAAACGCCTTACATATTTTTTGTCTCCGGTGAAAGCTGATAAAATCCCCTTAACACAAGTTTTACTTTATAAGGGGGGGTAAAACGTTATTATATATAGTTTTAAGATCTGTATCCTCAAACACAAATTTAATCTGTCTATTTATTGTAATAACACATGTTTTGAATAAATAAAATAAATAAAAAAAAAATGTTGTACAAAATCGTATTAACACCGAGTTTACGTATGTTTGCAAAGTTTCAGGCCTCTAACCAGTCAGGAAATGGTTGAAAAATAGATTGCAAGATTCCATCACAGACACAAAAAAAAACAGACCTCAGTGATGTTAAATAAAATCTTGATGAAACCCTTGTTTTCAATGTCTTCCTTAAAAAATCATATTTCTAAATATTAATTTTTCTGTTTTTTTTTTTCAGGTAAATACATTTTGACTTGTTCATCGTGGTCCATTTTCATCACACCATTCTACAAAATAAAAAAAGGTAGGCACCATGTTTATTAAAAATTCTTAAATTTAAATTTTTAAAAAGAGAACAGGACATAATTGGAATTCTAAAGAGTCGTTTTCATCAAGCCTTATTCTCTTTTATTTGCCTGCTTTCTTATTGTTAAATGATTCTTATCTTGTCACTGATCTGTTTGAAGGACAGAAAGTGAGAAGGCAGAGGAAAGGGGCGATAATATATGTACAGGATCGTCGAAAAAAAATGCCCCTATTTTAAAATGGAATAACTTTGGAACCATTTACAATAAATGAGTGATTCTTTCACTGTATAGTATGTATATGTGTATCTTTATATTTAAGTACTTTATTATTATAGTATTTAGGTTTTATTTTCTTCTCTCGGCTTGACTGTAAGATTTTGCTTTTGCAATAAGTCCGCCTTTTGGCACACTGCATTGTCTTGTTTTTGTTTTACATATATTTACTGGCCAATAAAGTTTTATTTATTTATTTATTTAATCAATGAAAATTTTTGTTTGATGCTCGATACAGTGGTTAGCTCATGCGCAGAATAGCTGCTTAGCGGAGAAAGCCAACGGGCGCATTGGGAAAGAATTACTTATTTAACATAAATGGTTCCAAAGTTATACCTTTTCAAAATGAAAGCATTACAGTCCACAATTACCATTACATTGGAAGGCGCCGGTAGATGAAAAGCGTCGTTTGAATTCATCGACTGCGCAGCCATTCTTCGCATGCGCTTACGCATTGTATCATATATCAAACAGAATTTATATTCATTAGTTATCATACTCTGAAAGAATCACTCATTTATTGTTAATGGTTCCAAAGTTATTCCATTTTAAAATAGGGGCATTCTTTTTCGATGACCCTATAATATTTTGTTTTAAGAAAACTGAGGCTTGCTGATGAAGAGACTTTCTCAAAAGTAATCAAATTTCTTATTCCAGGATTGTTTTATTAAGAGTCGTAATTCGCGGATAAGAACTTCGTAATTTTATAAGTAAACGAATATTTATTTAAATTGTTAGTTAAGCAACTTTAGTCCACGATTGTCTGTAAAGATTGTGGGAGTTGGTAATATGTAGGTATCAATATGTATTAAGCTATTAGAAAATATCTGCCAGTCACTGCGTCTTACCCACGGAAATAATAAAAAAAAACGGTAAATTTCAGAGGTAACAATGGAATCATTTATTTTATAATACCCCAGTAAAAGGCAAGATAGTTTGGGCGGTCATTTCCCGCGGCGTTAAGGTTCAAAATTGCATGAAAAATCGCACGACAAAATGATAAAATATTTTTTTATGCTTTGGGGTTGATTTCGCTTTATTCAGAAAAACTTTTACCGTCATTTCGTAGATTTTAATGTATATTATCAATACAAAATGAAAATTCTCTGTGACTTTCGAAAAAAAATATCAGAGATATTTTCACTTTTTTTTTTTGAGAAATCTATACAAGATATAAAAAAATCTTTTACGGTTATTCCCTAGATAAAAGTTCAATGTATCTACCCTATTTTTTTTCAAAGCATATTTAGTAAGGTTGTCGAGATCAAAGGTCTCTATAAAAAATATATATATACTTTTAAGTCCAAAATACAGCAAAAATTACAAAGTGAAATTATTGTTAGCTTCTCTAATATAAATTACAAGTTTATTCTTTGTTTTAAATAAAGAATCACTTTAATAATTTTTCGTTTAATGGCGAGACGGGGTAAAATTTCTCCTTTTCTCCTGAAAACCTCGTTAGTTTTCTGAAACAAAAACAGGTAATTTGTTCAAAGACAATACCAGTCCTTGTAATTTTCTTGAACTTTGTAATTTTGTCTCTCCATACATTCACTTTACCCTTCAAGATTCCTTTCGAAAAAATAGGGCGGTCATCTCTGAGGAAATATTAAGGTCCCATATTATGCACTGAGGAAAAAACGTTTTATTTAATCCAGTCAAATTAAGACAGAGCAGTTCTTCGATGGAAAATTGTGGGGTAATCGAGATTTATTTCATTCTATACCTACGTTTTTTTGGGTTGCTAAATCCGAATCCGAGGTTTGCCAACAAAATTTCGTGGCGGGACATGGCAAAAAATACAAAAAATGCCGAAAATATTAATTTTCTAGCGATTTCTTTATTAGACCTCGTAAAAATGAAAACTTTCGTAATAGTTATCTTTCTACGCAAAATGAAAATACGTACAATTTACTTTAATTTGTTTGTAGGTATTAGTGAAATTAATATTAGTCGAATTAGCCATTAGTCGAATGTACTGGATACTAAAAATATTACTTATAGTATTTCATTGTTTATTTATTTATATAAGTATACATTGGCAACTGAATGACTGACTGACATACTCACTCATCAACGCAGAGCCCAAACTGCTAATCCTAGAGAAGTGAAGTTTTGAAAAGAGATAAGTTTTAATACAAAACCTTCCAGTAAGAAGGGATTTTTGGAAATATGTATCTAAAATTTAACACCTAATACTATAATAAGGGATTTATGTACTGGTCCTTCATCTCCGGATAACCCTGAACCAACCACCTTCACATATCATCACAGTATCTCTTCCTACGCAGGGCCGGCCGGGGTTATCATAAATACGGGCATAACTCCGTACAACATCCCACCACACAATAGCTACAATATATTTCATATCTCCGACCCTCCAAGATGTATTGTCAATATCCGGAAAGTAAGTCCTCTGTGAGAAATACCTATTCCACAATATACCTATAACAATATGTCACAGGCGAGTTAAATAAAATAGTCGTTTAGCTAAATGGATAGGCACAGAAATTTTCTATCGAATAAAAACTCATTTGCCTAAAGGCGCGCTTACACGAGTTTTTTTTCAAGCAATAATTGCGGCAACTCGTACAGATCGTATTGATTCTCAATTATTTCGACAATATTTAAAGCAAGACAAAGATATTGCGTGCAAACGAGAAAGATAATTTTCATGATGTCGGCGATACGAATTTGCTTAATCGGTTTAATATCTTTCGTATTTGCACGCAATATCGTTGTCTCGCTTTAAATATTGCCGAGATTAAAGCCATGTATTGCGAAATATTGCTTCAAAATTGCTCTTTTAAGAGCATTTTAAGAAAAGTATCTTATTGTAAATAACTAGGGCTTAGAAGTGCCTGTGATCCAGTTCTTGGAGCCTAGAAACTTAGGCAACTGATGATATCTAACATCATTTCTTCAGGCAACTGATGATATCTAACATAATTTCTTCAGCCATCTCTCGTGACATACTGATTTTCTCGTTACATAGTACCTACTTTTGTGCGTTTACTTACATGAGGAAAATCCCGCGGGCTTAAGGCTCTCCACATCCCCGGATAGCTCAGGCGCATTAATAGCGACCGGTTTACTCGCACTTCTGGGCAAAACTTATAAAGAGGTGGGCCCAGGGTTAGCCTTAAGGTAGTCCCCCGGCGTTTACTTACAGTGCTCAACTCATATTTTGTCCATCTCATAATCTCATCTTATCCTATGTCATGCATCATTAAAATAATGAAATAGTAAAACTTTCGCCTCACTTTCATTCTAGGCCATTTAAACTTATGATTAATGGGGTTTTTGACTTTTGGAAAGATAAACTTTTAACAATGAGAAACAGAAAGATTTATCGACGTACCAGGACAATGCTACGCCTATACACGTGCCTTAGCCTTTTGGTTAAACGTCGCTTTATTGTAATTGTCTGCGACGTTATTTATTTAGGTACTAGCTGCAAACCGTCGAAAATGACGCTGTTTGTGAGGTAGGCAGAGAAAACAGATCACCATCCTTATAATATGTAGAAATATTGTGCGTACATTTTTATGGTAATTCAAATTTTTTTTCAACGTAGTTTTTTCTATTTTACTTAATAATATTTGTACTACTATATTCACCAATTCACTTTAAAAATAAAAATGTACAAATTTAACATTTTCTCGTTTCTGAACCCACTATTTCTAAAATCATCGACATCTGTCGATACCTGTTCAAAACGTGTTACGCAACATTTTGTCAATAAAAAGTAGTATCTACCGAAAAAAAAACTACTGTAGCTGGTGAGAGCGCTGTTATCTCGTAATGTGCTAAATTCCGTATATATTGGAACAACTTGCAAAAGTTGCCACATAGCCTGGTTTACATTGTTACCCGATTTCCACTAGAATTATGTAAGTTAATCTACATCAACCATATATAATAACAATACAGCTATTCAAGCATGTGCTGAAAGCAAAGGGGTTGGTTTATCATTATTCACAAAAGTAATATTCCTAGTTCCTACATAAGTTTATACACAACAGTATATAACACCCTGAACAGGTAACAACATCCCCCTCAACAAAATCTCATTATTTTTTAGTGCCTCCAATATATTTTAACAAGAACGCTTCGGTAGAGAGCGTAACATTGAAAAAAATCATATAATAATTTATATTTATGTAGTATCTACCCTCAACAAATTATTATACGACCCCATTTGACATTAAACTGATTACGTTATACGCCCACTGTAGTTTACACGCGTAAACTTAACTTACGTATTTAAAAAATCGAAGGTATAACTATAAACTGTAAACTTTTTGTATTTTTTGTATTTACTGGTAATTCACAGAACTTTCACTGGTCTATTATGAAATGGTGATTTTTTTTTGTGCAGCATTAAGATTCAAAATCGCGTGAACGCATCGCGTAATAAAAAGGTGAAAATAGCGTTTTTTTTTCATTTTTTGGGGTTAATTATTTCGCTTCAATCAAAAGCTTTTCTCTAGATTTTCATGTATCTTTTCAGTAAAAAAAAATTCTCCGCGACTTTCGGAAAACGAGTTTCTGTCTTTCGGAAAAAAGATTAGAGGTGTATTTCACTTTTTTTTTTTGAGAAATCTGTACAAATGTACAAGATATAAAAAATATTTTACGGTTATTCCCTAGATAAATGTTAAATGCATCTACCCTATTTTGTTCCAAAGAATATTTAGTAACGGTTGTCGAGATCTAAGGTCTCCCGTTCTTAGAAATTTTTGAAATGTCAATATGCATATTCTTAATCTTTCTGTTACTAAAATCGTGGTATCAACATTCATAAAACAAATGTGTTTTAAAATGTGATTCACTTCTTACAAATATCTGAAAAAAAAATCATAATCTATTATTGGAAATACAAATATGATCATTAAGCCTGGTACCTACCTGCCTCTCATTATGGAAGACATTTTGTCAAGTAGACACTCGGCTTTAATGGGTTGTTTCATAATGGAATACAATTTTTCACCGCCTCAAGTAGCAACTTACATAATTCTGGTGACAATCGGGTATGTTTGTAACGTAGGCCGTGGAAATTTTTTCAAGTTTTTCACATGAATGAGTCGAACTGAATTTAGAACACTTCTTAATTGCAATGCTTTCAGCTGCGGTCCTAATGTGTTTGGTCAATACTACTTTTCATTGACAAAATATTGCGTAACACAATACATAACATCGTCTGTCCAAACTTTTGGTATTCATTGACATTATACGAGCCCACAAATTTTTTTGACCAGTTAGCGATAGATGTCGAGCTCCTTCATATTAAATTTGCACATTTTGATTTAAAAATTTATATTTTCTTCAATATTGTAGTACAAAGTGTTATAGCAGAATAGAGAACACTACGCTAAATAAAAAAAATAATTTACCATAAGAATATACAAAAATGAAAAAAAACTTTGTATTTAGATTTAAAATCCACTAGTACCTAGGTACATAATGTGGATTATAAAACTAAATATAATATAGTCTTTTCATTTTTATCTTGAAAATGGACTTCCACCATGTACAGACTGTCAAAACCTTGAGAAAAGAATATACAACATACGTACAATAATTGTACTGTGTCTGGCGATCTGCTCTCCCTACCTATAAAATAGCCGTTAGCTCCGAAGAATCGCTGTCACGTTATTACTGATCCCGTCGATGATGCCATTGGAGGTGACTATGAAGGCCGACTCTGGACATGCACACTCTGTCACACTTTGGACAAGGCTACTCCTCATTTGTGGCGGGTCTACGGGTTGTTCTATTTTGCGGGCCGATGTAATTATTTATGATCCTTCGCCAGTTTTTACGATCACCCACCAAGTTTTCCCAGTCATTTTGAGAGTTTATATCCTTCAGTGTGTTGTGCAGATCATCCTTGTATCTCTTCCGCTGCCCTCCCTGTTTCCTGTTACCTTTCGCCAGCTCTGAATATAGGATCTCTTTCCCTGCCTACCCCGCAAACTTCGTCATTTTTGACGGGTTAAAGCTAGTGAATAGATAAAACTTGTAGGGGAATACAATCCTCCCTCTCTACTTTTTGTAGATATTTTTACTTAATTTAAGCGAAGCCACAATCTGGCTGTTTTGTAATTTAAATAAGCTCCAGGTACGTGACTTAGATAAAGCTCACAATTTTTCACTTTCCTCAATTAAATTACTTCAGTAGACAATTCGTACGGAAAAAAATATGAGCAAGAATGGTTCTCAACATGGGCGTCGTCATGGGGGAGGATTGGGAATTGTCTAGAGATTGGGATAGCTTAATTATATAAAACTTCATACTCAATGATAAAAAGCACAAAAATCATATTATTATTACACATTTTCCCATCATATCAAAAATTTTCTAAAATTGGTATGAAAATATATTAAAATCCAATAGTTTCACACAAAAAAATTGCCTGCAGCGCAATTTTTTAGTGTATTTTTTATAAAAAAAAAATGTGCTACCTACATAACCTTCTTTACATAGCATACATAGCATTCTATGTGTGGTCAACATTTTATAAATAATTTATCTACTGGAATCCAACTAGAAGTTTGGGCTTTTACATTGCGGATATTTCTAAAGGGTTTTCGTCTTTTTTGGGATTTATTATATTGAGCAATATCGTGATGGGTTTTTCTCCGGGAACCGTTAGTTGACTTCCCGTGTACTTCCACCTGATTTAAGGTAAGTTCGTCTAAAATCAATTCGTCTAATTGTCAATTCGTCTAAAATCAATTCGTCTAATTATAAATTTTGTTTAATTATCAATTCGTGTAATTATCAATTCGTCTAAAATCAATTCATCTAAAATCATTTCGTCTAAAATCATTGACAATTAGACGAATTGATTTCAGACGAATTGACAATTAGACGAATTGACAATTAGACGAATTGACAATTAGACGAATGGATTTTAGACGAATTGATAATTAGACCAATTGATTTTAGACTAATTGATTTTAGACCAAATGATTTCAGACGAAAAGATTTCAGACGAAAAGATTGCAGACGAAATGATTTTAGACGAACTTACCGGACACCCTTCCACCTTACCCACTTACTCGACTATCCCTGGAGTATATTATCACCTGTGGTTTGTGGTAGATCCCTCTTGACAGCTAGAGTTGTAGAGTTGACCAAATTGTAATACACTCCAGTGGTGACACTTATGTTTTAATAATACATATACCTAACCTGTGTATATACAACAGGTTTACCAACTTCATCATAATACATTATTGCCCAATCCCACCAACTTCGACCTATGAAGGAGACCCCTAAGGAATTTCCATACAAAAACACAGATAATTTCAGTGTAATGATGTACAGAGTAGGGAGCAATAAATCCATACAAAATACAATTTTTAAATCCATACAAGATATTTGGGCACCTAACGTAGGACAGCTGCATGTTGTATTTTGTATGGATTTATTGCTCCCTACTCTGTACATCATTACACTGAAATTATCTGTGTTTTTGTATGGAAATTCCATAGAGGTCTGCTTCCTAGGTTAAAGTTGGTGGGATTGGGCAAATATCTGTCTCAAGCGGGGAAAATTAATACAACTGAAGTAACGCTAAATTAGAAATTTGTGTGGAGTAGAACTAAATTTCGTCATTTCATGAAATTTTCAGCAAAGCTTCCCTGACTCTACAATTAGTATTAAAGTTCCCGACCCAACTATGACGTCACGATCATTTCCCACGGCATTAAGATTCAAAATCGCATGAACCATCGAATGATAAAATGGTAAAATAGCGTTTTTTTTAATTTTTAGGGTTATTTTCGCTTCAATCAAAAAAAATTGACGGTTATTCCCTAGATATTAATGCAGATTATCAATACAAAAAAAAACTCTTCGCGACTTTCGGGAAAACGATTTTCTGTCTTTCGGAAAAACGATCAGAGGTGTTTTTTACAATTTTTTTTTGAGAAATCTATACAAGATATAAAAAATATTATACGTTTATTCCCTAGATAAAGGTTCAATGTATCTACTCTTATTTTTTTCAAAGCATATTTAGTATAGTTTGTCGAGATCTAAGGCCTCCCGTCTTTAGAAATTTTAGAAATGTCAATAAGCATACTTTTAATGGATTTATTCCATTCTAAGGTGACGACGCCATGTACACTGTCCATTTTACCTCGACGCATGTTCGACAATATGTACAACAGTAGGTATTCTCTACATGTACTGAATGTGTACATATGATTGTAGGTATGTATACTTATCTAGATATTACCTATTGATGCCTATTAATATCACATGTCTAATGTTTACATACAGACTCACCTCGTGACAGACTGACCCACCTCTCAAATAGGCACCAGGTACCTGTCTATATCTATATTATCTATCCAATACTTTATATTGAATTGAATATATTTACAAACATGTACCTATACACACATCAATCAACACATCAAATACTAAGAATTAGACATTAATAATAAGGATCTAAAAATAAGTAATCGTAAGAAAATAAATTACAACCAAGAGTTTTTGACTTCACATCCTAGAACTGTATTTCGCAGTCTTCCAAACGATATCAAACAGGCCCTTCTGAGGTGCTTGGATTCCTTAATTGCAATGGTGTCTCCCACCAAGAATTGACAGAATCAAAATTTGTAATAATATAGTGTGAGTTCTACTCGTGAAGCACTTTCGTGAGATACCAAACACGGCGGTATGCGGTGACTGGATCATCTCGATCACTCGGTGTCTTCCAAGGCTTGAGCTAGACAACATCTGACTTATGCTCTGGATTTCTTTGCCAACGCCCTCTCATACGTTAACAGACATGATCCTACACTACCCTTAGATCCCCCTTAAGTACATCTTTTCTGTCTCTAGAGTAGGCTGATCCAGTTTTATACAGCATCGTATTGTCACCGAGTTTACGTACGTTTGCAAAGTTTCAGGTCTCTAAGTAGGCAGCAAGTGGTTAGAAAATCGATTACAAAATTTGCGCACAAACAAAAAACATAGTAAGAAATAAAAATCAACGGAGTGAAGTTAAATAAAATCTTTAAAAAAAGTCCGGTTTTATGGGCTAAAAAAAATCCAATAGGTACGAATTATTGTATCGAAGGTCAAAACTTTTAAAGCTCCGAAGCATGTAAGCAAAATCTATAATTTCAACAAAACGTGGGAAAATTCGATTTATTTCAATATGTACATTGACGTAAAATTAACGTTAGGATAATAATAATAAAAACCAAAATTTCCAAAAAATTTCCCTTGTGTTTTAACCAATTAAGTTTTTACAGTAAAAACACATATGAAATTTGTACGCTGTTGTAAAAATTCGTATTAACAAAAAATGAGGTAGAAAGTTATTTGCTGATGAAATATTGAAAATATTTTACGTGGAATTTTAAAGGTAAACAAAGAATTTGGATTAAATGTTTAGTAGGTTTAATAACATTATATAGAAAATGAAAACCTTCATAGGTAGATAATTAATACAACAATGGTAGGTTATAGAGGGTTTCATAATCCTGCACCTGGGGTGTCCAACCGAATTCGCACCAAGAGCTAATCTGATGCTTTGCGGGCAACACCCAGTTTGACTCTTACTTAACTACTCACGGGTGCTGTAACTTCTTGCCCTGGAGGTGGGGAAAGAGGGACAATCCTGAGTGTGAGTGTGGTGCTGTTCAGACAGTCAGACATTTGGCCCGGGACTGCGAGCCAAGGAAATTTCCCGGTAGCCTCCAGGACATCCACGAGGCAAGACCGGAAGCGGTGGTCAGGCTGGCAGCACTGGAGCCTAGGCTTTAAAAAATACTTATGTCGACGCAGCCTACACGGGCAAAGGAAAACGCCGAAATGCTACACGAAAAGTAAAGTAAGTAACTACTCAAGCCTCGTTTTACTCTTCTTACATTCTTTATTCTACATATTCTACAAACTGATTCATAAGTAGTAATAATTAGCGCCGCATGCTATTTATTTTATGATACAATTGTGATTTAATGGATTTCCACGTAATTTTTTGGAAATTTGTGATATATGACCTGCAACGATGTGTTAAAAATTTGACTATGTGAGATTTTGCAGGTAAATTCAGGCCATGAACAGCGCCGCAGGCTCATTTTTTTATGCCAATCTAAGGCCGGGTTTCCACCTGCAAGAAAACTCTTGCGACAGGTGTCCGCACAGTAAAGGTGCAAAGAAAGCAATTGATATTATTTAAAGGTATTACGGTAAATATGTAATTCTTTGTCCATCTTTTGGTTTGCGGGTACCTAAAATATAGGTCGCGAGCTACACGGGGCCCGCGAGCCACCGCTTGGAGACTACTGTCCTACACCATTTTCTGCCCTAATTTGCGGATATTAAGGTAGGTTGGATAAATAAGTATTTTACATCACCGGAATTCACCAACTTTTAATGAACTCCTCAGCATGTAGAGGTAATTAGGTAGGTCGGTAAATAAGGATCTACTTGCCTTAGCAGATAATATTTCGCAGGAACCTACATACATAGTATTAGATAATCCATTATTTATTAAGAGTATGCATACCGTAATTTCAAAAATATCTAAAAACGGGAGACCTTATATCTCGACATCAGTTACTAAATATGCTTTGGAATAAAATAGGGTAGATGCAATGAACTTTTATCTAGGGAATAACCGTAAAAGATTTTTTCTATCTTGTATAGATTTCTCAATAAAAATTATTAAAAACACCTCTGATCTTTTTTCCGAAAGACGGAAACTCGTTTCCCGAAAGTGGCGAAGTAAATTTTTTTTTGTACTGATAATATGCATTAAAATCTAGGGAATAACCGTAAAAGTTTTTTGATAGACGCAAAATTAAACCCAAAAATTGTAAAAAACGCTATTTTTACGATTTTATCATGCGATTGTTCACGCGATTTTGAACCTTAATGCCGTGGGAAATGACTGTGACGTCATTCCTGGCAGCCTCAGCCCTTAAAGCTAAGAGCCCAACTAAATAAACCTATATAAATCTGGGGAGAACACTTGAACATTGAGTCCCTTTTATTATCTATGGTGGACGCCATGGGAGCTACAAACATATGACTGCGTGTCATACTTATTGGCTGTCGATATTTAATGGAACTTAATGAATTTCAGGTAGGAAACTAATATTCATTGATATTACAAACAGAAAAATAATATATTGCATTTCACAGATTAAGTACAAGTAAGTAAGATGATTGTTTTTGTAATGTTTTGTCTCTGTGGGTGTCACATATAACACAAAATATAATAAAAAAAAATGCTCGTGTAAGAGCACCTCAAGGGAGACCTCTAACATTTGATTTTCCGTAGATCGTTAAGTTTTCCATATTAAATACCTAATTTTTCAAGTACTGCGATCAAATTTTACCCTAGACTATTATTTTACTACACTGTAGTCATATATTATAAGCACTCTAAACATATTTATACATTTTAGTCCAAAATAATTACGTAGTTAAACCTTATTTCCGGCATATTAAAGCTAGGAGCCCAACTATGACGTCACCGCCGTTTCCTACGGAGCTA
Organism: Ceraclea dissimilis; assembly: GCA_963576895.1. NCBI lineage: Eukaryota > Metazoa > Arthropoda > Insecta > Trichoptera > Leptoceridae > Ceraclea > Ceraclea dissimilis. Next base: position 19,772,498 of record OY756363.1, read on the forward strand.
ATAAGGTTCAAAATCGCATAAAAAATCGCATGATCAAATGTTAAATAGAGCGTTTTTTTCTTTTGGTGTTAATTTTGTTTCATTCCAAATTATTTTACGTTCATTCGTACAAAAAAAACTTTCGGCAAACGAGTTTCTGTCTTTCGGCAAAAAGATCAGAGGTGTTTTTAATTTTATTTTTTGAGGAAACTATACAAGATACAAAAAAATATTTTACGATCATTCCCTAGATAAGGGTTCAATGTATCTACCTTATTTTTCCAAATCATATTTGGTAAGATTTGAGATACACCTAAATTATTTCAGATATGGAACCGAAATTTAACTGGATTGCACAGACGGAAATACATTACACTTTTTCCTCCTCGTCTCTGTTGAGAAAAAAACTGTAACATATTTGGTAAGGTTATCGATATCAAAGGTTTAAAAAAAAATGTTTTTTTAATATCAATACGCCTACCCTTAAACAAATAACTTGAAACATTTTTGTATGAAATAATGTAGGTAAATTATACTAATGCACCTTAATGTGCACAAATACATAAAATTATAATAACTAGCGTATGTCATATACAATATACAATCACTAATGTAAATATTGTTTATATGTACTATATATAAATATGTATGTAAATCGTATGATTACATGTACACATTAGAGTGTAATATAGTTGAACTCTCAATAACAAGGTCGCGAGTTCGTCGCCGAGTTTGTCAATCATTAGTGATGGACAAAAGCGCCTTATAAACGATTGCAATAATCGACTCACGATGCAAAAAACTATCGAATAATCCGTGTACTCGTAAGTAGTTACAATAGAATAATTGAGTAGAAACAAGACATGAACAATTTAGGTGGTAACCAATAACAGATTTTTTGATTAAAAGAATCTTGAGTTGTACGTACAAACTCAAACATTTAGCTGCTGTGCTGCTTAGTTGATAGCTATTTATTCCAAATTTTGAAATCGATAATTTTTGTATGTCGAATAGTAACTACACGTGCCCGTAATGGCTTAGTCGATTTCTTGTAGTAGTATTATAATCGATTATTATTTATTTATTTCACCCAAAGCACACGTATAGACATTTAATACACGCGAAATATGAACAATTCAAACAATGCCCCTATATTAATTCAGATGTTCCTACACATTTAGCCTGATACCTTTCTCATTTCTCGAATATAATCGAAGAGTTAATTTTCACTATCGACATAATCGAATGTGCTATCGATTACTCGCCCATCACTACAATTATTGTCAATACACAGTATTGTCATACTGTAGAATAACTTTAAACTATCTACCTATGCCTAGTTAATTTGTAGGTAAATAATATATCTAAATTGAATATCATATATACCATGGGCGTCGTCAGCCTCGGAGCTAGGAGGGAGCAACAAACATTTTGAAAATTGGTATAGCATAAAAAAAGCGTAAATAGCGCCGCGGGTGAATTTTTTTGTGAGACATGTTGAAGGAGGTCGTGATGTGCTTTGTTTATTTGAAAATGTATATAATACTTTGCACAATACTGTGTATGAAAAATGTTTTACATTTAAAAGTAATTATTATTACAAAATAGCGCTACAGGCAATTTTTTTATATGAAACTGATGGATTTTCATACTACTCTTAGAAAATTTGTGTGGTAGTAATGTGATTTATTGTGAGGTTTTATCATTAAGTATGAAAAAAATTATACCTATTCCAATATTTACGGGAGGGTGCTGCCCTCTTTGTCTCTCTTTGCGACGCCCATGATATATACCTAGGTCGGTATTAAACACATTGAGAAATGATAGCAGGGGACATAATATATATTATTACCACTAATGTCACTGACAGTACAATAATTCCGGTTAGTATTAATAACTTCCGGTAACTAAATATAATATTATATACCTCCCTACAATCAGTGTGATTCATACTTCAGGTCCAGGAACGGTGTGAATATAGAGGTAAATCAGTTTTGTGTGAAACATCTGTTTTTCTGAATGTTGTAGTCGGATAACAAGACGATTAGTTATAAGCCTGATGAAAAGTCCGTCCTTCGCTGTATATCTGTTGAGATAACTATTTAAATTTTGAAGTTATTATACATCTCACTTTTATGCTATGTAACGCAAACCTAACTGATGAAAAATAAGGAAAGATTTTTTTTTGAAGTTTTAAGATCTCCTGAATCTTACAGGACACTCGAATGGAATGTTAAAAATAGTGGGGTGCTATTGAAGCCTGGAATCCTTGTGAGAAGATGTCTATTTGTGGCGTTGTAGGGCAATCTGCACAAATGACTTGTACCTAAATTTGTCCGCGCATAAATATGGGGATACATATTATTTTGAAAAAAAAAAATAACCCAGTTTTGTATCTTTTGGGTCCTAGGGTTCGAATACTTACAAAATCGTAAAGTACTTACCCTAATAACCTACGAGTAGGCACATGGTTGGCGCGGTTGGTTGAGTTTGAAGGGGATTGCTAGTGTGATGTATTACCCTATTGGTAAGCTATCACTTAAACCTCATTTCGATCATATAACAGATGCGACACATTTTTAACGGTCGGATCCCGGGCTATATGGAGAATAAACAATAAACAATATTGACTATAAAACACGATGGTCAACGAATTGGTTATCGTGTGTTATATTATGTGGTGTGATATAATTTTATTTCCTGTAACGCACGTATTATCAGCTGTAAGATATAAAGTACGGTACAAAGTATACACTATACAGTATACACAATACAGTAGTAAACAGTAGGTAATCAATATGTGTACACTGTACATGAGATTATATGACACCGGACAATATCATTATTTGTTTTATTAGCTCCACTGTCACTGCGACGCCTAGCCACAGAGATATCTCGTTTTTTTTCTTCGAATAGGTATGTAGTTTTATCTTTAAAATGATATTTTTTATACTTAAGTTTCAAATGATGTAACTGGCAAATTTTTAGGTTTTTCCTTTTTAAAGAGAGGGCCACAATTTAGCATGAAAAATGTAGGGATTTCACTCCACCCCGCACTTATTTTACGTACGTAATATCCAGATGCGTTAAATATGAACGCATGCATGGTTCTCATGTAAAAAAAATTGAATTTACATTAACTATCAATTTATTAATTTTCACTTTTGGTGAACGAAATACAGAGATATGTTGTTAACATTCCAAGTATAAATCATAACATTAATTTGTTCACTAGGGCGAGGTTTTGCAGTGCTGCGATCTCTGCCAGCTAACTCCACTTTTGTTATACCTAGATTGCTAACTGTGTATCTTGCCTTCTAGTCTCAGTCGGACGAGGCGATACTTTTGACCCAGATACGAGACTATACTCACACACCAGCTCTATGTCAGCTCCCCTAAAAGCTGGCTTGTTGAAAAGTTTCAGTTTCAGTGGGTTACGAAAGAGGTGTACAAAAATTGAACACCACTGAAAAAAATGTAGAAACACTGCTCTATAAGCACCTACCCAATAAAGGCGTGTTGTTTTTGATGTCTTGAGCTAAGTATGGAAATAAAAATACAAACTCGCGACTCCAATATACCTTCATACAATTTGTAGGCAATTTGAAACTTCACAGCAGATCCGTTTTAGAGGCTTTTAGTGAAACATTGTGAAAGTTTAGTAGTATAGGAATTCTCTAATAGACTTGTGCTGTAGTTTTAGATTGCTTTACAACTACCTAAGTAAAAAAGTTTTTTTTATTACTTATAGCAGAAATTTTATCCGGGGCCGGGCTATATGGCCCTGGTCTACTAGTTGATGAAGTCGAGCCCGAGATTTCGGCCGTTTGTTTTTACAAGATTTTACTAAACTTCACTGTGGTTGTTTTTTGTAGTTATGGAATCTTATGGATCAATTGTGAAATCATGCCCAGGATAGAGATCTGTGGAAAGTCAAAGGGAAGGCCTACGTCCAGCATTGAAATTAAAACGGCTGAGAAAGAAGAAGAAGAATATATGGAATCTTGTATTCAATTTTTCAACTACTACTACCCTGACTACTTAGAGAGCTGAAACTTTGCAAACATACGTAAACTCGATGACAGTATAATTCTGTACCAAATTGGATCATTTTTCTCCAAAGACAAAAAAGTTGTAAGGCGATTCAGGGGGAACCAAAGGTCATGTGGGGTCATATGAAAGGGCGTTGAAAAAGAAATCCAGATCATAAGTCAGATGTTGTTCAGTTCAAACCTCGGAAGACACCGAGCGATCGAGAGGATCCAGTCACCGCATACCGCCGTGTTTGGTATCTCATGAAAGTTCTTCACGAGTAGAACTCATATATCTTTTTACAAATTTTGATTCTGCCTCATTTTGGTAGGAGACGCCATTGGAATGAAGGAATACAAGCACCTCGGAAGAGTGTGTTTGGTGCCGTTTGAACGACCGCGAAAAACAGTTCTAAGGATCAATAGTTGTCGCAGGTTTTCACGATGATCCATAATATGTACGTAGATTTTGTTTTTCGGGTTAATCGTGTAGTGAACATGTGATTCGACGTTTCGGCGAACCTTTCTGGTCACCATCACAATCGATCACCAAGACGGCAGTAGGTTCGCCGAAACATTGGAGTACCTAATCACTTCACGATTAACCCGAAATACCAAATGTACAGTTCTAAGGAATACTGATGATGTTAAGTCATAAAATCTTGTTTTTAATTTCTTTTACGATTACTTTTTACTGAATAGAAGCGACATGTCTTATGACACGTAGGAAAGTAGGTACTGGATGTTTTTATTTATTAAAATTAATTGTAATTTGATATTGAGTAGGTAAGTAAGTAATACACAATACAAGTAGGCATTTATAATACCTAACGATCGTGTTGATCACAACTCAATGAATATTAATGGAGACGATATTGTATCATTACGACGCTATTGCGACTCTATAAAGAGTTTAATTAGCTATTTACTTCAGTCATTCAATACACAGCTAGTTACTTGTAGGTAGGTGTCTACAAGATGAGACGTTGATGAAACATTGCCGAATATAACGCTATCATCAAATGGAATTCTTGTGTAGGAAAATACGTTTTCCTTTAAGAGTATGCATACCGACATTTCAAAAATTTCTAAAAACGGGAGACCTAATATCTCGACAACCGTTACTAAATATGCTTTGGAACAAAATAGGGTAGATGCATTGAACCTTTAGCTAGGGAATAACCGTAAAAGATTTTTTATACCTTGCATAGATTGCTCAAAAAAGATTGTGAAAAACACCTCTGATCTTTTTTCCGAAAGACGGAAACTCGTTTCCCGAAAGTCACGGAGAAAATTACGTTTTAAATTACGTATAATATGCGCAAAAATCTAGGGAATGACCGTAAAAAAAATTGAATGGAGCGAAATTAATCACAGAAAGTTTAAATAGAACGCAATTTTTATCATTTGATCATGCGATCGTTCATGCAATTTTGAACCTTAAATTTACCCATGGGTAATGACCGACACGTCATAGTTGGGCCCCAGCCTAATAATTATGTATCTGGCACTATGTACCCACAGAGGAAGTCCAGTTTTCCTAAAGGAACCATGAATTTCCAACACATTTTACCATTTAGCACGCCTTTTAAGACATTAGCTTCATACTTAACATAAATACGCTACAATGTTCCACATACTCGTACATATATATAATGTGATAAATAAATATTGTGTTTGGTTATGTTATGATTATATTGACCTTTATGTTACTAAGTACTCGCGTACAAGTATTGCGAGTGGCTCGCAAGGCGAAACAATGGAAATAATAATGAAATGAGTAAACGAATCAATTCACATATTTTGTTAATCAATAAAACAGGTTGAATCCGTTATATAGGCAAGGTGCTAAGGTATATTATTATTTACTTCATGTATAGGTAAGACACCGAATAATAGATTGGTCTCTAGGTAATAATATGAAATGTACACAATATTTCTTGACACAGATCAAGCAAGCAATGAAATCAGAGTACCTACAGTATTTCTGACTGTGATTAACTCGTATTTAGTGTAGTCGTCAATCTATGGAGCTGTCATATTCTAGGAATCTAGGGGATTTTTTTAATGATAACACTTTATTGAAAAAACATTTATAAATTATTTAGCATTATAATTAGATTCACCTAACTAGGCAGATCCCGTACCAAGGTAAATCAATTGCAGTCCTTTAGTTTCACTTGACTTTAGATTTTGGGAATAAGAAATTATGACATCGAAGAAGGAATTGGCATGAATTATATAAGTGTCAAAACCCTAACGGGTCACTGTAGGCTTAGAGGACATCTCCTTAAACGGTGACTTAAAGAGTATGGAACCTGCAGATTCTGTGAGGAGGAGAAGGAAACTTATCATCACCTTCTAACGGACTGCGATGCTGTAGGACGAGAACTTGGGGCAAGCACCAGATAGAGGGGGAATCATTTCCCACCCTAGACCCCCTCCAAGTGCTGAACTTTGTAAGACGTCTGGGACTTCATGGGTTGCAGTGCAATTGTAATATTATTTAAAAAAAAAAGGATTCTTTGACTTCGCATTAAAACTATTTTTCGCGGTCTTACAAACGATATCAAACACGCCCTTCCGAAGCGCTTGGATTCCTTCATTCCAATGGTGCCTCCCACCATCAAGAATAGACAGAATAAAATGTTGTAAAAAGATGAACTAGGTCTCTAAGTAGGCAGGAAGTGGTTTAAAAATTGTTTGCAAGATTTGCGGATTGAAGTAGAGTATTAATATACTATAGGTTGTCACTTTGACCAAAACCAATCATATGCCTCATCCACATGCTCGCCGACCCTCCACGTTTTTTGTGTGAATGAGTAAAAAGACGTTAACCGTCTATTACGTATACAATCCAAGACAATCACCCCGTCCGCACGTCTTTTTACTCATTCACACAAAAAAACGTGGAGGGTCGGCGAGCATGTGGATGAGGCATTAGATATAGTGGCAGATATAAAAAAAAATCATGTTTTTCGGTTGTATATTTAATATTTACTTTCACCGGATGAAAGGCCAGTCAAGTAAAAAACGATCAACATAAATATTTGAAATCGTTTAAACCAGATTGATTTGAGTGTTTTTTTCTCATGAAATATTTACAAAATCGTATTGAATTCTCTCATATTGATCTAAATATTTAACTACTGAATATTTTCCTTTGAAATCTGAATGATGCTGACAGCTTTGTATTGTGAATATTTGGTCATATCAAAGTTTTTTCATTTGGAATTGAAATTTAACTCTCCACAAGTGTTCAACTAGTATGTTTCGACAAGTAGTTATATCTCAACAGATATACATCAAAGGATGGACCTTCCATCAGGCTTATGACTGATCGTCGGCTGGCTTAATGTAAAGTGATGACATTAAGCTAGCCGACGATCAGTCATAAGCCTGATGGAAGGTCCATCCTTTGCTGTATATCTGTTGAGATATAATTACTTGTTAAATTCAACTACGACATGTATAAAAATTCCGATGGTCTCATAAAAACATTATTTGTGACTTTCATAAATAATCTAGTTTGTTTCGTGTTAACTGTAAGATATTGCTTTTGCAATAAGTCCACCTTTCGGCTCACTACCATTGTCTTGTTTCTGTAACTATGCATATTTTCTTTGGCCAATAAAAAAATATTTATTTATCTATTAGAAGGCCTGGTAAAATAGGCAAGCATATTGACGAAACTAATGGTGCCCCCACACGGACAATAATTGCGGTAACTCGTACAAATCGTATTGATTAACATTATTTCGCAATATATAGCAATTATTTCGGAAGTATTTAAAGCGAGACAACGATATTGCCTGCAAACAAGAAAGAGAATTGAGTAAAATGTCCAAACTGATTGGATATTCAGCAATTCGCGTCGCTGACATCATGATTGTCGAAACAGTATCTACCAATTCAATTTATTTATAAATCAAAATGCGCAAATTTAATATAAAGCTGTTGGACATCTATCGATAACTGCTCAAAACATTTTGTAGACTCGTATATTATCAAAGAATATCAATGCGCAACATTTTTCAATGAAAAGTAGTATTCGCCACACACATTTCTACCGTAGCTGAAGGCATTGCTATCGATGAGAGTTTTAAATTCAGTATAATATTTTGGAACAACTTGCAAAAGTTGCTGCGGGCCCTGCGTTACAAACATACACAATTTCCATCAGAATTATGTAAGTTGATAATAACTAGGTACCTTATATAAATATTATTATCCAAATAATCAGAAATGTTTCAGAATTCCCCACTTGAGTTCTGACTAGACTTGACCCAACTTGCCCTAATTTCCCCGGCTAATGGCACACTGGTGCCCTAATAACATTTCAACCTATAAACTAGGTACATTCTCAGTATAAATTAGGGTAAGTATAAGCAAATATGAATATTTGAATATGTATATATTATGTACTACTTACTTATGTTACTTTGTCTATAGATATTTTATTTCAAAGTGAAATTAAGTAAATATTATGTAGACCGACCACTAATTCACTGTGGTGTTTTTTGTTTGTCCTGAAAAAACTTCAAACTTTGCTAACATACCTTAACTTTGCATACATTTGCCCGGTGACAATACAATTCTGTATCAAATTGTTTGAGCTTACTCTAGAGACAAAAAATATGTAAGGCGTTTCAGGGTGATCCAAGGGTCGTGTGGGGTCATGTGTGGCAGTGGTGTATGTATATGGGGTCAAATGCCCGAAATGCCAAACAATGATGTGCCATCTGCTTCATAAAGATCCCAGGTTCATCACTTCACCCATTTTTCAACAAAAATTAGTCTGCGGCGCGTCTTTTTTGTTACATTTATAACACCAACTTGAAACACTACCTTTCTCACTCGCCTTCACGAAAAAATTTCGCCTGCGGCGCTATTACTGATTTCATTACTACGTCTATGTCAAAATTTTTAATTACTTTCCCCAGGAGTTTTTTCGGCCACCCCTCGAAATGAAAAGCTAAATACGCCGCCAATGTGTGGTATCGTATAAAAGGGAGTTGTAAACGAAATCCAGATCGTAAGTCAGTCTGTTGTCAGCCTCGGAAGACACCGAGCGATTGAGAGGATCCAGTCACCGCATACCGCCGTGTTTGGTATCACACGAAAGTGCGTCACGAGTGCAACTCATATATTTTAACAAATTTTGATTCTGTCCATTCTTGGTGGGAGGCGCCATTGGAACGGAGGAATCCAAGCGCCTCGGAAGAGCGTGTTTAGTATAGTTTGGAAGACCGCGAAAAACAGTTCTTGGATGTGAAATCATAAAATTTTCATTAATAATTAGAAAAAAAAAAATCTCACATTTCCTGCCGATTTTAGGCATTGTATACAATAACGGATTTCATAAATTTCCGGTAACATAATATACAATTTTTAATTTAAAATTTCGTCCTCTCTGCATATGAAGTATTCATAGGGATGAAAGCAAAAAGGGATGTTTTTTAGAGATTATGACATAAAAGTAAAACCCTCTCTGTAGAATTAAGTGAAAAAAGCTTCACAGGGTACAATAGAAAATTTTTTTTTTCATGTTTTCATAAAACATAATTTGATAATAGGGCCTTGCGGCTTTAAAAGCAATTGCTTTATTCATCATGTCATATGTTGGGGCCTTTATCAAAATAATTTTAAATTATGTGTTTAAAAGTAGGCATATGGACAGTTCTAAAAAATTCAGAAAAACGGGAGACCTTAGATCTCGACAGCCTTACTAAATATGCTTTGGGAAAAAATAGAGTAGATACATTGAACCTTTATGTAGGAAATGACTGTAAAAGATTTCTTATATCTTGTGTACATTGACTGTCATTCCCTAGATTTTAATGCATATTACTATTAGTACAAAATTTAATAAAATCTCTGCTACCTTCGGGTAACGAACTACTGTCCTTCGGAAAAAAGATTAGAGTTGTTTTTCACATTTTTTTATCGAGAAATCTATACAGGATTTAAATATATTTTACAGTCAATTCCTAGATAAAAGTTCAATGCATCTACCCTATATTTTTCCAAAGCAATAATAATAATTGGACTATTTTGGGAGGCGTTTATCGATAAAATCGCCCTAAGGGCCCCTTACATTTTTCTTTATCACCATCCAAATCTACATAGTAAGGTTGTCGAGATATAAGGTCTCCCGTTTTTATAAAATTATTGAAATCTCAATATGCCTACTGTTATGGTACCTAACAGCATACTGCCCTAGTTTGTCGCATATAGCACGTCGTGTATGTATTACTTATTGTCCCATAATAGAATATTCCATACAAGTTATATTGTAGTGTAGTGTAGATGAAATGATTTGAATCTCAACTCACCTGATTCCATCTCTTTGTTCCCATCGGATGTATTTGTTTGGAATGAAGAACACTGCATTATTGTTGCATTCTTTCATTCATACTATAAATATTTCCATATTGTTTCATACAAAATGGTGACTGATGAATACAATCGCGTGTATTAATATCTACTCGAATCAGTGACGGCTGCAATTCAAATGGAGATGTTCTCTAAAAATATAAGCTTAGTTTAACTTAGTTTATTGCAGTTGGTTGAGGCGGCAGTCTCTCGTGCGGGAGGTGCCCGGTTCGAACCCCGGCGCTGGCGATGTATTCCAAACTTTGCGATACAGGTTTTTAGCCTAGTGCAAGGTGTGCAGGAAAATATTTGGGTCTGTGTATGCAAGCCCAGATCCTTTTTATAAAAAAAATAATCTCTATAACATAAAGGCAGGCCAGGAAGGCAAAAATTGCATTCGGGGCCCTTATATTTTTTCATGTGCGAATAGTAATGGGCGTCGTCAGTTGCATAAAGATGGGTGAATAGCACGAATTTTTTTCTGGGACTGAATGAAGGAGGTCGTGTTTTTATTTTATTTAGTTTCTTTAAATAAAAATATGCTGTATTCGTGCCACAATTGTAGTAAGTATTATAATTATTTTTTTATAAAAAATAATTGCTATATATGTGGAAATAAAGTTAATAAATACGATTTGTACGAGTTTCCGAAATTATTGGTAGAAAAATTTCTCGTATAAGCGAATCTTTACTTACTTGTATATATTATAATGTCTCTGTAAGAATACCTATGGATGTAACTAAGGAATTTAAACTAATAATTCGGTACGAACTGTTGCAGTATTTAAACACCTATGTTAAGCCGTCACTGTTTCCGAATGATACAAATGAAACATTGTTGTGTATTCTGTTGTTTGTTGTATTGTGATCATCTGATCAATACAACAAACAATACAAAGTATTTCAATCAACAAGATATATATTACATAGAATGGACTCGTAAATGTTACTCTTATGGTTCCTCTAATGAACACATCAAGACATTCGCACAGCACCATTAATTGTCTTCAACCAATTACCAGCTTGAGATAAGACGTACCAACGATACAAATAATATAATAACCAAATTAATAAAGAAACACTTAAAAACTTCAGGGGAAAAACGAGGAATGTCAATCAATGGCACATTTGTATAAATTTAATTTAATTTTTAAATGTCACTGACATTCGTTGATAAGGGATTGACACCAGGAATGACGTCCCAGTCTTTTCCCACGGCATTAGGGTTCAAAATCGCGTGAACAATTGCAAGATAAAATGGTAAAAAAGCGTTTTTTTTCATTTTTTTGGGTTAAAATTTCGCTTCAATCAAAAAACCTTTAAAGGTTTCCATAGATTTTAATGCATATTATCAGTACAAAAAAAAAAAACTTCTCGACTTTCGGGAAACGAGTTACTGTCATTCGGGAAAAAAATCCAGAGGTGGTTTTCACATTTTTTTTTTAGAAATCTATACAAGATATAAAAAATGGTTCAATGTTTCTACTCTATTTTTTCCAAAGTATTTAGTAAGGTTGTCGAGATCTAAGGTCTCTCGTTATTAGAAATTTTTGTAATATCAATTTGCCTACTCTTAAAACCTTGATTAGATTTATCTGAACATTTGGTCTTATTATTTGACACTGACGATGTATTCTGCACTTCAGGACACAAGCTTTTAGCTTGCTGTGAAGTGCGCAGAAATGTGTTTGTGTACACGAGAACAAATCATTTTTTACGTATCTTAAAAAAAATGTGACGAGTTGCAAAATATAAGAAATTATGACTTATTTTGAAAATCACAATTTATGTTTTATGAAAACATCGGAATTTTCTACATATCGTAGTTTTCTATAACAAGTAGTTTAAACAGATCTACAGCAAATGATGGACCTTCTGTTTCACAAACACGTTTCTTCTCGACACAACTACCAACCATCATAACACAGCGGTAGAATACTAGCTTGTCAGGTTGGAGGTCTAGGTTCGAATCCCGGCCGCGGCAAACGGATAGAATTGGTGAATGTTATTTTTAAGTGTAATGTGGTCACATTAAACCAGCCGACGATCACTCATAAGCCTGCTGAAAGGTCCATCCTTTGATGTATGTCTGTTGAGATAGCCACTTGTTATTTTTATAACTATTTAAAACTTAGCAAAGATCGCTAGTGAGGGGCAAATCGGTGACGAATAAATAAAATAATATCCAATAAATAAATACCTTTGTGTGTGGGGAAAGTACTTTGAGAATGTTTCCCTTTTGGGGGAGGAAATACACCACCATATATAAATAATATCAAAAGAGAGTTTATTGAAAAAACATATTGTTGGCATTGCCTAATATCTCATGTATTATTATATCTACATTCTACACCAGGGGTTCCCAACCTTTTTGTACTCTAGAGCACATTCTAAACTATCGGGGGGATGGCAGGCACCACCTATTTTTAACCCAGATATGTCCATAGCTTTCCTACTGAAGGTTTTTAATTTCCTTGTTATTTTTTAGTTATAAATACATGAACAATAGAAAAGTCATTTTTTATTTTTTTTTTTAATTTCATCTTCTTTCAGGTTTTTCAGGCCGTCCTACATATAGGACATTTGGCAAATAAGATAGGTACTACATGGAGTATGGAGTTATAGAAAACTTTTCACACGCACCACAATATTGCTCTTATTACATCTAGTTGTTGTTTTTTTCTTAAACTCCTTCCATAACTTCTCATATTCTCATAATTCATTTTTCCATAATTGTTTTTTTTTTGCTATCAATCGGAGCGCGGCAGCCCTAGAAGGCCGCATTTTTTAACATAACATTATAGACTCGACACCAACAACATACCAAAAAACGTATTTAATAAACCTAGGCACTCAAAAAAATTAAAACTCTTAACAAATAAATAAAAGTAATTCACATTTTTAATTCATGTTTATGAAAAAATTCTGTCTGTCGAATAGTGACGGGCACATACAAATCGTTCCGCGAACGCCATGGTGCCCGCGGGTACGTTATTGGGAACCCCTGTTCTACACCTTTGTGTGTTTTTTATCATTTTATCTTCTGAATAAAAGAAATTGAAATCGAACAAAATACATTTTTTCCTTTTACATACAAAATAATATTTCTGATACGATTACTTTCATAGATACAATATCTCCTATCTCATAAATATTTTTAAGAGTATGTATATTTTTACGTGCGTGGTATATAATTGTTAAATCCGGGATAATAAACTCCGAATCTGTTGTAAGTTTAGGAGTGATTTTTTGCATGTAGTAAGAGTGGAATCTTGGCTTTGACATAGGCTATAAAAAATCAAATTAAAAGTAAAAAAAAAATATATATAATAGTCTTAGGGACAATAAAATCCCTGAGTCGTAGTTTCGGGAGAAAGTTGTCAGTGGGACACATTTTATGAAATCTTGCTGAAATTTATTTTATTTGTTATTTTTTTTTTCATGTGAGTAGAATATGCACTACCCGGAATAACAGCTCATTGCGTTTTCGCCGGGCAGTGTGCGATAATACAAATGCATTCAAATAAAACACGAAGCAAAACAACATTGAGAGACGATAGTACACTTATTATTTTCAATATCACTCTGAAAGAAATACGTAGACATCGCTTTTTATGAAAAAATATTTGAAATAAAATTTACGCTCTAGATTGGGTTTATCCAAGTGTTTATTCGTATTGTATATTTCAGGTATCGTGTTTTTTTTAAATCCATAATATGGCGATCATAATTTAATATCGAAATGCCTTTATGTCTGTAAAAAACACCTGAGCTACGCTAAGTTACACAATGCTAGTATGAAATAATAATATGAACCAATATAATGTGGCCGCTTCACGCTCGGCAACCCTCCACGAGTTTTGTGTGAATGAGTAAAAGGACGTACGGACGAGGTGATTGTCTTGAACTGTATACGTAACCGACGGTTAACGCCTTTTAACTCATTCGCGTGGGACTCGTGGAAGGTCGGACAGCATGTGGATGAGGCATAATAACAAAATATAGTACGTACACATGCCGCCGTTAGCGGACCCATAGGAACCCATAAGAATATTGCTCAACATGAATAAATCCCAAAAAAAACTTTAGAAAATTTTCTAAACGTGAGAATTGAATTACTACAATATCCTCATCGGATAAAATCGCAAGCTTTCTAGTTAGATTCCAGTAGATGTATTATTTATAAAATGTTGACTATTTTATTGTCTATTCCATTTTAGATCCGCTTATTTATTTGTCTATTTTATAATCTATAGTAGTTTCTAACACACTTAAAGAAATCAAATGCTAAAAGATACAATTACTCGTAATTTTATTTTCAAAATCCAGTTAGATTTGAGCTTTCGTCGCTTGGGCAAATTTCTAAAGGGCTTTTGCCTTTCTTGGGATTTATTTATGTTGAGCAATATTCTTATGGGTTTTTCTCCGAGAACCACACGCCGCTTGTTGTGTATCCTGCGTGCGACATTATTATTTTTTTAATTCGAATAAAAATTGAACAGTATTTTTGTATTGGATACGTATCTAGGTAAAGCAGTGGCGTAGCATACACGCAACAATAATTTATGACAACAATATCGAGGGGTTTATCCGTGTAATCTGCAGATTTTGAATTTAATACGGTACAATTGATTTAATGGTTTATTTTTGGTGGCAGTAATTCTTGAATTTCTGTATTCATAGAGTGAAATTATTTATAAAGTATTGGAAAAAAAGTTCTGTTTTGGTTATTTTTAGAGTTCTTTCGAGTACTTTCGTTAAGATAGCTGAACAATAGTAATAGTAATAAAATATAACGAAATACGTACCTACTCAAGTTTTAACCCGAATATTTTTTCACGCAGCTTCACATTCTCAAGATTTAGGTACTTTGAATTTATCGGGTGTCCGGTAAGTTCGTCTAAAATCAATTATTAGTCTAATTATCAATTCGTCTAAAATCGACCAAGTCATCGTTAGGAAAATTGATTTTAGACGAATTGATTCGAGTACTTTCGTTAAATTCTCTAGAATTGAATTTAACGAAAGTACTCGGATTAACTCAGGTTTGAGGTCCCTAATTATATTACGCCAGCTTCACACGCTTGCCGAGCCTCGACAAATGTTCACAAGCGTCTGGATGGGGCATTTGTCTTGGCTCGTGTAGGTTTTGTGAACACTTGCTGAATGGTCGGTTTCTATACAAATTAATGGGAGTTTGCAGCAAACGCTTGCGAAGCATCCACATGTTTGTAACTTGTTTGTTTCCACATCCAGACCTGCGTTGAATTATTAATATCTCTATTTATACTGATTTCTTTATCAAATTATTTATTTATTTATTTAATGACCAAGAAATACACATAAACATAAAAAATGGACATAGTACAGATTATTGGTAATAGTTGTTCCCTAGAGCGAACTTATCGCAGAACTGCGATTTCTTTCAGTTAAAACCCCATTCATGTTGTCATTGACGTAATGTAGTTCTGGACAATGTACATCCAGACCTGCATCGAACTAATCCACGCCTCTTTTTATAATTCTGTTTTGCCACTGTGTAATTATTGTTTACATTCTGTTCTTGCTGTAACTGTTTATAAGTTTCCAGTTAATAAGTTTGCAATGTATAAATTTTGGTCAATATGTAAACCTGACGATTCCAAGTGCCCTAAATAAGGCCTACGGATGATTTAAAACCAATCAACCAATAAGGGAGTTTGTGAATGCCAGCCAAGCGTGTTTAAAGAAGTATTTCATATTTTTTGTAAAACAAACATAGAGTTTTGTGATTTTGTAGAGTCGTTGTTTGAATTTTCAAGCATATAGGATGTTTGAGATTCATCTTCTTCTTATTCAGCCATCCCTCCACAGCTGGATATAGGCCTCTTCTAACATTTTCCAAATTTTTCTACTCTGGGCTCTGCTCACCCAGTTCCTTCCTGCGACTGGGACTATATCATCTACCCGTCTCTTTTGGGGTCGTCCCACAGGTCTTCTATTCTCCCATGGTCGCCATCTTAGGAGATTCATGCTGGGTTTAAATAACATGTTACCCCAGTGTGGGTATCTTCCGTAACAAATGTATTGTGTCTGAAAGTTGTAGAAAGATAGTAACAATAATTGTAGGTATACTCGTATGTAAATATCACATTGTGTCTCTGACTGTTGGTTGGACGACTGCCAATACTGTAGGAGGGATATTTCTATTTATTTATCTAGCGAAGTTCAACACCAGCCAGCCTACAGATAATCAATTGGAAATATATTATTATGAATGTAATTTATTGGCAAACCAAACTTCCCTACAACAAAATATATTTGATGTCGCGAGTACATGGGTCGAGTAAGCAATAGAGTCAACTAGCATATTCTACCGATTCCTAGTTCTCTTCAGAGCGCCAGACTGCCCAATCCTTTCATATATTTTTTAACTTTTATTATATTTTCTTTTATTTTTGTTTTATTTTGTTTTTTTTTTTTTATTTTATTTTGTTTGTGTATTTCTTTACTAACTAACGTATCCATCTTCTTCATTATTTTTTATGTATGTATGGGTAAACGTGCATACAGCGTGTTTGGGAGAACGTTAGACAAACTGATATTTATTTATTTATTCACGGCGCAAGCCTTTAACATGAATAATAATAATAACAAGTACAATATAAACAACAACAAAAACAAGTTAGTTAAGGTACATCTGAAACATTGTATATATAGGGGGCTATTTGTATCATACATACTTTGGGTACTCATAAATTTATATAATTTATGAGTACCCAAAGTATATGAGCAGTGAGCACCCTATATGGGTGCTCCTTAATTTTTTAATCTAACTCATTTCCTTAATAACTTCGTTCCTTAGCTTATCTCTTTGCTTTTACCCACACATTCTTGTTAAGGACCTCATTTCCACTGCATTTAACCCTGATTTGTCCTTCTCCAGCACGTCAAAGTCTCATCAGTATACTACACGAGGGTCGAGTAGTATAGTTTGTTAGTGTTCTATCGTTTTACTATACCATTTACTCCCCCCGTGTACACGCGGCCTAACACTACTAGAATTCACATAATGAAAGTTTACGGATACTGACAATGATTTATTTAGAAAATATATCAAGATTTTGTTATTTAATAATACCTACTACTACTTGCGATAAAATACAATAAAATAAATGTACTAGTCTACTATTTTATAAGTACAACATGAAGAAATGTTTATTCTCTACTAAATTATGTTTACATGACCACTAATGGTCCAAACAAATGAGAATATGATTAAAAGCAGATTTATTTGTTTATGTATACATAATAATTGCATTATAGATACAGAAACACATGTATGAAAAAAAAGTAAAAAAAAAGTTTGTGCATGTATAGGAAAGTCTGGCGATCTTCTCTCTCTCTGCCTACCCCGCAAGGGATGTGGCGTGAGGGGGTAGAATAGAATAGTATCCATAAAAAAATCTATCCCCTCACTTGACGTTCTTTACGGGGTAGGCTGAGATGACAGAATGCTAGAACATTATATTTTTCCAAACACTTCTTGTTTTTGTCACTTTCATGCATTTCGGCATACATACTGTTCAGTGTTCGTTTTAGTCAGTCAATGCGTGTCCTTCATAGCCCGAGAGCTGGCCGGTAAAAAATTGACCTATTTTTTTCTTTTTTACAGAAATGTGGTGATAGTATGCATATAGGCCACTAGGGTTGCCTACCAAAATCTTCCCGCAATTCCCCTGCCCCGCCCGAATAATTCCCGCTTCGCGTTTTTTCACATTTTTTAGGATCATGGTGAGATATAGATTTTTAGGAATATGGTAAGAGAATTACAAAACTAATCCTCACTAAATTCTATAACCATTAATAAAAAAAATATTATAACCATTATTTTCGTAGGACCAGCAGTTTACCCGCAATGCCCAGTCAAAATACCGAAATTCATTCGGAATAGGTACTAAAAAAAGTATGTTTTGTGATGGTGGATAGAAAGATGATAAAGGAAACATTTTTTTTCCAAAATTATGTTGCGAACTTCATCGCTGATGTGAAATTCAATGTCTTTATTCTGGGATCACACGGGACTAATATACTCGTACATACCTTTCTAAGTATTGACATAAATAGCTAACGAGTATTACCACATAAATAGGAATAAACATAAAATTAAACTTTGCCATACATACGGTTGTAGGCATTTAACTCAATTACAAAATTAACTAAGTTTTGTAATATTTTACACAATATTATTCCCGTAAATATTAACTTATATAATTCTGGTGGAAATCGGGTAACAGAACAGTGTAACGCAGGGCCGTGGAAACTTTTCAAAGTTTTTTTTTTATTGAATTTGGGCTTATCGAAATAAACCCAAATACATCTTTATACACTTCACAGAAAGCTTGAAAAGATTGTCTTGTGAAATTGATTAAGTCGGGGATTGAACCCGCGCCCACTAGATTAATATCGTTATCATCCAGGCTACCGACCACTGCGAAGTTGTTCCAATATATATACGTAATTTTAAATACCTATGCTGGGTTTCAGCAACTTCTTAGGCGAGGAATAGCGGAGATAGGAGCCACTTATCAATTTTATTTTCATACAAAATTTGTGCTATGTGGCTCCTATCTCCACCGCCTGAGAAGGTGGTGAAATCCAGCACTATGCCTTCAGCTACGGTCCAGATATGTTTCGTTAATACTACTTTTCATTGAATAATATTGCGTAACATAAGAAATATCTCTGTTAACAACCCTTGGTATTCATTGACATTATACGAGCTTACGAAATGTTTTGACCAGTCATCGATAGATGTCGAGCACACTAACATTAAATTTGCACATTTTGATTTATATAAACTGAATTGGTAAATATTGTAGTACGGGTATATAAATTTTAATTTACCATGAGAATAAACGTACAATAATTATACGTGTAAGGATAAGGTCCGGGAATCTGTTCTATTGTTTATTGTCCTCTATAATCATCCGTAGGCCCCATTCAAGGTACTTGGAATCGTTAGGTTTACATATTAAACAAATATTACAAAATCAAAGGCGATAAATCAATTGATTGATGAAAAAGTATAATTGTTATAAGTTATAACTATGTAAATTTATAGAGTCTAAGTGCCCGATTAGGGCCTAGGGGAGATAACTAATAATAGATAAAGTTCTCTTGGCCTACCCCGCAATTAGCGGCATTTTTGACGGGCTACAGCTAGTTTAATAATAGAATGTGTTAATAACTCAACTCAAGCTCAAGTTACGTTGAGTTTGAAAGCTGAGAGATTTCCCAGGGCTCAGTTCTGAGAAATTGTTATCTTTTTATTCCCACTCATTATTATACATAATTCAAATTACTTACATTTAATTAAATCTCGAACTATTTACATTTTTCTGGAATTATACTTACCTACATATTATGTCTTTGTTTTTGTTCTTGTTCCTCTTGTATTAGGTCGGGTGACCTGTTTGTGACGGCGGGCTGTCCTGGAATGAGGAGGTCCAGCTGTCCTTCAATCTCTTGAGTGGCCTTCCCGGTAATCTTCTTCCAGTGGGGTTTTCCGTTTTGACTAAATTTGCAAGTCTAGTGTCATCCATTCGGTCGACATGGTCCCTCCAGAAGCGTCTTCTACTTTCCCCCACCATACTATATCCTCGACATCGCAGTCAGAGCGTATAGTCTCATTTCTGATCCTATCTCTATATCTTCAGGCGATTGTGAAACGCGATAACGTTCAAATCTATAGAATAGTACTGTCGCCGTCGTTTTGGTATGAACGCATATTATTTATGGTAGGCACTATTTAGTATGAAAAAATACGAGAGAGATTAAGACTAGCCAAATCGAAAAAAAGAAAAACAAAAAACACGAGACCTTAGATCTCGACAACTTTACTAAATATGCGTTGGAAAAAACAGGGTAGATGCATTGAACCTTTAGCTAGGGATGAGTGAATGACCATAAACGATTTTTTATATCTTGTATAGACTCTCTTTCTCGTTTGCCCGCAATATCGTTGTCTCGCATTAAATATTGCCGAAATAATTGCGATATATTGCGAAATAATGTTAATCAACACGATTTGTACGAGTTGCCGCAATTATTTCTCGACAAATTGCTCATGTAAGAGCACCTTAAGAATATCTATAGATTGAGACTTTTTGATTAGTCCACCCCGGTACGGGCTATTGAGTGGAGTGAATTATAAAAACTTGTATAATAATTAGATACATACACACATACATACATCTTCTTCCCCGTCTATCCTTGATTGGGTCGGGGGCCCAAAGCATCTGCATATCTTCGCCAGAGGCCCCTGTCACTCGCAGCTTCCAGGACCTCTGGCCACTCCAACCACAGTCTCTCCTCAATAATTAGATGTACAACTTTTTGATCAATAAATTTATTACCATTCTTTACAATTGACAATGAATTTTTGGGGTCCTGTTGAATAATTCCAATTACATTCTCTAAGAAAACCTTGTGTGGCAATTTTTTTAGCCATTTGGCAAGCTTTTTTGAACACTAGTGTAGTGTAGAACCTACTACCATACTGCAGGTTGTAAATTATGCTATATTTCATACTTAACGGATGATTTAGAGGCAATTTGCTGGAGTGTTTGGTGTAATGTTAAAAATATGTTGGATAACGCTTTATGCTTACAAGGAATATTAATCAAACGGAATGGTCTCATCAATTAGTCTCCAGAGACAATAAAGTAAAGCATTCATGTCTCGCCTCAGAATATATTGTAAACATACAACCCTATGGCCTGCTCATGTTTTTTTGTAGTTTCGAGCAAAAGTGTGACGAAGACTACTTATTTGTAAAATGTTTAAAAGTTTAAAATTGTTGTCATAATATTAATATTAATACATTTTTAGTGTTTTTTTTTTTTGCTCGTAACGTAACTCGAAACTATAAAATTCTCGTCGATAACCTTTCTATTCAAATACAGAAAATTTCCTGCAAAAGGTGCCGTATGAAATTTTAAAAAATAACAGCTGCCCAAATTTTCGTATTATTTACAAGATTTTACTTTACACTGTGTTTTTTGTTTGTTTTGCAATCGATTTTTCAACCACTTCCTGACTACTAAGGGGGCTGAAGCTTTGCAAACGTACGTAAGCTCGGTGACAATACAATTCTAAGCAATAATGGATTAGCTTTGTCCAGAGATAAAAAAATATGTAAAGGGTTTCAGGAAGATCGAAGGGTCGTGTGTGGTATCGTATGAAAGAGCGTTGGAAAAGAAATCCATATCGTAAGTCAAATGTTGTCCAGCTCAAGTCTCGGAAGACATCGAGCGATCGAGAAGATCTAGTCACCGCATACCGTCGTGTTTAGTTTCTCACGAAAGTGCTTCATGAGTAGAACTCATATTGTTTTACAAATTATGATTCTGTCTATTCTTGGTGGGAGGCGCCATCAGAATGAATCCAAGGCCCTCGGAAGGGCTTGTTTGGTATTGTTTGGAAGGCAGCGAAAAACGGATCTATATGTAGTATGTGAAGTCATAAAATCTTGGTTTTAAATTTATATATTTTTTAATAATTGCGACAGGTATATAGTAATTGTCTCATCAAACAACGCCCTATAAAGGTACATTGACTTTGAATTTATTAGACAGAGTATTTTAATGCGACGTTTAATTTATGACTTTTCATACAACACCGTCACTCGAGATACTTGAAGAACTCATTAAGTGAAACTTTATAATGCGATAACTTTTAAGAAAATCTCATGTGTCACTGGATGACAGCTGTCTCTCCACTGCGGGACAATAATGTGTATCTTTAGGGTGCTTAATTATAATGGGCGGCAAAAAAGAAATATAAAGTGTCTGCGAATAAAAGACTCCTTAAGAGTGTGCATACCGACATTTCAAAAATTTCTAAAAACGGGAGACCTTCTATCTCGACAACCGTTACTAAACATGCTTTGGAACAAAATAGGGTAGATGCATTGAACCTTTATCTAGGGAATAACCGTAATAGATTTTTTATATCTTGATTAGATTTCGCAAAAGAAATATTTAAAAACACCTCTGACCTTTTTTCCGAAAGACGGAAACTCGTTTCCCGAAAGTCGCGGAGTAAATTTTTTTTCTTGAACTGATAATATGCATTAAAATCTAGGGAATAACCGTAAAAGTTTTTTGATAGACGCAAAATTAACCCCAAAAAATGGAAAAAACGCTGTTTTTACCATTTTACCATGCGATTGTCACGCGATATTGAACCTTAATGCCGTGGGAAAAGACTGTGACGTCATTCCTGGTGCCATGATCTTAAAAGATACGTATTTTGGTTTAAGAGTAGCTAGGCATATTGGCATTAATAAAAAAACGGTTTTGAGATCTTAGATCACGACAACCGTTACTAAATATGCTTTGGAAAAAAATAAGGTAGATACATTGAACCTTTATCTAGAGAATAACCGTAAAAGATTTATATATATATATCTTGTATAGATTTCTATTAAAAAAAAATGAAAAACACCTGTGATCTTTTTTCCAAAAGACGAAAACTCGTTTCCCGAAAGTCGCCGTCATTTTTTTTGTATTGATAATATGCATTATGCCTCATCCACGTGCTGGCCGAGCTACCACATTTTTTGTGCTCATGAGTAAAAAGGCGTTAACCGTCGTTTACGTATACAATCCAAGACAATCACCCCGTCCGCACGTCTTTTTACTCATGAGCACAAAACTTGTGGAGGCTCGGCCAATATCTGGCGCCAGCATTAAAATCTAGGAAATAACCGTAAAAGTTTTTTGAATGAAGTGAAATTAACCCCAGAAAGTAAAAAAAAAAACGAATGTTTTAATATTTGATCATGCGATTTTGAACTTTAACGACGCGGAAAAAGACGCATGACGTCATATATCGCACCAAATAATAAATTGGATCATCGATAGGTACCTACTCATGAATATTATTCAATTGACTTTCAATGTTTAAAAAATATCCAATGACTGTTGTGTGCATGGGCGTCGTCAGGGGTGGGACAGGGGCGGCAGCTGCCCCCCCCCCTTAAGATTTGAATAGGTATATAAGTACTGTTTCATACTAAATGATAAAAGCTCACAAAAATCACATTATTACCACACGTTTTCTCACCATATCATAAATTTTCATGAAAATCCATAAAAATACAGTTATTTCATAAAAAATAATTGCCTGCGGCGCCATTTTTTTTACTTTCTAATAAAATTCATTTTTCGTTCATATTATTGTGCAAAAAATTATACATATTTTCAAATAAACCAAACCACGTCACGACCCAGCTTCTTCACTATGTCTCAAAAAAAAAATCGCCTGCGGCGCTATTTAAAATTTTCCCATTTCTAATTTTAAATTTTTGCTGCCCTCGCTTAGCTTCGGGACTGGGGACTTCCATGGTTGTATGAATAATTTGACTCGTATAATTGTGCAGGGAACTTGTAGGGAATTAATAGGTGTATTCCTTCCTCTCCATTAAAATGTTTTACATCATTAGGTTCCGTGAACGACATTCTGAAATTAGAATTTGAAGAGCGATTCAAATTTGGAAATATAATGAGAGCCTATCGAATGTCTCGATACAATAGTATGCAGGCAAAGTGTGAAATAAAGACAATCTGCAAAATGACTAGGAATCGTCACCTACCATTGAAGATGTTCACCTAAATGTGTCACAATATAGGTACCAGTACCTGTACATTTTGCATCGTAAACAGTCTTAATCGAAGACCAACAGTTTATTACTTTCGAGAGCTTCGCAACTTAATTTTCAGTTTCAGTCCTTGGGATTGGTTTGCAGCAAAGTCCTGCATCTCGTTCTCCACTATTTCCTTTTTTCTCGGTTCATTTCCAATTTCCTTTCAGTTCAGCATAATGATGGGCAGTCTATATCCTTTTTAGTGGCTTCAAATCTTCCCCTAATTAAACCTAATTAGGAAATTTTGATACTTCGGCCAAAAACTGTTTATTGTTGGTAACACATCATAATTTGTACTATTGCACCTATTCACCGAATTTTTATTTAAATCCAAATAACAATACCTTATCGTCACGCTTGTCGAGCGTCGACAAGTCAAAAGCCCCATCCACATACGCTTTTTACTCATGAACACAAAACTTGTCGACGCGAATGTTAATTTACGAGTTTCCTGACACTGTGCACTGCCTGCAACATAATATTATGGTAAAACAAATCCCCCGCCCCAACTCAATCAAGGTTCTATCTTCCCTACAGGCTGTATTAGTCATGAAGTATCTCTATACGTAGACAGATTGCTTGCTAGGTAGTTAGATTATACTAGGATCTGTATATGATTAGCTTCGTTATCATCAGGGAGTCGGGTTGGGAATATCTCGCAGGCAGGGCACGCCGCGACGATGCGATGATTGGGAATTAAATGGTCATTATGGGAATAAGAGGGAATAAGCAGTAGGTAGATCTACATCTCTCTATTCACTTAGACACGTTATTCCCAACGGAGCGCTCATTTGACTTTTTGTTCAGTGATTTAAGTTACGCAGGAAAATAGAGAAAACACTTTTGAAGTGATTTCAATACTAACCTAGATTTTTCTTCTATTTTAATAGGAGTTGAATGAAGTTTTCGCTCTTTTCACCTGATTATTAGAATATTTTAAAGTAGGTATATTGACATTAAAAAAAAAGAAATTTTTGGGACCATTGATCTTCACAAGCTTACTATATATGCTTTGGAAAAAATAGAGTAGATACCTACATTGAATATTTATCTAGTGAATGACCGTTAAAGATTTTTTATATCTTGTATAGATTTCTCAAAAAAAAAACAATGTGAAAAACACCTCTGATTTTTTTTGGCATGACAATAACTTTTTTCGCGAAAGTCGCAAAGATCATTTTTTTGTATTGATAATATGCATTAAAATCTATGTAATATCCATAAAAGTATTTTTTTTAATGAAGCGGAATTAACCTCAAAAAGTTAAAAAAACGTTATTTTTAATATTATGTCACGCGATTTTGAACCTTTATGCCGCAGGATATGACCGTGACGTCATAATTGGGTCCCGAACCTAAAAAACGAATTCATTTTTACAAAGTACGAAAATGACATTTAGCTGCTGAGAGTGAATTCATTGCGAGACAAGATATAAAGTACCTCTCCTGGAACTCATTTTATAAAATACTATCAGGGCGACATAACATGAAAAGAGATACGTAATGGTTTCTTTATTGATTTCGTAACTTGTTAAATACCATTGAACACGTATTGTTTTAGTGTCCACAAACAAAAATAATTTTATTCGTTTTCCTCAATCGAAAGATGCTGTGATATATACTATCGTGATCACGAAAAAGTGCTGAGTGTGTTTATATAATTTGTTTATTCTGATGTGAACTATTTATTTCCCAAATTGTAAATTTATAATTATTATCATCTGATATCTCGCGGTAATAATAAATTTGTATGAAGATTTAACAAACACATAAACAACACCTGCATAGTGCATACTTTACTCAACGCGATACAGCGCTTCATACACACACAGACAATAGTTTATTAAACTTGTGACCATCTGATTGGTTGATTTGTTATTCTGCCTTCCGATACTAAATAATACAGGGCCGTCTTCGGATTAGCGCATAATTTACAATAATATATATTATTCAAAAATCAGTTATGCTGGCTGTCGAGAGTGCCACGGACCTAATGATGGAATTATCAGTTGCTCTTCGTAAATTTCAAGACATATTAGTGGATCCGAAAATCAAATTCAGCCAAGCCCAAAAAGACTTATTGCTGCCGCTTACTTTTGAGATGTCCGTCACCGTTAACAAAGTTTCGATATTCTCAACGTCAAACGAAACACAGCTAAAAATATATAAAAGTTTTTTCGAAAAAAATATCACCGATAGTCCTTCAAACGATATTTTCACCAACATAAATGAGACTCTGGATGAAATGACAGATAGAAACGCACGTAGGAAAAATGTCATTGTGGTCAATGTTCCAGAGTCTGATGACAGTGACCCAAAATCAAATACAGATGCAGATCTACAGAAAATCAAGAAATTGGTCAGTGATATTGATGATACGGGAGAATTACGTGTTGTGACAACATATAGACTTGGAGCAAGGACTAATGATAAAACAGATAGACCTATCAAGATTGTATTCAGCGATGAAAATCATGCCAATAAATTTGTCTCAAACCGTTCAAAATTGCCAAAAGATATCAAACTTAAGCAGGACCTAACATATATGCAGAGGAAGCAGCTGAAGGAAATGTGGGAAGAGGTTGACAGAAGAAGGGAAGATGGCGAGGAAGACCTGGAGGTGAAATTCATAAATTCTGTGCCCAAAATTGTGAAGTTGTCAACATCATTTCCGAGAAGAAAAAAACCTGAAAACGGGCGCCATCGAGGATGAAAATATACATACATATATCACTACAATTTAATGTTTCTTGCTGTTTAATATAGTTTTTATAATATTACTTTTGAATTACTTATATGTTGTGGATGTCTGTGTATTATGTATTTGTGGTGTTGCGTTACCTGTGTAAACTTTCTTTCTTGTGTGTAATAATTGATAATTTAATAGTGATCTAATTGCATTGTGTTTCGTTGTTGCGGCCCTGATGCCCCGCTCACTATTCAATATTTTGTTGCATTTTTTATTATACGTACCTACTTATTTTATATTTATTATATTTGAATGCACTATAATGTGCGACTGGTTTTTTGTTTAAATTTGTCTATGCTTACTTACTTAGTTTGTATTAGGTACTTATTTTTATTATTGACGGCGGAATTTACTGTCTTTAATTTTTGTAAATATTTCTTGTTTTTATAACTGTGACTCTTATCTTACTTATCTGTCAGTATTATTATTTATTGCAAGTTACGGATTTGTGTATTTTTGCGATATTGTCAAATTTTTAGCTATTATTTGTAGGTATTCAGTTGAACTGCTGATATTAATTGTTGCGTATAAATATTTACTTAGTATATTATTATATCATTTTATATATTTGAGCGCTTTTAATATTTTATTAATATTATTTTTTTACTGTCATGCTATGAGGAAATATTATTTCATTTGTAAGATGTGTTTTTTGTTTGTGGTACATATTTAAGTTTGCATTTTTATATTGAAAATTGTTTTGTTGAATTTCTTAGATACTATTTTGTTTGAAACCGAATGTTTTTAATTGTGTTGTTATTATAATATTATCTGTTTTTTTTGTAAATGGCTTTTCGCCGTATATGGATAAATAAATAAATAAATAAATAAATCTGAAGAAAAGTGACAGAAATATACTTGCTAGAGAAAATTAATGAAAATGCTATTGAATGTATACTAGCTGGGTATCTTATTGGCACTCCTACTGCTATCTTTGTATAGAAAATTGATTGTTGAACTGCACGTCGATACCGTGTGCATTATGTCACTAAGTGCTAGTGGAAATATTACGATAGTAGATATTGTGTACGAGTATGTTACAGTTGAGCTAATGTATGCATTCACTAGTCAATGTATGCATTAACTGATGAGTTTAGTCAAAGTGTTAACTTCGTATAAAAAATATGCTACTACTAATATGTGTATACATTCACTGGTCAATGTATGCATTAACTACTGTGGATTCGTTGGGGCATAAACAACCAAGAGGATATTTTTTATAGGTATAATATGACTTTCAATAGGCACTCACTAGTTTTAGCGTTAATAATTTTTATACGGAGTTAATACTTTGACTGAAATCCTCAGTTAATGCATACATTGGGTAGTTAGTGTATGCATTCGCTAAATTAACGCTT
The DNA here is from genome assembly GCA_963576895.1 of Ceraclea dissimilis. Lineage (NCBI taxonomy): Eukaryota > Metazoa > Arthropoda > Insecta > Trichoptera > Leptoceridae > Ceraclea > Ceraclea dissimilis. The sequence continues at coordinate 19,800,679 of OY756363.1, forward strand.
TCACTGCAACACGTATAACAACTTTTGCCGACATTATAATATTTCATAGGTCAACAGGAGTAGTGCACCTCTCATAATGTATTTTATACTTAGATAAGTCTATCGTACGTATATCGTAGTCTAGCAGGGGTTGAGAAACTGTTTAGACAATAATAATTTATTGCAAGATGACGGATAACGAGATGAGTAAGATGAGAATGACTATGTGTGGAATAGATTGAGGAAAAAATGAAATTGTGATTTCATAATTTCATCAACTAATTCTATACATTTTCAAAAACCTACTTAAAACCATCTCCGAGAGACGTGTCCGCTGAATCGGCCACATCATGCGCCACGAGGGTCTCCTACATGACTTATTAGAGGGAATAGTTGAGGGAACAAACCACAGGGGCGCCCCCGACGGCAGTATCTGGACCAGGTGTACGAGGATATGAACTGCGCCACATATGTCGAGCTGAAGAGAGCTGCGGGAGACAGAGAAGAGTGGAGAACAAGATGTAGGAATTTGCTGCAAACCAATCCGCAGGATTGAAACTAGAGAAGAGAAGAAGTTGACAAAATTAGAAAATGTATGAAAACACTATTTCATCTTCTCCTAAATCTATATTCCTACTCCGTTATTTTTAACCCAACTTCACTTTATCATTATAATATTCTGTAAATTAAAACCGATATAATCATTAAAATGACTTCATAGAATGCACCCCATCGACTACCTTTGAGGGGGTGTAAAAAAATTGGACCAGAAAATGGATCCTTAGATCTGTCCCCAACAATAATCAATTGATGGAATTCGGTCCTCATATTATGTAAACGAAACTATTTTCATCACCTGTACTATAAAATAAATCGAAGGTGTAAAAGTTTCAGATCAAAATAAATTCATTTCGGTTTTATGGGTGCAAGAAAATTATGCAAGTAATAAAATGAAAAATAAAATGTTTAATCAAATTCCTAACTGTCCTACCATTGGCAACCCCTGCCCTAACTATAAAGTGTCAAGTGTCTAGTGAACTCATGTCTCTATTTCCTCTCACCGCACCTACCCGGGTCACAGCTAGTAATATAATAATATGCTCCTACTCCTGAACACTTCAACAAGTTTCCATCATTATTTTTTACGACCGTAGTGTAGTGTACTGTAGTAGCAGCATAATATTGTAAACCGTATATTGTATACAGCTGTATACCTCAATATACAGGCTGTATACCTTAATATACAGCCTGTATACTTTAAGTCCCGCGACCCATTTATGACGTCACGGTCATTTCCCACGGCATTAAGCTTGAAAATCGCGTGAACAATTGCGTGATAAAAAGTAAAAAATAGCTTTTTTTCCATTGTTTCGGCTTAATTTCGCTTCAATCAAAAAACTTTTACGGTTATTCCTTAGATTTTAATGCATATTATCAGTACAAAAAAAATCACCGCGACTTTCGGGAAACGAGTTTCTGTCTTTCGGAAAAAAGATCAGAGGTGTTTTTCGCAATCATTTTTGAGAAATATGTACAAAATATAAAAAAATCTTTTCGGTTATTCCCTAGATAAAGGTTCAATGTATCTACCTATTTTTTTCGAAGCATATTTAGTAACGGTTGTCGAGATCTAAGGTAAGTATCCCGTTTTTAGATTTTTTTGAAACGTGAATATGCATACTCTTAATATACAACCTGTATACCTTAATATACAGGCTGTATACACTAATATACCTACGTATCTGATTAACATCCGTTTCCTGAAACCTGTAAAAATAATACGCAATCATATTTTCATGCAGTGGCGTCGAATTCAAATTCGAATTCTTCATTAGTAGGCAATAAAAAATACGTTTTAAAACTAGGAAGATTTTATGACTTCACATCCTAGATCAGTTTTTCGCGGGCAAACACGCTATTCCGGGGTGCTTGGATTCCTTCATTCCAATGGCGCCTCCCACCAAGAATAGACAGATTCAAAATTTGTAAAAAGATATGAGTTTTACTCGTTAAGCACTTTTGTGAGATACTAAACACGGCGGTAGGCGGTGACTGGATCCTCTCGATCGCTTGGCGTCTTCCGAGGCTTGAGCTGGACAATTACATCTTACTCACGATCTGAATTCATTTTCCAACGCCCTTTCATACGATACCACACATGACTCCGCACGACCCTTGTATCTCTCTGAAATGCTTTACATATCTTTTGTCTCAGGAGTAGGATGATCTAATGTTGCACAAAAAACGTATTGTCACTTAGATTACGTATGTTTGCAAAGTTTCAGGTCTCTAAGTAGTCAGAAAGTGGTTGAAAAATTGCTTGCAAGATTTGTGCAACTACTAATTTGGTACATTCGAAAACAATATTAGTCAAAAGAGAATGGGAACATGTAAAAATGTTTTTATTATTTTTTGTACCTACGCCGCTGCAATATGAAATTCCCATTTTTCGAGGACTGAAAACAAGGGATTGTGGTGGTGTTTGGGGCATACGGTGCGAGAGGGAGAAGGAGAGTCGAGGAGGGAATGAGAGAGAAACAGCACTAAGCCTCTTATAATATCACAAGTGCCTACGCACTCATAATAATATCCGACGTGAACATAGCTTCATAATAATTGTGGGTTGAAAGCACCCCATACTAGCAACAACCTGAGGGAAATGACGGAGATTTTCATCAATATTGTAAGGTTAACATTCCAATGTGAATTTTTACTATTTTGTTAAAAGTAGGCATATTAACATTTCAAAAACAAGAGATCTTTGAGACCTTGATCTCGACAATCATACTAAATATGCTTTGGAAAAAAATAAGTTAGGTAAATCGAACCTTTATCTAGTGAATGACTGTAAAAATTGTACTGTATGTACAGGTATGCTAAGTTGGTGTCCGGCAAATTCGTCTAAAATCAATTTGTCTAACGATCAATTCGTTTAATGGACCAATTCGCCTAAAATCATAATAATGCACTTCCATTTTTTGAAATCACCGGTTTTAAGAAATAAATACCAAATCCTACAAAGAATACTAGATTTTGATCAAGACATGTGTGTAGTATGGTGTGATGTGTGTAGTGTGCAGTGCTGTGTGTAGTGTGTTAGACGAATTGATCATTAGACGAATTTATCTTATACGAATTTACCAGAAACCTGCTAACTTATTAAGAGAGTTTTCGAAAGATATACCCGTAAGATAAGTACGCAGTAAAGTTAAAAGTAAAGTTGTGGAACTTCAAACATCGTAACTTCCTGTCTTTAAATTTATTTAGTTAATTCATTAGACTGGGAATTTAGAAGGAACAATAATATTGTTTAGCTAGATCTAACATAACAGATTAGTAAGAAACTACGAGGGCTGTTTTTTTTTATCAAGTTCCGTTTGTGATTTTAAGTAAGCACGAAATACGAATACAACCTCTGCACATCACGAGATAGCTCAACTCTTCCACCATAACCTATGCCATTTTCAGATCGAATGCGTCACTCGCAGCCGAGTTTCAGTCAATTGAACATGACCGCCTCGATAGGTGCTCCCGCCAAATGTGAGTTTACGAAGGTTTTCAATCACAGAACATTCTGATTTTAAGATCCGCCCTAAGGAACATTTTCCAGAAATTTTAAAGTCCGCTTTGTCAACAATTATCAACAAAGCTTTAAGATACAAGAAGGTGTGTGATCGTTTGCCTCTGACCACCTAAGGTGGTCAGGTCTACCCGAGGTCCGCGAGGTTCCACGAGCCCTACACTAAGGGCAGACTTGCGCCCTTGATCATATCTTCATCACGTACGTCAGCTTGATTTTCTTTAAATTCTATGCAACAGTCCCATACCTATCTACACTACCATCACGCATGAAGTGTTTACTGTAATTTTTTACCATTCTGCAATGGGTTTTAGCAGAACTTCGTCCATTTGTTGGTAGAAAACGGATTACAAGTCGTAACTCACATTTGGCGGGAGCACCGATCGAGGCGGCCACGTTCAATTGCCTGTAACTCGGCTGCGAGTGACGCAATCGATCTGAAAATGGCAGAGGTTGTAGTGGAAGAGTTGCACAATCTCGAGATGTGCAGATCTTGCTCTTTCGTATTTCGTGCTTACTTAGAAGCACAAACGGAACTTCATTAAAAAACAACCCTCGTATTTTAAATAAAAATAACACACGTTTTAGAGAGTATACGTACAATTTTTAAAACCAAGATTTTATGACTTCACATCCTATATCCGTTTTTCGCGGACTTCCAAACGATATCAAACACGCCGTTCCGAGGCGCTTGGGTTCCTTTATTCCGATGGCGCCTCCCACCAAGAATATTATAGAGAATCAAAATTTGTAAAAAGATATTATGAGTTCTACTCGTGAAGCACTTTCGTGAGATACCAAACACGACGGTATGCGGTGACTGGATCCTCCCGATCGCTCGGTGTCTTCCAAGGCTTGAGCTGGACAACATCTGACTCACGATCTGGATTTCTTTTCTAACACTCTTTCATACGATACCACACATGACACCACACGAGCTCTTGTAATGGTATGTTGTGTTTAACCTAGAGAATAATTATTTACCGAATGCTTACTAAAACTTACGTTTCCTTAAAGTATAAGTAGTGAGCTTTTTCTCATTAAAAGTTTGTTTAAGTCTAAAGCTGCTGTTAACGAAATAAAAAATATATAATTTTCATGGAAACCTCATCCATCATTCAAGTCAGAAGTATAGGACGTTCAGAACTTAGACCTTTTCATGGAAAATTGCTTTTTCTACTTTATACCATTATCGACCTTCTGCGAAATGGGATCCTTTTTTTTTGTCCCAGTGGATCGGAATTGAGCTAAGCTGAATGATTGACTGACTGTAATTTTTTCATATTTAATAAAAAAAAGGATCTGGGATACATTAACTCAAATACTTTCCTGCACACCTTGCACATGACTAAAAGCCTGTATCGCAAAGTGTGGAATACATCGCCAGCGCCGGGGTTTGAACCTAGCACCTCCCGCTCGAGAAACTGTTCACTTTCATTTTTGATACAACATCCGTTTTTCATTTGTTTTACGGACGAAATGCAAAATGAACCCTTTACACTTTGTTTGCATTGATTCTACTTTTCTGGTACATTGTCACTGTTTTGCTGTTCTTGCGTTTCTTATTGTATTCTGCGTTGCAATGTCACATCTCTCCGCACTCTTGTACCTGCCACTCTTTCCCGATTAAATGTTGTGTAATTTCTTGTCAATGTTCTTTTTGTTAAATAGCAGGGACGAGACGCTGGCATGAGACTATTGGTACATCTCAGCATCGAATTTGTTCTTTGATATTGAGATAGTTTGGGCATGTTAAGAGAATGAAGGATGACAGCATGACAATAAATATATATCTGATCGAACGAAGAGGTGTGAGAAAACGCGGCTGCCCGAGACTGGCGTGGTCCGATCATGTCGACTAGATCCTCAAAGATGGACACGTTTTGAGTAAAAGGAACCGGAGAGTGTGTATGACAGATTGCATGAATGTGACGGAAGCTAGTAGTGTGTAAGGATAGGATTGTCTGGCGCTCTGTCCTCTTTGCATACCTTGCAAGGAACGTGGCGTGAGGGTATAGATAGATAGATAGATATTGCTTATTGTTCAAATTGGATTATGTGTTCCCGACGAAATGCTAGCAGACGTTCTACACTCTGTTAGCATTGATGTGCTTATCTTTTCTTATTGCTCCTCTTGATTCTTAATAGACTATAACTATGTAAATTTTACAAGTTCTTCTTCTTCTTCTTAAACTTAATGTAGGCCTGATGGCCTGTTATTTAAGAGCGGTTAGCGTCCTGCGAGGTCGACTCCCAGCTGTTGATCCATCTCTTTGGTGGTCTGCCCGGGGTTCGCCTACTTTGACGAGGACGAGTCCCAGGGCCTGAAATAAGGGCCTAAGGACGATAATGAACAATAAACAATTTACTCAACTCTCTAATCACTTCAATAGTATCAAAGCGAATACTTTATTGTTCCATTTATTTCCTACGAAAATTTCATATTCACCTTGTAGGTGATAATAATATATTCATATGTTTATTGTATGTAGGAAGTTAAGTGTATGAAGGTAGCCCAACTCAGCCCACAATGTACACCCTAAATTTCCACAAAAATATGATAGGACTTATGTAGGGAAATCATAAACACGATTGTGGTCAAGGGATTGGTACTTCCTCCTCCTACACACGCACGCGCGCACACACACATTAGGTACCTAATATATTATTATAGAGATAACAATATCAGGGAATATTACGGTACTTGTAAACTGAAGGTGTTTCATATATAAAAAATAATGCAAAATAAGTAATTTATTTCTCAACCACTTCCTGACTACTTAGTGACCTGAAACTTTGCAAACGTACGTAAACTCGGTGACAATACAATTCTTTATCAAATTGGATCGCGATCCGATGGTCGTGCGGGGCATATATAGTATCGTATTGGCGTCGGAAAATAAATTCAGATCTTCAGTCAGATATTGTCCAGCTCAAGCCTCGGAAGACACCGAGCGATCGAGAGGATCCAGTCACCGTTCCGTGTTTGGTATCTCACGAAAGTTCTTCGCGACTAGAACTCATATCTTTTAACAAATTTTGATTCGGTGTATTCTTGGTGGGAGGCACCATTGTAATGAAGGAATCCAAGCGCCACGGAAGTCGTGATGGCTATTATTTGGAAGACCGCGGAAAACAGTTCAAGGATATCTCTTCTTCTTCTTAATATAGGCCTTGTTGTTATGAAGATGGATTAGCCTCCTGCGATGTCGACTCTCAGCTGTCAATCCATCTATTAGGTGGTCTTCCCAGGAGTCGTCTGCCCTATGGGGTTGGCCGTGCAATGCATTGTGAGGGGAATCTGGATGGCTCCATTCTCCTCACATGTGCATACCATTGTCTTCTCCGTTGCCTCCCCCATCTAACAACATCTTCGATCTCGCACATTTATGTTATTCTATCTCGGATATTCTAGGATAAGTCATAAAATCTTGATGATATAGTAAGGTTTCATTTATGACGGGTTTTCTTAATTTTATTCCCGTACACGAGCCATGTTGACATTTACATGTCAGTAGGTACTAGTTTGACATTTACGTGGAATTTCTCGCCTTTGGCGTTCTCAGTACTGAGATGTCTCTGTCAGGCTGTTAGAAAAACTACAAAATTTGAAATGAGTCGTATATTTCCTACATTTTATATCGTCCTTCATTTTCCCCTCCTTTCTTCCTCTTTCCATGCTTCCTCCTTCCCTACCATAAATATTATAAATGTTTTATAGATATAAGATATATATTTTTAACTATGTAATGTAATTTTTTGTTTTGCGTATGTGCTAATTACTTGTGAATGGATATTATTGGTCTTCTGTATTGATATTTTTGTACTAATGTACCTGTCAATGTTTGTTTATGTGACTGTGTCTGTTCCATGTGTAATAAATAATTTGAAATTTGAAACTTGTGTTGTAAGAAGGTTTTAGTCCTAATACTTGATGATATTAACACAATATTTTCTTTAATTGTTTCAGGTATGTACCAACAAGCGACATTTCCTTCTTCATATCTGATCCACTACAATTGCAAGTATACTTTAACTTATTTATTGAATTGTTTGTATGATAGCTGTGCGATCAGACAGATCGATTGACAGAATTTGAGGAAAAAATGTCCCGACCCCCTGACTCGATTCACCATTGAGTAGCTATACTTTATTGGCATGTCATCAGAGAGAGAGAGAGGATCTAAAGATTTTCCGTTCAGTTTTTCAGATATAAAATAATAACTTAGCCTAAATACGAACAATTTTTCTATGTGCATATAAGGGGCATATGCACTGAGCAAAAATCCTTCTATTTTTGCTTCAACTTTTTCAAATTTTGTATGAGAATGTTAGCTCGAAATAAGAATAACGTAAGCGACAAAGTGAATTATAGCTTTTCAAAAGAAACCGGTGAAAAAAAAATAGAAATCTAAAATAGCTGATTTGTTAAGATTATAATAACCAGTATTTTGGCTAAATTATACATTTATATCTGAAAACTGAACGGAAAATCTTCAGATCCTGTAAATTTTAGGGATACTTTAAGAATATTTTTTTATTCAAGGAATTTCCAAATCCTTCTCATTCTAAAACAGCCGATCTGTAGTCCATACTTTCATCTATCACTGTCTTCAGTTTCAAGACGATTCCCTCAGTGTTGGCTGAGTAAAATTCAGGGCGCCGAAGCCCAATGAAAGGTTGATGAAATGAAAGCCCCTTAATATGCGTATCTTGCTCAGTTATAAAGCGTCGACAGATTAAATTCATTTCCGTTGGTTTGAGGGACCACGCATAAATCCGCAGAGCTTTCGTATGAATTATTAACAATATTGTACATATACTTCCACATTGTTTGAATTACTCCAGGCAAAAAATTAATTAACTGCAAATCAAGCAATTAATCCCTCGGGTAACCACGTGTTGATTGTTTTACGGTACGGTCGCGGTCGTGGGAATTATAGAGTGCGCCTCCAATATTGGAAATCGATTACATAATTGGAAATGGATAAAAATTCACTTCACGTAGTAAGAGTAGGCATATTGACATTTAAAAATATATTTTTGAGTGTATAAAATGAAAATACTATATATTATTTTTAGTTTAAAATCCACATTATTGACTTTCCACATTATAAATGACTTTTAAGCGTAATTTTAAGTCATTTATAATGTGGATTTGATTTTAAACTATATATATTCATATTTTTTTCATTTTTTCCTTAAAAATGGACTTTCACCATGTACCAACGGTCACAAAACTTGAGATTATTTTTTTGAAATCTTAGATCTCGACCAACTTACTTGTTTCCCGAAAGTCCCAGTATTTTTTTTGGTGTGGATAACAAGCATTCAAATCTAGTGAATTACCGTTAATTTTTTAATGAAGCGAAATTAAAAGTAAAAAAAAAAAAAAATAAAATAAAATAAAATAAAATAATCTTTATTGTACTAAAAAAATAATTGTACAATGGGCGGACTTATTGCCAAATGGCAATTTCTGCCAGCCAACCCATAACAGAGATTAAATTGAGATATACCTAATTATAATAAGTACCAAGAGGGTACCTTAACTTAACAATAATTGAATACTAAATACATACACAGATAAACATATTATACATATATAAATATATACATAAATGGTATATGGGATGGGATAGGGTAAGGGAGGGATGCTGGGTTCAGGAGGGACTGGTAGTGGGATTTGAAATAGAAAGGTAATGCTGCTTCAGTCTACTCTTGAAAGCGGAAATAGTTGGTGCGAGTCTGATGGATAATGGAAGGTCATTCCACAATCGCGCAGCCTGTACGGTGAAAGAATTAGTGAAAAACGATGTATGATGGATAGGGATTAAAAGCGTACGTTGTGCACCAGAACGGAGTGGTAGACCATGAGATGCCAGTGGAGTGAAATTCGACTTTAAATAATCAGGTGAGGAGGGATTGTATAGGACATTGTATAGAAGAGAGAGGGTGTGGAGATTACGGCGATGAAATATGGTTAGCCATTTAAGTTCAGACCTGAATTCTGAGATGTGGTCAAATTTCCGCAGGCCATACACGAAACGGATACAGATGTTTTGAAGGCGATCAATTTTCATGATCTGCTCCTTAGTGATGTCGATGTACGATATGTCCGCATAATCTAGGAGAGGTAAAAGAAGTGTAAGACATAAAAGAATTTTGGTAGGCTTGGGAAGAAAATTTTGATGGCGTTTGAGGGAATGAAATCTATAGAAGAATTTGCGGCGGACTTCGCTAACCTGCGGGACCCAAGAGAGACACTGGTCGAAGTAGATACCCAGATTTTTGACCGATAAACGATATTTTAAACATTTTGTGATGCGTTTTTTGAACCTTAACACCTGGGCGCCTTGGGAAATGACCGTGACGTCATATTTGAGCTCCCAGCTTTAAAAGCTGAGTAAAATCGTGTAAAATGGTACACCGCTTGTTTTTTATTTCAGAAAAATGTACTTTTTTGTTTTTGTGTAAATTTTTTTGTAAAGTTTCCCCTTCTTGCGACATATTTTACAACTGCCATTAAGCAAAACACGGGAGTGCCGTGTTTTCTGCTTTTCATTTGGAGAAAAGTGAGCTGTGTTTTGATGTTCAAGCGGTTTGTATGTGTCACCGGAAATGTATGAAATTTGGGAATTGTATACAAAAACTTGGAAATGTAGGTATAAAATCTATCTATCTATCTACATATACCCTCACGCCACGTCCCTTGCAGGGTAGGCATAGAGGATAGAGCACCAGAAATCCCTATCCTTACACACACTCCTAGCTTCCGTCACACTCATACAGTTTGTCATACACGCTCTCCGGTTCCTTTTACTCAAAAAATGCTGGGTCAATTTAGGAAATGTGTGAAATATTTTGTCACAGGTTCTTCAATTCATACTTTTCTTAAGAAATATATGTTTTAATAACTCAAAAACTCTTTATTTTTTTCCGGTAAGCTGCCACATAGGTAAAATTGAGAATAAAAACGCAATCAAACTGAGGAATCCATTTATTTTGGCAGGTGAACTGGAGTCGCACTAAAAATTACATAATTTGTTATATTTCAGATTTCTGTTTAAAAAATTTACATACATAATTTAATGTGTTAAATGTGTATATTGGATAAATAAAACAATATAATTAACAATACAAAAAAATAACTTTCATTCACACATTTCCTGTTGATTTTTGGCACTGTATACATTCCCTAGAAATTGTATACAATGACGGATTTCATGCATTTCCGGTAACACATATAAAGTACCTTTAATGGATTTCTTGTTTGCTGAATGTCGCATATAAATGAGCTTTATACACTCAACCCTGGAATTTTGAACGATTTGAATTTTGAAATTTATAAACAAAATATTCATTTCGAGACCTGAATAAATTTTTAATAATTAAGAGATTTTTGATTCCATAAAATAAGTTAGAAATAATTCCATAAAATTTATGTTGAAGTAATTAAGTTACTGAAGATATTTTCGGAAAAAAGATCAGAGGTGTTTTTCACTTTTTTTTCGAGTAATCTATACAAGACATAAAAAATCTTTTACAGTCATTGCCTAGATAAATGTTCAATGTATCTACTCTATTTTGTTCCAAAGCATATTTAGTAACGGTTGTCGAGATCTATGGTCTTCCGTTTTTAGAATTTTTCGAAATGTCAATATGCCTACTTATAATTGTTACCACTGTTTTTTAGTATCACGGTACAATAATAATTGTATTGAAATCCAGTACTGTTAATTCCACAACACGTCACAATATTCCTATTTCACATTTCACGAATTCCACACTTCAAATTATCTCATGTGTGAAAAATGTCATTTGGTTTGAGAGCTCACTGATAAATTATTTATTTGCAGCACGAAGGTCAGTTGTATTATATTCATACATATCTACACATAGACTCTGAAAGTTGTTATAAAATGTCATTTTTTTAGTAAACGGATCTGGGCTTGCATACAAAAACCCAAATACTTTACAAGGCTGTATCGCAAAGTGTGGAATACATCGCCAGTGCTGGGCTTTTAATCTGGCACCTCCCGCTTGAGAGACTGCCGCCTCAACCAACTGCACCATCGATGTACTTTATTTATTTGACATAGATAAGTTATATTTCAATTATTTCAGTACAAATGCTACATGAAGCCAATTTATTGACACAATATAGTGTCAAAATGCTCAGATTTTTATATCTCTCACTTCACCAACTGTCAACAATCTATCTTAATTGTTATAATAGTGTTAAATAACACCTTCTACACACATTAAATATCCCACAATAGTACCTTGACACAAATTATTTCATGCTTCTTATTGATTTCATGGTGCACCTCTTGTAGGTAGGAGGGCAGCAGGTTCAATAGTAGTTTATTATTTATTGTTAATTATCTTTCTTAGGTCCTAATTTCGGGCACTTAGACTCGTCAAATTGACAAAGTTATAGTCTATTAACAATCAAGAGGAGCAATAAGAAAAGATAAGCACATGCTAACAGAGTGTAGAACGTCTGCTAGCATTTCGTCCAAGACTCTAAGTAGCTACCTGTTGAAATGTTACTTAAGCAGAATAATATTGTTTTCAAAACTTTATAGTTTTTTCGGGACTTAAGCTTTTTCTGACAGGCCGTTTCAAAAGCGCTTTTCGTTTAACTCCAAGTTAGAGGACTTATTAATGAAAATTATTTCTGTCAGGTTTCCAAATAATAAGCCAGTGGGTTGAGTAAAACTTTCAACGCATTTTAACTTAATTTATGTTCGGCAAGGGAGAGCTTTTTCCTTCTTTGTTTTATTTTAAGGGCACTGAGGAACCCTAATCCAGTGACTTAGCCAGGGATTCATTTAGAGGGGGGGAGGGGGGTCGAGCTCTGGACCAGAGATAATAATTAATAAGTTATTACCAAGGGCGATACCAGCTTCGTAGCTAGGGGGGACAACTAAAGTTTTATGGAATAAAAACTAGTAAATAGCCCCGCAGGCGATTTTTTTTCCTAAAATATGCGAACTAATGATCCTGGTTGATTTTTACAATACGGCATTTTGATGAATTTATTGGTTACAACGTGGTAAACGAGTAGCGCCGCAGACGAAAATTTTGATATAAAACATAAGAAGGTAGATAAAACAGAATAGGTTAAATGTCCAGTTTATTTTTTATGAACAAACCGTCACTTTTATCAGATTTGCGCCGCAGTCAAAATTTTTTAATGAAACAGCTATAATTGAATGGATTTTCACATAGCATGACATGATGAAAATACGATGTGGTAATAATGTGATACATGCAAAACGCTGGGTTGACCGAGGAATTTCGGGGGGGTTTGAACCCCCAGCCCCCTCCTACCTACGGCCATGCCCTTATCTACCTTGTGACAGGTAAGCAGGTACCTGCTTGCTCGTACACAGCCTACCACTTGGGGTTTGACACATTTACTAAATGAGTTTTGAAAAGAGTTTTCCTCTGCTGACTGAGTAAAAAATTATGTCACATTTTTGGAGACACTTTGCTAAATTAATTTTATGGCAGTTTTGTTTTTTCTATTGAGAAAATTGTTAGGTCAACAATCAACGTACATGTAATATCAAAGATTAAGCTGATTTTGACTGCAGTGGTATCCATTGAAGGAAAATCCAGCGGGCTTAAGGCCCTCCACATCCCCGGGTAGCACAGGCGCATATAGCGTCCTCTTTACCCGCACTTCTTGGCAAAATATTTTTAAGAGGTGGGCTCAGGGATAGCCAGATGGGAGCTCCCCGACAATCCGCACCTCTAACTTACATTCCTTCAGTGTTCTTGTCCAAGGATGGAAACATATTCATAATTATTTACAGATACATACACGAGTACAAAAAAAAAAAGAAAACAGTAGAAACAAAAGCATATTATACAATTTACATAAATGGTGGTCCAGAAGGCTTTGAAGGTTATATATACAGTAAATATATACTTAATATAATTCTTTTGTCCATCTTGTTGTTTGAGGGTGCCTTAGATATAGGTTATGCGAGCTACCAGACGCCCCGCGCCCGCGTGCTACCGCTTGAATAACACTGCATTAGATTATTATTAACTAAACTAAAATACTCCACTCTCCGGCATAACAGCTTTTAGGCCTTTGCGCCGAAGAATGTGCAAACATGTACAAAAAATATCAATACTCAAATATATAAAATAACCAATAAACAAGGGATGAACACATATCAACCACCCTTATAATATCTCTCCAACGAACTGCCCCAGCACTGTTAACAGCGTCGATCAAACACCTACAATGAGGGACAGTAATTCGGCTTCAGTGGTAATTTATTAATAGATGATGCCTCATTAGTCATTACATGTTTTTGTAATGACTAGAATTCAGTAATATTCAGAATACGCGGAGGTATGTATACGTTAATAATTTATGAGTGTTGTTAAAGAACTCTGAGTAACTCACATTATTAGGTAAGTATAGGTACCATAACTTCAACTTGTTTGATAGATACGAGATAGTTTAACAGTCAGGGTATTATGTCTTCGCTAATTGACACATTAAACTTCTCCACACACTCTGAGAGTCGTACAACAAATTCCTCAAATAACTTTCTTTCCCCCAACACCCACATTGGCGCTAGTAGTTACTTGAGTAGGTATATACTAATACAACTAAGGAACCTATATAAAAGTGGGAAGAACTACTAAACACTGAGCCCCTTCTATTATCTATGACAAATCTATGGTGGACGCCATTTTCACTGTAAACATATGATCGCGTGTCATATTGGTTGTCCACAATTGCGTGAAACCTGGTGATATTTTATTCATTATTTTTTGCGACTCATTATGTATAATCAGTGCAAAAATTACCTTTGGAATATAATCTATGTAATTAAATGGTAAATTAGCGTACTCGAGATCGTACATCGAGAAAAAATGGCGTATACCTAGCGGAAATGCTAGGGTCGAAAATGGCGCCGGTCTAGTTTTGTCTATGGCTTTATCTGTTAAGACTTCCTACCTTTATACAGGTTCTCTAAATGCAACCATAGAATTAGGAATGCTATAATATATTATCTACTCACTACATCTTGGCAGCCGGCGGACGTTAGCTGCATGTGGGGTTCAAGATTGTATTGTTGGTAGCCCTGATTGTCAAATCTTGTCGTAAGAGCTGTCAAAGGTTCGCAATATTCTCACATTGTATATTTTACAAGTAACCTACAATGCCGAAAATATTACAGAGCGGCGCTAGAGAAATCATTTTAACGGCAAGATAGTTTTGCGAGTTGGATAAAGAAAAAAATACTCCGATAATCCCTTTAAAGCGCCATCACAAGTTTGAAAAACAAAATTGCCAGTTTATTCTAACAATTCAAAAATTCGCTAGTTTTTTTAAACAATAGCTCTGAAATATTATAATTTGCAAGTAGAGAAAAAATGTAATCATGTTATCTTATTTTCACATCAAGCAACACTAAACCAAGTTTGCTCCGTGAGACTTCTGAAAAAGAATAGATAGTATATAGCTTCCTAACTTTATGAGTACAACTAACGCCACCGTGAGTGTTCTGTTGAAACTACTCACTGTATGTAATTCACGGTAATATTTCATGGTTGCGTGTTTACCTCGGAGCTGAGAATTACCACCAGTCACTAACATTCAGCACAATTAGAGTAATTTAGGAAACAGCCAACAGAAAGTTGCAAAATGTATAAAGTTGAGCTTTGTGGTTGCAATGTTTCATAACATTAAAGGTTATTTATTGGTTGGAGGGGCGTACGATGTACTACGTATACGTCAATAACTACAATAAGAGTATGCATATTGACATTTCAAACATTTCTAAAAACGGGAGACCTTGGATCTCGACAACCGTTAGTAAATATGCTTTGGAAAAAAATATAGTAGATACATTGTACCTTTATCTAGGGAATAACCGTAAAAGATTTCTTATATCTTCTATAGATTTCTAAAAAAATATGTGAAAAACACTTCTGATCTTTTTTTCCGATAGACACTAACTCATGTCCCGAAAGTCGCGGAGAATTTTATTTGTATTGATTATATGCATTTAAATCTAGGGAATTACCGTAAAAGTTTTTTGATAGACACAAAATTAACCCCAAAAAATGTAAAAAACGCTTTTTTTACCATTTTATCATGCGATTGTTCATGCAATTTTGAACCTTAATGCCTTGGGAAATTACCGTTTGGTTGGAAGCCTTAACATAAGGGTTATTTATTGGTTGGAGGGGCGTATATTGTATCAAATGTATACGTCAATAACTACGTTAATGAAAAGCTGAATATGAATAATGATGGTTTGGTCGGCCTATTAATTTGTATGAATGTGAGTTTCTATATTTCAATGGAATTCATAATACCATCAATTACACACTACTGGGCATAATATTTACGATTTACTTACTGTTCAGGTACATACTTACCAGAAATATGCCTATTTATAAGTAGGGACTGGAAACAATCGGTGTTATTTTTCGTGAAAAGTGGTGTTATATTTTGCAAAATGGTGGGATTTTCCATATTTTTGGCGAAATGTGGTGTTATTTTCATACGTTTATATAATTAATGTGGACAATTTTAGAGGTTTTAATACAAAAATATAAAAAAATGGTACATTAGCAAAGTTTTATACAAAAAACCTTAAAAAAAACAAAAGTATTCGAAGTTTCTTTCATTTTTCATTTCATTTTTTCATTTATTTATTATCCAAAGCATTTAACAAAGTAAAAACATGAACAAAAAAGCACTGGATTTTACTGCCCCACCAGGCGATAGCCTGTTGTGGCATAATATAATCAACAGATACACAGCAAAAGATGACCTTCTATGTCCATGTTGAGATATAAGAAATAACTACTTGTTATATTCAATTACGACATTTCAAAATACCGATGTTTTTTCCAAAAAAAAAAATCCTATACCAAATCCTACAACCCGGGTATCCTAAAAAGTAGGCCCTGGTACAAATATACACAAACTTCAATACGCAGTCGTATAACTATATCATTACGTAATTTGGTTGTGTCAAATTATAATATTTTCTTAGTGTCAATGTTTCAATCAATCAGAGGTTTTTAGATTCACACAACTGCGCAGAATTACGCAGCGACTGTGATGAAAAATAAATGAGGAAATACCAAAATATCTGGCAGTAATGCTTAATTGACATTGGGAGATCTTTCCGTCATTCTGACTGACTGACAACCGAACTAAAGTCTCTATACTAGCAATGAATTATAAAACAGACATACCCCCGTTTTCACCAACTTTTACCTAAGAAGGAGACCCCTAAGAAATTTCCATACACAAACAGAGATAATATTCTATTTTTTGACACGCAGGCCTACCAACCACATCCTAATTCCATACAAAATGCAACACGCAACTCACCTACGTTAGGTGCCCAAATATCTCTGCCCAGGCTAGGTGAGTTGCGTGTTGCATTTTGTATGGAATTAGGGTGTGGTTGGTAGGCCTGCGTGTCAAAAAATAGAATATTATCTCTGTTTTTGTATGGAAATTTCTTAGGGGTCTCCTTCTTAGGTAAAAGTTGGTGAAAACGGGGGTTAGTCAAATAATTTAAATTATATAGAGACAACAATCTCCGCCCGACTGAAATAATGACGCAGAAGATTCTACAAGCAATTCATCCCCTATTAATATTTTATTATTTAACTAGCTGTAAATCGGCAAAAATTACGCCGTTTGCGGGTTAGGTTCTCTGTTTCCCTACTTCTGCGCTGATTGACCCTGACTTTAAGGAAAGGGCATGAAATTGCATGTCCATTATGATGTTTTTATGTTTAGGCCTTAAGAACCGTAGTATGTAGTAAATAAGTAACTGTAAGATAGTACCTATACAGAAAACTGTATTTTGTGAACGTTGAGGGTTGTATTAAATCAGGGAGGGGTTTGTCGGGGGTAGCCCTTCTGGCGAACCCTAAGCCCTCTCTAGAACTGTTTTTACATAATTATTGGATGACATAGGAACTAGCGTTTCTTTATAATCCAGGGTAATTGGGAGGGAGTAACTCTTAACGGGTTAGGTAAGAGAGAACAGATTGCCAGGCTTGTAACAGACCCCATCCTTACACGTAAGTATAATATTTATTATTGTACTACATTCTTATACCTATAGTAAATGTTTTTTTTTATTTAGCGTAATAATTTCTATTCTACTTAATAGTGCTTGTATTATAATATTTACCGATTCACTTTATTAATCAAAATGTACAAATTCAACATTATCGCGCTTCTAAAGATGTCGACATCTATCGATAACCGTTCAAAACATTTTTTGGCTCGTAATTATGTTGCGCAATAATGAAAAGTAGTATTAACCGAAAACTAATCGATTGAAGGTGAGAGAGCTGCTATCACAAAGTGTTTTAATTTCCGTATACCTATATATTGGAACGACCTGCAAAAGTTGCCACAGGCCCTGCGTTACATTGTTACCCGATTTCCACCAGAATTATGTAAGTGAATATCGTAGCTCGGGTAATTTACAATATTTTAAACGAAGGTTACAAAATGTAAATAATTTATTATATCTTAATGATACTTATTTGGTTTTCTACTTAAAACGGAAATTAAAAACATTAATTATTAAAATACCTGTAATATAATATAGAGTATTGTCCTTTTAAATAAAATTGTACCATTATCAAAGTAGGTATATACATTTTATTAAGAATACCTTGAATATAATGTAGGTATACTGCAAATAAATAAATCTTTATTGGGAAAAAATCAAATAGCGGCTTTATTGCCGTAGGCATGGTCGACACGAGCAATTTTTCGAGCAATAATTGCGGCAACTCGTACGAATCGCATTGATTAACATTATTTCGCAATATATAGCAATTATTTCGGCAATATTTAAAGCGAGACAACGATATTGAGTGGAGACGAGAAAGAGAATTGTCATGATGTCGGCGACACGAATTGCCGAATACCAATCAGTTTGGTAACTTTAGTCAATTATCATGATGTTGGCGAAACAAATTGCTGAATATCCAAACGGTTTGGTCATTTTAGTCATTTCTCTACTCGTTTGCATGCAATATCGTTGTCTCGCTTAAAATGTTGCCGAAATAATTGCTATATATTGTGAAATTATATTAATCAATGCGATTTGTACGAGTTGCCGCAATTATTGCTCGAAAATTGGCTCGCACCTTTCTATCGAGTTGACTGTAAAATATTGTTTTTTCAATAAGTCCGCCTTTAGGCACACAACCATTGCCTTGTTTTTGCTATACATATTTTTTCTTTGGCCAATAAACATTTATTTATTTATTATGTTATAATTATAATTTCCAACTCTATGTGCCGACTGTATTAAGAACTTACCTGAATTACAACATAACTAAACACAAAGTAAGCATTATGTCAGCAACTCCCGACTAACTGCGTACCTAACTGGTACTTGTGCCTTACACAAATATCCCCTGAATAATTAAATCACTGGCTTGTGTTTTCTACCTTGTACTAAATAGTTTTGCGTTTCATCAGCGTTGGGGAAAGTTATACAAAATAATAATTTGTTTGTACAAAGTCGAAATATAGTACAATATTATTATTGGCTAATGTTAAACATTGTTAAAACTATAACTTGTCACTGATATACCTATAATTCAACGAAGTCTGAGACTAAGTCAACAAATATTATTTGGAAAAATAAAAACTTGCGAATTGACAGCAAGGTGAGAATATACAAAACATGTGAGAGACCCATCATGACATATGCTGCAGAAACAATAGCGGATACTACCAGAACAAAAAGTCTGCTGAGAACATCAGAGATGAGGGTCCTCGGGTCAATCACGGGAAATACTCCGCGGGGCCGGGTCAGAAATTACTTTATAAGGAAAACGTGTGAAATCCAAGACATAGTGCACTGGAGAAGATCCCGGCGAAGATTCTGGAAGGACCACACAGTGTTAGGGTCCCAAAGAAAAACCCGTTTCAAGACTTTTATTATATATTTTAATTAACACACAATTACACACAATTACAAGAACTTCACCTCTTGGAAGACTATGGATAACTATTATGGTATCAGAGGGTGTTGAAATATTTATATGGTTTTAGTACTTAGTTAAAGTAAATGTGGGTCTATGCAAATATAAGCTTATGGAAGCTGATATGACTGAACACGTCAGTAGAAAGTGACCCGATAATATTAGGAGTAAATAATAAATAAGGATGATAACAATGTATCAAACAGAACGAACAAAAGGGCGATAAGGTCTAAGTACTAGAAAATGATGATACGAGAATAAACATAAACAAGATAGGAAAAATAGACGTAAACAAGATATCGTTGGATATTTGAAGTAGCTGATACCATGAGTTAATAAGATATGAATTAGAAAGTATGAACTTGGACAAGATTGGACAGGAATGATGAGTAAGAAGTGGTAGGTACATAACAACAGACAGAATGAGCAGCAATAGACTGGTGTACACGGCAGCCAAGGAATTACCGTCTGGGTGACGCCCACCTGGAGCGGTCGAAAGACAGCCTTTTTTTTAAGGTACAATACGGATTGTAGATTACACCTGGAGCTAGAATAGGTACCACTAAATATTCTGACGGCGAAAGTTTGGGATCTTACTATCTTCACAAGAGGAAGGTATAAGGATTTAGTTGGATAAGGTACCTATTAGTTTCAGTAGAATATATTGGTACCTACCTATTAGTTTCAGTAGAAGATATTGGTACCTAGCTTGATATGAAATTGTTATTGTGTAGTTGAGTGAGGTTACGATGACTTTGCTAAAGTATTGAAACTGTATGACTGTTTTGAAAGCAGTCAAAGTTTGATATTGGCGAACATTCTCTCATAGTCCAAGAGCCCGCTGCTTAATTTATGACGTATCTGTTTTTTGATCGAAATGTGGTATAAATGATAGCTTACCAATAGGGTATTACATCGCACTAGGGTTGCCTATCAAAATCTTGCCGCAACCCCCCCTGCCTCCCCCGAAAAGGTCCCTCTTCGCGGTTTTTCGCATTTTATAGGAATATGGTAAGAGATATGAGAAAGTAGTCAATGACAAAAATAATCCTTGCTAAATTCTCTACAAAAAATGTAATGTCAATTTTTTCGTAGAACTAGCAATTTACCCGCAATAGCCGGTCCAAAACCGAAATTCATTTAAAAAACTAAAAAAATGAATTTAAACTTTGTAAGAATAAAATTGATAAGAGCTACAGGAAAATAGTCAAAGAACGAATAAATTACCATTCATACAACAATTAATTTAGGAGTTTTTGCAATAAAACTCAGTGAC
The DNA here is from genome assembly GCA_963576895.1 of Ceraclea dissimilis. NCBI lineage: Eukaryota > Metazoa > Arthropoda > Insecta > Trichoptera > Leptoceridae > Ceraclea > Ceraclea dissimilis. The sequence goes on from OY756363.1 coordinate 19,821,540, forward strand.
GAAAATTCTTAAAATTTCGTTTTTCATAAAATAACCAGCCATATAGCGCCGCAGGCCAAATTTTTTTTCCATAAAATGTTAGTGATAATGGGTGGAAGAAAGTTAAAGAAAAAAAATCAAAAAAAAATTATTTTTTTTCAAAAAAAATCTTGTTTTTCGACCGGCCATTACGGGTAAACTACTAGTCCTATGAAAAAATTTACTTAACATTTTTTGTAGAGAATTTAGCAAGGATTATTTTTTTCATTGACTACTTTCTTCTATATCTTACCATATTCCTACAAAATGCGAAAAACCGCGAAGAGAGACCTTTTCGGGGGGGGCAAGGAGGGTTGCGGCAAGATTTTGATAGGCAACCCTAATGCGATGTAAAACCCTATTGGTAAGCTATAATTTGTACCACATTTCGATCAAAAAACAGATACGTCATAAATTAAGCAGCGGGCTCTCGGACTATCATATAATAATAGTAAAAGCTTTAGCAAGTACCTAGAATAGTTTGTATAAAGTGACTATCAATAAAATGTACACAAATTGATTTAATTCACTTTAAATTAACAAATGCTCAGCCCAATTTTTACATCCTGTTTGTAATTAGTGGAATACTATCCACTAGACTTACATAAATAACACAGTTTAAGAATAAGCACATAGGCATTTAAAAATAAAAAAATATTTTTGAGACCTTAGATCTCGAAAATCTAAGGCACTAATAGCCCGTTGAATAGAAAATGGACATGATTTATTACCTTGCATATCGAGAAGTATTTCTGATTTTTTGATTTGTTTTTTTCTCTAGGGTGCACCTGTTAAACGTTATAATCATTAAACTGAAAGACGGGCGGAATTTCGTCGGTTTTTGGCTCGCCCTAATTAACGCACAAGTGTAGAGAGGTCCAAACTTGGATTCTGAACCACAAGACCGACCTATACAACATATCCAAAAATCAGATATACTTCTCGACTTGCAAGGTAAAATTCTTTATTCAACGGGCTATAAATAGAATCGGTAAATATTGTAGTAGGTACAAATATTGTTAATTAAGTAGAATAGAAAATACTACGCAAAAAAAATTTTAGAGTCTGGGGATCTGTTCTCTCTGCCTACCTTCAAACCATTTTTGATAAGTTACAGCCGCTACTAGTACTAAATTTAATATTTGGTCTAACTTTAGTAGGACTAAAGATTCATTATTTGTGTTTAGTAAAGTTATTGATTCTTTTATTTGACGTCTACTTTATGAAGACTTTATACAGGGGGATACATTTTATTCTCTCGGAGGGGCGTGTTAATGGAAATACATAAATCACCTGAAATCCAAGGTATCCAATCTGGGAAGAGAGAAAGAGATACCTTCTGTCTTTCAGAATGGAGACCAACTTTCTTTATATTGCATTAAATTAATTAAGGTGATAAAATACTGGCATCTCTTTCTTTAGTGGGGTAAAATAAAAAGGGTGTTTTTATTTAATTAAAGTTTGATTCTTAAATATGTGTTTTCGGGAACTTTTCTCTTTATGGCATCTAATTTAGTTATATTATCAGCTATAGAGTTTTTGTATATTGTGATTTAATGTAAAAATTATTGAATTCAATCTCGTGTAAGTCAAAGTTAGTGTACTTGTATACATATACCTGCTTAACCTATAGTGACTAGTGTTCGGGGATTTTCATCCTCATCATCAGGAGTTTGACAAAAAAAAAAAAAAAGAAAAAAATATGTCATTAAAAAAAATTGAGACCTTAGATCCTGACAACCGTTACTAAATATGCTTTGGAAAAAAATAGAGTAGATACATTGAACCTTTATCTAGGGAATAACCATAAAAGATTTTTTATATCTTGTATAGATTTCTCAAAAAAAATGTGAAAATCACCTCTGATCTTTTTTCCGAAGGACAGAAACTCATTTCCCGAAAGTCATGGAGATTAATTTTATTATTTTGTATTGATAATAGGTATGCATTAAAATCTAGGGAATAACCGTACCTAAAAGTTTTTTGATTGAAACGAAATTAACCCCAAAAAATGGAAAAAACGTTATTTTTACCATTTTATCATGCGATTGTTCATGCGATTTTGAACCTAAATGCCGTGGGAAATGACTGTGACGTCATTCTTGGTACCAAGCCCTTTAAACAAAATATTCTTCATTCATATGAAACTATAATTTATACCCATAGCTGTTACATGTAGGTATGTGATTTGTACTGCATTTCTATAACACGCATATCTAATAAATAATTTCATAATACATTATATTTTACAACAAACTTCCCAGTATTCAGTCATTAAGTATTGAAAATAACATACCTAGACATGAAAACATATTTCACCATCGATGTTGTTACTAATGTGTTTTTCACAGAAAACTAAAAGTACATAAGTTAGGTTAGGTTTGGTAGGTACCTAATGACCGTAAGAAGGTAAACACACTAGTAATATCATGTACTAGCTGAGAACCGTCAAAACATTCCCGGTTTGTGGGGTAAGCAGAGAGAACAGATCACTAGACCCAATACGTATACAAGTATAATCTTTACACGCATAATTGGCGCATTTGGTTGAGGCGGCAGTCTCTCGAGCGGGAGGTGCCACGACGCTGGCGATGTATTCCACACTTTGCGATACTTACAGGATTTTAGCCTAGTGCAATGTGTGCAGGAAAGTATTTGGGGTTGTCTAATGTCTATGCAAGCCCAGACCCTTTTTTCAATATTGTACGGTTATTCTTATAGTAAATTAAATTTTTAGTTGGCGTATTCTTTTCAATTATTTTTGTGTACTTACTACAATATTTACCAATTCACTTTATAAATAAAAATGAACAAATTGAACATTCACCTGCTTCCATAAATTTCGACTTCTATCGATAACCATTCAAAACATTTTACAGGCTCGCAATTACTATGTTACGCAACATTTTGTCAAGTACCTATCAATTATCAACCAAACTCATTTCGACCGCATCAGCTGAAGGCTGAAGGCATAATGCTGGATTTCACGAACTTTTTAGTGGTGAAATCCAGCATATGTGTTTTAAATTTTATATATTCGTATATTGGAACAACTTACAAAAGTTGCCACAGGGCCTGCGTTACATTGTTAGGTACCTGATTTCCACCAGAATTATATAAGTTGATATTTATAGGTAAACAAAATACAAAACTCCTATAGGGAAAAACATTTCATAATCTACTTATTGATGTAAAAAATAATGATACAACATTTATAAATAATGAGCACTTGTAAGTAGTGATGTTTGGGAAAATAAGGAAAATTGAAAATGTTATCCCTAACTTTAATAACCGAAGTCTTGTACCTATACCTATACCTACCAATCAGCCTACGAAATCAATAATTCATTGTTTTTCCCTCCTTTTTTTGTACACTATTGTAAGTAACAACCGTGTCACAATTTTGTATTTACGTTTTGGTTAGTATGTAGATAATTGTTTTTAGTTTGTAATTGTAGTATTTATTTTGACATTTGTCCGATAGTGAAGTATTTCTTGGTGCCATTCGACTTTGGCGTTTACTCAGTCAATACTGAGAGCATCGTCTTGAAACTAAAGACAGTGATAGATGGAAGTATTGACTACAAGTTGACTGTCCTACAATTACAACATTTGAAAATTCCTTGAACAAAAAATAATTCCGGAAATACTCCTGGAATTTACGGGAAGAATCCATTAGTCGTTCAGTTTTTCAGATGTGGAAGTACAATAAATTAAGACAAAATATTGATGTCGACGGTTGTAGATTTTTCGATTTGTTTCCAGGTTTTTTTATGAAAAGGTATAATTCACATTGTCTCTTACGTTATTCTTAATTTCGGTTAACACTCTCATACAAAATTTTGATGAAGTTGAAGCTATTAGATTTTTCCACAGTGCATATGTCAATAAATAGCTGGTAAATGATATACCTATTGCAATTACCTATAATCCATATAATATTACCTTGACCTTAGACTTTTGCTTACCAAAAAGAGTAATTTCAGAAATATGCACTTAAAATATTTTGGATGGTATTTACTAAGTGCAACACATAAACTTTTCATTTGGCTTGACCCCAAGAAAAGCAACTTGATCCCATTTAGATGAAAATCCTCTTGAAGTCGTTAAGCTATTCGGATTCTTGTATGTAGCATCTTGTATGTATATTGTACTAGCCGAATTACCCGTGCTTTGCGACGGCTAATTGGTTCGTAAATTTCCAGAAGGTTCTACTATCTTATAAATTTGACTTACCATCAGATTTGTTTTTCGACCCCAAACAACCCTTGGATCCTTTATCAGCAAATTTTCTCAGCAGTCTCCGCATTTCTAGAAGTTTTTACCACACAGTATTTGTTTCCAGGTAGCAAGGCATTCGTGAACCATGTTTGGTCGTAATTGCTTCAGGAGTTCCAGAGTTATGGTGGAACAAACATTCATACATGCATCCATTTTTATTATATATGAGTATGGGTACTACATTTTATGGGAATTACCAGTTTTATGTTAGAGTTACAGAATGTATGAGGTACCACCTACTCCTACATTCTATCTCCATTCTTACTTTATACTCAGAATGCAGATGCAATTACTCACCATAGTGTTTAATAAAGTGAGAATGTAGTTTACAACCTCCCAGAGAATATTGATCAACTTACATACTACAAAGCAGCGCTTCTCAAAGTGGAGAAAATTACCCTCTAAATGGCGCTTAGGTCTCGCGACCCAACTATGATGTCACGGTTATTTCCCACGGATTTCCCACATTTTTTGCAGTTAATTTCGCTTCAATCAAAAAACTATTACGGGCATTCCCTAGATTTTATAATGCATATATTATATCATCATAAAAATATTTATTATATCAACAAAAAAAATCTCCGCAACTTTCGGAAAACGAGTTTCTGTCTTTCGGTAAACAGATTAGAGGTGTTTATCACATTTTTTTTGAGAAATCTATACAAGATGTAATAAATATTTTACGATTATTCCCTAAATAAAGGTTCAATGTATCTACCCTATGTATCGCTTCTAGGCCTGTTGGTTAAGATCAAAGTGCAGTATTTTTAATATTTGGCTTATTTATACGAGTATTAGATATATTAAACTTCTTATTTGAGTAGGTTATAGTGAAAAATCATTTTTTATCAACATGACAATATATAATAGCGTTAGGAATTTCAAAAGTTAGGCTATAATAACTCCCAAAAACCACCCCTAAACAACTGCTGAGTGGGAAAATTTTGTGACCTGTAAGATTCTAAGAGAATGTGGAAGTAGGTTTGGAAACCACTGTTGTAATGTAAGAAGCTTCCATCTTGGTAAAGTACCCAAACGTCGGTATCTAATACTGTGTATCAGCTTGCAAAGTAAAGTGTACATTATATTATTACAGAGCGTACACTATACATTATATTACAAAGTGTACACAATGTACAGTATTCTGAATTATGCTACAGACAGTAATATACATCATCTTCATTTACAGTGAATCACCCTAAAGCTTATTATAGAAGAAGGTACTTTCCTTCTTTAGAGCTTTCTCACTTATTCTCTTACATCATATAGTTTACTCTCTTTATATCCCGAAAGGGATCTTCTTTTCCTTTTTATGGGCCGCTAAACCCTCACCTCCAGGTTCCGCAGCCATGTCCTCGCATCGTCCGTCAAAAGGTGGAGCTGCTCCAGTCTTCCATCGTAAGAATACAGAACATACTGGTTCACAATTTGTTCTGTTGTCTGCTCCTCGCCACACTCACACATAGCAGAGTCAGCTAGCCCCCATTGGTGAAGGTGGAATTCAGTGCAGCTAACGCCGCACCTAAGTCTATTGAGGGAGCTCCATAGCTTCCTAAGTAGTGTGGAACCAGGTTGTTGTTTAGTGGGGTCTGCTAATTAATGGTGGTTCTGTACAGCTGGCGTCGACCACCGGCGCTCTCGCCATTTAACACTAGCTGTGCGTTCGGCACTGTGTGCGGATGTCCACACACACACAGGGCGCCTAGATTTAAGGCGCTGTACAGGCGGCTCATTGACGTCCGCATGTGACGGAAATAGGAGTGTGTGTAAGAATAGGGCGCTCTGGCGTTCTGTCCTCTCTGCCTACCCCGCAAGGGACGTGGCGTGAGGGTAATAGTTAGATAGAAGGTGTATTTATGAAATCATTTTTGTTGAAATGTACCTACAGCGAAATATATAATTTTATTTTTATTTTATTAATCTTATAGACTGCATACAGTTATTACATACAATATAAACAATCACAATATCACCTGCAAATAAACCAGTGAAGACTCAAATATTACTTAATTACAAATCCTGGGCAACACACAACATTTAAAAATCATATACAAAATTAATATCAAAAAATCAAACAGATAAAGAGAAAATTATGTACAAAGAATTCACAAAATAATCAAAATTAATGATATAACTCTATTACGCAGAAAAACACACACACACACACACACACACACACACCCTCACACACACACACACACACACACAGTTCAATCACAAGCTGGAACAAAGAATAAAATTGCAAAAAATAATGTCAATATTAAAAATCAAACAATGTTAAATACAAAATCAATATGTTAAATTTAATATTTAGTAAAAGTATGTACATATTTTACAGTTATTTGGGCATAAAAAATCAAACCCTGGCTCCATTAAAGTAAAAATAACAAAATTATTTTATGGAATCTATAAAACATTATTGGAATTTAAAGTAGCAATCGTAAAAGTATTATAATGTTAGTGTATTCATATTTATTTATGATTTTAAAGGTGCGCTTACACGAGCAATAATTGCGGCAACTCATACAAATCGTACTGATTAACTTTATTTTGCAATACATAGCAATTATTTTAGCAATATTTAAAGCGAGACAACGATATTGCGTGCAAACTAGAAAGTGAATTGACAAAAATGTCTAAACCGATTGGATATTAAGCAATTCCTTTCGCCGACATGATGACAATTGTCTTTTTCGTTTGCACGCAATATCGTTGTCTTGCTTTAATTAATATTGCCGAAATAATTGCTATATATTGCGAAATAATGTTAATCAATTCGATTTGTACGAGTTGCCAGAATTATTTGAGGAATATATTGAGGTGGTCGGTAGCCTGGTTGGTGACGCGCTCGACTGTTAATCCAGTGGGCGCGGGCTCGATCCATGATCCCGACGTACTTACTCCACTTCACGACACAAGCTTTTTAAGCTTACTGTGAAGTGTACAAATGTGTATTTGGGTTAATTACAGATTCAATTTTATTTATAAATACATATTTTTAAATAATTCACGTGTGAGTGCACCTTTATAAAGCTTTTTCATAACATTTTTACGTAAATGCCTCAGCATATTGCTAAAGCTGGCTTTCCAGTGACGACGTAAGTAGGTACTTGCTAAAAAACACAATCCAACATAGTGCTCTGTATTTTGAAATGGGGTAACATTATAAGTAGGTACTGAGCGCTTATGCTGATCAAAGTTAACTTTAAAAATGTTAACATTAAGGGCATGGCACCAGGAATGACGTCACAGTCTTTTCCCACGGCATTAAGGTTCAAAATTGCGTGACAATCGCATGATAAAATGGTAAAAATAGCGTTTTTTCCATTTTTTGGGGTTAATTTTGCGTCTATCAAAAAACTTTTACGGTTATTCCCTAGATTTTAATGCATATTATCAGTGGAAAAAAAAAATTTACTCCGCGACTTTCAGGAAACGAGTTTCCGTCTTTCGGAAAAAAAATCAGAGGTGTTTTTAAATATTTTTTTTTGAGAAATCTATAGAAGTTATAAAAAATCCCTTACGGTTATTCCCTAGATAAAGGTTCAATGCATCTACCCTATTTGGTTCCAAAGCATATTTAGTACCGGTTGTCGAGATAGAAGGTCTCCCGTTTTTAGAAATTTTTGAAATGTCGGTATGCACACTCTTAATCCCATTTAACAGTTTACGTCAATTTCTACTGTTAACTATATTGAGGTGGTATCTATCAATCAGTGGCGGCGTAGGGTACGTTGGCACCCGGGGCGGATCTGTATTAAGTACCCCCCCCCCCAACTTAAAATAAAACACCAATACTAAACATGCTTGCGCGACTTCATTTTGCTGAAATTTTCCACCACATGATCAAAGTTTACCTCCCTCTCTCTTTCTATAGATACAATTGAGAGATTGGTCAGTCTAACTTGGCTCACAGTGGATCTCATCGCTACTCATCGCATGGGTCTAAATCTAATATTCTAAAATGAAGTTTCGTTCTCTTTTGACTAATGTGTATGGAAGAGGCCTATATCCAGCAGAGGAGGACAGAGGGCTGAAGAAGAAGAAGAAGGTATTAACATAACATAATTATTTTGTTGTCTTCGACATTGATCAGCGTCAGCAGAGAACATATTTTTAAGTCAACAGTGTTGACGTGTTGAATATGATCAACTGTTGATGATTAACTGTTATCTGAAAAACGAGACAGCTTTAGTAACTATTTACCTACTGGCATATACATAAAAACAAAATATTATTGGAACTTGTAGTCGACGTTTTTTTTTAATGGGAAAAAAGCTTAATTTCACAAATCTTTGGGCTGCTTTCAGTTTCAATTCCTGTAAAAAGCTTGCGGTATTTTCTCTTGAATATCAAATTTATTATAAAGTTTCTAATATTTTGTAAAAAAAATGTAAAGCAATTTATTCAGTAGACGTAGAGCTTCCAGTAGTTGGCTTTTAAAAAAAGCTTTCGGAATTTAACTAGAAAAATATCGTAGAGTTAAATTCACTATTAACATTTTCCATTTTTTTATTTTTTTTTGGCAAAACATCTGTTCTCAATTAATTTATAAATAGTTTCATTTTAATCCGTTGTTTATTTGACCATGGACATTTTGTAATCGATTTTTCAACCACTTCCTAACTACTTAGAGACCTGAAACTTTGCAAACGTATGTAAATTCAGTGACAATACGTTTTTGTACAACATTGGATCATCCTTCTCCGGAGACAAAAAATAGCGTTTCAGCGGATCTAAGGGTCGTGTGGGGTCATGTGTGGTATGGTAAGAAAGGGCATTGGAAAAGAAATCGAGATCATAAGTCAGATGTTGTCCAGCTCAAGCCTCGGAAGACACCGAGCGATCGAGATGATCCAGTCACCTCATACCGCCGCTTTTGGTATCTTACGAAAGTGCTTCAAGTGAAAAACTCACATCTTTTTACAATCTCTAATTCTGTCTATTCTTGGTGGGAGGCGCCATTGGAATGAGGGAATCCAAGCACCTCGGAATGGCGTGTTTTGTATTGTTTTACAAATTTTGAATCTGTCAATTCGACGTTCTTGGTATCGTTTGGAAGGCCGCTAAAAACAGTTCTTGAATGTGACGTCATAAAATCTTGGATTTAATTTTTTTTCTATTACTTATTTTATTCTTGCGTTCTGTAAGTGCAATATTATTGTTATGAATGATGCACGTTTTTTTGCGAAAGAAATATTTAAGTATGTTTATAATCGTCTGATAATAATATTTACACAATTAATTACATTTTTCACTGAAGTATTTCTAACTCCATTGTGAAATTCCGTTGCTATTATAATCACATGGGATTCTATAAATAACACTAGGAATTTCAAGTGATTGTGTATTTGGAGTGTGATATAAATAGATTAGGATTATAATGCGTCAAAAAAAAACCAGTTTGTGGGGTAGGCAGAGAGAACAGATCGTCCTCACGCGTAGTATTATTGTATGTTTATTTTTATGGTAAATTTAATTTTTATTTGGCGTAGTATTTTCTATTTTTACTTAAGAGTATGCATATCGACATTTCAAAGATTTCTAAAAACTGTAGACCTTATATCTCGACAACTATTACTGAATATGCTTTGGATCAAAATAGGGTAGATGCATCGAACCTTTATCTAGGGAATGACCGTAAATAAAAATATATATCTTATATAGATTTCTCAAAAAAAGTGAAAAACACCTCTGATCTTTTTTCCGAAAGACAGAAACTTGTTTACCGAAAGTCACGGAGAAAATTTTTTTGTATTATACTGATAATATGCATGACGATCTAGGGAATAAACGTATTAACAAATAAATTTTGATTGAAGCGAAATCAACCCCAAAAAATGGGAAAAACGCTATTTTTTCCATTTTATCGTGCGATTGTTTACACGATTTTGAACCTTAATGCCGTGGGAAATGACCGTGACGTCGTAGTTGGGTTGCGAGTCTTAAAAAACAGCCGTGTTTCCGTTTAATTTATACCAAAGTTAGCGATTTTTTTTATATCGTTGAATCATCCATCCGTAAAAACCTCTGCCCAGAGAAAGCCCTATACACCGCTTGTTTCAAATTTCCCCTTTGTGTGCTATGTAAATATTTACAGAATTTAAAATTAGCATAGTTTTTTGTAGAGATACTATTACCATACAAATTGCATTCGAGTTCATTCGTGCGATCTCTACAAGACGACGAAAGCACCGAAGCTTTCTTGAAACAAATTGAAACATTTCCATAAAGAACAAGACAACTTAATCTACATAGGTAACTACAGCTATACCAAGATCTTTTTGTTCTACTGTATATTTCAATATTAAGGGCTTGGTACCAAGAATGACGTCACAATAATTTCCCACGGCATTCAGATTCAAAATCGCGTGGACAATCGCATGATAAAATGGTAAAATAGCGTTTTTTTCAATTCTTTGGGGTTAATTTTGCATCTATCAAAAAAAAATTACGGCTATTCCCTATATTTTAATGGATATTATCACTAAAAAAAAATACTCCGCAACTTTTTTCTGTCTTTCGGAAAAAAGATCAGAGGTGTTACAAGATATAAAAAATCAGAAATCAGAAATCTATACAAGATATAAAAAATCTTTTACGGTTATTCCCTAGATAAATGTTCAATGCAGCCACCCTATTTTGTTTCAAAGCATATTTAGAAACGGTTGTCGAGATATTATAAGATCTCCTGTTTTTAGAAATATTTGAAATGTCGGTATGCATACTTTAAAGCTCTGTAGTGGATTTTTCATTTTGAGTTCTTTACACTGCACAGTGCACACTATATTAAAATATTATCTACATACATTAAATTATAAGTGGATGTCGCTGCTGTGGCAAAATGTATTTTTAGAGAAAATGAGACAGGAGATGAGATAATCGACTTATGCCCGATCCCACCAACTACCACCTAGGAAGCAGACCCCTAAGGAATTTCCATACAAAACCACAGACAATTTGGGTGATTATTATAACTGTCATAACCTTGAAGATATAAATCCATACAAAATACAACATGCAGCTCTACTTAGTTAGGTGCCCAAATATCTCCGCCCAGAATCTCCCTCACTTAAGTAGCTGCATGCTGTATTTTGTATGGATTTATATCTTAAAGGTTATGACAGTTATAATAATCACTCAAATTATCTGTGGTTTTGTATGGAAATTCCTTAGGGGTCTGCTTACTAGGTGGTAGTTGGTGGGATCGGGCATTAGTGTTTATTTTACATTAAATTCTATTATCTTCTTCTCTTTCTCCCGTTTTTATCCCATAGCCAAATATGCTTATACGTATGTATATTATAAGCGCTCAACGCTCTCTCTGATTAATTTCGATGGGTTCTATCTCCGAAACCGTTCGTCTTAGTGAAAAATCCCAAAAGGTGTAATTTGTCGAAAATTCATTGTTTTTTTTATGTCTCATTCTGGAGCCTGGATGTAGAGGGGTCAATCCAGCGACCAGTCAGAAAAATTGGAAGAAGACTATATCCAGCAGTAAAGTAAAGGTGTGGATATACGGGGTCTCAGGAGACGCGCCTCCAGGCACTGACAAAATGGCGTCAGTCTCTTCAGTGAAATACACGACGGGAGATTTTCGTCTCTAGAGACGGCATCTCTAGTAAAAATGGCCGACAATCGCCTCCTGTCATCAAATTCTAAAATACACGGGACTATCTCGAGACGCGAGACTTTGGTCTGTTGCTGCATTCATTCTATTAGTATTTTTGGCGCCATAATGGCGTTTGGTTTTGTGTACATACTCTAGTGTCATGTATTTACGAGTATTGTGATTAAAAAATATAATTATATACCGCTTTGAAATTATTTATCGATTCAGTAATGTACATGTCGGTCGGTACTTTACTTACATGCGTATGTGTATATTTCCTTTTCTGCGTTAGTAAATGAAATAGAATACTTAATTAGACCTTCTTTTAATGTACACCATTCCTATGACAACAGTGACATAAGCCAAAGCAAGTATCGGTATGCACTACATACCCGAAACCGTTGTGAGTAGCGAAATTTTGTTTCCTCCTTATGTTCCTTCGATGAATATTAAAGGGTGAAATGGTAACTACATAGTTTGCTATAAATGTTGTAGGACATGAAGGGAATAACAAAACACGTAATGTTAATGTATTTCTCACAACTGTATTCATATTTCAAATGCAAATCTGTTATTAATCCGCCATTATTTAAAAATAATATTATAATCAACTAACAATTTTATTATTAACAATGTACTAATATCGTCACAATCGCAGGAATGTTTAAAATTATATATCAATACAAAAACCACGTGCCCACGCGCGCCAATCCAATTCAGTTGCAAACATCTCCAAGAGACCTCAGATTAAAATTGAACATGTCAAAAGACCGGAGACGCGTCCCCTGAGACGAAAATATGTAAAATACACGACGCGAGACTTGCGTGCGCAGACCGTCTCAGGAGGCGCGCGGTATCGAGAGATATCTCGCGTCTCCGATGTGTTTACACACAAGAGACCTGTCATTTTGGTATCCGGGAGGCCAAAATCTCTCGTGTGTATCTTCGCCTTAAGGCTTTTAAATTTTAATTATTTGAAAGCTAAAGCTTTATTAAATGATTTGACGTCAACATTACATTAAGAATTCAAATTCAAAGTAGTTTTCAGAAAACTTACTTACTTCCAATGGCCATACAACTCCGGTAGAGTTTTGGCCTCCAGAACAGTGGATCTCCAAGCCTACCAGTCTGCAGCAACCGACTCCCAGTATTCGCCAACATTTATTACGCTCAAATCTCGGGTTACATTGTCCATCAATCTCTGTCTTGGTTTGCCCAGAGGTCTCCTACCCACAGGTTTACTTTGCAGGAGATGATTTGTGGCAATTGTGGCTCTTTCTTCTCCCGATCTGACGACATGTCCGATCCAGGCCAGTCTTCTGGACCTGATCTCGCTGGTGATTAATGATTGTCCCGTCAATGTACAAATAGAATAGAAATATGTATTTCACGAATCTATGGATACCATTGTCTGTTATAAACTCACTCTAAACATGCATACAATAGTTCACATGTATGTAGATTGTAAAGTTCACAGGCTTTGTGTAACGTACAATATCCGTATAGAGTATTTCCCATCATAGTTGTTAGTTGTTAGCACTCCTCGCATTGGAATATTATTTTCTACTACAGGATAATTTTACATTTTCAATTGCTTTTCAGAGGCGCACTGAGGGCAGGATATTGCCCGATATGTAGTTGTATTCGATATTGATTACCTATGTGTATTTTGACGTTAGAGAATTCGAGAAATTCGTGGTCATTCGTTGACTCTCATATTGGGAAATACGAAGATAAAGGAGAATGGGCAAATTTGTATGGAGCTTGGCCCATCCGCCGCCAAGGATAATTTTTATACTTACTATTGTGTTTTATACTTACAATTAATGTGTAGAAGTTTTATCGCCGTGGTTCACATAGGATGTGAGTAAAATGTATTTATGTTTAGAGCATTACGCATCGTTTTACTAAAAATAATGACTTATTTTAAGTGCAAAAACGAAAAAGTAAAATGAAATAACACATTATTTTAACAGGTTTTATGGGTTAACTGGAAGAAATCGCAGTTCTGCGATAAGTTTGCCCTAGTGAACAACGATTTATAATCTGTACTATGTCAATTTTTTATGATTATATGTATTTTTTGTTCACTTTGTATGTAAACACAAAATACACTATATTATGACCAATAAATCTATCACTTGAAGATTAAATAAATAAATTATTTATTTATCGTTTGGCAACGTCGAAGTATTTTACCATGTTGATCAATACGAGTTGCCGCAATTATTGCTCGATAAATTGCTCTTGTAAGTGCACCTTTATGTAAAATTCAGCACTGGTATATTTGAAATCTGATAGGTTGGTTGGTAATATTTCGTATTAGCCATACGTTACTTCAGTTCGGTTTTACATAGAGAGAATGCATTGCCTATTACTGCTATTACATATATACTAGTACCTCATAGTGAATGCAGTGGATGCAATAGTTTGTAGGGATATCAGATAATGCATTTTAATAGTACTATACATGGGGGTCTTCAGGGAGGGGAGGGGGGGGGGGGGGCAGAATGGAATAGGCATATAATTTTTCATGCTAAATGATTCATAAAAATCACATTAATACGACTCATTACTCATCATATCAAAAATATTCTAAAATTAACATCCATGAATATACAATTGTTTCATAGAAGATTTTGCCTGCGGCGCTTATTACCTGTACGGCGTTCGTAAGTGGGTGCTTATGTTTTTTATATCACGAACAATAAACTATATATTCATCGTGACCTTTTTTAGGTAAGAAACTACTAGCTTTTCATTTCTTTTTCAAAACATTTCTTACCCCCCGAATATATTGGCAACAGGGCACAGTCATTGGTTGTCCCTGGTAGGAGATCCAGAGGAAGACCCAAGCGGAGGTGGCGCGAGGTTGTGAGGCGAGATATGAGAGACTGTGAAGCATCCCAGGAAGATGCACAGGATAGAGCCGAGTGGCGGCTGAAAACAAGAATGGCAGACCCCACCATCATGCGGGAAAAATAATTGCCCAGGGAGAGAGAGAGAATAGAGATACTATTAAATTTTCACTGAAAGAAAATAGACCAAACCACATCACTACCTTATTCACTCTGTCTCACAAAATAAATTCACCTGCGGCGCTATTACGCGTTTTTTTGTACTAAATATATGTTTTTTTGGTTGCCCCCTCCCCTAGCTCCGAAGCTGGCGACGCCCATGCAATGTAGAGTTGTAGAATATTGTGTTGCAGTGCAGTTAATTCCCCGTATAATAATTTGGGTTTTACCCGAGGAGTTACCGATGAAATTGTAAAATTGAATTATGACATGCAACCAGCAGCGAGGGTAACACTGTCGTGTCACGGAGGACCGCGGTGGTGTCATGCGATCCATACATTTACATACACTGCATGTAACTCATAATTTCCAGTATAGGGCTGGGTTATCTATTGTACTACTTACAATATAGTACATGGTGGAGGTTAAACGCTATACAGGTTACGAGTATACATAATATGTTTCCGGAAATGTATGAAATCTAGGAATTATACCTAGTACCTACCTATATAGTATACATTTCCTAGGACTTGCCGGAAGAATGCCTGGTCAGTCCAGAAAATGTGTGAAATGTGTTTCTTAGCATATATACGAATTACTAACTCAAAAACTCGTTATTTTTTTGGGTAAGCTGGCACATAGATAAAACCGAGAACAAACACGTACCTAATCAATTCGAAGAACCTATTTATTTTTGCAGGTAAACCGGACTGGCACTTAAAATTACATTTTCAGATTCCTGTTCAAAAATTTACATAATTCTTGAGAAATGTGTATTAATACATAATATTATAGATTAATAAATAAAATATAATATAATAAAAAAATATTACAAAAAAAATGAAATTTATTTCACAGATATACTGCCACTTTTAGGCATTGTGTACGTTTCCTAGGAATTGTACACAATGAAGGATTTCGTAGATTTTCGGTAATATTTAGGTATACCTTATGATATTCCAATATTCCACATATAATATAAATTCACACGAAGCATAATTTACTTAGTTTATCGACAACCTTCGAGCTATTTCTGTTTCAGCTATAGTTAACTCAACATGATCTGAACAAAAACTTCAGTAGGAAATTTCCCTTCTAGCATTTTTCAAATAGTTTAAAACGGCCATTGGCGTTTACTCAGCCAATACTGAGAGCATCGTCTTGAAACTGAAGACAGTGTTAGATGGAAGTATTGACTACAAGTTGACTGTCCTAGACTGACTGTCCTTTGCCTGGTGGCTCCCTTAAGACTAACCCTGGGTCCATATCTTAATAAGATTTGCCAAGAAGTGTGGGTAAAGAGGTCGCTATTAATGCGCCTGAGCTACCCGGGTTTGTGGAGGGCCTTAAGCCCGCGTGATTTTCCTTCAATATAAAAAAATGTCCTAGAATTACAATATTTTGAAATTACTTAAACCAAAAATAGTTATGAAAGTACCCCTGAAATTTACGGAAATTATCCATTATTCGTTGAGTTTTTCAGATGTAGAAGTATAATTTAGCCAAAATATTGGTAATTATAAGGTTAATAAGTTAACTATCGTAGATTTACCAATTTGTTACCTGGTTATTTTTAAAAATGTATAATTCACATTGTCGCTTACGTTATTCATATTTTAGTGTAAGGCGATACTATATAGTTATCAGAAGGTTGTTATAAGTAAAATGCGTGTTGTTGGGACCAAGGTTTATTGTGGACTAATTTATAAAATGATAAACAGAAAGATATATACAATACAAATGTCTTAGGATCTATAGAGTACCTAAATAGTTATACCTAGGTAGGGGGTGTTCATACCCCTACAATCCTCCCTGCCTAGTGATAACGTTACATAAAGTTTAGAAAAAGCATGATTATAAAATAAATTGTATGAAATATTAGTCGCTAAAGAATAAGCTAACTAACTCATCATAATACATTGTTTAGTTCAGTATTCATATTTGTATAATAAAACATCTTGTTGATATCGTATAGGTACATAAGATATTTGAGATCCTAACACATAGTAGGTAATAAATAATTCGAAGATAAACCATTGAAACAAAATATTCAGTAAGTATAAGAAATCACATGTTAAGGGTTCTAAAAATATAATGTAGGTAGGTATTTGTAACACATGGCAAAAAAAATAACTTGAAAAGATTTACATTGAGGCAAGAATGGTCAAATTATAACATTATTTTGTAAAGACATATGACATAAAAATATTTGTACCCAAAAGTAGGTAATAAGGATGCATCACATTTGAGAAAGATAATAAATTTTGTAAATAATTATTAACAGATCAAAACATGTTGGTCCAATATAAACATATGTGTGGTCTTTGTGACCTTCCAAAAACAAATTGATTTATATAACAAAATAGCAAAAAATCGTTGAGTGTAACATAATACATTTAAAATCATAGTTAAGATGAAATAATATAATCGATACACAAATTTTAAGAATAGCACATAAAAAATGGTGTATAATATATCAGTGTATAATAGTTAACATAATGCGTAGGTATAGTTATATCGTATGTTAAAGGACATATGGTTTGGTCACGTTGACAAAAATAAGGGTCAATAATAATAATAATAATTCACATATGGTTGCATAATATCCCGAGTTAGATACTAGGAAATAAGCATTTTAGTTAACATTATTAATATTAGGTAGATAAAAATGTTGGTTAACATATTATGTATACAAAAAAAGATATGAGTTGATATAGTTAAAACTTTGAATATTGTATGAAATAAAATAAAACAAAATGTCCTCGTTGAACGTCGTAGTTCTTGCTTCGTTATATGATTTGAGGCATGATGAAAGTGAAGATTTTCTTGCTTAGTTAGCATCAGTAAGTCTTCGTCTTCTTCTCGAGCCTTTCTTCGTTCTTGTTGAACAGTGTTTTCTTGAAGCGAAAATGCAGCTGATGTGAGCTGGTTTGAGATGATGGAGCCGTGTGATCTGCACACGTTGTTGTATGTGATTTGCACATAATTTTGTTGTTGTCTGATTTGCAGACGTTGTTGTTTTGTTGTTGTCTGATTTGCAGACGTTGTAGTTTTGTTTGTTGTTGTCTGATTTGCAGACGTTGTTGTTTTGTTGTTGTCTGATTTGCAGACGTTGTAGTTTTGTTGTTGTCTGATTTGCAGACGTTGTTGTTTTGTTGTTGTATGATTTGCAGACGTTGTTGTTTTGTTGTTGTTTGATTTGCAGACGTTGTGTTTTGTTGTTGTCTGATTTGCAGACGTTGTTGTGCGTAGTTCGCATGGTGACGAGCATGCCTTTCGCAAATGCTGTCGAGTGTGATGATGATGCATCAGTGGCTGGATAGACCGGCTAGTTGCCGACCGGCTAGTTGCCGTGGTCGTGACTGGAGTGTAGCGTGGCTGCGTAGCCTTCCGTACAGGTTCCAAATCATTCCAGTGTGCTGATGATTATCTTCTTTCGATGACAATGTTGTTCGTCGTGGCGTTGACCATTGTCATGGTGTTGGCCATCTTCAAAGAGTTGATGAAAATGCTGTATATGCTGTTGTTCATCAGTCGATGTGACGAATTGATAATGTTGAGTTGGTGAAGCACGTTGATGAGTGTGCTGATGAAGCAGGCTGATGTCATGTTGGATGTTGGTTCGTCTGCTTGTTGTGGTCCGGGAAGTTGAGAGGATGTTGGTCGCATCACTCTTCAGATACCGTGGAGTCCTCCAAGATTAATTTGTCGTTAATGTTGGCACGGCGTTCCCGAATCAGTTTAACACTTGGTCGTTGCATTGTTCGTGAATCCTGTCGTCAGTATTAGTTTCAAGACACATTTTTTTATTATGTTGATAGATATATGAACACATTGAACACGGTCACACTTGTATTGATTTTAGGGTCAGAGTCAGGTATAAAGTTCGTCAACATTTTTTTTTGCACTATATTTTTTTTTGTATAGATCACGTCGGAACGTCTCCACTTTAGTGTAAGGCGATACTATATAGTTATCAGAAGGTTGTTATAAGTAAAATGCGTGTTGTTGGGACCAAGGTTTATTGTGGACTAATTTATAAAATGATAAACAGAAAGATATATACAATACAAATGTCTTAGGATCTATAGAGTACCTAAATAGTTATACCTAGGTAGGGGGTGTTCATACCCCTACAATATTTCTCGCTAACACTCTCATACAAATTTGATAAAGTTGAAGCGATTATAGAACGTTTTTTCCTCAGTGCATAATATAGGCCTTTAAATTGTATGTTTGTTATGAGTAGGATTTTGTCTTATTTATATTAACAGAATATTTCTTTCATTGTTTCAGGTATGTACCAACAAGTGATATTTCCTTCTTCGTATCTACTTCACTACATGCAGATGCATTGCAAGTATACCTACTTTAAATTATTTATTAAATAGTTTGTATTATCGATCATCTTTGTCAATCCTGCAAGGGAATCTGTGCGTATTACTTAAGAGTTTAAATTTATTGACATTTCAAAAATTTCAAAAAACGGGAGACCTTAGATCTCGACAACCGTTAAATATGCTTTGGAAAAAAATTGGGTGGATACATTGAACCTTTATCTAGGGAATAACCGTAAAAGATTTTTTTATGTCTTGTGGAGATTTCTAAAAAAAGTGTGAAAAACACCTCTGATCTTTTTAAAGGAAGATAGCAATTCGTTTCGTGAAAGTCGCGGAGATTTTTTTTGTTTTGAATTGAGAATATACATTAAAAATCCAGGGTACCCAAAAAAAAGGGATCAAACGATATTTTTCCCATTTTATCATGCGATTGTTCATGCGATTTTGAACCTTAATGCCGCGGAAAATAACCGCGACGTCATAGTTGGGTCGCGAGCTTTAACTCATTTTTCAGTTATAAATTACGTACGTTTTCCATTACACATTTTTTGCCTTTATTGTTTGAATGTATATTCGTTTGTAACGTATGTAAAATATTGGTCAGCCTACATCGCGCTACCAATATCAATCAATAATTCTATACTTTATAATACTTATTCATTGTAGTAGTACAAATCAATATTCTTTATATATGTTACCGTAAATGTATGAAATCTGTCATTACACACATTTTCTAGGAAATGTATAAAGTGCCTAAAATCGGCAGAAAATGTTTGAAATAAATTATATTTTTTGTCATTTTTTCGTATTATAAATATATTTTACACATTGGTGAAATGTATCATTATACACATTCTACTAGGAATTATGTACATATTTTATACAGGAATTTGAAATACAGGTATCAAATTATGTAATTTTTAATGCGACTCCAGTTTACCTGCAAAAATAAATAGGTTCTTCGGCTTGATTATGTTTTTCTTCTCGGTTTTATCTATGTGCCAGCTTACCCTAAAAAAAGTTTTTGAGTTATTAAAACATATTATGTATATTTCCCGAGAAAAGTATACATTAGAGAACCTGTGACGTATTACTTCACACATTTCCTAAATAAATAAAATAAAAGTGAACCGGCATTTTATACATGTCCTAGGATTTGTATGCAATTCATAAATTTCATACATGTCTGCTAACATAGTGCCTTTGATGTTTCTAATACCTGACATTATAAGGAACAAGTAGGTAACTTTTACATGGTAGGCATCTACTTTACCGGCTAATACAAACTTTCAATGTTGCTTCTTGTAGCGGTAGGCAGGCGACCTGCCAAAATTATTTCCTTTTTACTTTATAGGAAATTCTATTTCTAACCTAGACTTATTTTTTCTTACGTAATTCTGGTGAAAATCGGGTAAGAATGTAACGCAGGCCCTATGGCAACTTTTGCAAGATTTTTTTATTTTACTTTATTACAATTATGAGTACAAAACAGACAACAACTATAGATATATAAGTAAGTAAGAACATAAAGGTAAAACTATTAGTCCATTCTCATAATTTTTAATACACCTCGCTATCCTGGTTTTCTCAAAGAATTTTTCGGCAAATTATATTTTTTTGACAAAATGTTGCGCAATACAATATATATCGTTGTTCACAACCCTTGGTATACATTGATATTATACGAGTCTACAAAATGTTTTGAGCAGTCATCGATAGATATCAAGCTCCCTTAGGTATATTAAATGTGACAATTTTGATTCATAAATTGAATTGGTGAATATTGTAGTACAAAATGTTATTGAGTAGAACAAATACTATGCTAAATGAATAGTTCATTTATTACCATAAGAATGTACGTACAATAATTATACTGTAAGGATAGGGTTAGGTCACATGGCTAGAGATCCAGACGATAAGTGGTCGAAGAGGGTCTTAACTTGGAAACCCAAAACGACTACCAAAAGTGTAGGAAGACCATTACTAAGATGGAGAGATGACCTAGTCAAATACTTGGGTGTCAACTGGATCCAGAGAACCTAGGATAGAGTGGTGTGGAAGCAGATGGAGGAGGCCTTCGTCTAGGAGTGGACGGGAGTAGGCTGAAGAAGAAGAAGAAGCAGAAGGATAGGGTCTAGCGATCTGTTCTCTATACCTACCCCGCAAGTAGCGTCATTTTTGACGGGTTGCAGCTTGTAGCTCACAATAATTTTGTTTTCCAAGAACTACTGAATGACTTTACAAAATACGTATTACAATACCCGAAGGCCGTAATTTGGAAAATATGTTTTATTTTTTCAAGGAAAACTTTAACCATGTTATCTACATAATTATTCTTTAACAATGTAGAACCAATCTGAAAGGTAAAACGCCATATGTTTTTGTATTGAATTTAGAGTATGCATACTGACATTTCAAAAGTTTCTAAAAATGGGAGACCTTATATCTCGACAACCGTTACTAAATATGCTTTGGAACAAAAAAAGGTAGATGCATTGAATATTTATCTAGGGAATAACCGTAAAAGTTTTTTGATAGACGCAAAATTAACCCCAAAAATGAAAAAAAAAAAACGTAATTTTTACCATTTTATCATGCGATTGTTCACGCCATTTTGAACCTAAATGCCGTGGGAATTTACTGTGACGTCATTCTTGGTGCCAAGCCCGTAATATACGAGTATATTATACTAGTAGGTACTTATACTCTATTTGTTGACAGATAATTTTTGCACGAAGATATTTTTACCGCAAGATAAACACGCGGACTGTTTCAGCTAGACTGCGATGTCTTCCACGTAACTATGTTTATACTAGCAGTGACCCATCATACTGGATGACATGTTAAAACCATCTATGAAAATATCTATGAATAACTGTATTTATTCTGAGTCTACGCATAGTCTTTCTTTGGCTATATTCTTTCACAGTGCTCCAAATTACGTGGAGCATTCACACTGGATTGCTTACAGTAATAAAGGAGTAAACACGTTCCAAAACTCTGTTAGCCTGGAGATGCAAAGAGATTTTGCTAAACATCGGTCATTGTTAAAAATTATTGTAAACTGTCTCCTTAGCGTGGGGCCAGTTAACTTTTTAGGCTTGGTTGTTCGAAACACGATGGGAACAGTAAAATAGCATTGCCGTTACTGACCAGTGAACGTATTAAATGGGTTGCTTCATAACACCGATGACACCAGGTAAAAAATAGCTAACTATATTAACACGCACAGACGTTTTGTTTGCCGTTTCGCTTTTTGTTACGCGCGCAAGCGAGATGGCAATATTAGGTAAGAGAGAGCGCATCTAGCAGTATAGTGCGTCAGTACTTTTCGGTACAATACTTTACTGGAATTGGGGACAGCGGTAAACTGATAGCAAGAAATCTCACGATAGCAGATTACTTTTGTTTAGGAGCAACGATTTGTGTCTCCTTACCGTTGCCAGCCGATAATACTATTCGTCCAGCAACTGGGCCTTAATGTCTCAAGTGAATTGTAAGTTTCATAAGAAATAGATGTCATAAGGGACACCTTCCTAATTATATATTCCATTTATATTAATGTGATTATTCCAGCTTCCTACACAAATATGTAAAGATGATGAATGTCGCGATTATAATCAAATAACATAATTCTCGTCGAAACGTATTCCTGTAGCTATTAGGTACCAACGATAGTCGGCATCTTTGGCCGGATAGTCGGCTCTCGATTAGTCGGTTCATCTTTAGTAATCGTTCATACGAGGGGAGTTCAAAGTATTCTCGGTATGGATATGAAAGAAAAGGCAGAAAAATCTGAAATAATTTTATTTTTTAATATAGACTCTTGCAATCTCGATACACTTCTTACAACACGAAATCATCTTCTCAATACCCTCCAAAAAAATAACTTTCTTCCTTCTCTGAAAAATGAGCGTTAATTGCCGTCTTGAGTTCTTCATCGTCGGAAAATCGCTTTCCACGAATCTTTTTTTTCAGCTTCCGAAACAAAAAATAGTCACGAGGTGTCAGGTCTTGGCTGTAAGGTGGATTATTGATCTCTCGGTAACCATACTCCTGAATCTTTACAACATTCAATTCGCACTTGTTTCTGCGGTGGTGCGAGCATTCGTGGCACCCATCTTGCACTGAGTTTTGGGAGCTTTAAAAAGTCATGAAGTATTGAGTGTGTGGTACCAAAATATAGCTTGGTCATCTCTGCTAACGAATTGATTTTTATTTGAGCATCTTTAAGTATAAGTTTCTTGGCTTTTGCACGTTTTATTCCGTAGTATCAGAAAAAGGAACAGGGTCATCTTCAATGCTTTCTCTGGCCCTTTTAAATTCACTTGACCACTATTGAATGGTAGACAAACGAAGGAGCAGAATCCTTGTAAACGGCCACCATCTCTTCCTGGAAGTTTTCTTTGAGTTTTTCCTTGTTTCGTCAAGAATTTAATAACAGCGCAGTGTTCGATTTTGGTAAGCATTTTCGCGTCAAGACATTTAGTTGCACTCAAAACACGATTGTGACAAAACTAATGATAGTAAACCGATGAAATTTTCTAATTTTCACCTTAGAAAGTGCCATAACAGAATCATAGAAAAAAAATACTATCATTACTAACAAAAAAGTTGCCATACCGAGAATACTTTGAACTCCCCTCGTAGATGTCGACAATACGTATGAACTATTTTCAAAAAAAAAAATATTCATACCCCAGATTCGTGCAAGATGATAAACCTATGTAAAATTAGGTAGAATTCGTGTGACCTACCTAGAAGTAGAGAGTAGTTATGTTCCCGTGTATTTTCATACTAAAGAGTGACCCCCTGTCTTCTTACCTAAAGATGGCGACAGAATTTAGAGAGAGAGTACATGGTTGGCGCAGTTGGTTGAGGCGGCAGTCTCTCAAGCGGGAGGTGCCGGGTTTAAACTCCGGCGCTGGCGATGTACATATTCGATACTTTGCGATACAGGCTTTTAGT
Organism: Ceraclea dissimilis; assembly: GCA_963576895.1. Classification (NCBI taxonomy): domain Eukaryota; kingdom Metazoa; phylum Arthropoda; class Insecta; order Trichoptera; family Leptoceridae; genus Ceraclea; species Ceraclea dissimilis. Next base: position 19,845,776 of record OY756363.1, read on the forward strand.
CTAGTGCAAAGTGTGCAGGAAAGTATTTGGGTTGGTGTGTGCAAGCCCAGATCCTTAAAAAAAACTGTTTTGAACGAACTGACATCTGCTCACGCAGCTGACCAAGCCTCCGTGATTTTTCGCTGGCAGGAACTAGTAATAATTATAAAAAAATGTCTCATGTATTAGTTTGATGGAAACAAACTGATTACAGAAGCTGTCAACTTGTCTTCCCCCCCCCCGCCTCCAACACCAACAACAAAGTAAAATGTCGTCGTTTCTGGACGTCACTCCTCCAATGAATTATTCAATATTAAAATATCATTTTATTCACAAATTATGCCGTTAGTTCAACGCTCCTCAAACTGTCGCACGTGACATATCATTCAATGCTCGCGACCTAACTATAACGTCACGGTCATATCCATAAAGGTTCAAAATCACATGTACAATCGCACATAGATAAAATGGTAAAAAGCATTCTTTCCATTTTTTGGGGTTAACTTTGCTTTAATCAATAAACTTTTACGGTTATTCCCTCGATTTTATAGCGTATTATCAATACATGAAAAATCTCCGCGACTTTCGGGAAACGAGTTTCCGTCTTTCGGAAAAAAGATCCGAGGTGATTTTCACATTTTTTTTTTTAGAAATCTATACAATTCGTAAAAAAATACGGTTATTTAGTGATAAAGGTTCAATGTATCTACTCTATTTTTTCCAAAGCATATTTAGTAACGGTTGTCGAGATCTAAGGTCTCCCGTTTCTAGAAATTTTTGAGATCTCAGTATGCGTACTCTAATGCCCCCGCCACACGCTCTTGAGCCACCACCAGCCAATGCTATCCATGAGTAAAAAGGCGTCAACGGTCGTCTGCGTACACGTCAAGAAAAAACGTTACATCCACGCGCCTTTTTACTCATGAACACCAAAAGCTCGTGGTGGCTCAAGAGCGAGTGGCGGAGGCATTAAAATATCATTTAATTCAAAAAATTACACCATTAGTTCAACGCTCCTTAAACTGTGGCACGTGACATATTATTATTTAATCAATAGATTGATTAATAAAGCTGATAATAAATTAATAATGAAATCACTATTGACATGTTTGTTGACATGCTGCCGTCAAAGGCGCTTATATTAAATTTATATGAATGTAGATATAATCGGATTACGTGGGAGTTCGCTGTCGTCATCGTAGCCCAAGATCCGACCTCTGAAAATATGACCTATCAGTTTTTTACTCGTCGCTAGTCTTTCAATGAATCCACTACTGTCTATTGTTATTTCTCTTTTTTTTCTGGAGCATTCCCTTTCCATACTTCCCCCCCCCCCCTTCCAGTCCTCTTTTATTTGCCTCTTCCTCATATAATAATATGTATGTTATTTATTTAAGTATATAAATTTGTCTCTATGTATATTATGTACATATGTATGTATTAATTTAATTACTTATTTTTTGATCGAAGCGTGGTGTAATAGCTTACACATAGTCATTACGAAATCTTGCCGCAACCCCCCCCCCCCCTTCCTCCCTTCCGACAAGGTCCCCCTACCCTAAAAAAAATAATTCTCCGAATAATAATCAGAAGTGTTTTACACATTTTTTAAAAGAAATCCGTACAAGACATGAAAAATATTTTACAGTCATTCCCTAGATAAAGGTTCAATGTATCTACTAATTTTTTTTCCAAAACATATTTAGTAACGGTTGTCGAGATCTACGATTTCCCGTTTTTAGATTTTTTTTAAATGTCAATAAGCATTACTCTTAAAATGGAAGTTGAAGGATCTCTGAATTTCAGTCCTGAAAATATTGTAATATATTTTTTGTAAATATTTTCGTATGATATGAAATATTAAAATAAAGAATGAATTAATAGGGCAGAGACAAGGTCATGTGTAGAGTTGATGTGATGTCTACAAATCAATTTGTTATATTCCTCCATTCCTGAAATAGATTTAGGAGTACCTACAATGTACCTACAAACTATTATAGAAATACATTTAGTAATGTCCTTTACAAATATGACATTTACAGATAATTAATCATAATCATCATATTAATATCAACCAGATACATTTTATCTTGGTGGATATAAGTAAAATATGGCCCATTAGAACAAAGGCAAAGTCTACAAGACAGTAGACCTGCAATTTTATACGGGGCAGAGTGCTGGACAACATCAAAGAAGAATGAGCAGCATCTCCATACAACCGAAATAAAAATGTTACGGTAAGCAGGCGGTGTGATTCGCTTAGACAAAATCCGTAATCGGTACGTTAGGGGGTCATTTGGAGTAACTCCGATAACCGAAAAGCTGAGGGAAAGTAGACTGAGGTTGTATGGGCACGCCATGCGCAGGGAGGAGACTGGAGAGTTATTCTGTGAACACAGCACTCAGCGTACCCACGAACCCTAGGGGAAGGGGTAGAGTTGATAACATAGAATCCCAACAGTGACAATACAGGACAAGAAATCCTGGCCTTGCGTACGAGGAGGCCCGACCCTGGATTAACCGGGATAGAAGGGCTTGATAAAGAAAGAAGAGATACAAATGAAATATACTTGAGGTATTGGTATTCGACCGTCTAAATAGGTATAGCGAATCTCAGAAACTTTGTTGAAAAAGATATGAAATGTCTGAAGTTTTACGAACTTCTGACTTTTACAGGACAAACGGAAAAATTCGAAATATATTCCACGACTCGGGGATCCCACGCTTCACAGTTCAGTCGTGTGTTATTCTTGGACGACCACAAGGGATTATAATTAGAAAAACATTCATCATCCATACTGTCTACTTTGGTGTGAATTAATTGCTTCAGTAATTACTATTGTCTAGAACAATTTCACACTTGGTGTATACTAGTTATACCGTATCGGTCTTTGTCTCGGAGGAAGAAAAACATCTGTTCTGTGAATTCAAGAATCATTGTTTCTTCTTATATTATTTAGTTTTACATTTTTATTCTGAAATGTATGGAGATATTTCTGTCACTTTGCCAGAATTTAACGCTCTTTAATTATATTATTATCATCTACGACTGACTTCACAGTTGTCCTAATGTAGTGTCATCTTCAAATATACATTATACGAGTACTATAAGGCTCTCCACACACGTCCGGAAGTTCAGTTAATGGAATCGACCGTTTGCAAAAAAGCTCCGACCAAAACCTCTTTCTGAATTCAAAATCGGGGTAACACTGATTTCAGAGAGAGGTTTTGGTCGGAACTTTTTTGCAAACGGTCGATTCCGTTAACTGAACTTCGGGACGTGTGTGGAGAACCTAAGAGTCTACCTTGTTATCCTCAATAGCACAAATCTACAAGAAACAATATCCTTTTCTTCATTAGCCTTCTTCCCTCCACTGCTGGATATAGGCCTCTTCCAACTGTTTCCACTTTTCTCTGTTCTGACCCTTCCGTATCCAGGTTCCTCCAGCGATTTGGACAATGTTGTCAGTACATCTCTTTGGTGGTCTTCCGACGCTCCTTCTATCTGTCCACTCCACTTCAATATTCGTGGCGCCCGTCTGGTGTTATCCTGCCTAACAGAAACAATATAGGTACTTAGTATAATATGACGAGTGGTTATCTCAACAGATACACAGCAAAGGACGGACTTTCCATTAGGCTTATGACTGATCGTCGGCTGGCCTAATGTCATCACTTTACACTTAAGTAACACTCTCCAATTCCAGTCCATACGTTTGCCGAAGTCGGGAATCGAACCCAGACCTCCAACCTGACAAGCCGGTATTCTATCTCTGTGCTACGAAGTCGAGATAAAACGTCTAAATATTAATTAAAGTAATACATGGTCCTCAGGCCACAAGGTAGGCGTAGTGTTGGAAGACCCAAACTCCGTTGGATGGATGGAGTACAGAAGAATGTGGATGCAGTTGGCATTAGGGACTGGAGGAGTGCATGCCAAGATAGAGGGAGATGGAGGCGAATGCTGGAGGAGGCCAAGGCTCATAACGGGCTGTAGAGCCATTGATGATGATGATGATGATGGTCCTCTTATCAGTCATAAGCCTGCTGGTTTTGGTAAGTCCATCCTTTGCTGTATATCTGTTGAGTTAACTACTTGTTATATTCAACTACGACATGTAGAAAATTCCGATGTTCTCACAAAACATAAATTGTGATTTTCAAAAACTGATTTTGGATATTATCTTCATCATAAAGATCGGATTTTAGCGAACCCTGACTTATGTATAATATGGATTTCCACTCCAAGAAGTTTAGAATTTCAAATTGTTTTTTATACTTACCTATTTATATGAATATTCATTAATTCAATATTGAGGAGATATCTTGCCTGATGTAAAAAAGTAATGATTTTAATAAAATAGATTCATTCGTACGTTATGGAGAAAGGTAGATTAAATTTTAAATAAAAACTTTTTTATTGCTGCTCATCTGATTCAGAGTTCTGTAATTCTTTTCGATAGAATTGACGTAGGTAGAAAAAGTTTTAAAATGTTAATAATTTCTATCCGAATTGTACACAATAGATTGGAGTTGGCGAGTCGTAAAAAATACAACTCAATAAATTCGACTTGAATGAATAATTTAGTAATGGTTATGTTGTTTTAAAACATAATTTTATGACTTCACATCCTAGAATTGTTTTTCGCTGTCTTTCACAAGGATAACAAGAGCGCCCTTCCGAGGTGCTTGGATTCCTTCATTCCAATGGCGCCCCCCACCAAGAATTGAGAGAATCAAAATTTTTATAAATGAGTTCTACTCGTGAAGCACCTTCGTGAGATACCGAACACGGGGGTATGCGGTGACTGGATCCTCTCGATCGTTCGGTGTCTTCCGAGGCTGGAGCTGGGCAACATCTGACTTACGATCTTGATTTCTTTTCCAACGCCCTTTCCATACGATATCAAACTTGACCACACACGACCCTTGGATCCCTCTCAAACGCCTTACATCTTTTTTGTCTCGGGAGGAGGATGATCCAATGTTATACTGAAATGTATTGTCAACGAGGTTACGTACGTTTGCAAAGTTTCAGGTCTCTAAGTAGTCAGGAAGTGGTTGAAAAACCGATTACAAGATTTGTGCACAGACAAAAAATCATACAACTGAGATATTTTTTTCACAACCAAAAAGCAGGTTGCAAATGTTGCGTCCACTCCTCAGCAGATGGCGTTAGAATCGGAATATTGGTTCATTGTGAAATAGTCTGTTTTCAGCTGTAGCATATAATACACCTTCCAAAAATGACACAATTGACAGCAGGGTGTGATGGAATGGGTGAACGTTGCCCTGGGCATAAAAAGATCACTTAGGCCAGGCAAAAGCCGACTCGTAAGCGTCAGAACACCCATCCTGCTTCTTCCCCAAGGGAGTTCACATAACGCTACATTATGTGAATGAAGCAATGCCTCTCGTCTCTGTTGAGGAAAAAACTGTAGCTGAGCTAAGTTAGGTAAAATCTTGTAAAAAATGTATATCTATTAACTTTAGGCCAGTCTGTATTTTGTAGTGTATAATTATAACTATGTAGATCTAGTCGCTGACACAGACGAATACTGTTATAATTAGTTTTCTTTAAATAATATTCAACACCGTGAGTTTCCAAGTTATTTCTTAATTTCTAAAGAAGATTTTCTTATTTATTTATAACCGATATTGTCTAAATATAACTTCCACGTCTCCCTATTTATTTATCTATCTGTTATTATCTAAAACTAAAACACAGCGAGGGACAAGTTGTCACACGAAATGAGTGATCTTCGCATGAGATACATCGGGCAAAAACAACACAAGATATTGAGCGTCGGGATGCGGACTTTGTATAAATATGTGTAATGAATCTGTCACAAAAGATTCCCATAGTAAAAATACTAATGCTGTATTCCTACTACAGTGTAAAAGAATTAAGGGTTCGAACCGGTTCGAATCCCAGCCTGGGTTATGTGAAATAGCGAATGTTTCTCGAGTGTCAAATGATCACTCAAGCCAGCCGAGGTCGGTCGTAAGCCCGACAATGTTCATCCTTAATTCTTCGACACTATTGTAGGAATACTACATTATTTGACTCTATTACATCTGCCCTATTTTTTCCAAAGCGGATTTAATAAGGTCGTCGAGATGTAAGGTCTAATTTTTTTTTAATAATAATACGCCTGCTCTTAATACACTTTTTCAGTTTCTTCGTTCTAGGAACGATACAATGACGTATCGGAAGAAACTGTGACATTAAGGATGCAGCCATTAGACATTCACAATATTTCTGACAGCTGGTTGTGGAGCAGAGGAAATGGGAAATGTCATAAGCAGACGCCGTTTTTTTCGCCATTTTGTATGCAATATTGGAATCGTGTGGAAGTCTAAGTGACAACCAAGTCTGGAGATTGCTAAGTGATATCGAAAATAAAATATACACAAATGAACACTTATGTACAATCATGGGCGTCACCAAGAGGGGCAAGGAGGCCCCCCCTAGAGATCGGAATAGGTATATATTATATTGTTTCATACTAAATGATAAAACCTCACAAAAAATCAGGTTACTACCACACATTTTTTCATCATATTTTTTTTAATTGTTATGAAAATCCACCAGTTTCTTAAAAAAAATGCTAGCGACGCTATTTTTCATATAAAAAAAAATCATACGTACTGCCGTGCAAAGTATTGTATGCATTTTCAAATAAACAAATCATATCACGACCTTCGTCATTATGTCTCACAAAAAAAACCGTTTGCGGCGCTATTTACGTGTTTTTTATGCTACGTCATTCTTTTCAATTTTTGTTGCCCCCCTCTTAGCTTCGAGGCTGGCGACGCCCATGCCTACAAATTTAATAAAATTTCATTTGATTTTTTATCAAAGTAATTTTTTCCGATTCTCTAATTTCAGTCAATAGTTTTTACGTGTAAAATGATTATAATATTTTACACCCAACTTGTTTTTCAATTTAACATTGCTTTCATAAATCAGTCTGTGATTTTTTTATGTCAATCGACTTTTATATTAAATTTGTATGATTAGGTGGAAATTGAAATAAAAAATATATCTATTTATGATATTGGCAAGGTTAAAAAGGTAGAGATACTAAGTATCTTATTTTAGCAATAAAATATATATTTTTTAAGGCTCTCTTTTACGGTACATTGCTCTTAAAATCAGTGGCGTATATAGAGGGGCCGAGGGGGCCGGGCTTCCCCCCCCCTTCCAAAATTTCAGACAATGATTTTTCATGTACTATAGAAAGATCCCAGGTTGATCACTTCACCCATCTTAAAGCTTTATAGGCGTAAAAGGAAAGAATACCTGGACGACCTGTGCCAGGATGTGGACTTCGACTCATAACATAAAGAGTTAAAAATAATCGCACAAGACAGAAATGAGTGGAGAAGGAGACATTGGGCTTTGCTGCAAACCAATCGTAACGATTGAAACTGGACAAAAATAATAACAATAATGATAGGAGGAGGCATGACTTGCCAACAAACCTCTCAGTATTACCAGCCAGAAGAGTCTACATATCATTCATGATTGATATATAAACTCATCAGCTTAATACTGGGAAACATTCACCTATCCAGATATCATATACTGTATCACAGGATTATGCTCAGATATACTGCTCTATATAAAATACAAGCATTGCGCCTGAAATATCAGTATTTAGAAATCCTCTTACAATACTATTGCAAGTATTAATAGAACTGATATTTTTTTGTGTCTATACTTTTTTTTTTTTTTTAGGCATTTCACCCATAAAGAACGAGTGATCTCTGGTGTCTATACTTTGTGAACATAACAATTTGAAATACGATTTTATTATCAAACTAACGTAATGATTCGTATTAAAATAACATAATTGTGATGACATAGTCCCCTTTATACGCAAATGATATTACATTATGTACTGTACATGGTGTCCGGTAAGTTCGTCTAAAATCAATTGGTCTACAATCAATTCGTCTCATTATCAGGAATGAGAAAATTAGGGAAATGAGTGACTGCAAGACTGGTGTTGTGACAAGAATGAAAGTAAACAAACTAAGATGTACAGGGCATGTTGAGAGAATTAATGATGACAGGACGACAAAACAGATATATTTGAGTGAGCGAAGAGGGGTGAGGAAGCGCGGCCGCCCGAGACTGACCTGGTCCGATCATGTCGACCAGATCCTCAAGAATGGACGCGTTTTGAGTCAAAGGAATCGGAGAGCGTGTATGACAAAAGTGTAAGGATAGGGCTGCCTGGCGCTCTGTCCTCTCTGCCTACCCTGCAAGGGACGTGGCGTTAGGGTATAGATAGATAGACTAATTATCAACTCGTCTAATTATCAATTCGTCTAAAATCGAGGAATTGATCGTTAGGCAAATTGATTTTGTCCGAATTGATTTTAGACGAACTTACCGTACCCCTGTACATTGTATTGTCTATGTAGTAGGTACATAATATACAGTACATTGTGTAGGTATAGTATAATATAATGTATGTAAAGCCATGCGTCACGTTTGACGCACGAGTAGTTAGTAGTTTGATTTCGTGTAAATTATATAATGAAAGTGATTAATTAATTAAGTCCAGAGTCACGTATGAAAGGTGATCATCAATAATAATATACCACAATACACCACAATACATTATACAGATTGCAGATTTAACTATTTTGCCCACCATGACAGATAGGTACAAAAACAAATGTAACGTAATTGGATGCTATTTCTTCTTCTTCCTTCAGCCATCTCCACTGCTGGATATAGGCCTCTATTCCATTTTTCTCTATCGTGAGCTTTGCCAATCCATCTTCTACCCTCGACTGTTATAATATCGTCGGCCCATCTTTTTTGCGGCAGACCTACTCCTCTCTTTTTATCCCACGGTCTCCATCTTAGAACTCTGGGAGTCCATCGCTCTGTCCCCTGTCTGGTAACATGACCCGCCCACTGCCATTTTTGCTTAGCAACCCGGTGCATGATGTCTATGACTTTTGTACTGCGCCTTATGGATGGTATTTATGTTACCGGAAATGTATTAAATCCGGCATTGCATACAATCCCTTGGAAATGTATAACAATGCGTAAAATCGGCAGAAAATGTGTGAAATAAATTTCTTTTCTTGTAAGGTTTTTGTACGATAAATTATATATTTTAGGTATGTGTTATGTATTCATGTAATGTATTATACACATTTCACTAGGAATTTCGTATATTTTCAAACAGGAATCAAAATTATATCAAGTTATGTAATTCTAAGTGCGATTCCAGTTTACCTGCAAATATAAACAGATTCTCCGGTTTGATTCATCTATGTGCCAGCTTAGCCGGAAAAAAGTATTTGTGTTATAAAAACATAATATGTTTCCTAGGAAAAGTATGAATTAAAGAACATGTGACAAATTATTTCACGCATTTCCTAAAAAGATTTGTTTATTATTAGATTCCTAAATATCATACATTTTCGGTAAATTCACGAGTACCTCAGCCTTATATAGGTTCTTCTGTTTTACAGAAACTTTAGAATTTAAAAGTTTTCAAAACCACCAGAGTTTAGAAGGAATTACTTTTCACTTAAAAGTAGGAGTATCGACTTTTCAAAAATTTCCAAAAACGTGAGACCTTATATCTCGGCAACCGTTACGAAATATGCTTCGGAAAAAAATGAGTAGATACATTTAACCTTTATCCAGGGAATGACTGTAAAACATTTTTTTTATCTTGTATAGTTTTTTCAAAAAGAATGTGATAAACACTTCTGATTTTTTTTCTTGTATTGGTAATATGCATTAAAATCTATGGAATGACCGTAAAAGTTTTTTTATTGAAGTGAAATGAACCCCAAAAAATTAAAAAATAACGCAATTTTTACCATTTTATCATGCGATTTCGAACCTTTATGCCGTGGGAAATGACCGTGACGTCATAGTTGGGTCGCTAGTCTTAATGTGTAAACACAAACAAGTGAACAAACGAAAAACACAGTACACGAAAACACAACCGAAACGAGTGTTAAATAACTTGCTCCCTAAATAATAATTTGAAAATGTCTGTATGTTTGTATGTATGGAGATGTTCTGAACTTCCCTTTCTCTTCCTGTTTGGTTCCCGCCACCTCCATATTATAATTAATTCAATAATATATTCATAATATTAACAAGTTCAAGAAATTCTTCTTATATCTGTGGTAATTGAGGTGGAACACTCAAATATAGAACCACGCAAGTAAACAAGCGTATACTTATCTACTACAAAAATCTACTTAGTCTCAACTAATGTACAGTGTAAGATGGGAATGCTGGATAGACTTGTGACATAGTGGTGAGACGCATTGCTTCACAGCCGATGCATGAGCATAAACACTACCAAAGAAACTCCTTAACAGATTAGCTTTATCAACATCCGTCCCAGCAGCAGCTGTCTCCTCTCCATACGTCATCTCGTTAGGTAAAGACCCGCCGCCGCTCGACGACGGACCCAGAGACGAGTCATCTTCTTCTTTGCCCTCGCCTTTGTCCCATTTACTTGGGGTCGACTCTCCTAGTCGTCATCCCCCAAGTCCTTCTGTCCCCCGCATCCTCCGCACGAAGACTCGCCACCTTTAAGTCTCTCGCGATTGTGGACATCCATGTGGTCAGGGGTCTGCCCGGTCTTCTGGGGCCTACTTCAATGTCCATTGTCCTTTTGATCATGTTGTCCTGTGGCAATCTCATAACGTGTCCGTACCACCGTACCGTACCACCCAGAGACGAGACATACTTCCAGAAAATCTTAGGGTTATGACCGTCAACCAGTGACCTTTCAACATCATGAACATAGTCTCTGTGACATTGTTTCGAGAGATTTCTACAATCACGTCTCAAGCTACTAAACATGAGATAATCGTTAGGATCCAGGGTTGTCTTATACTTGGCATGTGCAATCTTCTTACGTTCGATTAACAATTTCAGATCATGGCTCACCCATTGTGGATAGGAGGAGGTGAATATTCTCTGTAAAGGAACATTACATTCAACAATACCATTAACAATGTCATAAGACCTATTTGTAATCACATCCACATCGTTACCAGTCAGTTTGTCCTTCCAGTCAATTACACCGAGCGACTCATTTATCACATTGTAATCTGCCTTTTTAAAATTCCTAAAGTAGTTACATCCCGAATTTGAGTCAGTAGTATGATTCAAAAGTATACGGATGTCCAATGGTGGGTGATACCCATCAATAGGCAAAAGAGCGTCAACAGATTCAGTGACAAATGCGCCGCTCATCTGCGTAAAAACCAAATCAAAGGACGTTACAACTTGACACTTTTACCTATAAAATTATGTAGCTTTCAAAAACCATTCTAAATTTGGTGTTTCGATTTATTTCACCCCATTTTCTAAATTCGATTACCCTCATTGGGTGAAATAATTTAATCTCGCGAAATATTTTTCTTAAATCAAATACCAAAAAAAAAAACTCTGAATCGTGACGCGCGGTTAAGAAAAAAGTGGAAAATATATTTTTACAAATAATTTAATTAGATGACGTGTTCTCTTTTGGGGATTAATAATAATATTTTCCCTCCCCCCTTTCCCCTCCGTTGCTCCCAGTCCCGCCTGTCATGCGAATAAGTTTTTTCAAGAGAAAGAAAAAATAAATTAAAAACGACGTTTTTGTCCTAGTACCTGGGGACCTACTTAATCCTAGTTAGGTATATACCTAACCGTATTATAACAGTTGGTGAAATGTGAGTATCATTCGAAATTAAAGAAAAGTCCGCGTTTAAAGACAGTGAATTAAGAGGTTGGCTTGAGTGATCACTTTATGACCAGGACAACGTTCACCTATTCCACCGCATCGTGCTGTCAACCGTGTAATTTCTGGAAGTCGATGGGTATCAGGGGCGAAGCTACGTAAGAACACGATTCCCATCGAGTTCACTTTTGTAAAAATTCATAGGTATAATATTGTCTAATCTGACGTAATCCCATAAGAAATGTTAGCCCCGGACCTTCTGTAGAAATCCACCCTTCGCCACTGATAGGTATATGCAACATCTGGAAATTATTTCACATTGAACCAACTTCCCGATGCTACGCCTTCTGCCACATAACGCTATACAAGATGTGAATGAAGATACCTCTCCTTTCTGTTGAGGGAAAAACTGTAATTTTATAAATAATTCATATCTTCTTCTCCAGCCTACTCCCGTCCACTCCTGGACGAAAGCCTCCTCCATCTGTTTCCACGCCGCTCTATCTTAGGCTCTCTGGATCCAGTTGACACCAACGTACTTGAGTAGGTCGTCTCTCCATCGTAGTGGAGGTCTTCCTACGCTCCTGGTAGTCGTTCTGAGTTTCCAGGTTAGGACCCTCGTAGACCACTACTGGAATCCAACTAAAAAGTTTGGGCTTTTGTCCGTTGAGGATATTTCTGAAGGGCTTTTCTCTTTTTTGGGGTATATTCATCTTGAGCAATATTCTTATGAGGAAAGAAATGAAAAACTAAATATTTAGATTAAAATCCACAAAAAAATGACTTTCTATGACTAAAATGACTATTCGAGGATTTGCACCCTCATCATCAGGCGATTGTGAATGAATATATTCATATATTTTTATTCACGATCGCCTGATGATGAGGGTGCAAACCTCGAACACTAATCGCGAAAGCTAAAGTCATTTTTGTGGATTTTAATCTAAATATTTAGTTTTTCATTTTTTGCTTAAAAATGGATTTCCACCAAGTGCCAACGGTCGAAAACATGTAGAATATTCTTATGGGTTTTTCTCCGGGAGCCGTTACATTTTTACCAAATTTCCCCCAGTATTATATAGGTCGATAATTAGGTCTAATTATCCAGAAATTCAAGCCCTACAAATTATTGCTGTCAGTTCTGAGACTTAATTAGATACCTTAGTCCTCCATTCCATCGCCCTTCAGTCACTCAAATGATCATCTTTCCTTATTATTATCACTAGGTACTTTCTCATCAACGACATTTCAAATTATACCCGTCCAGGGCCAGATTTAAGAAAAGGCTGAGTAGTCCGGGGACTATAGACGGCAGAGATTTAGAGGGCGACACCCGCCCACGTTTCACTTTTTGGTTTTCATGGAATTCTTTTCGATTTTTTTTCACCCCCTTTCATAAGCCTTTGAAACTTTTCCTAGGGACACCCCGTCGACGAATAATGGATAAAAAAAAATTAGAGCGCTAAAATGTGTAGGTAACTGTTTTAATTGTGGAATCCTGCACCCCGCTCAAGCATTTAGTTGCTTATGGGGTGCAGTAGATTTGTTAATAATTGTGTACTTAGTTTTAAGTGTTCATTATGTACCTACCTATACTGAAATAAATTAAAAAATATGTCGTTGACGGGGGGGAGGCGGGGTGGGCGGCGAAAATGTTAGGGCCTACTCCTATGAAAACTGTAAATCCGGCCCTGTATCCGTCAGAGAAAAGTGCCGTAGAAAAGATGAGATAGGTAATTATCTGTACTTACCTCAATATTGGAATGAAATGAAAATTTTCAGAGGGTGTAATCTATCAAGAATAAACAGATTCAAAACTTGTAAAAAGATATGAGTTCTACTCGTTAAGCACTTTCGTGAGATACCAAACACGGCGGTATGTGCAGTGACTGGATCCTCTCGATCGCTTGGTGTCTTCTGAGGCTTGAACTGGACAACATCTGACTTATGATCTGGATTTATTTTCCAACGCCCTTTCATATGATACCATACATGACCCCAGACGACCCTTGGATACCCCTGAAACGCTTTACATATTTTTTGTCTTTAAAGTAGGCTGATCCAATTTGGTACAGAAACGTATATTTTATCGAGTTTAAGTAGATTTGCAAAGTTTAAGGTATCTCAGTAGTCATAAAGTGGTTGAAAAATTGATTGCAAGACTTGCACACAATCAAAAAGAAAGGCAAAAAACAACCGAGTGAAGTTAAGTAAAATATTGTAATAATTTTCTAAAAAATTGTATTCGCTAACGTCAGCTTAAATAAAAAAGATAATTTATGATACCTACAATCAATATCCCACCAGAGCACAAAATGTCCCACGCGCTTTTAATTATTATTTTACTGTGATTTAAAATGTCCCAATCACATTCTCAGTATGGGACTAATTAACTTACACATATCAACTCACATAATTCTGGTGGAAATCGGGTAACTATGTAACGCAGCGCCGTGGCAAATTTTGCAAGTTGTTTGAATATATACTGAATTAAAAACACTTATGCCTTCAGCTGCAGATGAAATGTTTTTGGTTAGTACTACTTTTTATTGAATAATGTTGCGTAATATAATTAAATATCGTTGTTTGGCTTCGGTATTCATTGACATTATACGAGTCTACAAAATGTTTTGAGCAGTCATCGATAGATGTCGAGCTCATTTTTATTAAATTAGCACATTTTGATTTGAATTATTGAAAATGGAATGAAATACCCATTGTAGTTAATAAAAAATGTTACCCTAATCAGAATAGAAAATACTGTGCTAAATACAATTTGAATTTACTAAAAGAATAAACATAACACTAGGTAATTATTATTCGTGTAAGGATTGGGTCTGGCGATCTGTTCTCTCTGCCTACCTACTATGTACAGGCATCCTCTTGCTACCAGAATGTGTGGTCAAAGTTTTAGATTAATGTTTGACGTGAATGCTGACCTGATGCTTTTACACTCAGTTCAGCATTCGATCCTGTTATTTCCATGTATGCATCTGACGAAACGCCAACTGGAACTCTCTACACTCCAATCGGCGTCGATAGATTTGATAAACTCTTTAATCTGTTCAAGTGTTTTGTATTAATAGTTTGTTAATTATATGTAAAAATTGACGAGTACAAGTGCCCGACTGGGGCCTACGTATGATTGAGTACAATAGACAATACCCCGCGTCAGCGTTCTTGTTGACAGGTTACAGCTAGTACATACATAGTATACCTGTAATATTATAGCTATAGGTCCACCTAATGTGAGTTATGACGGCGGATGAATAATTGTTTGAAAATTAAACAAACATTACGACCGTCAAACAAACACCAAGTCATATGTTTTATGGAAATTATATCAATGATTTATGGCCGGTACATTGTACAAGAGCCCTCTGTGGGAAATACATAAATTCTCTCATAAAATAATTGTTTATGGAAAGCTGTCTTTATTTTCATCAAATGTCATTAATTTATTCCTTTTTACTTACTGCTAGCCACTTGCGTTCCGCTGCTGGATATAGGAATTTTCTAAACTCTTTCACTGTCTTCTATCTTGGGCTGTCTGCTGCCATCTACGACCCGTAAGCTGGACAATGTCATCTGTCCACCTTTTCTGTGGTCTCCCTTGGCTTTTTTGTTCACCCAGGGCCTCCACTTCAGGATTTTAATTTTAGGTGTCCATCTGACACTGTCCTGTCGTGCTAAATTTCTTTTTTTACAAGATTTTATTTAACTACACGTCTGTACGCAAATCTTGCAATCGATTTTTAAACTACTTCCTGACTATTTAGAGACTTGAAACCTTGCAAACGTACGTAAACTCGGTGACGATACGATTCTGTAAAAAATTGGGTCATCCTTTTCCAGAGACAAAAAAGATGTAAGGCGTTTCAGAAAAATCCAAAGTGCGGGGTCATGTGCAGTATCGTATGAAAGGGCGTTCAATCTAGATCTTAAGTCAGATTATGAATGAATGAATGAATGAATGAAAAGTTTATTTTTCCAGATATGTACATACAGCTTACAAAAACAATTAATTTTGATATACACATATATAGACATAAATAAATACAAAATGCCGCGCGGCACCAGTCGCTCAACTATCTGGAAATATTTTACTGCCTCACTAGACCGGAGTCTGTTCTGAGACAGTAGACGCCAAATCTATTTGTGACGGAAGTATAATGTTGCAACAGTAATCGTAAAAATACATTTCACTGGAAGTACACTGGACCAATCAAAACACGCCAAAAACAAACACTAAGAACAGTGGCAACAAAGGGACAAGCCCTGAGTACAATAATAATAAATAAGTGTAACTTGTATAAAATAGTGGAGAAATGTGAATTGTATAAAAATAAACATAAAAATAAAAAAAAAGAATAAAGAAGAAAGAAAAAATTAATTTTTTTTTTTTTTTTTTAAAGTGTTAATGTACATAGCAATAATAGATAGAAGAATACATCGATGATAATCACCGAAATAAAGGTGGTATTAAATCCCACATAAATATTTTAGTTCGTACCTATGTTTATAACATTTTTCACTATATCCTTAATAGACTCCTAATCCGTGGAGAGTTGCACATCAAAAAACTGAGTAGTCGGAGAGCCCGTACCCGGGAGCGTTCCTACGTATAAAATATTTCATAACGTATAGTCACCGATAATACATTTCATTTTACAACACATCGTAAGTTAATTTCCTCGGCAAAAATGGCTGCCACCGTGTCAAATCATAATACCAAAGTGTATTTAAAACTATTTACTGGTCCTATTTGTAAAAAAATGTTGTCAAACTACAGAACATAATGATTATTAAGTTTCAGTATTAAAAATAATCCTTCTTTATAAATAAATTATGCAAAAAAACTAAAATGTTAAGTCTTCAGAAAACATTCTTTATTCACCCTCTCAGATGTCAGATTGTGGCTATAGAGATGGCTTAATGTGTGCATATAAAAATGAAGAATTGTCAATACAACTGACGTAGGTTTATTTATAGACAAAAATAGTCAACAGTAATAGGTAAATGGAATATCAAATGTTTCCCAAGATCAGATAAATATATCTTTAAGACCAATGCAGAAAAATAATGCATACATTGATTTGTTAATTTACTAATTTATTCTCATAAAAAAATCATAAGATTTGCCATTTCTAACCTAGAAGTTTATCTGTGTCCTATGTTCATTTGTTTAACCCTTCAACAAAACTTGATTATAGTGTTGCTATAATACACAATACAAATACAGTAGGTACCTACCTAATTATTTTATCACCAATCAGAATTAGTATTATTATCCAGATCCATTATTATTATTTATTATGTAAATTCTATTAATATTGAGGTTAAAATCGTGGACTTTAAACATGATCGTTTACTAAGTTTACACTAACATTACACCACAGAAAATACTATTTATGGTAGCTAAATCTCTATTTAATTATTTAAATCACTTACGTAATTACATACTGAATGATTGACTGAATAATATTGTAAAACAATAACTCATCCACCTAAATATTGAAATTATTGACCATCGATAACATTACCCTTGATACTCAAACGTTGTGCCCCTCACATAACAAAGCCTCTGCGTATAATATTTAACCAAAGCTTAAAGAAGGGACGATTCCCTACCAAATGGAAGTTGGCTAATGTCACTCCTATTCACAAGTCGGACGACAAATTCGATATACATAACTACCGCCCTATATCCATACTCTCCCCACTGTCTAAAATATTCGAATCTATCGTAAAGGATCATCTATCACACTTTTTGGGGCCGCACTTGTTGGATGAACAACATGGCTTTGTGGCGGGTAGGTCGACGACGACAAACCTCCTCGTGTACTCGGACTTTTTGTTCAGTGCAATGGATACACAAACTCAAGTCGACGCGATCTATACGGACTTTCGGAAGGCATTCGACAAGGTGGATCATTCGCTCCTACTACAAAAATTGAATCATTTCGGTATCCACGGCGACCTTCTGAGATGGTTAAAATCATATTTAACGAATAGACTGATGACAGTAACATTGAATGGTTATAATTCCGACTACATAACACCAAAATCGGGCGTGCCGCAGGGCTCCGTACTCGCACCCTTACTGTTCGCAACCTTCGTGAATGACATCGGTAATTGCTTTCATAACTCCGAATTTCTATTGTTCGCAGATGACTTAAAAATCTATAGACATATACGAGGTGAAGATGACGCAAAAAAACTTGAAGATGACTTAAATAGACTCTACGAATATTGCTCGCGAAACAAATTAGAATTGAATCTAAAGAAATGCAACTCCATAACTTTTACCAAAAATAGGAATTTGACAAAATATAAATATAAAATAAACCAAAACGAACTAACCCAATTAACGGAAGTTAGGGATCTGGGGGTGATTTTTGACAGCAAACTCCACTTTGACTCTCATATCAATGACATGCTGACACAATGTAATAAAACTTTAGGTTTCATTCTTAGAACTTCGAAAGACTTCAAAAATTATGACACCACACTTCAACTGTATACCTCCCTCATTAGATCTAAGCTTGAATACTGTTCGGTTGTATGGAATCCGCTCTACAACAAATACATAATCAACATTGAACGGTTGCAACGTAAGTTCTTGAGAATATGAGCGCGTAGATTTCGGGGCGCTATCATTAGTGACCTAACTGACCTGTCAAAACGACGCGAGCTCATTGATGCATGCGTCCTTAGAAAAATTTGCGTGGCCGAGATTAGCGCGCCCTCTTTACTCGCTAACGTCAATTTCAACATACCATCCAATAGACGAACATACAAACTTTTTCATCAAATCCGTCACTTAACTAATGCAGGTTGGAGAAACCCCCTACACAGAGCGATGAGGAATTTCAACGACAAGTTTAGCGATGTCGACATCTTCAACGTCACTCCGTACCAGTTGAAAAGAACAATACTTGGTATTCTTCAGGGTGATATGCAAATTTGAAATGATTTTCCCTTTATCCTACACTTCCTCTCCCTATCCCATACTATCCTCTCCCTCCTTTCTAGTGATTGGTGCATTGTTTTCTTTTTGATGTAAGTATTTGTGTAAGTGGTTTTATAATTTAATTTGACATATTAATTTTAGGTTAGACTGTTGTTTTTTTATTTTGTTCTCTCCTTTTGACTTTCTTATTTAATTTTATATTTAATCGTAGATTAGCTTTTAATTTCTTACTTATTGACGATATAATATTGACTAAACTTGTACAAACTAATTAGGTCGCTGTTTGAACTATATACTTAAATACTCCATGTCCATTGTATTTCTATGTGTATTCAGTGTCTGTGTTGTACTTATGAAATAAATAAATAAATAAATTACATTGATAGGGATGCAAACGATACATCAATGTTTTGAAGAACGATACATCGCCGATACATCGACATGGTATGACAACGATACATCGCTGATACATCGTACATTTTATAAGGTTTTCGTACGTCCAATTATAACTAGATACCTACTTACTCCATTTCAAAATTGTTACGTTCAAATAAATGCCTAAATCAGTTCAACTGAGAAAATGTGTTTTATTTTTAAGATTTCGAGTTTGATTTATTTGTTTTTATTGGTATAACAATTTGTGTGATGTATGAGATAATTGAAACATCGGAAAAACATCGATGTTAGCCACGGGAGCCTCGATGCTTTCAAACATCAATGTTTTTAAGAACGATGTTGCATCTCTATACATTGACAAATGACAAGACAACTGTCACTGGTAAAAGTTACAAGGTAACAAAATAGTTTTTCCACTAATTATTTTAAATAACGCAATAACTTTTACATACTAAAATAATTCACATATGATAATAAAATACAACAATAGGTATGTTAAATTACAGTAAAAAAAACACGTTGAAAATAATTACTTATCTGAAACTGCATTCGATTAGAAAACCTTTCATTTCGATTTTGGCGTATGGCAACACTGTCGCCTCAAGCCGTCATGCGTCATCCATGGATTTATAATACAAGTAAACTGGATGGAGAACATAGCTGTTTGTCTATACATTCTGTACGATTCTGGGGGAAATGATCAGTTAGGCAAAAGAAGCAAAATGGGGTATTTTATTTTTTTCAGATTTCCCTTTAAGAATTAAACCTTTTGCATAATTTAAGAAAAAAAATTGTGAAAAAATGTGTTTTCAGTAGTTTCATATCACTAATTATGATATTGAATATCACTGATGTGAAGACGTTTTAAGTATATAATTTATTATGTAGGAATTTATTTTTTCATATTTTTTGTCATTTAAAGCTAATTGCATGTATTTATGAATTTTTGTGCAATGTTTAGTTTATGTTGTAATTAAAGACAATAAAATAAAAGTAATTTAATTCACTTCAATCGTGTGCCGTTTCCTTTGTTAAAAAAATGCTT
Source organism: Ceraclea dissimilis (assembly GCA_963576895.1). Taxonomy (NCBI): domain Eukaryota; kingdom Metazoa; phylum Arthropoda; class Insecta; order Trichoptera; family Leptoceridae; genus Ceraclea; species Ceraclea dissimilis. Next base: position 19,865,901 of record OY756363.1, read on the forward strand.
ATAAATCCTGATTAATGGACTATTTACATTCCTTGGTCCTATAATTATATTAATATGATGTCTATTATTCATTTTCAGTTAAAATATAAACAGGGAAAACCAAAATCCATGTGAAAATCGCAGTTTCCTATAGCCCGTTTAGTATGGAAAATCCTCCATTTTGCTTCTTTTGCCTAACTGACCATTTTCCCTAGAACCGCAATAGTCGGCCAAGAGGAGAATCCAGTTTACTATAGTATTACTAAATCCATGGCGTCATCTGACGTTTAATCAACAAAACAGATTGTTGTGTATATCATGATATTTGTTATTGAGTTTAGAGCACTAAATTTGTGTGCGTTGTGTGTTAATTGTGACTTTTTATAAAGTTTATAACCTCTAAAAGTTAATTAATACAAACAACAATAAGATAAGAGTACGGTTGTCATCATAGAAAATGTATATGATTGTTATTATTCCACAATACAATACATGGTAAGAAGTGTCATTGTTTTGATTCTTTGTAATGTGATAATTAGATTTATATATTACATACCAAGTAAGCAGTATCGAAAGTGTTAATATATTTAGAACATAACCTCAAACAATATTTCATTGCGATATTCACCAAGATGTCCAATAACTTTGTCTACTTTTAGATTTTTGGGGAACTGCGAAATACCTCTATTTCAAACTGCAATGTAAATTACGAAAGAGAGTAGGATTATTTTTTGTTGAGATGATATCATTAAACCAACAAAAGACAGCATATCAGGGTAAGAAGTGATAAGTTTAGTTGTTTTTCCCATGTAATGTGATTAGATTTGTATATTACATATCGCCGTTGTGTAAAATGTTAATATATTAAGAACATAACCTCAAATCATTGTGATGTTGAACTCGATCAAACCAATATTTTATACATGTTCAATTAATTTTGTGTTTCATTTCAGGTTTGTGAATAGGATACTGATCTCAAGAAATGTTTTGATGTTTCGCCCTTTGTTTTGCTCTTTTTGAGTGTTTAGAAGAGAATAATTGTATCAAGAACAATCAAGCCACTTAAAAACCACACACACGAAAACTTGAATAGAGGAAGTGTATCTAATACGACTGAAGCATACTGTGTATAAAATATGTTACAGATAATAAGCGTAGGTTAAATGTGAGACATTAGATTAGAAACATATTGTGTATAGATAATTCATAGAATAAATTCAATACTTTAATTACAAAACCAAAATAATCTTTTCCCCGATCAATTAAAACTTTTAAATCAAAAGGTACCAGGTTATTATAATGATTTTGGTATGACGTTATTGCGTTATCACATTCAATGTGTTTGCAAATTTTTAAGACGTGTTGACTTGATTCACAGATTTAAATAATATTTGTTATACATCTTTGTTTTACATTACATATATTACAAGAAGATTATTTTCATTCACTTTTTAAGCGTAAAATTTAACTCTGACTGAGTCTAACAAAACTATTACATTAAGTTTGAATGAGATAAACATAAAATCATATTAGGTCCAGTTCTCAAAAGTATTTCACGGTAGACTACATGTATTAAATTTATATTGTTCTGACTTATAAGTAGGTAATAGGTATGTATTTGAAATAAAATGAAGATTTGTTCATTTAATAATCTGTTACATAATTTTTGTTTGCTAATCACTCAAAACGTATGTATTTTAGTTGATTTAGTTCTCTGCGGAGTAGGCAGAGAGGACAGAAAACCACATCCTTGGACACACTCCCAGCCTCCGTTACATTCAAATAATTTGTTGTACACGCTCTGCCATTCCTTTTACTAAAATCGCATCCATCCTTGAGGATCCGGTCGACACAATCAATTTGGGTCACTCTCGGACAGTAGCGCTTTCTCAAGCCACTTCTTTCATCCACATATACCTGTCTTCTGATTATTTATTCTCCTAACTGACCTATGCTGTCGAAGCATGTACACTTCAATGTAGTTATGATAGCACCCAGTTTATGTAACTTCATAACAATCTCTTCCGAACAAGAATTTAGTCTAATCACTTTCCTGGGCAACGCCAGGTGCAAAAGCTTACAAAATAAGCATGTTTGGTATACCTATACATCCTATTATTATATTCATTCAACAGATGGCAGTGTTGCATTACATTAATCTGTAAAAACATAAATACCTACATTAAAACTTTTAATAATGTGATGTTGATTTTTTTAAATAATTTCGTTGATTTTTTTTAATAATTTCGTGTAGACGAATTAGTAGTACCTACCTATTAAAACTATTTGATTATTTTTGTATGTACTTATTAAGTATTCATAGGAAAATAAACACATCAATAACTTATGTTGTTTTATGAATCTCATTTTTCCATACATAATGTTTTGTTAATTGAAATACACAACTGCTTTTTGGAAATATTTGGCTGAGTCATACAACAAACTTTTATCCACGAACGTCAATACCACAGGATGGGAAAAGTGCGTCTGTATGTCATAATTTTACAGTAATTTACCCCCATGAAATCTTTTTAAGAGCATGCAGTACAAGGCCGCTAATTACAATTGATTGATACAGCAGAGCCTCTATAATCCGAACATCGAAAATTTATACCCTGTTCGGATGTATGAAGTGTTCGGATTATAGTACGTAGACATTTTGAAAGGCATTTTTCGATATACAATAAAAATATTTTACATTATAATGTATTTATTTAAGTATGTATGTTAAATACAAGGCTATTAATCACACTTTTTTAAGGAATCCCAATATAGGGCTGTGACGAGTAGTGTTTAGCGACCTAGAAAATGTTTTATCCCTTAATTTGAGACAGAGACTGTGAGAAATGGCAGTTGCGGGGTCTTTCGGATTATAGAGGCGTTTGGATTAGCTGGGGTTCGGATTATCGAGGTTCTGCTGTATATTCCATTACGCTTCGCCGTTTCTCATCTTGAACTATTCCAAACACAAGAGTTTGCCGTTGCGAAGCACGGGAAGTAAAGCTAGTTATGAATAAAATGTCAATAAATGATAAAATAAATGTCAAAAATGAATATGAATAAAATGTCAATTTATGAGTCAATAAATGTCAAAAATATGAACAATTGTGAAAATTTCATTTCGTCAGGTGAGAACATTTAGTAATGCAGTCGTGGACGCCTCTCTGCCCATCTTCACCAGCCATTCAACAACCAAACTCCTAAAGTTTTTCTCAGGCCTCATGGTCAGTCGATTCATGCTATCTAATACCTTATTATATAGTCTGGGGGCTAAGAAACAATAGTGGCGCTGTGCAAATGCAGTTTTGAGCCTAGGGGGTCTGAGGTGTTGCCGATTTCTTGTGTTGTGCAGCAATATGTAGTTCGGTTGGAATCTGTCAGTATCACTGTGAACGTATGTGAGGATCACTCTCATGTACAGCTGCCTCACATCGAAAACCCTGGCGAGAAAACAAGCAAGATTAGGTCCAGCTCCAGAGGCTCCGAGCAATCGAGAGGATCCAGCCACCGCATACCATCGTGTTTGGTATATCACGAAAGTGCTTCACAAGCAGAACTCATATCTTTTTACGAATTTTGAATCCGCCTATTCTTGGTGGGAGGCACCATTGGAATGAAGGAACCCAATCGCCTCGGAAGGGCATGTTTGGTATCTTTTGGGAGATCGCGAAAAAGTTCTAGGATGTTAGGTCACAAAATCATGGGTTACAAAAAAGGACGATTACTTTTTTATATCCATGGTATCTCCGAGAATGTCGTAGTGAATTCATTCGGTCGCCTTTCAAATTAAATTCGGCTTAGTATAAAAAAGCAGGATTTAGTACAAGTACATTTCCTTATCATTAATTCTATTTTCGCTTGGGTTAACATTCAGGATCAGGTACACAGCTGGAAATCCCCGGAGCTTAGAGGTCTCCATTCGCACGATTAATAGCCCGAGAACCGGCCGCTAAAAGTATGACCTATCGCTTTTTGATCGAAATGTGGTTTAAATGATAGCTTGCACATAGGGTTGCCTATCAAAATCTTTTCGCAACCCCCCTCTCCCTCCTCTCTTCCGACAGGGTCCCCCTACCCGATTTTTTACATTCTTTAGGACAATAGTAAGAGATAGGAGAATGTGGTCCGTGCCGAAAATAATCCTTACTAAATTCTTCTACAAACTACAAAAAATGCTATAAGTATACATTTCTTTTGTACGACTTTTACCCACAATGGCCGGTCAAAATACCGAAATTAAATAGGAATACTAAAAAAATATCTTTAAACCAATGTGTTTGAAAATTTATAAGAGCTAGGAAAAAAATTGTCAAGGAATCACTTAATTTCTATATAGTCTTAGCTACAAAACGAGCTATAACTTATTTTCATATATCTAAAAGTTTTTTACTTATTGCAATAAATGCCAGTATAGGAAGTCTTGAAAACGGATTTTTTCACAAAATATCCAGCAATTTTCAGCGATATAGCTCCGGGGGCAAAAATAAATCTCTATAAAATATTAGTGATGGTTGAAAGAATGTTAAAGGAGAAATTATCAAAAAAAAAAAAAAAAAACATCAACTATTCAATAAAAAAACAGATAATTAGGGCATATTTTTAGCGGTCGGCTCTCAGGCTATAATAATTACTTATATCCTTACTGAGGACAGGTTCTCTCTGTATTTTCCATTTCCTTTTTGTTATTTTATTTCTCTTTATTATTTTTTGTACCCACAACATAATAATATTGTCATTGTAAGCAATGTGACTTCACATTATGGGAATTTCGGTTTTAAATAGTATTTACCTTTTTTATTTTACCACTATGTAATTTCGTTTAGATTTTATGCCCAGGAAATTATATCTCACAAAACAAGTGTTTTGTTACATCCTCATACATATTTTTTACATCTTCATAACTGGGGCTAACTGGAAGAAATCGCAGTTCTGCGATAAGTTCGCCCTAGTGAACAACGATTTATAATCTGTACTATGTCCATTTTTTGTATTTATATTTATATGTATTTGTTGTTTACTTTAAGTTTAAATAAAAAAAAATATTTGCACACTTACTGTTTATTGTTTTTCCACATATTCTAAGTTTTTAATTAGCCCGTTTACTTTGTTCACAATCGCCTGATGATGAGGCAGATGAGGGTGCAAATCCTCGAATACTAGTCGCGAAATCTAGTCATTTTTTTGTGGATTTTAATCTAAATATTTAGTTTTTCATTTTTTCCTTAATAATTGACTTTTACAATTGACGGTCAAAAACATCGAGATTAATATGGTTTCATCAGAAAGAAGATGTGCAAGGAAAGGCTGGGAGTAAGAAGAGGTGTAAGGAAACGCGGCATCAAAGAACCACATGGCTTGACCGTGTATACCAGATTCTCAAGGACGGATGTGTTCTGAGTAAAATGACTCGTAGAGTGTGTGTATGAGAAATCCACTGTGGGGAAGTGACGGAAGCCCGAAGTGTGTGTAAGGATGGGAAACTCTGGCAATATATTCTCTACGCCTACCCCGCAAGGGATGCAGAGTGAAGGGATGGAATGGGATTTAATATAATAGAACCTACATACAATTATTACAGAGGTATCTAGACAATACACAATCAAACAATTGATCAACTGAAACTATGTGGGTACCGTATTACAAGTTACTAGAAAATTATTTGTAGTGATCAAAATATTCCTATAAGGTATTTGTATCTAGAATTAGATTGTTTTCTATTGTGATACAATATATTTGTACTAAAGGTAACAGAACTTACTAAGTAGAATTTGTTTGTACTTACATACATACGAGTATTATGTGTTTATATTAAATTCTAACATATGTGGTCTATAGTCTCGACACCAGGGATCACCAATTAGTTTCGTTGAGGGTCGCGGTCTGTTTGGTAGTTGTTAGCAAGCAACCAAGGTCGTAGCCAGGAATTTACTTCCGAGGAGGTTGACTTCTGGACCAGAGACAAAAAGTGACAACAATGGGCGTTGTCAGTTTTGCTTCTAAGATTATGATGTCGCCAAATGCAATAAAAATGAATGAATAGCGCCGCAGACGAAATTTTTAGACCGAATTGATAAAAATGGTGGTTTAACAGTATAGTATTTCATCTGGATTTATATTTCTTGGTAATTGCCCCATAATTTTGTGATAAAACATAAGACGGTCGGTAGATAACAAAAGAGTCGTTGAAAAGTCCAGTTTATTTTTCGTAATACAAAAATACTTATGAAGAATGCATTGCATAGCAAACCCTCACCTAAATTAGCGCCGCAGACAATTTTTTTGGTTTAATCGATTTTAACAATAATTACTGAAAATTATTTTGTTTTTAATTTATATCATTAAATTCCTTCGACCGTATTTAAAATGTTATCCACTGTTTTTTTAAGGTCCGCACAAAATAAGCCCGCGGTCCACCGTTTGGTGACCCGTGCGCTACACCATAATGTAACTAGAATATTGTCCTGATAAATCTGTACCTAAGTAGTGTAATATTGTGGGGTAGTTTTACATAGTTTCCCTACGTGTAGGTGGTGATAATTGTAGTGTGATATTGTTTTAATGTGACAATATGTGACCCACCCTTCACCTTGTAATTCGCGATCTAGGGAGGGTGATAGGGTAACCTAATATTGTGTGGGGTAGTTCTATGTAAGGGAGTAAGTATCTCATAATATATAAAGAAGAGAGAGATTCTGTAAGTGTCCACAAAATGACCGCAATGTATGATGGATTGTTGTGAAAATTCTATAAAGGTGTTCGTACATGAGCAATTTTTCGTGCAATAATTGCGGCAACTCGTACAAACCATATTGATTGAACATTATTTCGGCGTTATTTAAAGCGAGACAACGATATTGCGTGCAAACGAGGAAGATAATTGACTAAAATGTACAAACCGATTGGATATTCAGCATTTTGTGTCGTCGACATTATGACAATTCTCTTTCGCATTGCACTCAATATCGTTGTCTCGCTTTGAATATTGTCGAAATATTCGCTATTGTGAGAGAAAAACTATTATTTTACAGTTCTTTCACAAAAATAATCTTTTTTATGTAGACATTGGGTACAGGCTTATCTCTTTTAACAAAAAAAAATACTTACATGGTAAAACACAACCAGATGAGTTATGTACCTACTACAGAGAGAAAACCAGATACTAAATTTCATCAATTTAAAAAAAAAATCCCATGTTTTGTAAGGAAACAATTTTCAAGTCTATTGAACTAAACTGTATAACTGAATATTGATAAAAGTTTTGTTTTAAAGGATTATTTTTAGGGGGGAGGTGTCGCTGTCGGCAGTCCGACATATAATCATTATGGCAGCCCTATTATACTACAGAGGTATGATGAGAGATAAGCACTCAATAGACTCCTTTACACTAACTTCACACTACCCTATCTTGTATTGTATTGTACTATTGTAAGTTACTATTTTATTACGAGTGAGTATATGAAACTCCTAAATAATATTATTTCTATAGGTATAGGTGGCGGTATCAAGATGATAATAAAACTATATTATATGACACCCAATTATTATACATACAAAGGGTAATCGGTGTCACATGTATTGTACTTGGTTCATATTTCAGATAGAGAAAGGTAATTCATATTTCAGATACCATTTAGTAGACAAATCGAATTTCACTAAACATTTATAAATTCTCATGACCGTAAGCAGGGGAGGGGGGTTAACCCCCCTGAAATTTTCTAACTAATCTAAGGAGAAATTAATCGCATTATTACTACATCGTTTTTTTCATCATGCCATTAAGATTCAATAATTATTGTAAAAATTTCCGCTGTAGGGGATAAAAGTTGGCTGCAAGCCGCAACCGGCACTCGGCAGAAAGAAATGGAAGGGTATAGAAGAAGCCTACTATATCCAGCAGTAAAGGACAGAGGGCTGAAGAAGAAGAAGAAAATTTTAAAATCTCTTACTTAAATCACAATTTAAAAAAAAAGGTAAGCAACCCAGTCTTTCGGAAAACGAGTTTCTGTCTTTCAATAAAAAAAATCAGACGAATTTTACAGTTTTTTTTTTGGGAAATCTAAGTAAACAAAATATAAAGAATCTTCTATGGTCATTCCCTAGATAAAGGTTCATTGTATCTACCCTATTTTTTTCGAAAGCGTATTTAGTAAGGTTGTCGAGATCTAAGGTCTCCCGTTTTTAACAATTTTTGAAATGTCAATATGCATACTCGTAATATATTTCTATCTAGAATAATTATGCATTTATTATTTCATTCCTATTTATATTGTCATTATATATAGGAACGAATAGGTATATAATGCAGCTATTTTTACCAGGTATGACACATTGTGTACTATTGTAAAACATTTCTATTGTAATGGTATTTTAATTTTACAATAATAATTATACCAACTAAGTATAGAATCATAATTAGTAACATACATGCATCACGTGACAAGCGTGTATCATGAAGCTAGTGCTAGTAGCATGCATGTCAAATTATTAAAACAGATACAATGTAACCCCCTATTATCTGGGACCTTATAATGATTACCTAAAATCATCCCAATTCAGTCTTCTGTTTTGAATTGGGATTCGAGCTTATACTTTAAACAATTTTTTAAACTTTTTGTTTGGTGGTAATTAAAGGAAAACAGAAATAACTCAGGAATTCCAGCAAAAACTAGAAACAAATACCTTTTTTTAAAGCGAGTTTAAGTTTTCTTTTATCTGCCATTGCGGTTCAACTATTAGTTCTATGAAAAAAGTGCGTAGAAGGTTTGTAGAGAATTTAGTAAGTAGTATTTTTGTCTTTGATCACTTTCTCCTATTTCTTACCATATTCCTGAGAAATGCGAAAAACCGCGAACCTATTCGGGGTGTCAGGAAAACACCTCATGTCGACTCTCCAATTAAGAGCGCCCGCAGCATACACCAACAATAAAGGTTGTGAAGAAATAAAAATAACAACAAATAAAACCAATCCATGCTTGCAAAAATACCACCAAATAATACCATAAAAATTCCACGAAGTCGTTATGCAATAAAAAAAGAAACAATACAATAAAGATCAAATTAATACAGCTACTCGTAAGTTACAGAAAATATGGGAAAGTCTTCTAGGTTGGAGGCGACGCTCCTCCTAATGTTACCAAGGGAAATGCTGAAAACATCCATCCCTTCGATATTTCGTTGACATAAATAAATAAATATTTATTGGCCAAAACAAAATATGCATACCTAATTACAAAAATACGATAGTGTGCCAAAAGGTGGACTTATTACTAACGCAATATCTTACAGTTTATTGTTTATTGTTTTGAATCATCCCTAGGCCATTTGCAGGCACTTGGACTCGTCAAGGTTACATGTTGACAATAAATATACAGGGAAATTCAATGCCAATAGAGTGTAAAAGGCTCTATTGGCACTTCGTCATGGTCGTAAAACTAGGTACATATTCCACAAAAGCACATACAAATAAAATTAATAAAGAGATAATAATTATGTTAAGGTACAGATGTGACATTGCAGTCAACCCGGCATAGTTGATTATAATATTATAACCTGATGAATAAGAATAATAAATAAATGAATGATGGTGATGATTAAGGGGTTGTGTATTGTGCAGCACCTGTCAATAATATGAACGTGTATTGAGGTATCCTAGATTGCTGATATGATAATATGTAGGATTAATGAACAGTAGTGCAGACGAGTATTCACTGTAAATTATTATCAACATTGGTTTCATGTGTTTCATGTTTCATACCACAATACATAATGTAGATTAGTTACATAGATATAGTTGTGCATTGCAATGCATTAAAAGTAGGCATATCGACATTTAAAAAAACTAAAAACGGGAGACGTTATTAGATCTCGACAACCGTTACTAAATGTGCTTTGGAAAAAAATATGGTAGATACATCAAACCTGTATCTAGGGAATGAACGTAAACGATTTTTTTATATCTTGTATAGATTTCTAAAAAAAAGTGAAAATTGAATTGGATCTTTTTTTCCGAAGGACAGAAACTCGTTTCCCGAAAGTTGCGGAGAATTTTTTGCATTGATAATATGCATTAACAGCTTGCTGGGGAATGACCGTAATAGTTTTATGATTGTTGCGAAATTAACCCCAAAAAATGGAAAAATCGCTATTTTTACCATTTCGTCATGCGGTTTTTCATGCGATTTTGAACCTTCATATAGTTGGATCGCGAGCCTGAAGTCTTCCTACATTTATAGACGAGGTTCCCGGAAACCTACCATTGCTTTGTTCACAATTTCATGACGTCACTTAGACATGCATACAATGCCTATTATCTTTATCAGGCGGGCACAAATATTAATATCGAAATATGTTAAATTATAGAATTCCAATCATAATAAAAGAGAAATAAAATAGGTAGTAATCTCACATACAATAGTTTACCTATATCGATAATGTATTTGTGAATATGAAACTAGGTTTATGAATTGTTTGATGGTATTGTGATAGGATAAGAGAGAGATAGAGGAACAACCCTCTCCCCCTCTCTCCTATTCAATATTCAGCATACGTTTTTAATAATATTTTATATCCGACTATTGAAATTTATCATATATTTAAGAGGCCATATGCTGCCATTCTACTTTGGCGTTTACTCAGCCAATACTGAGAGTATCGTCTTGAAACTGAAGACAGTGATAGATGGAAGTATTGACTACAAGTTGACTGTCCTATAATTACAATGTTTGGAAATTACTAGAATAAAAAAAAACCGAATGTATCCCTGAAATTAACATGAAGAATCCGTTTCTCCTTCAGTTTTTCAGATGTAGAAGTATAATTTAGCCAAAATATTGGTAATTATAAGGTTAACAAGTTGACTGTCGTAGATTTATTAATTCGTTCCAAGGTTTTTTTTAAAAAGGTATACCTAATTAACATTGTCGCTTAGGTTATTTCTATTTTGGGCTAACACTCTCATACAAAATTCGAAAAAGATGATAATTTCGATGTTTTTGACCGTCGGTACGTCGTAAAAGTCCACTTTTAAAGTAAAATGAAAGACTATATACATATGTAGTTTAAAATCCACAATAATGACTGTTAAAGACATAAAAATATTCTTGTCTATGACTAAATACATTAATTCAGGTTGTACGATTCTCTATGCTTGGCGGAAGTATTAATTTTATTTCCGCCTGAATATTATTAATAAGTTGTGAACTTGATATGTCGGTAGATATAAGCAAATGCATTGTTATATGTTTTTTAGTATCCAATAAACAGTTCCCCGCATAAGATGTGTTTTTAATTACTGGCACCTGGAAGCAGCGACCTCGCCATGAAAGTGAGAATAAAATAAGATTTTAACATTGGTCCTTACGACCCTTTTATTAACATAATAAAAATGTAATCAGTGCCGTGGTTTTTTCTGGGATTTATGAGCGCGGGTCGCTCAAAATCAATGTTGTGCCGATTGTCATAAGATAAAATGTGGTTTGTGAAACACGTGTGGGGTTGAAATTGTTATAGGTTAAAAATACCGTTAACAAGATTAGTTGGTGCTCCATGTAGTATTAAATCAAGATTAATATAAAAATTAAAAATTGTTATCCGTTATAAATACCGTTAACAAGATTATAAGTTTTGAAATTCACGCACCGTGAAGATTAATATAATAAGGTAACAATACCAAAAATGTAAGAACATGGGACAATCTAATTATGATAAATATAAGTTTCTCCTATGGTTTAATATAAATTATCGTTAAATTAATATATAAAAATTAAAAATTGTTATCCGTTATAAATACCGTTAACAAGATTATAAGATTTGAAATTCACGCACCGTGAAGATTAATATAATAAGGTAACAATACCAAAAATGTAAGAACATGGGACAATCTAATTATGATAAATATAAGTTTCTCCTATGGTTTAATATAAATTATCGTTAAATTAATATATAAAAATTAAAAATTGTTATCCGTTATAAATACCGTTAACAAGATTAGAAGATATAAAAGTCACGTGAGGTAACAATACCTCATGAGTATTTATTTCTTTAATAAACATTACTAATAGTAATTGATGATTCCGTTTATGATCAATTGATAAGAAATGTCTGGTGTCCTTTCGTTGTAATCTCCATTAAAAACAAAAGTTTGATTGGCAATCACTATGAACGGTAATTGTGTTGCCTAGTGTGGGGTGCATTCATGTGAGTTCGAACTGTTTAAAAATAATACTACCAACCAAGCTGAATACATGGTGTTGCGGTGAGGAACTTTTCGTTGCATAATTGGTCTATGAGATTACATTGTGTTAACGAAACGGCTTCGGCGAGCTTCGAATTCCAGCGGTGTTGTCTACTTCGTCCGCAAGGGCGCTGCATTTCGGGCGGAGAAATCAAGAGAACGACTGGAGTGAAGTTGGCGCTTAATAACTGTCACCTGAGGCATCAACAAACGTCAGTGAGGCATTAAGATACGTATATTTATTGTTTTTTGCATTTTGAATTGTTATTTAATTGTTCAGTAGTGTGTCATTTGGTTTGAAATGGATAACGACAAGCAAAATATTACCATGGATGAAGATAAGGTTGGTTTATTGGTGATTAAACGGGAAAGAATTCGTAGTATTATCATAAAGTTACAGACGTTACTGGAAACTCACAATTATGAATTCGAGTTAGAATTTTTATTGACTAGGAAGGAACGATTAATGTCATTATTCAGTGAATTTGAGCATATTGATGCACAAATTAATGATGGAGTTCTAAATTCGGATCTCGAGGATATTTATTTGGATTTGTTAACACATTTAAACGTGACAATCAAACGCTTAAAACAGTCAGATGACAATTCACATTGTGTGCCTCAGGGGCACGTTCAGAATAGGACAAAGTTACCCGATATAAAGATTCCATATTTTACTGGTACATACACTGATTATAAACCATTTTTTGAAATTTTTAACGCAATTATCCATGAGGATAATAGCTTGCAAGATGTGCAAAAGTTATTTTATTTACGACATTTTGTGAAGGATGAAGCATTCAATTTAATAAAAAATTTACCCGTAGTGGGACAATCTTATCGGGAAGCATTGGAGATTTTGGAGGAGAGGTTTAATAACCCGCATAAAATAGTGTCTGACCATATAAATGTTCTCTTGGATTTGAATCCGTTGACAAAATCAACGGCTCCTAACTTAAGGGCCTTCACAGGACTTATTAAACAGAATATGGCAGCATTAAAAAATTTAGATCAACCAGTTGAATACTGGGATTCATTATTAGTATGCATAATTGCCCGAAAGGTTGATAGTGCGACCAATCGAGCTTTTTACTATGAACAAAAGAATAATACACCTACTGTTTCAGGTTTCTTACGATTTTTGGAAGACAAGGCCTCTGCTTTGGAAAATACGGATGGCCATCTTCATCCTTCACCACAGCTGACGGGACATGGACAAAAACATGGATACCTGGAAAGACCCAGTACCTCAGGTAGTCGCCAGCCAGTTTTTTATTCAAATAGCAAAACTAAATTCAATAATGACAGTTCTAAAGTAGTAAACTGTAGTTTTTGTAAATCTGTTGGACATAGGGTATTTAGGTGTCCTCAATTTCTTCTGGTAACCACACAAGAAAGAATTAACTTTATAAAAAAGGAGGAGGCTTGCATTAATTGTTTAAATAAACATCAGGGAAAATGCAGATTCTTTCGTAAATGTGCTAGATGTAAACAAAATCATAATACGTTGCTGCATCTTGAAGATAACCAAGAGGTAGTTACATTAACTTCTTCTTATGTAAGTAATACACGATCAGTGCTATTACCCACTTGTATTGTAAAAATATTAACCCCCAAGGGAGTCGAATTGAAGGTAAGGGCCTTGTTGGACACAGGCAGCCAGAATTCATTTATAACGAGCAAACTTGCAAAGGAGATTGGCAAGAAACAAAAATTGAACTCTACTAGTATAGTAGGTATTTCGCAAACTGAGTTGCATATAAGTAACTCAATAGAGGTAGATATTTACTCGCTGGTTCAGCCCTTTGCAACATCAGTAGAGTGTTTAGTGGTAGATAACATTACATCACTCTTGCCCCAACATAGAATAGATATTTCAAGCTTGGTGCTGCCGCCGAATATCAAATTGGCTGATAATAATTTCCATGTCCCGTCCGCTGTGAACATGTTGCTCGGTGTCGATGTATGCTTCCAGGTGCTGAGAGCGGCGAGTGACGTGGACGGATGGAGAGTGCTGGACACCCAATTCGGAACCGTCATCGCTGGAAAGGTCCCGAGTCTGCAGCATAAGGACCCTTCCCAGCATGCTGTTTCTCTCCATTGCTTAGAATGTGAATCAGGTATCAGTGAAAAAATCCAAAGTTTTTGGAAAACTGAGGAGATTCCGGAGGTTTTTACGGAGTGCACCTCGGAGCAACAGCGTTGCGAAGAATTGTTTCGCAGTACTGTTGAGCTGAGAGACGAGAAATTTACTGTATCTCTTCCCTTAAAAGTACCTAAACAAGATGTTAATGGAATGCTGGGTGATTCTTTATACCTAGCTATGAACAGGTTTTTAAATTTAGAAAAAAGATTCAAAAAAGATAATGGTTTATTTGTAGAATATCAAAAATTTATTCACGAATACCTCAAGTTAAGTCATGCAAGGGTTATCGATATTAGTGGGTATGATTTTTCTAGAGATGCAGTATATTTTTTACCCCATCACCCGGTGATAAAGGAACAAGCTGTAACGACTAAATTACGTGTCGTATTTGATGCCTCCATGAAAGCCTCTAAAAGTATCTCACTCAATGACCTTATGCTTAATGGCGCGAACGTTCAACCAGATTTGTTTGACATTCTTTTATTATTTCGAATTGAAAGATACATGTTTGTGTGTGATATACAGCAGATGTATCGCAACATAGCTTTGAGTGAAGACCAACGGTCTTTACAAAACATTTTATGGAGAGATTCTCCAGATGATCCAATTAAATGTATACAGTTGTCAACATTAACTTACGGATTAAAGGCTTCCCCTTTCTTAGCAACAAGGTGCTTAAAAGAGTTAGCAACCTTGTATCAAAACAAATTTCCACTGGCATCGTTTGCCTTGTTACATTGCACTTATATGGACGATATCTTGGTAAGCGAAGGGTCATTGAGTGTCATACAAGAACTGAAATCTCAACTGATTGAATTGTTAGGATTGGGAGGTTTTAGTCTACACAAATGGTCGACTAATCAGCCTGAATTGTTATATGACATCCCCCTGGAGAAGCAGCATGTTGGGGAGGTAAAAATTCAGGAGGGTCATACTACTTTCAAGGCTTTGGGCTTGATTTTAGATGTGAAATCCGATGCCTTTAAGTTTTGCTTCCCGAGGGAAGAACGGTTACCTGAATTTTGGACAAAAAGGCTTATATTGAGTGTTATAGGAAAGTTTTTTGACCCACTCGGCTTTCTCGGGCCTATTATTGTAATAGCTAAATCAATTATGCAATCCTTGTGGAATGCTAAGATTGGTTGGGATGACATTCCACCCAATAATATTTTACTAGAATGGGAAATGTTTTATAATGAAATAACTAGCATGCCATCCGTAGATATTGAAAGACATTTGAGTGTTGGTGAGAACACAGAATGTCAATTAATTGGTTTTTCTGATGCATCTGCTATTGCTTATGGATGTGTAATTTACCTTAGAGTCATTGATGAAAAGAAAAATGTTACAATGTCATTATTATGTTCCAAATCAAGAATTAATCCATTGAAGAATAAATTAACAATTCCTAGACTAGAGTTAAATGCCTGTGTACTCTTGGCAAGATTAATGACAAGAGTCTTTAATACCTTGCAATTGAAATTACAAATAAATAAGGTTTACCTGTTTACAGATTCACAAGTTGTGTTGTCTTGGATGGACACTGAATTAATTAAACTTAATGCTTATATAGCAAACAGAATTAAAATCATAAAAGAATGTAGTTCATTGTTTATTTGGGACTATATAAATACCGTCCAAAATTCAGCGGACTGTTTAAGTAGGGGCATGGCCCCCCTAGAGTTGTCTAACTATCAGTTATGGTGGTTGGGTCCTAGAGAATTGAATTGCTCTAATTACAATTTTAAAGATTGTAATTATGATGAAATTAAAGTCGACAAAGACTCTATCCACAATGCTTGCCATTGTGGTATAGAAGTTATCAGTAAATGCTCAGCTTGTAATTTGAATGATTACGATCCTGAAGTAACATATGCGACAACAGACTCGGCACAGTTCCAGCGAGCATGTACCACGTCACTCGCCGACTCCGTTATATCTAATGTTGTGTATAAATATTCAAATGTAAATAAGTTAATCAGAGTTGTAGCTTACTGTTTAAGATTTTGTCATAATGTAAAACCTAATTCTGTAAAGTTGAAAGATAACTTTCTTTCCTATCAGGAAAGAAATTTAGCCTTAAATGCCATCATCTTATATGAACAAAGTAAATATTATTCAAGGGAAATAAACTCATTAAAAAGTGGGAAGCAAATTGTAAATTCTAAATTAAGTGGATTGAATCCATTTTTGGACGCACAGGGTATTATGAGAGTTGGGGGTAGACTTCAAAATTCAAGTTTGGGGTTGGAACACAAACATCAAAAAATATTGCCTAAAGATTCATATATTGCAAAACTCATAATAGAGGATGTGCATTTGAGGCTATTGCATGCTGGTCAACAGTTAGTGTTAGCAGATCTCAATCAAAAATATTGGATTGTAAATGGATTGAGACAGGTTAAAAAAGTATTATATAAATGTATTACATGTTTTAAGTTAAAGGCAAAGGCCTTCGAACAACTGATGGGTTCATTGCCAGCTGATCGGGTTAATGTTAGTAGAGTTTTTCAAAAAGTTGGGATTGATTTTGCGGGTCCACTGTCTGTTAAACAATCGAGATTACGGGGTTCAGTTTTGTCAAAGGGATATATAGCAGTTTTTGTGTGCTTTGCCACTAAGGCTGTACACTTAGAATTAGTTTCAGATTTAACAACAGATTGTTTCTTAGCTTGCTTTAAGCGATTCATTGCTCGGAGAAATCGTCCGACAGAAGTATATTGCGATAACGCATCAACATTCAAGGGGACTAAGAATAAGTTGGACGAATTATATAGGTTAAATAATTCTCCTAAACATCAACAAAAAGTCAGTAATTTTTCCGCAGATTTAGGAATAAACTTCAAGTTTATACCCAGTTATTCTCCAGTGTTTGCAGGCCTCTGGGAGGCGGCTGTAAAAAGCACTAAGTATCATTTAAAGAGAATTCTGGGAAATACTACATTAACGTATGAGCAGCTGAGCACAATATTGGCTCAAATTGAGCAAATATTAAATTCGAGACCTTTGACTCAAATTAGTTGTAATATTAATGATTACTCATATTTGTCGCCGGGACACTTCTTGACTGGAGACACATTTAATGCCATCCCTGAGCAAAACTTGATTAATGTTCCTGAAAATAGACTAAAGTTTTGGGAGCATTGTGTCGCCACTCAACAAAGATTCTGGAGGTACTGGTCAAAGATGTACCTAAATCAATTGCAGTCTCGTCCCAAGTGGAGGAAGGACTATCCAAACATAGTTGTAGGAACATTGGTCATCTTGAGGGAGGAGGATACTCCTGTTCTCAGGTGGCCAATGGGTAGAATAACTCAGGTGTTCCCTGGTCGGGATGGAAAAGTGCGTGCGCTGGAGGTAACGAAGGCCAATGGGTCTGTCCAGAGGACTTCGGTGATGAGAGTGAGTCCCTTGCCTATTGAATAGGCGATAGGGAAACTCTCTCTCATTTCCGGACTCTAGGACGGACCGGCGTTTTATTATTATTTTTTGCATATCTTATGCATAGGGATTGTTTGTTAAATATAAAAGATACAACGACCGGTGCTTCCAGGCCGCATACTCCTACTCGGTCAGGGAATAGTTACATGAATAGGTAAATGAGGTATAGTCTGGGATAACTGTACTTCATATACCAATTATAAGCTCTGTATTAACGTAGAAGTATTGTATTGTATAGTTTGTAAGAATGTCGAATGGTGATGATTCGCATATACGTCAGTATATACTTCAATGAGTATTGTACTCATAAGTTTAAAATAGTTGTAAAATTAAAAATGTGTAAGAATGTCGAATGGTGATGATTCGCATATACTTAAGTATATACTTCTATGAGTATAGTACGTGTCTCACACGTAATTACATATGTTAAAATAACTTCATGTTTTAATCAAGGTATATTTTAAGTCAATATACTTTGTATTAACAGTTATCATATTATTGTGGGTGATTATGCATAAGAATATTATTGTTATGTACTTAGTAAAGTATAAGGGAAAAAATGAAGAAATTAATTTTTGTTAAGAAATTGAGTTGAAAATATTCAGCATTGTTATAATACATTGTCATAGTTTTGGGGGTAAATTAAAAATTGCAGTTATAATTACAGACATACTTTATTGTCAATAAGGATACAACTGGGTTCAATGGTCTTATAAGTTTGTTATGCTGATTTGCATTGACATTGATTATAAAAGGTACAATTGTAATTATGTCTCATTGGAGAGGAGGGTGTTGTCGCTAGGAGTCCAATCAGTACTATTTATCTAATGAGCTATTAAAAAATTAAAAATACAGTCCACTGCCTATAGCTGATTGGTCGACTGGTAGCAGCACCATCTTTTTCTTGTTGGGAGAATGTTAAAGACATAAAAATATTCTTGTCTATGACTAAATACATTAATTCAGGTTGTACGATTCTCTATGCTTGGCGGAAGTATTAATTTTATTTCCGCCTGAATATTATTAATAAGTTGTGAACTTGATATGTCGGTAGATATAAGCAAATGCATTGTTATATGTTTTTTAGTATCCAATAAACAGTTCCCCGCATAAGATGTGTTTTTAATTACTGGCACCTGGAAGCAGCGACCTCGCCATGAAAGTGAGAATAAAATAAGATTTTAACTTAGATTAAATTTAATTTAGATTAAACGACTAGTGTTCGAGGATTTGCACCCTCATCATCAGGGGATTGTTAATGAAGTTTAAAAAATTAACAATCGCCTGATGATGAGGGTGCAAATCCTCGAACACTAGTCTCGTATTCTAAATAAGTCATTATTGTGGATTTTTCTTTAATTTTACCTCGAAAAAGTTGAAGCGATAATAGAACGTTTTTTCGTCAGGGCATATCGGCCCTTAATGGCATAGAATATCACATCTATCATATGAATAAGGTACAACATTATGTATAGGTATATGGAATATGCGGCATCCATCTCTCTAATACCCGATCACGTAAATATTAAATTACGTACCATCCCCTGGTTCGTTTTTATTATTTTTATCAGGTAACGTATTCCGAAATCCCCGATTTATTTTAGTTTATAGCTTGCAGGTTAGTTGGAAGGTATTTAAATATTTTTTCATTAGATTTAGTGACTCAGCTAATCCGGGACGTGTAATTGCAATATTTTCAATATTAAAGCTAGGAACCCAACTATGACGTCACGGTCATTTCCCGCGGCGTTAAGGCTCAAAATCGCATGAACAATCGTATGATAAAATGTTAGAAATAGCGTTGTTTTTACTTTTTGATGTATATTTCGCTTCATTCAAAAAACTTTCAGCTCATTCCCTAAAAAAATCTCTGAGACTCTGAGGGAAACGAGTTGCTGTCTTTCGGAAAAAATATCAGAGGTGTTTTTCACTTTTTTTTTTGAGAAATCTATACAAGATATAAAAAATCTTTAAGGGTCATTCCCTAGATAAAGGTTCAATGTATCTACCCAATGTTTTCCAAAGCACATTTAGTAAGGTTGTCGAGATCCAAGTTCTCCCATTTTTTGAAGTTTTTCTGAAATGTCAATATGTCTGCTCTTAATTTTTATCCTGGTATTAATATTCAAATTATATGCTAACATACGAGACTAAACTGCTGGAATAGGTACCCTACCTTCATACATACTATGATTGATCGTATAAAAACATTTAATCAATTTTGTAAAATTTGTAATTTCCCTTTGCTCGCGGGCATCTGTAGTTTTATAGCTTAGGTACACCGTGTATCCATGATTCAGCTCTAACTATATGTTTAAAATTTCAATTAAGTGCATACCTACTCTAGAATTAGTGCTTTTCAAGCTTATACGTACCAACTCAATACTTATACGTACCTATTCAATTCAATAAGCATTCTCGTTCTCTCCACGCCGTCCTGTCACTCGCCAATCTCTTCACATCCGTGTAGGTGCTACAGCGCACGCTCTCAATAGTCTCTCACACTACACTGCCCTCTAGCATTCCTTCTGCTATGGTGATGAGCAGGCCGGGGTGCCTGATGTTATGGCCTATACAACATTTGTCTTGTCTCTCCGGCCTTACTCAACACCTCGCTGTTTGTGGTGTCGGTGTGATCTGTCCAGTGAATCTTGAGCATGCGTCTGTAGCATTAATTCATTTTTTATTACCACGGGAAATCATCCCAAAACAACAATTGTTATAGAAGTCCTTCACATAATGTAGGCAGAGTATTTTAATCAACTCTTTAATCCCACACCTAATTGTAATTTAATGCCTTTGAAGGTAAACACTAATTCAATTATGATCGGAGCTTAAGGGATTAACCCCAGCGGCAAAGTGTCTAAATTTAAAGTGACTAGGTATATGTACTGTTACCAGGATTTTCCTATGTACTCGACAACCCACTCATTTTCTTTAGTAACCTCCAGAAAGCATACCTACAATCCTTAAGATAACAAATAGTTAATTTCTAACCACGACGTAATGCTTTCTCGAAGTTTAAAATTTCAATTTCAAATCTATTTGTTTCATCTATCAAGTTTAAATTTAGATTTTTTATTGTGTTAAAAAATATATTACTTACTTAATTGTACAATTTATAAAAAAAACAGGTAAGTATAGAAGTTCTAAAAGTAAAATTAATTCTGTGTTGGTACGTCGTATCTCTCTTATTCTTGTCTTGCATTCGATTTTTCCTGTTGACATAGGATATCCTTGAACCTATCCTAATCAGGTTCTTAATTTTCTTGTGCTAGACTAGAACATTACCTTTTTGTTTTGTGGATTTAGCAGAATATTCATCAATTTTTTATTTATTCCCCTTCTTCTTCTTCTTCCTTCAGCCATCTCTCCACTGCTGGATATAGGCCTCATTCATTTGCTTCCATTTTCCTCTGTATTGAGCTTTGCTTATCCATCTTCTACCCGCGACTGGGATAATATTGTCGGCCCATCTTCTCTGTGGCCGATCTACTCCTCTCTTTTTATCCCACGGTCTCCATCTTAGAACTCTGGGAGACCATCGTTCTGTCCCCTGTCTTCTCTTGCACGTTCTAAATTCAAATCCTCTCCTAAAAATTCTTGTAATCTTCTCTATTGTTTTCCCTGATTTTAATGAGAAAATGGAGAAACAGACTTTCTCTCTTAAGGTGTTGTTAATAACAGAATATTAAGATATTTCATTCCGTGAAATGATCGTTTCAATGAATAAGAAGGAGCAACATAATTCATACAATTATTGCTGTTAAGGTGATAACTGGCCCTTTGAAACAATGGGGGAATATTGTATTAATGTATACTTCTGTATTGAGTGTATACTTGCTACACAATAATACTAACAATGCTTTATTCAATGTAAACAAAACAGTGAAGGTCCTCAGTAACAAAATATTTTCTTGGATAAGTCTTTTTTATAAGATTTTCAGTTGTGGAAAGTCCATCTAATAAAAATTTTACCTTGCAAGTCGAGAAGTATTTCTGATTTTTTGGATATGTTGTATAGGTCAGAATTGTGGCTTAGAATCCAAGTTTGCGACCTCCCCACCCTTGTGCGTTCACTAGGGCGAGCCAAAAACCGACGAAATTCCGCCCGTTTTTCAGTTTAATGATTTTAACTTTTTACAGGTTTTTTAAAAAAAGGGTTTACGTATTGATTGCAGTAACCTTCGTGTAGTTATGTCACTGCCACCTGCAGGTATCTTGTTTAATATTAATTTGAAAGCTCTTTATTTCACAGCTTTCTATTAATGACAAACTTTCGCAATAAATTGTTTACCTTTACAATTCTCCCCCCCCTCTCCCCACACCCTGTCGTTCACACTTTCTCTCCCCCTCCCTGTCTAGTTGCACCTTATATTATTATAACATGAATTGATAATCTTCATGGTACAATTAATTTTTCGGCGAATTTTCTCTCATATTTTCAATTAGTTAAATTGACTGTAAGCATAGTGCCATAAATTATTACAATAATTGATAGAGTTTGCATAAAGTTCAAACAAAACTAAAGAAAACCCCTAAAGAACTCGTTTCGGTAAGAAGACATCGGTATGGAGAAAGGGGGTTACTAATTAGTATAAAAAATATGGAGACCTATTCTCCAACTATAACTAAGTTCCTTACTAATTCTACCTGATTCTAGAACTGTTCACTAGAGCCAACATAACACAATGTTGCAATTTCTTCTAGTTAACCCTGTAGGCCCATTACTCCAGTAGCTGACCTTATTGTTACTTTTTTATTTTTTTGGGTTAATTTCGCTTTATTCTGAAAAACTTTTACGGTCAATCCCTAGATTTTTATGCATATTATCAATACAAAAAAAAAGTTCTCTGCGACTTTCGGGAAACGAGTTATTCGGAAAAAAGATCAGAGGTGTTCATAATTATTTTTTTCGAAAAATCTTTTACGGTCATTCCCTAGATAAAGGTTCAATGTATCTACTCAATTTTTTCCAAAGCATATCAAGTAAGGTTGTCGAGATCTAAGCTCTCCCGTATTTTGAAATTTTATGAAATGTCAATATGCCTTAATGGCTTTTATGTAGACTCATAATAAAATACTTTGATTTATTTTATTTGCTGTGAAATTAAAATATAATACCGTTGAAGAGTTTAATTGGATATTCAAATAATTTATTATTATTTCCCTCTGTTCCTTCTCCCCCCTGGCTCCCTCCCCCTCCCCCCTCCCTTTGATGATTCCCTGACTGATGTTTTGTTGCTTGTTGTGTTTATTGTGTTGGTGTTTAATTTTCATTAACACGTATTGTGTTGTGTTGTGGGAAACACATGGGATAATGAACATTATATACATATTATATAATACTAGTGGGTACCTACCTGCGAAAATTTACGGAGGCTTTGTTAAATATTTTTTAGTGTAACCACTATTACTACTCCATACGTTAGGTGCCCAAATATCTCCGCGCAGGCTGAGTGGCAGGTGAGTTGCATGTTGCATTTCATATGGAATTTGGCTGTGGTAGCGGGGCACTTTGATGTTCTTTATTCAATAAATACAATATTATCGAGCGACTGGTTTATATATGTGTATATCAAAATTAATTGTTTTTGTATGCTGTATGTTGTATATTTGGAAAAATAAAATTTCATTCATTCATTCATTCATCCCCGTTTTTGTATGGAAATTTCTTAAGGCTCTCCTTCCTAGGTAAAAGTTGGTGGGATTGGGCGTGGTGTTTTAAATTCAGTAGATATTCAAACAACTTGCAAAGGTAGCCACAGGCCCTGCGTTACATTGTTACCCGATTTTCTCAAGAATTATATACGTTGATTATGGGTGTCTATGTATGAAATATCGTTTTTGTTTGCAATAATTAACGCCATTGTTGGCTTTTTCTACCGTTGCCTGTAACGTAGGTAGCTACTTTGTAAATAGTTACAGTGGCGGAACCAGGATATTTTCAAGGTATGGTTACAGGCAGTGACGTTCAAACCCATCCTATGTTCGCAAAAAAATTGACCTATGGTTAGTGTCAGATTAGCCGCCTCTGTAAGTCTATAACATGTAACCGAAATTCCAAGCCCCTCCCTGAAGAAATTTGAAATTTTTAATGAAGTTTAATAAGCGCCGCAGGTGATATTTTCTCATAATAGTCCGAGAGCCCGCTGCTTAATTTATGACGTATCTGTTTTTTGATCGAAATGTGGTACAAATGATAGCTTACCAATAGGGTTTTACATCGCACTAGGGTTGCCTATCAAAATCTTGCCGCAACCCCCCCTGCCCCCCCCGAAAAGGTCCCTCTTCGCGGTTTTTCGCATTTTGTAGGAATATGGTAAGAGATAGAAGAAAGTAGTCAATGACAAAAATAATCCTTGCTAAATTGTCTACAAAAAATGTTAAGTCAATTTTTTCATAGGACTAGTAGTTTACCCGTAATGGTCCGTCGAAAAACAGGATATTTTTGAAAAAAAAAAAAAAAAATTGATATTTTTTTTCTTTAACTTTCTTCCACCCATTATCAGTAACATTTTATGGAAAAAAATATTTGGCCTGCGGCGCTATATCGCTGGTTATTTTATGAAAAACTAAATTTTAAGAATTTTCGTCACTGAGTTTTATTGCAATAACTCCTAAATTAATTGATGTATGAAAATAATTTATAGCTCGTTTTGTAGCTAAGACTATGGTAATTAATTCGTTTTTTGACTATTTTCCTGTAGCTCTTATCAATTTTCAACCAATTTAGTTTAAATACATTTTTTTAGTTTTTTAAATGAATTTCGGTTTTGGACCGGCCATTGCGGGTAAACTGCTAGTTCTACGAAAAAATTGACAAAACATTTTTTGTAGAGAATTTAGCAAGGATTATTTTTGTCATTGACTACTTTCTCCTATCTCTTACCATATTTCTATAAAATGCGAAAAACCGCGAAGAGGGACCTTTTCGGGGGGGGCAGGGGGGGTTGCGGCAAGATTTTGATAGGCAACCCTAGTGCGATGTAATACCCTATTGGTAAGCTATCATTTATACCACATTTCGATCAAAAAACAGATACGTCATAAATTAAGCAGCGGGCTCTTGGACTATAAGGTCTATTAAAGAAATGTTTTCGTTAAAAAAATTAGAAAAGAGAATACACAGCCCTATATACGAGTAAGTTGCGCCACGGTAAATTTTATTCACAAAACAATTTTTTTATTTTTTTATTTTAAAATTAAAAATGAATCTGGGTTTATCGAAATAAACCCAAATACATCTTTGTACGCTTCACAGAAAGCTTAAAAGCTTGTGTTGTGAAGTGGAGTAGGTCGGGGATTGTACCCGCGCCCACTGGATTAACAGTCGAGCGCGTCACCAACCAGGCTACCGACCACCTCAATTGTGTCCATTGTTGAATAATAGGTTTTTATAAAAAATATGTGTTTTTGATTATTTTAGGTACCTACTGTGTCGATTATCAGGGAAACCCGGAGAGGGGGGGGGCAATTGCCCCTTTCCCTCGTGACTCCGCTAGTGGATAAATATAATTTTCTTATAACAATAGACCTAATGAAATTAATTAAACCTATTGCATCAGCATTCTTGTTGATGCGCAGATTTTGTATAGGTATGATAGACGGTTATATCTACCTAATTGATACTGTATCAGCTATAGATTATTATTATACCTAATAGATATTAAGTAGCTATACATTATGTATAATTATGTTGCATATTATGTTTTCTAATAGTCATGTTTTCTCTTGTTTCAGGTAAATACCTCCACCTAGCTTCCTGGCTTCTGAAATGTGTTATAGTGAAATTCAATCAGACGGATTCCTTCGTGATAGGCCATCAGGTTTTACTACCTGAGCATTTAATTCGTAGGTTTATTCTTATTATTTAATATATTGTAATGAAACTCGGCAATCAGAAGAGATGAATTTAATATTGCACAATATTAAAACCAAAATATAGGTAGCCACTTCTTCTTCTTCTTCATCAGCCTTGGTCCCTCCATTACTGGATATTGGCCTCTTCCATTTGTTTCCAATCCTTTCTATCCCTCGCCTTTCTGACCAATTGCCTACCCGCTACCGAGGTCACGTCGTCCGCCCATGCATCTTTCAGGGGCCTCCCGACACCTCTTCTGTTTTCCCATGGCCTCCACTTAACGAGGTAGCCACTATTTATCAATTATACAATGACCAAGAAACATTTGTAGCGTAAATAATTTTCGAAAAGCTGGAAACGGTTTTAATCTCTCCATTAGCGTGTAAGTAGAGTTTCTTTCAGTTTGCACCAATTTGCCGTTTGTACCAAGTTTCCCACAAAAAATGATCCCATTCCCACACACCCTTATTTTCTCTACGTTGCCTGGCCTAATAGTACGCCACTGCTGGAAACAGTGAAAATTTTTTGTACGCGAAGGCAAGATTTGCCAATACACTTCTCAGTATTACCAACCATAAGAGTCTACATATTATCATTCATGATTGATATACCTATAAACTCATCAGCCTAATACTAGGAAACATTCACCTATCCAGATATTACGGATATCAAAGTACCATACTACTCAGATGTACTGGTCTATATAAAATACAAGCATTGTGCCTGAAATATCAGTATTTAGAAATCTTATTACAATATTGCAAGTAATGTTTTGTGATGAGTTACCAGGTGAGGATTATTGTAGGTATGTGGTTCCTATCTACGCTACCTATGGTGAGGTATTGTACCATCTTAGGTAACACTATATGTACTTATACCTACTAACTGTGTAATGTTTGAAGGTACCACTGTACCATGTGACTCTCTAATGAAATGTATGACAAAGGATGAGGGGCGTTCCACTGTTCACTACTCAGTTCAGGTAAAGTTAATTAAACACGTTCTGATATAATCCCTGACGAATTACATTCATCTGCCTATCTGTATTCTGTACACTTCTATACACTTCTGTACAATTCCATGTGATGTGTAGCCGACATGTAGCGTACACTGTACAATTAATTTAGACATGGAGGAATGTTTAACGTAAAGTTCCAAAAACCGGGTATTCAAGGGAAAATTAATTAAATCTTAAGAGGCCATGTGCTGCCATTTAGCTTTGGCGTTTACTCAGCCAATACTTAAAGAATCGTCTTGAAACTGAAGACAGTGATAGATGGATGTATTGACTGCTAGTTGATAGTGCTAGAATTACAATATTTGGAAATTCCTTGAATAAAAAATATTCCAAAACTCTCCCCGAAATTTACGGGATCTGAGGATTTTCTGTTCAGTTTTTCAGATATAAAAACAAGTATAATTTACCCAAAACACTGGTAATTATAAACTTAACAAATTGGCTGTTTTGGATTTTTTAATTTGTTCCCAGGCTCTTCTAAAAAAGGTAAAATTCACATAGTCGCTGACGTAGTATCAGTGCTACAAAGTATAAGATCTCCATTTCCTTTTCGCCAAACCATACCGCTAAATTAATCGCATACAGTCCACTTTTACACAGCTCTAGTTTCCTGTTTTCTATTATGTATAAGCGCAACCAGTCTCATACAAAATTTGAAAAAGTTGAAGCGATAATAGAACGTTTTTTTCCTCAGTGCATATCGTTCCAATTTGATAAGTCTGCCACTTTTAGCAAACATCATTATAATATGCACTCTGAAATATATTGCCTGTAAGTAGATTAAATAATCGGGTTGTACTGTAGATAGGATAGACGCCAGATCCCCGTGATGATATGAAAGATACCTACGTTTAAACTGATGCTATAATACGCGTACAGCGTACAGAGGACGTGAAGTGAAAAGATGGATGTATTGTAGGAGAGATAGTAGAGAAGAATAAAGGAGAGATTGAAGGACGTTCAATTAATCATGGAGTAACGTGGATTAAGATAAGGGTCTCTACTCTTATATTATATACGTACGTTGTACCGTATATAGCGTATGGTGTATATAATCCTATACCCTGAGCTGATGTTCTCCGTGGCTCCAAGGGAATAGTAATCCACGTATCATACATACATGCATACCTTAATGTGGGTTACTGTTTGTAATATTCCTGTACCTATTCATAATAGAAGGTCCTTTGGGATGTGACGAGAAAGTATCATATATGCATATTTTTCTACCTCTTTAAATAGATCTTCGACATGTCAGTTAGTCAGGGTTTTGGTCTCGTCTCTGCGATGAAGAGGTCCAGCTTTCTCTCCATGTTTTTGGAGGGCGTCCTGGTGGTCAGCGTCCTTCAAGGATTTTTGTGCTCTTTTGACACGACCCTCCAGAATCGTTTTCTTTGCCTGCTCAACAACACGATGTCTTCACCATTGCAGGTTCTGAAGATTTCTTCGTCGGGTAGGTACTCCGTCTCGGAGTTCTGTGCCTAAGATGGGTTACAGTGTAGAAGAATTAAGGATGAACATTTACGACTTACCTCGGCGGGCTTAAGTGATCACTTTACACTCGAGAAACATTCGCCATTTCAGTTCACCCCGGCTGGGATTCGAACCCAGACCTTCGTCTCTCATAGTAAATAGGGATCATATTCACTACACCACTTAGAGCGACGGCTGTGTTGACGAATTTGATGTACATTGAGTGTACACTGTGTACAGTGTTTTTATTTCAGACGTTGTAAGAAGTTGCTTCGTCCTTACTGTGTTTTCTTTTGCTTAGATTTCGTACCTATCTCGTAATTGGTCATAGCAGTGTAATTTCTATGGAAATAGTTAGTAGCTAACAAGAAACCTTACCATCACATTCTATTATTCCATTCGGACATTAAAACAACAACTGTCCAAAAATTAACATTTTAACTGCATTCGTGGATGGATAATTACTTGAATAATATTCAAGATTACCCGGCATCATCTGACAGTAATATCCGAAACTTTGTTATCACCCCTCGTATATTAAAATGTTATATTACTTCAAGTTAATGGCGGCAATAAGGAATATTTTATTAGCGCATTCAAACTGTGAGCCTTTAGTGTCTACTTTATATAATAACATTAACGTTATGGCGCTTACATCCTCTCGTAATAATATTAATATGGCAACTTAGTGAAACAATGCCCCAGGGGGCGCTGTGCTGATGTAATTATTGATGGCAATAACAAGTCAATCAACGTGAAAGGATGACTGAAACATATTTGTGATTTCTCTACCACAATATATCATAACCTATACAAACACAACACATCTACATTTGGTGTTCCACAGGGATCTGTTTTGGGCCCTCTGTTTTTTTTTATTTATTTTTTATACTAATATTAATTTAGAGCGCCACATGTTATGGTTACGTTGATGATTTTTTTTTATCAGGTCCTCGATCCATGTGGAATTTAGTTGGCAGGTACCTATATACTCGTACTCTACGATTGCTATGAGGTTCTAAAAAAATTGTACCATTTTTATACCAAAATGAATTTGGGTATGTATCTAAATAAGCCCAAAAATATTTTTGTACACTTTATAGTAAACTTGATAAGCTTGTGTGAAGAAGTCGAGTACATTGGCATCTGGAGTCGAACCTGTGCCCATCGGATTAACAGACGAACGTTTTACCAACCCGACTAACGAGCACCTCAATCTATCATTACCTATATCCTCAAGTTCCTAACTGTATGTAACCATGGGCTTTTCGGAGTCAAAATCACACCACGCGCTCAGAGATATTATCGTGAACGATCTATTGTAGATATTACATTAAATATTTTGCTTTTTGGTTATCTTTATTGTGTTCGGTGAATCCAAAAAATTAAACCTACTTACCTACCTTTATTTTTCAAGGGATCTGGGAGTGCTTACACAATCCCAAATACTTTCCTGGACACTCCGCACTAGGTTAAAAGCCTGTATCGATATGTGTGGAATACAGCGCTGGGGCTTGAACCTCAACCAACTGCGCCAAGCATCTACTCTTCAATTATAAGAGATAATTAATAAGAATTGAAACAACACTGATTCTGAGAAATAATAATTAGTAAAATATATAATTGTAGATTGTTTAGTCAATTAAAGGTAATAATGAAACTCTTTGAAGCGAAAATAATTTACTTTGTCTAAATTGTTTTCAAATTAAATAACACCTTTAGATTTTAATTTAAGTACTCAGTACCTACTTGCCTTTGTATATTTTCATGACTACTAAACTTATTAAATCCGTCAAAAAGGGTAGATTTTTTATTATCTTCAAAAATTTCATTAAAAATATTATTTCCAGCTGCAACGTTTCCAAAAGGGACTTATGCATCACGTTATTCTGCTGCCAAACTAATGTATAGAATATGTAATGTATAGAAATGAGCCATGAATGTGATTGAAATGGATTGGAAAACATTATTGTCAAACACCTGATGATGAGGATGAGAATTGGCCTACGGCCATGATGTCCTGTCCTCTATTCCTTCCCACAAGGGATACGGCTTGTTTGGATTTGTTATCCCTCTTGTAGCAGGATATTGAAGATGTCATTCCGGACGGTGTTGCTGGGGGGTAGTCCTTCCGGCTAACCCCTGGGCGGTCTAAGTAACTTTGGGCTGAAAGAGCGAATAAAAAGGCGCCTAATGTTATTCGGGTGTGAGGAGGGACCTTCAATATAAGGGTAACGGCATGATGAGTTAGATAGATGGATAGATAAGTTAATAAAGTAGGAAAAGATACCTTTTTAGAGTTTTGTTCACAATCGATGATAATTGTCAAAAGGTGTAAGTTTCATATAAATTGTTTCATAAGAAAAACTCCCTACAATCCTTCAAATAAAATACAATACATAATTAACTCAGCATGAGTGCGTCGCAAAGCCTTTACAAAATTGTTTCACAATTTCACTTTATAGCTTTGAATATTATTATTTCAAAGGGTTTTATTTGAGTTGGAAATAATCAATCGACGCCTACAGAGACAAGAGGGCTGAATTTAATTTGAGATTTAAATAATTAGGTACGAAGAGAGACACCTAATTAGGTAACAGTATTCTCAATAGGATTTTTTCCTAAATAATTGCAACTTGATTACCTATAGAGATTTTGATGAAGCTTAGTACTCGTAAAGTAGCTTCTCATTTTACAAGATTTATTATATTAACTTCACTCCGTTGTTTTTTTATTTGTCTGTGCGCAAATCTTGTAATCAGTTTTTAAACCACTTCCTGACTATTGGTTTATTGGTTTTAAGAGATCACTCGTTCTTTATGGGTGAAATGCCTAAAAAATAAAAAAAATAAAAAAATCATCCGTAGGGCTCTTGGAATCGTCAGGTTTACATATTGAACAAAATTTATACATTGCAAACTTATAAACTGGAAACTTATAAACAGTTACAGCAAAAAGAAGAATGGAAACAATAATTACATAGTGACAAAACAAAATTATAAACAAGGTGTGGATTAGTTCGATGCAGGTCTGGATGTAAATTGTCCAGAACTGAAACGTAGAGAGCTGAAACTTTGCAAACGTACGTAAACTCAGTCCACTTTGGATCAGCTTTCTCTAGAGACAAAAAATATGGAAATCGTTTAATGGGGATCCAAGGGTCTTGTGGGGTCATGTGTGATATCGTATGAAAGGGCGCTGAAAAAGAAATCCTGGACATACATCAGATCTTGTCTAGCTCGATTCTTGGAAAACACAGAGCGATCGAGAAAATCCAGTCACCGCACACCGAAATGATGTGTTCTGTCTCATGTTTAAAATAAATACATACCTACATTTTATGTTGATGTATGTAGGTTCAAGACAGAGATTTAATATATGGAGGAATAAGTACTTCCGTTGTATGTAGTACCAGTGAAGTTATATCAATATTTGTCTTTAAGATTTCATATTCACACGTCTGTATGTATTAAAGATTATCTTATGTTTGGCAACTTTTCCAAAGTGTTATCGCAAAGTAAACTACATAAACTCACTGAAATACTTCTGAAGATTCTACTGGAAGACACCAGTACTAACTGGGTATGTACCTACTTCTCGTATGTTGAAAAAATACATGAAATAAAACAAAATTTTATGACTTGACATCTTAGAACTGTTTTTCGCGGTCTTCCAGACCATGCCAAACACGCTCTTCTGAAGCGCTTGGATTCCTTCATTCCAATGGAGCCTCCCACCAAGAATAGACAGAATCAAAATTAATAACTTGTGAAGCAATTTTTTGAGATACTAAACACGGCGGTATGTGGTGACTGGATCCTCTTGATCGCTCGCTGTCTTCCAAGGCATGAGATGGACAAAATCTGGATTTCTATTCCGACGCCCTTTCATACGATACCACACGTGACCTCACACGACCATTGGATCCCCTGAAACGCTTTAATTTTTTTTGTCGCTGGAAATGGCTGACCCATTTTTGGACAATATAGTTTTGTCAAGACGAAATGACGATCACATGGTCAGACTTACACTAGATATCAAGGTCGTCCAAGGGCCACCTGGTGGAACAATATTGAGAAAGACCTAAGGGAGAAGCAGCTGACCAGTGAGATGACACAAGACAGAAAGACTTGGAGACTGCGTACCAGAAGGGCCGACTTGTAACTATTGGGAACCTATCCCAATAAACCATTATTTATAGACAAATTAAGCTCAATATTATTTACTGTAGTTATATAAATTTTGAAACATGCTGTATGTCCATCAATATAACAGAACACCTAGTGCATGAGGATACCTACACATAAGTCCCCACTAATACCGAACACCAAGTTATGTCACCTCGGGGAACTAGTGTCAAACAGAGCGGCGGCGGAGCAAACTCCCATAATGTTCCAACAAACTATCTTATGTTATTGGAGAAGAACACAGGAGATCAATAACTTTACATAGTAATAGGTAGATGGCGTGTGAAGTTCTGAGAATTCTCCAGTAATCTTGCTCAATAATGTATGAGGAAGTTGGGAGAGGTTTTCACAAGTTGGCAGCTACTGGTATGTCTACTGTCGACATGGGCGCCCGCAGAAAATTTTCTAGGGAGGGGGGGTGACATTATTTGACTATTTGCAATCATTCCAGGGGGGTAAGTGCCCCCCTTTGCCCCTTCCTGCGTGCGCCCATGACTGTCGATCCTAGTTACGGGTATTTTCGTAAAGGACGGATATACCTGCCTAACGCATCTGTGTGCATTCTTGTTCATTCTGCGCTCACTAATACTACTATAACTGAGTGTACGGACTTGCGCGTAGTCACGCTGTCTCACACTACAAAAAAGGCTCTTAACCTCCCGCGACTAGTATACCTATATTATCTTACTGCTTTGATAGTCATAACATAATTAAGCGTTTCAAACGATTAATTTAATGGATTTAAAAGATTTTACTGCGCGCTTACACTTCGTGCCTGAAATTATAATGTCAACTGAATCGTGGCTTAACTTAACAACCGAAAATATATTAATCTAATATACCCAGCTGTATCCCGACAAAAAAGACGGGTAGGCAGAGAGAACAGATCGCCAAACCCTCTCCTTCTTCTTTCTTAGCCGTTTTAATTTCAATGCTGCGCATAGGCCTTCGCTTTGACTTTCCGTAGATCCCTATCCTGGGCATGCTGCATCCACTTGCTTTCTATACGTAAAATTAATTATTGTACGTATATTCTAATGGTAAATTAAATTTTTATTTATCGTAGTAGGTATTTTTTATTCTACTTAATAACATTTCGTTAAAATATTTTCCTACCAATTTATAAATAAAAATGTGCAAATTTAATATAAAGGAGCTCGACATCTGTCGATGACTGCTCAAAACATTTCGTAGACTCGTATAATGTCAATGAATACCAAGGGTTGTGAATAACAATATTCCTTATATTGCGCAATATTATTCAATGAAAAGTAGTATTTTCCAAACACATTTGGACCGTTGCTGAGGGCATTGCCATTGTGAAGTGTTTTAAATTCAGTCAATATTGGAACAGCTTGCAAAAGTTGCCACAGGGCCTGCGTTACGTTGTTACCCGATTTCCACCAGAATTATGTATTTTGATCGTAGCTTCACTTAACCGAAAATATATTAATGTAATAACTATACGTAGTCTAGGTAATTATATGTCTTACGAGAATGTCAATCAAAACAGAGACGGATTAGATTATGTGAGAGACTTAATAATAAAACACATCACAGGGAGGGAGTGGGGAGAGACACATCACATCACATCTCACTATTATACACATTACACACTACACCACATAATAAGATACTTAACTAGTTATCTCATTTTAGCTAAACATTCATAACCATAAAGTATTATTATAATATCTAGTATTTTAGTATTAAGATAATATTATTTCGGTTATAATAATAAAGTGACTTTATGAATCTTATTTGGTTGGTGGTTGGGGATATGTAGTTTGGGTATGTGAAGAGAATGAATGATGACAGGATTGTATGAATGGATAAAAAAAGGTTTATAGTCCAGTAGCCAGAGGAAATTTGATGGCATATCTGAGAACAAATGTAAAAGTACATACTTTTTTCTATCGTCCCGTATGGTTTTGGGGGCGCTGAATCCTAATTTTAACTTTGCTACCTCGTAAAAATGATGCGTTCTGAATAGTCTCGGAAAGAACGAGAAAAAAAAAGATTTTTTTTGCACTTTTACTTATAACTCAAAAGTAATCATTTAAGATAAAAAAATCTCAAGACACGAAATAACTACAGTAAATTTCCTACAAAAGGGGATGCAAATCTTTTTTGTGGCATAAACCGTTCAGGCACAAGAACGAAAATTATATTTGTGGTAATTTTGTATCCCAAATACATCTTTGTAGAAGTGGAGAAAATCGGCGTCGGGGATCGAACTTGCATTCACCGGATTAACAGTCGAGCGTGTTAACAACCCCATAAGACATTTTACATTTATTCAGGAATGATTTTTGTCTCCAATAAAATGAGGATATGTAAGACAAATTGCATGAATGTGACGGGAGCTTAAAGTGTGTTTCAAGATAAGAATGTCATGGGATCTCTTCTGTCTAGCTACCCCAAAAGGGATGCGGCGTGAGGGGATAGAATAGAATAGAATAAAATAAATTTTATATTATACGTACGACTCCCAGAATTTCTTTTCCAAACAGTACAGCTTAACAGGGAATATACCTTCCTCTCTCCATTTTATTACATGAAGAGTTTCCAGAATACAGATATTCATCTCAAGAGCCTCTCAAGGATCCTTATAGATTTTAAGAACCGTTTTGATGTAGGCAGGTAGGTACTAGGTAGGTTGATATCTCTTCGCTGAATACATTATGAATAGGCATATTGGTATTTCAAAAAGTTACAAAAATCTGGAGACCTTAGATCTCGACAACCTTACTAAATATGCTCTGGAAAAAAATAGAGTAGATACATTGAATCTTTATCTAGGGAATGACCGTAAGAATTTTTTTTACGTCTTCTATATATCATATAAAAAATGTGAAAAACAACTCTGATTTTTTTCTAAAAGGACAGCAATTTAGTTCTCAAATGTCGCAGATATTTTTTTTCGTGTTGATAATATATTATATGCACTTAAATCTAGGGAATGACCGTAAACGTTTTTTGATTGTAGCTAAATATACCCCAAAAAGCTTAAAAATAGGCTATTCTTAACACTTTATCATGCGATTTTGAAACTTAATGGTGCGGAAAATGACCGTGACATCATAGTTGGGTCCCTAGTCAAAACATAATGTCTGTAAATCATTATATTTTGTGATGTTTAATGTAATAGAATACATTATTATGTCTTTTGATATCATGATGTATCTACAGATTACTGAATATAGACCTAATCAAATATTCGAAACAGTTCTATCTCGAGAAATGTATTTTTCCTACCTACCAAAAATCACCTCTTAATCAATATTTTTTGAAAACATGTATGACACAGTTGATGGAAACGTTCTGACAAGGCAAGTGATCGTAGATTCAAAAGAGAATACTAAAAGAAATCCAGGCCCGGCGCAAACGAAATGTAGCTCAAATGATAGGTAAAAGTGAGTAATTAAATACTGCATGTGTGGCATCATCGAAAACAATGACTAAATTTGTAAAATGCCCACGAAAGTGAACCACGGCGTTAAAACTTCTACACAGAAATCGTAGGCATAAAACACATACTTAATTAAATATCAAAATTATCCCTGGCCGCGGATAGGCCGAACTTCGTACAATTTTGCCCATTCTCCTTTCTTTGAGAAGTTAAGTATGTTAATTTCACACGAGTGTTAAGGTACAAGAAAGATCTTTTGTATAAGTACAATAAGTCCAGTCCCTATTTAAGTAGGAGAAAGTTCCAAAGTCCCCGTGTTGGTGAAAATAAGGGACTTAAAGGGCCGAATTCATTTGCATAATCATTGGAGGCTATTTGCATAAAGCGAAGACGGAAAAGGAAGTGATAATAATGTTATGGTAATAAACATGTAAACAAGCTCACCCGGGGAGTGCTCCGAATAATTTGATACGATCAATATTGAATACCTAATGGAGAACAAATTGTTACAATTTGAATAATCCTTCATTAAATAATTATACGCCAATTATGTACATCCCTTTCTGATAATACTTTCCAATAGAATGGCATTATTACGAGTATGTTCAGTTCAGAGCATTCTACCAAGATTTTATTTTTAACCACTTCCTGACTATTTAGAGACCTGAAAATTTGCAAACCTACGTAAACTCGATGACAATACAATATTTCTGTATAAAATTAGATCAGCTGTCTCCATCTTTCATATCTCCAAAGACAAAAAATATGTATAGCGTTTGAGGGGGATCCAAGGGTTTCATTGGGTTAAGTGTGGTATCGTATGAAAGGGTGCGCAAGTCAGATGTCGTCCAGCTCAAACCATGGAAGACGCATAGCGATTGAGAGGATCCAGTCACCGCATACCGCCGTGATTGGTATCTCACGAAACTGCTTCACGAGTAGAACTCATATTATCTTTTTACAAATTTTGATTCTATCTATTCTTGGAAGGAAGGCCATCGGAATTAAGGAATCCAAGCGCCTCGGAAGGGAATGCTTGATATCGTTTGAATTACCTCGAAAAACGGATCTAGGATGTGTCATAAGTCATAAAATCTTAGTTTATAAAAGTATTTTTTGCAACATTCGCGATAACAAGATAAATTTATAATCAGAGGGTTTTTTCGTCGAATAGTGAAGTTAACTTCACAGATTTAATTTGGAATTGACTGCAACTAGATTACCAATAAAATGTTATTCTCCAACATGTTATTAAAAATAGATAATTTAGATATGAATGAACAATAGATTCTCTAATCAATCAATGATTATTTTATCTGAGTTGTTATGTCTGGGTCTGAGCACCACCAGGCTAGTATTTTATATTCTCCCGAATTTCCTCGCCATAAGTTTACTCAAATATCTAATCAGCTTTCGCTACCTAAGCTATCTGGCAATATTGCTACTACCTATATAGATAGAATTAATTATTTATTGTAATTAACGCAAGTCCCGAGTTGATTAAGTTTAACCTCAGGCATATATTTTGATACATTACATTGTTAGAGCTTTCAGAATTTTCCCACTTTAATTTGTAAGCTCAATAGATCTATGAAATGTAATGATATTTTAGATTGAGTCTGATTTGTTTACTTGGATAATTGATTTAAATAATTGGTTTATCACCAATTGAAATATAATATCGTATTGTTCAAACACTTGAATCTAAAATAGACAATGCTTAAGAGTAGGCGTATTGACATTTCAAAAATTTCTAAATACGGGAGAACTTAGATCTCGACAACTAAATATGATTTAGGAAAAAATAGAGTAGATACATTGAACCTTTATCTAGTAAATGACGTAAAACATTTTTTATGTCTTGCCCACTGTGGGTAATGGAAAAGAGGCACCTGTTGTAAATTAAAAGAACGTGCGACTGTGCCGTGGGCGTCGTCAGGGGGGCAGCTGCCCCCCTAGAGATTGGAATAGATATTTATTTTTTCATACTAAATGGTAAGACCTCACAAAAAACATTACTACAACACATTTTCTCATCATAGCATAAATTTTCTAAAATTAGTATTTAAATCCATCAGTTTCATAAAAAAATTGCCTACTGAGTTATTTTTTATCACTTTTTAATAAAAAATAATTTTAATGCCAATTTCATATAATTGTGCAAAGTATTATATTCATTTTCGAATAAAAAAACTACATAATTCCCTTTTTCACTACCAATTATATCCATTTTTAAAAATTTTGCTGCCCCCCCCGCTGGTTCCGAGGCTGGCGACGTCCATGGGTTGTGCAATGTGAAACTCATTGTATTTTCTATCAGAAATTAATTAATTTACCGCTTGGGAAATTGTAACGATGTTTTTTTTACATTTCTCCGGCTATGAGAATATATGAAAACTTGGTAAGGTTATAGAATTAGCATCTAAATGGATTTGTTCCTTCTTTTTAATAGATAACTATTATGGTTAGCATTTTATTAATAGTCCGACAGACGCTGATGGTCTGCATCGAGAAAATAAAACACGAAAGCTTTACGTTGATTATAAAACTTTAAAAAAGTTTACATAAAGGAGAATGCTAAAAAAACAGTCCCGGCGCAAACGAAAAGTAACTCAAATAATAGGTAAACAATGTAAAAATATGTAATTAAATACTGCATAGATGGCATCATCGAAATCAATGGTTTAATCTTAATTTGTGAAATACTTATTCCAAGTTTTACACGGATCCCATGGATGTGTTAGTAAAAGTAGCATTAAACAGATACAATTGCGATTTAAAAGCGTATAATATGATAAGTATAAGGAAGCCCGCCTTCTTCTTCATCAGCCTTGGTCCCTCCACTGCTGGATTGAACTAAAAAATAATATTTTTTATAAGATCGTTTTAACATACTCGTACTTGTTCCTGAATTTGCACAATCGCTGTGTCTTCTGAAATTCTAACAGGTATTTAACACATTTAGCCATTGATTTTGATGATGCCACCTATTCAGTATTTAATTACTCATTTTTACCTGTTATTTGAGTTACATTTCGTTTGCTCCGGGCTTGGTTTTTTTTATAGCATTCTCCTTTATGTTAATATTTCATAAGTTGAGAAGTTATAAAGGGATTCACTGCAGAGATTAAGTTGCCCACCGTCGCCCACCGCCGCCCATCGCCGCCCACCGCTGCCGCCGATACTAAAACAGTTTTGAAACTTTATTTATGAAACTCAGTCAGTATTATTATTATTATTATTATTGCATGGAATAATAAATCATAAAGAACGTAAAAATATTACAATTTTTAATTTACAAACTTTATGGCTTTAAATAATTAAGTAGATGAGCTTTTATAATTTAATCATCCATAACTGAAGTTATTTTTATTTTAAAAGCTGAGTTGTTTCAGTCTTATGGATCACAAAAATTATATTTTTA
This sequence comes from Ceraclea dissimilis, assembly GCA_963576895.1. NCBI lineage: Eukaryota > Metazoa > Arthropoda > Insecta > Trichoptera > Leptoceridae > Ceraclea > Ceraclea dissimilis. The sequence continues at coordinate 19,905,074 of OY756363.1, forward strand.
TTAATGTTGCTATAATCCATGAACTTCGGTTGACGGACCAGGGAAGGCTTTCGCCCCCTAGAGAAATGAATAGGTAACATACCTACTAGATAAATCACAAAAAATCGCATTACAAAATGTTTCTGTATGTGTGTGTGTGAGTCATAACCACATCGCTTTCCATAATTTATGTCATTTTTTTCTAAAATTATTGTAATTGTGACAAAATAAAATTGGTTAAATGACCTGCGGCACTACATAAACCCGCCGGTTTGTGACGTATTCTTTTCAAGTATTAGACTTACCAAGCATGTCTCGTCTGATATAACCAAATCCTTTGTATACAAACCTTATTATAAGGGGGGGTAAAACGTTATTATATGTAGTTTAAGATCTATATCTTCAAATGTAAAATTAATCTGTCTACTTATTGTAATTACACAATTACACATGTTTTAAATAAATAAATAAAAAAACAATAAAATCAATTTTTATTTAAAAAACTGCCGGCGTCGCCACTTTCTTGGTAGTTAAGTTTTTTTTGTAATAAATTCAAATTCAAATAAATTGATTAATAACTAATGTCTTACATTTCTAGTATACATATAAAACTTATTACAATATTTACAATTATCCATACTACCCTCCAATGTGAGGAGACCTCGTGTATTGGAGGGGAGTTCCGGGGTTTTTATCAATTCTAATATACACAACATCAACAGCAAAACAATGACACGTTTTTTTACAAATTAAAAAAAAAACCTATAACAGAAAAAAAAAGACTACAGCAATATTAATAAATCGAATTCAGTTTGCCCTCCCTAGCTTTAAAGTTGATTGGGACACCCCTGTTCATTACTTGATCTTTGCCAGGTTACTGAGTTAGGTTAGTAACTAACAAACTAAAGTTTCAGAGGTTCCCAACATTTCATATGAGCATGTAAGATCAATAGACCTTTCAGTGAGTGTAATAATATTGTATGTATGAGTATTTGCCTCCATCCGCACCGCGTGTATTTGTGTTTGAGTTTCTAATATTTGATGTTTGATTACAGAATTATGCAAATACTTCTGAAACATTATTATCATGTAACTATGTAACATGTGTATATAATTTTATGATGTGTATATAAAGGTAAACTACATATACGTATAATCAGAGCTGGGCAGAAAAGCGTTAATCCGTTAATCGTTTATTAACGAAGTTAATATTTTGGTTAACGATTTAACGCTTTTCCCACCTCAAAAAATAGTTAACGGATTATTTAACTTCCGTTACATTTTTCATCCATTAATTAAGTCCGTTAATATTTGATTGTTTAATAAATATGTACCTAGGTGTTTGTAAAATTTCTATAAGACATTTTACTTCTTATTCAAGAATGAGACTCGCCACCCATTCTGTATGTTTTGTTTGTTGTACGCACATTGTATGTTTTTGTGTACCCACTTTGTTGGGATACATCGCGATAGTGTGATAGCAGTAGTACTTATGTACATTAGTAGTTCTATTTCATGCCATTTAACCGCGATTTTTTACATTAGCGCTTTAACGGATTAACGTTAACTTCCGGTTCATTTTTCAAAATGTAACGCTTTAACGATTAACGAAGTTAACTTTTTAGTTAACGGATTATCGATTAACGAAGTTAACTTTTTGATTAACGGTGCCCACCTCTGCATTATAATATTCTCCAAGACGTAAAATGATTACTTGTAATTTTGTAAATAAAATGTAGGTTATCATGTATTAGAGTTATCTTTAAGCTAAAGTTATCATTTAAACCACATTTCGATTAAAAAACAGGTGCGTCATATTTTGAACGGCCGGATCTCGGGCTATATGGTCGAAATATTGACACGGAGCTTTATACATCGTACAATGGTCGTCCATATGGCTACGAAAGAAGAAGAAAAATCGGTAAATATTAGGTACCTTTGCCACTGTTAGCAAATACTCTGGTAGTAATTAAACGTACCTACGCATACTGACATTTCAAAAATTTCTGAAAATGGGATCGGGATATCTCGACAACCGTTACTAAATATGATTTGGAACAAAATAGGGTAGATGCATTGAACATTTATCTAGGGGATAACCGTAAAAGATTTTTTATATCTTGTATAGATTTCTCCAAAAAAATGTGAAAAACATATCTGATCTTTTTTCCGAAAGACAGAAACTCGTTTATCGAAAGTCGCGGAAAAAAATAATAATTTTGTACTGATAATATGCATTAAAATCTAGGGAATAACCGTAAAAGTTTTTAGATAGACGCAAAAGTATCCCCAAAAAATGAAAAAAAAAAAACGCTATTTTTACCATTTTATCATGCGATTGTTCACGCAATTTTGAACCTTAATGCCGTGGAAAATGACCGTGACGTCATAGCTGGGTCGCGAGTCTTAATATACCTAATGTTATTTACAGCTTAGTAATATTTCAATATAATATTATATTTGATGATTTATATAGTGACTGTATGATGATATCTCACTCCTACTTGTGTTTTTATTGCCTCAGTGTTTCTTATTTTATTGTGGAGTGGAGACTAATGCTGAAATAATAGGGGGTATGTACGTAAGTATAATTTGTTGAATGTTGTGTACATGACTTGTGGCTTTGCATTACTTAAGCATTAACGATCGTTTCAAAAGAATTATTAACATTATAAATACATTCGCCGAGCTGAAATAAAAATATATTTGCCATCCACAACACGGTAGGGTAGTTAGCCCCATAATAATAAAGGGGTAGTTATTCTAAAACAGTAAAACCAAATATATTAGGTATTAAGTACTTACATACTTTTTTTCTTAGCGGTTTTATCGCTAAACGGCGCCCAAAATAGTCAAATTATTTTTATTATATTATATGACATACGCTATTTTCGAACATTTTTATTTCTATTATTTTTTTTATATTTTAAATATGTATTCTATCATTCGTTCTCGTGTTTTTTATAAAGCGTATTAGTTGCATTTGTGAATAAAAATAAAAGTAGGTATTTGATTTATTTCTCAAATCTGGATTTTGGTCCTCAAACTAAAAGTATGGCATCTCTCCCCCACTAACACATTTTTTTTTGCTTTCTTCACTTCACACAGCGCCACCTTGACATTTCTATGTTATGTTGTAGGATTAATACATAAAACGTTATTGGCGAGGTTGCCGTCACCGTCGCTAAGTAAATGTATGGAATAACAGTTCCTTAACAACGAGTATGACAGACCACGTATTATATTCTGTTAGGAGATTTGACAGGATTGGTGGTCCTGTTTGATCATTATGCTATGTTGCCAACTGTTGCAGCACGGCTAGAGTACCTACTCTAGGAGGCAGTGACACACATCGTGATTACAAAGTATTGCAGATTTACTTGCATATATCCTCGTGTACTATGTTCACTAAATCGTTTGAGAAGTGTTCACATGGAATAGTATAATTGTGACACTGTTTCTCTATGTAACGTACGTAAATGCAAACTGCATTGACACTGACAAAGGGAATGTATTACTGCATCTGCAGTTTAAGTAGTGGAGAGATATTTAGTCCTGTGGAGAGTTAAAGTATTATACCTGTGCTCGTGTCATTTCAGTGATCAGAATAAATAACGTATTTGATGTTTGTACATAGAAGTTCTCTTATAGTAATGATACTGAAAAAAAAAACATAATGTCGGTGTCTGATGTGCGCTAGATAAATATTGAGATTTATTTATTTATTACATTACAAACGGCCAAAAGCCTTTTAAAAAATTTATACAATAAGGTCAATAAAAAAAAAATCAAAAGTTATTACACAATTCTACACAACCCAGGAAAAAAAGTAAAAGATAAAAATTCACAAATCAATCATATAAAAAAAAAACATAATATAAATTTCACAACTCAAAGAAGAGCATAAAAAGGAAAAATCAGAAAAGTATATTGTGTCTTTACCCCTTCAGTGTATTATAACACCCAACAAAATAGTTGGGTGTTATTTGCAACAACCGAGCGTGACGACTATGCGCATAGAACGGGTTGAATCGCACAATCGGTTGACTCGCACCGATGATAGAACGAAGAACAATGTAACCATAGACAATCGAGCGAATCACTGAGTGAATTTTAATGGATCCAGAACGAACCCATATTCTTTAGCACACCCATTTTTTTATAAAAAAAACATCTGCCTTCCCCGCAAGGGATGATGCTTGAGGGGGTAGAATATAATAGATGGACTCATACGATATACTACGGTATAATGACTTAATCTTACACATAGCAAATTTTCATAATATATTCATAAGAATCTTTCAGTTCCACATTTGTAAGTTAATCGCCTCATATATTATAATTTAGTAGGTAGTCCCAATGATTTATTCTAGTTCATTACAAACACATAACTCATACAAACATTCAGTAAGTTGCTAACGCATCACTGCGCCACACTGCCAAAATATTACAGATATTTTTATTTCATTACTTCATTATTAGTTCACCACCTCTTCAACTTACATAATTCTGTCGGGATTCGGGTAACAATGTAACGCAGGGCCTGTGGCAACTTTGCAAATTTTTCGAATTAATACAGAATTTAAAACGCTTCATGATAGCAGCACTCTCGCCTAGAGTCGATTTTTTTTAGCAATAGTATTATTTTTCTTCGTATTTAAATTACCTGAATTCTGTGCAACCATCAATATCTATAGGGGAATAAAACAATAAGTGAAGTGTAAACAATAAATTCCACGTAACTTGTATCAGCGTGCATTACTTGTAGCAGCGTGCAGGTAGTAGGTATTAACAAAATTTTCCAAGTATTTGCCATTATACTTCTGTACCCAAATTGATTCGGCGTCTACTGTCTTAGAACAGACTTCGGTCTAGTGAGGCAGTAAAATTTTACCAGGTAGTTGAGCGACTGGTGTGGTGATTTATTTATATATGTGTATATCAGAATTCATTGTTTTTGCATTCATTCATTCAAATAAACTGTTTAATGTTTTTCTCCACTCTACTTCCCTACACCCAGGTACCTAGGTCATTGAATCTCCCAATGTGTATTTATTAATTATAGAAGTAATGTCATTTTGTCATTTTTAAGTTATGATTTATGTATTTTTATAACCTCATTAAATAAACAAATGAACAGCGTAATTTTTGACGGGTTACAGCAGAGCTAGTAATACATATAATAATGACATTCACAAATATGAAGACAACATAATATTATTGAGATGATTTATTTAGTATCCCAAATGCTTATACAATAATTTATTACAATACTTAGTAATAATTATTAAAGTGTTGCATTGATTTATTACAATTTAAATTTTCTTCACAAAAAGAACTATATTATTTTTTCGCACTGCATTACATTTATCTACTATACAGGAGTGGGTTGCAATAATCTCATAGCTGAATGAAAAATGTGTGAAATATCTAAGAGCAACTATTGCCGAAATAACTGAGAAATCAATTGCTCCAGTTGGGGCAATTAAATGGAGCAATGAGTAGAGCAATTATTTCGACAATATGTATTCCATTTCATCATGTCTGCGACGCGAATTGCTGAATATCAAATCGGTTTAGAAATGTTAGTCAATATCTTTCTCGTTTGCAGCTTGCACTCAATATCGTTTTGTCTCGCTTTAAATATTGCCGAAATAAGATTGGAAAATAATGTATGATTTGCCGCAATTAGTGCTCAAAAAATTGCTCGTGTAAGAGCACCTTTACAGGGTCATGGTGGTACAGGAGTAGGTACCTATACCTATATAATATTTTACTCAGGTATTTCGAGCGAAACTTAATCAGCTTTTTATTTGATTTGCGGCTATGCGAATTATGCACTTCCGCCTCTATCTATAGGTACCTACAGTAGATTAGGTATAATACCTATACCTAATTAATGTATGATGTGACGGTATATCATGAATATCCGGGAGTATGCAGCATATAACTATGTACCTCATAGCGGATATTACATTATATCAATACATACCTGGACGATTAATTTAATTAATATGGTAGATACCCACTTACTCAGCTGACGACAGAATACAAGTAGGTAGGTATACCTTATTATTGAAAGCTGCACTGTGATATGTGTCAGGTCTTTGTGTCAACAAGTGCATTCTTATATTAATTTATTACTTTTTATATAATTAAAATAAAATATGCATACAAACAAACATCTTCTTCCCCTTCTATCCTTGGCCGGCTCGGGGGCTCAAAGCCTCTGTTTATCTTCGCCAGAGGCCCCTCTCATTTGCAGTTTTCAGGAGATGCATTTTTGGTAATTCAATATTTTAGAAATACATGGTTTATTGTTTATTGTTGTAAATCGTCCCTAGGCCATTTGCAGGCACGTGGACTCGTCAATGTTACGGTCATAGAAAAAAAGTGTGACCCCATTTTAAAATAAAATGAATTTTGAACCATTTTGATTCTTTTAGTGCACGGTAACTAATAAATGTAAATTTTGTTGGATCATGAAACAATGATATAGCTCGTGCGAAGAATGGCTGAGCAGTCGTCAGAGCCAACCGACGCTTTTCATCTACCACCTGTTAATAGTGACCATGCAACAGTAATGATTGAGGGACAACTCAATGTTTTGGTTTTTTTGGAAGATAAATGAAGCTAATGATAAAAACCTGGGGTTTTGAGATGCGTATGCACATAATAAATTAAGGCTTAACATTTAGTAGGCACTTACAAGATCCGCGAGATCCTCTCGTCTTCGTAGTTTGTAAAAAGTAGTCGTACCGCGGGTCACTAAATTTTAGTTGCCTTTTCAGTTTATCCAAAAAATTTCAATTGAATGAATTTAATGGAAGCTATTTTGTTACCGCTATGTGTGCTGGCGCTCAGCTCACGTCAGCGAAACATCCATATTCCATAAAATTATGGAGATTCACGTAACACCATATTATTATACGTACCTATGATTTTATATGATTTTGAGATTGGTTTCCATATAAGATGAAGTGTTTGAGGCTAATATTATTAATGAGTAGTAATATTTATCTTGGATTTGAGGTCGTCTTGTGAATATTCTGTTTCCACTCCACATCACGGAGACGTGCTGCGAAGTCTTCCAACTGGATTAGGAATTAGGATCGTGTGACGGGAGAACTTTGTCTCGAGGATGGACTGGCAGCCCCCAGCTATAATATCTACCTACCATACGATAGCATACACACAACACACACCATAAAATATATCGAGAAAATCTGGTAAACAAATATCTACTCGTGTGGACTGTTGGAACTAGATAAGCTCTAGATTCAGCCAGAGGCGACACCAGGGAATATAAAGCACTTTCCTAAATATTTTAAAATCCAACTTTTTTGTATATTTTGAACATAAGTAAGTAATCTACTTGCCTGTCATAGATTTGTCTACCTCGAAACCCGCCAAGTCTAGATACATTTGATATATTTTTTTGCTATTGAAGACTTTCAACATTTATATTTTTCTTAGTATTGCACCAGAACAGGCTATCGCCTATTGAGGCAATCAAATCCAGTACTCGATTTTGTTCAAATTGTGCTTTGGTAAATGTTTTTTTTTTTTATAATAAATAAATGAAACGATAACATCATCAGGTTTTTCTCTGATAAAAGGATCATTCTTTACTATATATCTTTTGAGACAACTACCTACCAGTTGTTCAACAACGACGTGTAAAGAAATCCGATGTTTCACAAGATATATAGATACTTACATAAAAAAAAACACATTAAAAAATGGTATGACAATGGATTAGAAGGGGTACGAATCATATTATAGTTCCAGTGGTTTTAGTCCGAGAGCCCGCTGCTTAATTTATGACGTATCTGTTTTTTGATCGAAATGTGGTACAAATGATAGCTTACCAATAGGGTTTTACATCGCACTAGGGTTGCCTATCAAAATCTTGCCGCAACCCCCCCTGCCCCCCCCGAAAAGGTCCCTCTTCGCGGTTTTTCGCATTTTGTAGGAATATGGTAAGAGATAGGAGAAAGTAGTCAATGGCAAAAATAATCCTTGCTAAATTCTCTACAAAAAATGTTAATACAATTTTTTTATAGGACTAGTAGTTTACCCGTAATGGCCGGTCGAAAAACAGGATATTTTTTGAAAAAAAAAAAAAAATTTTGGATTTTTTTCTTTAACTTTCTTCCACCCATTATCACTAACATTTTATGGAAAAAAATATTTGGCCTGCGGCGCTATATCGCTGGTTATTTTATGAAAAACTAAATTTTAAGAATTTTCGTCACAGAGTTTTATTGCAATAACTCCTAAATTAATTGATGTATGAAAATAAATTATATCTCGTTTTGTAGCTAAGACTATGGTAATTAATTCTTTCTTTGACTATTTTCCTGTAGCTCTTATCAATTTTCAACCAATTTAGTTTAAATTCATTTTTTTAGTTTTTTAAATGAAATTCGGTTTTGGACCGGCTATTGCGGGTAAACTGCTAGTTCTACGAAAAAAATGACTTAACATTTTTTGTAGAGAATTTAGCAAGGATTATTTTTGTCATTGATTACTTTCTCCTATCTCTTACCATATTCCTATAAAATGCGAAAAACCGCGAAGAGGGACCTTTTCGGGGGGGGCAGGGGGGGTTGCGGCAGGATTTTGATAGGCAACCCTAGTGCGATGTAATACCCTATTGGTAAGCTATCATTTATACCACATTTCGATCAAAAAACAGATACGTCATAAATTAAGCAGCGGGCTCTTGGACTATTTAGCCTGTTGACGCTTAGTATAGGTTTCCATAAAAAAAAATATGACGTGTTTCATCAATGTATTTTTTACCTGGCGTGGTGATTTTACCCGATCGTGTCACTCGGAGCAGTAGCATCATACGGTACAACCCTACTCACGGCCCTGGCCACAGTACCAACATTCAACATACACACATCAAATAACGTTTTCTGTTCGATATTGCAAAGAATGTGTTGCTAGCTGAGTACACAAACTTTATGTGAGGGGATATTCAATCAGTGTGCTATGTACTCCCATATACTATAACACCTATATTCCTATGTACTCGCACTATTATCTAGTTAGGATAACAGCGCCGCTATCGTTTGCAACGTTTACCGTCGTAGATTTTACGAGTACAGTTTGCAACGCTTGGATCCCTCGCCGAGTGAGAAGTAGTAAATATGGCGAGTACCAGAGTACATACTCAACGTGGGATGGTATTTTTACTGCTCGATTCCGCAATTCAAAATTTTGATTAAACCTTTTCCATTCCTCACTCTATATTTTACAAGATTTTATTTAACTTCACTGTGTTGTTTTTTTTCTTGTTTGTACGCAAATATTGTAACCGATTCTTCAACCACTTTCTGACTACTTACTTAAAGAGCTGAAACATACATAAACTCGGTGACAATGCAATTCTGTAGGTACTAAATTGGATCGGCCTACTCCAGAGATGTAAGTAAAATGTAGTCAATGTAAGGCGTTCGAAGGGATCCAGGGTCTTGTGGGGTCATGTGTGGTATCGTATGAGAGGGCGTTGGAAAAGAAATCCATAACGTAAGTCAGATTTTTTCCAGCTCCAGCCTCGAGAGACCGAGCGATCGAGAGGATCCAGTCACCGCATACCGCCATGCTTTCGGTATCGCACGAAAGTGCTTTACTAGTAGAACTCATATCTTTTTTCCAGATTTGAATCTGTCAATTCTTGGATGCGAGGCGCCATTAGAATGAAGAAATCCAAGCACCTCAGGAGGACGTGTTTGGTATGGTTTGCAAGATCGTGAAAAACGGATCTAGAATGATGTGAAAATCTTGTTTTTTTTTAATAAAAGTACCTACGATCACTTTCTTTTATATAAAAAGATCCGGTTTTGCATACACATCAAACTCAAATACTTTCCTGCACACTTTGCACTAGGCTAAAAGCCTGTATCGCAAAGTGTGGAATACATCACCAACGCCGGGGTTCGAACCTGACACCTTCCGTGTGAGAGACTGCCACCTCAACCAACTGCGCCAACCATGTACTCGGCATTTGTCATCATAATTCAGATTTTCAGTGCGGTTCACTATCTTTCTCTCTTAAGGGTGCGATTATAGCACACATTGTCATTGTGTAATTGAATCTTTGTAACACAATAGACAATATCATGCTCCGATACTGCCCAGACAAAAATACAATTATTGTACAATAGGTATCGGTACACTAGAAGAATAAAGTAAGAAAATATCAATACTGGGAACACAATAGCTACAGTGATTGCGGGTGAAATCTTTCCTTTGTAATTTTTCACAAAAGAATTTGATTGTTTCGTGGAAAGAAAAGTTGAACAATAAAAACAAAACATTAAAAATAATCAATTAAGTCGATCTGTGTTTTATATTGAGTAATAAAAGTTGTTTAGAGAGAGTAATGAAATGGAATGAAAGGAAAGTAAATTGTATGGCGGGGTGTGTGGTGTGTATATACTCGTACGAGAGTTGCTTTGCTTTTAAGACTTACTTTTATTGTTTATTGTTTATATTAAGATATATAAAGGTGCTATTATTACACTCGTTTAGAGTTTAGCCACCTACCTCCATGTAATATATTGTGTAATAAGGGTGTACTAAAAGAACTATTTTATACCTTTTAATTTTTTTTTCTTCTAGACAATGTACAAATAGTATGCAACGAATTTAATTCCTGAGAAATTCGCAATTAACCAGAAACCACAGAATAGGTAGAAAATGTATTGTAGTAAGTACTTAAAAAACGATGTAAGTATTATAATATATTAATACAGAGAAAGGGCAAATTTTTATTTAGTATGATTGGAGTTGAGATAATTGGTACGTGTAGAGAGAGTGAACGATAAAAGGATAACAAAGAAAATATACCTGGGTGCAAGAAGCGGTGTAAGGAAGCGCGCCCGTCCAAGAACCACATGGTTCGACCATGTAGACCAGATTCTCGAGGACGGACGTGTTCTGAGTTAAGGGAATTTTAGAGTGTGTATGACGAATTGAATGAATGTGAATATTGCGAAGGAAGATAAATTTATTACTTGTGTATAATATGGAATGACATCGTAATAATTTTGACCTAAATCATAAAATTCCTGTAAAAGAATTAAAATGATATTTTATTGTATAATCTGCTGTGAAGGTAATAAGTTAAACGGTTTGGATTTAATGAAATGGGAGCAAACACATTGAGATTAATCATACAATACCTACAATATTATGTTACTTAACAACACGTGTATTCTGTATTCAATACTGGTGTACAGGGGCGTAGACAGGAATTTATTTCAGGGGGGCTTCGAGGTCTGGTGTAGTATTTCAATTCTCAGGTTTTTCCTAAATGTTTTAGTTTTCATGAAAGATCAAGGCATACGCCTTTCCCACAGTATTAAGCATATTTACTGTGTAACTAAAATAGAGATATATATAGCCGTCTCAATATTAACGCATCTGGATATATTTCTGGGTTAAAACATGGAAAATCTTGTCCGAAAACATTAATAAGGCTCGTAAAATAAAACCGTTCAGTCCAGTTTATTTTGGTGAACAAAACCACACTTGAATTAGATTAGTGCCGCAGTCAAAATATTTTAACGGAACAGCTGTGATTTAATGTATTTTCACAATATTTATTGAAACTTCGTGACATGATGAAAAAACGATGTGGTAATAATCACCAATGTATAAAACAAGGTGGTCTGATGATGTTAGAAAATGGATGCAGTGTGCCCAAAACAGGGGGCTGTGGAGGACCAAAAGAGAGGCCTATGTCCAAAAATGAAGCTAAGTGGCTGCAGAAGAAGAAGTATAAAACGATAGGTTGGCTGGCAAATTTCGGGGGAGGGGGGGATTTGGGGATCTGAACCACCAATCTCTCCCCCTCCACTACGCCCATGGCACTGTATCCTGCATTGTGTCCTTTATGAATGAAATATTGAATTGTAAAGCTTACTTGCTATATTATTTAACATGTTAGGATCACATTACACGCATTAGGCTTTTTCTCTCAGTATAAGCTCCGTAAGCTCCTCGCTGAATTTAATGACAAAAGTGTGGAATAAATTATACGGAGCTTTACAGTGCTTAAGCAAATAAACCTTATGTCGTGAATTCAGAATAGGTATAGGTATGTGATGTACTCATCAGCATCATTATTCATACTATTTATTTTATTTTCTTTTGATCATACAAGGCGTAAGCCATTTACAATTTATGTTTAAATGTACAACATTTATAACTATATACGTAACTTAAAAATAGTCTTGTAAAGTTAGTAGGCATATTGACATTTCAAAAAAATTTAAAAAACGGGTGACCTTAGATCTCGACAACCTTACTAAAAATGCTTTGGAAAAAATAGGGTAGATACACTGAACCTTTATCTAGAATGTCGCAACGAAAAAACTAATTTTTAAATTGATAATATTATGCTTTCAAATCTAGGAAATGACCATAAAAATTTTTTTGATTGAGACGAAATTAAACCCAAAAAGTGGAAAAAAAAGCTATATTTAACATTTGTATAAATGAAATGACCGTGACGTCAAAGTTAGGCTCCTAGCTTTACATATAGAAAGAAAAAAAAGGAAAGTACCCACATATTTAGCGTGAAGTATTTTGTCAAAGTGTTGTCATCAAAAGAGTACGTGACATAGGTAAATGAATGGTTTATATTGTAAGTACTTATATTTAATTATGTCGTCTCATTATCATGGCTTACCCCTGGAGGGATGTTGTTTTATGTTAGATAAATAAATAGAATGTGGATGGTACATTCATGCAAATGATACAACAGAGGTACTAGAGATACCTTCTCTTCTCACTTGCTTATGTTATAACTAGCTCTAATCCGTCAAAAATGACGAGGTTTGGGTAGGTAGAGGGAACAGATCGCCAGATTTATAACTTAAAACAGTCCCTATCCTTGGACGTGCAATTATTTATTTATTATCAATCTTCTTTCTTAGCCATCTCTTGAATGTAGGACTGCTGGATGTAGGCCTCTTCCAATTTTTTCAACTCCTCTCTTCTTTGGGCTTTCCGGATTCACCCTCTACCAGCGACGGGGACAATATCATCGGCCCATATTTTCTGCGGCCGGCCTATTCCTCTTTTCATGTACCGCAGTCTCCATTTCAGGATTCTGGGTGCCCATCTGTCCACCCCCTGTATACAAATCAATACACGGCATAAAGCCAATTTACAAATTGCATTTTTTTACATTCACTGTTAATACAAATTACAAACAGAAAATTAATAAAGTAGCTTACTTATTTTACAATACAGTATTTACCGATTCACTTTATAAATCAAAATGTACACATTAAACAATCCCGCCCTTCGAAACAGGCGAATTAGGTATATAAAATTCGACATCTATCGGTAACCATTCAAAACATTTTCATAAGATTTTGCAGGCTCGAAATTATGTTAGGCAACATTTTGTCAATGAAAAGTAGTGTCAACCGAAAAATTTCGACTCTAGGTGTCAGAGCTGCTATCACAAAGTGTTTTAAATTGCGTATACATATATTTAAATTCAATTGTCTGTATTGGGTATAAAATTACAAGATATATAAAGAAAAACAAATGATTTCACTAGAACTCAATATTACATAAAAACTACTTACTCCCCAACATTGATCAGAGCTCGTGGTTTGGAGAGGATTTATTCGATCAAGTTGCGAAAGTTGCCACAGGCCCTGCGTTACATCATTAGGTACATGATTTCCACTGGAATTATGTAATTTGATAGATACTATAGTAAGGTGTATTTTTTATAAATGTAAATGAATATTGTAATTTATGCAGAGTTCATACGTAGGTCCCCGTTAATGAGTTTACCTTCAAACAATTGTACCTAATTACTACTAACATACCTTCATACAAAGATAGTACCTTCCTACATAAATAATATTGTTCTACCTACCTTATATTATATCTACAAATTACTGCCTAGTTCAGAGGTTCCCAATTCATTTTGGCTACGGAACCCTAATTGATCTACCTTTTTTGGGGGAACCCTATCTAACGCAAATGTGTTTTACACTGTAATGCCACACAATGATATTAATATCAAATAAATAAATAAATCTCGACAACAAAAATGCAAATTGACAAAAAATACATTTTACACACATGACACGTTTGTATGTTACGAGTATGTTTGACTTGAAAAGAAAAACGATATCATAGTTAAAAATCTTTACTGTACGTAGGTATTTAATGTGAAGAATGATATTTCAGCATTTACTATGACACTTCTGCAGAACCCCAGAAACAATTTAGGAACCGCAGCTGGCCTAGTTCATCTCAAATAGAGACGTTTAGAATGCTTGATTCATTCAAACAACGATGAACAATCTCTTCTCCATTCTTCTCGGGTGTACCGTATGTAGATTGTCGATGTTGTCGAGCTATCGGCCTACTTGCTGAGGCCATCTTCAGGACTAACTAGAGTTTTTAGTTTCTGTGTGTCTCTAAGGGGAACGTTGGAGGATTAAGTAAACCAATGCGGGTGTAAATTGATACAGGCAGGTGCCAATCCTACATAGTATTATGATAGTGCAATGCAATCAAATAATAGTGTTTGTGTTTGCATTGCAATAGTTACTGCTAAAAGCCCAGAATTACCATACAGCATGTGTAATACGAGTACTTTAGTTATTCCAATTTCTATTTTAATTCAGTTTGTATATCGCTTCAATTGATATCATATAATAATATATACCTAATGGTTTTACATTGCCCCAGTACAGTAGATTGCTACCAATCCATTTATCAAACGATGCTCTATTGTTGGGCAATTTGTGGATACTGTTGTGTATGTGCTACAGTTAAAGCCTAAACTGCCGTTAATGTGTGCATTCACTACTCAATGTATGCATTAACTGATGATTTAATTCAAAGTATTAACTCCTTGGAATGGCTACCAAGAACAAGCTGAAGAAGCTTCGGCAGACCCCAGGCAAGGTGGTCAGACCACATCAGGAAATGTGCCAGTGATGGATGGATGCAGTCTGCGCAAGACAGGAACTGTGGAGGAGCAAAGGGGAGGCCTATGTCCAACAATGGACCTAAGTGGTTGCACAAGAAGAAGAATAACTCCATATAAAAATGAACGCTATAGCTAGTGAGTGAACACATTCACTAGTCAATGTATTCGTTAACTACTGTGGATTCGTTAAAGCATAAACAACAACCAACATGTTATATTTTTATAGGTTTAAGGTGCATTTTCGCGTGGCATTCTGAATTACTATGGGATTTGTGCTAAAAAAATGTATATTTGTTGAGGTAATCCCGCTAAGAAATATTTCTCACTAAACAGTTCGTATGGATAACAGCTGTTCGCGAATGGTAGCCATTTTACTAGGTACATTTGTGTTAGATTGTGCACGATTTGACTGAATCTCCTCAGTAAAAGTACGCACTAACTAGTCAAAGCGTAAATTAGAATGATCGTGAACACATCAACTGAGCGTGTCAGTCATTGTATACATTGGCTAGTTAGTGCATGCATTCACTAAATGTACGCTTTGACGGTAACATAATGCATTGCATTCGTAGTATGAGTTTAATTGAAATTTGCAAACAATTTGATGAGAATATAAATTATCCTACCATGCCTAGTATGTAGGTACAATAATGATACTCTGATAGCATTATTTCTTGTTTAAATTCAACAGCTTTGGTTGGTATTAAAATGTAGTTCTACGTGATGCACATTGTATTTTGTGACCTATATAACCTAATATAGTATTGCAGAGTAATTTGTGCATTGTGGTGGACATTATGCATTCTCCCCACATAAGTGTCCTGAAGTTTTTGACAAATAAACAAAAAAACGCACTGAAATTTTACAATGTAATTAATTTACCATGATCCAAAGCAACTCAAATGATATTACGTATTATCATTGCATGTTTTCCCAATTTCACAAAAAGGTTTGAGGTTGAAGCTAGGTAGGCTAACCAACTATGACGTCATTGTCATTTCCCACGGCGCGTTATAAAATGTTAAAAATAGCCTTTTTATGGGGTTAATTCGCTTCAATAAAAAAAACTTTGGGAAAACGCGTTGGTGTCTTTCGGAAAAAAAGATCAGAGGTGTTTTGTATTTTTTTTAGAAATCCATACACGATATAAAAAAATCTTTTACGTTCATTCCCTAGATGTATGTTTGCATGTTCAATGTATCTATACTCTATTTTTTTCAAAGCATATTTAGTAAGGTGTCGAGATATAATTAGTTCTCCCGTTTATATAATTTTTTGAAATGTGAATATGCCTATTCTTAACGCCGCGGGAAATGTCCGTGACGTCTTAATTTGGTCCCAAGCGTTAACCGATCATATGTTAGGTACGAGGTTAAATTCACAATTGATTTTTCCAGAAAAATAACATTTCAAATAGGATTGAAGTGTGTTCTTTGTGCTATCGATATTAAAAGAATAAAATAGAAAACCAGTCACTCCATGTGACGATATCATTATATATTTTTTCAGCAGACATTTTTATTTATCACATCGTGTAAGAGGCACCCTGTATAACTTCCCTATACAGGGTACTAGCTGAGTTACCCGTGCTTAGCAACGGAAAATTTGACAAAACAACCCGGCATACTTTATAGGCTTGAGCTGGACAAAATATGACTTAAGATCTGAACTTCTTTTCCAACGCCCTTTCATATGATACCATACATGATCCCACGCAAAGCTTGAATCCCCTCATCATCATGGCTTCTCTTAGGAAAAACTTTTTCTCCTAAATCCGGAGACGTTAGAACACAGAGCATATTATCGCAAATGTTATTCTAAATTTGAGGTGGTCGGTAGCCTGGCTGGTAACGCGCTCGACTGTTAATCCAGTGGACGCGGGTTCAATCCCCGACTTACTCCACTTCACAACACAAGCTTTTAAGATTTCTGTGAAGTGTACAAATATGTATTTTGGTTTATTTCAATAAACCCAGATTCATTAAAAAAAATTCGCTGCAATCCGTCGGTCAATACTGTAAATATGCGAACACTTACAAAAAACCGACTTTATTTTATATGTATAGATTTGGAGATCTTTTTAAGTTGTTGATCGACGTGCTGTCAACATCTCAAGTCACTGCTAGTGATGTGTCAATCCTTATTTATCCACATCAACGCAATATAAAGACCTCCTCTCTCTGTCTGTCCTCCTCGTCTTCCTTCTTACTCACAACTTCTAATCAACAAAATACCTGGAAGGTTAAGATGACATTTCTTTTTTAACGGTCACTATTTTGTTGCCAATCAATGTAAAGGTGCGCTTACACGAGCAATAATTGAAATAAATAAGATTAGCTACGTTCGACCTCTCTCTCGCTAGCTGCCGCTCAGATAAGATGTATGTATGAAGCGAAATAATATTACAATGTCTACAACATTCTTTAATCATTTGCTTATTCTTCAGTATTTTTTTGTTTTTCTATACTTGCATGTAACCTTGAACTATTATGGTTTGAATTGCCCCAGAACAGAGTATCGCCTAGTGAGGCAATAAAATCCAGTAATTGTTTTTTGCTTTTGTTTTGCTTTGTTAAATGCTTTTTGGATACCTATTGAATAAATGGAATGAAATGAAAATAAATGAATTTTAAAGGAAGATTGAGGAAAAAATGACTTTTTACTGCACGCACCATACCTGCACTCAACCAAATCATCCAGTAGGTAGGTAAGTTAATTTTAAAAAATGTAGGCAAAATACTGACATAATAAACTAACAAGTTGATGTTACGTGTAAAGCGACCTTTACAATCATGACGTCCTTCCCAATAAAACATCCAATAAATTACTCCATCAAACATCACATCAGGTTAACCTTTCCTTAATAGGTGAGGTTCTTTTCTCCTGCGTAGATTATATTGACAGCCAGACAATTAAATAATATACACTTGCCTTTAATAATATCGTTTCTTTCAAATACTCGTACGTTTCATTTCTCATTCTAACTAATTTTACCATTTTTCTAGCACTAATTTTTAGTAACATTGATTGAATGATGCTAAAAAAAATAATTTCTTACAAGGTTTTTTGACTTCACATCCTCGAACTCTTTTTCGCAGTCTTCCAAACTATACCAAGCACGCCCTCCCGGGGTGCATGGTATCCCTCGTGCCCTCCTCGTCCATTCCATTCATTCAGTGGTTGAAAAACCGATCACAAAA
This sequence comes from Ceraclea dissimilis, assembly GCA_963576895.1. Lineage (NCBI taxonomy): Eukaryota > Metazoa > Arthropoda > Insecta > Trichoptera > Leptoceridae > Ceraclea > Ceraclea dissimilis. The sequence continues at coordinate 19,923,239 of OY756363.1, forward strand.
TTTCTTCTTGGACAAACAAAAACCACCATGAAGTCAATCAGTATCTTGTAAAAAAATATCTCTAGCTAGAAGAACTTATCCATAAAAATCCTACTATATGAAACGCGTCAATCAATATTATTTTATGATGATATTAATGTTATGTACACGGACCGGGTTGCCAAACAAAAATGGCAGTGGGTGGGTCATGTTGCCAGACAGGGGACAGAGCGATGGACCCCCAGAGTTCTAAAATGGAGACCGTGGGACAAAAAGAGAAGAGTAGGTCGGCCACAGAAAAGATGGGCCGACGATATAATCCCAGTCGCGGGTAGAAGATGGGCTCGCAAAGCTCAGGATAGAGGACAATGGAAGAAAATGGAGGAGGCCTATATCCAGCAGTGGAGAGATGGCTGAAGGAAGAAGAAGAAGAAGACACAAAGATAAGAAGGGTAGGGTAAACATCGGTGGCGAAGGGTGGATTGGCGTAGTAGAGAAGCCGGAGCATCAAAAGTCCTCCCAGTCAACGCCGTATTTACCCCTCCCAGTCACGGCCTTCGCCCTCACAGGGACTCCGTGAGGCTGACTTCATACAAAATCTAAGAAAACTTTACAATGCCATAATAATTAACATGTTTTTCAACAATACCACAAATCTCCGAAAAAAATTCTTATGCATTATTTTAACTATTATTAATCATCCTAAATCAAAAGGTAACTCGATGGGAATCGTGTTCTTAGGTAGCTTCACGCCTGGTACACATACTCGTACATTACGTATTTATAGGCAGTTGTAGTTTATTAACATTTACGTATAGGCATTAGGTATTAATAAGTATTTCCAGTATTTGAACAATTTATTTATGACTTTGCTATTTGCTCGCAATCATTTACTAACTTAATTCTACGTTATGTATGAGAGGAGAAGTCAATATATTGTATGTAGATACACATCTACCTATACATTATAGTTCATTGAACGATATCAAAATCAACAAATTATTTTAGTGTGTAGGTTTGTGCCTCTATTTATTATATTTTTTTTTGTAAAAATGAATCTGGGTTCATCGAAAAAAACCCAAATACATCTTTGTACACTTCACAGAAAGCTGAAAAGCTTGTGTTGTGAAGTGGAGTAAGTCAGGGATTGAACCCGCGCCCACTGGATTAACAGTCGAGCGCGTTACCAACCAGGCTACTGACCACCTCGTATATAACTATATCAGGGTATAAGACTACTAGGTTGGCTCAGTTTGTTAGTATTGTATGTTTGTTTTAATTGTTCTTGTTATGACTTGACAACACATTTCTCAGTATGATCAGCCAGAAGAGTCATCAGCTCATCAGCCTAATAGTGGGAAACATTCACCTATCCAGATATCACAGATATAGAAGTGCTGTACCGCTCAGATATACGAGTTCTGCTCTATATGTGCCTGAAATATCAGTATTTAGAAATCGTCTTACAATATTGCATGATATTTGCATTTTTATGTATAAATTTATCGGTAAATATATATTTTTTCAATTATTTATTAGCGATTTTGGTATTTATTGTACCTGTAGCCGATAATTGCTAATGGGATTATATATACCTGCTAATTCTGTATATTTAGGTACGTATTAACCCTGCGACGGGTTGTTTGAATTTTAAATGTATTTGATGGTACAGCGATATAAATTAAATAACTGATTTTAGTTATTATTATTCCTTAATGAGATTGTAAATAAATAATTGACATATCGACACGCCAAGAGAATGACTCCCCAGGCGATATCTTACTTCGTATTAAACACCAGATACACGCCTAAGCGACTACAATGAGAGGAGATTTCCATATTCATGAATGAACAGAGAACAGAGCAAATTAAGAGCCATTATGAGACAATTAGTCTAATAATCACATCATTTGTATTCTAATCTGTGAGACTTATTAGCTATTCCGTATTCTCCTACACAACACATTAATGTTTATTGAATGGTTTAATACTTACATGTACTCGTAGAGAGCAAAGTCTCTAGGTATTAAATCGATCTTTAGAGTATACAAATATCTCTATAGACTTGATAGAATATTGGTATTCTTAAGATTAGTAAAATTTTATGACATGGAATGTTGACAAAATAAATTATTAAAGCTAGTTGACCAACAATGACGTCACGGTCATTTCCCACGACTGCGGCGTTAGGGTTTAAAATCGCATGAACAATCGCATGGTAAAAATAGCGTTTTTTTCCATTTTTTGGAGTTAATTTCGCTTCATTCACACAACTTTTACGGCCATTTCCCAAATTTTAATGCATATTGTCAGTACGATAAATATTTTTTTCTTTACGCTTTCGACAAAAAATGGCAGAGTTTCGAAAAAAAAATCAGAAGTGGATTTCACATTTTTTTAAAGAAATCTACCTATACAGGATATAGATACAAAAAACCTTTCACGGTCATTCGCCAAATTAAGGTTCAATGTATCTACCCTATATTTTTCCAAAGTACATATATTAGTAAGGTTGTCTAGATCGAGAAATTAGAACATTAGGTACTCTGTTTCAAATAATTTTTAATCTCTGTTACAAATAACTTGTCCACTGGATACTTAATTCTTAGTAGTAATTCTATGTAAAAATTTCGTATCCACGGAGACCCATGAGACAAATAATGTGAAACGGAGGGTCCGTGATACGAATAAATAAATTTACCGACTATAATATTTATGTGGGATTAAAATACCTCCTGTAGTCTGATTATCAAGTGGGTTACTGAGTCGATATTAACTCTATGTAATATTTAGAACAAAAGATCCAAACTCCCTTCACCAATTTCCCTCTTTCTTCTCATCATCTTCATTATATTTTGATGAAGTGCCCCTCTTGTCTTCAGTAGGCAAGTAACTACCTGAAGGTGCTCTTACACGAGCAATTTTTCGAGCAATTATTGCGACAACTCTTACAAATCGTATTGATTAACATTATTTCGCAATATATAGCTTCGGCAATATTTAAAGCAAGACAACGATATTGCGTGCAAACGAGAGAGAGGGTATTGACTAAAATGTACAAACCGATTGGATACTCAGCAATTCGTGTCGCCGACATAATGATAATTCTCTTTCTCTAATTGTCTCGGATGGCGCAGTTGATTGAGGCGGCAGTCTCTCAAGCGGGAGGTGCCAGATTCAAACCCCGTCGGTGGCGATGTATTCAACACTTTGCGATACAGGCTTTTAGTCTAGTTCAAGGTTTCCAGAAAAATATTTGGGTTTGTGTATACAAGCACCATCAGTGAACGCTTTTAATAAGAACAGATTGGATGACTTTCTCAGAACGACAGATGGCACAGACATTGATTTGGACCCTAGGCTGCTTGCCCAAAATTAATACTAATAATAATAATAAGCCCAAAAAAAATACCGAAATTGCGAAATAATGTTAATCAATACGATTTGTACGAGTTGGCGCAATTATTTCACGAAAAACTGCTCGTGTAAGAACACCTTAACATCGCTACACGTCTTGGGAAATATTTTTGACAACGGGTAGGTACTTTCTACTGATGGCTTTTGATAAGTTTCATCTTGAGGACCATTCTGACTAAATTAGAATGTTTAAGTATCTCCTGAAGAATTAAGAGGATGGGACATGAAATTGGTTAGGCATTTTTAATGTGGGTTGTTTTCAGCCTTTCTTGGCTTAAGAATATTAATTTTAATACCAACTTTTATCCCTACACTCTTACAGCAAAAGTTGGCAACTGCTGTGAACTAGCTTTGGCGTCATATTTTTTTCTCAGCCAATACTGAGAGCATCGTCTTGAAACTAAAGACTAAATAAATGAAAGTATGGACTACAAGTTGACTGTCCTAGAATAACAATGTTTTGAAATTTCTTAATCAAAAAAATATTCCGAAAGTGCCCCTGAAATTTACCTACGGTAAGAATCCGTCATCCGTTCAGTTTTTGTGATGTAAAAAACCATATACGACCCCACACGACCTTTGGACCTCCCTCAAAACTAGTTGAATCTTTTTTGTCTTTGGAGTAGGCTGATCCAAGGTGGTAGAGAATTGTATTGTCACCGAGTTTACGTACGTTTGCAAAATTTCAGTTCTCTAAGTAGTCAGGAAGTGGTTGAAAAACCGGTAAAAAATTTACGCACAGACAAAAAACATAGTAAAAAACAATGGATTGAAGTTAAATAAAATCTTGTATAATACGTGGTACCATTCCAGTAAATACTGTAGTATGTTTGTTTGAGATGAGTTAGTACGTCATTCATAGAAATAATATTTGTGAATATAAGTTATGAGTTCATAGGAGTATATTATCCTATAATGTTCTCCTAATTGCCAATATAGTCTGGGAATGATAATATTGATCTTGGCAATACTTCCAAAGATCTGATCATAAGGAATATATTTAGTCAAATAATAACACACCTAAGTTAATTCAAGATCTCCACCTACTATAACAGGAACTAACCTACTAAACTAACCTAACCTACCTAAAAACTATTTATATGCCAAATTTCAAGGAGATTGGATAGTACCTACATATTTAGTGGCACACTTTGATCACTTTAATTATCTCATGAAGTTCATAGTAATTAGTACTGATGGCCTTCTCATGTATTTCTTTCATATCTTGCACCATTGTGGACTACAATATCAGCGATATGTGTTTTAGTACTACAACATCTAATACAGAACTTATACAAATGACATGAATCAAAAGAAAATTCGGACGAACATTCATTTGGTTGGTTTGCCATTTCTACACCAATGAACTAATATTGAAAGGAGTAGCAAGCCAACCACACGAATGTTCGTCCGTATTCTCTTATAATTCATGTCAGTTCTGTCAGATAAGTTCTCTGTACTATAACTGTACCAGGTATTTCCCAATACACAACTATGAAAATCTTTTAGAACTATTATTGCACTAAATACGGTGCAGTTAAATCTCTCGATGGAAAGTTGTGGGGTAGTCCGGATTTCTTTCGTTCCTTACGTTTTGTTAATGATATAAATGTTTTGAAATAGCATTTTTTTATGATTGCTTTACACAAAGTTGGTCGGTAGCCTGGTTGGTAGCGCGCTCGACTGTTAATCCAGTGGGCGCGGGTTCAATCCCCGACTTACTCCACTTCTCAACACAAGCTTTTAAGCTTTCTGTGAAGTGTACAAAGATGTATTTGGGTTTATTTCGATAAACCCAGATTCACTTTATAAAAAAAAAAAAAAAAATGGGGGGAAGGGGTTGGACCTCTCGACCCCACCCCTAAATACGCCCTTGCCTTACTTATTAACCTTTAACATCATACGTAGTTGTGTCAATGTTAATTTTACAAACAATGCGACACGTTAATCGATTTTCGCTCCAATTATGTTAGGGCTTTAACAAAATACCTTACAATTTCATATTACTTATTAAAATGTATACAATCTTAAACGACATTTTACATCTGATGTTAGCCGCCACCCACCATATTATTTGGAACCATTAATTTAACTCAACTTGTCAACCAAAATATGAATTTATATATTTTTTCAGTATTTATGCGTGAATTTTTAAATCATTAATCAAAGCGTACAGCGAAGTTGAGAAATTAACAAATAATAGTTTTGAGTAGATTAAAAAATCGTAACAAAAAGACATGGGGATATAATATTTACGTATATTTTAATTTAAATACACCTTATGTGATCAAAGTAACATAATTCAGGGACGAAGATACCTAAGAACACGATTCCCATCGAGTTACCTTTTGAATAATTCCCTTCTATAGAAATCCACTCTTCGCCACTGGTACCTAATTAGTATCTTCTTCATGTCCAGTTTCAATCGTTACGATTGGTTTGCAGCAAAGCCCCATGTCTCCTTTTCCACTCATCCCTGTCCTGTGCGGTTCTTGTTAACTCTTTATATGAGTGGAAGCCTATATCCAGGCATAGGTCTTCCAGGTATTCTTTCCTTGGTCGTCCTCTGTAGTTCGTCCCCTCGTTCATTCCTTCAATTAATTCAAATAGGAGACCCTCTTGACACACTATGTGGCCGATCCATCTGGCACGTCTACCTGTAGACCGTAGATTGAAAGTATTTTTAATTTATTTATTTTATTTACACTGTTGGTTCACTAGGGCGAGCTTATCGCAATGCTCCGATCTGTGTCAGCTAACCCTTAGTATCCCAATATGAACGATACTATATTAAACTTGATAGATGATATTTTAATGGCGATTGAGATTCTCTTTTTTGCAGAATTATCAATTCTCGTTTTTGCTGTTTTACACTGTAATAGTATGTTTCATTTGTTGTGCTGTTTGTGCATATAAAGGTTTAAAAGCTGTCATGTCGGAGAGTGAAATATTACAGTTATAATTATGGGCGTCGTCAGTAGGGGACAGTTGCCCCCCCCCCCCTGGAGATTGAAATAGGTATATATTTTTTCATACTAAATGATAAAACCTCACAAAAAATCACATTCTACCACAATTTTTCTCATCATATCATAAATTTCCTAAAATTAGTACTTCTTCATAAAAATCATTTTTCATGTATATTATTGTGCAAAGTATTATATATATTTTTAAATAAACTACATCAAGACCTTCTTCGCTATGCCTCTAAAAAAAATCTTATGCCATTTAATTTTTTTAATTTTTTTTGCTTCCCCCCCCCCCCTCCTTAGCTCCAAGGGTGGCGGCGCCCATGGTTATAATATCCATTTATCATTTTTTACAGAAAAATAATAAAATAACTTCGTGCATGGTGCAGACAACCCGTAGTAGTCATATTATGAGTCACCATCATATAGGTAGCTATGTTGTGTAGGTGGAGTAGGTCCCTAAGTATAGGGTGTAGTGTCAACATAACGTTCAATATAAATGACGGAGTGACAGTCGCCCTCAATGATGGCTTTACAAACACCCTGTAGGCACTATATTATGAAACACGCTGTACACAGAAATACACAACGTTTCAGGTATACCTAGATGTTACTGTAAATGTATGAAATCAGGTATTGTATACAATTCCTAGGAAGTGTAAACAATGCCTAATGCTGGCGCCACATGTTCGACGAGTCTCAGCGTCTGTTCACGAGCACCAATCATTCACGGATGCTCGGTAAATTTGGAAAACCATCCACACGCTCCCGACCGCGCTTGTATATTATGGATAAGCGAGCATGACGGACGTCTGGATTGTGTCGGCTATAACTTTCAGCATAGCGTATCTTTATTGTAAAAATAAAAATAAAATGAAAAGAAAACGAAAAATACGGCGAAAGAGATGGTGGATGTTAAAAATTCATAGAAACCGTACCAGTTTAATATTTAATTATTATATTATTATAACTTCATTCATGTAATATGATTTTTATGTAGTTTCATGTGTGTATTTAATATTTTTATTATTTTTTCGTTTTATAATTAAAATTCGATAATAATCATAAAATACCTTCTTACCTTTATATACCTATATATTTTTACTTTTGTTCTGTTATTTTCTCTCTGCGTGTGTGATATGCATTGTGAAAATGCATTATGTAGGTACTTATACTTACATATATACTTCTTTTAGTTTCCTTGTTCTTTTACTATGAGGCTAATTGTATACTTTTAATCCAGTCAAATTATACTCAATGCAGTTTCTCGATGGAGAGTTGTGGGGTAGTCTGGATTTCTTTCATGCTATACGTTTTTTGGGGTGCTGAATGCCAACAAAATTTCTTGACGGAACGTGGCATTAATAATGGGAAAAATGGCGAAAATTTCCATATTCTGGCGAATTCTGCATATGAACTTGACAACTATCAACTTTTTGTAGGTTATCTTTTTAGCAGAATGAAAGTAAGTATATAAAATTTCCTACAAAGGCATATTAAATTTTTCTCTAAAATAAATGGGAACGGAGCTGTCAAAGTCCAAAAAACATATTTTTGTGTTGTTTTACTCGTACATTACGAGAATCGAAAATGCATTGAGAAAGTTCACCTTGTTTCATTCACAACCAAATTTAAACAATTATTCTTTAAATTTATGAGTCACACTCTACCTTGCTGGAATCAGTAAACATAACGAATGTTTTCAACAAAAAAAAAACATTTAAAAACACCGTGAAGTATTTAAGCTAGAAATGTTTCAATAACTTTATTTAAAATGTAGTGAATTGTTTAGGCTGAAAATGGTTACACCTTTTTTGTTTAAACATTTCACTACCTATATTTTTAAATAAAATTTACCCTGAAAACTCTCTTCATATTTACTGATAACAGCGAGGTAAAATGCAGCTATTTCTATTACAACAATAATACGAGACGTCCGTCTTTCCCCTGCTAATGCACAAACGCTACTAAGTTCGCACGAACGTGTGGACGCTTCGCAAGTTTTTTGCCGCAAGCTTCCTTTGATCTTTGAAGTACCGTGAACACTCAGTCAAAGTGTTCACGTTCCTTCACGAGACAAGGCAAACGCCCATCCACACGCTCGGAGGTTGTGAACAGTCGTGGAAACTTGGCAAGCATGTAGCGCCAGCATAAAATCGGCAGGAAATGTGTGAAATATATATACTCGTATATATATTTTTTTTGTTATAAATTATATTTTTAATATTAATCTACATTTTTTAAACAGGAACCTGAAATATGTATATCAAATTATGTAATTTTATATACGACTCCAGTTTACCTGCAAAAATGAGGTTCTTCGGTTTGATTACGTTTTTATTCTCGATTTTATCTATGTACCAGATTACCCGAAAAAATAATAAGTTTTTGAGTTGCTAAAACACATATTTCCTAAGAAAAGTATGAGTGACAAATTATATCACTTTCTTATTCTTCTTTCTCAGCCGTTTTAATTCCAATGCTGGACATAGGCCTCCCCTTTGACTTTCCACAGATCCCTATCCTGGGCATGCTGCATTCACTTGCTTCCTGCGATTCGCCTCACATCGTCAGTCCATCTTGCCTGAGGCCTTCATATGCTCTTTTTGCTTGTGCTAGGTTGCCAAATTGTTTCACACATTTCCTCAATAGACTCGGCATTGTATACATTTCATAGAATTTGTATACAATTCCTAAATTACACACTTTTCTGTAACATATAGACACTGTAGTATTACTGTTTTCACGAACACCTACACGCCTGTATCTGTAGGGTACCTGTACACCTGTAGTTGTATACCTGTAGATTGTACAATTGTACATACATACGTTAGTTCAGTTGTAGGGATGAAGTGGAAAATTGTCTCAGCGGAACAAAATAGGTGGAGCGATGTACAACAAATTGTTACGAAACACTGCACCTCGAATCCAATTCTCTAAACTTACTTTTTTTATCATTATTAAATCTTTTACTGTATCTGATTCTGATAGGGTGATTCCGATTGACTTATTTTTGTAATTTAAAACTCGAATTCAACTGGTAAAAACTGTGTAATTATTGAGTTACGTACAAATTACAAGTAACACTCGATCGCTTTCACGTCATACCAAGAGTATAATAACAACCCTATTATGTGTTTCTATGTATCACTCGAAACCGGGTGTTTTGCCTATAAAGAAAGAGAGAGAGAGATTATGTGTTTTTAAGCTCAAACCCCAACTGCAACGTCACGGTCATATCCCGCGGCAATAAAGCTCAAAATCGCATGAACAATCGCAAGAAAAAATTGCGTTTTTTTTTTTAATTTTTGGGATTAATATCGCTCCATTAAAAAAAAAATGAAGGTCGTTTACTAGGTTTTAATGCATTTTATCAATACGAGATGAGAAATGTGTTTCTGTCTTTCGGAAAAAGAATCAGAGGGGTTATTAACATTTTTATTTCAACAAGAAGAGAATGAACAAAATGGATTGACTCGACTATATCACTTACGAGTATTAAACTACTTGACTCAATTTTTTAATGTTCAGACACGTTTATCTGCTAAATTACTCGCTACTCGACTAAATTAATTACTAGCCTAGTGTGTACAAGGCAGTATGTCTGCACTGGATTCTCTGAATTTAGGCTTCTAAATTACAATTTTTTTAGGTACTATACTATGTATGAAAGTACGTTGTTTCTGAAAATTGCGTTTCAGTTTCAGCCCTGGAGGCATTCCTCATACTTCAGGACATAATAGATATACTCGTACCATACTGTACAAGTACTACGCAGCTTTACAAAGAATTATGTGTTCAATATACGTAGAACTCTTCAGCGTGGGACGACACTTTAACTCCATTTTATATTCACTCATATTATTTAGTTAGGAATTGCCTGCCTATGTGCCTTACAAATATATGACTTCATATTGTAAACAGCAAGAAAAGGCTTCCCTTAAAAAATATACATTCAGGTACCTTAAGTAAATCTATACGAGCACAAGAGGCCAAGTATGTCGTGACTACTTAACCCTACGTTATATGTAGGTATTAAATTTTCAAGTCAATATATATGAGGATTTTTATTTTTTGTTAGTTGACTCTTAGTTTATAAATAACACATGATTTTTTTCAGAATTTTAGTTAACTTCACTCCGTTCTTCTTTTTCTTTTATTTATTTGCAAAGCTTGCAATCGTTTTTTTCAACCACTTCCTGACTACTTACGACGTAAACTCAGTGACAATACATTAAAATTTCTACACTAAATTGGATCATCCTTCTCCAGAGACTAAAAAAATATGTAAAGCATTTCAGAGGAATTCAAGGGTTGTGTGGGGTCATATGTGGAATCGTATGAAAGGGCGTTGGAAAAGAAATCCAGATTCTCCTATTTGAACTAATATTGAAGGAATGAACAAGGGGACAAACTACGACCAAGGAAAGAATACCTGGACGACCTGTGTCAGGATATGGACTTCGAATCATATAAAGAGTTAAAAAGAACCGCACAGGACAGCGATGTGTGGAGAAGGAGACGTGGGGCTTTGCTGCAAACCAATCGTAACGATTTAAACTGGAGAAGTTGTTTTAGATTTTGTAGTAAAGTGGATATAAACTGTTTTAGTTTTATTGTAATAATAAAAAGTAACGGTCCGTAAAAACTACGTGTATTGGTATAATGAACATTAACTATTCGTATATAAAGACATTCCCTATACAACATTATATCGATCAAACAACAAGTCCACAGGTAAAGGAGTTTGGTTTCTAGCAACAGCTTTTAATATTATTTTGGTTAGGCTCATACAATTAACTTAACTAACTACACAAATATTTACATACTAGCTGTAACACGTCAAAAATTACGTGATTTGCATGTTAGGGAGATAGAACAGATTGCCAGAATATTATCCTTACACTTAGGTATAATTATTGTAGATACATTCTTATGGTAAATTCAGTTTTTATTTAGCGGAGTTTTTATATTAATAACATTTTGTACTACAATATTAACCAATTTAATCTATAAATCAAAATAGTTCAATTTAACATAAAGGAGCCCGACATCTATCGATGACCGCTCAAAACATGTTGTATGTATTGTATACATTTGTATTTTGTATGCTCTAAACCAATGTTGTGGACAATACTACGTATTATACATACATATTATGTCAATAAAAAGAGTTATTAGACGTTCAATTTTTGACTCCACCTGAAGGTGTCACGAGCGACTATTCCAAACAAATTGGAACAACTTGCAAAAGGTTGCTACCAGGCTTCCGTTATATTGTTACCCGATTCCCACCAGAATTATGTAAGTTTATAATAAGTCTAGGTTTACTGTATTGTGTGGTTGATATGAATAGGTTATGGTTTAATAAAGCTACAATCATAGAGAATCATAATATTATTTTTTATAGCAAAATTCCATAGATAGCCAACACACATAGGTATTTATTGCTTATTTATTTTGATGTTTTCATAAGCTTTTATATTTAGTACTAGCTAGATGTCTGACTCCGTGTATTTTCAATAGAAAGGAAGACACTTTTTTGGTATTTTAAAGTCGCAAAACTCACACTATAAACAAGATTTCAATAATAAACACTAAAACAACTTTAAAACTATCGCTTATTCCTAAATAACGTTAAAACTAATGCAGTTTTTAACTATGAGAACAAACTTGCGAAAACGTTGCCCACGAAATATCAAAATTCTCCATACGATTTGACAGTTTGTAGGCAACAGTTTACTTCACTACAAGTATTGAGTGCGCTATCTAGGTAATTAATATAAAAGTCTATGGATATTCTACTTGAGTTTTCGTTTTTTCATATGAGGAGATAATTATTATATTGAATCCTCAATGTTTTGTATGGAGACTGAAGAGGTTGTCAAGTATTCATTGTGTTTTTCCACCATTGTGAGTTTTGTAAGTTTTCTCAACACGTGCCCAATATTAACTCCTTTTACGAAAAATCGTGCCAGTCCCTTGCAGGGTAGGCAGAGAGGATAGAGCGCCAGACAGCCCTATCCTTACACACACTCCTAGCCTCCGTCACAATTTTTTCTTGTTTTTTTATTAAATCTGGGTTTGTCGAAAAAACCCAAATTCATCTCTGTACACTTCACAGTAAGCTTGAAAAGCTTGTGTCGTGAAGTGGAGTTAGTCGGCATCGGGGTTCGAACCCGCGCCCACCAAATTAACGGTCGAGCGCGTTACCAACCAGGCTACCAACCACATTCATCAACATTCATGCAATTGGTCTGAATTGTGTTTACTTAAGTACATAAACACAATTCTTAGAGAAAAAGATGGAGCACAACTATGACGTCACGGTCATTTCCTACGTCAAAATCGCATAAACAATCGCATGATAAAATGTTGAAAATAACACATTTTTTACTTTTAAAAAAATCCAGTCATTCGCTAGATTTTAATGCATATTGCAATGCGAAAAACAAATTGTTCTTTATGACTTTCAGGACTTGCTGTCTTTCGAGAAAAAAATCAGATATGTTTTTCACATTTTTTTCACACATGGAGAAATGAAAAATCTTTGTTTGTCATTATATGCATTTCTCAGGAATTGTATACATCAACGGATTTCATACATTTACGATAGCACATAATACAAAACAAGATTCACTCTATGTAGCTAGACGAAACATCTTCAATGAATAAATTGCTAGACGGAACAACTTGAACAAACATTTTTAATACATTTTGTAGGTTATTTAAAATAATAACTCAATTATCTTTCTACTTAGAATTTAGACACACATCATCATGTACATAATTTGACTTATTTGATTTGGGAATAGTTATGTATGAGTATATTATAAAAACCAAACCTAATATAATTTGATATTTTTTTGTATCGAATGTAAAGGTGCTCTCACACGAGCAATAATTGCGCCAGCTCATACAAATCGTATTGATTTACATTATTTCGCAATATACAGCAATTGTTTCGGAAATATTTCAAGCGAGACAACGATATCGCGTGCAAACGAGAAAGTGAATTGACTTAATTGTCCAAACCGTTTGGATATTCAGTAATTCGTATCGCCGACATCGTGACAATTTACTTTCGCGTTTGCACGCGATATCGTTGGCTCGCTTTAAATATTGCCGAAATAATTGCTATATACGAGTATATTGAGAAATATTGTTAATCAATACGATTTGTTCCACTTGCCGCAATTGTTGCTCGAAAAATTGCTCGTGTAAGAGCACCTTTAGTATCCTTGAATCTAACATCATTATATTAGGTACCTATAACTCAAGTTTATTTATAAAACTAATATATTTTTTTGCAAACCTCAATCTCTGAAGAGTGACCTTTATTAAAGGTTGAGAAACATTGAGAATCCATTGGGAATAAAAATGTCTGCGGTTTGCAACAGTGGCGTGCTTTTAATTTTTGCATTCACGAAATTTTATGCCTCACCACACGTTTCCATGGGCACTTATGCTGGATTTCACCGACTTGTTAGCAGAGGAATGGCGGGAATAGGAGCCACCCAGCGCAAATTTTGTATGAAAAAATAATAATAAGTGGCTCCCATCTCCCCTATTCCTCACCTAAGAAGTTTGTGAAATTCAGCACAAGTGTTTAACATTTTTTCTTAAGTTCTCCTTCTCCATAGCAATTATTAATCCCACATGGTGGTGGGGTCTGCTTTTCTTGTGTTTCGCCGCCACTTTGCGCATCCTCCGGTACAACGTCACTCTCTCTCATGTCCTGCCTCACCATCTGACCACGGATGTAGGAGTTTCGGATTCTGTCAAGCCTTGTGAAGCCGCACATCCAACTCAACATCTTCATTTCAGCCGTCTGCACGGCCCAGACATGCCTTAAGGAGGTGTTCCAAGTTTCTGACCCATATGTGAGCACAGGTCGAATGACACCTATCTTAAGTACCTATGCTTAAATTTAACTTTGTGAAGCACGCCACTGCGTTGTGATATAACGTCTTGTACATAGTATAAACAATCAATTATTAAGACTTTAATATGAAATATTCGTGGGAGACAAACTCAGCCACAAAAAATCATCAAATCGTTAATCATCATTATTTTATTGATTGCCAGCCAGCATGATGGTGTGAGGTGATGGGATGCGATGATATCGGCTGTGTAATTTTATATATAGACTAGCCGTAACGTGTCAAAAATGACCCTTCATTCTCTCAACATGCCCAAACCATCTTAGTAGTATTTTCTATTCCACTTATTAACATTTTATACTAAAATATTTAGAAATTAAATTTCAGGGCTATTGTATAAAAAACAAATCAAATTAGAATAAACTGGCAACATGGTTCTTCAAACTTGTGATAACGGTTTAAAAAGATTATCGAAGTATTTTTTTTGTTTTTCCAACTCACAAAACTATCTTGCCTTTAAAATGATTTCTCCAGTGCCGCTCTGTAATATTTTTGTCATTGTAGGTTACTTGTAAAATATACAATGTGAGAATATTTCGGACCTCTGACAGCTCTCATGACAAGGTTCGACAACCAGGGCTACCAAAATACAATTTTTTCAGCAAGATAGAAGAAACGACCTGTACCAGAGTGTTCCGGAAACCAATTTCAATTTGAAAATTAAGATTTTTTTTCAATACACTAGTACCTGCAAGGGTAAGTACCAACTACAACCCTAATACGCTACTATTGGAAAGTCGTTTAATGCCTAAAAATAACTTTATGACATAGGTATGGGTATGGGTGCCTACTCCTTGTATGAGGGTGGGGGTGGGGGTGGGTACCTACTTGTGAATATCAAATGAAAATAAATTGTATTGTCACGCGACATGAAATAATGCGTGTCGGTCAATGGTCCGTAACTTTACTACGTTGGAGTTGGAGCTTTATGATAATATTATAGGTACAGGAATCTACTATACCGACTCTACATAATGTGATATGATGCCTAACTGCTCCATAATAACCATAAGATTATTTTACGCTTGTTCATGTTAACTTGCAGAAAGGAGAATGCTTAAAGAAACCAGGCCCGGCGCGATCGAAATGTAACTGAAATGAGTAATTATATACAGCGTAGGTGGCATCATCTAAATCAATGGCTATATCAATGAAATATTTATTGGAAATTTTGTATTAGTAAAATGAGTATTAAACAGTTACAATTGCGGTTTAAAAGCGTATAATACGATAAGTATAAGGTAGCCCGTCTTCTTCTTCATCGGCCTTGGTCCTTCCACTGCTGGATGGAACCAAAAAATAATATTTTTTAAAGACCGTTGCAACATACGCACTCTCGTGTGTATAGAATCTCTGTAAAGAAAGCATATTTATATGGTTCTCGGAATCTAAGGGCGTGTATTAGTTTCAACACCACATGTTTTCAAAAGGGTGTGTGCAGATTACTAGAGTTGTCGCAAGAGATTGCAGCCCGTGTTTGTTTGTTTGATCCTTTACTCCATTTTCCCTGTTCTCTTCCATCGTGTCTTGTAACTCCCTTATTTTTCTAATATTCACTTACTTTTTATATCTAGTTGTTGTGTCTGTGTATGCATGTGTTTTATTTATTGTTTTCTTTTACTATTTATTTTTGTTGTGACTTTCAATTTTATCTGATTGTTTTTATATGAATGGATTAGATGTATGCTTGCGGTTATTAGATAATATATGAATGAAATGGGATAATTTAATTGATTTCCTACTTTATTTATGTACGAGTATTTTATCTGTATGAGTGCTTGTAAATAAATAAATAAATAAATAAAGTAGATGAACCCAGTCATACTTAGTAAAAAATTCTCCTTTCTCTGTTTAGTATTTGCTACAATATGTAGGTGGGAGAGTAATTAGTAATATGAATGATTAAATTACCTATAATTGTGATAGATGAGAAGTAAATATAATTATTCTTCATAATACGAATACTTAGGGAATTATCTACCTACTAAGTTTTCCTGCTAATTGAAAACTCTACCTTATTACTTTGGTAGGTACGCCTGAATTTAATTATTGCTCATTTCAGTTTTGTATGGGGTTTACGAAAGGTATATTAAAATCTGCTACCTGAAATGAAAAAGTATAGAAATTGAAAAGTCTCATTTCAAAATTTCAATAGTACCTACCTACCTACCTAAATTAAGTTTAGTTAGGTTTCCTGTACCTAATAGAAACCTACAAAATAAAAAATCTACGAAAGTCAACTTGTTAACCTTGTAATTACCAATATTTTGGCTAAATTATACTTCTACATCTGAAACTCTGATCGAATAATAAATTCTTCCCGTAAATTTCAGGGGTACTTTCGGAGTTATTTTTTATTCAAGGAATGTCCGAATATTGTAATTCTAGGACAGTCAACATGTAGTCAATACTTCCATCTATCACTGTCTTCAGTTTCAAGACGATGCTCTCAGTATTGGCTGAGTAAAGGCCAAAGCCGAATGGCAGCATATTATGGTCTTTTAAACTCTTTTTCGAGTTCGTTGTTTTGTAACATGTGCATTGAAAACATTTCAAACATCTTCAGATGGAAGGTGTCGAGTTCGAATCCAAGCACTTTCGACGTATTCTGAACTTTCACGATATAAACTTTTATCGTAGTGCACAAAAGTAAACAAGTATTTGGGTTTGTGCAGGTATAGTATACCAGGCTACAAAACCCTTATTTTTTTACACGTAAGTACATATGGGTTCGCTGGCAGAAATTGCCATTTGGCAATAAGCCCGCCCTTTGTATGTTTCTATATGCAATAAAGATTAATTTATTTTATTTATTTATTTGTAAAAAAATCTTGTGAAGAATGCTATTTACCGATACATGAGGAAAATATATCCACGAAACGAAGTATTTTTTTATAAGTCAAGATGAATGTAATACCGTGGGTAAGTTTTTGTTGGCCAGCAATTACTTGCTTAGAATTCACAGTGTGGAATTTGTATGGAAGCTTTGTGTATGTAAAGTAAGTGTTATAGGCACCAGGTACCAACTTATCTAATTAATTTCCATTATATTTGATAATGTCTCCCAGTAATGAAGCATTATTATTTTATAATTTACTCTAAGGTATCAACTTCTACTCCACATTATAAGCTTTACTTTATAATTGGATACCTACTGAGCGCTGAGTACTGAAGATGAGTGTAGCTTTTGATGGAGCTTATGTAACCGGCGTAGGTGAATCAAAGCTTCATTAATATTTAAGAGTACGCGCATATTGACATTTCAAAAATTTCTAAAAACGGGATATTATAGATCTCGACAAGCGTTAAAAATATTCTTTGGAAAAAATAGATAAGATACATTGAACCTTTATCTAGGGAATAACCGTAAAAGATTTTTGATTGAAGCGAAGTTAATCCCAAAAAATGGAAAAAACGCTATTATTACCATTTCATCGCGCGATTGTTCACGTGATTTTGAACCTTAATTTGCCTTAATGCCGTGAAAACAGTTCTGGGATGTGAAGCCACAAATCTTGTTTTTTCAAAAATACAATTACTTATTTGTAAATGCGAACTCGCAATTTGCACACGATTTTTTTTCGGGTTCTACGCAGAGAATTGTAGAATTACTTTGAATCGAACTAATTAATATTAGTTTAGGCAGAAGTGGTGCACCATCTAACTGAGTAGGTGTATAATCATGTAAATGTATAAACTGTAGCAAATACAGACTACAGACAGACACACCATGTGGGTAAATAGTTATGAATATTTTACAAGATTTGGCTTCGTATGGGGAGCCCAAAGTAAGTTTTGTATCTCACAAGGCGTATTCTTATTACTTATTAGGTAAATAATTATTTTGTGTAAGAAGTAAGTTTGTTATAAAGCTACAGAACTTCACAGCCTCTACTGATTATCTTACTTAGTCAGTTTTATAAACAAACATTAGCGTTACTTTGTCAGTGAGGCGTACCTCCCTACTGAGTATTCCACTAATTATTTTATTAATTTAATTATTTTATAAACTAATTATAAAAGAAACAACTCGCATAATTCATAATCTCGTGATATTTTACTAATATAATTATCTATACTTAAATTATGTTCAAATCCTTTTCAAAAAAGCCTTTTTAAATTTCTCCTATTTTACCCTTTTTTAATAAATTTTGGTAAACGGCGTAAAAATAAGGTATTAGCTTATTTGTACTCGACAATCTGTGCACCAATTTTCTACTGCGTAACTTGTATGGTTACCGAGATATAAGCCTGCTTTTAAAAACGCACTCAACCCTTTTTTTAACCCCCTTAGTTATGAAATTTCCAAAAATTCCTTCTTAGCGGATGTATATGACATACCTAAATAAATAAATCTTTTGTGGCATACATACCACCTATCTTCTTCTTCTTCCTCCTCAGCCCTCCTCCCTCCACTGCTGGATGTAGGCCTCTTCCATTCATCTCTGTTTCTCCCCCTTCGCATCCAGGTTTTTCCGGCTTGCTGGACTATGCCATCAGACCACCTTTTGGGAGGTCTGCCGACACATCAACTTTTCGTTCAGAATTCTGGGTGCCCATCTAGCATCCTCCCATCCAGCCATAGTTAAGATTTCAGTATCCTGGGATAGGCGGTTTGGGCTGTGCGCGTTCAGTTACCTGTGAGGTCACACTGTTATATATAAGTATAGATTAGTTCTGTCCATCCTGTGATGAAAAATGTATGCAGAATAGTAAATGCTATTCATGGGCTTCTCCTACTCAAATCACCATAAATTCATGTCACCATTACAAGGTACACGCAGTAGGCTATGTCCTCCGATCATACGCCAATTCGTCCTATTTCTTATTATCTATTTCTCTGCTTCTACAATAGAGCGTCCCCTGTCCCCTGTCATATCCTTGTCATGTCCTCAATAATCATCTATTCCACAGTGCAGACTGAAGGAAACTATTATTAGGTAGATATTTCATCCAATATAAAAACTAGTACCATATATCTAGTAGGTACCTTTTACGTAAAATCAATCATCTGATTGGTGATCATGATTATCCATGATATCATTATGCTTTTGGCGAAAGTTCAGCTAAATGCACTGATAGAGCTTGGGCTGAAAAAGGAAAAGAAAATATTGTATATTTAGTTTTAAAATCCACATTCATGACTGACTTTAAGTTACGCGACTAGTGTACAAGGATTTTCACCCTCATCATCAGACGTTTGACAATAAAGTCTTTCGAAAAAATACGAATAAAGCAAAAGAACATACAATTATTTTTTTACTGTTATTTAGGCATTCATTTCTTTTTCTTCCCCGTGGGATCTCCGCGAGTTGTGTAATAATTGACCCTGCACTCTTTTTGGATTTATGTTTCAAATTTTACATAGTTTTCAGCAATAAGATTCAACGCAAAAGCTCCATTATAATATTACATACGAACTTTATTTCCTAGTATTGGAAAAGATCTGTTGAAGTGTAGAGGATGTTATTGTGTAACTAGTGGTTCTTACTTTGTGTCTGACTACGTCTAAAGTACTACGACATGCAACGACACTACGAGAACTTTGGTGTGAAACATAATCGTAGAGACGTAGATGTGCTATTGTGTTGTGTATTTATATACAGGGTGTTTTTTTTTCGAGGTATAGACTTTTAAAATGAAATTAAACACTTTAAAATCATGGTAATGTCCACAAAAATGGCTATATTGGAAAGATGAAAGTTTGCCATTAATGTTTCAACGTGATTTCGGGCACAGGTGCGCCACACTGGCTAGCATTGCGAAGTTCAATTTTCAACCACTTTTTTTTACATAATTAGGTGTCTCTGGTGCTACTGTGTCTAGTGGCACACATTTTGAAGAAACACTTAAACAGATTATTGCAGGAAATTAAATCGTCTTGTAATGGTCCTCCATGCTCGTCTTTAACTCATCCCTCTGGATTATTTTCTATGAGGATTTGTGAAGTGGGTGGTCTACTCAGAGACGTTGGACCACTTGGAAGCCAACAATCGCGTCTTAGCTGCTCGAAAAAGTGCTTGAAAATTGGGTTTCGATGTGCGAGCCAGTGTGGATCACATGCGCCCGAAATCATATCGAAACCTTAATGGCAAACTTTCATTTTTCCAATAAAACCATTTTTATAGACATTGGCATGATTTTAAAGGTGTCCGGTAAGTTCGTCTAAAATCAATTCGTCTAAAATCATTTGGTCTAAAATCAATTGGTCTAAAACCAATTGGACTAAAATCAATTAGTCTAAATCAATTAGTCTAAAATCTATTAGTCTAAAATCAATTCGTCTTATTGACAATTCGTCTAAAATCAATTCGTCAACACCCTGTAGTAGGTAGTAGGTTTAGGTAATGGAGATCGCGAGCTTTTAAATGGAATCATCCCGCGGAGCGCGACTCCTCGTCACTTAATATTACAACAAGAGCTTATATACTTGTCTACTTACATCTCTATATTAGGTATATTAAATTAGGTACCTAAACACTTAGTATGTGAGACATGTTGCTTTGACTGTGAACTTATCCTTTTTATATCTTATACTACTAGGGATGGGAAAATGTCACAACTCTATGGTATCTGATGACATTATAAATTATTAACGATGTGAATAAAATATTCTACAAATCGTCTATGTTTTTATGTTTGCTGTGTAGTTTAAACGTTTAATTTTAACAAACGTTTACGTCTGTGTAGTTTTTTAAAATTTTAGTTTTCATTGGCATAAAAAATCTTTGAAATAAATACCAGGCGCGAAGCTCCTAAGAACACGATTCCCATCGCGTTACGTTGTGGATAAAATGATAGGTATAATAGTGTCTACTTTGAAGTAATTCAATAAGAAATGTTAGCCCCGGCTTTAGAAATCCACTATTCGCCACTGATAGATAGGTATATATTTATGCACAGGATGCTGGAAAACTATTGGCATCAACTAGATTTATGGTTTGGTTAATTGGTCGGAGCTTTGAATTTAAGCTAAAAGCCTGTATCGCAAAGTGTGGAATGTATATAGCCAACGCCGGGATTTGAACCTGGTACCTTCCGCTTGACAGACTGCTGCCTCAACGGACTGAGCCAACCATGTACTTATGTACCTATATAATGTCGTCTCGCTTTAAATATTGCCGAAATAATTGCTATATATTGCGATATTATAATGTTAATCAATACGAGTTGTACGAGTTGCCGCAATTATTGCTCGAAAAATTGCCTTTTTAAGAACATCTTTATAATTTTGTATGTAGGTAGTACTTTACTGAGTAAGTGAGTTATTTTTATCATCGATCATAGAATTTAGAAGGTATTGACGTCACTAGTTTATCCTTTCCCTCCCACCGCCCCCCTCCTGCCGCCCTTGTAATAATAGCAGATCGTAAAATGGATCGTTTAGCTTCTTGTGAAAAGATCTCACACAAAAACTGTCTGAATTTATGTATTCTGTATGAGGTAAGCTGACATACACATACACCTACATTGTGATATTATTATGAGAGATAGCATGGCACACTCGAGTAGATTTTAAGGTAACCAGATTGCGCTGTAAAAATACATTGTCTGTTAAGTGATAGAAAAATTATATGAAATCAATCTAGTACTTTGTGTGTAAGAGAGAGTAGGTACCTGCCTAGTGCCTATCTATATGGATAACCTTTTATCGTTATAAGTCTCCCGACCCAACTATGACGTCACGGTCATTTCCCACGACATTAAGGTTCAAAATAGCACGATAAAGTGGTAAAAATAGCGTGTTTTTAATTTTTTTTTATAGTATGGCCAACATCACGCCTATATCATATAACATTCATTATATGTTACGAGTATATGTTGGGGTTAATTTCACTTCAATCAAAAAAACTGTTACGGTCATCCCTAGATTTTAATGCACATTATCAATATAATGTGCATAACGTCAAATAAACGTGAAATAATTTTATTTTGCGACTTTCGGGTAAAAAGTTGATATCCTCCGAAAAAAAATTGTTTATTGAACTTCATCTATCGTTATCGTTAATTTTTGAGTCAACATCTTCCTTTTCGAGTTTAAAAATTTCTCAATGTTCCAGCACCTTGAAATTTTCCAGACAGGAACAGATGTTGCTTTGGCAATAGCCATTAATAAAATAATATTTCCCTAGAAAACTTACTCAGTCACAGCCGTCAGATTTGGGAGACCGACTAACACCATCCTGAAATATATTTGGGTAGCTTGACCCTGGTCAGTTTTTTATAATCCATGAGTACTACAAGTAACAAAAATACGTGTGGTAGTTATGAAAATAACTACTAGAGACTAATAAGGTTCCATCTTCCCTTACCCTATCCCATCCCATATACCATTTATGTATATATTTATATATGTATAATATGTTTATCTGTGTATGTATTTAGCATTCAATTATTGTTAAGTTAAGGTACCCTTTTGGTACTTAATATAATTAGGTATATCTCATTTTAATCTCTGTTATGGGTTGGCTGGCAGAAATTGCCATTTGGCAATAAGTCCGCCCATTGTAAGATTATTTTCAGTACAATAAAGATTATTTTATTTTATTTATTTACTAGCTGTATTACCCGTGCTTCGCAACGGCAAAAATTGTGTATGGATGGTGAAGTAGTGGTGAAGTAGGTCGGCAGTGGAATCCAAAATCAGTGGTACCATCATGTTTAGTTAAAGTACTGTAGAGCCACTAAAACTCACAACAGTTTTGGCGGGTCTGCATATTTTATTTTTTTTCAATTTGACCCCCCCCAGCCCCCTAACTCCCTCCCCTTATTCCTGCGGATGTCGGGAGGGTGACTATTCATCTTATTGAGGCAGAAAACTATGGATTCGACACTAATATCACTTTTTTCATTCCGACCCCCCCTAGCCCCCCCTAACTCCCTCCCCTTATTCCTGCGGATGTCGGGAAGGTGACTATTCATATTATTGAAGTGGAAAACTATGGATTCGACACCAATATCACTTTTTTCATTCCGACCCCCCCCTAGCCCCCCTAACTCCCTCCCCTTATTCCTGCGGATGTCGGGAGGGTGACTATTCATCTTATTGAGGTGGAAAACTATGGATTCGACACCAATATCACTTTTTTCATTCCGAGCCCCCCTAGCCCCCCTAACTCCCTCCCCTTATTCCTGCGGATGTCGGGAGGGTGACTATTCATCTTATTGAGGTGGAAAACTATGGATTCGACACCAATATCACTTTTTTCATTCCGACCCCCCCTAGCCCCCCTAAATCCCTCCCCTTATTCCTGCGGATGTCGTGAGGGTGACTATTCATCTTATTGAGGTGAAAAACTATGGATTTGACACTAATATCACTTTTTTCATTCAGACACCCCCCCCCCCTCTAGCCCCCCCTTATTCCTGCGGATGTCGGGAGGGTAACTATTCATCTTATTGAGGCGGAAAACTATGGATTAGACACTAATATCACTTTTTTCTTTCCAACCCCCCCTAGCCCCCCCCTAACTCCCTCCCCTTATTCCTGCGGATGTCAGGAGGGTGACTATTCATCTTATTGAGGTGGAAAACTATGGATTCGACACTAATATCACTTTTTCATCCCGACCCCCCCAGCCCCCCAGCCCCCCAATCCCGCCCCCCCTCCTTATTCCTCCGGATGTCGGTAGAGTTACCATTCATCTTTTCGACACTAAAAGTTATATATATTTGAAAAAAAAAAGTTTTTTTTCTTGCCCCCCCCCCTTTGTGCCTCCCTCCTTGTATCCCCTACCCCCATTAGAACACTCCTTGGGGCAAGCACAACAATTTCCCAAAGTTTCATCTCAATCAGATGAACGGTTTAGAGTCTATAAAGGATATGGTGAAAATGTTAGAAACATTGGGACGAACTAAAATATTTACAGCAGGTACCTACCTACTTACAATATATTTATTTTTTGTGGTATGGCAATTTTTTGTGGTGTAGCAACTTTGCATAAGATTTTAATAATTGTAGAACATCGATTAACAAATATTCGGAAGCAATATAATCTATGTCTTCTTCTTATTTAAATATGGCACGCACCCGTCTGCGGGTGATTTTGCCATTGTCAAGTGTTTTGGTTATTTACTTATTTACTTACACTGAGAGTGACGAATCATAGTATTTTATATTTAGGTAACAAATACTAAATGCAGTGTTATAAAATGTTTCAATATCTTCAACATGTACGACAAACATGTTATTTATATAACATCAATGAAAAAACTATTGTATGACAAACACAGAATATATACAACAATATCTCTCTGACCGCACAGCACAGTTATATACAGGCCGTAGGTACACTCAAAAATACAATTCAATTCCAGGAACTACAGGCAAAATTAAAGTAAATGGAATATAGAGTCGGGCAAAATGTTTTTTTTTTTTTTTTTTTTTTAATCAATGTTATGAAAAGGATTTTTTATATCCCGATTTCAAGTAACCCGTTTTTAAAACACGTTTGGTAGATTTTAATACAAATTACACTTATGATTCCAAAACTCGATTACCCCTTTATCATATTTCTTCAAGTGTTTTACAATGAAGTTATTCACTTTCGGAGAATTCAGAGCTAACAGCGATTGAATGTTAATAGGCAAGGTCTTGCACACCCCGCTGATGTCCTTCAGGAATTCCTCGTTCGGCAAAAGGGGACAACCGAAGAATATGTGGTCAACAGTTTCAGCATCTTCTCCACATTCACATAGTGGGGAGCTCACGACATTAATTTTGAAAAGGTGTGCGGCTAAGATGACGTGACCAATTCTGAGTCTGCACAGTAATGACACATTTAACTTTGGAAGTTTGCTTTTGTTAAACCATGGGTGCGATGGAACAGACGGTTGAATACTCCTATAATGGGAACCAGTAGTAGAATTGGAGTAACACTCATTCCATTCGCTCATGACAGAAAGTTTCGTCACTCTCTGGCAATCCGCAATAGGAAGAGCAAACATAGGAGGGATAATACTACAGCTGCATGCCTGCTTAGCAAGAGCGTCAGCACGCTCGTTTCCAGCTATACCAACATGGGAAGGAATCCAACAGACTGTTATGTCTAGTTTACGAGAAGAGGCCACGTAAAGAAATTTCAGAATATCATATATGAGGTGATTATTTATTGATGATTTCTTAACAGAACACAAGTTATCTACAAGGCTGAAAGAGTCTGTGAATATGATTGAGTATGGGGTGGTAGTCAAAAGGATCTCCGTTAGCGCCTCCCGAAAGGCAACACATTCCGCTGTAAAGATGGATGCGGACCGTGGAAGTTGGAATTGTCTCTCTATACCGAGAGATGGGGCACAAAAGGCTGCCCCACAGTCGCCCTCTAGAGATTTCGAGCCGTCAGTGAAAAACCTGGCATGTGAGGGCCACCTTTCCTCTACTTTCTCTAAGAAAAGTTTGTTGACTGAACTAGGATCCATAGTCGAAGCTGACTTGTCAATATCCATGTGCCGGAGCACATCTGGACGAAATGTTGTAGCCTCAAACGGAAGAGAGAACATTGGTAAAAGAGAATGAAATGAATCCGGGAAACTGTTTAAGACATAATGATAGGACGAGCACAGCAATGGGTATATTCTAGAACGCCAGTAAGGAACGGTCTGACATCTCTGAATGAGAACCTGTAATTTGGGAAAGATCAAATGATTCTCCTGAGCCAGCCTTGCCGCAAGAAACTTTAATGCAAGGGATTTTCTTCTAAGAAAAAGTGGCATTTCGACACATTCGGCCTGTAAGGCCACGATAGGTGAAGACCGCATAGCTCCTAAGATGACTCTAATTGACTTGTTCTGCATTCTTTCCAGTTTATCTGCAAGGTAATTCGGCAGAGGCTCAAACAAGAATGCACCGTAATCTAGAACACTTCTTATCAGAGCATCGTACAGGGTTCGCATTGTAGTTGGGTGAGAACCCCACCACACTCTTGCCACCGCACGGAGAATGTTTATGTTTTTTTCACATTTTGCAATGACCTTCTCGATATGAATGTTCCATGAGAGCTTCCGGTGCAGGGTCATGCCAAGAAATTTAACAGAATCTTCCGAAGGAACCGGAATATTATCAAATTTGATACCAATGTTAGGAATTCTATGCTTGTTTGAAAAACACACAATTTTACTTTTGTTAGGCGAAAGAGTAAGACCATTTTTCTTAAACCAGCCGCTAAGGGATTCGAGAGTACTCTCCATGACCTCACTCGATCGAGCAATGGATTTTTCAGCGCTGTAAACAACAAAGTCATCGGCATATTGCAAGACACTACAAGAAGTAGGAATCAGAGACTGGATGTCCTGAGTGTAGACGTTAAAGAGTAGGGGGCTTAAGACTGACCCCTGCGGTAGTCCTTTATATACTCTTCTCACAACCACGCCCTCTGGAGTCTTAATCAGGAGCTCCCTCTCGCACATTATGTTGAAAATCAGACGGCAAATAATGTCCGGAATACCTAAAGATAACAATTTCTCAAACAATATTGGGAGCAACACATTATCGTAAGCGCTACGAATGTCTAGAAAACACGCAATAAGATCCGTCTTATGGGCTCTAGCAATATGAATATCAGTCACCAAAATGCTCAAGTTGTCTAGGCACGATCGGCTCTTCCGGAAACCAAATTGCCACTCTGGCAGAAGTGCTTCTCTCTCCACGAACCACTCCAGTCTAGCCTTTATCATCCGCTCGAGGATTTTTAGGAAGCAGCATGATAGAGCTATGGGTCTGTATGAGGATCCCAACGTCGAGTCTTTACCTGGCTTGGGAATTGGTACGACAAATTGTTGCTTCCATGATGAAGGGACCGAACCCGTAGTGAGAATCACATTGAATAATGATAAAAGTTTGAGAAGAAGGGGTCTAGGAAAGTGTCGAATAAAGGAGTATGGGATCTGGTCTGGACCAGGGGCAGAATCACCTGCGGATTGAATTGCTACATCCAGTTCGTTAAAGGAAAAAGGGGAAGAGAGAATACATGATTGCTGGGGCGCGAAGACAGAGTCCTTCCGCAGCTCAAACTCCCCGGGAGCATACGCAGGAGCCAGAATCCGCACAAAACCATCAATCCAGGATGTACATTTTGAAGTGTTAGGTCTTGGGGAATAGGCACCTCTAAAAGCATTTACGGAATTCCAGACGTCTGATGGTGGTGTATCCGGAGAGAGAGAGCTACAAAATCTGAACCATCCCTGCCTTTTCTTACTCCTAAGAACTCTTTTGGTTTGAGCCTGAACCTTTCGAAGGGAGAGATAATTTTCAAGAGACATGTTCCTTCTGTAGGTTTTCATTGCCACAGAACGTTGCCTAACCATAGCCGTACATTCCTCGTCCCACCAGGGGGGAGATACTCTACGATGTCCAACAGAGCTCTTCCTAGGCATGGAAGCATCGGCTGCGCTAAGAACGAGGTGGGAAATCTTGTCGGAAACCATATTTACATCACTCATAGAATCATCAGAAGGGAGATCTATAAAACCCCCCTCTATAGACTCCCCAAACTTACTCCAGTTAGCCCTCTTTGTGTTATATCCGGATTTATGACGAGACGAATTGGATTGTGAATTGTTTGATCTTATTCTTATTATTATAGGAAGGTGATTGCTGGATAAAGGGTCCTTGAGAACTTCCCATGCGATCAGCGAAGCTAATTCACCAGTACAAATCGTTAAATCTACCGCGGTCGGATTCTGATGTGGAGGAGGAACTATAGTGGGGCTGCCGTCGTTTAAGATACATAAATTTAAGTTGTCGACCCAATCCAGCACCGCTTTGCCAGCTGAATCTGTTTTTTGAGGGCCCCATGATGAGGAATGTGCATTAAAATCACCCATAATCAAATATGAAGAAGAGAAAATTGGAACGATTCTGTTCCAATACAATGTATCAAACTGGGATCTCGGGGAGTACATCGACACCACAGTGATGTCCATGATTTTCGCGGCGACTATTTGCATTCTTGAGGAGGTCGGAAGAATTAGACGATCATAAGAGAAAGATTTTTTTATCAATAGAGCTGCCCCTCCGTAACCATCGGGGCGATCATCTCTAAGGCAGTCATATCCTGGGAACGATACAAAGGAATCTGAGGAAAACCAAGTTTCCGAAATTGCAGCGACATCTATTTTGTATTTCCTTAAAAGGAATGAAATATCATCTCTATTTGATACAGCGCTGCGGCTGTTCCATTGTAGAAATGACACGTTTTTATAACTAAAAGTTTGTGGAGCCATTTTCGGTTAAAAAGGTCTGCAGAATGGAAATCAGTTGAGCTGCGTTGGACGGTAAAGAATTTTGAGATGAGAGAATTTCTATTAACATGGAAATCATTGTTTTTAAAAAGTTGTTGTTGCCAGAGGAAAATTTATTTTGGAGGTAACCAGAAGATGAGGAGTTTTCAGATTGATCGGGGGCTGGAAGATTGTTGGGGAGAGCACATCCATTTGGAGCAGATGACCAAGAACTGCCATTTGGGCAAAAAAGAAGGGAATTGTGATCAGGTTGGTTGTAACCAGGTAGTACTGAGGGGTGCGAAGGGGTTTTGAATTTGAAAATAGTCTTACGATGACTGGATGGTGTCGGGGGGTGGACATTATTATCTGTCAAGGCTGAGTTTACTGATGAAGAAGGAAGGGCCTGGGACATTGCTTCTGAATATAGAGAGAATTTTTGAGGATGGGCGGCGAGGGCCTCTTTGTAAGATACATTGTTCGTAGCCATAGTTTTTTTTACGTCCTGTTGTCTTTTGAGTTCAGGACAAGAAAGATTTGCAGCAGAGTGTTGCCCTCCACAATTAATGCACTTTAAAATTTGGGACAGACAATTTTCGCCATTATGAGCATCGCCACATTTATAACAACGGGCCGATGATCGGCATTGTGCTCTGGTATGCCCGTACCTACTACAGTTGTAGCACAGGATGGTGGGAAAGACATATTGCTCAACCCTAAATGCATTGTGGAACAAAAATACGAACTCCGGAAGGGATTGCCCTTCGAAGGTAACAACTACGGTTTGTGAGGGCTTCCATGTGGCTCCCTCACTAGACTGAATCTTCCTATTTAATCTCCTTGCCTTGATTAATTTCCATTGGGAGGGCTCAGAATACTTTATTAATTCCTCCATATCGATATCCTCACTAATTCCTCTAATTACTCCTTGTTTGGTTAGCTTGAATGTGGGGATATACGCTTTTAATTTGTTTTCAGTTATTATCGGGCTATCCAAAAAGTTGTTTGCATATTTAGGGTTCAAAAATGTCAAAGATATTTTATATTTACCCTCAGCCTTCACTGAGCCGGTGATGATACCTTGAATTTTTAAAGAATACAACAACTTACCAAAATCCAGCGCACGTATTGGTTTGGATGAATCTTCATTTTGGACATAGACCAAGAATGGCCCTAATGACGTGGATTTGTAAGTTAAAGGTTGGGAGTAAGGGAGTTGGGGAGAAGGAGGAGGATTGGGAGATATGGCAGGAACTTTAGACGGAGGGGAAGAAATGGATATATCTACATCCGGAGAAAGAGGTCTCTTTCTCGGGTCGGGAGGATCTGGAGGAACCAGGGGTACCTCCATATTGGAGGAACCTGTTCCACTATGGAATCTACAAAAAGGTTGAAAAAATTAAATAATTAAATAAAAAAAAGAAAAAGGAAAAAAAAAAAATTAAAAGAAAAAAATTTTTGAACCACTCTAGATGTTTTGCTGCTTCGGACTTAATAAATTAAATACTGTATTCTCACAATAATTTCGCAAATACTCGCAACTAACACAACCGCTTAGATGCGCTCTACGCTCGGGACTCATATATAATCTATGTCAGATAGAGAAAAAAAAAAAAAAAAAAAAAAAATACTGCACCCATCTAGAGAATATGACATCTGTGCAACAGAGAAAATATATGAAATATTGGTATGACAAAAAGACAATATGAATATTTTGCTCTTGTCGTAAATTTTAATTTGGCAAATGGCAAAATTTCATTTACAAAACGTAAATAAAAGCCTATTTTACCTTTTACATTGCAAATAATGATAATACCACCTCTCATTAGTTTAAAAACAACTTATCATTTTAAAAAGTGACATTCGGACTAACACTACTAATGGTGGAGATTTTCTTGAAAAACCTTGAATTTTGATGTTTTGTCTAAAGAAATATCTCATTCAAGACTACAAATTATTAAACTTTTTATATCCTAAGTGTATTTTGAGAATGTTTACTAAATGCACTCAATAAATGAATGCACAAAACCATTTCATATAAAAGATTACCCCGGAATGAATTAACTGGAAATTGTGGAAATTGGACACAAAGTATTCTCTGTTTCAAGTATGTTGTACGTTGGATCAGTAGTAATTCTATGGAAAAACTTTTGTATACATGGAAACCCATGAGAGGGATGATGTGTAACGGGGAGTGAGAAAAATACAAATAAATAAATCTGTGTACGAACTAAAATATTTATGTGGGATTTTATCTGTGTGTAAAAGATATGACTGTCTGAAACTATGATCTCATTTTTCCCAACATACATCTTGTCAGTTATAATTATGTTATTCTCGTGTCGGGAAATAGTATTGTATCTCGATACCACATCATTATCTCTAATAATAAACGAAAGCGCCTGACTGAATGAATGACTGAATGACTGACTGAATGACTGACTGACATACTCACTCATCAACGCAGAGCCGAATTGGCTAATCCTAGAGAAGTGAAATTTTGAAGACAGATAGGTTTTAATACAAAAGCTTCCACTAAGAAGCGATTTTTGGAAATTCCGCCCCTAAGGGGGTGAAAAATAGGGTTGAAAGTTTTTCAGAATATGCGAATATCTCGGAAACCAGACATTGTACGAAGTACACATAGATTCTACTATTAAAATTAGTAATAGGCTATTTCGCCGTTTTTTTAAATTTTTATTTAAAGGGATGAAAAAGGACATAAAGAAAAGGGGTGATTTTTAAATGCCTCTTAATACGCTAAAAAATAATTTTATAGGAATTTCCAAAAAACGGATTCCTAAGAAAGGGTCAAAATATGATATTCTGTCCAGAAAAAGAGTCAATCCTTAAGGGTTAGGGCGTGGGATTAAATTTGATTTGATAGTAACGTATCTCGGTAAACACTGAAGCTACAAAGCTGTAGTTAAACAGTTGCATACTTCTTTTAAAATGAAAAAAAATCGTCTTACATTGTTTAGTCAAAAATTGAGGATAAGGGCATGAAAAGGGTAGTTTTTTAGTTGTTAGTTGATATAAGTACTCTCCTGTGTACGTGAATATATACACGTTTTTATACGTGGTGAAATACGTGTATTGTTATGCGCTCAGTGAAGCATGGACTCTGTGTAAAAAAATATTAGCAATTTCGTTAATTGTATTTTTTTCATAAGCCGTACTAACTGTATTGCCCGGCGTTGCCCGTCTAGCCAAGTTCTACTTGTGAAGCTCTTTTATGAGACACCAAACAATGTGCTATGTGGTGACTGGATTCTATCGATCACTCCGTGTCTCCCGATGGTTTGAGGACGCATAAAAATGACTTTCTGAAGATTTGAATTTCTTTTCTAACGCCCTTTCATACCATACCACACATGCTCCACACAACCCTTGAATCCCCTCATCAGTAAAATTTCACAGAAGGTTCTGAATTTCCAGAAGTTTCTACCACACAGTATTGGTTTCCATATAGCAAGGGATTTGCGAATATTTAACACAAATATTAAGTTATAGTTGGTATATTTTGCTGGACTGACTATACAATATTTTACCGTACTACACACGTATATACTTATGTACGCAGGTGGGCACACAGTCACCAGTCTGTTTTTACATACATATATTGCATAGTGTGTTTTATCGATTGTGGAATATATATTATTAACCCCGCCCGCTGGAACACCATCGGCGGGAAATATAAATTGCAAAATACATAAACTTTTAAGTAAAATAATATTCGTAATTTTGTTAATTTGTTAATTTCAGAAAAAAATGTAGGTATGTAAATTTTGATGATACGTATTAATTAATTCAGACAATTTAGATGACAGATTGTGATGATTCCCAATACTTTTGGTTTAGACAAAAATATAGTTACCCGGGCAACGCTGGGTAATACAGCTATCCCACATAAATATTTTAGTTCGTACCTATGGTATATACCTAACATTTTTCACCTTCTCCTTTATAGACACCTAAACCGTTCATCCGATTGAGATGAAACTTTGGAAAATTATTGTGCTTGCCCCAGGGAATGTTCTTATTGTGGTAGGGGGTACGAGGAGGGGGACACTAAGGGGGCACGAAGGGGGGTGGGAAAGAAACAAAAACCTTTTTTTTTCGAATCCATATAGCTTCTGTTGCCGAAAAGATAAATAGTAACCCTCCCGACATCTGCAGGAAAAAGGGGAGGGCTGGGGAAAGAGGGTCCGAATGAAAAGAGTGATATTAGTGTCTAATCCATGGTTTTCCGCATCATTAAGATGAATAGTAACTTCCGACATCTGCAAGAATAAGGGGAGGCGGTTAGGGGGGCTGGGGGCGGTCGGAATTAAAAAAAGTGATATTAGAGTCAAATCCATAGTTTTCCGCTTCAATAAGATAGAGTCCGCAAGAATAAAGGGGAGGGAGTTAGGGGGCTGGGGGGCTAGGGGGGGGGGGGTCGGAATGAAAAAAGTGATATTAGTGTCGAATATTAGGGGAATAAGTTTTCCGCCTCAATAAATGAATAATAACCATCCCGACATCTGCAAGAATAGGGGGGGCGGGGGAATCCATAGTTTTCCGTGTCAAAAAGATAAATAGTAACCCTCCTGACATCAGCAGGAATAAGGGGGAGGGAGGATGAGGAGGTAAGGAGGGAGGATGAGGAGGATAAGAGCTCTGCAGAGCCACCAAAACTGTTGTGAGTTATAGTGGCTCTGCAGTACTTTGGCTGATACATGATGGTTCCACTTCACCATCCACACAATTTTTTCCGTAGCGAAGCACGGGTAATACAGCTATAATATTATAATCACCTCCTCCTACTATAATACTTCTTCTCCTTATTCTACTATACTCTCTCTCCACATCTCTCCTACTCTAGATGACTTTGATCTAATACAACAATACATCTCCACTCCACTCCAGTCTATTCCACTTCACTTGAATGCCACTTCATACTAAAGAAGATCAGCTGTCAATAGCCCTGTATACTGAAATATATTGTAGTGTATAGAGAAGGCACCTTCCTTCCTAGCCACCTTGTATAATGTGTAGTCCTATCTAGCAGACTATATACATTAACAATACCTAATATTAAAAAGTATCTATCTTGCCTTTTTCTTCTTCTTTCAGCCATCTCTCCACTGCTGGATATAGGCCTCTTCCGTTTGTTTCTCATTTTTCTCTATCTTGAGCTTTGTCAATACATCATAACCCGCGACTTGGATAATATCGTCGGCCCATATTTTCTGTGGCCGACCTACTCCTCCTTTTTCATCCCACTGTCTCCATCTAAGAACTCTGGGAGTCTATCGCTCTGTTCCCTGTCAACAAAAATGGCAGTGGGCGGGTCATGTTGCCAGACAGAGGACAGAGCGATGCCTACTCTTAACTTATTATAAGTAATACCTTTCTACAAAGACTTGTTAGCATGTTACTTCAGTCATTACTTTACTAATTTTTCATTCTTCAAATTTTCCTTGTCACCAAAGGTATGCTACCAACGAATCACCGTAAGATTTTGAGTAACTACCCGCAGTTTTTTAGTTCCTTGAGAGCTATCCATAAAAATTTTGTATGAAAATCTAGTAAGGTATAAATAATTCAGTTTGTTATATCAAAGACATCGGGTTAATATTATTATTGAGTCCCGTGCCTTACGAGCAACCCTGCTTTTTTAGCATATTTAGTGCATATTTCAATTTAAATTGCTTTAAAATAAAATCCCCAACACCGTAGGTATTAGGATGGGTTCCTATGTTACAAAATGTAGTAAATCTAAACTCAATGGAGGTTCTTTTGTGCTGTAATAATAATTATTATTTTGTGTGGTTATTGTTGAGAATATTTTATATACTGCCACAGTACAATACAGTAGAATACAGTAGAATACAGTAGATACAGTAATACACAGTATAATATTAATATGCCGGAGGTATTACATAGAATTATATTACAAGAGCGCTTCCTCGGAAATTTTAATGAATTCCTATTAAAAATATTATGAGTTCTTTGATGTTAATTTCTCCTGAAAAAATATCTACTACATAATTGTATTCTAACTCGTATTCTAATTCTGCTTTCAAATGTTGTTGTCGCTTATACGACCTGTTTTATCATAAAATAAATAAAAAGTTCCGTTTTTGATACCAGGAATTATCTATAGAGCAATTGACCAAACGCGGTAAGTCTGTGAAGACACTTTAAAACGAAGCGTCGCGACGCTTTTTTTCATTATTCTTGTGAGATTTCGGCAAAATACGATAATTCGTCATACTGGTTTTCGACTTGCATCTTTCTACATTGTTTCCAGATCTTTACGGATCGTGGCAAAATACGGTAGGTAACTATAAATGCCAGAGCGAGATAACGCTAATGAGACAGTAAAATAGAAATAATTTTTAACATTTCCTGATAAAAAATATTTTCTGTGTGGGTTGTGGCGATTTAAAAAATCAGAGAATCGAAAACTTTAAAGACGTTTTTGTCGAAACTGTGTTTTTCAACTTTCCGCCATTTGACTGCAAAATATAAGTAGTAGAAGATATACTATACACAGATTGTAGAGCAAACACACTACGGTACATTACAGTGATAGCTCTTATATAGTACTAACAATGGATATACAAGATGAATGATGAACTATAAACAATATTAACATCCTTAAGCTGTCATGACACTGACTATTGACCCTAATCATACTTAATTTATTACACTACACATTACTTACCTACATAGATCTACTCAACTAACAGGAATGTCACTGAGACACATGCCCAATCCCACCAACTTACACCTAGGCAGGGGACCCTAAGTAATCTCCATGCAAAAACAAAGATAATATTATTAATTGAATCAAGAACATCAACTAGTAGAGCATAAAGTCATTGAAATTCTACATAAAACTCTCCTAGTTGGGGAGATTCTGGGCGGAGATATTTGGGCACCTAACGTAGGAGAGTTTTATGTAGAATTTCATAACACTTCATGCTCTGCTAGCTGATGTTCTTTATTCTATAAATAATATTATATCTGTTTTTGTATGGAGATTACTTAGGGGTCCAGATTTCGATAGAGTCCATCAGATTTTGATACAGTTCTCGTTTATCCATAGCCAAAGTAAACAAAATAGAGAAATACTCGTATAGGCGTATGTTTTAAAAGTTCACACGGCAAACAACTATAGGTAATTATTGATAGCTTACCGTCCAGCTAACCAACTCCAACCCAGCCTAACCTAATCAACCCCTTTTGATTATTTATGTAGGTACGAAAAGCACTGAATCGTAAAATGTTGTAAAATATATTTTACAATGGTAACAAACAAATTTAAATTGGCCTCATTACGTTTCTGCTTCAGTTCAGCCCCATTCCTGAAAATAATGTTTGACTTGAAGTTAGTAACGAACAAAACAATGTGAAACATTCTGCCGTCCCTAATAATAAAGTAACAATTGTGCTGTGGTCAGTTCACACTAAACAGAATCAAATGAAGCTTGAATCTCCATTAAGTTTCCTCTCTGGAATAACCTCTGTTGTAATTTATATTACATTTATAATTGATTGTAATTGAATACAACGCTTGATAATACAAGTAACCTACATTGTATAGGATAAGGACACTGAAGGAACGTAATATACATAAACTATCAACTTACATAATTCTGGTGGAAATTTGCAAGTTGTTTGAATATATCCGGCGGGCCTGGATATATCCGGGGTTCAAATCCCGATGTCGACTTACTCTACTTCACAACACAAGCTTTTAAGCTTTCTGTGAAGTGTACAAAGATGTATTTGGGTTTATTTCGATAAACCCAGACTAATTGTATAAAAAAAATGTACTGAACATGTATGAATAAAATTCTGGATTTTACCAACTTTTTAGGTGAGGAATAGAGGAGATAGGAGCCACTTATCATTATTTTTCATACAAAATTGTGCTAGGTGACTCCTGTCTCCGCTATTCCTCACCTAAAAAGTTGGTGAAATCCAGCATTATGCCTTCTACTGTGGTCGAAATGTGTTATTATACTTTTCTTATGTATGTATGTTGTTTCGTATGTTGATTATACTTTTCATTGACAAAATGTTGCCTAACATAATTAAGATCCTGTAAAATGTTTTGAATGGTTATCGATAGATGTCGAAATTTATAGAAGTCACGTGTTTGAAGTGTGGAAATGTTTAATTTGTACATTTTGATTAATAAACAAAATCGGGAAATACCTATTGTAGTACAAATTTTTATTAAGTAGAATAGAAAATACTACGCTAAATAAAAAAATATATCATAAGCATGAACGTAAAATAATTATAATACGTGCAAGGATAGGGTCTGGCGATCTGCTCTTTCTACCTAATAATGATACCAAGAGCCCGTTGCCGAACATGCTTCTACTCAGAAGAATTGCTGCCACGTTGTTATTGGTCCTGCCGACGATCCCATTGAATGTGGAGGCCGATTCTGGACAAGCACACTCTGTCAGACTTTGGACACCCGGCACAGAGAGTCATACTTGACGTGTTACAGCTAGTTTGAATATATTATAACACGAACATTATTTTACTACCGATACAGCAACAGGCTGTGTTATGTTGAAATGTCATATTTCGTCTGACAGTTTCCTTCCAGGTTCCCTCACCCCGCTCCTGGCCGCAACAGCCGCTTCCCAAACACACCTGTGA
Source organism: Ceraclea dissimilis (assembly GCA_963576895.1). Classification (NCBI taxonomy): domain Eukaryota; kingdom Metazoa; phylum Arthropoda; class Insecta; order Trichoptera; family Leptoceridae; genus Ceraclea; species Ceraclea dissimilis. The sequence continues at coordinate 19,960,437 of OY756363.1, forward strand.
CATTAATTACACTCAGCCTTTACACCCCCCCTTTGCCTCAGCACCCAGCCCCCCCAGACACAAACACATGACAACATCTACATTACAAGCACAACCTACGTACAACTATATTCCTAACATTCCACACAGTGGCGTATTAGTTTCTCTATTTTAAGTATTCAAATATTTGAGATGGTTCGTTTTTGTTGCACGAATATTGGATTTTGAAGCATGCAGCTCTATTTTAAGTATTCAAATATTTGAGATGGTTCGTTTTTGTTGCACGAATATTGGATTTCGAAGCATGTAGCAAAGTGATGTTTATGTAAGCACAACGCAAACATGTGCACAAGGCACCAGTGGAGATCGAAGAGTGGAATTCTGTAGGAAGGGAAGAAATAAATAAATACTAATAAGACGAAAGAAAAATAATACATTAAAATAGGCAATTCAAAGTACTACTACAGTGTACATGGAGAAATCATATTATGGGGACAATACATGATGAAAATATACTAAACTAATCTAAATTAAATTCTCTTAACTAAATTTTTAGAAAACTTACCTATTAACTTTATGTCGACATATTACTTTATCATCTAAAATGAGTAAGACCAACCTATGTAGTTTATCCTAGGCCAAATCAGTTTATTTACGGGTTTCGCCTAGGACAAACTAGTTTGTCCTGAAATTGGGTTTGGCCGGTAACATATTCACCCCGATCCTCAATAAAAAAAAATATCGTGTATGTTTGAGTATTATTTAGGATGTAATCATGCATATTAAGGACGCCACTGCCAGAGCTCCATATTATAATATCTTGCAGCCCAGCTCAGCCCAGTACCATGTCTTACCTCTTCACATTCCTCTACCTCTCCTGTGGAATGTGAACTGAAGGTAGTGAAGGCTCCTTTATAAATGAAAAAAGGCTTTTAATAATAAAGAAACATCTCCCTTCACCTTTACACGAGTACTGTATGCTACCGGAGATGTATGAAATATAGGAAGTGTATACAATTCCTAGGAGGTGCCAGCTTCAAACCCCGGCGCTGGCGATGTACTCCACACTTTGTGATACAGGCTTTTAGCCTAGTGCAAGGGGTGCAGGAAAGTATTTGGGTTTGTGTATGCAAGACCAGATCATTTTTATAAAAAAAAAATAATACAATGCCGAGTCAATTTACGAAATGTGTGAAATAATTTGTCACAGGCTCTTCTTAGCAAATAATATACGAATTAAAACCTTAAAAACTAATTATTTTTTTCGGGTATGCTGGCACATAGATAAATCCGAGAGAAAAAACGTAAGGACCTATTTATTTTTGCAGGTAAACTGGAGTCGCATTGAAGGCCCACTTATACGAGGCAATAAATTGCTCCATTGCCGGCAATTTCGCGTCACAATGACGTCACGATAACATTAAGTATATTGCGTCATTGTGACGTAAAATTGCCGGAGTGGAGCAATTTAGTTGCTCGTGTAAGTGAACCATTAGAATTACGTGATTTGATATAGCTCGACTCCTGTTTAAAAAATGCATAAAATTCCTAATAACATGTGTATGTGTATGTATATTAATACAAAATATATTTAATTTAGGTAATTTATAATCCAATGTTATTTCAAAAAATGAAATTTATTTCACACATTTCCTGCCGACTTTACGCACCGTATACATTTCCTAGGAGTTTTCTACAATGCCTGATTTCACACACTTCCGGTAACATGTACAGTATACAGTTTATACAGCATGGAGGTTAGAATACTCTCTTATCCTCTTGTAAAGAATATTTTTTATTCACCACACATTACACAATGTACATAGGTACCCTCATCCACAGAGTTATTAATGTGCCCACCTACCCACAGTTAATAACGACAGTTACATAGAATGCCCCCAGGCTATTTACTCATAATATTTACATTGCCTTTTTTTAAAACGTTTTCATAATTTGTGGGCAACCCTAATCAACTCATTATGTGTCTTTATTTTTATAAAAAATATAGAGTAAAAAGTACAAATGGACACCTGTTTTTTATTTTTATTTTATTTGGCATAATACCCACCCTACCCTAACTATCCTATGAACCGGCCGCTCAATTTATGACCTATGTGTTTTTTAATCGAAGTGCGATTTTAGGCTCGCGCCTCAACTATGACTTCACGATCATTTCCCACGGCATAAAGGTTCAAAATCGCATTATTTTCAATCAAAAAACTTTTACGGTTGTTTCCTAGATAAAGGTTCAATGTATCTACCCTATTTTTTCCAAAGCATATTTAGTAAGGTTGTCGAAATCTAAGGTCTCCTGTTTTTTTGTAGTTTTTTTTAAATGTCAATATGTCTACTCTTAAATAAGCATTATTCTTCTCTGTGTTTTTATGTGATCGAAATGTCTACTAAAATAATAAATTATACAATTTTAATACTTGATGTATTTTCTAATTTGTTTCAGGTAATACACACAATATTTTGAGACCTTTTTCACAATGGAGCTTGTCTGCAGTGAAATTTCAATTGCATATTAATTTAATGTAAGTACTGCATTTCGTTATTTATTTATTTATTCTTTGAACGAACCGTTTCAAATATTGTACTGGCGAACGCCAGGGCTATCCTGGTGGCTGAATATTGGGGCTACAAATTTGATGGTGTTCCGGACACGGAAAGTAAGTAAGTGATATTGTAACAAATACTACAATAGTATTTGATTGTAATAAAAAGGCATGCAATTTATTCCAATTCGATCATTCACAAACAATGTAGAATTGATAGAATTTTCGGTTGTAGGACCAATAACGAAGGACTCATTAACAAATATTGTAGAATATATCTGTAGGATTGACAGCGTATAATTATATTCATTCACAACATTGTAGAATATAGAGTTCTCTTTTGTAGGATGAATGACAATGTATTGATTGATAATAGGTTCGTACTGAATTATTCTCATATAAAAGGAGATAGGTAGTCTATAAATTATTTCATCAAAAAGTGATTGCAAACTTTTCCAATAGAAATTCCACAAAGTACTGGAGTTGGTTTTAATATGACAAATAATCGTCTCTACAATGAGGAGGACTGGAATGCCTTTACTCTCCATAGTCTATACCAGGGATCTCCATTTAGTTTCATTGGGGGTCCGTTTTTTAATTATAAGACTTTCGTGGTCCATTTGCTAGTTATTGACAAGCAACCAAGGTCGTAGCCAGGAATTCACTTCTAAGGGGGATCGACCTCTGGACCAGAGACAATATGTAACAACAATAGGTATTTTTTTAAAGAATGAGTGAATATAAATGAATTTGCAGTTATCTATCATAGTATCTCATGGATGTATTTCCGTGTTATTTTCCACAATACGAACGACTAGCGTCGCAGGCGAAATTTTTGAGATAAAACATATTATAAGGAGGTTAATAAACAAGAGTCTTCAAAAAGTCCAGTATATTTTTCGTTATACAAAAATACTTATGAAAAATGCAACGCATAACAAATATTCAGATTAATTAGCGCCGCAGGCAAAATTTTTAATGAAACGATAGAGATTTAATGGATTTTCACAGCAAGTATTGAAAATTCTTACATGATGAAAAAGCGACGTTATTTTGTTTTAATTTGATATCCTTAAAATTCTTCTACAACATTTAAAAGAATAATGAATTTTATCTACTGTGCCTTGAGGTCCGCATAAAATATGCCGTCGCTCCGGATATGGACCGCGGTCCACCATTTGGTGACCCGTGGTTTATACTTTCCTCTATACTCTACCACAATATCTCTCTACTAGTCTCCCACTGGCACTGGAGAACAAAGAGGATTAGTCTCCAACTCCTCAACGATATTAAAATTCTTTTAAGGAAATATCCACTGTTTGCTTACATACTTATGTATGTACAATCTATGTACTCTATTCTACATAATGTGTATTAGTTTTTCTTCTTTCATACAAGACAATCTTTCCTCTGTGGTATTATATTTCTACCGAGCTTTGTAACATTGTTTGGATAAAGACATTGTACGGAACATGTTAAATACGGTCCCTTGGAAATAAATATGAGTAGGTCTGATACAATGTTTTCGTAAGGAAAATATAGTATTTTTTTAAAAAAACCCAATTTCATGTCTTCACATCCTAGGTTCGTTTTTATGGCCTTCCAAACGACCCAAGCATTCCCTACCGGGGTGCTTGGGTTCCTCAATTCCGATGGCGCCCCCCATTTAGTATTGAAAGAATCAAAATTTGTAAAAATGCATGAGTTCTATTCTGAAAGCACTTTCGTGAGATACTAAACATTGCGGTATGCGGTGACTAGATCCTCTCGATCGCTCGGTGTCTTCTGAGGCTTGAGCTAGACAACATCTGACTAACGATCTGGTTTCTTTTCCAACACCTTTTCATACGACGCTTGGATCTGCTTCAAACGCCTTACATCTTTTTTGTCTCTGGAGAAGATTGATCCAATTTAGTATACACTATACAGAATCGTATTGTCTGAGAGTTTACGTACGTTTTCAATATTTCAGGTCTCTAAGCAGTCATCAGGAAGAGTTTGAAAAACTGATTGCAAGATTCTCTCAAAGGCAAAAATACCACACTTGTAAAATTGACTTACTGTCGCATGAAATTATCACGAGCATTTTCGTAATACTACATTTCATTTGATATTCGGGCCTAAGTAGGACTGAATTCCATATTTGAGTAAAGAATACATAATGACATTAATTAGCCAGTATCTCCTGCATGCCATTCTAGTCCCTAAAGTCATAAAGTCCTGAAGGCTGAAAGGAGATTTCCCTGTGGAGTTTCAGCGGCTATATTATTTCTACATACATATTTAATTCGTACGAATGCTGACGAGAATTTCTGAGGAGCAGGTGCTATAGAAACAACTCTTAAGTTGATACTCAGGCTAAGGTAGACTTATTCTCTATCAACTTACATAATTCTGGTGGAAATCGGCTAACAGTGTAACGCAGGGCCGTGGCAAATTATGAAAGGTGTTCGAATACATACGGAATTTAAAACAATTCTCGATCGAAATGTCTTCTGCTACGTCTTAGGCTAATACCTACTAGTTTTCTTTACATCGATATGAAACATATTATGGTTGTTCACAACCCTTGGATTCATTGACATTATATTTTAGGTATTGTATAATATAAAGGTTCTGCTTACACAAGCAATTTTTCGAGAACTAATTGCTCGGCAACTCGTATTGCCCCAACTGGAGTGGGTAATTATTGTTTTGGCAATATTTCATACTTTTAATACTTACTCAGCAACTCTTATGTTTACTGATTCCAGCAAGGTAGAGTGTGACTCATAAATTTAAAGAATAATGGTATAAATTTGGTTTGGAACGGTTTCTATGAATTTTTAACATCCACCATCTCTTTCGCCGTATTTTTCGTTTTCTTTTCATTTTATTTTTATTTTTACAATAAAGATACGCTATGCTGAAAGTTATAGCCGACACAATCCAGACGTCCGTCATGCTCGCTTATCCATAATATACAAGCGCGGTCGGGAGCGTGTGGATGGTTTTCCAAATTTACCGAGCATCCGTGAATGATTGGTGCTCGTGAACAGACGCTGAGACTCGTCGAACATGTGGCGCCAGCATTAAACAGTTTTTGATAGATTAATTTATACATTTTGTTTATTAAAGTGATTTGGTAAAATAATGTGGAACATAAAAAACTGTGCTTAGTAAAAAAACATACGAATATACGTACAAAAACGTGTAAGGATAGGAAAGTCTGGAGATCTGTTCTTTCTGCCTACCCTGCAAACCACGTCATTTTGGACAGTTATATTATGATGCGTATAGCTATATGATCATAAACTTAGGCCCTAATACGCTTTTGGGACTCTAAAAAGCTTTTTCAACTAATCATCCACTAAACTACTTCGTTATATCCTCAATAGAGACATTCAGAATCGTTGGAAAAATGTTATTATTGAACTTCATCATAACATTCTTTTGTGTTTTGGATTTACAATAATAACCGATCGCAAAATAAATTTTGAAACCAAGGTTTTATGACTTCACATCCTAGAACTATTTTTTGCGGTCTTCCAAACGATAGTAAACACGCCTTCCGGGGGTGCTTGGGTTCCTTCATTCCAATGACGCCTCCCACCAAGAATACACAGAATCAAAATTTGTAAAAAGATATGATATCTGTACGTGAAGCATTATTGTGAGATACCCAACATCGGTGGTATGCGGTGACTGGATCCTCTCAATGGCTCGGTGTCTTCCAAGGCTTGAGCTGGACAAAATCTAACTTACGATCTGGATATCTTTTTCAACGCCCTTTCATACGATACTACAAATGACCCCACACGAATTTTGGTTCCCTTTGAAATCCTTAAGGTACATCTTATTTTTCTCTGGAGAAAGCTGTTACATTTTGCATAAAATCGTATTAGGTATCACCGAGTTTACGTATGTCTGCAAAGTTTCAGCTTTCTAAGTACCTAGACAGGAAGTGGTTGAAAAATCGATTACAAGATCGTCTTCTTCTCAAGATTCTTATACTAAACCATCACCGTATTCCTCAATAATGGGGTATCCAGTAAACGTATTCTGTAAAACAAACCCCTATATAATTGTCGAAAGGGCAATATATTTTGGTCACATATATTGTGATTAATATTATAATAATGTCTAACTATAATTTGTCATTCTGTCTCATAATATTATCTTATCCAATTTGGCTACTGACTTTCTATTATATGATGTAGGGTATAGGGAGTCACACAACTCATAAGTACTAGCAGCAGCCCTTTGACCCGTATCATTGCGGTTCACTTGACTTTCATTCAATCCTTCCATCATCTCATCTTGATGTTCAACTTTCGACTTACAATATACGAGTAGGTACTACAGGGTGGCGGAGATTCAAAGACCACATTTGTAATCGGCATCTTGGGAGGGGGTATCTCCTTTGTCAAAGGGGTAAGCGCCTCCAAGAATGCATTTCCGTGCACGGACGCCATCTATCAGACATTCTGTTTCACACATCATTTTTTTCAATAAATATTTCCTCCATACATTGTCATCTCTAAAAATTAGAAAGCTGGACTTAGCCGCTAAAAAAGCCGGACTTTTGGGTCACAGGACCGGACGCAAAATAAAAGGTTTTTTGACAAAAAAAAAACGAATAAAACACATTTCGTAACGAAGTTTTCCCTCACCCCTCGCCGGTTACAAAATATTTAGATACACGTTGCGCCCACCGTCGGCAGACATGCGTAAGTCCTCATTCCCTGCTTACTGCCGATCGACTGACAGAACGAAATGTGAGTCGTGAGTTAATAAGATAAAATAAAAAGTCTAACAAAAGCCGGACTGGCCAGACGGGCCGGACACAGTCTAAAACTGAACACTGTCCAACTTTAGCCGGACGGATGGCAACGCTATACATACACAAGAAGTAACTATTTATTTCATCCCTGTACCTCAAAAATTAACATTGTGGCGTCAATTTCAAATGTGGTCTTTTATCTCCGCCATCCTGTACAACATCAAGTTACATTGTATAACAAGTCAAGTATTCTGTTTAATATTAGTTCCATTTTTACTGATTATTTATTTATAGACTTGTATGACTTTGCTGCTAGTGTCGATGTTCTCAAAGTGTTTGAAGTATTTAACAATAAATAAATATTAGTCGTTTGTATACTTTTTTGACAGCTTGTTATAAATTCGATGCTGATTTTACAAGATTTTATTTAACTTCACTGTGGTATTTTTTTTGTCTGTGAACAAATCTTACAATAGATTATTTAACCACTTCCTGACTACTTCGAGACTTGAAACTTTGCAAACATACGTAAACTCGATGACAATACGAGTTTATGCAAAAATGGATCAGCTTTCTCCAGAGACAAAAAATAGGTGAAGCGTTTCAGGAGGATCCAAGGGTCGTGTGGGGTCATGTGTGGTATCATATGAAAGGGCGTCCGAAAATTCAGATGTTGTCTAGCTCAAGCCTCAGGAGACACCGAGCGATCGTGAGGATCCAGTCACCGCATACCGCCGTGTTTGGTATCTCACGAAAGTGCTTCACAAGTAGTACCAATATCTTTTTATAAATTTTGATTCTGTCTATTCTTGGTGGGAGGCGCCATCGGAATGAAGGAACCTAAGCGCCCCGGAATGACGTGTTTGGTATCGTTTGGAAGACCGTGAAAAACTTATCTAGGATGTGAAGTCTCGGTTTTAATAAATAAAAATTACAGTAGTAAACTATCTGTTGAATTAAATATCTAGGAAACAATGCAGGCAGTGTGTCTATTGATAGGCTAACCTACATACATTGTTTCTATTTTCTATCATGAAGGCTCTATAGAAATGTAGGTCTATGGTCTATAGAATGTAGTGCGCAGTGCAGATGACATATTGTCATGTGAGTCTAATGATTGTTTTACAAACAAACTATCGCACAAATCACAACATACTAGATTGTTATCGATGCTATTTTCATTTGCTTATAACACGTAGGTACATTATATACATAATAATATTGTGGGTTAGATTGTGTTTGTTATAATAACAATGACATTTCACAAAATACAATACATCGATAATGTATATGTAGATAGACTTACTACAGCCATTAATAAGTAGGTACCTACAATAAATTAATTGTAAAAACACGATTCCTATCGAGTTACCTTTTTTAATTTTGGGGTGATAAGAATAGATAGATAAATCTGACGTAGTGCAATCAAAAATATTAGTCCCGAGATCCTTGATACAGGATTCCACTCTTCTCCACTGGTAGATACTAGATAGCGATGAGGGTTAATAAATTCATACTAGAGAGGTGAGAATCCTAATTTCGATTTGGCCTAACTCGCTTATTTTTCTTGGGGAGTACGCAAGGTATAATAAAATCAAGTTCATGTTAACTTTTTATTTTACATATATTTCTTTAAGGTAATGTAATTTTCTTTGATTTTCCCAAAGAAGTTGCCAGAAGTTAAAATGCACACAGCGATCCATGGAGAGACAGATTCTGGGTGTGAGCCTCAGCGATAGAATTAGAAATGAGGATAACAGACTAAGAACCGGCCTAAGCTGTCGACGTCATGGATCGTACAGCAAGACTCAAATGGCAATGGGCAGGGCACAAAGCAAGACAGACGAGAATAGATGGACACCCAGACTCGTAAAGTGGAGGCCACGGGAAAACAGAAGAGGTGTCGGAAGGCCCCAGAAAAGATGGGCGGACGACGTGAGCTAGGTAGCGGGTAGGCATGCAGTGTGTCAGAAAGGCGAGGGATAGAAAAGACTGGAAACAAATGGAAGAGGCCTATATCCAAGGCTGATGAAGTAGAAGAAGAATGTAATTTTACCATTTACACTTCAGCATTAGGTACATAGCATAAGGTACAGTATATTTTTAGATATTCTGTGTATCTATCTGGTACACCTATAATGTATAGCGACTGTATGTCGTAGTGTAGTTAGTTTCATGGTGAATTTATGTATTTAATAACATTACTGTAACTGACAGCTGAGGGTTACTTTATTCCTAGCTACCTAAACATTGCCAGTGGTAGCTTATCCAACAGGCATAGCAGGCAAAAGCCCCTAGATTGGGGGGCCTCAAAATAGGCCTTGCGGCGCCACTTCTGAATGTCTTATATTACAATTCTTTTGTCTTATATTATCATAATATCAAAAAAAATCACATGCAGCGCTGATTTAGCAAGAGAGCGGTTTGGGTTTGAACCTTCGACAACTTATAGTAAACATTGCAAATGAAAAGTTCCTACCTACGGGGGCCTATGTTTTGATTTTGCTCTAAAGTCTGTGTGTGCTCCTCTGGCGTCACTCAGGTTTTGTAATCGTTTTTTTTAATAATCAATTATTTTTCTCTCTTTCTCTCCCTGGGAATTTATTATTCCCACATGATGGTGGGGTCTGCCATCCTTGTCTTCCGCTGCCACTCGCCTCTATCCTGTGCATCTTCCGGGGATGCTCCACAGTCTCTCATATCTTGACTCACAACCTCATGCCACCTCCGCTTGGGTCTTTCTCTAGATCTCCTACCAGGGATAACTAAAATACCTTATTATTTCGAAAAAAGTAGGCAACTCTTCTGAGGGGGGCCTCAAACCTGATATTGCCTGGGCCTCTGGATGTCCGCCACTGATGTAGGTAGTTATATTAGATTGGGGTAGGAGGGGGGGTCTGGAGGAGATATTGTATTATTGCACTGAATTGAAATACGTGATGTTTCCACAAACATGTAATGTAATGTTAACAAGCTTCCATCATATCGAAGCAATTTGTATGAAACATTATTATAGGTAGGTACCAGGCGCGAAGCTACCTAAGAACACTATTCCCATCGAGTTACCCTTTGGAAAAAATGATTGGTATAATAGTGTCCAATCTGACGTTATCCCATAAGAAATGTTAGCCCCGGCTTCCATTCTGCAGAAATCCACCCTTCGCTACAACTAGTAGGTACAATATAACAGACAGACTGACTGAAGCATCATTACCTTCTCATTAACAATGAATAATCCTTCAACAACTATAAGTTAGTTTTTGTAGGTATCATAATGTTATTAATTCCCCTTGAAGACAATTAACTATGAGCTCAACAATGACGTCACGGACATTTCCCACGTCGCGCGCCGGTCGTTAAAGTGTAAAATCGCATGATCAAATGTTAAAAATTGCGATACTCTTTTTACTTTTAGAGTTAATTTCGCTTCATTCAAAATAACTTTTACGGTCATCCGCTAGATTTTGAAGCATCAGAAAAAAATTCTCTGCAACTTTCGGATAACGAGTTATTGTCTTTCGACAAAAATTCAGAGGTGTTTTTCACTTCTTTTTTTTTAAGAAATCTATACAAGATATAAAAAATCTTTTAAGGTATTCCCTAGATAAAGTTTCGATGTACTCGTATCTACCCTATTTTTTTTCCAAAGCATTTAGTAAGGTTGTCGAGATCTAAGATCTCAAAAACCTATTCTTTTTTTAATAATATTGTCAACATGCCTGCTCTGAAAAATCGTACAGTTGGTATTTTAAAAGTTAAGCTGGTATGGAATTTTGTGATTCTGTAGTCTGTACGAAACAAGTACCTACTGAAACGAACATAGTAGACTTTTATTATGATTGATGACTTTGGTAGGTACCTACCTGTGTGTGTGTGCAGAAGGTAGTTAGGTTATATAGAAATAATGCATTAGTAATGTTATTTGGTATGTGAGGCAATCTGTTATGCTGGACATACAATATGTAATCTGCTAGTACCTATGTAGTATATACTAACATAGTCATGTTATGACACGAGATACAATGCACCGCAGTTACATGGAAACTATCTGTAACCCGTCAGAAATGTCGCTGTTTGTGGGGTAGGCAGAGAGAACATATCACTAGACTTATAACAGACCCTATCTTTTCACGTGTAATTTATGTACGAGTACGTATATTCTTAGAGTAAATTATATTTTTCTATGGCATAGTATTTTATATTCTACTTAATAATAAAATGTTTAGTAAAAAGAATCTTAGAGTGTGTATTACGAATTGTATGAATGTAACGGAAGCACAAAGTGTGTGTAAGTATAGGAAAGTCTAGCGATCTGTTTTTTTCTGACAACCTCCAAGGGACGTGGCGTGAGGGAATGGAATAGAATATAAACAATTCCCTTCATAAATCAAAATATATAAATTAAATAGTCCCGCGCTTCTCTGCGACTTCTAAAAACTTCGACATCTATCTATAAATATTCGAAACATTCTGCAGGCTCGTTATTATGTTACACAGCGTTCTGTCTGTGAAAAGTAGTATTAGCCCTTATAATCTTGACTCCGGGTGAGAGAGCTGCTATCAAGAGGTGTTTTAAATTCGTATAATATTCGAACAACAGCTTGCAGCGTTACAAATATAGGTACCCTATATCCAGTAGAATTATGTATGATGATGCCAGGCAGGCGAATAGTTAACTAAGATGGATGAATATGGAAATATGGATTATTCACATTCGCATACACATTCACATACACATTCACATTGGCTTCAGTACAACCAAACATACAAACACACATTGGACGTTTAAACTAATATAAGGTAATGGATCATGCGGTGCATTCATATAGTGCTGTTCACAAAGTAAATAATATTAATATTATTTGAAACAATGCTATTCAAACTTCACAATGAAAATACTAGTAATAATTTAAGAGCAGGCATACCTATGTATTTACATTTAAAAAAAAAACAAGTTTTTGTTACCTACCTTAGATCTGGACAACCTTACGAAATTAAAAATGCTTTGGAAAACAATATTGTGACAGATATATTGAACCTTTATCTAGTGCATGACCGTAGAAGATTTTTCATATCTTGTAAAGATTTATAAAAAAAAAGTGAAAAACGCCTCTAATTTTTTTCGAAAGACTACATTTTTTTACCGTAAGTCACAAAATAAATATTTTTCCAATTGATAATATGCATTAAAATTTAGTGAATTACCGTATTTTTTTAATGAAGCGGAATTAACCCCAAAAAGTAAAAAAAAAAAAAACTTTTTTCACAACCGACCATGCGAATGTCCATGCGATTTTGAATCCTAATGCCGCGGAAAATGACTGTGACGTCATAGTTGGGTCCATGCCTTCATATTTCGTTTAATTCAATATTTCGCAACAATTTAATATTTCCCATTGATTGAAAATTTTATAAATTTGATTCAACACTAAATATTTATCAATCATTAACAATTCTACTGTATTTTCCAATTTCTGAATAAATATAATGAAATTTGTTTTCACAATAGAATAACGAATGCTTCCCGTATTTATTATTACAGTTGATAGAACATTATGTTAAAGACATAAAAATATTCTTGTCTATGACTAAATACATTAATTCAGGTTGTACTATTCTCTATGCTTGGCGGAAGTAGTAATCTTATTTCCGCCCGAATATTATTAATAAGTTGTGAACTTGATATGTCTGTCTATATTAACAAATACATTGTCACATATTATTCAGTATCGATTAAACCACCCTACTCATAACATGTGTTTTTAATTTATCTGGCACCTGGAATCACCGACCTCGACGCCATGAAAGTGAGAATAAAATAAGACTTTTAACACATTATATTATGCGTAACATTCAAAATAATAGAAAATCCCGGCCCCGTCGTTTCAATACGAAAACAGCGACATGAAGAGAAAAAAAAATTACGTTCCGTACTAATTACATGACCGATATCATATAGAAACGATTAAATTTTAACGTATTCACGAAAGACAAAATAATTCAATACGCACTAACGTCGTACAATGGTTTTCATAATTTATTGTACCTACCTATGCAGATTTTATTTAAAGTATTTTGTTTTTACTCCCCGGGACAGAATTTGATAATATAGTGCCAGAATGATAAAACAACAACAATATGTACTTTCATTTTTCCTAGTCTCGTCAGTGGAGGCAGAGGCTCTTGGTCCAATTCTGCTTATTTACGTTGTATTAATTTCTTGGAATAAAAAACGATCTTTTTAAAAAATAAAAATTTTCAACAAATAAAAAAATATTTTATAACTAATGACTCAAAAAGAATATGATTTCGGATAGGTCAGTTATGTACTCGTATCGACCGAAATTCACGTAGCTTTTTTCAGAACTCATGTAGCACAGAATCTCTTGAAACAAAACACTGTTTTATTTGCTAGGAATAACATACGAGTATGTAGTTATTACATGTTGTAAGACATTTGTGTATGAACGCACCAGATGCAATGAATTCACATTAGTGTGGAATTTATTTATTTACTTATTTATTTATGTCAAGTAAATTACTTCAACCTACTATTGTATGCAACTAGCTATATGCTAGCTATAGCTATAACTAGTATGCAATAACATATATGTAAGTAGATATAGAGTACAGCAGCTAATATTATAATATTCTGGTGGAAGTCGGGTAAGTTTGCGTGTAACGCAGGCCCTGTGGCAACATTAGCAAGTTGTTCCTTCGAATATTATACGAAATTTAAAACGCTTCGTGATAGCAGCTCTCTCTCACCTAGAGCCATTTTTTTCAGCTAATACAACTTATCATTGACATAATGTTGCGCTGCAGCCACCTTAGTACGGGCTTTGCCTAGTTAGGTGGCTAAATTATAGTTGTATTTTTATGTAAACAGAAAATAAAGCTTAGGTATTATTATTGATAACTAGCGTGCAAAATATTTTGAATGGTTATCGATAGATGTCGAAGTTGTTGTTGTTAGTTGTTTAAAGGAGCTGCGGTCTTGGCATCCGCCTTGGGCAGCAGAAACCCTGGGTCTGTTATTAGCCTGGTGGTCTGTTCTCTCTACCTACCTCGCAAAGCGCTTCATTTTTGACAGCTTGCAGCTAGTGCAGAGACCAATGTACAACACAATGTAGGTATATTGTATGGAGCTATTATATTACTTGCAGGGCCAGTAGGGCCAATGTAAATCATTATTATAATAATGTCATGTGCCTTACTATATAGCGAGTACAGTACACTTTACTTCATATATGTAGTACGAGTATGATTGCATTGTCAATAGGTTAGGACAATTTCCATACATTACGTGGAATTATACGCGGTCAAATGTCATTTTAATATTCCTAATGTTGTTCATGGGCGTCGCCAGTCTCATAGGGGGGAGGGACCTCTTTAAGTTATTGTATCGTATTTTTATGAAACTTAATATTTTTTTTATAATGTTTTGTATATCATTGGAAAGAGCATAAACCAGATAAGTTTTCTCCAGATTTCTGAATCTTTGGACAATTTTTTTCTTTATGGGAATCCCCTCCAAAGTTGTAACTCGTTTTTGAAATATCTCTTTCTCGAAATTTTAATCCGATATTTTGTATCAGTATTGTTTCTTTAGATTGAAACTAATGACTTAAATAGACTAAACACATATTAAAGTAACAAAAAAGAATGACAGAACTAAGTAGGTAACTCTAAAAGTTGAAATCTCGAATAACTCGAAAACCGTGCGACTTTTGACTAAGCTAAGTTTGGCTCATAAGATCCTAAATGACCTCTACTATTACTCCTGAAGATATCTGTATCTATCTATCAAACACCCGTATAGCTATTCCAATCTCTAAGGGGGCAGTCCTACCCCCCCCCCCCTGGCGACGCCCTAGGTTCATGGTAATTACTTCACTTTGCTTACTGCATTCATTACATATTATATTAGATGACATTACAGTAATGAGTTTATTTAATGCAGTAATTTATGTATTATATAATGTCTCAAAACTAATCGTTGCAATACAACAGATCAAGGCTTCTTTTTATGTTCACTCAACTCCCAGCCAATACATGCATAACTAATCGTCTAGGTAAAATGTTTTTATTTTTACAAAATAGCTATTGGTCTTGTGGACTGTTTGTTTTAAACCCTGGATACTCCTATTTTTTTCCATCTCTTACATTTACTGATGTTTGGCACCGATTATTTATTAATGTCACAATTTTTCCGCAGATAGAATGTTGTGCGTATGTTTTTATACAGGCAGAATTCAGTGGTTACCCCATTACTGTTATACACGGTGTAACACAACCGGTGGATCAACCGAAGCAGGATGATAGAGGACCTCAATACCTATCGATTTAATCCCCATGTATGTTCAGCGATTTTTTGTAGTTTTCGAGTTATGAATTTTTTTCGTATTTTTTTGCCAAACCCCGACTTGCAAGACGTTATCGGTCACAGAGATGCCAATTATTAAGATAAATATTTGATTTTTTTTTCTAGAATAACTAAATAGTGTGCCTTGCAGATACAAAAACAATTATGGACGTATCTGATACCATAACGCTATAAAAAAATGTTGAATCTCAAAATTAGTCACAATTGAAAATTTTAATAAATGTTTGAGGACGATTTAAAAAAAAATAATCAGAGAATAAGTTTTTTTTAATTACTTTCAAAAACTTGCCAATTTTATAATCTATGTACTCTGCAAATTTCATTGAGCTAGCTTTAAGGGTTCATACCTAAAAATTGTTCCAAAGCAAGAAGGGCGGTAGCACACCGGTTGTGTTACACCGTGTATATCGCGATGGTATTAAATGAGGCAGACTGTGGGCCACATTGTGACCGAGTGCGGCTTCCGAGCATATGAAGGAAGCTTCGATGACTTCCTATACCTAAATATATAGAACATTCAATTTAATTTCTGACGACCAAGCTTGCTTGCGAAATTTTTAATTGCCCAATGTCCAACCTTCAAACTTTTTTCTTTGAGGGATGTGACTTACTTCTTTTGATCATAAGATGAATAAATACGTAAATATTAAATTATGAATTTGTATATAAGAATACGTCGACCATGAAAATTTTGCCGTATTCGCATTCGTCTTACTTCCGCATCTGGAAGGAATAAACATCCGGATTAACTTCCGCCGCGCCAGTGGGACCTGCACCTCTGGTTATGTAACTCTATGTACTGTATATATATTATACATTATGTACATCAGCCGTAATATGATTATGCTTCCTAATGATTTATTATGTTACCACAATGAATCACAAGCCTCCATTAAGATGATGAGTTTATCCACTACACGTAGACATAAATAAATCACTTCAATACAAAGTTCTGTTGTTGGGAATATATTCACCCACTAAATGTAGTCACTTGAAATAATATAAACAGACCTTGTCTTGGTACATATTAATTCATAGGCAAACTATAATCTACATACAGTAAGAAAAATAAGTTTTTTTTTACAAACAAGAATTTTTCGAGGTCTTTCAAACGACACCAAGCACACCCTTTCGGGGTGCATAGATTCCTTCATTCCGATGGCGCCTCCCACCAATAATCAAAACAGACAGAATCAAAAATTGTAAAAAGATATGAGTTCTACTCGTGAAGCGTTTTCGTGAGATACCAAACACGAAGGTGACTGTATCCTCTCGATTGCTCGGTGTCTTCCAAGGCTTGAGCTGGACAACATCTGACTTATGATCTGGATTTCTTTTCCAACGCCCTTTCATGCTATACCACACTAGAGCCCACACGACCCTTGGATCGCTCTGAAACGCATTACATCTTTTTTTTCTCTAGAGTAGGGTGATCTATATTGAAACTGAGTTTACGTATGTTTGCAAAGTTTCAGCTCTCTAAGTAGTCAGGAAGTTGTTGAAAAAACGATTACAAGATTTGTTTACAGATAAACAAAAAGCACTACAGTAAAGTTCTTGTAACAAAATAATCGGTATGTTTTGCTTTCTCACTTCCCAACATTGTTACTCTTTATATTCTGTCTTTAGGAAGGTACGTACTTCTGCACTATATAAGGTAATAATATTGTGTTATATTCTTATTTCTTTCTCTGCTTGAAATTCGAGAGCTTCCCCAAGCTCTGCCCATCTCACCCTTTTAGCAATGTGTCTCGTATTACACGTGTATCAAATTTAGAAATATTACTGCCCCCTGTCGGAGGTGATTTGTTTTATGTTGGGTGCCTATCCTACCCTACCCCATATCTATGTAGTACCTACCCTACCCTGAGTAGTCAGTACCCACTGCCAATATGATTGGACCTCTTATAGATTTACATATGAGTACTTACGTTACCTAAGAGGTAGGTATTGCTTTCATATAAAAGTAATATGGCAGGTACCTATTATTCCGTAATTAATTGTTTTTTATACGGAGGCAGGATTTGCCAGCAGAATGTGCCTATCGCAATATAGATAGGCATCACAAACATACTTACTTACTTACTGCTAGCCACTTGCGTTCCACTGCTGGACATAGCCCTCTTCTCTTCCACTGCCCGTAAGCTGGACAATTTCATCTGTCCGCCTTTTCTGTGGTCTTCCTACGCCTCTTTTTTTCTCCCAGAACCTCCACTTCAGGATTTCAGGTGCCCATCTGACACTGTCCTGTCTTGCAACGTGTCCCGCCCACTGCCATTTTAGCTTTGCTGTTCTTTCTGCGATGTCGGCAACTTTTGTTCGACCTCTGACGTATTGACCACAAACATTCTGACGTATATACTTTAACTGGGCTATTATGTATCTACAACATATGATTGTAATACCTTCATTTATCGGTTACATGAAAGATGTTCGAAAAACAGTATTTCGAATTCCAAATGTTCGAAGAACAGTTGTTCGAAAAACAATAATCAGAATAACAATAGTTCGAAAGTAATGTGTTCGAACTCACATTTGTTAGAAAAGCAAAATCATCGAATCACAATTATTCGATTGCCATTTTATATGAATTTATTTAATTTTCTGTAAAGTTTCGAGGCGAGTCAAATAAACAGAATTGTCTTATATCTCAATGTGTTCTGTGTATATCTCAACCGACTATCAAAACCAAATCATAACCTCATTTTTGTCGCAATATTTTGACTTTTCCTCACATACGTCATCCAACTGCGAATGAAGTGGATGAGTTCACAAGGAGCTAATGTCACTTTTAGTGTTACCAAAAAATGAGGCGATTACTTACTAAGTACGGTACTTGATTATGAATATTACCAAAATAATTTATTTCCGTATTTTGACATTTTAGTTAAAACAGTTTTTAAATTTATTACGAACTGATGAGTCATATTATTAAAATATTTTAGTTAAGCACAAGTTTTTTCTTCTTCGAATCATGGTATAAATGGTCATTTGAGGTGAAATCCCGGGACATGCATCCGTTTAGTTTTTACAAAAAATATTAAATTTGCAAATTGTCTTTAAAATAATTTGTTTAAGCCAAAACATATTTAAAAAAATTGGAGATTCTGCCATCCTACCAGGAATAAATGAAAGAAAAATATTTTTGCATTCTTACTAAAGTTATATAATATTTAATAATGGTTAAAAAATGCAAAAATGATGTACCATGCGTAATCAGCAGCTGTCACAATACAAGTTTTAATTTTTCGTTTCAGTTGGCTAATAAGTGCTTTCTAACCTCAGGGATCAAAAAATTATTTCATGCATATTGTGTTTTTTTTTTTTTATCTAAAGTAGCCAAGAAATGATATTGGTACGTATTGAACTAAGTACGAGTTTTGTGTCGCCATGTTGCCGCCTTTTGTCATTTGTTGCCAGTGAAAAAAATATTTGATAGAAAATTATCAGAGATCTTAAGGTAATACCTTCTTGTGGTATTATTATTGAAACTCTTTTTGCATAAACAAACAATAAATTATGAAAAATTTAGAATTATGTAGTGTCTAAATACACATAACTTTATACATAGTTCACAAATTATATTAAATATGATACAACACGCAGTTGTGTTGACGGCGACACTATATTGGCTTGCGCCTTTAGCCAGTAAACTTTTTTCGAACAATTGTAATTTCGAACAATTGTTCGTTCGAAAATATGTTTTTCGAAATAAAGTGCGTCGAACTATTGTCATTCGAAAATTTGTATTTCGAATTATTGCCATTCGAAATGTTGTTTTTCGAAGTATTGTGCATTCGAAAATATGTAAATCGAACAACTTTCCTGTCACCCATTTATCTACTGCTATAATATTCTGTTAAGCTCGTGTCCGTTAGAGGAGAATAAAAGGATGTTGGCTTAATATCCGGCGTATGAATGTGGCAAACATTCACCGGAAGGGACTTATCTTCACATTATTATACATCCCAATGATTTCATTCCAATTTATATTAAAAGTATTTTATTTCACCCCCTCTACCTCCCCCTCCCCCCTAACACAATCGACTCCCCCTACGAATAACATTGTATGTCATTATCAGCTATCAGCTCTCCTTCCCAGAAGCCCGAAAGAAATCTAACAAAATCATACTACAGTTGAGAGAACATTCTCTAATCCCTTTGTAGGCAACATTTGTATTAAAGTGCTCAGATATTATTATCTTCTTCTTCTTTCTCAGCCATCTCTCCACTGCTGGATGTAAGCCTCTTCCAATTTTTGCCACTCCTCTCTTCTTTGAGCTTTCCGGATCCACCCACTACCAGCGACAGAGACAATATTATCGGCCCATCTTGTTTTCAGCCGACCTATTCCTCTTTTCATGTCCCACGGTCTCCATCTCAGGACTCTAGATGCCCATCTTCCCACTCCCTGTCTAGCAACATGACCTGTCCATTGCCATTTAGTTTGGCAATGCGATCCATCACATCGGCAACTTTTGTCCTGCGTCTGATTTCCTCATTTCTGATTCTATAGAATAGAATAGATATTATTATAATTAGGAGTATTATGTTGATATTTTACCTAATAAACCAACAAGGTAACGCCTAATTACTTTTCGAAACTTTATTGAAAATTATTGTTGTTTTACTAAATTTCAATTGTCTCTAATAGCAGTACAATTACAGGATGGCGGAGATTGAAAGACCACATTTGAAATTGACGCCACGATGTCAATTTTTGAGGTAGAGGGATGAAATAAATAACAAGTTGTTGCAAATTTAGGGATTTTTTATTGGTTATAATGAAAAAATACTTGTGAACCAGAATATCCGATATGCATTCTTGAAGGCGCCCATCAAATTTTTTCATCACTTTCTACAACTTTTCCACTAGGATTGATGCAGTTTTACTTCTAATTGCGTCCTTTAAATCGGGAAAGGTTCTTGTCCTGTTGACGTAAACCTTTGACAACTTCAGATACCCACAAAGGAAGAAGTTGAAAGGCGTAAGATCGGGCGAGCGAGGTGGCCATGAAACGTCACCATTTCGAGAAACAAAATATTCGGGAAAAGTTGAATGGATGAAGTCCATTGAGATTCTCGCTTTGTGTGCAGTATCGCCCTCTTGTTGGAACCAAAAGTTTTTCAGTGTCCATTTCGTTTTTCTTTAGGTAAAGGATGAAAAAATCTTGGAGCGTAGCCAAATAACGCTCTGAATTCTCCGTCACTGCCTGCCCTCTTTCATCTTCAAAAAAATGAGGCCCAATTATTCCGACAAGTAGTGTTTTTTTTAATACCTATACACAACATTTCCTACATACACAAGAAGTTGTTAGTTATTTCATCCCTCTACCTCAAAAATTAACATCGTGGCGTCAATTTAAAATGTGGTCTTTCAATCTCCGCCATCCTGTACCTACTTAACCACCTAACAGTCTCTACCAAATATTGTTTCATTATTCAAATAATAATTTACTGAGCAAAGTAGAGTAACAATATGGTAATTTATTTCAATTTGACTGGACTTTGTTCCCACAATGAAGTAATAATGTGGTTGTTTGTCCAGACATTACTATTTTTTCTGTACGTCTGACAAAAAAGGCTGTGCACTGACTTCGAATTAAGTAATTGTTTATGATTAAATAAACTTTTTTTTATGGAAATTGTTACACTTTTTTGAAATAATATATGGTCTACTTCTTTCTCATAAAAAACATTTTTTCATAATTTGTCTCTCACTTTCGTGAGATACCAAACACGGCGGTATGCGGTGAGTCGGTGACTGGATTCTTTCGATCGCTCGGTGTCTTCCGAGGCTTGAGCTGGACAACGTCTGACTTACGATCTGGATTTCTCTTCCAACTCCCTTTCACACTTGACCCCATACGACCCTTGGATCCCCTTGAAACGCCTTACGTGTTTTTATCTTTGGATAAACCTGAATCATTTTTGCACACAATTGTATTGTCACCGAGTTTACGTCCGTTTGGAAAGTTTCAGACCTCTAATTAGTCAGCAAGTAATTGTAAAATCGATTACAAGATTTGCGCATAGGAAAAAAACAATGGAGTGAGGTAAATTAAATAAAATCTTTTAAAATACAGCTACCTCTGGTGTTTAACATATTATGATAACACTAATATGATTATGTGAAACACTCATTGTAAAGTAAACTGTTAATAATATGATAATATTACATGAGGGCCTATTATTTCCTCTTCTGAACTAATCCCATATAGCAGTGGTATCCAACCGGTAGCCCGCAACCTTTAATTTAGTGCTTAGGCGCCCGCAAACAAAAATATGGACTAAATAATTATACAAGTTTATCTTTACAGTATGTTTAACGTCCAAAATATTTTTGATGGCTTAGCAACTTTACTGTCCCCGTATGTATTTAAAAATATGACAAACATTAGATTGGTATGAAATAATTCGCCTGCGGCCCCGTTCATGGTCTCCAATAATAAAATAAATAGCATTTAATATGTATTTTACAATAATGGTGGTCGGCAGGGGAAACTGGAATCAGTTGACAAATTTTCCTGCAAAACCTCAAAATCTGTTTCATGCTCCCCTCCCTTTACACAAGTGTCACTTTTTAAGGGAGGGTATAATGTAATTATACTTATTTAAGATAATCACTGTAGAACCTAAAAAATTGTATTGTTATTAATGTCAAAATTTCAATAAAAAAATAAAAAAAAAAAAAAATCTCACATAAATCAAATTGTTATTAGACATCGATGCTGGTCACAAGAGTATCACATTTTTATGAAAATCCATTAAAAAAAAATAGCCTGCGGCGCTCATTATAACTGCTTGTGGTTCAGTTAGAATAAGTAGAATATAGAATGTAAGAATAGTGAAACTAGGCGTGTAAGATTGAAGTTGAACTGGGTGGCGTCTGGCACTGGTTTCAAAGTAGCCCTTGATGCAAATTCGGTTGAATACCCCTGGCACTGACATATAGGGAATATTCCCATTATTATTGTATCATATCTCATTTCAGCAAACATCCCCCTGCCTATTAGTGAATAGTAAATATTATCTACCAGCCAACCCACACACAATAATTCATTATCATTATAATAATTATAGAATCACGCAACTGAAACAATATTCTAAAGTGGGAAGTCAATAAACAATCAACAATCAATAATATGAATTCATTTATAATAACACTTTGATCGCTTACCTATCTAAATATTCAAATGTCATTACATGTTGCAAAATCTTTGTTACCAGTCACAGTGGTGTAGCGTGAGTTTCTACCCCCCGGGACGAAACCAAATCCGCCACCCCCTTATTTAGGCATTTAGAAATTTTCTTTAGAAATTTTCTACTCGTACATTCTGTATGGAGAACCATCAAAATTTCTTTTCTTGAGTTACCGCCCTTTTTGATTTGAATCAATTTTTAGGTTTCATCGCGTGGAGATAGCTCAATGAAATGTGCAATAGTTGATAAAATCGGCAAGTTTTTGAAAATAATTTGAGAAATTTTTGTATTGTGATTATTTTTTGTAAATCGTCCTAAAACATTTATTAAAATTTTGATTTGTGACTAATTTTGATATTCAACATTTTTTATGGCGTCTTAGTATCAGATATGCCAACTATCTTAAGTATGTTATCTGCAAGGTATACTACGAGTATTTACATATTCTTTAAAAAAATCCAGTATTTTTGTCAATAATTGGTGTCTCTGTGACCAATAATGTCTTGTTAGGCAGGGATTTGACGAAAAAATACGAAAAACATTAATAACTCGAAAACTGCAAAAAATCGCTGAACATACGTGGAGATATTAAATCGATAGGTATTGAGGTCCTCTATCACCGTGCTTCAGTTGGTCCGTGATGGCTCTTACCTAAAAACCTACCAAAGTTGCTCGGTCCTGCCTTACAAACATTTCTAATTTCCATCAGAATTATCTAAGTTTATTGTAGCACTGGAATAAGCTAAATTGGTATAATGATCTTACAATATTGTAATAGATAACAATAAATTAGTATAGGTATGTAATATTTACAATAGGAGTTATAGGTTGTGTACCATGAGATAGGGTTAATAGGATATTGTATTGTATTGTTAAGTTGCGATACAAGTATAATGAGTTAGTAGTATTTGTACCTTATACAGAGGTCTGGTGTACCTCCCCACTCCCCAGTCCCCCTGTACCTAAACCTTGAATAAATATGCCCCGAGCATCGGGGAAGTTGTTCAAAAAATAACATCCTAATAATGTAAAGTAATGTTGTAAACAGAGAGAGAATAGCTAAAGGATCTACATAATATATTAAGATCAAACACACAATATACCTTATAAGTCCATAGCTAATATTGTTATACCGTTAGTTAGTACAGCCAAGTACCTGCCTGGGCAGGGGGGCATGTCTATACAAAGTTAGTATATGTAATTAGGAAAGGGTAAATATCTGCATCAACAACATGGGTTTTTTCAAAGTTTATAAATTAGGTATTTTGGAACTTTTATCCAAGTGCCATCTTTGGTATCACAACCGAGTTGACTTATTTGATTTTAATTCAATTATCCCGCTTTAAAATGGAGTTGGGCGGGACACTTTGCCAGACGTTCAGATTCTAGATGGACCGAAAATATTCTCTCTGGCAACCTAGAACGAGCAAAAGGAGCGTAGGAAGACCTCAGGCAAGATGGTCCGACGATGTGAGGCGAATCGCAGGAAGCAAGTGGATGCAGTATCCCCAGGATATAGGGATCTGTGGAAGGTCAAAGGGGAGGCAAACGCGGGCTGATGATGACAATGATGAAGCATCATATCTTGGTCCTGTTCTGACACGAGGAAATAGAATATTAGGAGTAGGTATATAATAATTTTTAAATGATATGTTTCTCAATCTGCTTGATGTAGAATATAAAATATAAAGAATTTGAAGGAGGGCTTTGATTAAATTAATGTATGGAATTTGAAGATTGCTTGAGATTTCACGTATTACTCAACTCGCATTGTATTCATATACTATTATATGTAGATATGTATGTGTGTACATCTATATGTTACCCGAAATGGATGAAATTTAGGAATTGTATACAATGCCGGGCCAATATAGGAAATGTGTGAAATAATGTGCGCTGGCGATGTATTCCACACTTTGCGATACAGGCTTTTAGCCAAGTGCAGGAAAGTATTTCGGTTTGTGCATGCAAGCACAGATACTTTTTGTAAAAAAAAAAAATCATTCACAGGTTCTTTAATTCATACTTTTCTTAGGAAGTATATATTTTAATAACTCAAAAACTTATTACTTTTTGGGGTAAGCTGCCACGTATATAAAACAGAGAGTAAAAGTGTAATCAAGGGGGGAACCTATTTATTTTTGCAGGGAGAAATTACTGGAGGCGCACTTAAAATTACATTATTGTATATATTTCAAGTTACTGTTTGAAAAATGCACATAATTTCTAGTACAATGTATGTAATATAATAAAAAAAATACAAGAAATGAAATTTATTTCACACATTTCCTGCATATTTTAGGCAGGCATAGGACATTTCCTAGGAATTGCATACAGTTCCTAAATTCCATACATTACCGATAGCATATACATTATGATAGAATGTTTGTGTTATTTTTTATTCATTCTTTTATTAAGGAACCTACGGATTGCCGAGATGTTCTGAATTTTTCATACGCCCCTTGAATACAAAATCATGAAGAAAATTCCAAATGTTCCAATTACAAAAAAATATCTATACACAATACATACTTACTGTGTTCTTGGTTCTAGTGATCGGCATACCATACCTGCTATGAAATACTACAACCTTTTGGTCTTATATATGTAATTAATACTCAAAAGCAAAATTACTAAAAATTACTATGACGTCACGCGTCATTTCCCACGGCGTAAGGTTCAAAATCAAGATCAAATTAAAAAATAGCGTGTTTAAAATATTTCGAAGTTAATTTCGCTTAATTTAAAAAAATAATGTACGGTCATTTACTAGATTTAAATGCATATTAGGTATCAATACGAAAAAATATTTTTTCTTTGCGACTTTCGGGACTTTCGAAAAAAGTTGAAGGTGTTTTTCACATTTTTTTTTTGATAAATATATACACAAGATATAAAAAATCTTTTATAGTCATTCCCCAGAAAAAGGCTCTATCTATATACCTTGTTATTTTTCTAAGCATTTAGTAAGGTTGTCGAGATCTAAGATCTTCCGTTTTTAGATTTTTTTATGAAATATCGATAACCCTAGCCATCATCTGGTTTTAGAAATACAAACCAAAGAGTATTTTCTTAAATGCAGTAAACTATCTTTCTCTCTATATATAGAAAGCTGCTATAAATGAAATTATCGGAGGTCGTGATTTAATTATAAGACCGTGCTTGGTCTCTGTAAAATAGGTAAGAAGGTAGATTCCTCTCATATTATTATAAAACAATCAAATGTCGAGACATTGGTTTTGGTCTTGCGTTTATACAACGAGAGACCAATATTTTCCTCTTCACTATTATACTGTTGCGCAGATGTGTATCATCTCCTAAGTACTCAGTACTGAGAACACACTCAAGCATACTTATTTCACATTTGGAAGTTACTTTATTAGGCTTTACTTTCCAATGGAAGGAATAATGGATTCTTTGTGATTAAATCTCTGAGAAATATAAACTCTATTCAGAGATTCGGCTTTCATACTATTGAGATGTAATCAAAATACTTTCTAAAAACATAAAAGGCTTGTCTCATTTCAGAATTATTGAAAGATTGTAACATTTAATAATAATATCTCCTTTACTTCTTAATAGCAGTAATGTGCTACTATGGGCTCGCAAGCGCTCGCGCGAGCTGTTTCTTAAAATAGTTTTAATTCGGAGAGCCGGTTCTTAAAATACGAAAAAAATAAAAGTAATGATAAAAACTCTCAAAAAATTAAATACCGCATCTTTTTGCTATCATATCATGAATTTTCTAAAATTTTTCGGAAAATTTATTTGATTACAGTTGATTTATAAAAAAAATTGGCTGCGGCATTTTATTTTTATTTCCTGAAAAATAAAGTAGATTATAACATCACGACATTATTCATAATACGATTCTTTATGCATTTTCTCAAAAATTGTGACTACGGCGCTTCTTATACAGTCTCTTCAGGTTCATAATTATTTCACCCATTTTCTTAAAAAAAATCACCTGCGGCGCTTTTTTGAGTTCCTGAATGATTAGATCTACATCACCTTCCCTTCACACAGTCTCCTGAAGAAATTTCGCCTGTGGCGCTATTTGCCTCTTTCATCCCACGTCCCCTCTCCCCCTATCTACGTAAGTGGCAATGTCTATGTTCTATACGTAATTGTAATTGCACATGCTGTTTAATGCGAGCCGCTGGTTATAATTTTAGCAGCACATCACTGTATACAAATATATAATATAGGGTACGTATTACTTCGACCTCACAGAAATACAGGAGGTCACAAGGTCATACATATAACACCTCCCCCTAGCGCTCTCGTCTTATTCCTAAATTTAATTTATTGGAAATATTTATTAGGTATTTGTGAATTATTACGATCATATCCACATGTAGGTATGTAGTACCTGCGGTATGTATTATATGTAGGAGTATTATCGATATTATGCCATATATTTCCAATGCTAATGTCGCTCCTCTATAATATTCGCATTATCATTATGTAGGAAGGCAGGTAGGCACCTAGTAGGTACATTGACAGTATTTTAATATTTCCTTGTTTAAGGCCTGGTTTCCACCTGCAAGAAAACTTCCGCAAGAAGTGTCCGACAGCCTGTCAGACAATATCTTGCACAGACTGACAGACTGTCGGACACTTCTTTCAGAAGTTTTCTTGCAGGTGGAAACCCGGCCTGAAGGTGCGCTTACGCGAGCAATTTTAGAGCAAAAATTGCGACAACTCGTACAAATCGTATTGATTAACATTATTTCGTAATACACAGCAATTATTTCGGCAAGATATAAAAAGCGAGACAACGATATTGCGTGCAATGAGAAAGATAATTCTCATGATGTCGGCGACACGAAGTGTTTAATATCCAATCGGTTTGTACATTTTAGTTGATTCTCTTTTTCTCGTTTGCGCGCAATATCGTAATAGTCTCGCTTTAAATGTTGCCGAAATTGCAATAATATTACGAAATATTGTTAATCAATACGATTTGTACGAGTTGCCGCAATTGTTGCACGAAAAATTGCGCTCGTGCAAGAATATTTCAATATACCAACTGAGGTATATACCTAATGAGATATTTTTCTTTGGGTATGATTATAATTTATCACTACGAGGCAGGTACCCCGCTTCCTGTGTTGATTCCGAGGTGAATATTCTAAGTAATATTCATTCTTTTTCGAGGAGATTTCACAGATGATGTCCCATACCCTCCTGCCTCCCCTTGCCCTAACACCCCCCCCCCCAGCCCAAGGGTGATGATGAATTAGGGAAGAGGAATCATACACCCACTCCTAGTCTGTATTTTTCAAGAAATTAGACGTTTTTACTTTACCAGAAACATTCTCTTCTGCATCTAAATTAAAGATGTATACTTTCGGTACAGAATTAAGGGGGTATATGCACTAAGCAAAAATCTTTCTATTTTTGCTTCAACTTTTTCAAATTTTGTATGAGAATGTTAGCGCGAAATAAGAATAACGTAAGCGACATAGTGAATTATACCTTTTTTTTAAAAGAAACCTGGGGATAAATTTGGAAATCTAAAACAGCCGATTTGTTAAGATTGTAATTACTAGTATTTTGGCTAAATTATCCTTTTATATCTGAAAAACTGAACGGAACATCTTCAGAT
The DNA here is from genome assembly GCA_963576895.1 of Ceraclea dissimilis. Lineage (NCBI taxonomy): Eukaryota > Metazoa > Arthropoda > Insecta > Trichoptera > Leptoceridae > Ceraclea > Ceraclea dissimilis. The sequence goes on from OY756363.1 coordinate 19,988,936, forward strand.
CCCGTAAATTTTAGGGGTACTTTAGGAATATTTTTTTATTTAATGAATTTCCAAATCCTGTAATTCTAATACAGCCAATCTATAGTCAATACTTTCATCTATCATTGTCTTCAGTTTTAAGACGATTCCCTCAGTATTGGCTGAGTACAATTCAGGGCGCCGAAGCCCAGTGACAGCATTTAGGACCTTAAAAGATACATTGTATGGGAGAGTTGTACTTTTCAATGTTTTGATAATTCTTGGATGTGTTTTCATTATCACAAAGGAGATAATAAACTAAGCTACTAGTAGGTACTTATATTACTTATTGATATTCTGAAATATAATATTCAGATGGAACTGTGTGATGTTATTTCACCTGAAGACTAATATTTAGAATAGTTGACTAACATAACATAACACTCTGCCACAGTGACACTCGCATAGCAGATATTGTATTGTATGAGGTGCCTATTGTCATAATAATGAGTGAGTGGTGCGTGTAGTATTAGGTATAGGTGTAGGTGTAGTATGGAATATGGAATATGGAATATGGAATGAAAACAAGTGCGTGACAAGGATATTATTATAAACACCTAAATACACCTACTATAATAATATTATGAATAGTCAAGTATCTAGAAACTAGTCCATTGTTTCATCTTATCTCACATGCGTGAAATTATTAGGAAAAGGAATGAGGTTATTAGGGAAATGAGTGACTGCAAGACTGGTGTTGTGACAAGAATGAAAGTGAATAAACTAAGATGGTTTGATGACAAAAAATATGTATTTGAGTGAGCTTAGAGGGGTGAGGAAGTGCAGCCGCCCGAGACTGACCTGGTCCGATCATGTCGACCAGATCCTCGAGTATGGACGTGTTTTTATTTCACAAATTGCACGAATGTGACGGAGGCTAGGAGTGTGTGCAAGGATAAGACTGTCTGGCGCTCTGTCCTCTCTCCCTACCCTGCAAGGGACGTGGCGTGAGGGTATAGATAGATAGTGAAATTCCCACTCCATGTTTTCGTTTTGTTAACTGAAAAGTAACTCATTCTATAAATTCTAGTGTAAATCTAGGAGCTTAATACTGACACACCCATTCTCTATTAAGGTTGACGAGTCCAATCTTTCGCCCAGGACACAAAGATCCTCGGGCCGGCGATGAACACATAATACACACACATTCATAGAATGTATTGTTGATAAGCCAGATACCATGATGTATGTAGGATAATAAGTAATTAATACAAGCTATATACAGGTAGGTAGGTACCTATTATACTAATCAGTAATCATGATAAATCAGGTATTATCACAATCCACTTGACTACTCTCGCTAATTTATTATTGTAGGTACACCCTGCATCATATACACTATACAGCGTGCCTCACCACACCACACATCCTGTATTCATTCATATTATTATTATTATTGCTACTGTGTATGAGCCACTAGTACTTTGTACCCGGCGAAGCTCCTAAATTTCTTGAATAAAAAATAACTTTGAAAGTACCGCTGAAATTTTCACGATACATGGGTTATTCGCTCAATTTGCAAGATGTTAAAATGTAAATTAGAAAAAATATTGGTTGGTAAATATGAGATCAACGATTTGACAGTTTATTTTTTTTTTAATTTGGGCCCTGTTTTTTTTCAAGGGTATAAATTCACATGATCGCTTACGATATTCATATTTTGGGCTAAAATTCTCATACAAATTTTGAAAAAGTTGAAGCGATAATAGAACGATTTTTTCTCAGTGCATAAATGCCCAATCCCACCAACTTCAACCTAGGAAGCAGACCCCTAAGGAATTTCCATACAAAAACACAGATAATTTCAGTGATTTTATAATGATGGACAACAGAGGGAGCAATAAATCCATACAAAATACAATCTGCAGCTATCCTTTGTTAGGTGCCCAAATATCTCCGCCCAGAATCTCCCTCACTTAAGTAGCTGCATGTTGTATTTTGTATGGATTTATTGCTCCCTACTTTCACACATCGCTACATTATTATAAAATCACTGAAATTATCTGTGTTTTTGTATGGAAATTCCTTAGGGGTCTGCTTCCTAGGTTGAAGTTGGTGGAATTGGGCAATAGTATCTTAATGCTTGGTTATTCTTACTATAACAAGTTCTGACAAACACACAAACATCCATGCAGTTATAATATTATGTGGATGACTCAATATATTTCCAATCACTGTAGATGACTGATTGATATCACAATGTATAGGTTATTACCTACTTGTAACAATATCAGGTGAATTAAGCAGAGTGTATGAGGATCAGTATGTACTGTACACAGCACATCACACAGGATAAGCATTATCATGATTTGTTTTATGATTTCAGTAAACAGTTCTCCTCACCCACCCATCAATAGGTGATGTACGTATCATTATGATAGTGATCCCATATTAACATTACTACTCAGCTACCTACACAATATCCTCTGCAGATAAAATCTTTTACAAATTCGTTACCTAATGAAATACGTCATTTATACAGGTACGAAAATATGTTTCCGAAAACAATACGTTTCTGCACGACATTGAATCATTCTTCTCTGGAGACAAAAAATATGAAAGGAGTTTCAGGGGGATCCAAGATTCGTGCGGGGTCATGTGTACATAGTATCGTAAGTCAGATATTGTCCAGCTCAAGCCTTGGAAGACACCGAGCGATCGAGAGGATCCAGTCACAGCATACCGCCGTGTTTGGTATCTCACGAAAGTGCTTCACGTGCAGAACTCGTATCTTTTTACAAATTTTGATTATGTCTATTTTTGGTGGGAGGCGTCATTGGAATGAAGGAATCCAAGTGCCTCGGAAGGGCGAAAAAAAGAGTTCTAGGATTCGAAGTCGCAATAACTTGTATTTAAAAATAATAATAAGTACTATTACTTATTTAATCACTTCCAACATTTTTGTCCTTGAAGTGTTCTTGCATAATCTTGATGCCCCGATGTTAAGATTACACAAACCTGTAAACTTTTGTATAACTACATACATATTATACAGACAAAGATAGGCTGTAAAGTATTGCGTGGATTGAATTAGGTTAGTAAGTTGGTTGGAATGTATTTGGTGATTTATTATTTGTTGTTTTTATTGTAGCCTATCCACATGCGTAACAGATATGAAAATTAAAATATCAAGATATCCTGTATTCGTGTATCGTCTGTCGCAGGGGTGTCCAGCCGGTAGCTCGTGGGCGCCCGATAGCTCGTTACCTATATTTTTTAGGCGCCCGATAGCTCGTTACCTATATTTTTTAGGCGCCCGCTAATAAAAAGATGGACAGAAGAATTACGTAAAACATTAGACTGGGATAAACTCAAGTCGCCTGTGGCGCTGTTCATGGCGTAGGATAAGCAATTTAAAAAAAAATACGTGAAAATCCAGTAAATTGCAATCGTGTCATAAAAAAAATTTACCTGCGGCGCTAATGATAACTACTTAGGGTTTAGTTCGTGGTCAACTTAATGATCTTTCACGGCTATGCACCTGTGTCCTGATTTAAACAAATCCCCAACACCACCACCATAGTTTTTAACGTTCTTTAATAATTCACTTATACGTACTTTAGTATTTTTGTTATTTTTTTGTACATGCAACCATAAACTATTATTTTGTGGTTAGTATTGCTCCAGAACAGTCTATCGCTTAAGACGAGGTTAGGAAGGACGCAGCCGGACTACTCCAGGTAACAGATTGGAAGGTTGCAGTAAGGGACAGGAGAGGTTGGAGAAGTCTCATGGAGGCCAAGGCTCGATATGGGCCGTAGAGCCATCGAAGAAGACGAAGAGTATCTCCTAATGTTTTTTTTGGAAATGAATAAATAGAAATGCAAATGGAAAGTTAGTGGAACACACAATACAAGAATAGTAAAATGAAATTTGTGTTAATATTGAAGTTAAACTGAGCGGAGCCCTTGCCTTGGTGCAAATTCGGTTGGATACCCCTGGTGTATCGTGTTATGTGTGGCGTGCCACGGTGCCGGGTAGTGTGGGGTTATCGGATGTTAGTGTCAGTAGATGTATCTAGATATTATTATTCCGTCTTATCCATATCCATATCCATATCGTGTCCGTGTTATTCCGTGTTAGTGTTGGGTAATTCCATTGTGTGGCTTCCTCCTTCCTCCATACAAAGCGCCCGTCAGCCGCCAACATTACACAGTCCTGCAATAAATCTTCCCAGGCTAGCGATATCAGACCACACTACTCCACTCTCACATCACAACACTTTTATTTAATTTCAATGCAAAGGAAACGCTTGTACGATCGTTGGGAAAGATATTATCTATCTACTAGCTATAACGCCTGAAAAATAACCCGGCTTGTGGGGTAAGCAGAGAGAACAGATCTCCAGACCCTACTTTACCTCAGAGAAATTACGTACTGGAGAAGAAACTGGGCCCAGGTAAAACCTTTGCCACTGTCGGACTTTTGCCACCTCAGGTACTTCAGTCTAAAGGTAACGTCAGTGACAGCACGCGGTAAGTATTTTACAAAGTGGTTTAGCACAAAAAATGGTTCTTTCTTCGTCAAAAGAATATTTAGCAGAATGTTTCGAAATTATGCTCCTTATTCGGTGGATGCAAGTTTCAGATGCAAACTGATAATTCGTATGGAATTGCTTCTCTAGTTCCTATAATTTCTCTATGATCCTTACACGTACGAGATAATACTCGTAATAGTATTGTAGGTTTATTCTTGTGTTGAATTACATTTTTATTTAGCGCAGTATTTTCTATTCTACTTAATAACATTTTGTATTAAAATATTTACCAATTCACTTTATAAATCAAAACGTACAAATTAAGCATTAAATTAAGCATTCCCGCGTTTCAAAACCAGCGACTTCTATAAACATCGTCATCTATCGATAATTATTCAAAACATTTACACAACAATTTGTCAATGGAAAGTAGTATTAACCAAACACATTTAGATCGCAGCAGCTGAAGGCATAGTGTTTTGAATTCAGTATATTAATATATTGGAACAACTTGCAAAAAGTTGCCACAGGGTCTGCGTTACATTGTTAGGTGTTTTTTTCCACCAGAATTATGTAAGTTGATAGTATGTTGGTGTTAGTACCTACCTACGTAAACTTGTTTCTGTGAAATCCTCCTATCTAAGCATCTTGTGTGAATAAAAATAGCCTTACAACCCTCTGCCTGTATACTCTAACCTACAGAAGTACTTCACACTCTACGTAGGTATGTATAACAGTATATGTATTGTGTGGTTTTCCTTATTCAAGGTTTTTAAGTTTTAAAAATGAAATGGATGTCCCATGAAAGCCCCGTGTCTCCTTCTCCACTCATCCCTGTCCTGTGCGGTTCTTGTTAACTTTTAAAATAGTTCTGGGAACAAATTAAAAAAATTACGACAGTCAACTTTGACATCTCAAAAACTGAACGGATACTTCTAAATTCCCGTAAATTTCAGGGGCACTTTCGGGGCAGATTTTTTGTTCAAGGAATTTCCAAATATTGTAATTCTAAAACAGCCAATCTGGAGTCCATAGTTTCATCTATCCCTATCTTCAGTTTCAAAACGATGCACTCAGTATTGGCTGAGAACAATTTATGGCGCCGAAGCCGAATGATAGCACTTTTAGCCCCTTAATTAAAATGAAGTATGCATGAAATGAGAACTTTCACTATCTATATAGGAGTTTTGATAATAATCAAAGGTAATATTGGAATAAGTTGACGTCATATTGAAAGTAGTTCTGGTTAGTTAGTAGAATCAATACAACACGTATTTAAATTTTCGACGTTTTTTTTTTTCAAACCTGTTTTCTGCAAACAAATGCAGGGTAAGCTAGTTAGGTAATTCAGTACGAGTGTGTCTGTTCTTTATATGATTATAATAAATAAATAAATAAATAAGGTAGAGAATAAAGAGCATCCCTTGTGGGGGCGGAGGCTAATCCATGGTTTATTATGTGAATTAAGTTGCTGTGTCTGACATGAATAGTGGTCTGGTGTATTAGGAGGAATATTAGTCCCTTACTGGCGATACAAATAGAAAAGTCGTGAAGATAATGGGGAAATGGGGAAAGAAATGGTTCCATACAGTAAGGAAGAATGGATATATACAGGGTGATTAGAAATTGTATTAATTTTGTGAAAATATAAAAAAACTTTTTTTAGGTAAGATTAGTTAGACCTTTTAGGTACCAAATTGTGTTAAGATATCTTATTCATTCAATGAACATTAATTTTGTAAAAATTAGGCAGCATTTTTTTGAAGATACTCTACACGCTTTAGAAACCTTACGTAGAAAAATGTTGGCGTTGTTTTATTTTAGTAGGCACTAATTATTAAAACTCGTGTGTAATTTTGTAATTCAGAAGGAAACAAGTAGATTCGTACCAACACTTTTCACTATAAAGAATATTGAAAAATAATGAATATATTGTAGTACGAATCATAGAGCTTTTTTTTAAATAAAAATAATTAATAAATCATTATGAGCCACAGACCAAATAAGGGCGGACTTATTGCTAAAGCAATATCGTACAGTCAACCCGACGAAAGAAAAGATACATCATTTTATAATTTGATTTGAAGTTGAAGCAGAAATGTGTCCAAATTCAAAAATGTATTCTATTTCATAGATATTTAGAAAACTCGTAATTCTTTTGCAAATAGGTGTCTTTCATTTTTGTGTAGACATTTTTTTAACATCAAACTATGTATCGAGTTGGGCTTGTCGCTATTCAAAAATTTGCTCAAGCCATTATAACCATTAGCGTAACTCATTTTAGAGGTGATGCGATAAACTTTACTTCGACAAAATTACTATTCAAAGTCTTTTTATTGAATAAGTATAATCACTCTGTATAAATAAATTGGCCAATAAATAAAGAGTATCGACCCTCGCAGGATAAATAGCTTAAGGTGGGTACTTAGCAAAGCTAATGAATTATAAGCCGTACCTCTTAATAACTGTGAATGTCGAGGATAAAGAGGATTAGCTCAGCCGAGCTAAGCCAAGTATTAAGTGGGCGCCTCAGTGATTTCTTTCATTTTATAAATAAGTTGAAATAAAACGGTTTGTTCATGTGGAGGAGATAAATTATTTTATATAATGGTAAAGGAAATACTTCATAATAGGTTATTTTGGTGAAGTATAGAAGTTGACTGAATTTAATAAGGTAAGTAGATGTTAATTTTTTTTTTCAAGATTAATTTGAAAGTCACAATTTATGGTTTTGTGAGACCATCGGAATTTTCCACAAACATGTCGTAGTCGTCCTTTGCTATGTTTCTGTTGAGATATAACTATATGCTTTTTTTTTCAAATATAGGTGAATTGATGAAACTGTTTGATAAGTAGATATATACATGATATATCTAGATTCTAGATATATTTCTGGGTTACAACATGGTAAAAGACTAGCGCCGCGGGCGTAATTTTACCATTAAACATAAGAAGATAGACAAAAAAACACTCACTCGGAATAGTTAGCGTCGCAGTCCTAATTTTTCAACGAACAATAATTATTGAAAATTCATGATTTGATGAAAAAGCGATGTGGTAATAATGTGATTCATTTCTCCTATGTGTAAAACGGTGGGTTGGCTGAGGAATTTCGGGAAAAAGGGGAGGGGTTGAAGCCCCAAATTCCCCCCTGCTTACGACCATGACTGTACCGACCTAATATATTCATGTTTCTTCTTTGTCTCTATAAAATATTTACATACGAACATAAGAATTTCTTTCACACACAATGGTAAGTCATATTCTTACAGACGTTGTTTTTTCAACTCCACCTTATTGCTATACGAGTACCTATTGTTTACATGAATCTGAAAATATTTATTTTGAGAAAGGCGCACAGCTCATTCTAAATATTTTTTCTCAGAATGCCATCAAGTTTCGTGACTGAGTCACTGTAAATATAATTTACGATTGTTTTGAAACAATATTTTATGAAAGAGATGTGGAGATTGGTCTTGTATTTATACTTACCTATAAAGTTATATTGTATGAAGCGTTGAACTGAAGAAATAAGAAAAGTATTGACAGATTGTATGATTTATTGGTGTTTGAAATTAAAATATTATGATTGGAAATACCAAGTGAGTGGGAGGAAAGTTGGGGATACAAATGCCGCAGAAAAATATATTCTAAGAAAAGTATAATATCTCTAGGAGGTTCTAATAATATTATTTTCAGTATACAAATGAGCGAAACTTCAGTTTCAGTTCCGAGAGACGGTGAAAAATAAGCATTCGTAAAAATTATTTTATTCAACGTATTTTTTTAAACCAAGATTTTACGACTTCACATCATAGAACTGCTTTTCGCGATCTTCCAAACGATACCAAACACGCCCTACCGAGGTGCTTCCTTCATTCCAATAGCGCCTCCCACCAAGAATTGACAGATACAAAATTTGTAAAAAGATATGAGTTGTAATCGTGAAGCACTTTCGTGAGATACCAAATACGGCGGTATGCGGTGACTGGATCCTCTCGATCTAGGGCTTAAGGCTGATCCAATTTGGTACAGAATTGTATTGTCACCGGGTTTACGTATGTTTGCAAAGTTTAAGCTCTCTAAGTATGCCAGAAAGTGGTTGGAAAACCGATTGCAAGATTTGCGCATTGCTTTATTCGATTTCTCTGATGTCTATTGTGTAATCTAATAATCTAATTTCAGGTGGATTTCAACCTAGTTCTTAAAAATTAGTTTCAAACATGCTTCATTTTATCGATTTAAGTTATACTAAAAAGTTGTTACTTACCTAGTACCTACCCTCGTATATTACTATAGTTTTACTTTGATATTAGTATCAGATGGATGGAGGATATGGGCGCCTGTAAAGTAAGTACCTACCCTTGTAGGTGGGAAGGTTCGTGTTAGAGTTTTGTATTAGTTGAGGCTTAGTGATCCATTTAAATATTCCCCCAAAGTGATTGGATCGGGGAGCATTAAAATGTAACACATGAAATCAATCACAAACTTGGGGATCCCCTGGGATCAAGTAGTACCTACCTAGAGGGTAGGGGGTAGGGAGGGGGCGGGGGGAGGAAGGGGTTATGATCACCGGTGAGATAAATAATGCCCTCACTAAAATATTGTACCTATATTAAGTGGGTGGCTGGATCAGTGGGGAGGTACGACACCTTTGTGAATAGACCATCAGTAAGCAAATTGCTTGAGTCATAAAATGCAATTTACCAGCGACAATCATTTACTTGAACAGATATGGTGCACCAACCGACTGAGATAATTTGTATACTTATGTATAAACACCCACACACCTATATGCAATTGTTAGATATCATTTCAAAATTTTATTTAACTTCACTGTGGCGTTTGTGACCAAATATTGTGGTCGTTTTTCCATTCACTCACTGACGACGTCTTAGAGACCTGAAACGTTGCAAACACACGTAAACTCGGTGACAATACGATTCTGTACCAAATTGGATCAGTCTACTCCAGAGACAAAAAAGATGTAAAGCGTTTCATGATGATCCAAGGGTCGTGTGGGGTCATGTGTGTTATCGTATGAAAGGGCGTTGGAAAAGAAATCCAGATCGTAAGTCAGATGTTGTCCAGCTCAAGCCTCGGAAGACACCGAGCGATCGAGAGGATCCAGTCACCCCATACCGTCGTAGAGAACTCATATGTTTTTACAAATTTTGATTCTGTCTATTCTTGGTGGGAGACGCCATTGGAATGAAGAAACCCGAGCACCCCGGAAGGGCGGGTTTGGTATAGTTTGGAAGACTGTGAAAAACGGATCTAGGATGTAAAGTCTTAAAATCTTGTTTAATTTTTTTATGATTTACTTATTTGATGTGATATTTTATAAGGCTGTTTGTAGGACGCCTCCAGATATGAGGTAGGTAGGTAGTTTGTGGTCGCAATTTCCTTGACAATTATCATTGTAATGTGAATGATAATTATCAGTGTGGGAACAGTTCCTCACATGAGGTGATTACTTTAATGCGAGGTCCACTACACTTGTTATGAGGTGAGGGAAGGCTTAATGTAACAACCATGTTGTGTGCAGGGGTAACTTGATAATCACACATACAGTTAGTACTAGATACACTTCATACAACACACCTTCATTATGTACGCAATACTCTGGGACAGGGCCGGATCTCCCATAGGTTCAAATGGTTTGGCCCACCAGGGCGCCGAAAGTACAAGGGCGCCACATTGGATTACAATAATGCCTGAGAGAAAACACATAAAAACACAATGCGTATAAATTCTATTAAAATAATACGGGCACTTAGTCCCAGTCACCACTTGACTGTAATGAACGGTTATAATGAAGGTATTTCACCAACGCCATCCCTAGAATATTGTTGGTAAACGCAATTTAAAAAACCCGCGCATTCATTCCACATCAGGTACTACCTACTTGTAAACATCACATGCCAACAAAACAAGGCTTGTGTATGATATAAACTAATGAGATAGTATTAGTTATGGTTTCTTTATATGTATGTGTGTTCCAAACGCGCCCTTAACCGCTCTCTTGAGTATAGAAAATACATACAAAGGTGGGTCAAAGATTCCCTATACATATTAACACAAACTCATCGAACGATAGGCGGCCTATAGAATAATATGGGCGCTTTTTGGAACAAAGATTCCATTTTGGTTTGGTTGACAATGTCAATAGTACCTAGGCTAGAATATGCAATATACGACCCGTGGGATGTTTTTGTATTTTGCCGTTATCTTTACAACCATAATATCCCACTGTTAAGATTCTATTCATCTTCAGTGTTCAGGGTGTTCAGAGTTTGTTTACTACTCGATTGAATTTATGATACTATAGGTACATATTATTTTTAATAACTTTTTATAAATACTGGTACATTAATAATTTGGATTTGTTTTATCATTTTATGTGAAGGTACCTTAGTGTTTCTTCGTTATTTTTTTTTTACTGTTATATTGTTTTATTTTAATAGATATCGATAATAATAATAATAATAATTGGAACATTTATATAGCGCCGTCTTTGTGCCGGAGCACCTCGAGGACGCTTCACAAAAATGCAACATTGTATAATAAAAAGTCATCACCAACAAAATGTTTGTGTCCAAGAAATAAAATCATAATACATACATAATATACATACAATACCTTAGATACATAATATTATGTATCCGCGTCAGATTAACTATAAAAATACATATATACATATGTGGAATTTCAATAATGTAAGTGATATGAATAATAAATATGGGTCATAAAAATATTGTACTATGTATAGATTGCGTTTTAACAAGAAGGAAGTAAGTAAGTTCTTAAAGTTTGGCGCTAAAATTTCTGTTTCTTCTAATTGATTTATATCTAATGTTTTTTAAAATATCAAATACGTACCTAACAATTGAACTGACAAATTATACCTATTCACTGCTCCAGGGATAGCATAAATTACAGAAAAATTAATTTACTTACTTACTTTATTTTTGAAACGCGGCCGTCCAAGAACCACATGGCTTAATCACATAGACCAGATTCTCAAGGACAGACGTGTTCTGAGTAAAAGGAATAGTAGACTGTGTAGTGTGTATGACGAATTGCATGAATGTGACGGAAACAAGAAGTGTAGGAAAGTTTGGCGGATGTTCTCTCTACTTACACCGCAAGGGATGCGGCGTGAGGGGTTGGAATAGAATAGAAACCCCTCCAGGGAATGGAGACTTTTACTTTTCCAAATGAATGGTAATTCTGTTTTTCTGACAACTTATATAGGTTGGTCCCGTAATTCGGAATCCAAATTTTCGACTCCTCACCCTTGTGCGTTCACTAAGGCGAACCAAAACCGTCGAAATTTCAGCCTTTTTTCGCTTTATTATTATTACAATTACCTAGTACTTATAAAACACTATATTTTTATAGAAAAATAATAGGGGGGGGGGGGGCGCAGAATTATTACTGCACCGAGCGCAAAAAGTGGTTGATCCGGCGCTGCTCTGGGAGGAATTTTAATGTAGAATTGTGTGCTTAATTATACTTTCTGTAGTTAGTAGTATCATGGGCGTCGTCAGGGAGGGGGGAAAGCCCCCCCCCCCCCAGAGATTGGAATAGGTTAATAATTTCTCATAATAAATGAACCTCATAAAAAATCACATTATTAGCTACCTACCACATAAGTTTTCTAATATTTGCATGAAAATCTACAATTATTTCCTTACTAAAATTTGCCTGCGGCGATAATTACCTATTTTTGTGTTACATATTCTTCATACCAATTTTAGTAGTAAGTTACCTTTGTTTTTTTTATTTCGCGAAATATGAACTAGATTTATATCATTCTTTTGGTAGGTATGCTGATCTCTTATGACAATGACACTTGCTTGCGGCGCTATTTTATGGTACATATTTTATTAAACCATTTTTTGAGCTACATCACGATACACTTCATTCTGTCTTAGAAGAAAAATACGCCTGCTGCGCTATTTACGCGATTTTCATGATGTAAAGTTTTTAAATATTTGTTGCCCCCCCCCCCCCCCCCCCTCCCTCCCTCCTAGTTCCGAAGCTGGCGACGCCCGTGAAAGGTATAGGCACTAGGTACATATCAGTTTCATGATATTGGACATATAAGTACTCTCCTTCGCGGACGACACCGTGTTGCTGTTCTCTTCGGAAGACTGGAACGAGACGCACAGAATGGCGGAAAATGGGGTGAACCTGGTGAAGAGGTGGCTGGACGAGAACCTGCTAACATTAAATATCGCAAAGACAAAATATATGACCTATAGCATTGATGGTAGATTGCAACCAGACACTGTGGAATCATCTATCACTGTACACAATTGCAACACAAACTTATTATGTAACTGCAGTGGATTGTCACGCACAGATAAGTATAAGTATTTGGGTATAACTATAGATAAACATCTCCGCTGGACAGACCACATTGAAATTGTAGCAAAACGAACCCGCCAACTGATGTACATCTTCCGAACTCTGCGAGATATCTTTGATTTGAGGGATCTAAAAATGTTCTACTACGCCCTTGGACAGACAATAATTACTTATGGTATTATAGGATGGGGAGGGATGGCGAAAACAAACCTCTTCCCGATAGTGACTGCTCAAAAGTCACTCTTGAGAGTGATCTGTAAAAGACCATATCGCTACCCATCAAATGAACTGTTCTCGGAGTTTGGAGTCCTAGATGTGAGACAGTATTACATAAGGACAATAATCAAACAGGTCCACAGGGATCCCACAAAATACCTGCCAGATTACGTATTGACACAAAACACCAGAAACAGACACCTGCTGCGACCACCAACCACCCAGACTACCTTTGCTCAAAGGCATTTTAGCTTCCTAGCTCCTAGAGTCTACAATAGAGTTATACCATCCATCATAGACTCCATTCAGCCCAGCGGGAGAAACCTGGGAAAATTACTGACAAAGTGGCTACTCGACAAGGGGAGGGAAGAGTCCGAGCGAACACTAATACACACACTTACATGAGAAACACACACACACACACACACACCCTCACACATACACACACACACACACACACACACACACACACACACACACACACACACACACACGCACACTCACCCTCACACACACGCACACACACACACGCACACACACACACGTTTCCGTACATTGTTTTCTTTTTCTACCACACATTGCTTCTATGTCCTTTCATGGACAACTTGATGATCTCTCACGGCTGTACACCTCCTAATAAACATATTGCATTATAATAAACAGACCTAACTAACTAATCCTCAACCATTGTACCGTAATCAGTCTACAACATTCTTGAATCATTTATATTGCTTGTTCTCCAGTGTTTTTGTTATTTTTATCCTCCTCGGAACACGAGTAATATACTCATATCCGGGGAGTAACAAGATCATTGCTAATCATATTCTTACCATGTATTTAATAATTGTAAATTGTAAATGTATTTTATGTTAAATAAATAAAAAAAAAAAAAAAAAAAAAATTTTTTTCCATACATGTAGCCTTGAACTATATTGTAGTTAGTATTGCCCCAGAACAGGCTTTCGCCTAGTGGGGCAATAAAATCCAATACTTGTTTCTTACTTATATTTTTTACTTTGTTATATATTTTGTGGATATTAAATAAATGAAATGAAATGAAATGAAAGTGACACACACAAGTTAATTATGATTCCTACAAACTATTTGTAAACGGTTCCAATGTTTCTCACCCTTGTCAATATTATTTCCTCTGATTTACAAATTTAATACAAATCCTTTGATACTCTGCAACAGCCGAGTGAAGTAAAGTGAAGCTTAGTTAAACTATCTGGTCTAAAGTTTTGTTAGGAAATGTGGGTGTAGACTGTCAAATAATAAACTGAAATAGGTAATGAAGGAAAATGTGACCATTTTTACGAAAAAAATAAGAACAGCAAATTTGTGCAACCCCTACAAATTAACGAACGTCGGACCAGCCGCAAATACAATCTCATTATAAAATATGACCTCTAGTAGTAGAATTAGTGTTTAAATGCTGTCCACGTTATTGAGTATCTGAGTATTGGGGAAAATCGAGAAGTTGTTAAGTGTGACCACACGAACACTCCCGTCCTCGGTAGGTTAAACTAAAAAAAATAAAGATTCTATCAATTCTTGGTGGCAGGCGCCATTGGAATGAAGGAATCCAAGCGCCTCGGAAGGGCGTGTTTGGTTACGTTTGGAAGACTGCGAAAACCTTCTAGATACCAAATGACTTTATTGTAACTGATAAATAATTCACCTCTAAAGGAAAGGTACAAATCTGATGTATTTATAAGTTACTTAAATAGTTCAGCCTAAGTAGGACTTAACGTCTACCTACTACCAGAAGTATCAGGCTAGCAGAATCTTAAAGATAAAGTTTTAATCTTCTTATAAGGTGAGGGTACTAAGTTAATAATAATCATTGTTACCTACTGGGTAGAAACTCAATTTGTTGCTCGATCCCTTGTACAATCTGTTCTCCTGATGTAGCCACCTACCTATTTCACTATAAACTATTTCTAGGGAGAATCCAATTTGGACATTGCCAAATTTTCTGTACCTTTGAAAAATAAGCTGTGCAATTGCTTTGAATTATTTGTTTATGATTATGTAAATAAACTCTTTTTTTGTGGAAATAGTCACACATTTTTGAAATATGTTCTATTTCTAGTTCTGCCTATCCCGCAAACAGCGTCATTTTTGATCGGTTACAGCTAGTGTTTCAACATTCATACAATAGGTACTAAACTTTATTGTCTACTAGTTCAGAATTGTAATTTCACAGTCCTTAGAATACGAGATTAGGGAATGAAACTTTCAACGACTGAGAATATGTGAGATTACCATCTTGTCTTACTGCGAATGTGTTGAGGTAATCTTGGGTCAAATCCTACCTATAGGTCCTTCTGTAATCTGTAGATACCTACCTACTACCCAACAGTAAATAGGTTTTATTACAAATGCCCTTCCTCTGATATGGATAGAGTTCTTACGATCTATGTACACATATGAAGATAGAGTAGATAGTATGGATACTGATACAGGGTGTCCCGTAAGTCAACGTCATTTCGTGGAGGGGTGATAGACCAACTCATAACTGACCAGAATACCGAAATATAACCTTAGTAAAATATCGCTCGTTCTCGAGATATCGACACATTTTTGTTTTTTTGTGAAATTCTACACCTACGTTCAGTTTTTCGATCGCCACGGTCACAAAATTCAATACTCTATGAAAATATTTTTTGATTCGTAATCCTGAAAAATCCATTTATTTGATTTAAGTAAATAAATTTTGTTAAAATAAAACTTCTTAAGCCATAATTTTGGAAAATAGAACATCGTATCCGACTCTCGAGTTTTTTGTTTTTTATTATTAAATTTCAACTCTTTTATACAGTAAAAAATATGTATCACATTAAACTAGAGAATTATATCAAAACTTTCTTATTTAGTGTAGTATTTAAAAAGATATTCCTGTTTTAATGCAAAAGGAGCTCATTATAAAAAAATCAAACGCAGGCTCTTTGGTTCCGTAATCAAATATAGGAGAAGTGATAGGATGAAAAAATATAAAAAATGTTAAGTGGATGTATGATAAAAAATCAACTGTTTTGGAGTTATGGACTTTTGAGAATGGAGGAGAATGAAAATTTATTATTTAGGGTTTTTTGCAGTAATTCATTGACTTCTACCGGATTTAGATAAAAATGCCAAGAGGCAATATCTTGATTTATATTTATAAAGTAAATAATTATCTATGACTTTCTTATTTATTTTTTAATAATATCTGATATGTATACAAAAGACGTATGAATGTATATGGTTGGTTCTATTATTTGCACGAAGTATTGACAATAGAATTATTATGTCTAGTACTAAACTCACTGAGTAACTTCAATTCAGTTAGCTACATAATATCTATCTATTTAATATACAGTATCTGCTTTGTTGATTTATGTGCTTTATTGTATAGGATAGGGGTCTCCCCTGAGTGAGTAGGTGCCTATAGTGCCCACTGCCCAGTAGTGCCTACCTAGGATTAACTTGATTGAGTCAATAAATATTGTGAAAGTTTAAACGTTAGTCATTACGGGAGGAGGTCCTAACCAAATAATACTACGAGGTATTACTATCAGATCTCCTTATCTCATCCTAACTTCTCCTACCTTCACAATAGTCCCTTCAATAGGAGATACTTGACCCCTCCTGGGTTTAAAGGTAACTTATAGGTGCCTACCTACTAGCAATATTACTACCTGGGTAAACTATTATACTGAAATAAGGAACTAATTTATTAACGAAGAGATACATATAGATATCACAAATAAGTAATCGTGATAAAAATAATTTAAAAATAAGATTCTATGACTTCGCATCCTAGAACTGTTTTTCACGGTCTTCCAAACGATACCAAACCTGCCTTATCAAGGCGCATGGGTAACAATTTCTTCCTGATTATATGCAACCTCTCTTACACAATACGAGTAACAATAGATCAACGTACCTACATTCATTGTGATGGTTGTTGTTCATTGTGAGAGCCATGGGCATCGTGAGGGGGGGCAGGGGGGGCAGCTGCACCCCCTAGAGATTGTATGATAAAATAAAATTCGATAATAATCATAAAATACCTTCTTACCTTTATATACCTATATATTTTTACTTTTGTTCTGTTATTTTCTCTCTGCGTGTGTGATATGCATTGTGAAAATGCATTATGTAGGTACTTATACTTACATATATACTTCTTTTAGTTTCCTTGTTCTTTTACTATGAGGCTAATTGTATACTTTTAATCCAGTCAAATTATACTCAATGCAGTTTCTCGATGGAGAGTTGTGGGGTAGTCTGGATTTCTTTCATGTTATACGTTTTTTGGGGTGCTGAATGCCAACAAAATTTCTTGACGGAACGTGGCATTAATAATGGGAAAAATGGCGAAAATTTCCATATTCTGGCGAATTCTGCATATGAACTTGACAACTATCAACTTTTTGTAGGTTATCTTTTTAGCAGAATAAAAGTACATAAAATTTCCTACAAAGGCATATTAAATTTTTCTCTAAAATAAATGGGAACGGAGCTGTCAAAGTCCAAAAAACATATTTTTGTGTTGTTTTACTCGTACATTACGAGAATCGAAAATGCATTGAGAAAGTTCACCTTGTTTCATTCACAACCAAATTTAAACAATTATTCTTTAAATTTATGAGTCACACTCTACCTTGCTGGAATCAGTAAACATAACGAATGTTTTCAACAAAAAAAAAAACATTTAAAAACACCGTGAAGTATTTAAGCTAGAAATGTTTAAATAACTTTATTTAAAATGTAGTGAATTGTTTAGGCTGAAAATGGTTACACCTTTTTTGTTTAAACATTTCACTACCTATATTTTTAAATAAAATTTACCCTGAAAACTCTCTTCATATTTACTGATAACAGCGAGGTAAAATGCAGCTATTTCTATTACAACAATAATACGAGACGTCCGTCTTTCCCCTGCTAATGCACAAACGCTACTAAGTTCGCACGAACGTGTGGACGCTTCGCAAGTTTTTTGCCGCAAGCTTCCTTTGATCTTTGAAGTACCGTGAACACTCAGTCGAAGTGTTCACGTTCCTTCACGAGACAAGGCAAACGCCCATCCACACGCTCGGAGGTTGTGAACAGTCGTGGAAACTTGGCAAGCATGTAGCGCCAGCATAATGTGAATTGTTACTGCTTAATACAGATGTCCATAACCTATAAGAAAGAAATTGTCTTTAGAGTCACTCTCCCATTTATTTAAAATGCTGTATACGGTCATTCGGTTTGGTGTTTACTCAGCCAATACATGAGAGCATCGTCTTAAAACTGAAGACAGTGATAGATGGAAGTATTGACTACATGTTGACTGTCCTAGAATTGCAATATTTGGATATTCCCGTAACAATAAATAATTCCGGAAATACCTCTCAAATTTACGTAAAGAATCCATTACTCGTTTAGTTTTTCAGATGTAGAAGTATTACGTTGTCTCGATTTAAATATTGCCGAAGTAATTGCTATATATTGCGAAATAATGTTAAACAAAACGATTTGTATGAGTTACCGCAATTATTGCTCAAAAAATTGCTCGTGTAAGTGCACCCGATCAATGGAATACAGATTAAAATGTGGATGTATGGGGATAACCTAAAACAACATTAAATAATATCTAAGTTAAAGATGATTGACGACCACTATAATATGTTTCTCGTTGTTTCTATATATAACTGTAGTAGGTATGTTGGTACGAAAGCAGGTAGGTAGGTATACACTTCGTTATAAGTAGGACATATATTATTTCCTTTAAGTATTTCCTATTTGCCGAGCTGTCTCCTACACAATGGGGAAGTTTACTTTCTTAGAAGATTTAGAATACAATTCAAGTGAGGCGAAAAATTGTCTTTAGTTTGCTGTGTGTTGTGTGAATGTACGACGTACCTCGGGAAATGCTACAAGAATAGAGAAGAAATATAGAGGAACCGTTCATACAATACAATAGATTCCTAGCAGACAATATAACGCTCCTAGAAAGTGAAGAAATATAAATATATTTTTATGAAAAACAAGTCTATCCGTATTGCGAGTTATTCACAGCGAATAATGACAAGGGAACGAAGGAATTCATTTGTAGAGAATAGTCTACGTTAAAGCTAGTAGCTCAACTATCGCATATAATCGCATGATAAAATGTTAAAAATAGCGTTTATTTAACTTCTTGGGGTTAATTTCGCTGCATTAAAAAAACCTTTCACGGTCATTCCCTCGATTTGAATGCATATTATCAATTATTACAAAAAAACTCTGCGACATTCGGAAACGAGTTGGTGTCTTTCGAAAATAAAGATCAGAGGTGTTTTTCAGAATTTATTTTGAGAATTCTATAAACATATAAAAAATGTTTTACGGTCATTCCCTGGATAAAGGTTAAGTGTATCTACGCACTATTTTATTTTCCATAGCATATTTCGTAAGGTTGTCGAGATCTAAGGTCTCCCGTTTCTTTATTTTTTTTTTAAATGTCAATATACCATATACCTATTTCTAACGAGTATAACCACCTATATTTTAAGTTGATAATTACATACTAGAAGAAAAATATACTATAAGTTGGCAAGTATAAAAATAATGTGTAGTGTGAGTTACCATTACCAATTACCATACATTACCTGCTTATTATAATTTAATATGAATAAACATTCCATTAGGATTACATAGATGTCGTGCTGAGAGATTATAAAATAGGAAATTTGGCATTAATAATAATTTACATGAAACTAAACCGCCCACTAATCTCTGCCGCACAATCGCTTCTCGTAGGCGTAGGCGGAGGCGGTAACCATAATATAGTATACCACGATACACCACTGCTAGACTATACTACAGATGGTTTCCTCTATCTTGGCAGCCGGCGGACGTTAGCTGCAAGTGGAGTTCAACATTGTATTGTTGGTAGCCTTGATTGTCGAACCTTGTCATAAGATGAGCTGTCAATATTTCGCAATATTCTCACATTGTATATTTTACAAGTAACCTACAATTCCGAAAATATTACAGAGCGGTGCTAGAGAAATCATTTTAAAGGTTATAGACAAGATATTTTTGCGGGTTGGAGAAAGAAAAAAATACTCCAATAATCTCTTTAAACCGCCATCATATGTTCGAAAAATGAAGTTGCCATTTTATTCTAACAATCCAAATATTGCTAGTTTTTTTAATAGCAGTTCTGAAATATAATTTGAAAGTAATGAAAAAATGTAATCATATCTTATTATCCCATCAAGTAGCACTAAATCAAGTTTTCTCCGTGAGACTTCTGAAAAAAATGGATAGTATAGGCGAGGTTGCCGTCACTGTCGAAATAAACGAGGCAATTCTGTTCCTCTATAATGTTTTCCACTACAAAGTTTGGCTACAGTCACATCTGTCTTCATCACCTTTCGCTATATTAGCTGATCCACTGAGAAGATTAGCTCTGACAGAACGGTTGTCTCAAACTGACAAATATTTTTATACATAATTTAAACACAGCATCGTGTTTATAGTAATGTTAGGCTCTATCTATAGTATTAGGCTCTCTGTGCTTTTGGTGTCTAGTAGTAATAACCTAATAACAAAAAAGGTTTCTTGACTGTTACTGAATAATAAAATTATTATAAACAACCAACTGTAGTAAAGTTGTACCAAATTATTATTATTATGGTCACCCCACCTCCCCACTGTGAAACTTCTGCGAACACTCACCAGAGTGCGTACAAATCAAATTAATGTGAGACAAAAAATTATAATGCCTTGGCCTTAATTCAGTTTCACCCTGGCGCGGTGGGTAGATTGTAGATACCCGTGACCGGACAAAAACGCATAAGAATATTGCTCAACATGAATAAATCCCAGGCCTTTAGAAATATGCTCAAGGGACAAAAGCTCAAACATTATTGGATTTTGAAAATAAAATTAATTTCATCTATTAGCATACGATTTCTTTCAGTATGTTAGAAACTACCATAGATTTGAAAATAAACAAATAAATAATGGGATAGATAATAGAATGGTCAACATTTTATAAATAATTCGTCTACTGGAATCTAACTAGAAAGTTTGTGTATTATTATCCGTTGAGGGTATTTCTGAAGGGCTTTTGTTTTTCTGGGATTTATCCATGTTGAGCAATATCTTTATGGGTTTTTCTGCGGGAACCATCGTACCCCAGCCCTGTACAGTGGGCTACCTTACTCAGCAGGCAGCAGGATGGTGTGGCACTAGGTGATTAATATTGTGGCTTTAGAACATTTTATCATATCAACTTAGTCGTTCGATTGGAAATAATTTGTTTGTCGAGTGTAAGCATTCAAATAAGTAATCGTAATTTAAAAAGAAAAGAAAGATATGACTCCACATCCTAGCAGCGTTTTTCGGGGTCTTCTAAACGATACCAATCACGCCCTTCCGAGGCGCTTGGATTCCTTCATTCGAGTGGCGCCTCCGAGTTCAAGATACGAGTTCTATTCGTGAAGCGTTTTCATACAAAACACGGCGGTACTCGGTGACTGGATCCTCTCGATCGCTCGGTGTCTCTTGAGGTTGAACTGGACAACATCTGATATACGATTTAGATTTATTTTCAAAAGCCCTTTAATGCGATACCACACACGACCCTTGGATCCCCCTCAAACGCTTTACATCTTATTTATCTCTAAAGTAGGCTGATCAAATGTGGTAAAGTTTCAGGTCTCTGAGCAGTCGGGAAGTGGTTGAAAAATTATTTAAAAATTTGCGGAGAAATATAAAAACAACGGAGTGAAGTGAAATAAAATCTTGTGAAAACTAAACATATTATTGCAAGGTGAAGACGTAATCTGTTTATTTTCTAGGAAAACTGCCTTCATTTAGTAATAATAATATTGGCTATGTTGTGTCTGGGAGACGTGACTTGTTGTCAACGTAAACGGTTGCGTTTATTTATGTAGGTTATATACCTATAATATACATACGAATATATTAGGTATAAATCTCGCTCGTATGTCATTATGTTGCTGTCAGGTGTGAACCCTCCACAATACACCCTGTATATTGCCAATATGAAGAGACAACACACTATCATATTTACTATACAGGGTGTTAGGTAGGTACTTAGGTAGATACATCTCATGCAAACTGCAATAAAGCGTAGATAACTCTAGCCCGACTAATACTTGGAATATTTCTATACCGCCATCTATGTGCCGAAGCACCTCGAGGACGCTTCACAAACAAATAACTTTACACGATAAAAAGTAAATACTTGTGATGATCAATTTATTAACAATGTGAGATGTTATAGATGTAAAAAAATAAGTAATCGTTAAAAATATTTATTAAAAACAAGATTTTATGACTTCACATCCTAGAACTGTTTTTCGAGGTCCGAATTTCTTCTCCAACGCCCTTTCATACGATACTACACATGACCCCACACGATCCTTTGATCCTCCTGAAACGCTTTACAATTTTACATATTTGTTTGTCTTCGGAGAAAGCTGATCCATTTTCGGACAAAATCGTATTGTCACCGAGTTTACGTACGTTTGCTAAGTTTCAGGTCCAAAATAAAGTAGTGTATAAACGAAGTCCTTGTGTTTTAATTTCTATAAAGTAAAAAGTTTTATTCAAATAGAATTTAACTGAATGTAACATTGCACTCTGTATATTGGTAGGTCGTGTACTGAGTAGGTAGAAGATGCTATTGACATATCCCATCCATAAGGCATAAGGTTCATATTCCTATTCCTTCATTATATTATAACAAAGGTCTGACATATTGTAATAGAGAGGATTTCTTCTCAATTTGTCAACTGTCATCCCTCACTTCATCATACCGTACCTACATCTACACCTTCTATCTATCCAGACCTCATGTGGTGTTCACTTACCTCCCAAGTATAACCAAGCTGCCTGTGCTCTGGTAAGTGTTACTAGTCTGGTGGTCTGCAGTGAAGTGGCTCTGCTCTGGTATGCCCGGAGCCTTCTGGCCTCACTATTGCATTACATGGTGCAATAGTAGGAGGAGCTAGTCCTATGCCACCACCTTCAGTACTATGGATGTGGCTACATCTATAGTACTGGATTGAATGGATATGGACTTTTAATGGGTAACCTTATAATGCCTCTGAAACTCGCATAGTATAATGAACACTGCCACGTGTAGACGCAAATCAAACATATTACCTCTACTGTTTGATATTTATATGGAGGCACTTACCTACTTGTAGGTTTAGATTAAACTGAATGTGGGTTGATATGAAATCTCTAATTATTCATTAAGTTATCGATTTCATTTTCAAAGAATTTCTCCTCCAGTTTATTTTCTTGTCAATATTAATTTAAATACCTTCATTCATTCCATACGATATTTGTATTATATGTAATCTTACGTATGAAAAAATGGATGTACGAGTATATATGTATGTGTGTATGTTCCACCATAACCTCTGGAACTCGTGGAGAAATTTCTGCCAAACTTGATACACGAATGCCTTAATGCTGGAAACGAATACTGTGCGGTAGAAACTTCTGGAAGTGCGAAACCTTCTGAGAAATTTTGTTGGTGAGGGGTCCTAAGGGTTGTGTGGGGTCGTGTGGGGTATCGTATGAAAGGGTGTTGGAAAAGAAATTCACATCGTAAGTCAAATTTTATCCGGCTCAATCCATTGGGAGACACCGAGAGGATCTGGTCTTAGAATTACGTAGAACCTTCTATAAAGTTGTGGAAATTATTATAACATTGCAGAACGTTTTACAAAGTTGTCAGAGTGAATGAACAGATGAATGCGGTTCAGTCAAACTGTCGATCTAATTCACCATCCAAATTTGCCGTTGCGTAGCACGGGTAACTCAGCTAGTACCTAATATATTTACAACTTATTTTTTATTTTTTTATTTTATTAATCTTATAGAGTGCATACAGTTATTACATACAATATAAACAATCACAATATCACCTGCAAATAAACCAGTAAAGACTCAAATATTACTTAATTACAACTCCTGGGCAACACACAACATTTAAAAATCATATAAAAAATTAATATCAAAAAATCAAACAGGTAAAGAGAAAATTATGCACAAAGAATTCACAAAATAATCAAAATTAATGATATAACTCTATTACGCACAAAAACACACACACACACATACACACACACCCTCACACACACACACACACACAAACACACACACCCTCACACACACAGTCCAACCACAAGCCGGAACAAAGAATAAAATTGCAAAAAATAATGACAACATTAAAAATCAAACAATGTTAAATACAAAGTCAATTGAATACGATCAACAGAGCATAAAACACAGAAAACAAGCGTGCAGACAAACACGCGCAGCTCCAGTCTCAGAACCGGAGAATACCAAGGCAGTTCACAATACAACCGAGGACCACAGTGACCCAGATACACCCCTCTTGAACTGAGCCTTGCTCAGAGCAAAGAGATCCAGGCTCCTGAAAAATGAATTATACACTGAACAACTACGGTAGATGAATGCATTCTGAGCATAGTTAGTGGAACACGTGGACAATCCAAATAAGAAATTAGATCGAGTTCTGCGCGTAGGGCAACTAAATGTAACACGCTCTAAAATATTGGCCGAGTTCACCTCACCGTTCACAATCTTGTACAGGTATGACATATCCATCTCAGTTCTTCTATTCTCAAGGGTCGTCAGTCTGTGATGCCTAGCCGCAGGCCTATATTCAGTAAAGTACATACCAGTAATGTAATTGAGACTTTTTACAAACTTCCTTTGCACGCCCTCAATCCTGTCAATATAGGTGATATACTGGGGGTTCCAAACCACCGAGCAAAACTCCAGATGACTTCTCACAAAGGCGTAATAGAGTATATTATATGTTAAGGGTGATTTAAATGGCTTACCAACTCTCAGGATGAATCCCATCATCCTATAAGCCTTCTCCAGGATATGGTCAACATGATCCCTGAAAAGTAGTTTCCTGTCCATTATTACACCCAAGTCCCTAATGCTGTCACGTTTACCCAAAACCTGCCCCTCGATATTGTAATCAAATGAGATCGGTCGATCACTCCTAGAGAACGTAATTGAACAGCACTTTGAAGTATTCAAAAACAGTTGGTTTCTCTTACAGTATTCCGCAAGGCGGTCTAGATCCTGCTGCAGCTGAAGGCAATCCTGGGCACAAACCACCCTCTTGTATATCTTTGTATCGTCCGCAAACAATAAGAACCGCGAATTCTGAAAACACGAGCCGATATCATTTACGTATAGGATAAATAAAAGCGGCCCCAGGTGAGACCCCTGCGGAATTCCAGACGTGCAACCGACGAATCCAGAAGCCGCTCCATCGACCACCACAGCCTGCGCCCGACCACACACGTACGATGCAAGCCACCGAAGAAGACCACCATAAACACCGTAACTCTCCAACTTATGCAGCAGAATCCTGTGGCTTATTTTATCAAAGGCTTTTGAGTAGTCTGTATAGACAACATCCACCTGCGCCCTCGTTCCCATTGAGCCAATGACAAAGTCGGTAAACTCCACTAAGTTCGACTCCACCGACCTCCCACCGACGAACCCATGCTGATTAGGGGTAATGAAAGAGGCACAGGCCGGCGCAAGCTGCTCCACCACCATCCGCTCCATAAGCTTAGGAATCGTTGAAATTTTAGATATGGGTCTGTAATTGGAGGCGCAGTGTCTATCACCTGATTTGTGTATGGGTGTGATGAAAGCCATCTTCCAAATAGATGGAAAAATTCCCTCTTCGAATGATCTCACGAATAATGTACACAGAGGCTCCGACAGCTCAGCACCACACTCCTTTATAAACAGCGGCGGAATACCATCCGGACCAGGCCCACCATGGGGATCAAGCCCCTTGATGCACCTTGAGACCAGAGAAGGCGTGAACTCAATTCCGCACACATCCAACGAACCCTCGCACAGCACCGGTGGCAGCTGGGCCAAATCATCAACATAAACGGAGTGAAAGTAGTCATTGAATAAGTCAGCCACAGACCTCGGGTCATCACATGTTACGCCATTATAATTTACCGTGCCAGGTATCGGAGAGGTCGGCTTCCTCGATTTAACGTAAGTCCAGAACCTCCTGGGGTCCTCCTTGATCATTTTCTCACTCCCCGAAATGAAGTTGTCGTAGCACTCACGTGCTATTCTCTTCTGCCTAGTCCTCAGTACAGAAAACGACAAGTAATCAGCATGATCACCGGTACGCTTCCAACGCTTATGGCACTTCAATTTCTCGCGTACAATCTTTTTCAGTGCCTCACTATACCACACCGGGAATCCACCAGATTGTCGGAGGGGTCTCCGAGGAACATGTTCTTCAATGATAGCATATAGAATATTATAAAAATGTGACACAGCATCCTCAATGCTCCTCTCCCTGAACTCCGAATCCCAATCATAGGTACCCAGCCGGGCCCTTATCTCAGGATAATCCGCCCTGTTAAATTGCAAAGAAGATCTTGGCTGTGTCCTCATCGCACGCCCCGCACAAACCCGAATCGAAATTGATAGAGATCTGTGATGATCGTCCTCAGGAATGAGTGGTTCCATGCAGGGGGACACCGAACAATGCTCGACGTCAGTAATTACCAGGTCCAAAACGTTTCCATTTTTATTCTGAACCGAGCTGTATTGCCTGAATCCACCCAAAGACACGAAATCCACGAGGGCACAAGAAGAAGCATCGCTGAATCCACTCGGCATAGTGTAGCCATATTCGGAATTATGCCACATGATATTGGGCAGATTGTAATCACCCACTAAAAGAAAGAGATCGTCAGGTCTTTCCACGTGAATGCGGGCGCACATGTCCATATTCGAATTGAGTCTCGCAAGATAGTCACTGCCATGTGGAAGATAAGTACAGCAGATATTCAGGTCAACACCCGAACCAGGTAGTCTCACAGAAACCCAGATATCCTCGGCAAGCGACCCCCAAGCCACACGATGAGTAACAGAATAATCCCTACGAACTGCAATAAGGACCCCTCCACCGAATTTTTGACCGGTTTCAGCATAGTCACGATCTCTCCTATACACATAGTATCTCGGGTCGAACAGTTCAGCATCAGAAATGGAATCCAGGAGCCATGTTTCCGTAATACATATAATATCATAATCATTTAGCAGGACACTATATAGAAAATCATTGGTCTTGGTCCGAAGGCCTCTAACGTTCTGGTAATAAATCGCTACACTCATAGTCCAATGGAAAAGAAAAACAGTGCGACATCACCAAAACTCACAATCACGCACGAGAAAGCGCAGGCCACCATCGCACAATAGACCCTCCCATACAAATAAGCACGCGGAAAATACAAAATTCACACTTTATTTTTGGAAAAATAAATGTATTTCCAAATAGCTAGATAAATGTGAAATCCAAAACTACCAAAGAAAACACTGGTGCATCCTTTAGGTTACTTTGACAACATCGCGAAATACAAGTTCACGCGCTAGATCAAATTTGAGAACAATTCAATTCGTTTATTGCTGTGCGTTAGAGAGCATTTTTCTCAGTAAATTTGTATTAAACAGTTTTATTTTTTTATGTCATTTCGAATTTCAATAAACAAAATGTACATTTGAAAAAAAAATATCTTGGAAATATTTTCATATTATGTACTTAATTAATTATAAAAAAACTCATATAATTTGTCAATTGAGAATATATAAATATTTTTTTAAAGGCTTGTAACTATTTTGCAACACCGAGGTACATTTTAGTTTTTTAATATTTTAAAGCCCCAATATCTCTACTAATAGTGGTAAAAAAATTGGCTGCCGATAGGTGCCTAAACGAGGGTTTTTGTAATTTGTGCTGAGCGAAGTCGCGCTATAAATCGCCTAGAAATGGTTACGTTTCTTAGTCAATGCGGCGATCTTCAATCGTTGTTCTATCATTCTCAATTTTTAAGAGCATACATTCATAATAAATTAGGTTTATCTGATTGAGGACTGTATAACACATTAAATAAGAGAACAATATTTTCATTTTGTACACATTTACGGAGGAAATTGTATAAATCAAATCGCACCTCGAAATTATTTGTAGAGTAATTTTGTACTTTGCATGCATTTGGGTATTCATTATATATTTTTGTTAATTAATAAATAAAAAGTATTGGGTATAGCTTATTAACTTTTTTATTAGTAAAATAAATAGTTTTAGGGAGTATTCTGGGTAGTTTTTTATTATAATAATAATAATTTTGGCACACTTAAGTATTATTTTATAAGGATAGACATACTCGTACGTGTTTACATCATATGGGCATTATATAATAGGTAGTATTATGTGGAAAATGAATCGGGAATAAAAAAAATGTGCAATGACAATGCTAAATGGTTATGTTTCAAGATTTGCTGCACAATGTTATTGCATTTTTTGTATGGTGAATATCCGTGATTATTGCGAGAGATTTTTGACTCTAGGCCTTACCTAAAAGTGATGTTATGTTCATAAACAAGTGTTAAACAAATAAAGGATGATAATATTGATTAATAAATCGAAAATTGGATCATTTTCCAGTTCCGGAACCAGGTTTTATGAAAGCTGCCATTCACCGTATTTTTTCCATTACATAAGCCTACGGTTATATGTGCATAGCATGTACCGCAAGCATGCTTGTTGAGTGTAATTACGTAATATCTATAAAATAATGTCTATTTAATCATCGTACATCAAAAAATATATAAATTTATTGATAGTTCGACTGTTATGATTTTCTGATTTCTAAATCCTCGAAAGAATCTACTGTGCATCGCTCCAAAACAATCCACGAAGTACATCACCACAGCAAGGAAATACCACGGCACAGATAACAAGTCTGGCGAGGCGCCACTGCACGCTACAAAGTTTAATAAAGGTTGATCGAAAGAAGGACAACAATCCAGCACACTATACAAGTTCAACCGACAAAAGAAAACAAACAAATTCATACATAAAAGAAAACACACAGCAAAAATGAACAGACAGAAAAACAAATATGACGCAGACAATAGCAAGACACAAACAGAAATTAGTCAATTAACCTTTTTCAGGTCATCAACCGACTTAATCAGGAATGGGGGGGCTTTATCCATCTTTCTCATGTATATACGGCAGTCCTTCACCCAGACATACCTAAAGTTCTTCACCTTTGCAAGTTCTCTAGCATCTCTGAGCAGCGCTTTATTCTCGGTTGTTAAATGGTGATTTATGTAAATTCTACCACCTGACGAGAATCCCAAGTCAAAGGACGTTATTCCACGCTTCTTGCGAGCTGCATCCAAGAACGAGTTTTTTGAACTTTGATTCACGAACTTAACCAGAATCTTAGATGGCACCTTTTCTTTGGGATTCTTTCCCCACGATGCTACTCGGTGTATGGAAACTATGTTAGCAGTTGGTACGCTTGAATCAATGACAGAAGCCAATCGACTCACAAGATCGCCAAGATTTTCACTTTTGGTCTCGGGAATACCGGAAATCTCCACGTTGTTGATTCTGGCGTATTGTTCTCTTTCCACGTTGAGAGCCGACAAGCGAGAGACCTCCTTCTTCATCTCTGCCATATCAGTCTCAAGGGTATCAATGCGTCTCAGTCGCACATCAATCTCCGATATCTTCTTGGTAATCAGTTCGTGTTGACCATTTATGAAAGTGGAAAATGTCTTAATCTCCTGCATGTCATCAAGCATCCTCCTGAAGTCACCTCGTAGGGATGATATCTCATCAAAGATTTTCTGTATTTGAGGTGTAGACACAAGACCAGTGTGAGAGCCACAAGGGGCACTAGAGACAGCTAATGGAGATCTTACCAACTCGTTATCAGCTTCAAGATCACCGAGTCCTGTCACTGCTTTCACGGTCTTAGACCGAAGAGATCTCGGATCCTCCTCCCTGCACGTCGGGCAGCGCCACTGAGTTCTAGAAATATGCGACATCTTTTTTAGATCCGCAACCCTTGTACCGAGACATGTACAATGGAATGCATCGAGACACCTACAACACTTCAAGGTTTTCGTGGGGCTCAAGGGATTAGTACACTCTTTGCAATTCATAATGCTGACGTGTAAAACTAGATAGGAATCAATAATAGTTATACAGTATTAGAGAATAATATGTACCGCAATCTATAGATATATAATACACAAATATATAAAATTATGTGCAATAATAATGCTATTTCAATGAATATTGTGATAATACAATCAATAATACAAACATGTACACACCAACATATATATGCAAACACCAGCACCATACATGAAGCAAAAATATAGTAAGTTGAATAACTAGAATGATTGACAAATAAGTGTTCAATAATGCATAAATCTATAAATATGAGGATTGTTAACACAATATGTACAGAGGAAGATTCAATCAATAAAATAAATTTTAATGTAAGAGCACCTGAGTAATCTGTATGGGGTAGATACTAAGTTCAATAAATATATAAATGTTATATGTTATATGCTAGTATGTGTAGAATAGAAGAGAATGAACAGGCAAGGTATCCAGGTAAGAGTGCCAAGATAACCCAAACAGAGTAAGATACAAGATGTTGTGCCAGAAGAATGTTAATGTGATATATACATGGAGATAATACTATGATTATGATAATAACACTAAATCACACAAAAGCAACAACAATTAATAATGCAATCTGAATAAATGCTAAATATTGTGCAAGTCAATTACAAATACAAAATATAAATAATAAAAAAATGATGAAATTCTGTATAGTAGTATTCTTTCCAACAAATGGATGGAATCAAAACACAACAACATTCACACGTATGCATATGTAAGTTCTATAGTGGTATAATACACATACAATCCACAATGAATATTAATAAAGAGATCCTAAATAGATTCCATATAAATGAGTATTTAAGTTGATTTAAGTCAGTAGAAAAATGTTATTATGTTATATTATGACTAGTAGACAGAATGATTAACATGAAGTGAGGTATGTGTGCACAGGTATGATTATCTATGACGTAGGTGATATCGGTTGACAGTTGATTATGCAATCGTCAAACGGTGGCTCGTGGCATTCCGAAAACAATGGCTCGCGTTCATTCCTCACTGTGACCATCAATCGCAGTAGCAGAAGTTATGTGTCCAAGCGTCTAGAGTTCCGGCTGTGATCCAACTGAGATGTGTGTAGTGTTAGTTACCCGTGTAGATCGCGTCTTTAGTTTGAGGTTATGTGTGCGCAGTTCGGTGCAGCATGTAGTAGGTATGTTTATAGCTTGTATTAAGCTCAATGTTAGTATATCCTCTTAGGCAACACAGTGCAATTGTGATTCAGTTGATATAGGCATCAGATTTTTGTGTCATTGGTGTCCCCAAAAGAAAGTTATGTGTGTGAATTGGGAGAGATTAAGTACAGTGTTGCGGTGAAGTGTCTTCATGAGTAGCGCCTAGATACAATTTGACAAGTATCAATCACTATTGTAAGGTCAATTGGAAAGCAGTTAGGGCAAGTAAGCAATGTAATCCTGTGCAAAAACTTGTCATAAACGTCGCCGTAGTAGCTTTTAGCTTCCAAACATTTATATCTGAGTAGTGAGACCTGTCAGTGTATCCGTCATCTGTCAACACCGACGAAACCAGTGAACCAATGAGAGGTCCGTCCACACCGGCCCAGTGCTGTCCGCAAATTTGCACAACGTCCAGACGGCGGCAAGTAATTTTTTTCCAAACTTGTAAATAATTTCAGATGATAATAATATGATTAATGTCTGACCTTGAGGTTCACTAACAATTGTATAGAAAATCCCGTGTGTAATTTATATTTTGGGATGTTTTGAATAAGAAAACTTGTGTAAATATTGACTATTTTGCAAAAAACAGAACACAGATTTAAATTAGAGCTTTTGACAGCTAGAGTTGCCAGTGCCAGTGATTTAAATATACCATAAAACAAAAAATAAAACTTATTCAAGTATACCATATTTCTCATACAATATTAAATGATATGAACTTCAGAAAGTAATATCAGAATGTCAAGAGGAATTAGTATGACTCTGATTACTCATGTAGGTAGGTTGAATTATTGTGGTTAAGTTGTAAACCTACATACTGTCATACAATATGAATATTTGAGTTATATTTTATACTGCTTTGTTTCAGGTCCTGAGGAAGTTCCATTGAAAAGAAGATTTGCAAGAAACACACTTATTGGTGAGTAAATTACACATTACTAATAATTAATTAATAATTAAAAATTACGATTACACGACGTCCTGCCGATTTTCTATATTCTCTAGACCTAGACCCATAGGGCCAGAAGGATAGTTCAGAGTGAGAATTAAATGCATTCTCTATAAAAGGGTTTTATTATCAGTTGCTATATTATTATCGTATGTAGATATGTACTTAGTAAAGTACCTACGAAAAGGCATATTATGGTGCAAAGATATGTATTTGTAATAAGGCTGTGGGTTGTAGAGGATATTAGGTGTGTGGTCTTCGCCCCCCCAAACCAAAAGCTAAACACATTTTTTCCCCTCGTACGTTGAGGTTAGTGGCTTAAATTTCTTATACTATTTCCCACACGTCCACACGATTTAGGATTGGTCCAGCGATCATCACAACTCTAATTGAAGCTCATTATATTGTAAAAGGTTAGCAGCGGTAAGCTCTGCTGAGAATCCCCAACTTAATGAAGACTTCCTCTAAATCTCCTCAATCTGTTTGTTAACACAATCCATCTCTACACTTAACATAACTATTAGTTGTATGCAAGAAATTCCTTTATCTTAAAGCAGAATATGTTTGTACTCTTTGTATTAACTGTAACGCGTCAAAAATGACCCGGTCTGTGGGGTAGGCAGCAGTGGCGAAGGGTGGATTTCTGTAGAAGGGAAGCCGGTACCAATATTTTTTATTGCAATATATTATGTATTGTAATTCGTGGGCACACACGGCCACTCAACACCATCTATCAAAATCGAAGCAAAACACGCAGCTTTCAAATTTATTATGCAGATGTCTCTATCGTTATGCAAAATAAAAAAATTAAACGCTTCTACTATATTATCAATTTTCCAGCGTATTGTCGAACATAATAATTACCTAAAATATTAAATTAATATACATACCTAATATAATTAAGCACGTTCCCATCTTTAAGGTTAATCAGGTATATCAACATCGATCGAAAAAGTTTGTAATTATATTTAGTTAGTAAAAATGTATTAAATTGAACCGCTTTCCACAACTATCACTAAAATACCTCCATATGAGTATTAAAACATAAAAAATACAATATAATATTATACTAAATACAAAACCCAGAGATAAAAATATACAAAACATATTCCATTTGTTTTGACAGCTTGTGTCGGATAAAATCTTGCCATATGAAAAGTTTTATATCGCTAATAATTTGAATGTCATATTATGAAGAAAAAAACATGTATCTAAAATATTCTAAAATTGAATATGCGAAAATCTACTACTTGTTAATAACCTTATATTAATACCTGTAGTTAGCAATATATTAATATATTTGTCCTCAAGTAATCAAACAAAAAGGGTCTAAAACCAACAAATTATTAGTCACATCTAGCGATAATATTTGTAAACAGCAATACTTCTCGTGCTCTTCATTTTTTTAAAAAAACATTACAAATTTGACCCATTCGTAAAAATATCTTTGTATTAGAGAATAGAAATGTGCAGTGAACTAGTCTCTTTTGAAAAACATTCCTAAATTACTGCCGCTAAGACATGGTAAATTTTTTCCTCTATGACGTTGAAAGAGACAGTAGTATTCCCGTTTTCTCATAAGACTGAGAGAGAAAGATATATTTTTGTCATTTTAAAGGAATATGAACACACCCGCCTCGTAATAAAATCTGCACCAGTAACTAAAGACGACACGGTTTACCTCACAATATAATAGCAAAGAGTACGGGGTGCTCATCGGAAACGTTTCCCGCGCTTATTTAAACTACTAATATTATTATACCGTGCACCGCCATCTATCGGAGACGAATCTACAAAGTTTGAATGTAATATTTTTTAGTGCATTTCTGATTATACATCATTCTAACTATTATTTATCTATCTAAATCAAAGGATAACTCGATGGGAATCGTGTTCTTAGGTAGCTTCGCCCCTGGTAGGCAGAGAGAACAGATCGCCAGACTCTATCCTTACACGCGTATAATTGTTGTATGTTTATTCTTATCGTCAATTACATTTCTATTTAGCGTACATATTCTATTCATTTGGACATTTTGGACTAGAATATTTACCAATTCAATTTATAAACCAAAATGTGAAAATATAAAACGAAGGAGCTCGACATCTATCTATGACTGCTCCAAACATTGCGTGGACTCGTATGTTAATAAGTACCAAGGGTTGTAAACAACGATATGTATTATATTACGCAATATTATTCAATGAAAAGTAGTAATCATACCAAACACATTTCGACCGTAGCTGAAGGCATAAGTGTTGTAAATTTCGTATACATTGCAAGAGTTGCAAGAGTTGAACAACTTGCAAGAGTTGCCACGGCCCTGCGTTACATTGTTACCCGATTTCCACCAGGATTGTGTAAGTAGATTAGTATGCTAGCAGCTTTATCCTTACAGCTTTTAATGTTAGTAAAATGGCTTATCGTTCTGTAGGTATAGCTTATGCAATAAAAAACGTGGAGGGTTGTCGAGCATGTGGATGAGGCATAAGGATGCAGTGAAATAATTACTTCTGATAAAATACTTCCCTGAGTTTTTTGATGAAATTGTATCATGTAGAAAAACCTAAAGAGAAGTCAATTATTGACTTCTCTTTAGGTTTCTCTAGAATAATTATTATTCTATTTTATATCAACTTTCTATGACACCTACATTTTACACGCGGACGCAAGACTTGCCAACACACTTCTAAGTATTATCAGCCAGAAGAATCTACATTTTATTATCTTTCATGATTGACATATAAACTCATCAGCCTAATACTGGGAAACATTCACCTATCTAGATATCATATACTGTATCACAGGACTATCCGTAATTATTGTTAGACGATTTCTAAATACCGATATTTCATACTGATATTTCAGGCTTGTATGTGTATATAGAGCAGTATATCTGAGTACTATACATACAAGCACTGTGCCTGAAATATCAGTATTTAGAAATCATCTTACAGTAATTACGGGTTTTCGAATCTTGATCTACAATTTTTTTGGTTGATCTAATTTATTTAAATGATTTATTAGCAAGTGATTTTGGTATTACACCTGTAGCTGATAATACTAATGGGATTATATATACCGACCTAGAATGCCAAATATGTTTTATTTCACCTGCCAATCTCTTCTATAATTGGAAGTGTCCTGACTGACATACTCACTCATCAACGCAGAGCCGAATTGGCTAATCCTAGAGAAGTGAAATTTTGAATATAGATAGGTTTTAATACAAAAGCTTCCACTAAGAAGCGATTTTTGGAAATTCCGCCCCTAAGGGGGTAAAAAATAGGGTTGAAAGTTTTTCGGAGTATGCGAATATCTCGGAAAACAGACATTGTACGAACTTGAGATTTGGTACATAGATTCTCCTATCGAAATTAGTTATAGGCTGTTTGGCCGTTTTTTCGAAAATTAAAAAAAAGGGATGAAAATGGGCTTAAAGAAAAGGGATGATTTTTAAATGTCCCTTAATAAGCTAAAAAAAGTTTTTATAGAAATTTCCAGAAAATGGTTTCCTTAGAAAAGGTCAAAATATGTTATTCTGTCCCCAAAAAAAAAAACAGTTTATAAAATTAAAGGGTTGAGGGTGGTTTTTTTTTGACAGTACCATATCTCAGTAATAAATTAAGATATAATGCTGTAATTATACATTTACATAGTAATTTAAAAATAATGAAATAATTCTCTCATAGTTTTATCAAAAATTTACTCTAAGGGTTGAAAAACATGTATTGCGTATACGTCCACATATTCGTACGACATATGTATGTAGTATGTAGGTACGTACTTCTTGTAGAGACGTTGAGTTGTTTTTAGTTACCATCACCGGGGGTTATTTCGCCTAAATTTTCTTAAAAATAAAGTTTAAATTTGATTTGCCATTAATATTTCTATGAAAAGATAATATATGTAAAATATGATTTTAATCGATGAGCTAGTGCAATAGTTAGATACTTTGAAGTATATTTTTTTAAGAAATATGTATATTATATACCTTTTTCATGAAACAAAGAAGTTAGTGTTTGGGGTTATTCTGCCTACGCGTATAAAACCACTAAAAGTTTATTTAAAATGAAAAGTCAAAAAGGGAAAAATATGGAAAAACATCGATCCAAATTGAATCCAAAATAAAATTTCAGAAAAAGATAATCTAAAATTAGTTATTGACGATTAGGCCAATTTACCCCTGGGTTCGCGGTCATTTCCATACAAATTTACTTTTATATTTAGGGTTGAACAAGACTACTATAATGAAAATATTAATTTTATTAAAAAATTGTTTTTATTGTATAACGTTGTGAAAAACAAAGAGTTAAATAACAAAACCTAATGTCGCCGCCACACGCTTGCGAGCGTCCACAAGTTTTTTGTGTCTACGAGTAAAAAGACGTCAACGGTGGGTTACGTACACGAGCCAAGACAAACGTTCCATCCACACGCTTTTTTACTTATATACCTACACAAAAAAGCCGGGGACGCTCGCAAGCGTGTGGTGGCGACAAAAGACTAAATTATACCGTAAAATAAAATGTACATAAGAACCGAAATGGTTTAGACTAAAAAAAACGTAGAAGAATTACGTACAATTCCTGTATGCTTATTGCGCCTATTAAAAACATAAACTTTTGACAAGAATAACAGTTTCAAGACTAAAACATCTTTGTTATTTAAAAAAAAAATTAACTGAAATCTTTTTGAGAAACACATTCTGACGTATTGTGCGCGCGTTCGGTCTATCCGCAGCCGAGCCGAGTGAAAAAATACCCTTTTTGGTACTTTGAAAAAAAAAAGTTCTGACAAAATGTGTAATATGTACCTATGTGCGGATACCTAAGTGGCTAAAAATATTAAATAATATTAAATATCACCGAAGTAGGCAACCCTATTGTAGGCAAAATAACCCCGAGATTCTAATAATGTTGGGGGTGCCTACTTATTATTGGTATATATACTAGTAAAATTAAGCAAAATACTTTTTTTTTTCGCTAATATTGTTCTCAAAACATCAAAGTATAATATAGGAGAGTATTAGAGAACATGTTCCAAGTATTTTCGGATATATATCAAAAGTTTTCAGCACTTAGTTTTCTAGACGTTTTGACAGCTTCCTGGAAAAATGCTTCTATTGAAAGGTTTGTGAAGTTACCAACAAATCATCATGCTTAGTGCACCCAGAAAAGATGTGTTTACATTACCAGAAACAAAAAAATAACAAATTAATTACCTATGTCTTCTGGTAAGCGGTTAAACAAAAAAAAGCGTTAGGCCAAAGATACCCATGGATAGGCGAAATAACCCCAAACGGCGGTACCTACAGATTTGAAATAACTTTTGCTACTCCAACTGTAAAATACTGGATATTCCTTGAATTCCAGTACTGGGAGTTGATGGTATGTTCTTTCCATGAGTTGGACAGATGCAGAAAATGAAGAACACTTGTTATAATACTGAGCACTATATTTCACAACGAATCTTTACAAAATTAGTTTCCTAGGTTTGCCTATTCACAGCTGAGTCTAAACCAGAATGAGGGCCCTGTTTTCTAGGATAACCTTTCTGCCTTTTTACAACAATTATTATTAATCTATATACCTACATACAAGACTGCCATCTGTGTTCCAATGTTATAAACATTTCACCAACATACCAACCTAATTATGCCCTCATTAATCAATCACCAAATAGCGAAGTTCCAAACCCCCCAAGATTGATTTACCCAGATGTCAGTATTCTACACCAACATAGATGGCGTTGAATTAATTTATTTTTTTTGTCGTTAAAACTTTTGCTACTCAAATACAGTTCGCAGTAAAATTTAAATCAATTAAATTTTTGAGTTTTTCGATATTTGGTTAGATGGTTTCACGGTTTCTTTCGGTTTCGGTTTTTGTTTTTTTTTTAACATACTAGCTGTATTACCCGGGCAACGCCGGGCAATACAGCTAGTTCTGTATATTTACGATTTTTTTCCAGCGACGATTGCTTGAATGTTAAATGTATTTGGTACAGCAATGTCAACTACAAAATTTGTGAATTTGATCGGATGCTCTAAATTATTATTCTGTAGGGTGCCTACCTAGATAATAATTTTAGTAATTGGTGTGAGTGTCTAGCTATAAAAGTTGGTGTATTTTTACGTAAGCCGTAAGAAGTAAGTAAGGAACAATGCTACGTAAGTTGTGATATTCTATTGCCTAAAACGTAAAGGAATTTCCAAGTGTAATGCTCGCTTTACACTTGGACTACGCTTGTAAAATATTGAACGTGCCAGCACAGCAGAGTGTAGAGTAAAGGGAGGAGGTGCGCCCCCTCCATATAAATCTAAAGCGCGATAACAATCGGACACGTCAAAGTGAAATATAAACTCGCCTTAGTATTTTCCGATTCCAAAGATTACAGTCGTATGGAACGTGACTGCAATTTCATAGTAGGTGGGGGTGGATTATACCTTTACTCTCCTATACACATTATACTAACAAAATAGGGGGACTACCTATACCTTATGATAGGTAGAGTAGCTATATATAGTAAGGTTGTATAGGGATTCTACACCGGACTTCTTAAAGCAACGTATCTACACTAATATAGAATCAGATTTATAATAATATAGGCCGGTTTGATTTAAATTAGGAGCCATCCCTTTTTATCTAGAATTCTATATTTTACTCGATCATTTTCTATTTTAAGATCCTTGTGATTTACACAACTTTAGTTACACACACGTCAGTTATTAACAATCGTTTTACATTTTAGGTACATGTTAATTAAAGAACTAGGTACGAGTGCTTATTAGAAAACAATTTCTCACCAGTCCATCTCTATATCATAATTATGTCCATTGTCAAAATATTCAAATATTCAGGGCCGGAGGCTCGACAAAGCATTCACTTATTCAAGTGTCACCAGAGCTCCCTGTCTCTCTTGCAGTTTATAGAATGCCGTATTGTGTAATGAAACTCCACACACTATGCAGGAAATTAGCATAATGTCAACTTCAATCAAATATTAGGTACACCAAATTATTTTTAATTGGTAGGTACCAGCTTTCTGTGAAATATTAAATCTTACATGAAAGTATATGTGCTTAGTGCAAATGGGATTCGGGGTAGCTCACACACATGCCTAACCTATACCTTCAAAAATTAAGAGAACAACTGGGTGGCCTTAAAGTAGAATAGAATGGTGTAACAACATGAAATTTCTCTATAGGGTGGGTAGGTTTTAGCTTTATACTTACTTATTATAATGTATAGTATGTGTAGGTACCTACCTAGTAGTGTTGTATGTTGGTTGGTTGGACGGTTGTCTAGATTAATCCACTAACTCTGGGAAGCACTTTGTTTAAGTCAGATAAAAGGATTTAAGTCCATTTTCCTCTATGGGAATATCCGGCTAGGTAGGTTGGCAGTTGGCACCTCTCCACCCTCTACCCCTAGTGATTGTTTATCGCTTCCCATTTTAAATCTAGAGATAGAAGAATCTCTTCTTCTTCTTCTTATTTAAATATGACACGCACCCGTCTGCGGGTGATTTTGCCATTGTCAAGTGTTTTGGTTATTTACTTATTTACTTACGCTGAGAGTGAAGAATCATAGTATTTTATATTTAGGTAACAAATACTAAATGCAGTGTTATAAAATGTTTCAATATCTTCAACATGTACGACAAACATGTTATTTATATAACATCAATGAAAAAACTATTGTATGACAAACACAGAATATATACAACAATATCTCTCTGACCGCACAGCACAGTTATATACAGGCCGTAGGTACACTCAAAAATACAATTCAATTCCAGGAACTACAGGCAAAATTAAAGTAAATGGAATATAGAGTCGGGCAAAATGTTTTTTTTTTTTTTTTTTAATCAATGTTATGAAAAGGATTTTTTATTTCCCGATTTCAAGTAACCCGTTTTTAAAACACGTTTGGTAGATTTTAATACAAATTACACTTATGATTCCAAAACTCGGTTACACCTTTTTATCATATTTCTTCAAGTGTTTTACAATGAAGTTATTCACTTTCGGAGAATTCAGAGCTAACAGCGATTGAATGTTAATAGGCAAGGTCTTGCACACCCCGCTGATGTCCTTCAGGAATTCCTCGTTCGGCAAAAGGGGACAACCGAAGAATATGTGGTCAACAGTTTCAGCATCTTCTCCACATTCACATAGTGGGGAGCTCACGACATTAATTTTGAAAAGGTGTGCGGCTAAGATGACGTGACCAATTCTGAGTCTGCACAGTAATGACACATTTAACTTTGGAAGTTTGCTTTTGTTAAACCATGGGTGCGATGGAACAGACGGTTGAATACTCCTATAATGGGAACCAGTAGTAGAATTGGAGTAACACTCATTCCACTCGCTCATGACAGAAAGTTTCGTCACTCTCTGGCAATCCGCAATAGGAAGAGCAAACATAGGAGGGATAATACTACAGCTGCATGCCTGCTTAGCAAGAGCGTCAGCACGCTCGTTTCCAGCTATACCAACATGGGAAGGAATCCAACAGACTGTAATGTCTAGTTTACGAGAAGAGGCCACGTAAAGAAATTTCAGAATATCATATATGAGGTGATTATTTATTGATGATTTCTTAACAGAACACAAGTTATCTACAAGGCTGAAAGAGTCTGTGAATATGATTGAGTATGGGGTGGTAGTCAAAAGGATCTCCGTTAGCGCCTCCCGAAGGGCAACACATTCCGCTGTGAAGATGGATGCGGACCGTGGAAGTTGGAATTGTCTCTCTATACCGAGAGATGGGGCACAAAAGGCTGCCCCACAGTCGCCCTCTAGAGATTTCGAGCCGTCAGTGAAAAACCTGGCATGTGAGGGCCACCTTTCCTCTACTTTCTCTAAGAAAAGTTTGTTGACTGAACTAGGATCCATAGTCGAAGCTGACTTGTCAATATCCATGTGCCGGAGCACATCTGGACGAAATGTTGTAGCCTCAAACGGAAGAGAGAACATTGGTAAAAGAGAATGAAATGAATCCGGGAAACTGTTTAAGACATAATGATAGGACGAGCACAGCAATGGGTATATTCTAGAACGCCAGTAAGGAACGGTCTGACATCTCTGAATGAGTACCTGTAATTTGGGAAAGATCAAATGATTCTCCTGAGCCAGCCTTGCCGCAAGAAACTTTAATGCAAGGGATTTTCTTCTAAGAAAAAGTGGCATTTCGACACATTCGGCCTGTAAGGCCACGATAGGTGAAGACCGCATAGCTCCTAAGATGACTCTAATTGACTTGTTCTGCATTCTTTCCAGTTTATCTGCAAGGTAATTCGGCAGAGGCTCAAACAAGAATGCACCGTAATCTAGAACACTTCTTATCAGAGCATCGTACAGGGTTCGCATTGTAGTTGGGTGAGAACCCCACCACACTCTTGCCACCGCACGGAGAATGTTTATGTTTTTTTCACATTTTGCAATGACCTTCTCGATATGAATGTTCCATGAGAGCTTCCGGTGCAGGGTCATGCCAAGAAATTTAACAGAATCTTCCGAAGGAACCGGAATATTATCAAATTTGATACCAATGTTAGGAATTCTATGCTTGTTTGAAAAACACACAATTTTACTTTTGTTAGGCGAAAGAGTAAGACCATTTTTCTTAAACCAGCCGCTAAGGGATTCGAGAGTACTCTCCATGACCTCACTCGATCGAGCAATGGATTTTTCAGCGCTGTAAACAACAAAGTCATCGGCATATTGCAAGACACTACAAGAAGTAGGAATCAGAGACTGGATGTCCTGAGTGTAGACGTTAAAGAGTAGGGGGCTTAAGACTGACCCCTGCGGTAGTCCTTTATATACTCTTCTCACAACCACGCCCTCTGGAGTCTT
This sequence comes from Ceraclea dissimilis, assembly GCA_963576895.1. NCBI lineage: Eukaryota > Metazoa > Arthropoda > Insecta > Trichoptera > Leptoceridae > Ceraclea > Ceraclea dissimilis. Next base: position 20,031,102 of record OY756363.1, read on the forward strand.
AATCAGGAGCTCCCTCTCGCACATTATGTTGAAAATCAGACGGCAAATAATGTCCGGAATACCTAAAGATAACAATTTCTCAAACAATATTGGGAGCAAAACATTATCGTAAGCGCTACGAATGTCTAGAAAACACGCAATAAGATCCGTCTTATGGGCTCTAGCAATATGAATATCAGTCACCAAAATGCTCAAGTTGTCTAGGCACGATCGGCTCTTCCGGAAACCAAATTGCCACTCTGGCAGAAGTGCTTCTCTCTCCACGAACCACTCCAGTCTAGCCTTTATCATCCGCTCGAGGATTTTTAGGAAGCAGCATGATAGAGCTATGGGTCTGTATGAGGATCCCAACGTCGAGTCTTTACCTGGCTTGGGAATTGGTACGACAAATTGTTGCTTCCATGATGAAGGGACCGAACCCGTAGTGAGAATCACATTGAATAATGATAAAAGTTTGAGAAGAAGGGGTCTAGGAAAGTGTCGAATAAAGGAGTATGGGATCTGGTCTGGACCAGGGGCAGAATCACCTGCGGATTGAATTGCTACATCCAGTTCGTTAAAGGAAAAAGGGGAAGAGAGAATACATGATTGCTGGGGCGCGAAGACAGAGTCCTTCCGCAGCTCAAACTCCCCGGGAGCATACGCAGGAGCCAGAATCCGCACAAAACCATCAATCCAGGATGTACATTTTGAAGTGTTAGGTCTTGGGGAATAGGCACCTCTAAAAGCATTTACGGAATTCCAGACGTCTGATGGTGGTGTATCCGGAGAGAGAGAGCTACAAAATCTGAACCATCCCTGCCTTTTCTTACTCCTAAGAACTCTTTTGGTTTGAGCCTGAACCTTTCGAAGGGAGTGATAATTTTCAAGAGACATGTTCCTTCTGTAGGTTTTCATTGCCACAGAACGTTGCCTAACCATAGCCGTACATTCCTCGTCCCACCAGGGGGGAGATACTCTACGATGTCCAACAGAGCTCTTCCTAGGCATGGAAGCATCGGCTGCGCTAAGAACGAGGTGGGAAATCTTGTCGGAAACCATATTTACATCACTCATAGAATCATCAGAAGGGAGATCTATAAAACCCCCCTCTATAGACTCCCCAAACTTACTCCAGTTAGCCCTCTTTGTGTTATATCCGGATTTATGTCGAGACGAATTGGATTGTGAATTGTTTGATCTTATTCTTATTATTATAGGAAGGTGATTGCTGGATAAAGGGTCCTTGAGACCTTCCCATGCGATCAGCGAAGCTAATTCACCAGTACAAATCGTTAAATCTACCGCGGTCGGATTCTGATGTGGAGGAGGAACTATAGTGGGGCTGCCGTCGTTTAAGATACATAAATTTAAGTTGTCGACCCAATCCAGCACCGCTTTGCCAGCTGAATCTGTTTTTTGAGGGCCCCATGATGAGGAATGTGCATTAAAATCACCCATAATCAAATATGAAGAAGAGAAAATTGGGACGATGCTGTTCCAATACAATGTATCAAACTGGGATCTCGGGGAGTACATCGACACCACAGTGATGTCCATGATTTTCGCGGCGACTATTTGCATTCTTGAGGAGGTCGGAAGAATTAGACGATCATAAGAGAAAGATTTTTTTATCAATAGAGCTGCCCCTCCGTAACCATCGGGGCGATCATCTCTAAGGCAGTCATATCCTGGGAATGATACAAAGGAATCTGAGGAAAACCAAGTTTCCGAAATTGCAGCGACATCTATTTTGTATTTCCTTAAAAGGAATGAAATATCATCTCTATTTGATACAGCGCTGCGGCTGTTCCATTGTAGAAATGACACGTTTTTATAACTAAAAGTTTGTGGAGCCATTTTCGGTTAAAAAGGTCTGCAGAATGGAAATCAGTTGAGCTGCGTTGGACGGTAAAGAATTTTGAGATGAGAGAATTTCTATTAACATGGAAATCATTGTTTTTAAAAAGTTGTTGTTGCCAGAGGAAAATTTATTTTGGAGGTAACCAGAAGATGAGGAGTTTTCAGATTGATCGGGGGCTGGAAGATTGTTGGGGAGAGCACATCCATTTGGAGCAGATGACCAAGAACTGCCATTTGGGCAAAAAAGAAGGGAATTGTGATCAGGTTGGTTGTAACCAGGTAGTACTGAGGGGTGCGAAGGGGTTTTGAATTTGAAAATAGTCTTACGATGACTGGATGGTGTCGGGGGGTGGACATTATTATCTGTCAAGGCTGAGTTTACTGATGAAGAAGGAAGGGCCTGGGACATTGCTTCTGAATATAGAGAGAATTTTTGAGGATGGGCGGCGAGGGCCTCTTTGTAAGATACATTGTTCGTAGCCATAGTTTTTTTTACGTCCTGTTGTCTTTTGAGTTCAGGACAAGAAAGATTTGCAGCAGAGTGTTGCCCTCCACAATTAATGCACTTTAAAATTTGGGACAGACAATTTTCGCCATTATGAGCATCGCCACATTTATAACAACGGGCCGATGATCGGCATTGTGCTCTGGTATGCCCGTACCTACTACAGTTGTAGCACAGGATGGTGGGAAAGACATATTGCTCAACCCTAAATGCATTGTGGAACAAAAATACGAACTCCGGAAGGGATTGCCCTTCGAAGGTAACAACTACGGTTTGTGAGGGCTTCCATGTGGCTCCCTCACTAGACTGAATCTTCCTATTTAATCTCCTTGCCTTGATTAATTTCCATTGGGAGGGCTCAGAATACTTTATTAATTCCTCCATATCGATATCCTCACTAATTCCTCTAATTACTCCTTGTTTGGTTAGCTTGAATGTGGGGATATACGCTTTTAATTTGTTTTCAGTTATTATCGGGCTATCCAAAAAGTTGTTTGCATATTTAGGGTTCAAAAATGTCAAAGATATTTTATATTTACCCTCAGCCTTCACTGAGCCGGTGATGATACCTTGAATTTTTAAAGAATACAACAACTTACCAAAATCCAGCGCACGTATTGGTTTGGATGAATCTTCATTTTGGACATAGACCAAGAATGGCCCTAATGACGTGGATTTGTAAGTTAAAGGTTGGGAGTAAGGGAGTTGGGGAGAAGGAGGAGGATTGGGAGATATGGCAGGAACTTTAGACGGAGGGGAAGAAATGGATATATCTACATCCGGAGAAAGAGGTCTCTTTCTCGGGTCGGGAGGATCTGGAGGGACCAGGGGTACCTCCATATTGGAGGAACCTGTTCCACTATGGAATCTACAAAAAGGTTGAAAAAATTAAATAATTAAATAAAAAAAAGAAAAAGGAAAAAAAAAAAATTAAAAGAAAAAAATTTTTGAACCACTCTAGATGTTTTGCTGCTTCGGACTTAATAAATTAAATACTGTATTCTCACAATAATATCGCAAATACTCGCAACTAACACAACCGCTTAGATGCGCTCTACGATCGGGACTGTAGAAGAATCTCGCAATCAAATAATCAATAATATACCATCGCCTATATACTTTATACTTTACTCCATATAACACTGCACTACCTTACATTACATGTGGAGTCTATGAAGGCGTCCATTTAGTGAATGCATGCACTAACTATCTAATGTATACATTGACTGACACGCTCAGTTAATGTGTTCACAGTCATTCTAATTTACGCTTTGACTAGTTAGTGCGTACTTTTACTGAGGAGATTCAGTCAATGCGTGCACAATTTTTTAACAAGTAAAATGGCCGCCATTAGCGAACAGCTGTTTTTCTATACGCACTGAGAATTATATTTGATTGATTTCATATTTCTTATCAGGGTTACTTTAATAAATATACATTTTTAACACAACTCTCCTATTAATCTAGAATACCCTTCGAAAATATATCTTGAACTAATAAAAAATACCATGTAGGTTTTTTGTACGTGCTATAACGATTACAAAGTAGTTCTTGCATACATTGACTAGTGAACGTGTGCACTAACTAGGTATATACGTATTACGTAGTTATAGCGTTAATTTTTACACAGAAATACTTCTACTAAAATCATCGGATTTGTATACTGCGTTCAGTGAAACACGCAGTTAATGCATGCATTGACTAGTGAATGCATGCATTAACGGCTGTTTAGGCAGATACATTTGTGTGCAAGTAGGTACTTAGTGAAAAATTACACTTTGGAAAATTCCCTTCATAAATACCTAACTTACGTAAACTTAAAGTTACATAGGTTTCCTTGTACGAATTATAGGAAATGAACTCGTATCGTGGAATGGAAAGTAATATGTAAATTTATTGAAATAATGCGAGCTGATTCATGTTATCAGAATGTCCATCTAAACTAGAATCTAAATTTACATGTAGTTTGTATTGGAATGTTATTAGGGGAATATTTTACGTTTTCGTTTCTGATTAAAAGTAATACATGCTCATGGGCGTAGGTAGGAGGGGGGGTTTTGGGGGTTCAAACCCACCCCTAAATTCCTCAGTCAACCCACCATTTTAAACATAGGAGAAATGAATCACATTATTAGCACATCGTTTTTTCATCGTGCAATGAATTTTCAATAAATATTGTGAAAATCCATTGAATCACAGTGTTTCATTAAAAAGTTTTGCCTACAGCGCTAATCTGGTGAGGCTGAGGGTTTGTTCACCAAAAATAAACGGGACTTTTAAATTATATTTTTTTTATCTACCTTCTTATGTTTTATGACAAAATTTCACCTGCGGCACTAGTCCTCTATCATGTTATGACCCAGAAATATAACCAAAAGCCGTACTATTGAAATCAACAATCCACCCATTTTTGAAAAAAAAAAATATTGCTACTAACTACCTTTTATTCTATTTGGCAATGTCCGGAGCTCGACCCCCCCCCCCTGAAGTGAATTCCTGACTACGTCCCTGTACATGCTACTGATATTGAATAACACAGAATAGGCATTATTAAATTGTAATACGTGGGCTGGGCTGGGCTGGCAGTGGGCATGCTTACAAGCAGCTAGCATTATACCTAATTAGAATTTAATAGTACGGGTGTTATTGCTGGAAAAACTCTGATTGCTCAGTAGGCAGGTACCTTACCTCCTAATGATGAGTTGACATTTTATTACAGGTACCTACTTAAATCCCCTGTGGGCGAGGAAGAGAGTTGGGCTGCAAAAAAAAAACCATTAAACATTATAATGTCATCACTCACTTTGTTATCAACAGAACGTTAATTGCGACCATCTGAACAATGTCTAGGGAATCTGTTGTGTGCACTGCCCCTGAATAGAAGAATCTAGAAAAAGTGGTGTTGGATAGGGCGTAGATTAATAACTTCTAGATAATTCTGTATAGGTATATACTCTTTTATTAAATTTACGCAACGATGCGATTCTTTGAGTATTGAAGTTCCTACCTACACCTACTGCCCTCCTGCCTACAAGAGGTGCACCATGATTAATATAACAAGCATGAAATAATTTATGTCAAGGTGCTAGTATGTGATAATATGGCTTTATGTTGAATTTGTATGGAGTTGTATTGAAGCAATTGAATTAGGTATAACTTATCTATGTCAAATGGAATTATAATAAACCTAAAAATCTATGTTCCGAACTTTTGCTAAATAGTAGGCACATATAGGCAATTAGTGTAATGTCTGTATTTAATATTTTGTGTGTAACAGCTTCATTATTCAGCCGTTTAGCAGATCGGCATTATTGTTTATGCTAAAAATATTAATATTTGATATTGAACAGGGGCCGGCGCCCACTGTGACCTTATTCTCCGCCCAGTGCCCACCCTAGTCCCGACCCTGGACTATCAATCATATCTGACATCTGACAGCGCTGACAGCAGGGCTGTTTCCTGTATTAGATTATTGTATAACATTGCGGCTTGTCAGAAATTGAACTTCATTTTACAAAAATAATTTCGTTGCTATTACCAGATACTAAATTAATAATTTTGAAACGTCCATCGCATCGGTGAATTTCTGTGATAAATCAACGTCGTCGAGACAAGATTCGATCGACAACCTCAGAATGTTAGCAGCAACATCCTTCTTCATGGTATTTTTAAGTTCTGAAGCTTCTGATCTTTAGTATGTGTGCTGTTCACTACATCCACTATACATTGCAATGGTATGGGGGGGGGGGTTCGAGCTCAGGACCAGAGACAATAAGTACAATAAGTAACAATATTGAGTCGCCTTCGAACTTAGGGAGCACAACTAAAATTTTAGTATTGCAAAATGGAACAAAAACTAGAAAATAGCGCCGCAGCCGTAGGTGATTATTTTTTTGCAAAAATGGGTGAATTGACAAACTAAGTTAATTTCAATTGTAACACAAATTATTGAAACAACTGTGACTTACGTAATGGATTTTCACAATAATTATTTAAAATTTATGACATGACGATGTAGTAATAGTGTGATCATTTCTCCGAGGTATGTATTAAACGGTGGGTCCGTTTAGGAATTTCGGGGGGGTTTGATCCCCAAACCCTTTCCCCCCTGCTTACGTCAATGCAATGTAGTTCTTACTCTACCTACAACTAGTTCTAACAAAGGCCATGCAGATTTCTTTATTCGTACAAAAAGCGTAGCGTTATGTATGGAAACTGTATTGTTTATATAGAGATATTATGAAGGCAGATAATATTTCACTTTGGGTGTTTTTCAATATCCATATTTGAGTAGGAAAGTTTAGGGATAATATGATATTTTAATATTTATAAAGTTAGCAGCCATTATACCTTCCAGATAAAGTTTTCCTATTGACACAACTTCTTTAGTAAACAATTCCACATGAAAATATTATTCGAATATTTTCTAAAATAATATCTTCACATAACTTTAGGGTCTCGACTACTTGAGAACATTTTGTGATATTAAAAATTACTCCAATAACTAAAGGACATAGTTCAATATAGTGGATTAGCGATTGAAAGAGTGGAAGACTGAGAGAGAATACCTGTACCTGGGGACATATGGTGAAGCTCGGAAAAACCGCTGGTAACACAAAGAGCCATGGAGAGGAGAACGGTGGACAAATGAATGGATACGAGATAAATCCAAGATCACCGATGAGATGGAGCTAGGCAGGGCATCTCACTGGACGCTCAGATTCTAGATAGACCAAAAAGATTCTCGAATGGCAACCTAGAATGAGCAGAAAGAGCGTAGGAAGGCCTCTGGCAAGATGGTCTGACGATGTGAGGCGAATCGCAGGAAACAAATGGACGCAGCATGCCCAGAAGTATATAGTGTCGGATATCACCTATACCTATCGACACAGTACACAGGCAGTCACTCAGGTATAAATTATCTCAATTTGTTAACATTATTATGAGATGGGCAGTGGGCACCTTCTAGTAATGTTCTCTCTCTCTCTCTCTCTTGAGTTTTGTTTCGAGTGATACATGTTAGTAATGTTCACATTGAGTAAATATGAGTTGGTATAATAATATATTAGTGTTAGGTTTGCTAACGAGGTGCTCAGCTCATGTAGGGGTATGGGTAGGGGAGGTGCCCAACAGACTAGTTGTGTGAACTAACATGAGATAATTCTAGGTACTCACAATAGGTATTACTAGGTAAGGTAAATATTATGGAGAGTGGTGAGTGGTGATGTTTGTTGGGAGACTAGAGGGTCTGACTGCCTGAATAGATATCTCACTACAGCATAGCTTTATACAATCACCTGTTTGCTTTACTTACCACTAACCACTTGCATACGTTGCGTAGATGCTACATACAAATATTTACTTGTCCAACTGAAATTTCATAATTATTCCTGCTTCTCATGTTCCTAACTGAAAGTTATCATTCCTTCATCCCAATGGCGCCTCCCACCAAGAATATATAGAATCTATTGAGATCTAAACCATCTCTCTTATACTTTTGATCTCATATTTTATATTTTTTGTCAATGTTTCAGATGTACCTTAACTTACTTATTTTTGCTGTCGCTTGTATTGTACTTGTTATTATTATTATTCATGTTAAAGGCTTGCGCCGTGAATAAATAAATAAATAAGTTCCACTTGTGAAGCACTTTTGTGAGACACCAAACACGGCGGTATGCGGTGACTGGATCCTCTCAATCGCTCGGTGTCTTCCAAGGCTTGAGCTGGACAAAATCTGACTTACGATCTGGATTTATTTTCCAACGCCCTCTCATACGATACTACACGTGACTCCAGACGAACCTTGGATTCCCTTAAACGACTTACATATTTTTTATCTCTGAAGAAGGATGATCTATTGTTCTACAGAAACGTATTGTCACCGAGTTTTCCTACGTTTACAAAGTTTCAGGTCTCTGAAAGTAGTCAGGAAGTGGTTGAAAAATCGAAGCATCAAGATTTGTTCACAGACAAAAAAAAAATAGCACAGTGAAGATAAGAAGTGAGATTCTTGTGTAATTAATCACACAGGCTTACTTCACTTCATAGAACCCTAGACATGCCATTGTTTAGATTGCTACATGTATATAACGTGTGTTGTAGTATATATGTGTGTTGGTTTGGTACATAGAATTCATATAAAGTTCTAATGATGTAGTAGGATTCATACACAAGAAATGAAATGCTCGTGTTTTCATGAAAAATACAGGGAAAATAATAATATACGACTTCAGTATATAACTTAGATTTATAAGTCATAAATAACAAATCTAGACTTCAAATATACCTAGGGTCTATTATTATTGTACTTACTAGTTTATTGTAACCAGTCAAAAATGACCCAGTTTGTGGGGTTGGCGGAGAGAACAGATCACCAGACCCCATCCTTACACGTATAATTATTGTTAATACATTCCTATGGTAAATTACATGTTTAATTTTCAATTATACGTAATAACATTTTGTACTGCAATATTTACCAATTCAATTTATAAATCAAAATGTACAAATTAAAACATTTCCGCGCTTCAAAACCCGTGACATCTATAAACTTCGCCATCTATCGATAACCATTCAAAACGTTTAGCAGGCTTGTAATTACGAGTATGTTACACAACGTTTGGAGAATGGAAAGTAATATTAGCCAAACACATTTCGACCGTAGGTTTGGCATTGCAATCGAGAAGTGTTTTAAATTCCATATATACATTGAAACAACTTGCAAAAGTTGCCACGGCGCTGCGTTACATTGTTTCCCGATTTCCATTAGAATTATGTAATTTGATTTTATAATCGTATATTTATAGTGTGTGTATAGGATTGTATTGTGTATACTTATATACTAAGTCTGTATATTCCTGATTGCCAGGGGAAATAGAATAAAGAGTATGAAATGAAATGGCATATAAGTTGCTTCCTAATTGTAGGTAGCACCATCAATCATAATATTATACTATCTTCACTTTTTAAATGTACTAACACTATTACTAGATACTTTACTAGGTACACCACACCACACTATAGCACCAACTATTCCTGACTAACGTATTAGTCCAAGAGCCCGCTGCTTAATTTATGACGTATCTGTTTTTTGATCGAAATGTGGTATAAATGATAGCTTACCAATAGGGTATTACATCGCACTAGGGTTGCCTATCAAAATCCTGCCGCAACCCCCCTGCCCCCCCCCCCCCCCCGAAAAGGTCTCTCTTCGCGGTTTTTCGCATTTTATAGGAATATGGTAAGAGATAGGAGAAAGTAGTCAATGACAAAAATAATCCTTGCTAAATTGTCTACAAAGAATGTTAAGTCAATTTTTTCGTAGGACTAGCAGTTTACCCGCAATGGCCGGTCCAAAACCGAAATTCATTTGAAATACTAAAAAAATGTATTTAAACTAAATTGGTTGAAAATTGATAAGAGCTACAGCAAAATACTCATAGAACGAATTAATTACCATAGTCTTAGCTACAAAACGAGCTATAACTTATTCTCATACATCTAATAATTTCGGAGTTATTGCAATAAAAGTCAGTGACGAAAATTCTTAAAATTTAGTTTTTCATAAAATAACCAGCGATATAGCGCCGCAGGCCAATTTTTTTTCCATAAAATGTTAGTGATAATGGGTGGAAGAATGTTAAAGAAAAAAAAAACAAAAAAAAATATTTATTTTCAAAAAATACCCTGTTTTTTGACCGGCCATTACGGGTAAACTACTAGTCCTATGAAAAAATTGACTGAATATTTTTTGTAGAGAATTTAGTAAGGATTATTTTTGTCATTGACTACTTTCTCCTATCTCTTACCATATTCCTATAATATGCGAAAAACCGCGAAGAGGGACCTTTTCGAGGGGGGCAAGGGGGGTTGCGGCAAGATTTTGATAGGCAACCCTAGTGCGATGTAATACTCTATTGGTAAGCTATCATTTATACCACATTTCGATCAAAAAACAGATACGTCATAAATTAAGCAGCGGGCTCTCGGACTATATGAAAGAAGAACAAGACAATGTGATAAAGGTACCTACCCTACATCAAGAATGCGTTCTGGATCCGTTAAATTTCACCCGACGATTCGCTCGATTGTTTATGGTTCTATTGTGCTCCGTTCTATCGTCGATCGGTGCGATTCAACTGGTTGCGTAATTCAACTTGTTTTATGTGATTGATGCGCTCGGTTGGTGCGATTAACAACTCAACAAAACCACAGGGATGTTTTTCACTCGCCATAGATAATAGAGTGGTTATCTCTTGCTGTTCACTCACTCATATTAATACGTAATATGTCTATCCCTTTCTACCAAAGAAGAGTGCATGTGATATCCCAATGTCTATCAACTCACTCTTATTAGTATTCTAATATACCTATGTATCTACATCTCTGTTTGACAATTTCAATTCGAACAATCACCCTAATGCCTTCTGTCTTCGTGCGATAATCGCCCTTTGGCGCGCCGGGTGACAATGAATGACAAAAAACGCAGCCCATGAATGGACTTGTAAGTCGCACCTACATAACATAATATTGTAGAATAGTTGATAGATATATTGTATGGTATAGTATGTACGTTAGAGATAGGTATAGGTAGGTTATACATAATATTAACACTGTCGCCGTCTTGTGACGTGACCTGAAACTGCCATGAATGTGTAAACTTTACTGTAAACTGTAAAGTGGAGTGGATGGGATGGGGGAATATTGGAGATTGGAGCAGAGAGGAGCAGAGGTTTCTCTCGTTAGGAAGTTATGGCGGTTGAGATGGAGATGTCTCCCTGGAGTGAACTCACTCTAGCGATCATACTCCGTCATATGTATCTACCAACTATATAGTACCTACCTGCAAGTTTCTATTATAATACACGTTATACAGGGTGTTTGACAGATGCATACAGATATCTACAGGGGTGATAGTAGAGATCACTTGGGATCTTTTGAGACAAACTTAGCTTTGTCCACAGTCTCACGGTTCTCGAGATATTACACATTCTTTAGATTTCTATAGAAAGCATCCGAATTACTCAAGTTTTATTCCAATATCATCACAATGAAAGGTGCATACTTAGGTCTATCATAATTATGTGTTTAATCTATTTGACTCATGAGTTTCAATTGAAAAAAAAACAATAATGTTAAAAAATATCGGATTAAAGTTTAGAGAAATAGATATCGTAAAAACGAGTTACAACTTTCGTGGAGATTTTTGTTAAGAAATTGTCTAGAGATTCTGAAATCTGGAAAAAACTTATCTGATTTATGCTCTTCCAAATGATATAAGACTATGGCAGAATAACTTAAAAATATCACTTCTAATTTAAGCATTTAAAATTCAATTTGAACTAATTAAGACATTAATTTAAAGTGATTAGTTAAGGTAGATCCTTAAGGTATCACTCAATGTGACTGTAGTTGAATTATAACTATGACTTGGTATAATAATTGTATGCTTCATGTTGTATTCAGCATGTGGCATGTGAGAGTGATGTGTATAAATGAATCCTGGCAGTCGCTTGATGAATGACTGGCGTGACATGATTCTATGGTAAGCTACTATACCACCTTATATCTACCAACTGCTAAACTGCTTTACGTACAAATGTATTGTGTATAAATTTACTAGATGAAGTGACAAGTCACATGACAATTCTCTATAGAGTAGATATGGAATATCTCCCTTATGACTTATGAGCAACATATATTTTTAAAATATTGATTGAAATGAATGGATTGATTCGTTGCCTATGCAATGATTATTGTTTGGAGCTAATAAAACATCACATAAGTGAGAAAACGACATTTGTGTGTGACACAATCTCACCCATGATGGCACACAGACCATATTTTACCGGTATATGAAGTGAAGGGTTTGGTATAGATAGGTGTACCTATATCTCTAAAAGGCAATAAGTGGAAATGTCAATATATATGGTGGTGAAGTTATCATAGTATTATTATTGTATGTAGTATGTACCTATCTTCCATATTCCTAATATTTTCTCTGCCCTAAAATAACATACAATATTATATATATAGAGTAGGTATACTCCCATACACTTATAGAGAAATGATAGGTAGAGGTATGTATAACGCGTTTGCCTTTTACGTTAGTAACTTTCTATCAATACAAATATTGTGAGTGTATGGAGTGTAGTGCTATATGGACTGTATGTATATAGAACCATTCTGCCTCTCATCCAAATCAATTGTTTGATTAGGCGCCAACTGTTCGTATATAACAACTACTCGTATAGTACATATATCTACTTCATTTCGGAGTTATTTTGCTTAAAACCAACTCTAGTTCAGACACAAGTTACTGAAACTAGAAGATGTCATTTGATGCTTATTGAAATATAGACACTAAAAGACACTTACATTAAAAACTCTAAAGGTGCTCTTACACGAGCAACTCTTCGAGCAATAACTGCAGCAACTCAGAAAAATCATATTGATTAACATTATTTCGCAATATACATATAACAAACATTTCGAAAATATTTAAAGCGAGACAACGATATTGCATCTGCACATCTGATTAAATTAGAAACATATTATTGTGAAGTGTTAAGTACTCAGGCATAATAATATTATGATTTGTAAATTGTTACATGAAATCTCCATTTAAGGTGCTCCATATACTTTCCTATACACCCACACCCACAGAGTGAACATACCTCCCTAATATTGAGTGTATAATGTTGTCCTTAGTGTTTGTCTAATGTATATTATGTAGGTAGGTACTAAATAGGCACAAGGTCGGCCCAGTCATATGGCCCCAGGGCCAGTGTTGGGAGAGGAGAGTGTTAGTAGAGAGGATGTTTGCCAAGACAATATAGTATGTTCCATTAACTTCATATTACAGTATACCTACCTACATACACTCTAGCAGATATAATCCTTATTCTATGTAGGTATCCATTATGTATATTATATGCATGGACCAAACGATAGATAGCACACATTATATATGCGGTCTTGAGGTGCAGATTAATGCAATTAGAAGACGAACATTCTAACATTTTATACTACTACAGTTGGTGCTACAGCGCACGCTCTCAATAGTCTCTCACATGACTGCCCTCTAGCATTCCTTCTGCTATGGTGATGAGCAGGCCGGGTTGCCTGATGTTATGGCCTATACAACATTTGTCTTGGCTCTCCGGCCTTACTCAACACCTCGCTGTTTGTGGTGTCGGTGTGATCTGGCCAGTGAATCCTTAGCGTGCGTCTGTAGCAGTTACATATCTATGTAAGTACCAGGTACCTGCACATTACGAAATAAGATTTCTAGATGAGATGCTTGAAGTAAAACATGCGATGACCTCGTCAATACACTTTATAGGGACAAAGTCTGTAAATATAACATCAGTAACTGTGTAGCTGTGTGTAGGTATAGATTATATAATACTATAGGTACCTTCCTGTGTTCCTAACCCCTGCCCCCCCCCCCCCCCTTGATATAATAACACACCGCCCCACTTTATTTATTAAGATTTATTATTTTGTTACATTCCTGTAATTACACGTCCCTTACTGCTCACTGTGTTCTTATAATATTCCTACAAACTTGTGGTATGGAGTGCCTATATATCTGCCTGCATAGTATGGAAGAAGGAGGTATGATTATACAACAAGCCTATATGGTTATTTATTTAAATATAAACCTTTCCAATAATACATAGGATTTTAAGGGCAGAGGGCAGAGGGTGAGGGTGAGATATGTCGTTATTGTTTTCCATTCAACCCCGTTTTTCCCATAAAATATTAATTTATTGCGCATAAGGCTTTTATTACAGGCCGATACACATTATAAGTTACATGTATACATAGTACATGGGGTAGTTACATACTACCTATATAAAATATTATAAAAATGGTTGGTTACCTAATGGATTAAAAAATACAGAAGAACCACGGATGTGCGTGGCCTCACATTATGAAAAAAATTAGAATTTCCTCTATCAAATAACAAATTTTATTATTATCTCGCCAATAACACATCGAGACAATTTTACTAAGGCTAGCGTTTATTTGACCTCTTGTTTTTTCCAAAGCATATTTAGTAAGTTGTCGAGATCTATTAAGGTCTCCCCCTTTGCTGACATATTTTGAAATGTCACCATGTCTACCAGGAATATGTATGGTATAAATACACATGAGAATGTTTCTTTATAATATTGTGTGAAATTCATTGAATTAATTTTCGTATAATTCAGACAGTGAAGAAATATAGGGGGAATTGATTATTATAATTAGGTACCTCCCATCCTATTGGAATTATTAGCAAGGGACAGTAGGTAAGTTGTTCCTGTGGCTGCCCCTTCAATTTCAATTTTCAATTTTTCAATTTATTTTCAAAGAATATGGCTTACAAAGTATGTGTATCATTAGAACATTATTTATATTATATTACTTCAAATTAAATTTAAAGCCCCCAGACAGTATAAGTTTACTGGTATAAGGGGGTCAATCATAAAATCCTTCCCTTTGTGTTGAAGGGAAGTACTCTACGGAGTACAGAATAAAGATTTATGAGTTGAATAGAGTAGAGAGGAATCCCTTATAATGATTATCAACTTAGGAATTTCATATTTATTAACTTCTTCTCAATAATTAGGTAGGAGGTTAGCTCTCTCTCCCTATCGCTAAACTTTTCTTTTTTAGGGATGTATTTGGTAGGTATCAAACACAGACTTGGATAAGTACCTACCTTCAATACGATTTGAACGAGTATCAGCAATTATTTCTCACAAATTGCTCGTATAAATGTTCGCTTACACGAAAAATATTGCCGAAATAATTGTGCAATTAATTGCTTCGAGTTGCCGAGCAATTATTGCTCGAAAAATCTCCCGTGGAAGTGAACCTTGAGCACCTGATGGAATATTATTTGTAGCTACTCCTGAATTTCTACAACCACTAGTGCATCGTATGGAGGCATTCCAGTGGATGAGGAACTAGGTATAACTTGTTACTTCAATCTACTATGTTCTGTTCAGCTTATGATAATTCTATTGTCTCATTTACACTAAATACTAAACTTACTTTTATTCAATGAATTCTATATTTGGGCCCGTGAACCCATTATAATAAAAGGCAAATTTAAATGTCCGTTGCCTTTGGTAGTACTTGTGTACTTGTTCCCTCATATAGGTAATGTTTGACGACACATAATATTTGAATGGAACTGTTTACACAACTCACATCATAGTAGGAATAGGTACTTATGTATTTATAGTATGAGCATACACAAGTTTCTTTAGAAGGTTTCTTTTCGTATAAGAGTTGAGGTACCTACACTATACACCATACAGCCTATACGACCCACTACATGTCAGATCGTATGAAAGGTAAAAAGCTGTTCAATCAATCTTCTATTTCTTTAAAAGAGAAATTCAATACAAGTTGACTTACAAAAACTGTTTGCGATTTGATTATAGGTACTCCCCTATAGGAGTAGTACCTCTATACATATATCCTATACTACATAGAAGCCTTATTTATTACCTAATATTATATTATATTACATACATGAATAGTGAATACTTACAGGTACCTACTTATCATGCAGGTAACTTATGCGGAGGATATGGGGTGGGTACTTGTAATTATAAAGAAAAAATATTATGAGATAGGATAAGAAACCAAGTGATTAGAGAGTTGAGTGAATGTAAAACGGATGTTGTCACTAAAATAAAAGTGAACAAGTTGAGATGGTTGGAACGTGTAGACGGAATGAACGATGAAAGGATAACACAGAAAATATATCTGGGAGAAAGAATAAATTTATTCCCGCGTTAATACCCGGCCTGCTCATCACCATAGCAGAAGGAATGGTAGAGGTCGCCCAAGAAGCAGTCATATGGAGCAGATGATTGAGAGCGTGCCCTGTAGCACCTATACTGACAGGACAGTGTGGAGAGAAAGAACTGAAATACTTGCTACAAACCAATCTACATGATTGTGACCACATTATCATCACGTCAATACAATATCAGATTTCTTTACATAGGTTGCAGCCTACCAGGACCGGGTATAATATCCTACTGGAAGTGCCTAACCAATTCGACTATGGATTATATTATATTATAGGTTCAAAGGGTTGAGGCGTGAAATTAAAAACAATAAAAAACCCATTTAGTGAAGTTCAGGCGCAGCACTATACATACTATACATACATACAGGAGGATCACTGCGGTGATAAATCATGAGGTTTACTTTACAATCACCATAAAGTGTGGGGCGCGCCACCTATACAGGGACATCGGGTACTAGAGGAGGTGTAGTATAGTAGGTCATAAAACCTTACATTAAGGTGCCCTTACACGAGCAATAATTGCGGCAACTCGTACCAACCCTATTGACTAACATTATTTCGCAATATTTATAGCGAGACAACGATATTGCGTGCAAACGTGAAAGAGAATTGACATGATGTCGGCGACACGAATTGTTGAATATCCAATCATTTGGACATTTTAGTCAATTCTCTTTTTCGTTTGCACGTAATATAGTTCTCTCGCTTTAAGTAATGCCGGAACAATGTTGATCAATATAATTTGTACGAGTTGCCACAATTATTACTCGTGTAAGCGCACCTTTGGGAGTAACAGGGAGTTCCACTTGACATTACCCCAGCGCCACACTGTTGTCGGTTAACCGCATTTTTATGATTGACATTTTAAAATTTAATCGTTTCCTAAAAATAATCCCCCCGTCCCACCCTCTCTTCCCACGTTGCGGTAGGAAGGGGGGGGGGACTAGGTATAATAATTTGTTTAATATTCTGCCACAGGAATTCTCCCGCGAGGTTAAGTCAAGTGACGTGAATATGTATATACTTATGTAACTCTGCATTGTGAGGAACTTATATTATTATGAGATAATATAGACAGGTTTTTTATCGAGTTAACCGTATTTATTTGTTTGACCTCTATTCCTGTTTGTAGTGACTTGCCTCCCGCTCCTTTATCTAGCGGAGTATTCATAAGTCATACACAATATATCGTTATAAAGATTATTAAGTCACACGTTGCGTCTTTATTCCTTGTAAATTTATATAATAGGTAGGAGAATACTTAGAGAGGTATGAGTGGGGGGAGGAGGGGGGGGGGGCAGATCTGATGTTTCTCTCGGGGTGATAATTTATTAAAGGAAATTACATTTGGGCTTGGAGAAATTAAAATACTTACGATTTGTTTTCAGAGGAGTTTACCGCCACATTACAAAAAGGAGGTCCTATATATGTACCCAGTACTGTATATGTCATATAATGACTTAAGTATATTATTTATCTGACTGACTTATTTATTGCTTTAGTATACCCGGCTTTGACCTCATTGGCGCCACCTATCACCGCTTCTATGGTGTGGCCACATATGTAAGATCAAACATCGAGGACGTCCATCTCCTATCCACCCTCAGTAACGACGACATACATACTGTCAATGTCAAAATGGGTGAAACTATATTATGCAACCTGTACAAGCCCCCTTCAACCACCTGGCCAAGTGGGGTCATTGAGGCCCACCCTCACCCAGCTGTATACATCGGCGACTTTAACAGTCTCCACACTCAGTGGAAGTACAGAACCACTGACGAGAACGGAGAAATCCTTGTGGGCTGGGCCGAGGACCATGACATGAGGCTCATCTTTGACGCCAAAGAGCGTGGATCATTCAGATCAGCAGCCTGTAACCGGGAGTCCAACCCGGACCTATGCTTTGTCACCACAGAGAATGGCCGTCCAATGTCTTGCACTCGTAGGATCCTCCCTGACTTTCCCCATAGCCAACACCGCCCGGCACTTGTAGAAACTGGTATAAAAATCCCGCTGATAATCTCACACCCCAAACCAAGATGGAACCTCCAGAAAGCTACCTGGAAATCCTTTTCCGATGATCTGGACAGATGCCTCGGGTGGATACCACCGAAAGGCTCAAATTACAAAAGATTTGTGGGTGCAGTAATCAGCACAGCCAAAAAACATATTCCCAGAGGCTTCAGAAAACAGTATATCCCTGGATGGAGCGAGAAGAGTGAGGAACTTTATGAGGAATACCTCCAAAGTGGCGAACAAGAGATTGCCGAAGATCTGCTGAACAGCCTGGACGCCTCCCGCCGCCAAAAATGGATTCAAACTGTAGAAACACTGGATTTTAAAACCTCGAGCAGGAAGGCATGGTCTCTGCTGCGTAAACTGGGTGATAGCAACTGCCCAAAAGGGGCTGAATCATTAATCACCCCGAAAGAAGTGGCAACACACATAGCCCTCACATCTAGGGTCCCTAGCGAAAAAGAACACACTAGAAAGATTAAACATGGGCTTAAACTACTGAAAAGATCACTCAAAAACAATGGAACCATGTCTGCTCCCTTCACAATGGAGGAAATATCAAAGGCAATAAAAGAGATGAAGCCTGGAAAGGCCCCTGGATCTGACGGGATCCACTCGGAGTTTTTGATCCATTGCGGCAAATATGCAATAAAATGGCTGACCCTCTTCCTAACAGATATACTAAAGACAGGCAACATACCTGATAAATTAAAGCGAGCAAAGATTATCGCACTGCTAAAACCAGGAAAGCCGCCTGACGAGGCTAAAAGTTACAGACCCATTGCCCTATTAAATACCACCTTCAAACTACTTGAAAGAGCGACATACAATCGAATCGCTCCCCAAATCCTGGAGAAGATACCGGTGGAGCAGGCAGGCTTCCGTCCAAATCGCAGCTGCTGCGACCAAATACTGGCGCTAACCACATTCATTGAAAGTGGTTTCGAAAAGAACTTGAAGACGGGCGCCGCCTTTATAGACCTCTCCGCTGCTTACGACACGGTCTGGAGACAGGGGCTGATATATAAATTGGCACGAATAATACCCTGTAAGGCAACCATATCGCTAATTGACAGCATGCTCACCGGCAGAACTTTCACAGTAACAATGGGATCTTCAAAAAGTGGCGTCAAAAAACTGAACAATGGCCTACCGCAGGGCTCTGTCTTGGCTCCGCTCCTCTTCAGTCTCTACATTGCAGATATGCCAGAAACTAAATCACGTAAATTTGGATACGCCGATGACTGGACCCTGACGACTCAACACCACAGCTTTGAAAAGGCTGAACGTGATCTCACATCGGACCTAGAAGCAATGAGTAAATACTTAAGAGACTGGAGACTTATACCTAATGCTTCCAAGACGGAGGTCACCTGTTTCCACTTGAATAACAGGGAAGCTAAAAGAGAGCTCAAGGTGGTCTTTGAGGGAAAAACACTCACTCACAGTAGTTTCCCGAAATATCTGGGAGTCACTCTCGATAGAACACTGTCCTTCAAGGAACACCTCAGTAAACTAGCAGCAAAAGTGAAGACAAGGAACAACATTATACAAAAACTCTGCGGTTCCACATGGGGATCTACGGCGGAAACATTACGCATATCGGCACTAAGTCTTGTCTACTCGGCAGCTGAATATGCATCCCCCGTATGGCTGAACAGCGCCCACACCGGCCAGGTGGATACTCAGTTAAGTTACACCATGCGTATAATTACGGGAACCATAAGATCCACGCCCACGCACTGGCTGCCCGTATTAAGTCACATCCCACCACCTGATCTCCGAAGACTGAATGCTCTAACCAGGGAATACACCAAACTCGTTGAGAATCCTGCAATGCCAGCCAACACAGATCTTGACCACCTTCTGCAGAGAAACAGACTCAAGTCCAGAAACCCTCCACTTCGAACAGCGTCTAACCTACTCGATAACCAGTATAACATCACGGAGGCATGGACCACTGAGTGGCAAAGCAACACGGGAAACACACCATCCAACTCCCTGCCCTGCATTACAGAGACGCCGCCCGGATTCAATCAACCGAGAAGGATCTGGTCGGCTCTAAACAGAATCCGAACTGGTCATGGCAGGTGCGCAGATTTCTCCCACAAGTGTGGATGGCGAGAGTCCCCTGAATGCGATTGCGGAGCCGACAGGCAGACCATTCAACACATAGTTACCGGGTGTCCACTCAGAGCGTACAATGGCAATGCATCGGATTTCCTAACCCTTAGCGACGAAGCAATACAATACATAAGAAATCTAGATTTAAGTCTCTGACAAGCAGTTCACTCTGCGCTTTTGACTTTTATTTTTACACTTTGACATAACGAATGTTATATGATATAGGCGTGATGTTGGCCATACGATAAATAAATTTATTGCTTTAACATGTCTTTGGAAAGTTTACAACATAAAAGAGTTTAAAATATTAATCAGTCAGTGGTACGTGAACAATCAATACAGTAATAACAGATAACAAAGAAATACAATGAAAACAGTATACAGTCATACAACATGGACAAAAAACAGTCAAATAAAAATCATTAACCAATGCAGATATAAAACAAAAACTAATCGTACACTAAACTTCGACAGCCAACACATTGCAAAGTGCAAAGTAAGTATAGACAATCATGATACACACAATATGTATTAGTGCACTTAAATACTATAACATATCTAGATAATATTATTGTCTACTGTCTGTCAAAAATATTATTAACATGATCTGTGAATAATTCATGATGTCCACGTAGGTGGGCGTGGGGGGGGGACAACAGAAATTTTAAAAATACTGTGATTTTTTATATATAACTATACCTTGGCGACGCCCATGTATGGGGTAACCTATGATGAAAGTTAGATACCATTTCCCAACCTTGTCATCTGTCTGTGAATGTTTACAGTAACATTCCCAACAACACAAGCTGTGTTCTCAACTCGCCATCTTTTGGAAAAAGTACGATAAAGTTAGGAACATAACATTATATTGGGAGGATATACTCGTAGCTGTACAAAGAAACTGAAGGTAATATTATTATTTTATCATCTGATGATAAGTGCCCCCTCCCCCATAGTTTATGAAATGAAACGCAGTGTTTCGGGTTAAGTTCTACAATTATTATTATACAAGACTCTTATCTCCTTCTGTCCTTTAACGAGCAATTTATCTCAAGAGATGAAACGGACTGTCTACTTTGATCATCAAATCTATTAATTTATTATCATATTCTCTCACTCTGTCACACTCGCAGCCTAATCATACTCTCTCATGCTTCCAGCCTAAGCTACAACTTCTTTATTTCCTTAATCCAGGGCCGTATTCAGGCACAGTCTGTCTGGGCTGCAGCCTAGAGAGACCTACATCATGTAGAAGGGCCTACTCAATATTATATTTCTAGATTATATTTGTAACATAAACAATTATTCTACAATCCCAACTCCCTACTTACTTTATAATAGTAAAATCGTGTCACAGAGTTTGCATAAATGCAGGAGTAAAATCACATTTAATCGAGAAAAACGCAAGGTTTTTACATTTTTTAATTCGCCATAACGCATGCATTATGTTATGTATATACAGAAATATTTTATGAGTAAATATCAAATATTACTTCAATTATATTCGCTCATTAAAAAAAAGTTGTGCTATATTTTTTATTTTTTTTTACAAAATTGAACCTGGGTTTATCGAAATAAACCCAAATACACCTTTGTACACTTCACAGTAAGGTTGAAAAGCTTGTGTCGTGAAGTGGAGTAGGTCGACATCGGGGATCGAACCCGCTCCCACTGGATCAACAGTCGAGCGCGTCACCAACCAGGCTACCTCGATTTCATGTTGTATGATTTTATTAAACTACTAGCATTAGTGCCCGTGCTTTGCAACGGGAAGAGTTTGTGTATGGATGGTGAATTATGTCAGCACTGTGTGGGTACTTACCTCTATTGGTGACTTTCATACTCTCTGATTGCATGTACTCCCTGCATGCACAACCCTGCCCCTACCTTACTTCAGGATACTCTGCCCCGCCTGCCCAGCCCTATTTCACTTCTTCTTCTAACATCACTGCCGTCCCATTTCTAATTTTGACATTAAGTACCTAACTATATAATTTCTAAGTGAACATTGCCTTCGGCCAGGAACCACTATTTGAAATATATTTAACCCAATAAAGATTTAATTTACTTATTTCCTGTATACTACCCAAAATTCTTCCATAGACGGGATCTGAACCCAAACCAACCAATGGTCTGTGGATGTTCATTGTAACATAGATACTATGAACACTTAGACAGACGGTTTGCTTTATGTATAAAGATTCGTACAAATAAAATTAAATTTAAGATGAAGAAAAATCAGAATTGGGTTGTTTTAAGAAACACACATTTATTAAAAAACAGTTCAAATTCCGCAATATCATATTACATTGTTATACCAAAAAGCATTAAATTTAGATACATTATGATTAAAAAAATATATTACAGATGTGGCAAACCAATATATAATTTTACTGATTTATAGCTGAATTATCCGTGCTTCGCAACAGAAAATTTGGATGGTAATTTGATTGACGGTATGATCCAAGCACATTCAACTGTTCATTCATTTTGACAACTTTCTAGAAGGTTGTGCAATGTTCCATTAATTTCCAAGACTTTTTTCTAAGAAGGTTCTACAAAGTTTGTCTTCTAGAATGATCCATGTACCTAATACTGGTATTTTTTTGTAAAGCGTCCTCGAGGTGATCTGGCACATAGATGGTGCTATAAAAATATTCCAAATACGTATTATTAATGTTCAGTATTTTCACTGATAATAATCTAATGTGTACGATGACTGAGAAATGTGTTAGCAAGTTTACATACATCTGCGTATGTATAAAAGAGGGGGCAAAACATGAATTAATCAAGAAACTTATCAAAGTACGAATCTACTGTGTGTCGGAAGATATTAAAGTTGCAAATTTTTATTTGAACAGTTGTTTTAAATATAATTAACTTAACTCTAAATATTATGAATATTTTTATTACAAAACCATGAAATTTATATAGTATGAAAAAATAAAAGAAATGGTGATGTGAAGGTTGTGAGAGGGTTTCTTCATGTCTGGACATGTGCCCGATCAGACGACGTATATGTTGTTGGCTTATTGTGGAGAGCCGAGTATCTATGTGGAGCTCTGGTAATATGGAAGCGTTGTTTTTGTGTTCTATCCCTGTCTTCCGACACTCTCCTGAGCTCTTACTTCTCCTCCACTACCACATCTCGTATTTCAGCTATCAGCTTATCAAACATCTTGCCCTGAAAGAAGTTATTGTACCTATATATTTTGAGATATACAGTAGAGTCTCACTAATCTGGCACTACTAAATACTGGAGGGTGACGAATCATTGGAAAAGATCGTATATGTATGCAGATAATTTATTTATCGTATGGCCAACATCACGCCTATATCATTTAACATTTGTTATGTCAAAGCGCAGGGTGAATTTTCCTGCTTGTCAGAGACTTAAATCTAGATTTCTTATGTACTTATTGTATTGCTTGGTCTCCAAGGGTGAGGAAGTCTGATGCATTGCCACTGAACACTCTGAGTGCACATGCACCCGGTAACTATTGTTGAATGGTCTGCCTGTTGGCTCAATGTCAATGTAACATAACAATTCAATATGACAATCTTACTTACCAACTTTAACTTAAAATATGAAGCCATTAACTGAGCGCAGGAAGCTGCGAAAGAAGTGCAGGTGGAGAGCGATGGCTTAGGGTGTCCTACTACTGGACATGTCGATGTGTTGAAGTGGCGGCTTAGCGAGACTCGACTGTAATAATATTTTATTTATTAACACCCAGTATTTAATGTCCAATCACCAATGTAATATAATTCTTGGACATGAATTTAAAATAGCAGTATTTTCATGACAAACAATGTGCATACATACTTACATCTGGTTATTTTCTCCAAGTTCCCTTTCCCTGTAGAGTACATATTATTGTTGTTTTGACATCTTAACGCAATATTGTCTTCGGAGCACTGCAATATGATCGCTTTAGTTATCTAATGTTTTAGCTTCTATCACTTCTTATGTTAAACATATAACAGGGCAAGACGAACTGTTACACTATTGGGACCACACTTTCGACAAAAAAGGGCTGAAAACGGTATTATTTACAGCGTAAATAAATTATACGCGTCCCGCGAACGCAAAACCGACAACTCACTTGACAGAAACAACACACGTAGGGACGTCACGGTAAGTAAATTATCGATACCTTCTTCCGATACCAAGTACTATTATTGTCTCAATACATTCCTTCCGATACTAACTTGGTATCAGAAGTACTGGAATCGAATGAAATGATTCAAATGATTCAAGCTATCTAATGAAATGAAAAACACTTATAACATCTTTTTAGTGTACATTATTTTTTTAGCTTCCCTCCCCGCTCGAAAGTACTCTACGAGTATCGATATTTGTAAGTATCTGTACTTTCTAAGTACTCATATGCGTAGTATCTAAAGATGGTTATGAATACTACTCATATGAGTAAATATCAATACTTCGAAGTATCGTGATCGTGACGTCTCTAAACCATCGCTTTGCTGACCATAAACAACGGATGCACAGAAAAACATTGCCATTAATACAAACTGCCGGAATGAAATTACTCCAACTTTGACAATCTGTATACCTACCTATAAATCACTCGATTACACGAAACGGAATAAAAATAATTTTGATCAGGTATTTCTATGATCAAAGATTACCTTTATAATTGAATCTGATATAAATATCAGATAAATTTATCTTACTGATTTGATGATATTTCTGCGTTCGGGCAACACTAAATAATATTGGAGGCAAAATTTTTGACATTGACATTTAAGAATTGAATCAATGTCATTATTGTCGAACAAAACTTGAAATGAGTTTAGAAGTTCAATGTTAAAAATATGTGTTTAAAGTATTGAAATATCATTATTTGAGTACTGTTGGAAATGAGTACGTTAATATATCATGAAAAATGTCTTTTGCTACTCATAACAAATGTTTTGACCCTACTTGTGAAATGAACTCGCTCACCTCATCTGGCCAGTGGTTCTATTTTTAAAAATATTTATTATTTATGGCTAAGGCGATTAATCATGATTGGCAATTAAATAAATGGGTAGGTACCTGGAATTTTTATTGTGATGAGGTATTTTTTATGAAAGAGGAAATACTTTTATTGAAATCATAGAGTAGGTATCTCCTATTAGATTAGAAATGCCAAAATATTATGATTTTTATGAAAACATGAATCAAATTAATGAAGGTGTATTCATTTATTCGCAAACTATTTACCTACTATTATTTCTCTGCATTCGTCTTTGAGATGCCTAATATGTGCCCAGTATTGTTGAATATTGTAGTTCAATTAGGTGTCCTACATTTTATTAATTCTTCAATAGTACACCATATCAGGGCATAGTTATATCTCTATAGCAAAAGCTGACTTCTGCGGTGTTGTACATTCATACCTATTTGTCAAAACGTTAATTTCAGATTTTTGCCTAATTTATTTATAACGAAGGATTAATTTTAATACTGAAACATAATAAATCATTATGCTCTATTGTTGACCACTTTTTTTTTAGAAATAGGAGCAGTAAATAGTTTTAAATACACTTTGGTATTATGATTTGACACGATGGCAGCCATTTTTGCCGAGGAAATTAACTTACGATGTGTTGTAAAATGAAATGTATTATCGGTGACTATACGTTATGAAATATTTTATACGTAGGAACGCTCCCGGGTACGGGCTCTCCGACTACTCAGTTTTTTGATGTGCAACTCTCCACGGATTAGGAGTCTATTAAGGATATAGTGAAAAATGTTACAAACATAGGTACGAACTAAAATATTTATGTGGGATTCCTTTCTCACTCTCTCTTACGAACTTAGCGCTATCTCGCTCTGAGCATTTGTTATTACCACGATCCTTAAAGGTCTAGGAACCATACTTAACTAGAATGATGCAAGCCGAAAAATAGTATGACTAATTATCGCATTTCGCCACAATCTCATATAAGGATAGTGAAAGAAAGCAACTTCAATTACATCGTTTTGGAGTGTCTTCACAGACTAACCGCGTTTTGTCAATTTCTCTACTGCCCTCCTGGTAACCAAAACTGTTTTTTTATAATAAAATAAGAAAAACAAGCCATTTGACGGCATAACTTATACTATACTTAAATACCTAATAGTTAAGAGATGTTGAGATTGTTGAGGATAATTAGATTTATTTTCCTCTCTCTCACTGTTCGCATAATTGTTGGCAGTACTGAGTGTTAGTTTTATCAATATTCCCATAAAGAATGATAAATGTTTGGTGAGTTAGCTTAATTACCCTGAGCCTCTAGGTGTTATGTGAGTGTGTGTATGGGTCTAGGAGTATATAGTCTCTACCACTACTAGGTACTAGGTATAGGCACCACACCACACCACAGCAGATTATAATATGAGGCGCCCGGCCCCGCTGTATCCATCATTAGTTTTTAAGGCTTTATGTAATATTTATTATTATATTGAGTCATTAATCTTCTTTATGATAAACTCCACGTCATGTTCCCTGTCTGTGCCTGGCCCCCGGGTGTGTGTGTGTAGGCTGGTGTATAATACTCCTTAATAATAATATTATATTCTTTACAAACTTCATTACTAGCCACACACCTGCGCAGCCGCAACGAGTTAATCATTCATAGAGCCTCATGAGTTATCATACCTCTGTATTGTAGTACTAGTCCTTATTATTATCCTATATATTGCTACCTCCCTAGTGCCTATCTAATATCCAATATGAGATGTATGTGTATAGTGTAATGGTAATCTATAAGGCTCAGCACATCTCAGATAAGTTGCTGTTAAATCTTTATACTGTTGCCCTCAAATCACATTTGCTCTTCTGTAGAATAACAAGTGGGTGAGGGCTCTGTGTGGCGCATGGGAGTAGGCAGGGGAGTTGGGGGTCAAACCTACATTCGACATTCCTCAGCCAACCCATCACCGTTTTATAATAGGGGAAATGAATCACATTAGTACCACATTTTTTTATTCATCATGTCATGAATTTTCAATAGTTTTTGTGAAAATCCAAGTTGTTTCATTAAAAATTTTGCCTGCGGCGCTAAACTAATTAAAGTGGAGGTTTATTCACAAAACAAAAACTAGAATTTCAAACGATTCTGTTTTTTATTTATTTATGTAGGTATTTATTTTATCTACCTTCTTATGTTTTATGACCAAATTTTGTAGTTTAAAAATATATCTACAGATGCGTTACTATTGAAAGACAACCAGGTTCATCAATTTATCCATTTTAGAAAAAAATCGCGCTATTTACTAGTTCTTATTCCATTTGGCAATATCAAAATTTTGTTTGTCCCCTAGCTCCGAAGATGACGACGCCCATGATTATTACTTATTGTCTCTGGTCCAGAGCTCGCCCCCCCCGAATTGAACTCCCGGCTACGCCCCTTTGAATGGTGGCGTATATAGAATACACTATGAGGGGGGTGGAGGTGTTACTACCAGTCCATCCATGTGTGGAGTCAACACTAAACATTGTAATATCTCTACACCATGTAGTCAGTTAGCTAACATCCCACAACATTGTGTATTCAATACAACATACATACCTATAAGACTCTCTACATAATAATCACATCACATCATATGATGGAGTTACATCAGACCAGATAGTTTGTGTGTACATTGTAATGCATTCATACTACACACTATGCAGTACTATACCGCTGCCTCACAGGTGACACCCAACCATGTTAGGTACAAGTAAACATGTTATAGAGCTTCTGTTGGTCTAGCACTCTTGTATTGTTTATTGTTCCTTGACAACAAATAATAGTCAAACAATAATTAAGTACCTACAAGGTTACATAAATTACACTCCATAAAGTTTTTACGTAACACTTAATTATTTCCATGCAAATGCGATTAAATCCTGGAGGTGCTGAACGTCTTTGACTGAATTGGACAAGTCATAAGCACCCAATGTCGGGCTGTCCATATGGGAGCTTGGGAAAATTCCCGTTGGGCCGGTGCCCTTGAAGAAAAGATCAAGAATCGTACTGTGGTTAGAGAAATCTTTCGCAATCGATAGTATACTTAAGGAAACCTTCACTCATATATGAAAAAAATCGTGAATTGCGCTCCTGATAGGATAAATAATAAATTGTATTTATATGTATTATGTTGGATTGCATGTACCTAATTATAATAAGTACCTACATCCGTACCGTATGTAGGAATAAGTACCAACCTACTTATATTCTAACTATAATCTCTCATTTCCATCCTCTTCTCCCTTCGTGACAAGATAATCCCTTTTAAATTGAAATAATTTTTCAGGAGGTTTAACCCAAATCCTAAAAATTGATTGGACACCAAACCAACTGCCTCCCACCGCCCCGCTCCAGTCACATCGCACCCTCCAGTAATTAATTACACCACACCTTCCTTCACAGAAACACAAGTTGAACCTTCACTAAGTCCTCTTTAATTAATACGAGTATTCCTATTTAGAGAAATTCGCTTAAAAATATTCAGACTTTTCTGACTTAACGTAAGAGTAGTTGTATGAGTTACATACACAAGTTAAAAACTTTAAAATATTGTGGCAAAATACACGTACCTGGGTGCGGGTAGTGGGAACTGTATAGCAAGAACTGTATAGCGGATACTGCATAGCGGGTACTGTATAGCGGGTACTGTATAGCGGGTACTGTATAGCGGGTACTGCATAGCGGGTAATGGATAGGATAGTTGTTTATAACACCTTCGTTGAATTACATTTGTAACTGTTGTTGGTTTTACTCGTAATGTGAGAAACATTCACAAATAAATGCCCCAATTAACCATTAAATATACACCAGGGTACCTAATTTATTACTGTGGTGTGGTGGAGGGGGAAGGGGGTGGTAAGGAGGGACATTATCTTTAGAGGATCATAAAAAGCTAATTAAGATTTCGCTTATATTGAAAATCCAACGAGGTTTAACTTTTTACATAAATTCCACAATCCTAAAGTTTATTAAAATCTCTTAAGTCCTTCGTTGCTTTTTTTCTTTTTGTTGTAATGAAAAATAGATTGAAGATATAAATTCAGCGCTGTATTTTTTTAATATCAACTAAGGGTTGAATCACGTCCAATACTTCATTATGTCGGCGCCATTCTTATTAAGTTTAATTTAATGATTTTAATGAAGACGCTCATTAATTTCCATCTCCTCGCTGTTAATGTAAATAGTTTATACTTCTACCACTTGTTTAGTTTATGAAGAGACCAGACGAGTTGGTAGTAAAGTATTATGTAGGTACCTACCCAATGTATGTAGATATCCCATACTAGTATCAGTAGAACATTCACTATACCTACATGATGTATTCTAATATACATATGTCAATACACCTTAAAAGTGGACAGGTGCGTTGTACATACAGACTAGAAGGATGTGTGTGTATATGTGTATATGTGTGTGTGTGTGTGACTCCCCGTGATATAAAACACTTTACGATCTGAGCTGAGCTATAAAATAAATGGGGGAGCATCTGATTAAACTCTATACGTAGGCAAGTATAGGATATACATAATACATAGGTACCTACACGGCATTCACACACAGCCTAGGTAACAATATTGTGAAATACAGGAGCCGGCAGGCCAGGTAGTGTTATTATACCCTACTATCCTCACATGTAATATTATGTATAGGTAGGTATATCTCTATCTACTCATTTTACATACAAAGATACCTAATTTACAAAAAAATGAAGTTATAAACAAAAAATCGACTTTCAGCCATTACAATTTATTGCATATATCGCTATCCTCGATTTCAGATTCAGCACCCCAAAAAACGTAAAAGTAGAATGAAAGAAATCCAGACCACCCCACAACTTTCCCTCGAGTGGCTGTGTTGTGATTATGGCTCGGGCTATACAATCTCACTCACATGTAGCGCCTGTATTTATGCAACAACTGTAACACTAATCTATCACCGTATTTCTTTCAATACAGCGTATGTATGTATGTATATATGTATGGACAGTAGACTGGCCACTCCCTGTGACCTACTGGGATCATGTATCAAGCCTTGCTTTATTAAGCACATTGTAAACTCTATAAAGTATGCGGAGTAACAGTCACCTTATATAGTGTAGGTACTGCCGATAGGCGATCTTCTATTGTCTATTTTTATTGTCGCCATGAGTTCCAGCTACCGTCCCCACCTGCTGCTGTGTCAATATCAACATGGAGATGTTGCAGGGTGATTAGGTCCTAGAGAGGCAGGACATCCCAGGCCCAGGGAGCGCTCTGCTATTAAATGATTTACGATACTAAGTATAAGTACTTGATATAAAATGATTTCAGTTACAGTGTAACAGGTGCTACTAGGCATCTACATTATTACTAAGTCTATAGATACATACACTACACAGCTGCCTACTGAGAGTAGGGAGGAAAAGATGAGAAATGTTTAGGAGTAGGAAGGCAATATTTAAACAGGT
This sequence comes from Ceraclea dissimilis, assembly GCA_963576895.1. Taxonomy (NCBI): domain Eukaryota; kingdom Metazoa; phylum Arthropoda; class Insecta; order Trichoptera; family Leptoceridae; genus Ceraclea; species Ceraclea dissimilis. The sequence continues at coordinate 20,061,870 of OY756363.1, forward strand.
CACTTAAGACTAGGGACCCAACTATGACGTCAAGGTCATTTCCCGTGGCATTAAGGCTCAAAATCGCATGAACAATCGCATGATAAAATAGCGTTTTTTTTTCACATAAAAGAGACTTTCACATACCTATTTTAAATATAAGTCGCAAAGAAAAATGTATTTTAATGTATTCGGGAAAAAAGTTGCTGTCTTTCGAAAAAAAAATCTCAGTTGCATTTCACATTTTATTTTTTGAGAAATGTATACAAGATATAACAAATATTTTACGGTCATTCCCTATATAAAGACACATTGTAGCTGCCCTATTTTTTCAAAAGAATATTATTTAGTAAGGTTGTGGGGATATATGTGCCTACTCTTAATTCTTATAATAATGTAGGTTTCCTCGAGGGCTCTCTGGGATAAAGAATAGGCTCTAGTGTCCCCTAGAAACTTCCAAAAGATTCTGAATGTCACATTACCAGAGAGAATGTTGTGTACATACATCTGTATGGGATATAACACTAATAATATGTATTGTATTATATTGTTTCAGGTTATGTCATGATGTAAGACACTATGCGGAGGATCTCAACAACAATAACTAAGATGTAACACACACCGAGGACCTACACAAACAATACAAGGCGACTAGACTAGGTAGATATACAAACACACATACTATATAGATAACCGAATTCTCCATTTATGCAGTGGTTGCATCCTTTGAGTATTGTAGGACCTACACCTACTGCCCTCCTACCTACAAGAAGTGCACCATGAAATAAATAACAAGTATAGTGTCTAGGTATGAGTATGTGATATTAAAAATTAATACTTATATTGTATTTAATGGGTGTAGAAGGTGTCTGGGTGTAACACTATTATAACAATTAGGGTCAATTGTTGACAGTTGGTGAAGTGAGAGATATAAAAATCTGAACATTTTGACACTATATTGTGTCAATAAATTGGCTTCATGTTGCATTTGTATGGAGTTGTATTGAAACAATTGAATTAGGTATAACTTATATATAGTCGAACTGTCCTTTATCTAATTATAATATTTCATTTTGTTGCAGCTAGAGGAGACCTCTCTGTCTACTCAGCGGGGGATGCCTACTACACACACTACAATCAACATTATACACTCCAGGCTCATCCTCAGTCGAAGCAGAGTAAGTGGAGTCGTGTACCTACCTGCTGAACATATTATACTACAGATTCCTGTAAACAATACTACATACATTAATATGTCAGTATATGTAAATGCTTATTACATTATCTAATGCTTGGTTGTTTTTTCAGCAACATGAGCAGCGCCATGAGGAGATCATTAGCGAGTGAGAGTGAGAGAGCCGAGAGGACTTGGAGAGAGTTGCAATGAATCCTCTCTGTCTCCCTGCAAGAAGTTATGACATGACTTGGACCTCAAGTTGTTGCTCTCTATACAGTACCTACCCAATACTACAATAAGACACTACATATACTACAAACAGAACAAAGTATCCGCCAATACGGAAATAACTTCGTATGGCGACTCACAACATTAAACCTCAGAATCCATCATTTGATCTCACTCTTACTTCAGCTTTCTTTATAATTCTCTCTCTGTTATTATTCAAACAACCACATCCTGTGACGTCAGCGCTGCAACAGTCTTCTTCTCTAAACACATCTCTCTCCATACAGCCTCCTCTCCACACGCACAGCACTGAGACGCACACAGCAGCCACCATACAACAGATCATCTCAACAACATCCACGGCCTTCACTCCCACCAACTCTAATATTGGAGAATACCTCGTGAGAGGCAATGAGAGTACCACGACGTCCTCCAGCAATGAGAGCACTTCCTCCATATGGATTCCAGGAGGCAACAGTCCTTACGGAACATTCGCTACTGTCATCGTGTCTTTGGTTCTCTTCAGTGTCATCATAGGAACAATAGTTGGGAACATTCTAGTCTGTATTGCCGTGTGTCTAGTGAGGAAACTACGACGTCCGTGTAATTATTTACTTGTGTCTTTAGCCGTGAGTGATTTGTGTGTGGCAACCCTAGTGATGCCACTGGCTATGGTGTATGAAGTGTTGGGCCACTGGCCATTTGGACCCATGGTGTGTGACTTCTGGGTCTCCATAGACGTGTTGTCATGTGCCGCGAGTATATTAAACTTGTGTATGATCTCAGTAGACAGATATTACGCTATCACTAAGCCACTAGAGTATGGTGTAAAGAGAACTCCTAAGCGTATGGTGTTATGTGTTCTGTTAGTTTGGTTCGGTGCCGCTTGTATATCTTTACCTCCTTTATTGATATTAGGAAATGAAAGAGAAGAATCTCATTGTATTGTGTGTCAGAACTTTGGTTATCAAATATACGCCACCCTAGGCTCCTTCTATATTCCACTCATAGTGATGATGGTGGTCTACTACAAGATATTCAGAGCGGCTCGTAAGATTGTCATGGAAGAGAAGCGAGCTCAGTCACACTTGGAGAGTCACTGCTACTTAGAAATTAATGTGAAGAACGGAGGAGCGGCGGAGTCGCGGTTACTCCAGAGTCAAGGGCGACTAGGCGACTCCACTGGGACAACTGCCCTACCCTCGGGAGGGAATACTTCGGTAAGACACTCACCCTACATTCGTGTTTTGTAGAAATCAAATAAACTGTTTCACTAAATGACAAAATGCCTCTAACATAATGAATTTCCTTTGTATTTCAGAGTGGCGTAGAGAAGTCCCTGTCTACAATAGGAAGATGCTTCTCAGGAGAACAGAGGAAGTCTAATGAGTCTCAATGTCCGATGTTACAAACTCCAGTGAATAGAGCCAACGCCACAGTCACTCTAGATGAAGTCAACACTAAACCACTCAACGAAGTCAACACCAAACAAACCAAATCTAAAAAGAATAAACATTGTGCATTCAAGAAGAAGGATTCACTGAATATCTTTAAAACTCATAAAGACTCTAAAGACATACAAGGGAATGTAACCAACTCCCCGCATCAGAAGAAATTACGATTCCAATTAGCAAAGGAGAGAAAAGCCTCCACTACACTGGGAATTATTATGTCGGCTTTCATATTCTGCTGGTTGCCTTTCTTCGTGTTGGCTCTAGTGAGGCCCTTCCTCCACGACCCCAACACCATCCCTCGCTCTCTCTCCAGTACCTTCCTATGGTTGGGTTATGCCAACAGTTTACTGAACCCAATTATATACGCCACTCTAAATAAAGACTTTAGGAAACCGTTCCAAGAGATTCTATTCTTCAGATGTTCCAACTTGAACCACATGATGAGAGAGGAGTTCTACCACAGTCAATACGGAGATCCGGAGCAACACTACTGCGCAAGTTCCAAGGCGCAAGTGTACGAAGAGAGCGTAGAGATCGTCACTACGGAGGACAGGGAGCCTAAAGAGAGAACGTCGGAAAGTTTTCTATGATCCGAGTCCAGCGGACTCTCCGACAAAGACATCACTGTGATTTGAATAGAGTAATTAAATTATATTCTAGTTACTAGTTACTAGTCTAGTTCCTACTCAAAGTAGATTGTAAGTCAGTAATAAGTCACACGCCGCGCATCATGTACCAGTAGTATCTCAGTCAGTATCTCAACTCAGTTGTTGTATGGTATTGTATGAGTACTATATTCAGTTTGTTAGTTCCTCTACACTCTACAGTAAGACCTGTACAGTGTACGAGTACCATACAATACAATATATTCAAGTACTATACAGACTGCCATCTCACAGATCATTCAAATATTTATCAGCTTCTATTGAGATGAAATTTTTTGTGAATTATTTTGGAGGGTTTTCCAAATGTTGTGAGGGATCCTAGGTACCAGGTGCCTACCTGCCGACTCACGATAACATGTAATGTAATATAACAATAGGGGTGTGTGTGTATAATATTGTGTGTGTATGTATGTAGTTGTATGTACCTTGTGTATGTGTATGTGTATGTCTAGTCCTCTCAAACATTAGGTCTGTGTAATGTTGCCCTTATAGTATGTCCTTATAACTGCAGTGAGTTGATGATGATGTGGTCACAATAATGTAATGGGTTTGTACCAAACATTTTAGTTCTTTCTCTCCACGCCGCACTGTCCTGTCAGTAGATGCTACAGCTCACGCTCTCATTAGTCTCTCACACTACACTGCTCTCTATCATTCCTTCTGCTATGGTGATGAGCAGGCCGGGCTGCCTGATGTTATGGCCTATACAACATTTGTCTTGTCTCTCCGGCCTTACTCAACACCTCGCTGTTTGTGGTGTTGGTGTGATCTGTCCAGTGAATCTTGAGCATGCGTCTGTAGCACCACATCTCAAAGGCCGAAAGACGTTCGCATTCTCTGTCGCTTATTGTCCATGTTTCGCATCCATACAATAGAATGCTCCACACCAACATATATGTATAACATGTTGTATATATATCTAGGTACCTATAGTACCTAATGCCATTGTGATATAAAATATAATAAGATTAGTATATTATATAAGTGTAGGTATATAGGTATAGGTATTACTACTTAATAGTTATTAAGTACCTAAAAGCAATATTTTATACCTACCTATATTATTATATTATGCTATACTTTATAAGGTTTAATGTTAATATCGATGTACATACTATGCAACCTTACAGTGGTAAATAATGTGATATACCTAATAGGTACACACACTGTGTATATGTCAACCTAAAGTGGAAGGTACCTACATATAATATGTGTATCTGTTACCAGAAAGGTATGAAATTGATCATTGTACACAATTACTAGGAAATGTTTACCTACAGTGCCTAAAATCAGCCGGAAATATGTGCAATATTTTTTTTTGTATTACAAATTATATGTATTTTATCTATTAGTCTAATATATTAATGTAATATATTATACATATTTTACTAGGAATTTCGTACATTTTTAAACAGGAGTCTGAAATATATCAAATTATGTAATTTGAAGTGCGACTCCAGTTTACCTGCAAAATAAATAGGTTCCTCGGTTTGATTACATTTTTATTTTTAGTTTTATCTACATATGTGCCAGCTTAGATGAAATAAATAATATTTTTTTGAATTATTCAAACATAAATATTTCCTATGAATAGCGTGAATTAAAGAACCTGTGACAAATTATTTTATACATTTCCTAAACTGATTCGGCATTGTATACATTTCCTAGATTTCCTTAATTAACATAACATATCCATTATCCACAGCTCCTATATCATGCACAATTGTATTGTTATATGGAGAGAATATATTCGTAAGAGTGTAGGTACCTGCTGCTTCATATCTGTCTCAAAGACACTTATCAACATGACAATTATTATATGTAACCTGTAGCACCTCACAGAGTTATAGTAGTGTGTATAAATACCTATTTGTATACAGTGGAGCACTTGTATGACTAGCTGTATGTAGGTACCTACCTGCGTACTGTGTACCTTCCTAGCTATGTAATATCATCACTTGGGACTACCCAGAGAGTACCCCTAGCCCCCCCCCCCCATAGAATTGTTAGATAATTTATTGTTGTGTCACATTTAGCTGTAGTAGGTAGCCACCCATTACCATATAGCCCTAACTATATTATGTATAGTGATTATATTATATAGAAATAAGTTGTAATATATATAAGAGAATCGTTCATAACAAAATAAATAAATAAATACTTAATAATTATAAATTAGTATAACAAATTATTGATATATAAATGCGACATTTTATTTTCCTCTCCCATACACTCTCTCTGCTAATTCATTATACATAAACCTAAAGTAGGTACCTTCCTATATGTACTGGCGGATTGAGACATCCGGGGGCCCTAAGCAAAAACAGGTTTTGGGGGCCCCACCCTAACATTTGAAATAAAATATATATCCACAATTTACTCACAAATAGCCCTGCAAATGAATTTTTTTTGAGGTTCCTGTTATTAAAGAAAATATATAATGAATGTAAGTTAAAACGTTTTTTTTTTGTGTGAGGTCTGCCCTCATTTGGGGGACTCCGAAATCTCGGGGTCCTACGCAGTTGCGTACTTTGCGTATCGCTTAATCCACCAGTACCTACATGTATAATACTTACTGCAGGTTTATTATGTCGTGCAGCTCACTTGGTTGTAACTTGTAAGTTACAGAATAGTCTTCACTATAGTATGAATACTAAATGGTAGTTATGCAATGAATACATCAGAGGTAACTTGTAACTCATGTTTAATATTATTACATATAGTAACAGTTAACAGTACAATACAATTAATGACAAGTATTCACATCACATCTTACAATATCTACTAACTAACCTTGTACAATATCAATCTAATATTATTCATACATCTCATCAAACAATAGTAAATTATCTACATGTAGGTATTATAATTAAATTATATAGTTAGGCAGGTCACTGACTCACTCACTCACTCTGTAGATGCTCTGCAATTCATTTAAATTTAAAACTTTTCAAAATCGTTCAAGCGTGAAGTTTAGTTTCTTTAAATAAAAAATAAATATCAAATCAAATATTTATTGAATTAAATGGCGGATTTATTGCCGGCTACAATGTCTACTAGCCAACCATAATGCCACAGGGAAATTGTTATATTCACATCACTCAACGGGAGACTCGCAACCAACTAGAAATTAGGATAATGACTATTGTGTTGTTTAGTTCATAAATATACCATACATTGTCACAAAGGTGGTACAACATCATCATACAAGTTCCTCATAAAAACATGGTAACTCTATAAACATGAAGTCGTCAAACAACTTCACAAAACCAGTCCCACTAATCTCCCATCCCTGACTTCCCAGTGCCCAGATCTGTAGCAGAAAAGTATTATATAATCCCTTGGATCTACTCCACAGGCTGGGACCCTCCACATAATTACTACAGCCTCCTTGGCTCCCAGCTCCCGGTCAACCTGAACGTCCAATGCCTCTATCCTATGTCCCTCTTACTATACACTACACCACACAGAGGTCAGATACATGATAGCAGAAGCGGACAGATCGAGTGGAAGGCAAGGCAATGCATACAGACTAGAGGAGATAGGAGCCATACTGACTGCTGTGCTGAGTATAGCAGAGGCGACACCTACAATACATTACTGTAATGCCTCAATGTCTGATAACAAATTGCTAATAATATCTCATCTAGTGTAGGTATACCAGGTATACTGTATGTATAATGATAATGCAGGTGGTACCTACCCTATTACTCTACTTCCTCTGCAGACATCTAGCCAAGGAATTATTATCCTGTATGCAGGAGGTACCTATGTACACACCATACAGCCATATACACAATCCTATGAAGATCATAACTCTGTTAAGTACGAAGAATTAGGAAGCAACAATATATTTTATCAGAGAAGATTACAAATCTATATTTGCAAACAAATGACTTGGTTATTCTACATCGTAGGTATTTGTAACAGTTATGCAATCTCTCCAACAGATGGCAGTGAAACGAAATCGAAAAAATATAATTATAATCGAGATTCTTCGCAGGATGCTCAACACGGCCTGTGACATAGTGGTGAGAATAATTGCTTCAGAGCCGTAAGTTTTTGTGGGTTCGAATCCCACCCAAGGAACGAAGTTTTTAAAGTATAATATAATCTGAAAAGGTGTAAGAAAACACACACACAATAAGGGCTGGACGGTGAACATTTCTCGAGAGAAAAGTGATCACCTTAACCAACCGATGGCTGGTCGTAAGTTCAGCGTGACTATCTGACACTGGCATGTGCATTAGCTGAGAGACTGCATAATTGTTAAAAATATATTTTAGTTATAACCTTATTCGCATTTAATAATAATAAATAAAATACTTTCACCACTGAAAACTTTAATCTTATATACATAATATCTATTAAGTACTTACTTATGTAACTAGTAGGTAGGCACTTACTTAATCATTACAAAGCAGATCATTATTGAGATTTTTTACAACACAATTACTTAAGTAGGTATTAATTTATTATAATTATTTTTTCTTTTAATACAAATTGTGACTAGAATAATTATTTATTAGTTAAAATAAATTTATATACATACAGTTAATTTCACTGCAATAATAATAAGTTCCATACCTGATGGATGTGAGTACCTAGTAGTAAATAGAGAGATACATAATATACCTAATAGCACCTATTATATTACTCTTGAGGCTTTAGTGTTTATAAAACGAGTACAGGTAAGTATTTATTTCATCACAACACAACGTTTCGACTAGAAAGGAGCACTTATACTTGACTGTCCTGGTACCACTCTATTGTCTCTAGACCTAAACCCTGGCAGGCTGTGTTGTATCATCATGTTTAGTTGGTGAGTGCACTGGTGGGATCTCTATTGGTGGAGGAGTGACAGGATTCAGACTTCCATCTTCCTCTGAAACCCTCAGGCCTATGGTGGCTCCTATCTTTGCACTCGCCTGCCTGAATGTGTCTGACAGCTTCACTTGCACTACGTTGATACACATAGAAGTGAGAGACATTCCAAACACCAAATATACGATACTGCACATCATGTATATGGGATGGTTGGGGACAAAGTCTCCGAAACCAATTGTGGACATGGAGATAAACACAAAGTAGAAAGATTCGAAAAATGTCCATTCCTCCCACACCATGTAGATGCAGGCGCCCAGGAAGATGTAAATAACGAGACAGGTGATAGCCACAGATATTGGGAGATTAAATTCATCGTCGATTTCAAACACAGATGGCGCTGGAGTCTGTGGATCCTCAGTGATGTCTACTGTGGATCCATCGTTGGTCTTGTTAATGTTCTGTGTAGTGAGTAGATTAGAAGTCTGTCCTGGTTTCGGTGGGAGATCTGGAGGTGCATTGGGATTAGCGCCATCTTCTCCCATATTGAATTGGGAGGGCCTTCTTAGTGTAGACGCCGCTTCATACACCATGTTGAGTCCCTTCATCACTTCCTACAGAGGAACAATCATATTACATATAATCAGTGTTTATGTAAATATACAAAGTAGCTACCTACTCGTATGTAGGTTTGGTTCATCTATTTACCTCTAGATAGTTTGAGAGTATATATAGTTGTATAGTATGTATAGTATAGGAGATAGTTCGGAGTTTTATGAAATACTCGTAGTCTGTCCCATGGTTAGGTTAATATAGGTAGGTTATGTAGATAGCAAAATTGGAAACAAACTGCTGCCAAGTTTTATTAAATTGTGTGTAAAACCATAATTCATTGCAGTTATACATTACGTAGGTACATGAGACATATGTTGACATTATTGTAGAATAAGAAGTATTACTCGTACCTATATGAGTACTGGGATGGTAGGTGAGTGGTATACATAGTATAATAAATAGTACAGGTGATATTACCTGCACTGGCACCGTCCTCCTGACCTTCCTGCAGCTGCCCGTGTAGTACACTCTCCTCACGAAGGCCCACAGGAACTTGATGGCCCTAGTGAACAGCTTGCCGAAGTCCGCCAGCAGAATGAGGAACAGAGGAATGCCTATGATGGCATACAGGATGGTTAGAGCTCGACCTGTGGTGGTGGATGGGGCGATGTGTCCATAACCTGGAATACATACAAACATTGGATTTCTTCAATTTATAAGAGAATTGAGCTGTCCAGCTTCAAACACTGACAAAATTTTCACATTATTTTTAATTGTGAGTCTCGTGTATGTACTTATAGTATAATTGGGATTAGGTGGCGGAGACCGCAGTATTGCGATAAGCTCGCCCTAGTGAGCAAATGTCATTATGTCTATTACTTGCTATGTTAATGAAATATATGAACCACAATACATACCAAAGTACATTGTACAGTTGATAAAGCCGTACCACTTATTAGGTGACAGTAGGTATAAAAATGTAAACAGTAAACTATACAGGTGATATTCTAATACAGCATAATACTCTACAATAACCGAACATTATATAGACATCTTACCAATTGTAGTGACAACAGTTAAACAATACACTGCGGAGTTCATAAATGACCAAGCCTTTTGTCCGCTATAAGATTTCACTCCAGCTTCATGCGCCGTATGGAGTTGTGATTCAAAGTCCCATAATTTATTCCTCGCCATGGACTTCCAGTCTTCTTCCCTCATGTTGTGACTTCCTTGCCACAGAGAATCTATGAAGTCTCGCTTCACTCTCTTAACACCGCACTTGTAAAAGTTTTCGAACGCTCCTTCCGTATAGCGAAACACAAGTCCACCGAATCCACACAACATAATTAAAAGAACTAAATCACTACTGCATCTATTACTTAACAATCTCACTTTGTGCCATTCATGTTGTTTCTCAATTTTAAAGGTTTTCCAACCAATTATAATTCTTTTGATTTTTATGATTGTCCTTCTTATTCTACTCTCGCTGCCTGTAATTTCAGGTTCTTTCATTGTGGTAAGCTTTGCACCATCTTCTTTTTGTTTATTTTCAGACTGAGCTTTCAAGAGACTAAGTTTTCTTGAAAGTTCGTCACTCTTCTTTCGTAAATCAAAGTCCGATTCATCTTCACTGTATGAAGAAGAATAACAAGAACTAGTTAGTTCAGATTGACTGGCGTCTACATATCCAGAACTCCTCCTGCTTCTGTTTCTTTCCATTTCGACACTCTTCCTCTGCGCTTGTAGAAAACTCTCGATGGTTTCTTCTTTAGTTAATATTTTAATAGTTTTAGGCGTCGTAGCTCTTCTTATGGTTTTTGGTGAAGAAGGTCTTTTCCTTGGTGTCATTAGTTGACGACTGGTGTCTATTAAACTTCTACTGACTATTGATGTTTTTAAATCATCTTCTGGAATTGACATACTTCTCGTCCGAGCTTTTTGTAATAAATCAATTATTTCACTGGAAGTTCGTGTCATTTCTATTCCGGAAACATCTAATGGTTTATCAGTCCTTATGGCTGATCTAGAACGAACTATTGGAGAGCGCTCCCGCACACTTCTTTTTATTGCAGCTATTGTTCGACGCCTTTCTCTTGGTTTTGGTGCTTTTGGTTGAACAGGTGGTTCTACTTTAGGTCTACTTTGATCTTCACTCATTTCACTCTCACTGGTTCGTCCCTAAAATATTTATTCACATTACTACTCTTTCTACATTAAATATCTAACCAAAGCCACATATTTTAGTGAAGTAGCTGTAGCAGGTAAGGTTCATGTTACATCACAACACAGTTGGAGAAAACATTTACCTGGCTTCTAGTTCCTGACTTGCTCCTCTTGGGTCTAATGGGAGCCTCAGTGGGAGTGTCCGAGGCAGCCGAGGCGGGGGGTTCGTATTGTTTAGTGACATTGACGTTAGTAATTGGCTTTTGGTTGGATAGTTTAGGTTTCATATCTACATGGGTTGGTGTATTATTGGGTTTAGGTTGGTTTGGCACAACATGGCTTTGGTTAGTTCCTTGTTTAGTGCTTTGTGTTAGATTACTTGGTTTCGGTTTATCCGGGACTGCTTGTGGTCCTTTAGACATTGGATATGCAAGCGAAATTGTATTTTTGTCGGGAGTTTTTGGACTGGGGGGCGCATTAATAAATTTAAAGTCATCTTCACAAAGCAGGGAATTCTTCCTAATGATTTCGGGATCAATTTCGTCTTTCGGAGTAAGGGGGTAACTCGGGACAGTCGTTAATAATTTGTTGTCTGGATCGATGAAGCTTCCTTTCCTCTGTAATCTCTCAATGTCTTCTTTTGAAGGCAATGCAAATGGCGATATACTTCTCCTTCGCCTTTCCCTCGCTTCCTCCACTCGACTTTCTCTTATTGCATCTATATCAAGATCATCAGCATCACGTTCTCTATGCTTCTCCTCAAGTTTCCTTTTCATTTCCAAATAAATATCGTCCGCTTCCATTTCGGGAGTTTTGGGAGCCTTTGCATCTTCTTCATCTGTAGTCGTTGTGTCTTCGTGAGGTATCGGATGAGGTGAACTCTTGTTTGGTTCTGGTGTTTTTTCTCTCGTTCTCACTCCTTGAGCCTTTTTAGTGATCATTCGACGTTTCTTAGCCAATGAGGCATTCTTCAATTGTTCTTGCGTCACAAGTTTCTCAATATTACTGTCTGAAGAGTCAATAGGCGGTTTGACTTTCACAGATGGAACTCTCACCGCCACTGCAGTTTGTGTTTCTGATTCAGCTTTTATACTTGGAACTTTTTTTAGAGATCCCGATTGGGTTCTTGTTACGGGAGACTTCGCGGGCGATTTCCCAGGTTCCATATTCTAAAACAAAATGTTTATAGAACAGTTTAATATATTGGTAATGGACGTGTACACATTTATATAAGTAGGAACCTACATATAACGACTGTATCTACAATCGTCCATACATAACAATATGGAACTATTAGGTGGTCAGGAAGTGACAATATTATCAGGATTAGCTGGAGGCAGGTGGGAACCAGTATACGAGTACTATTATGTTTCATAATAAAGTATGTAATTGTATGTAAACTTACCTTGTATAAAGTAAGCCAGTCGCAAGCAACACAGATTTAAATTTAGCTCCGTGCCAAATACACAGCGACAGTCCGTATTACACTGTCACTGTTAGGTACTCAGTACTTGGAAGCAAAACACTATCGTTGACCCTAGGCCGGAAGGGTACACACCACACACCACACACTATACACTACACTCTGTAGGTAGTTGACATTGAACTGTGTAGGTAGGTACATGAGATACCTAGTACAAGTGAATTGAATGTATTGAAGGTAAAGACTAATTACTCGTAATGTAATGTAACGTATCTCTTGTGAGTGAATTCAAGTGAAGTGAGAGCAACAAGTCGCCCGCAGCTCGCGCGGATCATGCCCTGCCAGTCAACTGATTCTATACGAGTATTCTATAAGCACGCCACTGTATGTCTACACCAGGGTGACCACACTGACATGTGGATGTCTCATAATGCATACAGTAACACGGCAGTCAGGTACTACAGGCACTTGCTATATTTTTACAACTATTTAGAATAGACAGAACAATGAGTATGCAAGTCCATGGACCATACTATCATTTGAGTATTTCTGTTTATTAAGTTTGCTTCAACAAGGTAAGACATGAGAGACTATGGAGCATCCCCGGAGGACGCACAGGATAGAGCCGAGTGGCGGCGATAGACAAAAATGGCAGACCCCACCATCATGTGTGATTAATAATTGCCCAGGGAGAGAGAGAGAAGTTTGCTTCAACAAAAAGTCAAAGATCATTGAATCAAACAATTAGATTTAAAGCTCCGTAAGCAACTTTCAAAAACATAATATGTATCGAGCATTTAATGTATGACTGTGAGACATGGTTCCTCACCGAAAGGGACGGGAAGAGACTGGAGGCTTTTGAGATGTGGTGTTATAAAAGAGGAATTTCCTGGAGGGACCATATCACGAATGCCGATGTACTCAGCAGAGTCGAAGAAGGGAGGCACCTACTCAGAAACATGTCCGAGAGATTTGCCACATCATGCATCTCGAGGGTCTCCTACATGACTTAATAGAGGGAATGGTTGAGGGGACTGGGTACAAGGGCGCCGCTGATGGTAATATCTGGACCAGATGTACGAGGACGTGAACTGCGCCACATATGTCGAGCTGAAAAGAGAGCTGCAGAAGTCAGAGAAGAATGGAGATCAAGATGAAAGAATTTGCTGCGAAACAATCCGCAAGATTACAGTGGTTACTGGTTACCCTATAGTGGTGGTGTGTATGTATATTGTAGGTATAGGTATGTAATATCGCCGGAGCAGCTGAGCCAGAAATAGTCTGGAACGCGCGATGAGGAAATAAAATAGTTTGTAATTTACCGAAACCAACGAAATTCTAATATCATCTCTCTGTATATATCTATACTATACTACTATATATATACATGGAGGTACCTACCTACCTATCTATACGCAACATACTCTGCCAACTGACATTATACAGTACTATATGTATTATAATTGTGTACCTATAGGTATACTTGAGTGACCTCTAGTAAGTTCATGAAACATACCTATATGCTTACAGTACTAAACTAAAGCTTTACTAGTTATATGTGTATTATGTAGGTATACAATACATACATGCGCACTATACCTACTACAACAGATGGCATTAAGATATCACTAAATAAATAAAATATTACAAGATTTTATTTACATACATTGAACGTGTTGATCGGGAGTACCAGTACATAATATAGTGTCATATAGAATCCCGCACTTCACGACACAAGCTTTTAGCTTATGCTGTGCCCTGGAGGCTGCAGGAAATTACTATATGCTTTGTACTTCTGCAGTTATGATAATATGTTATTTACGTAGATAGGATTAGTACCTACGTGTACTATATATTATAACCTATGTATAGATAATGAAACGTCACATTGTTTACCAAATGTATATATAATATGTACCTATCTATAATATACCTAATATACCACACAATGTCATACAACATTATATTATACTTATACCTATACATATACACATGTATGTAGTGAATGTTGGCAATATGAGATGAATAACATATCTGCAACTGAGTGCAGGGAATGTGCCCTCCTCTATAATATACCTACCTATATACACACACCTATATATTGTATTACTTTACTAATTACATATGACAATGTATGTATGTACCAGATACTTAATACCATATAAGTAGGTACCTACCTCACCTATATAATATAATATTATAATGAGAGTAAACTCTACTAGAATCTCAATTGATTCACTCTCACACTAAATGTATGGAGCCTGGATGTGTGATGTGTGACACTGAAGATAACATTATACCCTTATATATTATACATACAAACCAGCTACAGAGTACAGATGCAGTATTACCTACCAAATACCAATCAATAATTAACAAATCAATTTTGTTCTATTGTTAGCTTTCTGTAGCGTCACGTGACAAACAAATAAACAGAGTTATTCATTACAATATTTTTGATACTGAAATTATTTATTGTTTGTTTGATGCATTGTGAGATTGATTAGCTGTTGTATGTATATCATATCGTATACTCATATTGTGTATGTAAGTACCTATTTATTTACATGAACTGAACACATGTGTTATGGTTCGCAACTTGGCTAAATAGTTATTACAGTAGGTATGTTTGTTGGCACCTACTGCCTACTGTACTCGAGTGTACATCATTCTACTATCTTCTAGTATTGTACTGTAAGGCAAGTAGACTGATTGTACTGCATGAGATGAGATACAGTAGTGAGTAGGTAATATAATATAATAATATACACTTTCATCTACAGATAGTTGGTCCACTGTCACACAGATGGCTCCCTGCTCCCGGCTCCGTGATGTATTTCACTAAATCAGTTGGTAGCCAGTGGCCAGTGGCTATAGTCCAGTGGCCAGTGGCCATATATATATATATATGGTACCTATACAGTATACACTATATCTACACTCATGCACCCTTAACAGAATATCACCTCCTCCAGTGGGATAGGGGGTGTACCTGATACTTATCTGGCCCCGGGTGACTGCGGCGCAACCCACTCACTAACAAAAGTACTATAATCTATACTTACTAGAGGTGCCATGTTGTTCAGAGATGCCTAATATTATGAGCCCTAATGTACCTACGAGTATTATACATATGTACTAGTATGTAATAAGTAATGTACGGGTGGACCATTAGTCCTTGCACTTTTGAAATGGTCCTAAAAATAAAATTACAGTTGGTATTTAATTTTTTTTTTGCTACGAAGAACAACAATAAACGGGAAATTCTTTTTCTAAACACAATATCACCAAGAAGTCCGCCATCTTGCCGCTGACATTCCTCAAATCTGGGTATGATAATTTTTTTTTAAATTCGGCCCTAAGCGTGAAGTATTGACAATTTTCTCTCGAATATTCAATTTTGGTTGATGTATTGTCACTGATTTATTCACGTAGACCTTGACTTTTGAAATAACATCATAAAAAAACAGGTGGGATTAGATCCGGGCTGCTGAGAAGTCATGGAATATCTCTATAGAGTAGTGTCAGAGAAGATCCAGAACAAAATAATCTCGCGGAGAGGAGATATTCCATGGCCTTCCCGCAGCCCGGACCCAACCCCAGCTAATTTTTTTATGGGCTTATCTCAAAAATAGGGTCTACGTAAATAAACTAACGGTAATAATCCAACTGAAAGCAAATATTCAAGAGGAAATCTGGTTATGAAATTTTCGAAACATACCTACGCTTTGTATAGAAAAGTTTAATAAAAATTAGGGGTCAGATATGAGGAGGGCCAGCAGCAAGATGGAGGACATCTTGATGATACGGTGTTTAGTAAATGAATTTCCCAGCTATTGCTGTTCTTATTAATAAATTATTTTTTAAATACAAACTGTAGTTTTATTTTAATGGCCATTTCAAAAGTGCAAAGACTTTTGGTCCACCCTTTATATTAGTATTTAATGTGTTTCTGATAGTTATTCTATCTCTATTGATGTTTACAATATGATTGCCAGTTTGTATAACAGATTAAGTACTCATATAAATACTAGTAGGTATGTAGTATAGGTAGGTATAATATTATGTAGGATTACGACTGCTATAATGTTTAGATAATAAAATGGTTTAGTGTTTTCAACTAGATACTAGTACGTCTGCACAGTGTGCATGTTGGCTGGTGTATATCAGGACTCTAGGTTGAGGGAGCCTATGTTCACTGCTCAGCGTTCACTGTAATAAACGTATGGTTCAATTCAAATATTATACCGACCTAGAATGCCAAATATATTTTATTTCACCTGTTAATTCTGTATATTTACGATTGTTTTCTGCGACGGTAGTTTGAATGTCAAGTGTATTTGGTACAGCGATGGCAATAAAATAAGTTATTTAAGTTAGTTTGTTGTGTAAAACTACATCGGGTCTATGTGTGTGATGTGTTATGTATATGAAGGTGTAGAGTACCTATGGTAGTATAGATGGTGCCACAGTAGAACATGGCATTCCAGAATGTCCAGGTGTTCTTGGCCTTCACCATGGCCCCCTGCTTCACCCACTCGGTCAGCTGCTCCTTGTAGGGCTCCATCTTCTTGAGGGCCGCTCCCTGCCACATCTGCGGGTCCTGCAATGTATTATATAGTGTTATACACAACCTGCTGCTAGGTATATTACAGTACACAGTAGTAAGGCATCCACTATACACTATACACACCTCAATGAGAGCCACATTCCTCGACATGATCCTCAACTCCTCCACCAGCTGTATCTCCCGCAGCCTGATGTCTCCCGCTGTAATCTTCTCATGGACTCCTGCAATACAGCAACACACATCATCAATTACTAAATAGTAAATATACATAGTGTCCCTGTACTGCGAACAATAATGCCTTGTAAGTGAACATACATGGGAGTTGAATCGCTTGGTATTGAGGTCCTCTATCATCCTGATGATCCACTGGTTGTAGGTGTTACACCGCGTGTATAAGTAAATGATTGTTAAGTAGGTACCTGCATAGTATATAGTACTACTATACGAGTACATATGGTGAGGTGAGTAATTACTAAATTTGTCTTATGTCTGTCGCAGTGGTTATTTTTATGTGTGAGGTGAAATGATACATACAGAGAATTATAATATTTGTACCTACATATATATATTATATGAATAGGTGCTAGGTATTACTGGGTATATCTTGTCGAATCAGATGATGATGATGATGCCCCCAACTTGTGCCAGGGGCAGACAAATTGTTTTTGTGCGAACTAAAGTGCGTCATTGTAAAGAGTCTGCTTACTAAAAAGACGACAACATGACTTTTTTGTTTTGAATGTTATTCATGTTCTATCAATTGTATATGAACAAATATATGCTAATTAAATGTGACTCATGAATGACACTCCTGCAGGGGTAGGTACCTATACCTATATCTACTATATCTACTTATATATGTACTATGTTGCATGTATGGAACTTGATGGAATGATTACTCGTCGATTTACAAAACGAAACACATAATAATTTACACATGTTTTAATAAGTCGTCACTCAATTATTTTA
The DNA here is from genome assembly GCA_963576895.1 of Ceraclea dissimilis. Classification (NCBI taxonomy): domain Eukaryota; kingdom Metazoa; phylum Arthropoda; class Insecta; order Trichoptera; family Leptoceridae; genus Ceraclea; species Ceraclea dissimilis. Next base: position 20,079,880 of record OY756363.1, read on the forward strand.
TGCTTAGTTAATTTTAAGCATAAAATTGAGTTACGAGTTTGACAGACAAACAACAACAATCCGGTTACTACGTGTATCCAGGGATATTGTTAATAGTCTAGTCATATGGTGTTTTCGCGGAGAAATAAATACAGTAGTCTACTTCCCTTTCATACTTTACGTATTTGGGGACGCTGAATTCGAATTTCAACATTGCCACCTCGTAAATGTGATGCGTTCTGAGATATTCGAGAAAAACTCAGAAGAAAACGTTATTTTTAGAGACTTTCGCTCATAACTCGAAAAGTATACATTTTAGAGAAAAGAATCTCGAGACAAGAATAAACTAGAGTAAATTTCCTACAAATAGCGATGATATTCATTTTTCTGAAATAAACCGCTTACGCGCTACTATGCGCTAAAAAAGGGCATAAATTCCACTCTTTTTTAAAAAATATTTTCTCTTTTAATTTATTGACTATAACTCAAAATATATAGAGTTTTTTGGAAAAAATTGTTGTACATAAATAAAGTACACTATATTTTCTACAATTAGTGCTAAGAAGGTTTCTGAGACAGACTAACCTCTATTAAGGTACGTGTGTTACATACCATAGTCGTAGTTCGTATTATCAACGCTTAATTAATATGACACGCTATACCAAATTTCGATGCTTCTGAACATCGAACCAGTTCGCGAGGGCGAAAACGCAAGAGACATAATGTGTAGGAAATTTGATGAATTTTCACATTTTGTTTCTTAAAAATGTTTAGATTCTTATTTGCAGGCGGTAAACCAAAATAAGTAGAAATTTTAGAATATTTTCGAGATATGGAAAATTTTTAACGGACTCTGGCTGCTGAATCGTCTATTTGACTAAAAAAAGTTATTAAGGTAGTTCATAGATAATAAAATGTAATTTATTTTTGTCTTAGTATAATTGTCCCTATTGTTTTTAATTTTCACATTATGGACAAAAAACTCGAGAATGAGCTTTTGTTTCTAAGGAATTCTCAAATTTCTACCAACCCATCGCTATTGAGGGGTAGCAAACATTTAAATATAAAAATTTCAGCCTTGTGTTTATAGCATCAAGAAAGTTTAGTAGATTTTTTTATTTTTTTTAATGTTATATATCCATTTTAAATAATGAAGAATTTGCTTCTAATGTACTATAGTGAACTTCAATGCGCTCTAACGTAATAGAGGTTAGTCTGTCTCAGAAACCTTCTTAGCACTAATTGTAGAAAATATAGTGTACTTTATTTATGTACAACAATTTTTTTCCAAAAAACTCTATATATTTTGAGTTATAGTCAATAAATTAAAAGAGAAAATATTTTTTAAAAAAGAGTGGAATTTATGCCCTTTTTTAGCGCATAGTAGCGCGTAAGCGGTTTATTTCAGAAAAATGAATATCATCGCTATTTGTAGGAAATTTACTCTAGTTTATTCTTGTCTCGAGATTCTTTTCTCTAAAATGTATACTTTTCGAGTTATGAGCGAAAGTCTCTAAAAATAACGTTTTCTTCTGAGTTTTTCTCGAATATCTCAGAACGCATCACATTTACGAGGTGGCAATGTTGAAATTCGAATTCAGCGCCCCCAAATACGTAAAGTATGAAAGGGAAGTAGACTACTGTATTTTTTTCCTGAAAATGCCATTAAATTTGCTCTCGTTACTGCACTATAAATGTTGTTATACTATTCAACAATGAGAAGAATTGGGCGACACTAATCTGTTTGTAAGCCTTATACAGAGAAGTGATTCCATTTCATTCTTCTTGGCAATGTTGATTCAGAATATAAGAGAGAAGATATTGTTTGTAAAGAGTCTATACAAACTTATAGTTTGTCTAAGGAGATACCTAATGTATAGTTTGTCTTCGCTTAATGGACTTTATAAAACTGATGTAGTTACATAGACTATAGACATCTGGCAAGCATATACTATATAGTATATAGGTATACAGGTAGGTAGGTAGTAGGTACATTAGTGGAATGTCACAAATAGATGGTTCATCTTCATAATAATATCATTTCTAACTAATTCTAATATTATCTGTAGTACCTACACCTATACCTATAATACCTGCCTGTGTATATCATGTATTATATATAGGTATATAAGTACTATATGCCAAGTGCTCACAATAATGTAGATATACTTTCTTTAAGATAATAATTTGAAGTTTCTTACAGGATTATACATGCAACATGCAACATGCAGTACACCAAACCAAGTAATAATGTCACACATTGCATTCTAATAAGTCAGTCAATGCAGTCTCTCTCTTATTATACCTACTTGAGAATAAATCACAATGTAGGAGTACCTACCTATATATTATACCTACTAACATACTATCTTATATTATGAAGATATTATACAGAGTGTATGTATGTATGTTACCGGAATTGTATGAAATTTAGGAATTGTGTACAAATCCTAGGAAATGTATAGGTACAATGCCGGGTAATTTAGGAAATCATTTGTCACAGGTTCTTTCATTCATACTTTTCCGGCGACTTCCCCTAAATTGTATTTTTGTCTGAAAAAAACTTATGAGAAAAATATACCTAAGTATAATATAATACCTATTATAAGATGTACTTAATTTATAAGTACTTAAAACAAAAAATACAAAGAATGAATTAATTTCAGAGTGAATTAATATTTCCGGTAACACCTACTTGTATATAAGTATAAAGCAGTGCAGTGCAATACAGTGTAGGGAATGTATTAGTATGTATAGGTAATTAATATAGAGGGACAGTATATGATGTGATGCTCCAGCTTGCTAGGTATATCGACCCACGCTACATACTCATACAGAGCGTCTGTCATCATATAGTAGATAGTGAGAGATATAAGAGATTACCGAACTACATAGGAACATTCCAGAAGATTGCCATGCAGACACTCACTTATACATACACCTACTACTACTGCAATATACTCCTAAGGAAATACACAAGCATGGCTTACTACTACTGCACTATACCTCAACTTTACTAGTTCAATCAATTTACCTACCTGATGATCATGTGGTCATAATCATCAAGTATTTTAGTTCTTTCTCTCCACGCCGTGCTGTCAGTAGATGCTACAGCTCACGCTCTCATTAGTCTCTCACATGACTGCCCTCTACCATTCCTTCTGCTATGGTGATGAGCAGGCCGGGGTGCCTGATGTTATGGCCTATACAACATGTGTCTTGTCTCTCCGGCCTTACTCAACACCTCGCTGTTTGTGTGTCGGTGTGACCTATCCAGTGTCCAGTGAATCTTGAGCAACCTACTTATGCAATGGGAACTTGTCACACAGACGGGTGCAGTTAGTAACCTAACCTATGTAATGCCTACTTACTGTATGGCTATGTATGTATAATCTCATAGTCACCAGTAGTCAGAGGGGGTGACTGTCAGTCATGGTGGTGGTCCAGTGCAAATACTAAGGGTTTTACTTTAATTCAATGTTATTGTAATTACTATTATATGTACTACTATGTACAATGTACATGTGTAGTGCATAATATATTAGAATAGACTCCTTCATTACTTTATAATATTTGCCTAACTATTTAGTTAGGGGAATTATTTATATTTAATCAATTACTAATGCTGTATCTCGCCAACGTTTTAGGTGAGGAATATCTCCTATAGAGAGACACTGATCTGAGAGTCACCAGCTGCCGAACATTCTGTATGAAAAATAATGATAAGTGGCTCCTATATTCGCTATTCTTCACCTAAGCCTTGGTGAAATCCAGCATTACTCTGGTAGGCACCTAACCAGCTAATCAATAGGGACTATTTTACAATAATACTACATTCATACAATGTATCAATACTAATTTATTCATATAAAACAATATATTTATTATTAGGTATTTAATACAAGTAGGTATCTACCTACATATAGTAATGTAAACTTAATTAATAATACCTGCAGTACAGGTAGCTGATCTAATATAATATAATACAATGTTAGTAGGCAGAGTCTATAGCAGTGGGTGACATCACACATCAGTAGTAAGCAATATGTAGAGAAGCAAAGCAGTGCTAAGGAAGTACTACTGACTACTGACCTTCTACTGCCACGAAGATGGCCGCCCCTGCAGCCGTGAAGGCCACACACACTATGCACAGGAAGATGTGAGTGAACCACTTCTTGGACCACGAGCTGACCTTGTTATACATCCAGAAGGCGGACTTCTCTCCCACACTCAGCCCGCTCTTGGCTGTGTTCATCGTGAAGTCCTTGAAGCCTTCGAACTGCTTGAACATGAACTCCGACGCCTTGCTCTGGTACATGTAGGCGAAGGGGTTGTACTGGTCGGGGGGCCCAGTGCCCGCTGGCGTGAGGGGCTGCATGTTGTTGAAGCCGGGATACGGGGAGTACACGGGGTTGCTGTGGGTGCTGCCGGACCCCGCGGTCTGGGGGACTCCCAGCCTGCCCCCCATGGGTGGGGGGATCTGTAGTGTGATTTTGGGTCTCGGCGCGCCCTTCGGAGGGACAGCTGGGGTGTCATCCATCTTGCAATATTATCCTATCTATGTTACGTATAGTAATACTATGTATATACTTAGGTTATGTTATTATACGAGTAGTTCACTACATGAGGGAGAGTGTTTATGAAGTGATGGTATTGTTGTTACTACTGGAGTCCCTACTGGAGTCTGTAGATCTGCGTGAGAGAAGTTGTGCGAATATTGAGAGCAGATTGGTGACAGCCCTGGATGGCCTGAAGATTTTCTTCGGTTTCCCGAAGCAGACTTTCTTCAAGTGCAAGTCACACATGCTGCAGTATGTCTTGTAATATGAATCACTCACTAATCTATAGTACACCACACAGTACACAGTACACTGCTGGCTGGACACAATGGCACTACACTTTATATGATTGAGACAATGAGGACTGGAAGCTTTATTGTCTACATGTTATTATGTTATATATAATTATGTATAGTGATGTAGGTATGTAGGTACATGCGTAGTTGGCAGAATATAATATAATACACGAGTATAATGTAGGAGAGAGTAACACGCGGTGCCACTGAAACACAAAGACTGGATGCTGCGCTGCGCTGGACCAGAGTCTCACTGTCACTCTTCCCATACAATATATTCACTATACAGTATACACTATACAGTGAACAGTCATAATATCCCACAGGGACGGCGTGACACACTCAATAATTCCTATGAATCATTCAGGGTATTGGACTGCACTACGCACTACGCATGCAGCTATATTTGTGATATGATTGGAGGAGGTAGGGAGTAGGGAAGAGACTAACAGCAGGAAGTAAGAAATGTCACGAGTTTTTCTCGGCGAAATAAAATACTGAATGAATTCCTCCCATAGTCAGGTGGGTCATGTCTTATAAGGACAGATGTATTCACTGGACAGATCACACCGACACCACAAACAGCGAGGTGTTGAGTAAGGCCGGAGAGACAAGACAAATGTTGTATAGGCCATAACATCAGGCACCCCGGCCTGCTCATCATGCACCATAGCAGAAGGAATTCTAGAGGGCAGTCATGTGAGAGATTATTGAGAGGGTGCGCGACAGGACAAAAGGAAGGAAGAAAGATGGTAAATTCTTGGTACAACCAATCTACATGATTGTAATCAGATCATCATCGAGGTAGCAGGTAGGTACTAGGTACTAGGATAGTAATATCAGCTGATACTATTGAACTTCATAGTTGAATGAGAACACTCTAGTGTAGTGTAGTAAAACATAATCTAAGCTGGTAGAATTGATTGATAAGGAAGTTACAATTAGGTGTAGTGTATGATGTATAATGTCCCTAGCTCCGCCCCTGGAGATGAAGAGTGAAAATAGAACTGCGTAAAGCGAAATACATTTAATATATAATATAATATAATATAATATAATATGTGAGTGTCTCAGTCTATACTATACTATACATAGTACGAGTATATAGAGTATATAGTCTCAGTATTGTGTCAACGCACTGTGGTATGGGAATATATCTGCATTATATATTATATAGATAGAGTTTATATAACACACTTTGTGATGTTTTCAGAGCTTTGTTCTTTATATTATTATGACAAGTATATTAATAGAGTTTAATATAATACCAGCTATATACTTATAATATTACTATACATACGAGAATACTAGATATAGGTAGGTATGAAATATATAGGTAATTTTTTTTTATTATTATTTTTTTTTATTTTATTTATTTATGAAGTCATAAAAAATAGGATACATTTTTATAACTTAAAAACTAGGCTTAATTATTTACAAACTATACTAAATATATTAATTACATCAGCATTATTCTAGAATCTCTCTTTGACATAGCGCACACACAGCTTCCTAAAAGACGAAACGTTTCCAGCCTCCCTGATTCGGCCAGGAATCTCATTGAACAGCTTCATACCTTTAAAGAGAAGACTGTTTCCTGTTGATGCCAGTCTTATTCTCGGGAGTCTAAATTCATTTCGCCTTCTAGTTGGATAGTTGTGTGTGTCTATGTTTCTTATTAGGTTTCTTCCCATATAGGACGGCAACATATTTTTTTCCAACTTATATAGAAGTGTAAATGTGTTAAGAAAAATTTGTTGCCTAACAGATAACATATTTAGTTTATTTAACATTGTGCTTATTCTACAATACCTTGATATATAGCTAGTTGTTAGTTATTGCCAAAAAAATATTTTAGTTATATTTTGAATTATTTTGCTTCAAAATAATTTGTTTGTAACGAAGTCAGGTAGCTGTATGCATTCCATTTCTATTGTTAAGTAGGCAGACGGGTAGATGTATTGTTTTAGGGGTCCTAATTGTCTGACAACTTTCTAAGAATTTTCCATTAGGCTAACAACACGATCAGGTACATATAACGGTATAGGGGTCTATTGTAATATTTGGGGTTCATTGTTTAAATAATTGGTTTCAGGGTAGATATGTAAGTGCATACAGATAAGAATAGTCTTCAAGTAAGATCCTTGCATAGTTGTTTTGGATCAGTCTTCCTTGAGCACTTGCCACAGTCAGTCGAATTAAAATTGTAATCGCGAAGTCAAAAGAATGGACATTTAATTCTGTATCCAAGCCTCGCCTCGGCGAGCGTGTACTTATTCTGTGTGCATATTGTTTCATTGCGTAATTCGTCACATCGCAGAGACTGTGTTTATTGTATTGAGTGAACGAACTGAATTGTTAATTAATTCATTGAGTGCGCAAACTATTATTACTCATGTTATCAAATTCATTGTGTGACGAACTGTTTATTGAGTGTTTGAACTGTTACCATTATTATCTGCTATAGGTGTGATTATCTCGAGTTGCGTAAATTCACATTACACGCCTTGCACCATTGCATAACGCGAGGACAGAGTTCTTGCATCATCACAAGGAGGGCTACTCACTCAGCCTCCCTCACATCATCACGCCGTCATAGGGAGGGCTGGACAGCCTCTCTATCATCACCGCCGAGATCTTCGCAGGCCTGTGTCCTGCCATCACCGTTGGAGCATCGGAAGGGCTGTGCGCCTTTTCCACCATCGAGGGACGTTGCGTCAGTGTTCGTAATTGCGTAATTCGTGTAGTGTGTGTACGTACATAGACAGTTTCGGACAATTAGTGTGTAGTGTTTATTGTATAGCATCATAGAGTAAGTACCTAGTTATAAGTTTTTTTCTGATTTAAAATATATGTATAAAATTGCATTCAATTGTTTTTCACTCCTCCAAAACAAACAACCCTCAGGTAGCACAGAAATGGTAGTTGTTTATTGACACTGGGAGCTGAACCGCGGACAAGGTGCTCTCCCAAGCCTGAAGCTACGTGTCAACCTATTTACCCCTAACATTGCCCTCATTCCTTTATTTATAACTACCTGCATTTTACTCAGGTCAGTATCATTACTTAAAAATAGTATACTAGAACAATAATTTATGTGTGGTAGTATTATGGCATTATACACAGTCCTTTTTGTTTCAGCACTCAGCTTTTTCTGTAATCTTCTGAAAAATCCCACCTTTTTACTTAATTTTTTTACTGTTTGCTCACTATTTCTCTTAAGGTTCAATTTATTATCTAACACTACGCCTAAATATTTGATTTCAGTCACCATTTCAATAGTTTCACCATTTATTTTTAGTGGTCTGATATAATCTGTTTCTATTTTATTTCCTAATATCATATATTTTGTTTTAGACGCATTTAATTTAAGTTTATTATTATTGAACCACTCTAACAAAGTATCTTTATCAAATTGGATTTTAGTTCGTCCTTCACTTACACTATCACTTACGTTATATATTAATGTATCGTCTGCAAACAGTTTTATTTCACAGTTACTAACATACTGAGTAATGTCATTCATATAGATTATAAACAATATTGGGCCTAACACTGAGCCCTGTGGCACTCCCAGGTTAATATCTTTGGTTTTGGAAACATGACTATCACACTTCGTGACTTGTTTTCTGGAGTTCAGGTAATCTTGAAACCATCTCTTCTCCACTCCTTTTATGCCGATGTTTTGTAGTTTGACAAGTAATTTACTTCTGTCAATTGTTTCGAATGCCCTCTTAAGGTCCAAGAAAATGGCAGTTATCACTTTTCTTTCATCCAAATTTTTCTTCCAAGTATCAATAATGAAATTTAATGCCGTTTCACAAGAATAACTATTTCTAAACCCCGACTGTTGTGGCACTAAGATGTTGTTGTTTTCTATATATGTCATAAGCTGTTCTTTTACAATTCTTTCTAGTAGTTGTTCATATTTTGGCATTTGGCATATTTGGCATATTATTAAGTATAAACAGCTATAGGCAGAGCTGGGCAGAAAAGCGTTAATCCGTTAATGGTTAATTAACGAAGTTAACATTTTGGTTAACGATTTAACGCTTTTCTCACCTCCAAAAATTGTTAACGGATTATTTAACTTCCGTTACATTTTACTTCCGTTAATTAAGTCCGTTAATATTTGATTGTTTGCATAGACATCATCCACTGGCGGCGCTGGCATTAGATAATCCAAGGGTTGTATGGGCGTTATGTGTGGTATCGTATGTGGGTTGGGTGTTGGAAAAGAAATTTCACTTTGTTGTAATACATCGCGATAGTGTAAATATGATAGAAGTTGTACTTATGAAGTTCCATTTCATGCCATTTAACCGCGATTTTTTTACATTAACGCTTTAACGAATTAACGTTAACTTCCGTTACATTTTTCAAAATGTAACGCTTTAACGATTAACGAAGTTAACTTTTTAGTTAACGGGTTATCGATTAACGAAGTTAACGTTTTGATTAACGGTGCCCACCTCTGGCTATATGTAGGCCTACATTATAGTATCATCCCATTGTTCATTACGGATTTGTCTACTAATCATAGGAAGACACACATAGGGTATTCTACCTACACCAGTAGCGAAGGGTGGATTTCTGCAGAAGGGAAGCCGGGGCTAACATTTCTTATGGCATTACGTCCGATTAAACACTATTATACCTATCATATTTTCCAAAAGGTAACTCGATGGGAATCGTGTTCTTAGGTAGCTTCGCGCCTGACCTACACCTACTGCCCTCCTACCTACATTCTACAAGAGGTGGTTTACGGTAAATTCGTCTAATGACCGATTCGTCCGAAATCTTGCCTGAAAAATCTTGCCCGAAAGCCTGGTTGTTAACGCGTTCGACTGTTAATCCAGTGGACGCGGGTTCGATCACCGATGCTGACTTACTGAATTGTACAAAGGCGTACCGTATTAGGGTTTATTTCGATTGTACATTATTCATTTAAAAATAAATCAACGGTTTTGTGAAATACTCGTAAGTAGTACCAGAGAATATTAGATTTTATCAAGACGCTGTGCTGTATGCTGTCCTGTGCAGTCAGTGTTCAGTGTGCTGTGTGCCGTACTGTGCTGTGTGCTGTGATGTCCTGTGCTGTGTTGTAATGTGCTGTGTTTAAGAGTATGCATACCGACATTTCAAAAATTTCTAAAAACGGGAGACCTTATATCTCGACAACCTTACTAAATATGCTTTGGAACAAAATAGGGTAGATGCATTGAACATTTATCTAGGGATTAGGGAAAAACACCTCTGATCTTTTTTCCGAAAGACGGAAACTCGTTTCCCGAAAGTCGCGGAGTAAATTTTTTTTGTACTGATAATATGCATAAAAATCTAGGGAATAACCGTAAAAGTTTTTTAATAGACGCAAAATTAACCCCAAAAAATGTAAAAACGTCATTTTTACCATTTTATCATGCGATGGTTCACTCAATTTTGAACCATAATGCCGTGGGAAATGACTGTGACGTCATTCTTGGTGCCAAACCCTTAATGTGCTGTGTGCCATGCTGTGCTTTCGAGTCTGAAAATTTCAGTCCTAATACTTTATATACAATAATTAGTACCTACCTAGCTATTTCTATTTACTTCTTTCCAAAAGTAAATACTTAGATGTCTTAGGTACCTACCTAAATATCAGTTGTTACTACAAACAGTTTCAAACTATAGATTTATCTAGATTGTTTATATTTTAAGAAAATTGTACCTCGGCATTTTGCCTGTGCATAAAGAGGTTCTCCACCCATTCTGAGTGTCACGAAATGTTGTGTGTTTTTATACATGCACATCATACACTGGTTACCTCATTACTGGTATAACGACAAAGTGGTTAAATAATAAAAGGTTCAGCATAGCACACTACACAAAGAGCAGCACACCACACACAGCATAGCACACACACTGTGTAGAGACACACTCCTGTGAATTCCTGTGACGCCTTCTGCAGGGTGTTTGATAGATGCATACAGATATCTTCAGGGGTGATAGTAGAGGGCATTTAGGATCCTTTGAGACAAACTTAGCTTTGTTCAGTCACACGGCTCTCGAGTTATTCGAGATTTTAGCCCGATAGAATCGTAAGTAAAGGTACCTAATTAGTATATAATTATTTTTTGATACCTGAGTATGTGTTTAGAATATTTAAATCATAAGTTTTAATCTGAAAAACAATCATGTTAAAAAATATCGTATTTAAGTTTCGAGAAAGAGATATTTCAAAAACGAGTTACGACTTCGGAGAGTATTTTAGATAAGAAAAAAATTGTCTAAAGAATTAAAAATCTGGAGAAAACTTCTCTGGTTAAATGGACTTTAAAATGATGTACAAAATATTATAAAAATATTAATTTCATAAATCTATAAAAAAATAATTTAAAGAGATCACCTCTAATTTTGGTGAATTTCCATACAAATTCTAATACGGTAAATGGAAAGGAAAATGTATTATTCACTATTATGGAACTGTGCCTATAGTAAATATATCAGAGCCTTCTAGTATGGCCCTGTAAATATATATGTATGTAATGTACCAACTCTCGGCCTCTTCACATTGACACTTCTTTTGATAGCCGCTTCTATGACTTCAGATTTTTTGCTATCATGAAATAAAATGCTTCTTGACGTCCTTCCCGCAATTCCCAGAGTGCCCATTGCCATTGTCTTAAAAAAAACAAAAAACCCTCCTCCAATCTGGTCTCCATGCTCGTAATTGCTTCCTCTTAGGTCAGTTTTTTTTTTTTTTTTTTTAAATTTTCTTTTATGCTTTGCCTTGCTTGCAAAGGCTTATTACATGTCATTTGTGTGCCTTCTTACAATTTTTTACATATTGTATCTGATTGTACATATTCTATTCCATTTAGTTTTTATCTTTAATTTTTATATTTTATCTACTACACTTATCAGTACTATTCTAAAAAATGTACATAATAATCTATATTATATCTCATCCAAACTAATTTTTGGGCGGTTAATAATTTTCTTGTATTCTTAATTTCTTCTTTATTTTTAGTATAATAATATGATTTCTTTCTTCTTTATCCTTTTTCCATATATTTCTTCTGTTTTTTTTTTTATTATTTTCTATCTTCTTTCACTTTATTCGTCTACCGTTTCTGCGTGAGTTGCATCTTGTTGGTTTATTTCTCTTTTTTTTCTTGCTATGTTAGTTAGAAATCGGCAATACTTTCTGCTGGATTCTTTGTTCAAAAGGATTTCCCCTCTATTTTCTACTTCGAGTCCTATGCGTCTGCATATGTGCTGAATCTCCCATCGTTCCTTTTCGAATATTGGGCATCTGGATATCAGGTGTTCTACAGTTTGTTCCACTTCTGTATCACATGGACAGCAAATCTTTTCAGATATTGTCGAAAAGCACCATGTCCTGTCAATATTTGCGTCATTTCATATGTTGGTGCGTTCATTTTATTGTATCTCAGACAGTCTTTAATTTCGTGGAAAAACATTTTTGTTACTTGTCCTGTTGTTGAATCCTTATATCTCTTGTTCCATTCTGCAATACATTTCTCTCGGGCTATTTTCTTAGCAGAACTCAGAGGGAACATATCGTACTCTGGTTAAGTTTTCTTGAGGGTTGCCTCCCTTGCCCCCTGGTCAACTATTTCGTTGCCCTCTGTGCCACAGTGTCCCCTAATCCAGGCTATTGTGGTTTCTTGCCCTCTTCTTTTTCTGGTTAGGTTAGGTTAGGTTAGGTTAGGTTGGGTTGGGTTGGGTTGGGTTGGGTTGGGTTGGGTTGGGTTGGGTTGGGTTGGGTTGGGTTGGGTTGGGTTGGGTTGGGTTGGGTTGGGTTGGGTTGGGTTGGGTTGGGTTGGGTTGGGTTGGGTTATGTTGGGTTGGGTTGGGTTAGGTTGGGTTAGGTTGGGTTAGGTTGGGTTAGGTTGGGTTAGGTTGGGTTAGGTTGGGTTAGGTTGGGTTAGGTTGGGTTAGGTTGGGTTAGGTTGGGTTAGGTTGGGTTAGGTTGGGTTAGGTTGGGTTAGGTTGGGTTAGGTTGGGTTAGGTTGGGTTAGGTTGGGTTAGGTTGGGTTAGGTTGGGTTAGGTTGGGTTAGGTTGGGTTAGGTTGGGTTAGGTTGGGTTAGGTTAGGTTAGGTTAGGTTAGGTTAGGTTAGGTTAGGTTAGGTTAGGTTAGGTTAGGTTAGGTTAGGTTAGGTTAGGTTAGGTTAGGTTAGGTTAGGTTAGGTTAGGTTAGGTTAGGTTAGGTTAGGTTAGGTTAGGTTAGGTTAGGTTAGGTTAGGTTAGGTTAGGTTCCCGTGTGGGGTTTTCGGTCCCCCATCGGGCGCGTCCTCAGGTGGTGGATAGAGGAACGGCTTCACGGGAACATTCCTGTGGTGCTACCAGGGAAATAAAATACCTGGCGCGAACCAAAACCGAAACTGTCCCAAGCTAAGGTGTGAGATTCCGTGCCGAAGGCTGAATGGCACTGGGGACAGACCATCAATCCCAGTGTCGCGAACGGATCCCTGGGGGCACCAGGCGACACCCCCTTGAAACATAGCCCTCCATGCATAAGAGGCTCTGTGTGTGGCGACTTTATTTTTCCTCATGACTCGTGGGAACAAAAATGGAAATTAATACCGAAAATGGAAGCGGAAATGGAAATGGTGACGACATCGGAACGACTATGGACTTGACTAAGGATTACAAAACGGCGGATAGGAACGCAGCAGAAGAGAGGAGGATATTTGCACGCAGGGATTCCCTACGTAGAACCCCACCCCCAGGCTCACCAGTCGTACCTCTCGACATCAGCCTAGAGACGACACCAGGCGACAGGGTGCCAAAAAAGAGAAAGGTTGCCCCCAGCCCTGACCAGCCACCGGGAATTGAAGGGCGCACGGAAAGAAAAAAGCTCCCACCTAAAGAGCTAACCAGACTTAAAAGCAAAATAGAAGAACTCTCCCAGTATGTGAAAGCGAACAAAAATGTCCATAAGGATATCAAACAGATGACTGCACAGCTAACGGGATTGATGTCCCAATATGTCACTAGACAAAAAGCGGACGATGAATTGCTCGAGGAGAGGATGTCTAACCTAAACCGAAGATTGGACGAACAAGAGCAAAAAATAGGGACTCTAGAGGTGGAGCTCTTAGCTCATAGAAATAAAGGCAACAACACATTCCTCGAAGAGGCACTTCTCGATTACAAAAAGACAGATCAGACGAGCTGCCTCAAATGCAGGGACAAAGAAAAATTGGAGCCATTCGATCCGAGCTCGTGCGACGAGCTGGACTTCCCGGCACTGATGATTAAAGTGAGAGAAAAATGGACCGAGGAAAGCCTGAAGAGTGTACAAATAAAGAGAGAGGATTTGCTCAAAGCATACAATGGAAGACTCGTATACGTGCATGGCGAGGAAGACAATAACAGTGACAGCACGAAAATATTCGACAGATATCCAGAAATCTTGGAAAGTCGAAAAACAGCGTGCCAAAATGGCAACTGCGCGCATATCACGCAGGCAATCACTTACGACTCTGACAGCTCACCAGTGACTATTAAAAGGAGTGTCTCAGTGTTTTTCGCGGCTACTCCCCTGGAAGATGAAAAAGGACTCTCTGACTTCTATGACTTTTTAAGAAAAATAATAAAGATGAAACTGAAATGAAACTGAGATGACTGAAATACTCGTAAGTAGTACCAGAGAATATTAGATTTTATCAAGACGCTGTGCTGTATGCTGTCCTGTGCAGTCAGTGTTCAGTGTGCTGTGTGCCGTACTGTGCTGTGTGCTGTGATGTCCTGTGCTGTGTTGTAATGTGCTGTGTTTAAGAGTATGCATACCGACATTTCAAAAATTTCTAAAAACGGGAGACCTTATATCTCGACAACCTTACTAAATATGCTTTGGAACAAAATAGGGTAGATGCATTGAACATTTATCTAGGGATTAGGGAAAAACACCTCTGATCTTTTTTCCGAAAGACGGAAACTCGTTTCCCGAAAGTCGCGGAGTAAATTTTTTTTGTACTGATAATATGCATAAAAATCTAGGGAATAACCGTAAAAGTTTTTTAATAGACGCAAAATTAACCCCAAAAAATGTAAAAACGTCATTTTTACCATTTTATCATGCGATGGTTCACTCAATTTTGAACCATAATGCCGTGGGAAATGACTGTGACGTCATTCTTGGTGCCAAACCCTTAATGTGCTGTGTGCCATGCTGTGCTTTCGAGTCTGAAAATTTCAGTCCTAATACTTTATATACAATAATTAGTACCTACCTAGCTATTTCTATTTACTTCTTTCCAAAAGTAAATACTTAGATGTCTTAGGTACCTACCTAAATATCAGTTGTTACTACAAACAGTTTCAAACTATAGATTTATCTAGATTGTTTATATTTTAAGAAAATTGTACCTCGGCATTTTGCCTGTGCATAAAGAGGTTCTCCACCCATTCTGAGTGTCACGAAATGTTGTGTGTTTTTATACATGCACATCATACACTGGTTACCTCATTACTGGTATAACGACAAAGTGGTTAAATAATAAAAGGTTCAGCATAGCACACTACACAAAGAGCAGCACACCACACACAGCATAGCACACACACTGTGTAGAGACACACTCCTGTGAATTCCTGTGACGCCTTCTGCAGGGTGTTTGATAGATGCATACAGATATCTTCAGGGGTGATAGTAGAGGGCATTTAGGATCCTTTGAGACAAACTTAGCTTTGTTCAGTCACACGGCTCTCGAGTTATTCGAGATTTTAGCCCGATAGAATCGTAAGTAAAGGTACCTAATTAGTATATAATTATTTTTTGATACCTGAGTATGTGTTTAGAATATTTAAATCATAAGTTTTAATCTGAAAAACAATCATGTTAAAAAATATCGTATTTAAGTTTCGAGAAAGAGATATTTCAAAAACGAGTTACGACTTCGGAGAGTATTTTAGATAAGAAAAAAATTGTCTAAAGAATTAAAAATCTGGAGAAAACTTCTCTGGTTAAATGGACTTTAAAATGATGTACAAAATATTATAAAAATATTAATTTCATAAATCTATAAAAAAATAATTTAAAGAGATCACCTCTAATTTTGGTGAATTTCCATACAAATTCTAATACGGTAAATGGAAAGGAAAATGTATTATTCACTATTATGGAACTGTGCCTATAGTAAATATATCAGAGCCTTCTAGTATGGCCCTGTAAATATATATGTATGTAATGTACCAACTCTCGGCCTCTTCACATTGACACTTCTTTTGATAGCCGCTTCTATGACTTCAGATTTTTTGCTATCATGAAATAAAATGCTTCTTGACGTCCTTCCCGCAATTCCCAGAGTGCCCATTGCCATTGTCTTAAAAAAAACAAAAAACCCTCCTCCAATCTGGTCTCCATGCTCGTAATTGCTTCCTCTTAGGTCAGTTTTTTTTTTTTTTTTTTTAAATTTTCTTTTATGCTTTGCCTTGCTTGCAAAGGCTTATTACATGTCATTTGTGTGCCTTCTTACAATTTTTTACATATTGTATCTGATTGTACATATTCTATTCCATTTAGTTTTTATCTTTAATTTTTATATTTTATCTACTACACTTATCAGTACTATTCTAAAAAATGTACATAATAATCTATATTATATCTCATCCAAACTAATTTTTGGGCGGTTAATAATTTTCTTGTATTCTTAATTTCTTCTTTATTTTTAGTATAATAATATGATTTCTTTCTTCTTTATCCTTTTTCCATATATTTCTTCTGTTTTTTTTTTTATTATTTTCTATCTTCTTTCACTTTATTCGTCTACCGTTTCTGCGTGAGTTGCATCTTGTTGGTTTATTTCTCTTTTTTTTCTTGCTATGTTAGTTAGAAATCGGCAATACTTTCTGCTGGATTCTTTGTTCAAAAGGATTTCCCCTCTATTTTCTACTTCGAGTCCTATGCGTCTGCATATGTGCTGAATCTCCCATCGTTCCTTTTCGAATATTGGGCATCTGGATATCAGGTGTTCTACAGTTTGTTCCACTTCTGTATCACATGGACAGCAAATCTTTTCAGATATTGTCGAAAAGCACCATGTCCTGTCAATATTTGCGTCATTTCATATGTTGGTGCGTTCATTTTATTGTATCTCAGACAGTCTTTAATTTCGTGGAAAAACATTTTTGTTACTTGTCCTGTTGTTGAATCCTTATATCTCTTGTTCCATTCTGCAATACATTTCTCTCGGGCTATTTTCTTAGCAGAACTCAGAGGGAACATATCGTACTCTGGTTAAGTTTTCTTGAGGGTTGCCTCCCTTGCCCCCTGGTCAACTATTTCGTTGCCCTCTGTGCCACAGTGTCCCCTAATCCAGGCTATTGTGGTTTCTTGCCCTCTTCTTTTTCTGGTTAGGTTAGGTTAGGTTAGGTTAGGTTGGGTTGGGTTGGGTTGGGTTGGGTTGGGTTGGGTTGGGTTGGGTTGGGTTGGGTTGGGTTGGGTTGGGTTGGGTTGGGTTGGGTTGGGTTGGGTTGGGTTGGGTTGGGTTGGGTTATGTTGGGTTGGGTTGGGTTAGGTTGGGTTAGGTTGGGTTAGGTTGGGTTAGGTTGGGTTAGGTTGGGTTAGGTTGGGTTAGGTTGGGTTAGGTTGGGTTAGGTTGGGTTAGGTTGGGTTAGGTTGGGTTAGGTTGGGTTAGGTTGGGTTAGGTTGGGTTAGGTTGGGTTAGGTTGGGTTAGGTTGGGTTAGGTTGGGTTAGGTTGGGTTAGGTTGGGTTAGGTTGGGTTAGGTTGGGTTAGGTTGGGTTAGGTTGGGTTAGGTTGGGTTAGGTTGGGTTAGGTTGGGTTAGGTTAGGTTAGGTTAGGTTAGGTTAGGTTAGGTTAGGTTAGGTTAGGTTAGGTTAGGTTAGGTTAGGTTAGGTTAGGTTAGGTTAGGTTAGGTTAGGTTAGGTTAGGTTAGGTTAGGTTAGGTTAGGTTAGGTTAGGTTAGGTTCCCGTGTGGGGTTTTCGGTCCCCCATCGGGCGCGTCCTCAGGTGGTGGATAGAGGAACGGCTTCACGGGAACATTCCTGTGGTGCTACCAGGGAAATAAAATACCTGGCGCGAACCAAAACCGAAACTGTCCCAAGCTAAGGTGTGAGATTCCGTGCCGAAGGCTGAATGGCACTGGGGACAGACCATCAATCCCAGTGTCGCGAACGGATCCCTGGGGGCACCAGGCGACACCCCCTTGAAACATAGCCCTCCATGCATAAGAGGCTCTGTGTGTGGCGACTTTATTTTTCCTCATGACTC
This sequence comes from Ceraclea dissimilis, assembly GCA_963576895.1. Lineage (NCBI taxonomy): Eukaryota > Metazoa > Arthropoda > Insecta > Trichoptera > Leptoceridae > Ceraclea > Ceraclea dissimilis. Next base: position 20,097,960 of record OY756363.1, read on the forward strand.
GTGGGAACAAAAATGGAAATTAATACCGAAAATGGAAGCGGAAATGGAAATGGTGACGACATCGGAACGACTATGGACTTGACTAAGGATTACAAAACGGCGGATAGGAACGCAGCAGAAGAGAGGAGGATATTTGCACGCAGGGATTCCCTACGTAGAACCCCACCCCCAGGCTCACCAGTCGTACCTCTCGACATCAGCCTAGAGACGACACCAGGCGACAGGGTGCCAAAAAAGAGAAAGGTTGCCCCCAGCCCTGACCAGCCACCGGGAATTGAAGGGCGCACGGAAAGAAAAAAGCTCCCACCTAAAGAGCTAACCAGACTTAAAAGCAAAATAGAAGAACTCTCCCAGTATGTGAAAGCGAACAAAAATGTCCATAAGGATATCAAACAGATGACTGCACAGCTAACGGGATTGATGTCCCAATATGTCACTAGACAAAAAGCGGACGATGAATTGCTCGAGGAGAGGATGTCTAACCTAAACCGAAGATTGGACGAACAAGAGCAAAAAATAGGGACTCTAGAGGTGGAGCTCTTAGCTCATAGAAATAAAGGCAACAACACATTCCTCGAAGAGGCACTTCTCGATTACAAAAAGACAGATCAGACGAGCTGCCTCAAATGCAGGGACAAAGAAAAATTGGAGCCATTCGATCCGAGCTCGTGCGACGAGCTGGACTTCCCGGCACTGATGATTAAAGTGAGAGAAAAATGGACCGAGGAAAGCCTGAAGAGTGTACAAATAAAGAGAGAGGATTTGCTCAAAGCATACAATGGAAGACTCGTATACGTGCATGGCGAGGAAGACAATAACAGTGACAGCACGAAAATATTCGACAGATATCCAGAAATCTTGGAAAGTCGAAAAACAGCGTGCCAAAATGGCAACTGCGCGCATATCACGCAGGCAATCACTTACGACTCTGACAGCTCACCAGTGACTATTAAAAGGAGTGTCTCAGTGTTTTTCGCGGCTACTCCCCTGGAAGATGAAAAAGGACTCTCTGACTTCTATGACTTTTTATGTCAAATAAGAGAATTAACCTTTAAAGAAAAGGAGACAAATATCACAATAGTGGCCCCAAAATCAGTCAAAATAAATATTCTTAGGAAATTGGTAGCGGCTATCTTTCTAAAAATGGAGTGCGCAATTGACTTAAGGATAACTCATCGCAATCCAAAAGCAGAGACACGTGAAAAGCGACTCGAATCGCTGGAAGGTGACACAATATTAATAGAGACAAACGAGGCATCATACGCGGATGTGGCCCGGAAGTTGAAGGATGGTCTATGTAACAAAGAAGATGCAGAAAATATCAACAATATAAGAAAAACTAGAAAAGGAGGGATAATCCTCAAAACATCTAAGGAAGCAAAGAACCTGTCAGAAAACATCAAAAGTATTCTTAATGAAAGCAAAGTTAGAATTCTTCCAAAGGTCAAAAAGAAGGTCCTGCACATAAAAAATATAGACCCTTCGGCCGATACCGAAGATATCAAGAGGTCCCTGCAGAAGATTGGTATCGCACATCCAGATCTATGCGAAGTCAGATCTTTAAGACCAATTGGAGAGGAAAATCAAGCTTGCACAATAATTATGGAAAAGGGTGATGGAGATAAAATTTTGCAACACAGAAGACTTAGAATCGGTTTCTCAACTTGCACAGTGCGAGAGAGAACACACATCCAACAGTGCTATCGATGCTGGAATTTTGGACATAAGGCGTCATCGTGTGCGGAAAAGGACCGGTCCAATCTATGCAGAAAGTGCGCACAAGAAGGCCACAGCGCAAAAGAATGCACAAACCAACCATTCTGCTCGCTGTGCGAGGTAGCAGGACACGCGGCGGGGTCAAACCGATGCGCCGTTCTAAAAAAGGCGATTGAGGAGAATCAAAGAGCAGGGAAAAAGACGGACCATAGTTCAAATAGAAATAAAAGAGAAACAAAACAGACAGCTCGAGATAACAATATACATGAAGGACACATTTAACATCTTGCAAATAAACACGGGCAGAAGTCTGGCATCGCATGACATGGCTCAGATAGTGGCCAGAAACACACAGGCGGACATACTGGTTATAAGCGAACCAAACCTGAGTAAATGCAGAGGGACGCACTGCTACGCAAACGAAAAAAAGGACGTTCTTGTACAAAACATTAGCAAAAAATATAACATAACAAAATATAAATCTATTGACGGGGCAGTTAGAGTAGAAATCGAAGATATTGTCATATACAAGGTATACTTGAGCCCAAATACCTGCACGATACAGGACTTTGAAAAACAGCTCCACGAAATACAAACGGATATGGCCGACAAAACACACAAAAGGCTGATAATACTTGGAGATTTTAACGCAAAGCATCCAGCATGGGGGGGAGACAAGACGAATAAAAAGGGTGTGTGCCTGTTAGAATGGGCAAACAGTCTTAACCTTAATATACTAAATGATGGCAAAAAACCCACCTTTGTTGGACATAACGGCATATCATACATAGATATCACACTAGTAAACACGCAAGCCATGAAAGATACCACATGGGAGGTCCTGGAGGACGAGCCTTTGAGTGAACATCGGTTTGTATTGACAAAATTGGGACATGGAAAAACCAAACTAAAACGCAAATACATATACGGAGCCACAAATCCGACAACTCTGTGCGATGAATTCAAAAGAATTACGATAAATAAAGAAATAAACGCAGAAGAGTGCGAAAGGGCAATGGTAGAAGCTTTCAAACGAAGTACAGCAAAAATAAGAGCTAACGATGAAGGGAAGATGCCCTACTGGTGGACAGCAGAAATACAGGACCAAATAAAAGAAACGCGAAAGAAGAGGAAGAAATTCCAGAAGTGCCAAAATAACTCCGAAAGAATGATCCTAAAAAAGGAATACAAAGACTCAAAGGACGCCCTTAAAAAGGCTATAGTAACATCAAAGAGGAGAAACTGGGACCAGCTATGCACAAAACTGAATGAGGATATCTTCGGGGACGCGTATCAAATAATAAAAAATCAGCTACGCAGACCAAGTCCTAGGACTCAACTCCAAAAAGAAGAAAAAGAAGAGGTTTTTAAGCAATTATTCATGACAAAACCGGCTAAGCTCCTACCCAAAGTCTATGGCCCAGAAACGTCAGACGTCTGGAGGACGGTCTCCGAAAGAGAAATGAGAGAAGCCATAAGAAAAATCAAGCCAGGCAAAGCCCCAGGTCCGGACACAATCACACCGGACGTCGTGAAATTATTAGTGTTAAAGAACATGGAATATTTCAAGGTACTGTTTGAAGACCTTATAAGAAATCAAAAATTTCCCAAGTCATGGAAAACCGCCAGACTGGTTCTCATCGAAAAACCTAAAAAGTCAAACGCAGAGGAAACAAAATACAGGCCGATATGCCTGCTGAATGTTCTTGGAAAATTTTTTGAAAGTGTGATCAATAATAGACTGATAGCGGAACTCGGTGAATCCGGCTTGAATGAAAATCAGTACGGTTTCAGGAAAGGAAGATCCACAATCGATGCTATAAATAAGATAATACACCTAGCAAAAGAGGCAAAAAAGCAAAATAAATTAAACGCCTTAATTCTGATCGATGTTAAAAATGCCTTTAATACAGCGTCTTGGCCCACTACAATCAATAAATTAAGAGCTAAACAAGTAAGCCCCTACATGGTGAATATTATTACAGAATATTTCACAGAAAGGCAGGTAATACTGGAGAAAAATAATAGCAAGGAGATAGGCGGTGGAGTCCCACAGGGCTCGGTCCTCGGACCCACACTTTGGAACGTCATGTATGATGACATCATGTCGCTAGACGTACTTGAGGGAGTCGAGCTGGTGTGCTACGCAGACGACCTCGCGATATCAGTAACTGCCGCGACACAGACGGATCTGGTAATCAGGACAGAAACGGCTCTACATTCCGTTGCTTCGTGGATGAAAACCAACCACCTAGAAATAGCAGCCCAAAAGACCGTAGCCATAATTCTCAGCGGAGAGAGACGCGTACGAAACATACTGTTTGAGATGGAAGAAGAGAAGGTGACCCCCTCAAAGGAGGCCAAGTATCTCGGAGTAACGCTGGATTCCGGAATGAATTTCGGCAAACATATAAAGAACGTCGGTGAAAAAGCACAAAAGACGGCAAAAGCGCTTTGTTCAATACTGCCAAATACAAAGGGACCGGCACACAAAAAAACGCGCAGTATTGGCATTGGCAGTCCAATCGGTGATTCTGTATGCCTCACCGGTGTGGGCAGAAGTAACGAGAAAAGAAAAACATGCAGAAGCTCTCCTAAACACACAGAGGACAATGGCACTAAGAATATGTAGGGCGTACAGGACAGTATCTACCCAAGCAGCTTTGGTGTTATCTGGACTGGTGCCGGCTACACTAGTGGCGGAGGAAAGAGCCCGTATATACCGTAAGAAAAATGAAATAACACCAGATGAGGTAAAGGAAGAGAGGAGACTCACTATCGCCAAGTGGCAAGAGATATGGAACACCGCCCCAAAAGGCAGATGGACGCACACACTAGTAAATGACTTAACAACATGGACGGAGAGGAAGCATGGTGAGACTACATACCGCATGACGCAGTGCATGACAGGACACGGCGTGTTTGGAGAATTTCTCTATAAAATACAGAAGGCCCCTAGCAGGGCTTGCACGTACTGTGACGCGGAGATAGATGACGCCAAACACACAGTCTTTCAGTGCCATAGATGGAACACGGAGAGAAAAAACCTAGAAAGAAAAATAGGAACGACGTCTCTGACACCAGAGAACATAGTTCCAGCGATGTTACAAAAAAAATCAAACTGGGACGCTGTAGCAGAATTCTGTGAAGAAGTAATAAGTGCAAAAGAAAAAGACGAAACTACCTAATTAAACAAGACAGATGCTGCACCAAGGTAGGCCAATAGGCGGGGACTTGGCTGCAAGCAGGAGAAGAGGGGGGGGTTTTAGCCGGTGCGAGTCCGGCACTACCCGACCATAATGGCCGGGTGTCCATAAGGGATTTCCCCTCCACAAAAAAAAAAAAAAAAAAAAAAAAAAAAAAAAAAAGGTTAGGTTAGGTTAGGTTAGGTTAGGTTAGGTTAGGTTAGGTTAGGTTAGGTTAGGTTAGGTTAGGTTAGGTTAGGTTAGGTTAGGTTAGGTTAGGTTAGGTTAGGTTAGGTTAGGTTAGGTTAGGTTCCCGTGTGGGGTTTTCGGTCCCCCATCGGGCGCGTCCTCAGGTGGTGGATAGAGGAACGGCTTCACGGGAACATTCCTGTGGTGCTACCAGGGAAATAAAATACCTGGCGCGAACCAAAACCGAAACTGTCCCAAGCTAAGGTGTGAGATTCCGTGCCGAAGGCTGAATGGCACTGGGGACAGACCATCAATCCCAGTGTCGCGAACGGATCCCTGGGGGCACCAGGCGACACCCCCTTGTAACATAGCCCTCCATGCATAAGAGGCTCTGTGTGTGGCGACTTTATTTTTCCTCATGACTCGTGGGAACAAAAATGGAAAATAATACCGAAAATGGAAGCGGAAATGGAAATGGTGACGACATCGGAACGACTATGGACTTGACTAAGGATTACAAAACGGCGGATAGGAACGCAGCAGAAGAGAGGAGGATATTTGCACGCAGGGATTCCCTACGTAGAACCCCACCCCCAGGCTCACCAGTCGTACCTCTCGACATCAGCCTAGAGACGACACCAGGCGACAGGGTGCCAAAAAAGAGAAAGGTTGCCCCCAGCCCTGACCAGCCACCGGGAATTGAAGGGCGCACGGAAAGAAAAAAGCTCCCACCTAAAGAGCTAACCAGACTTAAAAGCAAAATAGAAGAACTCTCCCAGTATGTGAAAGCGAACAAAAATGTCCATAAGGATATCAAACAGATGACTGCACAGCTAACGGGATTGATGTCCCAATATGTCACTAGACAAAAAGCGGACGATGAATTGCTCGAGGAGAGGATGTCTAACCTAAACCGAAGATTGGACGAACAAGAGCAAAAAATAGGGACTCTAGAGGTGGAGCTCTTAGCTCATAGAAATAAAGGCAACAACACATTCCTCGAAGAGGCACTTCTCGATTACAAAAAGACAGATCAGACGAGCTGCCTCAAATGCAGGGACAAAGAAAAATTGGAGCCATTCGATCCGAGCTCGTGCGACGAGCTGGACTTCCCGGCACTGATGATTAAAGTGAGAGAAAAATGGACCGAGGAAAGCCTGAAGAGTGTACAAATAAAGAGAGAGGATTTGCTCAAAGCATACAATGGAAGACTCGTATACGTGCATGGCGAGGAAGACAATAACAGTGACAGCACGAAAATATTCGACAGATATCCAGAAATCTTGGAAAGTCGAAAAACAGCGTGCCAAAATGGCAACTGCGCGCATATCACGCAGGCAATCACTTACGACTCTGACAGCTCACCAGTGACTATTAAAAGGAGTGTCTCAGTGTTTTTCGCGGCTACTCCCCTGGAAGATGAAAAAGGACTCTCTGACTTCTATGACTTTTTATGTCAAATAAGAGAATTAACCTTTAAAGAAAAGGAGACAAATATCACAATAGTGGCCCCAAAATCAGTCAAAATAAATATTCTTAGGAAATTGGTAGCGGCTATCTTTCTAAAAATGGAGTGCGCAATTGACTTAAGGATAACTCATCGCAATCCAAAAGCAGAGACACGTGAAAAGCGACTCGAATCGCTGGAAGGTGACACAATATTAATAGAGACAAACGAGGCATCATACGCGGATGTGGCCCGGAAGTTGAAGGATGGTCTATGTAACAAAGAAGATGCAGAAAATATCAACAATATAAGAAAAACTAGAAAAGGAGGGATAATCCTCAAAACATCTAAGGAAGCAAAGAACCTGTCAGAAAACATCAAAAGTATTCTTAATGAAAGCAAAGTTAGAATTCTTCCAAAGGTCAAAAAGAAGGTCCTGCACATAAAAAATATAGACCCTTCGGCCGATACCGAAGATATCAAGAGGTCCCTGCAGAAGATTGGTATCGCACATCCAGATCTATGCGAAGTCAGATCTTTAAGACCAATTGGAGAGGAAAATCAAGCTTGCACAATAATTATGGAAAAGGGTGATGGAGATAAAATTTTGCAACACAGAAGACTTAGAATCGGTTTCTCAACTTGCACAGTGCGAGAGAGAACACACATCCAACAGTGCTATCGATGCTGGAATTTTGGACATAAGGCGTCATCGTGTGCGGAAAAGGACCGGTCCAATCTATGCAGAAAGTGCGCACAAGAAGGCCACAGCGCAAAAGAATGCACAAACCAACCATTCTGCTCGCTGTGCGAGGAAGCAGGACACGCGGCGGGGTCAAACCGATGCGCCGTTCTAAAAAAGGCGATTGAGGAGAATCAAAGAGCAGGGAAAAAGACGGACCATAGTTCAAATAGAAATAAAAGAGAAACAAAACAGACAGCTCGAGATAACAATATACATGAAGGACACATTTAACATCTTGCAAATAAACACGGGCAGAAGTCTGGCATCGCATGACATGGCTCAGATAGTGGCCAGAAACACACAGGCGGACATACTGGTTATAAGCGAACCAAACCTGAGTAAATGCAGAGGGACGCACTGCTACGCAAACGAAAAAAAGGACGTTCTTGTACAAAACATTAGCAAAAAATATAACATAACAAAATATAAATCTATTGACGGGGCAGTTAGAGTAGAAATCGAAGATATTGTCATATACAAGGTATACTTGAGCCCAAATACCTGCACGATACAGGACTTTGAAAAACAGCTCCACGAAATACAAACGGATATGGCCGACAAAACACACAAAAGGCTGATAATACTTGGAGATTTTAACGCAAAGCATCCAGCATGGGGGGGAGACAAGACGAATAAAAAGGGTGTGTGCCTGTTAGAATGGGCAAACAGTCTTAACCTTAATATACTAAATGATGGCAAAAAACCCACCTTTGTTGGACATAACGGCATATCATACATAGATATCACACTAGTAAACACGCAAGCCATGAAAGATACCACATGGGAGGTCCTGGAGGACGAGCCTTTGAGTGAACATCGGTTTGTATTGACAAAATTGGGACATGGAAAAACCAAACTAAAACGCAAATACATATACGGAGCCACAAATCCGACAACTCTGTGCGATGAATTCAAAAGAATTACGATAAATAAAGAAATAAACGCAGAAGAGTGCGAAAGGGCAATGGTAGAAGCTTTCAAACGAAGTACAGCAAAAATAAGAGCTAACGATGAAGGGAAGATGCCCTACTGGTGGACAGCAGAAATACAGGACCAAATAAAAGAAACGCGAAAGAAGAGGAAGAAATTCCAGAAGTGCCAAAATAACTCCGAAAGAATGATCCTAAAAAAGGAATACAAAGACTCAAAGGACGCCCTTAAAAAGGCTATAGTAACATCAAAGAGGAGAAACTGGGACCAGCTATGCACAAAACTGAATGAGGATATCTTCGGGGACGCGTATCAAATAATAAAAAATCAGCTACGCAGACCAAGTCCTAGGACTCAACTCCAAAAAGAAGAAAAAGAAGAGGTTTTTAAGCAATTATTCATGACAAAACCGGCTAAGCTCCTACCCAAAGTCTATGGCCCAGAAACGTCAGACGTCTGGAGGACGGTCTCCGAAAGAGAAATGAGAGAAGCCATAAGAAAAATCAAGCCAGGCAAAGCCCCAGGTCCGGACACAATCACACCGGACGTCGTGAAATTATTAGTGTTAAAGAACATGGAATATTTCAAGGTACTGTTTGAAGACCTTATAAGAAATCAAAAATTTCCCAAGTCATGGAAAACCGCCAGACTGGTTCTCATCGAAAAACCTAAAAAGTCAAACGCAGAGGAAACAAAATACAGGCCGATATGCCTGCTGAATGTTCTTGGAAAATTTTTTGAAAGTGTGATCAATAATAGACTGATAGCGGAACTCGGTGAATCCGGCTTGAATGAAAATCAGTACGGTTTCAGGAAAGGAAGATCCACAATCGATGCTATAAATAAGATAATACACCTAGCAAAAGAGGCAAAAAAGCAAAATAAATTAAACGCCTTAATTCTGATCGATGTTAAAAATGCCTTTAATACAGCGTCTTGGCCCACTACAATCAATAAATTAAGAGCTAAACAAGTAAGCCCCTACATGGTGAATATTATTACAGAATATTTCACAGAAAGGCAGGTAATACTGGAGAAAAATAATAGCAAGGAGATAGGCGGTGGAGTCCCACAGGGCTCGGTCCTCGGACCCACACTTTGGAACGTCATGTATGATGACATCATGTCGCTAGACGTACTTGAGGGAGTCGAGCTGGTGTGCTACGCAGACGACCTCGCGATATCAGTAACTGCCGCGACACAGACGGATCTGGTAATCAGGACAGAAACGGCTCTACATTCCGTTGCTTCGTGGATGAAAACCAACCACCTAGAAATAGCAGCCCAAAAGACCGTAGCCATAATTCTCAGCGGAGAGAGACGCGTACGAAACATACTGTTTGAGATGGAAGAAGAGAAGGTGACCCCCTCAAAGGAGGCCAAGTATCTCGGAGTAACGCTGGATTCCGGAATGAATTTCGGCAAACATATAAAGAACGTCGGTGAAAAAGCACAAAAGACGGCAAAAGCGCTTTGTTCAATACTGCCAAATACAAAGGGACCGGCACACAAAAAAACGCGCAGTATTGGCATTGGCAGTCCAATCGGTGATTCTGTATGCCTCACCGGTGTGGGCAGAAGTAACGAGAAAAGAAAAACATGCAGAAGCTCTCCTAAACACACAGAGGACAATGGCACTAAGAATATGTAGGGCGTACAGGACAGTATCTACCCAAGCAGCTTTGGTGTTATCTGGACTGGTGCCGGCTACACTAGTGGCGGAGGAAAGAGCCCGTATATACCGTAAGAAAAATGAAATAACACCAGATGAGGTAAAGGAAGAGAGGAGACTCACTATCGCCAAGTGGCAAGAGATATGGAACACCGCCCCAAAAGGCAGATGGACGCACACACTAGTAAATGACTTAACAACATGGACGGAGAGGAAGCATGGTGAGACTACATACCGCATGACGCAGTGCATGACAGGACACGGCGTGTTTGGAGAATTTCTCTATAAAATACAGAAGGCCCCTAGCAGGGCTTGCACGTACTGTGACGCGGAGATAGATGACGCCAAACACACAGTCTTTCAGTGCCATAGATGGAACACGGAGAGAAAAAACCTAGAAAGAAAAATAGGAACGACGTCTCTGACACCAGAGAACATAGTTCCAGCGATGTTACAAAAAAAATCAAACTGGGACGCTGTAGCAGAATTCTGTGAAGAAGTAATAAGTGCAAAAGAAAAAGACGAAACTACCTAATTAAACAAGACAGATGCTGCACCAAGGTAGGCCAATAGGCGGGGACTTGGCTGCAAGCAGGAGAAGAGGGGGGGGTTTTAGCCGGTGCGAGTCCGGCACTACCCGACCATAATGGCCGGGTGTCCATAAGGGATTTCCCCTCCACAAAAAAAAAAAAAAAAAAAAAAAAAAAAAAAAAAAGGTTAGGTTAGGTTAGGTTAGGTTAGGTTAGGTTAGGTTAGGTTAGGTTAGGTTAGGTTAGGTTAGGTTAGGTTAGGTTAGGTTAGGTTAGGTTAGGTTAGGTTAGGTTAGGTTAGGTTAGGTTAGGTTAGGTTAGGTTAGGTTAGGTTAGGTTAGGTTAGGTTAGGTTAGGTTAGGTTAGGTTAGGTTAGGTTAGGTTAGGTTAGGTTAGGTTAGGTTAGGTTAGGTTAGGTTAGGTTAGGTTAGGTTAGGTTAGGTTAGGTTAGGTTAGGTTAGGTTAGGTTAGGTTAGGTTAGGTTAGGTTAGGTTAGGTTAGGTTAGGTTAGGTTAGGTTAGGTTAGGTTAGGTTAGGTTAGGTTAGGTTAGGTTAGGTTAGGTTAGGTTAGGTTAGGTTAGGTTAGGTTAGGTTAGGTTAGGTTAGGTTAGGTTAGGTTAGGTTAGGTTAGGTTAGGTTAGGTTAGGTTAGGTTAGGTTAGGTTAGGTTAGGTTAGGTTAGGTTAGGTTAGGT